>CM067856.1:69245092-74245092 GCA_034642435.1 Megalocaria dilatata | reverse complement strand
TAAATTGTACAATTCCACCTAATGCTTATTGAGAACTCAGATTTTAAATTTGATTCATAGCTGCAAATATTGGATTTTAGTTGCATCTTATTCTTAATAAGTATTATAGTCATTAGGGTTATTTTTATAAAAATAGTAACATATCCGTTTACACCATTGGCGTACTTAATGCAAATGACTGACATTTTTACCCTTAGTGATTGTTTGCAGATGTTACTTAATCTACACAAGTGAGTTTGGTAAATGTTGATAAGCTCACATCTAGCTAGGAAAGTACGAAACGGCAGTACAGAAGGATAATTACCGTCAATATCCCCGTTGTTTTCAAATCCTAATGTTTTCAGAAAAGCGCGAAAATATTGAAATTACAGTAGACGCGCAACAGTGTTAACATGCGATTCTCTGAACAACCCAGTAGTGTGAAGTAAAAAATAGTTATATTGATAATCATCTGCTGTGTGAACAAGAGGACTCTCGATAGTGTAAATCATAAGAAATTCAATCGGAAATTCCAGTTCAGACTTGCAGAAACTCGTTAGTCGATGAGAATCCGTCCACTGAAATGGATCGAAATAAGAAGTTCTTGTTTCCTTATGAGAAATCAAAGATTTTGGAGGAGTTTTCTAATGGTATGAGTGTCACTGCTCTTTCAAAAGAGTATAAAGCCGCAAAATCTACTATATGCGATATGAAAAATAAAAGAAATAAAATTCTGAAAGTCGTAAACGAACATTAAAGACCTGAGAAATTTAAAAAATGTGCACTCAAAATATCTGAAAATCCAGAAATGGAGAAGTTACTCTACAAGTGGTTTCTTAAACAGAGAGAAAGCAAAAGTTACCAGTAACCAGTGATATGCTAAAACAAAAGGCTTTGGAGTTCCATAAAAAAATAAACTGGTAGTTCAAAAATCTTCAAAGCGAGCGATGGATGGGTACAAAAATTTAAATGGCGTTATGGTGCAAGAATACTAAAAACTTCTGGTGAAAAATTGTATTCACAACCAGAAGTGATTGAACCATTTACAAATAAATAATTAATATATTAGTCCTCTCTGATCACTAAACTACTGCCTGATAATTATGTCCTTCTCTATGAAAAAACTGCACCTATCTAAAAATAGTGAAGAGAAGAGTCACATTTCTGGGAGGTGTTAATGTATCAGACATCCATACATTGAACCCACTCTTAATTGGAAAAGCAAAACTCCCAAGATGATTCAAAAACTTTGATAATCCAGTTGTGCATAAAAACACCAAAAATATCTGGATGACTCAAGAAAGTTCCAGAAATTGGTTTTTCAAGCAGTTTTTCCCTGAGGTGAGGTAACAGTTTCTGTTGAATTCATAACTGCTAATACTGTATGTACTTATGCCGGTCATGTCGTATTTAAGAAGTGAAAACTTTCCTGTGAAAGCTGTGTTGCCTTTAGATAATACTCCTTCGCATCCACTACTCGAAGAACTGAAAACTTTAAAGGGAAAATGTTGGTTTATTTATATGCTTCCAAAATGTAACCCCACTTTTTCAAGCAATGGACCAAAATATGTAATAGCTTACTAAAATATTTTACAGGAATAGTTTATTGAAACCTAAAATCACAAAAAGTGGAATAATTTCAGCTGCACTTAAAAGTTTGACTCTTAAAGATGCTGTCATACATTTACCTGTTGCATGGCAACAATTGCATCCTTCAGTGATTAAAATGGCATAATATTTTGGGAAGAAGAGATGAAGACAATACACCCTTAAGTAGACTTCAAGAAATTTGAAACCAGTGGAATATAGATGTGAAAGAATGGAAAAAAGATGTAATCCAGCAAAATATTGATTTTGATGACAACATAATTGACACTTACACATATAAATTAAATAATCCGAAAAATACGGACCGACAGCAACTCATAAATAAACAAAAAAAAAGAGATTTATAGAGGCCCACAACATAATGGTAGTGTTTTCAGGAAATCGAGTGTATATTCTGATGTTTGATCTAAATGAGGAAAACCCAGCAACAGCCACCGAACCCATTGAGGGCACATAAATTCAAGTGTTTAACGACAAGACACCTTGCCCTGGTAGTAGCATTCAATAACATAAAATTGTTATATGTCAATTTAAATAAGTACCTCTCAAAGAAATATATAATAAACAATTACGTCGAAAATAATCATATAATGAGTAACTTATTTGTTGACGCCAAAATCAACGATCAACACAACATAGATTACTGGGACTGGATAATTGTGAAAAAAATCGGTAACAACACAAACAACACCAGAGGTAGCTTGATTCAATGCAGCACAGAACTTAATCTTGGTTAAAGGGAACCCACCAGCAATGAACAAACCTCTGAACGAAATCCTTCACTGCACAATACTCATGCGCAATGAAAAATTTCATATATATATATATACTCATACAAGAATCGAAGATAATATATTCAGAAAAGCAACACAGTACAAATATTCTTTACTCATTGGTGACTATAATTGCAATAGAAGAAAGAATAAACAAATCCAACAATTTCTACAAAACTCAAATCAAAATCCCATCAACATTTATCATGGGTAATACTCCATCTAGTACACCAGATATAGTTCTATGCACCAATAACCTGAAAAAATACATAAAATCTGAACTCATTCCAGACTTAGAATCTGTAAATTTACCTAGTCATTCAGATCACACTAACTCTACCTAACTAACTACCACACATAACAAAGAATGTCTTTTTGAACCTATTATAGATAAATTCAACATTGAAAAAGTTAGTAATGAGATGGAAACTTCGCCAATGCCGAAACTCCAACAACGGGCGAATACATAAGTGCATTCCAAAGCAGACCAGCAGATCTAGTAAACAAATATACACCAAAACTCATTAGAAAATACTTTCTGCACACATTATAAATCAAATTGAGAAAAAAAAGCTTAAAAGAGAACTGAAAATCAACAATGACATGAACCTGAGGATACTCTACTACAACAGACTCAACAAAGAAATTCAGAAACTCATAACTGAATATAGGTTGACCAAGTGCATCCAAACATGTGAAAAAATCAATGAAATGAAGGGCAGGAACTATTAGCAAGAAATAAAGAAGCTAACAAGATACAACACAAAGGCCAACATGAGTCAAATTACGAAAAATTGAAAAAATTCAATACTTACAATAGAGCATTTAAAGAATATTACCAAATATTATTAAATGAAAAATATATTATTTTTGGGAAAATCGGAGATGTTGATGTAATGAAAATATAGTATAGCTACAAAATTCAGATTTGCATGACTTTTTAAAATTGTTTTAGAAAATTTAGAAGTGAGCGACTTTTTTGACTTTTGATGCATAATCTATACACCAAAATCAGCATGTACTGAATTTAATTTTCAATATTAATTAGCGCTTGATGTGGCCTTGACATTTACCTGAAATTTTTCCTTCACCACACTTCATTTTCTAGGAATAATTTTTAAAAGAAATATTTTCGTTAACAAAATATACAACTGCAGAACTTACAAACTGTTTCTTCTTGTCTGTCACCAACTTGGTAATTTCATTCTTTCCAGCTGCCAATTCCTCCTCATTATAGGTGAAATCGCGCACCACAAATTTCTTCTCACGTGCATGCAACTTGAACTCTTCAACTACTTTCTTGAAGAGCGAAACAGTGTATAAACCATACTCATTATCTTGCGTTATAAGCTGGCTGCTACGAGGCACTATCATGTCTGTTAATTTTTCATAAGTTGCAAGCCATTCTTGAGTTTGAGTCCTAAAAAAATAAAATATTTGTTATTATTCATAGAAGTTCAGTTACTAAGAGATTCTTACTTACTTAGGTACGATAACGAGAAGCGTAGTGAGGTATTCCGAATCCAATATGAAATGTTCCTTTTTGACAAGATCGGCCAAGTTACGCGTAAGCAAGCTTCCTCTAAAATCAAGAGATCATAATTTCAATAAACTCCTGGAAAATAGAGATATGTCGGGTGTATTATGAACATTAGAAAGTTACTCTATAGCACCTATTCATACCAAAAAAAATTTCCGTAATTAATATATAACAATCAATCAAAAATTATAAATAATATTACTGAAAATTTTCATCAGGTCGAAATGTTGGTGTTTTTGATTTTTTAACAGAAAAGGTTAGAAATTAACTAATTCTGCAAATATTTAGGGTCAAATTTGATTATGTCCCTTTAGTGGCAAACACAATACCTTTCGGAAACAACTCATCACTTAATATTTTCAGAATCGGTTGGATTTCTGATCATGGACTTAAAGTATTGAGAATAATAATAATTTAATATTTAATTTTCTTAACATGTTAAAGTATACAGGTCCAAACGATTTTAAATTTATTTATATATCAGGCGAATTTTTAGCAGAAAATGGTCTGAAAACGCAGTCTACAAATGTTGGAAAGTTTATAATCCAATAAATTTGCCTATTCACCTTAATATATCATAAACAATTTTTTGTATTTTGAATTTAGTTTTCATCGTATCATGAATATGTAATGAATTAACTACAGATTACTTTTATGTCATAAAATTACATCAGATTTGAAGAAAGATTTCTGGAAGTGTTCTAGAAAGCTTATAATTCAATACATTTGTGTATTCATGCAAAAACCATTCTTCTACAATCTTGATTAATTCAATGTCAATAATTATTAACTATTAGGTATTAAAAATAAACTATCTGTGAGAGACGTTGTATTATATATTTAATTTAAATACATTATATTTTTGATTTTTTCTCCAAAATTCTGAAGAATTTTCCATTTTTTGATGCAGAAAGATAATTCAAGTACACTTCTGAATATACATTCAGAGTCATCGGTTAATTTGCATTTATTTTTGGCAATCTTTCTTTTGTATATATATTCAAACTAGCCATGTCTGCAGAGTAAGTCGGACGTGCTTTCTCAACTGAAAGCCTTGGTCTTTCCCCGATTAGTTTTGCCACATGTGATGGGGGCATTAGTATGGAGCAAAATGACTTTGTTTTGCCTTTTTCCATATTCTTCTCATTTTTCACATAATATTCGATTTAAATCGATCATTTGATGTTGCCATCAGTGTTAATGGTTTCACCAGGTTTTAGCAGCTTATACTATTAAAACAAATTGTAGAAATTACTATGTTTTACTACCAAAAAAATATATATTACACATTATCTTGTGACTCGAGTTTCGGGAAATGAACTATCCCATCATCAGACAACTGAAGACCTAACAGTGGTACAGTGGTATTTAAACAAAAGTGATAAATATTTTGAATATTTCAACAGATTCTCGGTAATACCTAATAGTGGTACAGAGGTTCACAATCGGAATGTGATAAAAAACCGGGTTAAAAAAAGAGGGGCCTTCTAACAGATATCGGAATGTCGGCAATCGACAAAGAAGGTTGTTAAACAGATGGCACCCATTTAAATATCTCAAATAATTTTTATCACGTTCTGATTGTAAACCTCTGTACCACTATTAGGTATTACCGAGAATCTGTTGAAATATTCAAAATATTTATCACTTTTGTTTAAATACCACTGTACCACTGTTAGGTCTTCAGTTGTCTGATGATGGGATAATTCATTTCCCGAAACTCGAGTCACAAGATAATGTGTAATATATAGTTTTTGGTAGTAAAACGTAGTAATTTCTACAATTTGTTTTAATTATGATCAACTACCAAATATTAACGGCTGAAACAATTCAGTAGCTTATACTATATTATACCCTTCTGATCCCACGAAACACAGACGTCACCGTCTTCTATCCAAAGCGTTTTGATCTTGAAGTGAATGTCACGATTCGTCGGAGAAATGACTTTCTTTAAAGTTTGTCAAGCAGCATTTCACCAGTGGATTTCGATGTTCTTGCTGCTTTTCATTCAGTTTATGCAGAACGCATTTTCCCGCTTTCTGAATTTTTTCCATAGCTTTCAAACGAATGAAGGCGGCTTTATGTCTCACCCAATTAATCCGCGAGTTCTTGTTGGGTTTGAGTATCATCTTTATCCAATAATGACTTCAATCTGTTTCTCATGTAAAATCACCACCTTTGATTTTTTGGAACCACTCAAAACATCGTGTTTTGCCCAGAGCATGTTCACCATAAGCATTGACAAGCATTCAATGCAATTTTGCACCAGTTTTCTTCAAATGTTAAGAGAAAACCAATGGTAGTTCATGTTCAAAGCTATAGAAAAAGATACCTGTGTATGGAACTTGGATTGTTGTGCGCTGAAAATCTTTCTCAGTTGTTAGAGGAAAATGATGGCGCTGCAAAAACGATCTTACGGTATCCAAATTGATTTTCTACACGTGGTAAACAACCTTGTTCACAAACAAATCGTCATTTTTGATGTGAAAATAATCCACAACAGATTGATGAGAAGTCTTTGCATCCATAAAAAGAATTACTCTTTGATGTGATTTATAGAATGGTGCTATCATCACACTTTATTTTTTTAGTGCAAATGGAGATGCAGTAACAGTGAAGAGTGGGTGTTTACAAAATAATATAGTACATTACATATTGACAATGTAAGTTATGAAAAGTTATTGGGAGAAAGCTTTGGCTAGTCTGTATTATCCAGAAATTTTTTTGAAATATAATATTAATACTGAATTAATGAAATTACACCTAATTTATCACAAAAAGTTCACGAAATTTAGATTAATCAAATTTGATCTTGCAAACTGAGCTGAGATGAACATCATAACGTTTTATTATAGTTAAAAATAACAAGAAATGTAATTATTATGTAAACAATTATAATTTAGACGATTTTTTCTTGAAAAATGTCAATGAATTAAAATAGAATATTTTATAATATCCGCAAAATTATTAATATATATATATATATATTTGTGTGTATTATTCAATTAAAGGGATATAGTATCATTGAATTTTATTAAAAATGTTATTTTATCTGAAATGCTTTGTTTTTTTTTAAATATTGAAAATACATAGACTTTATTGGAGAAAATTTTTTATATGGTAGTTGTGTTATCTGAACTCTTCTCTGAAACTATCGAACAAGTGATATATTCTCATATGCGAACATTATAAACTTACGTTTGTTTTTTCTCAAGCGTCTGAAGGCTTCCTTTCAAATTATTGTAGGCCGAAGACTTGGTTTTCAGATCAGCATCAATCTGACCGACTTGTTTGCTTATTATGTCTGCAATATTCCTCAGTGACTGCTTAATTGGATACTTTGCGATATCCCATTGGAATCTGGTTAGGTAACTTGGCAGGTCGGCTATAATCGAAAAGAAGGATACACAATAAATGTCTTACAATTCAGTCAGAAGTTAAACATCTCTAAAATGCTAAACAAAAAGTTATTATGAAATTCAATAAGGCACTCTCTACCAGAGGAATATAACCGAATTATTGCTAGAAAAAGGAAACTATCTCGTCTGGGAATATTTGGCGATTACTTCACTGATTTTCAAAAGCTTAATGAAACAATAAAAAAAAATTGAACAACTACGAGTTACACCAGTTTTAATAAATCAACACATGCAGCAGCTTCCAAATTGAAAAAAAGGCTAAATCATAGGACAATTTCTTATTTACATAAGATACTAATTTGATTATACACAAATTATAGCAACATACAAGAAATAAGAGTAATAACCAACTTGATACAATTGTAGTGCAACAAAATTACTTTCGACAGATCTTGAACAGGTGTAGTCCAATAACTATTGCTCTACACTTGTTTGGATGCCTTCAGGTGTTGCGCTACATTTATAGCAAGAGAGTGCTTACCCTAAGGTCCAGGTGAAATTATTAAATATCTGAAAAAACTACCATAAACATAATCAAGGGATGATTTCGAAACATCTACAAAAATTCGCTCGGTTTATTAATCACCTAAATAATCTAAACTTTATTGATTCCATCTATCAGTATGTGGTACTAGATACACATTCAGTCAGTGGCTAATTTTTAACTGGTGATTAACAAACAGGCCTAAACACTGAAACAGAGACCTTGAAAAGATTTTTGTTATGATAATCCACATTGGGGAAACTTGCTGTAAATTAATTTGCTAGAACCACAGTTAACAAACTGTACTAGAAGTTGTAGAATATTTTAGTTGCATTAAATCGTATTTAAATAAACAAGTTTAATAAGTGCAACCTGTTGACTCTCGTTTGTATTAGTTTTACCTCTAACAACAAACCCAAATAGGCGTCTAGCTACCAAGATGCGTTCAGTTGAATTCTGATTATAGAGAGGAAGACAGGAAATTGTTGCTGAGACTAATAAAAATACATTTTAACTATTAGTAGACACTGACGCAATGCAGGCTGGAGACTTAGATATATCGCAATCAAATTATACCAGGGATTTAAATCATATAATAAGGAAAGACCAAATAACAGCAAAGTTCACAAGAACACTGATAAGAATTTTTCAGATTCATTTCAATAGGAGTACACCAACATTCTGTTTATTTTTCACATACTCGTCTGGCATTATAAAATAGACCAATATAGACAAGCATAGACTAACTTCGATAAGTAATAAAAAATTAATCAACAGGGCAAAACCAACACCCACCTGAAATTCAGTGTGATGGAGACTAGCGCCCTGAGCAAATGGGCAGTTGAACATATGAAAAATCTGGGGAAGCACTTCAAAGAACTGATCAACACATCTGAGTTCAGTGGCGGATTAAAGGTCCAGAGCGCCCTAGGCAATAACTTTGTCGGCGCCCCTGTACCGGCCATAAATGGCCATCTTAATTAAAAATTCTGAGCTCGCGCGCCCCTTGTAACTACGCGCCCCTAGACACGTACCTAGTTTGCCTTACGGATAATCCGCCACTGTCTGAGTTTCATAGAATACTATATAAAGTCGATGATACAACAGTTTTTTACTAAGCAAGAATCAAATTGGACACTAGATCCGAAGAGAGCGTGAAAAGAATGAAGAGAGAAAATAGGGCATGATAGATTTGAATAACGTTAACCAGGAGTATAAGGCGATATTTTTGCGTGGACCGAACCTCTTAAGAATTGTTTCCAAAAAGAAAGATAAAAATTCTCTTCAATAAAGGAAAAAGGAACTACAAATTATACCAGAATTGTACTGTGTTTACAAATTCAAAACTTTCTTACAAGTCGAAATGATATTAATGATTAGGAAAAAGAATATAATTGAGGTTAATAAACAATAATCTATTACTATTGGGAATAGGGGTTTTGGTTCATAGTGATATAACGATCGATTGTGGCTTTTTTTTGTGAAAAATTCTGAGAAATCGATCCTTGTCAACAGTTCTAATGAATTCCAGTGGGTGAGAGGTCTTCAATAATTGTGCGTCTTCATCTTTCATGGGCCAGTACTTTTTGTGTTGGCTTTCAATGGTGAAGCATTTTATTATAATATGATATAATTTTCTGCTAAAAATCATTATCTTAATATAAATGCTTTCTAAAAGAGATCAAAGACAAAGGGGGAAGAAAAGATATTCTGTGCATCTGGTATAAATGAATGTTATACTATGTTGGGTGTAAAATAAATATTTGAAGTCGAATATCTAAAGTGAGCATCTACTTCAGATTTGATAATTTTGCTTGTGAAACTGAGTATAATTATACTTATATACATTAGACCAAACAATAATAATGAACGTACGGACTTGATACTTCTTACAACAGGAACCCTATAATTGAAAGCAATATGGAGAAATGTTACACTTTTTCCATATATCAGCTTTAAAAATTATTTAATGCAGCTTAAGGCAACAATTTTCGTAACACAATATAATGCAACAAATATCTACCCTCCATGTTGTAGCAGGCAACATATAGTATCAGTGTGGATACCACTCTGAGATTAAATTACTCTTAAGAGAATGATTGAAAGAAGATATTTTCTTATAAATCACAAATGAGAATGAACATTCTTGATCTGAATTCCTGGCACCACTGATTGCAAACTTTAAAACATTTTTAACATGCCAGAATTAACATAAATGATTTATGCATGGTGATAATGACTATCCAAAGAAAAACCAAGTAATAAACTCAATTTATAAGCTTATGAGTAAGGCCGAGGCTAAATGAGCGAAATTTTTTAGGGTTTCTTATAAAAGTCGAATTTGTGTCATATCATGACTTCTAAATGTGTAAAATAATAAAACACAAAATGAAACAATCGTTGATTCATAATTAATTGATAACTAAAAAAAAAAATTTTAGAAGATAAAATTAAAAATAACTTGACTGTTGATATTTTTCTTGAGGGATGAATAATTGTCTAATGTTTGTGTTTTATCAATAAAAGGCTTCACGAGGTTAAAAATTTCATGAAATAAATTGATCTGGATGTCCACACTTCAATATTTTCGCATTCAGTGGATCATGTATCCAACTTTTACTAACACAATCTTTTGAAGGCGTTTCGCGATTATACATTATTTTAATGGTTCCATTGCATTACATGAAAAGATACATAATATAAAAATTTATATTCCAACGTGATTCACGCGACTTAAAAAACGCAGTTCACCACTTACTCATTCGCCTTCATATTTATGTTGAATAGTTTTGAAGCAATATCCATATCCAATGGTAATAATTTTGAGAATTAAATAACGAAACATGTCTTTTTAAACAGGTTATATCCCGATGGTAGAAAGTGACCAAAACACTGCTAGAAGCTTCACCACATCGATGCTATCAATTTACTAAGCTGTTATCACGCCTTCTTCTAAAACACTGAATTAAATTAAATACAGAACAAAAAGCCATTCAGGTTTCACTACGATCAACGCTAAATAAACTCAATGAGTCAGTCATATAAAATACAAATGGCAAAATGAGACATGTGTGTTTGTGTCAATTGTGAATAAAAAATTCCGCCAAAGTGTGTGAAACGAAAAGTTCGAAACAAACCCGCATTTACCCCTTGTTTTAATTCATTGCGTTCGAATAGAAGTTCTTTTCTTTCTGTTAGCTGTTAGTCAAAACCAAATAAAATCAAATTCTTGCCAATAAGATTAATGTGAAATTCGTATACCGTTAACACAAATAGAAAATTCAATTCCCCTAGAAACGATTAACCAAACCTTGACTGGCCAATTAAAATTCTGGATAATTCAAGAACCCCCCTCTGTTCGTCCTTTACCTATGATACCTGGAATCAAATTCGACAATCAAAAATAAGAATGAATAATTTTTGTCCAGAATAACCAAATCATATTGATATCGCATATTACATTCGATATAAGGCCTCCTTTTCATTAGCATGGTCAACTATTCAAAATAAACTAACTGGCAAAAAACACCATTATAAAAGTTGCAAAATATCGAACTTATAAAACTCACCAATAACATTGATACTATTACCGCTCCAATATAATTTACTGGGAAATTTTGGAGTAACACAGCTGAACTACCTTTGATTTGGTATCTACGAAAATCATTTTATAAACAGAACATTTGAAATAAATTTAGCATTATCTACACCCAGAATGCCTTTTAAAAAATTAAAATTTTGGTTTATTTGTAGATTCGACTTTGTTTTTTACTTATGTGGCAACATCATCCAGTCATTCCATTATAACTTCTTTTTTCTGTACATGGTGTTCGAAAATGAATACTTTTGAGATTTTTTACAGCCATTGCTTTTTCAGTCTTGTATGCAGAATGCCTCTAATTTTTATTTTAGTTTATACACTTCAGAATTATTTACTATTTCATAACTTTACCCATGATCAGAGAAAAAGACATATTCCGAACAAAGTAGTCCGGTTAAAAATATTTGCAACTTTTCATTAAAATTAGTTTGATTCATATATCTGCCATTTTTAAGTCAGAAATTTATTAGAACTATATAATTTTTATTAAATTTACCTTTTGCAACTTATAGTAATTTCATAATTAAAAAAAATATGAATTACAAATGAAAACGATGCCACTATTTATATTCCAAAAATTTTGATTTGCTTCGTTTCTTCTTAGCTTCAACATATAAATTTTATTGATTTCATATAAAAATATCAATTTGGTCTTTTCTGAAAATCTACGAATAAAGATTTTATACGATTTAAGCAGAAAAAATTCTTTTTCTTTTTATCTTTTGTTAGCAGAAAGTGGCAAATGGAAAAATTATTTTACTAGCCGGTGCGATATTGCGATCATATATATGAAAAATTTTTTTCATATGGTATAATTGTTCCTACCTTATTGACCATACTTGCTATTGTCGTTGACTGAACTGTCGCATAGTAATCAGCAACCCTTTTGTATTATGTTTTGTTCTGATTCAAATCACAAAACTATCATAAAGATAAAC
This sequence comes from Megalocaria dilatata, assembly GCA_034642435.1. Classification (NCBI taxonomy): domain Eukaryota; kingdom Metazoa; phylum Arthropoda; class Insecta; order Coleoptera; family Coccinellidae; genus Megalocaria; species Megalocaria dilatata. The sequence goes on along the minus strand of CM067856.1, from coordinate 74,232,750 downwards.
ATAGTTTAGTTTGGCTTGATTCTTAAAATAGACTTTTAAACTCTTGTTAAGTCCGTTATTTTGAAATTTTTATAGGAGGGCTTTTTGTGAAATTGTTCATTTTAATAATTTCTACATATAATAATGAAAAAATATGTTGACTGAAAACTTAAAGCATTCGAAGTAGGATTTGGTATATTCTTTCCATAACACAATTTTCATTCCGATCTGTGTCTTACCCAACACATTTAGTGCCCTTAGTTTTAGAGATCAAAACCTCGGTGTTAATTTTAAAAACTTTGAATATCAAAACAGATATAATCTGTTAGTCTCCTACAATTTTAATTAAAAAAAATTTCATTCAAAAATTTTTAGAGTGAAATTAATGTCTTATAAGAATTGCTTGTATTTAATAGATCTATAAAGTCAAAACTCATTATACAATATCAAATGGAATAAAAACTCAACAAATATAAATTGTCAATTAAAATTAATAAATAAATATTTGAATATTTCTTTCGGAACATGCGCACCTGAACTCTTCAGACAGGCATGGTGCACAGCTCTGAATTCTAATTGCTTTTTGAAGATGTGCTACATATTTTGATGTTTTTTAAATAACTTATTTGAATATTTGAATATATTAAATATTTCAAATAAATTAGTTTTGGAGAAGTTCTTAAAATTATGTAGTGTATTTTTGAAAAAGATTTAGTTTTCATAAATATAAGATCAGAAACAAAACATTTTGTCACAAGCAGAGCTGTGCACCACGCCTGTTTGAAGAGTTCAGATGCGCATGCTCGAAACGAAACATTAAAATATTTATTTATTTATTTTAATTGGAGATTTATATTTGTTAGGGTTTTTATTCCATTTGATTTTATACGTCTATTAAATATAAGCAGTGCTTATAAAACATTAATTTAATTCTAACAGTTTTTGAACAAAATTTTTTGAAATTAAAATTGTAGGAGATTAACAGATTAAATCTGTTTTAATTTTCAAAGTTTGTAATAATCCTTCTATCAAGTAAAAAAACGCTTCCTATTATTTTACCTTAGTGTTAATACCCAAGATTACAATTTCAGAACATTTCTAACTATAATTCGCAAACTAAGAGATCGAGAGGACAGTAATTTCAAGATGGAAGCGTAAAACTGTGAAATCGTCCTTTATTCTGAACAGACATGGCTTCAGAAGTATAAGTAGTATTGTCTACAAACCGTTGCATATAGAGGCAGGCAAATAAATTTAAAATTTTGCAGCTACTATTAGATCAACTTCGCGATAGCTACTTCAAGTTGAAAAGCAAAATATTTGATGTTTTAGAAATCAAACTCGAGACACCTATGCACACATAAAAAAATTAAGATTTGGTGCGATTTCTGGTTAATGTATATTATTGGACTGAGTGAAAATTAAGTTGCTTGTATTAATATTTCATGGATCTGAAAATTCGTTCTATAATTTCCAAATTTTGATGTACAGCAATTTCTAAGTTTTGGTTAGAAATGGAGTTATTTGAATGAATACCAATAGCAATAAATCAATGATTCCGAATCTTTGGTTATATTAATCATTCAAAATCACAGATTTACCTGTTCCTATGTTTCATTCAAATGATATTGCAGAATATTCATATTAATAAAAGGTTAGATCAATAGTTATTTATATTATTATGATATCCCCAAAAATTCCTATTGATTAAAGGATAGATCAATAAGTACACGTATTATTGCTAAGAATTAGTAAACTACAATCTAATGATTAAAAAAAGATTTTGAAAATGATTATGGCTTACTACCAAAAAGAGAGATTTCAAACTTTTCTGATTTCATGACACAAGGGCTATTTACATTGGCTTCGAATGGCGAGTTTCTTCCCTTATCCAACAGAATCTACATTTGCCATTTTCTGTTAAATCTAACTGAAAGTCCTGTAAGGGAACCCGTGCAGCACTTTTTAAAGTGCTTCAAATTGTGAAGAATCCACTAGAGAATTTTGTTCCTGCTTGAATGTTTGCCTTTATAGGTACATATTTCACAAACGCTTGGAATGGTTCTTTCACTGGTCCTAGCAAGGTAATTAGGAGTGTATTCTGGATAGTATAATGGTTTCTCCTTTTCGCTTTACTTAGGAGTCTCTATTTTGGATCGTATAATAGTTTTCTCGTTTACTCTGATTCTCAAGTTTGAAGGATACTCATATTTAAAGACAGGTGGAGTTGCTGAAGGAAACTGATTGAATGTCCTATTTTACCATCTGTCACACAACACACTTGTTCAATTTCAGACTGATTTATAGTTTATTTGATGAGTTTTTGATAATATGGTGCATTATGAATCAGTAATTCCTTTTTAATTTTTAAACGGAAAAATGTAAAGAGTTAAATGTTGTTGAACATGAAAGCATGTCAACAAGTCGAAATAGTTAATATGAGTGGAATTCGTAGGTGTTTTCCGTCGAGTCACCGTCGTTGATAAAATTTCATTTCATAATTATAACATTATAGAGAATAAGCGCCATATTGGGTGAATATTCAAGGAAATAATCCTCCTGTAAATGAAGATTTATCAGGCAGTACAACAGTAAATTTTTGGATTTATTAATCTTGAATTGTCAGAACTAAAATTCATTCATCATAATTAAAACAAATTGTAGAAATTACTATGTTTTACTACCAAAAAATATATATTACACATTTTCTTGTGACTCCAGTTTCGGGAAATGAACTATCCCATCATCAGACAACTGAAGACCTAACAGTGGTACAGAGGTATTTAAACAAAAGTGATAAATATTTTGAATATTTCAACAGCTTCTCGGTAACACCTAATAGTGGTACAGAGGTTTACAAGCGGAATGTGATAAAAAACCGGGTTGAAAAAGAGGGGCCTTCTAACAGATATCGGAATGTCGGCAATCGACAAAGAAGGTTGTTAAACAGATGGTACCCATTTAAATATCTCAAATAATTTTTGGGGTTACATAGCTCCGTACAGCATTCATTATTTTTACATTATTTTGTTCTATATCTCAAATATTTGGATTTACAAAGCTCCATACAGTCGTTCATTATTTTTATTGTGAACGAATTTGAAAATTTCAATAATCAAGTTTCTTTTCTTTTGAATCTACATGTAAAATTTTCGTAAGATTTTCTTTTGTCGAAAGGAATTACTGTTTTCTAAAGAATGAGTGGCAAAAGTTGAATTTTTGTTTACTTTTCATTGAATTCATTTTATGTTCGCTGAAAAAGGTTTTAAACAGATGTTACTTTTTAAATATTTCAAATATTTTCGATTTACATAGCTCCGTACAGTCATTCATTATTTTTACATTATTGTTATTGTGAACTAATTTGAAAATTTCAACAGATTCTAGATAATCGAGTTTCTTCCCTTTTGATTCTAGATGTAAAATTCTAAGATTATCTATTGGGGGAAAGGAATGACCGTTTTCTAGACAATTAGTGGCAAAAGTAGAATTTTGTTTATTTTTCCTGAAACTCATTTTATGTTCGTTGAACGTGTAAATCGAAAATATTTGAGATATTTAAAAAGTAACATCTGTTTAAAACCTTTTTCAATGAACATAAAATGAATTCAATGAAAAGTAAACAAAAATTCAACTTTTGCCACTCATTCTTTAGAAAACAGTTATTCTATTCGACAAAAGAAAATCTTAAGAAAATTTTACATGTAGATTGAAAATAAAAGAAACTTGATTATTGAAATTTTCAAATTCGTTCACAATAAAAATAATGTAAAAAATAATGAATGACTGTATGGAGCTTTGTAAATCCAAATATTTGAGATATAGAACAAAATAATGTATGCTGTACGGAGCTATGTAACCTCAAAAATTATTTGAGATATTTAAATGGGTACCATCTGTTTAACAACCTTCTTTGTCGATTGCCGACATTCCGATATCTGTTAGAAGGCCCCTCTTTTTTAACCCGGTTTTTTATCACGTTCCGCTTGTAAACCTCTGTACCACTATTAGGTGTTACCGAGAATCTGTTGAAATATTCAAAATATTTATCACTTTTGTTTAAATACCACTGTACCACTGTTAGGTCTTCAGTTGTCTGATGATGGTATAGTTCATTTCCCGAAACTCCAGTCACAAGAAAATGTGTAATACATTCTGTCAAGAAAGTACCGGGAATTATCGATTTAAATCTGGCGGGGCAATGAGGCAGGTAAAAATTTTTTTCCTAGGCCACTGTCCTTAATTACTATGCCAAGCTTGAGCGGGATCTGTCAACTAGTGTGTTTGCAACAGCCTATTAAGTCAGTCGATGTCAGAGTGCATGCCGATTTTTACTATGGGTGATTACTATGGGACGATAACGCGCCTTCTCACCGAGCTACGATTGTGACTGACTTTCTCGCCAAAAACTCAACAAACGTGCTTCAGCAACCACCGTATTCGCCGGATTTGGCTCCCTGCGACTTTTTCCTCTTCCCAAAACTAAAATTGCCCCTTCGTGGCACCCGTTTTGAGTCGATTGAAGCCATAAAACAAAATTCGGCGCGAGAGCTAAAGTCCATCCCGGAAAGCGCCTATAAAAAATGTTTCGATAATTGGAAGTGCCATTGGTATAGATGTATTGGAGCGAATGGAGCCTATTTTGAAGGTGACCCAATAAATTTTGACGATTAAATGTAAAAATGTTGTTTTAATTGAAAATTCCCGGTACTTTCTTGACAGAGTAGTATATATTTTTTGGTAGTAAAACATAGTAATTTCTACAATTTGTTTTAATTATGATCAACTACCGAATAGTAACGGCTGAAACAATTCAGTATCTTCATTCATCATACTCGCCCCACCTGGCTCCGTTAGATTTTTTCAATTCCTTAAAATGAAAACATGTGCTGGAGAAATCTCTTTGAAGAATAATATCCCTTAGAGGTATTGGAAAATGACAGTTACTTTCGAAGAGTCAATCGCATCAAAATGTGATCACATTGAAAAATAGAAATTGAATTATTGAATACTTGTGTCCTCATTTCAAATACGGGTACTTATCGATTCATCCTTGTAGACCTGGTTATTTATGCTTGGGATAAAATTCAGGAAAATATTTGCTTATGTTTCATAGGAAAACTTTAATGGATAAATGTTAATATTTAATCTTCAACGAATCCCTTTTATCACCAAGTTTAGAAATGGTTATTAACAGCTATGTTATATATGTACATGAATATACTCCAATAAAAACCCATTTGAACAGTTGGTCCTAAATTGTATATCCGTATTTCCACTTCTCAAGATTATTAATTTCAGGAATTTGATTTATAATATCCTTAAATTGACCGAGATTATACCTGTACATTGAATGACGAGACCTCTGGGATTCAGAATGAACTTTTCCACACACCACACAGTGAAAAATACACTTTTTATTAATTTTCAATCTTCATTTGGATGTATGACCAATAAATAGTGGTTAGGTAGCTACAGGGTGTTTCACTTCAGACAGTTTCTTCCTTCGCTCAGTAGTCTTTAATTTAAGAATATATACCAAATACAGCCGTCCAAAGTTATACTGACGACAATTTTCATTTTTACAGCTTCTGTTGAATTTGTGGAACTTTAATTACATTTGATGTACGACAATAAACAAGATTAATTACGCAGTTTACCATACCTGGCCATTTCAATGGACTGACTCTGTAGAAACTGTTTTCTGCACAGATATTTATGTTGTGCTCAGTGATGGAAAACCATATAATATCGTGAATTACCAACCTTTGTTTCTCATAAATATCTTATCAATTAGATAGGTCATAAACTAGATTAGTAGTTGACAAGAAACAGTCTTCAGATTGTTGTGTTCATAATATTAGTTCAAGATCATATGTTATCAGAGGGAACAATTTTCAGGTATTTACAAATAAGCGCATGGAATAAATGAATATATATTACATCTATGATGCGAAATGTGTTAATCAATTGAATTGTTTGAATTAATTGTTTTCTTGAGATTTTCTAGTTTATTGCAGTCAAATCATAATAAAAAGAAGAAGTAGCTGAAGCAAAAAAACCTTCTCCTAAAAAATAAAGTTTTACTCCAAAATTTGTTTGGTGGAGAAATACATCACTTATGGAATACAATTCTTTGTGTACTTATGTTAGTAAATTATAAAAAACACTGGGACACGTCAACTTTAAAATTCAATGGTGCGCGTTTTAAGCATACATTCAAATATACAGAGTGATTCGTGTAAACTCATCACAGCCCTTCCTCTTTATTTCAGATGGAACATATTGTATATTTTTATATTTTTTAAAGTTCCTTACCAACCTGCTTTCAACTAATGCATCGCCTATTATGTATAATACCGGGTGAAATAATGGAATCAATAATTTATCACGCGTTAAGTAATGGTATTTTTTAAATAACCTGAATAAAGACTTATGAAAATTCTGAACTATCAGTTAAGTTGAGACAATTTCAAAAATCAATTCTCGATACGCTCATTGATCTTGGTTCTGTTAACATTTTTTGTACTAAATACCTAAAAAACTATCTACATATGCCGATAAATAAAGAAAATATGCAAATAATATGGACTGTTATGCAGTGTTGATATTCACATTGAACTGGTAATTTTCTAATTGAAAACGTATTTTTTGTAGAAGTAATAATGAAATATTTAACTGAGACTCGCCGAATTGAGACTCCAATGATTATCAGTCACGGAGATAATTGCAGAAGTCAAGTTGAAGTGGCAACTTATTTAATAAGAGGTATTTTCATTTGTCTAATATTTAGAAGGTTTAGTGTCTAAAGTTCATGCAGAATTTAGAGAATTTGGACATGTCAAGCCTTTAAAAATAAAATCGCATTTCGTTGAAGGAACTGTGAAATTGGATATGTCGTTAGGTGTTACCGAGGATAAAATGACAAGTACACATCAAATTGCTCGTGAATAATGTAAGTCATACTACTGTCATGAGGTGTCTCCATAAAGAAAAACGTCATCCATATAAAATGACTTTTGTGCAGGAGCTATTCGTAACAGAAAACGATCCATATCGTAGAATACATTTCTGCGAAATAATGATGAATAAAAATGAAATAACTTTTGGTACAATACTTTTTCCTGATGAATCACCATTTATATTGAACGGGGAGGTAAACCGATAAAATTGTAGATGTTAGTCAGCGAAGATCCTCATTGGATACGTGAGACATACGCAATATCCTCAAAAGTTTAGGCAGGTATCATAGGTGACCATATTATTGGTCGCATATTTATAGATGGGACTTTGAGAGCCAAAAAATATTTGAGTTTGATTAGAGACGAAGTTGTTCCTGTGTTAGTCAACTTATTTCCTAATGCAATAGATCCAAGCCTACTGAATGAAAATGTCTGGTTCCAGCAGGATGAAGTGCCTCCCCATTATGCTTCAATGGTCGGAACTTACTCCCCAATAAATGGATTACACAAAGAGGTACTATTGAGTGGCCAGCTAGATCGCTTTACTTTACGCCGTTGGATTTTTTCTGTGGGGTTATCTCAAGAACAAAGTTTATGCAACACAGCCGACGAGCATCGCAGACGTCAAAGAAAGGAAAACTACAGAAATGCGAAATATTTCAACTCAAACTTTGAAAAAAGTACGGAAAGAATTTTATAGGAGACTGTTATTACCAAGAACGAGGGGAGAACATTTTGAGCATATATTTTAATGTATTAAAATCAATTACATCATGTAATTTAAGTATTCAGTTTTTTTAAACCAATTATAAATAATGAATAAAACAACATTCTATGTGCACTAATATTTTATTTCACTACAATCATAATTTAATCACAATTATAGATACTTTCGAAATTTCATTCGGTATTATTAATGCTAGACCAAATATGATATAGTTCGTTGAAATCAGGTTATTAAGGAACATTAAAAAATATACAAAATAAAGAGGACGGACTATGCTGGACTTGCGCTGTATTAATTATTAATTTATGTTCAAAAAGCGCATTATTGGCTTGAAAGTTGAAGTGTCCCAGTGTTTTTTATAATTCTCCAACAAAAGGACCCCAATTATCTCATTCCATAAGCGGTTCCAACACAGTATATATTCTTCAGAAGCTTTATATAACTTGTGCGAATTAGGAGTTCAGTTGTGTTCTGGTTAAGCTTTATTACTGTGTTCTTACGCCACCTTAGGCACAACACTTAATTTTTTACCTCAATAGTGAAATGGTGGTTGAAACCGTCTGAGTAGATAATTTCTCTTTTACCTAGACAGATATAACATCCAGATCTTATTTATTTTATAGAAAACCATTGTATATTAGAGAATAAACCAATATATTTCACCACAATCTTCACAATTTGATGCGTTTCAATCATAACATCATCTTCCAATGTGTATGATTACAGAATGAATAGAGACTTCATGTATATTTTTTATATCATGTTCATAGTGAATGAATTGTGAAAACTTTGATAAAACATAATGTTTTATTCTTCAATATATTTCTAGGTGGTACTGCATGAACACAAACTTATTGTGAGATTAGTTTCTGTCAACTAAGTTTGACATTTCTGACGGTTTCAATTTACATAAATGTTTATGACAGTGGGAGACGATATAACATTTTGCGATTAACATCGTTCGAAAAAATATTCTGAAATTCGGAATTGAACAATGAAATATGTTTTGTGTTATTTTATGCTAACGGTAAATATCTTGTCAAACTAAAACCAAGCGTATTTTTGCTTTTAATTGAAAATTATTCGCTTGTGCTCTTTGTAGTTTTCTAGAATTGTGTTTAAAAAAGACATTATAGTAATTGAAAATTATAGTAGTGTTGTGAAAACCTTCTCAAAACATAACTTTCGTGATTTTCTTACCATTGAAAATAATCCGAAGCACCTATCATGTAAGTTAAAACAGTTCAACATCTTAGGGAAGGAATTTTAATTTTAATGCAATTGTGTAAGTATACATAGCTGTTATTTAAAATAACCATATATTTACTACTAAAATTGGAAAATTATATTTGTCAACTGCAGTTTGGAATTTTAGTTGATTTTCAGGTAGAATTAAGCACATAAATGTTATTTATCAACTTTTTTTTCTGCATAAATACCTTATTTTGGTTATTGAATTTACACTTTTGCCTGAAGTTAAACAAACATTCAAACTGTAGTTCCCGATGATTATTTTGGGAATTCTTTGTGAGAAACATTTCGCTCACCATAAATTACTTTTGGAAGAAGCCCAGTTAGGTGGAATATCCCATATATTTAAATGTTAAGGTGAATAACTTAACAAATAATAAAAGCAAACAAAAAATTAACACATTTTAATGCTTTAAGGATCCATGAACTTCAGTATTATTGATAGCTAATCAAAGCTTACGAAAAGTGTTAGATTGAACTTCACACATTTAACACCTCGGAACACGAACGAATGGGGGGGTTCTCAAAAACATGGTACATATTGCATTTTGCACACTGAACACACATACCCACACACGGATCAACAGTACAATGTGACCACCAAGCTTATGCACACATAACCAATTAAGGATGACAAAAACAATGCGAGAGATGTGACACTCTGACCAGTCTACCCATTAGGAGCTAAATATAATGGCGGAAAGTAAAGAAAATCACAAACGGCATCATAAATTTTTTACATTACCGAAGGATAAAACGTGCTGTTCTTTCCTATGTGCAGCTGCTATCAATAAACATGAGTCAGCGATAATTAGTACATAGCTTGCCAACAGTATGTTTAAAAATTCTTTTTATCTTCCAAAGATAGCAATAATTATTAATAATATATTGTCAATTGAAGTGCTTTCAAAGCCGATGCTCAATTTCAACTTTTCAAAATAATTCATTACAGAAAAAAATACTTTCATGTTGAAATTTAAGAAAATTATGGACACACAAAAGTGCCTTTATTTTTAATCGTGGTTCTGAAATCGGGCGGTTTAGTTAAAGACTTTATATTACATGATTTACTAAACAGCCATATTGCTTAGTAATCCTGAGATGCAAACGTTTGGCTTTGGCAGTTTGTATATTCTAAATGATTTAAGTTTTCCTATTGTCTTTCAGCTTGCGTGTAACAGGGAGCTAGTTTCTCATGCAAATGTCGGTATATTATGAAATTTCTAAAAAAATAATTGAGATAATTAGAATCTAAACATCAATGGGCAAAAATCGCCTGCAGATATGTCCATACTAAAAAATATTAAAAAAATAGAGTTATAAAACAGAAACAATAAAGTATGCAATTTTGCACTAAAAAAAAAATATTTTTTGCCTTTTTTGAATGTTTCGCTCGATTGATTTATCAGTTATAGGTACTATAAATTGCTGAAAATTTTTCTACTATTAAAAAAAAAACTGTCGTGAAATTCAGTGAACAAAAAGCTGCGAATGTTAATGGATTTGTGTGTTGAATTGGACCAAAATATGAAGGAATAACGGGAAGAGAATGGCCGAGATTGAAGACATTATTTCATAGACGATCCAGAAGTAAAAAAGATTGAGCAAATTCTGGAAGACAATAATACAGAAAATATTTAATTCGTACTCTCATAAACACGTACAAGATTAACAACAAAGAAATCATTTCTGAAGAATAAAAATTTGTTGGTCCCTTCTGGATCTCATCAAAATCAAAGAAAAATGTAGAATATGTATGAGACCCAGCCGCTTTTAGAGATGATGGATCAATTATCCCCATCACATATTTGTTACAAAATAGAATAAACTAATGTGTGTCTCGCACACCTTTAGGATTAATTTCATCAGAGAGTTATTGATCTTTGTTATTTTACAATTTTTACATGAGCGATTTTCACTGAATGGTTTATTCAACGATTTGTACCTCCTACAAATAAAATATAATATTTAAATAAAAATTATCATGTAAGTTGAAATTTTTTTACCAAAGTTCCTTCTTCGTCTATCAAAATCTTAGATGTATGCTTTGTCTATATATCCAACTGCTTCACCTTAGTTTTTTAATATTCGACTCAACAAATCGTAAAAGGGATTAGTTGAACCAAAGTGATTTCGGTGGAAATGATGTGATATATAGGATGTCTTTAAATTCACTCTTTACCAGTAGGATATGTTTTTTACAATTAGAAATAAGACAAATATGAAGTATATCAAAATCATAAAAAGTTCATATTGCGAATTTTTCTTTTCAATATTTTGGAAAAAGTCCTCAGTTTCAGGTTTTTTTATTTATTTCTTATTTTTAATTCTAGAATACGTATCCTACCTCTGGGGAGTGAATTTTGGGACAATCTGTATATTCCCATTTCATATGAGTCCATTGATATCCATTGGAAAAATATTTTTTCTGCTACTTGAGGTAATTATTATGTATTTTCAAGAATTTACCTCGTTAATTTTGGGATCTTCTAAGTGGCGAGCAGGAGATTTTTTTTAATTTAATTAACCAATTCTTTCTAGTTTTAAGGTGTTATAAATTCAAAGTGCAAAGGTGTTATAATATTTTTTCCAATGCATGATTTAAAAGCATCATTATACATACCGGGTGGCCCGTATAAAACAGTCCAGCTGGATATATGTACACCCGCGAATTTACAATTGACCTGCCTAGATGCGTTTCAGAAAAACCCATATGGAAATATCCGACTGGACTGTTTTATGTGAGCCATCCGGTATATTTTATATGAAAGAAAGATATATTAGTATATGAATTTTTCAATAAATGGTGTGCCGTTTTATCAACAAATGTCCCATGTAATTTGGCTCCCGTTTGTGTGTTTTCAATGTTGACTGAAATATACCGAATCAGTGATAAAAGTTGTTTTATCACAGTGGGATACGTAAAATGAATGAATATGCATACTTCGTGATTACTTCTTGAAAAATATTAAACTTAAATGTTTGACATACTACTCTGTCAAGAAAGTACCGGGAATTTTCAATTAAAACAACATTTTTACATTTAATCATCAAAATTTATAGGGTCGCCTTCAAAATAGGCTCCATTTGCTCCAATACATCTATGCCAACAGCACTTCCAATTATCGAAACATTTTTTATAGGCGCTTTCCGGGATGGACTTTAGCTCTCGCGCCGAATTTTGTTTTATGGCTTCAATCGACTCAAAACGGGTGCAACGAAGGGGCAATTTTAGTTTTGGGAAGAGGAAAAAGTCGCAGGGAGCCAAATCCGGCGAATACGGTGGTTGCTGAAGCACGTTTGTTGAGTTTTTGGCGAGAAAGTCAGTCACAATCGTAGCTCGGTGAGAAGGCGCGTTATCGTCATGCAAAATCCATGAGTTGTTCGCCCACAATTTTGGCCGTTTCTTACGGATACGCTCACGCAAACGTTTCATAACGCCTAGGTAATACTCCTTGTTTACCGTCTGACCCTCTGGAACGAATTCGTAGAGCACCACGCCACGGATATCGAAGAAAACAATGAGTATCACCTTCATTTTCGAGCGGCTTTGGCGTGGTTTTTTCGGTTTCGGCTCATTTTTTGCCACCCATTCCGATGATTGCTGGCTTGTTTGCATATCGTACTCGTAGACCCAGGTCTCATCACCAGTTATAATGCGTTCCATGAATGTAGAATCGGAATTATAGCGATCCAGCATGTCTGAAGCAACCTGTTCGCGATGACGTTTTTGAAGAAAATTCAGGTCTTTCGGTACGAGTCGTGCGGCCACCTTTCTCATGCCCAAAATATCAATCAAAATCGTACGTGCGGACTCGTGGGATATCTTAAGATCATGTGCTATCTCTCTCAAGCTGGTACGACGGTTTTCCAGCACCCTTTCCTTAATTTTATCGACGTTACCTTCGATCGAAGCCGTCGATGGGCGACCACTTCACGACCGTCCTTGAAGGCTCTGTACCACTGATATGCACGAGTTTTCGATAGAGCATTATCACCAAAGGCCTTTTGCAACATTTTCAATGCATCGGCACACGAAAATTCATTTGCAACACAAAACTTTAAACAAATTCTTTGCTCAACGTAATCACCCATGGTAAAAATCGGCACGCAGTCTGACATCGACTGACTTAATCAGCTGTTGCAAACACACTAGTTGACAGATCCCGCTCAAGCTTGGCATAGTAATTAAGGACAGTGGTACCAACCTAGGAAAAAACAATTTTACCTGCCTCATTGCCCCGCCAGATTTAAATCGATAATTCTCGGTACTTTCTTGACAGAATGTACACACCACTTGTGACAAAGCAAGATTTCAACTTGCAATTTGTTATGAAGTAAGCAGTGTCACCTCCTACTAGGTCTAGGTTTACCATTATGGGTAAGTTTGTAATGTTGGTAATAATATTTCGGTCAACATTAGGCAATAGATATCACACATGCATTTGCTCTGCTTTTTCAAAGCAAATTTGAAAAAAACTTCACAAATCGCAAAATTTGGTAAATTAAGCAACCCAAATGAATCACATTTTTCTAATCTATAAGGATGTTCAGGTTTAAAAGAAAAAAAGGGCATCTTGAGCTTCAGAACACCACAAGTAATGAAATTGAAAACAATTCAAATATAAACGCTCGTGTTGGTTCACCTGATAAGCACCTAGTAGACAAGAGCAACGGGGAGCAAAATTGAAAACTACTAAAGCACGAGTGCTCAAGTTGATCGTCTGAAACAGTCAATCAACAAGAAGTAAGACTAGAAATCGCTTGAGTAGGAAATCCTCAACTCTGTTCCCCTAAAACAGGCGATAAGTTAGTACATAATTGAAAACCACTTGTATAAGAAATGATAGTTTGTGTTAAACAGTTGAAAAATTGGAATCAAGATTGGAAACCGTTGGAGTATGAGCTGCTGAAGTCAGTTTGTCTGAAACAGTAGAACAGGAGAAAAGCCCAGAATAATCTATAAGAGACTCCTTGAACTAGATGAATAAAAATATTGAGAGGCTTTTGTACAGCGGATGCTTTATAGTTTTGAAAAAAGAGTTGAATCACCAAATCTTATTTTATCACAGATTGAGTTCTCTGCTTCAAGTTACTTTTCAGGTATTTAACTTACTTTTAATTATTTTTAAAAAACAATTTATGTCGATTAAACATTTTTACTCTATTCGACATTAATATGAATTTCCGTCAAATCGGACATTTGAAAGGTTTTGAACATTTCTGTTCATAACTAAAATGCAATTTTTGGTTGTATAAGAAATTTATGATAATATGCTGCTTCGTACTGGCTGGTTTTCAACGATAACTCCTTTGCTAAAATAATCAATTTCCCAAAAAACTGCTTATATAACAGTTGCCATATGAAAAACATACAATCTCTTAAAGTTACTAGATGTGTTTATTATATTAACATGAGCCTTATACCCTAAGGAAACATTTGTTTTCATCTTCAGTTTTGGATGTTTTGCTGGGCATTAAATGCCATTTTTATAAAATGACTGAAAGGTGCTGTAAATTCAAGAGAATATGCTGAAATCCCTTGTGAAAAAAATAAGGAAGGAATATGCTAGAATGCCTGTTAGAATCGAAATCTAAGAAAGTGTGAAACGGTAATGCAGGACAACACTAAATACGAGATGATTTATAATTACAATTGCCTTAGAATGTCAAGAACAGAGTAGATTTTCATATAATGAATTAGGAAACAATAAAAATTTTAAAAATACGTTAAATTGCAAGAAAAACACTAGTCCAGTACAGGTTTCTGTTTGATATTTCAGTTGGGCTTTCAATTCTACCTCTCGAATTTCATTTCAGATTTTTCTATATGATATCAGAGCAATATAGATACTTGAAACTATGAATTGACAAATCTTATCATTAATTTTTTATTTTCCAATAGACAATTTAAAAGACATGATTTATTTTGTAGAGTTTTATCTCTTGGTATACCTAAATAGTGTTTAAAAATACCCTTTGAACAAAATTATTATTAGATCACTCTTAAACAGAACCAAAATAAGCAAAATTTTTGTGAATGGTTAGAAATAGGTAACAGAGAAACTGAAAAGTTACATCCTCCAATACGCTGATGACACAGTTGTTCTACAAGACCTAAATCAAGAACAGAACAAAAGAAAGTACCTGATCGAACCTCTAATGGGTGCAATAGGGAGCCTTCCGGTAGAGGCTAAGATACCACCATATATACCTACTTAAAATTTTTGTCCTCAAAAAATATGTACACCCTTTTTCAAGAAAAATACTATGTATACAAAGAATGTATTTCAGACTGACAGAAAGACGCAAGTCGTTAGCCATTTGCTAGATCAATAAACATCTTTTATCTCTCTTCTGATTAAACGTTAGAAATAAAGATTAAAAAATTATAAACTTTGTTACTTTAAAGACCTTCTAGTGATTGAAACTGAAGAAGCCTTGGAATGCTGAAAGCAAATGTCAGCTTTTCTTTTAAAGTAATTATAGAGTTGTATACTACGCCATAGTAAGGAGCGTAGTATCCTACGGTAGCGAAGTGTGGCAGTTAAAGATAAGACGTACGCTAGAGGCAACTGAAATGGATTTCTGGAGACCCGCTGCTGGCAGATCCAAACAACAAAGAATACGCGAAATAATGGGGGTTCACCGCATAATAACGGACGACATAAGAACTGAGCAGTTAAAATGGTACGGCCACGTACAAAGAATGGCAGATAAGATACTTCTAAAACAAGTTCTGGACTGGAAGCCAACTGGAAAACGCAAAAAAACAAGGCCCTGCAAGAGCTGGAAGAAGGGAATAGACAGCGAAATAAGAGAACTTGGACTGGATATCGGAAGACGTCGGAGAACGTATTAAAACCTAATATATATCTAGAGCTGTACATCATCAATATATAAGATAGAGGATATAATAAAACAAAAACAATATGTACATACATACGCTTGAGGTAGGAATGTGTTAAGTTCATGTTGCCACTGCTTTGAAGACTAATCAAAGCGTTACTTCTAGCCTCTTTTATCGATAACGTGAAAGTGGTAGCATAAGAGAGAGACATCAGGGATGGCAACCCCTCGAATGGACGAATGTGTTCAATTGGAAGCACAAAAATAACATTGGACATCTCAATTAAGTAGTTTGTTTCTAAGGGTTCATAATGTGGTTGTTTCGAACATACCACCCGCAGGAGATTGAGGAAAGACATTCTAGTTAATAGACGACCATGGAGGTGTCATATCCTTATCCAAGGCAATCGCACCATTCGACTATGGATTCAAGAATGTAATGCGAAACCAGAATAAAGGGGCCAACATTTTATTTAAGACGAATCTCGATTTGGCGTTTATCCAGATCCTAGTATATGTTTGAAAGGCACCGGGTTCCAGAAACGAATTAATCATGTACGGGAAGTGCACATCTTCAGGGGCGCACATCATTATCTGGGATGGAATTTTGTTTGGTTGCAAAACTGAACTTGTTTTACCAGATCGTTTTTTGACTGCCAACGAATATATAAGGAATATTCTTAAATCTGTGTCGACAGAAATTCTTTAGGACCAAAGATTTGTTTCATGCATAATAAGTCGTTTATGAACATACGGTGTCGGTTTTATATAAGCCCCCTCAATATCCTGATGTAAATCCAATAGAACAGGCGTGGGATATGGTTCAGAAAGGTATTCTTAGGATTCTAAACTATTCTGAAAATTGTAAACAAATTTTCAAGCACTGTAATAATCGAAAATCGAAATTAAATTCCTCAAGAACAGATGGATAATCTCATTCTTGCCATGGAATCAGCTTGCAATCACACCATTATTGCTGGTGGTGGGTGGCCATAATCCATATTGATTTTTGTATTTTATAATTTTTGATAAGAGAATTTTTTGGTATCTGAAATACATTCTGTCAAGAAAGTACCGGGAATTATCGATTTAAATCTGGCGGGGCAATGAGGCAGGTAAAATTTTTTTTTCCTAGGTTGGTACCACTGTCCTTAATTACTATGCCAAGCTAGAGCGGGATCTGTCAATTAGTGTGTTTGCAACAGCTGATTAAGTCAGTCGATGTCAGAATGCGTGCCGATTTTTACTATGGGTGATTACGTTGAGCAAAGAATTTGTTTAAAGTTTTGTGTTGCAAATGAATTTTCGTGTGCCGATGCATTGAAAATGTTGCAAAAGGCCTTTGATGATAATGCTCTATCGAAAACTCGTGCATATCAGTGGTACAGAGCCTTCAAGGACGGTCGTGAAGTGGTCGCCCATCGACGGCTTCGATCGAAGATAACGTCGATAAAATTAAGGAAAGGGTGCTGGAAAACCGTCGTACCAGCTTGAGAGAGATAGCACATGATCTTAAGATATCCCACGAGTCCGCACGTACGATTTTGATTGATATTTTGGGCATGAGAAAGGTGGCCGCACGACTCGTACCGAAAGACCTGAATTTTCTTCAAAAACGTCATCGCGAACAGGTTGCTTCAGACATGCTGGATCGCTGTAATTCCGATTCTACATTCATGGAACGCATTATAACTGGTGATGAGACCTGGGTCTACGAGTACGATATGCAAACAAGCCAGCAATCATCGGAATGGGTGGCAAAAAATGAGCCGAAACCGAAAAAACCACGCCAAAGCCGCTCGAAAATGAAGGTGATTCTCATTGTTTTCTTCGATATCCGTGGCGTGGTGCACTACGAATTCGTTCCAGAGGGTCAGACGGTAAACAAGGAGTATTACCTAGGCGTTATGAAACGTTTGCGTGAGCGTATCCGTAAGAAGCGGCCAAATTTGTAGGCGAACAACTCATGGATTTTGCATGACGATAACGCGCCTTCTCACCGAGCTACGATTGTGACTGACTTTCTCGCCAAAAACTCAACAAACGTGCTTCAGCAACCACCGTATTCGCCGGATTTGGCTCCCTGCGACTTTTTCCTCTTCCCAAAACTAAAATTGCCCCTTCGTGGCACCCGTTTTGAGTCGATTGAAGCCATAAAACAAAATTCGGCGCGAGAGCTAAAGTCCATCCCGGAAAGCGCCTATAAAAAATGTTTCGATAATTGGAAGTGCCGTTGGCATAGATGTATTGTAGAAAATGGAGCCTATTTTGAAGGCGACCCAATAAATTTTGACGATTAAATGTAAAAATGTTGTTTTAATTGAAAATTCTCGGTACTTTCTTGACAGAGTAGTATATTACATACATTGACGTACTAAGGGTTTAAAGGTTGTGGCTATTTAGACAAATAGTTTTAAAATATTTTCAAATTATGGAAAAATAAAAGAACCCCACATTTTGACTAAGTGTGGATTTTCATCGGACACTTTGTATAAAAGATTTTCTGTGGTATGGTTCCTTTCGATAAGTTCTATTTTCTATTAAAAATAAAACTCGACTCCCTCTGCATTGTTATTATAAGAGAAAATTGGGCTTTTTCTGCAACTAGCATATTATGATTGATTCGAGTGCAATGAGCAATCCATTCGTTGCCATGAATTTGATGATTGTCATATATGGTATAGATTGCATGTGAATTCTGTGTACATATATTATTTGCATCTTAATCTCTGACCAATAAATGGTGTCTAAAATTTAGAATATAAATATATTCGAATGATATTTTCAAGAAAATCAAACAAATTTAGAATTTAGTACCTCATACTCATTTAATTTCTTGCTGGTGCTTTCCTGTCTACTCAAAAGTTTTTTGTCTTTCAAGAGGTTAGAATAAATAGGCATCAGAAAACTTATTTTCTTTCTCTGAAAGCAGAAGTTATACCAGAGTAAGAAAATGTACTTAAAAAAAAATAGGTCAAACTAACTTCTAACCTAAAACCAGTTAGGTGCCAAAGATTAGTGAAATCTACCTTACAAACATTAATATACACTTAGGAACGTAAAAATAAGAACGCATAATGTATATTCAAATCATTTTTAGTATACATTTCATATAGTAAGATAAGTAAACGATCAATTTTTGTGCCATATCGATAGGTTGGTTTTTATGGTATATAATTTTAATCTAGGTGAAACTAGGAAATTGCCAGTGATTGTCATAAACTGCATTCATTGTTAGTGAGTGGATCATTGATTTACAAAACAAGGAAGTCTCATTGTTATGAGTATACCTTATCACAGAATATCAAACAGTGTACTGTTCTCATAATTCTCATTTTCTGGCACTTCTACCCTACATTTCGACCTTCTGTAATCCACTTTTTCCAATTACATGTGGGCGAGAGTTGCCATGGTTTACTTTGAACAAAACTGAATAAATTCGTTGCCATGGCCACTCGATTTTCAGATTTTTCACCAATTGAGTACGTATGAAATATTATGGGAGATTACTCCCATCCTCTACAGACTTTGGTAGTTATTCATTATCTTGATTTACGGTTAGCCTTGGATACTAGGTTTTGGGAAAAACTCGATAACCTCATTACGAGATATGTGACTGAATGCATCGCATCGTGAAGATCCAATATTATTGACTGTTATTGAATCCTGGCTGCTCCATTTTTGACCGTTCAGTTATCTTAGATTTAGAAATACGTATAACAAGCATTCCTGAAATATTCCAACTATTTACTTTATTAATTCAAAAATGTTTCACCAAGTGATATGCGAGTAATCATTATCATTTATTACCAAGTGCTCTTATTTTAATGTCACTTAATATAGGTACACTAGATCTTTCGTGATTATTTTTGCTTTAAAATAAATTCAGCTGATCTGTACCAAATATCATTAATAACCATAGTTCACACTCCCTATTAATGAGATTATTTTTGCTGCCAAATAAAGTTATGTATACATGGTGAATCTTTTGCATATAATTAATTGCACAGATAGTAGGATATATACTTCTATTTTTTCTTCGCATATGTCCTACAAAACTACATTAATCAAATGTTCATAAAATATTATCTTTTAAGCCCAAAAAAAGTATTATTCAAAGCATTACAGAGTAAACGTATGCATAAACCACTTTGTCAAATTTACTACAGAGTTGATATATATCCAACAAAATTTTTTATAATAAATTTGATATAGTGTTCTTTGGTTACATAATATCTGTTCTGGACTCAATGAACTTGTCTCCAAAAGTATGAATATACTGACAAAATGTCAGCATCTCTTACTTTCTGTGAGAATTTAAAAACTGAAGGGAATATTAATGTATCTATCCCTCTATACTGACTATATTGCCAAAATGCAATTTCTAGTATTCATATTGAAAAATCGGAATTTCCGAATATTATATATATTATCGATAGTGTAAGTTAACTTTGTCAAATATAATAGTATTCATACCTTCGATATTGCAAATTCTATTAGTCATGTAAGGCTAGTAATAAGATAATTCAATCTACCAATCAGTTTTAGTAGCAGGTTTCCGGATATATAAACTGCCATATCACATATCTTAGTTATTGTCCCTGTGTTCCTCCTACGCCCCCCCCCGGTTGAGGATTTCATTTCACAGATAATCGAATACACTCTATTAGTGATGACGTCACAGTTACTGTTGGTCATAGTTCACAATTTAAACAGTTTGTTTTTATGGCAGTTTAGATGGGAGTTCGATAACTAATCACTGAACTTTTTAATGTGTATTACTGAAAAAAGTGAAATTCTAAATAGTACAAAAATGTGCAATAAAATTATGAGGCCATGAATAAATTCAAAATTAACTACCTAAAAATTGGGGCTACATAATGGAGAAGTCCATGAATACGAAATAAACTGGAAAGTGTACATTTTCCATTATTTACTACTAGTAAGTTAGAAATAGGCTAAAATGCCAACAATTAAGAAAATAGAAAGAATGGAAGGTTAAGTATTCAGTTTCAAAGGAACAGTTAGTTGATTTCATGAAATTGATCAACCTAAAATGAGAAACCTTGCTTGCTAAATCCACTTGTTTGGCAACACCCTGGATGGAAAAATTGTATAAGCAATAAATAATGGAAACAGTAACATTTACTGCCATTTTTTTTAGGTATTTGTAATGTTTTCTGGTTAACTGTGAATTTATTATTTTATAACTACATTATCATTATATTATCCTGATACTCCTAGATCTCAACGCTTACAATATGTACTTAGAGGATCACACTTCTCAGAAAGTCTTATAATGATTTTAAAGTTCTCAAAATCACCCAAACTCCTATGTAAAACGCCGTAAACAAATACTGATTTTGGATAATGAATCATGACTTGAAACAACAATGACGGCGTAACGTTTCACCAAACGACCATATAGTAAGTAAAACCGCTGTGATTTTCTACTTTTCCGAAAATATTTGGCGCCCAACTTGATTGGAGAGTGCTCTCTCAGCATGGAAAACTAATAAAAGAAGAAAATAAACCAGAAGCGGGGTAGTGAATTATACAAAGAGTGCTCGTCAGCGGTGCTTAAGCGCTCCTCCGGCCACTGACCTGGCCCCAGGGGGGGTAGTAGTAGGAACTGGTCGCGGTCGGGAGTGGAGGTAGCGCTGTCCGTCGTAGGCGTATGGAGGGGTGTCAAGTACACGCCGGAGCTCTCTTCAGTATGGTCGTCTCCTCCTCCTTCGTCGTCGGGAGGCCGCCCGCCACCTGCCCCCACCACCAAACAACCGTCACAAGCACAGCCAAACAAGCACAAGCCGAGTACCGCCCCTTTCCTACTCTCGCGCCGACAATCATCGGACCTCAATCTCATGGACTCGTCACGATCGCTGCCGTTCGAATTGCAGCTCGACTTGCGACTGTTGGCGTGAGGGCTGCTTGGCGAAGTACCGCCCTTTTCAGAGCCCTCTTCATCGACGCCACAGCCGCTTTCCTCTGGACAGACAAACCTGTCAGCTTTTGGTTTTTCTTTTTTATTGCTTCATCTCATATTATCAATGTTTTATCAAACGGGTCCATGATAAGTGAGTCTGATTCTGTTTCAAATGTTCGAAACCCTCTTTGGCCTTTATATAAAATCGAAATGAAAATTTTCGATAGGAGACAGCATTGCATTAATACAACCACACACAAAATATATCAAATTTGAATGTGATTTGAAGAATGATTATATTGGATCTTTCAACTGTTAAGATTGCATTATGTCCACAATAGGGTGTTTGAAAAGTTTCAAGAAACCATATCAGATTATTTAGTGTCTACTGAGTGAATAAGTGGAAACGTTTAGTTCTTTTATGTATCCCCACAATATCCCTCAAATAAGCCGCAAGAAAATATTGTCTTGATAAATATGGCACCTTACTGGACTCGGCCACATCGCACTGTTATAAATAATTATCAATATCATTTTAATTCAATCCGTTGTATAGTGATTTAACAAAGAATATGACTTACAAATGTAACACAAGCATGCTTGAAGATGTCATTGACAACTCTGGAGAAACTCTTTCTATGTGTCGCAAACAGTTATTGAAAGAATCAAAAGAATTCTTCATATCTATTAGGAGTACAAATAAGTTTCCGCCGTTTTATTGTAGATGGCGCGGCACGGAGTTTCGGTTAGCTTTTGCAGATGATAACCGGCTTAAAAAATAGTTTGGACATTCAAGAACAACATAACCTATTAATATCATTGATTTTATATTGGTAAAATATAATTTTTATAAGTTAAAAATGTCAAAATTTGAGCCAAGTAAGCGTCATTTGCGGGAAATATTAGTTTACTTCTTTAATTTAAAGAAATCTGCTGCTGAGGCGCATCAATTGCTCGTAGAAGCATATGGTGAGGGTGCTTTGAGTGAGAGAACGTGTCGAGAGTGGTTTCAAAAGTTTAAAAACGGTGATTTCGACGTAGAAGACAAAGATCGCAGTGGAAGGCCAAAAATTTACGAGGATGCAGAATTGGAGGAAGATTCATCTCAAACACAAAAAGAACTAGCTCTAACATTAGAAGTCACTCAGCAAGCAGTCTCATATCGTTTAAAATCATTAGGAATGATTCATAAACAAAGAAATTGGGTTCCGTACGAATTAAAGCCGAGAGATATTGAACAATGCTCGTCCACATGTTGCGGCTCCCGTGAAAAAGTACTTGGAAACACTTGATTGGGAAGTGTTACCCCACCCGCCGTATTCACCAGACATTGCACCGTCCAATTATCACCTCTTCCGGTCCATGGCACATGCTCTGACGGCGCAGCGCTTCACATCATATGAGGATATCAAAAATTGGGTTGATACGTGGATAGCCTCAAAAGACAAGGAGTTCTTCAGACGTGGGATTCGAATGCTGCCTGAGAGATGGGAAAAAGTGGTTGTAAGTGATGGGCAATATTTTAAATAAATTTATATTACCATTCTTCTATAAGAAATATTTAATTTGTGTTAAAAAACGGCGGAAACTTATTTGTACTCCTAATATATTCCTCTATTCTTTCTAATCTGCAACTATATTAGTTTTTCGAGATTTTTGAATGTAAGAATAAAAATTTATGCTGGGCATATTTCCACAGGTCATTAAATTTTATCCAGTTCTTGTCAATTTCAAGTATCCAAGAATTTTCTGTTGAAAGTTACAAACGGCTAGATACATTTAATTTGATCACTAATTTAATGCAAAAAAATTGCAACTTTCAACTTTTTTCTTGGAGCTGCTCTCTATGATAGAATATGATACACAAATATGTAATAATAGGGCTGTACTGGATTAACCTTCATTTTCATTACAAAAACAAAGTAACAGAAAGAAAAAACGAAAACAGAAGTAACAAAAAAATATATATACACATTACAAACTACCATGAAATGAGGTAAAACAGTCTCAGGGTTGAATTCAGATGATATGCAAACGATACTACTGTTCTGCCATTCAAGCCCTTCACATAATGGAAATTAACTTTATGTTGTAATGAATAGTAACTTGAAAATTGCTAGACACTAAAGAATGACAATTGATGATAGATCGTTGAATCAGATAATCCTGACCGCTGGCACTAGCTCAAAAATAACTTTTCGTGTAAAAAGCTTGTAAATTTATATATTGTATGATATGAACACCCAGTACGCAAAGCGATAAGGCTGAAAATTATTTGTTATTTCACACATAATTTACGAATAAATTTTGTAAAAGATGTCCTCCCCATTGATAGGGGCGTGTATTTGATGTTAGAAGTGAATTAGTTTTTATTGATTGCAAATCAACGAGTTTTCGAGTGTTCTTGTAAGTTAGTAGTTTGCTTGTAATGCTAAATACTATTTTTTTATAACACACCCTTTAAAGCCTCCCAAAGTATCGATAATTTAGCGTGAAACACAGTACTGCTTCCACACAGCCTTAAATTTGTAATTAACGTATAGATTTTTAAAGGGGTGGTCACTCATTCCAAGAACACTGCAATCAATGCCTTGATCTAACGAATAGAAATGCAGTGTCTTGAGATTTTTGTTGGATGCAGCTTGTTTTGTCAGAATTTGCTCTGTATTGTTTTCAGTATACGACTCTTTTTTAAATGGTTATCTGTCATGTTCAACAAGTAAAAATGAGCTTTGGATTTACCGATGGTTGAAAGACCCAATAATATATATGGAAGCAAAACTTACATTTTCAAGGCATGAATAATAACCATACTTACCTAGATTTCAATAAAGCAATAGGTATTATTACAAAATAAATATTATGTACTACCTTTAAATTGAGTGAGGTTGATTCATCAATGCTTCAATTTCTTTATGTAGAGAGATATATACAATTTCTAACATGTATATAAGAGGGTTTCGTGCATTGTGCCTTCTCCCTTCCCAGTGTTTACTGGCTTGTTATGCTCATGAGATGTGTTAGTTTATATTGTTATTAAATACTGGTACATGCTTGTTGTGTGCCGGTGTATGGTGTTTCATCATCAATTTTGCCAATAAAAAGACATGCCGAATACCAACCAAATATGCATTTCTTTTCAATCGATGATTGAAGTATTGAGACAAAGAAAAAATACAAAATGGAAATATTCAGATACCAAAAATGTTTGTTATTCCCTACTGTATCTAACTTTTTAAGAAAAACAAACAAGTGAGTCATAGTAGTTAAGTAAATATGGAAATTATGTTTCATAATAAAGCAGATATCATAAAGGGTATATTTAAATAATATGCAATAAATAGCATGTTGAGAAAAAAACTTTGCTAACTTTATAGACTGAAGTTGTATGTGAAATATCCAACTAAGAAAGCATAAATTTTAAAAACTTTCATAAATGTGACTAATAGTTGGGGAAACTGAGCACCAAAAAAGATAAATTATGAAAGCTTTAACTAAGTTCATTTGAATGGCAGAAATAAAAGCATGAGAGTCATTCATATGAATAAATATACTGCCACATGAGTCTTTGTCCGCCATTTTACCATAATAATTCTTCTAAAACACGGTACATTAATAGAAATATAAGAAAAATTATTCATATTCAAATGGGATAGAAACTCATTATTTAATTCAACGTCTAAAATCTAACGTTTTCCTTATTGCATTAAGAAAATTCTCTGTTTTGTCTACTTTATAGAGTTAATTAATATAAACTAGTGTGGATTCATCAAGTGCTAATTATTCACCTTATTAATTCATCGGATCCAAAATTCTAGCGGTCATGTAAACACAAAGTTTGTTGCACACATATGTGAATTAGTTGGGAACTGAGCATAGTGTATGCATATTATATAGACTCCAAACTGGTTAATAAAACATTTTAATGAATTATTATCGAAGTTATTCAGTAAAACTGAAAAGGATTAACTTTTTCTACATTGCACATTAGGAATTCACTCAACTATCCACAGTATATTCTGCAGACTGTACACTTTTTTGTATCACAATTATAATAACTACAACAATAAAAAAGAATGTATTTTTCCACTTTTCCATTATTCTTGATTGTGAGTTCAGGAGTTGAGGAAACTTTTTAATATGTGGCATAAGCACAGCTCTGAAATTTTGATTCTGCTCTGAAACGGTCAAATTCATTTGAGAATGAGTTCTTAAATAGCTTTAAAACACATGTGCATTAATTCAGTTCAGGACTGTAACAGAAAGGAATTTTTGAAAAAACTCAAAATTGATAATTATTATTACTAGTAATTAATATAATTTCAATTGTCCACAGATTACTTAGAATAGTCGAATAAGGTGAAAAATATTGGCAAAGTGAAATTTCCTCAAAAACATAACAATTGTAAAATGACTCATGCTTTTTAATTGATGATTGGCTCTGCATAAATCCACACCATAAGATATGGATATTTCAACACATTTTCAGTTTGATGGGAAATTCTTTAAAATTTTATACCCTCTATACATCCACACATCCACATAAAGAAACATTAAATTAAAGATTACATTTATAAACTTATAACAGATAGTAGTCATTCTTGATGAATTATAATTATTTTCAGCAGTACACAAAATATTTTATAATTATCCCAGCCAGAAGAATGCGAACACAGAGAAAAAATAATAAAGTGTATACATCTTGCATATTTTTGGATTCGTAAACGTATGCCTCTCAAAATTCAAAGTGAACCACATAAAAGAAATTCATTCAACAACAGTGAACATATGGGATCCACTGTTTTCTTACTTTTATTATCTCACGAACATACATCAGCATGCTATATTCTCAACAGAAATTGCATTCTTAGGTCGCACGCTTTTCCCAAGCAATCTAAACCTTATACTTACTGTTGTTGGCCATCAGGTTTTCTTGCAGTTTGTCCCGCTGATCCTCCAGAACTTCACCGAGATAAGCTGCAACTTTACGCGTAACTTGTTCAACAAACGCATCAAGTTTACCAAGATCATCTGAAAGACCAACCAGCTGATCCAGAGTACCCACCTTTAAACAAATTGAAATTACTAAAATTAAGTTATTGTTGCTGTGAAATATTCTTGCTGTAAAAACTTTGAAACAATTTAAAGATTTGAAATTTGCAGAATAAGTTATAAGTCAAAATAAAAAGATCAAGTAAATGGGCAAAATCAGTTCATGCCCATTAGAAATTGAACTTATTAAAATATCGGAGGATCGGTTAAAAAATTTAACTCTGTTCTTACTCAGAGTATAATTTCATTCACAGTAGTGTCGTTTAGGCAATCGTTGGTCAACTGAACAATATCTTAACTATACTCCTAACACGTGGGAACTCTACAGATATTAATTGTCTTTTCTGGGGCATAAAATTTGATTAAAAGTGCATACATGAAGATGTGTTGTTCTTTCCATGAAAGAATAAGAAGTTGTCTACTGAATACAATAATGGCAAGTCGACAATTGCGGATATGAAAATCAGAAGACAATGTAATAGATTTTATATCTTAATTCGATTCAACTGATGGATCAAGTCACAAAACTATGAAACCTGTCAAGAACATGTAAAACATGGAGGGTCGTCGAATTTTCAAGCAAGTACAGACTGGTCTTTCGTGAAGATTACACGTTTGTTGTTTGAAAATAATAAAAAATATTTCATTCAAAATAATCTCCATTACTATTTATACGTTTTTCCCACCTCTCTCTAGGTTGATGAATGACACGCCAAAAGGACACTTCTTTGAGGCTAACCAGTTATCAACCCATTTTTGTACATTATCATATGAATTGAAGCGTAGATAATAATCAGACAGAGCCAAATTTGAAGAATTCTCAACTGAACACTTCAATCATTCCCTCCATTTGTTATGCTTTGTGTGATTCATACAGAATCCATTTTTCCACTGTTTGAATATTTCCCATAGCTCTCAAACGAATTAAGACGGCTTCCTGCTTCACATTCAATTCAACCGCTAGTTTTTGTCGAGTTTTGAGTATTATCTTCATCCATTAAGGCTAGCAATTCATTGTACATTCACGACTTTATGTTGGAATGTTTGTGCTTTACTAAGAGCGTATTCACCATGAGCCTCGACAAGCATTCGATGCGATTCTGTAGCAGTTTTCTTCAAATTATGACAGAAAACTAATATTTTCCGTAGTATAGGTTATAGAAAAATATATCAGTTTGTGGAACTTCGGTTGTTGTATGTTGAAAATCTCCATCAGCTGTCAGAGAGAGATGATGGCTCTGCAGAAGTAGTGTTAAAACTGTTCACTAACACCATCTATAGGAAAATTCCGGTTTCATATTTCTGCACCCCATAGTTCAGATAATCGCTGTTTTACTGACAAAAATTGAATTTTTGTTTGACAGTTGATACAATTGAAGTAAAGGTGTTCAACAGCATATTTGGAGGATTAGTTAGGATATCCACTAGGTATATTGAAGACCATCAGTGAGGTTTTTTTCGTTAACGATTATTTCAACTCGAAAACATTCTTATTATCAAAATAGAATATTAGTTTGAAAATAATGTAGCTACTGAAACCAATTGTGTCAATATTTATTTCGAATAAATCTGTGAGCATTCTATAAAATATATTTTTATTCAAATATTTGAAAAATGAAATGTTATGGCATTATTATGACAAGTATTCTAACTGTAATATTAAGGTCAGTAGGTAGGCCAGAATCGTAAACAGCTTGAGAAGTCAAGAGCAGTACAATGTAATAAGAAGAAGTTTGTAACTATGCACTGTTGGTAATGACTGCTTCAAAAAAAAAAAAAACAGTTCAAAATGAACTTTAGTTCATTAGACTAGAGAAGTAAACAGCTTGAAAAGCCAAGAGCAGTACAAGTTTGTAGCTATGTACTGTTGATAATGACTGCTTAAAAAAAAATCAGCTTCTACTTCACGACAAGAAACCAGATATAAAATAAATTTTGAAACTTGGATGAACAATAAAACTATTGAAGACATTAACTTATATATCAGCAAATTATTCTAGAGTTGACAGAAAGCATGGAGGTGTTGCAATTATAACAAAAGACAGCAATGAATCAAAGGCACTAATAATTACCACTAGCCTAACTGAAGACATCAACTTTGAATGTTCCGCAGTTGAAATAAAAAAAATCAATACAGTATTAGGTGTCTATAGGTCACCATTAAACAAAAATGAAATCTTTTTTGAAAAGATGCATAAATTATTAAATTTTATTACTAGAAGATATCCACAAAAATATCTTTATGTTGGGGGTGACTTCAATATGACACAAACCAATCCACAAGGCTAAGACAAGAACTTGGAAACAACATGAGAACCTATGGACTGCAGCCCTGCTTCAAGGAACTACAGACAAAGAAACAACATGCATTGACAACATATTTTCCAACAACAAAAACCACCACTCCCTAACCTATGAACCCCACATCTCAGATCACTTACTGGTTTTCACTGAACAACTGAGTGAAAGTGGCAATGAAAGGGATTTCAAGATAGTAAGACAAATGAACGAATCAACTTTAAACCAATTGACCACCAGGTTAGAAAATATCAACTGGTCGGAAGAACTATATGAGGAAGCTCCAGATAAAGCATTCGACCAACTCACGAATACATTAAACAAAGAATTTGATATATCATGTCCTATCAAGAAGATTAAACTAAGAGTTCAGGGAAAGAAACTGATATGGTATACGGAGGAACTGAGAGAACTTAAAAACATACTTGATGCTGTTGAAATTATCACAGATCATCAAACACTACAGACACTAACACAATGTACAGAAAGCTTAAGAAAAAATATGGAGGAAAGATAAAAATTTCTAAAATGCAAACAAATCATTTGTTCATAAGGCAAGCTGATAACACGCAAAGACCATGTTGGACAATTATTGAAGGAATAAAAAGAAATAATAAAAAATATTTCACAAATATACAAACAACATTTTCGGCTAGAGACTTTAATAAATACAGCTGAAGGATTGGCATAAATATTCAAAAGTAAATAAGTAGAGACATTTTGGCACCACAAGAATAGAACACAAAGATTAAGAGAAACATTCATACCTTTTTTTCTCTACAAAATAAAAGAAAAAGAACGAATTCAAGCAAAACGAACAACAGACTACTGGACATAGCACTTAGGAAAATAATTAAAACCATTGTGAAATCACTAAAAATTCTTATCAATAAATGTTTTGCTGAAGGAACATTTCCAACAGATATAAAAATTGCAAAAATTAAACGAAAATATAAAAAAAGGAAACCAAAGATAATAGCAGAACTTCAGACCAATCCCTATTTCTGTCCAAAGTTAGCCAGGTTCACAAAATTTTTTGAAAAATATAAATACCTTAACCACAAACAACATCGTTATAGGAAGAATAGATCCACAACAACTGCTATTGCCAATATCGTTGAACAACTATTTAGGGTCCTAAATGCAAAACAAATTGCATGTTGTGAACTATCCAAAACCATTTGACTGTGTAGACCATCAACTAATACTCATCAAGATGGAACGATATGGTATAAGAGTCAACATGCTCAAATTTATGAAATCGTACCTGGAAAACAGATAACCGTGTGGAATGGAGAGACTTCAGAAGTGGAATTAATTCATTACGGAGTACTACAAGGATCTGTGCTCGGTCCACTGCTGTTTCTCATCTACAACAACGACCTTCCACAAAACATCACACGATTACTTATATGCTGGCGACACAAGTATATTAAACCATGGTCATAATATTACCGATGTTGAAGAAATAACAAACAGATCGCTAGCACAGACAAAATCCCGATGTAGAATGAACGAACTATAGATGAATGTTGAGAAAACCCAAATAGTCACTTTCATGGCCCAAACTTCAGGTGAAAAAGATTCTTGGGAATATTTTTCCTACAAAATTTCAAATGGAATAGCCACGTAGAAATGTTATCAAAACAACTGTCAAAGGTGACCTATGGAATTAAGAGGAATATGGAAGAAGCAACGGTGGAGACAGCCCAGGTATTACAGCAATTTCCATAGCAGAATCAGTTACGATGTCATATTGTGGGGGCAACAACACACACATTGATACCGTAGTGAGGTTGCAAAAAAAGTGTAAGAATAATATGTCGAAAGCCATTAAGAACAAGCTGCAGAGAATTGTTTCAGGAAGTGGGAATTCTGACAGTAACATCGCTATATATCCTGTCATGTGTACTATATGTCCATGAAAATTAAACAAATTTGTCATAAGTGGTGATTAACATGAGTATGCCACTCGGAAGAGAGACGAGTTACTGGTACCATATCAGCAGAGTGTAAACCATGATTGTGTGAAACTCAACAACAGGCTGCCTCCGGAATATATTCAGTCATTTATTGAATGACCAGATCCAGTTATCTAGTTTCTCTCTATTGGGTTTATTCTCATAAGGACTAGGTGGTTCTCCAAAAATAATAAAAAAAAACTTTATTGTATCCTTAACTCAAAACAGAAACCTTTTAAATATTGTATGTTACAAAATTTTGGACCAGTTGTTTATAAGCATTTGAAAAAGTTATTATGTAAAGGAATGCGTCATGTGAACAACTCTCAAAAATGAATAAAAGTCAACATATATGTGTATTTTTTAATTATCAAGTAACACGATTTGAAGTTTTCTTAATGATTTCTTAGAAATCATAATTAATTTACTGCGTTTAACTTATTATAAAAAGATGGTGAGCCAAAATTCCTTTTATACTCGAAGAAACCCATAGACTGAAGCCAAGATTTTCCAGTTTGTTAGTATTGCCTAATCTCATTCGAGGATTTTTATTGGATCGATAAGTTGAATTGTGCTTTCAATAAGAACATAATTTTTTGACAGATTGAAGTTTTCTTCATCACTAATTGGTACTATTTGTATTTTCTGGTAATTGATATTACAGTAGTAAATGCAAAATAATATTTTCTAGGGGGATTAACTATTGGCCCTAGTACTAGTCATTGAATTTGGAAAACCGGTACAATATTGTACGTGTTTGAAATATAATAGGAATATTATTCACAGAATATGAAAATTGGCCAGACAAAAATTAAAAAAAAAAAAAAAGACCGTCCAACAATAAATGAAAAATATGTATTTGTTTAGTACTAAAATAATAATAATAAAATCCACAAAATCAATGGTGACAACAAACTTAAAAATAGACAAGAGATAAAAACTTTATCCGAACTACACCATACCTAAACAAAATGTAAAACTACAATGAATAATAAAGGCAAAAGTAAGAGTACTTGCAAAAACAGTTGTTCGAAATGACCTAGTAGCTATACAGTTTTATCTGCTGACAGGTCTCTTCTATCTTCCCAAGTAGTTCTTTTGTACTATTCATAAAAGTAGAATAAACTTTGGAATTAAAATAATTCCAGATATGATTATTTATAAGGTGAAGTCTTGTGATATTGAAATTCCACTTCCTTATATTGCAAATACTTCTATTTAAAAACTCCCTCAAAATTATCTTGTAATGCGGGAAAGCATCTTGATGCCGAAAGCATAAACAGGTTACCTGCATTATCTAACAAGGGGTGGGCCATTTGAAATTTGCATTTTTGATCGGCTATAAATAAAAAACTAATGAATATTTTTTCAAAGTTATGAGTTATAAGAAATTTTGAATCTTGATATTTATGAATGAAAAACAATATCATTCAAATGACTGCCACGGCTGGCTACAGTACCCATCCGATCAACCCAATTTTTCAGTACATTGATAATTGTTTGGGGCTCAATCTCATGAATGGCAACTTCGATTTCGTGTTTCAAGGCATCAATAGTTTCTGGATGGTTAGAGTAACACTTATCCTTAACGGATCCCCACAAAAAATATGAAATGTGAAAATGCACTTCATACCGAAGTATGAAAAATTATTAGTTCTTAAGCACGATGAGGAGCTGATGTTGATTTTCAGCCATCAACATTCTGGGCTATAGCAATAATGTTTTCAGTTGTGCTCATTGAACGAGAATTAAACGGGTTGTTTCATCAAATTACGATCCAGTTTCACGAACTCGCTTCACAAATTGCTGTGAGGGCATTTCATTTCCATTGATTTTTCCACATAAGTTGCTAACAGTTTGGATAGTAGATTCAACACTTTAGAAATAAGAAAATAGGAAAAATTGAAACAAATGTACACCGTTTTAGTTAAAAGAGCCCAAAGGCTCAATTACCATTGGTTATTTAGAATAAAGTCCTACCTACAGTAGAAGTATTTACATTTCGCAATAAACTAGCCTGTTTATGATCAGCTTCAAAATATCTTTATTTGTGGATATATATTCCTTGAAATTTTTGCCAAGATATTTTACTGCCATAAAGATTTTGACACTTTGATTATTACCTTTAAATCTGGTATTTGAAACTTGTAATTCACAGATAACGAGTTCTGCTTGCTCGTCAAGTTGTTCATAGTTTCCCATGTCTGCTGACATGTTTTATCTCCTGGTGCAGATATTAACCAGTATTCTGTCATTTGAGCGTTTTAATGAAAGCTAAAACAGAAGAGGTTCATTAAAAAACTGAAACATTACATTTTCGAAAATACGATTCGAAATACACTTTTTTAATTGAAATAAGGATTTTGGAAATCTTAGTACCATAAGTTTCCAATGAAAAGATCAAACTATACAATATATGAAAATCATGTGACTAAACTTTACCTTTAATTTGTCTCTGGAGGCATATTCAGATATGAAAATAATTATACCCAAAGATTTTAAAGGTACTTATTTTACGCGAAACGTAATTATTGAAAAAAATTTAAATTAGAGTAATATATACGAACTCGTCTTTTTATTAGAAATAACAAAAGTTTTAAAACATCGATGATGTGGCCAAAATGTTCAACATAAAAACCATTTACACTGCTAAGAATGTTTCAATTGGGTCATGAGGGAGGAATAGTGAAATGGATAAGTGAAATTAATAATTTATCCTGGAACAGTTGATACCCAGAGAGGGTATTGATCGTGCACAAGTGAACTTTCAATTAAGACGGAGTCCAAAATACAACAGGAAATATAGTTGGAGCACTCATTCATAATTGAATTTCACTTACCCTTGCTTTTAAAAATAGAAGAAAACCACCCCAAAATACACAACCACTCCCCAGAAGACAGCTGATCGTTAATGAAAACTCACGTGATTAACGTGTCGCCATCTATGAGGATTCATTTATACTTAAATATGTCAAATGTCACATGATGTTAAAACAGAGTTCATAGATAATAAGTATCATGAGACATATTATCTACTGATTTTCTATGATTGGCAGCCTAACACTCGTTAATATGTCTAGATTGTTATTATTGATGAGAGATTTTTGTTGTAAGATATGGGAGCTACTGTTCATTACGAGACTAATGAAAGGATAATCAGTATATCAAAACAATCCGAGCTGTCCAGTATTATACAGAGTACTCTAAAATATACGGGATTATACGGAGTACTATAGGGAACGCTAACCTTTTTATCGTGATCATCTAGTGGCGGGAGAATAGGAGGTTACGTTGTGTAGATAACTCAAGTTACACTTGAACGAGAACGAGGAAACAGTGACGGGAAGTTCAGAATACAAGGCTAAGTAAAAATACAATATTTGTTTGTGGAAGGCAGGGTCCCGCACCTGACTCAATGTATGAAAGCGAAGTTAAGACAATAAGAGTCAGGGATAAAAACCTTGAACTCTCATACATTCTTCAACTCTGTCCTTCCCTTTATTCACAAAATTAAGGTTCAAGAGATCGACAACTCTTCTAATATCCTAAAACATAGTTAATGTGCAAGCAAAGGTGAATACAGCAATCGATTGAGTGAACACACTGTGCTATCCCAATCTTTTAAGAGTACTCTAAGATATATGGGATTCACGGAGTACTCTATGGAACGCTAACCTTTTTATCGTGATCATCTAGTGGCGGGAGAATAGGACGTTACGTTGTGTAGACAACCCAAGTTACACTTGAACGAGAACCAGGAAACAGTGACGGGAAGTTCAGAATACAAGGATAAGCAAAAATACAACAGTTGAGGGCAGGGCCCCGCAACTGACTCGATGTATGAGAGCGAGGTTATACTTTAGGACAAAAAAAGAGTCCGGGATAAAAACCTTGACCTCACTTCAGCTCCCATACATTCTCCAACCCCTTCCCTTTATTAATAAAATTAAGGTTCCAGAGATCGACAACCTTTCTAATATCCTAAAACATAATTAGTGTGCATGCAAAGGTAAATACAGCAATCAATTGAGTGAATACACTGATAATTTGGCAGTAGGAACATGTAACAAAGATCTTCGAGGTAGTTTAACATAACCCTGTGGTCAGGAATTTCCCATTCACACACCTTCTATCTAATTAGATTATTATAATCTGGGCGCATAATATCGTTGTTCAGGAATGTCTTGTTGCTACTTTCTGAAGACACAGAGGTTGTGGCGTCTTTTATTTAACTACCTATTCATTGTAATATTTATATCTAATAACAGTTGTTCAGGAAGGCCTTGTTGCGGCTCTCTGGAAAGACACAGGATTGTTGTGTCAGTATCTAATTGTGAATTCCACATTTCATTCACTCTAACCATAGTTTAAGAACTCTGTGAAACAGATGTGACATATCAGACCCTAGCATTACAATGTATTGACGATTAAACCCTAAATATTTACACTATTAACTTAATAGCATATGGCATGTTTACAGTCAATACCCCATTAACTTATTCAAAACTCTCATAAACCAAAAACAGGAAACAAAAATATGATGATAAAAGAAAACAGAGAAATGTAAAATGGTGGATGCCCCCCCACTAACTTCTTGTTGTAAC
Source organism: Megalocaria dilatata (assembly GCA_034642435.1). Classification (NCBI taxonomy): domain Eukaryota; kingdom Metazoa; phylum Arthropoda; class Insecta; order Coleoptera; family Coccinellidae; genus Megalocaria; species Megalocaria dilatata. The sequence goes on along the minus strand of CM067856.1, from coordinate 74,197,141 downwards.
AGTTGAAACTACTTCATTGAATTAATCACGCCCCTAACTCCTGTATCAAATCTAATTCTACATCTATAGATACCTTCTAATTCTATGTTTCTACAGTGCAAGTTACACAAAGCCATTAAGGACGTTAAGGAAACTGGTGAACCTATGATAAGTTGAACAGAGATCCCAAAGTAATCAATTCAGTATTATCACAACACAAAAAGCATTATGCTCTAAAATAATTTTGTAATTAGTAGTAATTAAAAGATACAGAATTCATATTACGTGATCTTCGTGAAGCCTGATAGTGAACTGAAGTGTGTCTCCTCCTTTTCTGCCATGATCATACTGTACGCCCCTCATGTTAGAAGTACTAGTGGATCCAAGTACAATAAACTCATCCTGCTTCTCAAGAAATAAGAGTGTAGCCGCAATCATCATGAGACAATGAACAGCCCACAAAGATTGAATTTCCAGAAAGTACTTCCACATAATCTCTCTCAAAATCATTCCTTCTGAAAATGGAAATGTAAAGAGACTATACCTATTTACCTGACGAATGAAATAAATGGACAGGTTTAATTTCCGCCCAGGAATGTATTTCTGTAAACGAAGCCTTTGTAGTTCTCGAAACTCTATATACTCTGACCAAAAGTTAGATAGGAAATCTCGATGAAAATCAGCAAAGCATTTCCAGTTTGGTGAGTGGAATTCCCTCCAATCTAAAACATTACCACGCAAGAAAATTTTTGCCACATTTAATTAATCTCCAGCAGAAATTCGAGCCAACAAGAAATACTCCTGCAAGTCTTTCATAAATTTGGCTGGCTGTTGCCTGATGGGATCATGGAAACTAGGGGGATCCTTTCTGCGAATACCTGTTGCTATCCTGCATCATTCGACGTGGGGGAATCTCTTGGGTTGGAACAAGTTACAAGATGGTTTACCTCAGTCTGCACAAGTCTATCCTGACTAAACCGAGTAGCTGGGGTTTGGCCGATGAAGGTTGTGGTTGTCGGTAATGAGGTTCCTAATCTTTCCTGTAGTGTTTGTTGATTTTGAGTTAAATAAGGTAAGCTTCTGGTGTGTTCGTTCGTGAAAGTTCAAGAACGTAGTCGTAGTACTTCTCACCACAAGGATTGGATTTCATTTGTTTGCACAGGTTCCTTGGTAATCTCTTGTTTTAAAGATTCCATCTCAATGTTCTTTGCACCAAATGTTATCCTGAAACATACAAATGAGGTAGCATCCACATGAGAATAAGGAGATCTTCTAAATGGTTCTTTCGTTCATACGGTTTTTGTATTCCTTGTCAATCGGATGTGACTGCTTTAGCTTTTACCTAAACAACTATGTCCAACAATTGAATTCAACTTTCCTGCAACATAATTCTTACGTCAGTTGAATCTCTACAATTATTCTGGAAACTATCAATGATGGCCGGATGACATGTGGCGTCTTTTATTTAACTATCTATTCATTGTAATATACTAATAACACTAATAATAGTTGTTCAGGAAGGCCTTGTTGCGGCTCTCTGAAAAGACACAGGGTTGTTGTGTCAGTATCTAATTGTGGATTCACATTTCATTCACTCTAAACACTCTGAATTCTCAAACAAAGTACCATTGCTAACCAACTTTAGATTCCAATAAAGGAAATGAAGATAAAGACGCTTATATGTATGAAATATGTTAAATGGTCAATTCAGATTAAAGTAAACAGGTCGTCACTAGATGGAGCATCAATACAGTTTAATCCACCTAAGAATAAGGAATACATGATAAAAATAACACTCACGTTGACCTCGGGTAATTCAATACAATACAATAACTTTACATGTTAGGGCTCCTCAGTCGACTTCCCTTTGTGTCTACCCTTAACGATTATTATTGTAATTATTTTTATTATCCTGATAGTCCTAGATCTTTTGTGAAGATCCCTCAGAAGCTTTTTCAGCTTCTGAGAGTTGGGAGGTCAGTTGTGTTCTGGGTAGGTTCTGCTACTGCAATCTTGCGCCTCTTTAGGTCACAGCTCTGTTAGTTTTCGACCCAACATTGAAATGGTAGCCGACACCCGTCCAGCAAGAAAATTTCTTTTCCACCTGAACAGAATTCGAACCCGCGAACTTCCGGTAACGAGCCCTAAGCTCTACCACTGAGCTGCCGGACTACAACTTTTAAGGAACAATGGACAATGGCATTCTATTTCTAAGAAAGGAAAACTACGCTCTTCAGCCAGCGTTCAGTAGCCGAAAACAAAAAACAAAACTCTGGAGAGAACAGACGCCCCTCTCTCGGGGTTATGTTTACACATGCGCCTAAGTCTATGAGGTGACCATAGACTTTTACTCCTGGCATCGACAGTGACAAATAGGCATAAAATTCCCTAGGTGGTTCTTCCCGCTTAATTCTCTCCTACTTAAATATGTGGATCTCTTCAAACCCAAACTCAGTGTCACTGATTTTCAAATGATAAGGATTTGAGGTTTTTACGCGGTGAATTGGGCATAAATCTGTGTCGTTATTAAATCTCCTAATCACGAAATTTCATCTTGATCGGATTAGTAGTTTCGGAGTTATAGAAAAAAAAATATGAAAAAGTTTCAAATATGAGGTGAACCACCAAACCATCCGACCGATGTTGTCCATTAACGAACTTAACCAAGATGATCAGGCATAAAACCTGCCCTAAAAGTTTCAAGTCTCAATTTCTTTGCGATATTAATACTGATAATAACAATATATATCTTTATTTTACCCAAAAGGAATATCGGGTAACATGTTACAGAATGTAGAATATTATAATTTAATTATGAATGAAACATAAAATAATTAGTAATGCACAAAATAAACCAAATTAATTCACTCGAAGTTTATCAGCACATTTACATATGCAGATCGGACAAGTTAGTACGAGCTGTACGCAAATAAAAAATAGATGCAGAAAATGACAATCTTGGAATATTGAAATTTATCTTCGATAGCAGATGAGGTGAATCCATCCTGTGGGTTAATAGTCTCTGAGCAAACCTCAGAACGTCATAAAAATTCTAAAATTAAAATTGCAAAGATAAAGTCATATTCATAAATTAAAATAAACAATCACATAAATACTTACGTAGTGAATATAGATAAAATAATATTTACAACTCAAAAATTGAAAGATATACAGGTAATCATATTTAATACAATTGTATTAAATGAGGATGTATAGATAAAAACAATATTTACAAACTAAAATTAATAAATAACAAAGTATAAATATATATAACTTAAAGTATATAGATAAAAGTTATATTTACAAACTAAAAATAATAAATAATAAAGTATACATTAATTGTAGAGATAAAATGAAACCAATACAGACATGGATATGAATTTATTTTCTCCATAATAATTCGTATTCATCTATTGAGGTATTGTCGATCAGTATTTCCCTTATTTGTTTTTTGGACTTTGCAGCTGGTTTTAAGTTCAACAGAGAAGTCGCATAATATTCCCGACCTTTCTAAGATTTTTTCAATCGTAAAAGGTTTTTCCTAATAAGTGATTTATTCCTGGTGTTATGCTTCGTGTATGTCAGATTGCAAACGATAAATTTTACTATTATTATGTATATATACTAAGTTTGCAAGTATGAAGATGGATGGAAAGGTAAGTAAACCAAGCTTCTTGAAAACATGCTTGCAACATTCTCTTTATCCAAGCCCACTCAAAATTCTCATTGGACGTCTCTGCAATCTGAAAATTGAATCCGTTCGGGCAGAGTTGCCCCACAATATGACACCATACCCCAGCTTAGACTCTACCAGAGCAAAATAAACTGATTTCAGTATTGTCGTGGATAGTGAGTGTGAAAAATAACTTAAAGCAAATATATTTTTGCTGAGTGCTGTTATTAATTCATTCACATGCGCACCCCAGGGAAGTGAAACGTCTAGATGCACTCCCAGAAATCTGACTGAGGCATCTGTACCACACCTATCTTAGACTCAGAGTTAACGTCCGTGTCTTACTTTCATTAATGCTAAGACTCTTAGCCTTAAACTACTCATGAGCCCCCGTTAAAGCCACCCTTGCTAGCTCGTCCAAATCCTCCAGGTCACCCGACCCAACCTCAAACGTTGTGTCATCCACGAGTTGAGTAGTTTTCACCTCAGGAATATAATCAGGCATATCGTTAATGAAAACTAAAAACAACACTGGTCCCAGATTAGACCTCTGAGGAATTCCGATGTTAAAATTTCTCAAACCCGAATATATACCATCAGCAAAAACCACCTGTTTTCTATCACTTAAAAAGGCCCTGATGGGCTTCAATGAAGCTGTATCGAAACCGTACCTTTCCAGCTTATAGAGCAGCCTGTCGTGAGCAACGCAGTTGAATGCCTTTGATAGGTCAATGAACGAGGTCATGCAATGTTTTCCTTGCTAAAAACAATCAATTGTAAAATCAATAGAATTGATAATGTCTTCTACAATGTTTCTACCTTTTCTGTATCCATATTGACTGTTTGAAAAAAGACAATTTTCCTCAAAGTAATCTACAACTTATTTAGCTATAATTTTTTTTAATAATCTTAGAAAATGTTGGAACAAGTGAAAAGGGTCTGTAATCATTTTTGTCTTTACGATTCCCTTTTTTATGAATTGGGATTACTTTAGATACTTTCAAGCAATTTGGAAAACTTTCTGTTATCGAACATCTATTAATTAATTTAGTAAGAGGTAGAATGAGAGTTTTTATATTCAATTTAATTATTTGCACCGACAGATCATAGCAGTCAGTACACTTGCTATTCTTGAAACTTTTTATTATTTTTCGAACCTCATTAAAATCTACCTCACGCAATTTGAATTGTAGACAGTGGAATGTTTTTTCAATGATAAATTGAAAGGTACATTCGATATGGGCAGCTCTGTTAGGATTTTCTCCAATATCGTATAGAACTGTTCATTCATCAGGAGCACTATCTAGAGGAGGTAAAACTTTGTTTTTCTGTAAATGGTCTTTACTAACCACCAAGCCATCTAACATTTATTATTGGACGCTTTGATATTTTCGTCATAGTATGAGATTTTAGCCATCTATATAGCTTTTCTATATTTCCTCATTAAATTATTCCTTATATTCAGAAGATTGTTTGTTTTACATTTTGCGCATAATTCCCGTACAAAAATGAGCGGTTCCCTAATTTCCCGATGTTCCTGAGAGAACCATCCTCTATCTTTTTGTGTATATTTCGTTCTTTTTGTTTGTTTAGGCAAAGATAATGTGAAGATATCTACAATGATTTCATGAATTCTTTCAAAACATTCATGGCAATCTGAAACAAGATCTATAAAATCCCAACTAATTTTCTCAAGTTCACCATGCATAGTATTGAATCCTCTTTGTGTTAGAGGTCTCATTGCATTGTGAACATAATTTGAGTACATACTAGGCTACCCCTAGTGGGGTAGAATCATCATTCATATCAATTACCTTGGAAGCACAGATATAGGCCGGCAGTTAGAAATATTATGAACGTAATTTTAATTTTTTAAAACAGGAACAACTATCGCATTCTTAAGAAGACTCGGAAATACGCTATTAGTGACAGAAAAATTAGTGAGATGAGCTAGGTGTCCGGATATAAAGTCTCCGGAGGCCTTAAGGCTGGATATATAATTGTACTCTTTTTTGTTTTTTAGAAAACTTCATCATCAATAACAGGATAAAAATAGAAAGTATAGAAAGACATAGAACTAGTTGTACAGTTCTTTGAGAGTTGACCGCCATGATGTAATTTCATCCTAGAGTCAGCAAGTTTAGAAAAATATTCTCCGAAAGCTACCATGGCAGACTGAGAACAGATAGTATTTTTTATATTCAGGGAAATATCAAAATTACCTGCACGTTTATGACTCGTGACGTGTTTGATAACATTCCAAATGGTTTTATTTCTATTATTAGATTCAAGCAGATATTTATCATAATGAAGACACTTAGTTCTCCGAAGCAACAAATTGTCCTCTATTTTGGCTTCTTTATAAATTTTCAAAGAATGAAGAAATTCCATATTTCCTTGAAGCCAGTAAAGGTTCTTGAAGTTCGACTAGCCTGTCTAACTTCATTATTTATCCAACCTCTTTCAAGTTATTTTGACAAATGACTTTTTTAACAGGAAAACATGTATCATATGATACATTTTATCAGCGAAATGTTCATAGTTAATTTTAACGGTTCATTTAAAATCATTATCCCTAAATGAACTAAATGAGTTTATGAATACTTAGAAATCACGACCTTCACCCTTTTATGTCTTTTATGATCATGAGGCCGTTTCAAAAGGAGTTGGTTGTTACATAGACTGAAGGCATATTTATAACTCCCTAAGCAATAACTCGCGTATTCCAGTGAAATGAAACTCCATGAATGAGGTATATAAAGTTGTACTTCAGCCTCTGTAGATATAAAGTTTTCAGAAATCGCCTCAGGTGATTTAAAACATTTTGAGTAAGACATGCAGACACAATTTATCAATTTTGCAGGGATTATTTATAAAAGAAATTATTAACATTCAGGACGTACGTGTGAAAAGTTAATTGAATAAAATAAAATTAATAATTATTTATAGAAACTTCTACAATATACATCAAAAATTATTTATTGAAAAAACTAAAATATTATTACGTTCTCGATTAATTGAATTGTCTAATTTCCACGGTACTAATTTATTTTGCGCTGTACAACAGGAGAGCAAAAAAACGGGTCACTAAGATTTTACACTGTTTTTCCAATAATGTGTTCAAATTGATTCAATATTATTTTGTTCATAGTCTATCTTTCATTAAGTATTTGATTGATTCGGTCTTTACTTGGTAGAAACTCATTCATCTGATGGTATTCAGTGTAACCAGGTTTAAATACATTGTTAGATACGTGACCAAATAATGGAAGCACAAGTCATAAAAATGCTAGATGTTTATTGGAGTTTGCCGCTAAAATGCCATTAAGGAAAGATATTCAGTAAAGTACTTATCAACATCTGTTTGTTCGTTCAAAAGGATTTTACGGGCATTATACCTGTTGATTTCAAGAAATTCTAAAAGTTTTAATCTAGAACTTCTGCTTTCAACGTGGATAATTCAATAATTATTGTTGAAATTATGCCTGAATTCCTTAAGATGATTAGCATATGTTGAATGTACAGAATCGGATATATAACCCCTTTGGTGCTCTTGGACACGTTTCTTGAATGATCTACCAGTCTGGCCAATATATACTAAAGGGCAAGCATTGCAAGTCAACTTGTGGACTCCGGATTTATTTTCTTTATTTGTTCGATCTTTATTGTTTTTATGTAGAACAAATAAAGAAAATAAATCCGGAGTCTACAAGATCGACAACCTTCCTAATATCCTAAAATATAGCGTGCAAGCAAAGGTAAATACAACAATCATACAGATAACATGGCAATAGCAACATGTAACAAAAATCTTCGACGTAGTTTAATAATGACCCTTTGGTCAGGAATTCCCCATTTACACACCTACTATCTAATTAGATTATTATAGTCTGGGTGCATAATATCGTTGTTCAGGAATGTCTTGTTGCGACATTCTGAAGACACAGAGGTTGTGGTGTCTTTTATTTAACTACCTTTTCATTATAATATTTACATCTGATAATAGTTATTCAGGAAGGCCATGTTGCGGCTCTCTGAAAAGACACAGGGTTGTTGTGTCAGTATCCAATTGTGGATTCCACATTTCATTCACTTTGAACACTCTGAATTCTCAAACAAAGTACCATTGTTAACCACCTCTCAGATCTCAATACATGAAATGAAGATAAAGACGCTTACATGTATGAAATATATTAAATGGTCAATTCAGATTAAAGTAAACACGTCGCCCCTAGTTGGAGCATCAATACAGTAAAATTCACCAATGGGTTAAGAATACATGATACAAATAACACTCACGTTGACCTCAGGTAATTCAATACAATACAATAACAAGTTAGGGCAGCTCAGTCGAGTTCCATTTGTGTTTAACCTTGACTTTTAATAAACAATGGACAATGGCGTTCTATTTCTAACAAAGGAAAACTGGACTCGCTGAAACCGGCGTTCAGTCGCGGAGGATTATCACCAATCTTCTGGTGAACTAAGGATCATCTCCCAGGGTTATGTTTACATTTTCAGACGCGCGCGCAAGTCTACAAAGTGACCATAGACTCTACACCTGGCATTGACAGTGACAAGTAGGCATAAAATTACCTAGATGTTTCTTCCAGCCTAATCTTTCTTTATAAAACTATGTGGATCTCTTCAGATTTTCATTGTGTTAATCGACTTAATTACTACCAGAAGGAGAAATGGATTTAGCGGGACCGAATGAGTCGTCTCAAATTTCCAAGGTTAATGAAAATATTCGAAGTATTTGTGATTTCGTAAATTTTTTATTGAATTAGCAACATTTTTCGAGTCATTCCTACGTGGATGAATTATACATAATTAAAGAAGTAAAAGAAGTAAAAGAAGTAAAGTAAAGATTTAAGTAAATGTCTTGTGACTATGGGTAGGGTCGGAAAATCAAATCGGGGGTTTCAAAATACATGGTATGAAAAGTACGATTGGCTTACTGGCAGTATAACTTCAAATAAATTATATTGTGGGCCGTGCATTTTATTCGTAGAAACTAATAAAAATTTCTACAGAGTTTAGTCAAAAAGTGGTTACAGCGATTTGAAACATTTGTTTCGGGCTCTATTGCTATATAATAAAAGTGCTCAACATATTTAATCGAATTGCAAACTTACCCTCATGAAACAAAAGCAAAATATCGCCATAGCAGTAGGCAATGCGCCTCTTGATCAGCTGCTTCTATAATAATTTTATCAAAGTCTTCAATTGCAGTGTTTATGTTCTCGTTAAGTGAAAAAGTGGCCATTTCTACATTCACGTAGTTTGCGAATGAACTTCAATCTGCCTCATTTATTTTCCAATTTTCAGTGATGTCTGAGTTCTCTACAGATGTTTAGCCATTAATCTTTTTGGGAAGTGGTCGCTGCCATATAGGCTATCCAGAACTTCCCACTCCAAAGAGAGACTGATGCTTGCATCCGATATGATCAGATCTATACATGAGAAGGTTTCATTGCTTACGTTGAAATGTGTAGGTTCTCCAGTAGTCTAGTAGTCCACTCCTGACACTTCGTTTAGCTAGAGCATGGTCACCATAAACTCATTATTCAGTACAAAAGTTGACATTTTCAGAGCACACAGAAACTATGTTGTTTACACTTCAGCGAAATGACAGACACTGAAAGAAAGCCTAATGATGACACTTAAAAATGAAGATGTTGCCAGATGAAACAATAGAATAATCAACTAGTAGCGACATATGTTATCAAAACCGCACGAAGTTATTTTTACTCCTAAAATGCAGTCGGATGTACGTGGAAATGCTCACGAATTTATAAACAAAAAAAAAAAAGAGAGAGAAAATGAATATCGAAGTGGATTCCTTTGTGGTCGAAGCTTCTAGAGTACTGCTTCTTGTTATTTCGGGAAGAAGCCGAAACCAAGTGCGCCTCTATCTTTGATAACAGCTATCTACCGTCACGGTAACCTTCTATTAGGTTTATAACAGATGTATGGAATAAAGTCATTTTTATCTTATTTTGGCAACTCATGAAATTTAAAATTCGACAATAAATTTTTGTTGGATTGTTCTACCTTGGTTTGTCCGTAAATACACTAAATTTCGAACGGGAAGAGTGGGAGACTAGAGTGTTGGTTTGGCGGCCTCAATATCTTTGTTGAGTTCGTTAATGCGCAAAATCGATCCAATGGATGCCCAGTTATCAACTTTGAAACTTATTCCTATTTTCCTAACTAATTAAAATGAAATTTGGTATTTTAGTGTTAGTAATGATACGAAAATTTGTAGCCTATTTTGTAAGGATCGGCCATCCGAGCGGACAACCAATGTCTGAACGATAAACCTAGAGACTCCAAATTTTTAGGTAAGTTTTAAGATTGAGAATATATCAGTTATGTACAAAAATGAACAGAATCGGCTCAATGGTTCCTGAGTTATTTTGATTTGAAATTTTACTTTTAGAATATTATATCGAGTTCAAATTCACTACGTAGATGTAGATTAATGACAAGAAGGTTTATGTATATTTTGTTGAAGATAAATTACGAGAATTTTTCAAATCTGTTCCGGAAAAAAGTAAGGAAACTAAGTTTTATTTATTATATTTTTTTACTTTTTTTCTTGCAAATATTTAACGAAACCGATCGAAGAGACAAGAATAGAACCTTTTAACTTTATTTTTTCAATAGAGCAGTTTGAAGTAGTTCTGAAATTGCAAAAAATTACGTTTTTGGGACTGGAGGATGATAAAAATAGAAAAACAGAATTCTGTGTTTTTATTTATCATTATCATCATAAAAAAGTGATAGATTTTTATTCCAGTGCATTTGAAAATGAACTATCCCAAAGTAACAGATTACTCCATCCAATATTTCACGTTAGTGCTTTTCACCATTTTTTGTTAACACAAAATGACAAATGAAAAAGGGTTAATTCCAATGCGTTTCATTCTTAAGAGGTTTAATATTCATGATAGTAAGGTGATTAATTTTTTGAGAACGAACACGGGGAAGAATAAATTGAAGAAGTACGTCGTGAATAAAACAAATATTTTCTCAACTCATAATCATTATTTAATTGAACGAGTTATTTTTTTTATTGAATGAAAATTTTTATCAATATATGATTTTCTCACATTTTACTGAAAATTTCGGGGAAGCAGCTCTAAAGCCCTTACAATATGTCAAAGAGGAGGATATATATGAGAACACTTTTCGAGGAAAAACAGAACTTACAAAAAGAGGACTCAAATTATGTTGAAGTTCTTTGGATGCGGTCTTATAAGGGAGCTTTCAAACCTCTTAATTTCGGGAGGTAAGCGTTTTGTTTCAGCATGCAAGCCCCTGAACTCATAAGATTAACAATGAGGTCCCAGCATTGGCAAGCTGGGACCTTGTTCCACTTGGAACGTGGGTTTCGAAAACTCTAGTTGAAGCCGGCGAGGGTGGTGAACTAGGTATCGGAAAGCGGTCGAGTCTTTCGCCGGGAAGCTGCAGCAGAGCAGAATAGAATTCTGAGTATTGGCCACGGAGCAGACACGTCGTCACACACTCCCTTCCCAGTGAGCGTTGGTAGGGTCCCGATACAGGGTGTTAGGAAACAGCACGTAGAGGTCCTCCGCTGTGATGCTCCTCCGCTGAGATGGACGCGGTGCCATCTCAAGCGAGGAATTCTGTAAGAAGAAATAGAAAAGTTATCTTGGAAAATTTGGATGGGACCGTCGGATGTCCAATCACACTGCCAGCCCAAAAACCGCACCAAACAGTAGTGACACGTTGAGGATAGAGACGCTTTTCAACAAACATTCTTGGATTTTCCGAGCCCTAACAATTCTGCCTATTAACGTAGCCTCCAAAATGAAAATGGGCTTCATCACTGAAGATGATTTTTCGATGGAAATCCGGATCATTTTGATGCATTTCAAGGACTCAATCAGCGAAGATACGATGTTACTGGTGATCGACAGGGTTGAGTTCCCGTATTAACTCAACTTTAAAAGCCTTAAGACCTAAGTCTTGCCTATGAACAATAAATGTAGTTCACACCCTATAAACTTGAGCAGTATCCAGTCTGAGGTTGTTATGAGGAAGATTAATGAGTTGCCCAGTAAGCCCCCTGGACCAGATATGCTGCCAACATGCCTGCTGAAAAATTGTGTGCATGTCCTCGTTAAGCCAGTACACAAATTGATCAATATATCTTTGAGAGAGGGTTGCTTTCCACAAATATGGAAAACTGCATTGGTTGTTCCAGTACATAAATCAGGCAACAAACAACTATTAGAGAACTACAGACCTATATCTAAACTATGCATTATTGCCAAAGTTTTTGAATCGATTATTTTCGATTTTTTATACAATGAGGTTAAAGGCATTTTAAACGTTGAGCAGCATGTTCATGAGGGGGCGATCTGTTGAAACCAACTTATTTGTGTACATTCAGTTTCTGTTTGAGCAGATGGACGTGGGTTCCCAGGTTGATGCCGTTTATACTGATTTCAGCAAGGCTTTCGACAAAATTGATCATGCTATCTTGATACGGAAGCTTGCTGGTGTTGGTGTGCACGGTGCTTTGCTTGATTGGTTTGCTTCTTACTTGGTGGGTCGGCGTCAGTCAGTTGTGATCAGTGGATGTTACTCCTCTTATGGGGATCTCACTTCTGGTGTGCCACAGGGGTCACATTTGGGTCCTCTGCTTTTCAACCTTTATATTAATGATATCGCAGGCTGCTTCAGATTTGCCAAATTTTTAATGTACGCTGATGATTTGAAGATCTTTGCTGCTGTTTCTTGCCTGCGAGATTTGATCGAGTTTCAGGAGGATTTAAATAGACTCTATGAATATTGTCACGAAAACTTTCTGTATCTCAACCTCAGTAAATGTCACCACATAAATTTTTCACGAAATAAAAACATTTTTAGTACTCAATTTAACATCAACAATTGTGTTCTGACTAAGGTATCGCTGGTGAAGGATTTGGGAATAATTTTTGACTCAAAGCTTATCTTTGACAGCCACATCGCTTATATTTCGAAAAAGGCTCACGGTATGCTGGGTTTCATCATTAGAGTTTGTGAGCATTTTCGTAGGCATCAATCCCTTAGAGCATTATACATAGCTTATGTCCAGAGTGTGTTGAGCTACGGATCGATAATTTGGAATCCTTATTACAATATCTATATTAATCGACTGGAAAACATTCAGAAAAAGTTTATTAATCATGTCAACAAAAAATGTTATAAACATATTACTGATGATCGGGATCGAGTTATGAGGGAGTTAGGGTTAACTACTTTGGCTGACCAGAGAATGTTGAGGGACGCAAATTTTATTTACAAGATTATTAATTCTCTCGATTCCACTGAAATTGTGAATATGCTCAGTTTCAATGTACCTAAATATTGCACAAGAAATAAATTTTTGTTCCATATAGATCAAAGTTCTTCCAATTATCACCTGGATTCACCATTAATGAGATGCTGCAAAACTTATAATACACTATCTAATCTCGCTGCCGTTGACGTTTTTTCTGATTCTTTGTTGGCCTTCTCTTGCACTTTGAAGCGATTTCTGGGAAATTACTGAATTTTGTTTCATATTTGTATTTTTTTTTTTTTAATTTATGGTTCAGATGAATTTACTGTTTTCGTTGTTATTGGTTTTTAAGTAACATTGTGATTGGATTATTAGTGAATTCATAATTTTGGGTTCGTCCCGTCTTGTATTCCTTTAAATAAATAAAAAAAAAAAAAGTCTTTATGCATAATATTGTTTAATGTCGTTTGTGGAATGCCTAATTTCAAAGAGCTACAGGGGATCGACAAACCTGGGTTTTCGTCAACACTACAGGCTACAGCAGTAATATTCTCAATTGTTCTTGAGCGACGCACACGATTTCGATTCTTCACATCATAATTTGTCCCAACAGCTCAAAATTTTCCACCAGTTGCACTATTGCCGGCCGAGAAGATGCTTCACGACGATTCAAAAGTACATTAGTTTTGCGAACGGTGACTGGAAATTTTTCAACCTTTTTGTAGTGAATTTCAGTGCGTTGTTGAAGCGTGCATTGTTCCATTTTCAGTAATGGCGTAGTTTTTACTTGTCAAATGTTAAAAGATGATAGCTGCTCAGATAGTGGGCTATTCAGAATGAAACCTCTTATTGGAAAACCCTTTATTATGAAGTCAGGAATATGTTATTGCTATCAATTTTCTTTCCAATGATACCTCCATCTGAAATGAACTTGAAACGTATATCTTATATCATTCTTAAAGCTAGATGAAATATTATTCAGTATATCACGAAGAGGAGGCATAAAATATCTGTATCAGAAAATAAAATTTTTGGAAAACGTCTGTCTATATGGCTTAAGGTATAGAAACATCCCAAATTTCCACCTCACTAACTGAACGTCATCTAAGCATGTTGCATAGAAAGAGTGCTCAGCACAAACGAAATCATATTTTTTATGATGAAGGGATGAATAGTAAATTATTTGGAGGATAATAAAAAAAGAAAAACTATTGAATTCATAACAGGCTCCTGAATGCAAAAGACATTGTGAAATAAGAGTAACTGCATGGAAATGAACAATTTAGTGAATTCTCTGTGTTTTCTTTTCAATATCTCGACATGAATTTGTATGAAACGATCTTCTTTGCGAGAACAAACACATTTTACGAACCCATCTCCGTAATTGCCATTTACTGATACTTTTATTAATTTAATTTTAAGCTCAGAAAACTTTCGAACTTATGTAGTTCCATTCTCGGAAATGTTTGAAGTGGTGGTATACCATGAAAACTTTTTTGCTGTTCTCTCATTTGGAACACTAATTTTAGCTACTATTTCACTGGATGAAAATTGAATTTCATTTGTTGGTTATAATAATTCCGGTCCGAACAGAGGATTAAAATGAACGAAAGTTGTGAAAAGTTTTTTACTGCCATAAAACGAATATTTCCAGATGGTTATTCACAAAGGAATTCTCTGGGTTCTACTTTTGTTTCCTTCTACTCCATGTTTGATGATGAGAATGGAGAAATTAGAAATTTCCATCACTTTCTATGAAAAGATTTTTTACATGTAAAAAATATTCTAAATGAATAACTGAAATTTTTCAACTAATTGAAAATACAATTTGCGTTATTATTATTTCTTCTTAATTCTCATATGAGCCCATAGTCTAGTTCGCAGAGTTTTTACACGTTGCTCATTTTTTCGAATAATACATTAATAGAATCATTAGTATCACAAAAAATGACCTCCTCTAAAATTTTCACAGTTTATATTTCAAAGAAAAAACATATCTCTCGAATTTATTGCTGCGTTGATGTGAAATTTGGAATATACAGGGTGTTTCAGAAAGAATGTATAATTCTACTCCTCATAGTAGAGCTATTATGCGCTGAAAATACGATATACTGCAATCGCAAAATCATTAACTTTTGATAGCGATATGGATTGAATGGAGTGTTTCTATCTCTTCTCTTCCACATTTTATTCAATTTTCACTTAACTTTGGATATTTCAAAAAATTCATTTCCCATTTTCATTCATTTCGAAGTTTACAGTTCTTCTCACTATAACAATTTTCCAACCCAAATCCAGTGAAAATCAAAACCATCAAGAGATTTAATTGCATTTCTTAAATACATTAACTTTTATCGGCACGATTACACGCCTAGTACGAAGGACTACTATATATTTACCATATTTACTCATGTTCCTTACGACTGTCCTATATAATTGCTGAATGATTTTCTTTGATTAACCTCACCACCGAGACACGTAGATCTAACGACAAAATTAGAAATACCGAATATTTCACGTCATACAGTGTCATATCTTTACAACCATCAGATAAAATTTAGACGACCTCATATTGTGAAAATTTATATTTGATTGCCAATAAAATTTAGAATGTCCTTAAGCAAAGACGAAACTTCTTTTTAATTTTGAATCATTTTTTTTATTTTGTTTGTGAAGTCTGATATTCTAAGAAAAATAAATATTCGTATAGTATATCGGGTGTTTCTTAGAGCGATAGAACTTTAAATTGAAATAAAACACATTTAAATTAAGATTTAAGCCAATTTTTTTTTATTTGAAAGATAATTTTTGGACATTTGTTTTAAAAATAATTTCCGGTATATGTCCACCACCTTTAGCTCTGAGGAACCGCATTCCAGACTAATTTTGGACCACTTTTTCGAGTAATTCAGGCCTTATTACATCAATAACACGAATAATGTTGGTTTCCAAAGGGTTTATTGTTTCTGGTTTATCAGCATATACAAATGACTTGACATAACCCCAAAGAACATAATCCAGTGTAGTTATGTCGCATGATCTTGGAGGCCAATTAATTGGACCATTTCTCGAAATAAAGTTATCGCCAAATCTTTCTTTCAATAAATCAAATGGTACGGTAGCAGCATGAGGTGTTTCAACATCATCTTGGAACGAAAACACTTCTGGGTCGATACCATTCAAATTTTGAAAGAAATAATCAATTATCATCGATCTGTAACGAGCACCATTCACTGTAACATTAGCTCCAGCATCGTTTTTAAAGAAATATGGACCGATGATGCCTCCAGCGTGTAAAGCACACCATACGGTGCATTCTTCAGGATGCAATGGAACCTGCAGAACTTCTTGAGGATTGTTTTCACTCCATATACGGAAATTTTGCTTGTTTACATAGCCGTTCAACCAGAAATGAGTTTCATCACTAAACACAATTTTACGGTAAAAAAGTGGATCAACTAGAAGCTGTTCTAGAGACCATTCAGCAAACAAACGAGGTTTATTATGGTCAAGTGGCTTTAGTTCTTGAACCAGTTATATCTTGTATGGGTGTAGACCAAGATATTTACGTAAAATTTTCCATGTAGTGGATGCACAGAGTCCAACTTATTGTGAACGTCGACGAATAAACAAATCTGGATAATCATTAACACTATGATTTCAGCAGCGATATTTTCTTCTGTATGTACAGTTCTTTGTCTTGTTGTTGTTGAATCGAGTAGAGAAAATGTTGTCCGAAATCTATCGATAGTTCGACGAATAAGCTGCTCTGATGGACGATTATGTAAACCAAAAATTTCACGAAGTACTCTATAAGTTTGGTGAATAGAACACTAATTTTGAAAATATATTTCAACAATTTGTAAACGTTGTTTCAATGCTTACTGAACAGAAATGTCAAAACAACATGGCTTCTACCTTCTGTCAAATCACAGTTATCCCTATCGAAGGTTCTATAACTCTAAAAAAAACACCCTGTATATATATACAGCAATCCAAGACCAAGTGGTGCTAATGCGAGTTTATATAAAGGGGATAACTGGACGCAACATACTTGCATGTAGAGAATGCCCAAATGCCCTGGAGACGATCCAACATGTCACATACTCGTGTCCCATATTTGCCCCTAGAGATTATACAGAGCGTCATAATACTATCGCAAAAGTGTACCACAGGGAACTAGCGAAAAAACGGGTCTTATAGAAGACTGCGGAAAATTGTATACTCACCAGCCACGTGACGTTCTGGAGAAAGACAGGTATAAATTATTTTTGGACACGACTATCGCCACGGATAGAGGAGTTGCGCACAACCGACCGGATATTTTGCTTCTTGATAAAGCTGAGAGATTTGCTCAGATAATCGACGTAACTGTGCCGGCAGACGATAATATGGCACGAGCTTATACAGAGAAGCTGACCAAATATCATGATCTCGCATTCGAGCTTAAGGCGATCTATGGGCTAGGGCGAACTGCAATACTTCCGCTCATAATGGTTGAGCTTGGCTTGGTTAAGTGAAAATACCAAACGCTTACAGCTAGACATCCGTTTGATCAGTCAGGCCCAGAAGGAGGTAATATTGGCCACTGCGCATCTGGTTTGGAAGTTCCTAACCAGCTCCTAATAACCTTGGCTTTTATTGATATTGAATTATTGATACATATGAAAATTATCGATGGAAATATCGACATAAAAAATTTAACAAATTGTTCGAAATTTAAATACTGTATGTGATGATACAACGTTACAAAGTTTGTCAGGTTACACTATTCTATCAAGGCGAGGTTCTAAAATGGGAATATAATATTGTATAATAATAGCCCGTAAATAAAAGGAATTTCGAATGAAATACATAAATGTTCATAGGAAGATGAATTTTCAGAAAATTTAGTTTTGATCTTCTCGAACACATTTGTCAAATAAGATCCGGTAACATTTTCTTCTCCACCATCTATTTTTGAGGTTTTTCTGAGAACCAAAATATCAGTGATGTCGCTGTATTCGCATTTTTTCGACTCTGGATCCCATGAGTAACCCCATTTGCAAACACATCTGTAAGTTCCCGGCAGATTCAAGCAGGCTTCGCTGAGACCATTGCAAGGTTCGGAATTCTCTTCACATTCATCGATGTCTACGCATATTCCATATAGAGAACTCCATCTGTATCCTGTCCATGGACATTCGCAGCTTACGTTCCATCTGTTCAAGATGATGTCGTTCATTCCTGTGTTTTCTCCAAATTTGAATGAACAATTTTGATGACCTATAACAAACATCGTTGAATGATTTGAATTGGGGATATACATTCTGTCAAGAAAGTACCAGGAATTATCGACTTAAATCTGGCGGGGCAATGAGGCAGGTAATTTTTTTTTTCCTAGCTTGGTACCACTGTCCTTAATTACTATGCCAAGCTTGAGCGGAATCTGTCAACTAGTGTGTTTGCAACAGCTGATTAAGTCAGTCGATGTCAGAGTGCGTGCCGATTTTTACTATGGGTGATTACGTTGGGCAAAGAATTTGTTTAAAGTTTTGTGTTGCAAATGAATTTTCGTGTGCCGATGCATTGAAAATGTTGCAAAAGGCCTTTGGTGATAATGCTCTATCGAAAACTCGTGCATATCAGTGGTACAGAGCCTTCAAGGACGGTCGTGAAGTGGTCGCCCATCGACGGCTTCGATCGAAGATAACGTCGATAAAATTAGGGAAAGGGTGCTGGAAAACCATCGTGCCAGCTTGAGAGAGATAGCACATGATCTTAAGATAACCCACGAGTCCACACGTACGATTTTGATTGATATTTTGGGCATGAGAAAGGTGGCCGCACGACTCGTACCGAAAGACCTGAATTTTCTTCAAAAACGTCATCGCGAACAGGTTGCTTCAGACATGCTGGATCGCTGTAATTCCGATTCTACATTCATGGAACGCATTATAACTGGTGATGAGACCTGGGTCTACGAGTACGATATGCAAACAAGTCAGCAATCATCGGAATGGGTGGCAAAAAATGAGCCGAAACCGAAAAAACCACGCCAAAGCCGCTCGAAAATGAAGGTGATGCTCATTGTTTTCTTCGATATCCGTGGCGTGGTGCACTACGAATTCGTTCCAGAGGGTCAGACGGTAAACAAGGAGTATTACCTAGGCGTTATGAAACGTTTGCGTGAGCGTATCCGTAAGAAGCGGCCAAATTTGTGGGCGAACAACTCATGGATTTTGCATGACGATAACGCGCCTTCTCACCGAGCTACGATTGTGACTGACTTTCTCGCCAAAAACTCAACAAACGTGCTTCAGCAACCACCGTATTCACCGGATTTGGCTCCCTGCGACTTTTTCCTCTTCCCAAAACTAAAATTGCCCCTTCGTGGCACCCGTTTTGAGTCGATTGAAGCCATAAAACAAAATTCGGCGCGAGAGCTAAAGTCCATCCCGGAAAGCCTATAAAAAATGTTTCGACAATTGGAAGTGCCGTTGGCATAGATGTATTGGAGCAAATGGAGCCTATTTTGAAGGCGACCCAATAAATTTTGATGATTAAATGTAAAAATGTTGTTTTAATTGAAAATTCCCGGTACTTTCTTGACAGAGTAGTATACCTCTTAACGATGCTTTTAATGAACTGACCGATGAGAAAAGACACCTATTGGATATCATACCAACTACCCAATAATTTAAAAAAAAATAACAATTAATCAAATCATTATAACTCCAACTTTCCAATGACTTTATTCACAAGAACAACAAAAAATATATATTTACATGGAAGTATAAAGTTATAATCTCTTTAAAAAGGTGAAAAACCTCTCGAGTTCAATTTGAAATCTTCAAGTTTCAGAAAACTTCGTTCCTGTTAGTTTGAAATAATAGAGATATTATCTATATGTTATAAACGCGATTGTGATTAGATATAGTGTCAAATGTCAGTTCAGTGAAAACAATCCTGTGATAATGAGAACTGTTTCGATCTAATTCATAACGTCTCCTTATGAATTTCTGGCCATCTGGCTTGGTACTTAGGGAGTTCAATTTCAGAAATTTTTTTCGGAAACCTCTAGGACAGATAGTTCCTTAGATAAAACGTTATGCCTTTTATATCAAAACATACAAGCTACAGGAACTTCATTCCTAAGAACGTGTACTACTGAATCATCAAGTAAATTTAGCCTGTATTACTGAACATTGTAAATCGGACGAAGAACTGCAAAATCATGTACCGAGTGGATTCGTATTGGCATCTTCATACAGCAGAGTGAAAGGTCATCATGGTGGATGTGCTATTTATGTTGAAGAAGGTATGGAATATTCTGATAGAATTGGTTTTAAATCGTCGAGTTTACTTGGTTGTTTCGAATATTGTGCTACTCAGTTGGTTATTGATATAAATGAATTTCTCATATGTGTCAACAAACCTAATACTTCTCCTAACATCGATATAATTTTTAAGAAAATTATCATATTGTTGGAACAATGTCTTCTTGAAAATGTTAACGTGATACTAGCAGGCGACTTCAATGTAGATATTCTATCCCATTCAAATGAATCCAAAACATTTATAGGAATTTCAGAAGAATTTAATATAAAAATCACTACAGAAGAACCCACTAGAAGAACAAATCAGCTTCATGCCTGGATAATATAATAACCAACGTTGATGGGAACACCATAGTCATTGAAGAACATCTATCGGATCATTCAGGTCAGAAATTCATTTTTGGTACTACTTCAGTCTTACAGAAATCAAAATCAAATATAAAACAAATCAGACAATACACTGAGGAGAACCATAGTGTTTGTAAGGCATTTTTGGAGAATGTTGATTGGTCATATTTATATGAGTTACCTGAAAATGATGTCAATGTGATGTGGAATTTATTTTTTAACGATTTCAAGGGTACATATAATACAGCCTTTCCACTTAAAATAATAAATTTTAAGAAGAAAAAGAAAATAACCAGAGAGATTCAATTGCTTAAAGAGGAGCTGGATCTACTGTTCATCCTATCCACATCTGAACCCGAACTGTTGGACCAGTATAGGAAGGTTAAAAGAGCATATGAATCTGCATTGAGCTCCGAAAAGAGAAATTCTTATGACACTCATTGACAAAGCCGAGAACAAGAATAAAACTGTATGGAACATCATAAAGGAAGTCACAAACAGAAGCACAAAGACTATCTCTAAACTCCCTCCAAAATAAATAGATCCAGATGACTTGCCTCAGTTAGCCAATGACTTCAACGAGGATATCTCCAAAGCTGCTTCCAATTTGAGCTCTACATCCAAACCAAAATATATAAGTAGAAAAAATCATCCAAAATCTTTCTACCTATTTGACGTCGATGAAAATGAGGTATTATCGATGGTGAATCGAATGAAGAATAAATTTTCCTCCGGATATGACGATGTTTCTTTTTCTGTAATAAAACACCATATTTCGAATATAGTAACACCACTTTGCTTCATCATAAATTCAAAAACTGGAATTTTTTCCGATGCATTAAAGATATCTTTAGTGAAACCCTGCTACAAGAAGGACAACCCCGATGATCTTTCCTATTACAGACCGATAAGCTTGATTACATCATTTGCTAAAATTTTCGAGAAGGTTCTTGTGAACCTGTAAGAAGCAGGTACAAGACAAGAACCTTGAAATTCTTCGCAATGAGCAAACAGATGTCAAAATATCTCCCTTGTTGAATATTTCCACTTAGTTAAGTTTTTCCGATAATTGACCCCAATATATTATATTATATGGTTATTTGAATCCCACTTTTGCATATTTTACTTACCTATAACTCCGAAAATTTGCTGTTATTTGTACCCCACTTTCTCAAGTTCTTGCAAAAACCATAACTACATAAGTGTGAAGTTGTTATTTTTTAAAGTTGGTTCAAAATATAAACTTGACGAAGCTACAAAGTTGGCGAAACAATTGTAAGTAAATTAATAAATTGTGGGGATATTCTGCAGTATTATATTCAATTTGAATGGATTCATATCAAGAAAGGACTGATCCAATTGAATTTTTTTCTAGACTGTTCTTCTCACCTGGTTCATTTACAGCCGAACAGGGATTTTCAATGGCACCCCAACATTCTTCGTAACTTTTCATGTGATGAATGGGACAACAAGGGTCAGGACAAAAACTGTATTGTGCACAGTTGAACGGTATAGAATCATTAGCTCTTATATCTTGATTGTGAGCCCCAAGATATGGGTTCAGACAATTGGCGTGGTTATCGCAACTTGGTTCATTCAGGTATTTCAATTCCAGCACCTCCTTCATTGTGAAGGAACACATATAATAACTGGCCGTAACTCTCCACTGAAAACGTTCTAATGGACCTGTTGAAATATAAGAAATTCAAATTCCATGAAAATGTCCAATCATGTGTGAGAATATCTGGGAAGATTATTTTAATAAGATTCTGATTGTTAGAATAATTGATCAAACATTTTATTGTATCTATAGTAGCTTTGTGATTATTTGTGGTAGGATGATTTTAGGGAGTTTATTGGTGTGAGAAAATAGATCAGTATTTCTAGACCCGGGACGGATTTTTGAAAGCTGAGTAGAGTTAAATTTGTTGATAATCTGGTGGTCCGGTTCTATCGTTGTTGACGAATTGCTTTAGCGTCTTTCTCACAGGTACATTAGCTCTTGAAATCAATTTTTCCAACAAGACTACGATACTTGATGTTAATCTTATGAATATTAGCACGTTAAATCCAAAGGAAATCGTAGTCCCGTATATGTATTTCTCCGTGCCTGGAGTTTAAGTTTATTAAGCCCGGTTCTATCGTTGTTGACGAATTGCTTTAGCGTCTTTCTCACAGGTACATTAGCTCTTGAAATCAATTTTTCCGACAAGACTACGATCCTTGATGTTAATCTTATGAATATTAGCACGTTAAATCCAAAGGAAATCGTGGTCCCGTATATGTATTTCTCCGTGCCTGGAGTTTAAGTTTATTAAGCCCGGTTCTATCGTTGTTGACGAATTGCTTTAGCGTCTTTCTCACAGGTACATTAGCTCTTGAAATCAATTTTTCCGACAAGACTACGATACTTGATGTTAATCTTATGAATATTAGCACGTTAAATCCAAAGGAAATCGTAGTCCCGTATATGTATTTCTCCGTGCCTGGAGTTTAAGTTTATTAAGCCCACTTTTCATGTGAAAGTTTTGAGTTGGTTAGGCCTGAAGAAAAGTATTGAAGACCCAAGGTAGAAGAAGATTAGAAATTAATTTTTGTTGTCCCTGATTTTGGAAGTGGATCGTGCAATCGCTGAAGTGAAAGATCATCAGTTGCAAAGATCTGGTGCAATGAGAGATTTGTAGGACAGCAGCGTCGCAGTGGGAAATCCATCAAGATCGTCAATAACTAGGAACTAAACTAAACTATGTATTTTCTTCCAGTGAACTCTGCTTGTTATTTCATATAACAATATTATTTAAGGTTTTATATTGACATTGTATGAACATCTGTATGATTTTTTTTCACTCCTCATTTGGATACTCTAGTTAGTTCTGATATGAAATAGATTTACTGAACATAATTGCGTTAAATATTAGGAAATAAAATTTGAATATCAAAACAGATTTAATCTATTGGTCTTCTACAATTTTAATTTAAAAAAAAATTTATTCAAAAACTTTTAGAGTTGAATTAATGTCTACAATAAGCACCGCTTATATTTAATAGACGTATATAATCAAAACTCAATATAAAATGTCAAATGTAATAAATAAACCAAAAAATATAAAAAAGGCAATCAAAATTAATAAATAAATATTTGAAGGAGACAAAATTTTGTTTCTGATCTTACCATAATGAAACCAATTCTTTTTCAAAAACATAAAACACAACTTAAGGATTTCTCAAAAAATATAATTTATTTGAAATATTCAATATATTTAAATATTCAAATAAGTTAATTCAAAAATCTTTCAAAACATGCATTATTTATTCAAAAAACAATTAGAATTCGGATAATCTCTTCATCGACCCTAGATAATATTTAAAATATCAGAATCAACTAACAATCAGTATATCATACCTTAGAGTGTAAGCGGCACTTGTTTAAAACAGACTAACTTTAAAAATCCAGGTAGTCAGTTCGTCACAAAATCACATAAAACTGTAAGGTATTATAAGGTTTCCTTTAAACCATTGACATTCCGGAATGAGATTTGTTGAAGCCTAAATATAATTATATATTATCTATAAAATAAAATAGAAAAAGGCTTTTTACTAGATAGAAGAAATAAAACCAAATTTGAATATCAAAACAGATTTAATCTGTTAGTCTTCTACAATTTTAATTAAAAAAAAATTTATTCAAAAAACTTTTAGAATTAAATTAATGTCTACAATAAGCACCGCTTATATTTTTGAAATTAAAATTGTAGAAGAATAACAGATTAAATCTGTTTTGATATTCAAATTTTGTTATATTTCTTCTATCAAGTAAAAAGCCTTTTTCTATTTTATTTTATATTAGGAAATAGTTGATCACTTACGCAACCAGTTTATCTGGCTAAAATCTTGATGCTCCAATTCTAGTGTTATTTTGAGTAGAATTGTCGTATAAATTATATTTGTTTTGTAGTTATTTCTTCTGCTTTCCTCTTGTAATATCCACCGACCCTACTAAAACCTTTGCTGATAATATTATAGTTGGTTCCCTTTCTTCCTGGAACCTATTGTAACCTCCCCCACTTTCAATTTAGAAAGGATGGCGCTCAAATAGCACCTCAGTCAGTGATATAATATTAGATTGTATTAGATTAGTTTTAGGAAGGTGATGAAGTATAGAATATTATGATAATTTTCAAAAAGTGAAAATTCTCACAACCGTTAATGAATAAAAGCTATATTTCAATTTATATAACGGTTCTTATGAGTGCCGGAATTAATGTACAGTGTGTGAGTAGTTGGTGTGTGATGCTGGAGTAGAGTATCAGTGAACATAATAGTACAATGATCATTCTAAAATAGTGGAATGGGATGGATTAAGTGAGAGCGAGTAAAATCACGTGAAGGGTAAGAGGAGTAAATTGGGAATAGTACGAAAGCTCCATCATGATGGAATCTCAAAGTCTTGAGTTTAACCAATAGAACAGGCTTCAAGAACGGAGGAAGTTAGAACTGATGAATGATTGGTTTGAGAATGTGAATGAAAGGATGTTGAAGAAACCATGACCATCGCTTGATAAGGCGGCTTGGTGCACACCTGTCCTTCAGAAGTGTAAGTAACAAGTAAAAAGGGCGCGGTTCAGATATCAGACAGCGAGGAACTGAGATCGCTGGAGTGAAAAGGAAGAGATGGAGACTATAATTAAAAAATTTTGAACCGTTGTAAGACTAGTTGGCAAAAACTCCTCAGTGTGAAACGTAACGTCAATCCCTGGGGTGAAGCGTTCAACATATGTATGGGGAAAAAGCGGAATATGGGGTTGTGTAGTGTGTTGTGTGTTGGGGGGTAGTATGCTACGAACGTAAAATGAGAATGTGAGTGCATTAATTGATGTATTTTTCCCAGTTAGAGCGATAGTAGTACGAATAAAAGTGCAAGGAATTGGGTGAAATGGAGGATTTAAGTACGGATGAAGTGAGTGCAGCTATGAGTCGGACGAGAAATGGTAGAGCACCAGGAGTGGATGGTATATAATCTGAAATTTTCAAGCATATGTGGAAGTTCATACCTGAGTACGTGTTCTCTCTTATTTTACCATGTTGAGGTAAAGCCTATAAAACTCATGTATAATGTCGTTGCAAAAGAGGTAAACCATCTTAGAATCTAAAGGATTGTCTAAGTTGTGAATTTACTGAAGTTGACAAAGAAACAGAAGACAGAGCTGGGGACATACTATGTTTTCGCTGGTCTCTGGAAAGGTTGATTGATGACAAATAGACTATAAAGTGAGACAATGGGTAAGTTCAGCAGGCAATTTGGCTCCGTTAAAATGAGTTCAACTATGGGTGATTGGCTCATGTTTGAAGGAGTGTTGAGAGAGTAAGGAAAAGTATGTCTAGGATATGTTTGATGGACTTGAAGGGTGCCTTTGATAGTCTCAAGTGAGGTTACACCTTGGGGTGTTTGAATGATAAAGAATACGAGGAGATGGCATTCTGGTCTTGTTATTTAATTGAACGTGAGGCAACTGCATGAATCGGTTGTGAGAATGATATGTAGAGGATGCTCACAGGGCTTTATTGTGGGACTCGGTATAGAATTTACGTATGGATGGTTTTTGGAAGAATATGAAACAGACGGATGTGAGGGTGTTGCATATGCGGATGATGTGCTCATCTCCATGCAAGAAAGTAGTCGTCTCACTCTAGAAGAAAAGGATGAATGTATTGAGTAATTGGGCTGTTAAGGTAGGTATCAGTGCATCAGGAGGCAAAGTCGTTATGTTAGTGAAAGAGAGATTGACTGTGAACAGACCTACTAATGTGCGGTTGAACAACTTGACTATTCAATATGGTAGGACTGTAAAATATCTGGGAGTTAGAGTGGAAGAGGGATGCAGGTTTTCTGGTCACTTCTTCGATGTGCGGAAGAAATTGGTAAGTTTGGTGTGATTCCTGGAAAGAGTCTTATGTCATGATTGCTTAATGGTTTTGAGTGAATTTGATCGCATGTTTGTAGGTTAAAGGTATCAAAATCCTGAGGTGAGAGCTAGACTAAAGTTGGAATGGCAGCAAAAACGGAATGAGAGCGCAACCATTTCTCCTATTCTGTGCTTAGGATACCCAATTTGAGGCCATGGAAGTCTGAATGAGTTTTTGCAGACTTTTCGAAGGAAAGACATAGGTGATGTTCCCTCCTGGGCAGTTGCTGGCTGAAAGCTAGAGGCGCATGTGCTGGAGACATCTGTTGAGGTAGGTTGATTCATCTCCAGGCGGAGAAAAAGACTCACTGGAGTGTCTTAGCTTCGGGGTTCTTTTGGTGGTCGGGTGATTGTTTCTCTGTAGGTGTAGGAGGTGTTTTATACGCAAGGTGGTTACTGTAGGTTAAAGGGGTTGTTGTTTGAATTGCCAACGAGCGCTACATCGTAGCACGGCCCTAGTATTCTTCAAGCGTACTAATTTATATAGAAGTGACGTGTACCAACCTCACATTACCTAAATTGGTTTCCAAGATCTGGATTCCAAGACTCTAAAATTGCAAAGAATGCGTTTCCGCAGCATGTCCCAGCATTAACGTCATAGTTGCTACCACGGAAGGGCGATGCCTGCAGGAATAATACTGTCTGCCCTGTGAAGATAGGTTTTGTGGAGACAGTGGTTGACAGCCTGCATGTTAGATTATAAGGGTTCTATGCTCTTCGACGTGAGAGTTTAGTTTTCCAACTTGTGAGCTAGCCTGCATAGTTAATGGAGGTTAGATAGTGCCTTACTTTTACTAGTGAGGGTCTAAGTGCTTGGAAACTGAATCTAAATTTGAAGCAACGAGTCTCTCGTTACGCGCTGATTAGGCGTATCCCAATTCTGCGCCCATGGAGGGTCGTAGGCCTAAGGGCAGGAAGGTCACACAAAATACCCACGTTCCTTTCTCTTCTATACTCGACTATCCGGACTGGCAGATCAACTACAGTAAATTATTAAGGAGAAGCGAAATACGTTCATTGATAGTGTAGAAGAGGCAACTATTAATTGGTTAACGAATAACCTGACAAAAATTACAAAGACAGAGCGAAAGCACAGTTCGACGACAAACATTGTTGTAAAAATTAATTTTACTTTAAGATTTCAATGATTAAGCTTATTGAGTTCTGTGAGAAAATTCTTAGAAAATGTGTGAGTGCACTCAAAAAAAATGAAAAGAAAACTATCATTCATATTTTCGCGAATATTCGTCGACCTAATGATAATTAATGAAGTTTAGAATAATTTGAAATCAACTCCTAGATGAAAGAAACTGAATTCCTATTTGTTACCCTGAAATGGATCTGCTTTATCCTCAGCAGAACCCCACAATTTCTTGCATTGCAAATCAGTTTGCTCGATCTGTTGCTTGAAGTCTTCAGTGAACCATTTCTGATCTTCAATTACTACAGACGTGTCGTCGTTTCTCCTGAGGGCAGTATTCTTAATTCGTTTGGTGAGATAAGCGATGCATTCAAAAAATGACGATTCGCAGTACTTGTGAACTTCCCAGTGGAGGGACCTCAGGGGAGGTTTTGGAAAAAGCGTATAGTAAGATTTCGAAGCTTGGGCTTCGACATCGTTCGTGATATAGCGACGGTCGTACTCATTGAATTTGTGCTGCCTCAGGAAATAAGCGATATTGCGTAGATCTTCTACTAAACTATCTCCGAACTCATAAGTTTCTGAGGAAGTGGATGTCCTCGAGGTTGTGGAGCTCGCTGTTGTCACAATTCTTATAGAATACCAAACTAACAAGTGAATATGAAATATCTTAATCTTTGCTGTCATCATATTTGTCTTATTTCACTTCGAAGAGAAAATTTCACTTGTCAAATTATTCCAAACATAGTCAAGGATTTCACATTAGTCTGAAAATTGAACTCACTCTAGAAAAAGAAATCCTGCAGTTGTTTAAAATACATTTTCCATTTTCAATTGAGTGATAGAGACATGGACTGAACAGTGCCTGTACACCTGTCAACAAATTGCTGAAGAATATGAGAGGTAAGCATCGCTGCTAGTATTTCTATCTTTTATTCTGGATAAACACAGATTCTGTAATCCTGTTCTGTTATCTAATTCAATTTTAAATGTTCTTTCTAATACAGTCTTAGTAGATAATGTTGTCAAATGTCGAATCATAGATCTTTGCTAAAGGGATTTTGTGGTGATCTGTGTCATATACATTATCGTCTGTGTTTATGGGATCTTCAGAAACAAAGCAGCAAAGTAGTTTTATTTCTAGAGAATGATTACTTAAGATTAATACGGAGCCCAGGTCTCTATGTCTATGATGTAGGCGTAGACCATGCTATCCATCACAGAGACCATCACACAATCGCCTTTTTTAATACATATCTGTGACTGCACATCTGTTGAAACTATTTGAAAGATTATATTAAAATGTTCCTGTCCTACGGATTCATAATTAGAATGCTGATTAAAATAAAACAGCACAAACAAAATTAATGCTCTATTGTGTAAAGAATTGCATAGTATGTAGCGATACCTTTTTGAATTCTTCGAAAGTAATTGATTAAACGTCAACCAATTAGGCCTTTAGTGTGTTATAGGTAACTGGGAGAGAGAGAGTTCCTTGGAAGTTTAAAGTGAAAAATGCGAATATAAAATATTTCAAGCGTAGAGATAAAAATGTTTCACAAGTAACGAGAGCTTACTTCAAGGGGATATGCGTGGGATCAGAACTTATCTTCAACTGAGTTTTCTTAACTGACTGTTTATACAGGGTGACTATCGGAATGTGTTCAATTCTACCTTTCTGCTAACTAGCGAATGAGAGAGTGGGTTTGGGTCCGAAAAGGTAGCCCAGGTAATTCCGATACGACAATTACGGCTAAAACGGTTCCAATGGGTTTCTAGGAATAATCTAAGGGAGAAATATCTTCGTTTCTTAATTGGTGTTTAGGCCCGTTTAGGTTTCTAGGAATTAAATGATTCATATTTGAAAGGCCTAAATTGTTGAACGCTGGGGACGTAATTGTTACGTACCTGCAAAGTGAATTAAAAATTCTTTGTTCAAAGTATATTTGAACATATTTCAAACCTGTTATATTGACCAATAAGAGTTATAAACATAGAGTTTATGAGTCTCAGTTGTCTTCGTTCTGCTCCCTCTTTTCCTGCATATGTACTTGAAAGATTTATAGGAAATTGGCTTTCTATATCCTAATGAACTAAGTGCATATAATATCAGGTGTGAATCCTTCCTGTCTATCGATCTTCAAGTTTTTGTGTAAGCAAGAAAGGTCAGGTGATAAAGTTTCACTCTGTAGGATGAATGCCAAGTCTATGTTTTGAATACAATAAATTCAGATGTGGTTCTTATGGCATATGCATCGCTTTTACCTATTCTTTCATTTGCAACTTTTGAAGCCGAATAAAAATTAATGTATGTTTTAGTATCGTGTTTTCAAATATAATCAAACAAAATAGTACATACCAGTACCGGCTCGAGGGTAAATGAAATTGGAAGGTTACGACTCAGTATAATATAGAATATCCAGAGTTAATAATAATAATAATTAATATTTTTTACATTATTTTAAACTTTGAATACTAAAACAG
Organism: Megalocaria dilatata; assembly: GCA_034642435.1. Lineage (NCBI taxonomy): Eukaryota > Metazoa > Arthropoda > Insecta > Coleoptera > Coccinellidae > Megalocaria > Megalocaria dilatata. The sequence goes on along the minus strand of CM067856.1, from coordinate 74,166,936 downwards.
ATTTAATCTGTTAGTCTCTTGAAATTGCAATTAAAATTTTTTTTTTAACTTTTAGAATTAAATTTATATCTCATAAGCACTGCTTATATTTAATAGACGTATAAAATCAAAATTCATTATACAATATCAAGTGGAATAAAAGAAACTCAATAAATATAAATTGTTAATTAAAATTAGAAAATAAATAATATTTGAATGTTTCATTTCAAGCATGCGCACCTGAACTCTTCAGACAGGTGTGGTGCGTATGTCTGCCTGTGACAAAATGATCTTTTATTTATGAAAACCAAATCGTTTTCGAAAATACACAACATAATTTTAAGAATTTCTTCAAATCTAATTTATTTGAAATATTTAATATATTTAAATAAGTTACTTCAAAAACTCTCAAAACATGCAACTCATCCTCGAAAACAATTAGAATTCAGATAATGTCAGTTCAACTTCACATTTAAAAGATAAAATCAAATAACAATAAATAAATTCACCCATACGACCTCGTGGAATCTCTGATGAACATTCAAACTAGGTACATCTAATATCCAAGGTACTCTATGTTCTATGCTAACCACAAAAATTACACAAAGTATGTAAGGCACTTTGTGGTCTTTGTTGAACTACTCAACACTGTATAATGAATTTCTTTATTCAAACCTGATATAATTATATATTATATATGAAATAAAATAATAAGAAGCGGTTTTTTACTTGATAGAAGGATTATTATAAACTTTGAATATCAAAACAGATTTAATATGTTAATCTCATACAATTTTACTTTAAAAAAATATTTTTTGAGAATGTTAGAATTAAATGAATGCCTTATAAGCACTGCTTATATTTAATAGACGCATAAAATCGAAATTCATTATACAGTATCAAGTGGAATAAAAAAACCCAACAAATATAAATTGTTGAAAAATATTTTTGAAATTAAAATTGTAGGTGACTAACAGATTAAATCTGTTTCGATATTCAAAGTTTGAATGCAATGAAAAAAAGTCGAACTGAGGGAAAAATAATATAAATTCAAACACACCATGTTAAAAATATCTTCAAGCTATAGCTGGAACATAATCAAAATTAACCCAGATGAACCTGAATCTATTTTTTTTTCCAAAATTATGAGTTTTAATGACAATTGTGTATGGCTGTATAGGTTGAAAGCCACTATACCACTTCTCGTTTGCTTTGATTAGACTTTTTCTGGGGAATGCTAGATTTCGCTGCAGTTATAATTTTCTCCGTATTTCGTATGACTGTATTATTTATTACTGTTGTTTCAATAATCAATGGGAACGGAACAATGTTTCCCGATATAGCACCCAGTTAGCTAATTTCATTTTCCATCCTGTGTTGAAAGTTGGTGTGCGGTACAGCGAGTTGAATTTGAATGGGAATGTGATCTGACGAGTTCTGATATTCTGAGAATTTGAGGTGGCGTCGATACAGAGAATCGATTTTGTTGGAGGTATAAGACTTCTGATATATTTCCCCATCATAATTTCTAGTGATGGAGTCATCCTTTTAAATGTGTCTCCTATTTTATCTTCTCCTATGGTTGCTCGAGCATATGATACATTTGGATTAGGAGTATTCACCATAACTCCCCTTTTAGCCTCGAAAGAGGAAATTTTTTCTATAATTCGTAATTTTTGTATGGGTTGTTCAGTTTTACAATAAGACATCCTTTATATCTAGCTGAGTGTTGTCCATTACAGTTAACACAAATAGGGTTCTCTCCGCATGGTTGGCCTTCATCTAGGGGATTTCCACCTACACAGAGTGGTTCATTTGAACAAGTTAAACACGTGTGTCCTAGTTTTTGGCATCTGAAACATCGTATTGGCGCTGGAATATATGGATGGACTTCTAATTTATACATTGCTACAACGATTGTTTGAGATAGGTTTGTTATGTTGAATGTTAGTAAGTGATTAGCGGTATCTATTAGGTTATCTTCCTTTTTTATCTTGATTCTTTCCACTTTTATAACTCTTATAGTACTCGATTCTTCTCTTATTTCTTCCTGACTACAATTGAGTTAGTCTCTACAATATATAATTCCTCTACTGGTATTCAAGGTGTTATCTGGGTTGATATTGACAGCGTGATCAGCAAAACGTGTTACTTTAATCAGTCTTTTAGTTTGATCGTCAGTTTTAGTCTGAATGAGTGAGCCATCTTTAATTTTCTTGATACTCTTAGTTTCACCAATAAATCCATCAATTGTTTCCTGAATAAAAAATGGGCTAACTTCATCAAAATTTCCTTCAATATTTCTGTTTACAATCAGGTAAACTATCATAAGTGGTCCCACGAGTAGGCTCTGAAATATTCTCGATCACAGCAGAGCAGGCTTACCATGGAAGGACTTAACTTCAACCGAAGGGCGCCTGGTATTCGGAGGGGGCCGTTCACGACACATTTACGTAGTGCCATTCACCCCATCGGTACGGCCAACTCCTTGACGTAACGAATTTTACAGGTAGGGGAGGGGTTTTGCGGAGGGAATGAGGAAGGTAAAATAGGATCGTAGGAACAAGGGGGTTAAGCTCATTTGGACACTTCCCCCCTGTAAGTCGCCTTTTACGAAGGGCAGGGTGTTCTCTGGGCCTATTTTTTCCAGATCCCAGAGGGGAATTTTTGGCTTATTATTATTATTATTATTTATAGTGAGCGGGCGTCCGTACACCCTACCACTGCATCCGCATGGACTATTGTGGTTCACCCCTAATTTATATTTACCCGATGAGATCTAGTTTTTGTATAAAATCGATAATCTTGTTCAGGGGTATTTTTTTCAGTTCGCAGTGGTTTATAAAAGCCTGGCCAAAGATCTAGAATCTGATGCGACTCACACTGGGCCCACTGAGACGATGTGCATGGCTGTTTCAGTGTTCTCAAGACACAGCCTGTATTCATCATCTTCAGCCAGACTGATTTTGTGCAAATGCTCTTTCAGCCTGGAGTGACTTGTCATAATCCCGACAAGTATACTGAGTTTAATTTTGTTCAGACCTAGAGCAAGATCTGCCATCTTTTGGTTTGAAGCCGTACCAACGAATGCTTTCGAATATTTCAGGCCTGGATTGATTAGCCAGAAAGACTATAATCTAGAATTCATTCTGTCTGTTATTGTCCGCCTAGACACGTCATGTGGTATTTCCAGGAATGGTTCCGGCCTACCAGAGGCAGCGTGGCTCCAGCAAACGCCACCTGATCTGCCTCTTTCCAAATAGTTTGTGTGGCTAGGTATCCAAACAAGAGTGATCATGTTATACATACCGAGCTCCTTTGGAGCTGTGCGGCAACTCCATACTATTTTCGATGTACAGCAGCTGAATTCTAGAGCTTTTAGTGCTGATCCGTGGTGGATTTGCCGTTTTATCAGCAGATGTCTCAATGACAAATATAATAGTTCTGCCTGGAATATGGTTGCGCATTGACCAAGACTCAATGAGATGCTGATTGTCGGTTTACTCCAATAGACTGCCGCTCGCGTTCCTTTCGTCGTTCGCAAGCCGTCTGTGAACAATCCAATGTCGGTCCTCAATAGAAACCTCAGCATGCTAGGTCCATTCGTCCAGGCTGGGGATGATTACATTGAAAAGCCGTTGTTGTTTCGTGACTTTAGATCCGAGGGAATCCATAGGATGCTGTTCGTTAGTAGGTCTTCCAGCAGTCCTGAGCCTCTCATCACTATTGCCTCTGGCTTGTCGATCGCCAGTCGATGTAGTTTATATGTGGTCTATTCCGCCTCCTCTGCACGAACAGGTGGAGTGGTAGATTTAGTAGGACCTCCATTCTATGAGTGGTAACGTAAGTTGGTATGTTACCTATGTTTACTACTGTTAAGCCCTTGCAGTAAGTAATCTAAAAGTGACTTACCTCTGTGGCTGTTGTGGTGCTGCCCCACATGTGTAGTGGGAATTAGCATCATATCCAGTTATCAGCTGGATGTTTTATTCCCTACTTTGGTGGACTAAATCTGGCACGGCTGTTGGTCGGGGCCCTTCGGTAGCTCTGCCTCCAGGAATGTACGCAAATCAGACGATGAACTCCGCCGCATTCCTCACTCCCTAGCAGCGGACATGAATCGATGACATGTCCCTTGTGCAGAACTCTGAAAGAACGAAATAGTTTATGTTTTTACTCACAACTATACAGGATCTCAGCCTTTCACCCGAGACCCCGATTACAATAGTTCCTGGAATTTCTCCGAGTCCACTTACCTTACTCGAGGATGATTTCCAGGATTCCTGAATGAATGCGATGTCTATCAGCTCCTCTGTGAATCTCCTGCCAAGGGTAAACGATTCACCCTTGGCATGCAGGCGATTGGCCTTCATACAACGTATGACCTCTTTTGCTGGGCCGGCCCCAGTGTATCTTTGGGAGGCGACATTTTGCCGCCCTCCCCTTGGTCGCTGGCTGACTTCTTGAAGAAGTGTTTACCAGAAACGGATATACCCTTATCCTGGAAACTTTTTTCGTCTTGTTTTTGGATCGTGGAGGTGAGATTTACCCCGCCCTTATATGGGTCCCTTTTTGTTTTTGATCCTACTGACTTGGACACTGGCTTTGAGGAAGACGCTGCTCCGTTCTCCACCCTGACTGAGGCAATTCGTACCCCAGATGAGGATTGTTCCGCTTGCTGCAAGTCGGTTTTTTGTGCCATATTGATTTCTTTGTCGTCCGGAACCGGTCTCTTCCAAACCCAAATGTTGTAGTCTAGGTCTTTCAGAGCTTCCATACATACTACTCTGTCAAGAAAGTACCGGGAATTTTCAATTAAAACAACATTTTTACATTTAATCGTCAAAATTTATTGGGTCGCCTTCAAAATAGGCTCCATTTGCTCCAATACATCTATGCCAACGGCACTTCCAATTATCGAAACATTTTTTATAGGCGCTTTTCGGGATGGACTTTAGCTCTCGCGCCGAATTTTGTTTTATGGCTTCAATCCACTCAAAACGGGTGCCACGAAGTGCAATTTTAGTTTTGGGAAGAGGAAAAAGTCGCAGGGAGCCAAATCCGGCGAATACGGTGGTTGCTGAAGCACGTTTGTTGAGTTTTTGGCGAGAAAGTCAGTCACAATCGTAGCTCGGTGAGAAAGCGCGTTATCGTCATGCAAAATCCATGAGTTGTTCGCCCACAAATTTGGCCGCTTTTCACGGATAAGCTCACGCAAACATTTCATAATGCCTAGGTAATACTCCTTGTTTACCGTCTGACCCTCTGGAACGAATTCGTAGTGCACCACGCCACGGATATCGAAGAAAACAATGAGCATCACCTTCATTTTCGAGCGGCTTTGGCGTGGTTTTTTCGGTTTCGGCTCATTTTTTGCCACCCATTCCGATGATTGCTGGCTTGTTTGCATATCGTACTCGTAGACCCAGGTCTCATCACCAGTTATAATGCGTTCCATGAATGTAGAATCGGAATTACAGCGATCTAGCATGTCTGAAGCAACCTGTTCGCGATGACGTTTTTGAAGAAAATTCAGGTCTTTCGGTACGAGTCGTACGGCCACCTTTCTCATGCCCAAAATATCAATCAAAATCGTACGTGCGGACTCGTGGGATATCTTAAGATCATGTGCTATCTCTCTCAAGCTGGTACGACGGTTTTCCAGCACCCTTTCCTTAATTTTATCGACGTTATCTTCGATCGAAGCCGTCGATGGGCGACCACTTCACGACCGTCCTTGAAGGCTCTGTACCACTTATATGCACGAGTTTTCGATAGAGCATTATCACCAAAGGCCTTTTGCAACATTTTCAATGCATCGGCACACGAAAATTCATTTGCAACACAAAACTTTAAACAAATTCTTTGCTCAACGTAATCACCCATAGTAAAAATCGGCACGCACTCTGACATCGACTGACTTAATCAGCTGTTGCAAACACACTAGTTGACAGATCCCGCTCAAGCTTGGCATAGTAATTAAGGACAGCGGTACCAACCTAGGAAAAAAATTTTTACCTGCCTCATTGCCCCGCCAGATTTAAATCGATAATTCCCGGTACTTTCTTGACAGAATGTATGTCATCCATGGCCACGGTCAAGACTTGGCCTGACCCTGAAAACTCGCTACGTAGAATACCACACTCACGAGTCCTCAGGGTATAATTCATTTTTCTCAGTCTCTTAAGTATCTCCTCAGACTGAAATCTGTGGGGGGTGGTCTCTTTGAGTCAATTCACACTCTCCTCGTCGGAACAGGTGATTTGGAGCCATCCAGGTCGATGTTAACAGCCTTGGAATCTCACCTGTGGTCTTTCCTCAGGTTTGTTTGCAACGGCTCTTAAAACCGCCCTCTGCAGTGACACCAGCTGATTCCCCAACACTGAGACGGCAAGCCGACTCTGATCCCTCCCGATACTCCAACATAGGAAATCTTAGGTCTCGTTGAGACCTGTTCTGGTGTATGACCTTCGGATCTGCGCCTTTGGCTACCGACCTCTGCTTCCGAGTTGGATTCATCCCCATCTTCAACAGTCGGTAGCTTGGATTCTTCACCGTGGATTATTATCAAGGTGGCGTCGTACGACGTACCGCTCTTGAAGAGTCTGTGAAGTCGTTTTATCTTCGACCTCGTTAGCCTCGCCTTCCTTTTTGTTTTACCATCTAATGCTTAGGACTCCGTCATATCGGATTCCCGGTCCGAGAACTTAAATTGTTCTCGCTCAGCGTCAGAATGGACTGAGATGGAATGAGTATCCACCTCCATGAGCTCCTTAGTCTCCTGAGGAACAAGGGATTGTCCATCTTTATCAGGGTTGTCTTTTGTTGTCATGGTAACCATGTATGGTCCCACGACTAGCAAGGGATATAAGATGTCTACCCCAGTAGAGCCCCGCGGTGCTGGGGTAAGCCTAATGAAACCAGGGGTGCCCACTGTCTGGAGTTCGCCTATAAAAGACTGATCTACCCATCAGCCATGCAGACCTCGGCATAGGCTGTTCCACCTTGTCTTAGGGAAAAGTTTAATTGTTTTTTCCAAGCACTTGATCCAGACAATTAAGGTCTCCACCGAGGGGATGTCCTATAGACATGGAAACTGACAACATCCGATCAGCGGTATGACAGTTCAGTTATTTATTTGGCATCGTTTCTTCTGTGGGATCTGGGTAGGGACGTATATTGTTATTGGTTATCGAATAACGTTGCTCAGGATGCACCACGTGGAGATCAATCTACCACACTCCTCTTGGCTTTTTGGCTACTCTTCAGTGCAATGCAGTAAAGCAACATAGCCACGCACCTATGTTCGCCCTGCATAGGGACACTTATGTTTTGCTAAACAACAGCGGCATTTAATGCACGCGAATACACATAAGCTGCGTATCACGTCAGGCTAAGTCAATAATTGAACTACATTCCCGATTATTTCTAGCGTCAAAAACGAAGAAATCTCCAAAAATTCAAATAATTCAATAATTTGAGGAAAAAATACTGATCACTCTCTGGTTCAATAGTTTATTGCCCTAAAAATTTTAAATTTGTGAATGTCTTCTTTAAAAAGCTGCATATGATGTATAAAACACAGAAATATGTATTCTATCATCCGAAAGTAAAATAAACGTCATTTTTTGTTATTTTATAAATACTCTTCCGAAGAAACGGAAAATCTTGTGAAAATAAAAAATTCGAGGTTGAAAGGCTCCATTCTCCCTTTCATATACATCGTTACATGATGCCAAGAATGGAAAAATAATGAATTCAACAAAACTTCATATACTAGTCATAATTTTTGTCGAAATTATATACGAAAAATTCAAATAATTCTCGTTATTCATCTTCACGAAATTATGCCGCGCCATCGTGTCTTTACTTCATATCAAAATACTAATTTCAGCTAGACCGGATTTGTATATTCGAAAATATTTGAAAAAATAATATTTCGAATGAGAGTTACTCAGAAACCATTTAGCCCATTTTGTTAGTGTGTGTACGTTGTTGATATATTTAGACTCCAAACTCACCCTGAAAAAATTTTAATATCAAAAACAGATTTAATCTGTGGGTATTCTTAAATTTTAATCTCAAAAAAATTTTTCCATTCGAAACACATTTAGTATTAAATTAATGTCTTATAAGCACGGCTTATATTTAATAGACGTATAAAATCAAATTTCAATATACAATATCAAATGGAATAAATAAACCAACAAAGATACATTGTCAATTAAAAGTAATAAATTTGCAGGAGACAAAATTTTGTTTCTGATCTTAAAATTATGAAAACTAATTCCATTTCAAAAATGCAAAATATAATTTAAGGACTTCTCAGAAAATATAATTTATTTGAAATATTTAATATATTTAAATAAGTTAATTCAAAAATCTCTCAAAACATGCATTATACCTTCAAGAAACAATTAGAATTGCGGTAATATCTTCATCGGTCCTAAATCATATCGAAAAAATAAAATCAACCAACAATAAATATAATTCACCTAAAAGACGTCCATCGCTGTGAACAACTAACTTTAAAATCCAAGATTTCATAGTTCGGAAATTGACATTTTTATTTCTAGTCGTCCACTAAGATGGTAGATCGTACCAGAATTTGGTATTTATTTTCGTATTGTTATTATACACCTAAATACTGAATTTCAATTGAATCACCAGTTTCTGAACTCTTGAGACTATTACACGATTCCATAGTTCAAGTACGAATTAAAAAGTTTTTATTGGCAAATGTCCACTCATCCCGGCCCTTCAGTTTCGGCACATTAACTGGATAGCTCGATGACATTAACTTTTCACTCAATTTAACTGCGGTCTACGTTTAATTTCTCATAAAATTTCAAACGCAGTAACAGGTGGTCTGAGCACGTTGTGTTTCATTCTGGGAAAGAAAACAAATGCTCTGAATGAGTACAGAATAACAAGTGCATTATTTCAGTTTCGCTCCTAATATCAGTTACAGAAGAACATAGAATAAGATATATGGGTCATCTCATAAATGGACTTTACCTTAATATTATATCTTTAGTCAATTCAACAACATTGAACAAGCGCGCAAAAGCTCTTGACTTTACGTCAGTCGAATTTATTATTGGGAGAGCTACGCTTATTGATCAACAGAACCGTCAGCACGTATCAAATGTGTCGAAACTGAACAGAGACCTTGTTTGAGTGATACGTTACATGATTTTGAATTCTGAGTGATCAAATTCTCCAAAATCTAGCATCTGCTACAGACTAGATGGTTTCGGCAATTCGACTTCGGTCGACAAATGCCAAGAATATAACTCCTTGTCATCATCTGCATTTCATTAAGTATAGGAGATGCGAAAACGACGGGGATGTCTGATTTATTTGAACGTGCTCAAGCTCTGGGAAATCGGGAGAGCGCCAGATCCAAATTTTACGAGAATTCTGCAGACTAATTACAAATTAATGAGGAACGTTTGTTTCATGATATTATACCAACTGCGCCCCGTTTCGATGGCAGGTTTATTCCGAATGTTACAGATGTTTTCAGAGTTCGAAAGTGTTTCACGTTTTTCGAGATCCATGAATTATTCAAGGAAATCTGCGTAAACTGCTATGATTTTCCTCCCACTCTTTGGAATCGGGCATTCTCTTCTTGATTGGAAACGAGTAATCCTCGATGTAGACTTGTCCAATTAGAGTAGACAGAAGGCCCATTTTATCATTAATTATTATTCGAAATATTCTTTCAAAGGATTGACGGGTGCAGTAGATTTCTCATATTTATTCTGAGAGCTATTAACTATATTTTTACCTCACAATATTGATATAACCAGCTAATGAACTACTTCGTAGCAAATAAAATATCAGATTCTGCTATCAAAAAGGTAATTTTTTTGATCTGTTGTTGTGAAAGCAGTTTTTAATTATTGAATAGATTATGCATTCCACAAGATGAAAGGTTCGATCACTTAGTGTAGTATTTCGATGCATATTTTACACCTTAGTTAGTTTTTCCGGAAAGACAAAAGTTTGATGGTAGTACAAAGGTGAAAACTGAGATGACCGTCCTAGTTTGTCAAGTAGCCTCAAATTGTAATTTCAAATCGAACGAATTGGGCACCATTCTGAGGGATAAATTCATCATGGGTTTTGAGAAAGGTCCTATTTTCGATCGACTTTTCGAAGAAGATGAGGGAAAGCTGTCATCTGAATTAGCTATAGAAAGGGCATGCAAGAAAGAAGCTAGTGGTAGAATAAAATATGAGATTGCAAAGGTGAAAACAGATGAAATGGATGTGTACTTTTCAAGATTAAAACGTGGTTCTCGTGTTTCTGAAAATCAGAACTGCAGAAATGTTGATCGAGAGAGCAGCATCCCTGGAACTTCAGGCCAATAAGAGGGAACACAGAAGATGGAGGAATGTGAAGTTTGTGGTAAGATTCACTATGGACCATGCAGGTATCAAAATTTTGTTTGTAATGCATGTGGAAAAAGAGGTAATTTGGCAGAAAAATGTAAAAGACCTAGAAATTTCAAGAATAAGTTTTTAAACTCTTATGAATGTGACTTTAAAAATTTTGAAGGTGATAAATGCATTGATGAAGATAAAATTGATTAAATTTCTTATGTATATTCAACAAGTATTGAACCAATTTTCATTGATATTTTAGTGAATCGTATACCTCTAAAGTTGGATTTAGATACCGGTGCTGGTTTATCTTTAATTTCTAAAGGCATGAAGGATGAATACATTCCGATATAGCGCTGCTTTCGAATGCAAAAATTTTCATTGCTTATAACGGAAGTAAAATCCATCCTTATGGCAAAATAAGAGTAAAAGTTAAATACAGGTTAAAATCAAAATATTTATATATCATAGAAAATAGAGGCCCTCCTCTCTTGGGCCAAGATTTTTTCAGTGCTTTTTCTTTATCAATAAACAGAATTGAATATACAGATTCGCCGAAAGTCATTGATAAGTTTTATGAAGAATTTCCGAGTGTTTTCACGAATAAATTGGGTTTGTTCACAAAAGGGCGAATAAATTTGAAAATGAAAGAAGGCAAAATTTTTCAAACCTAGACCGATTGCATTCTCCAATAGTACTGGTATTGAAAGAAAATGGCTCGGTTCGAATATGTGGAGATTACAGTATCACGTTGAATACAGATCTCGAAATCGATAAGTTTCTTTTGCCGAGAATAGAGGAATTGTTTGTGAAATTGCAAAGTGGAAATATTTTTTATGAAATTGGACTTGTCGAACGTTTTTCAACAAGTAGAGCTAGATGAAGAAAGTAAAAAAAAACACGACAATGAGCACGCATATGGGTTGTTTTCAATCAATAGATTGACTTTTGGCATTCCCTCCGGCTCTTCTAAGTTTCAAAAAATTATGGAAATTCTCTTGATAGGTCTCGATGGAGTTGCTTGTTTTCAAGACGATGTCATAATCGCAAGCAAATTATTAGATGATCCCATAAATAAAGTGAAAATCGTTCTTATGAGCATGTTTGAAAGTGGTCTAACTATATAAAAGGCTAAATGTCAGTTTTTCAGAGACAGCGTAACTTATGCGGGGTACATAATCAATAAAGATGGATTGCACAAGTGCAAAGATAAAGTCGACGCAGTGTTACAGGCCTCTATTCCTATCACTGTGACTGAATTGAAGTCGTTTCTAAACATTGTAAATCGTTTCATATCCAATGCTTCGACTTTATTGAAACCACTTTATAGCTTGTTACAGAAGAATACTAAGTGGACTTTGGATAGATATTGTTTGAAAAGTTTCAAAGGAGTGAAAGAGATTTTGAGTTCAGATAGTGTACTTGTCCATTATAATCCACATTCAGAGGTTCACTTGTTTTTAGACGCATATCAATATAGTCTAGGAGCGGTTATAATGCATCAGATCGATTGGACATTCAGACCAATAGCATATGCTTTGAGGACTTTGTCGAAGAGTGAAACAAACTTTTAACAAGTTGAAAAAGAGGCTGCTGCTATAGTCTCTAGCGTTAAAAAAGTTATACAATATATTTATTGTAAGAAATTTGTTTTACATACGGATCACAAATCATTAGAAAATTTTGGTACTAAAAAAAGGAATCCCCGCATATGCAGCTAACAGATTGCAACGATGAGTACAAATTTCATCAAATGTTCAGTACGAGATTCGATTTGTGAAATCTCGTGAAAATCCAGGTGATTGTCTTTTTTGCTTACCTATTAGCAGTAGAATTGATGATGATGATGATAATAGTTTGTATGTGTTAAATTTTTTGCAACAAAACGAAGAAATTTCTAACGATTGCGGACTCATAAGATGATATACTTAAAATGATCCAATATAATGTATTTCAAGATCAATAGAAAGCGAAGGTAAATATTTATTTTTCTTATATTGCAGATGAATTTCTGTCAAGTAAAGACCAAGACAATAAAAAAATTGGACCTTTACTAGATCCATTCTCATAGGAACCCGCTGGTTTTATCAAAAGTAATAAAAAGCTTCATTGTACCCTTATCTTGAAATAGAAATCATTTGAGTATAGTAAGTTACTAAGTTTAAGACCAGTTGTACTATAATATGTGGGTAATATACATATAAACCTTCTCCTTCTCTGATTTCTGATACACTATGAATTTTCAGCACCCGATTTCTCACGTGCTATTTATGGTTCTTCTGGTATATGTATGAAAATAATTATAGCAAAAAAACTATATGGCATTTACAGTCTGCCCCAGCACTACAATTTTTCGTCACACTATTCCTCCGAGTTACCTTTTCCTCAAAATCCTTCATATTGTATTCACGTCGGGCTCACCAATGAAGCTTTCGAAGGATAATGCGGATGTTGCGAGGGAGCTTCCACCTCTTAATTCGGGAGACGACGTTTCGTTTCCGAGCCTGCGCATCTGAAACTCATCAGACAGGCGTGATGGGCAGCTTTGATTGTGACGCCAGTGACCATGTGTTCCGCTTGGAACGCTAATCGTCAAACGCTATATGTTTTGCTCTATTTGAACTCGGCGGGGACGGTTAGTCATGAATCTTTAGACTGGTCAGGTCTTCTATTGGTACGCCGGTCAAGCTGCGATAGAGCAAGGCAGGTTTCTGGACAATGAGCGAAGAAGTTGTTCGCTACACACTCCCCCTCCAGTGAGCGTCGATGAGGTCCACGGAATAGGGCGTTGAGATCAGCCAAAGAGACAGTCCTCCGCTGTGCTGGTCGCGGTTCCATCTCCAGCGGGGATCTGCGGAACGAAAGGAAAGGCAGTCTCAGAATGATGGACAGGGGGCAATTAGGACCACCATGGGTTGGGTCGCTCTCGAAGCAAACCCCCCAATCACGTCGGGGTCACCAATGAAGATCTCGGGTGGAATGCGGTGGTGTGAGGGAGCTTCAACCTCGTGATTCCGGAGACGGCGTTTCGTTTCCGAGTCTGCACATCTGAAACTCATCAGACAGGCGTGATGCGCAGGCTCTGCCTAAGACGCCGGTGACCATGTGTTCCGCTTGGAACGGCGATCGTCAAACGCTCTGCCTTACTCTATTTGAACTCGGCGGGGACGGTTAGTCACGAATCTTTTGACTGGTCGGGTCCTCTATTGGTACGCAAGGCAGGTTTCTGGACGAGGAGCGAAGAAGTTGTTCGCTACAATGTAGTAGAATTATGTGAAGTATTGGTAGTCATATCCATAAATTCTCGAGAAGAAAAGAGTTCTCGAGATACTCTGTATGTTTTTTATAAATATGAAATAATTTTACTATCTGCTCCAGATTTGAAATTTCATTTGCTATTAATTTCAAATGAATAATTTTAGGTGTATTATCATCAATGATTCAGCTATATTGACTATTGAACTGTTATATCTGCTGTCATAGGGATAAGAATAATAATAAAAATAATAGGCCCTTATCGAGTAATAAAATAAACTTCACATATTACAGCTTACACTCCCAGGGAGTATTTCAAATGGATGTGATCCCTCTGTTCTTCCACTCAAACTCCGAATAAATTATTAAAAACAATAAAAAAAAGTAGGCTCTGAGGTTAACAGCGAATAAAAAAAATCAAAAATCATTTTATATTAGCTTACAGAATAAAGGAGTAAAACGTAAGAAAAAATAACACTAAAAGAGGATTTATAACATTTATGACGCAAGACAAAGACAATGAAGATCCAGCCCACCAGCTCGCGCACTGCTTATTGAATAAAAATTCTCGGACACGCCTAGGAGCAAATACCGAAGGACAACTAAAAAAAAATGCTTGTAAATATTAAAAGTGAAGGATCTCTCGAATAGGGTAAGTCAATGGGAAGGATCCGATATAAGATCACGACTGCTGATAATAATAATAATAATATTTATTCACCATAAAACCATTTACAAAAAAATTTAAGCCGAGCAATGTTCATATATGTGAGCAAATATAGAATACCACAGAAGCTCCGGCTAGCCATCGCTTGTACGTGCTGTCATGTCGAGAAAATTCGCACCGGATGGTGAGTGAACATAAATTGGACCATACAAAACAAAGTATTCAAAAAAATTTTTTTTTTTTATTTGAAAATTCAATGCTCAAAATATTATTTTTTTTTGTTTACTCATTCTAATTTCTTTTTTCCCCTTTTTTTTTGTGTTTTTTAACTTAAAAATGAAATGTACTCATATTATTTTTGATCTGTCTATTCGTTCTTTTTTCCTTCCTTTTTTTCTATTCATCAACACCCCTACTTTCGGTTAATGAAGTCATGTAGTCTTTTCCTCCCGTAGGCGAGAATCCACTTTTACATCTTTTTCTGTATAAATTGACATTGTTTATCCTTAAGATGTTAACAGAAAGCTGATTGAAGAGTTTCGGCACAAGATAGTCACAGTGACGCTCTCCTATAGTTTTTTTCACATCTAGGTACTTTCAAGGAAGTAATTTTGGCTATGTTGTTGAAAAGGTGTGCAATGGGTTTCAAATTTATTCTGGATTTTTTTTTACTCACCAGCATACTCAAACAGAATAGTTGTCACACATTGAGTACTTCGGAAACCTGTTTCAAAAGATGGTCAACATAAACTTAAGGAATTCTTCGAAACAGCCTTTCAACCTCTTCTTGAAAAGCTCTTTCAAGAAGGAAATTCTTCAAAAATATGTAGCACATCTACTTGTTGAGTAAGTTCGATCAATATTCTATATTTCCTCTAATTCTTTTATGACCTTTTGTTGTTGTGTGATGAGTTTTAATTCTTCATTTAATTTGATTTTAAAAAGTTTCCAAAAAATTTGATATTCGAGATATTGAAAAAAACTTCTATCAAGTTGAAAATCATCCTTCTTTATGAGTAAACTGGCTTCTTCAACACTTTTGAAAAAGACTTCTGATACCTAATACTCACATACTCAGTTATTACTGCTTCACTGAAATTTGTTATCTTCTATATACAATATTCATCTTAATTAAAAAATATATAGGAGACAGTACTTTATTTACACAATTGTTTCACTGCGATGTGGTTTCATCAGGCATCTACATTCTACTGGCTGATGGTGTTCTGTGAAACCGAGTTTAAATAGATTGTTAGGTACGTGACGAAATAATACAAGAACAATTTATGAAAACTCAAGGTGTTTATTGGAGTTTTCCGCTAAAATAAGGAAGGTTATTCAGTAATGGGGATATGTCAACATCTGTTTATTCGTTCAAAAGGATTTAAAGGATTTACCTGTTGATTTCAAGAAATTCTAAAGGTGTTAATCTAAAACTTTTGCTGTCAACGTGGATAATTTCATAATTATTGTGGAAATTATGCCTAAACTCCTTGAGATGATTAGCATATGTCGAACGTACGAATCCGATATATACCTTCTTTGATGTTCTTGGATGTTTTTCAAATATTCAAATATTTCAAAAATATTTGCAATTAAAACGCAGCTCTTGAAACCATTGATACCCATAGTATCTACATGAAAAACAATAAGAATCGAACAAGTAAAGAAAATAAATCTGGAGTCTACAAATTGACTTGCAACGATTGCCCTTTAGTATACATTAGCCAGACAGGTTCTTGAATGATCAAGAAAAGAATCCAAGAACATCAATGGAGTTACATATCGGATTCCGTACGTTCAACATATGCTAATCATCTTAAGGAGTTTAGGCATAATTTCCACAATAATTATGAAATTATCCACGTTGACAGCAAAAGTTCTAGATTAACACTTTTAGAATTTCTTGAAATCAACAGGTAAATCCTTTAAATCCTTTTGAACGAATAAACAGATGTTGACATGTCCCCATTACTGAATAACCTTCCCTATTTTAGCGGCAAACTCCAATGAACACCTTGAGTTTTTATGACTTGTCCTTCCATTATTTTATCACGTACCCAACAATGTATTTAAACTCGGTTACACTGAACACCATCACCTGATGAAGCCAAATCGTGGTGAAACCATTGTTGTAGTACAAACATTTGGGTGGAAATAAAATACGGTCTTTTTTTATAATGAGTCTCCACCAAGTAAAGACCGAACCAATCAAGTAAATATTCATCCTGTTCATTGTTTTGAAACATGCCCTGAATAAATAATCGGAAACTGCAGAAATGTGAACTCTTGAATCAGATTAAAATGCAGACTTCCCAATTTCGATACTCAATCCAACTAATTTTGAAAAGCTTGATTCAGTTATGATCAATTACAAAAAGAAATGACTGAACAGTTCAATAAATACGTGTTGACACTTTTATATGATATTTCTCTATATTAATTAGAAACAAATCATAATTTAGTTAATTGAACACCTTTAATAAATCTATAAACATACCCATATTTATCAATTCATTTTCCAACATTACCAATATTTTGAGTGAATTCGTCGGTTTGTTTAAAAAGCACGAATGAACAGCAATGATGTTATCTAGCGAATTCATTAGAATAGTTCGACAACTTTAAGAGATGCCTATAAGACGTGCCCAAATTATCCTACTTAAAGGTAAGAAGGTGCGAATGTTTGTCTTCTCATTTCATGAACGTAGGTAATCGTAAACATCAGGTCCGCATCTTAAACCACCTAACTCATTTAAAAATATACCAAAGGAATTCGCTAAACTTGTTTCCTCCGGTTCCTGAATTCGGTATTATAAATTTAAAAGGTTTCGGGGGACGAATTAGGTATCTCGTAAATGGCCTCTAATTCGCATTGGAAGCATCCATTAGTTGCTGGAAAATGAGTTCCGCTACGCCACCGTCTGATATAATTCAATTCGCCAGGGAAAGTAATCGAAAAAGACGTTCAATACGCGAAGATGATCTGAAATGCAATGTGGGCGAGGCTTTATGCATTTTTTATTAACACAGAGAAAAGCATAATTTCAGGAAGTGCGTTATTGGAATACTGCAATAAATTCTATGTTTTTATGCTCCCGACTCGAACCTTTCAGCATTGGAGAGCTAGGCGCTCCTGACAGTCGGCTGTTACACTCTCTGCAAAGGGTAATATTTAATCATTTCAGATATTGAAGATCATAGGAATTGAGCTAGGTTGTGTCCGATCCTCTTCTTCATTCTGGTTGCTTGATCTTGGTCCTTTATATTGGTGTTCTGGTATTTGTCATTGTCCTCTCTTATGTTGGTATTATTCTGGTTTTACGTTGCTCTCTAGAAATTTTCTCATCTTTTTCGCAGTCTCAAGGTGTCGATTCAGTCTAAACACCTTGATGGTGGTGAGATACTTGATAACAATTCCCAAGAAATATTTTCGATGTAGACATGATGAGTGGAATAATTTTGATGCTAGATAATACCCATTAATTTTTTTGATTGCAATTCGAAATCTCGATACATCTTCTCTGCATCTTTTGATGTAGATTGGTAATATGGGTAGGTCATTTAGAATTAAATTTTGAATATCAAAACAAATTAAAATATGTTTGTCTTCTACAATTTTAATTTCGAAAAAATTTTTATTCAAAAAACTTTAAGAATTGAATTAATGTCTGAAATAAGCACCGCTTACGTTTAATAGACGTATATAATCAAAACTCAATATATAATGTCAAATGGAATAAATAAACCAACAGATATACGAAAGTCATTAAAATTAATAAATAAATATTTAAAGGAGACAAAATTTTGTTTCTGGTCTTACCTTTAAGAACACCAATTGCCTTTTAAAAACATGAACACACCTTAAGGACTTTTCAAAGAATATAATTTATTTGAAATATTCAATATATTTAAATATTCGAATAAGTTAATTCAGAAATCTCTCAAAACATGCACTATATCTTCAAAAAACAAATATAATTCTAAGTAATCCCTTCTTCGGTCCTAGATGATATTCACAAATATCAAAATAAAAAAACTAACCTGTATCACAACGCAAAGAAATGAATGTTTCGAAACCAGATCAACTTTATAATTCAAGATTGATCTATGTTCTAACAAAATCAAGGAACAGTATAAGTTATTTTTAATGCTATTTAAATTCATTGACTTTCCATAATGAGATTTATTGAAGCCAAAATATAATTATATATTAGGTATACATAAAATAAAATAGAAAAAGGCTTTTTACTTGATAGAAGAAATATAACAAAATTTGAATATCAAAACAAATTAAAATATATTTGTCTTCTACAATTTCAATTTCAAAAAAATTTTCATTCAAAAAACTTTTAGAATCAAATTAATACAAAATTTCAATATCAAAACAGATTTAATCTGTTAGTTTTCTACAATTTTAATTTCAAAAAATTTACTGAAGAAACTTTAAGAATTAAATTAATACATTGATTAATTTAATTCTTAAAGTTTCTTCAGTAAATTTTTTGAAATTAAAATTGTAGAAGACTAAAAGATTAAATCTGTTTTGATATTCAAATTTTGTAATAATCCTTCTATCAAGTAAAAAACCGTTCCTTATTATTTTAATTGAATTACTGTCTAAAATAAGCACCGCTCACGATTAATAGACGTATATAATCACAACTCAATATATAATGTCAAATGGAATAAATAAACCAACAGATATACGAAAGTCATTAAAATCAATAAATAAATATTTAAAGGAGACAAAATTTTGTTTCTGGTCTTACTTTTAAGAACACCAATTGCCTTTTAAAAACATGAACACACCTTAAAGATTTCTCAAAGAATATAATTCATTTATTTATTTTATTATTTATTAATTTTAATGACTTTCGTATATCTGTTGGTTTATTTATTCCATTTGACATTATATAGTTTTGATTATATACGTCTATTAAACGTAAGCGGTGCTTATTTTAGACATTAATTTAATTATAAAAGTTTTTTGAATAAAAATTTTTTTGAAATTAAAATTGTAGAAGACAAACATATTTTAATTTATTTTGATATTCAAATTTTGTTATATTTCTTCTATCAAGTAAAAAGCCTTTTTCTATTTCATTTAGAATTGATCTCTTCTCTTGTTTTTCATCAACATAATCGACTGTGTGAACATAGTGTGATCCCAATACGATCTATTGTTCTAATCTTTCAAGTTGTTTCTGACCGGTATTTTAAATGAGGTATTTTTTTCGGAAAGTGAAATATTAAGATAAAATGCAAGATACTTGTTCGAATTTTACATCGATCAAGGAACAGCAAGGACATAATAATCACGTTCCCATAGTCAGGAATCTAGGTCTCCCAAAAAAAGCTTATTTTTTCGTAGAAACCTAATTATTGGGACCGTAAAAACCCACTAAAATCAACGCCGTTTCGAGACGACAATAACCGAATGTCGTTTCGGAATTTTACGACCACATTTCGACCCCTAACAGTTCTCTTATTTCAGTTACCCATAAAGCAGCGTTGAAGAAATATTCCCTAAAAGTCGCATTTTTGTCAGTTGGCCAAAAGGTTCGGTTGAAGACATTACCTCAACCAAACGGTCACGCAATACTCACTCTATAGAAACAAGTAGGCTCTGAACACATTTTTCTCTTTGTCTCAACTTCCAGGTTATAACTCTCTCTCTCTGCTCCTCAATGAGCTTACATTCGCTTATTCAATTCAAACTTCCTAGGGGCACCCTCTCTTAATAACCCATAATGCACTAAAGGCCTTGAAGTATAATAATAATAATTGAGTTTATTCATATATGAATATATTATCTACATTATTTTTAATTAGATAGTAATTTGCGAAAAGTGATCCCAACAGTGAAACCAAAAAAGTGAATTCGGTGAAAGTGAACAACGGTGAAAAAGTTCAAAGAACTGCTAATCCACGAACAAGATAGTATTTTCACCACAATTATAGTTCAAACTACACAGCAACACCTTCCTCAATTTGGGTAAACAATCCCAAAAATATACATTCGTAATAATGTATTCAGACTAAAAATAAACCATTAAAGACAATTATACATTCCTCTTTTGATTCCATTTGAATTTTGCATAGCCAAGAATTTGCATACCAATTGCTTAACATTCAATCAATTACTAGGAAGAATTTGATAATATATCTCTACATACAGCAATTCTTTACATGGTCTATCCGAGCCGAATTATATTGCACACCTGACAGATATTTTCACAAGCAGTTCTTCGAAATCTCGAGAACGAAAATCAGTGAAACAAGCCCTTGGAAATTTCAGACATAGCTCCAGTGCATCCCGTGACGAATCAACTGACAAGAAACACACAGGTTAAGGAAGTAAATAAAAACAACTTGGCTTAAGTTTCACTGTATATTTAATGTCTGTTGACATATATGTTTCGGGTTTTTATCCCATTTTGAAAACTGAAAAGAACAAAACTTAAAATCCTATTTATCATAGAAGGGTGGATAACAGGTACAATTTTGAAGAATGTAAAAAATGGTGTTAGTTCGCTCCTAATCTTTTACAAATAATTTATCACTATTGCTCTTATCTGTAAAAGATTAGGATACAAAGGATGTGTGTAAGTTCGGTTCTGACCTTTTACAGATAAGAGCAATAGTGATAAATTATTTGTAAAAGATTAGGAGCGAACTAACACCATTTTTTTACAATATTCAAAATTGTATCTGTTATCTACCCTACTATTATAAATAGGATTTTAAGTTTTGTTCTCTTTAGTTTTTAAAATGGGCTAAAAACCCGAAACATATATGTCAACAGAAATGAAATGAGAAACTCAAGCCAAGTTGTTTTTATATACTTTATTAATTTAAAAATGTTTCACCAAGTGATATGCGAAAAATCAATATCAAATACACAGTTATTTGTTGTTTTGAAAATATCTCTGCATATTTTAAAACTCTGCATTATTCTCGATTTTTAAATTTTCATTATTTAGCTCTATTTATTTATATTAATAATAATATCTTTATATCGTATAATAATATCTCTCTATGTTTATATTCTGATTTCACTTGTTTTCTTGAACACATATATGTTCACTCATAATTCACAACGGTATAACATAGTTTTAGAAATCATTGCCCATTAATGTTATTTTAATTCAACATTATCTATCATTTTCATTTCGTCGCTAAAACATTTTTATTTGTACTTTTACTATAAATTCTCATAATGGAAGGTTTCAAGGCTGAAAGAGAAAATGCGAAGTCCGTATTCACTACAACCACTTCATGACTAAATAAAAAGTTAGAAACTTGCACAGAAGAATTAACAGTAGATTATCGCAAAAAACCCTCACGAATTTATACGAAAAGTATGAAAAGGTCCAATTCAATATTGAAAAGAGAATGGAAGAACAAGGACTTGACATTGAGTCTGAAACACCAGAATATGATGATACCTTATTTAATCGATATCTAGATTATGTAGCTATGGTTGAAAAGAAGAAAGCACACTTACAAAGTCAAAATCTCAAACGCTAAAATAAACTCATCAGTCAACAACATTAATGCAAATAATGTGAAATGGCCCAGCTTACAGTGCGAAACTTCAGCGGAGAGATGAGCAAGTTAACAGCGTTCTAAATGTTCAATTCTCTACTCGTCAACAGATGTTCACTTTCAGATGTTGACAACTTAATGTACTTAAAAAAGCGCTTCAAGGAGAACCCTTATCACTAATAAACTCACTTGAACTCACAAACGAGAACTTTGCAAATAATGTGAAATTGCCCAGCTTACAGTGCCAAACTTCAGCGGAAAGATGAGCAAGTGAAAAGCATTCTATGATATGTTCAATTCTTTAATCGTCAACAGTTGTTCACTTTCAGATGTTGAAAACTTATTGTACCTGAAAAAAGCGCTTCAGGGAGAACCCTTATCACTAATAAACTCATTTGAACTCACAAACGAGAACTTTTCAATCGCTCTGAACATTTTGGGCAATAGATATAATGCTGAATTGTCACTTATCAACACCTTAATCGCATCATGTTACTAAAGGTAACAAAAATTGGATTGCTTGAAATATTTGAGAGTTGATACAGAACACTTGGTTATACTCAACATACTTTGTAGGATGTTGGATTTCGCAAGTGAATGTGATTACGAGTCCGAGAGAGATATATCTAAGCTCCCCACTATTGCCGAGTTCTTTGAAATTTTAGAAGAACGATGCAGAATTCTATCAGCATTATCACCCACTATTAACAAATCGAAAAATCATACGAAAACTATGAAAGACGACGTTCAATCTGCAAATACTCGTAACACTCAAATGTCCTTAAAGTATTGATGTTGCGAATCGACATCCCACAGAATGTATCAATGTGTCAGGTTTTTAGCATTCTCCCACGCTTAAAGGATTGAATATGTGAAAGCTAACGGCATGTGTTACAACTGTTTAGGCACACGGTATGCTGTTAACGCTTGTACTTCTCGAGGACGCTCAGTATGCTCTAAGAGGCATCACACGAGCAAAATAAAGGTCCAGTGACCCAAAGCAGCCCAACCCTCACAATTCATCGCGACAGAACGACGAAGCATCACTGTCCCTCCAGGACTCAGACCCTACAACCTCCTTAAGTATGTCTGCTCTTGCCCTAAAAAACAATGAAGTGTTACTCGCGACGGCCATGGTTACCGTATATTCTAGAAATGGTGATCCTATTCGTGTGAAGGCCTTTCTCGATAATGGGTCTCAAAATTAGTTCATTACTGAGCATTTACTAAAGAAAATAAATGCTAAAACCTATCATCAAAAGGTACAATTCTCGGGCATCGACAAAAACTCGCTAGTGTCCAACAAAATGGTCAAATTCAGGATCTTTTCAAATGCAACTAGAAATTCCTCATTTGACGCAGCATGGGCAGTGCTTCCGAGCAAACTACCCCAGACATTGACTGACACTAGAACATTTGTTATCTCTAATCACGTCACTCTAGCTGACAGGTTGATAGTTGAAAGGGGGAAGATTGTTATTCTGAATGACGACAATAGTACCTGGATAGAAAGGAGTTGATGGTTGTAGCCACTTATGTTTCTGCTGTAAGGTGTGATGTTATTCCTGACATTAACGCTTCCAGAAGTCTCGTTGAAGGTGCTGGGCAAGTTGGCATCTTGAAAGAATATGGATAGAAATGGAAGTGATACCTATATGAGAGGAAGAAGAAAGAGGACGGAAATTATGAAATAATCGGAACTACAAGCTTCGAAATAACATATGTCAGAGAATGCAAGATACAAAGATGGGAGTTGACCTAAAAAAATCAGTTCTCATTTTGATACCGATGGTAAGAAACTTCCCCTATGCGAGTTTGCTCACCGATCACCTGAAGAAAATTCTATTTTGCAGATTTTTTCTTTCCAAAGGCAAACGAAGTGTGGACTATCAGGTGGGATGAATCGCTAATCAGTCTCAGAAGAAGAAGCTACATCAGATAATGTCTGCTAATGATGTGGAGCTAACCCCTTTTTAAGGGTCTAATTACCATAGTGTATAGCCAGTACATCTGCCTGGGCTTTAGGCTCCAGGTTTTACCACAGATCCGCATGTAAGTCCAGAAACCCATTCTGGTTTTATGACACACTTTATCTACGTGTGCATTCCAACTGAAGGTTTTGTCCAGGACTATTCCCAGGTATTTTGCCTCAAATGAGAATTGTATTATTTCACTACGGATAGTTGGCGGTTCTCAACCATTCAACTTCCGTTTTTTCGTGAATGATACTATAACTACCTTTTGTGGGTTAAGAGATATGTCTTCCCTTATACACCATTCGTAAATAGTGTTCAGTATCTCTTGAAGGACGGCCGATATCGTCACCTCCGATTTACCTTTCACTATTATTGCCAGGTCATCAGCAAATGCTTGAACGTCGACTCCCCACAGCGAAATGATCGCTAGCAGGACATCAACAAGAAGGGTCCATAGTAAGGGTGAGAGAATACCAAGAGCTTGAGGCTTTGCAGCCTCAAACTCGAAGACCTCATCCTGGTACGAGGTCGTTATTATTCTGCCGCATAGCATTGTCTGTATCCATCTACAAATTAGCGGGTCAATTCCTCTCGCAGTGATAGCCTCAGCGAGAGAAGCCGGCAGCGTATTGTTAAAAGCACCTTCAATGTCCAGAAACGCTGTTAGTGCTATCTCTCGATTATCGAGAGATTGGTTTAATTTTCCGACCAAATTGTGTTATGCAAGTTCTGTCGATTTTCCGGTCTGGTAGGCGTATTGATGGGGGCTAGGGGGACTATCAGTTAGCACCTTCCTCCTGATATGGACATCAATCACCTTTTCCAGACCTTTCAGCAAGAACGATGTCAAACTTATTGGTCTGAACTAACTGTACTTTCCTTCGTGTTTTAGACCAACACTAGCAAGTCGGTTAGCTTTATCCCTGATTATGAGCTAGGCTATCGTACCTTCACAGGTATCGTTTCAAAATGCATTTCAAATATTATTGTAGAATTTATTATTATTATTAGTTAATATTTTCCATTTCAACATATAGCTGATTATTTTTTCGAAAAGTTTAGTGTAATTACATTGTTGTGCTTTTTACATGATTGAAAAAGAAATTGGCAATTGCTCTCTCATGTTTCATTGTATCGGTATCTACTTGTCGGAAATACATCTTGATGATTAAAGTAAAACAACTCTATTTTCGCTAATTTATTTAATTTCACAGCAATTGTTTCGTCATGAAAACATGACTTCGTCAGGTGAGTATGGTACTAACTACATATTTGAGATTGAGTTCTTTTAATATTCAAAGTGTACAGAAAAGAAGGTAGTGAGAATTTACAGTAATTTGTTTTCTTATTATTACACAAAGTTTCAGAAAAGATTAAGTAAGGGGGATTTATTGAGGTCCGTAAGATATGCTTTCTGGTGTTCATGTACCCTAGTGCCGAAAGATCTAACTCTCTGACCAACGTATACACATGGGCAAGTACCGCAGTCTGAACTATAGACTCCAGACTTTTTGTTTTTATGATTTTGACAATAACTACAAAATCTTACACCTAGAAAACAAGAACCTCAGATTGAACTACCTAGAAGCACTCGAAATTAACAGATACAATAAAAAACAGATTCTCCTAAACGAACAGAAGAACCTCAATAAATCCCCCTTACTTAATCTTTTCTGAAACTTTGTGTAATAATAAGAAAACAAATTACTGTAAATTCCCACTACCCTCTTTTCTGTACATTTTGAATATTTAAAGAACTCAACCCCAAATATGTAGTTATTATAGTATCATACTCACCTGACGAAGTAATGTTGTCATGACGAAACAATTGTTGTGAAATTAAATAAATTAGCGGAAATTAAGTTGTTTTACTTTAATCATCAATTGCTCTCTCCTATTCAAGTCGACTTAATTTAAAATATTTAAATTGATTTCTTCCAGTAACGGCTCTAAAAGAGCTGATTTTTTCCCGTCAGAAAAAAGGAAGTAAAAAATTATTATTATTTGACTTAAGTTCGAAAAGTTAACTTAAGAATATTTAATTTTACTCCAGGGCCGTATCAAAAATTCGCAGCCCTTGTTTGCTGTAGCGATTTATTTATGAAATAAATTTTAAATCAAATCGGCTATAGCCTATTGATTTTCCATGCATTTCATTGATATATGTTATTGATATCTTTCGCATACTGACACTTTGGATTGTGAGCTGTTTTCCTATTGAAAGATTATTTCCCGTCTGTAAAATACGTGTATTTTTTCCTTTGTTGCAAGAACAGTTTCGCTAAATGTCAGTGTCGAAAAAGATCTGTGCCGTGAGTGAAAATTTAAATCCATGTCGCGAAAAGCATAACATAGTGTTTCTCCACAGAATTCTGCGTGGTTCTTTCCATTTGAAAATAATCAGTTGTATAATTTGGATTTAAAGATATCTTCACGGTTTCTTAATTCAAAATACACAATGCAGTCCTTCAAGAAAATGAGAAAAACTGCAAAAGCTGCAATAAGTCGAGCCCAAACTTGGATTAGTCAGAATTTAGAGTCCGAAAGTAAAATGTTTCTCCTCCAAACGAAATTGGCTAGCTTAGAAAGTGAAATCGTTAAGTATAATGATGCTCAAGATAAGATTGAGGAATTAGATTAAGAAAAATCTGATAATGAAGAGAGGAATAATTCACAAAACAATTTTGATTTATTAGTTTCGAATCTTAGAAAAAAGATTCATAGTTTAACTGTTCCTCCTAGTCATCCTTCTCCTTCTACTCCAAGTAGTACTCGATCCGTATCTACCTTCAATGAACAAAGTGGAGGAGTTAAACTCCCTCAAATTTCCATATCGCAATTTGCTGGTGATTACACAGAACGGGCTCAGGTTTACAAATTGTTCACTGCCTTTTTAAAAAATGACAATTTCCCTAACCAATGTACAAAGGTTGATTTATTTGAGTTTCTATACGAAAGGAGAGCCTTTGTCTCCAATTGAAACACTTGAGATAACCAATGAGAACTTCCAGAATTGCTATAAATATTTCAGAAAAAAGGTAAGAAAACAATTTGAGCTATTGAAAATTCTCATTTAAATTCTATAATAGATTGTCCAAAAATTACAAAATGTAATTCTTCCTCGCTCAAAGAATTTTTAGTAAATATTAAAAAAAAAAATTAAGATGCATTGAAAAATTAGAAATGCCCAGTTGAATATTGGGATTTAATTTTTCTAAGCATCCTCATAACAAAATTAGATTATGGTACCAAAAAAGATATCATTCCAATCGGGATTTGTAAATTAATCGAACTCCAAAAGAATTTTTCGAAATCATTGAGGTCAGATGGCTTTAGAATACTCTGAACTCCTATCTCCCATTTCGTGTCACTTCGGTTGAAATCAGAAAAGGTTTCAAAAACAAATTGCAGAACCACGTTACATGTGAATAGTAATTCTCCTACTTTTCCGACAAGAAAACAACGAACTTGTTGGTTCTGTAGAGCTCCTCGTCATGACATTTATGAATGTGATAATTTTTCCAAAATGAGTACTGATGAGAAATACAGTTTTCTTAGATCCTTATCGCTCTGCTTTAACAGTCTGGTCAGCACCAGCTGACAGAGTGTAGGTCTAAAGGTTGTCTCATGTGTAGTAGAAAACACCCCACACTACTCCACAAAGATTCGTCCAGAAATTCGGTTCCAAAAAATTCCCAAAATTTTATAACTCAGGGATATAATTCCAGAACTAAGAATAGCACAGGAGCAATTCCGAAATCATCTCAAAATACTCTTTCCAGCCAAAACTGGCGATTCTCCACCTCCAAACGCTGACAACATAGGACATTTTCGATCTCTTGACCCTGAAGCTCAAGGGACACCTTCGATGCCATCCGCACTTCTTGTTAGAAAAGAAAATCATGAAGTTCTACTGGCCACAGCAGTTGTAGATGTTCTTTCCGAAAATGGTTATCCTCTCAAAGCCAGGCTGATCCTACACAATGGTAGTTAATGTTCCTTCGCGTCTGAGAAATTCGTTAGAAAATTAAATAATAAAACTCACGATAGTGAACTTAAATTTTCCGGCATAAAATGCATTTCTTCTGTTTCTAACAAAACGTTAGATATTGTTATCCGTGCCAATACTCATGAACACTTTAAGGTCAAGGTGTCTTGTGCAGTACTTCTGGTGATTACTTCCAAATTACCTAGAATTCCGGTAAACAAAAGTATGTTGAATATTCCACCTAATTCAGGCTTGCAGATCCCTAATTTTACAATTTCGTCCGAGGTGAACATTCTCCTGCGCATTGACGCATATTTTGACATTTAACTTTCACAAATCTACCGTTTAGGTCCCAAACTCCCTATCCTTCAGCTGACGAGGTTCGGCTGGGTGATTGGAGGACACTTGCCTCCTCAAAGTATTCCGAAATATAAAAAGTTTCACTCCTTTGCCAAAATGCTAACGAATTCACAGATTCACTAGACTTCTTTCATAATTCTAGGAAGTCTAAGAAATTCCAGCGTTCAAGTCCTTATCAGCAGACGGAGAGCATGCTGAAATTCATTAAAACGCGTACGCGAATGTACGAAGATGGTACTTTCTAGGCAGAATTTCCCTTCAAATGTCCCACTGAGAAAAATTCCCTCGGTGATTCCTTCCTTATCGCAAAAAGCTGATTTATAAATTAAGAGAAACGCCCCCAAAATAATCCAGAATTATTTACTGATTCCAAAGAATTCTTCGATGAATATGTTTCATCGAAACATGCTACATATATTCCGTTTGACCCCTACGACAAATCCGCTGAGATTAAATATATCCTTCCACATCACTGCGTAATTAAAGATACCAGTGAAACCATGAACCTAAGAGTAGTTTTCGATGCCACCAGGAAAACGTCAATTGGAATTTCTTTGAATGGCCTCCTATACAAGGGATATACAGCCAAATGTTTATGATATCTTCTGCCGATTTCGTCAACATACCTATGTCCAGATCTGCGATGTTGAGAAAATGTACCGCCAGGTTGAAATCATCCGTCGCAACGGCACTTCCAGAATATCTTGCGGAGAGACTCCCCACAAGAAGAGATGAAATGCATTGAACTTTCCACAGTGACCTATGGAGTCGCTTCCTGCTCTTTCTAGGCAACTAGAGTTTTGAAGGAGATCGCTTCCAAATGAAATGTTTTTCCTTTGGCCCAAAAGACATTACTACAACACACGTACGTGGACGATGTGCTCCATGGTGCAGATTCCCTTTCCGAGTTAGAGAATTCTTATCACCAACTAAATAGCATGTTAAATTTCGCAGATTTTCGACTACATAAGTGGTCATCCAATTACAATTCAGAGAAAAATATTGTGAACCCCCTAATCTAGTCCAATATGAAATGAGGAGGGAATATAAATTCAACAAAGTGTAAGGATTATCCTGGAATCCTTGTTCTGACAGCTAGTCATTTCTTAGCCAAAAATTTCCTACAATGATACTCCCTCCAAGCGCAAGCTCAAATGTTTTACCCAAAAGGCTTCCTAGACCCTTTCATAGTTTTCGCAAAAATTCTCCTGAAGGGAATTGGGTTGTGTAATATCATGTATATAAATAAAAGAAGTAATTGTAAAATAAATGAAGAAAATACTTTCTATGTTAATTGCATTCTATGGTTTAAGTTAGGTACGCTTGGTAACCTAAAAATTCTTTCTCTTTCTCTGTTGTAACTCGAGTTGTGTACATTGTTTTTTTATTATTAAAGTCTGAGTTAAACATACTTATATTATTTTACCCACGATATTACAAGTGTCGACGAGGAAAATTGGTATTTGTGAAGTTATCTACAATATTACGAAATGGCACACAAATCAACTTCCCAGAAGAATCAAGGTGATTCAGCGGCTGTTAGCTAGTATCCAAATATCATAAGGGGTACGATAGATGTTTTAAATGAATATCAAATGGGAACAGACTGGTGTACATGTCAGGAGAGGATGGAACAATATTTCGAGGCTAATTATATCGAGGACAACAAGAAAGTAGCAGTTCTTCTAACTATGGTGGGTGAACAGGTATATGAAATACTACGAGGATTGTGTGATCCAGAACTTCCAAAAGAAAAAAGTTATCACGAACTCTGCAGGATATTGAAGGAACAATTTTCACAGAAGATTTCTGTCTTCAAGGGAAAAATAGAATTCTACAACCTGAGACAATTAGGCAATGAAGGTATTAAAGAATTCTTTGTTCGTTTAAAAAACAAAGCGATCCAATGTAAATTTGGAAATAACCTGAACGAAATACTAAAGGATAGGTTCGTGTCAGGTTTGAAAAGGAGTGCCATTCTAGACAGAGTTTGTGAAGAGGACCATACCATTTCTTTGGAAGAAATTGTGCAAGTAGCATTGAGGAAAGGAGCAGCAGTAACCAGTTCTTTCACCCAAACGATAAACAAGGTTAGTTTTACCCAAGAATCAAGGAAAAGAGCAGATGGAAGAAAACCATACCCAAGGGAAGAGAAGAGAGAAAACAAGCCGAAGATTCAGGAAGGAAAGAAAGCCAAATGCAGAAGTGGTGGTGAGGAAAAATCATAATTTCAGTAAATGTAAGTTCAAAACTTATAAATGTAAAATTTGTAAAAAGGTTGGACATTTAGCAAAGGTTTGTTATTCAAACCGCAATCACTTTGTAAAGGAAGAAATTATAGTAGAGGATCAGAGTAGTCCAACAGATTTCATTGATATGTTTTTTGTGACTAAACGTAGAACCAGTTCTATTGAACCATTTAAAGTTCCAGTGCATATTAATAAAAAACTTTTGACAATGGAACTGGACTCAGGAGCGGGAATTTCTGTTATTCCTGGTAATGTTTTTGAACACATGTTTAAAAATTGTAAATTATTTCCAACGAAAATTAAGTTGAAAACATACGAGGGTAATGTAATTGTTCCAGATGGAGAGATTTATGTGGACATCGAATATCAAAATGTTCTTAAAAGGAATTGCAAACTCATTATAGTCAAAAATGGAATGGTTCCATTATTAGGTAGAGATTTAATTAAATTATTCAATATCGCCTTGCAGAGTTCGATGGTGTCTAATGTAAACAAACTCGATCATAACGACAATTTAGGCAAAATTCTTAAACAATTTGAACAGTTATTCACAAATAAGTTAGGCTTGTATAAATTAGGAAAAGTAAAATTCTCGGTAGATCCTGAAGTGAAACAGATTACGGTAATCTACAGCGACAGTGCTACAAACTACATAGATGCTAGAAACCACCTTCGATAATTGCGTGAATTTTTCGCTAAGTCCTAATTGTTCGAATCTTTGAAGGTTTTCGCTTCAGAAACTAGTTTTGAATGGAAATTCATAGCGCCTCGTAGTCCTCATTGGGGTGGCCGTGGAAAGCTGCTGTGAAGGGTGCCAAGCGGCATCTTTACCGTATGGTATGAAAGTTCTCAACTCACATTCGGAGAGTTGATTACTGTACTGGCTCAAATAGGAGCTATCCCAAATTTTTGACCCTTAAGTCCTATATCGAGTGACCCGATGTACTTGGAAGTCCTGACCTCTGGCCACTTCCTAATACGTTGTAACTTAATCTACCACTCTGAATTAGATACTACCCAACTGCTCGAAAATAGACTTACATTCTGGCAGAAATTTTCCCGGATACAACAGTCCTTTTGGAAAGGATGGACTGTAGAATACCTTAGTCGGTTGCAAAATCGACCAACATGGCTGCCTCCCTTCAAATATTTGGAAATAACGAGTAAGTTTTAGTAAAGGAAGATGATGTCCCATCGCTTAGGTGACCATTGACACGAATTGTGGAAATTATTTCTGCATCTGACCAAAATTATTCCTGGATCTGACCGTGCCGTGTAATGCATTCTAAGTTTTCATTTTGCTCTTTCCTTTTTATTTCGCGTTAGTTTTCTCTTCTCTCGCTAGTTTTTTTTTTTAATTCCGAGAACGAGACGTGGCGGGAATATGTTGGAATCATAGCTTCCAACAAGCTTGCGACCTTTATTGCTCAACCGTTTTCCATTCAAAGTATCCTCCAGCCTACTTGAACTAACTCCCCTTTCCTTCGTGTTTTTGACCAACTCTTGCTCTTACAAGTCTTGCTCTTACAGCAAGTAAGCCACAATTTTTTCTCTTTCTTCCTGTCGAAGGAGACGGTCGGTTCTATTCCAAATATTCTGTCCACGACGCTTAGAGAAGGCCTTCACCGTTTGTATTTAAAAATTCGTAATTTACATAGAGCATTGTGTAGTTTTTGTGTAACGATATTGTAAGATAGTCTCTATTTTAAATTGCAAAATATATCCTGTTAATGAAGCAGTTCAGTGTTGATTTAATCAATCCCAGCGACATACGAACAATTCCAGTCCATCGTATCCGTAAACAAAGAAGTCAGAGAACAGTTTAAGGTCTTTGAAAGCAAAGCATTCAATGTTTGTAAGGTTCAAATATACGAACGTGACGGAAGACAAAAAACAATCAGTAAAGTTCAGACTGACTAACCTTCAGTTCACGAATTCATTTTTTTCACGAGAGATAACTTCGGGGTTAATACGTTCGAGACAATACAAGAATTCCAAGCTTAAATTGAAAGACTGTTATCAATTTTCAAAGATAATCTAAAACCATCGATTTTTGATGCAGTTTTTGTCTCAAATTACACTTCGTCTTAGGTCAAATCAATGAAATCGAAAAGAAAAACTTTCAGTCAACTTCGTTTATCAATTAGTGAGAGAAAATAACCTTCAGTAAATTCCGAATGTGGAAATTCTGTAGAAGGTTTGTTTGTACGCCAGTAACCAATGCCTTAGCTGATAGGCGAACAAAGACTAATAAAACACCCTATAGAACAGAAACATTAAATTATGTATTTTCTTTTTGAATTCGTATAATTGCCTTCAATCTTTTCAACATACTTTTTTTCTCTTTATACAATCTCCTGTTCCTCTATCAAAAAGATCAAACTTTACCATTTGCCACAAACGAAGTTGAATTCTCTTGTATTTTTGTATCGAGGTCGAAATAAAGAAAAATAAAGAATTCAAAAAGATTATAGATTTCAAACATGTAATAACGACTAAAAGTGTTTGCCAATTTTTGAGCATTAACCTTGATATTATAAATTTTGTGAATTCGCAGATATTTCGTTTCGAGGAAGAGGGTGCAATCTTGTAATTTGGCCTAGGATATTAATAAGTGTTAATCCAGGACTTCTACCGAATAAATTTTAGAACTTACTGTATTTCAGGTATCTATTTATCATTATTATCATAATATGCTAGTAGACGAAATATAACATATAAACATCAGGATGTTGGTGGATTCAAGAATTGTCCATGAAAATTCTAATGAAATTTGAGATTTCCTTCAATCACTTTTAGATAGATATATTTCATTTTTGAATTGGAAATAATTTTATACATTGCCAATTTTGAGGTTCTCAAAGTATCTTCCTCGATAGATATCGACAACGTAGATACGTTGTCATTTTCATTTAAGATTTATTAGATATCTACGATTCATTAGAAAAAATAATTTTAATCTCTTTATTTATAGGGTTTTTTCGATGAAGTATCAAATTTTTCTATAGATTCTAAGAGTGAGAGTACATCTGAAAGTAAAAGTAGACAACGAAACGGTTTTTTTGTAAATCCCTAGATCCCCTTTCAGAATCACGGGATAGTACCAAAATCATTCTAGTGATTTATCAAATGAATTAATTTAGTATCGGCTTATTTTATTCCACAGATTTCTCGACAAATACTCTAAGTGCCTCAAATGATCGATACTGGAAAAACTTCTACAGAAATCAGCCTGTTTTACCGATTGGTATAAATTTTGATGTTGGTTTTAACCTCCATGAAATATAATGCGTTTGTTTATAATATCTGGCAAATTTTCTGAGCCCACATCAATTACTTTTCGGGTCCTGTTCTTTGGTATTGTTTGCGTGGACGAATATATTGCGGTGTAGAATACCTCTGTAATTTTTAATATGTCCTTTTTCTATGTTACGATTATATTGTCTTCGTTTTTTATTTTTACTAATTAAGATTCTCCTCTTGACAGTCTCCAGCGTAACACCTTTCTATTACCATTTTGCTCAATGATATTTTTTATTAGTTTGGAGTTTTCCATTCTTATATCTTTTCGTATTTGTTTTTTGTAGTTCTTTGTGTTGTTCTGTGGTCTTTGTAGTATTCTTCTATCATCCATGAGTTTCAAAGTATAGGGGGATAATTTATTGGCTGGGGTCTTATTACTATCACAGTTTTTGGACGCTGGTAAGAATACCAGTGCACTATATTCAATACCGAAACATTTCTACATATTGCCCTTATATCAGCCATTATATAATCAATTTCGTTCTTCACATCACCAGTTGAGCTTTTCCAGGTCCACTTACTTCGTGTTAGCTTCCCAAAAAATTTGTTGAGGCAATACAGATTCTCCTTTGCTAGGAAGTTGAGCAGCATCTGACCCCTGTCGTTGCTGTTTCCCAATCCAAAGGAACCCAGGTTCTCTGGATCCCCTTGTAACTTTTGTCCTAGTTTTGCATTGAAATCATCGGTAATGATCAAGAATTGTGCTTTCTCCAACCTCATTGCCTGGGATATGTCTGTTCTACCTCTTCATCCTCTGACGAACTAGTTGGTGCGTATACATGAATTATTTGCAAAGTGTATCTTTTATTCAGTGTCAGCCTTATGTAAATAATACGACAGAATATAGTTTGATAACCTGTATTAAGATGTTTGTTATTTTATTTATTAGGAATGCGACCCTTCCTAGGTGATAATTTGTTTTGCTGTTATTTTGAAATAAATGTGCCCTGATTTTAATGTGGTGACATTTTGCTCAGCTAAACGCGTCTCGCTTATACCAATGGGGCGCCATTTGACATATTTGAATACTTCTTCAAATTCTATCAATTGTTCAACAGTTCTCATAGTTCGAATGTGATATGTCGCAACGAATAGTTGTTATTCAAAGATTTGGCTGAATTTTTGCTCCCCCACATTCCGTGGAGATTACTGTATTTACAGTGTGAGATTCTGAGCCTTTGACTCTACTCACCTAGGGACCATCCCTCGTTTTAATGCTGAAAATATCTAGAGTGTAGGAAGTTTTTGCAATTGAAACGTCACGCTTGCCGTACGTGTTGGCGAGTGGTCTAAGAAATCACATTTCCTGGATTTCGTTTAAACGGTTATGCCGCCGTGTGACTCGGTCGCCAGAGCCTAGTTGGTTAACATGCAGGGCGCACTGGATGATTAGTCATCACACGAGCAGGTGGGGTTAACATTTGGGTTGGCACATTGCCCTTCTTTGCCTTCACCCCCGACAAACTTAAATCAATATAAAATTACTAAAGCTCGATGTTCTAGGCATACAAGGAAATGAACAAAAAGCAATACAAAATTTAAATGAAATAGAAAGAGGCTTTTTACTTGATAGAAGAAATATAACAAAATTTGAATATTTTATTCCATTTGACATTATATATTGAGTTTTGATTATATACGTCTATTAAATATAAGCGGTGCTTATTGTAGACATTAATTTAATTCTAAAACTTTTTTGAATGAAAATTTTTTTGAAATTAAAATTGTAGAAGACTAACAGATCAAATCTGTTTTGATATTCAAATTTCAAAATTTAAATGTTTCATATATGATTTCAAAATTGCATCTAGTAGAGCTCAAATGAATAGTTTTCTAAAGTTGACCTTATGGCTGTTTCTCAATAGAATAGACAAAAATAACTATAGAATTCGAATAAAATTCTTCAGTTAATTCAATTAATTATTTATTTTAATACCATCGGTATCCAACTTGAGTGTCACCCATGTTATAACTGGTTAGGAATATCTGTTGCCCTTTTAAGCGTTCCTAAAATTGTTCCTGGGTCTTTTGAAAAGATGATACAATTCATAACCATATACGGTACATCATTGAGTTTTAAGTATTCTGTATATATAAGAAAAACAGATGTTAACTTCCGCTATTTTATTGATTTACACGACAATTGTTTCGTCATACCATGACTTCATCAGGTGAGTATTTAAACTGAAGTATACAATGCAAAACATGACCTTAATTAAATACACAGATCTGGTACAAAAAATAGAGGGGTTGAAAGAGATGGTATACAATTAATGAAAAATATTGAGTAGACGGATCTGTTTGAATCTAGTTGATCATTCAATAAAATTTGTCTTTTATTATATCTATTGATCTCTAAAGTTTCTAACAGATTTAGTTTCTGACTTTTGTTTTCGATATGTAATATTTCATAGTTCATATTAAAATTATGGCCAGTCTCTAACAAATGGTTGGCATAAGTTGAATTCGGTTTATTATTAATGTAACATTTTTCATGTTCTCGTATCCTTGTTTGGAATGAACGGCCTATCTGTCCCACATATACACATGGGCAATCACTACATGTTAACTTGCAAACTCCTGATTTTTTGTTTTTAGGAATGACGTCTTTATTATTTTTCATTAAGCTGCCTAAAGAATCAATAGTTTTAAAAGAGATGTTATATTTTTCTTTTTTCTTTGAATATCTAGCAATCTTTTGGCCTATGTAAGTTAATGAAATAAATTTGGTTTTATTTGAATTTTGAAATTTTGGATATACAAGTGATATTGCTTTCTTGTAATTTATTTTATTAAGTAAATTGTCTACAATTAACGGATTAAAATCATTATTGAAAGCTTTTTGTTTAATGGTTTTATACTCTTTGTCAAAATTTTCTTTCGTCATGGTTATGTTAACCAATCTATAAAGCATACTATTATAAGCTGACAATTTTTGTGAAAATGGACGGTTTGAAGTATAATGAATCGTACCATCTGTATGTGTAGGTTTTCTGTATATGGAAAAGTCATGTCTATTATTAATTTTGGTGATTTTTAAATCTAAGAAATTGATGCTATTATTAACTTCATCTTCCTGTGTGAATTCAATTGTTGGATATAATTTATTGATAGATTCCAAAAACGAACCAAGTTGTCTATTTGTGCCATTACATAAACAAATTATGTCATCTACATAGCGGTACCAATAAACGAAATCTTTAAAATATGGGAGTTTTTGGATATTGGTTTCTACGTGATCCAAAAACCAAAATGAATAATGGAGATGACTTTTCTATATACAGAAAACCTACACATACAGATGGTACGATTCTATATACTTCAAACCATCTATTTCCACAAAAATTGTCAGCTTATAATAGTATGCTTTATAGATTGGTTAACATACCCATGACGAAAAAAAATTTTGACAAAGCGTATAAAACCATTGAACAAATAGCTTTCAATAATGATTTTAATCCGTTAATTGTAAACAATTTACTTGATAAAATAAATTACAAGAAAGCAATATCACTTGTATACCAAATTTATTTCATTAACTTAAATAGGCCAAAAATCTGAGAAGATTGCTAGATATTTAAAGAAAAAAGAAAAATTTAACATCTCTTTTAAAACTATTAATTCTTTAGGCAGCTCAATAAAAAATAATAAAGACGTCATTCCTAAAAACAAAAAATCAGGAGTTTACAAGTTAACATGTCGTGATTGCCCATTATATATGTGGGACAGACAGGCCGTTCATTTCAAATAAGGATACGAGAACATGAAAAATGTTACATTAATAATAAACCGAATTCAACTTATGCCAACCATTTGTTAGAGAGTGGCCATAATTTTAATATGAACTATGAAATATTACATATCGAAAACAAAAGTCAGAAACTAAATCTGTTAGAAACTTTAGAGATCAATAGATATAATAAAAAAAAAATTTTATTGAAGGATCAAATAGATTTAAACTGATCCCCCCTACTTAATATTTTTCATTAATTGTATACCATCTCTTTCCACCCCTCTATTTTTTGTACCAGAGCTGTGTATTTAAGGTCATGTTTTGCATTGTTTACCTCAGTTTAAATACTCACCTTATGAAGTCATGGTATGACGAAACAATTGTCGTGTAAATCAATAAAATAGCGGAAGTTAACATTTGTTTTTCTTATATTGAAGATGAATTTCCGTCAAGTAAAAACGGAGACAATCGAAAATTGAGTATTCTGAAAAAGGTGTTACATGTTGTCTTCTTTATTTTAGGGTCATATATATATATATAAGTTGCCAAGGAATTTCCATAAATAAATAACTCACTGTCTTAAAAATGGCTCGGAAGATCCCAGGGTTCCTGTTTCTGCTCTATATCTAAAATCGCGAAACGGAACGGACAAAATAATTTTCCAGCGAGTAGTTAATCATTCCTAAAATCTTATAATTCATTAAATTCGGACCAGAGCTATGTAATGAAAAACCCGAAGTCCAAGTAATAAATCAGTTTAATTGAATTATATTTTGACCTCTACTTCTCATTACTTTCCATTTCTGCCGCACAGACAGGACACTCTTGTATGTAACACGAGTTATCTCTCCCTCTTTTGGAAAATTCATTTTCCGGGGAAAATGACCCTTCGCGAATTGGCGTGCGTTGCCGAAAACCCTCGTTAAGCAGACAAATAATTCGAGTTTTAATGATTTGAGGAAAAATTGTCAGGATATTTTATGTGATGGATGAAACATACGATAAACACAATGCTATGCTGTAATATTCTATCTACGTGGAATATAGAGGTTATCGAAACATTTGGATCAATTCTTCTTCAGATGAAAAAAATAACCACAATCGGTTAGAAATATGTAGTAGCTTTCAAATTAGTCAGGATGAGACATTCTGCTTACTTTTGAAAATCAAATCGCTAACCGACCACAGCGAAGGCTATGATAAAAAGAAGTGGAACTAAAACGCTTGCGATAGCGATTTTGTCCGAACGCACACATTTTACTTCGTAAAATGCCTCATAGTGCGCCAATGAAAAGATAAATAAATCTTGTCTTTCCTGAATGAATCCCAAATCGTCAATCTGATAGTGAAAATGCAAACTCTTACTCCCTATCCATTTATTTCAACTTAACAATTGAAAAACTGACTTATTTACCATATAATACAGTTCTACAATTAGCTTAAGATCCGACTTTACATAAGGATTTATCTTTGAGGTTCTCCTGGAATATTGTTTTCCAAGGTGTCGAACTGATAGTGCCTTCTCCAACGATAGTTACTATTCTGCATATAATCAGTAGGTCTTCAGTTTCAATTGAGTAGAGCATTCAGAACTAAGATTGTTCAGCAATAAGATACTCTAAATCCGGTATTAGGAAGATTGTCTGGTATTAAGATAATCCAACCAAAAAGGCATTCCAGCAACAAGAAGGTCCTGAACCAAGATTGTCCAGTTCTGAGATCATCCGGTACTAAGACTGTAAATTTGAAATCTATAAGATAGTGCCTACAACACGTGATCTCACTCCCAATGACTCTAGACATGTTAACTAAGTAATAAACATGAGATTAAATATCCAGAACACAGGAATAAGGACACGATATTTGATCATGAGCATGAGAAAGGAAATTGAATGCACAATATCATATAAAACAACATGTTAACCGGTGTAACCTGCAGAGAATGAAATTAATCAAAAATAATAATTGGCATTCACAAAAGTAGAAAATATTGATCGAGACCTACATAGTACTTACCGCATTCTGATTAGACCTCTTATAAGAAACACTAAAAATTCAATATTCCACGATTTTCATGGATTAGGTACGTTAATTCGATAAAAATACCACACGTTGTGTCTTCGTGCAACCTCACAGTACGAAAAGAAACAATGCAACTCTACAGCGCATGCGACAACAACGTCGACTTTCATAGCGGAAACTTCAAACTTCTTAATGGTCTTAGTTTAATCACATTATTGGAGCGTTTTTTAGCGATTGAAATTCAATCAATAGCGATTGAAATTCAAATCTTATCAAAGCGTTTTTTAATATTACATTTTTACCGTAGCATGCATAACTTACATAACAGTTATTATTATCATTATTAAACACAATTGAAAGCTGAGGACAAAGTCTTTTGAAGCCTAAAAATAAAACTACAAAATTATTCAGTGTAACACAATAATTCCAACTCTATTATAAACT
Organism: Megalocaria dilatata; assembly: GCA_034642435.1. Taxonomy (NCBI): domain Eukaryota; kingdom Metazoa; phylum Arthropoda; class Insecta; order Coleoptera; family Coccinellidae; genus Megalocaria; species Megalocaria dilatata. The sequence continues at coordinate 74,127,018 of CM067856.1, read as the reverse complement.
TTACAGTTCATCGAATTTGTTCTTGAAAATGTTTTCAGAGGAACTATCAACCACTTCACTGTTATAGCTGTTCCATAGGTCAAATATCCGATTTGACAAAAAATAACATAAATAGAGGTCAATTCTTGATAGTAGGTATATAAAATAATATAAATATTTTAAAAAATTTTTAAAAAATTTTTGAAAAATTTTAAAAAATTTTTTAAAAATATTTATATTATTTTATATACCTTCCATCAAGAATTGACCTCTATTTATGTTATTTTATTCATAATATATAATTATTTGGTTTCCTCAACATTCTTTATACAGATAGTCCTTGTGCTATAGCAGAGGCCGTTAAATTTGTCTTTCAATCTTCTTGATCAGGTTAAACCACAGAGATATTTCTGTGTGTAGTGAATACCTATTTAAAGGTCTCATTTAAGTAGAACTTTTTCTGGAGAGTGAAGGGTGAGTTGAATATATATTATTAATTGATGTTATATTTATTGAATATGAATATTTGAATACTGATGAGCAAAGTCGATTTTAAAACTTGTTTTTCGGTAATGTTTTGCATATCTTGAGTTTTTATATAAAGTACCTTGGTTAGATATCCAATAATATTGAATAGTCTAAGTAAGATAGTTTTGTGATGAAATTCTTAAGATTATGTTGGATATTCTTGAAAGATATTGGTTTTCATAAGATTGATAAGCAGAAACAAAATTTTGTCTATTCAAAATGTTTAATTTATAGGATTTTGGTTAATAATTTTTATTTATTGGATTTTGTTATACCATTCGGATGTCTTATAATGAATGTTTATTTTATGTCATGATATAAGTGGTACTTATACGACATTATTTTAATTTATTTTCAGAAGTTATAATCATTGAATATAATCTTTTGGAATTAAATATGTAGAAGGCTAATTTTTTAAAAATTTTTTGAAAATTTTTTAAAATATTTATATTATTTGACAAAAAATCTTGTCTTTGCTTGGTCTTGAATCTCTCCTTCTTTAGTTTGAATCTGACCAGATTAAGTTTTTTATTACTTTTGATAAAAGCACTAAGTCTCTAGAAGAATAGATCCAATAGAGGTGAATTAGATAACTCGGTCTGGTCATTCATAAATTTTCAGTATTTCTTAATTGGTTTATGTCTGAACTAAAAAGCTTTAGCTTCAGACTCTTATTTTCTTTATGTGAAAATCTGAAAGCTCATCAAAATCATGTTTCTCTTTTTCAAATGTTCCGTATCTGTAGAATCCAACTTATTATTGAGAAAAGAGCGCCAATACTCCTTCATTCTAGTTTCAAAGGATGTTTTGGTTTGTCCAATATAAGTTTTTGGACCGCACGATAATTGGCAAAAACCTGAAAAATGTGATTTGCTTATTTGAGATTTAATTTTTTTGAATAATTCCTAATAAATTATTGTTTCTGAAGGATATGCTTATGTCTGTGTTATAGAGGGATTTCTTCATTTGTAGGGATAGTTCACCCTAGTACCTAGTACCTGAACATTAAGCATTGAATGTTTTTTCGGTTTTTAACTTATGGTATATTTCGCAAATAGCATTTTCATATTGTTTTATGGCTATCAAATTGTCTACTGACGAATGACGAATACACGTTATTAGTTGTAATTTGTCTAATTGAATTGATTGAAATTTTTCGGAGATAGAGAGATAGTTGGTTATGTTTGATTGGAAGAAACGAGTTTTTGGTGATTGTTATATCTGTATGAGAAGGTTTATGAAAAAAAATATGTTTGGTATTGACTATTGTTATTGGTGAATTCAAATAATTCAATAACTCTTCAGTTTCCATTTCTATTGTAAATTCAGTACTTTTATTTATTTATTGGTCAAGTCATCTCCTGGTACTTTTAGAGCAGACGATTATATCATCAACATATCTGTACCAATAAACTATCTTGTAAGCCATTCTATTTTAATTTTCACGAATAATCTTTTCCGAACTATTCATGAAAATATCAGATAGAAGTGGGCTCAAGGGCACTCTCTATAATTAAGCCTTCTGTACTGCTATGGAATTCACTCCTAAAACTGAAATAATTTTGATTTAAGCAGACTTTTAGTGGAGAGACGATATCTGATTTCATCAAACAATTCTCTCTACCTTCGGATAATTTTTCTTCAATAAGGACTATTACATCTTCAGCTAGTACATCAGGAAACAGATTCACAACATCAAATGAGATTTGTTTTGTATTGGGTGGTATTTCGATATTCTCAATTTTGTCAGTAAGTGTAAATGAATTATTAATTGAAAAATGAGGTTGAAATAAATGAGAAATTCTTATAATATTTATGCTGAATGAATGTAATGAACTTTTTTCTGCTACTTTGAAATGAAATAATACTGTTTGTAAGACAATATTTTTTTTATATACAGTTAAGAACTATTTGCCCTGAAGGTGGGCTTGAAAATGGAACAGATAGTTATGCCTCTTACGACAACTTCTACTTGAATACTATACAACAATGAATTTGTTACTGCACGTACTAACAGTCACACACAGGGAAAAGGAATATACAAAATCTGACTTCATTTCTCAGAATAACGGACAGCAGGCAGAATTCTCAGGGCACATTGGCGTTGACATATGAAAAACTCAAAAAGTTTGTATGCTGGTTCTGTGTAATATGAAACTGCTCGTCTTTTCGGGTATTCTATTTTGTGTTAAAAAAGTCCCCAACAATTTCTGATAATGTGTCAAAACAGAACACCACAACGTTTCCGTGTACTTAAGGACTGGATGCAGAAAGGTCTCAAAAACTTTGAAATCATAAAAGTTATATATATATATATATATATATTTGATATATTTGATGGCGTCCAGCTGTGAATAGCACATATCGAAGAGCTCCTGATACAAAGTTAATTATCTCGTGTTAAAGTACTCCAAAATTAATAGAAATAGGCAGAAAATATCCTCTTGAAATAGTTCAAAAAGTTACCATACAAAAATCTGAAAAATGGTTATTACAAGGGACATTAAGGAAGAAATACAAAACGCCGTTCAACTAGCATTCCAACAATGTATCATCGATCCTACATTCGTAAAAACGTTGGCAGATGGTGTATCGAAGATAATTGCAAGTAAAATTGATACCAAATTCGCTGAAATGGAAGAAAAACTTCAAGAAGTAAGAAACGAATTTCATGAGGCCAAACTAACATACGAAGCCGAGATAAATAAACGTGAAATGGAATTCCGTAAGGTGCAACAAGATAATGAGAATCTTATTATGAAGTTGGATTACATGGAACAGGAAAGTAGGAGAAATAATCTGAGAATCTTCAACTTCCCGGAGAAGAGCAAGGAAAACACAAGATACGAAATAGTGAATTTTTTAAATAGTAAACTGCAATCAGACATTTCCGATAGAGATATTGAAGTATGCTATCGCATAGGAAAGGTGTCTGAAACTAGCAGGCCCCGTGGAATACTTCTGAAGCTAAAAAGTTTCGATCTGAGACAGCAAATTTATCACAACAAAAAGTCATTACGGGGAACAAATGTAGTGATCAAAGAAGATTTGACCAGAATTCGAATGGAACTACATGCGAAAGTAGTAGAGAAATCATCTATTAAACAGGTATGGACGGAATCTGGAAAAATTTTCGTGAACTATAACAATAAAATAAGTTTGATTAGAAATGCCATAGACTTCAGAAAGACTTTTTCATAAATTTAATGGAGTATAATTTATATATTACAGGAGCATATTTCGATGATTTTTTATTCTTTTTTGTTACTTTCCTGGGTTTTCGAACCATTGTCATTTTTATAATTGGTTTTTTGCTTATATTTGGAAGTTTTGTATCCGTAAAGATAGAAAATAAATTATGTTGGATTATTTGGATCTTCTTGATGAACGGGGTGAGATTTTGACCAATATATACTCTAGCTTACATGAGTGTGTTAATGGTTATGGACAAGCGGGACTAGTGGAAAGATTTGCTATTTTTCATTTTAATATAAGAAGCATCAGACGAAATTTTGATGAATTGCTTGTTTACTTATCGGGAGAATGTGATCATATTGATGTCCTCGTTTTGTCAGAGTGCTGGGTAGTTGATGACACAGATTATTTTGAGATTCCGAATTATACAATATATTATAATAATTCAACTTTTAATAAAAATGACGGGGTCATTGTTTATGTAAAGGAGTCGCTTTCTGTGGATTCGGTCGTGGTTCATTTGTCGGAGACTAATTTACTCAGGTTCACCCTTAAAGTATCGAACTTCACATTGGGAATAACAGCCTCCTATCGGCCACCATCCACCAATGTTCACGAATATATAGATGAGTTGACGGAATATTTAGCAAACATGAACAAACAAACTATTGAGATATTCTTAGGTGATGTCAACATCAATCTCCTCGATGCTTTATGTGGATCTGTTGATCACTACTTGAACTCGCTTACAGAGATAGGATATAAATCATATATCAATCAGCCAACGCGTATAACAGACGGATCAAAAACCATCATCGATCATATCTTTGTAAGAAGACATGGAAATTCGGATTTGGTTGAGTTTACTCCCTCAATCATCTGCTCAAATATTACTGATCATTACAGTACATCTCTAATATTGTCGATCAGTGGGGTTGTTGGTGAGGGTAAATATGGTGCGACAGAGAGATATTTTCGCAAAGTAGATTACCAAAAACTTTCTAACCATTTAGACCGGGAAGATTGGAATCAGGTTTTGAATTGTGGGGACCCACAGCGATGTTATTCAAATTTCATTGATAGGTTGGGGGAATATATAGCAAATTCTTCGGTAAAAGTAAAGCATCATAGGGAAAAATACCCGAAACTAAAACCGTGGATTACACAGGGGCTCATTAAATCAATTAGAACTAGAGATAAACTAAAATGCCGACTGAATAAGAACCCTAGTGTTGAGCTTGCAAGTGAATTTAAGATCTATAGAAATGAATTGAATAAGTTAATCAGGATCACAAAAAATGAGTACTATAAAACAAAATTGAAGGAAAATGTTAAAAATTGCAAAAAAACGTGGGAGACGATTAATGAAATAGGCAACAATAAGCGAGGAGGTAAAAGGATTGGTAACATTAAAACGGACAAATTACTCACAGACGACGGGGATAAGGCGGAAGCCTTCAATGAATACTTCAGTAGAATAGGTTTGGAAATGGCAGAAAACGTTGATAGTTCTTTCGATTTCCCTCATGATTTTTTAGATGATCGATCTGTTGGACCCTCGATTTTTCTTTCACCCGTAGATGAAGACGAGATAATAGGGATTATATCAAAGTTAAAAAACAGTTGTTCCCCTGGGCCTGATGGCGTGAGCACTAATATAATAAAAAAATTCCATGCCTACTTTGTGAAACCCCTGGTACATATCGTCAACCTGATTTTTAAAGAAGGAAACATTCCAAAACAACTGAAGGAATCTAGAGTCACCCCCATTCACAAATCTGGGGATAAAGCCGAGTTGGAGAACTATCGTCCTATCTCAGTTATCAATAATTTCGCTAAGATACTCGAACATGCCCTTAAAACACGTCTAACGAATTTTTTTGACAAACATAAAATCATAACCGACCGACAATTTGGCTTTGTGAGTGAGGGCAACACGGAGCGCGCAGTATTGGAATTTTATGAGAGGACTATAGAAGCATTGGAGGAATCGGAAAAATGTTTGGCCGTTTTCTTAGACTTGGCTAAAGCTTTCGACTCGGTGTGCCATAGTGTGCTCATAGAAAAGCTACATAGGTATGGAATACGAGGGCCAGCTTTACGTGTTTTTAAAAATTACCTCACTGATAGAACTCAGCGTGTCAAGGTCGGTGATGTTGTCAGCACCCAACGAAATGTTGAGTCCGGTGTGCCTCAAGGAACCGTTCTCGGTCCAATATTGTTCCTGGTGTACATGAACAGTATGTCTTACATTAGAGATTTCGAAGGTCATATGATCTCATATGCAGATGATACCGCGATCATTTTCCGAGGTAAAACATGGCAGACAGTATATGAGAGCGCAGAGAGGGGTCTAAGGGGTGTTCAGATGTGGCTTTGCAAAAATCTTCTAACTTTGAATATAAAGAAAACGAAATTTGTCTCGTTTACTCTAACGGAGAACCTTCAACCAGAAAAGTTGGATATTGGTGTGCATGTACCGGGTTGCGCAGGTGCTGGTTGTGGGTGTCCAACTATAAAGAAAGCCACGAACATAAAATATCTTGGCGTGGTGGTCGATCAGCACCTTAGATGGGATGAGCATGTGAACCATATTGTGAAAAGACTTAGACAGGTGGCCTACAGAATGTATAATTTGAGGGATATCCTGTCAAGAGGGCATTTAGTCGTGGTGTATGATTGTTTGGTTGAATCGGTGATCAGATATTGCATTACTGTATGGGGAGGCATGTTCAGTCAAGTTTTGAATTGCATTCAAACCGCACAAAATACCATCTTGAAAATTATTTTCAGAAAGCCTAGACGGTACAATACCATAACACTATATAATGAGTGCAGGTTGCTGAATGTCAGGAACTTGTATGCATATCAGTGTCTAATGTGGGTGTACACCAGCAACAACAGATTTCACGAAAGCAAATCTAAGTATACTCGTAGTGTACATAATCTCCATGTAAACGTGCCTATATTTAAAAAAAGTCATACTCAGAGAACGATTTTTTATTTCGGACCAAAATTGTACAATGCACTGGGTCTAGAACTGAGGAAAAATATCAACCTCAAAAAGTATAAAGCTGGGATAAGACAGTTTCTCGATATCAACAGTGCACTAATAACATCAATTTTGTGAGCCGGCCAGATGATTCTTTTTTTTTCCTGTCCTCAAAATGTTACATAACGGTGGTTATTTGTTTCTCTTCGCCCGCCTGACCGGTTCCCGCAGTAAGATCATTGTTTTTGTGTTTTATCATCTATGTTGTCACTCGCTTGTATTGAAAGTTCCATATTACATATCAGGGACACGACTCACTTCGTTTTGATAGAGGTCCATATGAGTATATATAATAACCATTGTATAAAGTGCTTTATACAATGCTATAACTCCAAATTGTAATTTTTTTTTTTTTTCTTTTCTAATTGATGTAAGCAAAATAATTTTTTTTTTTTGTTGTGTTTACTATATAGAAAGGTCTCATTTAGGTTGGACGTTTGTACTTGACAGTATTTTTAGATGTCAAACTATGTCGAGATGTAGGTTAGGCGCAATACAAACCGTTGAGTTTAGGCTGCCTGGCCTCCTCTTGATGTAGTACTAATGAGAATATTATTGTATTGATTATATCACATACTTACGACCAATAAATTATTGTTATTGTTATTGTTATATATGACTGAATTTTTTCCGTATCGAATATAATACATCAACCAGTTTGCCTTCTTACATTTGGTAAGTATATGATCGGACCAGGTAACTTCTAAAAACACAGTTACGCCAGTTACTTGCTTTTATTTCGACATAAAATATGATTTTTTGAAATAAATAAAACTTGAAACTATTTGAAGGCTTAATCATTAATTGGTAACGAGTATATTAAAACATTCCAATAACGGCCGGAAAACAATTCAATATTTTACACTACAATTAATCGCCATTCCATAGAGCTATTTTTGTAAATGTATTTGAGGTCAGTAAATATTAACCGTGTAATTCTTTCTCTTTCCGAGGTTCAGACACATGAGCCTCGATTAGACTACATTGAACTCAGACAACAAAATTGGACCGCGCGATTTGAAGACCCTCTAGAAAAAACCTATTAAAAATGTTTCGATAATTCTAAAGAAACGCAATCCAAAGTACCAAAGAGATTAATTTTCCTTATCTCAATACATATTGAAATTTTATAAAGAAAATTTCTCAGAAACTTATTTAGTGGACATATAGAATTAATACTCCTAACATAGTTTAAAAAGGAATGAAAGAATAATAAAAATTAGAGACATTTTTTCAATGGTACAGATCCCATTCAGAGAAAACTGCCGAAAGTTTAGGAAACAATTCTATGATTGTTTCGGTCTTTCCTTCACGGAAATTCATCTTGAAAATATGAATAAAAACAATATTCTAATTTCCGCTAATATTTTATTACACTACGATCGTAACGTCATACCATGACTTCTTCAGGTGAGTATTACAAGATACTGAGTATACCATGAACAAGAATTTCATTATATAGTACATGGACATAACAAAAAATAGAGGGGGTGAAGAGAGTTTTACAATTCTTTTGGAATTCTGAAGAATGATTCAAAAAAGATTCAACAAAGGGGAGCTACTCAATTCTGTTTGGTTATTCAATAATATTTTTTTTATGATATCTATTAATTTCTAAAGTTTCTGACAAGTTTAATCTGAAACTTTTGTTTTCTGTGTGAAAAATTTCAAAGTTACTATTAAAAAACTATGTCCTGTGTGTAGAAGGTGCTCTGCATGGGTTGAATTTCCCTTTTTGTCACAATAACATTTTTCATGTTCCCTAAGTTTCGTCTGGAACGGTCTTCCTGTCTGACCAACATAAACAAAATGGCAAGTACCGCAAGTTAACTTATATAGGTACACCTGATTTTTTGTTCTTAGATGTTTTATCTTTATTATTTTTTATTAATTTTCCTGGGGAGTTATTCGTTTTATAAGAAATTCTAAAATTGTGGTTCTTCTTTAAATATCTAGCTACCTTTTTCTGTTTTTGGTCCCAAGTATGTCAACGAAATGTTTTTACTTTCAATTGAATCATTATTTATGGGATATACTTATTTCAAACCCAGCTTTAATTGTATTTTTGTGAAAAGATTCTCAATAATCGAGACGTTGAAACCGTTGTTCAACGCAATCTGTTTAATAATGTTATATTCTTTGTCAAAATTCTCACGTGACATGGGTATGTTGGCTAATCTATATAACATACTATTGTAGTATGCTGCTAATTTTTGTGAGTATGGGTGGTTTGATGTGAAGTGGATTGTGCTACATGTATGGGTTGGTTTCCGGTATATTGAAAAAACGTGTTTATTATTAGTTTTAGTGATAGTTAAGTCCAAAAAATTTATACTATTGTTTTTTCCAATTCATAAGTGAATTGTATGGTTAGGGATAATTTGTTTATGAAATCCACAAACAAAGAAAATTGTCTATCAGTGCCATTGAGTATAGAACATCGTCAACATATCTGTACCAATAAATGAAACATTAAAATAGGGGCTTTTTATTGTGCTAGTTTCTAAGGAATCCATGAAATTTCGGATAATAACGGACTCAAAGGATTTCCCATAGTGAGGCCATCGTTATCTATGTAAATCTTGCCGTTGAACGTGAAATAATTTTGTTGCAAGCAAACTGTTAAAACATTAATTATTTCTTGTTTTATTACCGAATTGGTTCTTTTTCGGAGTAGGAGGTTATCTACTAATTTTATGATTTCCTTGACTGGTATGGACGGAAATAAATTCTTTACATCAAACGATATAAGTTTTGCATTATCTGGAACACGTACATCTTTTATGTTATTCACCAGGTAGTATGTATTCTTTATAGATAATTTTGCTTCAAAATTTGTTTCCGAGAGTAAGATTTTAATAAGTGCCTTAGTTAATCTACTACTCTGTCAAGAAAGTACCGGGAATTTTCAATTAAAACAACATTTTTACATTTAATCGTCAAAATTTATTGGGTCGCCTTCAAAATAGGCTCCATTTGCTCCAATACATCTATGCCAACGGCACTTCCAATTATCGAAACATTTTTTATAGGCGCTTTCCGGGATGGACTTTAGCTCTCGCGCCGAATTTTGTTTTATGGCTTCAATAATCAAAACGGGTGCCACGAAGGGGCAATTTTAGTTTTTTTGGATTTTGTTGATTTAAGTTATTTTGATATTAGCGGAAATTAGAATATTGTTTTTATTCATATTTTCAGTAAACAATTGTTCGCTAAAGTTCTCTACCGATTGCCAGAGACCTTAATCGTAACATGAATTTAATCAGAAATTTTTTCAACTGAAAGCTTTCCCTAGTCATCATTCCTAAATGTCATATACGTCATGATCATTATAAATGGCAAAATATGGAGAACTTCAAATTTTAACTTCTTGATTTCGTCAAATTTAACATCCAAATCACTCTTGACTGATGATAAATCAACTCGAATGGCCATAAAACTTGATCAAAAACCCTGTTAGCATACTCACACAATCAGCACTACGCAATAAGCGCTCTAATTTACCATTTTCAATCAATAAGGTCCTATCTCTACTATCTATTGAATTAACGATAACATTTAGGTAGGGTTAATTAGCAACTGATGAACTTTAGTTCGTCTTCGGGAATATGCCCTCAGGCAGATTAAACTGCGTATCATAATTCCGTAGACTTTTTCGTTTCCAGTGTAGACTTGCAGAATGATGAGCCATAAATTTAATCCTTCCCGGGAGAAAGTTGAAAATGTCTAAACTGTAGCTTTCAGATCCAAAAGATGAAATATTCAAGGGGCCGTGAAGAACGTTCTTTTCGCCTTCCACTAAAATAATTGATGTCTTGAAACATTTGCCCCAGTTTCAGGGTAGCATTCGCTGCCTTCAAATTTGAGAACTCGAGCTTGGAATTGTTTACAATTCATTCCGGAATTTTCATCCCAAAGGCTCTTCCAATTTATGCAGAAGGTGTGGAAGGCTAATGGATTATTCAATTTCTCAAAGAAAATATATGATAACCGTCTGGCATTTTTTTCTTCTGAAAAAATGTTCTAAGGTGAGGTGCACATAAAAACTTTATGAGAATACTGAAAGAATAAGAAGCAAGTGACAGCAAAATTGTCCATAATATAAAATAGCTTGAGTTTTTCATCAGCTAGTCCAGACTACTCGTTTGAGATAATTTTCTGTTCGAAATTCGAAACGACAGCACGCTGTTCTCTGGAACAAGCGAGAATAATGTAAAAAAGGGATAAAATCAATTAACAAAATAATTCAGAAAATTAAGAATTTAAAAATTAAAAACAGCAAGAATTCATTTTTACTTTGAATAATAAGAAACTCTTAAGAATAGAAACAAGTGGACACAAATAATAACGCTGACAGATCTATGGCCATATAATCAATTAATACATAAATTTGGTATTAAAAGTTCAACAAGGTATGTAATAAGTCGATAACTATTACCCAATTAACAAATATTCAAGAGCTTCTGCAACAATGAGTAACCAACATCATTCTGATAAGCTGCTCTTCAACACTGTTAAGTTGAGATTTACGGGCCCTTCGCAACTCTGTGCATATGCACATCTGCAAATGGTCTTGTTCACGCATATTTTCCAAAATAGTATTCTTAAACACCCTTCGCAAAACGAAGCGAACGTTAGAATTCCCTGCTTCAAGTATGTATGAAAAAAAGCACTCATCACGAAAAAACTCATGCACTTTTTCAGAAAAGGGAGAGATGAATTTGTAAGCAATCTCTCTCTGATTGAAATAGAAAGTGAAGTTGAAGTTTTAGTTGTTGAGATCAAGTATTTCATTCATTAGTGTTCAAGAATTGAATTATTAGAGTAGAAAAATGAAAATGACCAAAAAAAAACAATTAATGTGCTAAGGCATCGATGCAACAGAAACAGTTTTTGGAATTTATGAAAGAAAAACCAGTGTTAATCGCGGAAAAATTTTCTAACGATTTCACTATAAAAGCTGGCTTGTTTATACCTATGGGTATAAATAAGTTATATACTCAATAGTTGTGGAAACGAGGCAACTAAGGATTTGAAGTATTTGAGTCAGAAAGAAGAAAGTGTTTGAGGAAGAAACTATTGATTCTTAATTTGTAGCAGACGTGGCATCAGATCAAGGAACAAAAACAAAAATAGTAAATATCTTTCATATTAAAGAGGAGCAGAAGTAGAGCTCAATGAAGGAACTGCAGGTGGGTAGTTTGAGGCGAATGTTCTTCAAACAATATAGCAAGTATTGTCAGTGGGACGTACGAATATAACTTAATCTGATTAAAATTATATATCAGAACCAGGTTAAATGATACTAAAAAATAAAATTCCTGTTGAGATCTTTGTTCAATGCAGATTTGAGCCTAAATGACATGCACAAATTTGCAAAGCAAACCTCTGGACCTTTAGATAATGACAATCCTGCCAAAATCAGCGGCTGCCAAAAGGAACTTAACAGTTCAAATGAATGAGCTACTTCAGATACGCTCTCTTCTCCATTTTCGAAACAAATGTCATCATTTTTTCCATTTGAATTCATCCAAAGTCAATGTCATCTTCCTTTTCCTCGTACTCTGGTATAAGAAATATTGTGCTTTATACACATATTTATGAAACACAACAAAAGAATTTCTTATCGTGTTTATACTGTAGAGCTCTGTGCTTAGGGCGATATCTAAATTTCATTTTCAGAATACCATTCCACCTTTTAATTGATTTTATAGTTCTTTTGTAAGCCACATTATACTACTCTGTCAATAAAGTACCGGGAATTTTCAATTAAAACAACATTTTTACATTTAATCGTCTAAATTTATTGGGTCGCCTTCAAAATAGGCTCCATTTGCTCCAACAAATCTATGCCAACGGCACTTCCAATTATCGAAACATTTTTTATAGGCGCTTTCCGGGATGGACTTTAGCTCTCGCGCCGAATTTTGTTTTATGGCTTCAATCGACTCAAAACGGGTGCCACGAAGGGGCAATTTTAGTTTTGGGAAGAGGAAAAAGTCGCAGGGAGCCAAATCCGGCGAATACGGTGGTTGCTGAAGCACGTTTGTTGAGTTTTTGGCGAGAAAGTCAGTCACAATCGTAGCTCGGTGAGAAGGCGCGTTATCGTCATGCAAAATCCATGAGTTGTTCGCCCACAAATTTGGCCGCTTCTTACGGATACGCTCTAGCAAACGTTTCATAACGCCTAGGTAATACTCCTTGTTTACCGTCTGACCCTCTGGAATGAATTCGTAGTGCACCACGCCACGGATATCGAAGAAAACAATGAGCATCACCTTCATTTTCGAGCGGCTTTGGCGTGGTTTTTTCGGTTTCGGCTCATTTTTTGCCATCCATTCCGATGATTGCTGGTTTGTTTGCATATCGTACTCGTAGACCCAGGTCTCATCACCAGTTATAATGCGTTCCATGAATGTAGAATCGGAATTACAGTGATCCAGCATGTCTGAAGCAACCTGCTCGCGATGACGTTTTTGAAGAAAATTCAGGTCTTTCGGTACGAGTCGTGCGGCCACCTTTCTCATGCCCAAAATATCAATCAAAATCGTACGTGCGGACTCGTGGGATATCTTAAGATCATGTGCTATCTCTCTCAAGCTGGTACGACGGTTTTCCAGCACCCTTTCCTTAATTTTATCGACGTTATCTTCGATCGAAGCCGTCGATGGGCGACCACTTCACGACCGTCCTTGAAGGCTCTGTACCACTGATATGCACGAGTTTTCGATAGAGCATTATCACCAAAGGCCTTTTGCAACATTTTCAATGCATCGGCACACGAAAATTCATTTGCAACACAAAACTTTAAACAAATTCTTTGCTCAACGTAATCACCCATAGTAAAAATCGGCACGCACTCTGACATCGACTGACTTAATCAGCTGTTGCAAACACACTAGTTGACAGATCCCGCTCAAGCTTGGCATAGTAATTAAGGACAGTGGTACCAACCTAGGAAAACAAATTTTTACCTGCCTCATTGCCCCGCCAGATTTAAATCGATAATTCCCGATACTTTCTTGACAGAATGTATTACATCTATGATGCGAAATGTGTTAATCAATTGAATTGTTTGAATTAATTGTTTTCTTGAGATTTTCTAGTTTATAATTCCCGGTATTTTCTTGACAGAATGTATTTACATTCTAGGGAAGTGTCCATGGTGCCAGAATCTATGACCTAAGGCAATACGCTATATCACCACATTGAACTAAATTGATTAAGGACACATAGGAATATATGTAGTAGAAAAAATTTACCCAATAAATCATAATTTCTATCTCATCTGCTATGTAAATTTAATTTCTTTCTATGCTCATTTGATAACTTCCAGAAGAAACAAATCGTTAAGCTATCGAAACTTTCATAATGAAAATTTAGAATGATAAAATAAAAAAAAGGGTTTTTACTTGATAGAAGAAATATAACAAAATTTGAATATTAAAACAGATTTAATCTGTTTGTCTTCTACAATTTTAATTTCAAAAAATTTTTATTCAAAAAACTTTTAGAATTAAATTAATGTCTACAATTATATACCCTTATATTTAATAGACGTATATAATCAAAACTCAATATATAATGTAAAATGGAATAAATAAACCAACAGATATAAAAAAGTCATTAAAATCAATAAACAAATATTTAAAGGAGACAAAAATTTTGTTTCTGATCTTACCATTAAGAACACCAATTGCCTTTCAAAAACATGGACACAACTTATGGACTTCTCAAAAAATATAATTTATTTTGAATATTTAATATATTTAAATAAGTTAATTCAGAAATCTCTCAAAACATGCACTATATCTTCACAAAAAAATTTTAATTCTGGTAATCTCTTCATGGGCCCTAAATAATATTCAAATTTTGTTATATTTCTTCTATCAAGTAAAAAGCCTTTTTCTATTTTATTTTATATATAATATATAATTAAATTTAGGCTTTAATAAATTTCACAATGGAATGTCTATGGTTTAAATGAAACCTTATAACACCTTACACTTTTCTGTGATGTTGTTAAGAACATAAGACTATCTTGAATTTTAAAGTTAGTCTGTTTAAAGCAATTATCCTGTTAAATACGTGTGAGGTGAGATATAGTGATAGTTATTTGATTTTGATATTTGGAATATTATTTAGGGGCCAATGAAGAGATTACCAGAATTATAATTGTTTTGTGAAGATATAGTGCATGTTTTGAGAGATTTCTGAATTAACTTATATGAATATTTAGATATATTAAATATTTCAAATAAATTATATTTTTTGAGAATTCCTTAAGTTGTGTTCATGTTTTTGAAAGGCAATTGGTGTTCTTAATGGTAAGATCAGAAACAAAAATTTTGCGGACTTTCAACCACTGCCCGCTCGAGTCCAACACAAAAGGGGTGGCCAGGTGGTACAAGTAACACCTGTGGTTAAACCCCCCCCCCTTATAAATTTTTTTCATCCGATTTTTGAGTTAAACGTACGAAAAGAAAGGTGAAAATTTTAGGATACCTCATAAGAGAATTTTTGCGTTGTACAATAATAAATTGACACTGAACCAATCATATCTTTGTTGAAAATGGTTGCAGTAATCCTATCCTCTCAACAGATTGAATAAAGCAAATTCAATTGCGCACAAACTCCATCTCCAATAAATACCGATCAGCTTTTTCGCCCGCAACACTTCAGAGCCTTGAAGACCATAAACTTCGACGCATTCAGGATGAATGAATTATGGCTGACACTTCCAGATTTTGCATCCTGCGAATGGCTCATCCTTCCATTGACCTGGAAACAAAATCTGCCGCACATCCCTGAAAGCGGCTTCCGAAGAGCGCTTGCGGAATAAATTCAGAACGGAGTCAGTCGAATAATCGGCAGTCATATGTGACACTTCAACATAATTTTCCAGGAAGGGAGACCCTGCCGACGTCCCAGAGGAGCCTGGAGGGAGTTGCTGTTCGGCAAGCGGATGCAGAAGCAAAGTTTATGCAGGTGGAAATGTATAAAACTTGTTCTTTCAGATGGGGATATTTATTCTGCAACTTTTTGGACGTCCTGCTGAAACCAGGAGATGTGATATTCTATACATCAATTGAGTCCACTTTGTGTCTTGGGACTTATATTTCCTCGTGAGTTGTGAAGGTTCATCATATTCGGATGATACACCTCCGCAGTCGGAAGTTAAAAGAAAAATTTTCTATTATGTATAAAATAAAATAGAAAAAGGCTTTTTACTTGATAAAAGAAATACAACAAAATTTGAATATCAAAACAGATTTAATCTTCTAGTCTTCTACATTTTAATTCCAAAAAAATTTTCATTCAAAAATCTTTTAGAATTAAATTACTGTCTACAATAAGCACCGCTTATATTTAATAGACGTATTTAATCAATACTCAATATACAATGTCAAATGGAATAAATAAAACAAACAATATAAAAAAGGCAATTAAAATTAATGAATAAAAATTTGAAGGAGACAAAACTTTGTTTCTGATCTTACCATAATGAAACCAATTCTTTTTCACTAACATAAAACACAACTTAAGGATTTCTCAAAAAATATAATTTGTTTGAAGTATTTAATATATTTAAATATTTAAATAAGTAAATTCAAAAATCATTCAAAACATGCACTATATCTTCAAAAAACAATTAGAATTCGGATAATCTCTTTATGGGCCCTAGATAATATTTAAAATATCAAAATCAACTAACAATCAGTATATCATAGCTTAGAGTGTAACACGAAACTTGTTTAAAACAGACTAACTTTAAAAATCCAGGTAGTCAGTTTGTCACAAAATCACAGAAAACTGTAAGGTATTATAAGGTTTTCTTTATACCATTGACACTCTAATGTTTGATATACTGATTGTTAGTTGATTTTGATATTTCAAATATTATCTAGGGCCGATGAAGAGATTATCCGAATTCTAATTGTTTTTTGAAGATATAGTGCATTTTTTGAGGGATTTTTGAATTAACTTATTTGAATATTTAAATATATTGAATATTTCAGATAAATTATATTTTTTGAGAAATTCTTAAGTTGTGTTTTATGTTTTTGAAAAGGAATTGGTTTCATTATGGTAAGATCAAACAAAATTTTGTCTCCTTCAAATATTTATTTATTAATTTCAATTGCCTTTTTTATATTTGTTGGTTTATTTATTCCATTTGATATTTTATATTGAGTTTTGATTATATACGTCTATTAAATATAAGCGGTGCTTATTGTAGACATTAATTCAATTCTAAAAGTTTTTTGAATAAAAATTTTTTTGAAATTAAAATTGTAGAAGACTAACAGATTAAATCTGTTTCGATATTCAAATTTTGTTATATTTCTTCTATCAAGTAAAAAGCCTTTTTCTATTACATTTTATACTTAATATATAATTATATTTAGGCTTGAATAAATCTCATTCTGGAATGTCAATGGTTTAAAGAAAACCTTATAATACCTTACAGTTTCTATGATTTTGTGACGAACTGACTACCTGGATTTTTAAAGTTAGTCTGTTTTAAACAAGTTCCCTGTTACACTCTAAGGTATGATATACTGATTGTTAGTTGATTTTGATATTTTAAATATTATCTAGGGC
Organism: Megalocaria dilatata; assembly: GCA_034642435.1. Lineage (NCBI taxonomy): Eukaryota > Metazoa > Arthropoda > Insecta > Coleoptera > Coccinellidae > Megalocaria > Megalocaria dilatata. The sequence goes on along the minus strand of CM067856.1, from coordinate 74,109,659 downwards.
CGATGAAGAGATTATCCGAATTCTAATTGTTTTTTGAAGATATAGTGCATGTTTTGAGAGATTTTTGAATTAACTTATTCGAATATTCAAATATATTAAATATTTGAAATAAATTATATTTTTTGAGAAATCCTCAAGTTGTGTTTTATGTTTTTAAAAAGGAATTGGTTTCATTATGGTAAGATCAGAAACAAAATTTTGTCTCCTTCAAATATTTATTTATTAATTCTAATTGCTTTTTTATATTGGTTGGTTTTTTATTCCATTTGACATTATATATTGAGTTTTGATTACATACGTCTATTAAATATAAGAGATTCAATCTGTTTTGATATTCAAATTCAGAATATTTTTTGAGTCTAATGAGTGAATTATATCATCCACATTTGAACGGAATTGGTTAAAGCGCGGAAAGAAAATATTCGAGTTTATTTTTTTGGTACATTTCGATTAACCATATTAGGGAAAGACATAGTATTCTGACAGGAGGCTATTCAGACTCGTCAACATATCCTTTAACCCCATTTCAAGATTGTCTCTCTCATCGTGGAACACACTGTAAATGAAACATATGTTTTTTCTACTGTGTGCTGTTGATTGTTAATTACATACATTTGGACATTTAGCATTCTGTTGAAAGCGGTTAGAATGATTCACTTTTTAAAACATTCTGTATAGTACAGACCACTCCCCAAAAATCCATATAATAAATTTCAACATTCAAAACATTCCGTGAAAAAATTGTATCCATTCATAAATCCTCAAATGTTATGGAAATCTCTCCTTTCTCTCACACTCTGTATATCAACCTTCCATTATTCCGGAGAAATTTTTATTTCCTCCGGTTAAGAGTAGGCAAATTTGTACAGCGTTATCCCTGCAAGAATTGCGAATAAGGGTCGCCCGAGAATTTTCCCAGGAACCCTCATCAACTCGTTCCTTTCCCGGCACATTTCCATAGTAATTTTTCATAATTACTCGGAGGCCACGCATAGGTGGTATTAGTAACGCCACTGCTCCCGACGAAAAATTGCTCATTTCAGGGAATATGGGGTCCTGAAGACGGCTATTAAAAATGAAAGGAGAATTTTGAATCGCTGCACAAAGGCCAGGTCGGATACAATGGGACCGTACGTGAAAAAAAATCTGAGCAAAGCCGCTGCCCGGGCCACTGAATAATGAAAATAATGAAAACTGGGACCTCGAAAGGATTTTCGCCTGAAAAAGCAAGGAAATAATTAAAAGGGCGGATTAAAAAGATGTGATAATCGTCATGATTAGCACTTTCTCATTTTCATTCGTCCAATTTTTATGCGGTTTGCGGGTCACTTGAGAGGTAGTTCATTTAGTTGCAGCTCACGCTGGAGGGAAATTATGTAACTTTTCCTTTGTTTCCGTTATCTGTGTTTAATCTGATATGGGAAACTGGTAGTAGTATCTGACTGCAATGGAATCTATTCGTGCTTTGAATAGCTCGTGAAAATTTAAACAACCATTGCAGGATATATAGGATGCATCATAACTAATGAGACATAGGTTAAGGATAGGTTATCTGTACCAAAATATGACGATTAGACCAAATGTGTCTATTAAATTAATAATTCCACTGTTCATTTCTAAATTGTTATTAAAATCAGCACAGAGGCATAACTTTGGACGAGGAACATTATTTTATGTATTTTTTCACTTCTTCTTATAGGGGGATTATTCGTGAATTCGTGAATTATTCCTGATGAAAACATTAATTGGTAGCTTTTTTTGGCAAAACTTGACAGTGTTCTTGTTTGAAAAATACGTTGTAAAAAACATTTTCACGTAATAGTAGTATTCTTGTTTGAACACGATAATTTCACCTGTTTTCGGGCAATTGAAGAGTTCATTGTCTCAGAAGGGGATTTCAAATATTAGGAGTACAAATAAGTTTCCGCTGTTTTATTGAAGATGGCGCGGCACGGAGTTTCGGTTAGCTTTTACAGATGATAACCGGCTTAAAAAATAGTTTGGACATTCAAGAACAACATAACCTATTAATATCATTGATTTTATATTGGTAAAATATAATTTTTATGAGTTGAAAATGTCAAAATTTGAGCCAAGTAAGTGTCATTTGCGGGAAATATTAGTTTACTTCTTTAATTTAAAGAAATCTGCTGCTGAGGCGCATCAATTGCTCGTAGAAGCATATGGTGAGGGTGCTTTGAGTGAAGAACGTGTCGAGAGTGGTTTCAAAAGTTTAAAAACAGTGATTTCGACGTAGAAGACAAAGATCGCAGTGGAAGGCCAAAAATTTACAAGGATGCAGAATTGGAGGAATTATTGGAGGAAGATTCATCTCAAACACAAAAAGAACTTGCTCTAACATTAGAAGTCACTCAGCAAGCAGTATATTACCGTTCTTCTATAATAAATATTTAATTTGTGTTACGGCGGAAACTTATTTGTACTCCTAATAGTATTTCATTAATGATGCTTTAGACTGCCGTAAATTTTACTGGTAAATGTCATTTTTTCTCAGTGAATTATTATTTCTGTGATAATAATCTATGGTCCGTCTAGAAAATATCCTATCTTTCAAAATTATTTAACATAATCTTAGGAATTTCATCATAAAACTATCTTACTTAGAATATTCGATATTATTGGATACCTAACTGAGTTACTTTTTAGAAAATCTCAAGATATGTAAAAACATTACTAAAAAACAAGTTTTAAGAGAGACTTTGCTTCGTCAGTACTCATTCATATTCATATTCAATAAAATATAAAATCAATCAACAGAAAATATTTTCTCACCTTTTAACAATTCAGAAAGCTTATGGTGAATGAATAATGAAAATTTAAATGGTAGATGAATGGTAAACCACTGAACTATTTATTTCGAGTTAACATTACAGATTTCAATTTTCAGTATATATTTACCAGAAGCTTTCTGAATTGTTAAAAAATGAGAAAATATTTTTGTTGATTGATAGGGATTTTTTTTTGGTTTCCTTGCTATGTAGCCTTATCTTTTCAGAGACATATGGACGGTTTCTGAACAAACTTTTATATTTCATTGATTCCCAAATCCGTTAGACAATTTGCGAAATCCCAGGTGCGGATTGGGTCACCCTAAGGTCAATAAACCGTTTAAATTTTTTCCTTTAATCTTACCCGATCTTCCTGAAACTGGTCTATGCCTCATATACATGTCATTTTTTATCCTCTTTATTGTCTCATATACAGCACTTTTTCGCAGTTCAGTCAATTGCACTGATTTTTTAACGTTTCGGAAACCTTTTCTATACGAATATTATACCTGTTTTCTTTTTTCTAGTTACGACATTATTTCATAAATTGTATACCTGTTGAAAATCAACAATATTTCACGAATAGTGTTGCCATGCAAATTTGGTCATAGCCGACTATCTGCATAACCTATTTTATACATTACTTTTGTCTTAGAATGCTACAAAAAAAAAATTCCGGATACTTTCTAGACGGACTATATAACTATACTGACTATAAAGTCTATAATGCATTTTTTAAAGCTTTTTCGATTCAAATGCCTCCTCGCAATCATGTTACGAATGAAAATGTCACATACAAATTCAGAGTTACAATATCACCGACTAGTTCGTTATAAATGGGCGCCACCTTTTTTAAGCAGGATGTCAAGGTGATATACTTAACTCAGGGTGTGGAAGATTCACATTTCAAGAATAAGATTAAGATTAAGAAGGAAATATAACCACTTAAAATATTCATGAAAACACTACACTGTATGCTCATTAAAAAGGGAAGGGAATGATCGTACGTTTCTAAGTAGGTTCACTATCGCAGGCTAGGCTTTAATATAAGATGATATTTACTTATTTCAAATAAGGTGATTTAATGAAACTTCAAAGTATGCAAATAATCAAAAGATCCCAGATATCTGTTCACATAAATTTGCACAATAATTAAGAACTAATAAATTATCCACTAGCTGTCATATATTCTTCAATGTAGTTTGTTTAAAGTTGAGAACACACTGACCTTGATAATAGATAATAAGCAAACCTCGAATATAGCCTAAATTATATAAATCTAAAGAACTAATGGCCTACTCATAAACGGGTGTTCGGATCCTTGTTCCTCACTGATGGGGGTCCAAGCTAAATCTTGAAATTCTGAATCCTCCTGTTCAACGCACGTCGGCAAACGAGCATAATTTTCCAATTTCTAAGCTTTAAAGAAAATGTTACGAATTATGCTCCCTTTCAGACCAGATCAGATGATATATCCGATGATAATCTATGTGATACGAAATAGTGGCCTCAAATAAAGAATCAGAATAAGATGGCCTCCTGGTTAATATGAAATTATCGACTTTATTTATTTATTTATTGAATCTTTGGGATATAAACGGGGCTGACCCAAAATAGTATCCACATGTTTCAAATATAAATTACAAATATCATATAAAAAATATCAGAGATACAAGATAAAAATCATCAAAATAGAGCATTACATAACGACCCAGTATCACGCATCAAACTCCTTGAGCACGAAAATAACCGAACAGAATGGTTCGAAATCTTACATATGTATCAGAAAACACATCTATATTTAAAACTTGAGATAAGCCATTATATGTCTTCATGGATCTATGAAGGGATGAATACAGATAGTAATAGGTACTATCTCCACGAAAAAGATATTCGTGTGTAGAGTATTATAACGCGGAACAATCAAACCTATATGACGACAGATGTCTACACAATCAATTTTTTTATTGACCAATTTGAAGGCGAATACAACATCAGCTATCTTTCTGCGCTGCTCGAGATATAGTAAATTCAATCTTCGAAGCAACTCGGACACATTCACTGTAGAGGTGAAGAATCGTAGTTGGCAGTGTGATGAATCTCCGCTGAGCTCCCTCCAGCCTATCTATATATATTCCATAGCGAGGGTTCCATATCACTGAACCAAAACCCAATACATTATTAACATAGGCCAAGTATAGTGTACGCAACACAATGGGGTTCGTGAAATCGTACGCAGTTCTAAGGATAAAATCAAGCATACGATTAGATTTTTTCGTAATATGGTAAATATACTGATCAAAGAGTAGTTTCGAGTCCAAGATAATCCCAAGATCGCGTTGATCTTGAAGTTAAAGAAAACAACACTTGGAAAAATTCAAAAATAAGTGATTCTCTTCACAATAGAGGGCAAAACGATCCAAGTCCTCCTGGAAAAGTGATCGGTATAAAAGGACCTTACAAAATCGGAAGCACTTAGAGACATCATTAATTTAAAGAAGGAATAGCAATGGGCCAAGATGTGGCCCTGTGGAATACCCGATGTTACATGTATATCTCAAGACCTGAACTGACCCAATACAACTCGCTGAGATCTATTCCAGAGGTAAGACTCGAACCACCTGAGAAGACCCCCATGCACACCGATCCCAGCAAGTTTGGAAATCATGATGGAATGGTTAATTTTCTCGAAGGCCTTACTGAAATCAGTATACACGAAGTCAACCGAAAGTCCGCAGTCCATGCTACCTAGAATATATTCTATCTTTGAAAATAAATTAGTATTTACTGAGCGGTTTTTAACGAATCCATGTTGATCGACATTGAGTATATTCTTTATATCAAAAAACAGCATATCAGTCACGTTACTCTCGAGAAGTTTACCGATCACGCAAAGTTCAGAGATGGGCCTATAGTTCTCTATAACATTTTTATCGCCAGACTTTAAAACTGGAATAAAGTTGGCAAATTTCCACTTCTGGGGAAAAGAACCTTCTGTTAGTGATGTATTAAATAAAACATAGAATGGTTCGATCAAAATATTGGAACAATTTTCTAAAAAAGATGGCGAGATTTCATCGGGACCAACACCAATATTTGGCATCACAATGATCTTTTCTCTAATTTTATCTCTTATACTATAACACCCGATATTCAAAGGAGTGTCATGATGTTCAATGATCTTTTTTCCTATGGAAGGTTCAAATACTGGACCAAAATATTCACAAAACAGATCGCATATCATTTGCTGATCAGTGACAATTCCGGTTAGGGTTCTAATGGAATCGGGTATACAGGGGGAGTTTTTTTTACTGTGAACATAACGCCAGAAAATCTTCGGGTTTTGGTTGATGCTGTTCTTCACGCTTTCGATAAATCTTATGTAGTCTTGTGATATTAGGTACTTGGCCCTATCCCCTGAGAAGCTTGTAGGTCGAATAGTCCAATAAATTTCTATATATCTTCCAACGCCTATAGAATTTCTGTTTTTATTTGAGCACTCTTATAGAAGGGAGCGTGTACCAAGTAGGGTACTTTCTACAGTATCTGGGAAATGAGGAAACATACCTATCGAAAAGAGAACAGATGATCTCATAGAATCTCTCCGCAGAACCATCCAAATCCTGCCCAGAAATTTCGCCACTCCAGTCGATAGCTTGTAACGCCACATTTAAAGAGTCATAATCAGCAGGACTGAAATGAAATGGCAGAATCGTGAATTACCCAAATATCTTCTAAATGATGCCGAAACATCTATGTCAAATTCGAGTGAATTGTGATAAGAGTCCTCGGGTACTAAAGGGTGCTCAGTAAGTGCCAAATTAGTTATTTTGAAAGTGTTATTCAAAATCAAATCAAGTGTGTTATCCGAAACATTATGAAATTCATTGAACTGAACCATCGCCGACAGAGATATTGAATCTACGAATAAACTGGAATAGGAATCCGCAATATATTTTGGTATATAACACGAATTAAGTTGGTCAATTTCCCATGTGATACCTGGCAATTTGAAGTCGCCACAAATAACAAAAAGTTCCTCCCGGTTTTTTCAACAATATAATTCAACCAATCACAAAATTCAACCAGTGCCAAATGATCTCTGGGTGGAACATACACGCATCCAATATGTACCCTGCGCTCACTCTTCAAAACGATTGTCACACATAGGTCTTCACATTCAGAATACCACAGGTTATTAGAGAAGCTGATTAGGTCCACAGAAATCGCTATCAAAACACCTCCTCCCTTACACTTCTGCGAAAGCGTGGAATCTCTGTCCCGACGGAAAACCCTATAGGAAGGGTCGAATATTTCCGAATCGAGAACCGAGTCATTTAACCGTGTTTCCGTCAGACATACAATGTCAAATTCACAAGAAGATGTATTTTTTTTATTGTCGACAATTTAGAGTTTATATCACGGACGTTTTGATAATATCCTGTAAGTTCTATTACAGAACAACAAAAGATACAAACAATATAAAATCCGCACTAGAAAAACCTAGACGATTTTGTCCAAGTCTGTCTCTTCGGAGATCTTTATGATCTTGGATCTCCCGTCTCTCCTGACAAAGATAGATCCGTTGCATATACATGTGAATTTATAATTCCTTGATCGAGCACTATCCTTGGTCTGAGCATAAGCACTTTTTCACTCATGCCATTGATATTCTTATTGCTTTTCCACCTTTTAAAAGACTGGTATTCCTTCTCATATATCATCCTAGATTTTTGGAGCAAGAATAAACTTTCTGCTTTTAACACTGCATCTTCTACATCTGATGGCAGGTTTTTTCTTCTTGTGTTAATTCTTTTCCGTACATTTAGTTTTGCCTTCGTACACAAAACGCAAAAATACTGAACACTCCGCAAAAACCAGAAAGTAAAATTTGTTTCACATTTTTTGACAGAGTATTTCATATCCCCAGTACCGGAGCAACACAGTTGCGATTTTTGTGTCAAAACTTACAATTTTCTTTGAAATTTTTTTTTTACCTGATTTTGAAGTCTGGCTATAGAAAAAAATGTTGTATTGCACACGGCGATAAAATTGCATTATCTTCTCGTAATTAGCATCTTGACTGACGTCTCGACGCTAAAAGACACTAAAGATAAAGTACCAATTTATCATCTTGTACAATAAGTTACTATTATTCTCCTCGGTATTTAATTATTCAGTTTTATACTCATATATGGCCTCTTTTCTATGAGCATTAATCTATGCCTTGGATAGTTTATATCTGATGTCCTAGTAATGTGAATTTCATTTACAATTGCATTGATGAAGGATGCTCTATATTTATGTGACTTAATTGAGCATTTATATAAATATAAAGCTTAAACTGAAAATATACACATCCATTTGAAGTCACCCCACAAGATTCCATAAATCTCATTTTAAACATTGATCGAATCCTTTTGAAAGAAAAAGTTTATCAAATTCGCGTTGAGAGGATCTGATCGAAATAATAAAATTGTGTTGTGCAGAAATGCATTAGAAACGTTGTGAACTTCGCAGTGTTGTAGATTCAGTGCGAGAACGATATGCGAAATGTATTGAACAAGGCATTGGACATTGAAAATAATTGTTAGAGCATTACTAGTCTGTTTGCTATACTTTTTTTCATAAAATCTGTATCATTAAAATTCAGTTTATTTGTTTGAATTATAATGATTCGACAGATTAGTTCATGATTTCCATGACAATTACTTCAATATTCGATCATAAAGAGCTTCAACATAGAGCAAATTTAGGTTCGGAATATTTCAACTTTTCGTTGTTATCTTCTTAGCCATGATATTAGGGCAGAGGATAAGCAGCTAGCACAAAAGTTGATATGTCATTTGAAAGCACACTAAATAAACAATTTCTAGCTGAACAGAAAATATGTTCATAATTAATTAATTTTCATCGACGAAACTATTGGACAAATATGACTGATTTTGTTCACTTTAGAATCGCGATACTCATCTCCTCACTACGCCCACTTTAAAATATTTTTTGCACATTTTAACTTGTAGCAAATTTAATAGCCTTTCCAGACATGTTTAAAATTTGATGAGGCTGCAAGGATAACTGAGGTATAATTGAATTTATGGAAAAAATTGAAATATTTCGTGAAATCAAGAAAAGCTAAATTTAAGAATAACCATCAATATTTCATATTATGTGACATTTTTGTTGCAAATAATTTATATAATCTCACCTTGAAGTTCGGCCCTTTCTATAACCACAGCTCATACTCCTAATTGATGATACTTAGTACGGATCAGCTGAATTTATTTATTTGAATAACTACCGATAATGAACAAAGTTTGGCTGCGTATTATGAAGTTTCTTCTTTGTTACCCGAAGCAAAAAAACCATTCAGTGATGGGATTTTGATGAAAAAATGCACACTTTCAATGGCTCAACGCTTCATGCAGCCAAAGTTGACGGAAAAGTTCGAATCTGTAGCATTATCTCACCAAACAATGGCGCGACGAGTAGATTATATGGGCGAAAATGTTTCGAAATAATTATGTGATTCGTTGGACTTCAAAAGATTTCATTATTACGGAGGAAATGTTATATTTGATACCGTTACACGGAACAACTATAGGCGCTGATATCTTTCTAGCTGTCAATGAAACTGTCATAGACTACAGAGAATTTCTAAAAAGTTCTTCCATTGTAACTGATCGCGCAAAAGCTATGACGGGAACAGTTACAGGTTTCGCGGAACTTCTTAAAGAAAATGGCATTAGTTGCCCGTTGATTCACTGCATCATACACCAGGAATTCTTATGTGGAAAATATCTTTGAGTCAAACGAATTCCATGAAAGTTGTAAGAATAACTGGTGTGAATGTATACCAAGAGTTTGAAGAAGAACTCCCCACTCTACGTTCTGTACATTTTTGGTGACCAAGATTTAAGGTCTACGTTTGAGTTCAGTTACTCTTACCCCTTTTCATATAGATAGTAAGTTCGCCTTATGTACATTCTGTCAAGAAAGTACCGGGAATTATCGATTTAAATCTGGCGGGGCAATAAGGCAGGTAAAATTTTTTTTCCTAGGTTGGTACCACTGTCCTTAATTACTATGCCAAGCTTGAGCGGGATCTGTCAACTAGTGTGTTTGCAACAGCTGATTAAGTCAGTCGATGTCAGAGTGCGTGCCGATTTTTACTATGGGTGATTACGTTGAGCAAAGAATTTGTTTAAAGTTTTGTGTTGCAAATGAATTTTCGTTGCCGATGCATTGAAAATGTTGCAAAAGGCCTTTGGTGATAATGCTCTATCGAAAACTCGTGCATATCAGTGGTACAAAGCCTTCAAGGACGGTCGTGAAGTGGTCGCCCATCGACGGCTTCGATCGAAGATAACGTCGATAAAATTAAGGAAAGAGTGCTGGAAAACCGTCGTACCAGCTTGAGAGAGATAGCACATGATCTTAAGATATCCCACGAGTCCGCACGTACGATTTTGATTGATATTTTGGGCATGAGGAAGGTGGCCGCACGACTCGTACCGAAAGACCTGAATTTTCTTCAAAAACGTCATCGCGAACAGGTTGCTTCAGACAGGCTGGATCGCTGTAATTCCGATTCTACATTCATGGAACGCATTATAACTGGTGATGAGACCTGGGTCTACGAGTACGATATGCAAACAAGCCAGCAATCATCGGAATGGGTGGCAAAAAATGAGCCGAAACCGAAAAAACCACGCCAAAGCCGCTCTAAAATGAAGGTGATGCTCATTGCTTTCTTCGATATCCGTGGCGTGGTGCACTACGAATTCGTTCCAGAGGGTCAGACGGTAAACAAGGAGTATTACCTAGGCGTTATGAAACGTTTGCGTGAGCGTATCCGTAAGAAGCGGCCAAATTTGTGGGCGAACAACTCATGGATTTTGAATGACGATAACGCGCCTTCTCACCGAGCTACGATTGTGACTGACTTTCTCGCCAAAATATCAACAAACGTGCTTCAGCAACCACCGTATTCGCCGGATTTGGCTCCCTGCGAATTTTTCCTCTTCCCAAAACTAAAATTGCCCCTTCGTGGCACCCGTTTTGAGTCGATTGGAGCCATAAAACAAAATTCGGCGCGATAATTGGAAGTGCCGTTTGCATAGATGTATTGGAGCAAATGGAGCCGTTTTTGAAGGCGACCCAATAAATTTTGACGATAAAATGTAAAAATGTTGTTTTAATTGAAAATTCCTGGTACTTTCTTGACAGAGTAGTACATATACTTTGAAATGTAGTCTTTAAATAAACCACGTTTTCATTTATTCACAAACAGAATTATTATAAAATTGTGCTTTCACTAATTTAATAAACAACAGGTTATGGACTCTTAATGCAATTTTATTAAAGTTACTCAGTTGTTTGTGATAGTTTAAATAGAACATTATCGTATAGTGTAGGTTAATTTCACAAAAAGCAATGGTCTCCAGTTACCTCATGAACATACAAAAACTTTTAGGATGTGAGAATTATGATGAGTAGGCTTTCGCAGTCGAGAATGTATTTGTACTTGAAGGACAAATGCATCGAAGGTAGTGAGAAGGACACTTCGACTATAATCAAAGCAAAGGCAAAGCTAGTTCTAACCATTGACCCATCGTTTTTTCCACATCTGAAGGAATCCGAGGCAGCCGAACAGGTATGGACTCGCCTGAAGAAACTTTATGATGGCAGCGGATTCATGCGAAAAAATAGGTTTCTCACGCACGCTGATATCCGTCACATTAGAAAATCATGGAAGTATAGAGTCATACTTCAATCAAATAGTCGAAACTTCCCAGAAGTTAAGAAGAACGGGATTAAACATTGATGAAATGTGGATAAGATATCTTTTGTTAGCTGGTCTCCCTGATAAGTTTGCCCCCATGATTATGGCCGTTGAGAATTCAGGTATGACCATTACAACAGATTCCATCAAAACAAAACTCCTAGACATGCAGACAGATGGTGATACTAACGGTAATAATGGTGCATTCATTGTAAATAGAAAAGTTAATTACCGTAAGCAGTCGAAAGAGAAGGCAGGTAAAAATCGTAAAGACAAATCATCTGATGCTAAAGGATATGATAATTCTACTCGAAAAATGACGCACCGGTAGGAAGGACCTCAACAATATTATTTGCTACAAGTGCAAGTAGAATGGACATTATATGTCAAAATGTCCAAGTAAATTCGATGGTGGCTACAGTTCTGTGTTCACGATAGGTGACTTTGATGTCACAGATTGGTATGTTGATAGTGGATCAAGTGCTCATTTGACAGTGAATAAACAATGGATAATTAACTCCAGGAATCCCGATTTGAAAAAAATTACTGTGGCAAACATGACCAAAATTGCAGCTGAATGTGCTGGAAATATAAAAATTCAAACGTTGACAAATATGAAGCATGATATACTGTTGAAAAGTGTACAGTACGTACCAGGTTTATCTAGAAATCTCTTATCGGTGTCGCAATTAATAAAAAATGGAAATAAAGAACAGTTTGGCGAGAATGGTTGTAAGATTAATAACCGTCAAGGAATACTTTCTGCAAAAGCCAACCTGAAAAATAATATATGCAAATTGAACATTCGGTATAATAATTCTTCATGTTTTCAGGCAGTAAGCTGAGAAACCTGGTCACATTAATAATAATTATCTACAGATGACAGTCAAAATAGTAGATGGGATCAACTACAGAAGCCAAAATAGGGTTGATAAATTTGAAGTATGTTGCAAAGGAAAGCAGGCCAGGTTACCATTTCCAAAAGAAGGTTCTCGTTCAAAAAATGTTCTTGAAATTATTCATAGGGCCAATGGAAACCACTTCATTAGGAGGAGCAAAATATTTCCTCACCTTCATTGATGATTTTTCAAGGATGTGCTTCATTTACTTTTTGAAGACTAAGGACGAGGTATTCGAAAAATTCAAGACCTTCAAAAGCTTGGTGGAAAATCAGCAGAACACCAGTCTTAAGGTGCTGAGAAGCGATAACGGGACCGAGTACTGGAATAAAGATTTTGATAGATACTGGCAACATTCTGGCATCATTCATCAAACAACAAATAGCCACACTCCTGAACAAAACGGATTGGTTGAAAGATTCAACAGAACGCTCGTTGAAAGGGCGAGATGTCTTTTGTTTGATAATGATTTGAGTAAGTCTCTTTGGGCCGAAGCTTGCAATACGGCTTGTTACTCAAATAATCGTTCTGCTATTTCAAAGATACCAAAAACGCCTTTTGAACTGTGAACGGGAAGAAAGCCGAATATTGGCCACTTGAGGTTATATGGAAGCACAGCAATGATTCATGTGGCTAAGGTAAATAGGAAGAAATGGCACCAAAAATCAGTAGAGTATAGATTTGTAGGATACGATGAGACAACGAAGGGTTACAGGTGCTTTAACCCAGTCAGTAAAAAGTTTATCGTCAGCCGTGATTGAACGAAATCTGAAAAACACAGAAGAATCACCTCAGAAACAAATTTTAAAAGAGAATCCAGCTTCAGTGGGGGAAGAATCTGAATCATGTTCTTCCGAAACAGATGTAACTTCACCACATGATCTTGATTCATCTGATGTTGAATATATTCCTGACCAACTTCTTGACAATCAAGTAGAAACGGGAGTACATGGCTCTATGTGAGATAGCGGAAGAAGCCATCTATTTGAACAATGTTTTATGTGAGCTGACGGGAAGATTAGACTGCACATGTATATATAACAATTTTCAGAGTGCCCAGAAGTTGGCGAAAAATCCAGTCTTTCATGATAGGATCAAGCATATAGATATTACGTATCATCAACTAATTGATTATTGTTATTGTAAACTTTTGTTAAGTTGGGGTGTTGTGAATGTATACCAAAAGTTTGAAGAAGAACACTCTACGTTCTGTACATTTAGGTCTACGCTTGAGTTCAGTTACTCTTTCTCCTTTTCATATAGTTCGCCCGATGTACATACATATACTTTGAAATGTAGTCTTTAAATAATCCACGTATTCATTATTCACTAACAGAGTCATCATAAAATTGTGCTTCCACCAATTTAATAAACAAAAATAACAAATGTCTTTAGAGGCGGAAACAAAGCTTTGACGCATGAAAAATTTCGATATTTTTTAAGTTACATTGACGAAACCTATGGCTGGGCGAAGCCAGGAACGGTTTTTTTGCTTTATGAAAAGAAATACCTTTATTTCTAAGAAATGAAATAAAATTAGACACTTCTGAACTGCAAAATCGTATGCATGATCCTTCTTCCTGGCTGATCTTGCCTTTTTGACTGATATGACACAACACTTGAACGAATTGAATTTGAAGTTACAAGGACACAAAATTGCCAACTTGTATGGTTATGCGAATGGTTTTAGAAGTGAACTTAAATTGTTCGAAACGTCCCTAGAGCAGAATAATTTTTCTTTTTTCCGAGTTGAAAGAACATTACAGAGCTGGAAAATTTCGAGCAGCGATTTGCAGATTTAAAAGAATTTAAAAGTGATATATCACTTTTCAGTCATCCATTTACAATAACAATCGAAAGTGCAAAGACTAATTATATATTGAAATTATGTGACCTACAATCATACTCCTTTTAAAAGGGCGGACTAGAGTCTGGAATAGATTTTATTAAGCCCCTTTGCGAGCGTTTCTCCAAATTCTTGGCTCAAAAATGGGTTCGATAATGGGCAGTACCTATCTTTGTGAAAGTAAAAATATAATTCTTCATTATTAGATAAAACTCATTTACACACGTACTTTGTCTGGCAACAACTAATATTGATGTTGATATTAAATGGATTGTAAAAGATGAATTAACGAAGCACTAATATATTTTTATGTAACTGTTATATAGTAACTTTATTGCGCTATTAAACCTTTTCTTGAAAAATATGTATGCTAATTAGTAATTTGTATTGGTCCGGAATCATATGTGATCTCGACAGCCCTTCTTTAAATAGTGGTAGTAGCAGTAGGTATTACAAATCGGTTGAATTCATTTAACTATGAATGCGCGAGTGCTATCAGAATTCTGAAGTAACGACAGTGCCTTTATAATTTTTTTCAAGTTAAATTTATGTTGAACCTTGTTTGCTTGCTAGAATAATAAAGATGTCATTTTGGGGTCAGTAAAAACCTTCTACAAAGTCAGTCTGAAAAATAAAATTTCGCAGACAGTTTCGTTCAAAGCGTCGTGAACTTCGCTCTTGAAACTTTATTCTCCACATGAATTATATTCTTACGTCGATTTCTCTAAAAGTATATTTTAACATCCCTGATTCAGCAAACTTTTATTAACCAGACTTTTCCGTCGCTTGATACGATCTATTTGATGAGTTCATGAGGATGGCTTAAACACTTCCACAATTTTATATTTTGATTGCCTGAATGTGAGGCTAAGGCCGTTTTGAGTTGATTAAATGAGATCTTATCAAGTAGAGTATTCGCGTTAGATGATATTTATTCTTCATTTATTATTATTATATCGAATCTCTTTCAGTTAATTATAACAAACTATAAGTATTTAGAAATAATACAGTTTTAGTGAATAATGTGCTCTCTATTTTCCTTGTGTCTTTTGAAAATATTCATTGATGTTGAATCAATAAATTCAAAACTTCATTTACTACATCATCAAAAGTTCCGGACTGTTTAATATAATAGATAAATATAACAGACAAAAAAGATGATAATCTTTAAGCTAAATATCAAAAAAATATGGAGAGTTCAAGATTTCCAGGCCATTCAGAAAGATTTTTTGGGTCAATTAAGAAACATGTCATTTGGTGGTATTCTATGAGAAAATTTAATTGAATCCTTCCTTACTTGATGGAAATTTATTTCAATTAAATAAATAATAAAAAAATTTGTTGCCTGTAAAGTCGGTATACGGGCGAAAGTTTTACGTGACAACGACTTTGAGTGGTAAAATAATTTTAATGTGAATATTCATTCGTATAGTAGGAAGAAGGATGAAATAATAGTAACAATTTAAAACATTTATTTATACAAAGAATTATATTTAAACCATTAATTTATACAAAGAATCTCGCACTGAATTTCATATTAACAAAATTTTATTTATCAATCAGTTGTTATAAGTTATTAATAAATTTAACTTGTTTTACATTGTTATAAATATAAAAGCTAAATTTAAAAGTTAGAACATTTATTTAAATCACATTAATTGTTAATATCAATCGATTTTAATTCAAAGTGTATTTTCTAAAAGGAGAAAACTAATTCACATTTGATCTTTGAATTTGTAAATCGCGCGCTTACGACCTTGCGCAGTGATTAGTCGTCTCGGTTTGAATGTTTGAAAGTTTCGATTTGACAGGTTGGAGGTTAAACATTGTTATTTCAATTTTTTACATAGCAAGTCGCGCTCATTTTTTCAAGTTAAACAAATTATTATTGGTTGAGAAACGATTTCTACTACTTTTTTGATTGAAAACTACCACAACATTGTGATTACTACAACATAACCTATTCACTTATGTCTTAGTCATTTATTTCATCATGTTATATTATCAGTCTGAAATTATTTACCTTTGCTGTTTGAATTGTTGCGATGGACGAAACTACCTTCACATTATCACTACACAATCGTTTTACAATTAACTGGCAACGTGTAAACTTGTATGCAGGCGCCTAAGCGAAATAGAAGCGCAAGACATGAACCGGTGTGTATGCCTATCTCTCTTACTCTCTCTCGCTCTGTCTCTCTTGCTCTTAGGCGGGCTAACTGTGCTCGAGTGGAAGGGATGCGTGCCTTTCACTTTTTATGTCTGTCTCTCTCGCTCTTAGGCGGGCTAACCATGCCCGAGTGGAAGGGACGCGTGCCTCTCACTCGCTCTCATTGTGAGCGCATAACGTGAGCGGAGCGTAACGCAGTTTCTTGAAGTGTCACCCGGCAAACCAATTTATAAGACGTTGTCACGTCAAAAATATTTTTGCAATGTTTATATAAAATATAGTCCGTCTAAAAAGTATCCGGGAGAAACAAAGCTCAATTGTAATTATTTAGTTTAGATTTGTAATTATTGAATAAATAAATTATAGCAAACTATTCATCTTATTACTTATACAACCTCCATTCAACTGTAAACACTTGACTGAATGTCGAGGTACACCCGAAACGAGATCAACTCCATAATTTTAGGTCATGGTCGTTGAGAAGACTTTTTCGTTTTGTACCAACTGATTTCTTCTGTTTCAAAAGGTAGGTTTGGTAATTTTAATTTCATTATGGATAATTTCATAGTTATTGTTGGAATTTTATCCAAATTCATTTAAATGAGTGACATATTGAATGCGAAATGTCTGACGAATATTTCCTCTGGCGCTCGTGAATACTCTTCTTAAAGGACTCTTAAAAACTCCAGAATTATTGCTTTTATTTGTTTCATTTTTGTTATTTTTTATATAAATACTAAAATTATTTACCAATCTAAAAGCTGTATCCGAGTCGAATTTTATTTTGAAATACTTGTCATTATTATCTTTTCATAATTCGTAAAGGATAAATCTTCATTTTTCAGTCATTTTTTGTAAAAGAGTGTTTTTTGTGTAAAATTCTTAAATCATAATTGAACTATAGTCGTTATTGAATTCAATTTCCCTAACAATATTCAATTCTCTTAAGAAGTTATCGCGGTTCATAGGTACGTTAACCAATCTATGATGAATCATACTGTGATATGCCAAAAACCGCTAGAAACACAAATTCAGGAAATATGTTGAAAAAAATTGTCCTGAAATATTTGGTTGAGATAGGTAGTAGAGCTGTGAGGGAATTAATGGAAAGAAAATAGGAAAAAAAAACATTATAAATCAGAGGTAAGCTTCATTTGGTTTGAAGGGTAGGTAAGGTTATTTTTTGTCTTATATATGCTTAGAATTTACATCTTGATTTTGTCCACGCTCGGAAATCCTCCTTGTGGAGTATTATTATATGTTTATTAAGCTTAAGTAAGAAAATTATAACATACTTGTATATGTACAGCAATAAACATTATTATTTATATGCTGCCATTTTCTGGTTAATAGGATGATTCAATGTGTGATGATTAGTAATATCTGTATACGCAAATGTAAACCTGAAGAATCCGCAGTGTTGGTGAAACAATTGTTGTTAATTAATAAATTGTGAAAATTTTCTTTTCAATTTTATGAAACGACATTTTATTTTGATTCACTAAGAATAGCGTTTTTATTGAAGGACATACAAGACTAGTGAAAAAAATTGAGATTCAAAATATTTCATTATAATATGATAGGAATTATGAGCTATTGTGAACAAAAAGTATTTTGAATCGGGACAAAAACACAAACACAGCCCAATATGTTTTACTGTTCGCCGAGAGTAAGCGCTGACTTACGTGTTTCGATGCTTTTTGGCACATCTTCAATACAATGCTGTAATGTCGATGAATGCAACCCAACCACGTACCTTATTCGCTCTGCAAAAAGACATTAATATTTTACCAAACAATAGCGCCATCTAATGCACCGAATAAATATACGCAGCATACCCCATCAAGCTAATTTAAGACGTATACTTTGTTTCCGGTTACTTCAAGCGTTACAAAGAAGGAAACTTCCTCATGCTCAAGTCATATACTATTAATCCGCGATGCCAATAATCAGCATTTCTCTCCATATGAATTGATTCATTTGGAATGCATGTCTGTAAGAGCTCAAAATTCAAAACACAGCCGAATAGGTTTTGTTGATCGCCGGGTAAAAGCAGCAGACATGCATGTTTCAATACTATTTGGCAAATCTTCAGAGCAATGCTGTAATTCTTATGAATGCAACACAGCCACGCATATATTTTTGGCCTACATAGATATGCCAAAAAGTATTGAAACATGCATTTCTGCTGCTAATGCTCGGCAATAAACATTAAACATATGCAAGTTGCTACGTCCCAATTAGAAAAACTTTCTGTTTACTATATATCATACTCTTTATAATATTTCGAAATAATATCTGCGATTGAATCATTTAAAATATCAGTATTCAGTTGAGGAAAGAGATGATTGACGGACGGAGCTTGATCAGGTGCATAAGGGGACTATTTAAGGAATTCAAATCCTGTATCATACATTGACTCAATTGATCCTCGATTACATCTAGACTCTTCCACTGGTACTTGCGCTGCTAAAATATTTACACAAATATTTCTGCAGCAGGATCGACAGGCAGTGAGTATTCCTAGTATGCTTTATCACTTCTCTCGCGATCAAGTTTTGGCAATGGCTGACGACTAAATTTCAGCCACAGTGCTTTGTCTCTCTAATTTGTATACATATGTGAATGTCTTGAAAATATACGTGGGTCCCAAAAACCTTTCCATCATATCAAACGCAAACCAAATTGGTTTCCTCGTCATCTACGACTAATCCATATTTAAAGGAGTTCTGAATCCTCTTGAGAAAAGGCCTAAAATGTAGTTACAAGTGATTTTTTCTTAGCTTTCAGTTCCTCAATTGGAATATCCCTCATATTATGAATAATTCTTCTCCAAGCATCATGCACTTTGTGATTGCGTTTGCGATTTTCATCTGTGTAATTAAAACAAATTGTAGAAATTACTATGTTTTACTACAAAAAAATATATATTTATTACACATTTTTTTGTGACTCGAGTTTCGGGAAATGAACTATCCCATCATCAGATAACGAGTTGTCTAAACTAATAAACTAAAGCAGAAAGTTTTCAAGCAGATTTTAAACACGAAAATTATCATGCCTCCGAAATTCAAACCGTCTCCATTTGATCGATTTCTGATTTTTTTCTGGTCCATAGATATAAGCTCAAGTAATTCAAAGCAACAAGAGGCATTATTATAATAAAGCTCTCGAGTGAATATGGTGTTGTGAGGGAGCTTCTACTTCTTAATTAGGGATGCGACGTTTCGTTCTAAACATGCGCACCCCAACAAAATGCACATATAATAAAATAAAACCATCTACTTAATATATAGGTGATTAGAACAATGAGAACTGAATATATGGCATGAAGGCGTGAAAAAGAGACATTTTTATTTTATGAGGGTGGCAACTGTTATAATGTATTAAAGAATCTAAATATGTAAAATTCAAGGGAATTATCATTTCTTGTGATCTGAATATCTAAAAATTTTATTGATTTTTGGGAAAACTGTGTATTGGATGATCTATGTGTAGCGTTTATGAATACGTTCCGGTATTTAGGTGCTATAAATGTGGCAACTTTGATCACAAAGCTAATGAATGTACAGCAGAAGATCGCAGAAGTACAATGTTTACATTGTACAACAGTAAGTCATAATACTGAGAACTGTCATAGCGATCAATACAAGTGTTTCAATTGTGTGTCCATGAATGAAAAATTCAAATTAAATTTAAAAGTTGATCACAATATATTTGACATTAACTTTTCAGTGTATAGAAAAAAGTAGAAGCTAAGAAGAAAGATATTAAAATGTCACATCGTAACGTTCAGTAGCCAATAAACCAGTTTAAACCTATTAACTTCAAGATTATGCATCAAAATATTATCTCTTTGAAAAACGAAGTTGATATTCTTGAAGTTCTTCTGAATAATGAGAATAGAAGTGTATTTTGTTTGACGGAACATGGTCTTTCTATTGAAGATTGTGACCTTGTCTCTTTTAGTGACGATATAGTCAATAAGAACAAGACATCAGGAGTATAAAGGTTAACTTGTGGTACATGCCCATATGTATACATTGGCCAAACTGGTAGATCTTTCGAGAGTAGGATTCATGAACATCAGAGTTCATTCGTTAAGAATAAATCAAATTCTAATTATGCCAGGCATCTCCAAGAATTGGGACACGATTTTGACAATAATTTTGAAGTTCTCCATATCGAGAACAAATGCAATAGACTGGACCTTTTAGAAGCACTGGAAAAACAGGCACCATAAAAAAATATTTTTGCTGAACGGCCAAACAGATGTGAACCGATCTCCGTTATTGAACCTTTTTTAATAACTTTTGAAAATTCCCCAAAAACTCCATTTCATCACGTATTTTGTTAGTCAAACTTGTATTTAAGGAGAAAGATTTTGTAGAGATAGTTAGTTACCATACTCACACGATGAACTCAATATGTAATTGACGAAACCATTGTTGTGAACAATGAATATAAGCGGAAATAAAGTGTTTTACTTCAAATCATATATGAAATATTATATTGATGTTTCATTGGCTTTCAAGAAATGCTCGTTGAAAGATAAAAATATTATTATAGCAAACTTTGGATCACACCTGACTTCCAGACACTTGCAAGAACTATACCATGAATTAATAAATAGAAACTTTGATGAGAAATTTTTGAAATACTACAAAAAATAGAAATAGATATATACAAAAAAGATAACCGAAGCAGAAAGAACTCACAATATTATACTATTTCAGCAGACAAATCAAGAGCGGCTTGAAGGGTTATAAACAGAATATTGCACAAAAAGGAGCATAAATCGTAAACCTAAAAAAATTCAAACTAATAATTGTATTATTGAGGAAAATAAAAAAATGGTTGAATATTTCAATGACTTCTTCCTGAACATTCCGTTAAACTCAAATAAAAAAATTCCGCAAGGTACGGCTATATGTGAATTGTTCTCAAAGGTGTCAGAATCAATGTTTCTGACACCTGTAGATGCAAAAACGGTTACTTATGTTTTGAAGAGCCTTAAAAATTCGAATAGTGTTGAGATTGATGAAATAAACTCTAAAGTCTTTTTATCTTCGTTTTGATAAAATCATCATATTCCTTAGTAAATATAAATTGATACATGCTGCACAGCACGGATTCCTCAAGGAAAATTCGACACAACAGCTAATTAGGACTTTATGAGGGGGTTATATGATGCTATAGAAAGAAATATGAAAAGTGTAGGTATTTTATTTGCATTTGACATGGTACGCCACGAATTACGTTTGAAAAAGTTAAAGGCCTACAGTGTGGGAGGGAAAATAAATGATTTGTTGAGAACTTATTTAACAAGACGAACCCAATTCGTCGAAATCGATTTTATAAGGTCAGAATGACAGGATTCGGTGTTCCCCAGGGCTCCGTACTGGGTTATTGATCATGTTTGTCAATGACTTACCTCACATAGATGATAAAAATTTGATTGAAATATATGTAGATGATATAAGCTATTTATGCTGTCAGGAAAACAAAGAAAGTCTGAGAAAATGTGCTTTAGAAATGCTTGACAAATTTCTAGACTGGTTCAATAAAAATCGTCCATGTTTGAAAACTGAAAAAACAGTATTCGTGTATTTTTCACCAAGGACAGTAAATCCTACTGGGAAAAGTATTCAACAGGTCTCGAAAACAAAATTCTTAGGCTTATATCTAGAAAATGATGTAGGACAGGGGAGTCATGTTTACTCTGTATGTAGTAGCTTGTCGTCAGCCTGTTATGCTGTATATAGATTGAGAGGATTGGCTAATTTTGAAATAATGAAGTCATACTATTATTCACATATATACTCCAGAATAAAGTATAGTATGATTGTCTGGGGGTGCTCATGAGTATTCTCCGTTCAAAAAAGAGCTATCCGAATTATACTAGGTGTACAGAGATATGCTCCCTGTCGGCAATTGTTTGTTAGCGTTGGGCTACCCACTGTGCCTTCTATATACATTCTGTCAAGAAAGTACCGGGAATTATCGATTTAAATCTGGCGGGGCAATAAGGCAGGTAAAATTTTTTTTCCTAGGTTGGTACCACTGTCCTTAATTATTATGCCAAGCTTGAGCGGGATCTGTCAACTAGTGTGTTTGCAACAGCTGATTAAGTCAGTCGATGTCAGAGTGCGTGCCGATTTTTACTATGCGTGATTACGTTGAGCAAAGAATTTGTTTAAAGTTTTGTGTTGCAAATGAATTTTCGTGTGCCGATGCATTTAAAATGTTGCAAAAGGACTTTGGTGATAATGCTCTATCGAAAACTCGTGCATATAAGTGGTACGGAGCCTTCAAGGACGGTCGTGAAGTGGTCGCCCATCGACGGCTTCGATCGAAGATAACGTCGATAAAATTAAGGAAAGGGTGCTGGAAAACCGTCGTACCAGCTTGAGAGAGATAGCACATGATCTTAAGATATCCCACGAGTCCGCACGTACGATTTTGATTGATATTTTGGGCATGAGAAAGGTGGCCGCACGACTCGTACCGAAAGACCTGAATTTTCTTCAAAAACGTCATCGCGAACAGGTTGCTTCAGACATGCTGGATCGCTGTAATTCCGATTCTACATTCATGGAACGCATTATAACTGGTGATGAGACCTGGGTCTACGAGTACGATATGCAAGCCAGCAATCATCGGAATGGGTGGCAAAAAATGAGCCGAAACCGAAAAAACCACGCCAAAGCCGCTCGAAAATGAAGGTGATGCTCATTGTTTTCTTCGATATCCGTGGCGTGGTGCACTACGAATTCATTCCAGAGGGTCAGACGGTAAACAAGGAGTATTACCTAGGCGTTATGAAACGTTTGCGTGAGCGTATCCGTAAGAAGCGGCCAAATTTGTGGGCGAACAACTTATGGATTTTGCATGACGATAACGCGCCTTCTCACCGAGCTACGATTGTGACTGACTTTCTCGCCAAAAACTCAACAAACGTGCTTCAGCAACCACCGTATTCGCCGGATTTGGCTCCCTGCGACTTTTTCCTCTTCCCAAAACTAAAATTGCCCCTTCGGCGCACCCGTTTTGAGTCGATTAAAGCCATAAAACAAAAATCGGCGCGAGAGCTAAAGTCCATCCCGGAAAGCGCCTATAAAAAATGTTTCGATAATTGGAAGTGCCGTTGGCATAGATGTATTGGAGCAAATGGAGCCTATTTTGAAGGCGACCCAATAAATTTTGACGATTAAATGTAAAAATGTTGTTTTAATTGAAAATTCCCGGTACTTTCTTGACAGAGTAGTATATCGTGGAATTATTAATATTTGTTAAATCAAATTTGGAAAAATTAAGAAGAAACTGTGACTACTATGATTATTCTATAAAACATAGTGAGGAACTTTCTATACCTAGGAATAGATCGAGCATATTTGAACATAATCCTTCCTTTATGGGTATTGTATTATATAATGCTTCACCTAATTCGATTAGGGAACTGTTGAATATACTTGCTTTTAAACGTACTGTAATGAATTTATCAACAAGAAAGTGCTACTATTGTTTGCAGGAGTTTCTAAATGATAATGAACTAAATTAAATTTAGGATGGCTGTTTTTGTTGTGTAATTTTTTTCCTTCCCTCAGCCTTTTTTCTTTCTGTCATTGATTTGTCCTATATTGTAATATTCCAATCCACAGGACCAATAAATATTATAATTATGAACTCTTCAGACATGCGTGTCTACCTATAACACAAGTGACCATGGGTTCCATGGTCGTCCGGAGCAGTCGTCGAACGCTATGTGCTCTGCCCTACTTGAACCGGGCGGGGACGGTCAGTTGGGTATTGTGTGATCTGGTCGTGTCCTCTATATGCTACGCTAGGAAGCAGAGCAGAATGCCGGCCGAGGAAGGTCGCTACAACAATAATAATGCCCTTTACTTCCGAATTCAGCAGTAAAGATCACATAGGATGGAAACTGTGTCATACTTAGAGAGCTAAAAAAACTAACCCTGAAACATACAATATCAGGCGGAGACCAAAAAGCACAAATGAAAAACATATCGAAACGGAACACACTAATGCACCATATGTATAAAAGATATCTCTGATTTCATGTGGTTCAAGGGATACCAAACATTCTGAAAGTTCTTTCCCAAATTTATCATAGTCCTCGAGAAATTTAAGATTGATAGGAAGCGGTCCGAATAGTTTGAATCCCACATACAGTGGGTGGACCATTTTCATAAAAGGCGGATTTATGCTGCGGATACATAGAGTTCATGGTTCGGGTCTGATATTTATGATCAAAAACAAAATTTCTGCTCTTAAAACGTTGAAAAGAATATGTCACAACATGGTATATGTCCATTCAACGTCTTAAAATTACATTTCCTGAAAACGCCCCCGTATCATTCCCAATAATCTGCAATAATTCTGAGGACTCTTTTCTATATTATGAATATTCTTTGAAAAGAACCAGTGAGTGCCCTTGTAAATAATCCCATAGCGAACAACTGATTGAAAATAAGATAAGATAGATAGTTTTCAGCTGCTGACAACACAGATAACTTCTTATAATACATATTGAATAAACAATTTTTCCTAATGAATTACATGAGTTATTAAATACATTGATATCTCGCAAACCTCTTGATAAAACATCTTGGATATTAATAATGTAAATAAATCACTTGGCTTAAGTTTCACAACACAAAATTAAACTTTTGCGAAACTTCAGCCAAAGATTTATTCACCCTATTAATACATGAGTTATTGATGTGTATTAGTGTGAAAAATCATAATATGAGTTTCTTATTCATTTCTAGTATCGTCTCATTTGCTATTTCAACCTCATGTTAAAGACTATTTTCATCAACTAATATATTCGTGTCTTCTGCGTCGTTAATCATAGTGACTTTCTTATTCACGTTTTAAATCGGAAAAATTTAATTCATTTTTCTTCATTTTCACCATTTGTTTGCGATTCGATGGATAAGATAGAATCAAATCTGTCAATATAGCAGAGTATATTCATGCTGTTCGTGATGTCTTAATTACTCTGTATTATTATTATCATCCTGATACTCTTAGATCTTCTGTGGGGATTCCTCAGAAGCTTTTTGTTAGGTTGTTCGGAAAGGAATGTGAAGAATTGTCAGGTATGTAGAGATACCTTTTTGAATTCTTTGGAAGTAATTGATTAAAGGTTAACCAATAAGTATGCAAATTCTTGGTTGAGCATACTTCAAATGGGGGTTAAAGAGGGATGTATATTAGACTTTAATGCTTTATTTACAGCCTAAATATATATATTACAAGTTTACAGATTTGAATATAAAGAATTGTCAGTAGAATTGTACATATAGTACAAATTGTATCTATGTGGTGAAAACGCTATCTTGATAGTGAAATAGTTTTTCTTTGAGCTTTTTCAATTTTATTGGTTTCACTTTGCACAAATCAATATACATTCTGTCAAGAAAGTACCGGGAATTATAGATTTAAATCTGGCTGGGCAATGAGGCAGGTAAAAAATTTTTTTCCTAGGTTGGTACCACTGTCCTTAATTACTATGCCAAGCTTGAGCGGGATCTGTCAATTAGTGTGTTTGCAACAGCTGATTAAGTCAGTCGATGTCAGAGTGCGTGCCGATTTTTACCATGGGTGATTACGTTGAGCAAAGAATTTGTTTAAAGTTTTGTGTTGCAAATGAATTTTTGTGTGCCGATGCATTGAAAATGTTGCAAAAGGCCTTTGGTGATAATGCTCTATCGAAAACTCGTGCATATCAGTGGTACAGAGCCTTCAAGGACGGTCGTGAAGTGGTCGCCCATCGACGGCTTCGATCGAAGATAACGTCGATAAAATTAAGGAAAGGGTGCTGGAAAACCGTCGTACCAGCTTGAGAGAGATAGCACATGATCTTAAGGTATCCCACGAGTCCGCACGTACGATTTTGATTGATATTTTGGGCATGAGAAAGGTGGCCGCACGACTCGTACCGAAAGACCTGAATTTTCTTCAAAAACGTCATCGCGAACAGGTTGCTTCAGACATGCTGGATCGCTGTAATTCAGATTCTACATTCATGGAACGCATTATAACTGGTGATGAGACCTGAGTCTACGAGTACGATATGCAAACAAGCCAGCAATCATCGGAATGGGTGGCAAAAAATGAGCCGAAACCGAAAAAACTACGCCAAAGCCGCTCGAAAATGAAGGTGATGCTCATTGTTTTCTTCGATATCCGTGGCGTGGTGCACTACGAATTCGTTCCAGAGGGTCAGACGGTAAACAAGGAGTATTACCTAGGCGTTATGAAACGTTTGCGAGAGCGTATCCGTAAGAAGCGGCCAAATTTGTGGGCGAACAACTCATAGATTTTGCATGACGATAACGCGCCTTCTCACCGAGCTACGATTGTGACTGACTTTCTCGCCAAAAACTTAATAAACGTGCTTCAGCAACCACCATATTCGCCGGATTTGGCTCCCTGCGACTTTTTCCTCTTCCCAAAACTAAAATTGCCTCTTCGTGGCACCCGTTTTGAGTCGATTGAAGCCATAAAACAAAATTCGGCGCGAGAGCTAAAGTCCATCCCGGAAAGCGCCTATAAAAAATGTTTCGATAATTGGAAGTGCCGTTTGCATAGATGTATTGGAGCAAATGGAGCCTATTTTGAAGGCGACCCAATAAATTTTGACGATTAAATGTAAAAATGGTGTTTTAATTGAAAATTCCCGGTACTTTCTTGACAGAGTAGTATAATTACAAATAAATAATGTAGATAACACATTTACTTCCAGGCCTTTAGTGCGTTATGGGTAACTGAGAGAGAGAGAGAGTTTTTTGGAAGATTAACATGAAAAATGCGAATATAAAATAATTCAAGAGTAGAGATAAATGCGTTTCATAAGTTAAGAGAACTCACTTCTAGAGAATGTGCGTGGGATCAGAACTTAAGTTCGAAAGGAGAATATTGCGTGACTGTTTGCTCGAGGAACCCAACTTTCTTGACTGACTGATTTATACAGGGTGCGTATCAGGTGACCGGTCGAGAGAATTTTTTCAACTATACCTTTCTGCTAACTCGTTTATAAAGGGGGAGTACCTCGTGACCGTCTGGTCGAGGGAATAGAATCAACTGTGCTTTTCGGCTAGCTGGCCGAATCAGAGAGTGGATTGGAACTTGAAAAGGTGGCCCAGGTAGATTTCGATACGACATTCAACTGTTATCGTCTCAAAATGGCTAATGAGTTCCTAGGAAAAATCTAAGGGACAAATATTTTCGTTTACTCGTTTAGGTTTCTAGGAATTAAATGAGACATATTTGAAAGATGCTGTACTCCGGGTACGTTATTATCATATAACGTTGCATAGTGAATAAAAAATTCTTCGTTCAAAGTAAATTTCAACAAGAAATTTCGTTTTTTTTTTTGGGAAAAGGGAGAAAATTTCCGTAAAATGAATAAATATTTTATTAAATTATGTATTAGCCATCCTGGTACAACACCTTTTGCCATCTTTCTGTTAGTAGTATGATACCACGCTGATAAAATTTTTGGCCTATTGTAATTTTGTAAAAGATATTTTGAAGAAGTTTGATTCCACCTTTGAAACTAAAATAACGGAGGGTCCCAAAACTGAATCATGACTATATCGAAATTAATTTCCTTAACATGGATGCATGCATTCGTGATTTCACAGCAAACTTTATTGAAGCCGAGGAAATCAATGACTTGAGAGAGTGTGACAGGGCAATGTTAAGGATAGAATTGGAGTAAATATATTTCATAAAAATAATAGGAGCATATCTAAAAATTCTGAAGAACTTGCGATTTCGCTTTCTCAGTTGGAGTCAGAATTCGATGTTATTGTACTCACCGAGACCTTTGAAATCGAGAATGCAAACGTTTATCAACTAGGTGGATACAGTGCAATTTATAACGAAGGAAAAGTTAATAAAACCGATGGTACAATAGTATATATTAGAAATAACTACAAGTGGACATAAAACATTGTGGATGTGTTCAACATACGGACCATAGAATTGCTGGTTCCGGTTACATTGTATAAACATAAATTATTAACTCAATTAAAGTCAAAAATATTATGAATAAAGTTTTGCGATGGTTAATTCAGCTGATTCAGATGAGAAACGTACATAATGTCGTGTACATTTGAACTCGAATTTATTTTCTGATCATTTTGAGCATCTGCTCGAAAAGACCACAGAATTTCAACATGTCGTGACGTTCGCTTTTCAAGATCTATTTCGGTTTGCAAAACCGACGTCTTGCCATGACATAAAATGCTACTGATGTATGTTATACCCATAACGGAAGTATGAAAAACGTAATTTGAATATCAATATAAGAGGGGAACCATCGTTTCCCTCATGAATAATGATTTATCGTCGGAATTTAGCGAATGTTTCACCCGACAGCCTAACCTCAGTGCTCGTTTCTGATGTGATGCACGAGGTCGAATAGATTTGACCCGGTGCATTCGTAATATTTTTTAATGCATATTATCATTCTGTGGTTTATTTGAAATAACGAGATGGCATTAAATAATCACCTTATACAGTAATCGATAATAAATATATGTTCAAACATTTCGACAAAAATTCTACAGAATGAGTAAAAAATTTTGGTATCATTATAAGTAGGAAGAGATATGCCAAAAATATTAAATTAGCTACGCGATCTTGAACAGAAATTCGAAAAAAAATATATAGATATATTTTCTCAATCTCTCAAAACATGTAGCACATCCTCAAAAAACAATTAGAATTCCGATAAGGTCAGTCCATCTTCACAGTGAAAGAATAAAATATAAAATAAAATCAATTAACAATAAATGAGTTACCCCTAAGACTATTATTATAGCTTAGAATGGCTTGTTCTAATTTATTTGGAAAGAGTGAATTTCTATTCTGTATCGTACTTAATTGTTCAATAAAGGTTGAATGAACTCTTTCAACTAAAGCATTTGAATTAGAGTTATAATCTGAGATATAATAGATCTCGATTTTGTGTATTTTACAGAAATCTTGAATAACATGATTTTTAAATTCTAATCCATTGTCACAAGCGATTTTGCTGGAAATACCATTATGACTAAATTAGAGTAACAATTTGTCTAAAGTTTCAGTTCCAGTTTTCTGTAAAAGGGGGTAACATTGACCAAATCTAGAAAAAGAGTCTATTATGCTCAGGCAATATGTTTGATTGAATCTAATAGTGTCACATCGAACATGGCTAAATGGTTTGGAACCTACAGGGTTGGGTTTGAACTGTAATTGAATAGGTGCCCTTTCGTATTTTTTTGACATAATTCAAAAGAGTTAATGTTATTTCGAACACCTTTATTCATGTTCGGCCAGTAATATTTGCGTTTCAAACTGATTGAATTTTCCCGTGAAGCACGATGTATCGTTTTGGTTTCATGGTATTTTTTTATCCTGAGGAGTTGTTTCTCTTTATCTTCAACGTCTTCTAAATATCTTTTCGAAATTTTCAAATCGAAGGGTTCATGAAAAATTTTTTTTTGAAAAAGTTCAATAAGGGGTTTTTTCTAATTTTTGTGAAACAAAGTATAAAGTATATAATTTTTTTGTTTGCACATATTATTTAATGAACTTAAACAAATCGTCATCGATTGAATTTATGGATATTCTAAATCTGAGTTTATCTTCGAGGAGTTTAATTTTCGTAACATTATAGCCAGATGCTGTTTTCAATATAATCTGTTAAGTTGATGAATTAAGACTTCTTTCAGTATGAGGGAGATCTTAAATTGGGTTTTCTATATTACTATGAATTGTAACATATTCAGTTCCTTAATCTAAATTTTCATGCTGTTCATTGTTTTCATTTCCGACATTCAGAAGGTTTAAACATTCATCTAATTCTTCGTCAGTTACAAGATTACAATTGAAATAAGACCATCTTCGATACCATTAATATATTTAAAACTTTCATTAATTTTTTTTTTGATAATTTATGAATAACCATGTTTATATCGGATTTTCCGAAAACACATTTCAACATATTCAAAATAATTGGCCATGTTAATCGGTCCAATCCACATGCACTTTGTGGTAAAGCTAAAAATTTCTCATTTTTCATATCACATATTTTCTAAGGTTCAATAGTGATTTGTAAACAGTTTTATACTCAGGTTTTTGGTAATGAAATTCTTTATTAACGAAATAATAAATATTTCTGTTATTTTCATGGATTAAGGTGACTTCCCTAACTAATTTATTTTGATTTTTCAATTTTCCTATTAGGAGTACAAATTAGTTTCCGCCGTTTTTTAACACAAATTAAATATTTATTATAGAAGAACGGTAATATAAATTTATTTAAAATATTGCCCATCATTTGCAACCACTTTTTTTCCATCTCTCAGGCAGCATTCAAACCCCACGTCTGAAGAACTCCTTGTCTTTTGAGGCTATCCACGAATCAACCCAATTTTTGGTATCCTCATAAGTGTGAACCGCTGCGCCGTCAGAGCATGTGCCATGGACCGGAACCGGTGATAATCGGACGGTGCAATGTCTGGTGAATACGGTGGGTGGGGTAACACTTCCCAATCAAGTGTTTTCAAGTACTTTTTCACGGGAGCCGCAACATGTGGACGAGCATTGTCATGCAGAAGAATAATTTTTTCTTGTCTAGAATAGTATTGAGGGCGTTTTTACTTTAGAACTTGGCTCAATCTCATTAATTGTGATCGATAGAGGGCTCCAGTAATTGTTTCGCTCGGATTAAGCAACTCATAATACACTACACCTAGCTGATCCCACCAAATACACAGCATAAGTTTTTTTTCCGGGAATATTCGGTTTTGCTGTTGATGTTAAAATTCAGAAAATATTGGCAATAAAACTGTTTGATTATAAGTTTCTTGCTTCATGCAAGCAGTCAATGTGGTTGATTCATTGGAAATATTATCAGGAAAATTATTATGAGCAAATTTTGGATCAATTAAACAAACTGAACATCCACTATCAATCAATAATATACATTTAAAATATTCTAATTCAATATAAGATAATTGATTAGTATTACCTGAAGTAGAATTTAAGTCAAATCGTTTTCTGGACTGGTTTCTTGAAAATTTTTGTTCACAGCGATTGTTTGAATTCACTTTAGAGTTCGATGTTGATTTTAAATGTGTCAATTCTTCAAAAGTATAATTGGGATTAGTTTCTTATTGAAATATGTCCTTTGAGGATTGTTATGTATTGTGTGGAATAACTATTCCGTTTATGGGGATAATTCCTTGTCTATTATATAAATATTTCAAAAAATTTTTAAAAAATTTAAAAAAATTAGCCTTCTACATATTTAATTCCAAAAGATTATATTTAATGATTATAACTTCTGAAAATAAATTAAAATAATGTCGTATAAGTACCACTTATATCATGATATAAAATAAACATTCATTATAAGACATCCGAATAGTATAACAAAATCCAATAAATAAAAATTATTAAACAAAATCCTATAAATTAAACATTTTGAATAGACAAAATTTTGTTTCTGCTTATCAATCTTATGAAAACCAATATCTTTCAAGAATATCCAACATAATCTTAAGAATTTCATCACAAAACTATCTTACTTAGACTATTCAATATTATTGGATATCTAACCAAGGTACTTTATATAAAAACTCAAGATATGCAAAACATTACTGAAAAACAAGTTTTAAGATCGACTTTGCTCATCAGTATTCAAATATTCATATTCAATAAATATAACATCAATTAATAATAAATATTTAACTCACCCTTCATCCTCTAGAAAAAGTTCTGAAATGAGACCTTTAAATATGGTATTCACTACACACAGAAATATATCTGTGGTTTACCCTTGATCTAGAAGATTGAAAGACAAATTTAACGGCCTCTGCTATAGCACAAGGACTATCTGTATAAAGAATGTTAAGGAAACCAAATAATTATATATTATGAATAAAATAACATAAATAGAGGTTAATTCTTGATAGAAGGTATATAAAATTATATAAATATTTTAAAAAATTTTTTAAAAATTTTAAAAATTATCCTTCTACATATTTAATTCCAAAAGATTATATTTAATGATTATAACTTAAAAATTTTTTAAAATATTTATATAATTTTATATACCTTCTATCAAGAATTAACCTCTATTTATGTAATTCCTTGTCTGACTCGACATCTTCTCAGGTGGAATTTGTATTCTTTGATTTTGATTCGGCTTAAAAAAATTAGTTTGCCTCGAAGTACCAGGACCAAAGACTCGTTGATTTGTAGGATAAAATATATTTACTCTTCTTTGTTCAAAATTGATTGGTTGAAAAGGAAAGTTTCTCGATTCATGATAAAGATTATTGAAATGTACAAAATTATTCATTCTTAGATTTAGGTTATTGTTAAACCTTTGAGTAGGGTGAGAATGATTTTTTCGATTATAATAATTGATTCTTATTTTCAGACATATTATTTTATCAATGAAGCTATTCATATCTTTATTTGGCTTTTTCCTCAAAAATTATAATTGGTGGATCAAAACATCTAAATTGATTTGAAGCCCAAATTAAGTATACAGAAACGTTTTTAAAATTTCAAAATCGTCAGGAATATCTGATGTCGATACTCGATAAATTTTGATTTTACTACTGCAAAACAATAGCTTTTAATCAATTCATTTTCATTTCTGAACATTCGCAAAAACTGTTCAACGCTTCTTATAAAAGGGTGTAGTTTTCAGCTCCAGAAAATTAAGGAAGGAGTAATACAAACTTCTGGGCAATTGCAAGATCATTAGCCATTTTTACTCTATAGGCCTTTTGTTTTTCTCATCAGAAAAATGTTTAATTGAAGTAATATTGAAATAATATGGGTCAGTAATATCACTTAATAATAATAATATAATCAATTTATAAATATTATTTGGTTTTTTAAATTAAGAAATCTGAGAAAATCTTAATTAATCGGTTTTGAAGGAAACCTAGAAAAACTTTCACAAGTTTTACGCTCAAACTGTGGGAAAAGGATTAATTCAACTATGGGCCAGGTTGATTACTGGGGATTTCACAAAAGGAATTGCTCTTTTCCCGCAGATTTTCCAGTGAAGTCGTCACGGGGCGCTACTCGGTTGATCTGGCTTCGGATTGGTTTTCTAATCGCTCTTCTGTTGTGCTGAACGGTTTAAACCGAAGGCCTGGGAAGATTCAAGTTGACTGACCAATTGGAATGGTAGAAATACTGGAGAAATTGATGCTGAACTTTTTCTCTAGGACCAGCATAATTCCATCGTCGCCAAATATGAATTTTGATCGAAAACCTTGATTTTCAAAAATAAAACTATTTATTTAGGAAACTACAGAATAATGAATGAGCTTAGAAATAATGTAAAAATCAGCGTCGTATCAATAATTTGTACCATTTTTTTTATCTCAATAGAAAATTAGTCAGTCGTGTCAGTGTAGTTACGAAGTTGAATTCTGCAAAGTAATCAAAATGTAACATAGGTATATTCATTTCGAATGGAAATAGAATGATTGATTTATAATTAGAATATATGGTTCGGATTATGTAATTATATAGTCCGTCTAGAAGTATCCGGAATTTCTTATTTTCTATAATTTTAATATACTTTAGAATTGAATTTATTAAATCATGTCGCAACTAGATAAAAGAAAACAGGTATAATATTTCTATAGAAAAGGTTTTCGAAACGTTAAAAAGTTAGTGCAATTGACTGAACTGGGAAAAAGTGATGTATATGAGATAACAAAGAGAATGAAAAATGGCATGGATATGAGGTATGGATGAGTTTGAGGAAGACCGCGTAAGATTAAAGGAAACAATTTGAATGTTTTATTGGCCTTAGGATGGCACAATCCGCGCCTGGGTTTTCGCAAATTGGCTTACAGATTTAGAAATCAACGAAATATAAAAGTATGTCCAGAAACCTTTCGAATGTCACCGAAAAGATAACGCTACATATTAAGGAAACCAAGAAAAATTCCTGTAATGACACCTTCACAAAGGGAACGAAGGATTGAATTCTGTCAACGTTTCCAAGAAGATAATTTCAGTAAGTAACAGTAAGTAACTCATGAAAAATGGTTCCAACTTGGTGGAAATCACCTAAAAATCCAATTAAAATAACCTGTTACCGTTCAAATTTCTCACCAAAATAATGGTTTGGGGAGCAATATCTCAGCGTGGTGTTACGCCTCTCTGTATATTTAATGGTACCATTAATAGTAAAAGTATTGTGGCATTCTAAACGATTTTCTCCTTGAAACGGCGCATGTTTTATATCCAGAGGGGTGACGTTTTCAGCAGGGTTATGCAAGATGCCATACTTCGGCCTATACTCAAGCTTGGATGCAAGAACACCAAGTGACAACCTTCCCATGGCCAGCATCTTCACGAGATCTTAGTCCCTTTGAAAACATATGGGGATTAATGAAGATTTGAGTTGAACGAGCAGCGCCATGATATGAAGATGATATAATTCAGTCAGTTTTACAGTCCTGGACTACCATCACCGAAGATTATGGAGGTAATCTAGTTTCGGGTATACCTCGACGTTTAGTGAAGTGTTTACAGTTGAATGGTGGTTGTGTAAGTAAACGAGATGAATATTTTGTTATAATTTTCTAATTCGATAGTTAAAAATATATACTAAATAATTACAATTAAGCTTTGTTTTTTCGTCGGACTATACCCTGTATAGTTGTGTTTCAAATAAAGGTGACTCTGGGAAAGGTGGTAAACTTAAAAATAATTGAGGTTTGCTCAGTAAATAATTTTCGTGACGGCATCCGTATTCAAGATAAAGGGCGTTGAAGAAAAACAATTTATACACATTTTTTTACGATTTTGCAGGAACTACTGGCAACATTGTAATTAAATATTAAACGAATATGTTTTGGAAGCTCATACATCCCACGAATTTGTTTTTATATCTGACTCTCATATAGAGGGCGCTAGTTATACGGTTCGTACCAAGTAGTATTAAACATAACTTTTCTAAGGTCTGCTTTATCAATCAAAATTTCGAGTTAACTTAAACATCATTAAATTTTACACCAAATGGTACTTTTGGTGAAACTTGATACTGTTTTCAGAATATTTTGATTTGAAAATTATGAAGTAATAACCGATTCTGGTATAAAGTAATAATAAAGTTATTGATTAAACAAAAAATCACAAGTAGCAAATTAAAATAAAAACTAAGTCTATCCTTTTTTCTAAAGAATCCATTATCTTCTTAAGGGTTGGGGATCAGCCTTGTGGTCACTAAAGTGTCGTTGATTTCTGTCTTCCAATTCTTGACGTAAATTCACCTCTGTAGCATAGAAGTTTTTCTTAAGATACGAACAAACTGTGTAGTCCAAAGGATTAAAATCGTATGACCGAGTAGGCCAATTAATGGGAGCTTCTGGACATTTACCAATCCATCGATTGGGAAAATGGTTACTTAATCAATTACGACACCTGCTATCAAAATGCGGTGGAGCTCCATCGTGCATAAAAAATAGAGATCTTCGCCCATTTAGCGTTAAATTTTCTAATATCTCGAATAAGTGATTGTTTAAAAAATCCAGGTTTATAACACTATTTAAATTTCCAGGTAGAATGTGATAAACTATTAATTTGCAACCTAAAGTTGCTGTACAAACATTACCTTTAAATGAGTGTTAGTAAAGTTATACCCTTTTACTTGTGGATTTTCATAACTGTTGGATCTTAATCAATTAAATTTAAAATAATATTTTCTTTATTAATGGTTCTTGTTGTTCTTGGCCTACCAGAATTTATTTTTTTTGGTCTCACATTCCCAGTTTCTCGACAACGTGGTTCAATGGCTCTAAATGTATGTTTACTTGGAAAGTTTCTTCTAGGAAACTTTTCTGCATATCGCGTAACAGCTGCATTAGAGTTTCATAAACACTCACTTAAGGTTAATAACATGTCGGTGTATTCAATATTAGAGTACATTTTGATCAAAATATCTAATTTTATAAATAACAAGGTTTCAAATATCTAATTATTAAATAAAATAATAAGAAGCGGTTTTTTTACTTGATAGAAGGATAATTACAACCTTTGAATATAAAAACTGATCTAATCTAATAGTCTTCTACAATTTTAATTTAAAAAAAAATATTTTTTTTTAAACTTTTAGAATCAAATTGATATCTTATAATCAGCATTTCTTATATTCAATAGACGTATAAAATCAAAATTCACTATACAATATCAAATGGAATGAAAAACCCAACAAAAATAAATTGTTAATTGAAATTAAAAATAAGTAATATCGAATGTTTCGTTCCAAACAAACGCACCTGAACTCGTCAGATAGACGCGGTACCTATGTTTTGCCTATAACAAACATTTGACAAAATGTTTTGTTTCTGGTCTTATATTTATGAAAACCAAATATTTTTCCAAAATACACAACATAATCTTAAGAACTTCTCCAGAACTAATTTATTTGAAATATTTAATATGTTTAAATATTTAAATAAGTCAAAAAAAATTAGAATTCAGATAAGGTCAGTTCAACTTTACATTTATAAAATAAATTCAATTAAAAATAAATACACTTGTAATCTTACCAAACAATTTCTGGAAACTCTGTGAATGCAATTAAAACTAGGTAGGTACATCTAAAATCCCAGGTACTCTATGTTCTATGCTAAAGACAGAAACCACACAAAGTTTGTAAGGCATTTTATGGCCTTCGCTAAACCACTGGAAATTGTATAAAAAATTTCATTATTCAAAAACCCAATATTATAAATAAAATAAAATAATAAGAAGCGGTTTTTTTACTTGATAGAAGGGTAAATACAAACTTTGAATATCAAAACAGATTTAATCTGTCCATTTGATATTGCATAGTGAATTTGGATTTCATACTTCTATCAAATATAAGCAGTGCTTATTATAAGACATTAATTTAATTCTAAAAGTTTAAAAAAATTTTTTTTAGGAATCAAAATCGTAGAAGACTAACAGATTAAATCTGTTTTGATATTCAAAGTTTATCTAATTATTTTTGACTTATCGTCATAACTATCAATAAATGACAGTTTTGTATGAAAAACTTAGAAAATCAAGAAATACCGACTAGAGTGGATTTTTGTCACACGTTACAAGAAAACCCTCAATCCCAATTTTTAACATGTATCCATTTTATCGATGAGGTCTCATTTACACGACAAAAATTTTTTTATTCACATAATGCACACTTATTAATAATTATTATAATTAATAACTTTATCATTACTTCATACCAGCATCTGTTATTACTTCATAATTTTCAAATCAAAATATTCCGGAAACGGTACACAGTATCGAGTTTTACCAAGAGTACATTGTGATGTAGAATTGAATGACGTTTAAGTTCACTGAGGTTTTGATTAATAAATCTAATCTTAAATAAGTTATGTTCAATACTACTTGGTACGAATCGTGTAACTAGAGCCGGCTATGAGAGTCAAATATAAAAACAATTCATGGGATGTATCAGCTTCCAAAACATATTCGTATAAAATTTCATGACAATGTTGCCAATAGTTTTGGTAGTTTCGGAAAAATCGTAAAAAATGTGTATAATATAATTTTCTTCAATTCTTTATTTTGAATACGGATGACGTTAGGAAAATTTTTTACTGTGCAAACCCCAATTATTACTCAGTTTTCGACATATCCTAAAGACGGGGTTACCTTTTTTTGAAACACTCTGTATATATAGCAAGCGATAAAGTATGAAATGGAAGATTTTGCGCGCTTGTTCAACAGTATAAATGCCTTGACATTTAAAAATTTTTGAATTAGCCCTTGAAGGAGTTAAATATAATGAATAAAAGACCATTATTTTATGTTCATCCGAAAGTCAAATAAGCGTCATATTTTGTAGTTTCAGAATTGCCCTCCTGAAAGATTGAAATTCTTTTGTAAGAAAATGCATAGTTTAAAGATTTCATTCTAAATACTGAATTTAAACTCGATCAGATTCGAATTTTCGAAGATGTTTGAAAAACAAAATTTCAAATGAGAATAATTCAGTATGTGTCTAGCTGATTCCATTAATTTTTGAATATAAACGATAATTTTGAATTCCAAACTCAAGTCGAAATATCTTTTGGCTACAGATATTAGATACGAAATCAATCGATCAGTGTCAAACTTGGTGAAGCAAAACTGGAATATGAAAAAATGGCAAAACATTTCAATTTCGATGAAAACGAGAATAATTAGTCCTACATCTGATGAATAACGAAGTCTTAGAAGACAAGCTGGTCGAGCATTGATTTATTTTGTCGTTGGTACACTGTATCACGTCTCCGAACCTTAATCCATTTGAACATTCATAGGATATAATGAAAAAAAACACAAAATATTTGAACATAGAAATTGTTGATTAATGGAGAAATCTCCATTAGAAGGAAAAGAAAAGAGGAGAAAATTTATATAATTAAAAAACGGAGAAGTTCACATTTTGTGCAAGATTTCCCATTCACTTTCAACTTGCTTTTACAAAATCAAATAGTATCTTCTCATATTTTATAAATAACTTTTCACCAATTTAATTAATTTTTCAAAATTTTTGCAATGAATTATATTGAAATAAACAAAATTCTGATATTTATTGCGACGATCGTAATGATTGGTTGTGTATATATTAAATTTGAATTTATTTCGAATGTGCTGGTCATCCATTGAGTCTTCATAAATATAAATTCTAGGTGAAGTATATAATCGAAATAAATTGGAAATTATCGTGAGCAGAATGTAAATTGGATCAGTTGCAATTTCAGTAATTATTTCATTAAATTCCATGAACTGGTATGATAATTACAATATATATTATGTTATTGTATATTATTTAGTACTCAACTCCTAGTGCGTGTGATTACTTCCAATAATTATTTCAAAATGTATAATAAGCGAACGAGAACCCAAATTAAGAGTATATTATCAAAAAGCAAAATTACATAAATTATTCGTGAACAATCAACTACATCGTTATGGAAATGTAAAGCCCATTCTCCTTGATGAATTTCCCCTTTGCACTGCATAATGTATCTTTTTCTATTCTTCCAGCCTTTCACTTCATCGTCATACCTTCAAAAATCGTTCCATCGTTAACCTTCCATAAAAACTTTCCATTATACAGAGAAAAAAGGTACAGTTCGTCATGTCTACGTATCCCATAAATCCTGTTTGAAACCAGAAACAAATCCACAGTATGTTTTATCACGGAGCAATAGCTTATGGTTATGTTAGTAGAAGAACCAACTCCGTAAACTCGGGAGAATATTCATTTATCATGATTCAGGCTTCCCCACCACTACTCCTGGATAAGTGAGAAACAAAGTTTTATTCACTGGGGATCTCCAGGTGCGGATTTTGCAGATTTGGATGCTCAGAAGGCAGATTACTGGGGAATGCATCTTTCTTTTCGTGAGATTAATGAGAAAGAAGTTTGCCGCTGTTATGAGAGTGCCCAATTAAAAATTCAAAAGAGGAGAGTTTTCTGTCCGTGTTATAGTCACGGTGGGTTTCATGATACTTCGTTTTGTTCATTAATCTATGTAGGTTCGACAGTATGCTAAAAATGAAGTGCGATTAAACAGACATTCGCTTTCAAAAATCTGCAATACTCCTTAACAAGGAAGATATTTATTTTATTTTGACTTCCAGATTGGAAATAACAAGTATTTGATGATTTTCCTTCAAATAAAACTTTACGATGTCATTATAATCATTGATTAAATGCGTTGTTAGGTGCCAATATTGGCTCCGAATATGGAATTTCAGTGGTAAAGGTATGGATTAAGTTCACAACTATATTACAAGATTCTTGTCTATAAGGTTATCTTAATCTAGATTGTTTCGGTCTCTACTTGACGGAAATTCATCGTATATGATGCGAAGTAAAACAACTTGAATTCCGCTAATACTTATTGTTTGCACAACAATTGTTTCGTCCATTGCATTTTGACTGCATCAGGTAATTATGGTAACTAACTATTATACTTTTATTATATCGGTCTCTTTAAATACAAGTCTGAACAAAAAGTAACGTGATAACCTGAAGGTTTGTTTCGGGAATTTTCAGAATTCATTCAAAAAGATTCAATAACAGGGATCGGTTTCAATTTGTCTGGTCGTTGAGGAAAATGTGTTTTTACGAAGCCGGTTTATTTCTAGTGCTTCTAAAAGTTCCGGTGTGTTGAAAATACTGATTTTTCGCAAATATTTTGGGTATTAAGAAGGTAAATAAATCACTTGGCTTAAGTTTCACTAAAGTTAAATTTAATGTTGTTGACATATATGTCTAAATGGGTTTCAACCCATTTTCAAAACTAAGGAAAACTTACTTAACATAACAATTCATTTATTTTTTGAACAACAGATGGAAATATCAGGATTATTTATTTGAGGTTGTTAACAATAAGTTATATCTGTTGACGGTATTTGCTGATTTTCAAAGGCACTTGTTATCAACAGGTGTCAGCAATGGGGATAAATGAAAGCCCAACTTATCATTTGTTATGACTAGATGTTTTTTATGTGCAGAGGACATTTCTAGATATTCGAGTAGATCCTACTTTCGCTTTTATCACCTGAGTGTAGAATTTCGGTTTTACCGAAGTCTATGAAGTGGTTTTCTTTTATGCAATGTGCAGAAAAACCAGTAGATGTTTTATTTTGCAATGTGAATTTTTTATGTTCGTTTACACTTATGTTGATTGAACGACCAATTTGATCTATATAAAAAGCAGGGCACTCACTACAATGCAATTTATGTATGCCATTTTTTTCTCCTTTAGTCAGACAATCTTTGTTAATTAACGAAAAAAAATCCATATCGCAAAAAAACGTGAAAAAACGTGAAAAAAAACAACTTCATAGACTTCGGCAAAATAGAAATTCTACACTCAGGTAACGAAAGGAAAAAGTTGGACCTACTCAAATATCTAGAAATCTGTTTTGCACATAAAAAACAGATAACAAATGATAAGTTGGACTTGGGATATGTTGATAACAAGTGCCTTTGAAAATAAGCAAATACCGTCGATAGGTATAACTTTCTGTTAACAACCTCAAATAAAAAATCGCGATACTTCCATTTGTTGTCCGAAAAATATATAAATTGTCATTAGTATTATTATTATAATGATTATGATACTCCTAGATCTTTTGTGAAGATCTTTCAGAAGATTTTTCAGTTTGTGAGAGTTAGGAGTTCAGTTGTATGCTAGGTAGGCTTTGTTACTGCGATCTTGCGCCACTTTAGGTCACAGCACTGTTAATTTTTGACCCAACAGTGAAATGGTGGCCGACACCCGTCCAACAAAAAAATTTCTTTTCCACCTGAACAGGATTCGAACCCGGACCTTCCGGTCACGAGCTCTGTTATGTTATGTAAATTCTCTTAAGTTTTGAAAATGGGTTGAAACCCGAAACATATAGGTCAACAATATAAACCTCAAGCTAAGTGATTTATTTACCTTATTGATATCCAAAATGTTTCATCAATATATTTGATCAAGAATGCAA
This sequence comes from Megalocaria dilatata, assembly GCA_034642435.1. Taxonomy (NCBI): domain Eukaryota; kingdom Metazoa; phylum Arthropoda; class Insecta; order Coleoptera; family Coccinellidae; genus Megalocaria; species Megalocaria dilatata. Next base: position 74,067,598 of record CM067856.1, on the reverse strand, counting down.
ATACTTCAAAACTCATTCTGGGAGAGTGTTGCTTAAAATAACTAAATGCAACAACAATCATTTGTGGTTCAACGAGCAGTACCCCTTAAAGAATATCAAACCGAAATACATGAAAATCAATTGCAAAAAAAATTCTATTGACGTAAAGTCTGCAGTTAAATCAGCTATTGAAATATGGCTCAAACTAGACATGAAGAATATTAGGAACAATCGGAAGCTTCATTTGAAAGTGATACATATTGAGTAATACTTTCGAACCCATCCAATAGAATTCGATTATCTAGAACAAACAGCCAGAGAACAATCCTGGATCTTGGAAGACTAACAACACATAAATCAAAAGAAACTAGAGAACCTCACACCGAAAGAAAAAGGTAGAGAAAATGACAAGTCTTCTTTATTACTGAGTGAATGTGATATTACGTTTGAATTCCACGATATAATTAAAAATTTTACAGAAATATGATTTGAAATATAAGAACTGCAAGTAATGAAAAAGGGCTTAAAATATTGTCCTAATATTTCTGGTACTAAAAATTAATCCTATTTCAAAATTCAGTCAAACAAGCCATTAAGAATTGCCCTAACTTACTTTCTAACATAAAATTTTCACTAACCATTCTGACTCCTAGATTTCAATTGCTCTACACCTTTACTAAAATACATAAACAGATTGTCCAATGAGACCCATTGTCTCATATATAAGTGCACCTGCAACGAAACTCTCCAAACACCTTAACATGATTTTATCAGATTTAATCCAACACGGCCCAAAATGTTCTATCAAAAACACCATTCATCTTAATAACTAACTTCATCTATCAAAATCCCGCTTAACGCAAAACTTATTTCCTTCGATATTATCAATTTATTTCCTCCATTCCAAACACAGAAATGAAAAACATAATTAAAGACATTTTACAAAAAAACACCGCAACAACGTTTACAAATTGTTGAAATTTATTTTCAAAATCAGTGTTCTAATCGCCAAACTTATAAAGCACTTCATGAAATTTATGGTTTACATAATCGTTCGTCAGAGCAGCTTATTCGTCGAACTATCCATAGATTTCGGACAACATTTTCTCTACTCGATGCAACAAGAAAGAACTGCACGTACAGAAGTAAATATCGCTGTTGTAAGTCATAGTGTTAATGATGATTCAGATTTTTCTATTTGTCGACGTTCACAACAAGTTGGACTCTGTGCATCCACCACATGGAAAATTTTGCGTAAAGATCTTGATCTACACCCATACAAGATCCAACTGGTTCAAGAACTGAAGCCACTTGACCATAATAAGCGTCGTTTGTTTGCAGCTTGATGTTGATCCACATTTTTAGCGTAAAATTGTGTTTAGTGATGAAGCTCATTTCTGGTTGAATGGCTATGTAAACAAGTAAAATTGCCGTATATGGAGTAAAAACGATCCTCAAGAAGTTCTGCAGGTTCCATTGCATCCTGAAAAATGCACATTGGTGTACTTTACACTCTGGAGGCGTCATCGGTCAATATTCCTTTAAGAACGATGCTGGAGCTAATGTTACAGTGAATGGTGCTCGTTACGGATCGATGGTCAATGATTATTTGTTTTAAAATTTGAATGGTATCGACCCAGAAGTGTTTTAGTTCCAACAAGATGGTGCTACACCTCATGCTGCTACCGTAACAATTGATTTATTGAAAGAAGGATTTGGCGATAACATTATTTCGAGAAATGGTCCAATTAATTGGCCTCCAATATCATCCCACATAACTCCACTGGATTATTTTTTTGGGGTTATGTCAAGTCATTGGTTTATGCTGATAAACCAGAAATAATAGACGCTTTGGAAGCCAGCATAACTCGTGTTATTGATTAAATAAGGCCTGAATTACTCGAAAAAGTGGTCCAAAATTGGTCTGGTCGAATGAGGTTCCTCAGAGCTAGTCATGGTGGACATATGCCGGAAATTATTTTTAAAAAATAAATGTCATAACTATAAAAAAATTTGGCTTCAATCTTAATTTAAATGTGTTTTATTTCGATTTAAACTTCTATCACTCTAAAAAACACCTGATATAATTTCCAAAAAACAGTATGTAAAATCATTAGCATCCATATATTCGCCTCTTCAAGAAAAATATAAAGAAAAATTTTACTATATCCCAAAAATTATCGTCCGCACCAGGTGATACTACCATGTTTCGAGGGATGCCCGGCGCTCGGCAATCTAAACACGACCAGTTTCCTGGCGGTAAATTTGTTATCGCCGCTAACTGATTTCTTGAGACGTCCGAGGATGTTATTGGACTGAAAAAAACGATGACTTCTTCCATTGCACTGTAAACCCGGCGATTTCTTCGTTAATGTATTCGTACAAATTACGCATGTAGCTATCACTACTTCAATTCAAAAATTATTTACACACACAAAAACAAGTCGAACGATGTAAGTTTCAACAATTATACTAAACTAGCTAACCTGGCAGACTTCGTACTGCCTCAATCGATAAATAAAAGACCTGAACTTTTGTATAAAATAATCTTAAAACAAACAAAACGAATCCGTATTTAATAAAAATGCATTTTTTGAATGAAGTATGAAGTTTTGTTATTATTTTCGACACATTATGTTGCTTACTTACAAAACAGAATTTTTCTGAAATACTGGCTATTTATAAGATTTAAATTTGTTATTGACAGACACACACTGACTGCTATGATACAGTCTGTTAATCAATTTAAAGCTTTCTCATAAACTATATTTTTTGTTTTGTTTTGTGGTGCGTAAATAATCAAAGAAGACGGTTTTCCGACGCGCCAACACGTGACGTATAATAATTGTCCTTGGGCGAAACAGGGAAACTCCAAGTTATTTCCGCAAACTTCTAACGACTGTCCTTGCGATTTATTTGTGGTCATCGCAAAGGCCAGACCTACTGGAAATTGTGACGACCTAAGTCTTCTCCTCGGCATCGTTAATTGTAATTAATCAAAGTAAGAAAATTTCTCGCTCACTTAGCAGTAAAGTGTCACTATCACAAAATATCAAAAAAAAAGAACACAATACTTCAAATGTCACTATCACAACGGATCACCAAAGTAAAGAAAGTTCTCGCGCACTCATATATATATCGTAACAAAATATCGTAATACTTTTTTCCGTGTTCTGAAGTGCGACAGGATGGATATATTCGTTGGTTGTCAAATCTTATGTCAAATATTATGGTTGCGTTCAGAAATTTAATTTGTGACAAAACTTAATATTTATTAATCTAAAACAAAATAATCTGATAGATTAACAACTGAAGTTAGATGAAATGAAAACAATAATTGTTTAATTAACACTTTCATTGTGTAACTGATGACGCGTGTCGTTACATTGTGACTTCTTCAGATCATACAGACTACTGATTTCTAAACAAACTGTCTTGCCTCTAAAAACATTTATTAACTTATTATCAAGTATTTGAACAAAACGGAGATTTTTGAAATTTCAAAACTATTACTTTATCATTTAAATGTAATTGATAACTTATTGTAAGATGTTTCTTATCTCATCATTTACCAACTAAAGTAAGTAAGATACCATTATACCCCACTTAAGATTTCAGCAAAATCCCGAATGTTGAAAGTCCCAGTATTATATTAATGCCCAATAAAATAATACTGAGAATTTTAACATTCGGGATTTTGCTCATATCTTAAATGCGATATAATGGTATCTTAATTACTTTAGTTACGTTAGAAAACGTATGTATGGGAAACAGAAAAGGACTGTTTCTAGGGTTTTCCCGGCAATAATCCGAATTTTTCTCACCTTTCAAACCGTCCCTAGAATTCCACGATCATTTCAAGACCAATATAAGAAAAATCCGTTCAGCCTTTCTTGAGTTTTAGCGAGACTAACGAACTGCAATTGTTTTATATATATATATATATATATATATATATATATATATATATATATAAGAAGATAAGATTAGTATAATACTGGGAATTTCAACATTCGGGATTTTGCTCATATCTTAGGTGGGGTATAATGGTATCTTAATTACTTCAGTTACGTTAGAAAGCGTTTGTATGGGAAACAGAAAATGGCTGTTTTTAGGGTTTTCCCGGCAATTATTCGAATTTTTCTCACCTTTTAAACCTTCCCTAAGCCTCCACGATCATTTCAAGACAAAGATAAGAAAAATCCGTTCAGCTGTGGTCGAGTTTTAGCGAGCTAACGAGCAGCAATAGATTTTTATAGATATAAAAGATATTACACAGTATAAATTACAACTTAATGAGGAGCAGATTTCGAGTGCTCGTTGGAGATATCAGTCGATCCAGTCGAATGAGGGTTGCTATCAACAAGATCCTGAATCCCAGAAGTGGCTCCTTCATCATAAGATGTAATATAATAATCATCATCATTATGTACAATCCCCATCCGAAGCAACGCCCACTCCAAATTATTTCCTCTCTTCCCTAGTTTTGGCGATTTGTGTCCATAATATTCCTTTCTTTTTTTTTAATAGAAAACTGCCATCTTGTTGCTGAACGACCACGGTTTCTTCTACCATGTCGTGAATACCATTCCTGCACCAACTTGGTCCATTTTCAGTTGACATCCTTGCTACATGGCCAGCCTAAGTCCACTTTTCTTTGCCTACATCTTTTATTTGTATTCTTCTTCTGGTATCGACATTTCTTATTCGATCTTTAAATTTGAATCGTAAAAGGAAGATATGATATAGTTGGTTCTGATAACAAATTTGAGGATGAACTTCGGGGAAACAACGAAGTTAGAGAATCTAAACTAAGAAAACCTTACTTACTTGCTTGCACCTTTGATCTATGGAACAGAGTCCGAATACTGTAGTTTTATAATTTTGAGCCCAAAATGGTCTTAAACGACTAGGTTGGATTCACTTGAAAAGGAATCGATATCAAAATAATTTTGTCTGGCTGGCTGGTCCGTCTGTTCGTAAACAATCTAACTTTCGAATAGAAAGAGCTAGATACAGGAAATTTTCAGGATAGCTTTGAAAAGCCTGAATATCTCATTTACTGTCGTTAATGAGCAGACTCGGTTTGGTGGTTTAGCAGTTATTAACTTTTTAATTAAGCTGTTCATTATTTTTTGCAATAGTTTCGAAACCACTGATTCGATAAAAATGAAATTTGTTACATAGGTGTTTGTATAATGATAACTCAAAAATTGTAACCTGTAATTTACTCAAAAGGATGTCACCTTCTGATCTTCTTTCATTCCATAAGTTCCCTATATATAATATATATATATATAATATATATATATATAATATATATATATATAAATATATATATATATATATATATATATATATATATATATATATATATATATATATATTATGATAACATAAGTAGAGCGTACACGGAGAAACTAACAAAGTACCACGACCTGGCTTTTGAAATAAAAGAGATACACCAGCTAAGAACGGTAAAGATTCTGCCCCTGATAATCTCCACGAATGGATTGGTTGAGAGCCACCTGGCAGAAAATACGGAACTCCTTGAACTGGATCAGGAGTTGATAAGTAAAGCTCAGAAGGAGGTGATCCTCTGGACAACAAGAATTGTTAGAATGTTCCTTACAGCTGCCTAGAAGGTCCTTGGTCGTTAAGACCCGGACCTTCTAGAGGAAACTCCCATAATGGTGATTATTAAAAAAAAAAAAAAAAAATATATATATATATATATATATGTATCTATATAATTTTATATATAGATATATATATGTAGATATATATATATATATATATATATATATATATATATATATATATATATATATATATATGCATATATATATATATATATCGAACACGTTATGATCCCGATTATTTATATAATATATAAATAATATATATATATATATATATATTTATATAATATATAAATAATCGGGATCATAACGTGTTCGACGTTGTCCGATGCCTTTTCACCACCCCTTTCTGTCATTCCATTGTCCTTGTCTTGAATCCCTGGAACTCATGGCTTTTATAACACCCTCATTCCAAGTTTTCTTTGGTCGTCCTCTCTTTCGGTGTTGTGTGGGGATCCACTCCATTAGCTTCTTTGAAAGCTTCTGATCGTCCATTCTTTGCAAGTGCCCATACCAGATTAGTTGTTTCGCTTCTATATTTTCTTCCAGTGTTCCTTCCACTCCCATTTGCATACGTATTTCCTCGTTTCTAATCTTTTGTAGGCGTGGTACTCCGAAAGATCTTCTGAGAACGTCCATTTCAACTGTTTCTAGTCTTTTCTTCCTTTCCTCTGTTATTCTCCCAAGTTTAAACTTCATACACTTTTACTTTTTGTCATAGTGTTGAATATATAGAGCTTTCGTTTTTTTACCAATGAAAGTGTTCCAAAGTATTCTATTCAGGCATCCTATGATCTTTTTTGCTTGATTTATTCTGTGTCTGATCTCTCTGTTGTTGCTTCCACTTAAGTCAAACATTACCCAAGTGCGTATAATCTAATACCACCCTTACTTCCCTATTTTTCCCAACAAGATATTCGTTGAATTTTGAGTTTCTGTTGGAAAGTACATAGTCTTCTGTATGTTCTTTTCTAATCCCCAAATTTCATATTCCTCCCTGAGTTTTCTGGCCATATATTCCAAGTCGTCCTTATCATTGTCAATGATGACCTAATCATCTACAATCTGGAGAGAGTATAAGTAGTTATTGTCAACTATTTCAATTCCCATTCGCCCACATTTATTTTTCCACTTCCTCAGAGCTCTTGATATATACACCTTGAACAAAGTAGATGATATGAAGCATCCTTATTGCAATCCTTTATCCACAGCGAATTATTTTGATAAATTCTTTCCCGTTTTGGTATGTGATTTAGTATCTGTGTATAAATTTTTTAAGGCTGCTATTAACGTCTGATTCATGTTAGTTTCTTGTAATCTTTCCCAGAGGTATACTGTCAGTGGTTTTCTTCAGGTCGATATACCTAGATGGACTTCGTGATTGATGTTTAGTTTCTTCTCTATAATCTACTTAAAAACAGACAGGTGTGGATGATCTACCGGCTCTAAATTCTGATTGCTCTTCTTCTTCTTCTCTTTCACAATATTCGTTTCCTATGAGGTCTCATAGAATTCTACCATATATCCTACTAAATGTGCTGGTCACTGATAAACCTCTATAATTTATGCATTTGTTTTTATCTCCCTTCTTCTATATCGACGAAATATATGCTGTTTTCTATTCGTTGGGCACCGAATGTCCGCTCAAGTACTTATTCACCAAATTTGTCACAGTCTGGAAAAGTTTATGTGTTTCATATTTGATCAGCTCTGCAGCTCTTCCGGGACTAGGAGATGTACAGTTTTTCAACTTACATACTGCTTTTCCCAAAGTTTTAGCCTCTACAGAAAATGTTTCATCCTTGATGTCTATGTGTAATGTACTTGGTGTCAGGTAGTCTTGTCTTATCAATAGCTCTGTGTAATGTGTAACTCAGTTGTTCATGGGAATTCTGTCAATGTGTGCTGCGTCTATGCTCGGACTTTTTAGCGCATTGATGAATTGCCAAGACTAAGCTGATCTTCCTCCTCCTAGAAAAAAGCCAATCTCCTTGCATTTTCTATCCCATATAGCTCTTTTTGCATCATTAATTCTTCTTCTTGTTCTTCTTTTTGCCTCAAAACATGATTCTCTATCCCCTTGTTCTCTTGTTGTCAACCATTTCAAATGAAATTTTGTTTTTCAGATTTACCTCTATTTACTCCTATTTAATCGTTCCACCATAATGCCCTGCCTTTTCGGTGCTTTACGTCATCATCCTAAAAGTTACTCAGGTTCCATCGCTTAGAGTTGATTCTATCTGATCTATTGATGTTGTTTTCCATTTGAGTATGATTTGCTCGGGATTCATCGTGATGCTAGGGAAAGAATATTTTCGCTTTGACAGAGTAGTGGTCCGAATCGCACAAGATCTTCCTGTACACTTTTACATCGTTAATCTGGAGAACAGTGTGCTGCCGTGTTATGATAAAGTCAATGATGGATTTCAAGTTCTTTGTTTGTTGGATCCAGGTAAACTAATGGATGGGCTTATGTTTGTAAAATCCATTTGAAAATTTTAAAGTCGTGTGTTTGGCAGCAACCAGTTAAGCTTCCATCTACCATAAGAATTACTTCCTTGCCTCTTCCCACACTCTGTATTACCGAATTTAATCTGATGTTAAACTCATCCTTTGTTGAAACCGATTCATCGTCTGATATCGCGTAGACATCTATAATTGCAAGTTCTTTCTGTATTATATTTACTTTCATTCGAATTATGTTCTCATCAATGGCTTCCCAGTCTTTTATTCTTTTCCAATATTTTTTATGGATCATCACTGACACTACTCTCTTCGCTCTGTCATGTTTTCGCACTCCGCAGAAGACATGTATATAATTTCCAACGTTCTTTGCTCCTTGTTCCTTTCTCTTGGTTTGAGTGAGGGTCACTATAACTATATTATGTTTCTCCATTTCGGCTGTGATTTCTTCAGTCTCACCGCTTATTCCTTGGGTGTTATACGTTGCAAAATGCATTATCCTTTTTCTTTGCTTATATCGTTGTCCGTGATATCCATCCTTTCCGAAGCTTTGATTCGGCTTATAAGTAGTTAAGAAGATTTTCCGTATGACAGGGAACCAGTCTGTATTCCAAATCCCCTATCACGAGGAACAGAGATACTTCTGTTAGGGTTTACATACCTCAGCTGGTGAGATTTAGTTATTTATAGGCGCCGAAAATTCGCTTCTCACTCTATTTCGTTTGCAACCTACCGCACAGCTTTTCTACATGAAGTTTTCAGGGGACATGCGACATAGTGTCTTGGAGGACGTGACAATACGGTTTGTTGGCAGAGCTGAGTTCAATTTCTTGACTTCCTGAGTTTTTCGACAGATAGCAGTGAGCTTTACTTCGAGTGTTATTGTTACACTGTTACCAGCCTCCAATGCAACCTCGAAGGCCCTTTACCAACCTTTCATCCCACACAAAATAAACTTTCCTTAAATGAACTGATGACAATCACCGTGTGTCAATGTTCAAATTCCTCAAGAAGTTGACCGATCACTACTGGCAGTTTTGATTTGGAAGGCCAAGAACGACTCGGAGCGCCACCAAAGTTTGAGGACGAAGAATTAGAGGCAAGGATCGATTAAGATCCATCACAAACGTATGAGAAACTTGCAAAAACACTTGGAGTCACTCAAGCAGCCCTTTGCGATTTTTCAAAAGCAATGAAAATCATCCGAAAGGTAGGAAATTGGGTGCTGTATGAACTGAGGCCTCGAACGCCGTTTTTTCACTTGTGGAGAAATGCTACAACGGCAAAAAATAAAGGGTTTTTGCATTGAATCGTGACTGGCGATGAAAAATAGATCCATTACGATAATACAAAAGATTAGACAACTTATGGATGCCTCATCATCAACTGTTAAGGTGAATATTCATGGCAAGATGATCAGGTTGTGTATTTAGTGAGGCCAGCAGGGCATGGTGTATTATGAGCTGCTACAATCGAACCAAAGGATCACAGGGGAGGTCATACCACAAACAGTTTTGGAGTTACAGTATCACCGGCTAGCTAGTTATAAATGGGAGCAACCTTCTTTAAGCAGAATATCAAGGTTATATACTGAAATCAGAGAGTGGGAGATTTATGATTTAAAGAAGGAAATTAGTCACTTAAATGATTCATTGAATACTGAAAAACTGTATGGTCATTAAAAGGGGAATATGGAATGATTGTGTGCTTTTTAAAAAATATGTTCACTATCGCAGGTCAAGCTATAATGTTGGGTTATTCGGAAAGTAATTTCTTGTTGGGAATATGAAAGACAATTTTCGTATAATGAATAAATATTTCATTCAATTATATATTGGCCATTCTGTTCTAGCATATTATGCCATCTTTTTGATAGTAGAATGATTCCACGCTCATAAAATTTTTGGTTTTGCTGGAAAAAAACTGATCTAGGTGATTTTTGACCTCTTCATTTGAAGTAAAGGTTTACCCGTCCAAAAAACTTTGCAATGACCGAAAAGAATAATAATCTGAAGGCGACAGATCTGGATAATATGGTGGGTGTGGCAGTTTATCCCATTCAAGCTGTAAAAGCTTTTGGCAAGTGATCAAACTTGTATGAGGTCACACATTATCTTGGTGGAACACTACACCTTTTCTGTTGCTTAATTCAGGTTTTTTCTGTTGAAGTACATCATTCAGTTTGTCCAGCTGATGACAGTAGACTTCCGACTTAATTGTTTTCTTTTAAAATCCTACCAAACAGACCGCATAACCTTTTTTGATGGATATTGGCTTTCCAAATGCTTTGATCCGGTTCATCTTTTTTATTCCATGTTCTCTTGTATTTGAAATTGTTATGTACAACCCATTTTTCGTCTCCATTAATGATGAGCTTCAAAAATGGTTCATTTTCGTGACGTTTGAAAAGAAAATCACAGACGTCAACGCGACGACACAAATTTCTCTCCGTGAGAACAGTCTTTTCAAGTGGCCATAAATAGTTGAAGTCGATAAATTCAACCTCTCTCCGATCTCACGTGTTACTATTCGCCGATTTGCATCATCTAATGCCTTTATCAGCTTCAAACGGCTTCACGGAATGTGGTGCATCTTCGAAATTGCCGGATCGAAATTTTGTGAAGTAATTCTGGCAATGGCTTATTATCAACACATCTTCTCTATACACCTCGGTTAATTTATTTTTGGCTTTAACAGCATTTTAACTTTTCTATAGTGAAAAAGTAAATTGTGAATGCTGCTTATTGCTCTCCATATTTAAAAGGGTTATAATCCAAATCTACTGCATATAATTAATTGAACTTTTTTACACACAAGCCTTGCTATATTAGCTCTCAAAACATATAATGATTATGCAGCTCAAGTGTGAGGTTCGGTTCGAAAAAATACAATTAAATAATCTGTCGGGAAAGCGAAACTACCTTCCGACCAACCTTATATAAGTTGATATTTAATTGACAGTCTGCCGACGACGAATGATGCGTTTGAGCCGACCATGGCAAGAAAAACGACCACAAAACGCTGATAGGCACGACAAAGTTATTGAAAATGTTCGGCCACATGTTGCGTAGCCCATTGCAACGTTATGAGAAATGTTCAAATAGAAAGTACTGCCTCTTCCGTCGTATATCCCAGATATAGCTCCTTCAGGTTACTATCTATTCCAATTGATGCAACATGGCCTGACTGACCGTCACTTCTCAAATAACGATGAACTGAAAAAATGGATCGATGCAAGGATAGGGGCCAAAGGACCTGCTTTTTTTGATGATGGGATCCGTTAATTGCCAGAAAGATGTGAAAAAGTAGTGGCTACAGACGGACAATACTTTGAACTTTGAATGAATAACCATAATAATAAGATTCCATCGAGAAAATCGCACGAATTCATTAAAACTCCTCATAGCACATTTTATGAAATGATGAATTTGATATTGATATTGAATTGTATCAGTCCTTACTTGGTGAAAATCCATATTAAATAATATTTAAATAAGGTTATTCTGATTTTCACAAATTAATTGATATGTTCACTACAATTGTTTCGCTATCACAGTAGCACCATCAGGCAAGATCACATTTTGAATAACTAAGCTTGTTTCCGAAATCCGTTGCTATTTATATTACAGTAAGTACAATAAATTTTTATTGAGCACTAAAATCCAAAAAAGGATCTCTGCAAATTCCAGCTTATCTGAATATATTTAACAGAGGTGAGTTATTTAAATCTATTTATTCGTTAAGTAATATTCCAATTTTATTATGTTTATTTATCTCTAGGGATTCTAACAGATTTAAGGCATAACTTTTGCTTTCTATATGTAGAATTTTAAAGTTATGGTTGAAAGTATGTCCTGTTTCTAACAAATGGTTGGAATATGTAGAATTACTTTTATTATTGAGGAAATTCTTCAAATGTTCACAATTCCTATGGCGGAAAGTTCTTCCAGTCTGTCCTATGTATTAAGGCAATCACCGCAGGTTAACTTATAAACCCCCGATTTATCATCTTTATGTGTACAGTCTTTATTATTTTTAATAAATTTACTCAAGTTTGTATTCGTTTTAAATGAAGTTCTCAAATTATATTTATTTTTGAGGTATGTAGCGATTTTCTCAGAAATACCTTTAGTGTATATTAAATTTTTAAATTTTCTTTTATACCAGGAAACACCATATTTAAAGCTATTTTATTATTTTTAGTTATCAACAATTTGTCTATCAACTTAGGATCATAGTCATTATTAATAGCTATATGTTTAATTATGTTAAGTTCTGAAATATAATTTTCTCGATTCATGGGAATATTAACTAATCTATGGATCATACAATTGAATGCTGATAATTTTTGATTTAGAGGATGATTTGATTGATTATGTATAATTGAATCCGTATAGGTTGGTTTGTGAAATATTGAAAAATCATGTGAATTATTTATTCGAGTAACAGTTAAATCAAGAAAATTAATAGAATTATTATGTTCGGTACACCAATATAAAAAGTATTTCTCAGAAATCTTCAGAAATACTTTTTATATTGGTATAGATATGTAGACGATATTTTCTGTTGCTTCACAGGTACAGACAGACTTTTGAAAAAATTCTTTTTATTCATCAATGCAATACATCCTTCAATTAAATTCACTATGGAAACCGAACATAATAATTCTATTAATTTTCTTGATTTAACTGTTACTCGAATAAATAATTCACATGATTCTTCAATATTTCTCAAACCAACCTATACGGATTCTATTATACAAAATAAATCAAATCATCCTCTAAATCAAAAATTATCAGCATTTAATTGTATGATCCATAGATTAGTTAATATTCCCATGAATCAAGAAAATTATATTTCAGAACTAAACATAATTAAACAAATAGCTATTAATAATGACTATGATCCTAAGTTGATAGACAAATTGTTGATGACTAAAAATAATAAAATAGCTTTAAATATGGTGTTTCCTGATATAAAAGAAAATTAAAAATTTGAAATACACTGAAGGTATTTCTGAGAAAATCGCTACATACCTCAAAAATAAATATAAATTGAGGACTTCATTTAAAACGAATTAAAACTAGAGTAAATTTATTAAAAATAATAAAGACTGTAAACAGACACATTAAAATGATAAATCGGGGGTTTATAAGTTAACCTGCGGTGATTGCCCTAAAGTTTACATAGGACAGACTGGAAGAACTTCCGTCATAGGATTTGTGAACATTTGAAGAGTTTCCTCAATAATAAAAGTAATTCTATATATTCTAACCATTTCTTAGAAACAGGACATACTTTCAACCATAACTTTGAAATTCTACATATAGAAAGCAAAAGTTATGCCTTAAATCTGTTAGAATCCCTAGAGATGAATAAACATAATAAAATTGGAGAATATTACTTAACGAACAAATTGATTTAAATAACTCACCTCTATTAAATATATTCAGATAAGCTGGAATTTGCTGAGACCGTTTTTTGGGTTTTTGTGCTCAATAAAAATTTATTGTACTTACTGTAAAATAAATAGCAACGGATTTCGGAAATAAGCTTAGTTATTCAAAATGTGATCTTGCCTGATGATGCTACTGTGATAGCGAAACAATTGTTGTGGACATATCAATAAATTTGTGAAAATCAGAATAACCTTATTCAAATATTATTTGATATTGATGTTTAAAGACAGTTTCTTGGTATATGTAATTGTAATTTTTTCGAGCAGAAGTTATGGATCCACGTCTATTATTATTATCAGAACAGAAGGTCGCGAATCACCTTGGGACTTGCTTCTAATTGAATTTTCTTAATACTCGTAATTTTTTCACACGAACCTTGATCTAACACAAAGTATGGTCAAATTCGTTCCAGTTATACCAATTCAAGCCCTTCAGCGTTCCCAACTTGCCTCAAGTTCCTATAATCTAATTATCGAGCGACTTATAAAACTATTATTCTGAGAAATAGCCCGAGTCACGGAATTCTCGGAGAGGCGGACAGAATTTTATTTGAGCTGGAAAGAATGATGTAGGTTCCTAGCTGGAAGTTTGAAGGTTTGAAACAAAGTGGCGGGCAAAAAGGGGATGCCTGGTTTTGAATTCTTCATCGAAATACCACTCAAAGGATGATTTGTTCTCAAGATGATTTGAACCCTACATTTGTAGGGTTGTAAGTTGATTTACAATCAACTGGTTCAGTATTTTGATAACAACAACTTACTTTGTGGAAATCAGTTTGGTTTCAGAAAAAAAATTAGAACGGTTGATGCACTTTTGCGTTTTGTTAACTTTACGACCAAATGTTTTGAGGAAGGGCAATTTTCACTTTCAGTTTTTTTAGACCTTAGCAAGGCCTTCGATTGTGTGTCGCATCGGATTCTTCTACAGAAATTGTCCAGATATGGGTGTGATGATGACTGTATCAAATTTTTAGGATCATATCTAAATAACAGGAGACAGAGGGTTTACTTGAATGGTAAATGGTCAGGAATAAAGGAAGTGGGCACTGGTGTACCACAGGGCTCGATCCTTGGACCTCTCCTTTTTATAATTTTTATTAATGACTTCTCGTATTTCATGAGCGAGTTTGAGCATATTTTGTGGGCAGATGACTCCAGCATCTCGCTCTCCGGGTCTGATCTGGACTCTGTGGAGGGGTTCAGGTGCGATGCAGAATCGAGGGCCAAAAGGTGGTTTGAATCCAATAATCTATGTTGCAACTCATCTAAAACGGAACGTATGCTTTTCAACTTGAAAAGGCAAGTCTATACGGGGGATAAACAATCGGTTAGATTCTTGGGAATACATTTTGATCCGAGCCTTACTTGGAGTTTTCACATAGAACAGGTGGCTTCTAAGATCACTAAAAACATCTATCTTTTGAGAAATTTGTCTGGCACTGTGTCAAGATCCGTACTAAAAACAGCTTATCATAGTTTGGTTGAATCGCACCTTAGATATTGCGTCATTCTATGGGGTAATAGCTCTGGTCGTGATAGAATTTTCAGGTTGCAAAGAAGAGCGATCAGAGTTGTTGCAGGTCTAGGCTACCGTGACGATTGCATTAACGCTTATAAATCGTTTAAGATTCTAACTTTTCCATCCATTTTTATTTTTGAATGTCTGGTCTATGCGTTCACCAACTATGATAATTTAAATAAGTGTGGTGATGACCATAAATATAACACCAGGTTTAAGAATAATATTAAATCAGATTTTTATCGCTTGGAAAAATCTAAAAATGGTCCAAACTTTATTTCACACAAACTCTTCAACAAAATACCTCATGATATTAGATGTCTGCCTCTCAAAAAGTTTAAAACTGTGGTGGACAGTTTGTTGAAGCGAATGGCATTTGGAAGCGTGCACGGGTTCCTGTCTGCTGATCCTGCCATTTTTTATTCTGTGATATGACAGTGATTTTTTAATTGTATAGTAATTGTATTTGTAATATAGCTTTAATTTTTTTTAATATACCTCATGTATATTGACCATTGACGTGTGCAATACAATATATTAAGTTGTAAAGATCACTAAATAAATATCTATCTATCTATCTATCTAAATATCTTTGAGAACCAAATAATTAGCAGATATTCTACCGAATAACTCTGAAATTGAACCAAAGAAACTTTACTCGCGGCGGAACTAACCAATTCTCAACAGATATCACTGAAAACTTTTCTGGAAAATACTTTCTTTCAATGGAAAATATTGGATTAATTTCCCACTGAAGATAGAAACATCATTTGAAATCAATTTATCTGGGTGAAATTTTGAAGCAAGTCATAAAAAGATTTATCACTCTCGAAGTAGAAATTCGAGTATAATAGTATAAAAATAGGAGTAGAAATAAGTTCATTCAGTTTTGATGGGAGATGTTGCTACTAGTTTATTATTCAATTGTTTCATCTGGCAACACTTGCATTTTGAAGTGTCATTAGGATTTCTTTTCAGTATTTATCTACCGGAAGGAAGTAAAACATGGGAAGAAGCTAGAGACGACATGGGATCCCCCTGTAGTACATCTATAGTCATGTGAATTCAAGTCATGATGCAGATCGTGCTGCAGGGTTTCTCTGTACCGGAGTAGTCCTTAGTGTCGTAGTTAACTAAATAATTTGAGTTGTCATAATTTTGTTAGATTTATATATACGTCATATGTCAGTATTCGGAATAAATTGTTTATTGTTGGGTAACTGAAGGAAGGTATGTAATTTATTCTCCCGTTGCACATCACAACCCAAAATTGGTGACCCCGACGTGATCCGAAGACCTGACGTGATACTGTTCTGAATTAGTAAAGAAGAATAAGTCACAAAGCAAGAAGATGCCGTCCGCCTGCCTGAGTTTATAGCCGTCGACCCTGAACTATGCTTCACCATAGCCGAAGGAAGTTTCGCTATTGCGGGCATAACGCAGGACAAAACCAAGTTTGGTGACGTTGTGGGAGCCTTGCCAGTAAATTACGTAGCGGAGGTGAGGGAGGTAATCATGAAGCCCATGATAGTCAAGGCCTATGATAAGCTAAGATCAGAGCTGATTCGAATATTGAGCCCCTCCCAGGAGGAGAAAATTCGTCACCTACTGGAATGCAAGGAAATCGAAGAACGTAAGCCCTCGTAGTTTTCGAGATATCTGCAGGACCCTTTAGCTCAACCTGGGTCTGCGGCGTGCCTTCACTTGGAGATTCATCCAAGAATCGCCGATGTCTCTAAGCCCATCATTGTAACAGACTTTCTGAGCCATTATAACCTCTTCGTGGACGTTAGAAACCGACGACTCCTGGACGGAACCACCCAGCACACCACGGGAATGACAGAGTGTGAAAATTTCGTCCTCAAGACCATCACTGGCTTGCAGAAATACCACGATCTACTGGCCGAGTTCTCCAACATCACTAAACCAGAGGGAGCTCCACTACATATTAAGCACGGAACGAAGCACCACATTCAGACTACAGCTGGTCCATCGATCGCAGCCAAACCACGACGCTTAGTGCCGAGCAGGCTCAAGGCCGCCCAAAAGGAATTTCTCAAATTGGGAATCGCGAGACCATCAAAAAGTCCTGGTCCGTCCATTACACGTGGTCTCAAAGAAGTCGATCGATATGTGGAGACATTACAGAGATTACCGTGCATTGAATGCCCGCACCATACCAGATCGCAATCCGGTACGACGTATTCAGGACTTCGCACATATCCTTCAGGGAAAGAAAATCTTCTCCACTCTGAATCTCGTACGAGCCTTTAACCAGATCCCAGTAGCAGAAGAAGACGTACCCAAGACAGCCATTACGACACCCTTCAGTCTGTTCGAATTTTCTTTCATGACGTTCAGACTGCGTAACGCAAGACAGACCTTCCAACGATTCATCAATGAAGTATTATCAGCGCTGGATTTCTGTTATAGTTATATCGATGATGTGCTAGTCGCATCAAACTCCGAGGAATAGTACCTGGAACATCCCAGAATTATATTCACGAGGTTTCAAGAATTCTCCCTGACCCTAAATCCAATAAAGGGTGTTTGGCCAATCTCTAGTAAAATTCCTGGGATACCTGATTTCAGTAGAAGGAATGCGCCCACTGCCAGACAAGATCAGAGCGATCCTCGAGTATGCTCAGCCAGTCATAGCCAAGGAGCTACGCCGATTCCTGGGGATGGTAAACTTCTATCGTCGTTTCATATATCGAATATCGAGGACTTCAGGTGTAACTAAGGTTAAGTGTCTACGTGTCACGGTGGACCCAAATCTGAAGTGATCAGAACATATAATGAACTTGACCAATAAACTACTCTTTCTTTCATACAAATTTTGGTTTCTTACCAGAGTACTATCTCCACCACATTTGAAAACAATGAACTTCGCTCTCGTAGAATCAGCTCCAATATGCTGTAACTTGTTGGGGAGTTGCTGTGAAAACGCATACCGAGCTGTGAAAACGCATACCGAAATTCTGCAGAAGAGAATCTTAAAGTTGATATTAAAGAGACCTAAGCGTTATGGAAGCGACGCTTTGTTCCAGGAAGCGAGAGTGTTGGATTTAAGACAAATCTACTACTTACAACTGGTAAGTAATCTGCTATCAGATACTACTGGACGAGAGTTCCTGGTATCGTAGGAAAATATGTGACTCGTGCACGAAACCATGATAGGGTCCCTTTAGTGCTGACGAACCTTACACAAAGGAATTACGCGTTCCTTGCGGAAACTATATATAACACAATAAATGTTAAATCAATAAAATGCTCGAAAACATATGCGGTTATAAAAGAGAAATAAAAAGATTTATATTATCAGTACCCAAAGAGAGATTTCACGATCTGATAGAAACTGGGCATTTTACATTGTAAAATGTATTGGTAAACCCGTTCTCATACTTGATATGCGTGTTTGAGTTCTTTCGTTATTTTCAATGTAATTTTAAAGATTTTCTCCAATGTTTAGTAATGTATAAGTAGGAATGTTAAACAAGAAAAATGGTTTACTTTGTGTTGAATTGTAAAATTGTATAGCAAATAGCTCAAAACAAATGTGTAGTCCCTTTCAGAGTTTTTGCTATTTTCTTCCTGGCCCTATTGGAAACCTTATAACTATAAAAAAAGTGATATTGCTTTCTCGCATATAACTTGGTGAATCATTTCTGAATTAATAAAGTAAACTTGAGTAAGGTAAACAGTGAAACTTAAGCCGAGTTGTTTTTATTTAATTTATTATGTAAAAAATCATATAAGGTCCGGGTTTGAATCCGGTTCAGGTGGAAAAAAATTTTCTAGTTGGACGGATATCGGCCACCATTTCACTGTTGGGTCAAAAATTAACAGTGCTGTGACCTAAAGTGGCGCAAGATCGCAGTGACAAAGCCTACCCAGAACACAACTGAACTCCTAATTCGCACAAGCTGAAAAAGCTTCTGAGGGATCTTCACAGAAGATCTAGGAGTATCAGGATAATAATAATAATTATTAATTATTATTTTTATTAAATAATATATTTGTTATTTTCTAGTGAAAAAAATCCTTCAATTATATCTCAAGTCAGCTGGCCATTCCCTTCTAAGTCTTTTATATTGAGGCAATACCAATTAATGCAATAGATGGCTTTCCAATTTAGCATGACATTTCTCGCTCTGCTCTTTAATGACATCCTTTATATAAGGGATTCATAAATCTTCGTGTAGGGTTTGATAAGAGACGTACCATGAAGCATTTGCTATCATTCGAAGTATTTTTGATTGTTTTCTCTGAATTATTTAAATATTTGATTTGATTTTATATCCCCAGAGCTCGGTACCATACATACTACTCTGTCAAGAAAGTACCGGGAATTTTCAATTAAAACAACATTTTTACATTTAATCGTCAAAATTTATTGGGTCGCCTTCAAAATAGGCTCCATTTGCTCCAATACATCTATGCCAACGGCACTTCCAATTATCGAAACATTTTTTATAGGCGCTTTCCGGGATGGACTTTAGCTCTCGCGCCGAATTTTGTTTTATGGCTTCAATCGACTCAAAGCGGGTGCCACGGAGGGGCAATTTTAGTTTTGGGAAGAGGAAAAAGTTGCAGGGAGCCAAATCCGGCGAATACGGTGGTTGCTGAAGCACGTTTGTTGAGTTTTTGGCGAGAAAGTCAGTCACAATCGTACCGAGCTACCGATCGTAGCTCGGTGAGAAGGCGCGTTATCGTCATGCAAAATCCATGAGTTGTTCGCCCACAAATTTGGCCGCTTCTCATGGATACGCTCACGCAAACGTTTCATAACGCCTAGGTAATACTTCTTGTTTACCGTCTGACCCTCTGGAACGAACTCGTAGTGCACCACGCCACGGATATCGAAGAAAACAATGAGCATCACCTTCATTTTCGAGCGGCTTTGGCGTGGTTTTTTCGGTTTCGGCTCATTTTTTGCCACCCATTCCGATGATTGCTGGCTTGTTTGTATATCGTACTCGTAGACCCAGGTCTCATCACCAGTTATAATGCGTTCCATGAATGTAGAATCGGAATTACAGCGATCCAGCATGTCTGAAGCAACCTGTTCGCGATGACGTTTTTGAAGAAAATTCAGGTCTTTCGGTACGAGTCGTGCGGCCACCTTTCTCATGCCCAAAATATCAATCAAAATCGTACGTGCGGACTCGCGGGATATCTTAAGATCATGTGCTATCTCTCTCAAGCTGGTACGACGGTTTTCCAGCACCCTTTCCTTAATTTTATCGACGTTATTTTCGATCGAAGCCGTCGATGGGCGACCGTCCTTGAAGGCTCTGTACCACTGATATGCACAAGTTTTCGATAGAGCATTATCACCAAAGGCCTTTTGCAACATTTTCAATGCATCGGCACACGAAAATTCATTTGCAACACAAAACTTTAAACAAATTCTGTGCTCAACGTAATCACCCATAGTAAAAATCGGCACGCACTCTGACATCGACTGACTTAATCAGCTGTTGCAAACACACTAGTTGACAGATCCCGCTCAAGCTTGGCATAGTAATTAAGGACAGTGGTACCAACCTAGGAAAAAAAATGTTACCTGCCTCATTGCCCCGCCAGATTTAAATCGATAATTCCCGGTACTTTCTTGACAGAATGTATAGGCTTTTTCACTGTTTTCTAGATGAGTATCCTGTTTTTAAGTGCAAATTTAGATTTACTATATATAAGCCAATTTAGTTCTCATGTTTTCAAGTCTACTTCCTTCCTTTATTTAATTATGTGTTCCTTCCATGTATGTTCGCTATCTAAACGCATCCCCAAGTAATTTGTACGTGAGACCTCTGGTATTTGTGGTATTTGTACATTATTAATATACACTCGTGAGCACTAGCCTCTCCATAAGGTGAAAATCACTTGAACAGATTTGGACTTATTTATTTAGTTTTTATATTCGTGAAGTCGTTTTTGTATTTCATTTAAATTTTTCTGTAATCTATTGGTGGAATTTTGTGGGCCTTCATAAACAGCTAGAATTTCTCTATCATCTGCAAAAGTTTCCAATATGGTAGGAGGATTTGTATGTATGTACACTACGACCAGAATTGGTCCAATGACACTTTTCTGAGGAACATTTAAAACGTACTTAGAAATGCTTCAAATGGGAAGTCCTACCCCACCCGCGGTATAGCCCAGACATTTCTCCTTCCTATTATCACCTCTTCCGATCGATACAACATGGATTGGCTGACCGGAGCTTCTCCAATTACGATGAAATCAAAAAAAGCATCAATGCCGTCAAAGAGCTGCACTTTTTTCGCGATAGGATCTGTCAGTTGCCAGAAAGATGGAAAAAAGTGGTGGCTAGCGACAGACAGTAGTTTGAACATAAAACAAAGCTTCAATTTTGTACAAAAAACCGCACAAACTCATTTATAATCCTAATACAAAACTACCTATTGTTGTTATAATAGGAGAGTGGTAGGAAAACAAATAAGAGCTTGAGAAAATATTCATTATTTTTTAAATTCGTAGATATATTGAAAGCTAATCCACCTATTCTTATTACAATTGAACCATTTTTCTTTTAAAAATATCGAGTTAAGAGTTCGTAACTCACTTACAATAAGTATACTTATTCATCATTCAAAACATATCACAGAGTGTTCCTACTAAGATATTCCGGATTACTTCTCACATTGTTTTTTGATTCGAAAGATTTATGGGAATATCGGTAAATAACAATAAAATTTTTAATTTTTTCAGGTATCTTTTCTGCAATTTTGTTGGTGATATAATTGCAGAAAACTGAACTCAAACAATTTTTTACGGGCAATGAGTTATAAATACAGAATATCAAAAAAGAATGTAAAAAATGAAGCATTTGCTTCAATGATATGATGTAATATATTATCCTGATACATCTAGATCTTCTGTGAAGATCACTCATAAGATTTTTCAGCTTTTCCGAGTCAGAAGATCAGTTGTTTTCTAGTTAGGGGTTTTTACTGCTTCCTTACGCCATTTTAGGTCACAGCACTGTTAATTTTCGACCCAACAGTCAAATGGTGGCTGAAACCTGTCTAACTAGAAGGTTTCCTTCCTATCTAAGCGGGCCTGAACACGGGATCTTTCGGATTATAATACTGAAATCTTTCTGAAACGTAATATTTGCAGATATTATTTTTGGTATAATATATAAAAAATTGGAACAGAACTAGAATCAAAAATCAATGTTTCTCAGACAAAATATTGAAGTGGCCATAAACTACCCAGGCTGCTCTTAAATATTATACATATTAGAATAGCATCAAGCAAATCTAGAAATAAAGACAACATTCTATAATTATTTAAATTTTTCAATATTAGCCTTCTACATATTAAATTTCAAAAAATTATAAAATTTGAATATCAAAACAAATTAAAATATGTTTATCTTCTACAATTTTAATTTCGAAAAATTTTTATTCAACTTTTAGAATTAAATTAATGTCTAAAACAAGCACCGCTTACATTAAATTGACGTATATAATCAAAACTCAGTATATAATGTCAAATGGAATAAATAAACCAACAGATATACGAAAGTCATTAAAATTAATGAATAAATATTTAAAGGAGACAAAATATTATTTCTGGTCTTACCTTTAAGAACACCAATTGCCTTTTAAAAACATGAACACACATAAAGGACTTCTCAAAGAATACAATTTATTTGCAATATTCAATATATTTAAATATTCGAATAAGTTAATTCAGAAATCTCTCAAAACATGCACTATATCTTCAAAAAACAAATACAATTCTAAGCAATCCCTTCTTCGGTCCTGAATAATATTCCAAATATCAAAATCAAAAAACTAACCTATATCAACAACTCACACGTGTAACCAAATCAATGTTTCGAAACACAGATCAACTATATAATTCAAGATTGATCTATGTTCTAACAAAATCAGAGAACAGTGTAAGTTATGTTTAAGGCTTATTTAAATTCATTGACATTACATAATAAGATTTATTGAAGCCAAAATATAATTATATATTATATATAAAATAAAATAGAAAGGCCTTTTACTTGATAGAAGAAATATAACAAAATTTGAATATCAAAACAAATTAAAATATGTTTATCTTCTACAATTTTAATTCAAAAAATTTTTATTAAAAAAACTTTTAGAATTAAATTAATGTCTAAAACAAGCACCGCTTACATTTAATAGACGTATATAATCAAAACTCAATATATAATGTCAAATGGAATAAATAAACCAACAGATATACGAAAGTCATTAAAATTAATGAATATCAATTTAAAGGAGACAAAATTTTGTTTCTGGTCTTACTTTTAAGAACTCCAATTGCCTTTTAAAAACATGAACACACTTAAAGGACTTCTCAAAGAATATAATTTATTTGAAATATTTAATATATTTAAATATTCGAATAAGGTAATTCAGAAATTCATTGACATTCCATAATGAGATTTATTGGAGCCAAAATATAATTATATATTATATATAAAATAAAAAAGAAAGGCCTTTTACTAGATAGAAGAAATATAACAAAATTTGAATATCAAAACAAATAAAAATATGTTTATCTTCTACAATTTTGATTTCAAAAAATTTTTATTCAAAAAACTTTTAATTTGTTTTGATATTCAAATTTTGTTATATTTCCTCTATCAAGTAAAAGGCCTTTCTATTTTATCAAACAATTTTATTTAAAAATTATGACTTCTGAAAATAAATTAAAATAATGTCATATAAGTACCACTTATATCAAATGACATATAAAATAAACATTCATTATAAGACATCCAAATGGTATAACAAAATCCAATAAATAAAAATTGTTAACCAAAATCCTATAAATTAAATATTTTGAATAGACAATATTTTGTTTCTGCTGATCAATCTTTTGAAAACAAATATCATTCATTCATAATATATTATATTCTATAAAACAAAATAAAGTACATATAGAAGTTATTTTAAGGTTCATTTCAATATTCATTACGGGACTGACGTCAAAATCAAACAATTTGGTTCAAATTCATTTTACATCTTTTTGTTTGTAACCAGCAATAGTTTTGTTTGAAAGTCTGTGTTTTGCGCGTTTGTTCTAGGAAATGTAGTTTCGCATAAATGATGGTAATTTTCTAATTTTGAGCTGATAATGATTTTGAACGTCTAGATTTAATTCACCGATGAAGAATCAGAGCTCTAAATTAATTCTGTATGGCCGGTCCGACTGCAAATATTCTAGCTTTCTGATAAAAAGAGCTAGAGCTTTTAAACTTTTAGGCAAGGTTTGTGAGTCTAAATATCTCGACTAAGTTCTGTTCAATAGTTACGCAATTTTCACATCTGAAAATGACCCGCATCGTCTTGCAAAATTTGGTATGATCGCATGATTAGAAGTTTCAAAAAATTATTTGATAAGCGTTGAGCATTACCTCAAGCACTATAACTTTTAAAAGGAAACAGATGAGGACTTGAAACTCTAAGCGTAGGTTTAGGACCTGAATAAAAAATCAGCGATCCAATCGAACTGAAATTTTGTATCAAAGTGTACCAATATGCCAAATTTGAGGACGGTCTATTGTCCAGATGGACGACTCGAGGTAAAAATGCCAATTTCCTAATGATAAGCCCTAGGGGCTTGAAATTTTTTAGGGTGTGTTTGGACTCTACATATATTTTTCAGGTTCAAAAACTGATAAACTGGGTTCGGTAATTCCTGAGCTATTCCCATTTTAAATTTTATTTCACAAATATTTTCGAAAGTTCAAATCTGAACGACTTTAAATTCAGTATTTAGATATGAAGTAACACTTGTGACTAATTTCGTGAAGATAAATTACGAGAATTATTCAAAATATTCTTGATATACATTGGACATTACTATGAAGAAGTATTTACATATTACAGATAATAGCTGGAATTAATTCTCCAGAACGTCTACAGATTTTAATCTGAATAAATCTTTTCTTCATAAACCAATGACTTGACATAACCCCAAAGAAAATAATCCAGTGGAGTTATGTCGCATGATCTTGGAGGTCAATCAATTGGACCATTTCTCGAAATAATGCTATCGCCAAATATTTATTTCAATAAATCAATTGTTACGGTAGCAGCATGAGGTGTAGTACCATCTTGTTGGAACACTTCTGGGTCGATACCATTCAAATTTTGAAACAAATAATCATTGATCATCGATCTGTAACGAGCACCATTCACTGTAACATTAGCTCCATCATCGTTTTCAAGGAAATATGGGCCGTTGATGCCTCCAGCGTGTAAAGCACACCATACAGTGCATTTTCAATCAGCAAAAAAACGACGCTTATTATGGTCAAGTGGCTTTAGTTCTTGAACCAGTTGGATGCACAGAGCCCAACTTGATGTGAACGTGAACGAATAGACAAATCTGGATCATCATTTAGACTATGACTGACAGCAGCAATATTTTCTTCTGTACGTAGAGTTCTTTGTCTTGTTTCATCGAGTAAAGAAAATGTTGTCCGAAATCTATCGATAGTTCGACGAAGAAGCTGATCTGATGGACGATTATGTAAACCATAAATTTCACGAAGTGCTCTATAAGTTTAGCGAATAGAACACTGATTTTGAAAATAAATTTCAACAATTTGTAAACGTTGTTGCGGCGTGAGTCTTTCCATAATTTGTCCATGCTTACTGAACAGAAATGTCAAAACAACATGGCTTCTTCCTTTTGTCAAATCACAGTTATCCCCATCGAATGTTCTATCACTCTAAAAAATACACTCGATATTTAGTGATTCAGTGTATCTAGGATATGTTTTTAAAATTCAATTCTAAATGTTTTCATGAGATTTATTCAGATTATAATCTGTCGAGGTTCTGGAGAACTAATTCCAGCCATCCTGGCAGGAAACGATTAAGTGATAAATTTTTTTAAGTCAAACAAATTTTTCATGATCTCAATTTTTAACAAAGAATGATAATCAGCATGAAAGTTATCAGATTTCTAACCTTCAATTGAAGCAGATTGAACTCAATCCCTTTTCAGGTGATATTACTGAATTTCCAACATGATTGATATGTTTGATGATGTTGTTCATAATAATAAAAAACTGAGCTCTATAGGAAAATTCAATAACCTTCTGAATTCTTTGGAGGGTTCTGGGTCCTGGTTATTCATTAGTTCAAACATTACCTATGACAAAATTTGAATATTAAAACAGATTTAATCTGTCAGTCTTTTACAATTTTAATTAAAAAAAAAAAAAATTTTTATTCGAAAAACTTTTAGAATTGAATTAATGTCTTATAAGCACTGCTTATATTTAATAGACGTATAAAATCAAAACTCAATGTACAATATCAAATGGAATAAATAAACCAACAAATATAAATTGTCAATTACAATTAATAAATAAATATTTGAAGGAGACAAAATTTCGTTTCTGATCTTACCATTATGAACACCGATTCCTTTTCAAAAATATAAAACATCTTTTGAGGACTTATCAAAAAATATAGTTCATTTGGAATATTCAATATGTTCAAATATTTAAATAAGTTAATTAAAAAATCTCTCAAAACATGCATTATATCTACAAAAAACAATTAGAATTCGATAATCACTTCGTCGATCCTAAATCATATTTAAAACTCAAAATCAACCAACAATAAATATAACTTACCCAAAAGTGGTCCCTGGATCATTTCTTGAACAACTTACTTTAAAATCAAGATATTCTATGTTCGTCACAAAAATCAGAGGAAGCTGTAAGCCTAAATATAATTATATATTATGTGTTAAATAAAATAGGAATAGGCTTTTTACTTGATAGAAGGGTTATAACAAAATTTGAAAGAATTATCTTTATAGAATTGTGCCCTGTCTTTACATTGATCAATAACTGACTGGAGAAACGACGTGAAATATCTGTTAATGTCATCTGGATTTGAGAGATCAGAGAGTAGATAACTAGTTTTTTGCGATGTAAAGTTTAGATCCCGTTAAGTTTTCCAAAATTTAGAAGGATTATTTGATTGAGAAACATGGAATTTTTTTTCTGTTCTCTTATACAAGAAAAAACGTGGTTTCTTAGGAATTTATATTTGTTGAAGTCTGTCACAGTTCTAATTTTTTTATATTTCTGCCAGCATTTATCTCTCAGCCTCTGTAAACGCCGAATCTCCTCAGTTAACTATGGTGCTTTTTGGCTTAGTTGCTTTTACTTCATGTAGAGGAGCTTGTTCGTTGAAAAGATCGGTAATGTATTTATTGAAAACTTCCACTTTCTTATCCATATTTTTTCCCAAAAAAAATTATATCACTCAAAGCTTTGCAGATCGGTTTTGAATGTATTTAAATCTATACTTTCGAAATTGCTGTATTTGAAGAAACGAGCCAGCCCATAAAACCGCACCTAACAGTGATACATTGAGGATGCAGAGGCTTTTCAACAACCATTCTTGGATTTTCCGAGCCCCAAATGCGACAATTCTGCTTATTAACGCACCCTCCGAGATGAAAATGGGCTTCATTACTGAAGATAATTTTGCGATGAACATTTGGATCATTTTGATGCATTTCAAGGACCTAATCAGCGAAGATACGACGTTGCTGGTGGTCGACCGGCTTGATTTCTTATGTCAACTGAATCTAAAAGCTTTAAGACTTAAGTCTTAATACAAAATACGGTGTAATGTCGTTTATGGAGTCACTAATTCCAAAGATCGATGAGAAATCGACAAACCTGGGTTTTATTAAACACTACAGGCTTCAGCAGCAATATCCTCAGTTGTTCTTGAAAGACCCACACGGTTTCGATTCTTCGCATCACAAACTTGTCCCAACAACTCCAATTTTTCCAACAGTTTCATTATTGCTGGCTGAGAAGTTGCTTCAAGAAGACCTTAAAGTGCTTTAGTTTTGCTAACTGAGACTGCAAAGTTTTCACCATTTTTGTATTGAATTTTTTCGATGCATTGTTGAATCGTTCCATTTTAAGAAAAGACGTTATTCGTACTTTCCAAATGTCAAATGACAGCTGACAAGATAGCGGGTTGTTCAAAATGAAACCTCTTATTGGAAAACCCTTTACATAAGAAAGTAAAGTACAAGGGCATCAAAAAATGAAATTGTCACACAACATATGCGCTAAAACTTTTAAGGCCTTCTAAAATTTCTCATACAGTAAACAAAGAAATTTTGGATCAAAGAATTTTTGCACCATACAACATAAGTCATGACAGCATGCAGAAAACACTTTTCAAAGAAACTTACCTCAAATTCTCTGAACAAGCATACCCTAAATGTCATTCTCACAAAACATCATAAAAAGCTTCTTCTGAAATAAGAGGAACATTTCAATGAAAACAGTGGGAACTCTTAAATTTTTTATTTAAAATCTCAATAGATCGATCATCTTAATGATTATGTATGTACATACAATAGAATAATTACAAAACGAATTACAGTAATTATGAGAAGTTTAATATAAACAGATATGAAGAGAATATCTATGTAGGTAATCTTGAGCGCTGTCTCTCCTTCATTTGTAACCAAATCAGGGTGGTATTCAGAGAAGCACATCTATTAATAACAAGTTGAACTTATTCAATTTCGAAGAGGCAAAATTTGAAGGCTTTCACCAGAACGAAAATCAAATTTATCTTCATCAAAGCCGAGTTGCTCTTAAACAAAATGAATTTAACGTTGATTAAGGACATGATTCTAATTGCCCCGTGATGAATATTCATGGTGACAATTCGAAGTTTATGTTGTATACAGAAGTTCCACAAAGAGTTCAAAAGGATATCCACATGATTTTAATTTTAATTCAGATGAATTATAACGTAGATTTAAATTTATATCATTTCTAGTATAAATCATTTTATGTTCTTGTAGAAATACTGAAAACCCGCTTCGTTTTTGATGTATATGATGTAATTTTCCAATTGGTTTAGGTGACTGCTATTGGTAATTACTGTTGCCGGAAGGTTGTTTGAAATATAAAGTTTGAATTGGTTTATTCTGGGCTTATCAGATACAAAATTATTAGAGCGTTATGAATATTTTCTTTTGCAAAAAAGTGCGTTATCACGGTAACTAACGTTCCTCTCCAACGCCCACCATTCGTGGAATATTTCCTACAGAATAATCCTGCTTTTTGGAATGTTCATTCTATGCTATGATTATATCCATATGGTGTAGTTATTCTGGAAATATTTGTGGTCAATTATGTGACTAATTATCTACTCCGTGAAAGTTTCAATATGAAATTGAAAATGAATATACGAAATCTAGAAAACTTTCATATTAAATAAATATAAAATTAAATCTTGTCCAGACAAACATTTTCAGTTTTCTGATATTAATTCTTATATTTGGATTATGTGAAAACATATAATATAAAATAGTTTTGAACCTTATCAATCAACCGTTTCGTATTTTTGTTGGGATTTATATTATACTAAATAAAATATCCATAACATATTTCGTTTTTCTTCACTTCACAAATATGTTTCATATTTTCTCGAAATAAACTTCGAATTAATTAATACAGAATTAAGGTAAACAGTAATATAAATATTACCCACAATAAGCTAAAAATAACACGAATAAGTTATTGCAATGTAACCATGACATGTAGATTCAATCTGTTTTCATATGGAATGATAAGCAAATAGATGAAGAGAAATGGTTAAATTATTAGGTGAAATTTGCTCATTTATTTCAATATATTTTATCGTTAAATTATATTCTTTTTTATTTATGATTGAGTATGAGAGGAAATATAAGTCTTAATAAATCCATTAAATTATTTTATAATATTACATTCAACATAGTCTCATAAACGTGCTAGAAGCCTATTCTTCACCAGAAACAAACTTAATTATTACAGCAATAAACGCTAACTGAGCTTCACTTCACAGTTAGACAGATAAGTGCGGACAGCTCAGTGGTAGAGCATAGGGCTCGTGACTAGAAGGTTCGGCTTCGAATCCTGTTCAGGTGGAAAATAAATTTTCTAGTTGGATGAGTATCGGCCACCATTTCACTTTGGGGTCAAAAATTAACAGTGCTATGACCTAAAAGGGCGCAAGATCGCAGTAACAAAGCCTACCCGGAGCACAATCCTAACTCGCACAAGCTGAAAAAGCTTCTGAGGGATATTCACAGAAGATCTAGGAGTATCAGGATAAAAAAAAAAAATTGGCGGTTCAGGAAAAAAACTGCGAAGTTTAGCGTTAAGATAACCTACATTGAATCTTGTAACAGTGATACAAGGAAGGTGATGATGCTAAGCATTTTCAAAAACCTTTCTTGATTTGTTCTTTTCATTGAAATGTTGCTGAAATCCTACAAATTTTTTCTCAATAATTACTTGAACCAATTCGAATTGAAAGTTCCTTATTTTCCACAACCGAATAGCTAAATTATTACAAGGCTAATTTTGATGCACTAAGCAGTGACAACTTCACTGAACTAGTTTACTAGTAAAATTATTTTATATCAAGATTGGAAAACTCATGAAAACACATCCCTACCATGCGGAAGTAATGTTGCTTTTCGGTATATTTCAACATGGAAACATTTCACACTATATGGGAGAAAAATAAAGAACATAAGAAATTCATAATGATCCAGTCTATTGATAGGAATTTATCGAGGTGAGGAAACTTATCAAACGCTTGACGCGAAGCGATTTTCTAGGGTACATTCGCGACATGGAAAACGAAATTGGTACTGCTTCAAAAATGGTTTGGGAAATTCATTTAAAATAAAAGGAAAAGTACTTTTGATATTCCGGGCGTTATGCATATTTATGATAAAACAGAAGATATTGGTCTAACATTCGTCAACTTTTTTATGAATATTTCGAAAAGCCGATCTTAGTAGAAATTCAGCCCTGTAGAAATTAGTGCTATAAAATCTCTGGACATTAGGAAATGCTCGGAACCCGATGATATTCCAGTGTCATCTATACAGCAATGAGAGGAAATATTTACACCTCTCTTGCATATATTGTCTAAAATGAAGAATAGCTTTTTTCCTCTTTATGAATAA
Source organism: Megalocaria dilatata (assembly GCA_034642435.1). Taxonomy (NCBI): domain Eukaryota; kingdom Metazoa; phylum Arthropoda; class Insecta; order Coleoptera; family Coccinellidae; genus Megalocaria; species Megalocaria dilatata. The sequence goes on along the minus strand of CM067856.1, from coordinate 74,036,490 downwards.
TACCTAGGTGATAGACAAAACAAAAAAGTAGTAGGCCTATTACCAATAATGTATTATATTTTCGGAAAACTTTTTGAGAAGATCATATATAATTCATTTTTGAATGAAACTAAGGCTGGAACCATCTAACAATACGGTTTTTTCCTTTTAAGTCCATCCAAAGGTGGACGTCGTGTACACGAACTTCAGCAAAACATTTTATAAAATTAGTCATATGATCTTTTTAGATAGACTTGCTGAGGTTGGAATGAGTGGTCCACTCCTGATATGGTTGTACTGCAAATGGTGGCCACAGCCATCTAGAAATCCTCAAAGCAGTAATCTTGGTCCTTTATTTTAAGTTATCTATATCGATGACATCATCTATCGTTTCGGATATTGTTCGTTTCTTCTATTTGTAAATGACTTGAGACTTTACTGCCATGTAAAGGATTCGACTGCTGGGAAATTCAGGAGGATCTTGTCCAATTGACATTCTTTTATGAAAACAATAGTCCCTTTCTGATTAAAAAAAATGTGTCAAGATTTCTCACACTAAAAAAAGGAAACCATAATTTACAAAATCATGAATTATTATAAATTCGGTATGTGAAGTGAGGAAACTATAGGTGATAATTTCCACATTTAGAAAAAAATACCAAGGGGTGTAACAAGCTCTTTCTGAAAAAGACTTGTAGAAGTATTCTGAATATAAAGACTCTTCTTTATATTTAATTCTCATCCATACATAGCACGCTTTCCTTCGTAAATGTTGTTTGTAATCCCCACACCATATCCATATTGTCATTAAGTCTAACGCTCAAATTAGAAACAGCCATTATTCTCCTTCCATGTAAAAATACATTATTATTACATTACAAGATAGAGAAATTGTAACTGGTCTGATTTTCGTCTTCAAACTAATGAAGAGATTAGAATTATTCAAAATACATTTCAGAAGGACGAATGCTGGTCAAAACTTACACGTGTGTAGGATACTCAGAAGATTCAAAGATATCTGTAATGATATGATATTTCTGGAGCTCTTCTTCGATTCTTTCAATTTAGAAGTGAAAGGAATTTTCAGTGACTGAAAGCACGGTTTTGTTGTGTTGTCCACAGTTTACTTTTAATGACAAAAAATATGTGTATATTTCTTTCTGTTTCATTGATAGTTTAGCTGGAGAAAATCGATAATTTTTTCGTGATATTAATTTGTTTTCTTCTTTTTGAATCAAATTTATGATTATATTTTCCTGCTACCGAATGAAAATAATAATGAAAGTTCTGTTTTGGATCATACGATCTGTTCGTAATCCCTTGTGTTCAAATAAAAATATGACTTTTGTTTACGATGAAGACGGAAGTTCAGGAATTCGTTTATCTGAAGTTGAAAATTGAATAATTAACGTTGTCATAAACTCTATTATTATTATTGATAAAAGTTTCATTAATTTTGTCCCTGATGCATTTTTATTTACGTGTTTTTAATGAAATGGAAAGGAATAAGAAATTACCTTATCTTATTTCCAATGGTTTCGTTATTTAAATGAATTGTTCTCATAAGTGAAAAATTGACTTGAATTTTTACTCTTCAATTCTCTTTCCTTGAAAATCATAGAGACAATAACAAAATTCAACTAACCAATCAACTGAATCAGAAAGTTCATTCTTTAGTTATATTATTGTCTTCTAAATACCACCCTGATATAGTTCCACCATCGATTACAAATTTTTGGGAAGAAATCTTACAAAACATCAACTGTTTCATTATTTAGATTCACTCTTCGACTGTCTTTACACGCAACTCTCTTGTTGATGACCCATCAATGGTGTCCTGATCGTGATTACCTCTCTCTGATGAAAAGTGGGCTTCGTAACGGGAAATAACGAGGAGACTGGAGATACCATTGGAGGAGACTTCAACGATTGTTTCTGTGGATATGCCTTTTTGCTGTGGTCGATTTGTGCATATATGGTTGGATCGTCTCTGATCTTCTGGAGTTCTAGCTGATTTACCCCGTTCTTGCACGTTCCTAAGGTGCTGGGACGCGCCAGAGAAAGCTCCGCGTATGTTACTTCACAATTCTTCTGAAGAAAAAAGATAGAGAGTTTAAAACTGGGCATAAGCAAATTAGAATTCGGTTCTAACATGACCTTAATTCTTTTTAATCAAAAAAGGTTACGAATTTAATTCCGAATTACCTAAAGGAATATGATTATCTGTCAGCATCTGTTTGTTCATTCGAAATAATTCTAGAGGATTTTTACTTGTCGATTTCGAGTATTCTAAGAATATCATTCTTGGACACATATGCCTATTGTGCCTAATTTATGTCAGATTTCTGACGTATAAATTCTTCGAGGTTCTTGAACTTTTATTTCAGAAGTATCTACCAGTTTGATCAAAATAAATTATAAGATAGTTATTACAAATTAAATCATTGTTCATTTTATTTCTATTGCTCTCAATAAAAATTCTAAACCTTCTAATATTTAACCATATAATTATCGTGTTGAAACACGAAATAATAGTGTATCAATGAAAGTAGAGGAAATTTTGTATAGTTCCATTATTGCATTCAGAAATAGTTGTGATTATGATTAGAGTAGCAATCAACAACAACTTTGTAGGGTACTGAACGGTTGTTCTTGATCGAGTATTTCCGGAATATTCAGACAACTGAATCAATTTTTGAATATTTCAAATAATATTCATCAAAAATTAAATTCAAACCAGAAAAAGAATCAACAAATAGAATTACATTTTTAGACCTCTCGATATCACACTTGAATAGTAAAATAGAATTTAACGTGTTCAGAAAACCCACATCCACTGATATATGTATTCCTATAGACTCCAATCACTCATATTTATAAAAAATGTAGCGTACCAATCGATGATCCATAGAGCTTTCGTATAACCCTTATTAACAAATAACCGCGAAGCTGAAGTCCAGGCTATTGAATCAATAGCCGCGAACAACGGTTTCAAATCCAATATAATAGATAATCTAATTTGTTAAAAACAATCTAAAATAGCTATAAACCCATAATAAAAACTAAAGAAACCAAAAAATGCATTTCTTTATCATACTTCGGTAGCATAAGTCAAAAAGTGGCCAACAGTTTTTCCAAATGAGATTTTAATATTGCTTTCAAAACACAAAAAGAATTATTATCCATATTATTTAATGCAAAAGACCCAACTCCAAAAATACATAAATCGGGAGTTTAGGAGTTATCCTGTTCGACGAGCAGTATTAAATATATAGGACAGACGGGACGTTCCTTCAAGACGAGGTTCAACGAACATAAAATGAATTTCATGAAAAATAAACAAATATCTTTTTTTGCCACTCACTGTTTAAAAAACGTCCATCCTTTTCCGACAATAGATAAACTTAAAATTTTGCATGTAGAATAAAGAGGAAAGAAACTTGATTATTTAGAATCTGTTGAAATTTTCAAATTAGTTCACAATAAAAATAATAAATGACTATACGGATCTATGTAAATCCAAAATTCTTGAAATATTTAAATAAGTAACATCTGTTTATCAATATTCTTTGACGTGCCGACATTGAATAGTTGTTAGGCTTCCTTTCATTTTAAACCTTTTATAACATGTTTTTATTACCTCTTCTACCTCTGTATATGCATAAATACCCACCCTGTTCTGTTTGTTAAGTCTTCAGTTGTCTGAAGATGGGATAGTTAATTCCCGAAACTTGAGTAACAATTAAATGTGTAAAATATCAATTTATTGGTTGTAAAACAAAGTAATTTCTTTAACTTTGCAAGGTTTCGCATTCGATCAGCTAGATTCAATTTTTTCATGTTTGTGACCAATAAGTAAGTATATTTCGGAAAAGATTAATTATCTTATAAATTTCTAGTGTTTTTAACATTTGTTCACTAGTGTAATCCTGAATCATTATAAACCGATTCTTAACCCCGTCAGTATCGCCAAACTTTGTATTTCTTATTTTGAATCAGTTTTTGAGAAGTAAGGCTTTTATTTCCGGGCTTATCGAAAATGTCCTTCGTTGAAGTCATCGCTTCATTGTTGCAATAATCCTTCAAACTATTCTCTACTTTCAGGAGTTTCAACAATATCCAACATTTGTTTCATATCTGCATAGATAAAAACTTAATTGTCAACAGGCTCTAGGTGAAATATTATAAAAATTATATTAAAAAAAAATTCGCACAGATTTTCCTACAGCACCAATTCTTTATGGAACGCCAAAATTACATAAAGAACACCTTCCTGTGAGACCTGTTGTTTCATATATGAATGCTCATAAAAGCTTATAATTCATGCAAAGATTTGGCTACAAATCTTCCTTCCATAATAAATTGTACTTCTCCGTATACTGTCAAAATTATTTGGAATTAATTAAGAAATTAGAACATACTACCATCAAACAAATGTAAATTCATCTCATTCGACGTGAAAAACCTACTCACTTCTATTCCATTTGATGCAGTCAAAACAATGTTAAAAATTATGATCAATAACAGTCATCTTTCACAAAATAATAAAGAGAATATTTTCAAAACTCTAGAAATGTGTTTAGAACAGAACTATTTCAAATTCAACAATAAATTCTTCAAACAAATCAATGGCTTACCAATGGGAAGTCCAATAAGTCCATTTTTAGCTGAATTGTTTATGTCTTTCTTTGAAAAATTATTATTCGCCAACACTACAAATGATAAGCTTGTAAAACTTGTTCACTTTCGGTCTAGAAATGTAGATGACGTATTCTGCATTTGGACTGGAACTGACAGTCTGCTATTGCAATTTTTGAATTATCTGAATAGCATAGATGAAAATATTAAATTCAAAATAGAAACAGAAAATATTCTTGAATCAACTTCATAGATCTTAATATAAGTCATAGTAATAATAAGTTCGAATTTAACATTTTTAGAAAACCTACCACTACTGATACCATAATCCATTCAAAATCCAATCAGTCGTAGCAAATTAAAATGTCAATATTTCATAGTTTCATTCTTAGACTTTTGAGTATCCTGTTGAACGAGGTCAATTGCCGAAAAGAATTCAATTTAATTAAAACAAGCAATGGCTATAGAACTGAAATCATCGACAAAACTTACCACAATATTTCAAAAAATTTTATATCAATATCAATGATCCTAATGGACAAAAGAAAATATGGTTTCAATGCCTAGTGGTCTTCATAAAATGGTAATTAATTATTTAGCAATAAATAGAAATAATTTAGCTAAGATTTTATAGAACAATAAAGAAAGGAACCCTAACTTTTATATACAGACAGGCCGATATTTAAGATACATAAGACAGACAGGCCGATGTTTACAACATAGAATCAAAGAACGTAGGATGTATATTTTAAAGAATCAGAAATCAATCGGTTTTGCAGAACATTATGTAGAAAATAATCGTTTCCTAAATGCGAATGATGTCACTTTACTATTTGGAGATTCTTTCAATCAAAAAGCCATTGAAAAAAATAAAAATTTAACAAATTTTAAAATAGTCTTTGGGAACACCTCTATATTGGATGCTGTTATTTCCATACATCATAAAAATACGCAGATATTCTTAGTGTAGTAAAAGAACTTTTTCAAGTTTAGTTACTTTTTGTACCCCTCTGAAGATAGTCGAAAGACAGAGACACGTGTCAGGATTCTGAATAAACTGTGAAACATAAAATTTGTGTGAATTTTTATTTCAATAAAATTGGTAATATTAGGAGTGGAAATAAGTCTATGCAGTTTTGATAACAGATATCGCTACTAGTTTATTATTCCATTCTTTCATCTGGTAACACATTCATTTTTAAGTGTCATCATAAGGCTTCCTTTTGAGAAACTGTCCTGCCGCTGAAGTGTTAACAACATTGTTTCTGTGTAAATAAAAAATAAAAAATTTCTACTGGAAATGTTATTTCTCGCTAACTATTTAATTGGTTACCAACAAAGTTATAGATATTTTTTTTGCTTCGCAGATTATTTTAAGTCACATAAAATCAAAATTTCCATGAATTTTGTAAAAAGTGAAAACTATTGCAAAGTATGCAACTGTCAAATAAATAGATAATGTCAATTATTTTAATATCTTAGGATGTCACCAGAATAAGTCTGCGAATTCTTCATGACTTTAACGAAAGGTTTCATCTTCAACTTCAAACTGCATAAAAATATATTGCCACTTGAAAATGCCCTAGGCGGCGCACCCACTCAGCCCCTATTAATGGCAAATGATATTTCCCGACTCAGCTAGGTTCCCCCTTTCATTTTTATCGTTTCTACTTCGTTGTATCTGACGAAATGGGGTGAAAGACAAAGTAAACTCACGTTCTGAAAGTTATACGCCTGTGTCTTGTCTCTTGCGGCATATCCCTCGGCGGAGGGTGTGATGCTGCGAGATCGCGTCACCTCGCACGCCACAGCCACGTAGTCACCGTCAGCTGCCTCCAGCGAATTCGGGCCCGGGGTCTGCGCTGCAGAATCCAGGTGGTGATTCGAATCTGAAAATAAAAGCGTTTTTGTTAGGATCTCCTCGAATTGGAACACTCCGAGAAATGCAAGATAGTTTCGATTTTCAAAAGGATTGAGATTACATTTCTGTATGATGAGTGTAATTTGAAAATCATCCTTATATGGATCCTTATATTACCAGGTTTGTACATCCTTAATGTATTATTGATTTTTCGCAAATATCACCATTATTTTGAAATTTATAAGAACAGAAATACAACAACAAGAATTCAGGAATATTTCTACCTAAATCATAAATACTCGAATACTGAACGTAGCCTTCTATATTTGGCACTTAAATTTTGTTCCTAATACCATAAGAAATATGTCAAAAACTGAGTCATTTGAACTGTGAACCATATTCATTCACAGAATTCAAACATGCATGTAATGTTAATATATGGGGGTTGAATATTGCTTTTGGTGACATGTTTTCATATTGTAATCATGTATGATGAAAATTCTGAAAATAAAAATTCTTATTTTACTTATTCAGTTCAAGTATTCCAAAATCCCTGGATGAAAATTATTTTCCGCAAAGGCAGTTTGTTCCCTACAGAATTGCTGTATGAGCTGACTGTATTGAAGAACCTGAGATACCTGCATATTTATCAGTCCATCGCTCGAATGAACAGCAATCGGAGTACAAGAGAAACAAGAACTTCTAGAAGAAAAGACACTAATATCAGTTGTTTCAGGAAGGCAATCACACAAAGAACTTTTCTCTACTTTGGTTCTAAATTTGCAAAAACTGAAAGAACTAGAGATACCCAGATGTTTCAAGATCCAAGTTAAATTCGGGACTATTCAGAACTATTCCTGAACAGCTGGGCAGATTCGAATTCATCATTTCAAAATATGTATTCTCCTTGCCTTCTTGTTCTTTTTATTTTAGATTACTCATATCATGTCCGCCTGCATTGTGTCATAGATAACTTGCAGCAGAAATCATTATTCTTGTACAAGGTATCCAAAAAGAGTACCGGGCATTTGTTACTTCGATAAATCAAAAACTACTTGAAATAAAAAAAGTTTATTGTTAATTATTACAATATAAAGTGGAAAATTATTTGGGAAAGATGATATTATCTAAATGATGACATTTACGCTGCTAGCACTCTTCTAATCGGAAACGAAGACTGGCGATAACACGCTGACACATAGCTCTCAATATTGCTGCCATTTATGAGCTGATGTTTTGCTTCAATTGCGTCAGTTTCATCAGATTATTCTCATAGACCTAACTTTTAAAGTATCCCCATGCAAAATAGTCAAGTGGACTAAGATCGGGGCTTCTGGGAGGCCAGTTGATGTTAACCCTACGCGAAATGACCTTATTAGGGAACAGTTCGTTAACAGCTTCCATTGCTTGAATTGATGTATAGCAAGTGGCTTCATCTTGTTGAAACCACGTGTTTGAGTTGAAACCTTGAAATTTCTGTAACTCTGGACCCAAAAAGTTTCGTGGAAAGTCGCAATAACGGTCACTATTCACATTGAGTGGTCGGACTAGTCAATCTTTATGAAAATAAGGACCGATTATGCCTCTAGCAGACATAGCGGCCGTAACAACGACCTTTGGGCTTTACAGGGATCGTTCTTGCTTTCGTCTCGGATTTTTCTCTGCCCAGTCCGATAGTTTTGTTTATTGACATGACCATTCAGATGAAAGTTGGCTTCATCACTGAGCTGTATGTTATCCAAATTGTTGAACCGCCATAACAGCAAAATTCAATCGATTAGCATAGTCTGTATCCTTCAATTCTTGAACCAATTGAATTTTAGAGACTCTTAAATGCAAATCTTTCTTAAAAATCAAATGCAAGGACGATTTTTAGACGTTTAATGGTTTAATGGTTTAATGGTTGGCCTCGCTTTCGGATGGATAAAGACGGATTTTAACTTCTCTATTTCTTCGTCGCGGACTGAACGAGGGCGGCCAGAGAATTGAATTTTTACTGTTGCACCTGTATTATCGAACATCCGGAACCATTTTCTAATGCTGTTGTCATTTGGTGCATAGCGCACGATATGAACTTTTAGAAACCACTTTTGAACCACCGTTGCCATAATACGCTCGTACGCAAAAAGCGATGCGTTCCCGGGTACTGCTCCATCCTGACTAAAACTCCACAAAATATTTCAGTTCCAAATGCAACGCCAAACAAATACCTGATACGCTTTGTGGACAGGCTGTATATGAACCGCAGCAGCATACAAGCAATTATTTCTGAAAAATTATTATTTCTGAAAAATGTCAGAACTTTAGGAAACCTGTTTCATACTTTTATGAACTTATTTGAAGAGATATATCAAGTAACCTGTAGATATATTTTAGGTCCTTGAATTCATCAAGGAATAAAATTTTTTCATCTTGATTAATTCAGAATTTAGCAGATATCTTTTCAACCAATTTTTCTCAGATGGAAGGCGCTACATTTAACTCGGTATTTTGCACTCATTGCAGTCATTCATTGTTTTCACATTAATAATGTAAAAATAATGAGGGACTGTAGGGATCTATATAAATGCGAAATATTTGAGATATTCAAATAAGTAACATCTGTATACCAATCTTCTTTGGCGTGTCGACATTCTAATAGTGGTTAGGCGTCCTCTCTTTTTTAACCTGTATTTATTACCTCTTTTACCTCTGTATATGCATAAATATCCTGTTCTGCTTTTTAAGTCTTCAGTTGTCTGAAGATGGGATAGTTAATTCCCGAAACTCGACTGACAATAAAATGTGCAGAATATCAATTAATTGGTAGTAAAACACAGTAATTTCCACAACTTGTTTTAATTATGATCAACTACCGAACAGTAATGGCTGAAACAGTTTGAAACGTGCGTATGTTTGTAATTTTTCCTTGAATCAACAAAACCTTATCGAGTTGGTTTGAGTATATTATACAGATGTATGTTACACTGCCTCGATTTGTAGAACTGTCTATTACCATAGCTCATACTTCTTTCTTATTAATGATAAATGTCTCTGCCAAATTATTCTGCGCAATGAATTTTGAGAATTCTTCTTGAATAAATCACTGAAAATTCAGTACGTAAACGTTTTCTTTTTTTAATCTCGGAGAGGATATACAAGCCATATCGAATGTGTTAGAGCGCAATTCTCGGAAAAAGTAAGGAACTAGTTTCAAGATGACCAGTAAAATATAGCCTATCGCGCGCAGTAGTAAGAACTACATCTCGAACTCCGTTTAAAATTATATGATTTGCCGGTATTTGGAATTTGAACGTACTTCTTTTGTTAACGAATGTTCAGAATTTCGTCATAAATAAGTCTATTCGCCTCACCAATAACATCACCAATGAAAGTTCTGATACTTGCTATATTTCCTTCAAAAAGATTGATTGTTATAGTGGGTTAAATTTTTCTCTGCCAAAGTTGGTTAAATATCTACATGAGGCATAACACGAAGAAAAAATCAACCAAAAAACAAAAATTCTGAGACACCCTGAATTACACTTTTATTACGTTGATGAAACATCTTGGAAACTATTCTCACCAGCATCACATAAAAGAATCTGTTTCGAGATGTGGAAAATATGAAATGAATAAAATTAATAAATTACATGTGAAAATTGTAGTGTCCTTTCGTCACCACTTGATGAATCTTTTTACGGCCGTCACAATTTCTCAGAAGCCTTCCATTTGCAAATCTTTGTTTCATTCACAGATTGTAAGAAGCCACATTGAAATTTATCCGACATTAAGCCTCTTATGGATTGCGTGAAGTGTGGAATGCTCCTAATCCCATTTAAATTCTAGTCATCTGTCAGGGTGAATAAGGTCTTCATTTCCATGCAAACCTCGGATTTCTCGTAGAAGATTTATGTTTGCGGGATATCCTCTAATTGTAAGATAATTAAGCAGCATTTCGGACGTTTTTCATTTCCCACAGGAATATCCATTGGGATACATTTTAATCCCTGCGTCCGTCCACAGTTTTTTCCTTCCTTAATTTGAATTTCAAAAAGCATTGCCTTTTTCTAGTCTATCAACTTTAAGACGGAGTTATTCAAGTTTACTTTATATATATATGTATATATATATATTATTATTATTATTATCCTGATACTCCTAGATCTTCTGTGAAGATCCCTCAGAAGCTTTTTCAGCTTGTACGAGTTAGGAGTTCAGTTGTGTTCTGTGTAGGCTTTGTTACTGCGATCTTGCGCCACTTTAGGTCACAGCACTGTTAATTTTTGACCCAACAGTGAAATGGTGGCAGATACCCGTCCAACTAGAAAATTTCTTTTCTACCTGAATAGGATTCGAACCCTGGACCTCCCGGTCACGAGTCCGATGCTCTCCCGCTGAGCTATCCACGCTATATATATATATATATATATATATATATATATATCTACATTCATAATTTCTTCGAAAAAGAGCATTAAAATTCATCGTGATGCGATTGAAATTAAAATATATTAAATGGATAATATTAAAGAGTTCGTTTAAAGGAAATTCAGAAAAAGTAATCAAATTATTTGGAGCCTATAAAATTAATGATCTAGTAATATTATGAGATTTAAAAAATAAAAAAATTGGGGACTCTTGTTCTAAGGAACCATATACCACAACAAAACGGTAAATGAAATATGAAATGTATAAGTAGGGTCCATTTTGAAAAAGTTACTGTGCGAACGGAATGAGTCCTGTGAACAACTCACAATAATAAATATAAATCAACATACGTGTATTATTTAATAAAAGGTTAACATTGGATTCCTATCAAGTAAAGACCAACACGAATCCAAGACCTCGGAGGGTAATTCACGTTTTGGAAAAAAAAAGTCGGCCTGAGTCACATCGGGGAAATACGGTGACAGAAATCTGTTCATAATGATATACTTATGAGTGAAGACTATTAGCAACAGTCGATTCACAACGTATCAGCGGCTAGTTAAGCTTTGAACAACAATTGGAAGTAGCCATTCATTTTACTTTAGCGATATTAAGTTCAGTTGGAGACGTTGATGACCAGCCAAACCGAGGTATTACATCTCGACCGGGTCTTCATTTCCGCTTGAGAAAAAAAATAAGTTCAGTGAATATTAACACTCCATGAAATGAACAGTAGCCATATGAACGGGATTTTGAAAAAAACCCTCCGAAATCCAGCAGATCATATGAAAACTAGTCAAAATATAATGGAAATATAAAATAATTCACCTAATGTTGAAATTGGATTAGATAACACGTTTTTCGCCATAACTCCAAAAAGACTAAAAATATCTCGAAGTTTTATGAAGTTTAATTTTCTGAAGATTGTTCGTAATAATTGGTACCCTTAGTCGAAAGATTTTAACATAGCTGTTTTCGAGAAAATCAGCCGCAAACATTTTCAGTGAAGAATAGAGGAAGTTGAAACAGAAAGTAAATTGAAATAGATATTCAACATGACCACTGATTTCGATGCAAGCAATGGCTTCTCGTTTCAAATTTTTTCGAACTTATTGAGATATTCCAAATACTTTCTGAGTCTGTTGGCATCATATTTGAATATACTCAAGAAGATGGTTACGACTTTGGACTACCACCCACATAAGAAAGTCCTTCAGGTATCCTCATACGATAAAATGGAAAGGATTAATATCCCGGGAACGAGGTGGCCGAGATATTGAAACTTTGCGTTCTATCTGATGACAGCCATAAGAATCATTCAAATACCGTCAAACATTAAGCAAAAATAGAAATAGATTCCTCGCTCAACACTTGGTGGAACATATTGATTAACATAAAATACAAAAATAACACTGGACTAAGTTCGCACGAATTTATTAAAATAAAACAAAACATTCAGTTTACATGCATGTTTCGTGTTTTATCCCATTCTCAAAATTGACAAGAAAACACACAATACTACATAATTATAATCAAATGACAGCTGTTAAAATTGGAGATAAGCGGAACTCCAGCTGATCGTTCACAATCGGTAATTGGCGTTTATGTGCTGAGGATATTTCTAAAAATTCTAAAAAGTCCAATCGTTTACTTTTTTCCCCCTCGTGTAAAATTTTTGTTTTACCGAAATCTATAAAGTGATTGCAATTGATACAATGAGCAGAAAATCCAGTAGTCGCTTTGTTCTGTAATATCGACTTTCTATGTTCATCAACCCTAACCTTTAGAGAACGACCAGTCTGGCCTATGTAGAATGCAGGACATTCATCACAGTACAGTTTATAAACCCCACTCTTTTCCGAATCAGTTAATCGGTCCTTGCCGTTTAGAAACATTGATCTTAAGTTCTTCTTATTTGTGCATATTACTTCAATTTTATTCTGTCTTAATCTACTACAAATTTTATCGCTTAATTTTGGGATGTAGTTAATGTAGACAAATTTTTTCTGGTCTTTAGGTTGAGGTGGATAGATACATGTTAACAGTTTAGAATATTGCTTTTTGAAAATCAAGCTATCTATCATGTCAGGAGAGTAGCCGTTGTTATTGGATAGTAATTTTAACATTTCGATTTCTTTTTTGAAGTTATTTTCTGACAGTGGAATTGAAATTGATCGTTGTACAAGAGAGTGGAACGCTGACATTTTAATTCTATATGGGTGGGAACTGCTGTTATGAATAAGAACGTCCGAAAAAGTGGGTTTTCTGAATATATCGAATTCAAGATGGTCATTTACCCTCTTTATCTGAATATCCAAAAAATTGAGTGAATGGTTTACATTCTCTACTTCCAAAGAGAACTGAACGGATTCGTAAAATGAATTAATTAGTTTCAAAAACGACTCTAGTTCTAAATTTGAGCCAGTCCAAACACAAAATACGTCATCTACATAGCGTTTCCAATATAGTACATATACAGTCAGATTAATGTTTACTGGCGAGAATATTTTCTTCTCCAAATGTGTCATGAAAATTTCACTGAAAAGGGTGGAGGATGGGGAACCCATTGGCAGACCTTCTAGTTGTTGATAAAATTTACCATTAAACTTAAAATAACTCTGTCCGAGACATATTTCTAGCAGTTTCAATGTTTCCTCTATTATATCCGTAGGGAGTGAAAGATTGTCGTGAAGTTGTTCGTTGACCAGATGTTTTATTTCTTTAGTTGGTATGGATGGAAATAAATTAACTACATCGAAAGAAATTAATCTGGCATTTGGGGGAATTCTGAAGGTTTTCAATTCTTCTGTTAACTGGATGGTATTTTTGATGGAATAAATCGGATTATGTTGAATCATACTTGGTAAAATGGAATTAAGATGTTTACAGAGTTTTGATGCTGGTGCAAGAGTATATGAAACAATAGGCCTCATGGGGCAATTCTCCTTGTGTATTTTAGGGAGTGCGTATAAAGAAGGTATTCTGGGGTTCATAATGGTAACAGGAAAACACGCTTGAGGTATCAAGTTAGGGCAGTTCTTGATAGTTTTCTTTACTGCAGTTTGGAATTTTGACGTAACAGCAGTTCCCACCCATATAGAATTAAAATGTCAGCGTTCCACTCTCTTGTACAACGATCAATTTCAATTCCACTGTCAGAAAATAACTTCAAAAAAGAAATCGAAATGTTAAAATTACTATCCAATAACAACGGCTACTCTCCTGACATGATAGATAGGTTGATTTTCAAAAAGCAATATTCTAAACTGTTAAATGTATCTATCCACCTCAACCTAAAGACCAGAAAAAATTTGTCTACATTAACTACATCCCAAAATTAAGCGATAAAATTTGTAGTAGATTAAGACAGAATAAAATTGAAGTAATATGCACAAATAAGAAGAACTTAAGATCAATGTTTCTAAACGGCAAGGACCGATTAACTGATTCGGAAAAGAGTGGGGTTTATAAACTGTACTGTGATGAATGTCCTGCATTCTACATAGGCCAGACTGGTCGTTCTCTAAAGGTTAGGGTTGATGAACATAGAAAGTCGATATTACAGAACAAAGCGACTACTGGATTTTCTGCTCATTGTATCAATTGCAATCACTTTATAGATTTCGGTAAAACAAAAATTTTACACGAGGGGGAAAAAAGTAAACGATTGGACTTTTTAGAATTTTTAGAAATATCCTCAGCACATAAACGCCAATTACCGATTGTGAACGATCAGCTGGAGTTCCGCTTATCTCCAATTTTAACAGCTGTCATTTGATTATAATTATGTAGTATTGTGTGTTTTCTTGTCAATTTTGAGAATGGGATAAAACCCGAAACATGCATGTAAACTGAATGTTTTGTTTTATTTTAATAAATTCGTGCGAACTTAGTCCAGTGTTATTTTTGTATTTTGTGTTAAGCAAAAATGGTCTCGTGCTCCATCGTGTAGAAACCACACATTTCCGTGCTGATCTAGAAGAGTGATCAAATCATCCGTTAAAAAGTGGAGACAGTCATTGCCATTCAGTCTGTCACGGTGATTAATTGTGAAAATACTACATACATAGGGAGGATTTCATTGAAAAAGATATCTGTTAGAGGTAACTTTGGGACCAGAAGTCGATCACCATGTAATCCGATCCAAATTTTTATCGAAAATCTTTTTTATGCCTACTCTATGAATGCAGGCACTTTATCTCCTAATCACTGATGAGTATTGTGAAGACTTGTGATACTATTGTGGGTAAATTCTGCTTCGTTAGTTAAAAGAATATTTTACAAAAAATTAGGATTCTTGTTGAGAAGCTATCGTCAAAAAGGGTTATTAATGGTAATCTTCCTGATTCGATACCTTTGTTCCTTGGACATAACTCTTATTAAGAATATTGATGAAATATCCTTTGATATATTCAGAAAATTCACAATGATAGATACAATCTTACCAAACTTTTCAAACCACCCCAACATTCATGAGCTCGCTCTGTTCGAATTTACATCGAACAAGGAATTTTCAATTTACTATACAGGTACATAATAATTATGATCCCCGAGTCAGGAGTTTAGGTCTTTCAAATATGTCCTATTTTTTCATAGAAACATTTGAGCCTGTTAAGAACCGAAAATATTTGTCTTTCATAGTTTTCTTAGAAACCTATCAGAACGGATGCCATTTCAAGATAACAGAAGAATGTCGTTTTTGAAAATAACATGACCACATTCGAGCCCCGAAGAGGGTCTATCATTCTACAGTTAGCCAAAAGGTTCAGTTAAAGAAATCCCTCGAAGTCTCTCGTTGGCTCCCTCTTCGTGCTTCCACCAAACGGTCATGCAATATTCTCTACTTTTCGAACATTGAGTTCTGATCACACTCACATTCTCTAGAAGTTAGTTCTAATAACATTTCTCTTTGTCTCTCAAGTTATAATCACACATCTCTCCCTACTCTTGAATTATTTTATATTCGTATTTCACTTTAACCTTCCAAGGAACACCCCATCTCGATAACACTGTAACGCACTAAAAGAAAATGAATGTACTATCTACATTATTCGTAATTAGATACTAATTTGTGAAAAGTGAACCAAGTGTGAAACCAATAAAAGTGTATTTGGTGAAAGTGAACCACGGTAAAAATGCTCAAAGAAGTACTATTCCACGAACAAGATAGTGTTTTCACCGCATAGTTAAAACTACACCGAAACAACTCCCTCAATTTGGATAAATAATTGAAACTTCTAGACTTGTAACATATGTATTTTAGCTGCAAATAAACAGTTAAAGCCAATTATACATCCCTCTCTTACACCCCATTTGAACCAAGAATTTGCACACTATTGGGTTGACGTTTAATCAATTACTAAGAAGAATTCAAAAAGGTATCTCTACATACCAAGCAATTCTGTACACGCTAGTTAGAGATCAATGATACATAGAGCATTTTCAATTACCTTGAATAATGTTACATTGAAAGCGAACTGAATACAATCAAACAAATAGCTACAAACAATCCATTTGCAACAGAAACCATAAATTATGAAATAAAGAAAAACAAATCAATCTGAAACAAATATACCCAACATCCAAAACAGGAAATAATGACAAAAAATTTGAAAACTTATATATTTTTGAACAATCGCACGAAAAATAGCTCAAATATTTTCAAAAACTAACATAAAACAGCTTTCACACAGTTAATTAAAAGGTTTGAATTTTGAATTGAATCAGTCCTTACTTGGTGAAAATCCATATTGAATAATATTTAAATAAGGTTTTCTACTTTTCACAAATTTTTATTGTTATGTTTACAACAATCGTATCGCTATCACAGCAGCATCATCAGGCAAGATTATATTTTGAGTAACTATGCTTGTTTCCGAAATCTGTTGCTATTTATATTACAGTAAGTACAATAAATTTTTATTGAGCACTAAAACCCAAAAGAGGGTCTCTGCAAATTCCAGTTTATCTGAATATATTTAACAGAGATTTAAATCTCTTTGTTCGTTAAGTAATATTCCAATTTTATTATGTTTATTTATCTCTAGGGATCTAACAGATTTAAGGCATAACTTTCACTTTCTATATGTAGAATTTCAAAATTGTGGTTGAAAGTATATCATGTTTCTAACAAATGGTTGGAATATGTAGAATTACTTTTATTATTGAGGAAACTCTTCAAATGTTCACAAATTCAATGTCGGAAAGTTCTTTCAGTCTGTCCTATGTAAACTTTAGGGCAATCACCGCAGGTTAACTTATAAACCCCCGATTTATCATCTTTATGTGTACAGTCTTTATTATTTTTGAATAAATTTAATCAAGTTTGAATTGGTTTTAAATGAAGTTCTTAAATTATATTTATTTTTTAGGTATGTACCAATTTTCTCATTACAATTTGTTTAATTAAACATATACAAATAAGGAACTCATTTAAAGCAAGTTGATTTCAAAAAAGTTCTTGAGGTTATGTTTTGCATAGTTGGAAAGATATTTGGTATTCATAATACAAGGTACGAAACAAAATTTTGTATCCTTAAATTATTTATTCAGTTATTTCAACTGTCTACTGAATTGAAACAGTGTTTCTAAAACATTCATTTTATTCAATTCTAAAAGTTTCCGATAAAAAAATTTTTTTGAAATTAAAATTTGTAGGAGGTTGACAGAATAAATTTGTACGATATTTGAAATTTTGTAATAATCTTTTCTATCAAGAAAAAACCTCTTTTTATTATTTTGAGCTGAGACTCAAACTTATTATAATTCGAACTCAAATAAGTTTGAGTGGACAATAAAACCATTATAAAATTTGGGTGCGACATTCTTGTTCCAAAAGTTGAACTTTTTCATTACTTTCTGACATATTTTACGCATTTGATGTCAAATTCCACATTTTCAATAATTATATTATGAAATCTTCACTTAGTTCTACGACATGCATAAAATCTAGTTGGCGTGATCTTTAATCCAAGCCTTCCATCGGAAATTGAAGAGCACTGTTCCTTAATTTCTGCCATAATGGCGAGGATTCATCATGTCGGAAGCTGAGTGATCTCAGTAACTGGAGAGGAAATGTAATTTATTCTGTTCTGTAAGGCGCAGTAGCTTGAACTACGTTGTCATGATTATTTATCAGGAATAAGAGCCAAAGTTCTTCAGAGATTCAATATCAGACAAAGAAAGTTCAAGAGGTTAGATGGACGAGATAACTTTCCCTTTGTATCTAAGAGTCATCCCCTTTTCCGGAAGAAGTCGTTATCTAACGGCAATCTTGACAATTTCGAGGGCTTAGTCCGGCTTTTTTTCCGAATCAAGCAATCAGTGGTGTTGGACCGGTAAACCGATGTGATTCGTCCCCTATTTCTTTGTAATGAGAAAACACCCCGAGTGGGTCGGTGGGTGAGGTAGATAAAGAAACACTGAACTTGTACTAGACGGTTTTTCATTAGTGATATTCAGAATCCTAAAATAACAGCACTACAGTAAAAAACATAAAATCATCCGCCTATTTTACAAATAATTTCTTTCTTGGACCCTATTTTAAAATTTCTGGCTAAACAGTGTAAAACAGAGTAAATCTGGTTATTAAATCATTCTTTGGTGGAAAAACTTTTCCCAGAATTGCATACTAATATAACCACGAAGTATTCTCATATGTTTCCCTTAAGCCTTTGGATGTCTATAACTATCCAGTAGATTATACATCAGATGAAGAGTTTTGGAGAAAATCAAATTAATAATATTATTATTATTATTATAATATTATATTATAATAATAAATCATATGAGGATTATAGTTTCATTGAGAAATTGATTGTGACGTGGGCCACAATTGTCAAATATAACAAAAAACTACGAATCTAATTTCATAGGGAAAAATATTCTAACTCCTTCGGAAGTATTAATACAAGTGTAACAAATGATATAAAACGATTAATTTTTCTTATAATAACTTTCAACAATATAGAAAACTATAGATATTGTTTGCTGATAACTAAATTTGAATATCAAAACAAATTAAAATATGTTTGTCTTCTACAATTTTTATTTCAAAAATATTTTTATTCAAAAAACTTTTAGAATTGAATTAATGTCTAAAATAAGCACCGCTCACATTTAATAGACGTATATAATCAAAACTCAATATATAATGTCAAATGGAATAAATAAACCAACAGATATACGAAAGTCATTAAAATTAATAAATAAATATCTACAGGAGACAAAATTATGTTTCTGGTCTTACCTTTAAGAACACCAATTGCCTTTTAAAAACATGAACACACCTTAAGGAATTCACAAAGAATATAATTTATTTGAAATATTCAATATATTTAAATATTCGAATAAGTTAATTCAGAAATCTCTCAAAACATGCACTATATCTTCAAAAAACAAATATAATTCTAAGCAATCCCTTCTTCGGTCCTGAATAATATTCCAAATATCAAAATCAAAAAACTAACCTATATCAACAACGCACACGTGTAAAGAAATGAATGTTTCGAAACACAGATCAACTTTATAATTCAAGATTGATCTATGTTCTAATAAGATCAAAGAACAGTGTAAGTTATTTTCAAGGCTTATTTAAATTCATTGACATTCCATAATGAGATTTATTGAAGCCAAAATATAATTATATATTATAAATAAAATAAAAAAGAAGGGATTTTTACTTGATAGAAGAAATATAACAATATTGTATACGTCTATTAAATGTGAGCGGTGCTTATTTTGGACATTAATTTAATTCTAAAAGTTTTTTGAATAAAAATTTGTTTGAAATTAAAATTGTAGAAGACAAACATATTTTAATTTGTTTTGATATTCAAATTTTGTTATATTTCTTCTATCAAGTAAAAAGCCTTTCTATTTTATTTTATATATAATATATAATTATATTTTGGCTTCAAAAAATCTCATTATGGAATGTCAATGAATTTAAATAAGCCTTAAAAATAACTTACACTGTTCTTTGATTTTGTTGGAACATAGATCAATCTTGAATTATAAAGTTGATCTGTGTTTCGAAACATTCATTTCTTTACACGTGTGCGTTGTTGATATAGGTTAGTTTTTTGATTTTGATATTTGGAATATTATTCAGAACCGAAGAAGGGATTGCTTAGAATTATATTTGTTTTTTGAAGATATAGTGCATGTTTTGAGAGATTTCTGAATTAACTTATTCGAATATTTAAATATATTGAATATTTCAAATAAATTATATTCTTTGTGAATTCCTTAAGGTGTGTTCATGTTTTTAAAAGGCAATTGGTGTTCTTAAAGGTAAGACCAGAAACATAATTTTGTCTCCTGTAGATATTTATTTATTAATTTTAATGACTTTCGTATATCTGTTGGTTTATTTATTCCATTTGACATTATATATTGAGTTTTGATTATATACGTCTATTAAATGTGAGCGGTGCTTATTTTAGACATTAATTTAATTCTAAAAGTTTTTTGAATAAAAAATTTTTTGAAATCAAAATTGTAGAAGACAAACATATTTTAATTTGTTTTGATATTCAAATTTTGTTATATTTCTCCTATCAAGTAAAAAGCCTTTATATTTTATTGCTGATAACTGTTTAGAATATTATATTAACATGAATGAAATTCAATGATGTACAAAAAAAACCTAGTGTAAAATAACAGAGTACTTAATGATGTATGCCAAAACTAAAGAAATTTCCGCTGTGACAAATTGACGTCAATAATTTTGAGTAATTGTGCTGGTTGATGACGCTCGGTTCGTCGATTTCAATACAGAAATTTTTCAACAGTCATTTCATGAAAAAAATTAGATAATTTCATTGCGAAGAATTTTCGAGTTATACCTCTTTCTCCTTTGAAGTGTAAATTCATGAAATTAATTTCAAATAACAAAATATTCTCGATATCATGTCAGTAGCATAGTTTCACTTAAAAAAGATTACTCTTTACTGATTAAATATGTGCTCTCTTGAACTGGATGATGGAAGATGTGCTGATGTATTTTATCTCAATTTTCGTGGAGTTTTAGATTACGTGCAACACAACGCTCGATTGAACTTTAATCCTTCGGAATACATCGAAGATTGCTGGCATTTTTGACCGGAACAACTTTTCAGCTCAGACTAGAATCGATTCTCGGTAATCCTTGGTAATTAGTGGTGTAAGCTGAGATTCAGTTTTATTTATAATATATACACTACTCAGAAATTGAAGTGGATAATTTGCGTACATATAATATTATATAAAGGGAAATAAAAAAGCGATTTTTTATATGTGCTGATGTATTAAGTTAGGTATCTATAGACGGTTAACCTGCCTGAAATGGCAACAGTAAGCAAGACTACTGTAGAGCTAAAAGATATTAGAGAAATAAACAGAATGAAGATTCTGACCCGCTGGAGTCTGCAGGCTTGCAGACTTCTTTCAGTTTGAAACATCACGATATTATATCGGGTGGGGCGTTCTCTACCTCTTCGTAGTGCTCTTACTCTATTGGGCATTATATTAACGGAGTTATCAATAAATATTTGAGGAATGTTTGCCAAATATCCATCAAAGCATTAGCGAGCTAATGTAATGTCTGCGGTGGGTCAGGTAAGCGCTGTAATTGATGATATTGTAGACCAGATATGCCATGTATTTCTATGCGGTCGTTGATAATTCTTGCCCGGTGTGAACGAGCATTATCGTCGATCAACGTAAAATAGTCACCACTGGCCGCAAAGGGCACTATTGGTTTTACCATAAAATCACGATATATTACTGCTAGCTAGGTTTTGTTAATGAGGACAATAAGATCTGTGCACTCATTAAAACAAATTAACACTGAGATGCCACCGAAAAGAGTGGTTGACATCCTGAAATATTAAGTATACCGTTGACACCGTTCTCGTCGTACCAACATTCACCCACCAGACTGATACAGAAGAAATCTGGACTCATCCGTAAACAGGCAGAATCTCCATCTGTGCGCGTTCCTGTTCTCATGTTCAAGAGCCCAACGATTTCTTACAGCCAGGTGCTCCCTACTCAATCGCGGGTGCCTGGCAGATCTTCTTGTCCTCAAATTGAAACTTTTTTTTTTTTCCGGATTATATAAGAAAAACAAATGTTAAATTCCGCTATTTTATTGATTTACACGACAATTGTTCCGTCATACCATGACTTCATCAGGTGAGTATTTAAACTGAGGTATACAATGAAAAACATGACCTCAAATACACAGCTCTGGTACAAAAAATAGAGGGGTGGAAAGAGATAGTTTACAATTAATATGAAAAATATTAAGTAGGGGGGATCTGTTTGAATCTATTCGACCATTCAATAAAATTTGTCTTTTATTATATCTATTGATCTCTAAAGTTTCTAACAGATTTAGTTTCTGATTTTTGTTTTCGACATGTAATATTTCATAGTTCATATTAAAATTATGGCCAGTCTCTAACAAATGGTTGGCATAAATTGAGTTCGGTTTATTATCAATGTATAATAACATTTTTCATGTTCTCGTATCCTTGTTTGGAATGAACGGCCTGTTTGTCCCACATATACACATGAGCAATCACTACATGTTAACTTGTAAACTCCTGATTTTTTGTTTTTAGGAATGAAGTCTTTAGTATTTTTTATTAAGCTGCCTAAAGAATTAATAGTTTTAAAAGAGATGTTATATTTTTCTTTTTTCTTTAAATATTTAGCAATCCTTTCAGATTTTTGGCCTCTGTAAGATAATGAAATAAGTTTGGTTTCGTTTGAATTTTGAAATTTTGGATATACAAGTGAAATTGCCTTCTTGTAATTTATTTCATCAAGTAAATTGTCTACAATTAACGGATTAAAATCATTATTGAAAACTATTTGTTTAATGGTTTTATACTCTTTGTCAAAATTTTCTTTCGTCATGGGTATGTAAACCAATCTATAAAGCATACTATTATAAGCTGACAATTTTTGTAAAAATGGATGGTTTGAAGTATACTGAATCAATCGTACCATCTGTATGTGTAGGTTTTCTGTATATGGAAAAGTCATGTCTATAATTAATTTTAGTGATTTTTAAATCTAAGAAATTGATGCTATTATTCACTTTATCTTCCTGTGTGAATTCAATTGTTGGATACAATTTATTGATAGATTCCAAAAATGAACCAAGTTGTCTATTTGTGCCATTAAATAAACAAATTATGTCATCTACATAGCGGTACCAATAAACGAAATCTTTAAAATATCGCACTTGTATATCCAAAATTCCAAAATTCAAACAAAACCATTTCATTATATTTCATTAACTTACATAGGCCAAAAATCTGAAAAGATTGCTAGATATTTAAAAAATAATGAAAAATATAACATCTCTTTTAAAACTATTAATTCTTTGGGCAGCTTAATAAAAAATATTAAGGACGTCATTCCTAAAAACAAAAAATCAGGAGTTTACAAGTTAACATGTAGTGATTGCCCATGTTTGTATGTGGGACAGACAGGCCGTTCATTCCAAACAAGGATACGAGAACATGAAAAATGTTACATTAATAATAAACCGAATTCAACTTATGCCAACCATTTGTCAGAAACTCGCCAGAATTTTAATATGAACTAAGAAATATTACATATCGAAAACGAAAGTCAAAAACTAAATCTGTTAGAAACGTTAGAGATCAATAGATATAATAAAAGACAAATTTTATTGAATGATCAAATAGATTCAAACAGATCCCCCTACTTAATATTTTTCATTAATTGTATACCATCTCTTTCCACCCCTCTATTTTTTGTACCAGAGCTGTGTATTTAAGATCATGTTTTGCATTGTATACCTCAGTTTAAATACTCACCTGATGAAGTCATGGTATGACGAAACAATTGTCTTGTAAATCAATAAAATAGCAGAAGTTAACATTTGTTTTTCTCATATTGAAGATGAATTTCCGTTAAGTAAAGACCGAGACAATAAAAAAAAAGAACTATTCCGGATTATTTGATCAGAAACTATCCACCGGTAGCTTGCCGTAATGAGCTTTTAATTCGGGATGCTGTGAAGAAAAGATTTCGATGTGCAGTTAACCGTATTAGCCGATCTTGTACGACCGTTGTAGTTCTTACATTTCCATCTCCATGAGTATTTGCGGCACTTTTACTAATACGATAAAGATTTCACGCTCTACTAACTACTATTATTATAAATACAAATAGAGTAGAGGTATAAACCTATAAACTCAAACCAAAATAACATTCAACAAAATATATTAAGAAGTTAAATAAAAACATTATGAGTAGAAAACAAAGTATATTTAATTATTTTCAACGAAGCGTGATCCACACGTCATATCCGTTTTTGAAGGCATTTGAAGAGCGCGGATTAACCAGGTCATCTGGAAATCTGTTCCAAAGGTGAAAGACCCTGGTCGTTATAAACTGCTGCTTCTGAGATGTTAGGAAATCCTCTCTCCTAAGTTTTAGAGAATGGCCTCTGAGGTGGTTTGTGTTAAGGGAGAAGAGACGCTGGACATCCTCGTCAAGATTACCGTGAAGATCGTTGAAGGTAAATATAATATCCCCCTCGTTCTTCTCTTCTCAAAGTAGAGCCAATTAAAAATGTAGCCTGTCTTCGTACGATGGTCGGAAAAATCCGTAGCGAAAGTGAGTAACCCATCGTTGTACTGACTCTAGTAAAATCTCATCAGCTCGAGAGGAAGGCCACCAGGCAGACCCAGCGTACTACAATATGGGACGCACGTAGTACCTACACAATTGGCAGAATGTTTTTGTGTCGCAAGCCACGAAACGACTTCATTAAGAGGAAAGCCATTTGTTTCACCTTGTTGGTAATAAGGGTAATGTGTCTGGAACAGAATAAGTCGTTCGAAACAGTTACACCAATGTCGCAATGCTATAATACTGATGATAAAGTTTCCCCATTAATTTGGTATTCAAGACGAGGGTTATTTATCCCAATATGGAGCACAGCACATTTTTCAATATTTAAAGGCAACAGCCAAGTAGAGCACCACAGAAATATATGGTTCAAAAGAGAATTGTTATACAGCTTTGCAAAAAGAAGGAAAGAAGATCGTAAAGTACCTGGCAAATCAAAGAAGTAAAGCAAAAAGAGGATTGGTCCAAGACTGATCCCCGCGGCTCGCCTGACTTAACCGGAATATCCTCGAAGGAAAGGGCATCTCAGACTCTCACACGAAAAGATCTGTCTGATATGAAGTCCGAAATTAAGTCCAGAAGTTTTTCCCTGACACCAAATTGTTCCAATTTCGAGATAAGACGCCTGTGGAAAACACGATCGAAGGCTTTCGAAAAGTCCTCATAAATGACGTCCACTGGAATACCACGATCTTGTGACCTAGTTCAATCCGACAAGCCGGAAAAAAGAATAGAATAGAGCGACCGGGAATAAAGCAGGATCAAAACGGAATGGGCAAATTTTCCCTAATTCGTCTCCTGATTTTTTTCATTCAAAATACGTCAATTTTTTCAGTCTCATAGGTAAATTTGAAATAATTTGATCGAACCTTAAAAAATTTTGGATTTCATGATTTGGTGCATTTCGATAAATCACACCATATATCCCGAAGAGAAGACATAGGGCCCTAACAGAGTCAACTTTATGCCATCTTACCTTATACCAAATGTATCTGTCTCGCCGCAGATTAGCCTGTATATTAGACAAGGATTACTTTGTAATATTTGGATTATCCATTCTTTAACAGAGAAAACGTGGAGATTAGATGAAGGTACCCGAAGAAGTATTCAAACATATTTTCGAAAATACAACAGAATAACGATTTCGCGTTCACCATTATTTAGGAGACAATTCAAAATTACAAAAAATCACAAAACATTTTAACAAAAAGATTTTAATCACTATCACTTCACAACTCACTGTGTACTGTGTCTGCATTTAATGTAATTATTTTCGAGAATAGATAGATATAGCATGTTGCTCATATACCCATTTCCTAATTTTTGTTTTCATTTTTATTTTTTCAAGGGGTTTACACTATTTTTTCACTGTCAATCATATTGTAATGATTATAACTATTACTCTTATTCAACTTATGAAAAATTGTTTCACCTATTTTAACCAGGAAATATGTGAGCAGCGTTTTACAAAAAATACAACTTATTTGGTGGTGTAAGTAGCCTACAGCCCTAATGACAACCTCACCTGCACGTGGTACACTCTGCAAGGAACTGACGAGGCTCTGTCGACCGAGTGATAACCGGAGTAAGAAAACTTCCTCAAGATAGCCAACATTACTATCAACAATTGGGACCTTCTCTAGTTTCTGGATAGAAATCAGTTCAAATGGCGGATGAACTGAAATGGTCAACGGTAGGATGATACAAAAGGTAAAGGAAAACTATGGTATTAAATATCACCAATGTTCCTTAGGAAAACCACTATTCATCATTATACAAAAATGAGTCAAAGCGTTACTAATTATGGAAATCGGAGGCCAAGATTCGGCAGAAGACACTTATTTTTGCCCCGAGGCCTATAAGGTCGTCATCCAGCGAAAACCTCGTGGAAAAAACCGGCAAGAAAATCGAATAATAGATCTACTAGGAATCAGCGAATTGAGGTGGCCGGAGTCAGGAACCTGTAACAAGCAAAGGCACACATCACAGAAATGGATTAGGAATTTTAGTGAAAGAATTAAATTAATACAACTGAACACGCAAACCGTTTGAAACTAACATATTGCAAGTTTATGCTCCGACTGCAAACAAAAAACGACACCGAAGTGAAAAAGTTTTATGGAAAGATTTGTGAAATTCTGCAGAAGTTCCATGATCCATGAAATTACATTTATATTCCCTCTTGAAAGTATCCGGAATTTATTATTTTCATTAATTTGTATATACTTTTTTTTGTTACATTCTAAGATAAAAGTTATGTATAATATAGGTTGCGCAGATAGTTGGCTTTGGCCAAAGTTGCATGGCAACACTATTTGTCAAATATTGTTGATTGTCAGCAGGTATACAATTTATGAAATAAAGTCGCAACTAGAAAAGAGAAAACAGGAAAAGTATTTGTTTAGAAAAGGTTTTCGAAACCTTGAAAAATTAGTGGAATTGACTGAACTGGGAAAAAGTGTATATGAGACAATTATGAGGATGAAAATGGATATGAGGCATAGACTAGTTACAGGAAGACCGCGTGACATTAAAGGATACAATTTAAACGCTTTATTGGCCCTAGGACGACACAATCCGCGCCTGGGGTTCCGCAAATTAGCAAACAGATTTGGAAATTAACGAAATATAAAAGTATGTCCAGAAACCGTCCGTATGTCATCGAAAAGACAAGGCTACATATTGAGGAAACCAAAAAAATCCCTATAACAACACTTATACAAAAGGAACGAAGGATAGAATTTTGTCAACGTTTTCAAGAAGAGAAATTTAATAATGTCCTTATATATAATGAAAGTTGTTTCCAACTTGGAGGCAATCACTCAAAAATCCTATCAAAACAACCTGTTACCGTTAAAATTTCCCTCCAAAATAGTGGTTTGGGGAGCAATATCTTAGCTCTGTATAGTTGATGATACCATTAAAAGAGAAAAGTATTGTGGCATTCTAAACAATTTTCTCCCTGAAACGGCGCATGCTTTACATCCAGAGAGGTGGCGTTTTCAGCAGGATAATGCAAGATGCCATACTTCGGCCTATACTCAAGCTTGGATGCAAGAACACCAAGTGACAACCATTTCATGGCCAGCACCTTGACCAGATCTTAGTCTCATTGAGAAATAAGTCAACAAGAGAATAGAAACAATTAGAAGATTCAGAAGAACTATGAAACGAACTCAAGAACAAAATTCAAGAAATTGAGGTCAGGGGTGACTAATAAAAGACAGAACAAAAAGATGGCATGGATGGCAGAGGATATCTTGAGAATGATGAAACAACGAAAAATGGTCAAAAACAAAAGAGGCTGAATACCGGCAATTTCAGAGAAAAATAAAAAAGGACATACATACATAGCCAAAGAAAAACAGATGAGAGAGAAATGCGTGGAAATGGAGAGTTTAATGGCGAAACATAACATATTTAACATGCATTAAAAAGTTAAAGAAATAAGTGACATATTCAAAAAACAAGCCCTCTCCGTGTCAGTTGACGCACAAAATAATTATTGATGAGAACGAAATAAAAAGAAAATGAAAAATGTACAAATCAGAGCTGTTTAACGATGGCAGAAATGGTGACACCGAGCTGCTCGAGGATTGTCTTGACGGACCCGAGATACTGAAATCAGAAGTAGAACATGCGATACATCTAAAAGTAGAATAGCTGTTGGGCCGGTTGAAGTACCTGCAGAATTGCTAAAAATAGTCGATGAAAATAATATCGAAGTACTAGTAAACCTTTTCAATGCGGCTTACGATACTGGAAATATTCCCTCGGACTGGCTCAGCTCTACATTTGTTGCAATTCCGAAGAACTGCAGAACAAGAAAATGTTCAGAATATCGGCTAATAAACATTATGAGCCACACTCTCAAAATCCTCCAGAGTACTTCACAAGATAATCAGGCTCAAATGCGAAGAGGACCTTGTAGAGACAGAGTTTGGTTTGAGAAATACTCTTGGTACTAAATGTACTATTGCAGAAGTGAAGGAAAAAGACATTTTCATGTGCTTTAAGGATTTTGCGAAAGCATTTGATAAAGTGCGACATATTAAATAGATGAAAATACTGAAAAACATAGTTGTAGATGACAAGGATATACGTATCATGAAGAATTTGTATTGGAAACAAACCGCAAAAGTGAAAATCGGAAATAATCTTACCAGAGAAATTTCTATGTAACGAGGACTAAGACAAGGCTGTATTTTGTTGCCAACTTTATTCAGTATATATTCAGATCAGTTATTCAGAAAAGCATTGCAAATGCTTCTGATTTCATGGCACCAATTCTTTAGAATTTTTTGTTCTTGTGTTCTGCTTTGGACGTATTTGTTTTAGAATGAGTAGTTTCTCCTTTTTGCTTATGAGAAAATTCATAATTTTTTCTCCAAATAATTATTCCTAACTATTTGTTCGATTGTATTTAGGTCCCTTTTTAACGCAATATTGGTAAATACTTCAGGTATAATTGATCTAAAGGCAGCTAATTTAAGATAATTCAAGTGTTTTGAAGAGTTGGGTACAGTTGTCTCTGCCTTTGCGGGTTTTATGAATATTATTATCATTATTAATATCCTGATACTCCTAGATCTTCTGTGAAGATCCCTCAGAAAATTTTTCAGCTTGTGCGAGTTAGGAGTTCAGTTGTGTTCTGTGTAGGCTTTGTTACTGCGATCTTGCACCACTTTAGGTCACAGCACTGTTAATTTTTGACCCAACAGTGAAATGGTGGCAGATACCCGTCCAACTAGAAAATTTCTTTTCTACCTGAACAGGATTCGAACCTGGACCTCCCGGTCACGAGTCCGATGCTCTCCCGCTGAGCTATCCACACTCATATATCAAAGGAAATCTCACTATTATTCTTAAGGCACGTTATGTCTAAAAAATTTACTTTATTATCAGATTGTAGTTACGTAGTGAATTTGACCATATGTAAACCATCCAGATATTTCATTGTGTTTTTTGGTTCTGAATATATAATACAGAATCAAACCAATACGTTGCCTACTTATTTGTTCCAAAATGTGATATGCCTTGCCTGTGCGATTTTATAAATTTTTTTAGGAGGAAGAACATGAAGATTTCAGCGAGGATCGTGCCAGAAGGCTTTAGAAAATTTAAAAAATACACACACACAAGCAATACTATATTGGGCAATAGACTTTCTGAAAGAAATTCCGTGTAAAGAGAATAATATTTTAATCTATCGGGTCTTTTTAGAGTAATAGAACTTTCCATCCGAACAACTGTGATTTGACAGAAGGCAGAAGCCATGTTGTTTTGACATTTCTGTTCAGTAAGCATTGACAAATTATCATGGAAAGACTCACGCCGCAACAACGTTTACAAATTGTTGAAATTGATTTTCAAAATCACTGTTCTATTCGCCAAACTTATAGAGCACTTCGTGAAATTTATGGTTTACATAATCGTCCATCAGAGCCGTTTATTTGTCGAACTATCGACAGATTTTGGGCAACATTTTCTCTACTCGATTCAACAATAACAACCAGATAAATAACTGTTCGTACAGAAGAAAATATCACTGCTGTAGGTCATAGTGTTAATGATGACAACAAGTTGGACTCTGTGCATTCACCACATGGAAAATTTTGCGTAAAGA
Organism: Megalocaria dilatata; assembly: GCA_034642435.1. Taxonomy (NCBI): domain Eukaryota; kingdom Metazoa; phylum Arthropoda; class Insecta; order Coleoptera; family Coccinellidae; genus Megalocaria; species Megalocaria dilatata. The sequence goes on along the minus strand of CM067856.1, from coordinate 74,006,317 downwards.
TCTTGGTCTACACCCATACAAGATCCAACTGGTTCCAAAACTAAAGCCATTTGACCATAATAAGCGTCGTTTGTTTGCTGATTGGGCCCTAGAACAGCTTGAAATTGATATCCTTTTTTATCGTGAAATTGTGTTTAGTGATGAAGCTCAGTTTTGGTTGAACGGCTATATAAACAAGCAAAATTGCCGTTTATGGAGTGAAAACAATCCTCAATCCTATTTATTGAAATAAAGATTTGGCGATAACATTATTTCGAGAAACTGTCCAATTAATTGGCCTCCAAGATCATGCGACACTGGATTATTTTCTTTGGGGGTTTTGTCATGTCATTAGTTTATGCTGATAAACCAGAAACAATAGACGCTTTGGAAGCCAACATAACTAGTGTTATTGATGAAATAAGGCCTGAATTACTCGAAAAAGTGGTCCAAAATTAGTTCTATCACACTAAAAAAAAACACCCGATATTTTAATTAGCACGGCCATATTCAATATTCCTATCTGCTATTTCAAAATGTGAATAGTTTGCTCTCTTATGTAAGGGGTTGCCTACTAGATTTTTAACAGAAATAATAGACCCTCTATGAATTTATGTGAAAAATATTTTAGAACGACTAAATGAGACAAAATAAGACATAAAGAAGTGTATTTTGAATTCGTCTATTATAGTAGTTATTAATTTTTGAAATAGTAAAATGCAGATCTATTGAATAGTTCTGATGCAAAATATTGAAAGAGTTGGATTTTTGATATAATTCAAAGTTTATATATATGATAATATTTCAGAGTAAGAAATAGCTTTGAAGTTGCCATTGTATAATAATCAGTTAATTATTTCTCATTCATATTGAAAAACTTTTATACTAACACTAGCTTTTACCCGCGGCTTCGCCCGCAGTGGAGTCATTAAATAAGTATGAAAGATAAAGGGTAAGGGTATAATAATAGTAAAACTTCATTACTGAAGTAGCTAAATTTGACGATTTTTTGACAAACAATTGTTTTATCTTTCGTAAAAAAAATTTTTTTTTTAAATATAAAGTACCCTATGTTACTTCTAATACCTTCAAGAGTATATGTACAAAGTTTCATGATGATCGGTTCAGTAGTTTTCGCGTGAAAGCGTAACAAACAAACTTACATTCGCATTTATAATAGTAAGTAGGGATAGTAGGGATAGCTTTTTACCCGCGGCTTCGCCCGCAGTGGAGTCATTAAATAAGTATGAAAGATAAAGGGTAAGGGTATAATAATAGTAAAACTTCATTACTGAAGTAGCTAAATTTGACGATTTTTTGACAAACAATTGTTTTATCTTTCGTAAAAATTTTTTTTTTTTTTAAATATAAAGTACCCTATGTTACTTCTAATACCTTCAAGAGTATATGTACAAAGTTTCATGATGATCGGTTCAGTAGTTTTTGCGTGAAAGCGTAACAAACAAACTTACATTCGCATTTATAATATTACTAGCTTTTTACCCGCGGCTTCGCCCGCAGTGGAGTCATTAAATAAGTATGAAAGATAAAGGGTAAGGGTATAATAATAGTAAAACTTCATTACTGAAGTAGCTAAATTTGACGATTTTTTGACAAACAATTGTTTTATCTTTCGTAAAAAAATTTTTTTTTTTAAATATAAAGTACCCTATGTTACTTCTAATACCTTCAAGAGTATATGTACAAAGTTTCATGATGATCGGTTCAGTAGTTTTTGCGTGAAAGCGTAACAAACAAACTTACATTCGCATTTATAATATTAGTAGGGATTATATTATTATAAGTAGGGAAAAGTAGGGAAGTAGGGATTAGTAGGGATTTTCATTTCCAATTCAAGGGCCTGTATCTTGCCGGAGATATGATTTAGTATAAAAACTTATAACTTTGTCTTTACCGAAAATTCAATATCTCAAATCCTTCGTTTCAATTGAACTCTATAACTTTATACAGAATTGACAAGCAAAAATGAATAAATTCAAATTTTTAAAGAAGCATTGAAGTTGCTTATTTCCATATTCCAAGCTTAGATGGCGGATCTGAAAATTCAACCCTAATTCCCATCAAGAATATGAGAAAATAATGAAATAAAGAACAGTGGTGAAACAATATCCTTGTTTCATAATGAGTTAAATGGAATGCTGATAAGAGACTTCACCTTCGCTATCAACTTGAGCAGCTTGGGTACTGTTTATGGGTGTAGAGAGACCTCTCTGCTCTACTCCGGTGTTAGATGAAATGAGTAACTTGTGAAAACTCTTCAGAAACTTAATTAAAATATCAATTTCAGGCCAGAGCTGAATACACGTATCAAGCCTTGTCAATAAATCCAAAGAAGTGGCGGCTCCTCTCAGCACATCGTAGGAAGAAAAACTGCAGCGCCAATTTTCTCGAGAAGATGAAAGAATGATGAATTGGCTTTTAATCAAGTTTTCCAAGATAGAATAAAAACTCAATAGCATACTGCGTTAATCGACAATATTGTGAAATGTCAATTTTTCCTTTCTCGAGACAGAATTTCCATCTTCATTCGCGCTGCGGAAACGAGTTCCTTGGATTACGATAGAGATTTTTCAGGCAGTATGTACATTCTGTCAAGAAAGTACCGGGAATTATCGGTTTAAATCTGGCGGGGTAATGAGGCAGGTAAAATTTTTTTTTCCTAGGTTGGTACCACTGTCCTTAATTACTATGCCAAGTTTGAGCGGGATCTGTCAACTAGTGTGTTTGCAACAGCTGATTAAGTCAGTCGATGTCAGAGTGCGTGCCGATTTTTACTATGGGTGATTACGTTGAGCAAAGAATTTGTTTAAAGTTTTGTGTTGCAAATGAATTTTCGTGTGCCGATGCATTGAAAATGTTGCAAAAGGCCTTTGGTGATAATGCTCTATCGAAAACTCGTGCATATCAGTGGTACAGAGCCTTCAAGGACGGTCGTGAAGTGGTCGCCCATCGACGGCTTCGATCGAAGATAACGTCGATAAAATTAAGGAAAGGGTGCTGGAAAACCGTCGTACCAGCTTGAGAGAGATAGCACATGATCTTAAGATATCCCACGAGTCCGCACGTACGATTTTGATTGATATTTTGGGCATGAGAAAGGTGGCCGCATGACTCGTACCGAAAGACCTGAATTTTGTTCAAAAACGTCATCGCGAACAGGTTGCTTCAGACATGCTGGATCGTTGTTATTCCGATTCTACATTCATGGAACGCATTATAACTGGTGATGAGACCTGGGTCTATGAGTACGATATGCAAACAAGCCAGCAATCATCGGAATGGGTGGCCGAAAAAACCACGCCAAAGCCGCTCGAAAATGAAGGTGACGCTCATTGTTTTCTTCGATATCCGTGGCGTGGTGCACTACGAATTCGTTCCAGAGGGTCAGACGGTAAACAAGGAGTATTACCTAGGCGTTATGAAACGTTTGCGTGAGCGTATCCGTAAGAAGCGGCCAAATTTGTGGGCGAACAACTCATGGATTTTGAACCGATAACGCGCCTTCTCACCGAGCTACGATTGTGACTGACTTTCTTGCCAAAAACTCAACAAACGTGCTTCAGCAACCACCGTATTCGCCGGATTTGGCTCCCTGCGACTCTTTCCTCTTCCCAAAACTAAAATTGCCCCTTCGTGGCACCCGTTTTGAGTCGATTGAAGCCATAAAACAAAATTCGGCGCGAGAGCTAAAGTCCATCCCGGAAAGCGCCTATAAAAAATGTTTCGATAATTGGAAGTGCCGTTGGCATAGATGTATTGGAGCAAATGGAGCCTATTTTGAAGGCGACCCAATAAATTTTGACGATTAAATGTAAAAATGTTGTTTTAATTGAAAATTCCCGGTACTTTCTTGACAGAGTAGTATGTATGGATCGGTTTGTACGATATTACCAAAATTGAGTATTTAATTAACTCTGCCTATGCTGCTGTTGGGTGGATCGAGTAGCTCAGCAGTAGCATAGCACAGTAGAGGGTTCGGTGATGAGGCTAGCAACCTGCCCTGGTAGAAGAACATATGCTCATAGACACGATCACAATGCCTCGGATACAGGACGGAAATATACGAAGACGAACACAGCACGAAACAGGACTACGAGAAAGGATACCCGATTAAGAATAGCATGCTGGAACATCCAATCGTGGAACAAAAGAGATCAAGAAATACTGATAGAGATGAACAGTCACAATATCGACATATGCGCACTGTCAGAAACCAGAAAAAAAGAAGAGGAACTTCCAAATACCAGAACTTCTTGCTCGTATATAGCGGAAAGGACAAAGGCGAGTATGCAAGCGCAGGAGTGGGACTCTTATTGCACGAGAGATTTGAGAATAACATTGAAGGTATTGAATATGTCAACCATCGAATCCTCAGGACTACTTTGAACCTCGGGAGCACTAGACTCCACATTATTTCAGTTTATGCTCCAGATATAACCAAACCGGAAAGCGAGACTGTAGAATTCTATACCACCCTGCAAGACGTAATGGACAAGACAAAGAGAAACGAGAAAGTGGTCATTCTGGGAGATTTGAATGCGAGAGTTGGAAATGACTGTATAGACAATATCAAACAGCGATTCAATGAAGAAACACCAAACCTCAATGGAGAACACCTTATAGAGTTCTGCTCCCAAAATATGTTAAGAATAAACAACACCTTTTTTTCCCATAAATCTCAACACAAATATACCTGGCAGTATACACAGGGCCAACATTCTATGATAGATTACGTAATAACGAATAGAGAAATCACACCTAAACAAATTCTTGACGTTAGATCATTGACATCGCCCAATGTAGGATCGGATCACAAACTGGTACTTGCTAAATTTCTGATCAAGGTTCAATTGAACAAGAAGAAACCACCAAAGTTGTTTGAAAAGTTGAATATTGAATCCTTTGAAAACGACACAACAAAATGGCTGTATGAAAAACGATTGAAAGAAGTATTCTCGGAAAACCCACTAAGTCAAGAAGAAAATGTGAACGAACTATGGGCAAAAATAGAAATAAACATTTTGCAAGCTGCACGAGAAAGTATAGGAGTCAGAAAAATCAACTTGAACGCAACAAAGATATCGAAGCCATGGTTTAACAACGAAATCAGATATTCAGCGTATGAAAAACGTAAAGCTTACTTACAATACTGCAGTAATAGAACACCTCATAATTACCAAGAATACAAAAATACAAGAAACCGTATCAACTCCAAGATAACAACTTTGCAGAGAGAATACTGGACGCAGTTCACAAAGGGGATGGAACACGACCTTTATGGAGCACAACGCAAAATCTGGAAAATGCTCAAAGGAAGAAAAAAGCCTATTAACGAATATGTAAACTTGAATGAAATAGAAGGAGAGAAATGGACAACTTACGTCAGGCAACTTTACAGATGTGATGGTGATACTATAGAACAGGGAGAACACATAGATGAGACTAATAATGACCAAAGTATAGAAATATCGATGGAAGAACTAAGGACTAACATTACAAAATTAAAAAATAGAAAAGCTCCAGGACCCGACGGCATACCGAACGAACTGCTGAAGTATGGAGGTGACATGATAGTAGAAAATATGCATGTTCTTTTCCAAAAGATATTGACTACAAAGAGCGTATCAGACCAATGGAAATCAAGTATAACGGTACCAATACATAAGAAGGGAAATAAGAAGGATCCTGATAACTACCGTACCATAACATTGCTGAATACATCGCTAAAGCTGCTAACAAAGATTTTGGCCAATAAGATTAGTGAAGGATATTCGATTAGTGAAGAGCAACAGGGGTTTCGAAAGAATAGGTCAACAACAGATGCAATTTTCATAGTAAGGCAAATCGCAGAAAAGGCTACTGAGTTCAACAAACCTGTTTACATGTGCTTTTTAGACCTTGCTAAAGCCTTTGATCGCGTCCGACTGAAAGATGTGTTGAAACTGCTGAAAAAACAAAATCAACCCAGCAGTATAGTAGAGCTTATTAGAGATCTCAATACTGACAATAAAACTAAAATCAAGATAAACAATGAACTCACAGCAGAGGTGAATATAACATCTGGTATTCGCAAAGGAGACAGTCTAAGCCCTCTACTTTTTAGCATAATAATGGACAAAATTGTGGAGAAAGCAAGAAATGCAGGACAGGGATACAGGCTCTCTACGAAACTGATAAGAATTGTGTGTTATGCAGACGACGCAATATTGATTTAAAACAACGAAGACGACCTACAGAGAATGGCACATGCATTCGAACTAGCAGCAAGAGAGTACAATATGAGCATATCAACAGATAAAACCAAATATTTAGTTGTCGCAATGGAATCCATAAGATGTAAAATTGTAATAAACAATGAAATAATCGAACAAGTTTCGAAGTTCGAATACCTTGGGGTGGAAGTTTCTAGTTGCGGAGACCTGAAAACAACTGTACGCAAACAAGCCAACAAAGCAGCTTATATATCGGGATGCTTACGGGATGTCATTTGGAAGAATAAAGATCTGAGATTGGACGGGAAAATCCGCATATATAAGTCATGTGTTAGGCCTATTATGACATATTCTATCGAGACAAGAGCCGATACAGCGGAGACGAAGAGGATTCTAAGGACCACGGAAATGAAAACGTTAAGAGCAATAGCTGGGAAAACATTACTGGACAGAATACCAAACAGTCAAATAAGAGAGCGATGTAATGTTCAGGATGTTGTGCGATGGGGAAGACAGAGGAGAAGAGAGTGGAACCAGCATGTAAGCAGAATGAGCCCTCAAAGATTAGCCCGAATAGCGAGGGATTTGAAACCAACTGGAAAAAGACCACCAGGACGTCCCTTCAAAAGATGGCGAGACAGTTGGCAGTCCACATTACAAATACGGCTGCAGAACTAAACGAGAGGATGAAAAAAATCGTGAAGAACAGGCCTAGGGCCTAATATAAGTAGAAGAAGAAGAGTATTTAATTTGCCTTCTCCTTTATAAGAGAAGGACTGGAATCTCTTTTTTTCCGCGCTTCTTGTAGGGAACAGAGAGTTATTGTTGGGACCAAATACAAGCATATCTGTGTAATCCAATGTGATAAATCAAGAGTAGAATTATGTGATGATCCGCTGGTGGCAGAGGAATGTCATTACCGGTCTTTGTTTCTAATTTCTATTTCATATACCTACGTACTCCTGTTCGTCGTTATTTAAGGAATATTGTGATGAATAGGTTTAATTTCAGGAAACCTGATATCGATAAGTGGAATGATATTTCTTTTTTTAATTGCAATAGTCTTTTTGCGTGCGTCACACATAGATGACTACATATTGTTATGGATTAAATAAATTAAATTTTTTAATTTACCTATACCTTTTGCTACCCCATGTTAATGGATCCAATTTGATATGGATTTTAGTATATGAATGTTTATTTTTTATAATTATTATTAATTAGAATAATTAATTCATAATTGGCGGAGTTAATTAGCAAAGTTTATTTTTAAATGGATTAAATTTAATCATCATGGAATTTTAATTTTATATATGATTTCAGAATGAATACTAGTAAGATCACTCTTGTATCCAGTTGCTTGTATTGAGTTTTGCCAGCTAACTCTTAATATTATAATTTTGTTGTTGAATAACTGAAATTTAAATATTATTAATTTTGATTTTATCTATTAGGGAGGGTTAAATTTGAATTTTCAATAAGTAAGTTTTGAAATATTATATATATATATATATATATATATATATATATTGAACCAAAGTAATCGGAAATATAAATCTGTGACAATTGAAAAAATGCAATGACTAAGCTCTATATTCTATGCTAATCTATCCCTATATAAATATCGTAACGTAATTCTAACGTAAACAAGCAATTTTTTACTTTTGAAATTAAATTGCAAAAATTCACACAAATAAACTTATTTCTACCTTTGGTAAGTTTAATCATCCATTAACAATGTTTCTTTGATATTGGCTTTGCTCTATTTCAGGATTTTGTTTTGGTTCTTGAAGAATGTTTCTGGAATGTTCTGATTTCCCAGCCCACTTTGTTGATTGCTTCTTATGGATTCAAATTGTTGAATTCTTGATTGATATGTGAGATGTTTCCATTCACAACACTTAGTTAACGTTTTTTTTTTATCGTATTCCCATTTACAATAATAACAGAGAGACGTGTATGTACCCCCGAGTATCTTCGTACTGACTCTATTTCGACTGTCTTGGCCTTTTATAGTTTTCTCGAAAAATTGAATTTCAAAGCTTACCAGCTTCTGTCAAAATTATTGAAAAATGATGCTTTCGAAGATTTTACAAAATTTACAATAATTCTTGGTTTGAAATTACTCTAAAAAGTTAATCCGAGTTTTTGTGAATACTTTGGTATCAGCTTCATGAAAATTGGTTGAGTTTAAATACTTATTTTCATACGAAGAGTTTTCCAAATTTCAAAAAGTTTATATAATTTAACTTCTAATGCTTTCAACTGAATAATTACTGAATATTACTTATTAAATTGATTAAATTTCTTTAGCTTCGATGCTATTACAAATCTATCGATGCCCAAACATCTTGAAGGATATCTCTTACATCAATAATTTCAGAATGTATATCTTTCTGACGTAGACACTATGTTTTTCTCAATTAATTGAATTTTGTTCAAATTTGTACTGCAATTCTGCATTCGATCGAGTAGGGGAAGCCATATGGGAGCCCTATTCGATCGAATGCAGAACGTGACAATACCCCCACCCTCTCCATCGTCATCAAACTAAAGACGCATAGCCACGACCATTTTCAGTTGACACTTGATAACGGTCAGAGATACTTTACTGATCGAAACGTCGTGTTATACACAACATAATTTTTTAATTTATTTTTTGACGAGATTTTTAATTGTATATATTTTTAAATTTGATTTAACTTTAATTTTTAAGAAGGCAAGTATTCATTTCGTTAAGTTTTCTGTTTTTTAAGATCACTTCACGTTAGAATATATTGTGTATATGAAGAAATTGTGAATTCAGATTCAATCCATGATTATTGTCTCTATTTCTTACAATTATTTTTGTATTAATTTTCACGAAGATTTCTGTTTTTCAGGTTAGAATATATTGTGTATGAAGAGAATTCAGGCAATGGATGTCCGAAATCAAAATTAGCAAAATACTTTGCCTTTAACATTTAAATCAACATGTTTATAAGGTGTTATTCATAAAATCCATGACAGTATATCTTTACATTTTTTTATGATTTCTTGGAAAAGTTAATGATCATATATGTTTTAAGAAGTAAAATTAACGAAAAATAACCTTCTTATTATTACAGAAAAACAATTTAAGCGGTAAAAGCTTTAGGCGAGTTACCAAACTCATAAGAGGTCTCGCATTATCTTGGTGGAACACTACACCTTTTCTGTTGAATAATTCTGGCCTTTTCTGTTTGAGTGCATTATTCAGTTTGTCCAGGTGATGGCAGTGGACTTCCGAATTAATTGTTGTGTTATCCGATAAAAGCTCAAAACAAAAGATTCCTTTAAAATCCCTGCAAACAGACAGCATCACCTTTTTTTGATAGATATTGCCTTTCGATATGTTTTGAGCCGTTTCATCTTTTTTGCTCCATGATCTCTTGCGTTTGACATTGTAATATACAACCCATTGTTGGTCCCCAGTAATGATGCGCTTCAAAAATGTATCATTTTCTTGACGTTTGAAAATCGTCAGACGTCAACGCAACGACACAAATTTCTCTCCGTGAGAATATGGGGAACCAATATCTTCGAGGTTAAACCCAGGCCTTTCAAGTGGTCATAAACAGTTGAATTCGATCAATTTAACCTCTCACCGATCTCGCGTGTTGTTGTTCGTCGGTTTTCCTCAACTAATGCCGGATCAAAATTAGTTCTTGCACTAGCGTACTATCAATACATATTCTCCATACACATCGGTTAATTTCTTTCTGGCTTGAACAGCATTTTTGCTGTAAAGGTATTATAAAAATACCTTTTCTATTGTAAAAAAGTAGAATATGACGAAAATGCTGCTTATTGCTCTCTATATTCAAAAGGTCACCAACCAAAACCACTGCGGGGAATTAATTGGACTTTTTCACACACAAACCTTGCTATATAAGCTCTGAAAATATATAATTCTTTGGCGGCTTCAGTGTGGTTCGAACAAATACACTGAAATCCTCTGTCGGGAAAAAACGAAAATATTTTCCGAACAACCTTGAGACTTTCTTCTCAATAACTTCCAGTTTTTTGTAAGGAGCGGTTATACTGCATCGTAACTGAGTATCCCACATTTGTAATCGGGGCTCAACGACGGCATGATGAAGTATTGTCAAATGAATAATAAAAAGGGGGTTTTTTATACCCGATAGAAAGGTTTTTCAATGCCTAAAATATCAAAAAAACAAATCCTCTACTACCCTATCACAGAGTTTGTTAGCAACTCTCAAAATTAAATTAAATAAATGCCTCTGTTCACTTTTCAATAGACATATAGTGTTCTCTAAGACATTTATTCAATTGAATTTTTGAAGTTGTTGAGGAATTTTATAAAATTTAAATTTCCAATAAGGTTGTACAGAATTTCTATGTTCGACATTTCAGATATTGTCAAATAATTTATGTCTAGGAACAAATGTATCTAAATTCATACACTAGGGATCTCAATGTTCTTGTTACAAGACTAATGGGATCATCCCATCATGAGTGTGAATTAATAGTCACACTAAGATATTTGTGGGAAGCTTTCGATTATTTTTAATATATTTCAACTATTAAGCCGCCATTAACTATTTCCAGTTTGTTACAATTCGGAAGTTTTCTATTCATAATTCGTGAAAAGAACGAAAAAATGTTTTTCTATATTCACTGTCAAGGTTTGATGACTAAACCAGTGAAATATATATTTTTCAGTTTTTTTCGCCCTTATTCTTTTGCACTTCCAGCAAGCTGCTGAATATATTATTAGCTCATTCTGATGTCAGAACTATACGATGTAAGCAGATTGTTCATGTTTATTGAGAGCAATAATGAACCCTGAACTGCACTCTGTGGTATACCAAACTTTATCACCTTCCTTAACTGGTTTAATTTTCAATTCTTATCACTTGCACCCGATCGCTGAGATATTCCGTTAGCAACGACAGTTGATTCTCTCGTATTTCCACCGCTTCTAGTATCTCAATTAATGTGATGACATATCGTATCAAAAGATTTAGCCAAAACAAGAAAAACACAGAAAGTCGGCTCGGCATTGTCCACCAATTTGTAAACTTCTTCTGATAAGCTTTCCATTGCGTCGTTTGTTGACAATTTATCTGGAAATCCGAATTGCTTTTCAGATATGATTTCATACTTATTGAAATAATTCGCCAATCTGCTCTTTACTGCTCTCTTTATAGTTTTTGCAATTGAGCTTGTGGCACAAAAAAGTGAATAATTCCATATTTCATCATATCCCTCTTATTGTAAATCGCTGTTTCAATAAGTTCCTTCAGTACTTCCGGATTTTTTCTACTGTGAAATATATATATATATATATATATATATATATATATATATATATATATTGTTATGGAATTATATTAATGAAATTTTGTGAATGAATACTAATTAGATTACCCTTGTATGTAAGTGATGTATTCTATGTTTCCGGCTAGCTCTTAAGATTATAATTTTGAATAATTGAAATTAAAATATTATTAAATCTGATTTGATATTTGAGGGAGGTTTCAATTTGAATTTCTAAAAGATTGAATTTTTTTAAATTATATTTATGTGAAAGTGATTTGAAATATTATAATCAGTGATCAGTAACCTAAATCTAATTCTATGTTAACCTAACCTTATCTAAATATCCTAACGTAATTCTAATGTAAACAATGATTATTATTTCTAAATTTCTTTCTGGAAATATTAACAGGATTGAATTTTTAATACCTTTGGTAAGTTTGTTCATCAATTTATGATTGTTCCTTTTAATTGTCCCTTCTTCATTTCAGGAATAACACTGGTTTCGTTGGAAACAACACTTCTAGAACGTTCTGAAATTCACAGGCTACTTTGTTGATTTTCTTCAATATATCCAATTCGTTTGAAACTTAATTTCTATGTGATAATTTTCCATTCACATTCAGGTAATGTATTTTCAAGTTACATTCACAATAACCAAATAATCTTCTTTTTTTAGATGATGATACTTTTTTGGCTTTTTTTTAATGATGGACCGATAAGGATTCTACTCTGCATATAATTGGAGACTGCCGACTTTTTCTGTGTCTGCTCTATTTATAGTTTTCAAGAAAAAAGTTGAATTTCAAAGCTTACTAGCTTCTGTCAAAATTATATAAAAATGATGCTTTTGATGATTTTACAAAATTCACAATATTTCCTGGTTTGAAATTACTTTTGAAAATTAGCTTATTTTTTAAACTACATTTTGATGTATGTTCCATATTAAACAGAACAGTGAAAGTCTTGCTTTTCATCCGTACAGTATTTCAAGTGTCAAAATTTAACAAATTTTAACTTCTAATGCTTATAACTTATAAAATACTTAATATTACTTATGAAATTGATTAAATTTCTTTAGCTTAGATGCTATTACAATACTATTGATGCCTAAACATTTTCAAGGATATCTCTTACATTAATCATTTGAAAATATCTGACGTAGATGCTATCTTTCATTGAATTAAGTGAATTTTGATCAAATGTGTCCTATTTACATCATTCTGGTGAGTTATATTTAATTTAGCTTGTTCTTTGTCAACAATTCCACTAAAGTTTATATGTGATTCATTATAATAACAAATCTTTTCAACAAATTCTTCATCAATTTCAAATTGGATATCTAAATTCAAATTACTTCTATTTATTGCAACTTTGGCTGGTTTTATATTGAATAATTGTAAATTGAAATCTCCCTGTGAATTCTATTTATAAACTGTCAACAAGATTACTGTTTTTTTATCGTTCAAAGAATTTTAATTTGACTAGTCGTTATGTATCCTGAATATGCTTTTTCTTCATAATTTTAGCTTGTGAGTGTTTTTACGAATTGAATTATTAATATTTGTGTCAGAATGGATATTATTTAATGAATGTTGGTCTTGTTACACTCTAACGAGTCAACTTATATACAAAGGTGAGTCTTTTCCCTAATATATTTATGTAATTATTTATTCTAACTGTAAATACCATGACAATATATATATATATATATATATATATATATATATATATATATATATATATATATATATTCCACAGTAGAAAAAATCCGGAAGTACTGAAGGAACTTATTGAAACAGCGATTTACAATAAGAGGGGTATGATATATATATATATATATATATATATATATATATACACAAAAATCAATGTCAAGCCGGAACTGCGTGACTAGGTAAGTACAAATTATCGAAAAAATATCGAAAAAATCCATATGGCATGCTCTCAAAATAATAAGCATATTAAAAAAATTCTTAAAATTCTATACCCTGTGACGGTCTTTTTACTCCAGTTGTCACAAATTTTCACTTTTCCCAAAAAAAAATTTTTATGTAACCCTGACAAATGCTTTTCTAAATTGTTATCAAAATTTTGAAACCAGGTGCTCCAGCTTTGATGAAAAAGAGACATTTTTCTCAAAAAAACTTCAAAATAAGCCCAGTTGAAACTGACTGAACTGAAAAAAAATGGTACTACTTGACTTTGGAAAGTGACGTCAAAATTTGGCGCATTTATTAGGGATTCCGAAATGCAAATTTTTGCTGAAACTGTAGACATTTTTTTTTCTTGAAGTAATGCCGTTACGGTAACATCTGGTACATTTACGGCGGTATGTAGTACCAACAAGATTATTATTAAATTATTAATATTATTATTATTATCCTGATACTCCTAGGCATTCTGTGAAGATTCCTCAGAATGTTCGAAATGTTTACCATCAGCTGCAATGCAAGCTTTACATCTCCTTAAAAATGATCTCGTAATAATACGAACGTATCTTCTTGATGCGTCAGCGGCTTCTGCAAGTCTTCGGCGCAGCTCTTCCAAATCTTGGATAATATAATAATAATAGTTTATTTGGATAGGTTTGGAATACACTTTCTTTTTACCCCAGTAAAAGATTACTATTGGGCCCAAATCGGTCGAACGGGCAGGCCACGAAATCGTACCATCCCGCCCAATCCACCTATCGGAGTATTTTTGATTGAGGAATTCCCTGCTGTGGTAGAAAAATGCGCTGGGTAGCCATCTTGTTGGTACCTCATGTTGCCGTTAATGTTAAGTGGAACTTCCTTGTAAATCTTATTTTAATTAAAAACTTGGGGAATCCACTGAATTTTATTTCAAACTCACCTTAAAATGGCACACTAGAATCATTTTTAACAGAGGTAGACAAATTTGTTGAATTCGGAATTATTTACATAAAAAAATGTACAATTTCAACAAGAATTTACCAAGTCTTATACCATTTTATAATTTTTACTAAATGCATCAAATTTAAAGATCACTTGTCAAACTGGCGTAGTACAATTTCATTTCAGTAGAGTCAGTTTAAACTGGGCTTATTTTGAATTTTTTTTGGGAAAAATGTCTCTTTTTCATCCAACCTGGCACAGCTGGTTTTGAAAATTTGATACCAATTCAGAGAAGCATTATTCAGGGTTACATAACAAAAAAAAATATTTGCAAAAAGCGAAGATTTGTGGCAACAGGAATAAAAAGACCGTCACAGGGTGTAGAATATTTGGAATTTTTTTTAAATGCTTATCATTTTGAGAGCATGCTACACAGATTTTTTTATAGTTTGCTGATAACCAGTATAACTCGCCTCGTTACCCAGTTCCGGCTTGACGTTGACTTCTGGGAGAACTGTTTATGATAAGATGTGTTATCGGTTCAACAATTGCTTCTGCAATAGTCTTCACTGTCTAACTTTTATTCTATCGGAACCAGGTGGTCTGTTCGATTTTAAAGATTCCATGATATTTAATGTTTCACTTTCAGTTGCATCAAATAGGACCAATGAGTTCTGGATCTGATTCTTCTCAGGAAGTACGGAAGCGGTTTGGCACTTCTTGAAGCATTTGTTTCTCCCACACTGACGAAATAATAGTGTAAAGGGTTGGCTTTCAATTCGTCATCTGTGATCTTCAATTCATGAGCAGTATTTATATCTGAAAATATATGCTTTGTGATTGGTTTTTGATTTTTTTTTTCATTAGATTCCACAAATGCTTTGTGTTACTCTTGTTTGATTTATGTTGAACAGTAGCACTTAGTTTTTGCCAACTTCATTATTGTGTTCAATATATTTCTGTACTTAGTATAATCATTTTTTCTCGATTTTTTTGGTCGGTTCGGTTTTGTGTTTTTGCAGTGAATCTTTATTTATGTTGGCTGATTTGACTAGGCCACTAATTATTACTCCTTTTTTATATTATTTTACCCTTCTTTGAATAGCATTTCTTGTGGCATTTTCCCTTATTATATTAAGGAGACTTTCAGTCTTTTTGTTGATATTCCTATAATCAGAGTAGGTGGACAAATTATACGGGGGGTGTTCAATGTATTCTCGGTATAGGCATGAAAGAAAACTCAGAAAATTTTGGAATTCTACTTTTTAATGTAGTCTCCTAGAAATTCAATACATTTGTTAGACCGAAAAATAAGCTTCTCTAAACCTTGTAAAATTTTTCTTCCTGCTTCTCCTCAAAATAGGTATTCATTGTTACCTTCAGTTCTTCATCGTCGGAAAATCGCTTTCCACGAAGATATTTATTCACGTTGGGGAATAGGTAGTAGTCACTGGGGGCCAAGTCTGGACTGTAGTAAGATGAGTAACTTCTTCGAAGCCACATTTCCGCACAGCATCAGTCTTCGCCACGTGGGTCTTGTGAACCGGCGCGTTGTTGTTGAGCAGCAACACCCCCACTGTGAGTGTTCCTTATCTTTTTCCTTTAATTGCTTCTCTTATATTACTAAAAGTGGTTACGTATGATGCTGCTGTGATGCTTTCACGATTTTTAATGTATTCTATTAAAAAAATACGATTAGAATCGCAAAAGACCGTAGCCATTATTTTGCCAGCGGATGGGGTGAAATTAAACTTGCTTGGTGGCTGTGTACCCTTTTCAATCTACTGCATGAACTTTTTTTTACTCTCAGGGTCACACTGATGAAACCACGTCTGATCCCCAGTAACCAGCCGGTTTAAATAGTCGATAGGTCTTCTCCACAGAGCTCTAAGAACTCCTTACATCACTCGACCCGCACTTGCTTCTGAGGTGTGTTGAGCATTCTCGATACCCATCTTGCACTGACCTTTGAGAGGGTGAGATGGTCATGAAGGATTGCATGTATGGTACCTATGGATAAGTTTGTCATCTCTGCTAACATCATGTTTTTCATTCTGGTATCTTCAAGTACCAGCTTTTCCACTTTTTTCACATTGTCTTCAGTGGTGCCGCTAATGGGCCCGCCCGAGCGAGGATCGGCTCCAATGCTATCTCTGCCTATTTTGACTTCACTTGGCCACTTTTGAACGGTGGATAACGACGAGAAACAGTCTTGGTAAATAGCAAACATTTCTTCATGAATGATGTTTTGACTTTTTCTCTGCTTATTGAGAAACTTTATAACGGCGGGATGCTCGATTTTCTTCATCATTGTGGCGTCAGTCATTCTCGTCGATTTTCACTGAGGATACCTAGAAAACTTATGATCGTAAATTAGTGAAATTTTATATTTATACCCTCAGAATGTTTCACCAGCAAATGAGATATTTGGATTACTCACATTATCAGCAAATCACCCCGATACTGAGAATACATTGAACACATTAATTTTACTTATTTTACATAGCTCTATATTTTCCATCCGATTCTTTTCCATGATTTATTCAGATTGGTGTACTCGCTATGATTACTTTATTGTCTGTTGTAAAGATATCAAGGAATATTGCTTTGCAGCTTTTCGTGGGGTTATGGTCTACTCTAGACAAATGAATTATAAATACAGGTAGATGAACTATTGTGTATTCTTGTACATTTATTTAAAAGGGAATAAAAGTCGTATTAACCCTACAATGACCAGATATTCAGAAACAATTTCAATCTCATTGGGAAAGTCAAAATTGATGTCGTCCATTAGAAGAAGGTTATGCTAGTACTTTTGAATAGTTGGTTGATACCGCGGCAATGTTGAATGTTGTTTCTAAGTTGAATGATGTTAAAAATGCGGTTGGTGATAGTACCATTTTGATGATGGGTGATTTCAACTGTTCTAGGATTTCCTGGGTGAGGGATGGCTCGAGCGGTTACTTGGAGCCCATTGGAGTAGATGCTGAGCACGCGGCCTTGATAGATTAATTTTCTTTTCTTGAGTTGATGCAATTCAATGACGTGCTTAATTATAATGATAGAATTTAAGATTTTGTGCTCATATAATATATTACCAAATTATATTAGAGATAGTACAAATCATAAAAAGTTCAAACAACAAATTACCAATTTGATTATAGATATTGATCCATATTCAATTTTTGAATTTTTTAATCATTTTCTTGGAATTTCCAGAATGTAGTTCTTTTTCTATATATGTACTTTCTTTTGACGATTTCTCATTTCCTTGTGAACCATTATTCTGAGAATGAAGTTATTGTTTATTGTTTATTCATCAAATAAATAAAGAATACGATTAAATATTTTTCTACGTAGGGGATTTAAATACGGTCCATTATTACACGAAAATACAATGGACGAAATCATCGTATCAATAAGAATTAGCGCATCCAGAAGTATTCCATTCGAAAAACGTCTTCTGTACTTACGAACTGCAGCTTCAGCGTTACCATAAAAATATAGAATAATAATAATAAAAATGAATTTTATTTGATGAATAAAGAGATTACATCACTGAGGTAATAGGGTATTATATCCTGTACATGACAATATTTGCATACTCCTTATTACTGAACTTTTTCGGTATTTTGTTGCAAAATATGCGTTAATAAATTCGACAAACTTATATCGAACTAATCGAAAGATCCTTTAATGCTTGAGGAGGAAATCTTTTCTTCATAATAAGATTGATTATAATAAAATAGAAAGGTCTTTTACTTGATAGAAGAAATATAAGAATTTATTGTTTTATATGAGATATTGACATTTCGTTTTTTTTTTAAATATCTAGCTATTTGTGCAGATTTTTGTCCTATGTATGGTAAGCAAATAAACTTTTCATTATTTCTGATATGTGGATAAACTAATGACATAGATTGTTTCAGTTTAATTTTATTCAATAGTTGATCAATAATTGATGGGTTATACCCATTATTTACTGTTATTTGTTTTATTATATTCAATTCTATTTCAAAATTCTCTTGTGACATAGGTACATCAACTAGTCTATGCACCATACTATTGTATGCTGCTAATTTATGGGATAAAGGATGATTTAAAGAAGAATGTATTGTGCCGTCTGTGTGTGTTGGTTTGCGGTAAATCGAAAAATGATGTCTATTGTTAATTTTAATTATTTTCAAGTTTAAAAAATTTATGCTGTCATTTTGTTCTTCTTCGTGAGTAAATTTTATCGTAGGGTATACCTGGTTGACAAATTCTAAGAATAACGAAAGTTGTCTAGACGTACCGACGAACAAGCAAATAATGTCATCTACAAAACGGTACCAATAAATAAATTGCTTAAAAAACGGGTGAGAAGTCCTTTTGACATTATATATTAAGTTTTGATTATATACGTCTATTAAATGAGCGGTGCTTGTTTTAGACATTAATTTAATTCTAAAAGTTTTTTGAATAAAAAATTTTTTGGAAATTAAAATTGTAGAAGATAAACATATTTCAGATTGATTATACGTGTACAGAACATTTAAAACAGAGAAACATGATTGTGATGAGTGTTTAAAAATTTCGTATAGAGAAAATTAAGGTCCGAAATTGAAGTTGTTAGAAAGTTTAGGAATAAACCGATTAAGAGATTCTAAGATTTTATGGAATGAACCGAGTTATCTAACTCACCTTTATTGGATTTTTTCTTGTAGGGACCCGGTGTTTTTTCCATTGTACATTTATCTCAAAATAAGCCATTTTAATATTGTCTGCTATCAGGAATATGAATGATTTTTTTTCAATGGAAGCTTTATTGTGAAAAATTAGTTCTACATTCAAAGTTCGAAGTATAGCCACTTGTTTTTCCATCTTCTGACACGTTCGTTCAGCTAGAGCATAATCACCATAAACATCCAACAAATTAAGATGACTTTCGGCAGTTTTTGAAGTAATGAACTAAAACTCCTCGTAAAAACACATTATTCTGTACAGGAGTTGACATATTCAGAGCACCTAGAAACTATGTTGTTGATACTTCAGCCAAATTACAGATACTGAAAAAAAAAACTCGAAATTTGAATATTAAAACAGATTTAATCTGTTAGTCTTCTACAATTTTAATTTCAAAAAAATTTTTATTCAAAAAACTTTTAGAATTAAATTAATGTCTGTAATAAGCACCGCTTATATTGTAAACACTGTAAACACGTGCGAGGTGAGATAAAGTGATAGTTATTTGATTTTGATATTTGGAATATTATTTTGGACCGATGAAGAGATTACCTAGAATATATATATATATATATATATATATATATATATATATATATATCCTTTAAATATTTATTTATTAATTTTAATTATTATTATTCCATTTGACATTATATATTGAGTTTTGATTATATACGTCTATTAAATGTAAGCAGTGCTTTTTGTAGACATAAATTTAATTCTAAAAGTTTTTGAATGAAAATTTTTTGAAATTAAAATTCTAGAAGACAAACATATTTCAATATGTTTTAATATTCAAATTTATATATATATATATATATATATATATATATATATATATATATATATATATATCCGGGTTTATAGCGTCCTACACCTTCCGGTTCCTAATCTCCAAGCCTTTCTATCTTGCCAGTCCCCTGGATGTAGATTTCGTTCAGACATAGCTTTTTCTATTCCCTCAAACCATGATTTTTTGGGCCTTCCTCTCTTTCTTCTTTCTGGTGGTGTCCATCTCAAAATCATCTTTGGTAGACGCTCGTGGCACATTCTTTCTACATGCCCGTACCAAATCAGTTGTCTTCTCTGGATTTCATCTATGATTGTTCTTTCGACTTGCATGATATCTCTGATCCTATCATTCCTCACTTTGTCCATTCTGGATTTTCCTGCAGATCGTCGCCAGAAATCCATCTCAAGGGCCAAAAGTCGACGTTCCACACCCTTAGTCAATTGTCATGTCTCACACCCGTATAGCACTATACCCTCAAAGATGGAATTATATATCTGATGTTTTTTCTCCTGCGATATGTTTTTGGCCCACAATATTGAGTTCAAACATCCAATGACCCTTCTACCTTTCACTATTCTCTGCTCAATCTCAGTTTCTGTTCGGCCGGTGTGATCAATTTGAGCACCCAGGTAAGTATATTTACTACATGTTCCTATTTCTACGTTGTCTTCTAAGTGTAGATTATCTGCTTCCTGTCCAATGCATAAATATTTGGTTTTTGTTTTATTCACAGACAGTCCCCACTTTTCGTATTCGGCGAAGAGCCTTGTCGTCATAAACTCTAAATCTTCCTTGTCTTGGGCCACTTCCACCTGATCGTCTGCAAAATGGAGAGTGTACAAAGTTTTTGTATCGTTTAGTTGTATTCCCATACCACTGCAAGATCTTCTCCATTTTCGTAGCGTTTCGTTCAGATATAATTTGAATAACGTTGTGGACAGACAGCATCCCTGTCGTAGGCCTTTTGATATAGAGAAACTTTCGGACATACTCTTACCTAGCTTTATTCGTGATGTTGCCTGACTATAGAGCTGTTTGATGGCTTTTATGACTGTGTTACTTTTTTTTTTTTCACCTAGAATTATATTTGTTTTTTGAAGATATAGTGCATATTTTGAGAGATTTATGAATTAACTTATTCGACTATTTAAATATATTAAATATTTCAAATAAATTAGATTTTTTGAGAAGTCCTTAAGTTGTGTTCATGTTTTTAAAAGGCAATTGGTGTTCTTAAAGGTAAGATCAGAAACAAAATTTTGTCTCCTTTAAATATTTATTTATTAATTTTAATGACTTTTTTATATCTGTTGGTTTATTTATTTCATTTGACATTATATATTGAGTTTTTATTATATACGTCTATTAAATATAATCCGTGCTTATTATAGACATTAATTTAATTCTCAAAGTATTTTGAATGCAAACTTTTTTTAAATCAAAATTGTAGAAGACTAACAGATTAAATCTGTTTTGATATTCAAAGTTTGTTATATATCAAAGTATATATCAAGTAAAAAGCCTTTTTCTATTTTATTTTAAAAACTCGTCATAAGTGTAACTTAAATAAGAAATCAGTATATGTATGTATCATTTAATTGAGTGTACAATGGATTTCTATCGAGTAGAGGCCAACACAATTTGTATACTCTGAAATTGTATATTCTGCCAGTAATTAGCCGAAATTGCTCAGTCAAAAAAGTGAGGGATCAATTCATGTCAACCATAATCCTCTAATATTTGAACATACTGTATTGTTAATAACTGAATATTACTAGAAAATAAAATAGTATATGAAAATTTCGTAATCGTTCCTTACGTTTCGAAAGTAGGGATAAAAAATATTCTTTAAAAAAAACCTTCCGAATGGTGTATCTTCTAAGGGGTGCATTACTCGATATATGTTAAAAAAAACTTTTCGCATTACTTTGATGCGTAGAAAATACCCTCAAAGTTTTCCGAAATAAGAACGAAACACCCAGTATAAACAAGAACATGAACTAACTATATAAACTTTCAACTGTGAATCTATTTAAATAATCGGTACCTTTTGGTACTTTATGGGAAATGAAATAAGAAATTACTTTGTTTTCTATCACTTTTTATTATAACTGATATACAATGACTCGAGTTTCGTAGTGTTTACTACATTTTCAAACTGAATGAACAAATTAGATCTCAACTATTATATATGTTTATCGTAGGCTTCGGCACAGCTTCGAAGAGAGGGTTTTTCCAAAGTTCCGTCTGTTCGTTTAGTAGTTTTATTATTGGTACGTCCCTCTTACATTTTTCAATGTCCATGGATTCCAGGATGTCCCTTTCGCTTCCACGTGCAAGATAACCAGGTTGTTCAATTCTGGGAACGTGTGATCTGTATTGAAGAAATCGCTCGCAAAATTGGAATTATTCTTCCGGTTCTTAAAAGCAGATTAATGCTCTTTGTACCTTTTATGGAAAGGTCGGCCCATTTCTCCTATATACACACTATAACACTCTTGACAACTCAATTTATAGACTCCAGAATTATTCAGTCGGTTCTCTTTGTCTTTCGGATTAAAAAAGAGGTTAGAAATTTTATGGAAGGGTGTGAAAGCTGTTACTATGTTAATTTTTGACAAAATTTGAGCTATTTTTTGTGAAATTGGTCCAAAATATGTAAGTTTTATGAATTTATTGTTATTATGATCTGATTTGGAGATGGGGTAAATTTGTTTACGAATTAGTTGCTTTTGTTTTTTGTTTATGATGGAATTTATAGTTTTGGTTTCGAACTGATTTTTTGTGGCTATTTGTCTGATTGTATTCAATTCCCTCTTTAACGTAATATTATCTAAAGGAATTGAAAATGCTCTATGTACCATTGATCTATAAGCAGCTAGTTTATGATTGATCGAATGATTTGAAAAAGTTGGTATTGTTGTATCAGTTGATGTGGATTTTCTATATATATCAAAGGAAATTTCATTATTACTGTTAGTTAAAGTTATGTCCAGAAAATTCAATTTAGTACCAAATTGTATTTCCATGGTGAATTTGCCCTTATTGTGCAATATTTAGATATTCTAATGTTTCATTTAATTCTGAATGTGTTCCGCAGAAGCAAGCCAATATATCGTCTACATACCTGTACCAAAAAGTAATATGCTTTGCGTGTGTGGATTTTAGAATTTTTCTTTCAAAACAGGACATAAAGATTTCAGTGAGTAATGGGCAAGTCCATCTTTCTGTTTGTAGAACTTACTATTGTATTGAAAGTAATTTTCTTCCACGCAAAGTTCGAAAAGGGTTAAAATTTCGTTTTTTTATCACAGGATTGATGTTATATTTTGTTAGGATATTTTCGATTATATTCATGCATTCTATATTTGGTATATTCGGGAACATATTAACTACATCAAACGACACTAGAATACTATTAACTGGAAGGATAACATTTTTTAGTTTTTTTGTGAGCTCGATTGAATTTTTTATTGAATAGGGTGAGTTGAATTGTGTTGTTTCTTTAAAAATTTGGTTTAATTTAGAGGCAAGTTTCGCAAGGGAGCTATTAAAATATGATACCACAGGGCGTATTGGACAATTATCTTTATGAATTTTAATAAGGCCATATAGTTTGGGAGGTGTAGGATTCATATTAATAAGTTTGAATTTATCATAGTCTGATAAAATAATTTGAACATCTTTGAGCGTTGTTTTTAGTTTTAGTTGAATTTTTGTGGTGGGATCTCTTTTTAGTTGTATGGGCGATTCTTTCTCTACAAAATTGTTTATTTTCTGGTCATAATCTTCTTTGGATAGAGTAACAATAGAGTTTCCTTTGTCGGCTTTAGTCATTATCAAATTATCGTTTCGAATTTTGTTTTGAATTGATTTTACTATTGATTTTTCTTTTTCATTCTGTGATTCTGTATGGGTTAGTAGTAAGTTTTTTATTTTTTCTTTGGTGAAGTTTGGGTTTGTTGTTTTAATTAGCGCTAATTCGATTTCGGAAGTTAGTGTTTCAATGATATTTTTTGAGGTTATGTGGGGATTGTAATTTGTACCTTTCTCAAGAAGCCTAATTTCATCTGTCGAAAAAGTGGTATTCGAGAAATTTATGAATCTATTATATGGTGTTGTGTTAGGAATTGAATTTTTCCGTTCACTGTTATTTGGTTTAAATGTTAGGTTCTTTAGTTTTTTTGATTGATTGATATATTTTTTGTGTTTTATGATAGATATATAATAGTATGTCTAGTTTTATCATCTAGTAAGTCAAATTCAACCGGGTGGAGTCTATAAGTAAGTTCAGAGTGCAGCAACTTAATATGTAGAGACAAATTGTTCCTGATGCTGAACCATTTTTTACTTTCTTCTTTAAGCCATTCGGTTTGTCCTGATGTTATTGCTCTTCTGGATGGGGTAGTGTTCGTCTTGCTTCTTAATTGAATGAAAGTTGGGAAGACTTTGTTCCGAAGACATTGTTGGGTAAACCAGGCATTCTGGATAGTTGTTTGGCGTTTGAGATGCAATTTAAAGTATAGTGTGGACTGTTTTTCTGTAGTTGCTTGTTTCAAATATTGGATGGAGTAGTCCGTTACTTTGTGATAGTTCATTTTAACGGAATGAAATTAGAAATTACTTTGTTTTCTATCACTTTTTATTATAACGGATATACAGTGACTCGAGTTTCGTAGTGTTTACTATATTTTCATAAAATTCCTAAATTCCATAAAATTTCTAATCTCTTTTTTAATCCGAAAGACAAAGAGAACCGACTGAATAATTCTGGATTCTATAAATTAAGTTGTCAAGAGTGTAATAGTGTGTATATAGGACAAACGGGCCGACCTTTCCATAAAAGGTACAAAGAGCATCAATCTGCTTTTAGGAACCGGAAGAATAATTCCAATTTTGCGAACCATTTCTTCAGTACAGATCACACGTTCCCAGAATTGAACAACCTGGTTATCTTGCACGTGGAAGCGAAAGGGAAAAAACTTGACATCCTGGAATCCATAGAAATTGAAAAATATAAGAGGCACGTACCAATAATAAAACTACTGAACGAACAGACGGAACTTTGGAAAACCCCCCTCTTCGAAGCTCTGCCGAAGCCTACAATCAACATATATAATAGTTGAGATCTAATTTGTTCATTCAGTTTGAACATGTAGTAAACACTACGAAACTCGAGTCACTGTATATCAGTTATAATAAAAAGTGATAGGAAACAAAGTAATTTCTTATTTCATTCCATTAAAATGAACTATCACAAAGTAACGGACTACTCCATCCAACATTATGGGAAATATATCAAATTCACTTAATCCTGAGCAAGCGTAAGCACGTTTCTTATAATCGCTTCAATTGAAATAAAGCCCAATTTATCTCCCGGAAAGGAAGCGATGAGTTTAACAAGGGTAGAATAATAACCTACAATACCTAATCCCTTGTACCCTTATCGTATACATCATCAGCATGCATAAGGCCAAATCCCATCACAAACAAGCCCTCCTTACCTTTGTTAGTAGGGATGACATCCGGGTTCTTCTCGTCCTTCTCGAACAGGTCCTCTGATTCGGATCTCAGCGACATGGCCGCCTTCTCCTTGCCGGTTAGAAATCCTAGGCGGAATCCTTTCCGCCTGACCCCCCTCAGCTTCAAAGTCCAAAGCGTTATAACAGTGAGCAGAGACAGGACGCCAACCAGGCCTACTAATATGCCCAGAACTGGGTGGAAGTCGTCCTGATCCCGAGTGTCCAAGGATAACACTGAAAACGAAAATAATAACTGTAAATGGGGACTTAAAATGTTGGGCCGAGCACCTGACTGACACTAAGCTTTTAAGCTAAAAACAGACGGACATGAAACGTTGCTTGGAGAATAGGGGGTGTTATTTCGGGTTGAACGAAATTGGGTTTTCATTCGCGAACGGAGTGAAGGGAAAATGATTCATTGAATGGTAGAAAATTGAAATTACACTGGATTTAATCCTTTATGAATTGTTTGATAATACTCTGTTTTCCAATCAGTAGCGAAGTTATGAACGGGAGATGAGCGCGTCCTATAATTGGAGCCACCCTACCAAGAAGAAAATTTCAATCAATAAATAACCCACGAAATTCAATGATATAATTGATATTTTTGGGTTTGAATTGGATCGTTTCTTACTTGGCGCTATTCTAAAACAACTTCACATATTATTGAGATATGATTCAGGCGAAAACTTGAACAAAGGGGACACAAATAACAATCAATTTTCGAAAATACAGATAATAAAACACATGCAAAAAAGGGAATACAAATAGCCTTAAAATATAGTGGGATCAATTATCGGATATAACTTAATAACCAAATACATTCAACAAAGGAGATGTAGTCATCTGTTGGCCCAGGAGAAGAATTTTGAGGGCCTTGTATCTTGTTGATTTCGACTGCTTCCAACACTGTTGAATCTAGCGTACTCTGTTCAAAATTTGAGAATAAATTTCCATCCTTACGTGAATATGCCATGTTTTTAAATGTGAAATTTGACTATAATGTTTTAATTTTGATTTACATTAAAATCAACAACGAAATAAACAAAGACAATAAATCTGGAGTTTATACGTTGACTTGTAATGATAACTGTGCGATATATATATACTGGTCAAGCGGACAAAAAGAATGCATGAACACATGGACACCAGTAGAATTGAAAATCAGACATCTCACACTCAACATACGTCAGTCATTTGAATGAATTTGGACATAATGTCAACAACAACTATGAAATTAATGATATAGCGTATCTAAAAAGCGTTCGGATATTTGTTTAGCGCTGCATTTGAAACTGAGCGACAGAGGGGAGTGGGGAGAGGTGGTGGTGTCACGATGGGGCAGTGCCCGGAAACGCTCCCGCTTTTTGTATTCGAGCGTATTATCGCAACGCGGATTCCATAGTGGCTTCTCAACGTTTGTATCGTGCGGAATATCGTACACACCATGCACCAAGTGACGAGAGCATCAGAAAATGAATCCGGATGTTCGAGAATACAGGTGCCACGGTAAAAATTCAACACTCTGGCCGCCCTCGTTCAGTCAGTTCGTCTAAATCAGTCTTCATCCATCCGAAAGCGAGACCAATCATTGAACATAAAAAAATCGTCCTTGCATTTGATTTAAAGAAAAATTGCATTTAAAAGCCCATAAAAATCAATTGGTTCAAGAATTGAAGGATGCAGACTATGCTAATCGATTGAATTTTGCCATCTGAATGTTACGGCGGTTCAGCAATTTTGATAACATACTTTTCAGTGATGAAGCAAACTTTTATCTGAATGGTCATGTCAATAAATAGTATTGTCGGTACTGAGCAGAGGAAAATCTGAGACGAAAGCATGAACCGCTCCCACACAGCCCAAAGCTAGTTGTTTGGGCCGCTATGTCTGCTAGAGACATAATCGGTCCTTATTTTCATGAAGATTGACGAGGCCGACCACTCAATGTGAATAGTGACCGTTATTGCAATATGCTGCGAAACTTTTTGGGTCCAGAGTTACAGAAATTTTAAAGTTTCAACAAAATGGGGTCACTTGCCATACATCAAATCAAGCAATGGAAGCTGTTAACGAATTATTCCGTGATGAGGTCATTTCTTATAGAGCTAACATCAACTGGCCTCCCAGAAGTCCCAGAAGCTGGATTACTACATTAATAATAATAATATTATTAATGTAGTAATCCAGTCGATTGCCAAGGTATTAGCAAATTCATTACATTTGTTTTTAGTATAATCATCATACCTTTTGTCTTGGTTTATATACAGTAAACCAAGAATTATAGTCCGTTGTTATTATAGTGTATAACGAGTGTTTTACTTTAATTCCTTATTATTTTCGTTGGTTTATCTTGTTAGATAAACAAAGCTGGTTCATCATCGAGATAACTACATACAAGTACAAGTGCCCTTGAAGTAAAACTCTTCACTAAATTACGTCAAAGTACAGTCCACTTAACCCATCGAAATTAACCATTGTAATTAATTAATTTGCAATTGCCTGTGATTTCAAAATACTGAAATAATAGGTGAATTATTGCGGTAAACTAACAGTGGTGCGAACCAATATTATTTCAAATGCTTGTATTTTCTAAACGAAAACGAATCAGATATTTCATCTGCCATACTCAGTCATAGAGATTACAGAACATATCTATGTCTATGCTACTAAGATTTTATGCATCCTGAATTTTCTCTAGTATTTATAACTATAATCGTTTGAATGGAATGGAATATTAATAATTAATTATCACAGACGTGATATTCAACATCTTGATTCCTAGTGATTTATATCTCTTATTTTTCTAGATAATGAATAGATGAAATTTTCATCGAATACACCTTCAGGGGCATATTTTACTAATTTTTACTAATTCACTAATTTCATCTTTCTATTTAACCTCACAATCTATTCCGCAAATTTTAAATTATTTCTTCAGGAAGTTATATTTATATATTTTTTTGATATTATTCTGATACTCCTAGTATCACCTGTGAAAATCTCTCAGTGCGAGTTAGGAGTTCAGTTGTGTTCTGAGTAGGCTTTGTTACTGAAATCTTACGTCGCTTAAGGTCTCAGCACTGTTATTTTTCGAATTTTCGTGAAGTGGTTGCAGAAACCCGTTTAACCAGGAAATTTTTTCCCACCTGAACAGGGTTTGAACCCGCGACCTTTTGGTTGCGAGCCCAAAGCTCTTACCACTAAACTATCGACACTATGTACACGAAGAAAGGAAGAACAGACTGAATTAATTTCTACGATAAATTCTTTATTGGTATATCTAATGCAATCGTTTAAGAATATATTCAGCTAAGAATTCGCACAATATATACATTTGGACCAAGTGATAAGGCCTGACGTACCTTCTAAACCGTCCCTCACAACAAAATTCCTATATTATCGTTCACAAAAAGAAACTGAATTTCTACATTAATAGGATTCCATTCAAAACCTCCGCTCTACAAAGGCTCTCGAGCTTGCTCTCGTATATTTATCCACAAATCTGGAGAAACCTCGAACACACACACATATTTACCGTTCCATTTTGTTGAAGCTCGAGTTTCTCGACGAATTAGGGGTATTTCAACGCAAAACTCCAACCAAGGATTCCGGTCTTATACGGTACGTGATATCAGCCATAAAAAATATGGCCGATCCCGCGCCACTCAATCAAACCGTCCATAGTAGGTAAGGTTAACCTTAAATACAAGAGACGTAACAGCGTTCATTTATAACCCGGACGGATGCTACGTGATAATTGGATACGTTGCCGGAGGATGGAAAAACCAGTCTTGTTCTTTTTTGATAAAAAAAAATACGGCTCATTTGGGATTTATTTTCGGACATTGTTATCATTCTAATCATTTAATATTTCAAGACGTCCGTTGTTATAATAAATTGAGAGGATGAAAAAGTCGGGAAAATGGAATTTGATATTAGCCCCTTGAATTTCAGAGATTTATTATGTTGGGGGGATATAACGCTTAAAATGTATGGCGAGATGAAGTAATATAGAGTGATTTTTCCTTAGTAAATGAGAAATGAGTTCTTATCCTCTCTCATGTAACTTTGTAAAAATGTTTCCACTCAAGGTTTATCTGAAGCCCAATGATGAGGAAAAATTAATTTTCTGCAGAATATTGGGCATTTATATTAGGAGTATAAATGTTCGTGCGGTTTTTTGTCAAAATTAGAGCTTTATTGTGAAAAATTGGTTATATGTTCAGAGTTCAAAGTGTTGTCCGTCGCTAACCACTACTTTATTCCATATTTGTGGCAACTGATGGATTACATCGCGAAGAATGTCCATGCATCGTTCTATTTTTGACTACATCGTGCTGATCATCCAGGTCATGTTGCATCTATCGAAAGAGACGACAACATGGTCATGCTGTAATATAATATAAAATAACTTTGTCGTCTCTGTTGGCGTATGGGGCCCTTTTTCACACTCGATCCAAAATTGTCGTCGGTAGACTTCCCTTGTGATCTTTTCGGTCGATTGTAGTAGCTTATAATACGCCACACCCATCTGGTCCAATCAAATACATAGCATGATGTTCTCGCCGTGATTATTCGGCTTGACAGTTGATGATGAGACATCCGTACATTGACCGAGGTTTTGAACTATCGTAATCGACCTACCTTTCATCGCCAGTTACAAAGAATTTGATGCAAAAACCACTTTATTTTCTGCCGTTGGAGCAGTTGTTAACACGTGAAGAAACGGCGTTCGACGTCTTTTGGCTTCAGTTCATATGGCACCGAATATCCCACATTTTAGGATCTTTCCCATTATTTTTGAACGTAGCAAATGGCTGATTGAGTGACTCCAAGAAGCCTAAAGAAAAGAGCTTGTTCCGATGTTGATGGAATTAATGGGGAGGTCCTTGGAGGATGAAATTTCTGCCCCACTGTCTGATCTCATCAACTCTTGCTTTGCGTCGGGACTTTGTTCACCCCAGTTCAAGAAGGCTACTATCATACCTATATACAGGTCTGGTGTCAAGAACTGCATGAATAATTATAGGCCTATATGGTTTTCAGCAGAAAAAATCTAGCCAGAATGCCATAACTTATTCAACAACTGAAATAACTCGAAATTAGATTTAGCCAAGGTCTTTGACACCGTTTCACATGCCCAAGCACTTGGAGTACTGGAGAATCTTGTATCAGTATTGGCGACTGGTTGAGCTCTGAAACAACTATAATATATCATGAGTACCTCAGGGCACTGTATTGGGTTCATTTTCATCCTATACATCAATGGTTGCCCCCTATGGCATTAGAGCTTGGCATGCTGGGGGCGCTTGTCAAGACTAGGACCCTAGTTTCATCTCGGTGAAATGGAGGGTTAAGTCTTGGTGCCTAACCTAATGCCACTTTGCGTCAGTCACTGGACCCGTGTGCTGGAAGATCTTCCGAATGGGGCACTAGAATTGCCCTTATGGTGGAATGGAGGGCTGAGCCGGTTGATTAACTCAGTGACAGATAGTCCGTAGCAGCACAGGACCTCTCCCTTAAAACAAGCATACTCTACGCTATTGCAGTAAATCTCCGGATTTTTCTGTCCAAAGGCCGAGTGCGTTATATAGCATAAGGGGTTACCTCGGGAGGGTGGATGCCCACAGGTGGTACTTGTATCACCTGGCCACGCGATTGGTGTTGGACTCGAGGAGGTAGTGGTTGAAAGTCCGCATTTTGGGCTAGGGAGATATTTCATTTATCTGTTCGCAGGCCCCCATGTTCGGGGTATTCTCATGATATGACTCAGGGTTTAGCGGGACTTGACGGTTCGACCGGCCTCGTCCTGAACCTGGATCTATTGCGTAACGTTTCAGGGTTAGTGCATCTCGACGAAACGGCTAGTCGTGTTGACGGTGCTCTAACCAGGATCAATTGAGGCATCTATTTTGGAATTATCTTAGTTCAGGAGACTTCGTTCGAGTTGATGGATAAGAAGCCCTTTCGGCGTGTGAGTTGCGTCCCAAACAACTTGGGTACTGACAATGCATAGCCAGTAGAGATTGGATAGTGCTTCGCTGCTCCCATTCAGACGGTTCTAGGTTTTCGAACTGAAGCCCAAACTGGAAGCTGGAGGGTTCATCTCTTCGGATGGGTTCTCGCTTCGCGCGATGATATGGCGTAATCCCTATCACACTTTCTGCCTCTGGGGGCAGACTGTGGGGGCTGCTGTGTAGTCACTTGATGAAAGGGCTACGCCTACATGCCAATTCAACTAACTGGTAGAATTCACATAAATGGTGTCGCCCCCATGGCATTATAGCTTCATGCGCTGGGGGCGCTTGTCTTGACTGTGTTTCATTCCGGTAACATGGAGGGTTAAGTCTTGATGCCTAACGTAAAGCCATTCGCGACCATCCGATCAACCCAATTTTTTAGTAGATTTTCGATTGTTTAGGGCTCGATTTTGTATTTCAAAGCGTTAATCGTTTTAGAGTGGCTAGCGTAACACTTAACCTCAACAGGTTCTCACAAATATAGTCCTCCGAAGTGAAAATGAGTTGCATTGCTAAAGATGATTTTTCAAGGAAAATGCGCAATTTCGGCCATGCGATCATTATTAGCCCATTGAGCAAATGCATCGGATGGTTACTTCTGGCACTAGATGATTTTTGTAAGCCTTCATACCGAGGTATTTATGCAAAGTTCTTCAGTTGTCAGATGTGCTCACTGGACGATATCGTGAATGAGTTGTTTTATCCAATAACGATCTATTTTTCACGAACAAATTGATCCACAAATGCCGTAAGTGCATTTAATTTCTATTGAAATTTCCAGGTGAAATTCTCACAATTTGGATAGAAGACTGATCACTGCGGACATAAGTTTTAAATATTTTCCGGTCTTGTGTAAGCTTGTATCGACTCATTTCGTTATTATCAAATATTAAATTGACTTTCTGTCAAAACACGAATGATAGAAGTGTTGTCAGACTCAAAATAACCACTACTTTAAAACACATACTCTAGATGACATTAACTGGATCAATTTTCCGAAACCTCTACAAATTTAATCCACAATATTTTTTGAGAACTTTTAAGAACTGAATCAAATACAGTCTTTTAGAAACACTGTTTTTTTCATAGACAAATATAATCATCAACAATATATATGCGGCAATTAACCAATAAAGCATTAAAAAAAAATATAAAATATTGACCGCGATCACCCAGCAAACATCATCTGTGACAGCCTCTTTCGATAGAATATTCATAAATAACAGATAATATTTCCAGAAAAACTCTCACATAGAATTTTAAAAGGTTTTTTCATTGCCCTCCTTAAAAAAAACGATAACACATTCTCTAAAAAGTGAATCTGAAATTTTTACCCATATTCTCATATTCTCACCAGTCGAAATTTATTTGGATGCTAAATTAATACAATAAATAAAAAAACATCAATATTATTATTCAATGAATAATCTGTCCAGCAAGGAACTGGACTGAACGTGCTTAAATAACTGAGCAGCATCTATAAAACTAGTATCTTCCTTGAAAAATCTTGAAGAGAAGATAAGATTCTAGTCTTCATATCTGAAAAGTATTCGTAGAATTATTTCAAGGTTAACAAAATTTATTGAATTAAGATATGTAGATATATTTTTAATTGATTGTGTTCACTTAGCATCCAAATAACTCAAGAATATGGGTAAGAATGTTAAGTGCTTCTTCTGGAGAATTTGTCATATATTTTTCAAAAAAGGAAATAAAAATAATGAATCTTTATTGTTGATGATTCTTGATGTCTATGAAATTTCAATTATTTGTCTTGATTTTTCTATTTTGGCTAAAAATACACTTCGCAAATTTATCTACATCTATTCTCTGAATTGTCATTCAGCTCATGGTTTCGAATTAAAACACACTTTATATATTATAAATTGAAACGAGTTTTTAGAAATGGATATGTCTTGAAGATGTTATGAAAATGTTACAGATTTTTTTTAATGCAGTTTCAAAGTAGGTATAATATCATCGTCAGACGCTGAGAATTAAACAATAGATACGGAGTATTTAAACAGATTCAGGTGCGAAAGAATGATAACAAGAATACAAGTTATATCAAATGTCAGCAAACTAGGCAGAATTAGTTTATTATGTTAACTATTTTCAATTTGCACAGATCTGTATGATCAGTTTGAAAACCAGATTAGAATCTGTTTAATTCTGAATGTTAGGGATACCCGAAGATGAGCAACAACGATGAAATACGTATAATATAGCTTTTATATTTCGAATTGACCATCTTCCTGAGTTTTCACAGCAGTGGATAAACTAACGCACACATGGTATGTAAAATGTCATAAAAAGAAGAGCAAAGGTTTTCCTAGACTGAGATTGATTTTGTATCAGTTGAACATATATTTTTGATACAAAGCGAAAGTTCCTCAGATTTTCGATATTAATTTTCAATTATATTAGGAGTACAAATAAGTTTCCGCCGTTTTTTAACACAAATTAAATATTTATTATAGAAGAACGGTAATATAAATTTATTTAAAATATTGCCCATCACTTGCAACCACTTTTTCCCATCTCTCAGGCAGCATTCGAATCCCACGTATGAAGAACTCCTTGTCTCTTGAGGCTATCCACGAATCAACCCAATTTTTGGTATCCTCATAAGATGTGAACCGCTGCACCGTCAGAGCATGTGCCATGGACCGGAACAGGTGATAATCGGACGGTGCAATGTATGGTGAATACGGCGGATGGGGTAACACTTCTCAATCAAGTGTTTCCAAGTACTTTTTCACGGGAGCCGCAACATGTGGACGAGCATTGTTCAATATCTCTCGGCTTTAATTTGTACGGAACCCAATTTTCTTGTTTATGAATCATTCCTTATGATTTTAAACGATGTGAGACTGCTTGCTGAGTGACTTCTAATGTTAGAGCAAGTTCTTTTTGTGTTTGAGATGAATCTTCCTCCAATAATTCCTCCAATTTTGCATTCTCGTAAATTTTTGGCCTTCCACTGCGATCTTTGTCTTCTACGTCGAAATCACCGCTTTTAAACTTTTGAAACCACTCTCGACACGTTCTCTCACTCAAAGCACTCTCGCCATATGCTTCTACGAGCAATTGATGCGACTCAGCAGCAGATTTCTTTAAATTAAAGAAGTAAACTAATATTTCCCGCAAATGACGCTTACTTGGCTCAAATTTTGACCTTTTCAACTTATAAAAATTATACTTTACCAATATAAAATCAATGATATTAATAGGTTATGTTGTTCTTGAATGAATATTTTTTAAGCCGGTTATCATCTGCGAAAGCTAACCGAAACTCCGTGCCGCGCCATCTACAATAAAACGGCAGAAACTTATTTGTACTCCTAATATTTTATATTTGAGCTTTCACCGAGTAGACGAGAATTAAGAAATTACAGAGTATTTATTCGATTTCAAATTTTGAAATGAAAGTTTGATGTGAAAAATAATGTGGACCATA
Source organism: Megalocaria dilatata (assembly GCA_034642435.1). Lineage (NCBI taxonomy): Eukaryota > Metazoa > Arthropoda > Insecta > Coleoptera > Coccinellidae > Megalocaria > Megalocaria dilatata. The sequence goes on along the minus strand of CM067856.1, from coordinate 73,971,420 downwards.
TAAAACCATTTTAATTTCACTTAACCTACATACATACATTAACTAATTATTCTGGTCATAAACAAAGCAATAAAACCAATGGCGTTGGGTCGCTATTTACGGAATACTCTGTATAATGAAGACATTAAAATTTAGTTAATAGTTTCAATTAAATTTTCGTTATATTTTCAACAGATTTCCTAATGTACATTATTCAAATGAAGTAGGAAGAAATGGTGCGATAAGAAGCAAAGCATGATCCATAAATTGTGACAGTTATCTTGTAGTAAAATAATGTACTTGACGTTTCAACTCCCACTTAGCCAGAAGGAGTAATTTATAGCAATGTACACCTCTTGAAATATATCACGCCAGCTTTTCTGTGTTGAGAATAACGGGGAAGTGTTGCTTTTCAGAAAATACACGAGTGAAAACAATATTTGTTCCGAAGAGCATTTTTAGTAAGGCTCACAACGTCAATTGGTCATTGGTACATTCCTATTAATGTTTTTTCTCATTTTTGAATAACTGAATGGAATTATTATATAGTAAGACTGAATAATTCTGGAGTTTATAAATTGAGTTTTCAACAGGGCAGTAGCGTATACATAGGACAAACCGCGAGATCTTTCCAAAAAAGATTTAACGAACATTAATCGTTATAACTTTTAAACTGGAGAGATAACTTAAATTTTGCGAAACATTTTTTCAAAACCAATTATATCTTCCCACAATTGGACAATCTTGATTTTTTGCACCTGGAAGCGAAAGGAATAGACTAGACATTCAGTAAATAAAAAAATTATAAAAAACTAAGTAATTTTGCATTCCGTTATATTCAAAAATGAACTATCTCAAAGTAACGGACTCCTCCATCCAATATTTAAAATATATGTATTCAAGAGTATGAAATAATGATGTTAATAATTATTTGAAAAATATCGAGTGCAACAAGGAAAGTATGTATTTTTTATATCTCTCTATGGCTTCAGTGAAATGAGAAACAAATTGTGTAGCTACTTATTCGACATTTCAGAAAGATCGTCAACATAATGAGTAAAGAAACTATTTCAAGAGTCAATTGCTTAGTAAACTCATGTACATGTCTAGATTTTAACAAAATGAGATGGTCGAGATATGTTTGTAGCATATTCCACAAATTCATGAATTAGCTGTCTCAAAGTTTGTGAAGATTGGTCCAAAGGGTTCACTTCCCATTACATCCCACGCATGTTTTAATGGTTTAAATCTAGTGAACCGAATGGTTCCGGTGAATAAACATTAACAGCAGATTCCTGTAGAATGCTCCTAGTTCATGAGGAAGTGTGATGTCTGCAGAGGATGTCTGGAAAAGGATGTTTGAAAAAGGACATATAGACGGCTATAAATGATTTGAAGGACATCATCAGCAGAACGCGGAGCTATTAATAAATTGCCTCGGATGAGAACAAATATTCATTGGTCATCAAGAAAAATAGCAGCCCTAATCCATTACGCCAATACTCCTGCCTACAAACCTTTGAAGAGCAAACTCAAAATCACGCCGCTTTCCACAGCGGCGTCTCTCCCTTCTACAGCTATATTTCATTGATGTATCTGAGAGAATCGCAATTTATCAATGAAGAAGACACTGTTCTATTCTATCTCCCAATTAACTTTTCCATTCTTTTCACCAGTTCAAATGTTGAAGACAGTGCTTCGCAGTTAAAGGGAGCACTAATCCTTGACGAAACAATCCTAAAACTCGAATGCGGTGATAAAGTGTAAACACAAAAACAAGTCTCGCTTACTCCTCAGACACTGTTCAGCAATATGATGACTAGTAACAAAACGATTTCGTAGGGCTCGTAGTCTGAAGCGCCCATCTTTAGGTATCTGTGGTATGTGTAAGTTGACCTTATAGTTTTCTCTGTGTTCATCTACATTTTTTGTCCACACAGAATAGCCACGTCTCAACTTCATTGATGTTTAATTAACACGGATTTAAATATAGTTAAAAATATGAGGGATATGAATGGAAGGATACTGTCAATTTTGTACCGCTCTCCACACACTTTGACATAGTTAATATATGAAGTTTAGGATACTTTTTCTGCCCATTATAAGACGTGTACAGAAAGGAGTATATTGCCTGATATATTAACCAGATTTTATTATCCTGATCCTGAATACTCCTAGATCTTCTGTGCAGATCCCTCAGAAGCTTTTTCAGCTTGTGCGAGTTAGGAGTTCAGTTGTGTTCTGGGTAGACTTTGTTGCTGCGATCTTGCGCCATTTTAGGTCACAGCACTGTTAATTTTTGACCCAACAGAATTCGAAACCGGACCTCCCGGTCACGAACCCGATGCTCTCCGACTGAGCTTTCCACACTCATAGTCTTAGATCTTTTGTGAAGATCCCTCAAAAGTTTTTTCAGCTTGTGCGAGTTAGGAGTTCAGTTGTGTTCTGGGTAGGCTTTGTTGCTGCGATATTGCGCCACTTTAGGTCACAGCACTGTTAATTTTTGACCCAACAGGATCCGAACTCGGACCTCCCAGTCACGAACCCGATGCTCTCCCACTGAGCTTTCCATACTCATAGTCTTAGATCTTTTGTGAAGATCCCTCAAAAGCTTTTTCAGCTTGTGCAAGTTAGTAATTCGGTTGTGCTCTGGTTGTTACTGCGTCCTTATGCAACTTTAAGTCACAGCATCATTAATTTTCGACCCAACAGTGAAATGGTGACCCGTCCTCAAACATATTGAGGGTTAATTAATTTTCGTGCAAATATTTTCTACCCCATCCTTCAGGACTGCTGAATCATCAAGAAATATAAGGGAATGAGCTGAAGAAAATTAAATTCATTTTGGAAAATTTAATAGTTAATCAGTTTCATCAAGGTCATTAACTATAAGTGAATCAATCCGCTTAAAAGCTCCTATGAATCATCTTGGGTAAAACAACATTCGAATCAAGTTTCATCAACTTCCTTCGAATATTTTCAGGAAAATTAACTTAAATCATCAGCTTTTGTTTCGATGTGGAATTTCTTAAAAACTCAACATGTCTTGTGGTAAAGATACGATCTTTTGCATTTTAATTATTTCATTTACTCGTCATATCATAATGTTTCTCCAATTACAAGTTAGTACACCCTGGAAAATTCTACTTAGAAAATTCTCATCCCATGTATCCTACATTGGAGGATTAACGACGAAGCTCAGGTCTCATTGATTAACTCATCAACATTTCACAACGGAAATTTGACAGGAAATCTAATCAAATCAACGAATATATTGAATCACGTCAATTTTACTAAAAGGTACACTTCATTTTCACCCTGCTCAACAAACAAATGACCGCATTCAAGGTTTCATCAGCAATATCAACAAACTCGAGGTTGCGGCTGCCTCAATGCATACTACACATCAGAAGACCAACTTCAAACTCATACTTGCTCAATCAATTATTCAAATTCTCTTGCAGAGAGTTGGGAGAGCATGAATTACCCCATGAAATTCTCATAAAAATTTGAGCAACGTCAACAGTCAGTCATTATTCCCGTAGCTTTCCCGAAAGAACTTTTTTTTATAAGGAACATCAAGATCCAGCTATTGTGAATTTCCTATCTACTGTGATAAGTATACGAATACGTTTGCTTAACTTCAACATTGAGGATTCGTACTATATAGATGAATTAGAATAATGAAAAGTTTGCATATATAATGATTACCCATACATTTCTGAAACTTCGAATTATGTCGGTATTTCCTTGATATAAATCCATTGTATACTTAATCGAATAATACACATACGTATTGATTTATATTTATTTTCAAAAGTTGCCCACACGACCCATTTTGTTCATAGTTACTTCTTTGAATCCTTGTTAAGAACTGGTCACAAATTTGCTATACTAACAAACAATTTTTAAATGGTTTTTGTTTCGAGATAATAGTACAAGCTCCTCCAGAGACAGAGGTGAACAAGATAAGTCGGTTTGATCATTGAATGGATTCCCAGAATTTCTTATTAGGTTTGTTTATAAGTATTCTACTAAGTTCAGCTTCGAAGCCACATTTTTTCCATGAAAAATCTCAGAACGCTTAGCAAAATAACATTTCTCTGTTATAAGATCTTCTGCACACGTAGAATATAACTTACTTTTCAAGAAAGATCGCCATGTTCCATTATTCTGATAGTTGAAGACCTTCCGGTATTCTTCAATATAAGGTTTACGAGAGTTACCACATAATAATAATAATAAATGAAATAACATTGGTAGAGCAATTTTCGAATGCCATCGGAATGAAATCTGGAATGGACAAGTGTAAAGTGATGAACCTAAATAAAGGAAAATACGACTTAAGAGGAGTAAGGCTTGAAAAAGAAACAAGATTAACAGAAGCGATGGCAGAAACCGATTATTATAAATACCTTGGATATTATGAATCCCAAAAACTAGACCATACAAAAATCACAGAGAATCTCATACGGGAATTCATGAACTGTGTGAGGAAAGCATGCTAAACAGATTTAAACAGCAAAAATCTATTCAAAACTCTTAACACTCTTGCAATATCTGTTTTGACCTATTCATTTGGTGTCATAAAATGGGCCGATACAGATCTTGAGAAGTTGATGAGAAAAGTAAGAGTAGAATGGACCATTCATAGGAAACATCATCGTAAATCAAGTATGCTCCGTCTAACATTACCCAGAAAAGAAAGAAGAAGCTCATCGACATCAAGAACCTCCACGATGGACAAATTCAAAGCCTACGAAGATATTTTATTTCTCGAAAAGAACTGTCTACTTTACACTCAATTGTATGCGATGCCGATCAAATTTTTAGTCCCTTTAGCCTGACTGAAATTGATAGGCAGTGTGATGACACCCTGAGGAATTATATCATGAAGCATACTGAATGGCGGAGCAAGACTCTCCACGGACGACATCCCCACGCTCTTGACCAATTATATGTCGATGGTGTAGCGTCGAACTCCTAGTTAACGCGAGGAGAATTGTTTCTTGAAACAGAGGGGTTCATGGTAGCCATCCACGATCAGGTAGTTAAAACAAAAAGCTACCTGAAATACATCATGAAAGACCCAAATATACAGGACGACAAATGTCGAAGATCTGAAATGATCCAGCATAAAACATCTGCATGCAGTGCCTTGAGCCAAACTGAATACCTTTACCGCCATAACCAAAATGCTGCAATCATTTATCAAAATTCATGTAGCAACTTCAAGCTCTTGGACCGTTCTACAAGTATGAACCTCAGGCTGAGCTGGAATCGAAAAAATATAGAGTATATTTCGACAGATTTATCCTCACAGATAAAACAATTTCTTGTAATAGACCAGACATTGTAGTATACGATAAACAGTTTGAAGCTGCCACTTGATAGATATAGCTATTGGAATGAAATGAACTTTCACAAAGTAACAGACTACCCCATGCAATAGATGTAGACTTTCCTAACACCCACAACGTACAAAGTACAATAGCAAAGAGGAAGGCAAAATACCTTAGCTTCACAGAGGAAATAAGAAAGGTATGGTGGTTAGAAAACGTGATAACAGTTCCCATAGTGATATAAGCCAGTGGAATAATACCGACTAGTTCACACAGTTCATTAGAAAAATTGGGAATTCGAAATACTCCTGCAGAAAGCAATCGTGCTGAACACCACTTGCATAGTGCGAAAATTCATAGCTTAAATGTAGATGAGAATATTGTGACGCAGTCTGCATCTCATTGAAAACCAAAAGTAAAGAATAAAATAATAATAATAATGGTGGACTCTTTGCCGAGACGGAAGGATTCATGACAAGATGAAGTCATTGCAACCCGGCATTATGTGAACCATATAATTACAGATCCAGTGGCAGCTTGTCCTATGAGGCAGGTGAGGCAGTGCTTCACCAAATAATTTCTGTAAATTACACGTATCAATCGAACATTTTATTATTCCATTTCATCCTCAATTTTATCATAACATCCATGCTAAATCTCATGATTCTTATATATTCATCTCACTTCTTCTTTAAGAAGTAAACGGTTCGAGGCATGCCTCAGGCGCTTCCTTGTCTAGCGTGTTATCTAAATGACGCGGCGAAAAATCGATAATATTCCTACGCCTTTGAAGGCAGCTTTCAAAGATAGATTTGAGGCAATCAAGTTAATCGAGAAGCGTAAAATCTGGTTCGTTTTCGCTTTGTTGTGATTTGTTGGTAGCGTTTGCTGTGTCTCGACTGTCTCGTGCAAGTTTGTGTTCATGTTCATGTGACTTTTTTTCGAAAAGACTTTCCATTTTGTTAATCGACTAAATTACTACCAGAAGGCGAAATGGATTTAGCGGGACAGAGTGAGTTGTCTCAAATTCCCAAGGTAAATGAAAATATTCGACGTACTTGCAACATTTTTCGTGTCAATCCTATGAGGATAAATTATACATCATTAAAGAAGTAAAGTGACCTGTTCCAGGTCTGAGTAAATGTCTTGTGGCTATGGGTTGAATCGAAAAATCAAATCTGGGGTTTCAAATTCATAAAAAGTACAACTGGCTTACTGGCAGTATAACTTTGAATGAATGATTTAGTTGGTGGTGTATTTTATTCGCAGCAACTAATACAAATTCCGACAGAGTTTAGTCTTAAAGTGGTTGTAGCGATTTGAAAAATTTGTCTCGGGGTCTATTGCTGCACAATAAAAATGATTAACATATTTAATCAAATTGCAAGCTTGCCCTTATGAAGAAACGAAATCAAAATATCGTCACACCAATAGATAATGCGCGTCAAATTGAAATTCAAAATTTTTTTCATTCTAAATTTTTTGAAAGGATTTATTTAGATTTAATTTAATAATGTGATTGTAATATCAAAATTTTAAAAAATTGTGATGGATTGTACGATGCACCTCTGTATGCAAGAGTTACCTTCATTACCTTCCATCTTCAGGTGGTACTTACTGAATCGAATGTGACTAGTTTTCATTTTGATTGGACTTCAATATTTTCAATTTTGTCAATAAGTATTACTGAATTTTAGAATGAAAACTAAGTAAAACAAATTGTAGAAATTACTTGGTTTTACTACCAATAAAAATATATTTTACACATTTTCTTGTGACTCGAGTTTCGGGAAATGAACTATCCCATCATCAGACAACTGAAGACCTAACAGTGCTACAGAGGTATTTAAACAAAAGTGATAAATATTTTGAATATTTCAATAGATAACACCTAATAGTGGTACAGAGGTTTACAAGCAGAACGTGATAAAAACCCGGGTTAAACGAGGGGCTTTCTAACAGATATCGGAATGTCGGCAATCGACAAAGAAGGTTATTAAACAGATGGTACCCAAATATCTCAAATAATTTTTTGGGGTTACATATCTCCGTACAGTTATTCATTATATTTACGTTATTTTATTGTACATCTCAAATATTTGGATTTACATAGCTCCATACAGTCATTCATTATTTTTTAAATTATTTTTATTGTGAACGAATTTGAAAGTTTTAATAATCAAGTTTCTCTTCATTTGAATCTACACGTAGAATTTTCTTAAGATTTTCTTTTGTCGAAAGGAATTACTAATTTCTAAAGAGTGAGTGGCAAAAGTTGAATTTTTGTTTACTTTTCATTAAATTAATTTTAATTTCGTTGAAAAAGGTTTTAAACAGATGTTACTTTTTGAATATCTCAAATATTTTCGATTTACATAGCTCCGTACAGTCATTTATTATTTTTACATTATTGTTATTGTGAACTAATTTGAAAATTTCAACAGATTCTAGATAATCGAGTTTCTTCCCTTTTGATTCTACATGTAAAATTTTAAGATTATCTATTGTGAGAAAGGAATGACCGTTTTCTAGACAATGAGTGGCAAACATAGAATTCTGTTTATTTTTTATGAAACTCATTTTATGTTCGTTGAACCTCATCTTGAAGGAACGTCCTGTTTGTCCTATATATTTATTACTGCACGTAGAACAAGATAACTCATAAACTCCTGATTTGTGTATGTTTGGAGTAGGGTCCTTTGCATTAAAAAATACCGATGATAACTTGTTTTGCGTTTTGGAGGCAATATTGACATCTGATTTTGAAAAACTATTGGCCACTTTTTGACTTATGCTACCAAAGTACGATAGAGAAATGAATTTTTCATTTTCTTCAGTTTTTATGATAGGATAAATTTGGCTCATAGCTATTTTAGATAGTTTCTGTCGAATTAGATTATCTATTATATTGGGGTTGAAACCGTTGTTCGCGGCTATTGATTTAATACTTTGGACTTCAGCTTCGCGGTCATTTTTTGATAAGTGTAATGCGAAGGCTCTATGGATCATCGATTGATACGCTGATATTTTTTGTGAAAATGGGTGATTGGAATCAATAGGAATACATATATCAGTGGATGTGGGTTTTCTGAACACGTTGAATTCTATTTTTCTATTTGAGAATCTAAAAATGTAATACGAGAGGTCTAAAAATGTAATACTCTTCTTCGATTCTCTTTCTAATTTGAATTTAATTTTTGGGTGAATATTATTCAAGAAATTCAAAAATTGACTCAGTTGTCTGGATGTTGCGGAGATACACGTGAGAATATCGTCTACGTATCTATGTCAGAAATGAATATTTACAGGTTGTTTCGAATTGAAGATTTTATTTTCTATTTCTGACATGAATATGTCTGCAAGGAGTGGACTCAGTGGTGAGCCCATAGCTAGGCCGTTTAATTGTTCGTATATTTTATTATTAAATTGAAAATAGTTTTTGTGCAGGCACAAAAACTATCATCACCGTGTATCATGGGATTTACATGTGATTTTTCAAGAATTTCTGAAGCTAAATGAATGCTATCATTTCTCGGTATATTTGGAAAGATATTATCCACATCCAGGCATACTAGGTAGGAATTATTTGGCAAAGAAAATTTTTCAACTTCGTTGTTAATTATATGGAATTTTTTTTGTGTATTTCGGAGTGAAATTAGTAAGCTTTTTAAACATTTCATTTAATTTTAGGTAGGGCTGCTAATAAAGGAAATGACTGGGCGAATTGGTGCACCTTCTTTGTGAGTTTTTATTAGACCGTAGAGTTTTGGTGGGCTAGGATTCATATTTATGAGATGATAATTTGATTTAAATAAGGAGATGTCTGACAAAGTTTTTCTCAATGATTTTTGAATTTTAGTCGTCGGGTCAACGGGAGTTTCTACGATATTTTGATTTTTAATGAAATCATTCATTTTCTCTATGTACTTCGATCTAGAAAGGATAACTGTGGCATCTGATTTATCTGGTTTTGTGACGGTAAGATCATCGGATTGAATTTTTTCTTTTATGGATTTGATTTATTCAAAATATTATCATTAGTTATGTTTCTGTTGTTCTAAGGGTTTTTGAAATTTTTGAGGTAATTTTATCCACCTCATCCGTATATTTAAGTGCAATTGTGGACTCTACAGTAAGAATTTCTTTTAATTTTTTATTTTTAATTGTTGGAGTAAATTTAGTTTAGTTCGTTATTTTACACATTTTCTTGTGACTCGAGTCACAAGAAAATGTGTAAAATATATTTTTATTGGTAGTAAAACATAGTAATTTCTACAATTTGTTTTAATTATGATCAACTACCAAATAGTAACGGCTGAAACAATTCAGTATTTGAAAACTAAGGTTGGAAATCACAGAAAGCTCATATGAAAGTTACTAGAAATTTAGAAATTTTGGCTCCTGATGCTGTGAATATGACACTTGCTCATTTATATCTTACGGGTGAAAACGAATCGGACTTATGTCTTATTGGAAAAAAATGTTATAAAATTCAAATATCAAAACAGGTTTATTCTGTTAGCCTCGTATAAATTTCAATTTCAAAAACTTTTAGAGTTAAATTAATGGCTTATAAGCACTGCTTAAATTCAGTAGACGTATAAAAGTTTTTGAATTAAATTTTTTGAAATTAATATTTATAGAAAGCTAACAGCTGGAATCTATTTTGATATTAAAATTTTGTAATAATCCTCCTATCAAGTAGAAAACCCCTTCTTATTATTTTACTAATTTTTATAATTACTACAGCTATCATCTGCCATAGTTTGATATAGAGCATATAGAACACCATGTATATGAATTTCCCCAATTATAAGGCTACAAACTGTTAGTTATCACATATTTTAATTCGATATGGTACGAGTACATTGCAAGTTATTGAAATTCATCTTATGTAGGACAGGAGTTGGTTGCGGACGTGTTTGTATCGATTTTCGTCTGTGCCATCCTTGTACAAATTCCCGCATTTCGTTCTTTGAATTGACGTTGTGACATTCGCTGCAGAGCGAATTCGATATTGTTATACAACCGAATTGCCTTCCTTGACAGACGAATTGACATAAAAGATGTTCCTTCAAGTACAATCGGAGTCAGGCTTCCTGAAAATTGGAGAAGAGGCCCGAGATCCTGTGAAGGACAACAAACGGCAAGGCAAACACGTCAGTAATTTCAAATAGTTTAGACCGGCGAGAGAGAATTGAAAAGATTTATTTCCCAAAGTAACATCTCGACGTTCGACTTTTCACGTAGAGAGAATTGTGAGTGAAAATAAAACGCTGTTATTTCATTTCGAACAATCGTTCACTAATGATTTATGATGAGAAAATTCATTGATGAGGGCACTTGAACAAGGCTAAGGAGTAACTGGAAAGTCATAAAAGCACTGACGTAGCGCCAGGAGCTTCAGCGGTCTCATATATTGAGAGTGGATAACTGAACTACCGAAATGATTTATCTACAGACAGTGGTTGAATTTCAAATTTATGCAGCATTCGAAAGTATCTCTGAAATGTTGTTCCAAAAAAACCAGGACCATTCTTGCTTTCAAAAACATATCGCCAAGGAAGTATTCGAAAACCTCAAGGTTCGAATGTAAAATAAAATACTCAAAATTAATAAAAATTAAATGTATTAAAAGGGGTTTTATATGGAAATATAAAAATATACTCTGACCGTCAAGCTAATATCAGAGTACTGAATTCGAATATAATCAACTCAAAGATATTATAGAATTACGAGGGTAAATTTGATAAGTTACAAACGAATAACAGTGTCTTTTTGGTTTGAATTATTGGACATAAATCAGGAGAAACATATAGGACGATACACTGGCTAGACAAGGAGTTGTTTTCACTGCAACATCTCTTTTATCTCTAAGAAAGCACGTATGAATAAAATACAGAAAGAAGGAGATAGAGTCGTAAAAGTTGTTCTCAGAAAAAATTACAGCTTTGAAGAATTATTAAAACTTGCAGTGATCATGGAGAAAGAAAATATAGTCTTGAGGCGACCTATCTTCCTTGAACTGTTACGATTATTAAAATCTGGCATTTGAAGGAGAGCTGTAGATCGGGATATTCCTCAGTCAGCTAAATAAATGGTGGCAGAATGAATCATAAGATCGGTTCACACTAAGAGTTTACATTTTGAAGTAGTGGTTATTTTGAGTCTGACAGCAATTTTGAAATTCGTGTTTTGACAAAAAGTTTAATATTTGAATTAAAAAATATATATGAGACTACTACAACAATTGTTTCACCACGACGTGGCTTCTTCAGGTATTACATTGTACTGTCTGATGGTATTCAGTGTAACCGAGTTTAAATACATTTTTAGGTACGTGACCAAATAATGGAAGCGCAAGTCATGAAAACTCTAGGTGTTTATTGGAGTTTGCCGCTAAAAATGCCATTACGGAAAGATATTCAGTAATGGAGACTTATTAACATCTGTTTGTTCGTTCTAAAGGATTTTACGGGCATTATACCTGTTGATTTCAAGAAATTCAAAAAGTGTTAATCTAGAACTTTTGCTTTCAACGTGGCTAATTTTACAAATATTGTTGAAATTATGCCTGAATTCCTTTAGATGATTAGCATATGTCGAATGTACAGAATCGGATATATAACCCCTTTGGTGTTCTTGGACACGTTTCTTGAATGATCTACCAGTCTGGCCAATGTATACTAAAGGGCAATCTTTGCAAGTCAACTTGTAGACTCCGGATGTATTTTCTTTATTTGTTCGATCTTTATTGTTTTTTACGTAGGTACTAAGGTTATTAATGGTCTTAAAAGCCGCGTTATAATTGAAAAAGCTTTTGAAATATTTAGCAATATTCTCAGATAATCCATTGACATAAGATAACGAAAAATATTTCTGTGTATTGTCCTCTTTTATGATTGGGTATACGAGATTTAATGCCATTTTCTTTTGTTTACTGGATAACATTTTGTCTATTCGAAAGGGGTTAGTACCGTTGTTTGAGGCTATTTGTTTAATAATATTTAATTCTTTCAAAAAGTTATCTGAACTCAAAGGGATATTCAATAATCTATGAATGAAACTATTATATGCTGACATCATTTGGTTGGTGGGGTGATTTGAAGTTTTATGTATTGTGATGTCTATATGTGTGGGTTTGTGGAAAATACTAAAATCATGTGAATTATCTAGTCTTGTTATTTTAAGGTCAAGAGTATTCATTGGCCAGACTGGTAGATCATTCAAGAAACGTGCCCAAGAACACCAAAGAGGTTATGAATCGGATTCTGTACATTCGACATATGCTGATCATCTTAAGGAATTCAGGCATAATTTCAACAATAATTTTGAAATTATCCACGTTGAAATCAAAAGTTCTAGATTACCACTTTTAGAATTTCTTGAAATCAGCAGGTATAATGCCCGTTAAATTCTTTTGAACGAACAAAAAGATGTTGATAAGTCTCCATTACTGAATATCTTTCCTTAATGGCATTTTTAGAATAGAGTTTTTATAACTTGTGCTTCCATTATTTGGTCACGTACCTAACAATGTATTTAAACTCGGTTACACTGAATACCATTAGGCAGTACAATGAATTACCTGAAGAAGCCACATCGTGGTGAAACAATAGTTGTATCAGTATAAACATTTTTGTGGAAATATATACTGTCTCATATATATTTTTTAATTACAATGAGTTTCCACCAAGTAAAGACGGAATCAATCAAATATTCAATATTTGAAATTACCGAAATGGGTCCATTGACAAGTGAACAAATCTGGGAAATTTCAAAAACCTATTTCAGTTAGTTTAATATTTTTGGCATTAGCGAAATGGATCGATTCACTCTTGAAAAAACTAGGAAAGATTAAAAATTTATTTGCCTATTGGTGAATCTTCTTTCCGAACTTTCAGAAATTTACGTGAATAATTCAATAGGAATAAAATGCCCTCACGGCAATTTGTGGATCGAATTGTTCGTGAAAACAGGATCGTTATTTGACAAAACAACCCGTTCAACATTGTTGTTGTAGCCCATAACCAGTTCTTCAAATTTGTACATCGAAATTGCAAATAGATTATTCGAGAGTTATCAGTTGGAATGTAATTATAGCTGAAGCAAATATAGAAATCAATTTCGAACAGATTTATAAAATTCTACAAACCTCGGACGAATCTTCCAATCTAATTAAAAATAATTTTTTAATTTTGTTTCCACAACCGACCATACATACATTTTTCAACTTCACTCTCTGGAACTGTGGAATTTTTAGAGCGTATATACCTATCTGCAATTCTTCACCGCTCATACATACTTAAATGCGCACTCACCTGTCTGTTTTTCAGCCACTTTCAGCGTGTATCCTTCCAGCGTCGCAGGGTCACTCGAACCTATCGTATTCACCCCATAGACCACAACCCTCAACTCCTTTCCAGCTTCCAAACCAGCAACACCGAATAGGGGAGTGTTCGATGATACGTTGGCTAAAAGTTTCTCTTCTTGCTGCTCGTAAATCTCTAATATAAAATATTGCGGTAGTCCGCCATTGTAACCTTCGCTACACTCTACCTCCACCTATAATGCGATAAGAGATTATGAGGATGGGCTCCAGTTCACTGAACTAGATGATTGTTTGATGAGTCGAGGTTCAAGAAATGAATTATTGATTTTCACCACCAAAATTATTTCAATCGGTAGTGCTATCAATTGATGTGGTTGTATCATCACCAATAACATTCATATCAAAATAGATAACACAGAGTTAAATACATGCTAGCATGGACGAAAGCAATAAACAATTCTCTAGGCACTTATCGTAATATTTAAAACCTTAAAGATTGTTTCTATTCTTATTTATTTATTTATCATGATCTACAGTAGATCATTTGGATTTCCGCTGACATTTAGAATGAAAAAAGTGTTCGAACATACAATGATTTCATTAAGTACTTATGGTGACTGAATGTAGATACATTTTAAATATCAGAGTAAGTCTGTTACATTTGATTTTAAAATCAAATTGAATGAGTGCCTTGGAAACTCCGTTTCTTTTTAGTAGACATGTGGAATTAACACTGATCACACAGCATCAAAAGTAGATAGAAGAAACCAAAGCAAATAAAGAATATTGATAGAACTTACTATTTAGTTGGACTAGCATTTTCTCATACCGGCATTATGAAAAACAAATTGACTATAAAAATGTCTAACATAATTTGACGAAATTTTCCGATTCATTAGATCACTTTCATGCCAGCAAAACAAAAACAATCAATAAAAAATACCTATGATATTTATACGACCACGTGTTATTTTGACCTACGACAGAGTTCATGATGCTGTGTGATAAGTGATAATTCTATATTGAAAAGAAACAAAGAGATTCGTTTAACTTAATTCAAAAAAGGTTCTTCAGAAATTTCATAAAAATTAAATTTGTAGCGAGATATAACAAAAATACTCTGTTGGATATTTATGATATTGGAACAACCTTCTATCGAGTAAAAAAATTCCCGTTTCATTTTTTCATGCCATTTATGATAATATAGGCTATTTTATATTAATGTCTAAATGTTATAATTAATGAATCGGTCTATTTCTTCTTTAATGGAAAATAAACGCAGGCTGTACTATAGACAGTTTATTTACCAGATTGAAATTACACTTGAACGTCTTAGAAATAAAACATTAACGTCACTTAACGCAACAACAGTTCTGAGCTTCTGAACTTCTTCGTCTTTATACTTTATCTCGACTTTTTTACGTTTTCTAATTCTCTTCTAAATGTCTTTCTATTAATTATTTTCACCGAATTTTACTGTCCTCGAACTTCCTCTATCGTGAACTGCCTTGTCCTCGAACTTCCTCCTTCGCCAACTGCTTCATTCTGACTGCTCATAAGATGGCAGGGGGTCTGTCGCAGCACAAGGCTTCTCCCTTAATACTGGCGTACTCTACCCTATCGCAGTAAATTTTCGGATTTTTCTGTGTAATGGCCGAGTGCGTTATGTAGTATACTGCGTTACCTCGGGGGAGAGGGTGGTTTGCCCTCAGGTGTTACTTGTACCACCTGGCCACCCTATTGGTGTTGGACTCGAGGGGGCAGTGGTTGAAAGTCCGCATGCTGGAATAGGGAGGTATTTCATTTATCTTTCGCAGACCCTCATGTTCGGGATATTCTCATGAAATGACTCGGGGTTTAACGGGACTTGACAGTTCAACCGGCTTGTTCTGGCCCCGGACTAATGCCTAACTTTTTAGGGTTTGTGGATACCGACGAAATGGCTTAGTCGTTAGTGCTTGACGCCAAGATCAATCAAATGACTTCACATGGATTCGGTGGGTCAGGACGTACAGGCCGTTAGACGGTGCTCGTACCAGGATCAATAGAAGTAATCAATCTTGAGATTATCTCAGTTCATGGGACTGCGTTCGGATGCTTGGATAAGAATTCCTTCCGGCGGGTGAGTTGCGTCTCAAACGAACTCGGGTACTGACCTGCAGAGCCAGTAGAGGTTGAATAGTGCTTCGCTGCTATCAGTCAGACGGTTCTGGCTTTCGAGTCGGTGCCCAAACTGGAAGCTGGTGGGTTCATCTCTTCGGAGGGGTTCTCGATTCGCGCGATGATATGGCGTAATCCTAATCACACTTTCTACATTTCATTCTAGCATGCAGACCACTGCCCCCTCGAGTCCAACACCAAAGGGGTGGCCAGGTGGTACAAGTAACATCTGTGGGCAAACCACCCCCTCGAGGTAACGCAGTATGCAACATAACGCACTCGGCCATTATACAGAAAAATCCGGAGATTAATACTGCGATAGGGTAGAGTACGCCAGTTATAAGGAAGAAGCCCTGTGCTGCGACAGACTCCCTGTCACTGAGTTAATCAACTGGCTCAGCCCTCCATTTCACCAGAACGGCAAAACTAGAGTCCCATTCGGAGATCTTCCACCATACAGGTTCAGTGACTGGTGCGAATGGCATTACGTTAGGCACCAAGACTTAACCCTCCATGTCGCCGGGACGAAACTAGGGTCCTAGTCCGGACAAGCGCCCCCATCTCGTCAAGATCTAATGCCTGGGTCGCTCCTCGTCCAGTAACCTGCCTTGCTCTATTGCAGTTAGAGCGGCGTATCAATAGAGGACACGGCCTGTATAAAATCTCCTGACTTACCGTCCCCGCCGAGTTCAAATACGGCAAGGCAGACAGCGTTTGACGACCGTTCCAAGCGGAACACATGGTACTGGCGTCACAGGCAGAGCTGCGCATCACGCCTGTCTGAAGAGTTTCAGGTGCACAGACTCAGAAAGAACGGCCGTATCCCAAATTAAGAGGTGGAAGCTCCCTCGCAACACAAGCTTTTCCTTAGAGAGCTTCAGTTTCATTCAATTTTAAAATGTAGTAAACAGTACGAAAATTCATTCACTGTATATTCAGTTATCGAAAAGTGAAAGAAAACTAAGGAATTTCTAATTTCATTCCATTTAAAAAGATGAACAATCACAAAGTAACAGACTACTCCATCAAATAATATTTTGATAAAGATTTCCTTCCGATTAATGAGGATATATTGAACAAAATTTGTATCTCGAACACATTGAACATAAAGTTACAGTGAAATGTAAAAAGTGACGACTTTTCTACTCATGTTCCTAGACATTTACTCTCTAACGTTCTTTCAGTTGAACGTTTTCATCGGCAAAAAGCACAGTTACCATTATCCTTACCACATATCCACCTGAACACTTTTTACTCACCGAGTCGGACGTCTGATTGATGATCGAACAGTTGAAAGGTGGGTCCGGCTTACTGGCCGTGATAATATGAAAAATACAGGGTTCGGTCTGCTTGCCGGCCATGTTGTTCGCCCAGCACATGACGGTCCCGTAGTCCATGTCCGTCTTGGGGGTGTAACTGAGACGGGATGAAAAACGGCTCGCCCCGGGTTGGTATCGACTCTTGGGCACCTCGATCAATTCCGCAGAGTTATTGAAGGACCAATTGAACTTATCGGGTGGCGGATATGACTCGACCTCGCATAGGACGTCTGCGTTTTCCTGTTTCGCCACGCCGTAGATTCGTTTCTGGTCATTCGTGCAGATCGGTTTATCTGCGGAAGAATTCGGTGTGTTATACAAGTTTTTTTATTCAATTATTGTTAGATATATAGACCGCAAAGGCGTTGGGCCTCATATCAGAGTTTTCAGCAATGCTCGAAATTAAAGGAGGGCCAATTTCAGGGTGCCACAAATTCATCAATTTATGCACAACGGCATTAGTCGAAAAAATCATGAAAAAAGTTTTTGAAATTATGTTCTTCACAGGAAATGTCACTCATCGAAATGAATCATTGAAAAAAACGTTCGTTCAAAAGTTTCAATAATAATAATAAACATAATTAATATCAGTTTTCTGCTCTTATAACTTAAAAAAAATCGGAGATACAGTTCTTTGCTTGAATTGGCTCACTAGAGTATGTCGTGTATCTACAGTTGCGTTCACTAGATGGCGCTAGTGTATGATAACTACATTGGCGTTCCTGTGAAGCGCGAATATAGGTGCGTGACAGATTGTAGAACTAAAACCAAAAATTTTCAAAACCTGCGCATGTTTGCTACCTATGTCCCAGTAATCAACAAAACTTAGTTGGGCTTGTTTGATTTAATGAAGTAAATATTGTCACTGCTTATTTCATGTCTCTTGACATATATAATTTGGATTTTCAACTCATTTTCAAAACTAAAGGGAACAGAATTCAAAATCATATTTATAGTAGTGAAACAGGTGGAATTATGAGGCAGGTAAAAAGAAGATGTCGGTTCGATTTTAATTTTTCACAGATAAGAGCAACGGCGATAAATTAATTTCCAGTTGGTCATTTGTGATTGGAAACTGCCTGGTGTGTGCTGAAGAAATTTCCAAACTTTCTAAAAGACCCATTCTTCGGCTTTAATTATCTTCGTGTAAGATCTCAGTTCTACTGATATCTATGAAATGGTTGTTATTTATAGAATGTTAAGAAAAACCAGTTGTTATTTTATCAAGCAATATACTTTTCTTATGTTCTTCTACCCTTATGTTTGTAGATCGTCCTGTCTGACCTATGTAAAATGCAGGGCATTCGTTACAATATAATTTGTATATGCCGTTCTTTGCACACGTTTCACGACAGTCTTTGCCATCGGCTAAGAGTGAATCTAGGTTTTTCTTATTTGTACAAATAGTGTTGATATTATTTTGTTTCAGTCTATTCCAAAGTTTGTTACTAATTTGTGGTATGAAGTTCATGCTATGGAATTTTTCTTTGTCCTGAAGGGTAGGGTAAAGAGCTAGATTTTTTTAATATTTTTTTCGAGTAATTCAGGCCTTATTTAATCAATAACACGAGTTATGTTGGCTTCCAAAGCGTCTATTGTTTCTGGTTCATCAGCATAAACCAATGACTTGACATAACCCCAAAGAAAATAATCCAGTGGAGTTATGTCGCATGATCATGGAGATCAATTAATTGGACCATTTCTCGAAATAATGTTATCGCCAAATCTTTCTCTCAATAAAGCAATTGTTACGGTAGCAGCATGAGGTGCAGCACCATTGGAACCAAAACACTTCTGGTTCGATACCATTCAAGTTTTTAAACAAATAATCATTGATCATCGATCTGTAACAAGCACCATTCACTGTAGCATAGTTTTCAAAGAATTATGGAACGATGATAACTCAAGCGTGTAAAGCACACCATGCAGTGCATTTTTCAGAATGCAATGGAATCTGCAGAACTTCTTGAGGATTGCTTTCACTCCATATACGGCAATTTTGCTTGTTTACAAAGTCGTTTAACCAGAAATGAGCTTCATTACTGAACACAATTTTCCGATAAAAAATTGGATCAACTTCAAGCTATTCTAGGGCCCAATCAGCAAACAAACGAAGCTTATTATGGTCAAATGGCTTCAGTTCTTGAACCAGTTGGATCTTGTATGGATGTAGACCAAGATCTTCACGCAAAATGATGCACAGAGTCCAACTTGTTGTGAACGTCGATGAATAGACAAATCTGGATCATCATTAACACTATGACTTACAGCAGCGATATTTTCTTATGTACGTACAGTACGTGTTGTTGTTTCATCGAGTAGAGAAAATGTTGTCCGAAATCTATCAATATTTCGACGAATAAGCTGCTCTGCTCTCTCACTTAATTTATACCGTGAACACATATTCAGCCAGCCTGATCGCTTAGAAGAAGAAGTTATAGAATCACTTCTTCTCACTACATAAACAACTCTTAAAAAGGTATTTTGCATTCTCTGCATACGTTGTTTATAAGTATTTTTCAGACAAGGATAGTGAGGCAGTGATTGAATTGGGACAAAATAATCGAGTCACAGAACAGTTTTCTAGCATATAGAGAAAGGCAATGAAGGTATAAACAAGTCTCAACAAGTTATAGGCTGAACGAAGTTTTTTGTTACAATTTTTGTGAAAACGCAGAAGTCCAAGTTTTTTGCATATCCAGCCAGACCTATAGGATTTATTTCAATTTTCAAAGAGTCTTTCACGAGTTTTGAACTTTGTTTGCCATCAATTTCCATAACATAACCCTTCTCAGAATTTAGTTTGAAGAGACGACCTTCAGTTGTCTTATAAAACCGATTTAAATACGAATTGTCTTATTCATTGGCTAAGGAGATCTGACCCAAAAAAAGAAGGGAGAAGTGCAACTGCTTGTCGTCAATATTATAATGAATTTTTCAGTTCGTAAGGCATCCATGGAATTTTTGATCGTATAGATTATATACAGAAGAGGTGCCAAAATACTTCTCTGAGGTATTCCAACTCTCGAATCTGAACGAGATAAATACTGTCCGCGAGAAACTGGCTGATGAGATCTCCCAGATAGGAAAGACCGGACTAGATTTCTAGTGTTATAGTGTTATAGGTTATTCTTCCACCTATAATGTCCCAGACGTGTTCAGTTTGTTGAAAATCCGGAGATTGTGGTGGTTATGACAAATGAAATCTGTTTGGATCGAAGACGGTGCAATATTATTACTTTGTTGTAACAGTGGACGGTGGAACGTTTAAAAATATAGTAAACATTTCTGCATGGAACGATAGGGAGCTATATTGCTTCTGATAAGAAGCAAATGAGACCTAATTATATCGTCAATATTCCTTCACAGTTTTACACATCACCGACCATCACTCATAGCCAAACAGTATCTCTATTCTTCATTACCGACCATATTATATTATTATTATATCTCATTTCTGGCTTCAGTATAGTCGTTCTTTGCATAACACCAGTCAGTTACGTCAATTTTAAGGAGTGAGGTATAATACTTAATTAGAACAGTATGACAACAGTTCAAAGTTTGGCAAACGGTACGCATACCCATGTTATGTGCAGATACTATTGTGAAACTACACTTTCCAGAGCTAAAAGTTCAAATCGGTGTTCTTTGTATGTTATGGTTCTGCTCTTTGCCGTTTGCTCTTCTCAGAACAAAGCTTGACAAGAACTAACCAAAGTATTAGTAATTTTGTTCATTTCTGTCATATTTAAACAAGCTTTCCTTAAACCACTATTCTACCTCAATCAAACTCGGTGTATTAAATGAAATTTGTTCATTTTATCGCTATGGACAAAATGAACAGCTAATGAATTTTCCTCAACACCATTCTATGACAGTCATCGATAAAAGTTTAGTTTCTCCTACTGTGATCATTTCACAAAATGCGAGAGAACAAGAAAGCCATGGTAGGTATATAGTACAAAATGCACACGTGTTGATAATTCAATATGTCTATAAAATGAAACAGTGTTTTTATGATATTTGATTTAATTTTATGAAGAAAAAATTCTGGGAGATTTTCTGGATTAAATTTCTAGAGATTTTCAAAAAAAATGTCTACTAAATATTGGAAATATTTTCAGTTTATGTTTATTTATTATAATTTGAATTTGACTTTTCACATATGTGTGTGACAAGTTTCAGACATTGATTTCGTGATCGTGTCTTCTTTTCAATATTTTTCTCTGGAAATTTAGTTGATGAATTTTTTACATTTCGATTTAAAGGTTTCTTCCAATTTGCTTCAAGCCGGATCTGTTGAAGGTAGGTAGATGTATTTTTTATTGATTATTCTCATTCAACATTCCAATGAATTTCGAATGATGGGAACGTCTGAGCTACATTTTTTCAAGAAATAAAAAAGACTTTTTCGATTTAGGTGAATTAGTTATTCTTTAGGTTCATTTAAAACAGCCGTTTCGGATACAGATTTCTGAGTACTTCCGGTCAACATTCTCTATTTTCTTGAGATCTGCTCTAGTCTACTAAAAAAACAATGTTTCTAAGACATTTTATTTGATTTGATTTTGAAAATTCTTGGAAACTGTTTAGATTAAAATTTGTACAGGTTTCAGAGGATTATTCTGATTAATATTCAAAACATTGAAAAAACAAGTAATGTTCAGTTAATTCTCATTCATAATAATTATAATTGATTTTCTCTCACATGCATGGTTGCTTTCTGATATTGAATTTGTGACTATGTCTTCTTTTCATGATTTTTGTTTGTGGAGGAATATAGAGTTGAATAAATGCTGTAGGGCTCGCCTTATAAGGTTTGTTTTAGTTAGTTCTTAGCAAGGAGGGAAATGAGCTGAAAGTTTTGTGATATGCCTTTCAGTGATTTTTTTAATTAAACATCCAAATAAAAAACGACTGATGAGAAGGAATGTGAGTCTTCAATACTATTCTGGGGAATTTTCTATTTTGTTGAAATAATTAAAGGCCACGATTCAAATTTATATGGATCATTTTTTGTAATAGAATTTATTATTCATGAGGATCATTTGAAACAGCTGTATCGGATAAAGTTTGCCAGGTAATTTCGGTCAATATTCTGTATTTTCTATACATTGTTTCATCGGTTGATTTCAGTGCATATGTTTGATAATTCTATATTTCTACTAAGAAAATAGTTTTTCTCGGACATTTCACTTAATTTAATAATTTCAATTTTTTTTCAGAGATTAATCAGGTTTAAATTTGTGAAGATTTCAGAGAATTATTCTGATCAATATTCAAAACAAATCCAAGTGCTTTGTATGCTTCATTTATGATCAGTTCAGGGCCAAATTAAAATCACTCTGAAGAGTGTTATGGCATGGTAAAGTCAAAAATGATTCGAATTTTGCGTGAACACACGTATAGGATCTTGATTCAGCGTTTGAATTCATACATGCTATCAATCGAGGTTGCATGCTTGCTAGCGTCGTCAAAACTAATCGGACTTATATTTCTTGGAGTCTAATTCGAATTAAAAGGTTTTTTATTTCTGGTCTATTGAACATTTTATATAGGCGATTATTCAAATGGTCCATGTTGATGAAATGACTCAACTTTGGGAACATATTGTATATAAATGAGAACTAACGTCTTCCTGTTTTTGTTCTATTAATGAATATAACTGAGTATTTATCGATTTGATGTTTCACAAAGTTGTATCTCACAGTTTCCGAAAAAAAGTGTACGAAACATGGCCGGAAATTATTTTTCTGAACTTGAAGGCTCATCTAATCGTTGAAAAACAGAATATTCTGGAATTGTAAGGTTAATTATTATTTCGGTTACAAATAGTCATCCAATGATGAAGCAGAAACATTCTTAATCTAAAGTCATTTCAATCTCTTGAACATTAGCTTCGTGTTATTTGTGAGAACAATTCACAATATAGACGAAGACGAATAGAAAACTTTGTCGAGAATACTCCGAAATTATGCGATTAGCATTAATTAGTCTCGAATCAGCATCAAGTTATGGCTTCGAATCGATCTTAGACGGTAATCCCTATCAAGTTTAACTTCGGAGATATCTGAGGTAGTTCGAATATTTTGAATCTCCAAACAGGTGTAAGAAGTTCAAACAATTTTACACAATTAACTAATGGAACGATCATTACAGGATGAGGAGTTAGTAAACTCTCGGCGGTTCCCTTATCTCTTTATTTGTTTGGCATTATCGTACTTTCTCTTCGTCCATTAGTTCTACGAATTCATTAACCGTTCCACAAACTCATCAAAACGGGAATATTCTATTAAATGAACTCTTGGTTCGGATTATGTTACTTACATGTATGTAGGTTAATAACAGAGAGGTATTCTCCTTTGAAAGGACGCAAAATCTCGGCCTAAAATTAAACATTCGATGAAAAAACTCCCATATGAAAATTTTTAATGAAGAAAATTTTAGTCATTTCAGCTACAATTATAAAAAAAACTGAGATTCAATAAAATGCGCTATAGGGAGGCAATTATAGTCCTGAATTGTGTTTTGAAATATTGTTTACTTCAGTTTCTTACTGGGTCTCATTTGAATGTCTTGAACAGTTCCGGAAAAAATTCCTAATTTGCCAACTCTAAAACAAAACAATAGCCTGCGGAACAATGATGTGTTATTCAACATAATATCCGCTCAAGTTTGAAATTATAAAAACTCTACATTGAAAGTATGGACTACTGCTAGAAGAACAATACTAAAGTAGATACTCTCGTCCACAATATTGGAGAAACTTCTCCTTATCTAACAAGTAAGATAATCGAGACAAAAATAATGATAACTCTTCAGTCCCGCCTTTAATTGGCAAAAATGAAGTTCTTCAGTAACTTAAGCCCCAGATTTAAAAAAAATTTCAATAAATCAAAGATGGGAATTCCTCAACCCCTCCATTAAAACTAGTTGCGTTCACAATGATTCAAATGAAAGAAGTAATGTGCTCTAAGACTACATGAAATGATGTTACCATCTGACATATTTTAACAGAAGGACAATCATACAAATTCCAAAGTTCTTGCCTGAATGTAATTAACAACATAAAAGAAGACATCGAGATTGATATATCTACCTGTGTCAGTTCTTTATTAAAAAACATATTTTGTCTTTCTCCAGAACATCAGATACTTTGGAACTTTTTATGAATAACTTTCCGAAAAGCTCTTCATATGCATCATCGACAGACTACGTCAGACAGAAAACTTTGGTGATGCACGCAAATTGAGAGAATGAACAGAGCAGGCTGATCAGCCTACACAGTTCTACTTCAGCTCACCAAAGTCATCCAGAATAAAAAGGATAAAACACTACTCCGCCTGCATAGTCGCTGGATGGATTGAGTAGTTCAGTGGCTATGTTGCCGGTCCCAAGCCCGAGTTAAGGAGGAGGGTTCGAAGGCAAGATTAGCACCCTACCGGAGGTAAAAAAAAATAGTAATGCTCACAGAACCGGAAACTTGCCTCGGAAAAGGACTGATACAATGGTAACGACACTTGCGTGAAAAAGGATGAAGAGATGAAAAAATCGAGATGTTATGCGGTTTGCCACTTGGAATATCAAATCAATCAACGGAAGGGAGCAGGAAACACTTCAGGAACTGAAAGATCACAACATTGACATTTGCGCCTTGCAGGAAACAAAAAAGAAAGGGGAAGGACAGATATAATATCACGACTACATATTGGTGTACAGCGGTGTCGATAGACATGAGAGAGCTAAGGGAGGCGTAGCTTTGTTGGTACATAATAAGCACAAACTGAATATGGACCGATGTCAGTACATATCATCCCGTATAATTGTTGTCACAATACACGTGGAAAACCAAAAGAGAATGAATATAATATCAGTGTATCCACCAGAGAACAATAAACCCAAAAAGGAGAGAGAACTTTTTTACGATCAACTGCAAGAAACTATAGAACGTCAACCTACAAATGAAATAATGATCATTCTTGGAGACTTCAATGCGCGCATCGGAAGTGAAATCATACCAGGAATAAAACAGCGATTTAATGAGGACGTGATTAATAGTAATGGAGAACTCCTGATGAATTTATGCGCATTGAGTGAGTTAAGAATAAACAACACTTTCTTTGATCATAAGGCCCAGCATAAGTACACGTTCGAAAATTCAAGAGGGCAAAGATCGACCATTGACTATATATTGAGCAACAGGCATATACATCCTGCTCCGGTACGAGGCGTCAGAACTTTGAATTCGGCTAAAGTCAATGGTGATCACAGGCTACTGATAGGAAAAATTAAACTAAAATTACCCCTAAAAGGAAACAACAAAAAAAACAAAAAAGAATAAAAACTGAACGTAGAATCCCTATGACACGACTCAACAAAAGATTTATATCAGCGAAGACTACAGGAAAAAATAGAAACAAACCCAATATATTCGAGAGACGATGTCGATGTTTGCTGGCAAAAGTTGAAGACCAACATTGAAGAAGCTGCGAATGAGGTACTTGGCATATGCATGATAAATATGGACAAGGGTATTAATCGAACCCCCTGGTTTACCAACGAAATAAAAAAGAAGTGCAGTGAAAAAAAGCAAGTGTATCTGAAATATCGAGCACAGAGAACTCCAGAATCATATGAACAGTACAAAACAGTCCGTAACTAAACAAATTCGATCATACGATCAGCTAAAACCAGCTACTGGGAAAGGTTCTCCAAAAGAATGGAGAGTGACTTTTATGGACTGCAAAAACAGATGTGGCGATTGATAAGATCCCAGAGAAAGGAAATAAATGAATTAATTGAGCCTGAGCACATATCAAAGGAGACCTGGACCGAATATCTGGAAATACTCTATAAAAGAGAAGAAGATACCATCGAACGCAACAACACACCAGCAATAGTTACCAGTGACAATATAGAAGTAGAACATGCAGACGTAAAATTGGCACTCCGACAGCTGAGGAATAGAAAAAGCCCCGGACTAGATGGCATCCCAAATGAATTGCTCAAGTATGGGGGGCAGCATCTGGTTAAACAGTTGACTTGCTGACTAAGGCCATCTCCTACCACCACAAAATACCGGACCAATGGCGAACAAGTATCGCCATCCTCATGTTTAAAAAGGGAGACAAGAAAAAACCAGAGAACTACTGGGTTATAAATCTACTCAGGACAACATTAAAATTAATGACTTAAATAATCACCAATAAGATCAATAATATTATTTCCCTATCCGATGAGCAATAAGGCTTCAGATCAGGGAGATCATGTAATGATGCAGTATTTGTTATGAGACAGATCGTTGAGAAATCTATTGAATATAACCGGCCCGTATATATGTGCTTTGTAGACCTTCAGAAAGCATTTGATCGAGTTCAAATACAAGATGTCGTACACCTTCTCTACAAAAGACAGATACCGCACAACTGAATTCAAGTAATTGAAGATATACTACTCTGTCAAGAAAGTACCGGGAATTTTCGATTAAAACAACATTTTTACATTTAATCGTCAAAATTTATTGAGTCACCTTCAAAATAGGCTCCATTTGCTCCAATACATCTATGCCAACGGCACTTCCAATTATCGAAACATTTTTTATGGGCGCTTTCCGGGATGGACTTTAGCTCTCGCGCCGAATTTTGTTTTATGGCTTCAATCGACTCAAAACGGGTGCCACGAAGGGGCAATTTTAGTTTTGGGAAGAGGAAAAAGTCGCAGGGAGCCAAATCCGGCGAATACGGTGGTTGCTGAAGCACGTTTGTTGAGTTTTTGGCGAGAAAGTCAGTCACAATCGTAGCTCGGTGAGAAGGCGCGTTATCGTCATGCAAAATCCATGAGTTGTTCGCCCACAAATTTGGCCGCTTCTTACGGATACGCTCACGCAAACGTTTCATAATGCCTAGATAATACTCCTTGTTTACCGTCTGACCCTCTGGAACGAATTCGTAGTGCACTACGCCACGGATATCGAAGAAAACAATGAGCATCACCTTCATTTTCGAGCGGCTTTGGCGTGGTTTTTTCGGTTTCGGCTCATTTTTTGCCACCCATTCCGATGATTGCTGGCTTGTTCGCATATCGTACTCGTAGACCCAGGTCTCATCACCAGTTATAATGCGTTCCATGAATGTAGAATCGGAATTACAGCGATCCAGCATGTCTGAAGCAACCTGTTCGCGATGATGTTTTTGAAGAAAATTCAGGTCTTTCGGTACGAGTCGTGCGGCTACCTTTCTCATGCCCAAAATATCAATCAAAATCGTACGTGCGGACTCGTGGGATATCTTAAGATCATGTGCTATCTCTCTCAAGCTGGTACGACGGTTTTCCAGCACCCTTTCCTTAATTTTATCGACGTTATCTTCGATCGAAGCCGTCGATGGGCGTCCGGAACGAGGCAAGTCTTCGACCACTTTACGACCGTCCTTGAAGGCTCTGTACCACTGATATGCACGAGTTTTCGATAGAGCATTATCACCAAAGGCCTTTTGCAACATTTTCAATGCATCGGCACACGAAAATTCATTTGCAACACAAAACTTCAAACAAATTCTTTGCTCAACTTAATCACCCATAGTAAAAATCGGCACGCACTCTGACATCGACTGACTTAATCAGCTGTTGCAAACACGCTAGTTGACAGATCCCGCTCAAGCTTGGCATAGTAATTAAGGACAGTGGTACCAACCTAGGAAAAAAAATTTTTACCTGCCTCATTGCCCCGCCAGATTCGAATCGATAATTCCCGGTACTTTCTTGACAGAATGTATATAGCTCCAACAAAATACAGGCTAAAATCGATGGAGAACTCCATCCAACACCAGACCTATATCAGTGGAGAAGGGAATTCGACAGGGTGATTCTCTGAGCCCATTGCTTTTCAACCTGATCATGGATGAAATAATAAAGAAAGTTCGCCGTCTCAGGGGGTATAAAATGGGCAATAAAAATATTTCGATTCTTTGTTACGCTGATGACGCGCTGCTGATTGCAGAGAACGAGGACGACCTGCAGAGACTTCTATATCTCTTCAATTCCATAGCAAAATCCCTGAATATGGTTATAGCTGTCACAAAAATAAAATGTTTGACTACATCCAAATATCCTCGATGACCAAATCATACAGCAAGAGATGACGTTCAGATACTTGGGAATAGAGCTTTGTGGTTTTGGGGATGTAGAGTCTGAGGTGAGGCAACAGGTAAATAAGGCAATGAGAACAGCTGGATGCATGAACGACACCATATGGAGTAACAAACACTTGCGAACCGAGACAAAGGCAAGAATCTACAAAGCTACCATAAGACCAATAATGACGTACACAGCAGAAACACGACCAGACACAATAAAAACTAAGAGGTTTTTGGAAACATGTGAAATGAAAGTCCTAAGGAAAATAGCTGGAAAAACGCTATTAGATGGAGAGCGCAGTGACAACATAAGAAAAATGTGCGGGGTGGAAGAGGTGAATGAGTGGATCCTGGGGAGAA
This sequence comes from Megalocaria dilatata, assembly GCA_034642435.1. NCBI lineage: Eukaryota > Metazoa > Arthropoda > Insecta > Coleoptera > Coccinellidae > Megalocaria > Megalocaria dilatata. The sequence goes on along the minus strand of CM067856.1, from coordinate 73,942,796 downwards.
AGCACGAGTGGAATGCAAACATAGACCGAATGGATCATGAAAGAGTGGTCAGAATCGCACGTGATAAATCTCCAATGGGAAGGAGAAGTATAGGAAGACCGCGAAAAAGGTGGAGCGATAACCTGACTGCCAACTGAAAACCGGACAAGTTACGAAGAAGGAACAGGCAAAAATGCCTATAATGAAGAAGGAAGAAGAAGAAGAAGTATTATGTGTCCCCAAGGACTCTCTCATGAAGCTTTCGAGGAGTTTTTAAAGGAAATGTCATAAAAACAGCCAAGACATCAGTCAATAATCGAACGATCACTATCAAAACAACTCGTGGTATACCTCAAGGAGGAGAAACATAGTCTGTAATGTGAATATTAGTACCGATGATTTCATGCTAAGGGAAATATACGCATGGCGTAGGCACCACAACAGAAAGCTCTGTATCAGTTCATCGAAATAATTTAAAATTCAAACAACAATAAGAAAAACTAAGACAAAGTGAGCAATCAAACCACCACTTTCGAAACCTCTCGCGGTACACGTGAAGAGAAGAAACATATTATGTGTTGTGAAGCTTGGTGATTGGTGAGCTTATTTGAAGCTGAATAGATGTTTGAATGCGTAGGCTGAGTTACAGACAAAGGCAAATATAATATCTTACATGATCATCAGAATATCTTAGAACCATGGAGCAATGGTAATGATTGAATGGGTTCACTATAAAATAAAACTATTTGACCCGAAAAGGAAACTGACAGTAATGACATTTCCTGGAAGAGAGTATGCTTCTCAGGAAAAGATACGTTGATACTAAGGTAACAAACCTGTAATGGTAGTAATCCAAAAAATTTACAGCGGATTCACGTTTTAATCCGAAGACATATTATTATCTATTGAATAAAAGCCTGATTAGACAAATTCAAAATAAAGCAAGAAGAAATCGAATATTCATCTTTCTTCATATGATCATTAATCATTCTCAGCATTATGATGCTAGATCTCATGATGGACTTGTGAGAAACTACCTTCCTAGTGGAAGGCAGCTCAAAGAAAATTGGGATTCAGAAATCACGAAAAAGGTAGAAAAGTCTTTCTTGAAATCGTTTCAGTTGTCTCGAATTTTCATGCGTGAAATTTATGTAATCATTTAGGACCTAATAAAACAATTAATAGCTAATGAAAAATGACTAATAAGAGAGTAAGAAAAGTGAAAATGGTAAAGGGAATTTGAAATAAAGAGGTAGGGAGACTAAGAGATACTTAATAAAAGGCCAAAGCGTAAAATCCTAAGAGAAATTGGGGGTAGCCAAGGAATCAATGGAAACAACAATGAAAAACAAAGAACAATATAGCTTCTTCTTCAGGTGCCATCTCCTTTGAGAAGGTTGGCTATCCAAATGGCTACTCTCATTTTCGATATTGCAGCCCTGAACAACCCAAAAGAACTACAGCTGTACCATTGTCTCAAATTGTTTAACCAGGAGATTCTTCTTCAATATAGCGGGTGTTTCACGAATGATTGTACAGGCAGATGCAGGACATATTGGTGAGTCCGAATCAGTGCTCGAAATATGTCTTAAACCTATTCGTTTAAGAGATACAGGATGTTTTATGTATTTTATCAAAAATTTTCAATCAGCATACCTCTGGAACTCCTACATGGATCTTCATGAAAACTTGAGGGAATGAGTATAGGTCGATGCCAAATATTTGCCCATTATGACTCATCGATAGCACAGGTCCGGACTGAGAAAGTTACATTCTTTATTCCACATCTTGTAAAACACTCTGTACATCTAACATTCAAAAAGCGAAATTATCTTCAGAATCTACAATAAATACTCTTTCAAACAAGTTTACTAGGATCAATGGCACACTCCGCTTCATCATTTTATGAACCATTGAATATAAGGAATTTTCAATTTATAGTAAACACGGACCTGTGAATCTCCGAAAAATGCGTCTATTCATATTGAATCGATTGAAATTCTCCGTAACATGACTTAGGTATTGTGCTGCATCTTATTCCATCAAATACATGAATTTAGGGGCAACATCAAATATTTTTTGCAAAACTAAATTCAACCGAAAACTCGAATTAACATTGAACATTTAATTGGACCATTATAAAATGGACTTAATAATAAAAATATAAAATGTATCTTCTTAACATGTTTGGAACTGAAACATTAACAATAAATAAGAGAAAAAATTATTCCTAGTTTTCGAAAATACCCCCTCTCTCTTCTAAACATTTTCTAGCTGTTGTTATCAAATCTACAGTTTTCTTCAAAATTTCCGGTCGATTTCGTATTGCTTCACATGCAGCTTGAATACGATTAATTAGATGCTCCTTGTCTATGATTTCTTCAGAGTTAACTTCATTTCTTAAGTGCCCCCAGAGAAAATAATCCAAGCATGTAAGATCTGGGGATCTTGCAGGCCAGCCATGAGGTCCTCCTCTACCAAACCAATAATCTTCATTCAAATGCACTACAATTTCACGGGTAGAATGTGCCGGAGCTCCATCATGTTGGAAATACATTCCTCTTGGAATATTGCTTCCATCACTCAAGAGCCCTGGCAAATGCTCGATTAAAAATTGTAGATATGTCACTCCATTCAGTTTGTGTGGGAGAATATATGGCTCAATTAGGCGATTATTGTAAATTCCACATCAAATATTGGCTGAAAAACGATGTTGTGAATTGCGTTTCCTTTTGGACTTACTCTGGACCAAATATGTGCATTGCGAACATTCAAAATGCCATAAAGATGGCATTTTGAATGCAGATGTCAAATTTTTCACATTAACAAAAGTGTTAAGGTCGCTTCATCAGTAAAAAGTGTTCTGAAAATAGCTTAGTGGTTCCGCAAAAACCCATCTGCAAAATCGCATCCTCGGTAGTTCGTCACCTGGCTCCAAGGTTTGGACGGATTGTAAATGAAATGGATGCCACTTTGCACGGTGCAGAACTCGTCAGACCTGACAATGTGGCAAACCAAGACGCCGAGTGCTGGTTGAGGGATTTTCTTGGACAGCTTTCATTGTCTCTTCATGGTTTACCATCGAACTTGCTCTTTCTCGTTTACTTACTGACGAAAAGTGTCCAGTTTCACGAAGTGAGCGATTAACATGTTCGAATCTTTGGTGGTTAGGAATTCGACGATCCGGATATAGCCTTCGATATTCCCTAGCAGCTTCACGACCATTGATTGCACTTACAAAATCCATAAACTAACAACATATCAGTATACTCAGTAATCGAAGATGACGGCATTTCGATAATTCTCTTAATGAAAATTTTATGAAAACACAACAATTTGCGTATTTTTCTATTTCAATAATTACAAAGAAATAGTTTCAAATGTTAAAATTCTTAGCATGAGCCACTTAGATTTTGAAATGGATTGATTTATGAGAAAACGAATTTCTTCTGTGGTCTTTCACATATCATTGAAAATAAATGATATCTTAAGCTTCAGATCGATTCAAGCAGCATGTGAGAAGATAAATAGTGGACAAAAAGAAAGGCTAATGAAAGTTGCAGAACATTCAATACAAGAGCTAGTAGGCGTCAAAAAAAAAATAGGGAAATTTTCGAGAACAAATCACATACGAAAATTGATGAGAGAAGCGGTATAAAAGAATTTATTTGCGAAAGTGTAAATGAATGTCGAAAAGTACTTCGTTTTGTATGCGTGTGTCTATGAATCGAAAATTCCGGATATTCAATAGCTCATAAGATATTGATGCGAAGTGTGCCATTATTTCAAATGAGCTTGTTTGAAAGTGTATTCATTGTAGATTCTGAGGAGAATTGATGGGAGAAGGGGGTTAAAAAAATTTATTTGCGAAAAAGTGAATAAGATGTCGAAAAGTATTTCATTTTGTATACGTGTGTCTGATTTCAGTCAGTTATTGATTTTTTTAAATATCTAAAATTTTTCCCTTCGGTGTACTCGCACCCCCTTAGGGGGCGCCCCATAAGTTAGAAATGCTGCCTTAAATCATGATACTGAGAAATTAAATTCATTCAATATGAATTAACGGATTATTCGGAGAAACAGGTCCGCGTTTACTATGAATCGAAAATTCCAGATAAGTCATTAGCGGCAAATATTTGGCATTAACCTGTTCTCATTCGTTCAAATTTTCATGAAGATCCATTGAGGCGTTCAATAGTTATGCCGATTGAAAGTTTTTGATAAAATACATAAAACATCCTGTATCTCTTAAACTAATATAGTTAGGACATATTTCGAGCACTGATTTAGACTCACCAAAGTGTTCTGCATCTGTCCTGAAAGCCTGTACAATCGTTCGTGAATCATCCTGTATAAATCAGAAATTCATTCTGAGAACTGTATGTACGAATTTCACCATTTTGGTAACCCCGTACAAATTATGTCTCTTGATTATTCTGGCCAGCAATGGAAACTGGGCGGATTGAGTAGTTCAGTAGAAGTTGCTGCCGGTCCCAAGCCCGGATAAAGGAGGAGGGTTCTTAGGTAAGGTTAGCTTTCTGCCTAAGGTAAAATCGCCTATTGCTCACAGAAATGAAGGTCAAGCCTCGGATACTGGACGGATTTTGGAGACGAAACAAGCGCGAAAAAGGAATAAACGAAAACGGAAAATCACTAGAATAGCTTGCTGGAATATTACTTCATGGAATGGAACGGATCAGGAAATTCTTTTAGAGATGAATAAGCATAAGGTGGGCATATGTGGATTTTCTGAGACAAAACGTAAAGGTCAGGGTACTACAAAATATGAAAACTACATGTTGTGTTATAGTGGAAAGCCAAAACACGAACGAGCCCACTCGGGAGTTGGTATACTTCTACATGAAAAATACGTGGATTTAATAGAAACCATCGACTACGTAAGTGACAGAATACTAAGGGTGACACTTATCTTCCCCAAGGGACATCTTCATCTTGTGAGCATCTACGCCCCGGATATGTCAAAGCCAAGAGAAGAATCAGATAGTTTCTATAGAGAGCTACAAAACACCATCAACAAAATTGACAACAACGGAAGAATAATACTTCTCGGTGACTTCAATGCGAGGATCGGATCGGAGGAAATTGCTGGAGTGAAACAACGATTTAATGAATCCGTGTTGAATGAAAATGGAGACCTACTGAACGATTTCTGTGCAAGAAACGAGATGAGAATAAACAATACGTATTTCCACACAGAGATCAACATAAGTACACCTTCTGCAACACTAGGGGACAAAAGTCTATAATAGACTTTATAATAACTAATAGATGTTTCACACCGGATGAGATACAGGATGTAAGGGTTCTAACCTCTGCCAACACTGGAACAGATCACAACCTAGTTCTCGGAAAATTCTTTTTGGAAAACCATCGCAAAACGAAGCAGATACTAATCATAGTCGAAAAATATAACATGGAATCATTTGACTACGACACCACCAGAAATCTGTATGAATGCAGGCTGAATCAAAAACTTAGGACAGAGACCACAACAGGAGAAAGCGTGGAGGGTATCTGGAATATTATTAAAAGATGCATACACGAAGCGGCCGAAGAAGCGATAGGAAAAAGGAAGGTTAATCTGAATTCGAGAAATAACACCAAACCCTGGTTCAGTCATCATGTGAAGGTACTTGCGGAGGAAAAAAAGAAAAGTTATTCACGTTATAAAAGTGCCCCAACCGAAGAGAATTATACCATATATAGAGAAACAAGGAATATGGTCAATTTTGAGATCAGGAAAATAAAAAGAAAACATTGGGAGAAGTTCACTGTCGACATGGAACATGATATATATGGAGCACAAAGAAAAGTCTGGAAAATGCTCGAGAACAGAAAAAAGCCCGTAAACGAGTACATCCAAACTAAAAACCGTTCCCTTACATGAGTGGGAAACATATTTTAGAAAACTTTACGGAAGCGATGATCAAAAAGCTCAGAGAAATGCACCGGAGTTAGAGACGACAGATGAAGTGACGATTACTCAGGAGAACATAGATATGAAGATGAAAAAACTGAAAAACCGAAAGTCCCCAGGAGTTGATGAGATACCCAACGAACTTTTGAAATATGGCGGACAAGAACTAGCAAAAAAGCTAACCGAATTATTCAACAAAATAATGGCTACATCTGATATACCAACAGAATGGAAGAAGAGCATCACGATACCGATCTTAAAAAAGGGACAAAAAACCAACCCGGAGAATTACAAAGGAATTAGCCTACTGTGCACCAGCATGAAACTGTTCACCAGCATGAAACTGTTCACCAGCATAATCAAAGATATCCTTCAGGATGCCATAGAGAATAGAGATGAGCAACAAGGATTTAGGAAAAATAAATCGACAACCGACGCACTGTTCATTTTGAGACAGGTGAAAGAGAAGGCCATCGAGTACAGCTATCCAACATATGTATGTTTCATTGACTTGACAAAGGCATTTGACAGAATAAAACTTCAGCATGCTGTCCAAATATTGAGGCAAAAACGAATACCAAACGCGATAATAAACGTCATCAGGAATCTGAATATAGACAATACAACAAGAATAAGAGTTAACAACCAAACAACTGAAGATATACCGACACCAGCCGGTATTAGGCAAGGGGATAGCCTCAGCCCATTCCTTTTTAATCTTGTCATGGATAAAATCATACAAGAAATAATATCTATGAAGATGGGATACAGATTGAGCGGCAAACCAATCGGCATGATATGCTTTGCGGATGACGCAGTTATTCTAGCGGAAACCGAAGACGACTTACAGAGACAAATACAAAAGTTTTATCAGATCAGCAGAAATTACAACATGTCCATATCTATTGAAAAAACGAAATGTATGACATTTTCGAAGGAACCATCAAGATGTAAAATAGTTATAGATGGTAAGATAGTGGAACAAGTGATGAAGTTCCGTTACCTAGGAGCGGACATAGCCAGCAATCATAATCCGATAGAGGACATCAAGTCACAGGTCAACAAGGCTTCAGTAATATCCGGCTGTCTAAGAGAAGTTGTTTGGGCAAACAAGCATATGCATGTCGATGGAAAAGTACGAATATATAAATCCTGTGTTAGGCCGGTCCTAACTATGGTATCGAGACTCGAGCTGACACGAATAAGGCGAAGAACATCCTAAGAACAGCGAAGATGAATCTCTCAGAACCATCGCAGGAAAAACATTAAGAGACAGAGTTAGAAACAGCGATATAAGATCTCTCTGTAAAGTTGAAGATATAGTGAGATGGGGAAGGAAGAGGAGAAGATATTGGCGAGACCACGTAGAAAGAATGGACCACAATAGACTAGCATACATCGCAAAGGACGGAAAACCAGCAAGCAGAAGGCCATTAGGAAGACCACCCAAACGATGGAAGGATAGCTGGAGTTCAATCTCCCAGGAAGCCGCTTCCTAAGGGGGAGACCTTCACAGTGAACAGATCTTAAGGTCTAGAAGAAGAAGAAGAAGATTATTCTGGATAGTATAAAACAGGACTCATCTGCACATAATATTTCATCTCATAACTGTGGTTATTTGGGATATATTAATAAAAAAGTAGATGAGATCTTTGAATATGTTAGAGATCAAATATCCTGATCTCTTCGAAGAATCCGTATTACACTAGAATGCTAGATTCCAAGTTTTCGAGATCTCTACTAGCTGTTCTATTTATGTTGAAGAATCTTAAAGTTCTAGCATTACTTATGTGATAATGATGAAAACTTCAATTATTCAAAATCCAAACGCGGCGAACTGACGGAGCATGTCAATAAAACTTTGACAGCTTATTATCGTTTATTCGAAAAGCGCCCTCAGTTAACTGGAAAGGGTCAGTAGGCTAAACTTGCTCACCTTCAATCTTTAGTTTGAATCAAAAAAAGCCAACTTATCTTGATATTTCAGATTCATTCAATTTATGATGCTATTTCACTTCAAAGTTATCATATAAGTATTTTTTTCCTATCTGATTACATTTCTGCAAGAGCAGAAGAGTAATTGAGCATTCTTGAGAACATTAAAATTTTTTAGATTATTGCCGTGTAATATTTTTTTCGGGGATGTACTTTGTGCGAAACAACGTCACTGATTAAAATTTGATCTTGGTTTTTAGTATAAGAAATGAGTCAATCTAAGATATAAGTTCCTACAAAATTCAAGAGGAGTTATAGATAGATACACTATCAAATTCACTGAACAAAATTTATTTATTTCTTTGGACTAAATTATCCTGTAACTTTGTTATGAAGTGAACTAAGGAATGTGTTGTATTCAAATTTGCATAAAAAATCTATTGGACACATTCAAAGTTTTTCAGTTGTGTATTCTGTTTCCTCTAGATGATTTTAACTTTCATCCTCAGAAATCACCGATTCTTTGAGTCAAGTCAAAATAATCGGAAGCAAATAGAGCATATTTTGAATCGCTTAAGAATTTTCTTGTATGTACTAGATAAGCATATAAAGGAATGGAAAAGACAGTCGGGAACATAGGAAATTCAATGTTAATCTAGAGGATGACAAGGGTTCAGTGGAGCAGTGGAAGAATCAAAACTTCTGCGATGACGAATAAACCACTCTTCTCTCTCAGTGACGAGTGGAGAGATGCTTCGACCGAAACGAGGCTCTTCACTCTACTTTCAGTAAACAGAATCATTCGCACTTCAAACGTGGAATAGGTTAGACCATATCGGTTTAAAATAAATACGACAATATTATTGCATTGTATGCGACGAATTCATTTTCCACGATTTATGACACTTATATGCTCCTCTGTGAAAATGATTACTTAGGATCTTCTTCGCCATAACTGGGTTGAAAATAAAATGTATTCTACAAAAATATGAAACTCGAAAACAAAACCAAATTCTAAAAAATGCAAAATCGAAGGTCCACAAATTTAAGATAAATGTTCAAATAATCCACCCTGTTGAGCCAAACAGTAGCCAAGACAATCTCATATATGCAGATTCGGCATAGTTGCTATTTAGGTTCAAAGTTATCAATTTCATGCCCATAAACCAAATTTTTTAGATATACCCAAAGAAAAAAATCATTGAGAGGTCAATCTGGTGATCTGGGGGGGGGGCATTTGTAGAAATGACACGGTCCGAACAAGTCGTCCTGAGATATTGTCATTATTCTTGCATTGTGCCTTGGACAGCCATCCTGTTGAAACCAGAAATTAATTAGTAGCTGTCGAACTGTCGGAATAATTTGGTTCTCTAAAAGCTCCAGATATTTGGCAGTGTTTAGGTTACCACCGATAAAAATGGCCCTATGATGTAATCTCCCAGTATTCCTGTCCAAAAATTGAGTTTTCGGGAATACTGGGTACGTACAGGAATACCCAGATTCTTATTCTTCCTAGAACAATATCTTACTACTGATGTATTGTTTTCATTTCGAAGGAAAACGAGGAATAAGATATTGTTAAGGAATGAACCATTTTCATTTACTTTTTCCATTCATTTAATATGTTCTTCTGAAAAAAGTTCTTGGTTTGTTTGAACCTTATAACATCGGTAACCATTCTATTTCAAAATAGTCCGCACACTTCCATCGCTCATGTCGACTTGTTTAGTCGAATAATGTGCACTGGTTTCAACAAAAGCACCCACACATCATCTTTTTTCAGACGATTTTCACTCATGGTTTTCCAGGGTTCATCAATTTTGTAATGCCTGTATGTTTATTAACATCATATTTCACGAATTTTTTAATTATTTTAGAAATAGCCGAACTTGAAGGAATCGGCCCATCTGCTAAGACAACAATATATGAATTCATTGTCTCTTGTCTGAATTTTTTCTTCTACACTGAACATTTTGATTTACTTTATTTTCAATCGATTTTGACCAATGTATCCCACGTTTGAAGTGCGAATAATTCTGATTACTGAAAGCAGATTGCAGAGCCTCGTTCCCATCGAAGCATTCCTCCCACTCGTCACTGAGAGAGGACAGTCGTTTATTCGTCATCGCATCGCGCTGAAGTTTTGATACTTTTACTGCTATACTGGACCCTCGTCGCCTTCTAGATTAAAATTGAATTTTCCGACTGTCTTTTCCATACCTGCATACAATGGTTCTCAAGAAGAGATAGTGAAATTGTAATAATACTTACACATTATTTTGAGGGATATTGTATTACTCTCCCCATCACCTTCAACATTGGATGCTATGCACGCATAATTACCAGATTGGCTTTTTGTGATTCCTTGCAGAACCAAGTCACTGGAGCTGATGATTATTCCTCCCTTTTGATCATGTTGCATAACTTTTCCCTGAAAAATAATGATACAGATTACTTTCCAGCACATATAAAAAATAATTTAAGGGCAGAAATAATATACCAAGAAGCATTCTGGATGCAGATATTTCAGAAATGAAAAATAATTGCTTCGCTAACAACTTCATTTGATCTAACTCGAAAAGACTAATACCACATGTTATATAAGTAGGTTTTATGCAAAAACATGAAAGAACGGAAATACAAATATCAGTAAACTATATTGGGTCAATTAGCGGAAATACTCAACTGAGTGAAAATATGCAAAAAGATGATATACACAACAGTAATATATATTGCTGTCATTTATCGGAAACTAAATAAAAATAATCAACAAAGGAGATCGGTCGACGTTTGTTTCCTCATTCAAAAAATCAAACGGGTTTTGTACCAGCTGATCCTGAGTGCTTCTATAAATGTTAGTCTTGTACTTTTTCTTTCACTATGAATCGTTTTATAACTGCTGTAGAAATTATGTCCAAATTCCCTAAAATAACTAACGTATGTTGTGGTTGAGCTGTGTGACATCTGCTGTTGAAGTATTTTTACCTTGTAGACATACCTTATTGACCAATTTTCACCATAAAGAAATTAATACAAGTCATCTTGTAACCTCCAGATCTATTGTTTTTACTCGTTTGTTCTTTGTTGTTTTTTATGAAAATTATTGAACATTCTAAAAGCTATTATACATTAACGTCAAATTTTTCCTCAGAATAATTGGAAATATTAACTGATGGTCTTTTCATCCTCTTCATTAAAAAATTATTATTTAAATATTTTAATATTAGCCTTCTACATATTTAATTTCAAAAAATTACATTTAATGATTATAACTTCTGAAAATAAATTAAAATAATGTCATATAAGTACCACTTATATCAAATGACATATAGAATAAAACATTCATTATAAGACATCCAAATGGTATAACAAAATCCAGTAAATAAAAACTGTTAACCAAAATCCTATAAATTAAATATTTTGAATAGACAAAATTTTGTTTCTACTGATCAATCTTATGGAAACAAATATCTTTCAAAAATGTCCAACATAATCTTGAGAATTTCATCATAAAACTATCTTACTTAGAATATTCAATATTATTGGATATCTAACTAAGTTATATTATATAAAAACTCAAGATATGTAAAAACATTACTGAGAAACAAGTTTCAAGAGAGACTTTGCTTCGTCAGTATTCAAATAATTCATATTCAATAAATATAACATCAATCAACAACAAATATTTACTCACCTTTCAACCATTTAGAAAACTTCTGGTAAACTGAAAAATCTTTAACTGTGGTGTAACGGTTAACTATATGTAAATATTTCTGTGGTTTACCCTTGATCTGAAAGATTGAAAGACAATTTAACAATATTTAAATAATTTTATATACCTTCTATCAAGAATTAACCTCTATTTATGTTAAAAAATTATTATTTTCTATGCAATGTTCTGCAAAGCCAGCCAATTTATGGTTTTTCGAAATAAACATCCTATGTTCTTTGATTCAATGTTGTGAACATCGGCCTGTCTGTCCTTTATATGTAGCCATTACAATCATCACATTTTATTTGATAAATCCATGATTCGGAAAAGTTGGGGTTCTTTTCTTTATTGTTCACCAATATCTTAGATAAATTATTTCTATTTACAGCTAAAGAATTAATTCCCATTTTATGAAGACCATTAGAGATCCTACTGCTTTTTATATAAGCCATTGAAAACCATATTTTTATCTTTATAAGGATCATTTATATTAATATAAAAAAAATTGTGTGAATTTTTTAAATAAAATTGTTATAATCTTTCACCTAGAGCCAACGGTATACTCCATTCATTCGATAATGACAATAATAATCACGACTGGATGCTATTTGTTTCATAAGATTCAATTCTATAGAAAAATTATAACGTACGTTAATTAATCTATGGATCATTGTTTGTTATGTGCAACCATTTTCTGGCAAATAGGATAGTTTGACATTTAATGACGAGCTTTGTCTCTATACGTGAGCTTATGTAAAGACCATCGAAATTATCTAAACAAATTGACACAAATTCTTCGAGAAACTATTTTTATTATTGGTATTGAGATAAAATTTTGTTGCTTCAATGTAAAAGATGGACAACTATGCAATTTCAATTAATTTGTTAACTTAACTCTTAACTTCTCGAGAAAGGGTGATTTGCACGATTTCAGTATTTTTTTTTAAAGTCACTTATATCGATATCACCGTCCATTATCGAACATCCAACAATCCTATTAACCAGAAAATTGTAACCTATCACAGTATGATCTACAGATTCATTAACAGACCTATAACTGACGATATTTTCCTTATTGAATTGAATATCATTAAACAGATTGCGTCTAATGATTAGAATCAAATTATGGTAGAGAGAATTCAACTAATGAACTGAAGAGTATTCCATTGAGTTTTGTGTACCTCATTATAAAAAATTTGACTAAAAAATTCATTGCATTTCCTTACTTGAATAGAAATCAGTTAATATTGCCAATTATTCTGAAAAAAAGTTTGACTTTGATGAAGCTCTACCAACGTTGGTAGACACCTGGTATTTATTGGTCAAACAGATAGATTCTTTAAGAAAATAATAAGTGAACAGCAAGGGAGTTATAGGTCTTTCACCTTATACTCAAAATACGCTATGATTTGAGAGAATTTAGACATAATTCAACAACAGCTGTGAAATAATCCACAATGAAAGTTAAAGTACCAGACTAAATATTGGAAGCACTCGAGATCAACAGATTGAAATTCACCATTATTGAACTGCCTACCATTTGTGACTCTGTGTTCCGAATGTCACGATTTCTACGCTCCACCCTGAAGTACTTTACGGTAGAGAACGTCTCCTACACCATCTAAATGGACAAGCAGTAGACTTACCCGTTATTCAGGAATCTCATCTCAAATATTTGAAATCTTGAAAAAAACTTTATGATTCGTTGTCTGGCAGTTAGCTTCTATCATTTATAACCTTTAAACTGTCATGTATTAACCCAATGGAAATGTGATGAAATGACTTGGAACATTCTAACGTAAAAACGATACTATTCGAAAGTTTCCAGGTTTACAGCCCTTCGATGTAAATCAAACGATTCTAAAAAGTTGAAGGGGCTCAGATAGTATTCGGTTCAATTCACCTAACATACAATCAGAAATTAGATTTTTATGTACGGTAAATCCAAGAATAGAATTAGTTAGTTCAAAATGTGAACCTGACCTGTGTTGTCGAAACAACTGTTGTTGATTCAATAAATTTATAGAAATATTATTCATTATTGAATTGTATCGAACTGAATTTCAATCAATTAGGGACCGACTCAATTGAATTAAAATTATTATTTTTTATTGTTTATATACGTATTTTACCTCTTCACGAAAATTTTTCATATGTTATGGCCTTTGAATTTAAAAAGCTAATAAATATGATTCTGAGTCGACTTGGCCCTCTTCTTACAGAAAATGCCTTGTAGGTTGCTTTTTAATACTCAATTTGAAACTTCTGAAAATACTCACGGAAGTATTGATTCAAAATTAAATGCCTTAGCATACACATTTATTTATAACTAGGGTTATCAATCGATACAAAAATTCGGGAAAATGTCAGATGACTGCTAATAATATCTTATCAATATGAATTCTACCATTAAGTGTATTAACGTGTGAGCGTAGCTCTTTCACCAAGTGACTAGTTAGTCTCCACAGTCTGCCCCAAGAGGCCGAAAGAGTAATAAGGGTTACGCCTTATGATCCCGCGTGGCGCGAATCCCTCCGAAGAGATGAACCTACAAGCTTCCAGTTTGGGCTTCAGTTCGATGTATGACTGGTAGCAGCGAAGGACTATCCAACCTCTACTGGCTCTGCAATGTCAGTATCCGAGTTTTCTGAGACGCAACTCACACGCCGAAGGAGTTTCTTATCCATCCATCCGAACGCAGTCTCATGAACTAAGATAATCTCAAGATTCATGCCTCAATTGATCCTGGTACGAACACCGTCAATCCGGCCTATACGTCAACATCCACAAACCCTTGTGAAGTCTTTCAATTGATCCTGGCGTCAAACACCAACGGATTAGCCGAATCGTCGAGATCCACAAACTCCATATACGTCTCACAATCGATGCAGGTTCAGGACGAGGCTGGTCAAAACATCAAGTCCCGCTAAACCCTGAAGCATTTCATGGGATATCCCGAACATGAGTGTCTGCGAAAAGATCTAGTCCAGCATGCGAACTGTCAACCACTGCCCCGTCGATTCCAACACAAATTGCGTGGCCAGGTCGTAAGAATACTTCCCGAGGGCCTCCACCCTCCCAAGGTAACGCAGTAGGCTACATAACGCACTCGGCCATTGGACAGAAATATCCGGTGTTTTACTGCAATAGGGTAGAGAACGTTAGTTTTAAGGGAGAGGCCTTGTGCTGCAACTCCCTTCCGAGTTGATCAACGCGGCTCAGCCCTCCATTCCACCTTACAGTGAAACTAGGGCCCCATTCGATCGATCTTCTACCACACGGGTCCAGTGACTGGTACGACTGGTCATTACGTAAGGCACCAAGACTTAACCCTCCATTTGACCGGGATGAAACTATGGTTCCAGTCAAGATAAGCTTCCAGCGCGACAAGCTCTAATGCCATGGGGGAAGGGGCGCTTATCTATGTATTATTTTTGTTTGTCTGAGTCATATGTTGTTTCAGTGTCGTGGACATGGTAGGCGTAAAAGGTAAAAAAACATTTAACGCCCGCCTTTTATCTATTTTCTAGGAATCTTTTCATATAAAGAATAAACGAAACAAACATATACGTTGAGGGAAAAAATCCATGAACTTCAAAACCCATTTAATTTTTAATTTTAATTTACGATTTTCGGATTTGGACCGTTTGGTTCTATAATTTGTTGCCATTTTAAAGGTAGATCTCATAGAAAATCTTCTAACGAAAAACTCTAGTAATTAATTTTTACAATCTTCTTTTGATACCAATTTCTTATCACTCAGAAAGTTTTGCAATGCGAGAAGAAGATGGTAATAGCTTAGTACTACGTATGCACTATAAGGTGTAAGTATTAAAACTTCTCAACCAAGCTCTCGCAGTTTTTGGTGAATCACCACAGACGTGTGTGGCCTGGCGTTCTCCGGATGGCACACAAACTTCTCTTGGTCAATTCTGGCTATTTCTGCTCAATCGCCAGCTTCAAACGGTCCAGTTGTTGACAGTGGAGATACGATTTTTTAAATCGTAATAAAATTTATTTTTTAGTTCCACCAAATGCAAAGTAAAACCTTCCTAGCCGTTAGTCCTAGTTTGACCACCGTTTGAGCTGCTTCATTGCGCTTTGATTTCGATTGTTTTCATGCAATATTGCCGTATGTGATCCTTTTCTCATCTCTATTAGCTATTCGTTTAAGAAATGGGCCGATTTCACTCCTTGACCAAGGCGCAGATGGAAATACGATCCTTCATGTTTAATGGTATAGCACCCAAACATCGATCTTCTTTTTGAATCCAGCTTTGTGCAAATTGTCTAGTCAATAAGTGCCTTTTGGGTCAACTTTTTTCAGCAGTCTTCGAAAATTATGATCAAGATGTCATTCGTTTCGGAATGACATTTAGATGATTTTTGAAAAATTTGAAGTTCCGCTTGCAAAAATTGCAAAAGTTATGAACAATTAACTAAAAAAAAAGAAGGGTTTGGTTTTTTGTAAATATCTAGAAAACCAATACAGATTTTCGAAATAAACAAAAAGATTCGAAAAGAGGAGGAAATTTCCTAAAGAAAGTGTCGACTCCCGGAATTGTAGTCCCAATATCAATAATTTTCCCAGAGGTATGAAAATACGGCCGAAAACGGGTACTCTGGCTTTCGTAAGCCACTTTGGACACTTTATTAATAAAAAATTATTTTAACAAATCTGGTATTCAATCAAATATGAAATTGTATGAATGAAAAAATTCAGGGGCATACTGGATAGATGAATGAACCATAATCCGCAAAAAAAAAATTTTATCTCAATTTTTCAATTAGTTATGCAAAAGTTAATTAATAATTTTTTTCTGCTTGGACATGAACATTGCAAGTGTGATAATTGTTAAACTATTAACTTGAGATTTTTTTCCTCTCTCGGAGCAATTTCTGGAAGACTTCAGAATTGATCCCCGTTGGAAAAATTTAAAAATGTTTATTTTTCAGTTTTTTATCAAACATTTTCGTTGTTGCAAAATTAAAAACTTAGATTAAATTTTTTTTTCAAAATATTATTAATGTTCCATTTTTATGTTGTAGGAAGCTACATCGAAATATTTTTTCGAAATTTTGTCTCTTATTGTTTGAAAAATTGTTATAAACAAATGCGTCGTTTATAAACTAATTGAAACTTTTTTCAAGGAATATCAATCTTTGATGCAAATAATGATTTAAAGAAAACTTTTCCCTTAAAAATTTTTTTATTGCTTAAAAACGCATTTGTTAATTAACAATGGTTTTCTCCCACTTCTAACTAATACTAAGGAACCATTTTTTCTTTAAAAATCATGATTTAGTTTTTTTTTCCATTAAAAAAAAAATTTCGTTTTGTTTAATTTTTCAATGTTTTTATAATAAACAATTTGTTATAAATGTCACAAATACAGACATGATTTTTTTAAAAATTTAGAAAATTTAAATTCAAAAATAAAAAAATAATAGTAAAAAAATTGATAAAAAAAAATCATGTCTGTCTTTGTGGCAGTAATAAGAATAGGGAAAAGAATATGAAGTAAAAATTCATTTGTTTATAACAAATTGTTTATTATATAAACAATGAAAAATTTAAACAAAACGAATTTTTTTTATGTGGAAAAGAAAATTAAATCATGATTTTTAAAGAGAAAATGGTTCCTCAATATTAGTTAGAAGTGGGAGAAAACGATTGTTAATTAACAAATGTGTTTTTAAGCAATAAAAAAGCTTTAAGGAAAAATTTTTGAATCATTATTTGCACCAAAGATTGATATTCCTTAAAAAAATTCTCAATTATTTCATAAACAACGCATTTGTTCATAACAATTTTTTAAACAATGAGAGATAAAAATTGAAAAAAAATATTTCTATGTAGCTTTCTACAACATAAAAATGGACCATTAATAATATGTCGAAAAAAAAATATTTTCGATAATTAATCTAAGTTTTTAATTTTGCAACAACAAAAATTGTTAATAAAAAGCTGAAAAATGAACATTTTTAAATTTTTCCAACTGGGATCTATTTTGAAGTCTTCCAAAAATTGCTCCAAGAGAGGAAAAAAATTTCAAATTAATAGTTTAACAATTATCACACTTGCAATGTTCATGTCCAAGCAGAAAAAAAATATTAATTAACTATTGCATAACTAATTGAAAAATTGAGATGAAAATTTTTTTTTGGCGGATTATTGTTCATTAATCTATCCAGTATCCCCCTGAATTTTTTCATTCATTAAATTCCATATTTAATCTGTTAAAATAATTTTTATTAATAAAGTGTCCAAAGTAGGCGTGGCTTACGAAAGCCAGAGTACCCGTTCTCGGCCGTATTTTTATCCCTCTGGGAAAATTATTAATATTGGGACTACAATTCCGGGAGTCGACGCTTTTGTAAGAATTTCCTCCTCTTTTTTAATCTTTTTCTTTATTTCAAAAATCTTCATTAGTTTTTGAGATATTTACAAAAAACTAAACCCTCTTTTTTTGTAGTTAATTGTTAATAACTTTTGCAATTTTTGCAAGCGGAATTTCATGTTAATTAGGAACAGAGTCAATAATAGAATTAGAGAGATAAAGAAAGAACACTGGGAGAACTTTATTCGAGAGATGGAAAATGACCTATATGGAACTCAAAAGCGCATATGGAAAATGCTCAGAGCCGCGAAAAAGGAAGTAAATGAGACAGTACAAATACATAACATCACCGCGGATAAATGGAAAGAGTACTTCACAAGTTTGCACCAGAATAACTACCAGCGACCAGAAAGGAGAAAAAATCTGCGGCGAGAATATGCACTAAGCTTGGAAGAGGACAAGCGGGTCACAACAGAAGAAGTGATGAACGAAATGAAACATCCCAAAGACGGGAAAACTCCCGGTCCAGACAACATTCCTAAGGAACTGTTGAAATAAGGAGGAGTAAGATTGGCCGAACAGCTCACCAAACTCTTCAATAAGATCCTAGGGAAGCGCAGTAATACCAGACGAAAGGAAACAGAGCATAACAATACCTCTATTCAAAAAGGGAAAAACATTAGATCCAGTAAACTACAGAGGAATATCATTATTGAACACCTCCATGAAACTGTTCACTCACATACTGGGACAACATATATTGCAACACACCACGTTAAGTGAAGAACAACGGGGTTTCCGCAAAAATCGTTCCACGGTCGACGCTGTATTCGTTGTCAGACAAGTAATGGAGAAAGCCATTGAATATGACAAACCTGCGTATATGTGCTTCATAGACTTGAGTAAGGCATTCGACAGAATACAACTGACGGATGTTGTGGACGAACTGAAGCACAGAGCAATACACCCAAACATTGTAGAGGCGATCAAACACAGGCAACACTACCACATTCAAGACAACAGCAACCACAACCGATAAAGTAAAGATCAACCTAGGGGTGAGACAGGGAGATAGTCTTAGCCCACTGTTATTTAATCTGATAATGGACAGGATAATACATAACGTACGAAAAGTGAACCAAGGATACAGAATGGGGAACGAACTGTTGAAGATCTTGTGTTATTCAGATGACGCAACATTATTTGCGGATAGCGAAGACGGGCTGCAATGGTTGATGCAGGCATTTCACAGGGAGGCTCTGAAACTCAACATGGTAATATCGATCCCCAAAACTAAGAGCATGGTAATTACCAGGGAACCTCGCCGATGTAAGCTGGAGATAAATAACAACATCATCGAACAAGTATTCTCCTTTAACTATCTAGGCGTAACGATATCGCCATATGGGAGCTTAAAAGATAGTGTAAGACATAAGATGAATAAGGCAGCCAGAATAGCGGGAGCCCTAAGGAATATCATCTGGAAGAACAACTGCATGACAACAACCAGTAAAGTGAGAATTTACAAAGCGTGCGTCAGACCCGTGATGACATACGCGGCGGAAATAAGAGCAGATACAGCTGAAACTAAAAGAATGACACCTTGATCATAATTTTTGGAGACTGCTGAAAAAAGTTGACCCAAAAGGCACTTGTTGACTAGACTAATGGTTTACAACTATTTATGGTTGATCTTTAGCTCCTTGGCGATACTACAACTACTAACATGTCAGTTAATTTCGATTATTTCTATTCTATCGACATTTTGGCCAAGGGGCCTGCTTGTGCGAGGTGCATATTTAACATTAACGGAATCGGCGAATTCAAAATAGCATATAATCAGCTGTTACAGTATCGGGAGCATGAACATCATTCGCCTGGCATGTATTTTCGCCATTATTAAAAGAAAGTGTAAAATACACCGAATTTCGTCACCGAATTTTGATTTTAATATTTACAACCCTTTAACTCGCAACTGAAAGGAGCAAACCAAAGCAGCTGAATAGTTTCATTAGGGTGAAATGCCACCTTAACAAGCATAAATCTAAAATTGTTTGATCGATACTTTACGAGATATCGATCACTACAGCCATCTACTGAAAAAATCATGAGTTTCTTTTTCTCCAACTTATTTCATATTTTAATGAATATCTACATGGACGAAAAGCTATTTCAAATAAATTTCCTGGTTAAACTAGAAGGATTTAATTGAATAGTATCCAAAAAGATAACCACAGCTGATAAAATCCGAAGAATGAAACAATATGCTCATTAGCCTCATAAATTCTATTTCCCGGGGAAAAACATCAATTATTTTCATGCTGTACTGATCTCCCATCCTCAGAAAGATTCTAATAACTCATTCGTATCAGAATTCCTAACTTTAAACTTTTTCCTTCCAGGGAATTCGCTAACGACCTCGCTGCAAAGATGGGCATAATCAATGTCGGTATTTTGTCATGTCGTTAAATCGGCTAAGTTCGGAAAGGAAACTTGAATCCCCAAATTCGTCGTTCACTCCAGGTGACCCTTGTTCAAACTTTATGTAACATAAAAACACTTACGTTGTGCTTCCAGAGGACTTTGTAAGCCCAAGGATTTGCGTTCACCTTGCACTCGAAATAGACGTCGTCTCCTTCCTCGATATCATCGGGATTGAGGTTCGATCCTAGAGTCAACATTGGTATTGGCACATCTGAAAAAGCAAATTGGGGAATTAATGACGTTTTCTCATTTTTGCTTTTTTATTTGGACGAATAAATGATATATTTAAAATTGTGGTGTGTTAACTTATATAGGCTGAAATTCATGTCAATTGGAATGATATCTACTCATTTGGTATACTTCAGATAGAATATATAATGAAAAAAAAAATAAGAAGAGGTTTTTTAGTTGATGGAAGGAATATTACAAAACATTAACATCAAAACAGATTTAATCTGTTAACCTTCCATGAATTTTAATTTCAAGAAATTTTATTAAAACACTTTTAGAATTAAATCAGAGTATTATTAGCACTGCTCATATTTAATAGACATTAAATAAAAACTCATTATATAACATCAGATGGAATAAAATATAAATTGTCAATGGAAATTAATGAATAAATATTTGAAGGAGACACAATTTTGTTTTCTGATCTTATATTTATGAAAACTATATCTATTTCAAAAATACAAAACATAATCTTAAGAACTTCTCCAGAACTAAATTATTTAAAATATTTAATATACTACTCTGTCAAGAAAGTACCGGGAATTTTCAATTAAAACAACATTTTTACATTTAATCGTCAAAATTTATTGGGTCGCCTTCAAAATAGGCTCCATTTGCTCCAATACATCTATGCCAACGGCACTTCCAATTATCGAAACATTTTTTATAGGCGCTCCGGGATGGACTTTAGCTCTTGCGCCGAATTTTGTTTTATGGCTTCAATCGACTCAAAACGGGTGCCACGAAGGGGCAATTTTAGTTTTGGGAAAAGTCGCAGGGAGTCAAATCCGGCGAATACGGTGGTTGCTGAAGCACGTTTGATGAGTTTTTGGCGAGAAAGTCAGTCACAATCGTAGCTCGGTGAGAAGGCGCGTTATCGTCATGCAAAATTCATGAGTTGTTCGCCCACAAATTTGGCCGCTTCTTATGGATACGCTCACGCAAACGTTTCATAACGCCTTGTTTACCGTCTGACCCTCTGGAAGGAATTCGTAGTGCACCACGCCACGGATATCGAAGAAAACAATGAGCATCACCTTCATTTTCGAGCGGCTTTGGCGTGGTTTTTTCGGTTTCGGCTCATTTTTTGCCACCCATTCCGATGATTGCTGGCTTGCATATCGTACTCGTAGACCCAAGTCTCATCGCCAGTTATAATGCGTTCCATGAATGTAGAATCGAAATTACACCGATCCAGCATGTCTGAAGCAACCTGTTCGCGATGACGTTTTTGACGAAAATTCAGGTCTTTCGGTACGAGTCGTGCGGCCACCTTTCTCATGCCCAAAATATCAATCAAAATCGTACGTGCGGACTCGTGGGATATCTTAAGATCATGTGCTATCTCTCTCAAGCTGGTACGACGGTTTTCCAGCACCCTTTCCTTAATTTTATCGACGTTATCTTCGATCGAAGCCGTCGATGGGCGTCCGGAACGAGGCAAGTCTTCGACCACTTCACGACCGTCCTTGAAGGCTCTGTACCACTGATATGCACGAGTTTTCGATAGAGCATTATCACCAAAGGCCTTTTGCAACATTTTCAATGCATCGGCACACGAAAATTCATTTGCAACACAAAACTTCAAACAAATTCTTTGCTCAACGTAATCACCCATAGTAAAAATCGGCACGCACTCTGACATCGATTGACTTAATCAGCTGTTGCAAACACACTAGTTGACAGATCCCGCTCAAGCTTGGCATAGTAATTAAGGACAGTGGTACCAACCTAGGAAAAAAAAAATTTACCTTCCTCATTGCCCTGCCAGATTTAAATCGATAATTCCCGGTAATTTCTTGACAGAATGTATATAAAATAAAATAGAAGAAGGCTTTTTACTTGATAGAAGAAATATGAATTATATATGATTTTGTTAAGAACATAGACTATCTTGAATTTTAAAGTAAGTCTGTTTAAAGCTCTTTATCCTGTTAAACACGTGGAGGTGAGATACAGTGATAGTTTTTGATTTTGATATTTGGAAAATTATTTATGGCCGATGAAGAGATTACCATAATCATAATTGTTTTTTGAAGATATAATTCATGTACCAACCTAGGAAAAAAAATTTTTACCTGCCTCATTGCCCCGCCAGATATAAATCGATAATTTCCGGTACTTTCTTGACAGAATGTATATAAATAGGTTACTTCAAAAATCTCTCAAAACATATATATCAAACAAAGCTCACAAACTTTGTGTGATTTTAGTGATGAACATAGAATATAGAATAACTTGGATTTTTAAAGGTATCTAATTTTAGTGTTTGTTCAACAAGGATACCAAGAGGTCTTACGGCTAAGTTATTTATTTTTAATTGATTTTATTTTTTAAATGTGATGTTGAACTGACGAAGACCTCATTTGATTTCTAATTGTTTTTTGAGGATGTGCTACATGTTTTGAGAGATTTTTGAACTAACTTATTTGAATATTTAAACATATTGAATATTGTTTTTTTTTTTTTGTTTTTTTTTTTTTTTTTTCATTTTCTTTGTTGATTGTTTCTCTCATAGGGGATTTTTAGAATTATTATTAATTTAATATTGCGTACAGGTTATAATTTCATTATATACCTCAGCGATGTATTCAGTTTATTTAGCCAAATAAACTTTATTATTATTATTATTATTATTATTATTTCGAATAAATTAGTTTTGGCGACGTTCTTAAAATTATGTTTTGTATTTTTCAAAAAGATTTAGTTTTCATAAATTTGAGATCAGAATCAAAATTTTGTCTCCTTCGAATATTTATTCATTGATTTCAATTGACAATTTATATTTGTCGGGTTTTTGAATACAATTTTCTTAAATTGAAATTCATAGGAGGCTAGCAGGTTAAATCTGTTTGGATATTTAAATTTTGAATCTGTAATGTTTTGTATGAAGCTCATACAGCTCTCAATGAATACAATCATTTGCAGCTTTTGTAGTTGAATCAGAATCATGTTTTATTATCATGAAGATTTCAAGTTGTAAATTACAATCTTAGTAGATTAGTAACTAAATCATCCAGGAAATATTTCAGGCATTGGAATGTTACACTCTGAAGGAATAATTTCTTCATCTTGCTTTATTGGCAATGAAATGCTTTACCATACTCTGGCGGGAATGTCAAAGTTTTATCTTCAATAATTTTCTGCGAAAAAAAAAATATTATTTGTCTATGTCTTGTCAAGAATCCGCTTTTCGAAAGCCCACTAGCAAGGATTCTTATTCTTATTATACTTCTGTTTTCTAGTGTAACGTGAAAATTGCCTCCATTTCAAAATTAAAACCATGTAAGCGACTTGGATAGAAATTTGATTGTTGCCTATCAAGATGATGTTCAATTTTCATCGAAATGTTCCCTTCTTTCATTTCAGTTTTTCTAATGAATCTGTCTTCTTTTTTGGCGGATTACGCTAGATGGGGGTAATTATAATTGGTTTGTTATCTCGCGGTAATATATGTTGTTTTCCAAAGCGTGCTAAGCATATCGATATAAGAAATCATTTTTGAAAGATTTAGTAGCATATGAAGTAATAAAAATTTATTTGAGAAGTAAATCTAGTATAATTTAGATAGTTGTACGATTTTCGCGTATTTAAAATCGAGGGGGAATGGTAGGAAATTATAATAAAGAATATCTATTCTATGATATATATTCTACGACTCTTGGTTAACTGCACTGGCGGGATAACCATAATGTACAATAACGTGTGTAACAAGAGAGCAGAGTCACGCCTAGTATTGTAGTAATTATTAATATTGAATATAAAGGTTGAGTATAATAGTGCTTCAATACAAGCCACCTTCCACTGAAGATAGAATAATAATATTAACAACATTTATTGTCTCATATACAGCAATTTTTCCAGTTTAGTCAATTGCACTGATTTTTAAACGTTTCGTAAACCTTTTCTAATAGTTAACCTTTTTTCTAGTTGCGACGTTATTCCATAAATTATACACCTGTTGACAATCAACAATATTTGGCAAATAGTGTTGCCATGCAACTTTGGCCACAGCGGACTATCTGCACTACCTATTTTATACATTACTTTTGTCTTAGAATTTTACAAAAAAGAAGTATATTGAAATTATGAAAAACACTAAATTCCGAATACTTTCCAGACAGACTATAGATACATGTTATATTTTGTGAAAACCTTTTTTTTTCACCAAAATCAATTTTCATTCGTTGTGCTCGAAATTAAACGCATATTTAAAATCCTTAGGAAGTTTAGATGTAAATATTGAATTGTATCAGTCCTTACTTGGTGAAAATCCATATTAAATAATATTGAAATAAGGTTATTCTGATTTTCACAAATTTTTATTGTTATATTCACAACAATTGTTTCGCTATCACAGTAGCATCATCAGGCAAGATCACATTTTGAATAACTCCGTTCAAATTTTTGCTGTATATTCAGACCACAATATCAGAAAAATTTGATTTAAAAAACGAGAATATCCAGTCACGTTCTTTATACGGAATAAATCGAATCACCCCTCGCATTCCAAATTCACTTGGTGGTTTCAGTCCAATTTATCCATTATAAAAAGGATTCATACAATGGAACATTCGAAACCACGGCTTCCTTGATGGCTCCGGCAAAACCAACATGGCCCTTTGTCTGAATCTCACCCTGAGCACTGGATATGGGGGAATATACGTATTCTTATTTCCATATCCTTTATATAAAAGTCTGCGAAATCTGAGCCAGTTTGAAAAAGCCGCATATACATATCGAAATGGTTCCAAAGTGTTCCAGACGTTCGTATGTTCTACCGCCATTTCATCGATTCTAAATTGCCCAAAGAGCAACAAGAAAGTTCGCAGCGTATGAAGTGGGGTCTCACTTTGATGTTGATTTCATAATAAAAACTGGGTGTTTGAGAAATGGAGGAATGGGGGACAACTCTAAGTCATTATTCGTGGAAGCGGATTATATAGCTTTTTCAATCTGTGTTAGGGAGTTGACTATGAACAACGAAGTTTCTTTTGACGATGAAATATGATATAAAATAAATGAAGGTTTATACTTGATAAAAGGTATATAAAATTTATTAAATATTCGAATAT
Source organism: Megalocaria dilatata (assembly GCA_034642435.1). NCBI lineage: Eukaryota > Metazoa > Arthropoda > Insecta > Coleoptera > Coccinellidae > Megalocaria > Megalocaria dilatata. Next base: position 73,917,101 of record CM067856.1, on the reverse strand, counting down.
TAACAGATATATTCTGTTAGCCTTCTACAGATTCAATTTCAAAAAATTATATTTAATATAATAACTTCAGGAATTAAATTGATGTCATATAGGCACCGCTTATATCAAGAGACATATAAAATAAACATTCATTATAAGACATCCAAATGAGATAACAAAATCCAATAAATATGAATTGTTTACAAAAATATTGTAAATTAAATATTTTGAGTAGACAGAATTTTATTTCTGCTCAATCCTCTAATGAAAACGGATATCTTTAAAAAATATTGAATTGTATCAGTCCTTACTTGGTGAAAATCCATATTAAATAATATTTAAATAAGGTTATTTTGATTTTCACAAATTTTATTGTTATGTTCACAACAATTGTTTCGCTATCACAGTAGCATCATCAGGCAAGATCACATTTTGAATAACTAAGCTTGTTTCCGAAATCCGATGCTATTTATATTACAGTAAGTACAATAAGTTTTTATTGAGCACTAAAACCCAAAAAAGGGTCTCTTCAAATTCCAGCTTATCTGAATATATTTAACAGAGGTGAGTTATTTAAATCTATTTGTTCGTTAAGTAATATTCCAATTTTATTATGTTTATTCATCTCTAGGGATTAAAACAGATTTAGGGCGTAACTTTTGCTTTCTATATGTAGAATTTAAAAGTTATGGTTGAAAGTCTGTCCTGTTTCTAACAAATGGTTGGAATATGTAGAATTACTTTTATTATTGAGGAAACTCTTCAAATGTTCACAAATTCTATGACCTGCGGTGATTGCCTTAAAGTTCACATAGGACAGACTGGAAGAACTTTTCGTCATAGAATTTGTGAACATTTGAAGAGTTTCCTCAATAATAAAAGTAATTCTACATATTCCAATCATTTGTTAGAAGCAGGACATACTTTGAAATTCTACATATAGAAAGTAAAACTTATGCCTTAAACCTGTTAGAATCCCTAGAGATAAATAAACATAATAAAATTGGAATATTACTTAACGAACAAATAGATTTAAATAACTCACCTCTGTTAAATATATTCAGATAAGCTGGAATTTGCAGAGACCCTTTTTTGGGTTTTAGTGCTCAATAAAAATTTATTGTACTTACTGTAATATAAATAGCAACGGATTTCGGAAACAAGCTTAGTTATTCAAAATGTGATCTTGCCTGATGATGCTACTGTGATAGCGAAACAATTGTTGTGAACATAACAATGAAAATTTGTGAAAATCAGAATAACCTTAAGTAAATTTTATCTTTCAAAAATGTTCAACATAATCCTAAGAATTTCATCAGAAAACTATTTTATTTGGAATATTCGATGATATTGGATATCCTGTTAAGTTACTTTTTAGAAAAACTCAAGATATGTAAAAACATTTCTAAAAAACACGTTTTAAGAGAGACTTTGCTCGTCAGCAATCAATCACATTTAAAATACTATATAACATCAATCAACAAAAAATATTTATTCGCCTTATCAATCAGGAATATTTTGGCAAATGAATACTGAATATTTAAATAGTGTCCTATGTGACCTTCAACAAATAGTTCTGTGGTTTACCGTAGATCTTAAAGAAAGACCGGCAATTTAATGGCCTCTGTTATAGCACAAGGACATCTGAATAAAAAATGTTAAGGAAACCAAATAAATATATACTATGAATGAAATAAAATAAATGGAGGTTTATACTTGATAGAAAGTATATAAAATTTATTAAGAGGAATGGGCAGAAACAAAATTTTGTCTACTCAAAATATTTAATTTATAGGTTTTCTGTTAACAATTTATATTTATTGGATTTTGTTATCTCATTTGGATGTCTTATAATGAATGTTTATTTTATATGTCTCTTATATATTCGAATATTTAAGAAGCATATGTTTTTCGGATGCAATTGAGAATTATCATGATCATGAATTATACAGGGTGTCTACTTTTGAAAGGGCCAAACTTCAGGGGGAGCTCATGTTATGTTATTTATGGCGAGTGGGCGTCTGTCCACCCTACCACTGCGTCCGCACGGACTATTGTGGTTCACCCCTAATTTATATCTTCCCGACGAGATCCAGTTTTTGGATGAAACCGATATTCTTGTTCAGGGGTAATTTTTTTCAGTTCGCTGTGGGCTATAAAAGCCTGGCCAAAGACCTCGAATCTGATGCGACTCACCGCTGGGCACTCTGAGACAATGTGCATGGCTGTTTCAGTGTCCTCAAGACAAAGCCTGCATTCATCGTCTTCAGCCAGACCGATTTTGTGCAAATGTGCTTTCAGTCTGCAGTGACCTGTCATAATTCCGACAAGTGTTCTTAGTTTGGCCCTATCCAGAACTAGCGCAGGTTAGCCATCTTTTTGTTCGAAGCTGTTCCAAGGAACAACTTCGAATGTTTCAAGCCAGAATGGCTCCGCCAGAACGACTCTTTTCTTGAGTTCATTCTGCCTGTTATCGCCACGTTAGCCACGTCATGTGGTATTCTCAGGAATGGTTCCGGTCCTACCAGAGGCAGCGCAGCTCCAGCAAACGCCAGCCGATCTGCCTCCTCGTTACCCAAATACTTTGAGTGGCTCAGTATCCAAACCAGAGTGACTCCGTTATACATACCGAGTCTTTTTAAAGCCGTGCGGCAACTCCAGACTGTTCTTGACGTACAAGAGCTGGATTCCAAAGCTTTTAGTACTGACTGACTATCAGTAAATATTTTGATTTTATCGTGGTGGATTTGCCGTTTTACCAGCAGTTCTACCGCGGTCTCAATGGCAAATAGTTCTGCCTGGAATATGGTTGCGTTTTGACCGAGACTCAATGAGATGTTAATTCTCGGTTTGCAAGGGGAGCTCATACAAGTTATTTGCAACAAAAAATGTTATATAATACATGGCTTCAATGTTGATGGGTACCCTTCAATTTAACATTCCTTGATTTCACGAAATATTTCAAGTTTTTCCATAAAATTATATCCTTGTAGCCACATCAAATTTGACTACATATCTCGAAACGGCACTAAATTTCCTACAAGAGTAAAAATTTTGTATTCCCAAAAAATTCAAAATTCTCATTGCGGGCGTGGTAAGGAAATGAATATCACGATTCTGAAGTGAACAAATCGGTTATATTTTTCCAATGGTTTTATCGATAAAAAATTATTAATTACGGACATGTTTCTTTTCAGCAGAAAATACGTCATTCATTGTGCCCTCGAATGACATATCAAATTTTGTGCTAGCTGCTTGCCCTTTGCCATAATATCATGACAAAGAAGATAACAACGATAATAAGAAATACTCCAAACCCAAATTAAAGCTCTTTATGATTGAATATTAAAGTGATTCTTATGGAAAGCATGAATTTATCTGTCAAATCAAAATAATTCTAACGAATAAACTAAATTTCAGTAATACAGATTTCATGGAAAAATGTGTAGGAAATAGACTGCTACTACTTAAAACAATCGAAAACAACGTTTATGACGCATTTTTGCACAACACAATTTTATTCTTTTGATCAAATCCTCTCAAATCTCAACACGAATTTGATATACTTTTTATTTCAAGGTTTTCCAGACATAAAAATCCAAAGGCGTAAGGTCGGGGCTCCTTGGTGGCCAACTTACCGGACAGTACCTTCCAATTCATTGCACCCCAAAATATTTATTCATTGAGCCACGTACATTCCGGATATTATGAGCTGCGCAGCCATCCATTTGAAACAAGACATTATGTCTGTTAGCCAGGGGAATTTCATCAAATATGTATGTGCAGCTGCTTTTGATTAATATCATGAATTCTTCAGCGTTGAGGTGATAGAGAAGTATTACTGGTCTACCAACCACACGTTGACCCTTAACTCATGTTGCAAATAGGGAACAATACCCGATTTCATGAAAGTGGCCTTATCAGTCCATAATATCCTATGCCCCCCCCCACTCTCCTAACTTATTCAGGTACCACCTACAAAATGCAAAATGTAAGTCTCGTCTCAGCATCTACATGTAACAGATCCTGCCCTTTTTTCAAACTTATTATTTTTGAATTCTCGGTGTACTGTAATATGATGACAACCAATTCGATGAGTACTTGCTGTGGGGTCCCCCCGGATTGCTTGAAGTATAGCAGGTGCATGCTTGTCTTGCTGACTATTTAGAGCATCTTCTCTAATTCGGAAACCAACAAATGAGCCTGTTTCACTTAATTGTCTGAACACTTGTACGAATGTCTTTCTATTTTGTTTTGGTCTGTTAGGAAAACGCAAGCCGTTCTCTCGAACCGCTGCGCGAGGATTTCCGTTCGTAAATCCATAAATGAACAAAATATCCCGATATTCGATGTTTGAAAAAATAGGCATAATTTACTCGATTTTTTCTGGAAAATTATTATAAATTAAGTTATATTCAAGAAAACTGTCAGATTTTAAATTCGACTTTGATATTCAATCATAAGTAACTCGAAATAGAGCAAATTTAGGTTTGGAATATCTCAACTTTTCGTTGTTATTATTATTATTATTATTATTATTAATACACAAACAAAGGGAGGGGCGAACCCATAAACCCTAAAATTAACAAAATTTGTTGCCTCAGTAGTAAACGTACCTCATTAAATGTCCAATAGAAAAACCGATAGCAAACTAAGCCAAAAAAAAAAAAAAACAGATTTTCATTAATGTCTCAGCCAAACCACCCGTCCAATCCACTCTTAATTAAACACTCCAACCGAACTCGCACCGACAATTCCCGCAGGTAGGGAATTCCACACTGTGAACACGCGATTCACTAAACAATTCTTGCGGCACCTGACAGAAAAGTTTTCCTTCTTAAGTTTTAAATGGTGACCTCTCAAACGAGTGTCAGAGTGTCACTATATATGTCCCTCAGCATGCCATAATTGTACCTCAATATACGAAAAGTGATAATCAAGTCTCCTCGTAGCCTGCCCCTTTCGAAGGTGCTGAGACCCACCATACTCAATCTTTCCTCATAGCTTGGTCGTGCACCTCCAAACCAAAGTCGCGTTGCCTTCCGTTGCAGTTTTTCCAAGCACTGTTGATCACGCACTAAATCAGCATTCCACACAGGCCCGCAATATTCCAACAATGGTCTTACGTAACTGGAGTATAATCGTATCCATGATTTCAGTGATATTTTTCGGAACGATTTCTTTAACATGAAGAGCCTGCTATTCGCCTTTTTAACAATTTTCGTAATATGCTCTGACCACGACAAATTCTCACAAACGTTCACACCAAGATCGTAATGGGATCGTACAGTGTCCAAAAGATGCTCACCCAGCATATATGTCCTACGCGAATGATTGCCCCCTAGATGCAAAACAACACATTTATCTTTATTCAGTGGCAAAAGCCAGTCCGAGCACCATTGAGATATTGAATCCAGATCTTCCTGTAGAGTTTTGTGTTGGGTGGAGTAATTAAAAATCTTCGTGTCGTCGGCATAAAAAGCACAGTCACGGATGTGACGAGATAAGTCACTGGCATATAATATAAACAACAGCGGCCCAAGAACAGATCCTTGGGGTACGCCGCTCTGTACCACTCTGTCTGTCGAAAAAGAACTCCCGATGCGAACGCAGAACTCTCGGTCAGACAAAAAGGATTTTATCCAAAGGAGAAGTTTTCCCCGAATCCCACAATGTTCCAACTTATGAAACAACCTCTGCCTAGGCACCCGATCAAAGGCCTTGGAGAAGTCCAAATAAATAACGTCCATCGCCTCCCCCCTGTCTAAAGCCGCAGTCCAGCTGTTGATGCACCCCAGTAGATTCGTCATGGTTGATTTACCCTTGACGAAGCCACGTTGCTGTTTTGGAACCAATTTGTGTTCATTGGCAAAATTACGAATTTTCTCAGCAATGATAGATTCCATTATTCTGCATAAAACCGGTGTAAGACTGATAGGGCGATAGTTATTAGGGTCCAGCTTACTACCTGTCTTGAATACTGGTGTGATGCAAGCTTTTCTCCAAAGAGCAGGCACTGTAGACTCATTGAATGATAAATTCAATATAATAGAAAGTGGAAAGGCCAAGTATTCAGACAAGGACTTCAGGAGTAGTGGTGACAATTGATCCGGTCCAGCGGAAGAATTTTTCTTCAGTAAATTTAGATGTCGCCTTATATCATCTGGGGTGAACTCTTTCTTTTCGAGGGAAGACAGCAATCTTGAACCCTTGATTTCTGGATATTGAGTTGGAGTATCCTCAAGTGTGTAAACCAATGAGAAAGTATCAGCAAGCAGGAGGGCGGTATCCAGACCACCCCGACATAACTCTTCACCGCTCTTCAACAATGGAATGCCCACCTTGGATATTAAATTTGAGCGGATATATTTGTGTAGCTTTTTTGGGTTGTTGGAGGTGGCAATGGATTCCTCATATCTTTCTCGTGAACAATTTATGCACTTTTTCAACATATTCGAAAACTCCCTGTGGGCATGGAAATCATTATCATCTTTAGATCGTTTATACTTACACCATAGTTTCTTTTTATGTTTTACCATGGAAAGAATTTCGCTGTTCAACCAAGGCTTAAGTTTATTCTGAACAATGGTTTTCTGCACGGTAAACTGATTCCTATGGAAAGCAAGGGCATCAAGAAAATGTTTCCAAACGGTGTTAGGATCACAAGAGTCTCCCAGTACTTCCCGCCAGCTCACATCTGCCAATCTGGACTTTAATGCTTTTATATTCAACACATCAATTTGTTCAGTCATCTTCAAAAGATTGAGCTGTACTCGTGAAGTAATTGTAGCATGGTCCGAGCTACCGATAGGCGATCGAATGTCAGGTGTCGTTAATAAAGAAGGTTGATTGGTCAACACAAGATCAAGAATGGAAGTGGAATGGAGTGTTGTTTACTCTAAAACGTGTGGGCTCCAGGATCAACTGACGTAAATTAGAGTTAAGAAAAAAATCAAGATAAAGATTTCTTGAATTAAGAGAATCGGTAGGAGTAATTTTAATCGGCCAAGAGATACCCGGTAGGTTGAAATCTCCGATAACAATGAGATTTTCAAGAGAGGATAATTGCTCTAATCTTTCAACCAGTATAATGTCGTCATTTATGGACGTATCACCGGGGCGATAAATACATACCAAATGAAAAACGTTTGTACCTTTATGTACTTTAAGAGCTATAAGTTCAATGTTAGCAACATCCTCAACAGATAATTGAGAGACACAGCAAATGTCTGAGACTGCTGACGATACATGCACGCATACTCCTCCACCTCGACGGTTCAAGCGGTCACATCTATAAAGAGAATATCCATTGATACTGTACAAGGAATTGGGTTCTACATCCGTTAACCACGGTTCAGAGATAAGAATAAAGGCGGGATTGAGATCCTGTACGGTACAAATAAGCTCGGTTAATTTCGAATTCAAACTAGCTATGCTCGTGTACAAAAACAGCCAATCGACAAATTTCTCTGTGTGATTATTGTCGACGAAACCTGACTATCTTTGGGATGCCTTGTGAATACTTTATAGTGAGATCAGTTTCGCCATTAAGATTTCTGTTTTCGAACTCCGATGGCAATAGTTTCAAGCTCTCCTGTTGGATTAGAGTTTTATCATCTACGACAGTTACATTCTTTGTTGACATTCTTTCAAGAAGCTTTCGTTTATTCTGCAGGATATGCTTTGCATCATGTTCATTTTGCATGACCACCTTAATCATCCTAGGGAATTTACCGCCAGGTTTTCCAACCCTGAACAATGTAACTGGAGAATTCCGCATGCCCACAGCCTGCAAGACCTCATCAACAACCCCCGAATCATGATTTCCTTTCGCCTCCACATCACCCGTCACCTCCTGGGCTCCCCTGACAAGAACATTCCTTGCTCGATTAATTCTATCGACAGCCTTATTTGCAATCTTATCAGCAAAAATTGGGGATGAAACATCATCGAAGGTATTAAACCTTTCCTCTATGGATCTGAGCTTATAGTTTTTTTCAGTTGACTTTGCATCCATAATTTCAATCTTAGATTGGAGATCATTTTTATGATCCTGAAGGATTGGCGAACGTTTCTATGTTTGAACAACAGCCATTACATAGAATTTTGAGCCCACGAACCGCCTGTCTGGTCACACGATACTCGGCTCGCAGATCCGTGCAAGCCAGATGCATACCCCCCTTGCAAGCGCTGCAATGGAGACTGGAACCACGGTCACGGTCGGAGACCGGCTTCGCACAATTCACGCAGACAGCCATGGGTGGGGCGGTGAGAGACAGAGATAAGAGTGAAATCGAAGATAAACAATACAAATGGTAACAGAAATGTTCTCACCGAAGTGTTTACCGCGGAAAATAAAGTTCTCAAATATAGTTGAACCCTCAAATTTCACTTCACAACTGAACTGTAGAATCCAAGAAAAACAATCCACACAAATTCCACTTAATGTATCGACTAACTGATAATCAAATTTTACAAACAAAGAGAGAGCCAAGAAGCTGTTCACTACTTGACTGTTCTCGAAGAATATATCAATGACTAAAAAACTATCTTCTTAGCCATGATATTATAGCAGAGTACAAGCAACTAGCACAAAAGTTGATATGTCATTTGAAAGCACAATAAAAGCGGTATTTTTTGCTGAAGAGAAACCATGTACATAATAAATAATTTTTCATTGATAAACTAAATAATTTATACTTCTTCGAATTCTTTTATTCCATTTTCGTACTGTGTAATGAATGTTAATTCTATATGTCAACTAAATGGAAACAGTATTTGTCTAAGACATTCATTTCATTTAATTGGAATGAAATGAGAAATTACTTTGTTTTCCATCACTTTTGAAATGTAGTATCACTGCGAAACTCGAGTCACTGTATAATCAGTAGATAAAGTGAAAGAAAACAAAGTAATTTCTCATTTCATTGCAATTATGATGAACTATCACAAAGTAACGCTCGACTCCAACATTTTATATAATTCTTAAAGTTTCTGAATAAAAAATTCTTTTGAAATCAAAATTAGTAGGAGATTTACAGAATAAATCTGTATATTTGAAATTAAAATTATGAATATCATCTTGTCATTGGAAGTAAATGAAAATTGCATTTTGATATAACTCTTTTTTTCATAATTATTGCATTTCAGTTATTTCATCACTCTCCGTGGTCGTGCTACTGGACTAAATTAAACATGAATGAGTCCCATTTCGTATCAAGTGTCGCGTCCCGCAGAAACTATTAGCTTCGTTCTGTACCGAAAAAATGACGAAAACATCTTGTGCACAAGGCGATTCGCCAGTGAACTAGGATGTCACACCGGACAGATTGCTGAAAGCAACAAGATCAAGCCATCTAAAAACAGTCCAACTCACAGAAAACGTTCAATTTGACGGAAGCTTCTTTCACGCCATTTCTAACGAAATGGTTCGACGCTCGACAGCTTAACGAGCGTCCGTTCTCCAGCCGCGTTGGGACGAAGGTCAGCGTCGACGTTGTCACGTTTCCATCTGTGGATTCCTGGAAAAAAAGAGAACATTTCAGTAGAGGCTGGACTCGTGCAAATTGTTTTGTACAAGGTGAGTGAGTACTGGGAACGCTGGAAGTGTCTTGTAATGGCTTTAGTTTTTATATCTGGAGCAAGTGTTGAAAAGCAGTCCAATGTTCATTTTATGTGGTGTATTTTATATAATAGAAGAAAGAAAAATTAGTGCCAAACTATTTTAATTGTAGACGTAACTTTTGTTTGACCTTTCTATTTTGTGAAATTTGTTGGAATTTAGTTATATATTCTGACAAGAAATTTGGATATTTTTGCAAAGCTTAAAGAATGCTGGCTGAAGATTAATCATAAGATTTGGAGTTTCAATGTTATATATAACAAAAAAATAAAATTCCCTGATAGTAAACATATACTGTTATGAATTTTTCGTTATAAACTATTCACATTGAATAATATGAATGATTGGTTATAATATTTCTGATGATAAATGAAAATGATAACTAGATCAAAACCAACTGAATTTCCTTGAATATAACCTTTCGACCAGGAGTCATTAATCGAAATCAATCCTTAAAAGATAAGTATAATTTCACTAACAGGCTTTAATCGAAATAAAAAGGGGAAACATTAAATTGAAACAATGCACAAAATGATAAGAGATAAATATACATATGAAACTCTCAAATAGTTTTAAAAGTTCTCTTCAATGTATTTTCTATATCTATACATATATATATATATATATATATATATATATATATATATATATATATAGTAAAATTGGTCTTTCCTAGGATTTTGGGTTCCACAAATAAAATAAAAAAGTACTATGAATATTAAAAAGACGTTTCGTCCTCGGTTGAGGACATTCTCAATTTTATGAGTATGCAAATTGAAATCATGTGACCATTCTGAAAAAAGATATTACAATCATAAGAATATATAAAATAGGACTAAGAGGTGTCATACCCAAGCAGAAAATTTGTATTATTCAGTAGCTCAAAATTCAGAAACAATCTACCTTCTTTTGAAAATCAAAACGGATTTAATCTGTTGTCTTCTACAATTTTAATTTCAAAAAATTCTTTGAAGAAACTTTAAGAATTAAATTAATGTCTTTATAAGCACTGCTCATATTTAATAGACGTCAGAATTCATCATACAATATCAAACGGAATTAAGAAAAACCAACGAATATAAACTGTCAATTAATATTAAAATATAAATAAGCAAACATTTTTTGTTTCGTTCCAGGCATGCGTAATGAACTCTTCAGACAAACTTACGAAGCCCTGTTTGTTACAAAATGCATTGTTTTCCGATCCCATACGAATGAAAAATAACCCTTTCTCAAAAATATAAAACATAATTTCAAGAACTTCTCAAAAACTAATTTATTTGAAATATTCAATATATTTAAATAAATTACTTCAAAAAATCTCAAAACATGTAGCACATTCTCAAGAAATAATTAAAGTTACGATAAGATCAGTTCAACATTACATATAAAAAATAATAAAATCAATTAAACAATGTATAGACTTACTCAGTGAATCTTAGGAATACACGGTCCTCAATAGAAATAAAAGTAAACACGTTTATAAATCCAAGGTACTTATGTTCCACGTTCACAGAAATCATACAAAGCTTATAAGGCACTTGGCCTCAGTTAAAACCATTCAACACTGTATAATGAATTTCTTTATTTAAAAAACCTAGTATAATTATATATTATATATAAAATAAAATAAGAAGGAACGGTTTTTTACTTGATAGAAGGATTATTACAAAATTTGAAAATCAAAACAGATTTAATCTGTTGTCTTCTACAATTTTAATTTCAAAAAATTCTTTGAAGAAACTTTAAGAATTAAATTAATGTCTTTATAAGCACTGCTCATATTTAATAGACGTCAAAATTCATCATACAATATATTCGTTGGTTTTTCTTAATTCCGTTTGATATTGTATGATGAATTTTGACGTCTATTAAATATGAGCAGTGCTTATAAAGACATTAATTTAATTCTTAAAGTTTCTTCAAAGAATTTTTTGAAATTGAAATTGTAGAAGACAACAGATTAAATCTGTTTTGATTTTCAAATTTTGTAATAATCCTTCTATCAAGTAAAAAACCGTTCCTTCTTATTTTATTACAATCTACCTTCCACTGGTATGCAGCATCGTCCACGTATTGGTTCACAATAATTCTCGAATGACGCGGTCTGCTGTGAAATATTTTTAATATTTTCGTTTGATATGTCCGTATGTATTTCAAAGGAAAACATCAGTGGTTATAGAGGATGGTCGCGAACATAAGGATTGGTGATGGAATATTTTTAAAAAAATGTTATGTCTTGTATCTACATTTAGAATTTTTCTCTATAGGATGGTGTGATATATCTGGCTAAGGTTTCTTATATCTGTTCTGTCATTCATGGCGTTTTTGTTTTTTTCATATAAATCATTTCCTTTATGCTTCCCTTATCGTTATTAGTTTCAAAAGCAAGAATCTTCGTATTTTGGAAGTCTGGGTTGTGGTCATCTGTTAAAATATGTTTGTTAAGTGCTGTGCTCGAGTTTTTCAAGTATTTGTACCCATTCAGTCTATTGTTCAACAATTGTGATGTCATGCCTATAAATACTTTCTCACAATTGTTGCAGGCAATATTGTATATCAAATTTGACCTTTTCATTGGTAGAATTTCACATTTTAACGGAGTAAACAATTTTTTTTCAATTATTATGCGTTTTATGGCATACGTTCAAATCATGTACTTGCAGAATGTTAGCTATATTTTCTTGAATTTCTTTCCTGTTTCTTGTTCTGTTGTAAAACCTGTGCGTTCTTTGTTTGATAATCTTGTTCACTAAATAAATGGGGTAGTCGTTGTTAATTATAATAAAATTTTCCTAACTCTGTTCAGTGTGTCTATTCTCAAAGATGGGCTGGTTAGGACAATTGCATGGTCTGTTATGCCAATTACAACACTTTGTTTTTGGCTAAAAGGATGTTCGGATGAAAAATTCAAGTATCGTCCTGACCAGGCTGTTTTCGTATAGCATTGTGTGAGTATGATATTATTATTTCTGATAAGGGTTAAATCTAGGAAATTTATTCTGTTATTTTCTTCCTTTTCTATTGTGAATTGAATTTTATCATGAAAAACATTAAACACACTTAAGATTTCATCCGTTTTGCTTTGGAGTACAGCCATGATGCAATCGTCTACATATCTCTTGTAGAAGAGTAATTCGATGTTCAATTTCTCAATTATAAGTTCCTCTACCGTTTCCATCGCTAGTTGTGCAACAGGGCTTGAGATTGGCGAGCACATGGCACATCCATCTATTTGTTGGAAAAAATTACTTTCATATTGAAAATAATTTGTTGATAACGTTAGTTCGACCGCACTGTCGAATTCTTCATAGGGTAAAGAGGTGTGTTCGCTTAGTTCAGTCCATTTCTTGCTTAACGCTTGCCCCACAAGTTGGTTGGAGATGTTGGTATATAAGGATACTACATATAAGGAAATTAACACATAATTATCAGGTATAGTGACCGTGTTTATGAATTCTTTGAATGAAAAGCTGTCCTTAATGTAATGTTCGTTTTTTCCTATAATATTATTTTAGATATACTGTTGGCAAGATGCTTAGATAGATTGTAGAATGGAGACTCAACACAAGAAACAATTGGTCTCAGTGGGGTATTCTCCTTAAGGAGCTAAGGTAAACCATAAATTTTAGGAGATGTAGCATCATTTATTTTCAACAGTTTTTCCGCTTTAGTCCATATTAAATTTTTTTCCCTTTATATATATATATATATATATATATATATATATATATATATAAGGAAAATTTTTTTCAGGGATGTCGACTGAAAGGAGGCTTGTTGGTTACTCTTTATTTCTTGCCTAGCTTTCGGAAAACATTGTTTCCATCTTCAGGGCCAAAAATGTGAGGTTATTCCTCAGTATAAATCATCAATAAATTAGTTAAAAACATTTAGATATACGAAAGCACATTGTAAATAATTCAACACGTATTCACAGTTTAAAAGAGACGTAATTAAATTAACTTAACCTTAAAACTAAAAAAAAGTATTTTATCACAGAGTATCACAGTATCGGTCTTTCGCTCACAGAGTGTTCAGTCTTCATAATGGTCTTATCCGTTTTTATTCATCCAAAGGTCCATCATAATATTCAGTTTCCTTTTTGTTGGGGTATGTCAGCAAATATGTATATACATTACTTAAATTTTGTGTGTCACTTTTCCTGTTTATTGGATTGCTCTGGTTCCTTATGTTGATCATCTCGAGTAGGAGTCGTTTATTATATCTGGTCTGTGTTGCCAGTATCTCTGTATCCTCAAAGTTAATCTCATGCTTTTCCTCTACCGCGTGTGTGGTCAATGCGCATCGTTGGTTATTGTTTACGATATCACTTCTATGTAGGGCCAGTCTGTTCTTCAGCCATTGGGACGTTTGACCCACATAAGTGTTTTCACACTCTCCACATTTTATCTTGTACACCACATTAGATCTAAGTAGTTTCGGTGTTGGATCTTTAAGTTTGCTATATAATCTTGAAATTGTTTTTGTATTATAAGTTGCGATTTTGATTTCTTCATTTTTGAAACAGTTTTTTATTTTACTTGTCAAATTTCCAATGTTTGGTAGGCTACCATATTTGGTGGTCTCTGTCTCTCCGCCTGTGTGTGTCTCTGTATCTTCAGTGTCGGGAGGTTTGGGTTCTATCTGGTTTATGTTTCTTGTGCATGACTCAAATAATAACTTTGCTAGCATTCCTCTTGGATAAGAATTCTCTTTAAATATCTGGAACAACTTTTTTAAATTCGCATCCACCAAATCTGGGTGACAAATGTTCTCAATTCTTGCTTTCATCTGTTTAATGCAATTTATCTTGACCTGTATTGGATGTTCAGATTTATAATGAATGAACTTGTTTGACGCAGAGTCCTTTCTATACCAGTCCAGTTTAATCATGTTATTCACCCTGCAGACCCTGGTGTCCAAAAAGGGTACTGTTCTGTTTGCATCTTCTTTCTCTATCGTGAATTGAATATGTGGGTCGTAGCTATTGAAAACCTGTAGTATCTCATCTGATCCATCATGTGGAAGCGCCAGTATTAGATCATCAACAAATTTTTTTATGAAATGAGACTATAAGACAGCAAGGGTATACACACATCGAGCAGGTGGTCCATAACATACAATGACAGAATAGGGCTGAGTTTCGAGCCCATGGCACAGCCAAAGCTCTGCACATAGAATCCTTCATGAAATGTGAAGTAGTTGTTACTTAATACAAATTCTATCATCTCTATGAACAATGCTTTTGGAATATTGCAGTGCTGTTCAATTTTTGGCCATTTATTATTGATCACTTTAATAACCAATTAATTGTATATATTTCCGAATAAGTTGATCACGTCCAATGAAGTCACTTAGACCAATAGTAGCTAGCATACAAAGCCCCACATCTAACTTGGCTGAGTTTTTAGCCAATATTTTATCGAACGCATATGACAGAGAAAATAACTACTACATAAAGGACTCCTTTGAATTTTCTAGATGTATGAACAACTTAACAATCCCAGATGGTTATGAACTGACTTCATTGGACGTGATCAACTTATTCGGAAATATATACAATGAATTGGTTATTAAAGTGATCAATAATAAATGGCCAAAAATTGAACAGCACTGCAATATTCCAAAAGCATTGTTCATAGAGATGATAGAATTTGTATTAAGTAACAACTACTTCACATTTCATGAAGGATTCTATGTGCAGAGCTTTGGCTGTGCCATGGGCTCGAAACTCAGCCCTATTCTGTCATTGTATGTTATGGACCACCTGCTCGATGTGTGTATACCCTTGCTGTCTTATAGTCTCATTTCATAAAAAAATTTGTTGATGATCTAATACTGGCGCTTCCACATGATGGATCAGATGAGATACTACAGGTTTTCAATAGCTACGACCCACATATTCAATTCACGATAGAGAAAGAAGATGCAAACAGAACAGTACCCTTTTTGGACACCAGGGTCTGCAGGGTGAATAACATGATTAAACTGGACTGGTATAGAAAGGATTCTGCGTCAAACAAGTTCATTCATTATAAATCTGAACATCCAATACAGGTCAAGATAAATTGCATTAAACAGATGAAAGCAAGAAATGAGAACATTTGTCACCCAGATTTGGTGGATGCGAATTTAAAAAAGTTGTTCCAGATATTTAAAGAGAATTCTTATCCAAGAGGAATGCTAGCAAAGTTATTATTTGAGTCATGCACAAGAAACATAAACCAGATAGAACCCAAACCTCCCGACACTGAAGATACAGAGACACACACAGGCGGAGAGACAGAGACCACCAAATATGGTAGCCTACCAAACATTGGAAATTTGACAAGTAAAATAAAAAACTGTTTCAAAAATGAAGAAATCAAAATCGCAACTTATAATACAAAAACAATTTCAAGATTATATAGCAAACTTAAAGATCCAACACCGAAACTACTTAGATCTAATGTGGTGTACAAGATAAAATGTGGAGAGTATGAAAACACTTATGTGGGTCAAACGTCCCAATGGCTGAAGAACAGACTGGCCCTACATAGAAGTGATATCGTAAACAATAACCAACGATGCGCATTGACCACACACGCGGTAGAGGAAAAGCATGAGATTAACTTTGAGGATACAGAGATACTGGCAACACAGACCAGATACAATAAACGACTCCTACTCGAGATGATCAACATAAGGAACCAGAGCAATCCAATAAACAGGAAAAGTGACACACAAAATTTAAGTAATGTATATACATATTTGCTGACATACCCCAACAAAAAGGAAACTGAATATTATGATGGACCTTTGGATGAATAAAAACGGATAAGACCATTATGAAGACTGAACACTCTGTGAGCGAAAGACCGATACTGTGATACTCTGTGATAAAATACTTTCTTTTAGTTTTAAGGTTAAGTTAATTTAATTACGTCTCTTTTAAACTGTGAATACGTGTTGAATTATTTACAATGTGCTTTCGTATATCTAAATGTTTTTAACTAATTTATTGATGATTTATACTGAGGAATAACCTCACATTTTTGGCCTTGAAGATGGAAACAATGTTTTCCGAAAGCTAGGCAAGAAATAAAGAGTAACCAACAAGCCTCCTTTCAGTCGACATCCCTGAAAAAAATTTTCCTTGTTCACATAGAGTACGACTGTTAAATAAACATTAATATATATATATATATATATATATATATATATATATATATATATATATATATATATAGGAAAAAGGATATTCGGTCTTAAAGGATTGGTCAAACACTTTTATATCATACAAGCTTTCGGTAAACTTTTTTTACCTTCCTCAACAAAAGACTAAAGTAACAAGACTAACATACACATAGCATGATTGTTTCCTCGTGTTGTTCAAACTCCTACAGACTACAGACAGATAAAATGTTCTATTTAGTTCAATTTCACTTTTACTAAGACGACTGATTTCAACTTTCCTAAACCTCAATTCACTGGTAAGGTACATATAAAATGTCATCCAAAACTTCATTAACGCCAGCCACAATTGAGTTGTAATAAAAGATTTTGACATCAATTTCATGTCAAAAATGCCAAGTGAAGCGTCAGTTTTATAGAATTCTTATTCCTATTATTTGTTAATAACATCTTGTGTTGTTAAACCACGAAATGGTGGATGCGATCTCTTAGATAGCCCTGTTAAAAAGGAATATATTGTGTTATAGCTATTTAGAATTATAATTTGATAGAGTAAAATGTAATTGATGATGTTGATTACGCTTCTATCATTTAATCCGAATGGAAATCATGAAAAAGTTTACTCAAAACTGGATATATCAACCAACCTCAGTCTCCGAAGATTTTGAGGAAGAATTTTTGTTGTGTCAAAAGATACAGAAACACAAATAATTGTAATACATCTCAAGAGTTTAAGCAAAATAAATGTAATAATCTTTGAAATTACTCATTATACTTTAATATTTGAATTCCTGTAGTAGGATAATTGTTGAAGTTCCATATACATTCTGTCAAGAAAGTACCGGGAATTATCGATTTAAATCTGGCAGGGCAATGAGGCAGGTAAAAATTTTTTTTCCTAGGTTGGTACCACTGTCCTTAATTACTATGCCAAGCTTGAGCGGGATCTGTCAACTAGTGTGTTTGCAACAGCTGATTAAGTCAGTCGATGTCAGAGTGCGTGCCGATTTTTACTATAGGTGATTACGTTGAGCAAAGAATTTGTTTAAAGTTTTGTGTTGCAAATGAATTTTCGTGTGCCGATGCATTGAAAATGTTGCAAAAGGCCTTTGGTGATAATGCTCTATCGAAAACTCGTGCATATCAGTGGTACAGAGCCTTCAAAAAACCACGCCAAAGCCGCTCGAAAATGAAGGTGATGCTCATTGTTTTCTTCGATATCCGTGGCGTGTTGCACTACGAATTCGTTCCAGAGGGTCAGACGGTAAACAAGGAGTATCACCTAGGCGTTATGAAACGTTTGCGTGAGCGTTTCCGTAAGAAGCGGCCAAATTTGTGGGCGGACAACCCATGGATTTTGCATGACGATAACGCGCCTTCTCACCGAGCTACGATTGTGACTGACTTTCTCACCAAAAACTCAACAAACGTGCTTCAGCAACCACCGTATTCGCCGGATTTGGCTCCCTGCGACTTTTTCCTCTTCCCAAAACTAAAATTGCCCCTTCGTGGCACCCGTTTTGAGTCGATTGAAGCCATAAAACAAAATTCGGCGCGAGAGCTAAAGTCCATCCCGGAAAGCGCCTATAAAAAATGTTTCGATAAATGGAAGTGCCGTTGGCATAGATGTATTGGAGCATTGGAGCAAATGGAGCCTATTTTGAAGGCGACCCAATAAATTTTGACGATTAAATGTAAAAATGTTGTTTTAATTGAAAATTCCCGGTACTTTCTTGACAGAGTAGTATAACAAAATCTGAATATCAATATATATATATATATATATATATATATATATATATATATCAATAAAACAGCTTTAATCTGTTAGACTTCTACAATTTTAATTTAAAAAAAAAATTTATTCAAAAAACTTTTAGAATTAAATTAATGTCTACTATAAGCACCGCTTAAATTTAATCGACGTATATAAGCAAAACTCAATATACTACTCTGTCAAGAAAGTACCGGGAATTTTTATTTTCCATTTGCTCCAATACATCTATGCCAACGGCACTTCCAATTATCGAAACATTTTTTATAGGCGCTTTCCGGGATGGACTTTAGCTCTCGCGCCGAATTTTGTTTTATGGCTTCAATCGACTCAAAACGGGTGCAATTTTAGTTTTGGGAAGAGAAAAAAGTCGCAGAGAGCCAAATCCGGCGAATACGGTGGTTGCTGAAGCACGTTTGTTGAGTTTTTGGCGAGAAAGTCAGTCACAATCGTAGCTCGGTGAGAAGGCGCGTTATCGTCATGCAAAATCCATGAGTTGTTCGCCCACAAATTTGGCCGCTTCTTACGGATACGCTCACGCAAACGTTTCATAACGCCTAGGTAATACTCCTTGTTTACCGTCTGACCCTCTGGAACGAATTCGTAGTGCACCACGCCACGGATATCGAAGAAAACAATGAGCATCACCTTCATTTTCGAGCGGCTTTGGCGTGGTTTTTTCGGTTTCGGCTCATTTTTTGCCACCCATTCCGATGATTGCTGGCTTGTTTGCATATCGTACTCGTAGACCCAGGTCTCATCACCAGTTATAATGCGTTCCATGAATGTAGAATCGGAATTACAGCGATCCAGCATGTCTGAAGCAACCTGTTCGCGATGACGTTTTTGAAGAAAATTCAGGTCTTTCGGTACGAGTCGTGCGGCCACCTTTCTCATGCCCAAAATATCAATCAAAATCGTACGTGCGGATATCTTAAGATCATGTGCTATCTCTCTCAAGCTGGTACGACGGTTTTCCAGCACCCTTTACTTAATTTTATCGACGTTATCTTCGATCGAAGCCGTCGATGGGCGTCCACTTCACGACCGTCCTTGAAGGCTCTGTACCACTGATATGCACGAGTTTTCGATAAAGCATTATCACCAAAGGCATTTTGCAACATTTTCAATGCATCGGCACACGAAAATTCATTTGCAACACAAAACTTTAAACAAATTCTTTGCTCAACGTAATCACCTATAGTAAAAATCGGCACGCACTCTGACATCGACTGACTTAATCAGCTGTTGCAAACACACTAGTTGACAGATTCCGCTCAAGCTTGGCATAGTAATTAAGGACAGTGGTACCAACCTAGGAAAACCATTTTTTACCTGCCTCATTGCCCCGCCAGATTTAAATCGATAATTCTTGGTAGTTTCTTGACAGAATGTACAATGTCAAATAGAATAAATAAACCAACAAATATAAAAAAGTCATTTAAAATCAATAAATAAATATTTGGAGGGGACAAAATTTTGTTTCTGATCTTACCATAATGAAACCAATTCCTTTTCAAAAACATAAAACACAACTTGAAGATTTCTCAAAAAATATAATTTATTTGAAATATTTAATATATTTAAATTTTCAAATAAATTAATTCAAAAATCTCTGAAAACATGCACTATATTTTCGAAAAACAATTAGAATTCGGATAATCGCTTCATCGGCCCTAGGTAATGTTTAAAATGTCAAAATCAACTATCAATCGGTATATCATACCTTAGAGTGTAACCAGAGCCTGTTTTCTTGGAAAAAAACTTTTTTGAAATTAAAATTGTAGAAGACAGATTAAATCTGTTTTGATATTCAAATTTTGTTATATTTCTTCAATCAAGTAAAAAGCCTTTTTGTATTTTATTTTATACATAATATATAATTATATTTAGGCTTGAATAAATCTCATTATGGAACTTCAGTGGTTTAAAGAAAACCTTATGATACCTCACAGTTTTTTGTGATTTTGTGACGAACAAACTGGATTTTTAAAGTAAGTCTGTTTTAAACAAGCTTCTGTTACACTCTAAGGTATGATATACTGATTGTTAGTTGATTTTAAATATTATCTAGGGCCGATGAAGAGCTTATCCGAATTCTAATTGTTTTTTGAAGATATAGTGCATGTTTTGAGAGATTTTTGAATTAATTTATTTGAATATTTAAATATATTAAATATTTCAAATAAATTATATTTTTTGAGAAATCCTCATGTTGTTTTATGTTTTTGAAAAGGAATTGGTTTCATTATGGTAACATCAGAAACAAAATTTTGTCTCCTTCAAATATTTATTGATTTTAAATGCCTTTTTTATATTTGTCGGTTTATGTATTCTATTTGACATTGTATATTGAGTTTTGATTATATACGTCTATTAAATATAAGCGGTGCTCATTGTAGACATTAATTCAACTCTAAAAGTTTTTTAAATAAAAATTTTTTTGAAAGTAAAATTGTAGAAGACTAACAGATTAAATCTGTTTATTTATATTAATTTAGATGACTACATTAGAGAGCACGCTTAATTCCTTCACCAAATTATAACACCTGTGTGGATTCAAGTGAAAAGAGTTTCAGTTAATATAATTCAATCTAGTTATTTTATATAACATTGATAGTAAAAAAGAGTCACATTATAAGTTTTTTATTGATGTGAAAGTTTGTAGAAGGAATATTAAAAACAAAGAACTTTCTAGGTTATGTTAACCCCTCAGAAACATCACCATATCGTTAATACATTTTTGCAACCTATCGCAAAATGTGCTAGCAACAGAATCGAAATAAGCTTCATTCGAATCTCCTACTGCCTCGTGAATCTGGGCAGTAACATCAACCTTTCTTGCAGGAATAGCGCAATGAACCAACACCTTGGCCACCTAAGTCTCCAGATCTTATACCATTAGATTTTTAGCTGTGGGAATACATGAAGAAAAAAACTGATTGTACTGTTCCTACTGAAGAGGCTGATGTTATTGCTCGGATTCCGAAGCAGTGGAAGACTTGAATGAAGCTTATAACGTTTATACTGCTTGAACATTTTATGATAGGCTTCGAACAAGTATTAACAAAATAAGTAACATTTTTGAGGGTGAAAATTAAAGAAATTTGCTGTTTTTAATATTTCTACTCACTTTTATTTTACTTGTGTTTGTTGAGATCAAATTAAAAATTCAGGATGCTACTTCATTTTGGATATTTCCCAAAAACGACCCCGATTCCGGGATTGTCGTATACCTCATTTTAAGATAAGATTAATTCAAATTTTTATTCTTTCTTATCTGTACTAGATTATATCTATCGTATCAGTAAAATATTAAGTCTATCCAATATCCCGCAACTTCATTTGGTTAGTTGAGTATAAATTGTATTGTTAACTGTATTCCCCTTCAGTTTTGATAAATAGGTTATATCGTGAAATGTGAAGGGTTTTCCAAGAAGAGGTTTCATTTTGAATAGCCTGCTATCTGGGTATCTTTTGAGTAAAATTTATGCCATTATTAGAAAAGAAACGGTACATGCTTCAAAGATGCACTGGAATTGTTAAAATTTACTACAAAATGTTGAAAATTTTGCAGTTACGGTTCACCAAAGTAAGGCACTTTTGGATCATCGTGAAGCAGGTTTGTCGATTTATCGTCGATCTTCGAAAACAGGCATTCCACAAACGACATTACACCGTATTCTGCATAAAAACTTAGGTCTTAATGCTTTTAAAGTTCAGTTTACAGAAGAACTTAGGCCAGTAGATTACTTATGTCGTATCTTCGCTGATTGGATCCTTGAAATGCATCAAAATGATATGGACTTTCATTGAGAAATCATCTTCAGTCATGAGGCCTATTTTCACCTCTCAGGCTACGTTAATGAGAGGAATTGTCGCACTTGGGGCTCGGAAAATCCAAGAATGATTCTTGAGAAGCCTCGAATCTAATGCGACTCACTGCTGGGCACTCTGAGACGATGTGCATGGCTGTTTCAGTGTCCTCAAGACACAGCCTGCATTCATCGTCTTCAGCCAGACCAATTTTATGTAAATACGCTTTCAGTCTGCAGTGACCTGTCATAATTCCGACATAATTCTAGTTTGGCCCTATCCAAACCTAGCGCTAAGTTCGCCATCTTTTTGTTCGAAGCTATTCTAAGGAACACCTTCGAATATTTCAGGCCAGAATGACTCCACCCGAAAGACTCTAGCATTGAGTTCATTCTGCGTGTTATCGCCTGCTTAGCCACGTCATTTGGTATTCCCAGGAATAGTTCCGGTCTTACCAGAGGCAGCGCAGCTCCAGCAAACGCCAGCCAATCTGCCTCCTCGTTACCCAAATAGTATGAGTGGTTCGGTATCCAAATCAGAGTGACTCTGTTATACATAACGAGCCTGTTTAAAGCCGTGCGTCAACTCCAGACCGTTCTCGAGGTTCTAGATCTGGATTCCAGAGCTTTTAGTACTGACTGACTATCAGTAAATATTTTGTTATTGCTGTAGTAGATTAGCCGTTTTATCAGCAGTTCTGCAGCGGTCTTAATAGCAAATATTTCTGGCTGGAATATGGTTGCGTTTTGACCGAGACTCAATGAGATGTTGATTCTCGGTTTGCTTCCATAGACTCCTGCTCTCGTTCTGTTTGTCGTTCGCGAGCCGCCTCTGAACAAGCCAAGGTCGGTCCTCAATAGAACCTCAGCATGCTGGGTCCATTCGTCTCGGCTGAGGACGATAACATTGATATGGCGTTCTTGGCTAGTGACTTTTGACATTAGATCCGAGGGCAACGATAGGGTACTCTTCGTTAAAAGCTCGCCCAGCAGTCCTGAGCCTCCCATCACTATTGTCTCTGGCCTGTCGATCGCCACTTGATATAGTTTGTATGTGGTTCGTTCCGCCTCCCTCTGCACGAGTAGGTGCAGGGCTGGTAGATTTAGTAGGACCTCCATGGCTGCCGTGGGTGTGGTGCCAGGCGCACCTATAATTGCAAGGCAAGCCTGTCTCTGTAGTCGGGTGAGCATATGTTGGCCAACCGTTTGTTGGCCTTTCTTCCACCACGCTACAGCGCCATACATTATCCGTGGTCTAATTACCATAGTGTATAGCCAGTACATCTGCCTTTGCTTTAGATCCCAGGTTTTACCATAGATCCGCCTGCAAGTCCAGAAGCCAATTTTGGCTTTATGACATACTTTATGTAGTTGTGCATTCCAACTGAAAGTTTTGTCCAAGACCAGGTATTCAGCCTCAAATAAGAATTCTATTATTTCACCACGGATAGTTGGCGGTTCTAAACCATTCAACTTTCGTTTTTTAGTGAATGGTACTATAACTACCTTTTGTGGGTTAAGAGACATGTCTTCCCTTATACATAATTTGTCAATAGTGTTCAGTATCTCTTGAAGGACGGCCGATATCGTCACCTCCGATTTACCTTTCACTATGATTGCCAGGTCATCAGCAAATGCTTAAACGTCGACTCCTCACAGCGAAATGATCGCTAGTAGGTCATCAACGAGAAGGGTCCACAGTAAGGGCCAGAAAATACCTTCCTGCGGACAGCTATGGCCAACACTTTTTTGGGGTCGATATTGGAAGATATTGATGTGGACGACGTTCGTTTCCAACAAGACGACACTACGACCAAGCAACGAAACAATCGTAATTTTCCAAGAAAAGTTGTCTGGTCGTGTTATTTCTCGAAGAGGTGATCTTAATTGGCTACCGAGATCTTATGATTTAATAACTGTATATTTTTTTCTCCAGGGCTACGTGAACGATAAGTTCTATACCAATGCTATTAAATTGATTCAATACCTTAAAGATGGAATTCGTGAATTTATCGATGACATACAGCAGTAAATGTGCGAATTGGTTATGGAAAATTTCATAAAAAGAATACGGTGCTGCAATCGCAGCCGTGACAGCCATTTGGCTGATATTAATCTCCATACATACTTTACCCTTTTCAATGATATAAATATCCATTGATTTCTCTTAAAACGTACACGTGTTTTTAATATCAAAATGAAACCTTTATGTCAACAACATGAATAGAAAGTCGGACTTCAGGCGAAAGTTTTTCTTCAATTTATTAGTACCGTATCCAGTTTCATGAATATATAAAATTTATTCAACTGTCGATATATAAGTGATAAAATTTCTCATTCAGTCAGTGCTTCCACCTGTAACAATCACGAATCTCAGACATATTTCAAGCTGGATTCAGAATTCGTGTTTTCCCGAGGGCTGCCAAATACACGAATGAATATAAATACCTGGAGCATTAGTGGGACACGGCTTGACGGTTAGGTCTGTTTATGGGTCTATTACCTTCTAGCACAGATACGAAATTCTTGGAAGTCTATGTTCATCTCTCAGGTGACCTATCCGAACTAATATAGTTTCCAACTTGAAACACAACGACGTGTTTCAAGGAATTTATATCTCGTAGTAGTAAGAAGGTACACGAACATAAAAGGAACTATGTGAAAAACAACTGAAGATTTTGACGAAAAGTTATGTAAGTTCTCTATGCCCTATTTTTTACTGAAAGGATATTCAAGCGCCAAATTTAACTATTTAATCATGTTTCAATGTAAAGTCCGTCTTGAAAGTATCCGGAAAAAACAGAGCCCAATTGTAATCATTTTGTATATATTTTTAATTCTTGAATTAGGAAATAATAACAAAATATTCATCTTATTTACTTATGCAACCTCCATTTAACTGTAAATACTTGACTTAAAGTCAGTGATGGTAGTTCAGGACTGTAAAACTGACTGAATTAAATCATCTTTATTTCGTGGCGCTGATCGTTCAACTTCATTAGTCCCCATATGTTTTCAATGCGACTAAGATCTGGTGAAGCTGCTGGCCATAAAATGGTTATCACTTGGTGTTCTTCATTTAAGCTTGAGTATAGGCCGAAGTATGGCATCTTACATTATCCTGCTGAAAACGCCACTCCTCTGGATATAAAGCATGCGCCGTTTCAAGGAGAAAATCGTTTAGAATACCCCAATACTTTTCACTATTAATATAATAGTACCATCAACTATACAGAGAGGCGTAGCATCATGCTTAGATATTGCTCCCTAACCAATTATTTTGGTGGGAAATATGAATATTTGAACGGTAACAGGTTGTTTCGATAGGATTTTAAGTGATTTCCACCAAGTTGGTGAAAACTTTCATTAAATATAAAGAGACGTTATTACAATTATCTTGTTGAAAACGTTGACAAATTTCTATTCTTCTTTCCTTTTGTAAAGGTGTCATTATGGGGATTATTTTGGTTTCCTTGATATGTAGCCTTGCCTTTTCAGTGACACATGGACGATTTCTGGGCATACTTACATACATACATACGGATTGTGTTGTTGTTGTCCTAAGGCCAATAAAGCGTTTAAATTGTTTCCTTTAATCTTACACGGTCTTCCTGAAACTGGTCTATGCCTCATATCCTTGCCATGATTTATCCTCTTTATTGTCTCATATACAGCACTTTCCCCAGTTCAGTCAATGGCACAAGTTTTTCAACGTTTCAAAAACCTTCTCCATACAAATAGTTCACCAGTTTTCTTTTTTTTTTTAGTTGCGACATTATTTCAAAAATGGTACCTGTTGGCAAACAACAATATTTGACAAATAGTGTTGCCATGCAACTTTGGCCATTGCCGACTATCTGCACAACCTATTTTATACATTACTTTTGTCTTAGGATGTTACAAAAAAGAAGTATATTAAAATTATGAAAAATAATGAATTCCGGATAGTTTCTAGACGGACTATACAATGTTTCATTCTGAGAGTTCAATGATTTCTCCAGAAAGGAGATCGTAATCATTATATATTCTGCAGTAAAAGAAATAAAATAATAATATTTATTTCCAAAATCATTATCTCACAGGTGGACAATAAAGTAGAAAGCTGTCAAAACAAATCAATATAAAAATCAGAAGAACACAGTCATTCATCTTCTAAGACAGAAGTCTTTGAATTCTGCATAAGAGTATGGTTCCCAATTCAATATAAAGAAAAAAAGAGCCTTGCGATTGTAATCTGATATGTCACCAATATCTTTCGATAGGAGATAATACAATTTACTACTCGCATAAAGAGTGCTTTTTTCAGTATAGGAATATTTATGGATAACTGTAATTTGACTGAAGGTATAAACCATGTTGTTTTTACATTTCTGTTCAGTAAGAATTGACAAATTATCATGGAAACACTCACGCCGCATCAAAGTTTACAAATTGTTGATATTTATTTTCAAAATCAGTGTTCTATTCGCCAAACTTATAAGCACTTCGTGAAATTTATGGTTTACATAATCGTCCATCAGAGCAGCTTATTCGTCGAACTATGGATAGATTTCAGACAACATGTTTTCTACTCGATGCAACCACAACAAGTAAAGAACTGAACGTACAGAAGAAAATATCGATGCTGTGAGTCATAGTATTAATGATGATCCAGATTTGTCTACTCGTCGACGTTCACAATAAGTTAGACTCTGTGCATCCACCACATGGAAAATTTTGCGTAAAGATCTTAGTCTACAACCATACAAGATCCAACTGGCTCAAGAACTAAAGCCACTTGACCATAATAAACGTCGTTTGTTTGCGAATTGGGTCCTAGAACAGTTGAAGTGGATCTACTTTTTTATCGTAAAATTGTGTTTAGTGATGAAGCTCATTTCTGGTTGAACGGCTATGTAAATAAGCTAAATTGCCATATATGGAGTGAAAACAATCCTCAAGAAGGTCTGCATGTTCCATTGCATCCTGAAAAATACACTGTATGGTGTGCTTTACACGCTGGAGGCATCATCGGTCTATATTTCTTTAAAAACGATGCTGGAGCTAATGTTACAGTGAATGGTCCTCGTTACAGATCGATGATCAGTGATTATTTGCTTGCTGTAAATTTGAATGGTATCGACCCAAAAGTGTTTTGGTTCCAACAAGATGGTGCTACACCTCATGCTGCTACCGTAACAATTGATTTATTGAAAGAAAGATTTGGCGATAACATTATTTCGAAAAACGGTCCAATTAATTGGTCTCCAAGATCATGCGACATAACTCCATTGGATTATTTTCTTCGGGCTTATGTCAAGTCATTGGTTTATGCTGATAAACCAGAAACAATAGACGCTTTGGAAGCCAACATAACTCGTGTTATTGATGAAATAAGGCCTGAATTACTTGAAGAAGTGGTCCAAAATTGGTATGGTTGAATGCGGTTCCTCAGAGCTAGTCGTGGTGGACATACGCCGGAAATTATTTTTAAAACATAAATGGCATAAAATTATCTTCCAAAAAAAAATTTGGCTTCAATCCCAATTTCAATGTGTTTTATTTCAATTTAAAGTTCTATCAATCTGAAAAAACCACCCGATAGTTCCTGCAAGATGACCTAATTTTCAAATTGAACATAGTGCTGATTGCTAATTTTTGTATTACAAAACTTATGAACTTATGGTTCTGTAATTGGATAAGTCATTAGGGTTTTCTTTTTTGTGACAAGGCTTCACAAGTGATATCTTTAATGCATCCGGAAAAATTCCTGCTTTGAATGCAGAATTAATGATGAAACAGAGTGGACCCAGAATGTTGGATATATGGTGTTTTATTATGAGGAATCTCATCATATCCTGAGTAAAACTTGTTCGGCATCTTCTTTACTGTAGATAAAATCTCGTTCTCATCAACTTCAAACAAGTAAAAAGATCTAATAATGCTTTTGTTAATTTTGTAATTCTGCTTGGGGCTTGACCTGGTGTGTGATGAAACCTCTGAAAAGTAAGTATTAAAGTTATTGGCTAATTCAGACATTGCTCTAGAGTCTCTTCGGTCTGTATTCTCAAAAGGAAGTTTAGTAACAGGCTTTGTACTTCGGTTTGTAACCTCTACTATAATATCCCACACTGCTCTTGTTTTATTATCTGCTTTGTCAATAATAGATTTATGATGATTTTTTTTTGTAGGCTCAAAGTGGGATCATAAGATATTTTCAGTTTGTTATAGACATCCAATAATTCTGGTTTATATCTAGAAAGCACTCTCTTCAACAGTTCAGTTTCTTCTGACAATTGAACACTTCTTCGTTTTTCAATATTTATTGTTCTGAGTGAAAAAGATGTATCAAATTTACTCTTGAAAATATCAAAAAATTCATTCCATATCCTATTGACTTCAATATCTGAAATTTTATAAATACTGGACCAGTCAACATGTTGTAAGAGATTCTTGAAAAGTAGATTATGTTTTTCACTGTATTATCTTATTTGTATTTCACTGAAATTAAAGTTGGACGAAATAGAAGATATTTTGAAAATGAACTTCTGTCCTGTATGATCTGATCTGAGTAACTGAGGTTTTTTCTTCTACATTTGTAAAAATATTATCAAGACATAACGCGGTAAAGGGTGTTATCCGAGTAGGGTCATTCGAAGTGACTTCCAAGTTATATGTACGCAAAATTTCCAGAAAAGTTCTGCATTTATTTGATGGAGAAAGAATGTCAACATTAAAGACGACATCTATTATTAGACTTGCATTTTCCCTATTTCATTGAACCAGTAATAAATTCAGTTTGTCAAAGAAAATATCTATATTAGGTGGAGTATTAGGTCTGTAAACACATGGAATAAGAAATTCACTACCATTAATGATCAATTGCAAAGCGCAGCACTCAATGCAATTAACTACACTTAACAGTTGGTAATCAAGCCTCTACCTTTTTCTACGAGAACTGCGCATCTACCATGATGACCCTTTCCCCTGCAATAAGAAGTTGCTAACACAAATCCACTGGGTACATAATTTTTAAGTTCCTCTTCTGATTTCCAGTGCTCTGTTATACAGGCCACATTAACTTGATGAACTGATAATACACGTTCAAGGTTTAAGAAGTAAGTAATAATTGCTTGAACGTTTTGATGCAGAAGACAAATACTTTTATTTATCGGTTCTTTTCTAGCTGTGGTTTCCGAAACAAATTCATAAAATCAAACTCTCTCAAGATCATACCTTCCGGCCAGAACATGGGATTGTTTAATTTATCGAACAACACATCTTTTGGAATTCCAATGCTGAAAGCAGAATTCTGCCCTTTTGTCGGTAGTTTTTTTACTTCATTAATTTCATTTCCTTGCAGATCTGACATATATTCCTTAATATCGGTCTCACATACATTTACACTAGCTGTTCGGCCAACATATATCCATTTTTTACGTATAGCTCCTTTGATATTACAATTAACTTTGGGTGCACCAATGCATTTAACCGTTTTTTTCTGTTCATTTGTCTTAATGGCAAATCTCTTGTCAACAGTTCGATTCACACGAGTACTTTCTTTAGTTTTCTTATAACTACTGTACCATTCTTGTTCATCTTTATTGCATTATTCTCATTTATGAAATTATTTACATTTTCTCCAATTCACATCGGTCTGACATTTACTAAGGTTGGTGATATGGATTTGTCATTGTCAGTCAGCAATTCCAGTCTACTGTGTGGAGGGACTGACTTGACATATTGAACGCTTAATATGACAGATTACTTTTCTGCATCTGTAGTTCTTTGATTATATTTTCTGCTGGTTTCTGTGACATGTAGGGTTTTGTTTACATTTGTTTGGAATGATGTGTGTGACTGGACTTTGTTACCTTTTTTTCAGCAATTTTTCATTATTGCACGTCGCTAATTTTTCCATCAATACATCGTGGTTCTGAATTATTATGTTATTATTGTCTGGGGCTTCTTTGAATAACATCCTCAGGTAGGATATCTCAATATTCAGCACTTTGTTCTTTTTCTTGAGTTCAGTTACTTCGGCGATGGTTTCATCAAGATTGTACTTTTCCTGTATACAAACTGATGATTTCTGACTTGCAGATTGCTCCATGCACTTGGGATGAAAACTTTCATTAGATCTAGCGCACTTTACATAATCCACAACCTTTCCTTTACATTGTGCACATTTAGTCTCACTTGATTTAACATTTTTGGCAGATCCACTTTCCGAATAATCTTCTTCAGACGCCATCTTGAATATACGTATGATAATAATATCAACTTGTTAAAAAATCTCACTGGTTGATCATCTGTTGAACTATGAAATATTCCATGTTATATAAGGAAACAAATGTTTCCTGAATGGGACAGAACGAAAATATTTTTGTTTAATTTCGATATGGAAATCTATATCAGCTTTACTGCATTTTCAACATGCAACTTATAAATTATGAAATTTTGTAATGCAATTAACATGAACATACACATTAGAAACGAATTAAACCACCTATTTTGTTGCAGTCACGTAGATTTATCTATCATACTATAGTTCAACAGTAACCGAATACCGAGGTTGGTGGAGAGCCATGCAACCATACATCATAATTCAGTTGGAAATTTCAAGTATTGTTGTCGCCATTCCAGCGAATGAAGGGTTCTCGAGCATCGTATAACATGTGAATCTCACTTGATGAATCCCAAATTGAAACTCTGTCAATCTGAGGCCGTATTCCTCGTGATGGATATAATGGGAGGTTAATTGACTTCGTTAGAGTTAGAGCATTGTTCGCAGACCTAATTTTCTAATTTCTCTGCTCTTAGGATCACATATTCTGCCCAACTTTCCGACTGCAAATCTCGGAACTTGACACGTCGAACTCCTGGTTTAATTATGAATGATTCTAGTTAAGTGGGAGGAACGAAGGTCTGAAGTATCGCATAGAGATGATGAATTCCTTCTGAAAGCCGTTAGTAAATTTACTTGTACATTATGCAAATTTGAACTAAGGTATGACCGGGAGACCTTTCAGCTAAATATATATTTAATGACAATATGGAAGAAGGTCTAACAGTACTCTAAGCTTAAACTTTCACCATCCCAGAATGTTTAAATTTTGCATCGAAATCAACCTCTGCGTCAACATGTGACGCAAAGAAATTCGTGTCATCGCGTTGACGTCTGTAATTCGCTTCTCAAACGTCACAAAAATGAAATAGAATAGAAAGGCCTTTTACTTGATAGAAGAAATATAACAAATTTTAAATATTAAAACATATTGAAATATGTCTGTCTTCTACTTAGTTTAATTTCAAAAAATTTTTATTCAAAAACTTTTTGAATTAAATTTATGTCTACAACAAGCACTGCTTACATTTAATAGACGTATATAATCAAAACTCAATATATAATATCAAATGGAATAAATAAACCAAAAGATATTATATATATAATAAAGATGATCTTTGTCTCGAAACATTATTCATTTACACGTGGTACGTTGTTTGATATAGGTTAGTTTTTTGATTTTGATATTTTGAATATATTTCAGGACTGAAGACGGAATTGCTTAGAATTATATTTGTTTTTTGAAGATATAGTGCATGCTTTGAGAGATTTCTGAATTTACTTATTCGAATATTTAAATATATTAAATATTTCAAATAAATTACATTCTTTGAGAAGTCCTTTAAGTGTGTTCATGTTTTTAAAAGGCAAATGGCGTTCTTGAAGGTAAGACCAGAAACAAATTTTGTCTCCTTTAAATATTTATTTATTAATTTTAATGACTTTCGTATATCTTTTGGTTTATTTATTCCATTTAACATTATATATTGAGTTTTGATTAAATACGTCTATTAAATGTAAGCAGTGCTTGTTGTAGACATAAATTTAATTCTAAAAGTTTTTGAATAAAAATTTTTTGAAATTAAAATTGTAGAAGACAAACATATTTCAATATGTTTTAATATTCAAAATTTGTCACAAAAATGATCCATTTTTGGAGCGCATCTTTACTGGGGACGAAAAATAGGTTATATATAACAATTTCAAATGCAAGAGATCGTGAAGTAAAAAAGATGAACTGCCTCTTAGCATTTCAAAAGCCAATATCCATCAAAAAAAGGTGATGCTGTTGTTTGGTGGGATTTTATGGGAATCGTCTACTGTCATCAGCTAGAGAAACTGAAAGATGCACTTCAATAGAAACAGCTAGAATTACTCAGCAAAAAAGGGGAAGTGTTCCACCAAGATAATGCGAGACCTTTAACAAGTTTGCTCACTCGCCAAAAGATTTTACTGCTTGAATGATGTACACTGCCACACCCACCATATTCTCCTGATATGGCGCCTTAGGATTATTATTTACTCCGGTCATTGCAAAGTTTTTTGGACGGGAAAACCTTTACTTCAAATGAAGAGGTCAAAAATCATCTGGATCAGTTTTTGGCCAGCAAAGACCAAAAATTTTATGAGCGTGGAATCCTGCTACTACCAGAAAGATGGCAAAAAGTGTTGAACCAGAAAGGCGAATATATAATTTAATTAAATATTTATTCATTATACGCAAATTGTCTCTTATTCTCCCTAAAAACCCAATATATTTAAGGATGAAAAAATATAGAAAAAATACTGACCTATATCCTATGCGACCCTGCGATGTTAGAGTTTTCCATTATCATCTGAGGAAACTGTATTTTCACGATTATTTCATCAAAATTTGACAGAAACATACTGAAAGTATATATAGGTTTGCGCGTTTTTTTTTCGAAAATTGAAACTTTATTGTGAAAAATTGGTTATACATTTAAAGTTTAAAGTATTGTCCGTCACAGCAATGTCTGATCTGTACGGCTGTATTTATTTCAGTAATTAAATTCTGCTGAGGTTCCACACAATTGTATTGTTGTGATATTAAAAAATTCTTGAAATATTACACTCTTCCAAGATAATAAAAAAAGGGGTTTTTACTTCATAGAAGGATTATTTAAAAATGGTGAATATTATATGTTTAAATAAAAGAAGATTAAATCTTTGATTAAAACGTAGTCTATTATTGTGACATAATATTGATAGATGACATTAGAAGAAAAATATTACCTGATGACTTTTGATCTCATGTATGATGTAATAATTACAGTCAAACAGAGAAAGAATGTTAGGAATTTATTACGGCACACAGAAATTTCATGACTTTATATATAATTCCCACGTAGATGTTCAAACTGATCATAAACCTATTATATCCATGATGAAAAAACCATTTTGTAAAATCGGTTCAATGAGACTCCAACGTCTGAAAATCAAACACTTAAAATATTCTCTTAATGTTTTCTATTTCCCTGGAAAGGATAAGCATTTTGTGGATATGTTATCTCATTCTAGTTTAAAAATTGAATCCAATGATTCGGAAATGCTAGAGATGATGAGAGACGGTAAGCAAACATATGCCTATGAGCGTTGACAAACAAATCGAACTTAGATTAGCCACAAGGCAAGATACAACCCTCATGAAAATTTTTGATTATTATTATAAGGTTTGGCCGAAAACAAAATTCATACCTTATGAATGTAAACATTTTTATAAGATGAAAAATTCTATCTTTGTAGAGGCCGGAATTGTTTTCATTGAAGACAAAATCATTATTCCAACATCATTTCAAAAACAACTCATTGAAAAACTGCATACCAAATGTCATCTTGGTACAGGTAAAACTGTTAACAAAGCACGTAAGCATGTTCACCACGGACACTACACAAATTTTGCAAGGTACTTTAGGTTTTTATTATAACATATTATCATTTGGTTTTAAGGGAGTCCATAAAATACTTTGCAATTTTTGTGTAGTTTCTGTGGAGAACAAAGAATACGTGGGATTTTTAGAAGTTCACTTCATTCTTATGTTTATTCAGATAGCTATATTCAGTATTGTCTGGTGATATATATTTTGTTGATTATTTTATTTTTCAAATATGAAGTAGGGATGATGAATTTCCGTTATAGTAATTCTTAATTGCTTTTTGAAGATTTTTCCGTCTCATTAGAGACGGCCCTGTCGTTCGAAATTAGTTTGTCATTCGATACTTATGTCTTTTACGTTGATATGCAATCTAGCAGTTTTGAGATTGTTTCAAACTGTTTAATTTAACCGACACTTGAGATTATTGGTTTTATAATTATTATATATGACCTTAGAAAACATGGAAAGTCAATTAGAGATTTGGATATATTTATGCCTGTTAGTTTCATATGACGCAGCATTTGGAATTACAAACTGACTCTATCCTTCTTTACTTGCATTAATTTCATAATTTTTCTGTAAACAATGAGAAGGTTTATTTCGTTCATTCAGTCCACCTCCAAATGTACCTTCCAATCAATCACGTTAATTTGAATATCAAAACAGATATAATCTGTTAGTCTTCTACAATTTTAATTTCAGAAAAATTTTTATTCAAAAAACTTTAAGAATTAAATAAATGTCTACAATAAGCACCGCTCATATTTAATAGACGTATATAACCAAAACTCAATATATTATGTCAAATGGAATAAATAAACCAACAGATATAAAAAGTCATTGAAATTAATAAACAAATATTTAAAGGAGACAAAATTTTGTTTCTGATCTTACCATTAAGAACACCAATTGCCTTTTAAAAACATGAACACAACTTAAGGACTTCTCAAAAAATATAATTTATTTGAAATATTTAATATATTTAAATATTCAAATAAGTTAATTCAGAAATCTCTTAAAACATGCACTATATCATCAAAAAACAAATATAATTCTGGTAATCTCTTCATCGGTCCAAAATAATATTCCAAATATCAGAATTTAAAATTTTTTTTTCAAAGAATTTTAAAGTTAGTCTGAAGCAATCATCCTGTAAACACGTGTTGAGGTGAGATATAGTGAAAGTTATTTGATTTTGATATTTGGAATACCAGAATTCTATTTGTTTATTGAAGATATAGTGCATGTTTTGAGAGATTTCTGATATTTTTTGAGTCCTTAAGTTGTGTTCATGTTTTTGAAAGGCAATTGGTGTTCTTAATGGTAAGATGAAAAACAAAATTTTGTCTCCTTCAAATATTTATTTATTAATTTTAATGACTTCTTTATATCTGTTGGTTTATTTATTCCATTTGACATTATACATTGAGTTTTGATTATATACGTCCATTAAATATAAGCGGTGCTTATTGTAGACATTAATTTAATTCTTAAAGTTTTTTGAATAAAAATTTTTTTGAAATCAAAATTGTAGAAGACTAACAGATTAAAACTGTTTTGATATTCAAATTCTGTTATATTTATTCTATCAAGTAAAAAGCCTTTTTCTATTTAAATTACGTTAATTCCCCTCTTTTGGTTAGAAGGGATGAATCGAGCACCCCTATTATTCAGTCTTTGAAAAGACTGTTGAATCATTATTATTCGTAATAGTCAATGTGTTCGCATGCTACATCATGCATTATTATTCGTAAAAGTCAAAGTGGTCGGTCGCATGTAGCCTTTGCTACATCATGCATTATTATTCGTAATAGTCAAAGTAGTCGCATGTAGCCGTAGATACATTATGCATTATTATTCGTAATAGTCAAAGTATTCGCATGTAGCTGTAGCTACATTATGCATTATTATTCATAATAGTCAAAGTGTTTGCATGTAGCCTTTGCTACATCATGCATTATTATTCGAGTAATAATCGAAGTTGTCGCATGTAGCAGTAGCCAGTAGCTACATTACGCACTATCATTCAGTTAGTCAAATTTGTTATACGTAGCTTGTGACATTTGGGTCCAAGCTATCGCGGTTAGTATTGTTAATATAGTAATCCAGTCGATTGCCAAAGTATTGGCAAATTGATTACATTTGTTGTTAGTATAATAATCATACCTTTGACTTGGTTTATATACAGTAAACCAAGAACTTAATTCGCTGCTATTATAGTGTATTACGAGTGTTTTATTTTAATTCCTTAACATTTTCGTTGGTTTATCTTATTGGATAAACAAACCTAATTCATCTTCGAGATAACTGAATACAAGTGCCCTTGAAGTGAAACTCTTCGTCAACTAAATCAAAATTACAGTCTACTGAACCTTTCGGAATTAATCATCGAGATTAATTAATTTGCATTTGCCTGTTACTTCAAAATACCGAATTAATAGGTAAAATACTGCGGTAAACCTCAGTAACCGTGGTACGTTACAGAGATGTTCTGCATGTTTTAGGAATTTTTGAAGAGAGCAAGATGTTTTCGAAGAAGTTCTTGAGGTTGTTTTGCAATTTTGGAAAGTAATTTGGTTTTAATAAAACAAGGAACGAAACAAAAGTTTGTTACCCTTCAAATATTTATTTAGTGGATTTAATTGATATTATATATTTCTTTGAATTCTATTATTCCATTTGGTACTGTGTGATGAGTGTTTAATTCTATATGTCGACTAAATTGATACGGTCTGTTCTTAGATATTCATTTAATTTAATTCTAAAGGTTTTAGAATTAATTTTTTTTTAATTTGCAGGAGGTAAGCAGAATGAATATGAATTTTAAATATACATAATTTAAGGATTTCATATGTATACTAAAATAGAAACTCTAGGACTCTCTTTTAATTATTTAATATCGAATAAATTCTTTCGATCAAATGTCTTCTTATATTTAAAACTAAATATTAATCTTTAGCAAGAATATAATATAATTTTTATTTTAAATTGGTTAAGTACTTGTGATATTATAATATCACTAGATTATTTCCGTAATTCAGTTTCCTTTCAGTTAAACGGAACTAATCAACTACCGCATCGCATCGTTCTCGAAAGAGTAGGGAGACCGGTGCAGAAACATTATCTCTGTTCCGATAAATACGGGCGTTCTCATTTCAGTCAATACGTTTCCATTTGGCCGCCCCGGAACGCCGTTAGAATGTTAAAGTAATAATATGTCACTAACTCACCGACTGCGTATAGTTGAATCTGGGGGGCTTCAGCTCCTTGCCGTCCATAATCCAGGTGATTTGTGCAGGTGGCCTGGAGCCGTACGTTTGGCACGGGATCTCGTACTTCCGGTCGGCAGATAGGGGATTATTCATGCCGAAGATTTCTACGCCCAGAGGTTGAACTGAAAATATATATTCATTTAGTTGTGGGAATACTGCTGAAATGAGCGAGCCTACGGTTATCGGAATTGTATCGATTCGAGGTGCCCCAGGGAATAAAATAAGGTCGGATCGAGTGATGAAGAAAACGTTTAAGGTTAAATTCATAGGAGGTCTCTATATCGTTTACCGATTCTAAGATATCTTCAACATCTTTATATACGGTACAGGAAACGTAGATTTGTAGGGAAAGTTTACAGAAACATAAATGACACCTACACAAAAGACAGAATACATAATTTATTCACACAGTTCAATACAGTTTGTAATACACT
This sequence comes from Megalocaria dilatata, assembly GCA_034642435.1. Lineage (NCBI taxonomy): Eukaryota > Metazoa > Arthropoda > Insecta > Coleoptera > Coccinellidae > Megalocaria > Megalocaria dilatata. The sequence goes on along the minus strand of CM067856.1, from coordinate 73,879,308 downwards.
GAACATATACAATAGTATACAATGTAAGTGAATGAATCAATAGACCGCTAAAGGCAAGCCTTGAAAACGGGGTTTCAATTTAACGATAATAAGTGTAAAGAGAATAAACCCAAGTGTGAAACAAAGAAATGATATTGAAGAAAACAAAATGCAATACACGACGATTGTATGAATATATGTATATTCCAATGTCGTATCGTCGACTATTCAACAAGCCAAGAAGAAATTTGAACATGATTTGGTCAGCTCCAAGAATAGGAAGAGACTCTACAAGTATCTTCGCTACTGCATGAACAGCAAGGTTGAAAAACCCTTTGCTTATGACTCTGCCGGTGAGGCTTGCGAAAACCTTTCTCGGGTTGCTGACGTGATGGCGCAATCTTTTGCCTCCGCTTTTGTGTCGGAACCTGACGATCTAATTTCTGATCCCAATTGTCGATGGAGTGGAGAGCATGAATGTCGATCGGGAGCTGCTCCTAGGATACCTCTCTAAGATGAAGAAGCACTCTGTCCCTGCTCGCGATGGATTTTCTTCGCAACATTCGCTACATTCCTGCACCGATGTTTTGGCTGAGCCACTGTCTATGATATTTTCGTATTCTCTTCAATCCTCCTCCCTCCCTCAAGTTGTCAGCTTCTGTTACACCTATTTTCAAGAAAGGCGATAAGCTTTATGCTTGGAATTACAGACCAATAAGCTCAACATCTCAAGTTTACAAGCTGCTGGAGCAAATAATTAGCGATAAATTGATATAGTTTGTCCTACAAAACAATATTGTTCCCAAGGAGCAACATGGGTTTCTTCCGGGTCGGTCCATCATCACGAACCTCCTCTCCTGTGTCAACGATTGGACTAAGTGCATAGAATGTGGCTGTCCGGTGGACGTTGTTTATCTGGACTTTGCGCGAGCATTTGATCGTGTCCCCCATCGTCGTCTCCTGAGGAAGCTTGAGTTCTTGGGAGTGAGAGGTCCTCTGCTTTTGTGGATTCGATCATTTTTGTCGCTTTGCACTTTCTGGGTGAGGGTCGGTGATTGTTTCTCTTCCTCTGATATGGAAGTCCTTAGGGTTCGGTTTTGGATCCTATCTTGTTCCTGTTGTACACTTCTGATATCCCTCGTCTTTCTTCATCCAATTGTGCAATGTTATCAGTCGACACAAAGCTTTACAACTGTCCCTTGGTTAACGCGGGACACCTCCAGGAAGACCTCATCAAGCTCTCTGAGTGGTGTGGGAGGTGGTTGCTAGCTCCTAATATCGGGAAGTGTTGCGTGCTCCATATCGGAAAAAAAATCATTACTTCGTTGGCTAGCAGAGGCCAGCTGATATCTCTCAGCATTGTGATCTGGGTCATACCGTCACGGATGACGTGAGTTGGTCTACCCACATTTCGACTGTTGTGTCTAGAGCGAGACACTTCACCTACCATCTGTCTAAAACTTTTGCAAGTTGCGATGTAGCCACTAGCAGGACTCTCTACACAACCTACGTGAGTCCTATTCTGGAATATGCGGGCTCTGTTTGGTGCGCCAATCTGAAGGGATCTTTTGGAATCTGTCCAGCGGTGGAACACTCGTCTTCCATTTGGCATAATTCACCCTTATTACTAATCGTGGCTGCGGTTGTTTGAGCTGCCCTCCTTTTCAGATGAAGACAAGATGGGAAGATCTGATTACCACATATCGAGCACTTCACTCCCTCTTCGGTACGGATCTCTTACCTCTTTCCACTAAATCAATATCGAGCCTTAAGAGGACACCGTTTTAAGCTTGCCAAGGAGAATTTCAGGACGACACCGAGGAGCCAGTTTCTTCCCAACAGAGTGTTCGAAGCGTGGAATCGGCTCCCTGCTGAAGTTGTGTCATCGCCATCGGTGAATTCTTTCAAGAACGCTCTGGATGGATGGTCTACACAAGTTCAATAATTAATTACATTACGTTTAATTACTTTCACTACTTAATTGTTTCACTTCTAGAGTACTTTCATTTTATTTTTCTTTTTGAGTTTATAGGTTTACCTTTACTCTTATCACTTTTGTGATAATAATAATAATATCTCAAGAAATGAGTAGTGTGCAGCTCAAAAAAACCGACAAAGATAATATGAAAGAGATTTAAAAAAAATTGAAGACCAAAAACTCCCACACATGAAGCTACAAAAAAAGCTAAAAGGCAGTGAAAACAGACCATAATATATTTCAATAATAATATATGTTACTAACATCAGCATCAGCATCAGTATTTTCAACCAATGCTCTGAAGACAACCAGTTTTTCATTCTTGATTTGAAAAGGTGATGAGAATTGATTTTTCCGTTATAGAATTTTGGTGCAAAGTACGTGTGACATCGCTGCAGCATATTCTTATTTGCTCTAGGTAGAACTAAGGTGTTTGATTTATTTCTTGTATCATATTCATGTTCGGAATATACCAGTTCTGATTTATATCAATGTTGTCTACAAGTTACAGCGAGGACAAATAGCTGTCTTACATCAACTAACCAGAAATCCAAATATAACTGCTCTGTGTGGTAAGTATATGGTTTTTTATAGATTACCTTCAATATCCATTTCTGAATTTTTTCCAGTTTTTTTAAGTATATATTTGAAGCTGCGCCCCACGCTACAATGCCATACCTGAGGTGTCTTTGCACTATAGCATAATATAAAATCCGCAACTGTTCTATAGTGAGGATTCGTGATAGGTATTTGAACTTATGTAAGGTATTTCTCAATTTATTTGTTACATGATTGACCTGGACATCCCATAAGGAGAGATACACTCGCTCAAGCCTGAAGAAAAAAAATTAGTCCATCGCCGCTCTTTTTCTGAAAAGTATGCAATTTTTTGAGGGAAAAATTTCTTCACATAAGGAGAGTGCCATTTGATATTTGAATTTTTGATCGGCTATAAATGAAAAATTCATGAATAATTTATCAAAGTTTTGAATTAATTGAAAAGATTGAACCTCGACATTCACGAATGAAGAACAAAATCATTTTTATGACTTTCACAACTGGCCACAGTACCCTATCCAATCAACCCAATCTTTCAGTACATTGTCGATTGTTTGGAGCTTATATCGTGAATGGTAACTTTCTGGGAAAATACTCATCTCAAGGCATGCGATCATTAGCCCATTGACCGGAATGGAGACGCATCGATTGGTCACGATGCTTCATTTCTTGCCTTAGTTGAACTTTGTAAGCCTTTCTAACGAGGTCTCTATGAAAAATTTTCCTCAGAGAAGTGCGGGAAATGTTCAGTTCTTGAACATGATGACGAGTTGACGCTAATGAATACTCACATTCTGGGCTACAGCAGCAATGTTTCCAGTATTTCTCACTGGACGTACGTGAATGATTTGTTTCATCAAATAACGATCCAATTTCACAAACACACATTTTTTGATATTAAGCATAGATTTCGTATTTGAGAAAACTAAATCTAATTATTCAATAAACTTACACAGACTAAAAAATCCACATGCAAACTCTAAAGGCCGATATTGGCGTTAGTACACAATCGCATATTAGCTGGTTAATGGCCGAATATTTTATTGAGGCCTTAATCTAGGGACGTTCTATTGCTCTCTAGAATATTGTGAATTTATATGAATTTTCTATGTAAGGAGACCAGGAAGACAACGAGCGATAGAAGCCTACCTCTGTCTTGTCAACTATCTTAAGTCACTCGTCTCGGGCAATAAGTCTACATTTTGCAATGTTAGTTAAATTTAAGTTTCCTTGATTATATATATATATATATATATATATATATATATAATCAAGGAAACTTAAATTTAACTAACATTGCAAAATGTAGACTTATTGCCCGAGACGAGTATATATATATATATATATATATATATATATATATATATTCTTGTACCACAAATTTGTACTGAATTCTGGAAATATTCTGGTTTGTTACTCGGTATCGAAGGACCAAAAACTGACGTCAAAATAACGTGGAAACTGGGATCTAGCCGCTTATTGTTATTTCCCTCGAGAGTGGTGAACAGTTTTCACGTATATAGAAATTGTTTTGTCAACTTAATAATAATATAAAATATATATATATATTTATATATATATATATATAGGAGTACAAATAAGTTTCCGCCGTTTTATTATAGATGGCGCGGCATGGAGTTTCGGTTAGCGTTCGCAGATGATAACCGGCTTAAAAAATAGTTTGGACATTCAAGAGCAACATAACCTATTTATATCATTGATTTTATATTGGTAAAATATAATTTTTATAAGTTGATTATGTCAAAATTTGATCCAAGTAAGCGTCATTTGCGGGAAATATTAGTTTACTTCTTTAATTTAAAGAAATCTGCTGCTGAGGCGCATCAATTGCTCGTAGAAGCATATGGTGAGGGAGCTCTGAGTGAGAGAACGTGTCGAGAGTGGTTTCAAAAGTTTAAAAACGGTGATTTTGACGTAGAAGACAAAGATCGCAGTGGAAGGCCAAAAATTTACGAGGATGCAAAATTGGAGGAATTGTTGGAGGAAGATTCATCTCAAACACAAAAAAAACTTGCTCTAACATTAGAAGTCACTCAGCACGCAGTCTCACATCGTTTAAAATCATTAATATTTAATTTGTGTTAAAAAACGGCGGAAACTTATTTGTACTCCTAATAAATACTTATAAGATAGTAGACTATGTCCCTGTTGATACGAGTTTGTATTTCATATTATATGTATTTAGTTAACGAAACAATTTCTATACACCACCTAGGGTAATAATGAACGGCCAGATTCCAATTACCACGTTTTTTTGACGCAGTCCGTTGGTTCAGTTCATGGTCCTTCGATACCAATTAACTAACCAGATTATTTCCAGAATTTAGTACAAATTTGTTGGTGCAAGAAGAAGCGTAATAGTTAACAGTGTGCGATTAGTTTTCGAGTGCGCGATAGTACTGTGAGGTGAAGAGATTTCTGTTTGTCATACGCAAAGTGGTTAAAAAAACATGTGGTGAAAACTTAGAAAGAGCTACAACTACAAGAAAGCAGTATAAATCGAGATTAAACAGAATCATAATCTTCATAAAAATAAGATCTTCTTTAATAATAATGATATTTTTATTTTGCATTAAAAAAATTAGAAGTATCGCAAAAAATAAATAAATGCAAAAATGGCGGAGTCCAGATGAGCAACTTCAAGAGTAACTCTCTGATCTACTCAACCAAAAATATTGAAATAATAATTATTTCTCTGATCAATAAAAAAAAAAAACAACTGCAGAGACACAAAAGTTTGAACAAAATTTAAACAATTAGAGTGAGGAGAGAAAAACCAACAAAAAAAACGGTGAAAGTACAAAACGATATACATATCAATCGCCCTCAGTATCTGTATTTAACTTTCTATATTGTCGTTCGAAGGCGAGTGGTGACTGCCCACAAGAAATCGGAAGAGCATTGAAAAATCTTGCTTTATTGAAGGAAAAGCTCCTATAGAACATAGCAGTTCTATGAAATAGAATATATAGTATATGATTGATTTCTTGCGAATATTTAAAGAGTGGACAGAGGATCTAAATCCCAAGTGCTTGTATAAATAGCTAGGTTTTTTAAGAACAATTATACTATAAAAGAAACATGCAATATGCGATGCAATTCCCTCCTCTGTGCCATGCTCAACTAGCCCGTCATACGGAACCTATAGAACACGTGCTGTCATCTCATAATTCCATGAATGAGCCTAAGGCAAGAGTTGTGAAAGAGTTGGATTCTTTTTTCATCATCTCAGGCCCATAAATGACGTCGTAGTGGTTTAACAATGTTAATACTACTCTCCATGAGTCGCAAAGAAGTATCTTTGCCTTCCTTGGCAAAAAGTGACCTCTTCCATATGAAAATTTGAACATAATATATGCTCTTTTCATAGAATCAGAGACATGGGAACTGATCCTGAGGAAACTATCGAATATAAGTCCAAGGCTCCGAGAAGTTTCCCGGCACAATGGACCCGTCAACCCTCACCCTCAACACATCTCCCAAACCAACAAGATCGTGTTGGCGGCCGAAGAGCATTATAATGCTTTTCGATAAATGCATTTATCTTGATTAAGCAACAAGGAATGTTCAAGTGCCAACCTCTGCAAGGCTTCAAGCTACTCACTCATACGTTGCAATTTTCAGCGACATCTGTGAGTTTTTTTTAGGAAGGGGGAGTACTGCAGCTCTTTTCCAGCAGTCTGGAAAGACTGACTTTCTAATGCAGGTATTTATGATTTGTGTCAAAAATGGAAGAACAAACAAACAACCCAGTTCCAACAGGAACATACTCATACCGTCCAAGCCTGTCGATCCTGATTCAATCCAGAGACAATTTTAAGTATTTCTATCTCATCGACCTCAACGAAATTAAATTTGAACGTAACGAACCTGTGAACATCCCCCTTGTGAAAATTTCATATAAATTTTCTGTTACGAGACTAGATAGCCTACGAGCTATACGTGGCTACCTTGGTCTTGTCGTCACTGTTGCTATCGTTTGAAGTCTCTGGTCTCGGTTTGTAAGTTCACGTCCTTCACAATATAAATTAAAAATGTGTTTGTTTATATATTAGGCTCACCTAAACTTTTAGTGTTGTGAATAAAATTTGAATTTATTTCGCCTATTTAATATTTTCGTATTGCAACAATTAGATACCGGCAGGTATATAGCTTAAAGTAATATTCATATTTAGTGATTGAGACAATTTTTGAATATGTGAAAATTGTTGAGAAGTGTTCACATATCGTTCAATTAGGGAACCTGGAATAGAAAATTCAGGTTCATCATTTCGAGACAAATAACAACAAGCGCCATGATCTCCGCTTATCACGAAAACTGCCCATTAAGATGTAAAAAGGATAACAGAAATTCATCTTGGTGGAATAACAACCTAAATAAACAAAGAAAGGAGGTTCGGAGATTATTCAACCGAGCCAAAGTGACCGGTCAATGGAACAAATATAAGGAAGCTCTAACCTTCTACAATAAGAGCATTAGGAGGATCAAGAGGGACTTGTGGGGCAAGTTCTGTGAGGGTATAAATGATGCCTCCGGAACTGCCAGAATATACAAGATTCTCTCCAGAGAGCCAGTGAGAACAACCGGTTCGCTCAAACGGCCGGAGGGTGGTTTCACTGGTTCCAGAAAAAAATATTGGAGCTCCTTGCGAACAAACACTTCCCTGGATGTCAAATCTTGGAAGATACAAACGCCAGATCCAACCCGGACCATTTAATCTGGCCTGGGAGGGGCAACTAGCGAATATCCGAATATATAGTCACTGCACAAGCGGTTAGAGATGCCATAAGGTCTTTTAAACCTTTCAAAACACCGGAGGTAGACGGAATATTTCCAGCCCTTCTTCAAAAGGGCATGGATGTGTTGATTCCGCATCTGCTAAAATTATTTAGAACAAGTCTGGCTTGGGGGGTTATCTCTACCAGCTGGACACTAACTAAAGTGGTATATATACCAAAGGTGGGACGAACAGAACCAGAACCCTCTTTGTTCAGACCAATAAGCTTGACATCGTTCCTGCTGAAGAGTCTAGAAAAGGTGATTGATGTCCATATCAGGGGGAAGGTGCTAATTGACAGTCCCCCTAGCCCTTATCAATACGCCTACCAGGCTGGCAAATCGGCAGAACTTGCATTGCATAATCTGGTCGGAAAATTAAACCAATCTCTCGATAATCGAGAGATAGTACTAACAGCGTTTCAGGACATTGAAGGTGCTTTTAACAATACGCTGCCGGCTTCTCTCGCTCAGGCAATCGCTGCGAGAGGAATCGACCCACTAATCTGTAGATGAATATAGGCAATGCTATGCGCCAGAACAATAACGACCTCATACCAGGATGAGGTCTTCGAGTTCAAGGCTGCGAAGGGCTTACCGCAGGGAGGTATTCTCTCACCCTTACTGTGGACGCTTCTCATTGATGACCTGCTAGCGATCATTTCGCTGTGGGGAGTCGACGTTCAAGCATTTGCTGATGACCTGGCTATCATAGTGAAAGGTAAATCGGAGGTGACGATATCGGCCGTCCTTCAAGAGATACTGAACACTATTGACAAATGGTGTATAAGGAAAGACATGTCTCTTAACCCGCAAAAGGTAGTTATAGTACCATTCACTAAAAAACGGAAGTTGAATGGTTTAGAACCTACGACTATCCGTGATGAAATAATATAATTCTCATTTGAAGCAAAATACCTGGGAATAGTTCTTGACAAGACCCTCAGCTGGAGTGCACACCTAGATAAAGTGTGTCATAAAGCCAGAATGGGTTTCTGGACTTGAGGGTGGATCTGTGGTAAAACCTGAGGCCTAAAGCCCAGGCAGATGTACTGGCTATACACTATGGTAATTAGACCACGGATAGTGGTCCACCACGCTGTAGCGTGGTGGAAGAAAGGGCAACAAACGGTTGGCGAACAAAAGCTCACCCGACTACAGAGACAGGCTTGCCTTGCAATTACAGGTGCGTTTCGCACCACACCCACGGCAGCCATGGAGGTCCTACCAAATCTACCACCCCTGCACCTACTCGTGCAGGGGGAGGCGGAACGGACCACATAAAAACTATATCAACTGACGATTGACAGGCCAGAGGCAATAGTGATGGGAGGCTCAGGACTGCTGGACGAGCTTTTAACGAACACTATCCCATCGATGCCCTCGGATCTAATGTCAAAAATCACGAGCCAGGAATGGCATTTCAATGTAATCGTCCCCAGCCGAGACGAATGGACCCAGCATGCTGAGGTTCTATTGAGAACCGACCTTGGCTTGTTCACAGACGGCTCGCGACCGACGCACGGAACAGGAGCGGGAGTCTATGGGAGCAAACCGAGAATTAACATCTCATTGAGTCTCGGTCAAAACGCAACCATATTCAAGGCAGAACTATTTGCCATTGAGACCGCGGCAGAACTGCTGATGAAACGGCAAATCTACTACGGTAAAATCAAAATATTTACTGATAGTCAGTCAGTACTAAAAGCTTTGGAATCCAGCTCTTGTACGTCAAGAACACTCTGGAGTTGCCGCACGGCTCTAAACAGGCTCGGTATGTATAACGGAGTCACTCTGGTTTGGATACCGAGCCACTCAAAGTATTTGGGTAACGAGGAGGCAGATCGGCTGGCGTTTGTTGGAGCTGCGCTGCCTCTGGTAGGACCGGAACCATTTCTGAAAATACCACATGACGTGGCTAACGAGGGGATAACAGGCAGAATGAACTCAAGGCTAGAGTCTTTCTCATCGTCTCAGAGTGCCCAGCGGTGAGTCGCATCAGATTCGAGGTCTTTGGCCAGGCTTTTATAGCCCACCGCGAACTGAAAAAATTACCCCTGAACAAAATTATCGGTTTCATCCAAAAACTGGATCTCGCCGGGGAGATATAAATTAGGGGTGAACGACAATAGTCCGTGCGGACGCAGTGGTAGGGTGGACAGACGCCCGCTCGCCATAAATAACACAACATAACAACATAGATCTCAAAATTATAAGTGTGGATAGCTCAGTGGGAGAGCATCGGGCTCGTGACCGGGAGTTCCTGGTTCGAATCTTGTTCAGCTGAAAAATAAATTTTCTAGTTGGACGGGTGTCTGCCACCATTTTACTGTTGGGTCAAAAAATAACAGTGCTGTGACCTAAAGTGGCGCAAGATTGCAGTAACAAAGCCAACCCAGAACACAACTGAACCCCTAACTCGCACAAGCTGAAAAAGCTTCTGAGGGATCTTAACAGAAGAACTTTGAGTATCAGGATAATAATAATAAATAATAATAACTACCACTTTTTCTTGCGAAACTACGATTACGCCATTCCACAAACAAAAAGAATTTCTGAATAAAATCAAAAGCAGGATATTTAGCTTGGAGTGTTATATCCGAATTTTGGTGAAAATTTCAGGTCTTTTCGTGGAGTAAAAGATGACAAGGATATTCCTTTTATCTGACAATTTGGATAATGCTTGCGAATTTATTGCCTATATACACGTAAACAATTACTTCATTATACGCTTCAATGATTGATATATCTTCGCATGAAAAAATTGAAAATTTTTGAGAGACCCAGAAAAAGTAATACAATAGAATTTTCAAATCATCTGTAATATGATCCGAAAAAGTCAGGAAATTATTACAGAAAAGATTTCTTAACTCTAAAAGAATTTAATTCCGCTGACTTCGAGATTTTCACGTTATACCTCAACACCTATATCAGTTAAATCCTCATGTTTTTTTAATCCTATATATCACACACTTTGCACGAAAGGGAATCGAGTAAATTGAAATTCATTGTGAAGGTAATGGCATTCGAATGTGATTGGCAGCCGTCAAATTCCCAGCTGCAGTGAAACGATTTTGAATATTTCATAACTTTTGACAGAAAAATTCAGTCGAAATATGTTCACCGGCTCAGTACTATATCGTAGAATATTCATATGGTTTTTGAGAAAGGAAAATTGAATCGAAGATACGAATACACCATTAGGATCCGAAGAACTGGTTTATTATATTAAATAATAAATCAGGACACGAAGAAATTTTCATTATGTTTCATGAATGGAAAAATGATTAATTTGGTTATATCTTTGAGGAAATAATAATACTCCACGTGAACTTCACAGAATAATAGTTAATTCCTAACATGAATATTTTCACTCAAAAACTCAGCTCTTACAAACAAAAAATTACAATTGAAAAAATTGCATTATTTTTGATTTCGTCGTTTGGCGTCATAAAAACGTATTAATGCAAATATATTACCACAACATGAACATACGTATTCATAAAAATCAATTATTACAACATTATATAAAATTCTCGAAATTAAATATAGATAAAAAATAACTGAACAAAAATATAATCCTCTTCATTTATAGGAATATCAACTGGCCTGTGAATCATATTGTTGAAAGTTGATAATCTTGGATTAATAGGTTGGTTTGATTTTAATGTGTAACAATTTAGCTACAATTATATTTTAATATGCTCGAGCCCAGTCGGTATAACTGGGTCGTGAGCCTAATCTCACAATTCCACAAAATGAAAAGACACAACTCCCTGACAAACAAGTCACTCGTTTAATTTACCACAAGTAATTTTTCTTACAAATCACATATATACATTTAGAAGTAATAACAATTTACTATCTAACACTAGAGTAAGTTTTAAAAAATATTATTACCGACAAAAGAAGAAAAATATACATAAAATGAGAGATTCTCAATGTTCTTAATATATACAAAATTTAAAGTTTCTTAATGTGACATGAATATACAAAATTTAGAGTTTCTCAATGTTACTTCCCTGGTTGGTTTAGATTACAGGCTGATGTTTTGCCAATCAAAACAGGTTGTGGTTTTTTAGGTCGTCTCAAGCAGACTGTTATGTGGTTCTTTGAACTTAATAGCTTCAACATCTTCGGGCAACCATCTTCGGGCAACCAGGGTACGTGTAACTATTCCTCACCAAGAAAACTTCCAAACTCCAGGAACAAATAACAGGGAAATAATCCAAGAGAAATCCAGGAAAAATATTCCAAAGGAAAAATCCAGAAAAAGATAATCCAAAAAAAATCCAGGAAAAGATAGTCCAAAAAAAAACCCTTCTATGAGGGTTTTTTATCTCTAATCTTCAAGAAAAATTAATTTGCTAAAAATAAATTTTATAATATTCAGATTGTAAACAACTTAACTCTGCAATCGTGAACCGGAAAAGAAAGAATTCCTTCAGATCAACGCGCACATGACGACACATTGACGAAGACATTGTCAAGAAAGTACCGGGAATTTTCAATTAGAACAACATTTTTACATTTAATCGTCAAAATTTATTGGGTCGCCTTCAAAATAGGCTCCATTTGCTCCAATACATCTATGCCAACGGCACTTCCAATTATCGAAACATTTTTTATAGGCACTTTCCGGAATGGACTTTAGCTCTCGCGCCGAATTTTGTTTTGTGGCTTCAATCGACTCAAAACGGGTGCCACGAAGGGGCAATTTTAGTTTTGGGAAGAGGAAAAATTCGCAGGGAGCCAAATCCGGCAAATACGGTGGTTGCTGAAGCACGTTTGTTGAGTTTTTGGCGAGAAAGTCAGTCACAATCGTAGCTCGGTGAGAAGGCGCGTTATCGTCATGCAAAATCCATGAGTTGTTCGCCCACAAATTTGACCGCTTCTTACGGATACCCTCACGCAAACGTTTCATAACGCCTAGGTAATACTCCTTGTTTACCGTCTGACCCTCTGGAACGAATTCGTAGTGCACCACGCCACGGATATCGAAGAAAACAATGAGCATCACCTTCATTTTCGAGCGGCTTTGGCGTGGTTTTTTCGGTTTCGGCTCATTTTTTGCCACCCATTCCGATGATTGCTGGCTTGTTTGCATATCGTACTCGTAGACCCAGGTCTCATCACCAGTTATAATGCGTTCCATGAATGTAGAATCGGAATTACAGCGATCCAGCATGTCTGAAGCAACCTGTTCGCGATGACGTTTTTGAAGAAAATTCAGGTCTTTCGGTACGAGTCGTGCGGCCACCTTTCTCATGCCCAAAATATCAATCAAAATCGTACGTGCGGACTCGTGGGATATCTTAAGATCATGTGCTATCTCTCTCAAGCTGGTACGACGGTTTTCCAGCACCCTTTCCTTAATTTTATCGACGTTATCTTCGATCGAAGCCGTCGATGGGCGTCCGGAACGAGGCAAGTCTTCGACCACTTCACGACCGTCCTTGAAGGCTCTGTACCACTGATATGCACGAGGTTTCGATAGAGCCTTATCACCAAAGGCATTTTGCAACATTTTCAATGCATCGGCACACGAAAATTCATTTGCAACACAAAACTTTAAACAAATTCTTTGCTCAACGTAATCACCCATAGTAAAAATCGGCACGCACTCTGACATCGACTGACTTAATCAGCTGTTGCAAACACACTAGTTGACAGATCCCGCTCAAGCTTGGCATAGTAATTAAGGACAGTGGTACCAACCTAGAAAAAAAAAAATTTTACCTGCCTCATTGCCCCGCCAGATTTAAATCGATAATTCCCGGTACTTTCTTGACAGAATGTATATCCCCATTTCTTCATTCACCGGTCTTCTCGATAAAACTGAGATACTAGCGAATAAACTCGACGTGTAGATCGCTACAAATTAAAAGAGATTTTCACTTGATAGAAAGATTATTACAATATTATAAGTATCAAACAGAGTTATTGTGTTAACCTCCTACAGATTTTAATTTCAAAAAAACTTTAATTCGGAAAATTTTCAGAATTTAATTAAATGTCTTAGAAAACACAGTTTCAATTTAATGGACATAAAATTAACACTCATTACACACTACCAAAGGGAATAAAAGAATTCCAAAAAATATAAATTATTAATTAAAATTACTAAATAATTACTTGAAGGATACAAAATTTTGTTTCGCATCTTGTGATGTGAAAACCAAATCCCTTTAGAGAAATGCAAAACATAACTTAAACAACTTCTTCAAAAATAACATACTTCTAATAAGATCCTTCTAAAAAATTCCTGAAGCATGTAGCATATCTTCAAAAAGCAATTTAGAATTACTCACAAACCATAAACTCCTCAGTTCTACTTCATATTTAAAAAATTAAAATAATTAACAGAAAATATCTTACCAGACCAGCGAAGTATCTTCCTTTTTCAAACAACAGAATAGTGAATTTTTAAAATTCCTAGGTATGGATAGAAGTTTTTTTAGAATAAAAATCTGTAGGAGGTTAACAAAATGATTCTGTTTGATATTTAAAATATTGTAATAATCCTTCTATCAAGTAAAAATCTTATTTTATTATTTTATTGTATATATTATAATTCTAATTTGGTTCATCACTTATAAATATTATCATTTGAATTTAACGGATTCCTTGAAATACCTTGCAAGCTTTGGGTAATTTTTGTGACGTACATAGAATACGTAGGATTTTTAAAAGTTCACAATATATCTGGTGTAGTAAGATATTTTTTGTTAATTATTTTTATTTTTTAAATATGAAGTGGGACTGAGGAGTTTATCGGTTGTGAGTAATTTGAAATTATCTTTTGAGGTTGTGCTGCATGCTTCTTATTTGAAGTAAGTTATTTTTGAAGAAGTTCTTGAGGTTATGTTCTGCATTTCTTGACAGATAGTTGGTTTTTATATTACAAGTACGGAACAAAATTTTGTATCTTTCAAGTATTTTTTCAGTATTTTTAATCAATAATTCAAATTTCTTGGAATTCATTAATTCCTTTTGGTACTGTGTAATGAGTGTTGATTTGATATATCTACTAAATTGAAACTGTTTTTTAAGACATTTATTTTATTGAATTCTAAAAAGTTTTTGAATAAAAGTTTTTTGTAATTAAAATCTGTAGGAGGTTAACAGAATAAATTTTTTTGATATTTAAAATATTATTTTGTATGAGTGCGGATTTGTAAAGAATTGAAAATTCACGTGAATTTTACGATTTGCTGATGATTTAGTCCATAAAATGAATACTTACGTACTAGTTCGAGGAAAATTAACTCTTAACAATATAATTCACTGACTACTTAGCATTCCAATGAGTTAATTGAATCCGGGAGTTACTTGTTGGTCCGGAAATAAGTCGATTTAAATTTTTTTCCTCAATATCGCGTATAGAGATTAAAATTAAATCGAAAAAAAGTTAATGGATACTACCCTCACAAAGACTCAACCGTACACACGTGTTTCGTTCTGTCCATTAACTTTTTCTATTGCTCCAAGCAATTTCCTCCTTATTCCTTTTTGTATTGAAATTAAATTCAAATTAGCTTGTTGAAGTCAAAGTGAAGTTTAAATAATCTACAACAAAATTTTATAATCTCTAAAGCGCCAATTAGAATTTTTCGTGATATAAATAAAATAAAATTTCAATCTATACCACCTCTACTTCAATTAACTAGATTCCATAATGAGAGTTAACATGGAGTCCTGGACTATTAAAATGGAATTGCTTTTTTTTAATTTTAAGTCTTATTTCAGAATCGAATAAAACTTAAAGTGTCATTTTCGTTTTCTTCGAACGAATTTACTTAAATCGACACCAATAAGTTTTACTTATTATAGTTTAGAAGATATTCAAAAAAAAGAAGTTTAAACGAACGAGCGTGTTAGATCTTCTGAAAGCAAGCATTTATTAAGTGCATAGGTTATCTTGTAGACAAACGTAAATTGACTATCACTCGGGAGGGGCTTTCAATATTTTTAATCCTAATTAGAATTATTTTCTGAATCCTCTTAAAATTTCAATCAAAAACAATCTTCTCATAATTTTTAAAATTGAATTAAATAAAATGTATTTCAGGAAATCAATAGAATTATCAAACATATGTCAGGCAATCAACCAATGAAAAAAAATATAGAATATTGACTGAAATTACTTATTAAATTACATCCGATACAGCTGTTTCAAATGGACATTATGAATATTGAATTTTATTCCAAAAAATTCTTCAAATAAATTTATTAAGCTTTTCCCTTTTAAATTTTTTTAAATATAGTACCTTCACCAGAACAGCTGTATCAGATGAAGTTTGCTAGGTAATTTTCTTCTGGTTCTCTTTTCGGTAGATTAATTTTCATATAATATCATTTATATATTTTAAATATTTCTATCATGTAAACAGAAAAGAAGTGTTTCTTAGATATTGTATTCATTATAATTTTGAAAACTTTTGAATGAAATATTTAAAGGTTTGATACTGCTTAGTTCTTAAAATATTGAAAAACCTGTTCAAAGTGATATTCAAATTATGTTTATTCATAATAATTATAGTTTGTCTTTTTACCCATGGGCGTGGCAGCTTTCTGATATCTGAAATCTGTAATCATATCTTCTCTTCACGATATTTTCTCTGAAGGAACAGAGTTTAATGAATGCTGTAGAGCTTGCCTGGGTTTGCTTCAGAATAATTCCGAGCAGAGATGTATTGAGCAGAGAGTTTATGATATATATTTTATTGATTATTTTAACATCGAAATTAATTTCGACTGAAGAGAATAGGTGGAAATTTCAAACGCTTTTATGCAGAATGTGCTATATTTTTTTTTGTAGAATAAAAAGGACTTTCCGAATTCATAAGGACCATTTTTTGAGATGAAATTTGATATTCATAAGGTGCGTTTGAAAAAGCACCATCGGATGAAGTTTTTTAGGTAATTTCGGTACGCTATATTATCTTCTGATTTTTTATCGGTTGATTTCCACGCATATGCTTCATAGTTTCTTATGTATCCTAAAAAACAAACAGTATTTCTGAGACATTTCATTTCAGAAATTTTCAAGAGATTTTTCAGATTAAAATGTGTAGAAGTTCAAGGGAATTATTGTGATTAATATTCAAAATACCTTGCAGATTTTCATTACCGTGGGGATATTTGAATCATTCTGATCATTTCTCTGTTTGATATCAGCCTGATAACTATTCAAATAATTTTTGTAGTTTTAAAAGATATCTGTGAGCATTTTTGGTTTTTTGCTTTAGGAAATTTGGGTGAATTACTTGAAAAACCTATATAAACAACAGCAGACCCGAAGTGATCCTAATAACCCCGAGATCGTAACAGACGACAACATAGTTATTGGAGAGGAAGATGTTAAAGTGGCTCTCAAAAAATTTAAGAATAGAAAAAGTCCTGGAATTGATGGAATGACCAACGAGTTGCTTAAGTACGGAGGTGATAGCATCATAAAACAACTGGTAATCCTGATAAATAAGATCCTGCAAAACCACAAAATACCTGATAAATGGAGAATCAGCAAGACAATACTCCTCTTCAAAAAAGGCGACAAAGAAATACCATCTAACTATAGAGGAATCAATCTACTTCCAACTGCACTCAAGCTAACTACGAGAATCCTTACCAACAAAATCAATGAACATATTGCACTTAGGGACGAACAGCAGGGATTTCGATCAGGAAGATCATGCACAGACGCCGTATTTGTTATAAGATAAATCATTGAGAAATCTATAGAATATAGCCGACCGACTATCATGTGTTTCATAGATCTGGAGAAAGCATTTGATCGCGTACAGTTGAAAGATGTCATACACTTGCTTCATGACAGACAAATACCCTACAACATTGTAAAAACCATCGAATATATATATATACAAAGCTAACAAGATTCAAACAGAAATTAATGGTGAAATAACAGAAGAAATAGACGTTGATATTGGCATCCAACAGGGTGATTCCCTGAGTCCTCTTCTCTTCAACATCATCATGGACGAAATAATTAAACACATAATCAAACTAAGAGGATACAAGTTTGGGAACAAGGAAATTAGAATACTTTGCTACGCCGATGATGCAGTATTGATCGCGGAGAACGAAGACGATCTTCAAAGACTACTGCATCAGTTCAACATAATAGCAAAAAAGTTCGGAATGATTATATCGACATCAAAAACTGAATGCAAGAACCACATCAAAGATGCCACTTAGATGTAAGCTGGAAATTGATAACCAGGTTGTACAACAGGAGATGTGGTTCAAATATCTTGGCGTCGAGATATCTGGATTTGGTGATGGAGATGGTGATGGAGGCGGAAGTGAGAGGACAAGCTATGAAGGCAACAAGAACAGCCGCATGTCTCAACAACATCGTGTGGAATAATAAGCACATTGGAATTGAAGTTAAGTCTAGAATCTACAGATCGACGATTAGACCAATTCTCACGTACACTGCAGAGACCAGACCGGAGACCTCGAGAACGAGTCAAATATTGGAGGCTGCTGAAATGAAAGTGGTGCGCAAAATGGCAGGAAAAAAACTCACTGATGTGGTAAGGAGTGAGAACATGAGAGAAATGTGTGAAATCGATGATATCAATGATTGGGTACTGAAAAGGAAACAGCAATGGAATGAGCATATCGACCGCATGGATGAAAACAGAATTGTAAAGACGGCAAGAGACAAGTCACCAGTTGGTCGTAGGAGTGTAGGAAGACCACGCAAACGATGGAGTGATAATTTACATACTTGAACGAACACAGGCAAAGAAGCGAAGAAAAACAAACAATATTGCTTAATAATCAGAAAGAAGAAGAAGAAGGAAAGATATCTTGATTCAGTCATTCCTATAATGAATAACAACTCACAAACATATTAATCTAGCTAAATAAATAAAACTAATCAATGTGACAATAGGACGGACTATCATACATAACCAATCCAGAATATATCTCAATGAAGAATCATTTGCTAGTTATTTTAACTATATAAAATTGGAGAGAAATTTAATGCGAAAAATAAAAATTTACATTTAATTTTAAGCAGATTTGTCTTTTCACCGGCCAATTCAGGCAATAATATAGTAATTATTTCAAATAAAAAAAAAAATTCAGTTCTATTTAATTTCCGGATGAATTTCGTGACGAATGATAATAATATATAGGTTGAATGAAAAAACCGTAATTATTTTGTATGTTTTTGTTGACGTATGATTTCATCAGAATATGTTTATGGATCTTTCCTATGAAGTTTTACATTCAATAGGAATTTTATAAGACACTTGATATAATTTCAATCAAATTTTACAGATTTCAGGTAAAAAAGAAAGAGATTTGGAAAATTAATCAAGTTCAACGCGAATATAGGTGAATATTTCATGATCCTTATTTCCCGTCTACTTGAATAATTTAAAAGCAGAGAGCCAAGATCGTTACTACTTTATGAATACTTCAGGTTTCTTGAAATCTTTTCAAATATCAGCAGAGATCTTATGGTGTTTTCAGAATATTTTCCACCGAATTGGCTCTCGAATATAATCGTCATTTGAGTTTTTGCGAAAATTAATGATATTAATAATGAATATGTAGATAACTTCCCATTTTAAAGGGTTTTCTTTATAAATGAGGAAGATATCACTTTTATCTAATATCCACTGAACTTTCCTTCGTTTAATTTCCATTTTCCGGTTCGGCTGGTAAGTCATTATCAGGTGAAGATAGAGACAGTAGCTGCAAGTATTTGAATATTTTCTGCAGGAACAATTCATTGAGATATGGGTTCAAAATTGTAGAATAAGTAGAAGTGAATTATGAATATCTGGATTAGTGATAAGCGTTTGTTGATAGGGGTTTTGATGAGGTTTATTAATTTCGAAACATTAAATCAGATTCATTTACATATCTATTCATTATACCGGGTGACCACAATAAAACAGTACAGCCGTAAATTACCGTTCGAATATTTTTTTCTGGAAAAGGCCGGAACAGTTTAATTATTATTCGGAGAACACATTTCACTGCAAATTAATTGGTAGCAGATATCGACTGAATATGTTAAAACATTCCTATTGGGCGTTCTTTTCGGTGTAATCAACTCATTGGAAGCTATGGGTGCATTGAGTAGTCTAGTTTCGGAACGAATTTTATGATGTTAAAAGTAAAAGTATCTTCCTTCAAAATTTTCTTTAACACGTTTTAGTATTTCAGGTGTTATTTCATTACATACTAATACTATTCTCTAGAAAAAATCTTCAAAAGATGCAGAATGACAGAGAAAATATCGAATAAAGGACAATTTAACTATTTAGAAGTAAACAATAGACAATTTGCTATTATTATCAATTGAAATTCTTTCAGAAACTCGATAACTAAATGCACTTCACCCATCAGTTTTATCCGACAAGTTTTTCACACTGAAAGTAACGCCAAACAGAAGCTTTTTAGCATATTCATTAATAGAATGGCACACCCTTTAAACCCTATTGCCATTCAAGATCCTTGAGAAAGTTTTCAGTTCGCTCAAGGAGATGATCGTACACTCATAAATGAACAATCCAAAGATGTCACTCTTCAAATAAGCATTGACCTATATCGACATTTTCCGGAAGAATGAATACTTACGGAATTATCCGATTCGGCTCTTTCATGAAGACGCGTTATATTTGAATTAAATATGTGAATATTTGATTGATTCGGTCTTTACTTGGTGGAAACTCATTTTAATTGAAAAAATATATAAGAGACAGTATTTCAATTTGACAATAAAATAATTGTTTCACCACGATGTGTCTTCTTCAGTTATCTACATTCTATTGACCACTATATATATACATTCTGTCAAGAAAGTACCGGGAATTATCGATTTAAATCTGGCGGGGCAATGAGGCAGGTAAAATTTTTTTTTCCTAGGTTGGTACCATTGTCCTTAATTACTATGCCAAGCTTGAGCGGGATCTGTCAACTAGTGTGTTTGCAACAGCTGATTAAGTCAGTCGATGTCAGAGTGCGTGCCGATTTTTACTATGGGTGATTACGTTGAGCAAAGAATTTGTTTAAATTTTTGTGTTGCAAATGAATTTTCGTGTGTCGATGCATTGAAAATGTTGCAAAAGGCCTTTGGTGATAATGCTCTATCGAATTCTTGTGCATATCAGTGGTACAGAGCCTTCAAGGGCGGTCGCCCATCGACGGCTTCGATCGAAGATAACGTCGATAAAATTGAGGAAAGGGTGCTGGAAAACCGTGTACCAGCTTGAGAGAGATAGCACATGATCTTAAGATATCCCACGAGTCCGCACGTACGATTTTGATTGATATTTTGGGTATGAGAAAGGTGGCCGCACGACTCGTACTGAAAGACCTGAATTTTCTTCAGAAACGTCATCGCGAACAGATTGCTTCAGACATGCTGGATCGCTGTAATTCCGATTCTACATTCATGGAACGCATTATAACTGGTGATGAGACCTGGGTCTACGAATACGATATGCAAACAAGCCAGCAATCATCGAAATGTGTGGCAAAAAATGAGCCGAAACCGAAAAAACCACGCCAAAGCCGCTCGAAAATGAAGGTGATGCTCATTGTTTTCTTCGATATCCGTGGCGTCGTGCACTACGAATTCGTTCCAGAGGGTCAGACGGTAAACAAGGAATATTACCTAGGCGTTATGAAACGTTTGCGTGAGCGTATCCGTAGGAAGCGGCCAAATTTGTGGGCGAACAACTCATGAATTTTGCATGACGATAACGCGCCTTCTCACTGAGCTATGATTGTGACTGACTTTCTCGCCAAAAACTCAACAAACGTGCTTCAGCAACCACCGTATTCGCGGATTTGGCTCCCTGCGACTTTTTCGTCTTCCCAAAACTAAAATTGCCCCTTCGTGGCACCCGTTTTGAGTCGATTGAAGCCATAAAACAAAATTCGGCGCGAGAGCTAAAGTCCATCCCGGAAAGCGCCTATAAAAAATGTTTCGATAATTGGAAGTGCCGTTGGCATAGATGTATTGGAGCAAATGGAGCCTATTTTGAAGGCGACCCAATAAATTTTGACGATTAAATGTAAAAATGTTGTTTTAATTGAAAATTCCCGGTACTTTCTTGACAGAGTAGTATATATATAATATATATATATATATATATATATATATATATATATATATATATATATATATATATATATATATATATATATTGCGTAGTATAGGTTATCGACCAGACTAATAATAAATCTATTACCTTGTTTTCGGGAATGTGGTCTGTATATCAAGAAAACTCCAATTTTCTTCAAATATCTCAATATTTCGTTGATATAATTTTCAACATCATCAGGAGATAAACTGAAAACAGCAAACAAAAAAGGGCAACATCATTTACAGGAAACAAACAAAGATTTTTTTATACAGCACTTACAAGATCAGAGCTTCACTTCCAAAACACAGAATCAAACATTACAAAATTCTTTACTCGAAAAATCAAACATCAAAAATCAGCAACTATATTACATTCAAAAGAGAAACTTCTAATATCCCAAATATTACAGGTGTTTTAAATTGCTCTCCAATAACCGATATGAAACAAAGAAACAATATGGGAAATATGTGACATCTACAGTATATGTACTAAAGTTTACTTAGAATATTACAGTAAATTGTATTGAGGCCTTCTGTATCTGATTTATAGTTTACTGCATTGTTCTCCTTTTTAATGTGTAGCATCTCGAGAAATAATCGTTTCCTGTAATCATTCTCTTGTTGCAATATACTAACGCTGTCAAAATCAAAATTGTGACCAGTTTTTTTATGATGGTCAACCAACGCACAAGAGTTTTTCCCTATTCGGCAATCACTCTTATGCTGAGTTATTCGATTTTTGAGCCACTGCTGTGATTGGCCAATGTAAGCTCCCGGGCATTCCATACATGGCACCCTATATATAGTATTACTCATGAAATCAGTCGGAGTTTTGTCCTTCAGTTTCGAGAATAACCTTGAGTTATTCATTACATTATATCTCGCGATTTTAACCTGCGGATAATCTTTAAACAAATTAACTACCCTATGAGTTAGTTCGTTCATTTGCGGTAATTTTTTGAACTTTTGCTGCGGTGGGTTGTCATCCGTGGGACCATCATAAAAACTCGCACTGAAAATTAACCTCTTTAAGATATTCCTTGGGTATCCATTGTTGACAAAAATATCGAAGAGTGTATTCAAATTTTTACTTAAAAACCTCTGATCTGAAATGTGAGTGACTCTATTCTTTAAAGCTAAGACTGTGTTCAACTTTTGATTACGAGGATGATTTGAATAAAAATTCAAAAAACGACCTGAGGATGTAGGTTTCTGATACCAGTCTAATATCAGTGTGTTGGTATCATCTCTGATAACCATAGTATCTAGGAATGGTAATTTTTTATCAATTTCTGCCTCTATGGTAAATTTTAAGTGTTCGTCAAAGCCATTGAAAAACTGCTGAACGATATCAATTTTATCACACGGTACACTACAAATCAAATCATCCACGTATTTATATATAAAAGGAAAACTGAAAGGGATCCTCGGAATAACATTATCCAACAAATCATCGAGGACAATCATTGCAATTATAGGGCTCAACGGGGAACCCATCGGTGTACCGAATATCTGCTTGTAAAAACGATCATTAAATGAAAAATAAGTATTGTTGAAAACAAAAGCTATCAGAGTCATGAAATTATGTTTGGTTAAGCAAGTATGATCAGCTATTTGGTCCCAACGGTCATCTAAAATTTTTAAAGCTGATTTGACCGGTATATTTGTGAACAGGGAGACAACGTCTAGCGACAATAAAATGTACCCATCTGGTAGCCGTAATCCACTAACCGCATTGACGAAGGTGAAGGTATCTTTTACATTATAGTCCGTGCGATCTTCGAATGACTCCCTCAACATATCGGCCAAAAACTTTGCCAAATTATATGTGACAGAATTAACCGAACTCACTATTGGACGTAGAGGTACATTATCTTTATGTATTTTTGGTAGACAATATAACCTGGGAAAGGTGGAATTGTTTTTAATCAAAAATCTCAGTTCCGCGGCACTTATCTCATTCCTTGCATAAATACATTTCAAAAGATCATTGAGTTTCCTTTGGATAGTCATAGTGGGGTCTCTCTTCAAACTTTCGTATGTTTTTTCGTCATTCAACAATTGCTCGGTTTTACTGACATAATCTAACTTATTCATGGCAACAGTGCAGCCCCCCTTATCGGCAGTTAGTATATAGATCTCCGGATGTAGTTTGAGAAATTTTCCCGTCTTCTCAAAATCAACTTCAATATCCGATGGTCTAACCCTGTTTCGACCCATTTTGTGTAAAAAGTTCGTAATAACATTTGTGGTGTTAGCTCTCACAATGTTAGCATTTTCCCTTGGAACATCAATCACAATATTTTCAACGTCAGTAATAAAATGTCTCAACAGTAACTTGGTGTCAGTACACTCAACACCAAATTTAGGTCCAAGTGACAAAAAATCAGCAACAGGCCCAGGAATCTCAATGCCAGAAATATTCTTGAACCACTTTGAATTATCATAAAATAGTTTTTTACTTTCCACATGTTGTTTCAATAATTTGTTAAATTTTGACATATTAATCGATTTTACTTTTTTAAAAAGTTTGTTATGAGAATTTTCCAAATAGGATTGATATTTATCCAATAAAGTATCCGGTAAAACCAAACCAAGCTTTTTCTTTAGTTCTACGATCATTTTTTGATGTCTCGAGATGCTATTACATGTCACCTTAATTTCCAAAGATAAAACTCTTCTATGTATTCTCTCTATAAAATTATTAACCTGACTATGAAACTGTAGATCACTATCATTTGAAAGAAGCTGACACATATTCTTTGTACTACCCTGAATGTGTCCAGGTACTAAATTAGAAGCTCTGCAGCGTAGCAAGAAACATCTACGGTTTTGTTTGTTGGCAAGTTTCCTACTGGTGTTGGCCCAATGCTTAAGTAGCCTTGTAATACGATTGCCATAGGTGTTACTGATATTCTGATAGAATCCCATCATATATGTTGCGTAGTATAGGTTATCGACCAGACTAATAATAAATCTATTACCTTGTTTTCGGGAATGTGGTCTGTATATCAAGAAAACTCCAATTTTCTTCAAATATCTCAATATTTCGTTGATATAATTTTCAACATCATCAGGAGATAAACTGAAAACAGCAAACAAAAAAGGGCAACATCATTTACAGGAAACAAACAAAGATTTTTTTATACAGCACTTACAAGATCAGAGCTTCACTTCCAAAACACAGAATCAAACATTACAAAATTCTTTACTCGAAAAATCAAACATCAAAAATCAGCAACTATATTACATTCAAAAGAGAAACTTCTAATATCCCAAATATTACAGGTGTTTTAAATTGCTCTCCAATAACCGATATGAAACAAAGAAACAATATGGGAAATATGTGACATCTACAGTATATGTACTAAAGTTTACTTAGAATATTACAGTAAATTGTATTGAGGCCTTCTGTATCTGATTTATAGTTTACTGCATTGTTCTCCTTTTTAATGTGTAGCATCTCGAGAAATAATCGTTTCCTGTAATCATTCTCTTGTTGCAATATACTAACGCTGTCAAAATCAAAATTGTGACCAGTTTTTTTATGATGGTCAACCAACGCACAAGAGTTTTTCCCTATTCGGCAATCACTCTTATGCTGAGTTATTCGATTTTTGAGCCACTGCTGTGATTGGCCAATGTAAGCTCCCGGGCATTCCATACATGGCACCCTATATATAGTATTACTCATGAAATCAGTCGGAGTTTTGTCCTTCAGTTTCAATATAATAATTAATATATATATATATATATATATATATATATATATATTATACCTATTGAAATTTATCGAATAATTGTGACCATCTTTGTATCTGTACGTAATAGTGACTTAAAAGACGTACTTATATACATATAGAATTCTGTGGAGATGAGATAAAAGTGTTTTCCCCCAAAAATTACTACCTTGAGAAAGACGCCTTCCTCTGATAGTGACCATAAAATTAACTCTCATAAATATGTTTGTAATAATAATAATATATATTTATTTGGACACATGAATACATTGTATAATGATTTAAGATTAAAAATAACTGATTACAAACAAACATGAGTTCCCCACTAAAACCGAAATTGTGCGTGGGTAAAATCAGGTAAAATACGAACAATCGTATTGAATCAGGTGATCTAAGATCATTGAATGTGAACCATGGACGTATTAAAATTAGGATATTATGTCTATGATGTGAACATTGTATTAGTTGAAATAAATCAATTGTGAGACATACTGAAGGTCCACTCTTTCCATATAAAATTTTTTAAATATCATACAGATTTCTTCTGTGAGCCTCCTACAAATTGTAATTTCAAAAAAATTTTATTCAAAAATTTTTAAATTATAGTTTGAATTTCTTCAGAACACACTGTGTCAATTAAGTAGACATATAGAATTAATTACTTATTACACAGTACCAAAAGGAATGGAAGAAATTCAAAGAAATATAAATTGTTAACTAAACCTCATTAAATAAATGATTGAAGAGTACAAGATTTTGTTTCATTCCTTGTTCTATGAAAACTAAATTTCCATCCAAAAATGCAAAATATAACCTCAAGAACTTCTTCATAAATAACTCGCACAAAATAAGTTACTTCAAAAAAATTCCTGAAGCATGTAGAACATCTTTAACAAAACAATTTAGAAATATTTACAACAGTAAATCATCAGCTCGGCTTCATGTTTAAAAAGTGAAGATAATTAACAAAGATATCTTTCCAAACTAACTGCATGCTGTTTACTGCACAAACACTAGAATAAAGTATACTTAAAAACATCGTACATATTCTATGTTCGTCACAGAAATAACATAAAGTTTGCAAGGAATTTTATGGACTCTTTTGAAACCAAATAATAATATGTAATGAGCGCGAACCGAAATATATAATTATTTAACATACAATAAAATAATAAAAGGAGGTTTTTTCTTGATATAGATTTAATGCTCATTACACAGTATAGAAGGAAATGGAAGAAATTCAAAGAAATAGGAATTGTTAACTAAAAATTATTAAATAAATACTTGAAGAGTACAGAATTTTGTTTCATTCCTTGTTTTATGTAAACTGAATTTCCTTCCAAAAATGCTAAACATAACCTCAAGAACTTCTTCAGAAATAACTTGCCCAAAATAGTTCCTTTAAAAAAATTCCTAACACATGTAGAACATCTTTAAAAAATAATTTAGAATTATTACAACGGTAAATCATCAGCTCGACTTTTAATAAAAATAATTAACAAAGATATCTTACCAAAATGCATGCTGCTTACTGCACAAACACTAGAATAAAGTGAACTTATAAACATCCTACATATTCTGCGTTCGTCACAGAAATAACATATATATATATATATATATATATATATATATATATATATATATATATATATATATATATATACATCTGCCGAACTAGCTGGCATCCGTACAAAAAGGGTATCGGCCTGCATCCTCGTGTATACTTCGTGTATATTCGGAGTTTTTTTTCCGCACAAGATGACTTCCGGTATAGATAGCGGTCGAGTTGGCATCCGTATACTTTTTACCTATAATGATACAAGTTGGCTGCAGTATAATTTAGTACCAGCCAAGGTGGCACACTGAGATGTTGCCATACTGCCGTATTTCTCTGGTGTAATGAATGGTAATACTCAAACGGTAAATATTACACAGAACGATTGCTGGCATGAAGGGGATTTTTTCAGGGTTCGCTGTTATTCTGTTGCTTCGGATAAGTCATACGGTACGCGAGTTTTGATGGTTCATTATTGTGAATTATTGAATTGATTGATCAGTAGAATTTCTCGTGAATATTATTGAAGAATTAATATTTTTTTAGAATTTTATCACATAGTTTAATCTAATCTTTTTCCTTATATATTTTTCCATATTCTCATATTCAAAACTCTCTCTGTTTGAATGTATTGATTAGAGGCGGAAAAGTGGAGCCTTTTAAGTGTGGATTCTTTATTTTGTTGAGATTTTATGTTTCATTACAAGAAGAGTTCAAGAATTGCCAAAAATTACGTGTTTTCAAGTTAAGTCTGCTGATGATAAATTTTTTGTTGATCCTTCTCCAAAATGAACAATATTCCCAATAGGAGATTAGTTTTTAAACACATCTTTCATTATTAAGGAAGTGAAAAGTTTTTTCGTAACGACAAGATGAATGTAACACTGATCAAAAATGAAAGATTCTCCTCAGAATTTAACTTTCTTATTTTCAGTCGACTTCAAAGGTTTTTTGTGCTAGCTTGTGTATAAATCCTGAATATTTCCGTGTTCGACTTGAAATACCGATACCATCCTAATGAAAACTTTAATTTTTCATTGAAGAATTGGAAGCTTAACATCATTCAATGTAGAAAAAGATAAAAGAGAAAAAAGTTGAAGAATATATCAAATTATATTGATATTTGGTTCACAATCCTATTCCGCAATTTTGTTGCGTTGTGTTAAATCGCTCCACATTTGAAAAATATTCCATTTCGAATTCCAATAAAACGGATGTTTCGAAATAACTTTGGATCGCCCGAACAAACATTTTTATTGCAGGAATAAAAAAAAATATATAATACCGATCTACAATAATATGAATATTTTTGAGTAATTGGAAAGAACTAATTTTTATTTTGTGAATCCATTATGAAATGATTGTCCTAGTAGCGAATAAGTATCATTCCATCCGTGTTAAATATTACATAGTTTATAAATATTGAATTGTATCAGTCTTTACTTGGTGAAAATCCATATTAAATAATTTGAAATAAGGTTATTCTGATTTACACAAATTTTTATTGTTAAACTCACAACAATTGTTTCGCTATCACAGTAGCATCATCAGGCAAGATCACATTTTGAATAACTCAAAAAGTTATTCAAACTGTGATCAAATAAAAACCTGTCGTGTTGGTGCACGAGCAATAAAAAACTCGAACGGAATAAATTGAATAGTGGAAATTTTAAGGGTACGTTTTAACGGAAAAGGTTTGTAGGTATATGTAGATACAAATATGAGAGGGAAATACCGATCTGATGA
Organism: Megalocaria dilatata; assembly: GCA_034642435.1. NCBI lineage: Eukaryota > Metazoa > Arthropoda > Insecta > Coleoptera > Coccinellidae > Megalocaria > Megalocaria dilatata. The sequence continues at coordinate 73,850,814 of CM067856.1, read as the reverse complement.
AATTGAGATTTTGAAATCCACTTCCACTTATCGAATGAACGAGTCGTTTATTCTAGCAGAATTTCGGGATCATCATAAAAGTACCTATACCACAGTATGCTATTGTAACTTACTGTTTCATAGGTTAAATTTTTTGCGTAATGAGGAACCTGTGCGTAGAATATGAAGAAAAATATCATTAATCACGCGATGAAAACGTTCTACAAGAATTTCGAGTATAGGACTTAAAATTTATGTTTTCTTGGAGAAACACTAATACCTCATACTGAAAAATTGGTCATTTTCCTGAAATGTCATATTTCAACTAGTAAACTTTAACCATAGGCATCAAATCGTTATAAATTCAAAAAAAAAATTTTATGTAACTTTTATTAGAATTCAATGATAAGTTAATGTCATTTATATGCTAATGGCTATAAAATCGACCACCTGTAATATGCAAAACACAGATTTCTTATTATTTTTTTCATTATATCTCATCGAAAGTATCTAATTTCGTTCTTGTGGTCCGATCTTTTCAGTTGCCTCAAAAATGATTTCATTGAGCATGACTACCAGAAATATATGACCCAAAAGGAATTTTAAAATTAGAACCAAGTCTTACTAACATTTCTATCACCGTTATTGCAAATAATAACCGAAAATTCAATTATTAATTGTAATTAGGTTTTGACATTAGCTACCAGAAACATTGAATATGATTTAAAGAAAACACTTTATTTCCTCTAATTTTCATTGTTAATAAGGGGTATGAATAATGGTAATAGAAAGCTCTAGAAATCGAGACAGTGTAACATACATTTGTATAACAATTCTATACTCAAATAAACTCGACAAGGTTTTGTGATCAACAAAACCTGATTGATTATTACTGATTTTCCTTGTTAAATAAATTTTAAATATGAATGATATAACGAAAAATATTGTTCAGAAAGGCTTCAACCATGGTTAGTAGACTTGATCGATCGCGCACGGGAAAAGCTCACTTTTAGGACTGATAATGAAATATACTATTAATGAGATGAATGGAGTTTACGGTTGGCTCTAGGTGAAATGGTTAGGAGATCGGTTGTGGTCTGTGTGGGTCTTGTTACTGTTTCCTTACGCCACTTCAGAAACAGCGTTGATTGTTTACCCAAAAGCGAATAATTGCACGGGTAACGGTATAGAAAAATCAGAATTGAAACTTCTAATTAGATTTTTTCGATGATTAACATTTTTGCAAATTTAGAATTGTTTTTCTGAAAAAACGGAGAATCACATGAAAAAAAATACAAGGTTAAGTTTCAATTCGATTCCTTGACATTCCTGTCGACTCAAAGGTTTTTTCACTTTATGATATATTTCAGGTTTGAGGATGAGATCAGTTGGTGGGAGATGGCACTGTTAATCATATGAGCTTTTTTCAAGAAGTTACTGACAGATTTGAAATTGTTAGAGTAGATTTGAAGTGTAAATCGACATATGAATAAGAAAGCGGTCAAAAGCTCCTAAAGTCACATCAGTGCATATTAGAATTTTTCTCCATAATTCCTGAATACGAGCTTAGTGTAATTCGTCGTTATTTACAATTCACAATATTTCAAATTAGAAATTACGTTTCATTTTAGATTTTACAGTTAAAATTTAGATGTCTTTTATTTGAGAGGGTCCGAAAATGAATAACCAGCAGTTTTTCTAATTGATTTTCCGCAGAAATCTGATGAAGTAATCGAAAACTAGTGAGAATGTTCGATGCACATCAAATCTCAGACTTGGCCGTTGTTGTCGAAAGGAGTCTATTCTGTATGAGATGTACGGTGCGTGGTTTCGATGTACTTTGAATCGCAGACTTGGCGATATCGATATCGCCAGAAGATTATGATTTCTGATAGATTTCCGAAACCGCTGTTAAGTAATTACAATTTTGAATTTAATTTTTTCGCAGTTTCCAACGTCACAGAACTTGTTAGTTTTTCGTTCAAACGTTGTTAAATTTCGAATTCTGACGAAAAAATATTCTCGAAAAAAGGTGAATTCAAATAAGTCACATCTGTTGACGAATCTTCTTTGCGTGTTGACATAACAATAGTTGTTAAGGGTTTATTTTCTTTTTAACCTCTTTTCATCATCTGTTTCACCTGTACAAGCATAAATACTCTGTCCTGCTTGTTAAGTTTTCAGTTGTCTGAAGAAGGAATATTTATTTCTCTAAACTTGAGTTACAAAAAATGTGTAAAATATCAATTTATTGGTAGTAATACAGTAATTTCTAATAACTTGTTTTTATGTATTTTATATCCAAATACGAAATTTCAATTCGAAGGCGCTGACGTGCCCTCACCCATGAAGGTTCTGGTAGCATTCGATTTTCTCTACTAACGTTGCTGTACTAACATAATATTTATTTTTTTATTTCATAATTATACGATTCTCACGAAATTCATCTTTACCCCATATCACATCGACCGGATCATTAGTTTTAAAAATACGGGAAAAATAAAGTTTCAAATGTCAATAACTCCTAACCTATTCGACGGGTGTTGCCCAACGAACTCAGCCGAGATACATATTTATGCTTTGAAATTTTAAAAATCTGGGTTTTTTCATTCTTAAGTTGCTGTCTTTACATTCGGCAGGATATAATCACTTAACCACTAATTTTTCATGGGTACGTCCAACCTAGCTGTTTGAGACTCTCTTCAGCTGATCATTCCAAAATTCCAGATATTTGAACACAACATTGTTCCCTGAAACATGCGCGCAAAAACATTTTGAGTAAGCCATTTTAGTTCAGTAAATGTAAAATTTTATGCAGAATTTCATGTGGATCATAACAAAATTTGAAAAAATTTGAAAAAGTCGTCATTCTTTAACTTCTTGTCAAACTTTAATTTGAATGGATCTCTGTTTTATGAGATATTGGAAAAATTACACCAGCCGTTTACCCGCCGTTTACGAATTTCTTCATGGATGAACAAGCGCATGGAAGCTAGTGATCTCACGTCAGTGCTTTTAAAAAAAAATTATGTTCAGCACTATTTATTTTGACGCCGAATCAGAAAGGACATTCCATGTCATATGTGAAACATTATTGATTGCACAAAGGTTGGATGATTCGTTCAGATTGTATTAGGAATTTTTACAGGAAGTAAAAAAAATTCAAATCGAAGCATCCATATTCTTATAGATTTTTATTTTTTTTTATGATTGACAATATTTTCCTTCGTGTTAATTCAATGAAACAGTCGTTGGAAAATGGCAGTGCTTGAAGACGTTTTTATCGAATGTATATAGATAACTAAGTGAATAAATATTATTATTATTAGGAATTAGCTCAGAAATTTCAAATTTTCACGTAGATTTCAAGTCTAAATGGGCAATGCAAAATCTGCAAATATTTTTGGAAATTATTCAAACATTTAATAGCAGATATTGAGCGAGTTGAAAATACTTTTTTGATGAAGTGATAGATTATATTATGAGTAGTCAGAAAAAATGATATGATCATTCATCTCCTCTGGTTAACTATTACTTTTCATCATTATCACATTGTATGGAAATAAAATAAATTAAATCGGATAACAGGAGGGAAATATTACAATGGAAACTTACTACTCTTGTTCTTTCCATTGAATTCATTTTTACTTATTCACTTTTTTTTGACTTATCTACCAATATTATTTATTATTCGAGGAAATATTTTTTTTTGTATTTTTATTTTTCCATTTGATTGTGCGAGTTAGGAGATAGCGTGTGTTCTATGTTCGTTACTGTTTTCTTTATACCACTTTAGGAACTGTGCCCTTAATTGTTTACCCAATAGCGAATGGTCAGACGGTCCCTCGAAACCGGAAAATTTCTTTCCTGGCCCTGGGTTCGAACTTTCAACGTTACGGTATAAGTCCATAAGACCAGGCGCTGGCAAGAATATTACGAAGAAAATATATATATGAATTCATTTACTCAAACAAAATGCTCATAGAATTGGGATACACAAAAAAACTATGTGCAAGGATTGGCTATGAGATTCATGGTGACGCATCAAAATTGGAACGAAAAGAGGATTTCTTTGTAGAAATGAATGTTTGTTCAAACTTGAAATATAGCTTTCAAATTTTCGAATCAAATTCTATAGTCGTGGCGAATAATAGTCATTACCAAGTTGGTACTATTCGAGAGAAAATTTTTCTTCAGAAAAAGATATTAGAAGTCTGCGGAATAAATAAAAATCTTAATATTGAATTGTTAAATAAATAAAGTACCTTTGGTGAAAAATACTCCTTAACTTCGAAGGTGAGACGTAATATAGCATTGATAGAATCAGTTTATTCAATCAAATTCAATCGCCGAGCTGCATGAACGAATAAAACTTTCGATAACAGCGATAATTATCTTCCACTTGTCTTAAAGTCATCCGAATCACGTCAAACTACCATTTTACAGAAAAAAATGATGTATTCTATAGAACCGATACAAGACGCTTGTTTTCATTCAAACGATTAATGAGAAAAAAAACTTCATGAATTTAACGCAATCCAATATATTTCTAATTCGAATACCGCTCCAATCCCAAAAGTTTACGTATCAGCCGAGTGGATTATTCCTAAAGTTTCAATTACTGAGCTGCAAAAACGCATAAACATTTCAACGAAATCAACGAAAATGTATAATCAGTTACACAAAATCGATATGAACTGATATGAAATATTAGGGGAAAACCTTGATTTTTTTTTTTTTTTTATTTTTATTGAAGTTTACAATCTACTTCTATTGAAGTATTGAGCAAACATGCTGTAGGTAGTTGACATGAAGAAGATATTAAATTATTAACCTTGATTTGAATATATTTTTTTGAATTTTCAGATTATGTGACATGACGAAATTTGTCACAAACGTATGCGTTATAATTTTACTATTTTATACCACATTCCAATTCGAAAAGATTTGCAGTTTCGAAAATATTGTAAAAAATAAGAAAAAATTTCGAATATCAATAACTTCGAAATCAAGAGAACTAAATTGCTTATTAATGAATCCAGTAAAAATATTTTGACTCCAAACCTACCTTGAAAATTCAAAGATAGCAAGATATTACCTAGAACATGCACGCAAAAAAATCCATAATAAAATAATAATCCTCAACATCAATACGAATTAATGTCCAACGTAGCGCTAAATAACAATTCGCTCTTTCAGGAAGCCACAGCTGTTCACAGTCTGCTTACGTATCGATCGAACGGAAAAAAAACCATCTTCACCTTCTACTCTTATGAATTCCAAGAAAGAATGCAAGATAATTGCAAAGTAAACAAATCCACGTTGTCAAATGTACTGGATGCCAAGTGAACCGTTGTTTAGATAGCCCCATGAAATACAAAGTATACACGAAATCGACCCGAGCGCCACCATGATAAAACTCAGTGAACCTAAAGTATCCACGGCAGTCGAGATAGGTCCAAAAAGGGTCAAGTTGGCATCCTGCTGAAAATTAGCGCAAACGATAAAGGATGTTCCCTTATATCATTTACCGATGTCACTTCGTGTTGGTAAGTTGGCATCCGTATATTGGATGCCACCTTACCTCGGATGCCATCTATACCGGTAATTTTACATGGGGGGATGCAGCCTTGTACGCTGGATATATATATATATATATATTTTATTGTATATTTGATAATTATATATTTTGGTTTACGCTTATTACATATTATCATTTGGTTTTAAAGGGGCCCATGAAATACCTTGCAAATATTCAAGTATTTAATTAATAATTTTCAGTCAACAATTTATATTTCTTTGAATTTTTTTCATTCCCTTTGGTACTGCGTAATAAGTATTAATTCTATATGTCTACTATATTCAATTTGATTCTAAAAATCTTTGAATACAATTTTTTTTAATTGAAATTTGTAGGAGGCTTACAGAAGAAATCTGTATGATATTTAAAATTTTGTAATAATCCTTCTATGAAGAAAAAACCTATTTTTATTACTTTCTATTCAACTGTATTTTTACTTCGGTTGATTGATCTTGTTGAAATTAGATTAACTAATTCACACGTGGCCTAGTGTTTTGTACACAGAAATTTTCTGATAATAATTATTATTAACATCCAGAGTTGTAAAAATGCGAATTTTCCGTCTGGAATATAGTGTGATCATTATTAATACAATGTGGATGTGGGCAGTAAGCTCTAATCAAGAGTACAACAATACAACAAACATACATCTTGGCCATTCAGAAAGTAAATTTGATTACTCGCTGTGCGTTCAACGTCAAGAAGAAATTTGCAACAACTACTGATCACTTAATTTCAATCATAATTTATGAGTTACATAAAGGCTGGGCCAACTAGAGTTTGCATTTTGAAATAATGGTTATTCCGAGTCTAGCAACACTCCTGTCATTCGTGTTTTGACGGAAAGTTAGTATAATATTTTACATTAACGAAATGGGTCGATATACGCTTGAACAAAACTGCGATAGTAAGAACTTATATCTGAAGTGGTGGATATACTATCCAAATTTTGCATGGAAAATTCGATAGGAATGAAATGCCCTTACGGCAATTTGTGGATCAATTTGTCCGTGAAAATTGGATCGATGTTCGATAAAACAACACTTTCTCACCTTCTCGTCCAGCGAGCACACATGAAAACGGCTCATAATGTGGCTGCACATCAACTCGTCATCGTGATCAAGAACTGAACATTTCTCGCAATCTTGTTTTTTATTATAGGAATGTATTTTGAAAGTAGTTTTTTTACTGTGATTCTTTGGACAGGTTCAATATTTCATTGCAGCATTTTGGTGGTTGTGGTTGTGATTTTCTGTCATATTTTCTGGTTTTATTGATGATATGAATTATTTATTTCTTATAAATATAGTTAGAAAAGATATTTAAATTGAATGATTATGGATAATCATTTTTAATATTATCAATTTTTTCACTTATGTTTTCAATTTCAACTCTTTTCCAATGAATAAATTTATATATAATTTCTTTTTCGAATCTAGTTCAATACCTATTTCAATTTTGATTATAGGATGAGGTTATCGATCTAAACGTATACAAGCAGATGGTGTATTTTTATACTATTGTAGCATCTTTACTTGTAATATTATTCGTTTTTTTTTATTATAGAAAATTTCATTGTTTACATTTAAGGTTTTTTATTTGTAAATTTTCAAGGGTTATATCATATTTTATAATATTAATAGCAGTTCTAGTGAAATTACCTATATGTATGTCGTCTTTGACTTTCAAAAGCTCTTGTTGAAGCTTCGGTGGCAGGATCAATAGTGTTAGCTGGAGTAATTTTAAAATAAGGAAGTTGTGGCTCAATACGATTTTCACATATATTTATTATTTTAGGTATTAATTTTTTTTTTATAGATTTATTTTTAATAGGAGTTATTACTGTTTAATTAACTTACTTCCGACAAAGTAATTTGAAATATTTAATTCATAATATTTATCAAAAATTCATTCATATGGTAAAATAAATAGAGGTTTATACTTGATAGAAGGTATATAAAATTATTTGAATGTTTTTATATTAAAATATTAAAATAATTTTATATATATATATATATATATATATATATATATATATATAATATATATAAAATTATTTTAATATTGAAATATTTAAATAATTTTATATACCTTCTATCAAGTATAAACCTCTATTTTATTATTCACAATATATAATTATTTGGTTTCCTTAACATTCTTTATACAGTTAGTCCTTGTGCTATAACAGAGGCCGTTAAATTGCCTTTCAATCTTTTAGATCAATGGTAAACCACAGAATTATTTATTTGAGTTCACATTACACTCCATTTAAATTTGCAGTATTTATTTACGAGAAGCTTTCTGAATTGTTGAAAGATAAGAAAATATATTTGTTGATTGGTGTTATATATTATTGAATATGAATATAATTGAGTACTGACGAAGTAAAGTCTCTCTTAAAACTTGTTTTTCAGTAATATTTTTACATATCTTGAGATTTTATAAAAAGTTAGGTATCCAATAATATTGAATATTCTAAGTAAGATAGTTTTATGATGACATTCTTAAGATTATGTTAAACATTTTTGAAAGATATCTGTTTTCATAAGATTGATGAGCAGAAACAAAATTTTGTCAACTCAAAATATTTAATTTATAGGATTTTGTTTAACAATTTTTATTTATTGGATTTTGGTATATCAATTGGATGTGTTATAATGACAAATAAAGTTTATTTTATATGTCGTTTGATATAAGTGGTACCTATATCATAATATGACATTAATTTTATTTAATTCCTGAAGTTATAATTATTAAATATAATTTTTTGAAATTAAATATGTAGAAGGCTAATATAAAAATATTTAAATCATTCATATGCGTTTATTACTTAGGAGATTGATAACATTGAGAATATGTGGAATAATTGAATCTTTAGTAATGATACTAGCACATGGTCTAAGTTTTTCAGGTTTCTTTGTATCAGTAAATTCAATTTATGATTTTGAATTTATGATTTATGATTTGAATTATGATATTTTTAAGGCGAACCATTTGTTAATACAAATTCATTAATACGAAGTAATGTTGAATATTATACTTTTTGTTTCCTTATGATGATTTTTATTACTTATTAGAAATATAACTGCTTCTTCATCATCAAATTTATATTATTAAGTTATATAGGTAAACAGTTTGATGAGTTATTTTTAATTGTTTTATTTAAATTTCTTTTTTTAGAGTTGTCAACAGCTCTGTTTATATTCACATTCTTTCAGAAAACATATAATGTATTTTAGAGGAATTAATAGTTTTTCAATATTTCTTTTTGTGAATGAAATTTAATTTTTATACATTAGTATCCATTCAATTTAATTTCATTGTTGTCCATTGAAAAGTAGCGATAATTTCGCTAAATATATGAAATATTTGTTTTCAAACAATAACCTACGTTTTTGCACTTGAACAGAGAAATGTTTCTGAAAACGGATATCAATATCTATACTTATAAGGTGATAATTTCTCTCCTATAGAATAAGTCAGCAATTGAGCTCTATAGTTCCTCATCCACCCATTTTCGAAGTTCGAAGTGAACTTCCCGAATAATATTTGGCTAGAACTGCCGCAGAAGGATTTTTGCCCAACGGGCACTCATGAAATAATCAAAGAGAGTCCGAAATCGATGTGTTCCTTTCGAGATTCAGAACCTTCACGTTGCATTATTCGAAATAACTCACATTGTATGTCGAGAGTAGTTGTGGTCGACACAGGCTGGCTTATATTGTTATTGGAGGCTTTGCACGTGATTGCGGTGTGCAGGTCTGACCTAGAGAGACCCCGGATGGTGAGCTGACTCGTGAGAACGTTCTGAAAACCACTCCTTGTCTCCGTGCCTTTGATCGGTTTGTCTCCTTTCCACCACGTTATGTACGGTTGAGGTTTTCCTGAAAAACGGAATATATTTTCTTTTAAGTTCAATTATATATTGCATTAAGAGGTATTGTTATGTTACTACTCTTAGTGGAAATTTATTTCAATAATTTTGTATCGATTTCAGTTACATAGGTTTTCTCCATTCATAATTTTAAATTTAATTCAGTTTTCCGATGTTACGCGTTTTTCATTATTGAAGAAATATTTGTTAATTCATAAGGAGTAAACCGTCTCTGTGCAGGGAACTTTTTGAAGTTCAAACCGTGTTGGCCTTTATTTGATAGAATATGTATAATCTGAGTGTCCCAAAATTAATGGGTAAACCTGAACCACTGTATAGTAGAGTTATTTGGCTGAACAAAAAAAAACAAAATTTATCCCTTCCAGAAACATCTTTCTTGTTCACGAATACATCAAGTGCATCAGTTTCTGCATGGTAAAATATTCTGCATTAAAATATCAATAGATATGTGAAAAATCGTATGAATAATTGTCGTCATTTTTTTGGAAAAAAATATACAATCCCAAATTTCATCATCAAATGGGATGAATATTTCATTATGTGAAATTTTGAACTTCATGTTGGAAAAAATATATGAAAGTCTGAGTGGCCATCTTGGAAAAACATGTGTCTTTGTGCAGATTTCAAAATGGTTCAATGCATCTTCATAAATTATTATGTAAATGCGAAGTTATTGCTACTAGTATATAGAAGGAGCGAATTCGACCTGCATAACAAAATATTGAGGACTCGATCATTGCTTCTCTAAATCTGTACCTAATGATTGGACTTCATAAAAAATAACCTTACGTAGATATGAAAACCAATTCATTTCAACTACTCAAGGAAACGAAGTTGAAATGAAATAGTTTTTTATATTGTTTTGATTAGGTAGTAAGTAAGAAGTAATACTTCAATGTGACATTTAGTATGTACAATGTCCAGATTATTATAATAAATGTTCGAACTGTCTGCCACCTACTCTGATAATGCGTGACATCTACGAATGAACGCTCTCTTTGTTTATTGAAGCAGCTTATTGGAGGCGATAACTCTACAGGATTTCACATTGGCACGAAGAAGACCTGTTCTTTTAGCAACCACATTAAAAAATACAACGGATTCAGGTCCGGGGAACGTGAGGCCATAAAACAGGATCCACTCATCTGGGTAGGTGACTTCCTACTAAGCACGGACGTTCACAGCAGAGTGCGCTGAATACCCAATGAGATTTTCTCACTTCTTCGGGCACCTCTCCCAACCAAATTGGCAAATTATGGATGAAGGAATTTTAAATAATTTTTACCAGTCAAGTTGCCGGTTACTTCAGAAGAGCCAATTATATTTCCATTCAAAACTCCAGTCCTTTAATTAATTTTGAATCAGTTTTTTCTCATGAAATGAGGATGCACAGTTTGCCAGCTGTGCAGGTTGTGCATTTTTCAGAATCCATCTCACCTAAGTGTTGATTCATCACTTCACAGAATTTTATTGAAGAATTGTGGATCTTCTTTAATTTTTGCAAGTATCTATCGGCAGAGAAGCAATCTTGCCTGCTAGTCTTTCGATTGCAATATTTTCACTCATATCAAGTGATAGAGCTGAACTTTTTTTTGTATACGGTACGCACTCGATCTTGATACACCAATGTGTCGTGTGACTGCTCTCAACAAGGTGAATCGTGTATTCTACCAGTTAGTTTATTGGCATGTGAGCATGGCTCTTTCACCAGGTGACTACTGAAAAGTCTCCATAATCTGCCCCAAGAAGCAGAAAGTGTGATAAGGGTTACACCTCATCATCGCGCACGGCGAGAACCACTACGAAGAGTTAAACCCACCAGTTTCCAGTTTCGGCTTCAGTTCGAAAACCACTGTGACTGGTAGCAGCAAAGCAATACCCAACCTCTACTGTTTCTGCATGGTGGGTACCAGAGTTGTTTGGGATGCAACTCACACGCTGAAGAGGCTTCTATCCAACCCTCTGAACGCAGTTTCATGAACCAAGATTGAGGCCTCAATTGATCCGGGTACGAGCACCGTCAATCCGGCCTGTACGTTAAGACCCACGAACCCTTGTGAAGTCTTTCAGTTGATCCTGGCTTCAAGCACCAACGGTCTAGCCATATCGTCGAGATCCACAAATCCCAGAAATGTCTCGCAATCGATCCTGGTTCAGGAAGAGGCCGGTCGAACCATCAAGTTCCGCTTAACCCTGAAGCATTTCTCGAGATATCCTGAGCATGGGTTGCTGCGAACAGATAGAAGGAATACCCTTCTAGTCCAGCTTGTGGACTGTCAACCACTGCCCCCTCGAGTCTAACACCAATTGGGTGGCCATGTCGTACGAATACTTCCCTAGGGCCTCCACCCTCCCGAAGTAACGCAGTATGCTACATAACGCACTCAGCTATTGGACAAAAACAATCGAAGATTTATTGCAATAGGTTAGAGTACGTTAGTTTTAAGGAGGAGGCCCTGTGCTGCGATGGACTCCCTTGTCACTGAGATGATCAACGCGGCTCAGCCCTCAATTCCACCTCTACGGTGGAACTAGAGCCCCATTCGGTCGAACTTCCACTACAAATGTGGTATTTTAGGCATCAAGACTTAACCCTCCATTTCACCGGAATGAAACTAGGGTCCTAGTCAAGACACGCACCCCCAGCGCGTCAAGCTATAATGCCATGGGGGGCGTCTCGACGAGTTAGATGGATCTCGCTCAATTTTCTCGAGAACTGTATCTTCCATAATGGTGTTAGCGATTCGTTCAGTGCTTGAGCCGCCAACACCGCTGTCAGGAACTCGTCCTTCCATGTAACATCAATACGCGGTAATCCAGATAACGTATGTTAGGATATCTTTCCCTATAAATAATTGCAGCTTCACTGGAATTACATCAGCACTCACCATAAATGAAATGCATATTTGTGTTCAAATAAATTAATGCGGCTGATCTGTACCAAAAATTATTGATAAGGAATATGAGCTATGCTTATAGAAAGTTCTAGAAATCTAGACAGTGTAACATATAGCTGTATAAAAATTCTATACTCAAACAAACTCGACAAGGTTTTGATGATCACAGAGGCAAGGCATGTCTTGTATGTATTTTGCATAATCAAAATGGCGCTAGTGTATTATTAATACCTTAGATCCTCTGTGTAGAGCGAATATAGATACTTGACAGATTTGGAGTCACTAGCATACATTGATTGCACTAACGAAAACCAATCAGTTTGAGACGTGCGCATGTCTGCAATTTTTCTCTATGATCGATAAGACCTTGTCGAGTTTGTTTGAGTATAGAATTGTTATACAAATATATCTTACACTGTCTCGATTTCTAGAACTTTCTATAAGCATAACTCATACTCCTAAATAGAATGTTGGTGGCTTTTACTTGGTGTAAATCCATATCAACGCGTCATCAGTTACTCAATGAGAGTGCAAAATAAACAATTATTGTTTTCATTTCATCAGATAATACTCCTTATTAATAGCATATTTGCGTATTCCTGTGATGTGTAATTATTTCAAACATTTACACAAAAACGTATTGAAGCATGTGAAATAAATTTTAAAGTAAAATAGAAAGGCCTTTTACTTAATAGAAGAAATATAACAAAATTGAATATTAAAACAAATTGAAATATGTTTATCTTCTACAATTTTAATTTCAAAAAAATTTTTATTCAAAAAACTTTTAGAATTAAATTTTTGTCTACAACAAGTACCGCTTACATTTAATAGACGTATATAATCAAAACTCAATATATAATGTCAAATGGAATAAATAACCCAACAGATATACGAAAGTTATTAAAATTAATAAATAAATATTTAAAGGAGACAAAATTTTGTTGTATATCTGTTGGGTTATTTATTCCATTTGACATTATATATTGAGTTTTGATTATATACGTCTATTAAATGTAAGCGGTGCTTGTTGTAGACAAAAATTTAATTGTAAAAGTTTTTTGAATAAAAATTTTTTTGAAATTAAAATTGTAGAAGATAAACATATTTCAATTTGTTTTAATATTCAAATTTTAAAGTGTTTTCTGTTATTTTTTAGGAAGGCTTTATCAACAGGTACACATTCAGAGGATAAATTATTGAATCTTCAATATTTTGTCGCATTTCCTCCTTCTTGATACTAATAAAATACTACTGAAGTTGGATTTTTTTTCAAACAGTTACTCATACAGTTTTCTGCATTTTTATTAGTATTTTTATGAAGTATATTTTGCCATGAAGAAACTGCTGGAATTGATTTATTTATGGGCGTGTTACACAGAAACACAACGTGGTTTAGTAGAAATCATTATTCTGAGAAAAAGATATTTCTACCGGGGATACATTTTTTTGGATTTTTTTCGCACAATAGCTCTTCTATCTATATAGGATTCAGGATTACCTATCCAATCTGGGACATCTTGTCTGTTGATTGCTACTTATTCTTGTAGGTTGCTCACATCACGCGTTTTGCATAGTAACGATAAAGAAATCAAATAAATATTAAAAAACTTGTCATATAATTACACAGAATGATATAAATTAACTAGTGACACTGAATCCTCAGGTACCACAACCCTGAACTTCACAAAATAGAATACCCGAAAAGACCAGTAATTTCATATTAGACAGTACAAACTTTCTGAATTCCTTATAAATATCATAAGATTTCAACCTCAATTTTTAATTAAATATTCCTCAACACTCATTGACAAAATTAAAAGTATCGAAATACAATACAATACATAATTAGTCTCATTTGATGTTTTAAATTTGTTTTCGAATGTACCACTTGAAGATGCTATTCGAAAATAAAGTGAATTTTATAATAAAATCAGATATCATCCATTTACTGAAAATTTGCTTGAATAAAAATAATTTCAGTTTTAATACTGAATTCTACATCAGTACAGAAGACTTAATTTTGGGGAGTCCCTCGAGCTAACTTTAAGTTTATTGGCACAGATATGTAGATGACATAATCTTATACTTCAAAGATTCCAGTAGACAACTTGAAGGTTTTCTCCACTACCTGAATTCATTACATAAAAATATTGATTTGCCATGGAAGTTAGAAATGAAGACTCATTAAATTATTAGAATTCAATCAATTAGAGTCCAAAACCAACATAATATTTCTATGTTCCATGAACATTCTCATAGAATTATAATAATTCCCAAAAACTCGTATTAATCCAATCCAGCATAAATTATCAGCATATCATAAGTAGACACAATGGTTTTCAACAATTCACCAATAATAGACAGTATAATTCTCAGAAAACAATATAAAAATGCTGTTTTCGATATATACTTCCGATTAAAATCGGGAAAATATTCAAATCTTTCAGCTACTATAGTAAACCAACTTGACAAATGAAGAAATTTCTCAATAACATTGACATAAATACATTTTTCAGAATCAAAAATCCATTAGGAATAAGTTTTAAGAAACTCTTAATCTAAAATACACAAACTACATTTATCAGGTTTATCAATTATTATGCGGTAAATATCCAGAAAGTGATATTGGACAAACTGAAATATCCTTTGATACTAGAATCAAGGAATTAAGTTTCTTCAATAATAATGTTCGGCGTATACTGAACATCTATAAAAAAAAACATGATATTGATCAGCGTTTCAAGATTTTTCTTAAAGCTGAAGTCTTTAAAAAGTTTCGAAATGAACTGATTGCGAAATTCTAGGGATTTATTGAATGATCAAACCGAGTTATCTATATTTCCTCTGTCGGATCTGATATGCTGATGATACGGTCGTTTTATCGATAGTAATAAAAATCATTATTGCACTCTTATTTCATAACATATACTATTTAAATATTGAATGTTACCTAACTTTTAACCAGGTGTTTATAGGTATTTAAAGGGGTTACTATGTAACAAAACGTCAAAGTTACCTAAACCTAAATTATATCGACTCATATGCGAAAAAATATTACTTGTATAATTCAAGTGTATTATTTTATTACTATTGTTATAATGTTTCTCCTAGTGCCAACCGCATACTCCATTCATGTTAACAACATGAGTGGGTTTTTTGTACGAAAATACGTCGGTTAAAGCATAAGTATTTATCCTTAGCACTGAATGATATTAAAATGTATATTATGCCAAACCTGTTCCATAAATTGCTCCAAATCCGGATTGACGCAGCAAATGTAAGGATATTTATCAGTATACTCGACAAAAATTAACTTATGGTGTAAGTCCTCATATTCTGTAACTGAAATATGAAATTAGAAAATATATAAGAGACAGTATTTTAATTTCCACAAAAATATATACGATACAACAATTGTTTCACCACGATGTGGCTTCTTCAGGCATCTACATTCTTCTTCTTATTGACAAAATGGTATCCAATAAACAAGAGAACATGGCATTAAATCTCGTGTACCTACCTAATCATAAAAGAGGACAATACACAGAAATATCTTTCGTTGTCTTATGTTAATGGATTATCTGAAAATATTGCTACATATTTCAGAAATAGTTTCAATTATAACGCAGCTCTTAAAACCATTAATAACCTTAGTACCTAGATAAAAAAACAATAAGGATCGAACAAATAGAGCAAATAAATTTGGAGTCAACAAGTTGACTTGCAACGATTGTCCTTTAGTATACATTGGCCAGACAGGTAGATCATTCAAGAAAAGAATACATGAACACCAAAGGAGTTATACAGGTATGGAAAAGGCAGTCGGAAACATGGGAAATTTAGTGTTAATCAAGAATGCAGTGGAGCAGTGGAAGAATAAAAAACTCAGCGCGATGTGATGACGAACAAACGACTGTTCTCTCTCATTGGTAGTGGGTAGTCAAAGCAGACTCCATAGCCTTTCGACAAAGCATCAACACTGCGCACTGCCATTGAGAGAGAACAATCATTTATTCATCATCGCATCGCGCTGGGGTTTTGATTCTTCCACTGCTCCACTGCATTCTTGATTAACACTGAATTTCCTATGTTTCCGACTGTCTTCTCCATACCTGTATATGTGATTCCGTACACTCTACACATTCTAATCATCTTAAGGAATTCAGGCATAATTTCAACTATAACTGATGATCCACGTCGAAAGCAAAAGTTCTATATTAACACTTTTAGAATTTCTTGAAATCAACAAGTACAATACCCGTAAAATCCTTTTGAGTGAACAAACAGCTGTTTACAAGGCTGAATATCTTTCCCTAATGGCATTTTTTAGCGGCAAAGTCCAATAAACACCTTGAGTTTTTATGACTTGTTCTTCCATTGTTTTGTCACGTACCTAACACTATATTTA
This sequence comes from Megalocaria dilatata, assembly GCA_034642435.1. Lineage (NCBI taxonomy): Eukaryota > Metazoa > Arthropoda > Insecta > Coleoptera > Coccinellidae > Megalocaria > Megalocaria dilatata. The sequence goes on along the minus strand of CM067856.1, from coordinate 73,834,051 downwards.
AACTCGGTTACACTGGACACCATCAGCCAGTTGTTGTATTATAAACATTTTTGTGGAAATTAAAAATACTGTCTCTTATATATTTTTTAATTAAAACGAGTTTTTACCAAGTAAAGACCCAATCAAGCAGAAGTAATATGACCATATCATGTGTTGTCTCTTCAATCTGATCATCCAAAACTATGACATATTAATTTATTCAATTTGTAAATTATATGGTGATCGAAACTTCGATTTCTTTATCACTTTTTTTCTGTAAATGTCAGTTTTTATCATTATAATAAAATCCAAATGTCAGCATTGTGCATATTTTATGCCAAACAGGATCTCAAATTATTACATAAATCATACTATACTGATGAATATTTCGTGGTCAATCAATTCTGTATATCGATCTATTTTGCCGATTGTCACTTTGTAAGTAGAATCACTTTTGTCAAAAAATAAACAAAGAGACTTAGAATTTTTGGGTTAGCTTAGCCTGTATAGTTTTGTAGTCGCAAACCCACTGTAGGGTTCAGTAATATATCCATAATACATTTTTTTTTTTTTTAGAAAAATTTAAGTTACATTTAGGTTAAAATAAATAAATTGGATGTAAAATTATGATTTGAATGTGCATGATAGCAAGAGTATCAGAATGCTAATAGCAGAAAGAATTGGTTTCAATGAATTTTGAATATCACGAAAAAATTCCAATGAACACTGTTGATGACATGTTAATTCATAAGAGGAGTCTATAGGAATGGCAAAAAAATCAGGTACATGACAAGAAAACTCGATGGCCGTAGAGTTACTTTGTTGAAGTCGAATTATGCAGGATGACTTTTCTTGTAGGTTTTACTTCAAGATGCATAGAAGTTTCGATTTAGCATATCCATTCTAGTTATCACTAATTTCATGTGGAAGTCCGTCATTTGCTTTTCATTTGAAGAAAATTTCAACAATAAACTTTTCTCTCGTAAAATATCCCTGATCTGAATTACCAACGTATCTTTTTACTTTTTTTGATAATAACTCAATACTGAATAAAATACTATTGATTAATTCATTAATCCTATGACTCCAGCATGAAAAACATTACATAGTCGGTAACTTTTTTGATAGAGAATTCAATGATTAATATTTGTTAAGTGAATGGAGTATGTAGTTGGCTCTAGATGAAACATTATAACAATTTTTTTTATTAGAAATTCACACAGTTTTTATGTCACAGTTTATCGAAACACGTATCAGAATCCTGACACGTGTTTTGGTCAAAGGAGTACAAAAAGTAACTAAACTTACAATTGAAAAGATTTTTTTATTACACATAGGACATATTTTTATGGCGAATGAAAATAACAGCATCCAATATAGGGGTGTTCCCAAAGAGTATTTGGAAATTTGTTAAATTCTCCTTTTTTCTCAGTGGCTTTTTTGATTTAAAGAATTTTCAAAAAGTCCACCAATTTACCCTTTTAACATTAAATAGTAAAGTGAAATCTGTCTCATTAAAAAAATGATTATTTTCTATACAATGTTCTGTAAAACCGGTTGATTTCTCATTTTTCAAAATAGACATCCTATGTTCTATGATTGTATGTTGTAAATATGTAGGACAGACAGGCCGATGCACGTTATGATGTGCTTTACACGCTGGAGGCATCATCCGTCCATATTTCTTCAAAAACGATACTGGAGCTAATGTTACAGTGAATGGTGCTCATTACAGATCGATGATCAATCATTATTTGTCTCAAAATTTGAATGGTATCGACCTAGAAGTATTTTGGTTCCAACAAGATGGTGCTACACCTCATGCAGCTACCGAAACAATTGATTTATTGAAAAATTTGGCGATAACATTATTTCGAGAAATGGCACAATTAATTGGCCTCCAAGATCATGCGACATAACTCCACTGGATTATTTTCTTTATGGTTATGTCAAGTCATTAGTTTATGCTGATAAATCAGAAATGATAGACGCTTTGGAAGCCACCATAACTCGTGTTATTGATGAAATAAGGCTCGAAAAAGTGGTCCAAAATTAGTCTGGTCGAATGCGGTTCCTCAGAGCTAGTCGTGGTGTACATATGCCGGAAATTATTTTCAAAACATAAATGTCATGAAATTATCTTTCAAATAAAAAAGTATTTGCCTTCAATCTTAATTTAAATGTGTTTTATTTCAAATGAAATTTCTATCACTCTAAAAAAAAACACCCGATACTTTGTTAAACTTATATTTGTTCTGAAAAATTAAAACACATTCGGATTTTCCCCAATCAATTTTTTTGCTAACAGGGTTCTCCTAAATTAGAGGTACAAACGAAGAGAGAAGATTATTCGCATAATTTTTTGAAAAAGAGGCCCCCTAAATATGGGACAGCAAACGTTTCATTTTCCAGATACATGGTATTAAAATTTGAATTCATTTAAAGTTTTTTCTGATATTATCTGCAGTTTACAAGTTATTCAACCGAAATTTGGCACATATATTACAATTAAGAGTTTACACTATGTGACAGGTCAATTTTGATGGCAAATCTACAGTAATTTAATAATTTTTCTGTAACACTATCCCCTGTTTTACTCCAGTATTTTTTTGGTGAGCCACTGTTAGTTTGAAAAATTGTAGAAAGAAGCTTTGTTGTTAAACTAACCTCAACGGTCTCTTGCAGTTCTGTCAAATCTGCTACCGTTTTCGAGAAAAATATTTGTTATGATTATTTTTTGAGTTTTACGTTTCTTGTAATATTACATTTTATGTGGTGATCACAGGAGTTTATTGAATCTTTATGAGCTATGGCTAAAGATCGGGAAAATAACAATAAAAACTAATAATGAATTTATTCCCCGCAGCTTACTAACTGAATTTTCATGACAATTTGGATTTTTCCGAACATTTATAGAGAAGGTTTCAAAATTTTTTTCTCGAAATCGGTAGCAGATACGACTAAACTACAAGAAACTATTAAGTTTAGTATAATAACAAAGCTTCTTTCTACCATTCTTCAAAATAACCGAAAAAGTTCATCAGAAAAATGTACTGGAGTAAAATCCTGTGAATTTGCAATCGAAATTGGCATGTCATATGGTGTAAACACTAATAACTATGCCAAATTTGAGTTAAATATCTTGTGAAATGTAGATACTCTGAGAAAAAAACTTGAAAAGAATTCAAACTTCAACACCCTGTATCTCGAAAACGAAACGTTTTCGGTCCCATGTTTATAGAACTTTCATGAAACTCTCAATACGTGTATATTCGAAGCCATCAAATTTTTTTGACGAATAGTATTCACAGTTTTCTGTTGTATCCACGTTATTGAATCACCTTGAATTTAATCTATTGCACAATTAAACAGGTAAAATTATAAAATAATTCAAACTCACCTCCACTGACCATACAAGTTAATTTAATATCTTCTCCTCCTTCGTAAGGCCCAGCTAACGAAGAAACCTCGTTTCCTTTTTCATCAATCACCTTTGGATTTTGAGGAGGAACTGAAACAACAGACAACTCTTTAAAATACAGGAACTGTGTTTGTTTTGAAGTTGTAAACAATCAATTAACGATAAAATGTAATGAAAGCTTTACACATGATTGTCTATTTCATGTAGGTGAGTTAAAATTAGTGAATTTTTATTTATCGACAATGTGAAAATTGCGATTGTTTAAGTTCCTTGTACTTATGTTCTTGAATATCAATTCTTTGTCTACATCTTAAAATTTTGACATCTTTTTTTCGCCTTTGTACAGGGACAGTATAATTTCATTCAATTGATATTATTAGAGTATCTGGTCTTTCAAAAAGAGATTTCCTTTTGAATATCGCGCCATTCTAAATGCGTTAAAATAAAACTGGGGGAATTTCGATATCTAAATCACATATGGTTATGAAAAATTCATTGATATGAGCTTACACGACGCACTGAAATAGTAAAAATTCCTCGAATACAAAAAAAGGGTGAAATTTCCCCGAATACAATTAGTAAAATTTGAACTGCTTTTGGTCATTATCAAGCACTCTTTCGTTTTGCTATAGCGAAAAAAATCAGTATATTTAAAAGTCTCGGACAAGTTGATGATGATTCCAGTTCGTGATCGCCCCAGAGATCTGCTGAAAATATCCCTTAATGTGTGGATGGAAAGCCACGTTTGTTGATTTCAAGACGTCCACAGGAATTTCGCTTTTAATAATCATATCACTTTCTAGTCTACACTGTATTTTGATTTCAGATCAGAGCTACAAGATATTTCAAGTTTCATCAAAAGAATGATCGCCGGTAACAACGACCGAGCAGATATTACGAGTATGTTCCAATATTATCTTTATACTTCCTATTTTGCATTGAAATATTAAACGGGGTATTTGTTTTGTTATACTTCAATTAAAAAAAAGGGAAATAAATAAGAAATTACTGTTTTCTATTACTAAATATTTTATTGTCGGGGATACAGTGACCCACCTCAGATTCTTAGTCTCACTACGTTTTCAATTTGGTGTATAACAAGCTATATTTCATAATAAAAAGGGGTTTCCTTTACTTGATAGAAGGCTTATTACAATATCTTTAATCTTATACAGATTTATGCTTCTTACCTAACTACAAATAAAAATAAAAAAAATTTCTTAGAAAACACAGTATCCATTTTCTATACATATACAGGGTATCCGAATTTAACGTTCATATATTTCAGGGAGTTTATTCTAAAGAACAAAATATGAAGAAAACTTCCTATCAACTTAGGTCCTAAAATGCACCCCATAAGCGCTAGAGCTTCAACATGATCACCAAAATCGAATAAACTAGTGATATCTTTGTCAATATTTGGTTGATTCAAATGACTTTTAGTACATTGAGGTTTTCGGATAAATTGAATCATCTGGTGATCAAAAAACTTATTGATTCTCATCAGTGGCGGAGATAATAGGGGGTCTTTCATAAAATGACTTCTTATTTTTGACTGAGTGATCAAATTGAAATTTCAATCCAAGAAAAAGACTCCTCATACAGTTTTGGAGAAAAAAAATAGGCTCCGTTGAAAGCGTTGCGGAGCAACATTCTCGACAAATACGTAATTTTGTGATGACATGCATTCCAACTGAGCCACGAACTGCTTATCTCGAAAAACATAATAGGTGTCTGTCACTTTGACATTCGTCAGCAATAACGTCATATTGACTTCTGCTATGCTTCATAATATTAAAAAAAATTAATTTAAGATAAATAATCCAAAAGAAGGTGAAGGAAATTTATTCGAACATAATTCTAATGAACGAGTTTAACTGGGTAAAGGAAAAAATTAAAAAAAAAAAACTCTATAACATAAACGATATAACATAAATCACAGCAAATATTCAAAATGCCCACCATTAACTTCAATACATTTTCTAATATGTTTTCGTATACGTTCGCAAAAATCCCTGCAATATTCCTAATATGTTCGCATCCATTTATTACACGTTGCTACAATTCTTGAATATTTCGAACCCCAAAAAAAAATGTAGGGGATTCAAATCCGGAAACCGAGCTAGCCAGTGTACAGGTCCTTCTTGGCCAATCCATCTTCAATTATAAATTTTATCCAGTTATTCCCTTACACCCCAACAGAAATGCGTAGGTGCCTCATCATGGATGAAAATTATATTTAATCTAATTAAGCAAAAAACATCATCCATCAAATCTGGTGGAATATGTTAGAAAAAATAAAAATACCTTTCTCCGTTCAAACGATTCGGCAGTACATAAGGCCCGATCAAAGAGTAATTTTTAATTCCCACCCAGACATTTATGATGAATTTGTCTTGATGATTCAACCCCAAACTTGTATGTGGATTTTCGTCTGCCCAAACGTGGATATTATGAAAAGTGACTACACCATCTCTCGTGAATCTGCCTTCGTCAGTGAACAAAATATTGTTTCCGAAGTCAGCATTGAGCCCTAACTACTCTATTAACCTCTAACATAATTTCTGCTTTGCTGGGAAGTCTTCCGGTTTCAAGGCTTAAACCTTTTACAGGTGATATGGATAGAGCAATTGTTCATGGAGAACTTCCCACACTGTGCTCTTCGGAATTCTTTGTTTGTGCCGAAATTTGTCACACACTTATATTTGGATGTGCTGCTGAAACTTCAGAAACGACTTCTCCATTTTCAACATTACGGGTAGAACGATCTTTACCATAGAAATAGATTCCTCGCTCAATCTTTACCACATTCAGATTTGGATGGGATAAAAGTGCCCTTTCCAGTGGAGGACTCGTTCAGGAAACGGTTCTTCATAGAATCGTTTGGCAGCACGCGAGTTTCCATCAGCTTTTCCATACATACAATGCATATCAGCTATACCTTGATTTGAAAATGAAATCATTTTAATTAATTCAGATTATTTTTTAGATACAGAAATGTACAAAGAGCCCACTCAAGTTTGGTGATTTAGTGATAATGTCAAACTGACAAACGCATATTATGTTTTTCGAGATAAGCGTCTATGGCTCAGTTAGAATGCATATCATCACAAAATCACTTTTTCCCCGAGAATGTTGCTTCATAACACTTTCAGCGAGTACCTTTTTTTTAAAAAGAGTATGCGGAGTCAGTTTCTTCGATTAAATTTCAGTTGGATCACTCAGTCAAAAATTAGAAATAATTTTATGAAAGACTCCTTATTATCTCCACCACTAATGAGAACCAGTAAGCTTTTTAATCTACAGACGATTCAGTTTATCCAATAGTGTACTGAATTTCATTTAAATCCACCAAATTTTGACAAAGATATCGCTAGTTTATTGTATTTTGGAGGTTGTGTTGGAGAAGCTCTAGCGTCCATGGGGTGCTAAGTTGATATAATCTCTATAATCACTCACTAAGATATATAAACGTTAAATCCCGACACGCTGTAGAATTAACACTCATTACACAGCACCAAATGGAATAAAAGAATACAAGGAAAATATGAATTATTAACTGAAAATATTTAATATATACTTAATTAAATAATAATTTGTGGTACTGAATTGTTTCAGCCGTTACTATTTGATAGTTGATCATAATTAAAACAAATTGTAGAAATTATTATGTTTTACTAACAATAAAAATATATTTTACACATTTTCTTGTGACTCGAGTTTCGGGAAATGAACTATCCTATCATCAGACAACTGAAGACCTAACAGTGGTACAGAGGTATTTAAACAAAAGTGATGAATATTTTGAATATTTCAATAGATTCTAGATAACACCTAATAGTGGTACAGAGGTTTACAAGCGGAACGTGATAAAAAACCGGGTTAAAAAAGAAGGGCCTTCTAACAGATATCGGAATGTCGGCAACCGACAAAGAAGGATGTTAAACAGATGGTACCCATTTAAATATCTCAAATAATTTTTGGGGTTACATAGCTCCGTACAGTCATTCATTATTTTTTAAATTATTTTTATTGTGAACGAATTTGAAAATTTCAATAATTAAGTTTCTTTTCATTTGAATCTACATGTAAAATTTTAATTAAGATTTTCTTTTGTCGAAAGGAATTACTGTTTTCTAAAGAATGAGTGGCAAAAATTGAATTCTATTCATTTTATGCTCGTTGAAAAAGGTTTTAAACAGATGTTACTTTTTGTATATCTCAAATATTTTCGATTTACATAGCTCCGAATGACTGTACGGCGCTATGTAAATCGAAAATATTTGAGATCACTTTGAGATTACTACCAAGGAAAGCATAACTGGGTACACGTTATGAGAGGTGAAAAATATGAGGTCCTAGGACTTATAATTAGGGTAAAATTTAGGGCAAAAGACGAGTTGGAAGAAGACATAATTCTTGGTCGAGAGATCTGAGTAGATGGTATGGGTGCATACTTACAGATATCTTAAGGGCGGCAACTTCTAGAGTTCTGATAGCCAGGTGGATCACCAATCTTCGCATTGAAACGGCGGATTAAGGAGAAGATTTATTTATATTTTCTTTGATTTTTTTTGTTACTATTGGTGCTGTGTAACGAGGGTTAATTTTATATGTCTACTAAATTGGCAAACTATGTTTTCTAAGACATTTATTTATTTTAATTTTAAAGAATCTTTGAGGAAATTTTTTCATGAAATGAAAATTTGTAGTTAGGTTAACAAAAGAAATCTTTAAGATTCTTAAGAAGCTATATTTCAACGGTTTGCGTACCTTCAAAGAAGGTTTCGATTTATTAGAACTTCGAAAAGTGGAAGAGACCACAATTCGTTCTACCCGTTTAATAGTTCCATAGCTGGGGATGAAATTTAAGATGACGTGGAGTGATTGAAATTCAGTCACTCCATAATAAATTCTGCGGGCCTAATCAAGAACATTAGTAAACTATTTCCTTTTCAATAAATTATAGTCGTCATACGGGTGCGCAGGAATAAAGATAGATTCTGTAATCACTTTTCACTCACGCGGAAAATAGGCCAATCTTCAATGTCTTGCCGTACAACATGGATCGTATCAAACTCTCATCATCCACTACACGTACGGACGTCTCGCGTTTAATCGCGATATTCAGTTTTCTTGGTGGCAAATTAAAATAGATCACAGGAAGCGGGGTTATAAACAAAATTAATCCAGCACTGCGGGATGGCGTAATTTATCCTTCATTATTTAATAGGAATCCTGATCGATCCATATGTGCACCCTATTACAAAGCGTTACGTGACTATATGACAGATTAGTGGGTTCACTACAGGCCTGTGTAGCTGGGCGGCCATATCAATATTTCACGCAGTTTGAACGGCGATATCAGGGGCTAGAGATTTTGATACTCGGGGAGAATGAACCCTAGGGTCTAACCACAGCGCCAACGTATTCAATAAGGTTTTGTAACTTATTGGATCCTTCCCACATTTTCGCAGAATAATGTTACAACCGGAGATAATGGTCACTAGGGTCATCTTCGATGGCACATTTGCCTTCCGTCTTTCATAAGGAGAATAATGGACTAATTGTTGATAAATGGTGCCTTTTTAGAGGCGCAGAACTCTTAATTAGTAACACTGTATTCCGTTACAGCGGATTTGACAGTTCTCAGTTATTTTGAAGCTACTATGGTTTATTTAACTCTCGTGAATAGACTTACGCCGAAACAACGTTTGTAAGTTGGTTAGAATTTAATAAAAGGGGAAAATAAAAACACTTGACTATACGTTTCACAATTTATAAAAATATAACATGCATGTAAACTAATGTTATATTCTTGTAAATTGTGAAACGTATAGCCAAGTGTTTTTATTTTCCCCTTTTATTGAATTTTAAATTATGTTTCACCAAGTGATTAGCGAGGAAGTAATTTCGATTGGTCAGAATTATTTCGAAAAACATGGATCATCGGGCATCAGGTGCATTTTAGGATACTTATAAACGTTTACAAGAGCGACTAGTCGATAAACTGGATTGTTTGCAAAATACATTTACTCTAAATTAAATTACGTATCCCGTAAGATGTCGCAGAGTTCGCAGATAATAAACGATTGATTGATGATATGCAGCGTGGTGTTGATGGCGATCCAAATGTGTGACCAGTTAACTTGTCACATTTACATACTCGTAGTGGGAAATTTTGTGTGATGTTCTTGGTTCATGTGTTCTTAATATTCATCTTGTAGAGGAATCAAAGCCACCACATCAGCGTTTACGCCGTTGAGTTGTTAATCCACAGTTTCATTTGTAAATATCTATCGAATTACAAGAAGTTTATGAATTTAAAGTGATAATAATTGTTGTCATGGACTGGTGGAATTATTGATTCATACGTCTTCAAGAATGATGACGGTTAGAATGTTACATTGAAAGGTAATCAGTACAGGAATATGATTGATTACTAATTCTTTCTTGCCTTAAGTGGAAGGCATTAATATTGCTGATATACATGTACGTGTACATGTAGTACGTCTTCAATGCCCAATATCACAGAGCATATAATACAATCGATTTAGAGCAAGAAACATTTAACAAACAATAAATTTCAGGAAGGGGACCTATTTCCTGTAGTTTGACTGGATTATTTTTTTCTAGTGATATGACAAATGACATGTCTCCGCCAATTTCATAGTTATTATTCTTGTATATTTTACTCAAATTTAAAAATTTGGGCATATGAAAAATCATCCTTTTCTTACCAAATGAATATTGATAGTTCTTAAATACTCTGAAAGAATTGATTGGTATATAGATACATTTTGAATTCTTCGGTGTAATTGATTGACGTCAATCAATAAGTATGTAAATTGTAGAATAATCATACTTCATGAGGGAATAAAAGGGATATAATAGACTTCAATGGGCTTATTTACAGCCTCAACGAGTGTCGACAGTTTGGTCGAAAACTAACAGTGCTGTTGTCTAAAGTGGCGTTAGATCGCAGTAACAAAGCCTACTCAGAACACAACTGAACTCCTAACCCCCAAGCTCAAAAAGCTCGTGGGAAAAAAAATAAATACATATAGTACAGCGTAGAGTTTTTACTTGTTTTACGCAGAAGTCGATGGAAATGTTGGGGTGTAGTGTTGAACTCTAATTGTGGTGAAAACACTATATTGATCGTAGAGGAGTAGATCGATCAGCTTTTTCACCGTTGGTTTCTTTCACTGGGTTCACCTTTACTGGATTCACTGTTTGGTTCATTTTTCAATCCACTTTAAACATTCACTACCTAATTACAAACAAATAATGTAGATAATACATTCACTTCCTATCTTTTTAATGCATTACGGTAATATCACGAGAGGGTGTTCTTTGGGAAGTCGAAGTGAATGCGAATATGAACCTATTGAAGAGCAGAGAGAGAATGTGTGTCATTAGAACCTACTTGTTCAAAGATAGAGAGAGAGAGAGAGAGAGAGAGAGAGAGAGAGAGAGAGAGAAAGAGAGAGAGAATATTGTAAGAGCGTTTGGTCGACGAACAAAGAGGGGGACTGTGTGTATGTTTGTAAACCGAATGCCAACGAGTGCTAAAAGGGATCTTACTTGTGTGTGGGCCCAAGAAAAGACCGAATTCAAGAAAGATTGAATTTCGAAGCGATATTTGGCTATTTTCGTTTCTATTTGTACTTTTCTATTTAGATTTCTAGGAAAAAATGAGAGATTTTTGGGAAGTTCAGTTCGCTGGATCCTGGGAATGACATTACATCGTACCTGTCTAGTAAAACTCAAAAATACCTCATTTAATTTAGTAGTGGATAGAAAACACTCCTTAGTACAGTTGAGTAGTGGATAGAAATAGTCCTGAATTATTTCCTTATCGCCGTATTCCAATGTGATTCCAAGTGATGTACAAACGCGAAATAATTTATTTAATACTTTCATATAATAATAAATTAATTAAGAGAATTTAAATAAGTTAGTGGTTGATATTTTTTCATTACTAGAAATTAGGATAGACAGACAATTTTCTACGAAATCCTTTCAACTTTCTAACCAATAGGAGCATTCCGAGAAAAGTCAGATGAGGTCGATGTTAACCTATGATTACTTATATCATATTTTGATCTTTCCTATCTGATATAGAAGCTGTTTGCAACATTAAATAGCTGGGGTAGCTCAAGGGTTAGTGATCATATTACTAATGAAGATAGGCCGGGCTTCGAACCTCAATGCGTCCGCATAAACTTCAATTTTTAATTTCGGTTTAAAATCCACGAGAATAATTGATAAATCCATGTTCAAGATGAAGACTTATATATGTAGGAATTACCACAGTTTTGTCCAAGGAAAGCGCCATTGTTCGATATTTTTCTATTATTTGAATATCCAGTAATATATTTTGTCAGAATATTATAATATCCAGTACGTTCATTAGCTTTGATGCGGATGTTTGATAACCATATAATACAGGTTTAAAGATTTTCTTCCAAATGTTTTCTCTAAACACCCCGGATATTGTCACCTTGGAAATTTTAACTAATATGATTATTTAGAATCTAAGTTCTCTTTATCCACTGAAAATAATGCATGTGTTAGGTATATTAGTCTTACCTGAGATGTGAAAGACACCTGAACGATACATTTGTTATTGGTGTAAAACTTTCATAAAACGACAAATTTTTTTTCGTCATAATTGCTGAAAATTAGTGCTTTTAATTTCGATATTCATTTTGATGGCTGTTATCTGAAGTCCGATTATCAGTTCATTTTATTTAACTATCAATGTACCGGTTTTTCACTATAATTTGAACCTCCCTTAACTTTGTCGAAAATGGAGGTATAAAAAAAACCGTTGTTGAAATTAACCGAGTTTTTTCAGAATGATTTCGCAAAATAGGCTGGACAAGATATTGAGTGCAATTCAATTTTTTCAAATGGATCACCCTGTATATTTTCTTATTTTTGGCTAGCTCTTTCTTTCCTGATTACGAATATTTCAGCATATGTCGGTCTATCTCTCTTATTTTGAGAGCTACAGTCTCAAATTGGAAGAACCACCTGGTAGGCTCAGTAATCGGTTGTCAAGTGGTAGGCTGTGATAAATGGACAAACAAAATTGGTAACCATATGACACACGTTGATATTCAATAACATTATTTCTGAAACATGCATTACACAGCGGAAAAAATCTAATTCAGATCAAATATATTTCAAAAAATTAATACATATCATTACTAATGAAATAAATCTACCCTATATTTTATGTGAGGGACAATAGAAATAAGAAAACTAAAAGGGCGTTATATCTAGATCATCCAATTCCAAGTGAAAATACATCTTTTAATACTCACAACCGTGTACAAGATTCTAAAAGTTTTAAGAGGAAGAGGCGTACGGAATGAGAATCAAGAACTCGACATTGTTGAGTATTTATGGTGGTATGAAATGAAAAGTTTCAACTAAATGAATTGCTTAAAATGGCCACCTTTTTTTAATATACATAATTGATATCGTTTGATTCAATTTGGTTAGATTATTTGAGATAGTATTATATTATTATGGTTCTGATCGAGTTCACGAATTAATGCTTTAATTTTGTTTTTAATGTTCTCAACACTTTCATTATTATCAGAGTAAATTTTTTCCTCCAGAAAAGGCTATAAAAATGCGTCCAACGGTGTTAAATCCTATTCGGTGGCCATGAAATAGGTGCATCATATTGACCACTCAAATGTTCTCGAACTTTACAAAACTCTCTGTGCGGGGGTGGTTCGTCCTGTTGCCAAATTATTTGCTACAGAAAACAGTTGCTGTAGAAGCTGAACTACCTTTGGCAGTATCTTTTCTAAATATACTTCACGTGTTATGTGTATTATTGCAACTATAGCTAAATCTGAAAATAAAAGCAAAACGGTCTGGAATATTGTTAACAATATCATTGGCAGATCAGGAAATAATAATAATTCTATGTCGATCGTGGTAGATGGGGCAAAGTTCTCCGAACCTGCAGAAGTTTCAGACTTGTTTGCGAGTTATTTTTCCACCACAGCTAGAGATAGACTGTACACTTGCTACGGTAACAACTTGTCACTATCTTGTACTGTTACACCATCCTTAAACTGCAATTTCTTTTTTTATCCTGTTTCTCTTTCTGAAATTGAGGAAACCGTGAAGAAATTGAAAAATAAAAAGAGCGTGGGATATGATCGCATTTCAGTAAGAATCCTTAAAGAGATTTCTCCAGCAATTAGCCGTCACTTAGCTTATCTGATAGACTTATCCGTAACATCGGGTAAGTTTCCAAAAATTCTCAAGAAATCCATTGTTGTCCCTGTATTCAAGAAAGGCACTTTAGAGGATATAACAAACTATCGCCCAATATCCATTTTAAGTGTTTATTCAAAAGTATTTGAAAAAGTCGTCTTTTCGAGAATGGTAGATTATCTTACCAGGTTCAAAATATTGAACTCAGCTCAACATGGTTTCCGTAACGGTCATTCTACTCAAACGGCGGCACTTAGCTTCGTGGAGTCAATATATGAGTGTCTGGATAAGAATATGCAGGTGGCTGGGATATTTTTTGATCTCTCCTGCGCTTTTGACACTCTCAAATTCGATTTTATTATTGACAAGTGTTATAATATGGGTTTTAGAGGGATATTCTTGGACTGGTTACAAGATTACTTAAATGGAAGAACCTTGTCTGTTAGAGTGAACGAATGTTTTTCTGTAGACAACAGTATAGAGATGGGAGTTCCTCAGGGTTCCGTGCTGGGGCCGCTACTCTTTCTGTTGTTCATAAATGATTTGCCCAGTCATCTAACTTGTCTCCTGTCGATATTGTTTGCTGACGACACATCCGTGGTGGTTTCGGCGCGTAGTCGTGATGAGCTCCAACGGGCTTGTGAAGGTTTAATGGCGGAGTTTTTCGCATGGTGCCGCGCGAACAATTTGATGGTTAATGTCGGGAAAACCGTTTGTTTACATTTTGGCCTTGGTGGCATCGAGATGGAACCTCTGAGATTAACTTTGTCAGACGGCGTGGTGGTGGCGGCTAATTCTACGAGATTTCTTGGCGTACATGTCGACAGAGGTCTCGGTTGGTCATCCCACGTTGACTATGTATGCAAGAAGATCAATTGTTCATTCTTTGCTTTAAATAGGCTCAAAAACACTCTGCCTCGTAATTCTCTTATTGAAATATACTATAGTCTGGTTTATAGCCATCTTGTATACAATATTTTGCTGTGGGGAAACTGCACTTCTGTTTCGAGAGTTTTCGTTGCTCAAAAGAGGATTATGAGGTTAATTTTTAACTTAACTCCCCGTTCCTCGTGCAAACCAATATTTGTATCAAACAAAATATTGCCGCTGCCATGTATTTATATTTTGAAATGCCTAACTTACGCTAAAGAAAATGTATCAAAATGGAAGTCTGTTTCGAATTGTCACGATTATGAAACAAGAAACTCTGATATTTTTCTCATTCCCAAACATAGAACACATAAATTTGAATGCTCTCCATTATATCAGAGTATAAAATTGTATAATCATTTACCATCATCAGTTAAGTCGTTGAATGTAATTCAGTTCAGGAGAGAGGTTAAGGGTATTCTCACATCGAAATGTTTCTACTCGGTGGGTGAGTATTTTTCCGATCTCTTGATTTGAACAACTATGTATATGTATCTAATTGCTGAATGCATTTTTCTTTTTGTGACGTGTCCTATGCGCTGTTGGTTGTGTCTTGCAGGATCAATAGGGGATGTTATGTTATGTTATGTAATATGTAATCAAAAAATATAGGTTCCACAATTTTATTATGAACAATTGGCACAACAAACGTTAATAGACTTTGTGTCAGATTTTCTAACTTGAAATACTTTGCGTTGTCTTCGATTTTTGTTTTCCCAAGAATGTCATTTTTTTTTGTTTAACATGTCTGCTGTGGAACACGATCCGTTCACATTATAAAATTTAAAAAATTAGCATCTTCCTCCAGTGTTTGCAGCATATGTTGACAGTATTCTCTAAGCGTTTCTGCTTTTGGCCTTCTGTGAGGAGTTGTGCTAGTAGTAACTTGTATGGCCTATAATCGTTTTTTTTTAACAGTCCTTGTACCTTCGAACAGCTTATTCCAAGTTCACGTGATGCTTCCTTTGATGTTTTTACTGGATTTTCTGAAATAATTTCTATGAATTTGTGCGTTTGATTTCAAATTCAATAATATTCAAGTTTCAGCATTTATCAAAAATTATTTATAGTACGTTAAAATTTTTTATTACTATGTTTTACTACCAACCAGTTTTAGATGTTTTACAATATGTAAGGTTTACATTTTTGCAACTTTCATTCATCTGCAGGCAACTGACCCCTAAGCACATGGTACAGGGTAATTTATGTAGATTTAAGTACAACGTATTGATAATACAAAAAGTGAGAATTACAGGAATTTTGTCTCGACTTGATGTTAAAAAATGTTTTAAATTTTTGGGTAATTATGAGAGTTACTTGAATGCATTGAAAGTTTAGGAATTACATAGATCAGTTTGATCATTTATTATCTCAAGAATATTTTTCTGTACCAGTTCATAAATTTCAATGACCTCCAGATAGTTGAGCTCCGTTCCTTTTGAAATTAGTGCAGAGAATTACTCTTGAGATAATGAATGATCAAACTGATCTATGTAATTCCCAAATTTTCAATGCATTCAAATAACATCCTACCCTCATAATTACCCAAAAATCATTTGTGAAGACAAAATTACTGTAACTCTCACTTTTTTTATTATCATTACGTTGTACCTGAATCTACATAAAATACTCTGTACCATGTATTTAGGGATCAGTTGCCTCAAGATGAACGAAAGTTCGAAATTAATTGGAAAAATTCGAACCTTACATAGTGTAAAACATTTAAAAATTGTTGGACATACTGCAAAACATTTAAAACTTGTTGGTAGTAAAACATAGTAATACAAAATTTGTTTAAATTATGATCAACTATCAAAATGTAACGGCTGACACAGTTGAGCAATTATAGTATCATTACCTTCAAAATAAACAATATGTCGAGTGCTTGATTCTCATTCCCTAAGATGCTACGTCTCTTTCTCTTAAAACATTTAGAATCTCTTACACGGTTGTAAGTATTAAGAATTATTTTCAAACTTGTAATTGGATTACCTGGATGTAATGCCATATATTCTTTCCTTGCAGCTTTCTTGCTTTCATTGTTCTTGTAATGTGAAGTGGAAATATTTCAAAATTTTCCGCTCCTGTGTAATGCATGTTTCAGAAATAATTTTATTGAATATCAACGTGTGCCATATTGTTACCAATGTCGTTTGTTCATTTATCACAGCCTACCACTTGATAACCGATTACTGAGCCTGCCAGATGGTTCTTTGAATTTGAGACTCTGTAGTTCTCAAAATAGAAAAGATAGACCGACACATGCATATATATTCATAATCAGGAGAGAAAGAGCTACACAAAAATAAGAAAGTATACAGAATGATCTATTTGAAAAACTTAAGTTGCACTCAATATCTTGTGTATCCTGTATATATTCCATTTTGTGAAATAATTTTGAAAAAATCTGTTGAGTTCGTACAAGTTTTTTGGAAAACATTTTTTTGTATCTCCATTTGTAACAAAGTTAAAAGGGGGGTCAAATTATAGTGAAAAACCGGGTATGCTCTTCCTATGAGTTCAGTAAATGAATTTCTCCATGTCTTATTATGTTTATTTCATTCTTTCTAGAAATACCTCAAATATTTACTGTCCGTCGAAAAGAACTCAACTCTTTTGCTGTTTCTCTAGTGTGATCCCCTCAAATCCAGCTTCGATCTCTTCGGTCACCGGGGAATACACAGAGAAGCCAATTTCCACGTGTAACGAAACGAAAACTTATGATCGCAATGAAGTTGATAGATAAGAAAAACAGTGAACGAAAAGCTCGATAAAATATACACGACTCCTTTCATTATTCATCCCGGCCGTTTTCTTCCCTTTGCATCATTATCGGGCCACGTTTGGGAAAAGATCTTGACAGTTCTGGGTCAACCCGTCTATATATTCTTTGAGAAAAGTTGATCGATCGTGACTCTCCGTCTAGTTTTCTCGCATCACCTGCGGCAATCCGTTATGAAAAAACTTTTTCCCGGAAAAAATCTAATCTAGTGACGAACGGAGACATGAGCCGTATCTCAAATATGGCGTTGAATGCACATCGCTGGTAATAAACTCCTTTGTTCTTGTTATTGGGCGATATTTTCGCGGGGTATGTTCATCACGAGACTCGAATGGAAAAAGTTGATGAGCGGGTAGGTACATAATGAAAATACTGCATGTTTCGGTGATGATTTCTGGGCAGAATAACTTTTTCCATTAGGGTTATGAATAGAAGCCGACAGCTCGCACGAAGTTCGAATTTTCATTACCCTTAAAATGTCGTCCATGGTTCACAGTTTCACTTTAGGGCAGTAGCGTCTCCTCAAAATTGGCGAGAAAAATTTGTGCACCTTCAAAAACTTCTCCTCTTTTCAAACATTATAAATGAACATAAAAATTTTCTCATTTGTTTCCACTTGCCCAACTTATTCAGAGAAAGCTAGATTCCTTTCAATCACAGTTACTTGAATTGCATAAAACTCAGTGCAACTCAATAATGTTTATTTTTTGAAAATATATATATATATATATATATATATATATATATATATAACACACATTATATTTATATATATATCTATATATATATATATATATATTTATATATATAACACACATTATGAAGCAATATACTCAAATATGTACAAAATCTCTAAGAAATAAACATGAGTTCCCTACTGAAACCTAAGTTGTGCGTGGGTATTCATCTGCCATTGAAACATTCTCCAATAATATGTGCACATTGTACATTAAATAAATACTAACACTAAAAACAAATCCGACAAATCGAAGCCTATAAAACAGATCAGACGCAAATAATACCCTCGCAAACTCACTCGTGGCCGATCCAGAAACAGGAAGACACACTGGAGCTAGGTTACATATCATCATTGAGAATTAATTTGTGAACAACATTTCGGTCCAGCTCAATCATGTACCTCCTGAAAATTTCCTTTAGAAGGTTAATGTTGTTTATTCGTCGTATATACATTTTATACATCTCTGGTAAGTAGTTGAATATTTTACTACTGAGGTATTTATATGTGTGTTTCCCAATATTCTTCCTTGGAGTAGTGAACTGTACATTTCCCTTAGACTTATTCCTGGTATGATAAACATGTTCCAAATCTCGGCGAGTTCTTCTATTTTTGTATATGAATAATACAATATCATACATGTACAGCTGCCGTATGTCCAGAACTCGTGAATCCCCATAAATACAATCCGATGGATAGTCTCTTTTTTTGCGGTATATAATTTTCAGTATTTTCCTCTGTAATATTTCCATCTTTTTAAGGTGAGTATCAAGCAAACCACCCCAACTGAGAATGGCATACTGTAGTCGAGACTGGACCAAGGCGAAGTATATCACTCTGAGGTAAGTGGCATCGAGAAAAGATCTCAAATATTTAAATTTATACAACATATATCTGAGTGTTTCCAAAACCTTCCGAACATATGCATCCCATCTCAGATGGGGATCCATTGTGACACCCAGATACTTAATGTTGTCTGCTCTGGTGATCTTCATTGTTTTTTCATTATTATTAATTATCAATTCATGATAATTTGGCAATCGGTTTTCATAACTCGCAAATGGCATAATAAAATGGGCTTTGACAAAGTTAATTGTCAACGATCTGTGATCGAACCAGTCTTTAATTACATTCATCTGATCTTCTACTTTTACTTTCAGAAATCTCCAATCATCTGCTGTGAAGAGCAAGGCACTGTCGTCAGCGAAACTGAAAACAGTCCCTTCAAATCTCAAGGTGAGGAGATCGTTCACATACAGGGAAAACAACAAAGGGCCCAATACCGTACCTTGTGGTATACCATAATTCACTTTTAATTATGTGCTCAGAACATTGTTAACTTTCAGTGCTTGTCCACTGTCTTTCAGGTAGCTTTCGAAAAGCTTCTGAGGTTTACCTCTAATACCAGAGCAACTCAGGACGTCTAGTAATTGGGTGTGGTCAACGGTATCGAAAGCCTTGGCTAGATCTAAAAATAAACATATAGCTGGCCTTTTATTATCCAGGTGTTCGTATAGTTTGCCAGTCAGAGCAGCTATCGCATCACTTGTTGACAAACTCTGCCTGAAACCTTATGTCCAAGTTCAATCGAGATATAAAATATTATATACGTTCTACTTACTGAAGGAGATTTATTAGGAGTATAAGTAAGTTTGTACGGTTTCGGCTACAGATGGGCCACTGAAAGTTATCGTATTGCAGTGGATGCTTATGGTCAGCATGTTCTAGCTGAATGAACGTGTCAGAAGTGATTTTTCTGATTTAAAAGTGAAAATTTTGATTTGGAAGATGAAGAACGAGCGCCACAAGTTTAAGTATGAAGAATTAGAGGGAGGGCTTGATAAAGATCCATCAAGAGGAACTTTCAAAAACACTTGGAGTCGCTCAACCATCCATTCACCGTTGTTTAAAAGCAATGGAAATAATCGAAAATGTAGCAAGTAGGGTGTCGTATGAATTGAGGCCAAGAGACGTCGAACGTCGTTTTCTCACGTATGAGCAACTGCTTCAACGGCAACAAAAAGGGATTTTTGCATTGAATTGTAACTTGTGATGAAAAGCGGGTCTACTATCATAATCCAAAACGTCGGGCAACGTATGAATACCTCATCATCAACAGCGAAGCCGAATATTCATGGCGAGAAGATCATGCTGTGTATTTGGTGGACAAGCTGGGTGTGGTGTATTATGAGCTGCATTACATAAGCATCACAGGGAAGGTCTACCGGCAAACGTTGACGCGTTTAGGTCGAGCATTGCAGAAAAAATGGCTGCAATACGCCGACAGACACGACAAAGTTATTGACAATGCACGGCTTTATGTTGTGTCGCCCTTTAAAACGTACTGGGAAATGCTCAAATGGGAAGTACTACCCCAACTAGACATCGCTTCTTCCAATTACTATCTCTTTCGATTGATGCAACATTGTCTGGCTGACCGACCAGCTTCAATTAGTATGAAGTCAAAAAAGGATCGATGCATGGACAGCAGTCAAAGAATCGGCCTCTTTTCGCGATGGGATCTGTCAATTGCCAGAAAGATAGGAAAAAGTAGTAGCTAGCGACAGACAAGACTTTGAACTTTGAATGTATAACCAATTTTCCACAATAAAACTTCAATTTTCGACAAACACCGCACGAAATCATTTATTCCTTATGTACCTTTTTTATTAAAATAGAAAGAGATAGAAGAAATATAACAAAATTTGAATATCAAAACAGATTTAATCTATTAGTCTTCCACAATTTTAATTTCAAAAAAAATTTTCATTCAAAAAACTTTCAGAATTAAATTAATGTCTACAATAAGCACCGCTCATATTTAATAGACGTATATAATCAAAACTCAATATATAATGTCAAATGGAATAAATAAACCAACAGATATAAAAAGTCATTAAAATTAATAAATATATATTTAAAGGAGACTTCTCAAAAAATATAATTTATTTGAAATATTTAATATATTTAAATATTCAAATAAGTTAATTCAGAAATCTCTCAAATTTTGCACTATATCTTCAAAAATCAATTATAATTCTGGTAATCTCTTCATCGGCCCTAAATAATATTTCAAATATTAAAATCAAATAACTATCACTATATCTCACCTCACACGTGTTTAACAGAATGATTGCTTCAAACAGACTAACTTTAAAATTCAAGATCGTTATGTTCTTAACAATTGATTTTTTGAAATTAAAATTGTAGAAGACTAACAGATTAAATCTGTTTTGATATTCAAAACCTTTTTTATTTTACTGTGTATCAGGTACGTTAATTAAATGCATTAGTTTTAGACGAGCTTTCACGCAAAATTCAAGGATCTTTCATATTATACCAGGTGATCCATGTAATGGTCCCGATTTCACAGCCTTGTTTGAATGACATAGGTCAAACAGAACTGTTATCCAAAGCCTCATGTGTTTAGTTGAAGGTTAGCCATTTGACAATATAGATGGCTTTTCTAGTGAACGCATGAAAATTGTGAAAACTTACTACAAAAACAATGATTCTGTAGTAATTACTTTTTGTGCATTAGGGGCAGACTATGGTCGACATAATCGTCCATCTGAGCGTACAAGCTGAGAGGCTGGATCTGCTACTGATGTCCTAAGGCCCGTACATCATCGAAATGCACTGACTGAAAACATTTCTGCTGTAAGTAAAAAGTGATGTAAGCGATTGGATGCTTCAACAACAACGTTTGTATGACGATTTTTTGCGACGAAGCACTTTATTGCAGAAAAAATTTCCAGGTCGCGTAATTTCTCGTTCCGGCGATGTGGATTGGTCACCAAGATCTTGTGATTTATCACCTTTGGAATTTTTGTGGAGTAATGCGAAGGATCGTGTTTACGCCTATAATCCTCAGACTATTGACGATCTGAAACCCAACATCCGTCAAGTTATTGGTGAGATATTGAACGAAATGTGCCGGCGATTCATCGAAAATTACCTCACAACGATCGAGACCTGTAAGAGATCACGCGGAGGACATTTAAATGATGTTGTATTCCACACATAATGGCAAGATCCAAGCATTATATTGAAATAAAAATTTGATTGATATTCTAAATGAAAGAGTGTTTTAGTAACGTTTAATTTCGGAAGCACAAAACGGACAACCCTGTATAATTCTCTGTAACTTGTAGTTCGGCAGGTAGAGATATTCTGTCGCTGGTTGAGTTGCATGAATTCGGATTAGCTTTGCGTCGACGGTAAAGTTGAGCAATATTCCTATAATAGTAGTGAAAAAGAGATGATCTTATATATAACTCGACTTCACCCGGCTCACTTTGTTTGAGTATATGATAATGTTATTTCGTATGTAAAGTTGTGTCATTATTTAGTATGGTTTATTGCATTACTCAGTGTCAAAGCAGGACACTATAACTGCCGGTTCTACCGGCAGTTGTAGTTTTGTGAATCATCCGAATTTCTCTTGTTATATAAGGATGTATTGGTATACAGGTTACTTTTTTTAGCTCTCCCTACTTAGTTACACCGCCATCTTAATGAGTATGTTACAAAAATATCAAAATGATTAGCAAGATCTAAAAATAATTGTAACTGAATCAAAGTTAATCAAAACTAGTCAGTTGTCATAACAAAATGTCATGATAAATTCTAGTTCGGAAGTAATGCCAGCCTCTATGACTCACGCCATCATGTTGATAATTTTTTTTCAAAAACCTTGAATTTTAGTAAGAAATTACAAGAGACCTTGTTTGATGAGAATGGATCAGGGTATCCAAAATTAATTTTTTTAATATATTCATATATTCATGTACACCCCTGTATATTTACCTTGAATCGGTTTCATTGTTGAACAAAGTTGCGATACCAATTTCCTTATTAGGAGTGTCAATGAAAAATTTCATTTCGACTAGTTAAACTAGATCTGAACAAGTGAACTTTAAAAAATTGAATAAAATAATAAAGATTATTTTCAAAATTTATTAACAAACGGCAATTACATTTTGAACTGACACTTAAAATTACTCCTTCACTTTTTATATAGCCATTAAAATTTGAAATACTAGGAGGTACATATAACTAACAATTTTCGGAAATAGAGATAAAAAACATGCAATTTTATGAGTTCATTAATGAATTCCATCCAAAGATTAAATTCAAATATCGAACCAGTTTTCACGAACAAATTGATCCACAATTTGCCGTAAGGGAAATTCATTTCTATTGAACTTTCTACGTAAATTTCTAACAGTTTGGAAAGAAGATTCTCTCATTTGGAAATAAGTTTTTATAAAAATAAAGTAATGAGGAACGGTTTTTTACTTGATAGAAGGATTATTACAAAATTTGAATATCAAAACAGATTTAATCTGTTAGTCTTCTACAATCTAAAAATCAAAAAATTTTACTTAAGAAACTTTAAGAATTAAATTAATGTCTGTATAAGCACTGCTCTTATTTAATAGACGTATTAAATCGAAATTTATCATACAATATCAAATGGAATCAAGAAAAACCAACGAATATATATTGTCAATTAAAATTAATAAATAAGTAAACAAATATTTTTTTTGTGTCGTTCCAGGCATGCGTACTGAACTCTTCAGACAAACGTACGAAGCCCTGTTTGTTACAAAACTTATTGTTTTCTGGTCCTATATTTATGAAAAATAACTCTTTCTCAAAAATATAAAACATAATTTTAAGAACTTCTCAAAAACTAATTTATTTTAAATATTCAATATATTTGAATAAATTACTTCGAAAAATCTCAAAACATGTAGCACATCCTCAAGAAATAATTAAAATTCACTTTTTCAGGGTATACGAACAACTTTTGTTTTCTCTTGTAAACTGTATACTATTGTTACATTGTTATTTGAGTAGAATAAAAGGCGTTTATTATTATTATTATTATTAGCATTATATCGTTAGATATAATCAATATAAAATATTTTTCAATGAACGGTAAATTATTTTTACCTGATCCTATATTTTGAGAATTTTATATAATATTGGAATAGTGGATTTTCTTGTATTTGTTTTCTAATATACATACTTATATAGTTTTTGTTAATAAATTTGTATTAATACGTTTTATGTCGGGATGTAAAAAGGTTTTTTTCGAGGCATTGAAAAGTATTTTATATTAATTATATTCAAGGATATCATTCTGATAGTTCTTGTATATTGTTTGAATATATATTTAAAAAGTTAGAATATATTATTCTGAATTCAAAGTTTTTTGAAATTACTCTTATCAACTATCGATTCAAACATTCAAATTGTGTTTCAAGTCCATAATTTTTTTAGATGACTACATAGTGTTAAAAAATGAGTCCACAAAGAGAAAATTCTGTACATTCTACAGTTTTTCTTTGATAAAGACGAAAATTCCAGGCCAGGCGGCTGGTTCTTGTGTGGACAAGCCCTTTGACTCTTATAATTAGTGGCATTATTGTCACGGATTTGAGCTGCCACATATTTCTTAATTGACGCGCTAATGCCTCTAACCGCTTCCAATAAACATTTACGTATTTTGTCGTTTCTTCCGAAATCTTTTCGTTCGCCTTCAATCTGAAGTACATTATTTTCTTCAGTACACCGTATATTTTTTGTTCTTGGTAGATTCGTATACTGTAGTACTGTACCAATAAAGCTGCCTCTAAACAATGAGTTTTGGTGTGGTGTGGTGATCTCAGAGACTAAAATCGTAATTCATATGTAAAACGTCGACAGTTTTTTTTATGAATAATCCTCCTAGGTATCAATTGAGGTATCAGAAAACGGTATTTTCGCTTTCGATCAGATATTCATTTTCTCGTATTTACATTGCTCCTGTACATCTAATGATGTTTGACACAGTATAGATTCTCGATCCGTCGTCAGATAATCCATTAATATTGGTAGACGTATCAATCAATTTGGTTATTTGGGTTCTTGCTGTTTGAAGTCATCGCACAGACGCGCAGAATGTAATCGCAAGATTGGCAGGGAATATAAAATGTTTTTCAATGGAACGAGAGTTATTTTCGGTGTAAAGCGGGATTGATTGAACAGTGTTCTACGTTGTCAAAAAAGTACCTGAAATATTTGAGTTAACCACAATATATGTACTATTCGTTAAAATTTATTGTATCATCTTCAAAGTCGACCTCCGAAATAATACGCCAAGAGCAATTTCATTGTCGAAACATCGAAACAAAAATCGACTTCACTATTTGCCGTGAATTTACTTTTATATCCTCTATGGACTGAAAACGGGTGTCTAATCTGAATTTTTGAAAAAGAAAACAGTCGGCCGGAGATGAATCCTGGAAATGCGTTGGTTGTTTGATAAGATTTATTGCCAGAAATAAATTAACATTGAGAGCCTTCCAACTCGTGCTTCCAGCACTAGTCGAACAGTAACGGGTAACATGCCCCAAGAATCGTATAAAATGGTACCAATTGAATTGTGGGATACAAAATTTCAGCGGCTATCTCTGCTTTTTGAACGTGATGAGGAGCGCTCAGAGAATATTAAAGATTTATCGGCAATTATCATAGTTAAATATGCAGGTATAGCTAAAGATGCGCCCCACATGGCATTATAGTTTGTTTGACGCGCTGGGGGCGCTTGACTATTTTCCTAGTTACATCCCGGTGAAAGGGAAGGTTAAATCTTGATGCTTCAAGTTATGCCATTCGCGCCAGTCACTGGACCCGTGTGGTGGAAGATCGACCGAATGGGGCCCTAGATTCACCGTAAAGGTGGAATGGATGGGTGAGCCGCGTTGATCAACTCAGTGACAAGGAAGTCAATCGCAGCACATGGCCTCTCCCTTAAAATTAACGTACTCTACCCTTTTGCAGTAAATACCAGGATTTTTCTGTCTAATGGCCGAGTGCGATATGTAGCATACTGCGTTACCTCGAGAGGGTGGAGGTCCTCGGGAAGTATTCGTACGATCTGGTCACCCAATTGATGTTGCCTTGAGAGGGCAGTGGTTGACTGGACTAGGAGGGTATTCCTTCTATCTGCTCGTAGCAACCCATGTTCCGGATATCTCGAGAAATGCTTCAGGGTTTAGAGGGACTTGACGGTTCGACGGCCTCGTCCTAAACCAGGATCGATTGCGAGACGATTCAGGGATTTGTGGATCTCAACGAAACGGCTAGACCGTTAGTTCTGGAAGCCAGGATCAATTGAAAGACTTCACAAGAGTTCTTGTGTCTTGACGTTCAGGCTGGATTGACGGTGCTCGTACCAGGATCAATTTAGGCATCAATCTTGAGACTATCTTGGTTCATGGGACTGCGTCTGGATGGTTGGATAAGAAGCCCCTTCGACGTGTGACTTGCATCCCAAACAACTCAGATACTGACCATGCAGAGCCAGTAGAGATTGGGTAGTGCTTCGATGCTACCAGTCACGGTGTAGGTTTTCGAACTGAAGCCAAAACTGGAAGCTGGTGGGTTCAACTCTTCGGAGTGGTTCTCGCCATGCGCGATGATAAGCCGTAACCTTTAATCACACTTTCTGCTTCTTGGGGCAGATTGTGGAAACTGCTTATGAGTCACTTGGTGAAAGAGCTACGCTCACATGCCAATTCACTAACTGGTAGAATTCACGATGTCCTTAAAGGTAAGGATATTTTCAATTTATCAAATTTCATTTAGAGATGGCCATGGCTGAATAGCAAATAAAAACATTCGCACTGAATGTAACCTTGGTACGAGCACACATTATTGTGAAACAAAAGAATATTTTAGTTTTTTCTAAATTTTGTTTTCAGTGATTTAATAGAACATAGTGAACTATGTTCAAATGAACTCAATTAAAAAATATTTCAAAATGACGGCCCCGAACAGAAGGGGGCATCTGAAACATGAACAATAAATTCATTCCAAATATCTCAAAATTTTTGTTACTTTTCACTTCATTTCGGACGTCTTCAATTTTATCCCTTAATTCTTATTCACGAAATTTTTTCGAATGGATATCCAGCATTCACTTACCAAATTCGATCAACCGTTATTTTCTGAAAATAAGTGTAGTAGTGTACCTGGTTTAATGTCGCATTCTGAAAAAAATATGTCAGTAATATCGGTCTTAAAACAAGAATGAAATTTCGCGCAGACAGTTTACAGCTCTTTCGACTCGGAAACGGTACGTATCCCGAGCGTAGTGACTAAATACAACATTACCATACGAATTTCCATCGTTGAGAATGATGTACATGCCGAAATTAGCCGAAAAATGCCCTTTCCATCTGATGGCACTCCTGTTAATTTTCATATCACCTATCCTAACCCAGTAGATATTTTGATTTGGGGTTTGCATAAAGCAATTGAAGAAGCCGAAA
The DNA here is from genome assembly GCA_034642435.1 of Megalocaria dilatata. Lineage (NCBI taxonomy): Eukaryota > Metazoa > Arthropoda > Insecta > Coleoptera > Coccinellidae > Megalocaria > Megalocaria dilatata. Next base: position 73,806,629 of record CM067856.1, on the reverse strand, counting down.
GTGAAGTAAGATATCTCAAACAGCTTACAGATTAAAAACAAAATATTTAACAGTTTTTTTATATTAATTTAGTCCTCTCACTATTTTGTGTTCTACAATCGACAAAGAAGGTTGTTAAACAGATGGTACCCATTTAAATATCTCAAATAATTTTTTGGGTTATTTGAGATATTTAAATGGGTACCATCTGTTTAACAACCTTCTTTGTTGATTGCCGACATTCCGATATCTGTTAGAAGGCCCCCCCTTTCTAACCCGGTTTTTATCACCTTCCGATTGTAAACTTCTGTACCACTATTAGGTGTTACCGAGAATCTGTTGAAATATTCAAAATATTTATCACTTTTGTTCAAATACCACTGTACCACTGTTAGGTCTTCAGTTGTCTGATGATGGGATAGTTCATTTCCCGAAACTCGAGTCACAAGAAAATGTGTAATATATATTTTTTGGTAGTAAAACATAGTAATTTCTAAAATTTGTTTTAATTATGATCAACTACCAAATAGTAACGGCTGAAACAATTCAGTATATGCTGTATTAGATGTTGAAAACGAATTTGTATGATTTGAAAGTTGGTATGTGAAGAATAGTCAATTTCTGATATCAATTTTCCTGCTAATTTCGAATTCTACAATTTATGTATGACAAAATTATTTTTAAAACTTGCCAAATTCCTTCTTCATTTCCTAAAAAAGTTTTCGTTAGAATGCAGGCAATAGTTTCGTTTCAACAGATTTTGATTCGAAAGGGGATAGAAGCATACATATCGTATACTTTTCTGATGAAAATATTTCAAAATTATAATTAAATTTTGTAAACGTAGAAAAAATTGACGAAAAATGAAGTCAAGTGAGAAATCTTTTAAAAATCACAAGAACTTAAATATATTAACTATTTAAAATAAATTATATTTTTTGAGAAGTCCTTAAGTTGTGTTTAGTTTTTGAAAGGCAACTGGTGTTCTTCAAGGTAAGATCAGAAACAAAATTTTGTCTCCGTTAAATATTTATTTATTAATTTTAATGACTTTTTTATATCTGTTGGTTTATTTATTGAATTTGACATTATATATTGAGTTTTGATTATAAGTGTCAATTAAATATAAGCGGTGCTTATTATAGACATTAATTTAATTCTAAATGTTTTATGAATAAACATTTTTTTTAAATTAAAAATGTAGAAGACTAACAGATTAAACCTGTTTTGATATTCAAATTTTGTTACATTTCTTCTATCAAGTAAAATGTCTCTTTCTATTTTATTTTATATATAATATATAATTATATTTAGGCTTTAATAAATCTCATTATGGAATGTCAATGATTTGAATATAACCTTAAAAATACCTTACACTTTTCTGTGATTTTGTTAGAACATTAACCATCTTGAATTTAAAAGTTAATCTGTTTGAAGCAATTATCCTGTAAACACGTGTAAGTTGAGATATAGTGATAGTTATTTGATTTTGATATTTGGAATATTATTTTGGACCGATGAAGAGATTACCTAGAATTATATTTGTTTTTTAAGATATAGTGCATGTTTTGAGAGATTTCTGAATTAACTTATTCGAATATTTAAATATATTAAATATTTCAAATAAATTATATTTTTTGAGAAGTCTTTGAGTTGTGTTCATGTTTTTGAAAGACAATTGGTGTTCTTAAAGGTAAGATCAGAAACAAAATTTTGTCTCCTTTGAATATTTATTTATTAATCATTAAAATATAAGCGGTGCTTATATTTATTTTTTTGAATAAAAATTTTTTTTAAATTAAAATTGTAGAAGACTAACAGATTAAATCTGTTTGATATTAAAATCTCGACTATCGCGTAAACTGTTGATTTTTCGTTATCAATAAATATAACTAGTACCAGAGTTTACAAAGAAGGCAGGAAGAAAATCTGGGAACTGTAAAATAATTACGTCGACACCTAACAAGGAAGAGCTAGAGGAGTCGATTAATCTTTTACGACAGAAAGTTACCCAAAATGTATTCGATGAACCTGGTCCTTGTGGACTACAGACCAAGAAGCTTAAAGTAACAAAAAATATGCTCCCTCTATTTCCTCTGATTCAGAATTTGAACTAATTATTGATGATTCCTCTGATGAAGACCTGCCACTGAGTTGCTACATCGAAAAGCCAACCAATGAGGACGTGGCATCTGTTTATTGCCAGGAAAACTTTTCCAGGAGCACAAGTAGGGTGATGTCCGTACTATGCAATGGATGGGCTCACGAAGAGTGCGCCAGTGCAGAAAGAGATGCTCTTGTTTGCGATTGCTGCAATTCCTAGATATTCATCGTTTTTTACAAGGAAACAACAGAAAAAACTTTCAGAGCAGATGAAACCGAAAATTCTCAGAAAATAATCAGAAAAATCATAACTGTAAAACTACGAAAATTTTTTTGATGAATCAGTTAGTCCCTTCCATTTGACAGGATTCTCTGAGAGGTATTGTATAATATATTAAATATTTCGATGAACCATATTTTAATGCTTCTATTTTAGTTAGAAATTGACTTTGTAGTCTTTAGGGCGCTTGCATCCAAGGCCTCTAATCGTATTATTTTATCGTAAAAATAAATCCCCTCCTTTTGTTTCGGAAGTTTTTCATGAAATTCATTGGAGAAGAGCTATTTCAAAGAGTAGGAACCAAGCTGATTACAAAGAATAAACCACAAAGTAAATGAAAGCGGGCTGAAAGAAGTACAAAAAATTATTCCAGGAAGCCTGTATCGCTGACAGCATCATCAATTTAATACCTTCTTCCTTGTGGAGCAGCATACGATGTAGAATTTAAATGAAAAATCGTAGGTGGAAATCAGACGTTAGGCGAGCAGAGGGTGAGTAAATAAAGAAAAAATCTTACCGCAGGATGCTCATTTACCGATACCAATAAAAATTATCTGTAACGCTGCGTGCAACAGCCCCATAATGTGTCGAATTATAGGCGAGGTATTTTCATAATTGCACCGTTATGGAAATTGATAAAGCGATTATATAAGATATATCGACTACTCCCTTTCTAGCGTTCATTTTCGAATTATTCATTTTCCTGTTACCCATTATAGACGGAGAATGGAAAATAATTTATGAACGCCTCATACTGGAGCTCGTACAAATCGGAGGATTAATGAGGTGTTTCTAATAGCTGGAAGGAAGCCTAGCATTAAAAATTCAATCGGTGATTATGAAATTGAAAAAAGTTTTCATTTCATTTTGAGTTGGTCTAACTTGATGATTCTTATATTGACTCACATACCTTCTACAACTACGCTTGGAATTCGTCAAAACTCAGAGAAAGTGTTAGTATCTCCATATCATTTCTAACCTTAGAAATTATTTAATTGGATCGATCCTTACTTGATGTGAATACGCTTTAAATAAATACATTGTGGAAATCATTTATATTATCTTATTTATTGCTTGCTCGTACCAGACTTCCAATCATTTCATAGAAATGTCTGCACTTTCTGAAGTAACATTTGATCTAGAGCTATAGATCTCATTTTGAGAATGATAACATTCGAAAAGATGATATGAAAACGTGGAACTTGTGGCTTGGGTTTCAAGTACAAATTTTAATGGGGATTATTCGTGAATGGGCCCAAACTGCCAATGCGTTCCCTTGCTAGGAATTTTTGTCGTTTTTTTTTTGCTTTTGATGTTATTGAAATATTTTCAGTGAAAATGACTTCCCTTTCATGTCGTCTGATAGTAAGTAAAACTGAATATCATTCTAATTCTGCTGCAGTATTGACTAGATTTTCAGATGTTTAGTTGGGAGATTCCCAGTTCACCGGTTAATATACAAGTTTATGATTCCTTAGGCCGATAGTAAAATTTTAAGAAGCGCAATAGGGCATTCGATTGGATAGTGCCCATATACACAGTGCGGCATAAAGGAGGGAGGTCCCTGAAATAGCTAAAAGTCCCTTATATTTCGACAGATGCTCGGAAGGTACGTTCGATTCATGAGGTTCTAGAATTATTTTAACAGTTGAAATCATGGATAGTTGAAAACAGTATTTTCACAGTTTTATTAGATTAAACTAGTTGATTACAATAGTCCAGCGTATTTCTTTACCACTACAACATTCACAAAAATCAAACCATTCCCTGACGAAAGCCCATTTCTCGTTAAGTTGAAGCACTTCGCACACAAGGTCTTCATTTGTCGAGCATGTTTATAGAAAGTTCACGAAATCGACTCAGTGTAACATACATCTGTATAACAATTCTATACTCAAACAAACTCTATAAGGTTTTGTTGATCACAGAGTAAAATTGCAGTTTGGTACAGATTGATTTCATATAGAGACAAATATATACAAAACATTCCTTAATTGTTTGAAGTTTATGGGATTCTGGTTAGTTTGTTCTTATCATGGGACATTGCTTGGAAAGAATAACATCTGTTGAGTTTTTCTGTATTCTGTATACACGTGGGTTGTGATTATTGTCTGTCTAGTCTCTCAAATACATTGAAGCATGTTCATGTTTACTTGTTTCGCATTTTATTCTTCTGGAAGGTTGTTTTTTGATTTATTTGAATCTTGATTTGGTACATATCTGAAGAGAAACTTTCGGAATGAATATATTTGTAATACGTGGGAATTCTGGTTCAATTATTTTTTTCTATCTTTCGTTATGAGAATTTTGTGTAATTTTGGAATGGTGGATTATTCAGTATATGTATCATATGTTTATCTATATACGTATATATGTTGTGTTAATACGTTTTGATACGTTTTCATGTCGTAAAGTGAAAAAAGTTTTTTCGAGACATTGAAAAATATTTTATATTCATTATATATGCTCTGCTATTATCTTGTTATTTTAGTATATGGACTTCAAGATATATTATTCAACAGATATTACTTTGAATATCAGCATCAATGGACAATAACCCTTCAGGTTTTTCTGATCTTAGAATCATAAGCATACTTCTCAAACTGTCGAAAATATTGGAAAAAGTTTTTCTTATTCAGATTCATGTTTACTTCACCAATAATAAAATTATTGGTTTTTATTGGCGTCGGTTCTTGATCATGTTCTTGGAGCTTTCGATGGTGGTCTCGCTAAAGTTTTGGTTTTATTGGACTTCTCTAAGGCTATGTTGGAACATGAGCTTATACTTGCATAGTTGGCATTTTATGGTTTCGACATGGACAGTGTTCAGATTTTACATCGAACAAGGAATTTTTCAATTTACTATGCAGGTAGATATAACAATTACGCCCCCAGAGTTCAACAATTTGGGACTTTTAATTATGTCTCATTTATCCCAAGAAACCTGAACGGGACTAAACACTAGTTAAGAAACGAAAATATTTGTTCTTCACATTTTTCATATGAACCTTTTGAAAACCAACGCCGTTCCTAGACGAAGGGACAGATTTCTCGTTACCTGGGCTACCTTTTGGAGCCCCAATCCAATCTCTCATTCGGCCAGTTAGCTAAAAGGTACCGTCGAAGACATTCTCTGGATCAGACGTTCACGCGATATTCACCCTGTACAGAAAAGATATCCAAAAGGTTGATAGTTGAAGACATTTCCTTGACCAGACGGTCACGCGATACACCCTGTACTAACAGTTAGCAGAAAGGTACAGTTGAAGACATTCCCTCGACCAGCCGGTCACAGGATACTCACCCTTTACACAATTAGCAAAAAGTACTCTCAAAGAAACATCCCCAAAAAAGTCGCATTTTGTCGCTTGCCCAAAAGGCACAAAATAAAGCGCTCGCTGTTCCACGTCTCTCTCGATAACACTGTTGAGGATTGAAAATAAATATATTACATACATTATTTATTTGTAATTTGGTAGTAATTCCTGAAAGGTGAAGTCAAAAGTGAACCCAATAAAATTGAATTTGGTGAAAGTGAAAAACAGTAAAAAAGCTGAAAGAAGAATTATTGCACGAACACAATAGTGTCTTCACCGCAAGTAGAGTTAAAACTACACCGAAACAACCCTCCCAATTTGGGTAAACAAATCAAACTTGTAAATTTGTTATATATGTATTTAGGCTGTAAATGAACCATCAAAGTCTAATACACATCCCTCTATTTCACTCCCATTTGAAGTATGCTTAACGAAGAATTTGCATACTAATTGGTTCAGGTCTAATCAATTACAAGGAAGAATTCAAAATGGTATATCTACAAACCAAGCAATTCTTAACAAATACTATAAAGCTTATGGAATAATTTCCGACCTACAGATCTCATAAAGTGTAACTGGTAGCATTCCGATCAGATCAGGGATTCCTCAGAATGCTATTTTATCCCCATTTTCATTCATTTTACACACTACTGTTAACTGCTCCCTCTTTTTGTTTCACTTAGACATATCCGGACGATATTCATTTTTAGTTCCCAAATAAATTCCAACGTAATCTGCAGCACATAAGCTCAACTCAGACATTGAAAAAATTAATATTTCGGCACACGAGTATAATCTATGTCTGGATACTAGAAAAATTGAACTATTGTGCCTAGGTGGCAGAGCTTATAGGGATATTGTGAAAAATTTATTTGAGCTTGAATTTTGGCGGTTTGCGTATGCCTTTTGTAACGACTGCAAAAGATCTGGGCTCGATTGCGGACGAGGATCTCCAATTTCATGAACATACGCAAAATGTGACAAGAAACAGATTTTATGCCCTCAAATTAACATATAATAACAGGCATATGTTAGAGTTTTCAAGGAAAAAAATGTTGTGTGATAATCTTGTTCTATCCCATTTTAATTACCGCAATTTTCTTTATGAACAGTGTTTAACTGTTGGAAACATAATAATCACATAATACAGAGGGTGCAAAATGCGTGGTACAGAGTCTCGTATGGATTGCAAAAATATGATCATGTTTCTCATTCAATATCTGAAAGGAACTGGTTAAATATGGAGAACTATCTCTCGAATTTTGTTCATAAAAAGCTAAAAACTCGAGAAGCTACGTTAAAAAATTAATTCTTATAACGTACGGAAGCCCGCGGCAGCATATTTCTGATAAAACAAACCTACTCACCGAAAATTCCTCAAATGATTCAAAATGAGGTGTCAGCAGGTTCACTAGACGATATTTATCTCCTATATCTCTTCTTGTAAAAAAGCTTTACAACTGCTATCTTCAAAGATCTCGGGAAGATATCTTCTTTGAGAGCCATATACATTATATGAGCTACTTGGTTCCACGATTGTAGGAATTAGCTATGTGTGTATTAATAGCGCAAAATATGTTGTAGATTGAAAGAGACAGTTGCCGCGCGGCAACCTCTTGAAATAGACAAAGAATTTACGCTCGAATTACACAGAAGATTTTTTTTACAATCGAGCAGTTCACATATTTATAAAATATTATTTAATTTGATGAATGAAAATTAAAAGTAGAGTTTTTACTCAAATGAAAGATGTCATTTACTCGTTGTCATCGGATACTCAGGGCAATGCATATTTGGTTTATAGTTAATTTATAGTTAATAATTGGGAGAGCAAGCGTTTTCTTTATATATTCGCTTATAAGCAACAAAGTGACATTCCTCGAAAAAGATGACGTTTACGTTTGTTAGAATTCCCATCGAATAAGGAATTTTTAATTCACTATGCAGGTACATAACAATTATGAACACCGAGTCAGGAATCTAGGCCTTTCAAGTTCGTCTCATTTTTTCCTAAAAACCTTTGGGCCTGTTAAGGACCGAAAATATTTGTCCTTCACAGTTTTCTTAGAAACCCATTAGAACCGACGACAACAGACGAATGTGGTTTCGGAATTTACCTGACTACATTTCGAGCCCAAAGAGAGTCCCTCATTCGGCCAGTTAGTCAAGAAGGTTCAGTTGAAGACATCCCTCGAAGTCGCTCTTTGGACCCCTCTCTTCGTGCTTCGACCACATGGTCACGCAATATTCTCTATTCTTTGAACATTAAGTTCTGATCTCACACACATTTTAAATAAGTTCTAATCACATTTCTCTTTGTCTCCCACGTTATTATCACAAATCTCTCTCTACTCTTGAATTATTTTATATTCCCATTTCACTTTAACCTTCCAAGGAACACCCTCTCTCAGTTAGCCACAAAGCACTCTTGAAAAAACATCTCTACAAAAGTCGCATTCTGTCGCTTGCCCACAAAGCACAAAATAAACCGCAAGCTCGTTTTATGTTCTCCCAAGTTATAATCATACGTCACGTCTCTCAGTAACCCATAACGCGGTAAAGACCTGGAAGTGAATGTATTATCTACATTATTCGTAATTAAATAATATTTTGTGAAAAGTGAACCCAAAAGAGAAACCAATAAAAGTAAATTCGGTGAAAGTGAATAACGGTGAAAAACCTCAAAGAAGAACTATTCCACGAACAAGATAGTGTTTTCACCGCAATTAGAATTAGAACAACACCGAAAGAACTCCCTCAATTTGGGTAAACAATTAAAACTTGTAATTTGTGATATATGTATTTAGGCTGAAAATAAACCATTAAAGCCTATTGAACATTCCTCTCTCAACCCCATTTGAAGTATGCTTAACCAAGATTTTGCATACTAATTGCTAACGTTTAATCAATTACAAAGAAGAATTTAAAAAGGTAATACCAAGCAATTTTTCACAGCGTTGTCAAATACGAGCGCAAAAGCCTACTTTGGATATCGATTGTAGAAAAAGATATTCTTATGATTGTCATTGGTATTCTATTGTATCCAAAGGAGCTTTTACTTTCCATTCCCTTATAATTAATAACCTAATGAGCTCTTCCGCTGTACTATCGAAGAGGTAAAACGACATTTCATTTCGGTTAATTAAACAAGTCTCCGAAACAGATTGAGCACTCGGAGAAACCTGTGATATCAATGAGGAAGAGAAGCTAATGAAATGTTTATTGGACGCATCTGAGAGTTTCTGAGGTTCATCTGATGTCAACACCCTCTCTTATACTTTTGTTTTTTCGGACAGTGATTCGATGTATCAGTTCCCAAACCGCTTCAGATTTAGTTTTTGGATTTTCTATACGAGAACTTATGTATTTTTTTTCATTTTTTCAGAACTTCTTTGTGTCACGATATAAACTATGATATTCTGTGCCGTAACGAGAAATGGTGTAGAGGTACTACTATTTATTTTCGAGGTTAATTATCTCTGCAGATCTGTCAACATATTTTATCTGAAAATACATGTATTTCATGGTAACAACAGGAAACAACTTACTTTCATTAAAAAATATACCCCACATAAAATTAACATCTACTGTAGAGACTACAGATAGATTGAAAGATCATTCAATTCTCAGCAGATAGGAATTCTGAGAAATTATGAATATTTGATTTGTTTATTGGCCGAATTTGTTTCCTAATGACCTAGAAATTGATTTTGTTAAGAGCAAATGAAAAATGTTGAATGATCATACAAATATGATGGAATAACTTCAGTATCATACTCTTTCATGTTTATGATGAAATTATCGATACATGTCGAAGAATTACTCGTGACTCTTGTTTGTCCGTCAGTTGTAAGCTTAGCATTAAAATATTCTAATATTGACTTAAATTGATGTTTGTCAGAATCGTTGGAGTATATTTGTATTGAAATCACCAGGAATCATAAATTGAAAATTATTAGTAGCGAGTTTTTGAAGAATTTGATGAATCTTTTCAAAGGATAAGTTAATATCAGATGTGGGATTTGTTGTGCCGTTAAGTTGAAATTTGATAACATATTTGATGCTCTTCATAATTGCTTATACAACAGAACACACAACCACTTAGGGAATACTAATGTTAACCAGGTCTGAGCGTTTTTTTAATGTTATTTCGTTCTTAAAATGAATTACGCATCCACCATGACAGCCAGTAGGTCACGACCATTTTTCAAAACCATTAGTGGCAATTGCATCAAGTTCAGTGGCAGCTATGAAACATACTTTGTCATGGTTTTCAAGTCCTTCAGAGACTTAATATTTCGATGTAGATTTCTGCATTTTTTTACGTTACTGGTCTGCTTCTGTCGAGAAGGAATATTACCTGTTGGCCATAAATTCGGATGATAAAACAGGTTGCAACTCGACTGGTGTGTTACAAGACTATCATTGTGAATGAATTTCTGGCTAAAAACGGAATAAATTTCATAGGACCACCCTATTTTCCTGACATGGCTCCAACCGATATTTTTATCATTCCGATATTGCAATTATAACTTCGAAGCAGCAGTTTCGAGTTACTATTGATTTATTATAGTCATTGACGTAAGTGAAATTATTTTTTCGGAAGGTGTCATCTTTGGACGCTATAGTATAAATTTGGATGAATAATACATATTATCTGTTTCGTTGATCGATACTGACACTGTCGTCTATGGAGAATAAACATCATTATACTTCAGAAGACGGTACAATAAAAAACGTGAGGAATTGCAATATTAATGGCAAAACGTTTCTTAACATAAATAGAGGTTAATTCTTGATAGAAGGTATATAAATTCATTGAATATTTTAATATTAGCCTTCTACATATTTAATTTCAAAAAATTATATTTAATGATTATAACTGTCATATAAGTACTTATATGACATTATTTTAATTTATTTTCAGAAGTTATAATCATTAAATATAATTTTTTGAAATTAAATATGTAGAAGGCTACTATTAAAATATTTAAATAAAACGTTTCTTTTATTGTTGTATGTGTACCTGGTAAAAGAGACATTTTTGAATTCATATTGTATCATGATAATTATCTATAGAGTAGCTGAACTGAATTGCTCTACGAAAGTCAATACACTTCACAAAGTTTAGGATAGTTTTTAAATATGCTGGTTTTTGGGTTATCAAGTGCTCATGAAGAAAAATGAGATGTATTTCTCATTTTCTATGCAATTTAACCAATCGTAAACAATATTTCATTTTCTTTCAATGTTATTTTTATAACAAAATTCGAAAAATTACATATTACACATACTAACAAAACCGCTTAACCGATTAAAGATTAATAAGCCGATACTGATATGATGAAAAACAATGGACCTGCATGTGTTTCATGAAGAAAAACTTCCCCTTGTGAAGTCAATTGAATGGTGTGAAATTATTTATATTTTCAAAAATTCAATCTAACATGAATAAACTATATTTAAAAAACTCTAATTGTCCGGTATTTTTTTGCTTTTCTCTTCATTCATCTGAAATACGAGTATATTAACCCCACGTTTATAATGAAGGAACAGAAAAACTGGAAAACCCAAGGGCAACGAAATGGATTACTAATGGAAATAGTGAAAAAATCGATCAATTTTCCATTATAAGAATTAATCCTAATATAACCCAAACTACAAGAGTATAGAGGATTTTATGTTCACAATCGGAAAATGTTGATATTTCTTGATATTACTTTATTTCCTCATTCGTTTCTCTATGCATAGGATAATTGATATTGATCTTACAATTAAGCTAATAATTCCATCATATCGATGAGAAATTCCGATGATTAATCTCAATATTTCTACAAAAAATTCCACACATATTATTTTTTCAATAGGTAATTTTTTTTCAGTTTAACTTTTGAATAATTGCAAAATTAATTCTTCATAATGGGTGTTAGAATATATCATTCTATCAGAAGGTTATTCAGGATTGTGAATGATTTCACTAGAAAATTTAAAACTTCACTATAGATCATGGTGCACACCCTAAGCAGGATCTATCAACAGGTTTGTTCAGAGCAGTTGTTCGAAAGTGGACGCTTATTTTCAAGATTAGCGGAAATATAAAACAAATGGTTTTGCTTAAATTTTAATCTGCGAAGAAATTCAGTGTCATGCATTTTACTGTTTAAAAGAGACCGTTGAATATTTAAAAACCTGCACGACTTTCCAATTCTAGCACCGAAGTAAATGTATACAAAGTGAGGAAATATATTATTGAAAGATGGCATAAGTCTTACATAAATTTAACAAAGTTGAAATTTCTTCGAAATGAGTACTATAAAGAGACATCTTTGGACATAATGGATCACAGGAATTCCGTTCCCACTTTCCTGGAACAGATGTGGTTTTATGAGTATGACATGCATACCAGTTAAAAAGTGCAGCAAAAATGGGACGACACAGAAAAACGCCATCACGGACAAAAGTTCAGGTCATGCTCGATATTTCTTTCGATATAGTGACGGTATATCATTTATTCCTTCCGAAGGATAAAGAAAGAACTTTAACTGAGGTATACTGAGACATTTGCACCAAAAAATTCGAATCAATTCCTGGACTACTATAAGGGATGTGAATTATAAAAACAATTAATACCGTCGAGGAAATAGCATACTTCTCTGATTTAGCACAAAGTGATTTGATCCTATTTCCCAAACTTGATCTGTCACTATGCGGAATCCATTTGGACTCCAGTGAGGCTATTTGAAAGGATTTCGCTCTAGAAATAAAGAGCACTCCCGGAAGGAGCCTATAAAAATATTTCGATTGTTATAAAAAAGCTGATATTTTGCATAGCCGTATATACTTTGTGAGCAAGAAAATAACTTTGAATTCTGAAAAAATAGTGATTTACTTGGCAGTTGGGATTCATGAAAAGAAATATAACAGACTTAATTCGATATTTAGGCAACGTTCTATGTTTTATGACAAGTAACCTTATGACGAATTACCATAATATTCAAAAATAAGCATAACAAAAAGATTTACAAAACTCAAAATTCAAGAATATTTTCAAGAAAAATCAAACGTAGTTCCATCTGATACCAACTAAGACTTCAAACCTTTGAATATAATTTCAAGGTTACGAGTACCAACAGATGTGTCTCAAGTCGCAGAAGTATTTCATAATTTTTCCAATCTTTCTTTTTATTTTCACACCCCTGGATACATTTTTTGATGCATGTATGTATACAGGATCAAAAATGAGAAATAAAGATTTCTCTAGACAAGTATTAATTTTGTATTCCAATATTGATATGTTTATTGTATATATAAGATGAAAATATTCTGAACTCAATTTCCATTTTTAATTTTTGATTTTAAATCGCTCTTTCACAATATAGACTTTAAACTAATAATTTGCAGTATTAAATGATTTTCAACGGAGTTTTTGAAATTGAACTCATTTCCAAGAAATGTCATTATTTTCTCTAAAATACCTTCGTCACATTTTTGTTGCGGTATGCCATAATAGAAACATTCCCCGATATTCAATTAATCAGCTCATTCCCCATTGTTTATAAAAGGGAATACTTCATAATAGATGCCTTTTCCCATATATATTTACATAATCTCAACCCTTACTAATTAAATGGATCTTTTCCTATACGCCGTAAGACCTGTATATTGCAATGTATTATTTTGCCAATTCTGCATTTTCCTATTGCATCATATTTGTTATTCCCATTTTGAATCATATTGCTATCAGCATCTATTCCGATAAAGAAACTTATAAAGGGAATTGAATCTGTTTGTTTCAGCAGCGATAGACTAGAGTTAGACTTGTTCAGACGTACCATTGTATTCTTGTTTTTCGAAAATAAATTGTTTTTTTTTAAAACTTGGTTTTCTACCTCAAAAACTCGACTATCTACAAAAAATATATTAATCACATGGTCATAAAAAAACAAACGAAAAAACTGGAAACCAAGTTAGAAGCGGAATGTAAAACTAATGGAAATTGAATCAATTTCTCCATTATTGAAATTAGGCCTTGTATAACTCCAACTCTATAGATAATTTCAAGAAAATTAAATTTCTTAATATCACCTTCATTTCCTCATTAGTTTCTATATGCATGGCGTAACTGGCATAAATCTCACAATCATGATATTGCATTGTGCGATATGTTCCTACTTGATGAGAATTCATTTTTGGCCGTGAACGATTTTAATTAATGTAATTTAAAATATATCACAAATATAAAACATTATCTGATATTCAGTTCACATATATCGATTCACATATATCGAGTGACCCACATAAAATAGTTCAGCCTGATACGAGGGGCGTTCAATGTATTCTGGGTATTTGGGTGATTGGCTTATTAGCCAATGTAAATAGATAGTAAATGAGATAATCAGAGAACTCACATTAGTATGTGAGTTCTCTAATTATCTCATTTACTAATGACACTATCTGAGGGTATAAATATATAATTTCACTTATTTATGATCATTAGTTTTCTAGGTATCCCCAGTGAAAGACGACCAGAATAACTGACGCCACAATGCTGAAGGAAATCGAGCATAGCGCCGTTATAAAGTTCGTCACTAAGCAGGGAATAGTCAAAAAATGATTTATGAAGAGATGGTAACTGTTTACCAAGACTGTGCCTCGTCGTTATCCACCGTTCAAATGTGGTCAATTAAAGTCAAAAGAGGCAGAGAAAGCATCGAATTCCACTCTCGCTGGGGCGTTCTCGTTAGCGGAACTACTGTAGAAAATAAGAAAAAAGTGGAAAAGCTGATACCTGAAGATGCTAAAATTAAAATCAAGATATTAGCAGAGATGACAAACCTATCCGTGGGTACCATACATGCTATCCTTCATGACCGTCTTAACCTCTCAAAGGTCAGCGTAAGATGGGTACCGAGAATGCTCACCGCACCTCCGAAGCAAATGCGAGTCCAGTGCTTTAAGGAGTTTTTAGCTCTATGGATAAGACCCATCGACTATTGATAACCGGCTGGTTACTGGGGATGAGGCGTGGGTTCTTCACTATGACCCTAAGTAAATAAGATTCCATGCAGTGGATTTAAAGGATGCACAGCTCCCAAAGAAGTTTAAAGTCACCCCCTCCACTGGAAAAAATAATGGCTACGGTCTTTTGGGATTCTAAAGGTATTTTATTGATAGAATACACTAAAAGTGTGGAAGCATCATACCCAACCAGTTTCCGCAATTGAAGAGAAGCAATTAAAGGAAAAAGGCGAGAAAAATTAAAAGCTGTTGTTGCTTCACGACAATGCGCCGGTTCACAAGGCCAGCGTGGTGAAGGCTACTGTGCGGGAATGTAGCTTCGAAGAAATTATTCATCCTCCGTACAGTCCAGACTTGGCCCCCAATGACTACTATCTATTACCAAAGGTGAAAAAATATCTTCATGAAAAGCTATTTTCTGAAAATGAAGAATTGAAGGTAGCAATTAATACCTATTTTGAGGAGGAGCCAGAAGAATATATTGTTAGAAGGTTTAGAGAAGCGCATTCCTTAATCTAACAAATGTATTGAAGTTCTAGGGAACTACATTGAAACATAGGATTTTTATAAAATTTTCTGAGTTTTCTTTCATGCCTAAGCCGAAAATACATTGAACGCCCCTCGTATTTCCGTAAATATGAGTTTTTCGGAAAATACACAAGTCAATTTTCATTTTCGACTATGAACTCATGAGAGTATAATCATTCTCTTAAGTGGGGTGACAACTTCCTTAAGGATATTTAATGGCAATAGGGGTCAAGTGATACATTATTTAGAAGTTCGTGCAATTCTTTTCAGAAATATGCTGAAAAAATTCTGTTTGGCATTCGTTTCGCTGTGAGATACTCCTTTGAAGTAACGAGTAAAGTGCCTTAAATGGACAAGATTTCGAACCAATTTTAATTAATAAAATATTGAAACTGCTTACCGTTCATTTCTAAACAATTATGAATCTCACGACGAGATTTGGAAGTTGGTCGGCAAGGTCATATAATTTGACACCTGTGGCTTATTTTCTTTGGGGCTTTGTGAAAGCACAAGTCAATGCCAACAGGCCACATACTTTGAATCTTTTAACATGAGAAGAAATATAAAATACAAACTATTCCACACATCGAAGTAAGTCAAACTCATACATTATTACAAATAATCAGAACAACCAACACAAAGTATTAATTTAGACCACTATAAAGCTGTCTGGTTGAGAAGCAAAGCTGATATTTGATAAATTCAGGTCGTTGTTTGTTACCTTGAGCATTTTCACAACAGGTGAACAATGAATCACAGTGGTTGCAGAAAGTATTTCAAGGAACTGATTGAGTCTAGTATTCCGTCTAGTATTTATCGAGAGTTTTTTGTTCTTTGTCTTACTTACAATTTGATATTTTCTCTGCAGATTCGGAAATCGTAAGTTTACATATGGAATGCCAGAATATAGTTCCATCAGATAGTTTGTTTTTTTGCCACGAAGGAAACTTCAAAATTGAAATTAATCGGAATTTTTCATTATAATTTTCATGTCCATCAATCAAATCAAAATAGGAGATGAATCATTTAAATATTTTCAGTAAATGGAATAGTTTCCTTTACATTCTATAAAACTCGTCTCTTTTGTCTCTCAGTTGACTGGCATGAATGAAGTTGTGGAAGCAATGCCTGTAACTTTTATTACCTTGTTTATCGTTGTTTTATGACCTCTTTAGGAAATTACATGAAATATCGATGCCATCAGTTCCATAATGATGATACCCATTTAAAAATGTGAAGTTGATTACGATTTCTCGTGAAAAGTGTATATTTTATGAGAACTACGGAAAACTAGATTTTGAAAGCATTGTTAAGGTTCATTATATGAGTATGATAAACTGTTTTATGTGTGAAGAAAAATATAAACATGTCTTTCAAAATTTTATAGTCACCCAAATTAGGTTCAGGAAAATATAGCTAATAGTATGCCTAAGATATTAAAATAATTGGTATAGAACTAGCATAACAAAAACTAACTGTATATTACGGGGACATAACACGGAATGTGATTGTTCTATAGAAGAGCTCACATTTCTGCGTTTGTGGATCATAAACATAAAAGATAATAATAAATATATAATGAAATTCTAGAACAGCTCCGACGTAAAGTCAAGAGGTTTTGCGCGCTTGTTCACGAAATTTTGCGTAAGTCTTCTTATTGTTATTTTACATATAAATGATAAATTTAAACTCAGATACTGAATTGTTTCAGCCGTTACTTTTTGGTAGTTGATCATAATTAAAACAAATTGTAGAAATAACTATGTTTTACTACCAAAAAAAATATATATTACACATTTTCTTGTGACTCGAGTTTCGGGAAATGAACTATCCCATCATCAGATAACTGAAGACCTGACAGTGGTACAGTGGTATTTCAACAAAAGTGATACCACTCCTTCTTTAGAAAACAGTAATTCCTTTCGACGAAAGAAAATCTTAAGAAAATTTTACATGTAGATTCAAATGAAAAGAAACTTGATTATTGAAATTTTCAAATTCGTTCACAATAAAAATAATTCAAAAAATAATGAATGACTGTATGGAGCTATGTAGATCCAAATAATTGAGATGTACAACAAAATAACGTAAAAATAATGAATGACTGTACGGAGCTATGTAACACCAAAAATTATTTGAGATATTTAAATGGGTACCATCTGTTTAACAACCTTCTTTGTCGATCGCCGACGTTCTGATATCTGTTAGAAGGCTCCTCTTTTTTAAGCCGGTTTTTTATTACGTTCCGCTTGTTAACCTCTGTACCAGTATAAGGTGTTATCTAGAATCTATTGAAATATTCAAAATATTTATCACTTTTGTTTAAATACCTCTGTACCACTGTTAGGTCTGATGATGGGATAGTTCATTTCTCGAAACTCGAGTCACAAGAAAATGTGTAATATATATTTTTATTATTAGTAAATTGGTCCAATTTGTTTTAAATTTAAACTCAATCGTGGGCTGCTGCTATGGGGTCGATAGCGCTCAACGATGCTCTGCTATCAAACTTTGTTTTTTGAGATCTTCTGATTTTATCGAATGGGCGACTTATGGTTCGAAGAAAAAAATATACCCGTGGCTATTCGGACACTATGTTGTCACGTTCAAGCCTTTGAATATTCCTGAGGAGAGGGAAATTCAGAAAATACTGAGAAACTATAAGAAAGAAGCACAAAACGAGAATTTAGAATTGTTATATAGATGAAGATCTACTAGATTTATTAGAAATAGAAGAAGAGATCAGGGCAAAAACTAAGGAAAAATCAAATGATACGAAGATGAGGAGAAAATAAAACAAATCCTGAAGAGAGAAAGCCATCAATGTTAATATCAAGGGAAATCGCCTACATGCCACAATACACTAACCAAAAGTTGAATAATCCTGTATTTCCAAAACCATATAAACCACCTACCTTCTATTCGAAAAGGAGTACCACATAGACTATGCGTTGTCTACAGATAATTAAATATTATTATCGCAATAAACCTGAATAAAAAAATATTAAAAAAAACATTAGAAAAAAAGGAAACATAAGAATATAGAAGAAATATCAAAATCAATGAGTTTGTTCGCTACTACGAAAGAAAAAAATATGAAATTTATTGCGTTCAAGGTAGTGAAGAATGAGCACCTTCAATCAAAACTAGTGATGATCTATTTTTAAACATAGCGTAGCAAAAATCTTCGAAGATTTTCGTATGTGTATTGCGAGTTTTCCACTGCGTATAGCTAACCGAAAACTGGAGAATTGATGATTCCAAAAATTTGCATATTCCTGGATACAAAACGTATCACAGCGGAGGTCGCTATAATTAAAATGATATCACTTTTTTATACTCGAAAAATATATAGCAATGCGAGGTAATAAATCTTGTAAGCGACCTGAGAATAACTACATGTCGACTGATAATAGGTAGTAAGTCATATCGATTGAATCGACTAAACAGGGTGTCTACTTTTAAAGAGGCCAAACTTCAAGAGGAAATCACATAAGTTATTTTCAACGAAAAATGTCATAAAACACATATTCGAAATGTTGATGGTTATTCTTCAATTTCATATTTCTTGATTTCACGAAATATTTCCAATCCTTGCATACAAACAATTATACTTCAGTTGTCATTGTATCCTCACCAAATTTGACCACTTATCTGGAAACGGCATTAAATTTGCTGAAGGATAAGAAGTTTTGGGTGTCAAAAAATCCTTATTGCGGGTGTGGTAAGGAGATGAATCTCACGATTCTGAAGTGAACAAAATCAGTCATATTTTTCCAATGTTTATCGATGAAAAATTATCAATTATAGACATGTTTTATTTTCAGAAAAAAAAATACCTTATTTGCTTGCGAATGACAACGAAAAGTTGAAATATTCCATACCTAAATTTGCTCTATCTTGAAGCTCCTTATGATTGATTCTCACAACATTGAATTTAAAATATGAATAATTTTAGGTATAAGTACGTTCTGTTGAATCTAATGAATCAATTCAATTTATGATAAGTATACTAGAAAAAAATCGAGGAAATTATGCCTGCTTTTTCAAACAACAAATATCGGGATATATTGTTCATGTATGTATTTGCTAATGGAAATGCTCGCGCAGCGGTTCCAGAGTACGGTTTGCTTTTTCTCAACAGATGACAACCAAACAGAAAGAAATTCGTACAAGTGTTCAGAGAATAGGTGAAACAGGCTCATTTGATTATTTCCGAATCAGAGAAGTGGGTCCAAATAGTCAACAAGGCCAGCATGCACCTGCTGTACTTCAACCTGTCCGCGAGAACCCACAACAAATACTCGTCGAATTGGTTTATATTGAGAATTCATCATTCTAAAGTACACCGAGATTTCAAAAAAGGATCTGTTGTCTGTAGATGCTGAGACGAGACTAACATTTTGTAGGTGGTACCTGAATAAGTTAGGAGAATGGGGAAGCGATAGGATATAACCACTTTCATGAAATCGGGTATGATAAATTTGCGAAGTAGCCATGTGTAGAAAAGAGAAAACTCCATTGTGTCTACTGTTTCGCCCCCCAGGCATTAGATCTTGACGAGATGGGGGCGCTTGTCAGGACTAGACGAAATGGTGTAAGTCTTGGTGCCTAACGTAATGCCATTCGCGCCAGTCACTGGACCTGTATGGTGGAAGGTCTCCGAATGGGGCACTCGTTTTGCCGTTCTGGTGAAATGGACGCCTGAGCCGGTTTATTAACTCAGTGACAGGGAGTCTGTCGCAGCGTAGGGCTTCTCCCTTAAAACTGGCATACTGTACCCTATCGCAGTATTAATCTCAGGATTTTTCTGTGTAATGACCGAGTGCGTTATGTAGCATACTGCGTTACCTCCGGGGGGTGGTTAGCCCACAGGTGTTATTTGTGCCACCTTGCCACCCCTTTGGTGTTGGACTCAATGAGACAGTGGTTGAAAATCCGCATGCTGGACTAGAGAGGTATTTCGTTTATCTAATCGCAAACCCCATGTTCGGGATATTCTTATGAAATGACTCGGGGTTTAACGGAACTTGACGGTTTGACCGGCTTGTCCTGGCCCCGGACCAATGCGTAACAATTTAGGGTTTGTGGATCTGGACGAAATGGCTTTGCCATTATTGCTTGACGCCAGGATCAATCAAATGACTTCACATGGGTTCAGTGAGTCAGGACGTACAAGCCGTTAGACGGTGCTCGTACCAGGATCAATAGCAGGCATCAATCTTGAGATTATCTTAGTTCATGGGACTGCGTTACGATGGATGGATAAGAATTCCTTCCAGCGGGTGAATTGCGTCTCAAACCAACTCGGGTACTGACCTGCAGAACCAGTGGAGGTTGAATAGTGCTTCGCTGCTACCAGTCAGACGGTTCTGGCTTTCGAGTCGGGGCCCAAACTGGAATCTGGTGGATTCACCTCTTCGGAGGGGCTCTCGCTTCGCGAGATGATATGGCGTCATCCTTATCACACTTTCTACCTCTTGGGGTGGATTGTGGAGACTGCTGAGTAGTCACTTGGATAAGAGTTATGCTCTCATGCCAATAACATTACCTGGTTGAATTCACGTGTGTCTACTGTTTCTCATTTCCAACATGAGTTGAGGTCAACGTGTTTTTATAAGTCATGAGAGGTAAACTCTTCGGACTAGTAATACTTCCCGAACTTAATGAATGAATAATTTGGGGTGCAATGGATTGAAAGTTATGGTCCGTTAAGATGGCCACTAAGGAGCTGCGACGTTAAGCCTTTGAGTTTTCGTGTCTGGAACTACTTGAAAGAAAAGTATATCAAATTCGCGTTCGAACTCGAGAGGAACTGATCGAAAGAATAAAATTGTGTTGCACAGAAATGCGTCAGAAACGTTGTGAACTTCCGAGTGTTGTAGATTCAGTGCGAAAACGATGTGTGAAACATAACGAACAAGGCGGTGGACATTTCAAACAATTGTTATAAGCAGTAGTCTGGTTTCTTTACATTTTCGAAAATGTAAGATATCATCTACCTGAAGATGCAACTATATCAGCGAAACTATTGTTGTATCAAAATAACAATAAAAATTTGTGAAAATCAGAATAACCTTATTCAATATTAAAGTGAAAACTTTTAAGAGTATTTATATCTAATTCTACTAAGATTGATTACATTCTAACTAATGCAAAACCTGATCTTGTTACCACCAGGGTAGTTGACGCTTATATCGGCGATCATAAGGCTATTATCTTGTTGTTCGACTGTGGTAGTCTGACCACTTCTGATGCAGCCATTCCTCCATCTTTTCGTGTGATCTCGGACAAAAATCTGGCAGATCTGTCCTTGATGGCAGTTTATACTAACTTTGACAGCATATATAGTTCTCCTCATATTAACAGTAGTTTTGAGCATTTCTGAGGCATACTGACAACACTGATTGTCACCATATGTCCAGTTAGGCAGGCCTGTTCTATCGGGAGCCGTCGACTTGATTGGATCACAAAGGAGATAAGGCAGGCGAGTAGTGATTTGAAGAATTTTCACTGGATATTTCAAAATTTAGGAACGGACGAATCTATAAATCAATATTCGAGCGCTTGAACGCAAAATACAGGAGTTTGTTAAGGTCCACTAAGCATCAGTTCTATAGAAATATTCTGGAAAATTCCTCTAACAAAAAGAAAGAGTATTTGGGATTTGCTCAGGAGTGACATGTCCGGTGGATTCACTAGTGATGATATTGCTTTGACTGTGGACGGCCTGGCTATATCTGATCCAATGGAGGTAGCTGAGGCTTTTGTGAGGTATTTTTCGAGCATCAGTGTTGTCAGTGTTCGTCAGCACTATGGCGATAAAAGGTCTACCTCATGTACGACACATTCTATGTCGAATAACAATTTGTTCTCTCTTCCAATATTGGACAGTTTTGAAGGTGATAGCTCCCCAAATCTCGGAACATGTTTCAGTCAGTTCCGGAAAGTTTACTTCTGTTTTTAAGTCAGCTAGGGTTATTGCGTTCCACAAAAAAAATCTACTGGCGATATAGCAAATTGTCGTCCTATATCCATATTGAGTTCTTTGTCGAAGGTTGTGGAGAGGTTACTATACGAAAGAATGCTGGGATATTTGAACAAGCTCTCAATTATAACGGCTTATCAGCATGGCTTTCGAATTGGCAGATCAACCGAAAGTGCGGCCTGTCAATTTGTAGAGTTTGTCTATAGATGCTTAGATGACGGCATCTGTGTGGGGGTTTTATTCTTTGATGAATGTCTGAATTTTAACTTCACTCTTGATAAGCTTTACAATATTGGTTTTAGGGGAGTATTTCTTAATTGTATCAACAGTTTTTTAATTGATCGAAATATGTTCGTTCGAGTGGGTCAGCAAGATTCCAAAGAATATATATGAGTGTGCCAAAGGGGTCTGTGTGGGGCCCGTTGTTGTTCATATTATTTGTAAATGATTTACCAGATATTATAAATGCGTATACTACTTCATATGATTCATCAGGCAGTTGTGCAGTTTTTGTGGCCCAAAAGAGAATAATGCTTTTGATTTTCGGTCTGAATCCCCCATAGGAGTCCTCTAAATCTTTATTTATGGAAAAAAAATTTTAAGTTTTCTTCGTACTTATATATTGAATTGCTTGCTGTACACTCGGAAAAATGATCGCTCTCTCGGGAAGTGCTCCCAGTATCATAAATATGGTACAAGACACAAGGAGACTATTTCAGTACCAATTCATGAACCACCAAATTCGAATTCACCTATGTTCAGTGGAATAAAATTCTTTAACCATTTTCCTGCGACACTGAGGATTTTGGAGTATTTTACCTTCGAAAAAAAGATTAAGAAGATTTTATCAGAAAGGTGCTTTCATAGCAGAAATTAGTATCTCGAAAATATAATAGAATGAAACAGAAAAAGGCTTTTTACTTGATAGAAGAAATATAACAAAATTTGAATATCAAATTAGATTTGATCTGTCAGTGTCCTACAATTTTAATTTCAAAAAAATTTTCATTCAAAAAACTTTAAGAATTAAATCAATGTCTAAATAAGCATCGCTTATATTATATATATATAATCAAAACTCAATATACAATGTCAAATGGAATAAATAAACCAACGAATATAAAAAAGGGTATTTAAAATCAATAAATAAATATTTGAAGGAGACAGAATTTTGTTTCTGATCCTATTATTATAAACAACCAATTCTTCCACAAAAACATAAGTCACAATTTAAGGACTTCTCAAAAAATATAATTCATTTGGAATATTAAATATATTTAAATATTCGAATAAGTTAATTCAAAAATCTCTCAAAACATGCACTATATCTTCAGAAAACAATTAGAATTCCGATAATCCCTTCGTCGGCCCTAGATAATATTTAAAATATAAAAATCAACTAACAATCAGTATATCTCACCTTAAAGTGTAACCACTACTTGCTTAAACATACAAACTTTAATAAATACGTCTATTAAATATAAGCGGTGCTTATTTAGACATTAATTTAATTCTAACAATTTTTGGAATAAAAATTTTTGTGAAATTAAAATTGTAGAAGACTGACAGATTAAATCTGTTTTGATATTCAAATTTTATAATAGAATGATTTTCGATTCATACAAAGGGCTCATTTGAATTTATTTTCCTCCTTTCAGTTCTTATTTCTATAAGTTATATCCGACTTGGCCTATACATATAAAATATCTTGAAGGATCCAATTAAATTTTTATTATAATTATTAATGCCTAGACGTGTAGGATAGTAGTCAGCAACGGGGTTGACAAATATTTTATAGATCTGTTTTGAATACGTATTAATGGAAAAAACTTATATCGTTTTTTCTTGATGACTAAAAAAATACCAAAAGCTTAAGTTGAAGAAATTATTTCTTCTGGGAAGAACACCGATAATATCAAAGCTTTATGGGTACTCTCCAACGGCGATATTAATGAGTAGTTCCATTCAGCGAAAAGCTAATTCAAATGCAAAAGACAGATTACTCAAGGATCTAAAATGTTTTATCCTTTCAACTTCTTCAATGAGCGTTACCCGGCATTTTATGAACCTCGCCGTAGATACGAGGCATTTTATTAGAGTCGCCGAAAAATATGAGACGGTCATTGATCTCGCATTCTTTACCATCCTTTTTATCTCGTCTTTATTGAACTCCGCGAAACCTATAAAATCCGGGAAAGATTAATCGGTACTTGGGTTAGTTCAAATACTCACCAATAACGATCAGCCTGACCCGAAAGTTTTTCGTCGGAGAACGTAAATAATCGATGCGACAAGTATAATCACCCTCATCCATTTCATTGACACTGTCCAAGCTCAATGTCGGTATTTCCGTCATGGTACGAAAGAAGGCCCTTGTGTCGAGGCTCTTCTCCTGCCAGTGCTTCGCCAGCTTGCTGTAAGGTCCCCGGGTATCGTAGCTGAAAAACAGTCGAGAATTTAGTGAAGAATTCTATTGTTTGAAGACAATACAGATATAAATATAAAAAAGTCCCAAACCTCCAATAGAATGGATCTTTGATTGTTTCGGTTATTACTTGACAGAAATCATCTTGTGAACTTTAATGTTAAAGTGAAATTAATAACTATGCAATACCTTGAGTGAATATCTCACGATTTTCATACCTTTCGATACTCATTATTATTTCAGAAGCGCACAATAAATAACAAATTTTAAATTTTATTAATTGACATATAATAATCAAAATCATCAATCAGCGAAGTAATTCAATATAACATAATCCTCTTCAGAAATATTCTATTGAAACTATGACCATTATACCAAATTTTTATACTCACATGTTTTTACTTCGAAAGCAGTTGAGGAATGAACATGAATAAGAAGTTATAACCTAATTTTTGCGTTAGCATAAAGCAGTTCCAAACCGAATAGTCAGCGAATTATTGTCACTTAATAATAATAATTATAACCGTTCTTTATTGACCACAGTCAAAGGCCATCGACCGAAGTCCTTCATCCCAATATTGTCACTTATTATTCACCCGCCCGGCATTAGATCTTGACGAGATGGGGGCGCTTGTCGAGACTAGGACCCTAGTTTCATCTCGGTGAAAGGGAGGGTTAAGTCTTGGTGCCTAAGGTAACGCCATTCGCGCCAGTTACTGGACCTGTATGGTAGAAGATCTCCGAATGGGGCCTTAGTTTTGCCGTTCTGGTGAAATGGAGGGCTGAGCCGGTTGATTAATTCAGGGATTTAATAGGGAGTCTGTCGCAGCACAGGGATTCTCCCTTATAACTGGCGTACTCTACCCTATCGCATTACGAATCTCCTGATTTTTCTGTGTAATGCGTTATGTAGCATACTGCGTTATCTCGGGAGGGTGGATTGCCCTCAGGTGTTACTTGTGCCACCTGACCACCCCATTGGTGTTGGACTCGAGAGGGCAGTGGTTGAAAGTCCACCTGCTGGACTAGGGAGGTATTTTATTTATCTGTTCACAGACCCCCAAGTTCGTGATATTCTCATGAAATGACTCGGGGTTTAACGGACTTGACGGTTCGACTGGCCTTGTCTTGACTCCGGATCAATGCGTAACTTTTTAGGGTTTGTAGATCTCAACGAAATGGCTTAGCCGTTAGTGCTTGACGCCAGGATCAATCAATTGACTTCACATGGGTTCGGTGGGTCAAGACGTACAGGCCGGTTGACGGTGCTCGTACCAGGATCAATAGAAGTCATCAATCTTGAGATAATCTTAGTTCACGGGAATGCGTTCGGGTGCTTGGATGAGAATTCCATCCGGCGGGTGAGTTGCGTCATAAACCAACTCGGGTACTGACTTGCAGACCCAGTAGAGGTTGAATAGTGGTTCGGTGCTACCAGTCAGACGGTTCTGGCTTTCGAGTTGGAGCCCAAACTGGAAGCTGGTGGGTTCATCTCTTCGGAGAGGTTCTGGCGTCGCGCGAAGATATGGCGTAATCCTTATCACACTTTCTACCTCCAGGGGTGGACTGTGGAGACTGTTGAGTAGTCACTTAGTGAAAAAGCCATGCTCGTCAATACGAAAACCTGGTAGAATTCACGTGTCATTTATTATTGTCTTTTTTCCGCTTTTTGCCACAAGTAAGAAAATGTGCTGACTCTCTGGTTTGGACCTATCAATGGTCACCCAAAACTTGAGTTATAACTATTTATTCAAGTTCTTTTTTTCACTACTTTCAAGATGGGAACATTTAGAAGATTGGCTGTCTCTGTGGTTTGGACCTGCTGTATGCTTACGCAAAAATTAAGTTATATATACTTATTCAAGTTCATTCCTCACCTGCTTTCAAGATGGAACATGCGAGTATACAATTATGATAAAATGGTCATAGTTTAGTTTGGATATTCTTCGCTGATTTTTAATTTTGATTTTTATATTTTAGTTGATAAACTTTGAAATCTGTAATTTATGGAGCAGTGCTCCTGAAACAATAATGTGTATAGAAATATATGAAAATATCCTAAGATGATTTCTGAAGGTATTGCATAGTCATTCATTCAGTTTAAATGTTTGAAAAAGGTTTTACTAGTAGGACTTGTTTCACAATAATATTAACAATATTTCCAAAACGGGTCAATATCAACTGTCATGTCATTTTCAAGATTATAAAGGTTTGCTAAGGTGATTGTGTTTTCTGATTTTGTCACAAGTAAGAAGATGAGCTGATTTTGTGATTTTGACAAGGTACTTAACTACTTTCAAGATGGAAACATTAAGAAGATGGACTGACTATGTGGTTTGGACCTGTTTTATACTTATGCAAAAATTAGGTTTTAACTACATATTCACGTTGATTTCTTAACTGCTTTCAAGATGAGAGCATGTGAGTATGAAAATTTGCTTAGAGGTCACAATTGGATATTTCTGATGACTTCCAACAAAAAACGGAATATAGACATATAGAATATTTTATTTGGATCATGTTTGTTATATTGAATCACTTCGCTGATTTTTGATCACTATATGTCAGTTGATAAAATTTTAAATTTGTCATTTATGGAACAGTGATTCAGAGACAATAATGTATATCGAAATATATAAAAATAACATGAATTATTCAATAAAGATATTGCATAGTATTTAATTTTATTTCAACATTTTGAAATTTATAAATAATAAATAATTTCGAATTCCGCATCAGGTTAGTATTTACACCCATCTATTGTGTGAAGTCATGGTCCGATGATACAATTGTGTGAACAATAAAGATTTGCGGAAGTCAAAATGTTTTTTTTTCATTAATTTCAAGAATGGTTTCATATCTAATCTTCAAATTACTTCAGTTTAAACGCTAATAGTCCAATTTATAACTTGCTGGAAATTATTTGGCAGTAGTGACAATAAACTTAAAGAGAAAAATTTCAACAGCTTATTAGTTAGTGTGGATCTTCCACTGATTAAATCTGCATAAGGTAACCCATTTTAATGAGAACTTCAACGAAACAGTGACTTCTCTTTTGAATAAGCTTACACTAAAACATATAAAATATCCTCACTATGAGAAAAACTGGTGAATCCTTTTATTTGCAACTTACATCATGTATGAAAATTGAAAACTTTTCCAAAGCGCCAAAAATAAATTCAGTAGCAGAGATAATGAAATTGTTGTTCAAAAGTTAAGTTGTCATCACCGGCAGTAAGTGGAATACATCATACATCATAAAGGGTGAGCAATATAGTGATTGTATTTTGAAGTAGTAATTATTTCGAGTCCGGCAACATTTCTGTTCGTATTTCGACAAAAAGTTATATTAATATTTGGCATTAATGATATAGGTCGACTCACACTTTAAAAATACTGGGAAAACTCAAAAACTCATTTCTAAAAGTGGCGACTCTTCTATCCAAACTGCTAGAAAGTTACATGGAAAATTCGATAGAAATAAAATGTCCTCAAGGCAATTTGTGCCGCAAGTTCATGAAACTGCATCATTATTCAATAAAACAACTCATTCACGTTCACGTCCAGTGATCATACCTCAAAATATAGCTGCTGTTGCCCAGAATGTGGCTGAATATCCATAAACATCAACTTGTCATCGTGCTCAAGAACTGAACATTTCTTGCACTTCTCTGAGGAAAATTTGGCATAAAGACCTTGGTATGAAGGTTTACAAAGTTCAACTAGTGCAAGAAGCCCCGTGACCATCCGATGGGTTTTCACTTCACACAACGGGCTAATAATCACATGGCCGAAGATACGCATTTGCCCAGAAACATGATTCTTAGGGATGGAGTTTATTTTCATAATGATATATGAATAAGAAAACCTCTCGTATTTGGGGATCAGCCTATGCATCCACCACGAGTAACTGTTGGTCGCAGTTTTTGATCAGGTGGCGTCATTTTTCTTCGAAAATGAAAAAGGAGCCGCTTTCACGATCAAAGGGAACATTACCATTCTATGCTCAACCAATTTTTTTCCCAACATTCAGAAAGAAGGCGTGGAGGATATTTGGTTTTTGATATGGATGTTACCTTTCTGGACACAGAAAGTTTATACAACACGGCATATGAAAACATTCTACAAAAAGAATTCAAGATCAAAAACCCTGCAGATTTCAGTTCCAAAATAATGGCACTTAATAAGGACCTTGTTAACGAGTTATTCGTTGAAACTTTCAAACTTCCAATTTCAGTGGCCAAGTTTCGAAAAATCAAAGAAAAAGAGCTGACCTTCCTTCTGGGTAATAATGAAAAAATGCCAAGTGCTCCAAGACTAGTAGAACATCTATCAAACACAACATACCTATTGCTGTAACAACATATTCTGGGCAAAAGAGTTTTGAACTAAAGACTAAGAATCACAAAGAAATCTGCAAACTTTTCAATCATGTGATTCTGGGAAGCTCTGATCCGGAAGTTAATAGAGAAAAGACTGCGCCTGATATATTTTTGGTTTGTGCTTCGCTTTTACCCGATAAGCCGAAACCAGAAGAGTGTTTGGTGTTCGAAGATTCCCCAAATAGAGTAAAGGGCGCCAGAGCTGAGGAAATGCACGTAATCATGGTTTCAGATGCAGCTTTAGTCAGAGAAAAAACGAAAAAAGCTACTCTAATTCTTAAATCTTTAGAAGAATTCAAACCAGAACAATTTGGTCTGCCTGCTCTTCAACTATTTCAGTTTTCTTGTTGAGTGTACATTCAAGAAATTTTACTACTTTTATATAAACTTATTCGTATTGTTAACAGAACGGGACACAGCCACACAGCCAACGTAACCATCCATCTTTTGCGCACCGTTTTCGAAAATAGAATGATCAGTCGAAATGCTGATGTTAATTGGCCTAGGAGGGGCCTGTGAGTTGACTCCGTTGACTGTTTTTCGATCTTTTAAGGATGAATGTTACACTAACCATCCAGAACCGATTGATGTCTTGAAGCACAAAAAGTTGTCATTAATGAGATTGGCCCCCAAATGTACTGAAAAATTGCGTTGATCGGATGGGGTACTGAATGCCTGGTCGTGGTGCTCATTTGAATGATAATGATTTTCATTCGTAAATGTCATGGTTGGTCCTTCCTAATAAACTCATAGCTATAAAAATTATTCATTTGCTCTTTATTATAGCCGATCAAGAATGCAAATTTTGAATGACCCATCTGCTTTATAACTAGTTTAGACATAGTATATTTACAGAGTCCCTAAAGCCTGTTTTAATAAATCCAATTTTCAAAGAAGGTAAACCAGAAGAAATGAATTACCACCATTCCATACATCCATTGCCAGTATTTCCGAGAATTTTTGAAATGATCTTGTCCTCAAGATTGATGGAATTTTTCAATGAAAACAATCTTTACACTCAAACTCGATATGAATATCTACATGTACGATCAGAATAGGCAGCAGTATTTCAGTTTATTCAGTATATTTTGGAATTAAATGATGAAAACACAATGGTTTTTGGCCTACGATTCGTTTGATAGGGAATGTCTCTGAAAGACGTTGAAGTTTCATGGTATTAGAGGGAATACCAATAATTGAGTGAGGTCCTATCTGTCAAGCAGAAAACAAAGAGTTACTATCAGATAATTTAATGCTCTTGCAAATTCTGAAATATGAATAAATACTCAAGAAAATGTTCATTGGTACACTTCTTTTAATAATATACCTAAAATGATTTGAACAATATAATAGAGGATTGAAGGAAGCATCTTTAATTACGAAGATGAACAAATTTAACTCTTTTAAATAGTGTGGAGGGCTCTGAAGAGCTCACAAGAAGAGCAAGTCAAAACTTTTTGAAGTCAAAAAGGAGGCTTGATCAAAATAAACTTATTTTAAATGAAAATACATCAAAAGTCCTCCTTTTTAATACAAACAGATTTTTACGAACCACGGTTAGTTTACCGCAGTATCTTGCCTTTTATTTCAGTATTTGAAATAACAGACAATTGCCAATTAATCAATCTCGTTGATTAATTTCGATGAGTTTAGGTGGACCGTATTTTTGGCATAGTTATAACGAGGAGTTTTACTTCAAGGGCACTTGTATGTAGTTACCTCGATGATGAACTAACTTTGTTTATCTAATAAGATAAACCAACGAGGAATGTAAGGAATTAAAGTAAATCACTTGTAATACACTATACAAACAACGAACTATAATTCTTGATTTACGGTATATAAACCAAGTCAAAAGATATGATTATTACACTAAAAAAAATCAAAGAATTTGCCAGCACTATAATAATCGACTGGATAACTATATTAACAATAATAACCGTGAAATATCACAAGCTACGTACGACAAATTTGACTATCCGAATGATAGTGCATAACGTAGCAAAGGCTACATACGACAAGTATGACTCTTACTAGAATAATAATGATTTTACAGTCTTTTCAAGGACTAAACGTTAGAGGTGCTCGATGCATCCCTTCTAATAACAACAGGGAAATTAACATAAATGATTGGAAGGTCCATCTGGAGGTGGACTGAATGAATGAAATAAACCTTCTTATTGGTTACAGAAAAATTCTGAGATTAATGCAAGTAAAAAGGGAGGATAGAATCAGTTTATAATACCGAATGCTGTGTCATGTGAAATTACCAGCCATAAATCAATCAAATTCTCCAAATGACTTGGCATGTTTTCTAAGGCCATATATAATAATTAGAAAACAAATACGCAGAAGTGTCAAATAACACTTCAGTTCGTATGGCGAAGCTGAAAAACTGCTAGATCGAAATATCAATATGAAAAACCTAGGTATCGATGACAAAAAAATTTCAGCAGGGCAGTCTTCAATGGGACGGAACACAGATTACAAAAGAAAAATCAAACATAATCAGTTTATCCGAGTATAAATATTAGATATCTGAATCTATCGGATTCCCAGATATTTACATCGATCAATTCTTAAATTACCGCCAAAGCAAGAAAATAATGTTAAAAGGGAAGTAAAATTTGTTTTTCTTTGAGATCAATCGCAAAGTATATGAATGAAATCTAACTTTCAAGGTTGAAATTATTTTCTTAAAACATATGAATTACTGACTGATATATTTCTTATGCAGAAAAAACAATTCGTATTGTACCTATACAATATAACTTGAGTTCTAGGGGGATCATGTGGGGAAAAATTCAGAATCAAGAGAACTGTTTCATCATAAATTCTCTACTCATTCGAATATTTGATGTTCCTTTACATGTATAAAAATAGGCACAAATACATACAACACAATAATTTTTGATATGATCTTTGCAGCGCACATGTTAACGTTGACTGAAAATGCCTTTCCTACATTAGCATTAGAGCTTTCAATAAGTTTCCAAGTAAAATAAATATATATCACATTATTATATATCCAGAAAAAAAATTAAACAAAAATAACAATTATGCTAGAAGCGTTAAGTACATCAAAAGGGGCGGGTTAGAATCAGAAATATGTGAAGTTCTTTCATTTGATAAAATAGAAAAACGCTTTTTACTTGATAGAAGAAATATAACAAAATTTGAATATCAAAACAGATTTAAACTGTAAGTTTTCTACAATTTTAATTTCAAAAAAATTTTTATTCAAAAAACTTTTAGAATTAAATTACTGTCTACAATAAGCACCGCTTATATTTAATGGACTTATTTATTCAAAACTCAATATACAATGTCAAATGGAATGAATAAATCAATGAAAAAAGGCAATCAAATTTAATAAATAAATATTTGAAGGAGACAAAATTTTATTTCTGATCTTACCCTAGTGAAACCAATTCCTTTTCAAAAACATAAAACACAACTTGAGGATTTCTCAAAAAATATAATTTATTTGAAATATTTAATAGATTTAAATATTCAAATAAGTTAATTCAAAAATCTCTCAAAACATGTAATATATCTTCAAAAAACAATTAGAATACGGATAATCTCTTCATCGGCCCTAGATAACATTTAAATATCAAAACCAACTAACCATCACTATATTATACCTTAGAATTTAACACGTGACTTGTTCGAAACAGACAAACTTTAAAAATCCAGGTAGTCAGTTCGTCTCAAAATCACAAAAAACTGTAAGGCATTCTATGGTCTTCTTCACACCATTGACATTCCATAAGGAGAATTATTCAAGCCTAAATATAATTATATATTATGTATAAAATAAAATAGAAAAAGGCTTTTTACTTGACAGAAGAAATATAACAAAATTTGAATATCAAAACAGATTTAATCTGTAAGTCTTCTACAATTTCAATTTCAAAAAAATGTTCATTCAAAAAACTTTTAGAATTAAATTAATGTCTACAATAAGCACCGCTTATATTTAATAGACTTATATATTCAAAACTCAATATACAATGTCAAATGGAATGAATAAATCAACCAATATAAAAAAGGTTATTCAAATCAATATAATAAATATTTGAAGGAGACAAAATTTTGTTTCTGATCTTACCATAGTGAAACCAATTCCTTTTCAAAAACATAAAACACAACTTAAGGATTTCTCAAAAAATATAATTCATTTGAAATATTTAATCTATTTAAATATTCAAATAAGTTAATTCAAAAATCTCTCGAAACATGTAATGTATCTTCAAAAAACAATTAGAATACGGATAATCTCTTCATCGGACCTAGATAACATTTAAATATCAAAATCAACTATCCATCACTATATCATACCTTAGAATTCAACACGTGACTTGTTCGAAACAGACTAACTAATCCAGGTAGTCAGTTCGTCTCAAAATCACAGAAAACTGTAAAGCATTCTATGGTCTTCTTCACATCATTGACATTCCATAATGAGATTTATTCAAGCCTAAATATAATTATATATTATGTATAAAATAAAAAAAAAAATTTTTTGAAATTAAAATTGTAGAAGACTAACAGTTTAAATCTGTTTTGATATTCAAATTTTGTTATATTTCTTCTATCAAGTAAAAAGCCTTTTTCTATTTTATTTTATACATAATATATAATTATATTTAGGCTTGAATAATTCTCATTATGGAATGTCAATGGTGTGAAGAAGACCATAGAATGCCTTACAGTTTTTTGTGATTTTGAGATGAACTGACTACCTGGATTTTTAAAGTTAGTCTGTTTCGAACAAGTCACGTGAAGATTATCCGTCTTCTAATTGTTTTTTGAAGATATATTATAAGTTTTGGGAGATTTTCGAATTAACTTATTTGAATATTTAAATATTTCAAATAAATTATATTTTTTGAGAAATCCTTAAGTTGTGTTTTTGAAAAGGAATTGGTTTCACTATGGTAAGATCAGAAACAAAATTTTGTCTCCTTCAAATATTTATTTATTAATTTTAATTGCCTTCTTTATATTGGTTGGTTTATTTATTCCATTTGACATTGTATATTGAGTTTTGAATATATGCATTCTGTCAAGAAAGTACCGGGAATTATCGATTTAAATCTGGCGGGGCAATGAGGCAGGTAAAAATTTTTTTCCTTGGTCCTTAATTACTATGCCAAGCTTGAGCGGGATCTGTCAACTAGTGTGTTTGCAACAGCTGATTAAGTCAGTCGATGTCAGAGTGCGTGCCGATTTTTACTATGGGTGATTACGTTGAGCAAAGAATTTGTTTAAAGTTTTGTGTTGCAAATGAATTTTCGTGTGCCGATGCACTGAAAATGTTGCAAAAGGCCTTTGGTGATAATGCTCTATCGAAAACTTGTGCATATCAGTGGCCTTCAAGGACGGTCGTGAAGTGGTCGAAGATAACGAAGTTAACGTCGATAAAATTAAGGAAAGGGTGCTGGAAAACCGTCGTACCAGCTTGAGAGAGATAGCACATGATCTTAAGATATCCCACGAGTCCGCACGTACGATTTTGATTGATATTTTGGGCATGAGAAAGGTGGCCGCACGACTCGTACCGAAAGACCTGAATTTTTTTCAAAAACGTCATCGCGAACAGGTTGCTTCAGACATGCTGGATCGCTGTAATTCCGATTCTACATTCATGGAACGCATTATAACTGGTGATGAGACCTGGGTCTACGAGTACGATATGCAAACAAGCCAGCAATCATCGGAATGGGTGGCAAAAAATGAGCCGAAACCGAAAAAACCACGCCAAAGCCGCTCGAAAATGAAGGTGATGCTCATTGTTTTCTTCGATATCCGTGGCGTGGTGCACTACGAATTCATTCCAAAGGGTCAGACGGTAAAGAAGGAGTATTACCTAGGCGTTATGAAACGTTTGCGTGAGCGTATCCGTAAGAAGCGGCCAAATTTGTGGGCGAACAACTCATGGATTTTGCATGACGATAACGCGCCTTCTCACCGAGCTACGATTGTGACTGACTTTCTCGCCAAAAACTCAACAAACGTGCTTTAGCAACCACCGTATTCGCTGGATTTGGCTCCCTGCGACTTTTTCCTCTTCCCAAAACTAAAATTGCCCCTTCGTGGCACCCGTTTTGAGTCGATTGAAGCCATAAAACAAAATTCGGCGCGAGAGCTAAAGTCCATCCCGGAAAGCGCCTATAAAAATGTTTCGATATTTGGAAGTGCCGTTGCCATAGATGTATTGGAGCAAATGGAGCCTATTTTGAAGGCGACCCAAAAAATTTTGACGATTAAATGTAAAAATGTTGTTTTAATTGAAAATTCCCGGTACTTTCTTGACAGAGTAGAAAGTCTATTAAATATAAGCGGTGCTTATTGTAGACATTAATTTAATTCTAAAAGTTTTTTGAATAAAATTTTTTTTTAAATTAAAATTGTAAAAGACTAACAGATTAAATCTGTTTTGATATTCAAATTTCTTTTCATTTGAATTTCTGGCTTATACGTAGTGTAACTGTAATTGATTTTAAATAAAAGAAGACTATTATTAAATATTATTCCTATTGTATCACTTAGCCTTCTTTTATGATTGTTGGTGTCATTCTTCTCTTGAATGTAACGATGAAGATCCAAGGGAGAAGGAAGTATTCTTTATTCTCATTTAATTTTCTCTTTTTTCAGTAAAACAATTCTACTAAATTGCAAAACAAGTTGGTCTTTCGATTTTTGATTGACAGGACACAGAACTCCTTGTTTTTATTGATCATATGTATATGAATTTAGATTTTTCAGGGGAAATAGTCTGTTAAACAGATGCGCAAAATTTTTCTACCTCAGGTCAGTGCTCTCTAGATTGCTGTTTCTTCTGTAAAGCCTTGGGAAGTTATGACAGAAACATCCACATCTAGTTCGGAGTCGTTTTTTTGCCCGTTCTACGTGTGAGACTGAGAACTTCAACCATCAAATACAGTTCGCTTTGACGAGTTGCACTGTCAACGAATAAAACATTACTTTTAGAGCAACTGTATATCTTTCCGATAGCATTTTCATTTCACGACTGGGTGTACAAATACGATGACACAAATATCCCTCGCATTTCTGAAGTGTTCAGACAAATAGCCTCGATTCAACGTTCACTTCAACGCGTGCGGTTGGGTTATTTATTTCTTGCTCAGAAATATCGATTTTCTGTCCTGACCTGATTCATTATCATGTTGTTCATTCCGTAGATAACATGCGGTTTATTTAGAAGCTGAGTTTCTTAACAAATTCCTTTGGATCTAGAAAAATATACGAGTCCGATAATGAATTATTCATGAGGACGAGACATCCAAAACTGGGATATTTGTAACGTCGGCTACCCTGAAAGAACTCGTTTTTTCAATAATTTATGTTATTCGGGGCCAGTGAAAAACCGAAGTATTTGAATTCTGTCAGCATCGACTCGTTTTGAATCGGTTACTCTCTGAAAATGCAAAAATGATCGAAATATATTCTGGTGTATCGATCACGTATTTTAAATTTTATGATAACTTGAACATTATTATTAAGACGGCTATCATGGAAAATTGGAAGATAAATCTCTAAACTAACTAATTATGTCATCTGGCACTTAAAGCCCTCATTTTGTTTCTCATATTTTAAAAGCGGCATTAACTGAATTGAGGAAACTAAGTTACAACTTAATCTGAAGAATATTAAATGAACAATATAATTATTTTGATTAGGTCTCTACTTAGGAAATAATAAAATAATACATAACATAAATATAGCTCAAATGTTGAAAATTATAGCCGGCAAGAAGTTACAAAGAATATTTGTTTAGAAAATAAGAATAAACTCTTACACAAATATCACCCAGCAATTGTACTTATACTATTAGAGCTGTATTTATATTTTTGTAAATTTCTTTGATTGAGAAGGTAACGAGACTGTATTCGGTGGATCTGCAGGGTACATTTTTTTTCCGAAATTTTTGTTACATGTTATGGATCGAATTGAAATAATTAGTTTGAAATTATTATATTTTGCTGAAAATATATAAATTTTTCAATGTGCTGGAGTGGGCTTTTCATTTTTTGTTATGCCTCTCATGTATTCCATTAAACGAATGAATAAAAAGTAAATAAATAAATATCAAACAACTACACCTATTTCTTTATACTGAAATATGATGATATGGTAAAAGTTGTTTCAATTATAATCAACTATCAAATTGTAACTACTGAAATAGTTGAATATTACTGGAGGGATTTTTCATATCAGACTTCTTGTCATATCACCGTACTCCAGGTATAAATATAGATTTCTTTGGGTCGGGTAATTATCTGAACATATGAGAATCTTAATCACCAAATACTCTCCTCTTTTCTCCTCAAGTAAATACTGGGCAACAATGAAATTATTATCCTTATTCATCAGGATTCGTCCAGATACTCCAGGAGAGATTATTTCATGCATATTCTTGATTCGTTTTAATTTATCTGAACTGTTTTACGAATCGTATATTATCTGTTTTCACTTATTGAATATTGAGTTGAATTTTCATCTTGAGCACTATGAAATTCAGTAAAACTTTAAATGTACCTATCAACATTTTTTGTATCTCTAAATTGTAATTTTTCGGGAGATGCTGATTTTGCGATGAAATATATTTCTTTTTATCCATATCTCAATTATACATTCACCGAAATTGCCAAAATACTCCCATTGTTCTTTTTTCAGAATTTTCAGAACTAGTAACAGCAAGGCCTTATTTTCCAAATTTCAGTAAGATATTTGGAGTTTGAGGAAATATATAAAAGTATCAGATTATTGTTCCTAAGAACTTTGTATTCAGGTTGAAATGTACAAACAATTTTATATCTTAAAGGGTTAAACTTTCATGATATACAGAATTTTTATTCCAATTAGGGCGATAGAATCTTTTAAATGTGGTAGCTTTTATTTGATAAAAGTACATTGTACACAACTTATATAATATATTATTTATAATTTTTGTTGTTAAAAACAACACATAACACGTTAAGCTTCACTGTAGCTTCTTTAAATGTTCACAAACAACCGTTTCAAGAATGAAATTTTAAAAGTATTCAACATGGTGGTGCAGTGAAAATCGAAGATTTTTAAAGATTCCTGAAATTGTCAACTTTTATGTTGAAAAATTTTCATTCATTGTTAACGGTACGTCAGTTCACAGCATTTACGATATTCAATAGTGGAAAACAACATCTGACATTTGGTGGCCACGATCAGCAATGCACCAGTGAAACCATTTTTTGAAGTTGGCCGCCACTCCCTCAAGCATCGCCTTGTTAATTGCGGTGGTTTTCACGCAAATTGCTCCATTCAAATCCTACAGAGTCCAATGCTTATGCTAGTATATAGGCGCCTTCTCGTGTCTCCACAAGAAAAAATTACATTTAACAGGTTGGGGATCGAGGTGGTCACTGAATTTACCCAGCCCCAGAAATCACACGTAATAGGAAATGACGGCCAGTAACGAGCATTAATGCGTAGGCCGTTGCCCCATCTTTATGGAACCAGACACGTCAGATGGTATTGGTCTTCTAACTCAGGCAACTAGAAGTTATCGATTATTTTAACCTAGCTCGACGAGTTGATAGTTTCAGCCCCCCCATAGGCGTCTTCAAGTTCAAGAGTAAGGACTAAGAACACAAGTGTTGGGAACTGCGTACCAATCTGTAAATTTCTGGCTATTCAGCGGTCTTCCATATAATTCTATGGGATTCTCTTGTGTCCAATAACGGCAGTTCTGCTGGTTCATTTCGTTCATATGAGCTTCATCAGACATAAAGATAATGTTGTTCTCAGTTTGATCAAAACATCAAAGAGTACTCCAATCTCACGCGCGAAGTTATGTCTCAATCCTCTGGCTTCAACTATTAAACAATTGTCAATTTGTAAGTGGTACAAATGCAGCTTAAAGTAAAAAATACGTCTTACCGCCCAGGTTAACGTAACAAATACGTCTTACTGTCCGGGTACTTCCGCCCCCCATAGCATTAGAGCTTGGCGTGCTGGGGGCGCTTGTCAAGACTAGGACCCTAGTTTCATCCCGGTGAAATGGAGGGTTAAGTCTTGGTGAATAACGTAAAGCCACTTGCGCCAGTCACTGAACCCGTGTGGTGGAAGATCGACTGAATGGGGCCCTAGTTTCACCGTGAGGTGAAATGGAGGGCTGAGCAGCGTTGATTAACTCAGTGACAAGGGAGTCCGTCGCAGCACAGGGCCCCTCCCTCAAATCTAGCGTACTCTACCCAATTGCAATAAATCTCCGGATTTTTCTGTCCAATGGCCGAATGCGTTATGTAGCATTCTGCGTATACTCAACGATATGGCGCTTAAAGCCAGGATCAATTGAAAAGCTTCACAAGGCTTCGTGGGTCTTGATGTACAGGCCGAATTGACGGTACTCGTAGCAGGATCAATTGCTGCATCAAATCTTGAGACTATCTTGCTTCATGGGACTGCGTTCGAGTGGATGGATAAGAAGCCCATTCAGCGAGTGAGTTGCGTCACAAAACAACTCGCGTACTGACACTGCAGAGCCAGTAGAGGTTAGATAGCGCTTCGCTGCTACCAGTCACGGTGTAGGTTCTCGGACTGAAGCTGAAACTGGAAACTTGGTGAGTTCAACTCTTCGGAGTGGTTCTCGCTAATGCGCGATAGTAAGGTGTAATGCTTATCACACTTTCTGCTTCCTGGGTAGATTGAAAAGACTGCTGATTAGTCACCTGGGGAAAGAGCCATGCTCACATGCAAGTTGCCTAACTGGTAGAATTCACGATGTCCGGTTACCGAATCGAAGTTTGGTGGAATACTTTTGAACAGGTCGATCCAGACTGTGATGTAGGGATTGTCGGAATAGTTCGAAATGATCTGGGGTTCGAGTCGGAACGAGTTGGAACATCTTGTTCGGCAAAACATATCTTTCTTGTAAGAGGTATTCGAACCCAACAGGAGGTTGTGTTTTGTAAAGCAACCATAGGCCTACGGCTTTTACTAAATAACAAATTCTCAAACCCTTCGAACCTAACGGCACCAACCAATCTTGATCAGCTCTTCGGAGGGAAAGTATTAGCCGTTTCAACAACGTTTGCCTTCACTAGTCTACCCTGTAGCAGAGATTGAAGAAATAAATAGTTGCAATAAGAGATAGAGAAACCCATGGCTTTCTAGATATTTGTGGCCGTAATAGTATTTACAAATACTCAGTGGGATAATTATATTATTCGATAAATTCTACGGTATGAGCGAACCTTTGTGACTTTTGGAAAAAACAACTGATTTCCTACATAAAAAGGTTGTCTTCGACAATTCCTTTCATTCAGTGAGCTCCTAGAATTCTTTAAGTAATATATCGGGTGTTTTTTTAAGAGTGATAGAACTTTCGATAGGGATAACTGTGATTTGGCAGAAGGTAGAAGCCCTGTTGTTTCGACATTTCTGTTCAGTAAGCATTGACAAATTATCATGGAAAGACTCGCGCCGCAACAACTTCTACAAATTGTTGAAATTCATTTTCTAAATCAGTGTTATATTCGTCAAACTTATAGAGCACTTCATGAAATTTATGGTTTACATAATCGTCCATCAGGGCAGCTTATTCCTCGAAATCGATAGATTTCAGACAACATTTTCTCTACTCGAAGCAACAACAACAAGACAAAGAACTATACGTACGTGTTATTTATTTTTTTTTTTTTGTTTATTCTTTAACTGCCTTCAGTAATTGATGGTGAAATTTATTCTCATTCCAATCAAAAGGACACAAAATATTTTTATGATGTATGAAAATAACCTCGTTGTGTTGTTGATCTGTTCAAAAGCGAGGCAAGTCAGCGATAATATCACAAAATAACCCGGAGTTAATTTGTCCATATGAATTAGTATGAGAATATGGAGAATGCGCAAAAACATTGTACTATGTATATACATCATTTTCATTTTGATTTAACTTCTATGCCACGCTTTATACTTCCATAATGGA
This sequence comes from Megalocaria dilatata, assembly GCA_034642435.1. Lineage (NCBI taxonomy): Eukaryota > Metazoa > Arthropoda > Insecta > Coleoptera > Coccinellidae > Megalocaria > Megalocaria dilatata. The sequence goes on along the minus strand of CM067856.1, from coordinate 73,765,614 downwards.
TGGCCCGACAAAAAATCGTGTTTTGAATCGAAATTTTACTATGAGTAATTTCCGTTCTTTTCCATCACCGAGCGAGATAAAATCACGTTTTCGCAAACAACAGGTGCACTTTAATTGAGCAAATACAATAATTTTCAGCTTGTTACATGCCACCAGTTGGAACCCCATTGGAAAGGTTTAATCTCATTTTAAAATCGAACTGCAATTTAATTTTCTTCATTTCAGTTGAATAATCAAAAGCCGATGGTACAATAAATCATGACCCAAATCCAGCTACAATTTGGCCGAACAAAATGGCCGATTATCCAAATAATTGATCAGAGATCAAAGAAACGAAAAAACAGTCGGTCAGTCGATCGCGTGAGTAGCAAAAAAGAGCGTTGTAATTAAAGCCATCGAGGAAAAACTTGCTCGATATTCGGGTCACGAAACATTATTAAAATAGGTAGAAAAATTGACGTTGTAGGGTTCGTGCAGGAGATTGTCCGGATACTTGTGATGGTGTAGACGTGTTTCCGGTATACAGGCTGAATGATGAGGTATGAGGAATTGTTTTGAGTTTCCCAATCATGGGTTAAAGCGGTAAAAATGTCTCTATGTATCATTTCCCTTCAGCGTTCAGGTCTAAAACAATATACAGGCTGCCCAAGTTATCTCTGGCGAGATATCACAGGGTGATTCTACGGGCAATTTGCACCGAAAAAAATTTCTATAGAATATGGTCTAATAATCTTTCGTTGTAATGTTGATTAAGATTCTATTATTTTGTAACCTTTCACAATGTTTTCACTTAATGCATAGCATAACTTGATAATCATAATCATCTATCATCTAAATGAAATTATTATAGAATTTTCTCGAACCATAATTTTTGGCAAAAGTTTACTCAAAATTCCGCCCCGTAAATCCCCATGGAAACTATGTATAATGAAATAATAATAATAAAGCTTTTCAATGACGTATAATACATGCTATCATTTCTTCATTTTCATTGGACGATAGATGTGAAACTGTTTAAGTACAAACAGTGAGATAGGTATACACCATCAGATGAAAATTATTATTTTAGACATTCTTTATTATAATAATAATAATATTTAATTCCAAAATTATTATCACACAGGTGGTCAATAAAGTAGAAACATGTCAAAACAAATCAATACAAAAATCAGAAGAACAGAGTCATTCATATTCTAAAACAGAAGTCTTCAAATTCTGCAAAAGAGTATGGTTCACAATTCAATATATACAAAAAAACAGCCTTACGAAATCGATTGTAAATTGATATGTCTCGCATATCTTTCGGTAGGAGATTATACAATTCAATACTCATATAAAGTATACTTTTTTCAGTATAGGAATATTTATGGATCGGGAAAAAGTATTATAGAACTCTTCTGGTGAAATTGTTATTTTTTTAACTCTCAAGGTAATAATGATGTTTCCGCAAAAATAGCAAACCTCTGTAGCAATAAAGTCCTGGAAGAGGTAAAATATTGTTAAGTAGTTTCTACAAGATGACCTAAATTTCAAATTGAACATAGTCCTGATTACTATTTTTTGTGTTACAAAAATATGTTCTACTGATGAAGTGGAACCCCAACATACAATGCCGTAAGGTACAAGTGACTGAAAATTTGCAAAATAAATGGTTTTCATTGTAGTTATATCAATTTAATATCGATTAGCTTACAAGGTGTAAACTACTTATTTTAACCTTGATATCATGGAGTTACAGTGTTGTTCCCAGTTTAGGTGTTTTTCTACTGTGATTCCCCAAAGTCTTGTACTTAAGCTTGTTGGTATTCGCTAGTTCCCAAACTTGATGTACGCTAGAAAACTAACATTCATCCTGGTGCAAGAAAAAACATGATATTTGATTTATCAGAATTAAGAGTTAGTGAATTGCAGATGCACCATTCTTTGACGTTCGATAAAGCAGTTGTTAAGCCAACAGTCACAGATTCTAGATCTTGGGAAGACACTATTATATTAGTATCATCAGCAAAAGTGTAAGAACTCGTTTCCAATGCTAGTGATACCCTCTTCTGAAATGTATCAGGCTCACCTTCCAAAGCTTCTGGGCGATCATCATCATAGACAACGAATAAAATAGGTCCTAAATTAGTGCCCCGTAGTACGCCAGAAGTTATAGCAATTTCCGTTGAGGAATATTTTTCCTCATTCACATTCAATACGACTATTTATTTTCTGACCTTGAAGTAATCTTGTACAAGCTTGGGTGGTACGCCTCTAATACGTCTCATTTCAAGTTTCTGTGAAAGAACTTTGTCATTGACGCAATCGAAAGCTTTGGAAAGATCGACACATAACCCCGCTGGTATTTTATCTTCTTCAAGGCAAGAATATATTTTTTGTGTGAATTCGAATATTGCCGTTTCAGTGCTTTTGCCCCTCGTGTAGCCATGCTGATTATAAGATAGAATTTTGAATAACTCAAAGGATTTTTCTAAACGGTTTACAAGAATTTTCTCAAAATTTTTTGCAAAAGACGTGATTAAACTTATGGGTCTGTAATTGGATAAGTCATTAGGGTTTCCTTTTTTTGTGATAAGGCTTCACAAGTGATATCTTTAATGCGTCCGGGAAAATTCCTGCTTTAAAAGCTGAATTAATTATGAAACAGAGTGGACTCACAATATTGGATATATTGCGTTTTATTACACTGATAGGAATCTCGTCATATCCTGAAGAAAACTTATTCGGCATCCTCTTTACTGTAGATAAAATATCGTTCTTGTCAACTTCAAACAAGCAAAAAGATATGGTAATGCTTTTGTTAATTTTGTAATTCTGCTTAGGGCTTGACCAGACGTGTGATGAAACCTCTGGAAAGTAAGTATTAAAGTTAAATAATATACATTATTCTAGGATCTCTTCGGTCTGCTTTCTTAAAAGGAAGTTTAGTAACACACTTTGTACTTCGGTTTGTAACCTCTACTATAATATCCCACACCACTCTTGTTTTATTATCTGCTTTGTCAATAATATATTTATAATGATTTCTTTTTTGTAGGCTCAAAGCGGTATCATAAGATCCTTTCAGTTTATAGTAGACATCCAATAATGCTGGCTTATATCTAGAAATCACAAAGAACAAATCAAGTTCTCTCTTCAAAAGTTCTGTTTCTGCTGACAATTGAACACTCCTTTGTTTTTTAATATTTATTGTCCTGAGTGGAAAAGCTGTATCAAATATACTCTTGAAAATATAGAAAAATTCATTCCACATCCTATTGACTTTAATATCTGAAATTTTATAAATATTGGACCAGTCAACATTTTCCAAGAGATTCTTGAAAACTAGATGATTTTTTTCACTGTAATGTCTTATTTGTTTTTTACTGAAATTAAAGTGGGACGAAATAGGAGCTATTAAGCATATTTAGGATGTTTATAAGTTCACTTCATTCTTATGTTTGTGCAGAAAAGACATGCAGTCGGTCTGGTAAGATATCTCTGTTAATTATTTCCAATTTTTCAAATATGAAGTCGAGCTGAAGATTTACCGTTGTTATAATTCTAAATTATTTCTTAGAGAAGTTCTACAGAATTAAGGAATTTTTTTGAAAGGAACCTATTTCGAACAAGTTATTTTCGAAGAAGTTCGGAGGTTATGTTTTGCGTTTTTGAAAGGTAATTTAGTTTTTCATTAAACAAGGAATGAAACGAAATTTTGCACTCTCCAAGTATTTATTTAATAATTTTTAGTTGACATTTTATATTTCTTTGAATTTCTTTAATTCCCTTTGGTACTGTGTAATAAGTATTAATTCTATATGTCTACTTAATTGACACGGTGTGTTCTAAAGACATTTATTTAATTTAATTCTAACAATTTTTTCGAATTTAAAATTCGTGGAAGGTTTGAGGAAGAAATATGTATGATATTTTAAATTTCATACTACTGATAATATAAGTCACATCTACTGGAAACAGGATATGAAACCATCTTCATAGCAAACAATAAAATATCCACTCTCCTTCGATCCCCTAAAGATTAAATTCTAAACGAATTTCAAGGTGTAGACGAAATATTATGCTCAAAATGTCCCATATCATACATAGGTCAAATTAACAGAAGGTAACAAACTGAGTATACAAACACTAAGTAGATATCCATAAAGCTCATTCATCCTCTACCCTCTTTAATCATCAATGATATAGAAGTCACAAAATGGACTGTCATAGTTTGCAAAACTATTTCAGCAGAAAAATGCTTACAAATTGCATTATTGGCGAAGTCGTTGAAATTGTGATACAACCAAACTGCCTCAACAAACTCGATGACAGTGGGAAACTTCGATTTATCGCGTTCCTTTGCCGACAGTTCCTCCAACTACTACGATTTCCTCCACTACCACCACTTTTGTGCGAGCTTCACTACATATAAATGCTCGTACTCGTTCCTTCGTAAATCAATCCTCTCGAAGTAGTAGAAATACTGGTCTACCGAGTCTACTGGTGATACGACCTAGGATGTAGGCAGATGGAATTATGACATTTCAACTTTATATGTTATTTTATTCATAATATATAATTATTTGGTTTCCTCAACATTCTTTTTACAGATAGTCCTTGTGCTATAACAGAGGCCGTTAAATTGTCTTTCAATCTTTTAGATTAAGGGTAAACTACAGAATTATATATTTATAGTTAACCTTACACTACATTTAAATGTTTCAGTATTAATTTACCAAAAGTTTTCTAAATTGTTGAAGGGTGAGTGAATATTTGTTGTTGATTGATGTTATATTTTATTGAACATGAATTATTTGAATACTGACGAAGCAAAGTCTCTCTTAAAACTTGTTTTTCAGTAATGTTTTTACGTATCTTGAATTTTTATAGAAAGTAACTTAGTTGGATATCCAAAAATATTGAATATTTTAAGTAAGACAGTTTTATGATGAAATTCTTAAGATTATGTTGAACATTTTTGAAAGATATTTGTTTTCATAAGATGGGTCAGTAGGAACAAAATTTTGTCTATTCAAAATATTTAATTTATAGGATTTTGGTTAACAATTTTTATTTCTTGGATTTTGTTATATCATTTGGATGTCTTATAATGAATGTTTAATTCATATGTCATTTGATATAAGTGGTACTTACATGACATTATTTTAATTCAATTCCTGAAGTTATTATTATCAAATATAACTTTTTGAAATTAAATATGTGGAAGGCTAATATTAAAATATTTAAGTAAATGAAATAAAGGAAAAATATAAAGCCAGGTAAGTTTTACTATGTTAAAATGATCTGCTGTGGCGAAGGATCCATCCAAGCAATTTATTGACATCACATGATTTTATCGATATGCTGATCAAAGATGAGTTTTTCATCAAAAATAACTTCCAGGTTGGAAATGCTGTCCACCTGAAGAAGGGGGCGTCCAGTCTCAATATACTGAAATTTAACCAAGTGGACATTCCTACTGAAAGCTATTTTTCGGCATTCATCAAAATTGCGATGCAGGATGTTTTCCATGCATTAATTTTTTAATCTATCGAGGTCTTCCTGGATCAGATGGCAATCCTCCAAGCTATCAACTATCCTGAAAAACTTGAGATTGTCAGCATAAAGTAAAGGGGAATAATATCTAAAACACGTTCCAATGCCTTTAAAATAAATGATAAAGAGAAGCGGCCCAGATGCGAACCTTGGGGAACGTCTGAATTGTTAAAAAATGTAAAGGTTCGACCACTATTAACTGAGACAAATTGAGATCATCTATGTATGTAAGAGGATATCCATCTCAACAGGTCGCCGCATATGCCCTCCTAAGCGATTTTTACGAAGCAATATATTAGGATTTATTTTATCAAACGCTTTTTGAAATCCGTGTAATTTACATTTACTTGAGTTTCTTGGTCCATAAATAATTGAAGATATTCGATAAATCTAATGAGATTTGTTTCAAGAGTTCTTCCTCTATGAAATCCGTGCTGTTGTTCGACTATGATGTTATTAACATGATTGAAAATATAGTTGTGAATCAGAGATTAAAAAATTTTTGGAATGGCGGACATTATGCTTAATATTGACCTGTAATTTTCAACATTTTTGGTCAGACCACTTTTTCGTATTAAAGCAATGGAAGATATTTTCACCTTTTTGGCAACGTTAGTAGGTCAGTGAAAAGTTGAAAATGTGAAGGAGATGTTGGACCAACTCAGGCGCACAATTGTTCACGAATACCGGAGGATCTAGAAATCCATTGAACTCGAGGCAGCCAACACTTCCTCCAATTCAAATATTATACCCTGTAAATAGCTACTACTGTGCAAGTTCTGGATATTATTAACTTCCGGATTATGTTGACCTCCAGGTTCATAAACCTTTTGAAAAAACCTTGCAAAAAAGTCCGACATCTCTTTCGAGGCATTACCCTTCTCCTGACCAAGTGTCATTTTCGTAGGAAACCGTGAATTTTCTCTGCTTATAAAACATCTGAAAAAGTGTTTCGTATTGATGACTAAGTTGAATTCAATTTTTTATGAATATTTCGAATGATAGGAGAATATGAGTCTTTTACAGAGGAAACGAAAGTTTTTAAGACTGCACAAATAATTAGAATTATAATACTTTTCCCATTGTTTGTGATTTTTTTCTCTCATTAATCGTACCGTTTTCATGAAGAAAACTACAGGAAATGAATTGTATACCTTAACATGAAATTAAAGCTATCTTCGGGTTAACATCATCCTCCCTGAGGACAATACCCCAGTCTGCTGCCGCCAACTTATCATTTATTTCCTCATAAGTCTCCCTTTGAAGTTCAAAAACTGATTTCATTTTTTAAATATTGTGTAAAACCAACATCAAGAAAGAACTTTATGGCGGGACTATGTTCGTCCTCTATAACAAAATGGGTATTCAGGTCTTATCAAGTGTTAGCTACTGATATTCGTACACAGTACAAGATTAAGTATATTTTCACTTTTATAAGCAATATTGTTAAACTGAAACAGTTCCATGAAACCAAGTGTCAATAATTCTAGAAAAACTATTATCAACATACTGGGCAACAGAGTATTGTCGCCAGTTTGACTCATCCAATTGATAGTGGGGCAGTTGAAATCACCGCACATTAATATGATTTCACCACCAATGGCAAATTTATTTGATTCAAGTTCAGAGACAAATGATGCCAATGCAGCACAAAAACACCTTAACACCATTCATCGTGATCACAAGCCACAGGTCTTAGTCCTCACATATATGTGCAAACGACGTGCAATGAAGAATAAATATTTTTTTAGACGAGTATTCATATTATTTTCATATTACTTCAATATTAATTCATCATACATTTTTCTCAAAATTTAAGTTTCAGTTTTTAATTTCATATAAGAACTGAGAAAAATTTTGTTCTATATTCTTTTGTCAGCATATTAAGTCGTCTCGTTCAACACTCTAATGTCACTGCGTATATTAATAAAGTACCGATTAGTCGCAGCACCAAATGAAATGGATCGAGACATCATATAAATTCTTCACGAGATCTACCTCCAGAAATAAAACCAAACAATGTTTTACATTCTAGAATAATTTCGTCTCCGAAATCCAACATCATGGAGAGAAAGCGAAAAGAAACGGATAAACCGGCGTAACGATCGTGCAACCGGAAACGAACCAATTTTTCACTCGTGTCAAAAAATCCGTCTGGAAACAAACGAGAAGCATGATCACCAGCCGCCCCCGACATACCTCTCTATCTAACAAATACAAACGAGGAATTCGCACTGAAACAATTATGCAAACGCGGGTAGCTTCCTGGAATGAACGTCGGCTGAATTTCATCAGAAACCACGGCCTACAAACAAACCTAGTCTTTCCGAATACATCGTAGAATTAACGAGTCAATCATTCCACTTCTCCCCGCTTTAGCTACGGCAAATAGGGGCGAAGCGTGAAGGCAGTAGGTGCGGAATAAAAAACTGCCAATTCTACACCAAGCGTAGTTATGTGTATATCCTCCCAACTAAAGGATATTTCAAAATTAGAATAGACTCTACTTTAGGTAGAGGGTAAAAAATAAACTGAAATAAAATAATTGCTATTCATATATTAAGGGTATGAATAGATATTTATGTCGTGAGGACAACGGGTATCCATTTCATCATTTTTTAAAATATATATATATATATATATATATATATATATATATACATATTGTAATTATGAAATAAATATATGAGATTTAATTATTATTATGATTACTTAGATAATTAGCCTAACACACAGTAGCATCATCAAGCCGGTTTACATTTTGAATAACTAAGATTGTTTCCGAAATCCGTTGCTATTTATATTACAGTAAGTACAATAAATTTTTATTGAGCACTAAAACCCACAAAATGGTTCAATAACATTCACCGAAACCGAACATAATAATTCTATTAATTTTCTTGATTTAACTGCTACTCGAATAAATAATTCACATGATTTTTCAATATTTCACAAACCAACCTATACGGATTCTATTATATACAATAAATCAAACCATCCTTTCAATCAAAAATTATCAGCATTCAATTGTATGATCCATAGATTAGTTAATATTCCCATGAATCGAGAAAATTATATTTCAGAACATGAAATAATTAAACAAATAGTTATAAATAATGACTATGATCCTAAGTTGATAGACAAATTGTCGATGAATAAAAATAATAAAATAGCTTTAAATATGGTGTATCCTAATATAAAAAAAAAAATTTAAATACAGTTCCTTAAAACACACTAAAGGTATTTCTGAGAAAATTGCTACATACCTCAAAAAAAAATATAAATTAAGAACTTCATTTAAAACCAATTCAAACTTGAGTATATTCATTAAAAATAATAAGGACTGTACACATAGAGATGATAAATCGGGGGTTTATAAGTTAACCGGCGGTGATTGCCCTAAAGTTTACAGAGGTCAGACTAGAAGAACTTTTCCATATAAAATTTGTGAACATTTAAAGGGTTTCCACAATAATAAAAGTAATTCCACATGTTCTAACCATTTGTTAGAAACAGGACATACTTTCAACCATACTTTTGAAATTCTACATATAGAAAGTAAAACTTATGCCTTAAACCTGTTAGAATCCCTAGAGATGAATAAACACAATAAAATTGGAAAACTTAACGAACAATCAGATTCAAATAACTCACCTCTGTTTAATATATTCAGCTAAGCTAGAATTTGCATAGACCCTTTTTTGGGTTTTAGTGCTCAATAAAAATTTATTGTACTTACTGTAATATAAATAGCAACGGATTTCGGAAACAAACTTAGTTATTCAAAGTGTAAACCTGCCTGATGATGCTACTGTGATAGCGAAACGATTGTTGTGAACATAATAATAAAAATTTGTGAAAATCGGAACAACCTTATTTAAATATTATTTACGTTGGTATAACTAACTGATTGGGATAACTTAAAATAATTAATTATGAAAGCCACTTTATTATGGAATTCACTGTTCAATATGATTGAGTATGTATACTTGTTAGATCACCCTTGTATCTGGTTGAATGATTTGTGTGTGTGCCAGCTAACTCTTGATATTATAATTTTGATATTGGAAATGGAAATCTAAATATTATTGATTTTGATTAGTTTCAAGAGGGAGGGTTCAATTTGAATTTCAATAAATTAATTCTCAAAATATATATTGAATCAAAGTAAATTGAAATATAAATCTTTGACTACTAAACTAATCTTATGGCTAAGCTCTATGTTCTATGTTGCCTAACCTTATCTCTAAATATCGTGATACTAACGTAGACAAGAAATGATTTTATTTGAAATTGAAAAATTTTACATAAATAAACTTATTTATACCTTTGGTAAGTTTGTCTTCAGTTTCAATGTTTCTTTTTAATTGTCTTTGATCTCTTTCAGGAAAACTGCTTTGGTTTAATGACGAATGATACTTCTGGAATGGTCTGATTTCACAGCTAACTTAGTTGATATTATTTTAATGTTCTATACTTGATTTCTATGATGAATATTTCCATTTAAAACATTCAGGTAACGTATTTCTTGATCACATTACCATTCACAATAACAATGGTAATTTCTTTCCAGATTTTTGAAACTGCATTCTTGAAGAGTATATATTCTACTTTGAAACAAAATGACGTGATCTTTGCTGTGGACAATTTCCTACTGATTGACAATTTACTCTGCTCCGTCCTTTTATACTTTTCGCGAAAAATTGAATTCCAAAGCTTACTAGCTTTTGTCAAAATTATCGAAAAATGATGCTTTCGATGATTGTACAAAATTTACACTATTTTTTGGCTTAAAAGTATTCTAGGTAATCAACCTGAACATTTTGATATTAATTTCATGTTAAACAGAACAGTGCAAGTCTTGTTTTTCACCAAGGTTTAACTTCAATGCTTATAACTTATAAATTACTTTATATTACCTATGAAATTGATTACATTACTTTAGCATATATACTATTACAACTCTATTGATGCCTAAGCATCTTCAAGGATTTTTATTACATACATATTTTCAAAATTTCTGACGTAGACACTATGTTTTATTACATTAATTGATATTTGATTAATTTTGCCTTATTTAGACTATTTTGGTGAGTTATATTTAATTTAGCTTGTTCTTTGTCAATAATATCACTAAATTTTATATATGATTCATGATAGTAACAAATATTTTCAACAATTTCATCACCAATTTCAAACAACATATCTAAATTCAAATTACTTATATTTCTTGGAACTTTGGCTGTCTTTACAATGAATAATTGTGAATTGAATACTCCCTATTGATTGTATTTTAAAGTTTTCAACAACATTTCTGATTTTTGATCACCGTTTAAAGAATTTTCACTCGATTAGTGGTTATTTACTCCAAATATGCTTTTTCTCCATAATTTTGGCTTGTGAGTATTTTTATGAATTGAATTATCAATATTTCTATCTGAATTTATCTTATTTAAGTGATTTTGTTCTGATTATTCTATAACGAGTCAACTGATATACATCGTTGAGTCTTCTCCTCAATTTAATTGTACAGTTAATTATTTGCACTGTATATTTAATTATAAATATATATATATATATATATATATATATATATATATATATATAAATGTATATATATATATATATATATATATAAATGTATATATATATATATATATATATATATATATTGTTATGGAATTATATCTAAGAAATTTAAATATGAATACTAATTAGATCAACCTTGTATGTAGTTGATGTATTCTATGTTTCCAGCTAGCTCTTAAGATTATAATTTTGAATAATTGAAATTAAAATATTATTAAATTTGATTAATATTTGAGGGAGGGTTCAATTTGAATTTTAAAAGATTGAATATTTTTAAATTATATTATATATGAAAGTAATTTGAAATATTATAATCTGTGATCAATAACCTAAATCTAATTCTATGTTAACCTAACCTTATCTAAATAACCTAACGTAATTCTAATGTAAACAGTGATTATTATTTCTGAAGTTCTTTGTGGAAAGATTAACAGGATCGAATTTTTAATACCTTTGGTAAGTTTGTTCTTCAATTTATGATTGTTCCTTTTTACTGTCCCTTCTTCGTTTCAGGAATAAAACTGGTTTCGTTGGAAACAACACTTCTAGAACGTTCTGGAATTCACAGGCTACTTTGTTGATTTTCTTCAATATATCCAATTCGTTTGAAACTTGATTTCTATGTGATAATTTTCCATTCACATTCAGGTACTGTATTTTCTGGATTCAGTTTCCATTCACAATAACCAAATAATCTTCTTTTTTCAGATGATGATACTTTTTTGGCACTTTTTAATTATGGACCGACAAGGATTCTACTCTGCATATAATTGGAGACTGCCGAGTTTTTCTGTGTCTACCGTATTTATAGTTTTCAAGAAAAGTTGAATTTCAAAGCTTACTAGCTTCTGTCAAAATTATATAAAAATGATGCTTTTGATGATCTTACAAAATTCACAATATTTCCTGGTTTGAAATTACTTTTGAAAATTAGCTTATTTTTTTAACTACATTTTGATGTATGTTTCATGTTAAACAGAACAGTGAAAGTCTTGCCTTTCCTTCGTAAAGTATTTCAAGTGTCAAAATTTAACAAATTTTAACTTCTAATGCTTATTATAAAATACTTAATATTACTTATGAAATTGATTAAATTTATTTAGCTTAGATGCTATTACAATACTATTGATGCCTAAACATTTTCAAGGATCTCTCTTACATTAATCATTTGAAAATATCTGACGTAGATGCTATCTTTCATTGAATTAATTGATTTTTTATCAAATTTGTCCCATTTACATTATTCTGGTGAGTTATATTTAATTTAGCTTGTTCTTTGTCAACAATTTCACTAAAGTTTATATGTGATTCATTATAATAACAAATCCTTTCAACTAATTCTTCATCAATTTCAAATTGGATATCTAAATTCAAATTACTTCTATTTATTGCAACTTTGGCTGGTTTTATATTGAATAATTGTAAATTGAAATCTCCCTGTGAATTCTATTTATAAACTGTCAACAAAATTACTGTGTTTTGATTATCGTTCAAAGAATTTTGATTTGAGTAGTCGTTATGTATCCTGAATATGAGTGTGGATAGCTCAGCGGGAGAGCATCGGACTCGTGACCGGAAGGTCCAGGTTCGAGTCCTGTTCAGGTAGAAAAGAAATTTTCTAGTTGGACGGGTATCTGCCACCATTTCACTGTTGGGTCAAAAATTAACAGTGCTGTGACCTAAAGTGGCGCAAGATCGCAGTAACAAAGCCTACACAGAACACAACTGAACTCCTAACTCGCACAAGCTGAAAAAGCTTCTGAGGGATCTTCACAGAAGATCTAGGAGTATCAGGATAATAATAATAATAATAATAAATAATATGCTTTTTCTTTATAATTTTTAGCTTGTGAGTATTTTAATGAATTGAGTTATTAATATTTATATCAGAATGGATATGATTCAATTAATTTTGGTCTTGTTACACTATAACGAGTCAACTTATATACAAAGGTGAGTCTTTTCCCTAATATTTTTATGTAATTTATATTTTAACTGTAAATACCATGACAATATATATATATATATATATATATATATATATATATATATATACAACTTAGAATTTATCGAATCCTGTTATTTGAAGTAAAGTTAGTTTTTCTTAGGATATGGGATTCCACAGGCAAAACAAATAATAATAATAAAAAGAAAGCATTTAAATATATTTTAAAAAATTTTTATATAAATTCAAAGGATTATAACCGAGATTTAATGTGGTACTCTATACCGTATATAAAAGGTATTAGTTACAAAATTTGTAATGGTTTCCGGAAAATGGGAATTAGTTCGATAACAGTCAATAAAAATAATCTAGCCAAACTCTTAGGGAATAATAAAGAAAGGAACCCTAATATGACTAATACGGGAATTTACCAACTAAAATGTGATGATTGTGATGCTATATATATTGGTCAAACAGGTCGGGGTTTACAACATCGAGTGAAAGAACATAGGGTATCAATTCTAAAAAACCATAAATCAACCGGTTTTGCAGAACATTGTATAGAGAATAATCACTTTTTCAACGAAAAGGATGTTAGTTTATTATACAATGTTAATAAGGGTAAAGTGATGGACTATTTGGAGATTCTTTCAATCAAAAAATCTTTAGAGAATAAAGAAAATTTGACCAATTCCCAAATACTCTTTCCTAGTACGCCTGTATTGGATTCTGTTGTAAAAATGTGCCATAAAAAGCAACAGATGTTGTAATTGTAATAAAAATGAACCTCTGTGATTTTAAGTTTAGTTACTTTTTGTACTCCTCTGAAGATGGTTGAAATACCGAAACACGTGTCAGATTTCTGAATAAACTGTGAAATATAAACCGAGTGTTATTTTTAATATAAATATTATAATGTTTCACCTACAACCAACCGCAAACTCAATTCTTCTTATTAATAGTGCTAGTACGGCAAAACTCGCGGTTATGTACAAAAAGACTATCCTGAAAATTAAAAAGTGTTCTAACCATTTATGGTTCAACAAACAGTGCATCAAAGAAGATATCCATCCGAAGTATATGAAAATCACATGTGATCATTACTCAGCTGAAGCTAAAAGGACAGTAAAAATAGCCTATAGCAATTGGCTGAATGAGGAAGTTCACAAATGGTATCAGCGACGAAACTTCTTACAACTTCACTTGAAATTGATTCATGATGAATTAGCCCACAAATTAATATACGATGAATTCCAAGCCATTGACAGAGCAACCAGGGAAGAAGTTCAGCTAGAAGTCCACCAACAATATATTAATCAATTAAAAAAATTGAACAAACTCAGAAGAATGAAAGAAGTAAGCTCTAATTGTACTACTCAAAAACAAAATTTAACTTGCGAATTTACATTTTATGATAGAGTCAAAAACCTTACAGATGTTAAATTTGATAAAACAGAATTAAATGTACTGGAAAAAGGACTGAAATATTGTCCGGATAATTTTAATTTTAAAGATGTAGAAATGTTAGCTTCAAAAACTGAAACCATATTAGATATGTCCAAAAAACCATTATCAGAAAAATATTCAATAGCAAAAAATTTTAATACTAAAAACATTTCCAAATTTAACAACTCCGAAAGAAAAATTATAAAGCAACTCAAACGTAAAATTCAGTTGAATGATCTAATTATAAAAAAAGCAGATAAAGGAAATACATTAACTATCATGACGAACACTGAGTATAAAATTAAAATGGAAAATTTATTAAAATCTGAAGATTTCAGAGAAATAAAATCAGATCCAACAAACTCGTTCCAGAAGTCGGTGAGGAAACTAACTATTGAATATAAGAATATTTTTAGTGACAGAAATCTAAAAACTTTATGTGTTATGAACCCTACTGCTCCTGTTCTATATGGAATGCCTAAATTACACAAGGAAGATATTCCAATGAGACCAGTGGTTTCATATATAAACGCACCAGCATATATTTTATGTAAAGATTTGGCAAAAAATCTACCATCTGTAGTAAATTGCACTTCTCCGTATAGTGTCAAAAATTCCCTTGAACTCATTAAAAAATTAGAACAGACTACCGTACCGAACAAATGTAAATTCATCTCTTTTGACGTAAAAAGCCTATTTACTTCGATACCAACAAACGAGCTCAAGCCACTCTTGAAATCTATGATAAATAACAGCCATCTAACACCAACAAACAAAGATAATCTATACAAAATTCTAGAAATGTGTTTAGACCAAAATTATTTTAAATTCAATAACAAATTTTTTAATCAATTTAATGGCCTACCAATGGGTAGCCCTATAAGTCCACTTTTGGCTGAAATATTCATGGCATATTTAGAAAATTTATTATTCACGAATAAAACAAATAGACTAATTAAGTATATCCATTTTTGGGCTAGATATGTAGATGATGTCTTTTGCATTTGGACCGGAACCGACAGACAGCTGAAACAATTCTTGAATTTTCTCAATGACTTGAATGAAAATATCGAATTTACCATAGAAATTGAACAAAACTCGTCGATTAGCTTTTTAGATCTCAAAATCTCTCATTTAGATAACAAATTTGAATTCGATATTTTCAGAAAACCGACTACGACAGACACCACCATACATTCCAAATCCAATCAGTCATGGCAGATTAAAATGTCATCATTCCATAGCTTCATACATAGACTCTTGAATATCCCGTTGAATGAAACTAATTACAAAAAAGAAGTTAATATAATTAAAACCATAGCTTTGAATAATGGCTATAGAACGGACCTTATTGACAAAATGATTAAAAAGAAAGCATTTAAATATATTTTAAAAAATTTTTATATAAATTCAAAGGATTATAACCGAGATTTAATGTGGTACTCTATACCGTATATAAAAGGTATTAGTTACAAAATTTGTAATGGTTTCCGGAAAATGGGAATTAGTTCGATAACAGTCAATAAAAATAATCTAGCCAAACTCTTAGGGAATAATAAAGAAAGGAACCCTAATATGACTAATACGGGAATTTACCAACTAAAATGTGATGATTGTGATGCTATATATATTGGTCAAACAGGTCGGGGTTTACAACATCGAGTGAAAGAACATAGGGTATCAATTCTAAAAAACCATAAATCAACCGGTTTTGCAGAACATTGTATAGAGAATAATCACTTTTTCAACGAAAAGGATGTTAGTTTATTATACAATGTTAATAAGGGTAAAGTGATGGACTATTTGGAGATTCTTTCAATCAAAAAATCTTTAGAGAATAAAGAAAATTTGACCAATTCCCAAATACTCTTTCCTAGTACGCCTGTATTGGATTCTGTTGTAAAAATGTGCCATAAAAAGCAACAGATGTTGTAATTGTAATAAAAATGAACCTCTGTGATTTTAAGTTTAGTTACTTTTTGTACTCCTCTGAAGATGGTTGAAATACCGAAACACGTGTCAGATTTCTGAATAAACTGTGAAATATAAACCGAGTGTTATTTTTAATATAAATATTATAATGTTTCACCTAGAACCAACCGCAAACTCAATTCTTCTTAATAATAATAATAAATAATATGCTTTTTCTTTATAATTTTTAGCTTGTGAGTATTTTAATGAATTGAGTTATTAATATTTATATCAGAATGGATATGATTCAATTAATTTTGGTCTTGTTACACTATAACGAGTCAACTTATATACAAAGGTGAGTCTTTTCCCTAATATTTTTATGTAATTTATATTTTAACTGTAAATACCATGACAATATATATATATATATATATATATATATATATATATATACAACTTAGAATTTATCGAATCCTGTTATTTGAAGTAAAGTTAGTTTTCCTTAGGATATGGGATTCCACAGGCAAAACAAATAAGTACTATGTATATAAAAAAGAAGTTCCGTTTAAATTATCAGTTAGGACTGATACAATTCAATAATTATCAGTTACTTCCTGCACCCCTACTTTACATTTTGTCATAATGATTTTGTGGACTTTCTTGAGTTTTCGAGTATAACCACCTCTTCTGGCCGATCAGAGTATGATATAATATCTATCTTCATACAACCGTGTTCACATTCAAGGAATCAAGCAACAATAGTCAATTGTTTTGGTGTATAGTCCAGATAACACTAATAAACAAGCTTTCCTTTCAGCGAATGTTTTCAATCGAAAGGCAGTATTTTATTAACCGCTGCTTTAAAAAATAATCAAAGTTTTTTCACTAAAACCCTTGTAACTTTTGAAGCAAACGTCAGGTCGCCAGAAAGTTCTTGAAGATATGTTTTGAAGATTTGCTCTTTTCAGCGAAAACCAAAGTCTGTATTTTTGTGCCATATATGTGCCAAACTGGAAACTGATCAGCCGGCGTAATGTATTCGTATCATTGGAATCACCTATAAGTATAGACTTGTAATACAAATGGAATAATCTGGACAATTTTATTGTCATTGAATTAGTTACAGGACGTTCACCCATAAAACTGGCCTGGTTCTACCCGAATGCAGGTACTCTGCTCATAATGGCAAATATGTTAGTAATAGATTTGTGCTAGCTTGAGGGGTGGGATACGTTGACGTGTTAGAATCCTCAAGTTAGTGGTTTCTGGCATTGATAATAACTCCTCTTGGCGACCGTTAGCCTTCTGGGCTCCTTTCGGAGACAAGGCTATCACGGAATGGGTGGATGCTCGCAGAAGTTTTCGTACTCCTGTCCATCCAAATTGGTGTTGGACTCGTGAGGTCATCCATGTTAGGCTAGAAGGATATTCCGTCCATTCAGGTTCAGTTTTGAGTCTGGGTATTCCAGGACTGTGCTCGAAAGGTTTCGGGGTCTCAAGCGTGCTTTAGCCGGGCTTGAGACGTGAACTGAAATAGGGCTTCCATTTTTTGTTGCAAAATGGCGAAGGAGCCAGGTCAGAATGACCTTTGTTTTAATTTTTATTTTTGAGGTTATATATAACTAGGATTGATATACATAAATATCTGCCTCTGGTAGGACTGGAACCATTTCCTGGCTAAACAGGCGATAACAGGTAGAATGAACTCAAGGCTAGTGTCTTTCTGGCGGAGCCATCTGGCCTGAAACATTTGAAGGTGTTCCTTGGAACAGCTTCGAACAAAAAGATGGCGAACCTAGTGCTGGGCCTGGATAGGGCCAAACTAATAACGCTCGTCAGAATTATTACAGGTCACTGCAGACTGAAAGCGCTTTTGCACAAAATCGGTCTGACTGAAGACGATGAATGCAGGCTGTGTGTTGAGGACACTGAAACAGCCATGCACATCGTCTCAGAGTGACCAGCGGTGAGTCGCATCAGATGCGAGGTCTTTGGTCAGCCTTTTATGGCCCACTGCGAACTGAAAAAATTATCCCTGAAAAAGATTATCTGTTTGATCCAAAAACTGGATCTCGTCAGGGAGATATAAATTAGGGGTGAACTACAATAGTCCGTGCGGACGCAGTGGTAGGGTGGACAGACGCCCGCTTGCCATAAATAATAATAATAAATACATAAATATCAAAATCCTAAAGAGAAATTCACAGAGTGTTTAGATTCTGCGTTAACATGTATCAAAATGTGACTAACGAGGTCAAAATATGGAAAAACTTCATATCAATCTACTTCCTGAAATGCATCCCTGGGGAGTTGGAGCTGCTTCATAATGAGCTGCAAAATCTGAATTTCAGCGATTATTTTCTCATAATTTGGTAGATACAAACGAACTCCAGTATACGTCGACTTTAAGCCAAATTATAAATACTTCTTTCTACCAATGTCGTTCCGGAAGGCCGTTTGAAGCTGATAAAGGCATTAGTTGATGGAAATCGGTGAATAAGAATACGTGAGATCGTCTAGAGCTTGAATTGATCGAATTCAACTGTTTATGAACACTTGAAAAGACTGGGTTTAACCTCGAAGCTCGATATATGGGTTCCCCATGTTCTCACGGAGAGACATTTGTGTCGTGGTATTGACGTCTGTGATTCGCTTCTCAAACGTCACGAAAATGATCCATTTTTGAACCACATCACTACTGAGGATGAAAAATGGGTTGCGTAGATTAATATCAAACGCAAGAGATCATGGAGCAAAGAAGATGAACAGGCTTAAAACATTTCGAAACCCAATATCCATAAAAAAGGTGATGCTGTATATTTGACGGGATTTTAAAGGAATCGTTTTTTTAGCTTTTACCGTGTAACACAACAATTATATCGGATGTCTTCTATCTGGACAAATAGAATGATGCATTTCAACAGAAAAGGCCAGAACTAATCAACAGAAAAGGCCAGAACTAATCAACAGAAAAGGTGTAGTGTCCCACCAAGATAATGAGAAACTTTATACAAGTTTGGTCACTCGTCAAAAGCTTTTAGCTTGAATGGGATACGCTGCCACACCCACCATATTCTCCAGATCTGGCGCCTTCAGATTTTTATTTGTTCCGGTCATTGCAAAATTTTTTGGACGGGACAACCTTTACTTCAAATGAAGAGGTCAAAAACCACCAAGATCAGTTCCTTCTTGTACTACTTTGAAGATGGTCGGAAGATCGAAACAGATTCTGAATAAATTGTAAAACATAAAAACTGTGTGAATTATTTTAGATAAACTTGTTATAATGTTTCACCTAGTGCCAACCGCTTACTCCATTCGTGTTATGAATTCGAAATTATGTCCTGTTTCTCTTTCACAATCAATTATATATAATTTATTCCCTGCGAGTGATATATCTAGATTACTCTTCTCTTTTGAATATAAATTTTCTTTTTCTTACCCACTGTTTTCTATATCAACTTGTCATATACATAGGTATTATATCTTAGAGGATGTTATACGTTTTTCACTATTATAATGTCAATTTGTTATCAAAAAGGTCAAAAATCACCTGGATCAGTTTTTTTCTATCAAATACCAGAAATTTTATGAGCGTGGAATCATGCTACTACCAGAAAGATAGCAAAAGGAGTTGGACCAAAATGACGAATATATAATTTGATAAAATATTTATTCATTACAGGAAAATTGTCTCTCATTTTCCCACAAAAAACGAAATTATTTTCCGAACAGCCCAATATATCACAAAATGGCGAAGGAACGGGTTAGAATAACAACTTTTTGAAGTACTCTTTCAAGGATGCAATATATAAATATAATATTTCTGGAAAAAGTTTTTTTCAATAATCAATATGAAATTAATCTTTGGAATTATTTCGTTGCTGATATTGAAATCTGAAAGACTTGAATAATATTTCTGTTTACACTACTCTGTCAAGAAAGTACCGGGAATTTTCAATTAAAACAACATTTTTACATTTAATCGTCAAAATTTATTGGGTCGCCTTCAAAATAGGCTCCATTTGCTCCAATACATCTATGCCAACGGCACTTCCAATTATCGAAACATTTTTTATAGGCGCTTTCCGGGATGGACTTTAGCTCTCGCGCCGAATTTTGTTTTATGGCTTCAATCGACTCAAAACGGGTGCCACGAAGGGGCAATTTTAGTTTTGGGAAGAGGAAAAAGTCGCAGGGAGCCAAATCTGGCGAATACGGTGGTTGCTGAAGCACGTTTGTTGAGTTTTTGGCGAGAAAATCAGTCGCAATCGTAGCTCGGTGAGAAGGCGCGTTATCGTCATGCAAAATCCATGAGTTGTTCGCCCACAAATTTGGCCGCTTCTTACGGATACGCTCACGCAAACGTTCCATAACGCCTAGGTAATACTCCTTGTTTACCGTCTGACCCTCTGGAACGAATTCGTAGTGCACCACGCCACGGATATCGAAGAAAACATTGAGCATCACCTTCATTTTCGAGCGGCTTTGGCGTGGTTTTTTCGGTTTCGGCTCATTTTTTGCCACCCATTCCGATGATTGCTGGCTTGTTTGCATATCGTACTCGTAGACCTAGGTCTCATCACCAGTTATAATGCATTCCTTGAATGTAGAATCGGAATTACAGCGATCCAGCATGTCTGAAGCAACCTGTTCGCGATGACGTTTTTGAAGAAAATTCAGGTCTTTCGGTACGAGTTGTGCGGCCACCTTTCTCATGCCCAAAATATCAATTAAAATCGTACGTGCAGACTCGTCGTGGGATATCTTAAGATCATGTGCTATCGCTCTCAAGCTGGTACGACGGTTTTCCAGCACCCTTTCCTTAAATTTATCGACGTTATCTTCGACCACTTCACGACCGTCCTTGAAGGCTCTGTACCACTGTATGCACGAGTTTTCGATGGAGTATTATCACCAAAGGCCTTTTGCAACATTTTCAATGCATCGGCAAACGAAAATTCATTTGCAACACAAAACTTTAAACAAATTCTTTGCTCAACGTAATCACCCATAGTAAAAATCGGCACGCACTCTGACATCGACTGACTTAATCAGCTGTTGCAAACACACTAGTTGACAGATCCCACTCAAGCTTGGCATAGTAATTAAGGACAGTAGCACCAACCTAGGAAAAAAATTTTACCTGCCTCATTGCCCCGCCAGATTTAAATCGATAATTCCCGGTACTTTCTTGACAGAATGTATAACGCGAGCACAAATTATAATTTTCTAATGAAAAAGGGAAAATTGAAAGCCTTCCTAAGCAATAAAGATATACCAAGAAAGAAGACAAAATAAAATTGGAGAAACTTCAAAAATTTCAAAATATATACAAGGTGAAAATCTTGCACCAACAATTGAACAGCAGCAATAGCTTCAAGAAATTCATCACACGAAATATAACAATGTTATTCAATCTTGAAACTTAAGAGGTATCAAACAGATGACCAGCGATCACTAGAATTCGAATGAAATGAAATCAAACATCTTCTTGAGAACCCTATGATTTTCATGAACAATTTTTACACAAAAATGCATGTAAATGATGATTTGCGACTTAATTATTAAGGAGTGTGAGATATGGTAATAGAAAGTTATTACTGATATTTGGTACAGATCAGCAGAATTAATTCATTTAATTTCAGACTTGTACGAATCTCAAAAATTGGTAAATAGAGTAGACTAAATAAAAGATTGACTATGAAATTCAAGATTAAAATTTTGTTTGTGGATATCCCAAAAACTAAAAATTACAATCAAATTAGTTGGAATATTTATGTAGAATTTCGCAGACTTACAGGAGTCATATAGTAATTGAATGGATTTTTGATATTACTAGAATGAACTTATGATTCACTACTAATGTCACTAATTAACTAAATTGCAGTAGAAAATTGTTTGCATATATGCGATATAAAATAATACGAATTGCTGTAATTATGAGGCATTTATCCGCAATAATTGAATGGATTTTTCCTTAAATTTATGTTTTCTATTTACTGTTTAGTATATTCGCTGTCATATGAATTTCATCACAGGAATATGATGTTTCTCCTACTATACCTAAAACATTTGTTGATTATTGTAATATATAAACTTTTTTCTATGAAAATCAAATTTAGAGTTAGTTTAGAGCTATGAACTCAATACACAGAAATATTTATTGAGTGCGTATCTTGCAATTTATTTGAAATCTGTTTCATAAAAGGATGCAACAAACTGAAATAGATGATAAACAAAATATTCCTACGGACCTTATCAATGGGGGAAATAGATAATTAGCAACAAGATTCTTAATATTTACACTAGAGTTATAATACCAAAACTAGCTTTAGGTTTTACATATTAGTGAATGTTGATCATCTGTTGATGCACGAGCCCAACAAAGCTCCTATCATTATGTTTTCTTTGTCTCATTTTTTTAATATTTTATTAATATTATCATTTTTATTATTTCTATATATGAGCGTTTAGATTATCTTATAAACTCAAACTCTCAAGCGAATTTTTGAGTTTACTTTCTTCATTCTAAAATTCACAAAATTGATGGATTCCTGACTGTTTTGTATTTTATATTGAATTGAATTCAATAATTGAATAAATATTCAATTGAGATAAGCTGCCATTTATGTTTCTTCAAATAAAAAACAACGAAAACGTAATTCTTTAAAGGAGTATTCGATATTTCCAAATTTACATAGAAACTCTGGAGTGGAAAAATGTACCTCTATCCAATGAACCAACTTGATATCAAATAATATAACTACAGGTTAATACTTGATAGAAGGTTTATTAAATTATTTAAATATTTAACAGAGGCCATTAAATTGTCTTTCAATCTTTTAGATCAAGAAAACCACAGAATTATTTATTTGTAGTTAACCCTGCACTCAATTAAAAATTTTTCAGTATTCATTCACCAGAAGTTTTCTAAATTGTTGAAGGGTGAGTAAATATTTGTTTTTGATTGATGTTATATTTTATTGAATATGAATTATTTGAATACTGACGAAGCAAAGTCTCTCTTAAAACTTGTTTTTCAGTAATGTTTTTACATATCTTGAGATTTTATAGAAAGTAACTTAATTAGATATCCAATAATATTGAATATTCTGAGTAAGATATTATGATGAAATTCTTAAGATTATGTTAAACATTTTTGAAAGATATTTGTTTTCATAAGATTGATCAGCAGAAACAAAATTTTGTCTATTCAAAATATTTGATTTATAGGATTTTGGTGAACAATTTTTATTTATCGGATTTTGTTGTATCATTTCAATGTCTTATAATGAACGTTTATTTTATATGTCGTTTGATATAAGTGGTACTTATATGACATTATTTTTATTTAATTCCTGAAGTTATAACTATTAAATATAACTTTTTGAAATCAAATATGTAGAAGGCTAACATTAAAATATTTAAACACCTTCATATTGATTTATTTTCAGTTTATGTTGTTTAAGTATGCATTAATGAAATATATTTTTTCAATTATAAAAATTGAAAACTGCCCTATTTGTATCTTGACTGAATGCACTCAATGTGTTTCCATAAAACATTCGTTTGATTGTAAAAAAATATTTGTTATTTAAGACCACATTTTATTATCAGTTACAATTGACTTGCCTTTTGTATTATTTATGGAAATGACAGTAATGAAAAGTTTAAACATTTTCAAATATGAGGATGATTTAAGATACTGGTTCAAATAGGAATGAAAATTAAAAAGATTATGTTTTACATGTCACATTCCTCGAGAAATTAGAATGGAAATATTGGAGTGCTTTTTTAACGGTTGAATCTCGCTTCGGCGCCCAAATATGAGGACACCAACGTGAATAAATTTTTCTTACCTGTATATAGGAGTGTGTTCATTTTTGTACCAAACAACCAGTAGGGCATTGTCGTTGGGCACTGGAGATGAAAGGTCACAGGGCAATAGCGCGGTACCCTTCACAATTGCTTGTACGATGGTTATCGAATCACCTGAAAGATAAATAAAAAATCAATATATTTAAATCCTTGAAAATTTTATTCAAGAAATATCCTGTTATGTACAAATATATGGCAACCTTTTGATTTTCCTTTTCGGATAATGAGATTAATTTTCTTGTTCAGATTAATATTCAGGACAAGAATGTGATATATAAAGTATTCAATTTCATCAAATAATATTGCTCCAAAGTGAGGACCGAAATCTATTAAACAAAGAGAAATCATTTCGAAGAAAAATTATGAATTGTTGAATACGAAGAGAAAAACATATCTCATTTCAAAAAAAGATATGAATTATGAAAATGTTATATATAATATTTATGATTAATTTATTTTATGAATATCCATTGTAGATTAGAGAATAAAACAAACATCGAATTTTCACGATTTATTTACTAAGAATGTGATACATTCACATTCAATTTTTCAGTAGTTTCGTGTCAATGTCAAATCTTGAGGAATACAGAATGAATTGACATATATATCATATATGGTCATATATATCATATTATGGTGAGGGTGAGGCAAAGTTAAATGTCAAAAAGTGGGAATGGTTTATTTTATGGTTGTTAAGTATTTGAAGATAATAATCTATATGAATATTATTTATTGCAAGCACTCCAAGAAATTTATTTTGAAACCTTTATGGAGGATTTTGATGTTTCTATCTATATGGTGATTGACATCTTTTAAATATGAGCCTAACTTTCTTCTGTAATCAGATGCTCTTATATTCTCGAATGTTCAACCTGTTCGACCCACTTCAGTACTCTTACAATCATTACAATTGATTCTGTAGAATCCCGAACCTTTTACATTTTTTTGTTTTGCGTTGAATTTCCTAGATAAGAACAACCTGAGGCCATTTTTAATTAATTTTGTAATTATCCTTTTATCAAGAAAAAATCCGCTTCTTATTAATTTATTTTATATATAATTATATTATAACATAAATAGAGGTCAATTCTTGATAGAAGGTATATAAAATAATATAAATATTTAAAAAATTTTAAAAAATTTCGAAAAAATTAGCCTTCTACATATTTAATTCCAGGTTGTTATACCATTCGGATGTCTTATAATGAATGTTTATTTTATGTCATGATATAAGTGGTACTTATACGACATTATTTCAATTTATTTTCAGAAGTTATAATCATTGAATATAATCTTTTGGAATTTTGAAATATGTAGAAGGCTAATTTTTTCAAAATTTTTTAAATATTTATATTATTTTATATACCTTCTATCAAGAATTGACCTCTATTTATGTTATTTTATTCATAATATATAATTATTTGGTTTCCTCAACATTCTTTATACAGATAGTCCTTGTGCTATAGCAGAGGCCGTTAAATTTGTCTTTCAATCTTCTAGATCAGGTTAAACCACAGAGATATTTCTGTGTGTAGTGAATACCTATTTAAAGGTCTCATTTAAGTGGAACTTTTTCTGGAGAGTGAAAGGTGAGTTGAATATATATTATTAATTGATGTTATATTTATTGAATATGAATATTTGAATACTGATGAGCAAAGTCGATTTTAAAACTTGTTTTTCAGTAATGTTTTGCATATCTTGAGTTTTTATATAAAGTACCTTGGTTAGATATCCAATAATATTGAATAGTCTAAGTAAGATAGTTTTGTGATAAAATTCTTAAGATTATGTTGGATATTCTTGAAAGATATTGGGTTTCATAAGATTGATAAGCAGAAACAAAATTTTGTCTATTCAAAATGTTTAATTTATAGGATTTTGGTTAATAATTTTTATTTATTGGATTTTGTTATACCATTCGGATGTCTTATAATGAATGTTTATTTTATGTCATGATATAAGTGGTACTCATACGACATTATTTCAATTTATTTTCAGAAGTTATAATCATTGAATATAATCTTTTGGAATTAAATATGTAGAAGGCTAATTTTTTTTTAATTTTTTTAAATATTTATATTATAATTATATTAGGTTTTTGAATAAAGAAATTTATTATAAAGTATTCAGTGGTTTAAAGAAGGTCATAAAATGCCTTACAAACTTTGTGTGATTTCTGTATTTAGCATAGAACATAGAGTAACATAGAGTTGGATATCAGATGTACCTATCTAGTTTGAATTTGCATTCACAGAGTTTCCAGAAATAGTTTGGTAAGAGTACAAGTTTATTTATTTTTATTTTATCTGATTTTATTTTTCAATTGTAAAGTTCAACTGACCTTATCTGAATTCTTATTGTTTTTGAGGATGTGCTACATGTTTTTGAGAGTTTTTGGTAACTTATTTAAATATTCAAACATATTAAATATTTCAAGAGGAGTTCTTAAAATTGAGTATTTTTGAGAAAGATTCAGTTTTCATAAATATAAGACCAGAAACTGAACATTTTGTCAAATGTTTGTTACAAGCAAAACATACGTACCACGCCTGTCTGACGCATGTTTCGAACGAAACATTGAATATTACTTATTTTTGAATTTTTAGTTTTAATTAACAATTTTTTTTTGTTTGGTTTTTTTATTCCATTTGATATTGTATAATAAATTTCAATTTTATACGTCTATTAACTATAAGCAGTGCTTATTATAGACATTAATTTAATTAAAAAAAATGTTCTTAAATTTTTTTTTTAAATTAAAATTGTAGAAGACTAACAGATTGAATCTGTTTTGATACTCATTTTTAAGTTTAATTTATTACAATAATTTTGGATTTTATTGAACAAATTTCCAATAACTCACGGTTTATTAGGATCTAGATTCTCTAAAATTGGATACAGAAGGGTATTTATTTGTTATTTTCTTCGATATCATTCTATTCACAAAAGTGAGTATCTGTGAATGCAGTTGTCATGGAATGCAGTGGCATGAATGTAAATGCCAAACACCAAATAAATACCAAAGATCTTTCACAGAAGAGGTTCAAAAAGCATTAGGCTTCATTCAAGTACCGGAAGCATAACTTTCATTTCGCAAAACATGTTTTCCCAACTTATGATGTCTTTCAAGAATTAGAAAATCTTAATGTTTCACATTTGGGGCAAAATGAAAAAACGTAGACCTTTTAGAACCGCTTAATATTTTATCTACAGCAAGAGCCTAACTGAACAGTCAGACGTTTCGTCTTTATTTTAATAGTACTAGCGTACGTTAGTTCATACTTGGCAGATTTCATCAGATTACTGAGTATGCCGTTTTTGCTATTTGAACTGAATTTGAATTTTTCATTTTTGATGTTTCTTTTCGGATAACGTTCAAACTCAAAAGTATTGAAAATATTTTCGAATCGTGTTGGCCTTTACTTGATACGATTCCATTGTACACTTAACTTAAATAATTCACATATATATGTTGATTTCTATTTATTGTTGGCCGCATGACGCGTTTTGTTTACTTGCTAACCAAATGCATGTTGTTTATAACCATTACCACCAAATTCATGTTGTTTATAACCATTTGAGCAAGTTACTATGTAAATAAAACACGTCTGTGAGCAACTCAAAAAAATAAATGTTAGTCAGCAAATTTATTTAATTGAAGTATTGAGCGAATGATTCGTTCTTTCAGAAAGTTGTATAAATTCTGAAGGAGTAAAACACCCTCTTTCAAGAATAATATGAATTTCGTTAAACCTCTGTGTTCAATAATTTGAAGGGTTTATTTTGAACGTGATCCTGATTAGAACAATCGTTTATAACCTTTTAGAAAACCATAAATTAAAATCTGAAAACTGTTCACTCTGATGAAGTCCATGGTTTAGATGAAACGAACGTTAGTACTATCGAAACGACCAGAAAAAATAAAAACAGTTATTTCATCAGTTAGTCAATAATGAATGAGTTTTTTCAAATATTTCTGCAGTTCAGGTATTCATTATCGCTCAAATGTTAAAATATTTAGTATCCAAGCCAATAAAATAAAAAAGAACATATAAAATGTTATATTCTGAGCCGTTAATCTGAATGGATGAATTATTTATGTCAATCAAGTATCACCAAGAAGGGTGTAAAAAAGTCATAAACAGTCCGTTTCATTTACATTTAATTAGTTATCCGTCATCCTCCAGGAGTGACGTCCATATAATTACATACTTTTGTTTGGTTCAAAAAAGTATTTAGTGATACAACAAACTCAGAGCGATTCTTCCAACGTTTATTATTTACTTAACTGCGGAGAACAAAAAATTTTGAAGTTCTTCTGACTTCAATCCTTAAAGAATATTGAATTCATTTCATAATTCATCATAGTCAACATTGTAGATTATTCATAATGGTGAAGAATCTCTCCATCAAGTATTACCCTTCCTTTTTCGTTTTTATGTATCAACTAAAATTATTTTTATTTCATTCCTTTTCTGTCAATAATCGAGAACTTCTGACCAAACAACGTTGCTTTGATATAATTTATCTAATGTAACAAAAATAACAAAATCCAATTCGATTATGCGGTTATTTCTACTTATCTCTACTTATATTAAAAAAAAATTATATTTATTTTATATTGATTTTAAAATTGTATTGTAATATCGTAACTTCAGGCAACTCAAAAAATGGAATTTTTTAGCTGTAGTTCATGCTTTTCATTTCAGAGCCCTGATGAAGATTTTGTAATAAAATCGAAACTAGTTGGCCTTTTTCTTAAAAAAAAGTTGGTGTTACTATAACCCTGGACCTAGAACCTGTAAAGAATGATTGAATTGTTGTATACATGGGTCTTATCTTAATTAATTCAACAATAAGGAAACTATACTATTTATTGAACTACGAGTATATGCTTTCTTTTTTACGAATCTGGATGGTTGGAGTATATTAAGGTACAAATGACAGTAGTTCTGGATTTTATCACTTAAATGTAACAGCAAAATCCCCAAAAACTATTTGTTTCTTGATTTCCTTTAATTTTTAATACAATATGTGAAAATATCTATTAACTTCATATTAGTAACTCTAATAATAAGATTGATCTAAATGTAAATTGCAAAGTATTTTGAATATTTTGGTTTGGGAATTCCATTGCCTACATTCCCGTACACAGTATTTCTTTAATGAAGCATTTTGTTTTAGATTTTGTCCACAAAAGTGATATTTCATATAAAAATTCAGGCAATGGCCCGAAATCAAAATAAAGAGTAAGATTATTACTTATCGATAAGTGGAAAACATATATACCCCACATCACATAAAGATTTAAAGCAATAATTAGCTCATGTTAGATTATTACGAAACAGAACCCCTTCATTTATTTGAAACAAATTGTAGAAATTACTGTGTTTTGCTACCAATAAAAATATATGTTACACATTTTCTTGTGATTCGAGTTTCGGGAAATGAACTATCTCATCATCAGACAACTGAAGACCTAACAGAAGTATTTAAACAAAAGTGATAAATATTTTGAATATTTCGATAGATTCTGAGTAACACCTAGTAGTGGTATAGAGGTTTACAAGCAGAACGTGATAAAAAACTGGGTTAAAAAAGAGGAGCCTCCTAACAGATATCGGAATGTCGGCAATCGACAAAGAAGGTTGTTAAACAGATGGTACCCATTTAAATATCTCAAATAATTTTTGGGGTTACATAGCTCCGTACGGTCATTCATTATTTTCACATTATTTTGTTCTATATGTCGAATATTTGGATTTACATAGTTCCGTACAGTCATTCATTATTTTCACATTATTTTGTTCTATATGTCGAATATTTGGATTTACATAGCTCCATTCATTATTTTTTACATTATTTTTATTGTGAACGAATTTGAAAATTTCAGTTATCAAGTTTCTTATCTTTTGAATCTACATGTAAAATTTTCTTAAAATTTTCTTTTGTCGAGAGGAATTACTGTTTTCTGAAGAATCAGTGCCAAAAGTTGAATTTTTATTTACTTCTCATTAAATTTATTTTATGTTCGTTGAAGAAGGTTTTAAAGAGATGTTACTTTTTGAATATCTCAAATATTTACATAGCTCTGTACAGTTATTCATTATTTTTACTTTATTGTTATTGTGAACTGATTTGAAAATTTCAACAGATTCTGCATAATCGAGTTTCTTCCCTTTTGATTCTACATGTAAAATCTTGAAATTATCTATTGTGGGAAAGGAATGACCGTTTTCTAGACGATGAGTGGCAAAAGTAGAATTTTGTTCATTTTTCATGAAACTCATTTTATGTGCGTTGAACCTCGTCTTGAAGGAACGTCCTGTTTGTCCTATATATTTATTATTGCACGTAGAACAAGATAACACATAAACTCCTGATTTGTGTATATTTGGAGTAGGGTCCTTTGCGTTTAATATTACCGATGATAATTTGTTTTGCGTTTTGAAGGCAATATTGACATCTGATTTTGAAAACTTATTGGCCACTTTTTGAGTTATGCTACCAAAGTACGATAGACAAATGAATTTTTCATTTTGTTCAGTTTTTATGATGGGATAAATTTGGCTCATAGCTATTTTAGATAGTTTCTGTCGAATTAGATTATCTGTTATAATGGGGTTGAAACCGTTATTCGCGGCTATTGATTTTATAGTTTGGACTTCTGCTTCGCGGTCATTTTTTGATAAGGGTAATGCGAAGGCTATATGGATCATCGATTGATACGCTGACATTTTTTGTGAATATGGGTGATTGGAATCAATAGGAATACATATATCAGTGGATGTGGGTTTTCTGAACACGTTGAATTCTATTTTTCTATTTGAGTGTAATATCGAGAGGTCTAAAAATGTAATACTGTTCTTCGATTGTCTTTCTAATTTAAATTTAATATTTGGGTGAATATTATTCAAGAAATTCCAAAATTGACTCAGTTTTCTGGATGTTCCGGAGGTACACCTGAGAATATTGTCTACATATCTGTACCAGAAGTGAATATTTACAGGTAGTTTCGAATTGAAGATGTTATTTTCTATTTCTTACATGAATATGTCTGCAAGGAGTGGACTCAGTGGTGAGCCCATAAGCTAGGCCGTTTAATTGTTCGTATATTTTATTATTAAATTGAAATTAGTTTTTGAGCAGGCATTCTAAAAGAGCCCGTGTATCACGGGAAAATAAACATTATTATTATTATAATATTATTATTTACATGTGATTTTTCACATGAAGCTAAATGAATGCTATAATTTCCGAGTATATTTGGAAACATATTATCCACATCCAGGCATACTAGGTAGGAATTATTTGGCAAAAAAACATTTTTTAATTTCGTTGTTAATTCTATGGAATTATTTATTGCGTATTTCGGAGTGAAATTAGTAAGCCTTTTAAACAGTTGTGTTTAAAGCGGGTGTCAGTGTGTTCACAGGTTTTTAGGAAGTGTAAATCAAGCTCAGTACTGCATTTAGCTCTGTAAAGTGAACCTGTGTGTTTTATTTGCGTAGTTGAAATGGGTGAATTTTTCGTCCTTCAAGGCGCTCAAGATATTTTGAGTTGAGATTTACTTTATGACTCTAATTTTGTTATATTTATGTTAATAAATGTTCAATTATTTTTGAATATATTATATATTTTGGTGAATTTATGTCGGTGCAAGTGTCGTTTTTTTCATGCCATACCCCGTGTGTATGCTGGTCATGCTGGACTGAGTGGACACTTATCTAGAGAAAATATTTTGTTGAAACTCTCTCAAGTAATATACTCACTGATAAAGAATTCGGAGACGAAGATGTAGGGGGAAATTCAGATCATTTATCTGGCAAACAACTTTTAGCATCTGTAGAGCTTTTTTTAATAACGGTCGAATTTGAGGTAATTCTAATGATGTTACTCAGGAATTTTTATCTATTCCTTTATCTGTTTCATCCTCTGATCAGCTTACATGAGGTCCCAGTACTTCTTCTATTATAAACAGGAATAATAATCGAGTGACTTTATCCGAGATTAATGATCAACAATATGTGGATAATGCTCCAGCATTTATTAATTCTTGGTTAGATTACCACAAAGAAAACCTTCTAAACGTTCAGTATATAGAAGGCGATGTAATGAAATATATAAAAGAAAAATTCCCTGCATGGAACTATGATCTTTCCAAAAATAGAACCCCTATTGAACTTTTGAATATCAAAACAGATTTAATCTGTTAGTCTTCTACAATTCTAATTAAAAGAAGCTTTTTGAATTAAATTAATGTCTTAAATAAGCACTGCTTATATTTAATAGACGTATAAAAGTGGAAATTCACTAAACAACATCAAATGGAATCAAAAGAACCCAAAAAATAAATTATTAATTAAAATTAAAAATAAGTAAAATCGAATGTTTCGTTCCAAACATACGCACCTGAACTCGTCAGAAAGAGACGTTATACCTACGTATGTTTTGCCCTTGATAAACATTTGAAAACATGTACAGTTTCTGGTCTTATATTTATGAGAACTGAATCTTTCTCAAAAAAACACAACATAATTTTAAAAACTTCTCTAAAACGAATTTATTTGAAATATTTAATATGTTTAAATATTTAAATGAGTTACTTCAAAAACTCTCAAAATCCTATAGCACATCCCCAAAAACAATTAAAACTTCAGGTAAGGTCAGTTCAACTTCACATTTATAATATGAATTCAATTAAAAATAAATAAACTTGTAATCTTACCAGACAATTTCTGCAAAATCTTTGAACACAAATGAACTAGGTAGGTACATCTAATACCCAAGGTAATCTATGTTTTATGCTAAACACAGAAATCACACAAAGATTGTATGACATTTTATGGCCTTCATTAAACCACTGGAAACTGTATAATACATTTCATTATTCAAAAACCTAATATAATTTTATATAAAATAAAATAATAAGATGCGGTTTTTTACTTGATAGAAGAATAATTACAAACTTTGAATATCAAAACAGATTTAATCTGTAAGTCTTCTACAATTTTAATTTCAAAAAATTCAAAAAAAACTTTTAGAAATAAATTAATGTCTTAAGTAAGCACTGCTTATATTTAATAGACGTATAAAAATCGAAATTCACTATACAATATCAAATGGAATAAAAAAACCCAAAATATTAATTATTAATCAAAATTAAAAATAAGTAATATCGAATGTTTCGTTCCCAACATACGCACCTGAACTCGTCAGAAAGGCACGTGGTACGTATGTTTTGCCCTTTAATTTTTGAAATGTTCTTCATGAATAATATTATTGAACACCTGGTTCCGAAAACCACTAAATGTAGGACTTTCAAAAATCAAGAGAACCAAAATATTACACCATTAGAAATGAAAAACTCCATAGGAATTCTGCTTTTGAATGGTTACAATTATGTCCCTTCTAAACGTCACTATTGGGAGAAGTCCAAAGATAAATTACTTGGTATCCAGAGCTATGATAACAAACAGATTCTTTTTGCATCATTGTTTTGCAAGGCAAGTTTCTATATTGTCTGCCGAACCATGAACTTTTTCCATTATGAATTATGAGTTAATATTTTGCCGCGGCCATTCTGTTTACGGAATTTAAGTCCGATAGAAAATATATGGGAAATTGTATTATACTAAGTATTCTCCGACACGAATTTCAAGTTGCTTGGGATATAATATATAACAAGACATTACCAATCTCGGTATGTTCATGCCTAGATGTGTACATGGTATTCACCTAGGCGGTTGCTAAAACATTATCAATTAACATAAATAGAGGTTAATACTTGATAGAAGGTATATAAAATTATTTAAATATTTTAATATAAGCCTTCTCCATTTTTAATTTCGAAAAATTAAATTTAATAATTATAACTTCAGGAATTAAATTAAAATAATGTCATATAAGTACCACTTATATCAAATGACATAAAATAAACATTCATTATAAGACGTCCAAATGATATAACAATATCCAATAAATAAAAATTGTTAACCAAAATCCTATAAATTAAATATTTTCAATAGACAAAATTTTGTTTCTGCTGATCAATCTTATGAAAACAAATATCTTTCAAAAATGTTTAACATAATGTTGAGAATTTCATCATAAAACTGTCTTACTCAAAATATTCAATATTATTGGATATCTAACTAAGTTACTTTCTATAAAATCTCAAGATATGTAAAAACATTACTGAAAAACAAGTTTTAAGAGAGACTTTGCTTCGTCAGTATTCAAATGATCAATCAACAACAAATATTAACTCACCCTTTAACAATTTAGAAAACTTCTGGTAAACGAATACTGAAAAATTCAAATATATAATTCTGTGGTTTATTATTATTATTCATAATATATAATTATTTGGTTTCCATAACATTCTTTATACAGATAGTTCTTGTGCTATAACAGAGGCCATTAAATTGTCTTTCAGTCTTTTAGATCAAGGGTAAACCACAAAATTATTCATTTATAGTTAACCTTACACTACATTTAAAATTTTCAGTATTCATTTACCAGAAGTTCTCTAAATTGTTGTAGAGTGAGTAAATATTTGTTGTTGATTGATGTTATATTTTATTGAATATGAATTATTTGAATACTGACGAAGCAAAGTCTCTCTTAAAACTTGTTTTTCAGTAATGTTTTTACATATCTTGAGATTTTATAGAGAGTAACTTAGTTAGATATCCAATAATATTGAATATTTTAAGTGAGATAGTTTTTTGATGAAATTCTTAAAATTATGTTAAACATTTTTGAAAGATATTTGTTTTCATAAGAATGATCAGCAGAAACAAAAAATTTTGTCTATTCAAAATATTTACTTTATAGGATTTTGGTTAACAATTTTTATTTATTGGATTTTGTTATATCATTTGGATGTCTTTTAATGAATAATTATTTTATATGTCATTTGATATAAGTGGTACTTATATGACATTATTTTAATTCAATTCCTGAAGTTATAATCATTAAATATAATTTTTTGAAACTAAAAATGTAGAAGGCTAATATTAAAATATTTAAATAACATTATCACTTCATTTTCGGATTACATGTTAATAAACGTTTTTGTAATGTTGTCGTTTCATTCCTGATGTAAGACTCTGCCAAAAAGTCAAGTGGACGAAATTATTCTTTTTGAGTGATTTACTCCTAAAGTCTCTGAATATATTTTGTGTATTGAATTATCAATATGGATGCTATAGGCAGCAAATTCTTAGCGTTTCTGTTGAAATACAGTTGTGCAAGTTTACGTGCTAACTTATCTATTTTTAGTTCACATATAATTATCTTAATCTTTTCTAAAAAACTTGCAACAGTGCTGCCGAGATATGAACTTCAAGAATATACAAATCCTCAGTTCCATCACGTACTGGGTTTTTTTTTCATGTATCGCCCTAAAACCAAATAAACTTCATCCATCTATCAACCATCTCGAAATGAGTTTATATTAGACCGTCGAAATTGAGGTTTCCGAATTTATGGCAGATATATCATCGACTGTCCTTATTCCCGTATCTAACAATTAGTATTCCACCGGCGGGACTCGTAAATTCTCCTAAAACACGCTATCTAATAGTTCACTTAACTATAATGTGTATATATTGTGCAATATATTGGAAAAATTGGAGTCTGTCACGATGGATTAATGGAAGATTATTTTATGGTATAAAGGTTATCGGCTTGCACCTGAGGGAACGAGTCATCGTCCCGCCTAACGTATCTTCTAATATCTTACAGGTATGAGATGAAATGTTTGCACAATGTGAGAAGTTTTACGGTCACTTCAAGATCCGAAGTTCCTGCTGTAAATAAATCTTCATTTGCTATTATATTGACGGCTGCAAATGCAGAAATATAAAACATTGGGTAGCAATAAAATAACTTTATATACTCCCGGGAATTCAGAAGTATCTCAATTTTTAGTTTGGATGAAGAACTATTCGTTATTCAGGAATTCAAATGAAACTCACACAGGTCGAGCCTTTCAGTTATACATTCATTTCAACCTCATATTCCAAATATTATATTTACACTTTTTCATTTATCAGAAAATATAGATTCGGCTCAGATAAAAAGAAATAAACTTCTTAAGATTTAAAAAATTTGAATATCAAAACAGATTTAATCTGTTGTCTTCTACAATTTTAATTTCAAAAAAGTTTTCTGAAGAAACTATAAGAATTAAATTAATGTCTTTATAAGCACTGCTCATATTTAATAGACGTATAAAATCAGAATTCATCATACAATATCAAATGGAATTAAGAAAAACCAACGAATATAAATTGTCAATTGAAATTAAAATATAAATAAGCAAACATTTTTTGTTTCGTTCCAGGCATGCGTACTGAACTCTTCAGACAAACGTACGAAGCCCTGTTTGTTACAAAATGTATTGTTTTCTGATCCTATATTAATGAAAAATAACTCTTTCTCAAAAATATAAAACATAATTTCAAGAACTTCTCAAAAACTAATTTATTTGAAATATTCAATATATTTGAATAAATTACTTCAAAAAATCTCAAAACATGTAGCACATCCTCAAGAAATAATTAAAGTTACGATAAGATCAGTTCAACTTTACATATAAAAAATAATGAAAGCAATTAAACAATGTATAGACTTACCCAGTGCCATCTTAGAAATACATGATCTTCAAAAAACATGTAAGTAGGTACCTTTATATCCAAGGTACTCTATGTTCCATGTTCACAGAAAATCATACAAAGCTTATAAGGCACTTCGTCTTAGTTAAAACCATTCAACACTGTATAATGAATTTCTTTATTCAAAAAACCTAATATAATTATATATTATATATAAAATAAACTAAAATTTAACTAAGGCCAAGTGCCTTATAAGCTTTGTAAGCTTTGTATGATTTTCTGTGAACATGGGACATAGAGTACCTTGGATATAAAGGTACCTACTTACATGTTTTTTGAAGATCATGTATTTCTAAGATGGCACTGGGTAAGTCTATACATTGTTTAATTGCTTTCATTATTTTTTATATTTTATTTGTAAAGTTGAACTGATCTTATCGTAACTTTAATTATTTCTTGAGGATGTGCTACATGTTTTGAGATTTTGTGAAGTAATTTATTCAAATATATTGAATATTTCAAATAAATTAGTTTTCGAGAAATTCTTGAAATTATGTTTTATATTTTTGAGAAAGAGTTATTTTTCATTTATAAAGGATCAGAAAACAATACATTTTGTAACAAACATGGCTTCGTACGTTTGTCTGAAGAGTTCAGTACGCATGCCTGGAACGAAACAAAAATGTTTGCTTATTTATATTTTAATTTCAATTGAAAATTTATATTCGTTGGTTTTTCTTAATTCCATTTGATATTGTATGATGAATTTTGATTTTATACGTCTATTAAATATGAGAGTGCTTATAAAGACATTAATTTAATTCTTAAAGTTTCTTCAAAAAATTTTTTGAAATTAAAATTGTAGAAGACAACACTTTAAATCTGTTTTGATATTCAAATTTTGTAATAATCCTTCTATCAAGTAAAAAACCGTTCCTTCTTATTTTATTTCAAGATTTACGTGCTAGTACACTCCTGCATGTTGTTCAGAAGTTGAAAACAAATAACTCCTAGTGTACTTGTATTGCAGAATAACCAGAAGTCTGCTTGAAATCACTGGATAAAACTTATTTACTCACTGAATTCTAATTAATTGCTGCTTATTGGAGCATTTGTAATGGAAATATTTGAGTGTTCTTGACTGTTAAAATACCGAACTTCCGCGAAATGTTCACCCGATATGCAATTAATTTCAGCATAAAATCATATACAATTTCATTGTTCACGTTAAAAGTTACATAAAAATCCTTATATTTGTTAAAATCATCAACGAATAATTTGAAATCACTTTTTCTGTGAACACATTATTTAAATTCTACGAATTCTGTGTATGATGTCTAGGAATCTGTGGGACGTTTTCATGCGGCATTATTAAACTGTGTCCAGGATTTGTTTATTTATTTTATCTATTCATTTGTTTATACATCCAACAAATTGACATTATAATAGTAAAAAACGTATTACATCCTCTTAGATATAATACCTACGTATATCACCAGCTACATACCTACAGTAACAATTGGTAAGAAAGGGAAAATTTAAATTCAAAAGAGAAAAGTAATCTAGATATATTACTCGCAGGAAACAAATTATCTATAATTGATTTTGAAAGAGAAATAACACAACATTTCGAATTTATAACATAAATGGAGTATACGGTTGATAGTAGGTAAATATATATATATATATATATATATATATATATATATATATATAATATTATAACATTTTTATTTAAAATAATTCACACAGTTTTTATGTTTCACAATTTATTCAGAATCCTGACACTTGTTTAGGTCTTTCGACCATCTTCAAAGGAGTACAGTATCAGGATTCTGAACAAATTGTGAAACATATAAACTGTAAGAATTATTTTAAATTAAATTTCGAATTTATCTCAAATTCCCCATTCCTTCGAATTTTTCTTTTCAACATAGCACATTTTGATTTGATTGTGCACTTGCACAATCAAATCGAAATGCGCTATGTTGAATTTGAGAAAGGCCAAATATCTTGTGAATTATTGGGTTGTTCGAAAAGTAATTTCGTTTTTTTCAGAAAATGTAAAAGAATTCTAGTTTCTGGTAGTAGCGTGATTCCACGCTCATAAAATTACTGGTCTTTGTTGGCAAAAAACTGATCCTGGTGATTTTTGACATCTTCATTTGAAGTAAAGATTTTACCATCTACGAAATTTTGCAATGACCGTAACAAATAATAATCCGAAGGCACCAGATCTGGAGAATATGTTGAGTTTGGCGGTGTATCTCATTCAAACTGTAAGAGCTTCTCACGAGGAATAAAACTTGTATGGGGACCGGAAGGTCCGGGTTTGAATGCTGTTCAGGTGGAAAATAAATTTTCTAGTTGGACGATTGTCTGCCACCATTTCACTGTTGGGTCAAAAATTAACAGTGCTGTGACCTGAGGTGGCGCAAGATCGCAGTAACAAAGCCTACCCAGAACACAACTGAACTCCTAACTCGCACAAGCTGAAAAAGCTTCTGAGGGATCTTTACAGAAGATCTAGGAGTATCAGGAAAATAATAATAATAAAATTATATTGGTGGAAGACTACACTTTTTCAGTTGATTAATTCTGGCCTTTTCTATTGAAGTACATCATTCAGTTCGCCCAGCTGATGACAATAGACGTCCGTGAGGACACGGGGAACCCATATATCGAGCTTCGAGGTTACACCCAGGTCTTTGAAGGGGTCATAAACAGTTGAATTCGATTTATTTAACCTTTCATCAATATCACATGTTGTTATTCGCCGATTTGCATCAAGTAATGCCTTTATCATGTCTTTATCAGCTTCAACCGGTCTTCCGGAACGTGGTGTATCTTCGAAATTAAAATTGCGAGATCGAAATTTTGCAAACCAGCACTGGCGTACTGTCAACACATCTTTTCAATACAAAACAGTTAATTTATTTCTGGCTTGAACAGTATTTTCACCTTTTCTATAGTAAAAAAGTAAAGTATGACTAACATGCTGCTTATTACTCTCCATATTCGAAAGGGCACCAACCAAAAACTACTGCGTAGAATTGATTAAATTTTTTCACACACAAGTTTCGCCTTATCAGCTCTGAAAACATTTAATATTTATGCAGCTTAAGTGTAAAGTTGGGTTCTAAAAAACACGATTGAATCCGCTGTCGGAAAAAACGAAATTACTTTCCGAACAACCTTATAATTTGAGTTCAGTGTTTCCTTGGAAAGAGCATTTTTTATGTCCACCAGACAGTTAGCCAAACTGAAAAATTGAACGAGAAGATATTCATATGTTCTTTACACTGTTCTCTTAAAATAATTCAAAATTTTTCATGAGCTTCGAGAATGGAAATTTTGAGATTGAGAAAATGAGAAAACCCATTAAAAAGAGTTTTCACTGATCCCCAGCACTATTTAAAGTTCATTCAATATTTAACAGATTATTCTAGTGGAGTTAATCCTTCCAGATTAAGTAATTTTCATTACAAGTCCACAAAACATATGCGTATTTAATGTCAGTATATTTCTGAGTGAGATCCTACTTATCAAATAAGAACTCAACTTCATATCAAATATGCCCCTATAAACTGAAAACACTTTCGTCTAACTCGTGAATACTTTGTATCTTGGCAATTATTTTGTTGAAATTTGGCTAACACATATGTATTTTAGTAAGCACGAGTTTTTAGATAAGTCAACGTGTTTGGTTATAGTGAAAAATACTTATCTCTCTCAGTAGCGAAGGTAAATGGTGGTTCTTTAATAAAAATAACTCCTAGTTTCTGAGTAAGTGATCTGGCTGCATTTTCATTCGAAGAACAAGATTGCTCAAAAATTTGAATATAGTTGAAATTAGTATTTTCGGGAAAGAAGGTTTCTTGAAGTTAACCATTTCAGTAGAGCTACTACCAAAGTGAGAGGAGTCTACTAGATGGAAAATCAGTAGTTCTAGAATTAATTGACCCTTTTCAGCCACTAGCTTTGCTAAATCAGCTCTCAAAACATATAATGATTATGCGGCTTAAGTGTGTCTTCTGTCGGGAAAAAAGAAGTTACTTTCTGAACAACCTTATATATTAAATGTTTTTTATTTTTCAGTACACAATCAGGGCAGTGATATATATTGATCATTCAGAATTAATACAGTTAGTCTTGATTCATGGAATTTCATATATATAACCGTTCGAAGAAACATTCAATTTTTTGAGCAAAATGTCCCATATTCAATGGAATTGATGATTTTTGGATATTAATGAAATTGGGCAATGAGTAGCAATTGGAATTTCAATTTAATCAGAAAAAATTTATTTCAATATTTTATGGTTATGTACATGAAGAGATATAAATAAATTATTATGGTATGTATTAAACCCCAAGATTAAAAATTGATTCTGAAAATTACACTCAATAGAAGAACAATTTTAGGGCGAAATATAAAATAACCTTCCATAGCGTTATAAATATGCGAATGGGCAGGAAGTTTGAAATAGATTATTTAGCAATTACTTTCTAGAGAGATATTACCTGTATAAATCTTATGAGTACACTAGAATTTTATATATATATATATATATATACTACATTAGAGAGCAACGAAATTATGCAAAATTCAAGTATTATCATGAAATTTCAAGGGATGAGTTATGAGAAAATTGGATGCGAAATACATCTCAATATTTCCAGGATAGATTAAGAACAATAATTGGAAAACAAACTGTTTGAATGGGTTTCAGTCAGCAATGAACTTGTCACATTTAGAGATTGCCCTTAATACTTCATCCCTAAGTTGAGCGCCAAACTTGGATTGAACTCTAATTTCATTATTAATTGTCATTAATCGATTTAACAAGGAGTTTTGAAGCACCACTCAAGTCAATGCAGAAGCAGCTTACGTAACAAACCAAAATAAGATAACTCTTATAAAAGTTCTATCTTTAAGATATTTGTTTGATTGATTCGGTTTTTACTTGGGGGAAACTCATTTTAATTTAAAATATACAGGAGACAGTATTTATTTCCACAAAAATGTTTGCTATACAACAATTTTTTCACCACGATGTAACTCAGACAGTAGAATGTAGATACCTGAAGAAGCCACATCGTGGTGAAACTATTTTGTATTACGAACATTTTTGTGGAAGTAAAATACTGTCTCCTATATATCTTTTAGTTTAAAGATATATTTTGAATGAAAGAAATTGGCTAATGCTTTTTAAGTCGTTAGTTAAATCAGTCCTTAAATATTGTTCAGTTGTGTGATTAGGTCTATGCAGTAATGCACGGAAATACCTACAGATAACATGAAACAGTCTCATCAAAATATTGTTGAAAAAATAGACGATATTTGACAGATGCTTTACATCAAGAAATGAACCGACTCAATACAAAAATTATTTATTCATCAATCATTGATACATACGTTCATCAAAACTCAGTCTGTTATTATCAATTTAAATAAAAAGCATCATTCAAAATTAGTTGAGAATGAATAAGTTGGAGCTCTGTAGTATGGAAAGAGACTGTCACAGCTTTTTGTCCTTTCATTTTGGCCCAAGATATTATTATATGCTTTCTTTCCATTTAAAATGAGTCAAAAATAAATATTATATGAATTTAATGCAGAAATGAAGAAGCTCATGACAAAAATTGAAATAAACTGTAATGCCTGAATTAATTCTGTCTCATTTGTTCGGATGATGATGTTGAAGAAATAAAATTTTTATTTCGAAATTAATTATTATAATTATATCTACCTACCTCCGCAATTCATTGAGTAATACCGCACTTTTATGCCATAAATAACCAAAAATTTACCCACCCTTGCACATCAAATTATGATTGTTGTATATACGTCCTTCCGGAGTGCAGATATAATATAACATAAGCACACTAGTGTTTAAATGTTTGCACTCGACAGATGACAACTGAACTAGCAACATGTATAGTTTACTTTCTTCCATTTTTAAGTTCATTCTGTTTTGTGATGGTTAATATTTATAAACCTTTAAATAATGAATCTCCTTATATTAAAGTAATAATTTTTGAAATGAAATATCTACAAAATATATTTGGAATATTTCTAATTCTCAGTTTATGTATTAATCAAACTTTGAGAAATAAAGAAAAAACTTTAAAAAGTTTTACAATTATATACCCATTGACATGTCCTTTTCAATTTTCTTCATTTTCCATCATGAGATTACTTCAAAGTTTATGGAAATTTCAGAGATGATTTGTTTAAGTCCTCCGCTGATAACAAATGGTGTTACGATTTTTCTGCGAAACAATCTACTCTGTATATTGGAGAATGAAATACTATAAGTTATGCAAGTTCTCAAAATTTATCCACTAAAAAAGTAGCACAGGACGTGTATCATATTATAGAGGGGGCGGAGCGTTATAACGCTCGAGTACTCAAGTCTATAAAAGGAGAAAATTGGAGAACTTTGCTCACGTGATGAGAAACCCTAAATATGATCTGCTCCATATAGTTGTTCAGTGGAAAATAGAGGGAAAGCGGGGTCCTGATCGCCGAAGAATATTTTGTCTCAAAAACCTCCGCCAATGGTATGGAATGAGCACCACGATACTGTTTAGGTTCGCTGTATAAAAGGTGAAAATCATGCTACTGATGTTCTGGGAGGACACGGTACTTGAAGAAGAAGAAGAAATTTAGTTGCAATTACATTATTATTTTGGTTTCGTCTTATTGATTTAATTTAAATTTGTAATTTAATTTTTATTATTGTATAAAGATCCGAGTCTAATGCAAAACGAGTTCGCAACAGATAGCATGTATAAGATTAAGAAGGGAAAGGCAATTGGGCTCCTTATGAATTGAAACCAAGAGATCTGAAAAGGCAATGATTTTCTTGTGAGTAGCTAGTCTAAAGGTAAAAACGAAAGTGTTCTCTACACTGGTGACTAAAAGCGGATCTTCTACGACAACCTCCAGAAGAAAAATACTACGCTTTGCCCGAACAATCGTTGCAATCGACTTCAACATCAACACGAAAGCTGGACATTCAAAGTTCGAAATTTATTCTGCAATCTGGTGGGACTAGAAGGGCGTTGAGTACTACTAGCTGCAAAAACCTGGTGATTTCATTACAGGTGATCGGTACAGACTGGAATTACTTCGTTCGAACTGAGCATTGCAAGAAAAACTGCCGGAATATAAGGACAGACATAATAAAGTTATTCTTTTGCATGACAACGCTCAACTGGACATAGAATTCATTTGATTGCTCATTTTCCCAGATATCATTTTGCTTACCAAATATGAAGAAAATTATTAATTCGTGCTCTGTGATTTATTACAGATTTCCGTTGAAATATTTTCTTGAGACATAGGTATTGTCAATATCCTATGGATATGGAATTGAGAGCGGCAAATTTATGATTATCGGAACTAATAATTATCTTGAGGAATGATTGCATCTGCGGATATACTTTTCTAAATATCTTACAATAAAATAGGTTATTATTTATAGAGATTATGAGGTCTAAGAAATTTAATTCATCACTTGTTTTCATTTCAACTGTGAACTTCATGCTCGAGTTGAGAAATTCTGGAAATTTACAAATTTCTCGGTTTGCTTCTTTGTAATTAATAATTATATCATCCACAAATCTGTACCGAAAAATAATATGTTTCTTCTTGAGATGATGTTTTGGGTTATATTATTTTCTAAGTTATCCACAAAAATGTTTGATAAAAGAGGGACTTGCAGGTGACTCCATCGGTAAGCCAAATTTTTGTAGATAGTTGAGTTCTGCCACCATTAGTAGATGTAAGATTTTTTCCTCTGGAAGGTTTATGACTAGGTGTGCTTGGAATTCTTGGCAATAAATTTTCTTCATCAAATGAAACTTTAGGTTTTTCATATAATTAATTTTTGAAAATTCTCCTATTAATTCTTC
Organism: Megalocaria dilatata; assembly: GCA_034642435.1. Classification (NCBI taxonomy): domain Eukaryota; kingdom Metazoa; phylum Arthropoda; class Insecta; order Coleoptera; family Coccinellidae; genus Megalocaria; species Megalocaria dilatata. Next base: position 73,720,752 of record CM067856.1, on the reverse strand, counting down.
AAAATTCTTGATATAATATTTAGGTGAGAATTGAGTCAACTTAAATTTTTGATCAAGAAATTTAGAAAGTCCACCTAACGGAGAGCTTACAAAACTACTGATCAGATCCGATTTCCTCATTCGTATAATTTAAAGAGTGCGTACGAAATAAGTTCTTTGGCATCAAAAAGTGTTGAGAATAGTGAATTTAAATTTATAATATTCTCTTTAATCTGTTTTAAATATGCATTATCAGGATCCTTTTTTATTTCTAGTACGTCTAATATATACAAAACATTTTTCATTTTTTACATATACGAGCGATTTTTATGAATTATTTAATTTTCGAATTCTTGTTGTTGTGTAATGGTAAATAACTTCCAAGAAGATGAAACGTCTTAAACATAAAGTATTGATTTTCGAAGGTGATCATCTAGTGAATGTAGTTGTAATATTTCTAATTCCAAGTTTATACTGAAATCAACCAAAATGAAAGAAAATCTGAAGATTTATCATTTATAATTCATTTCTAATCCTACACTGCATAATGGAACCGTAACCCCTATATGAACATCAAAGAAAATGGTCACCATAGAAAAAGTCTGTGATATGAAGCTACTTGCTATAATAAGCATCGAAGTAGGTGATGATTAAGAATGCTTTTACTTCAATGTCTACATGAAATTACTGCACTCTGATTTCATGCATTAATTAAGCATTTATGAAGGGGAAAATTAGTATCATAATTTCAATACTGCATCAGTTAAAAAATGGTTATGAAATAATTGGTATGTCGACAATGACATACATTTTATAATTTTTAATACAGTAGGAAAAAAATTTAGGTCACAAATTTATATTTTCTCTCTGTGCATCCACAGATTTAACAGCCATCGAAATATAAAAAGGCGTAATTAAGTTAACAACTTCTTCATTATTCCCCATCAACAACTCAATAAATCCTTTTCCATTCGCCAAGCCATCCAGCCTGAAATCAAAGGACCAAATTATCGTCTTCTTCTCGCGGTGATGTACCGAAATCACATTCACACCGAGTAGAAATGCCTTTCTGATTGCCTCTCCAACATGACTGGACGTGTTCTATCCCCTGAATCCTGCGCTGCAAAAGATTATAATGCTGTTCGAAAACCTTTTCGACGGTCCCGCATTCATCTTAGAGAAGGGCTATGCAAAGGCTGCGATGAATGAGATTTTCTCTCGTTATGTCCGCCAAAGGAGATTCAGCACAATAAGAAGTGCAGAGTTGGTAAAATTGAATATGGACGGTGCCGCTGCTAATTTGATTTCACGGGTAACTTGAATTTCATCCAACAAATATGATTGCCCATTTTTTAGAGGATAAATATTTACTTTCCATCTTGAATTTGCGTATAAGTAAATGTTTGTTTGGGAAAATGGGCTAGAATGATGAGGTAAATATTTGAAAGGCGCAAAGCAACAAGGATTGGGATAAGGTTATGTTTAAGATAGATTTAGGGTGGAACAATGGAAAGTGCTAGCATATACACACGTGCTCAATATGTAGGGATATTGAAAATGAGGCAGCTATTTTCAAACTATGGGAAAATGAGAGAATCGTAAGATCTCACCATACCTTCAAGAGCATTTCCACCCAATGTTATCGGTGGAGGTAAAATAATGATCTTATAAAATGAGTTCAGGCTCCGATTAGGCGGAATTATAATTCAGATAATACCATTTATTCAGATGTGCGTTTTCTGTCCATGCTAAATGTACAGAAAAGCCCGGTGCCCTACAAACAAGACATTCACGAGCTTGGTTTGGTTTAAAAAATCCTGAAAAAAATCATGTCAAGCTTACATAATTCTATTTCAAGCCAAACCAAGCTTCTGTTTCTCTTGATCTTTTGACTCACAATGATATAGAATATTATTTAACTATTGATTTTATGGTTTATCAAGACAAAACAGTTTCACATAAAGTGGATCGGGCTCTTCAAATAAGACACTGTCATTGAATGGCAAGAAAAAAGTTTTGTTGGTTCAATTTTACACGAAATGCATATATTACCTTTTTGTAATTTTTTTGTTTATCCTTTACTGATTATGAAGAAATACGTTATCTTGATTTCGTGGTTTCAATATTACGTATTTTTCTTTCACAGTCATAAGAAGAATTGTCCTCTGTAACATATTCTGAACCGCATCTATCTATAAGTGTCTACAATTGTTTAGTATTACAGAATTTAAATATCAAAATCCATTTATTTTATTAGCCTCCTATAAATATTAATTCGAAAATATTTTCATTCAAAAACTTCAAGAATTAAATTGATGACTTATAAGTACCGCTTGAATTTAGTAGTCATATTAAATCAAAATTCATTATAGAATATCTAATGGAATTAAAATACCCAACAAATATAAATTGTCAATTAAAATTAATAAATGAATATTTGAAGGAGACAAAATTTTGTTTCTGATCTTATATTTATGAAAACCAAATCTTTTTCAAAAATGCATAATGAGTCTTAATTTTATATCTCTACTAAATTTAAGCAATGCTTATGAGACGTTCATTTAATTCAAAAAGATTTTGAATAAAAAGTTTCTGAAATTAAAATTTATAGGAGGCTCACAGAATAAACAACTATCAAATTGATATATTTGTATATAATCCCTATAAAATATTTCTCAATCTCTCGGAAAAAATATTTTCACATCCGACATGAAACGTATTAATACATATCAACAAAAATTACATAAGTATATATATTAACATGCAAATACAAGAAAATCCACTATTCTAAAAATATCTGAAATTCTACGAATAAAGGATCAAATCAAAATAATTGAACAAGAATTCCAACATTTGATAGCGCTATTTCGGTCTCTAAACCTCTTCAGAAATGTATTGAATTCAGATTCAAATATATCTCAAGATCAAAATTTAACTCACCGAATAAGATAAAACCTGGAAGTAAGCTTTACAGTATCCAAAATAAAACAGAAATGATCAACGTATTGTTACGTATAACCTATAACAATTTGTACTTGGAACACAGAAAAACATAAAACATATTATTCACCGCAAATAATGTCCCATGATGAGAAAAGTAACCAGAATTTCAAAAATAATTAAGGAATGAATATATTGTGGATATTTAGACTCTATATGAATTTATTCCATAATTTAAATATTAATTTGAATGTGAGTCAATACTTGATGGAAGTAAAATTTAATTGACTTTAAATTCAGAATTATATATTCTAACTTCTACAATATATATTGAAACTATATAAAAAACTATCAAATTTATATCCTTATATAATATAATCAAGATGAAATATTGTCTGCGAAAAACCATTTTACATCCGATATGAAACATACTAACACAAATGTAATAACAAAAATCATATAAATATGTATATTAACACACAAATACAAGAAAATCCACTATTCCAAAAAATTTCTTAAATTCTCAAAATAAAGGATCAAATAAAAATAATTGAACAAGAATTCCAACATTTGATAGCGCTATTTCGGACTACAGACTTCTTCAGAAATGTATTGATTGAATTCAGATTCAAATATATCACAAGATCAAAATTTAACTCACCAAATAAAATAAAACCATGAACGACTAAACCCGGAATCTGGAATAGCGGATTTTCTTGTATTTGTGTGTTAATATATATACTTATATAGCTTTCGCTTATACATTTGTATTAATACGTTTCATTTCGGATGAAGAAAGGCTTTTTTCGAGACATTGAAAAATATTTTATATTGATTATATATAAGGATATCCATTTGATAGTTTTTTTATATAATTTCAATATATATTGTAGAAGTTAGAATATATAATTCTAAAATTAAAGTCATGAATATGAATATGAAGATCAAAAACAAAATTTTGTCTCCTTCAAATATCCATTTATTAATTCCAATAAAAATTTAATTTAATGAAGATGGAGACGACTCTCATATATGGTCAGAAAATTGAAAAATGAATATGAGATGTTACTTGACTTGAATATCAAAATATTAATATTCAATAGTGGTACTAAATTGTTTCAGCCGTTACTATTTGGTAATTGATCATAATTAAAACAAATTGTAGAAATTACCATGTTTTACTACCAAAAAATATATATAATATTACACATTTTCTTGTGACTCGAGTTTCGGGATATGAACTATCCCATCATCAGACAACTGAAGACCTAACATTGGTACAGTGGTATTTAAACAAAAGTGATAATTATTTTGAATACTTCAGCAGATTCTCGGTAACACCTAATAGTGGTAGGCCTAGAGGGGCCTAGAGGGGCCTTCTAAGAGATTTCGGAATGTCGGCAATCGACAAAGAAGGTTGTTAAACAGATGGTACCCATTTAAATATGTCAAATAATTCACTCAAATCACCGTGATACACGGTGATTTCATTGCCCTTTTAGAACAATGCCTGCACAAAAACTATTTTCAATTTAATAATAAAATATACGAACAATTAAACGGCCTAGCTATGGGCTCACCACTGAGTCCACTCCTTGCAGACATATTCATGTCAGAAATAGAAAATAAAATCTTCAGTTCGAAACTACCTGTAAATGTTCATTTCTGGTACAGATACGTAGACGATATTCTTACGTGTATATCCGGAACATCCAGACAACTGAGACAATTTTTGAATTTCTTGAATAATATTCACCCAAAAATTAAATTCAAATTAGAAAAAGAATCGAAGAACAGTATTACATTTTTAGACCTAACGATATCACACTCAAATAGAAAAATAGATTTCAACGTGTTCAGAAAACCCACATCCACTGATATATGTATTTCTATTGATTCCAATCACTCATATTCACAAAAAATGTCAGCGTATCAATCGATGATCTATAGAGCCTTCGAATTACCCTTATCAAAAAATGACCGCGAAGCTGAAGTCCAAACTATGAAATCAATAGCCGCGAACAACGGTTTCAACCCCAACATAAAAGATAATCTAATTCGACAGAAACTATCTAAAATAGCTATGAGCCAAATTTATCCCATCATGAAAACCGTAGAAAATAAAAAATTAATTTCTCTATGGTACTTTGGTAGCATAACTCAAAAAGTGGCCAATAGTTTTTCAAAATCAGATGTCAATATTGTCTTCGAAACGCAAAACAAATTATCATCGGTAATATTAAACGCAAAGGACCCTACTCCAAATATACACAAATCAGGAGTTAGGAGTTTATGGGTTATCTTGTTCTAGGTGCAGTAATAAATATAGAGGACAAACAGGACGTTCCTTCAAGACGAGGTTCAACGAACATAAAATGAGTTTCAGGAAAAATAAACAAAATTCTACTTTTGCCACTCATTGTTTAGAAAACGGTCATTCCTTTCCCACAATAGATAATCTTAAAATTTTACATGTAGAATCAAAAGGGAGAAACTCGAGATATTTAAAAAGTAACATCTGTTTAAAACCTTTTTCAACGAACATAAAATGAATTTAATGAAAAGTAAACAAAAATTCAACTGTTGCCACTCATTCTTTAGAAAACAGTAATTCCTTTCGACAAAAGAAAATCTTAAGAAAATTTTACATGTAGGTTCAAAAGATAAGAAACTTGATTATTGAAATTTTCAAATTCGTTCACAATAAAAATTATATAAAAAATAATGAATGACTGTATGGAGCTTTGTAAATCCAAATATTTGAGATGTACAACAAAATAATGTAAAAATAATGAATGACTGTACGGAGCTATGTAACCCCAAAAATTATTTGAGATATTTAAAGGGGTTCCATCTGTTTAACAACCTTCTTGGTCGATTGCCGACATTCCGAAATCTGTTAGAAGGCCCCTCTTTTTTAACCCGGTTTTTTATCACGTTTTACCACTATTAGGTGTTACCAAGAATCTGTTGAAATATTTAAAATATTTATCACTTTTATTTAAATACCACTGTACCAATGTTAGATCTTCAGTTGTCTGATGATGGGATAGTTTATTTCCCGAAACTCGAGTCACAAGAAATAGTGTAATATATATTTTTTGGTAGTAAAACATAGTAATTTCTACAATTTGTTTCAATTATTCAATAATGGGAAAAGATGTCAAAAAGTTGAACCTAGATAACAATAAAATCGATGAAGTGGAAAAGGAATGATATTTAAAGGTTCTTTGAGTAAGCATGAAAACAGTAAACATGTAAAATAGAAGATGATTAATATAACTTCTTGCTGTGGGACAAAACTATAATAAAAAATACAAAGAAGTATATATACAAAACAGCAATGAAGTTTGGGAGTTTCACCAATAAATGAAAAAAAAAAAATTAATGCCACCCGCAATGGACTTCCCCAAAAGAAGCTGTAGACAACCAAAAGTAGGCAGAGTTAGAAATAGCAGAAGAAGTTAAAAACAGACAACTTTTTTTTATTTTGATATGGAAAAGGAATACAAAACGACAGATGGACCCGAAAAATATTAGTATGGACACCACTACAACGAAGAAAAAAACGGCCGCTGAGAAGCTGAAGGGACTATGTATAAGAAGCGATATCTGCCAGGGATTTGAAGGAAGATATATGTTTTGATCGAAAGAAGTGAAAGGTGAGGACCGAGAAACGGCGACAGCTGTAAAGGAATACGTGATAGATAGATAATTCCTCAATATTCTGTAGCGAATAGCTAGTCACTAGAAAGCCTTAGCAACGAACTGCTTAGATGAGATCCAGTCTATTTGGGGGCTTCATGATTACTATAAATTAAACTTTGAGTGATTTCCAAAGTAATGGCAACTTCATTTTAAGGCATTCTTGTCTCAAGTTTTCCAATGGCTCGTAACATATTGTTTTGTGCTAAAGCCCTTCTTGGCATAACTTTCATAATGTTTGGTAAAGGGATCATACTTGTTCGAACTACGTGAATTCTTCACTATTAGATTATTTCGTTTCTGTTTTGCATTGGATTGAATAATGCTTAGATCAGAGAAACCCAATTTTATTTTTTCTTATTCAACAGAAAACAGAAAGGAAACAACTTGAAAAATTGCAACCTGCTTGGGTCAAACAGAAAATTTGAAACAAGATTGAATTATTGGTATTATTATAGAATTACAATAAGAGTTAATATACCTATGAACTCAAAGAATAATAACCATAGAAAAAAAAAGAAATTCTACACTGTGTGAGTTCTGAAAAAAATATAGCAAAGAAATCAGTCTGTTAGTGAAGACATGCGTCCAATGTGTGATGAGTGTGGATAGCTCAGCAGGAGAGCATCGGACTCGTGATCGGGAGGTCCGGGTTCGAATCCTGTTCAGGTAGAAAATAAATTTTCTAGTTGGACGGGTGTCTGCAACCATTTCACTGTTTGGTCAAAAATTAACAGTGCTGTGACCTGAAGTGGCGCAAGATCGCAGTAACAAAGCCTACACAGAACACAACTGAACTCCTAACTCGCACAAGCTGAAAAAGCTTCTGAGGGATCTTCACAGAAGATCTAGGAGTATCAGGATAATAATAGAAATCGGTTCTTGAAAACGTTCATAGATGGCGATTCCACCACACAAGCAGAGTGACTATTCCATTTCGAAAGAAAGTTTCTTCTGGATGTTGTGCGAAAATTTTCCTTGCGTAGCTCAAATCGGTGGCCCCGAAGACGCGAATCGTTGCTCAGCAGAAAAAGATTCGATGAGTTCGTTCCAAAGAGCTCTAAACGTGGTACCGCCCCTTGTCGTCTATCTGAAAAGCTGGTAAATCCCAGAATAGCTCACATCTCCGAAAGGACACCATTCGATTTGCCTTGATGTACATGTAAACCATTCGATTTGCCTTGAGCGTGGTATTGACAATATATTCCGTCCAGGATATCTCCTCGTTTACAGTAACACCCAAGTCAGCGTGGCCTCTAGCGGAATAAGTAGGTTGGTTAGCCAGGTAGTATTCACGACGTGGATTGTTTGCACACTTTTCGAAATTGATGGGTAGAAGCCACTTTTGGGAACAGAGAAGAACCAAGGCGTTCAGATCATCCTGCAAGACTTGCCCTCTGTCCAGAGCATTATTAAAAATTTTGGTATCGTCGGCAAACAAGACACCGATCTCACCTTACTCGGGAGGTGAGATATATATTGAAGGAACAAAAGTGGCACAAGCACCGATCCATGGGGAACACCACCAATCACATTCTTCGCGTCGGAAACCGACTTCCCACTCGTACACGAAAACTTCGCGAAGCAATAAACTGCCTGGCAATCCAAGATGTTACAATTTCTGTAGAAGACGTCTGTGAGGTATACGGTGGAAGGCTTTGGAGAAATCTAGATAAACAACGTCAACGGGTATATTCATGTCCAACACACGGGTCCAGATGTCGACAGCCTCCAGAAGATTAGTGATGATTGAGCGTCCTGGCAGAATTCATGCTGGTAATCAGGGATCAAGTTGTTTTCGAGAGCAAACTCACGCAGTCTCTCCAGCACAACACGTTCAAAAATCTTGGAAACGATCGAGACCAGGTTGATCGTACGATAATATACAGCGGAAAGTGTTCTGAGACTCTTTTATAGCCGAAATGTCCTGGGATATTTCGTTGAGCTTGGCCATGAGGAAAGTGAATTGGTCAGGCTATCGGTGAACTGGCCAAAGAAGTATTCGCGTTACATTCTGTGCAAGAGGATGGAGGAGGCAACGTTCTATTATGTAGAGAATGACCATTTTTGCTACAATATTTGAGCCAAATGTCATCCCCTCCACTCGCTAGCACCTTTATTTCATTGGGTGGTTATTTGAGGCAATTGACATGAAAGCACTTATTGCACAGGCTACATCTCAAAAGCTGTCTCTCTAACGTTGTGGAACATAAATGACACTTTATTTGCTGGGAATTGGATTAAGAATAAGACATTTTTTGCTCTCCCGGGTCTATGGGGTAGACTCAACACAGAAGGGCAACCGCGGCAAAAAAAAAATGGGGCTAAGAAAAAATACAGAGCCTACTCTTGTAGGCTCTGCGTCGATCACAAAGTTCTTTTACAGAAACTTGAAATGAAAGGTAGTAGAGGCGTACTACTCAAGCTTGTACAAGATTACTTAAAGGACAGAAAACAAATAGTCGTATTGATTGTGAATGAGGAACAATATTCCTCAACGGAAATTACTATAACTTCTGGCGTACCACAAGGCAATTTAGGACCTATTTTATTCGCTGTCTATGAAGACGATCTCCCAGAGGCTTTGGAAGGTCAGCATGATACATTTCAAGAAACGGTATCACCAGCATTGAAAACAAGTTCTTACACTTTTGCTGATGATACATTTTATAGTTTATATGAGTATTAAATTGTATAATCTCCTACCGAAACATATTCGAGACATATCAGATTACAATCGATTTCGTAAGGCTGTTTTCCTGTTTATATTGAATTGTGAACCATACTCTGTTGCAGAATTTAAAGACTTCTGTCTTAGAATATGAATTACTGTGTTCTTCTGATTTTTGTATTGATTTGTTTTGACATATGTTTCTTCTTTATTGTCCACCTGTGTGATAATGATTTTTGAAATGAATATTATTATTTTTGCAGAAATAACAACAGAACTGTTTAGTGGTGGGAGGTATATATATATATATATATATATATATATACTCCGAACAGATGGCGGGAACTAACACCTGTTCCCTCGCATATAAGGCAACGTATGTTGTCGCCGAACTAAATGAAAATCAACGTTGAAATGTATAATGAAATCAGTAATTATAACCTATTCGTGCGAAAGTATGCTCCCGGATAAAAACAAAAAATAGTGTTTCCTACCTTGGCGTTTCGCTAACCGCACTCAAAAATATTTTGGGAAACAAACGAACAGATTGAATCAGCAACAAGTGAGGAGCACTTCTACACACCAAAATATTAACATGCATATGCAGTCCTCAAACATATAAATCAGAAATCATAAATGAGATGAATTTTTTGGAGTGCTTCAAAATGAACAAAGTTCATAAATATCCGGATCTTCAAACACTGAAAAACCAATCAAAAGTGAATCGATCCCCATTTGTACTATTAAAGTCATTCATATATCATAATGCATTCTGTATTTCTTTACACTTGACAATAATATAACCATCAAAATTTGTCGTGGATCACATTCATAGTGAATGAATTGAGAAAATGTAATAAAACGTATCGTTTTATTCTTCAACATTCTACAACCGATTTTCATCAAATGAATAATCATCAATATAACTTATTATATCGATTATATTTTTGTTTTAGGTAGTCGTAAAAATACATAAAATGACTATTCAAATAAAATAGTAAGAAACGGTCTTTTTACTTGATATAAGGATTATTACAAAATTTGAATATCAAAACAGATTCAATATGATGGTCTACAATTTTAATTTCAAAAAATTTATTCAAGAAACTTTAAGAAATAAATTAATGTTTTTATAAGGCACTGCTCATATTTAATAGACGTAAAAATCGAAACTCATTATACAATATCAAATGAAATTGAGAAAACCCAACGAATATAAATTGTTAATTAAAATTAATAAATAAATAAATATTTTTTGTTTCGTTCCAGGCATGCGTAATGAATTTTATAGACAAACGTACGAGCCCTGTTTCTTACAAAATTTATTGTTTTCTGATCTTTAGTGAAGACCGAAATTGTCTAGCAAGCTTTATCGGATATATCTGTTTCAAATGGACCTAGTGTATAACAAATACTGTTCTGATATGAATTCAAAAAGTATTTTATTTCTCTAGAACAACGTATTCATTTGGATTTGAAAAAAAAACAAATTAAATACATATCACATACCACATGAAGTTTGCTAGGTGATTTCGGTCAATATTCTATATTTTCTTCAGACCACTTTCATCTCTGTGCGCTGAATATAGAGTGCCGTGCAAATGTTTGAGACAATTCTTTATGTCTATTGAGAAAAAGCAGTGTTCTTAAGACATTTCATTTAATTTTATTTCAAACATTTTCAGTATGTTCCTGAAATTAAAAATTTGTAAAAGCTTGAGAGAATTATTCTCAGTAATATTCGAAATATTTAAGAAAACCCTTCGAAGTAATATTCAGTTGATTTTTGCATATACTGACATTTATATTAGTTTCTCTCCAGCTCATTTTAATCTTCTCCTTTTCCCTAAAAATATTCAGTTTGATTGAAAATTACATTGCTTTCCAATTGAAAAATATAGAAGGGACAGTATTTCAATTTGAACAAAAATGTTCATGATACAACAATGTGTGGCTTCTTCAGGTATATACTGGCTCAAATTAAAATACTGTCTCTCATAAATTTTTTTTATTAAAATGAGTTTCCACCAAGTAAAGACCGAATCAAACAAACATTTCCTTCCTTATTGAATCACAAACGTAAATTTGGGAACCCCTTTGAGTGTAATATTGTTTAGTTAGTACTGTGAAAGAAAACTAAGGATATATTTTTGTGTCAACACTTCGAATAAGATTAGAGTTGGACGTTTTCGTCAATATTTGTGATAACCCCAGCTTTACGAGTATTTGAAAATAATGTCAAATTCTGGAACTCATCTCTATCGATGTATTTTCATCACAATTGAGAGTAAGATTATACCCATAGACTATCTCGAATATGACCTTGGAACAAAATCATTTGTAACATATAAAAACATCATAATATCAATCAGTATGATCTAACAAACAATGAGAAATGAAATGGGAAATAATGTGGTCAAATGAACACTTAACGAAATTAGCACGTCTAAACAAAGAGCATCCTTAGACTCATGCGGATAATTCGCCAGCTTAGAAACTCAGCGAACATCATAAGTACCAGTAATTACATAAAACATTGGAATCATAGCTGGGTTTATTAATGTAATGAGCTTATATGGAAAACGGTCATAAAATGAAACCTAATTGAGGATTTGAATATAACAGACAATTCCTACGCTCCTTGAAGCTTTCAGGAAAGCCGAACTTAACCATTCAATTTCTTGTATGAGTAAGTAATGCTGACCCTTTTCTCTACAATGAAACTCGAATAAACTATCAAAGGAGATTTTACAATATATTCCTTACCTCTTTGCATTCATTGTATGTTAGACGTCTATCAAAATTGAAAAATAATTTTTATTGAAGTACAATATTATAATATACAAGGTATCTTCAAAGCACACTGACTACTATATAAGAATCTATGGAAAATATAGAATATTAACTGGAATTACATTGCAACTCAGACGATGCAGCTGCTTTATATGAACTTTATAAAAAAGAAATTCAATTCCAAAAATGCTCTATACATATAAATTCAATAATATGGGCCATTCTCTAGAACAATGTTCGAAACTTCCATCCAATCGACCACTAGGAATAATATAATAAATAAGAACAATAAATAAAAAATATATCACATACCCTTTTTCAGTTTAAGATTTGAGTCAAGAAGTAAATTAAGACAGATTGTCTGAGATTAACTCAAAACATTTATCAAATTTTATGTCCGTCCACATATCGAAATAAAAGCATGGTAGGGATACAATTATGTCAAAGGTGTTAGGTATATAAATGAGAAAACGAATTATAAATTATTGTATATGGAAACAAAATAAATTCAAATGGAAATTTTCTTGGAAGAGAGTGATATTTTAAATAATTTCTAACTATTAAAACAGAATAAATTTATGAAACATTTACAAAATTCAATTTCGAAAAAAATTAAATCAAATCAATATCTAAGAAACACTCTTCTCATTCAAGTAAACATATATAGGGTTTTATATATACCTTATGAACAACAAATTCTATTCCAGAAAATGATCCTTTAAAAATTGAAAAAGTATATTCTTTCGAGCAGCGTTTGAAATTCCCGTTCATAATCATCGACTGTTTTGAATGATCAATAGGGATAATCTACAAAAATGAATCACATATATTATTTCTGTATAAGATCTTGAGGCTAGAAGTAAAATAGAAGATATGTTTGAGGTGATTTCAAAGCATTTTTCAAATTCTATGACCATCCTAAGAAATATATATAAAACCAAAGAATGATCCAGATCCACTTATTTGAAAGAGAAATTATGAATTTTCTGAGAAAACAAAATATAAATTATCATATGTAAAAATAAAATTTATTTGAAGGATTCATTGTTTGGAGGGTAATATTTTTAAAAAATTTCAAATATTAAAGCAGAATAATTCAGGGAAACATTCAAATTATTTAATAAAAACAAATCAAAAAAACATTACTGTACGCTCAATACCTCTTTGATATGATTGAATGTGGATCATGTTTATATTTCTATGTATGTGCATGAATCACGTCGAATGCCTGGAGTTAACTTCAAACATTCTGACTTTGGTTTACTTGTAGTTTCAAGATATGCATAAAAATGAGGCATGTGATTCAGTTTTATTGATTGTTCTTATTTATCATTCAAAACTCCCGTCCAAAATCGCCAGTCGACGTCGACTTATGTTGGTTTTTCTTAGTATTTTGGGTTCCACAAGCAAAAAAATATAGAACCATTAATATGAAAAAGACGTTGTATATATATATATATATATATATATATATATATATATATATATATATTCTCTATATAATACTTGAAGTATTATACAGGTATGGAAAAGACAGTCGGAAACATGAGAAATTCAGTGTTAATCAAGAATGCAGTGGAGCAGTGGAAAAATCAAAACCACAGCGCGATGCGATGACGAACAAACGACTATCCTCTATCAATGGTAGTGGGGAGTGAAAGCAGACTGCACAGCCTTCCGATCGAAGTATCAAGATTGCGATCTGCCATTGAGAAAGAACAATCATTTATTCGTCATCTCATCACGCTGAGGTTTTGATTCTTCCACTGCTCCACTTCATTCTTGATTAACACCGAATTTCCTCTTTCCGACTGTCTTTTCCATACCTGTATATTAGAATGAAGAGACAATTGACGATCAGTCCAAACATTTGCCCAATTCTATGTCCATCCATTTATAGAAGGATAAATGATGAATTTCTCAAAATTATTATTAATTAAAAAAATTCATTGAAAAAGTTTTGTGTGACTACATTTTAACTTTACTTCGGTGAGTTGGATTTGATTCAGCTTGTTCATTGTCAATAATTTCACTTGAATTAATATGGGATTCATGATAATAACAAATCTTTTCATCGTTTTTTCATCAACTTCAAACTAGATATCTAAATTCAATTTACTTCTATTTCTTGCTACTTTGGCTGTTTTAAAAATTTAATAATAATTGTGAATTGAATGCTCCCTGTCAGTTCTATTTAAAATTTTTCAACAATATTTCTGATTTTTCACCAACGTTTAAAGAATTTTCATTTGACTAGTGGTTAGGTACTCCAAATATACCTTTTATTAAAAATTTTGGCTTGTAAGTACTTTTATGAATTGAATTATTCATATTTTTAGCCGAATTGATTATTTAATTGATTTTGATCTAAGTACACACTCTAATGGGTCACACTCATATACATCGGTGAGTCTTTTCTTTGATATTTTTGTATAATTGTTTATTTTATCTGTAAATTCCATAACAATAGATATAAAAAATATATAACTAACCTCAAACGTTCAGTCAGTACTTCTAGTCTCAAAATCTTGAATTGAAATAAGATATGTGATACATTTTCATTGATTGTTTTTATTTGTCATTCAGAACAGTCAACTCACGATTATGGAAAAGAGTATAAAAGCTATATACTTATAATTCTTGAGATAATGAATGATTAAACTATCTATGTAATTCCCAAATTTTCAATGCATTCAACTAACATCCTACCCTTATAATTAGCCAGAAATTTTTATTTTTTTAACATTTGGTCGAGACAAAATTCCTCTAACTCTCACTTTTTTATAATTATCACGTTGTACCTGAATCTACATAAAATACCTTGTACTATGTGCTTAGGGGTCAGTTGCCTGAAGATGAAAGAATGCTCGACACCATTTGCAAAAATGTAAACCTCACATATCGTAAAACATCTAAAAATTGTTGGTAGTAGAACATAGTAATAAAAAATTTGTTTTACTTATAATCATCTACCAAATAGTAACGGCTGAAACAGTTCAATATATGAAGAAGTTTGCTAACTCTAGAGAAAGTACAAATTAAACTCTTTTCTCAGTATTACAATTCGGGAAACTTTCGATTATAAAGGAATGCATGAATATATATCCCAGCGGAAAAATTTTCACTCAATATTTAATCTGATTTTTTCCAGATTATCTCCTTCGAGAAATCAATGTGTAATATAAAAATATGAATTCAGTTGAAGGCGCTGACTAGACCCTTGCGAGAACCCGACGCTTGAGCTGATATCTTACTACATTATGCAAACTACAAGGAAAGCACATCTTCGAAAAAAGCAAGAAAGTTGGGAATCTAAGTAGATTAGAACGGAATATATACGGAAAGAAACGATGGAATTGGCGTTATTTCATTGCTTCATCTAGAGACTCTTATCCTCTAATGGAAATACACAGAAGTCTCATCAGGGCCCGAGGGTTTAGATAAACTGAGGTATGTAAATTTTTTCGGAGCATTTGGAGTCGAATGAATTAATTCTGAAGTTCTCTCCCATTCAATTAAAACAGAAGTCGTTTACATTGGGAAGGTTATCCGAAACGCGATGCTTTACATTTTGATGGGCGAGTTGCATTTATAATGCAGTTTGAAGAGTTGGCAGAATTTACGGGAATGAATTTGAATACCATCCCGACCGGGAGAACCCTGTTGATGTATTTTTAATAGCCTTTGAGGAAGTTTTTGCTCCTTTGCGGAACGCGAGTGTATGTCGTGTGTTGTGCTTCCGGTCTTCGTAGCCTAAATTCGAGGAAGTAAAGCAGCTTTGAAAACGTCCGCTTAATGAATAATCGGTTTGAGGTGGAAAATTCGAGATCTTGCGGTTTTGAACTTTGGTTCGACTTGAAGACAAACATTGTGTTTGGTTTTCAATTTTATAAACCAGCTTTCTCCGTTATGACGATTTAACGATGGTGAACATTGAGACGCTTAAAGTGAACACCATGAATAAAATAGAAGCATTTGAGAGAGAGTCCTCAAGGTTCCTTGGACTGCACAAACCAGTAATGAAGAGGTACTCAGACAGTTAAATTAGACTCGAGAACTTCTGAGCACCATGAAAAGTTATTTCGGACACAGAATACGAGGCCACATCACATCCCTCATCTGATTATCCAGGGAAAGGTTGAGGACATGAGGACAGAAGATGGCTAGGTCGCAAGAAAATATCGTGGTTGCGGAACATAAGAAATTGGACAGGACTGGGGGTAGAACAACTATTCCGAGCAGCGAAAGATAGAGACCAGTTCAATCAAGTTGTTATGGAGATATCCCACGCCTGAAGACAGGCATGGCACCGAAAGAAGAAGAAGAAACATTGAGAAATGCTACGAAGAAGAATAGGCCGAAGTATTCCAAATGGAGTCAGGTTATGGAACGTATTCCACTAAGAAGTTCATGAGTGTACTTATTTCAGGAGAATAACAGAAATTTACTAATAAACAATATGGTAAAAAGCATTGACGTGAAGTCAGGAGCTTTTCGCGCTTATTCTTATCACCCACGATCCTCACTGAGTTTTGCATCAGCGTTTTGTCGTACTATAGAATTCAAATACATAATACGCTGCACCAGCATATACAAACTTCATGATTTTATTATATATATCCTAAGAAACTTTTGTAAATTTTAACCACAATTTTTCATTAAAAATTCATTAACATTCATTGACAAAATTAAAATCATCGAATTTCCATACAATACAACTCTAGTCTCATTTGATGTTGTGAATTTATTTACTGATATACTATCTAATAATGCAATAACCTTTATTGAAGAAATGATAGTCGAAAATAAAGTGAATTGCATAATAAAATCAGATATCATCTATGTACTAAAAATTTGTTTAGATCAAAATTATTCGAGCGACATTCGAGTACATACTCAGTTGGTTTCGTGAAACATCTGAACATCTAAGTCAATTCATAGGTCACTCATGAAACATCCAACCTAGCATTAATTAAAGAAAAAATGGTGAAAATCAATGACCTGAAGTTGGAAGTTTTTACGCACTAGTCCAATAGTCCATTTTCCCTGAAAATTTCAAATCTATGGATTACTTCTTGAGAAAGCTATACATGATAAATTAGAACACATATTTATGTGTCCTCCTGTGTTTCCTAAAAATTAAGAACTGTTTTCCGAGACATAATCACTTTTGACCTTGAATTCTTCATCAGTAAGTCCAACCTAGTAGTTGGACTCCAAATTACAGATAATTTGAAAAAATGATAGCATGCTGATCCCTAGAATAAGCGCGACAAAATTAATAAAATAAGATTTTAAGTTTCAATATCCTATTGAAGAAGATTGATTCGACAAATTTCAGTCGTACAAAAATGTGTAAGTATCACACACTGTAAGGTTCGCAGGCTTCATTCATATAAAATTTGAATATTAAAACAAATTAATATATGTTTATCTTCTACAATTTTAATTTAAGAAATTTTTATTCAAAAAACTTTTAGAATTAAATTAATGTCTAAAACAAGCACCGCTTATATTTAATAGACGTATATAATCTAAACTCAATATACAATGTCAAATGGAATAAATAAACCAAAAGATATACGAAAGTCCCTAAAATTAATAAATAAATATTTAAAGGAGACAAAATTTGTTTCTGGTCTTGCCTTCAAAACGCCATTTGCATCTTAAAAACATGAACACACTTAAAGGACCTCTCAAAGAATATAATTTATTTGAAATATTTAATATATTTAAATATTCGAATAAGTTAATTCAGAAATCTCTCAAAGCATGCACTATATCTTCAAAAAACAAATATAGTTTTAAGCAATTCCGTCTTCAGTCCTGAAATATATTCAAAATATCAAAATCAAAAACTAACCTATACCAAACAACTCACCACGTGTAAATGAATAATGTTTCGAGACGTAGATCATCTTTATAATTCAAGATTTATCTATGCTCTAACAGAATCAAAGAACAGTGTGAGCTATTTTTAAGGCTTACTTAAATTCATTGACATTGCATAATGAGATTTATTGAAGCCAAAATATAATTATATATTATATATAAAATAAAATAGAAAGGCCTTTTACTTGATAGAAGAAATATAACAAAATTTGAATATTAAAACAAATTAATATATGTTTATCTTCTACAAATTTAATTTAAAAAATTTTTATTCAAAAAACTTTTAGAATTAAATTAATGTCTAAAACAAGCACCGCTTATATTTAATAGACGTAAATAATCTAAACTCAATATACAATGTCAAATGGAATAAATAAACCAAAAGATATACGAAAGTCCCTAAAATTAATAAATAAATATTTAAAGGAGACAAAATTTGTTTCTGGTCTTGCCTTCAAAACGCCATTTGCATCTTAAAAACATGACACACTTAAAGGACCTCTCAAAGAATATAATTTATTTGAAATATTTAATATATTAAAATATTCGAATAAGTAAATTCAGAAATCTCTCAAAGCATGCACTATATCTTCAAAAAACAAATATAGTTTTAAGCAATTCCGTCTTCAGTCCTGAAATATATTCAAAATATCAAAAACTAACCTATACCAAATGACTCACCACGTGTAAATGAATAATGTTTCGAGACATAGATCATCTTTATAATTCAAGATTTATCTATGCTCTAACAGAATCAATAAATCTTCAACAAATCTCATTATGCAATGTCAATGAATTTAAGTAAGCCTTAAAAATAACTCACACTGTTCTTTGATTCTGTTAGAGCATAGATAAATCTTGAATTATAAAGATGATCTATGTCTCGAAACATTATTCATTTACACGTGGTGAGTCGTTTGGTATAGGTTAGTTTTTGATTTTGATATTTTGAATATATTTCAGGACTGAAGACGGAATTGCTTAAAACTATATTTGTTTTTTGAAGATATAGTGCATGCTTTGAGAGATTTCTGAATTAACTTATTCGAATATTTAAATATATTAAATATTTCAAATAAATTATATTCTTCGAGAGGTCCTTTAAGTGTGTTCATGTTTTTAAGATGCAAATGGCGTTTTGAAGGCAAGACCAGAAACAAATTTTGTCTCCTTTAAATATATATTTATTAATTTTAGGGACTTTCGTATATCTTTTGGTTTATTTATTCCATTTGACATTGTATATTGAGTTTAGATTATATACGTCTATTAAATATAAGCGGTGCTTGTTTTAGACATTAAGTTAATTCTAAAAGTTTTTTGAACAAAAATTTTTTAAATTAAAATTGTAGAAGATAAACATATATTAATTTGTTTTAATATTCAAATTTTGTTATATTTCTTCTATCAAGTAAAAGGCCTTTCTATTTTATTTCATTCATATAATATTGGAGACATAGTACAAGCAAATTTTCATCAATTATTCAATCATCCTTAAACTTCTTGATAGTTAGTACGTAGGACAACAACGCTGTATGCAATTAGTGACTATTATTCTGATATTTTGGAAGACACATAAATCTAGTTAATCTAATAGTACATGAATTAGGAATTAGCCTATTAGGAGTTGTTAACTGGATGAATGTACTGAAGACTAGCAGAAGGAGATAAACGATTATTTCCCAAATCTATATCAGCGAAGAAATAAGTACGAAGGATCATTTGGAATTCCCGCTAATCGAAAATACTCAACAGTCTTACTCGTTCCAGAGTTATTTCGGCTTCTTTTCATTAAGCGCGCTGCCGTTCTGTGTAGTACGGAAGATTTAGCGCAAAATTAATTATTTCTTTCCTAATTACTTTGCGAATAATAAATGGCTTTTCTAATGATCCGTTTAATTTACAAAGTAAAATAAAATGTTCAAATATTCGAAATATCTCAACATCTGGACTGCCTCACGGTTCATTTCATGCAATCTCTAATCTGGCCTGCTATATCTGAGCGGCATGAATGAAAAGTTACCGAGATGCTTTCGGAATTAGGAACGATAAGCTGAGATTAAAAATTCGGATATTTTTCCGATGGAATTAAATTGATTTTGCCTGCTGCAGTGAATCTGTTAAGAGTAAATATTTTCTACCGGCAAAATATAATTCTGCTTCCGAAAGTGAAATACGGTAAGCTGTGTTATGATAATCCCATCTCTAGTATTTTGTTACTGGGAATTTTATGAGTACATTTTCAGTATGATTTCCATTCAACATCCATTACTGTGATTTTAATGTTGGCTATCTTCTTTCGGCTCTAATAACAACGACCGCTCTAATAATATGAAACTGTTCAAAGGATATTCAAATCGATCCTATAATATACAAGGAAAGTCAAGAGGAAGGAATCAAGCATAAGAAATATTGTTTCTGCTGATGCTATTTGATGGAAGATCATAATTTAAACCAGTAGTTAGAAATGAATATATTTTACTATAAATTTTTGTATCCATAAATTAGAAGTATCACTTCATTTTCAGACAACTGGAAATTCAACCAAAGAAACATAGTACTTATTCAAGTTATAATTAAAAAAAATATATGTATATATGCAGGGTGCCCGGATTTAACGTTTATATATTTCAGGAGGTGATTCTTGATGTCAAAGTATAAAGAAAACTACATATCATCTTAGGTCCTAAAATGCACCCCATGGACGCTAGAGTTTCTTCAACATGACCTTCAAAATCCAACAAACTAACGATATCTTTACCAAGAATTGGAGAATTCAAATAAAATTCAGTACATGGTGGTTTTTGGATGAACTAAATCGTCCTGTGATTAAAAAACTCAACTGATTTTCATCAGTGGTGAAAATAAGAGGGGGTCTTTTATAAAATTACTCCTAATTTTTGAAAGAGTGATTAAATTGGAATTTTAATCAGAGCAATAGACTCCTCTTTTTTAAGAAAGGAAGTACTTCCTTGAAAGCGTTACGGAGCACCATTCTTGAGAAAAAAGTGATTTTGTGATGAGATGCATTCTAACTGAACCATGGACTGCTTATTTCGAAAAGCATAGTGGGCGTCTGTCAGTTTGATATTATCACTAAAATACGAAAATTGAGTGGGCTCTTTATACATTTCTGTATCCAAAAAAATAATCTGAATTAATAAAAATGGTTCCATATTTAAATCAAGATATGGCTGATATGTATTTATGTATGGAAAAGCTAATGGAAACTCGCGTGCTGCTAGACGATTCTAGGAAGAAGCGTTTCCTGAACGGGTCCTCCCTTCTCGAACCTCCACCGGAAAGTGCACTTTTATCCCTTCCAAATCTGAATGTGGTAAAGATCGTTCTACTCGTACTGTTGAAAATAAAGAAGCCAGTTTGGAAATTACAGCAGCAAATCCAAATATTAGTGTGTGATAAATTTCGTAACAAAAAGAATTCCGATGAGCACGGTGTGGTAAGTTCTCCATGAGCCATTACTCTATCCATATCAACTGCAAAAGGTTCAAGACTTAAAACTGGAAGACTTCCCAGCAAGATTGAAATTCTGTTATTGGTAAACAGGGCAGTTAAGACTGAATGCTGACTTCGAGAACAATATTTTGTTCACTAACGAAGCCAGATTCACAAGAGATGGTGTAGTCAATTTTCATAATGTTCACGTTTGGGCAGAGGAAAACCAACATGCAAGTTTGTAGTTGAACAATCAAAACAAATTCATCATAAATTGTGGGAATTATAAATAATCGGGCCTTATGCACTGCCAAATCATTTGATTGGAGAAAGCTATTTGTATTTTTCACAACATATTCTACCAGATTTTATGGATTATGTTCCTAGCATAAATAGACTGAATATGATTTTCATGCATGATGTGGTACCTGTCGGGGTGTAAGAGAATATTTTGCTCAATTAACATTACAATGAAATAGATATCCATTGATTCTTTCTAAAATAAAATCGTGTTTTTCAATATCAAAAGAGATTCTCTTATTGGAAAACTCAAGTGTGATTGGTGACATAAAAGATATATGGCTGAATGCCATTCGCATCATATAATAAAAAAAATAAATAATAATAATAATATGTCAATGAGGTCACCGTCTTTCCTATGATCAGTATTTGATTAGACCAGGTAAGGACACAAATGGATTAATATTAGCATTGATCGTTTTTATCAACATGCAAATGACACACTTCTTAATATTTAGCGGTATAAGCAAATCACTACATCAACAGAACCGCGTCGAAGTCTTCTTGTAGAGTATGATGAGCAACAACTAAATTGGCATACATTTTTCTATTGTCGTATTAAAATGATTTGGTTCTCTGTATTTATTGTAAAACGTCTATAGCATATGCAATATGGAAAAGAGCTGCCATTATGTAACCGTATCGTATACCACTTGTTATTGCATTATCCAAGGACAAATAACTACCATTCTTCATCCTGAATCTCCTGTCATCTAAATAACTTACAATCCAAGCATTAAATATTTCGCATATGTTCGAATGGTTGTCCTTGTGTAGAAGTAACCGACTTGGTACTTTGTCCAACTTTTTGAGACGAACTGTTTGACACTGTTCGATTCGAGTACACAGCAAAGCGGGTACTGGGTAATCCATGGGCTTATTCGTATGTTTCGGCGAATTCCTAAGCCGAGATTTCTGCCGCCCCATTATTTATAGTGGGAACATATGTTGCTGTATGTTTTATGTAGAGGTGGAACAATTACTTTGGTGCTTAGATTAGAGCGTACGAGTAGGTTGAGAAGAATATTAAAAAATTCCATGTGCAGAGAAGAGAAAAACGGTAAACACATGTATTTACATATGTTGAATATTTTGAATTCACATGAATCCAATATTCATTTTCATTATACTTCAATTAACCAAGCTTTCTGAATCTGATTCTGTATGCCATTTCATCGGTTATCTTAAATGATTATATGGAAATAATATTAAATTATAATTAGATTAAATTATATGAGAAAATTATCTCAAATGAAAATAAAATAGAAAGGCTTTTTACTTGATACAAGAAATATAACAAAATTTGAATATCAAAACAAATTGAGTTTTGATTATATACGTCTATTAAATGTGAGCGGTGCTTGTTTTAGACATTAATTTAATTCTAAAAGTTTTTTGAATAAAAAAATTCTTTTGGAAATTAAAATTGTAGAAGATAAACATATTTCAATTTGTTTTGATATTCAAATTTTATTATATTTCTTCTATCAAGTGAAAAGGCTTTCTATTTTATTTTATATATAATATATAATTATATTTTGGCTTCAATAAATCTCATTATAGAATGTCAATGAATTTAAGTAAACCTTAAAATAACTTACTTCGTTCTTTGATTTTGTTAGAACATAGATCAATCTTGAATATATAGTTGATCTGTAGTTCGAAGCTTAAGTCTTTTAACACATGAGTGATGTAGGTTATGTTTTTGATTTTGATATTTGGAATATTGAAAAAGGGCTGAAGACGGGATTATCTAAAATTATATTTGTTTTTTGAAGATATAGTGCACATTTTTTAAAAATTTTTAAAATAATTGGTTCGAATATTTAAATATATTAAATATTTCAAATAAATTATATTCTTTGGGAAGTCCTTTAAGTGTGTTCATGTTTTTATAAGACAAGTAGTATTTCTTAAAGATAAAACCAGAAACAAAATTTTGTCTCCTTTGAATATTTATTTATTAATTTTAATTACTTTCGTATATCTGTTGGGTTATTTATTTCATTTGACATTGTATATTGAATTTTGATTATATACGTCTATTTAATGTGAGCGGTGCTTGTTTTAGACATTAATTTAATTCTAAAAGTTTTGAATAAAAAAATTCTTTTGGAAATTAAAATTGTAGAAGATAAACATATTTCAATTTGTTTTGATATTCAAATTTTGTTATCTCAAATGATTATATAAAAAGGATGGCTTTGTTCTTGCCATAGATTGTAAAGGTAACACGTAAATTCTACCAGAAAACAAGAAATAATGGATGTTTTGACAGTTTGCTTGAAACAAAATTATTTCACGTTCAACGGCAAGATTTACATAGATAACGATGGCCTCACAATGGGAAATCCTTTGAGTCCGTTAATATCCGAAATTTTTATGGATTCCTTAGAAACTAGAATAATAAATAGCCCTTATTTTAAATGTTTCATTTATTGGTATAGATATGTCGACGACGTTCTATGTTTATTCAATGGCACTGAGAGACAATTTTCTTTGTTTGTGGATTTCATAAACAAATTATCCCCAACCATACAATTCACTTATGAAGGGGAAAAAAACAATAGTATAAACTTTTTAGACTTAACCATCACAAAAATTAATAATAAACACGCTTTTTCAATATACCGGAAACCAACCCATACAGATAGCACAATTCACTTCACATCAAACCACCCATACTCACAAAAATTAGCAGCATACAATAGCATGTTATATAGATTAGCCAACATACCCATGTCACGTGAGAATTTTGACAAAGAATATAACATCATCAAACAGATTGCGTTGAACAACGGTTTCAACGTCCCGATTATTGAGAATCTTTTCTTAAAAATACAATTAAAGCTGGCCTTGAAATTAGTATATCCCATTAATAATGATCCAATTGAAAGTAAATACATTTCGTTGACATACTTGGGACCAAAAACAAAAAAGGTAGCTAGATATTTAAAGAAGAATCACAATTTTAGAATTTCTTATAAAACGAATAACTCCCTAGGAAAATTAATAAAAAATAATAAAGATAAATCATCTAAGAACAAGAAATCAGGTGTTTATAAGTTAACTTGCGGTACTTGCCATTTCGTATATGTTGGTCAGACAGGAAGATCGTTCCAGACGAGACTCAGGGAACATGAAAAATGCTATTGTAACAAAAAGGAAAATTCAACCTACGCAGAGCACCTTCTAGACACAGGACATAGTTTTAATAGTAACTTTGAAATTTTACACTTAGGAAACAAAAGTTTTAGATTAAACTTATTAGAAACTTTAGAAATTAATAGATATCACAAAAGAAAAATATTATTGAATGACCAAACTGAATTAAGTAACTCCCCTTTGTTGAATCGTTTTTGAACCATTTTTCAGTTTCCCAAAAGTATTGTAAAACTCTCTTCACCCCCTCTTCTATTTTTGTTATATCCATTTACTATAAAATGAAGTTCTTGTTCACGGTATACTCAGTATCTTGTAATACTCACCTGAAGAAGTCATGGTATGACGTAACGATCGTAGTGTCAATAAAATATTATGCGGAAATGAGAATATTGTTTTTATTCATATTTTCAAGATGAATTTCCGTCAAGTAAAGACCGAAACAATCATAGATCTACCAGTTAGTTGAATTGGCATGTGAGCGTAGCTCTTTCACCAAGTGACTACTCAGCAGTCTGCCCCCAGAGGCAGAAAGTGTGATAAGGATTACGCCATATCATCGCGCGAAGCGAGAACCCCTCCGAAGATTTGAACCCACCAGATTCCAGTTTGGGCTTCAGTTTGAAAACCTACAATCGTCTGACTAGTAGCAGCGAAGCACTATTTAACCGAGACTGATGCCTCAATTAATTCTGGTGTCAAACACCAACGGACTAACCGTTTCGTCGATATCCACAAATCCTGAAACCTCACACAATAGATTCAGGTTCAGGACGAGGCCGATCTAACCGTCAAGTCTCGCTGAACGCTGAGATAATTCATGGGAATATCCCGAACATGAGGGTCTACGAACAGATAAATGAAATACCTCCTTAATCCAGCAAGAGGACTTTCAACCACTAACCCCTCGGGTCTAACACCAATCAGGTGGTCAGGTGGTACAAGTACCACCTGTGGGTGGTACTTGTACCGCCATTGGACAGAAAAATCCGGAGATTTACTCAATAGGGTAGAGAACGCTAGTTTTGAGAGAGAGGCCCTGTGCTGCGACGGACTCCCTGTCACTGAGTTAATCAACCGGCTCAGCCCTCCATTTCACCATAACTGCAAAACTAGGGCCACATTCGGAAGATCTTCTACCACACGGGTCCAGCGACTGGCGCGAATGGCATTACTTTAGGCCTCGAGACTTAACCCTCCATTTCACCGGGATGAACCTAGGGTCCTAGTCAAGACAAGCTTTCCCATCACATCAAGATATAATGCCATGGGGAGCGTGCAAGGGTGACAGTATGCTTATGTTTGGTTGAATCAATTTATACTCCTCCAAAATTCCAAAAAACAGCATAAAAAATCAGTAGCAATATATCCGCCTCTAAAGGAAGAACATAAGGAAAAATTTTACAGTGTTAACTATATTCAAAATATAAGCACCAAAATGTGGAATAAATTGAGAATAAATATCAACACCATATGTACAAATAAGAAAAATCTAGGGTCAATTTTGGTTAAAAACAAAGATTGTCTAAATATTGCAGAAAAAGTGGCATATCCAAATTGCATTGTAGTGAGTGCCCTGCTTGTTACGTAAGTCAAACTAGTCGTTCAATCAACATTAGAGGCAAGTGTATTTATTCATATTAGTAATATCGAAAATATTTCATGAAGTGGTTTGCGGGAAATCAATATATATAATTTATAATCCTCTGAATTATTTCTGAAATGGTGCATACAAAATGGTCACCCTTCTCCTAGAAAAGTTAATCCAGATATTACACATTCAGAATCAAAAGGCTGGAAGATTAACTTTTTGGAATCTGTTAAAACTTTCAATTAAGCTCATAAGGAAAATATATTGAAAATTCTGAAAGACCGTACAAATTCATCTTGATCCAAAATATACAATACACTCGAATAACGTCTGTTAATTTTTTCTCTCTACTGTGCCGAAATTTTATAGCATTAGTGTTTTTGTTTTAATTGTTTTGTACGTGATCCCGCCTTTCTACACTTTTTGTTGAGTTTTTTGTTGTCTGAAGATGAAGTAAGACTCCGAAATTAAAGTTACAAAGATGTTAAAGACAATAGTTTGGCAATAAAACATTAAAATTCAGAAAAACCTATTTTGAACTTCAAGAGTGTATTCTATACGTCGAAAACATTGTGAGAAAACTAACTAATTCTACTGTTATGATTTATTTAGATGAAAAACTGTTAACAATTTTATTCAAAATAATTCGCACACTTTTTATGTTTCATAATTCATTTAGAATCCTGACAGGTGTTTCGGTCTTTCAACCATCTTCCAAGGAGTATAAAAATGAACTACATAAAAATTTTAAACTTCATCGAGTTGGTGTTGAAGATTTACTATTTTCTGTTTTAAATTTAATTGTTTTATTTTCAATTTAAAATTATTAAAATACTTTAAAAATCAATAGCGAAACGATTATACAAAAAAACTGTTCAATCTAGTCATTCCAATTTAGTAGACACCTTTTGACACCGGCACATCCACCATTTTGGAGTAAAAGTTATTTGGATACGTACTTTATATGAAAATTTAATTTAGATGAGTTGCAATGATATTCTTGTGGATGAAATTCATAATGCAAGAATTCATAGTTTGAGAATTCAATAGAAATATATTTTCGTTTCAATGTACAATTTCTTTTAAGAATTGATGCATTAAAATATTCTTTGAAAAGTGTTTGAAGCACAAAAATCATAAGAAAGCTTTAAATATTATATGCTTCAACTTAAGAATTCAAAATAGATATTGTAAGAAATTTATTAGTTTATTAAGGTCACCTGAAAAATATTTAATTCTTTATCTCTTTTCAATTTTCAAGAAAAAATTGTAAATATTTCAAGTTTGAAATTAATGAAGATGTAGAATAAAATTTCACTTCTGCAAAATTGACCCTTCAATTGTTCAAACAGTACCCTACACATTTTCCTTCTTGGGCGATGTACGTTCAATTTGAAGTCAAACTTTTTCCACTCAAACGGAACTCGCAAATTGAAAATTCTCGAAATAAAGAACGTTGAGTGATTAGTAATGTATTGTTTCCATCTCTGTGTTCACCACACACTTTCTTCAAATAACATTACAAAAATCTTGCGTTGCAGTGGTTTTGCTTGTTGTTTTCATTATCTTAGTACTTACATAAAAACAATAAGGATCGAACAAATAGAGAAACTAAATCTGGAGTCTACAAGGTGACTTGTAACGATTGCCCTTTTGTATACAGGTATGGAAGACAGTTGGAAACATGGGAAATTCAGTGTTAATCAAGAATACAGTGGAGAAGTGGAAGATTCAAAACCTCAGCGCGATGCGATGACGAATAAATGATTGTTCTCTCTCAATGGCAATTCGCAGTGTTGATGCTTCGATTGAAAGACTGTGTAGTCTGCTTTTACCCCCCACTACCATTGAGAGAGAACAATCGTTTGTTCGTCATCGCATCGCGCTGAGATTCTGATTCTTTCACTGCATTCTTGATCAACACTGAATTTCCTATGTTTCCGACTGCCTTCTCCATACCTGTACATTGGCCAGGCAGTTAGATCATTCAAGAAAAGAATCAAAGAACACCAAAGAAGTTACATATCGGATTCCGAACATTCAACATATGCTAATCATTTAAGGAACTACACATAATTTCAACGATAACCATGAAATTATCCAGGTCGAAAGCTAAAGTTCTAGATCAACACTTTTAGAATTTCTTCAAATCAACAGGTACGATGCCCGTAAAATCCTTTTGAATGAAAAAACAGATGTTGACAAATCCCCATCATTGAATATTTCTCCTAATGGCATTTTTTATCGGCAAACTCCAATAAACACCTCGAGTTTCTCCATTATTTTGTCACGTACTTAACACCATATTTAAACTCTGTTACACTGGACACCGTCATCCATTAGAATGTATATACCCAAAGAAGCCATATCGTGGTGAAACAACTGTTGGATTATAAACATTTTTGTAGTAATTGAAATACTGTATTTTTATATATTTTTTAATTAAATTGAGTTTGCGCCAAGTAAAGACCGAATCAATTAAGCATTCATTATCTCTGTGTTTTTGATACTTCGTCTTACGCAGGATTCTCAACAAGATTGTTACCAGAGTTATGTATGTTATTGAAGATATTTGCCAGTTGCGCTAAATTGTTACATTTCAGGTCACCTTTAGGTTGAAAACACAAACCGTTGTAAATATTACACGTTTTTCAAATTAGATTCCTTAGAAAATAGTGCGTGAAGATGAACTAACTCCTTTCCTTCCGATTTTTGAAGGATTTCCCCGATAGTTTTGAGACTATCAATTCGTTCTATTCTGAAAGAATCTGAAGTATCTGAAAACGTATTCGAAAGAGAGTTTTGTCGGGATCAATTTTACGTGTACCAATTTTTGTGCCTGGATCAAGTTTTGGTTTGTATCAAACTTTCGGTTTAGCTTGGATTTTTGGTTTCCACGAATTTTCAATTGAGAAGTTTTCTAGATTCATAAGAAAAATTTCTGATAATTTACTCTATGAGTACTGGAAAAATATTGTTTCAACTGTTTAACTTTAATAAAGTGAATTTCAATTTTGTGATCTGCGTTCCTCAGTACGATATATGCTCACATCGACTCTAAAAAGTTCGGCAAAAATTCTTTCACTCTTTTAGACTAAGATTCAATTTATATCCCAAGGAGAAAATGTGTTGACAGAGGTCAAGAAACTTTTTCATGATAAACCGGTCACCGATGAGATTACCTCTGTATACAGATCGGGTGCTGCTAATGAGAAACTACCCCGGCATCTCATTGTGATCTTCAGAGTTTCAGAATCTAATAATGTAATATTAATATATAAATAAATATTCAAGAAGAAGAAATAAAATAGAAAATAGAGAGGCTTTTTACCTGATAGAAGAAATATAACAAAATTTGAATATCTACAATTTTAATTTCAAAAAATTTTTATTTAAAAAACTTTTAGAATTAAATTAATGTCTAAAATAAGCACCGCTTACGTTTAATAGACGTATATAATCAAAACTCAATGTATAATGTCAAATAGAATGAATAAACCAACAGATATACGAAAGTCATTAAAATTAATAAATAAATATTTAAAGGAGACAAAATTTTGTTTCTGGTCTTACCTTTAAGAACACCAATTGCCTTAAGGTGTGTTCATGTTTTTAAAAGGCAATTGGTGTTCTTAAAGGTAAGACCAGAAAGAAAATTTTGTGTCCTTTAAATATTTATTTATTAATTTCAATGACTTTCGTATATCTGATGGTTTATTCATTCTATTTGACATTATACATTGAGTTTTGATTATTTACGTCTATTACACGTAAGCGGTGCTTATTTTAGACATTAATTTAATTCTAAAAGTCTTTTAAATAAAAATTGAAATTGTAGAAGACGAACATATTTTAATTTGTTTTGATATTCAAAAGGAGAAGAAACTTCTCAAACGTTCGAAAATAGTTATAAAGAAGGACCTAACGCATGACAGATGGAAACTTGTCAGAAATTCATCGGAAAAATATGGTTTCAAGAATGTTTGGACGTTTAATGGAGCTCCTTTCGTTAGATCGGAGAGAGGTGTTGAAACACTGATTTCTGTTGTGTAATTATTCAGCCTAATTTTTATTTTAAGGATTCACTAGCTGTGTCATTGAGCGGAATAAATTTGACATATTTGCACTACCTGTGACTTAGTTGAATGATTCAGTTGATTTAGAGAGTGAAATGAATACAAATTTTAATTTTGTCAGAGTAAATAGAAATACGGGTGCAAGAGGTGGGGGGTATCGTTTTATATTCACAAAAGATATCGATTAGAAGTGATTGATGTTCCGAACAATTCTAATATAGAGCATTTATTTGATAAAATTCAATATAATGGAATTTCCTTTGTAATTGCCCTTGCATATAAACCACCTCACTTGCCATATTAATTTTTTATTGACTCTCTGGAAACTAGTTTGACTCATGCACTATCTTATTGTGAGGATGTTATCTCTATTGGCCATGTTAATATTAATTTTCTGGATAGCAATTTACCTTCAGTAAATTATTTCAATTCTATGCTTTTCTCTATTGGTATGCAACAACTCATTCGGGGCCGACTCATAATACCCCAACTTCAGAATCTTTTATTGATGTGATATTGAGCAATGCAAACAGCATTGTTGGTTCAACCTTCTCGTGCACATCTGATTTTTCTTTGGATGAATGTGTAGCATGTAAAATAAGAGTGAAAAAAAAAGCTTGAACCACTGATTTTGACTGTCAGGGATTGCAGAGAGTTCAATGAGCAATTGCTTTTTGACGAAATTACTGGTATAGATTTCTCAAGAATATTTTACACGAACGATGTTGACGGGAAGGTGAAATTTTTTTCGGATGCACTATCGGATTTGTTTTATAAAAATTTCCCTGTTAGAATTATACGGATCTCGAAAAAGCATGCGCCGTGGATGACATCTACGTAATAAGGTAAATCATACTGTAACTAGAGAAAAGCGATTATACTTTCATTATATCACCATGAATACTCCAAGTAAGGAACAATGGAAAGAATTCAAATCATTGGGATTATCGAATGAATCACGGCCAGATCTAAATTATCATGGCCCTGATGAAATACATTATTATTTTCTGAAAGATACGCCGCAAAGTTCAGATAGTTCAGTATTTGATTATCATAGAGACGATCCCATCTGCTCGAAACTATTTGGTCTTGTTAATGAAGGCACTGTCTCACAATTTTAGAAGAAACTTAAAAATAGTGCTCCTGACTGCTATAACCTTTCGGTATCTTTCATTAAGATCTGTTGTTCTCTTATCCTTCCATACATTGTAAACTTTTTCAATTCAATTTTGCTCAGTTTCAGATTCCCTACTTCGTGAAAGCACGCTCAAATTACGCCTATTCCCAAAACCACTAATTCTCAAGAGCTCTCAGAACTGAGACCCATCAGCATTCTATCGGGTTTATCCAAACTGCTGGAAAAGATAATAGCTGATCAACTTATGAATATATGGAAAATAAAGCGATTCTGCCTGAAATCCAATCGAGCTACCGTCCCGGATATAGTTCTACTATCGCACTGCTGAAGGTAACTGATGATATCCTACGCTCACTTGATGAGTCCAAGTGTTTGTCCTTGTTTCTGCTTGGCTTTAACAGGGCTTTCGATTCGGTTAAGCCCGATATTCTAATAGCTATTTTTAGATCTTGTGGAGTCTGCGGGGATGCGCTTCAGCTCTTAGAGTCATATCTCATGGGACGTTCGCAAAATGTAAAGTTGGGTGAGAAAGTCTCCCATGCTAGAAATGTTCTGGATGGAGTCCCACAAGACTCCTTGGTCTGCTCCTGTTTTTGGTTTACACTAGCCAATTCATTAAGTTAATTCGATATTGTAACGTCCATATGTACACAGATGACTTTCAGCTTTACTACGATTTTACCGTAAGTGACCTAAATAATGCAGCATAGAGAATGAATGATGATCTAAAACAACTAGTGGACATTGCAGCGAAACATTCATTGAATTTAAACACAAAAAATCATTTGCTCTAGTATTCGGTTCGAATGAGACCAAAACAATTGTTAAAGGCAAATTCAAGCCAACAATAAATAATGATGTTATTAAATTGGTTAATTGTGCAAGAGGTTTAGGTTTGGTCTTGGACGATTCTTTGAGACTTCTTGAGCACGTGGTGAGTGTAATCGAAGAGCGTATGGAGCACTGATTTTGCTCTATACACATAGGCCGTACCTCGTACCTGCCCGTTCACACTAAAAAGGTTCTGCGCGAGACTTTGGTCTTGTCACAGTTCACTTATTGTTCTCCTGTGTTTAGTTTTTGTCTTGATTAGGAAACGTTGGGTCAGATACAGTAGAAATGCTTTATTAGGTTCATCTATGGAATTAGGAGGTATTATCATGTGTCATATAAGTCGGGAGAATTGAGTTCGCTTCCAATGAGGATTCATTTTAAATTTTACGCTCTCTGTATATTTCATAGTATAATTTTGAAGAGAAGACCACCTTATCCCTACAAAAAATTAGTTTACAGAGCTGACGTTCATAATATCAACAAACGTCGTAGAAATATATTATCGTGTCCTCATCACAGTTCATCTGCTTTTGAAAGAAGTTTCAGTTACAACATTTACAGGCTGTATAGAGGCATTCCTAATGAATTTAAACTGTTAAATCAATCTAGGTTCGAGATGAAGATCAAAGCTCTCCTCGATTCCTCATCAACATGATGTCTTGATGTTTTCTACGAATTATGTTTGCTACTATGCTCATATATATATATATATATATATATATATATATTTTCTTTGTATGCTTCCATGTTTTTCTCATTTTTGATTAAGATATGTTCAAATGTACTTTTTGTAGACTACAAGTGTTAACTGGTAGACCTTTGGGTGAAATTCCCCTTGAGATTTCTAGTGAAATACAGATATTTATTATTATTATTATATATTTATCAAAGAGATCCCACTAATTATAATGTCGGACTCAAATATTTCAACAGGTCTAGTCTCCCGAATCGTAGAGTAATAGATGGTATTCTTTTTATTCGAAAATTATTCAACAACCACATGGAGTTTCTGAACATCATGCCACTCATAAATTTTTATACTCCAGTAAGGAGATTTAGAGTCAGAAACTTATTATTTGTCTCTTAATTACACAGCTTTCTCATCCACAGAATCATACATCAGTGTAATCAGATACTGAACTGTTTCAGCCGTTACTATTTGGTAGTCGATCATAATTGAAACAAGTTGTAGAAATTACTATGTTTTACAACAAATAAATTGATATTTCACACATTTAATTGCGACTCGAGTTTCGGGAATCAACTATCCTATTTGCAGACAACTGAGTAGTGAAACATAGTAATTTATATAACTTGTTTTAATCAGTGTTATCCGTTCAAAGATCAAATTGATGTATTTTTCCAAAGTTGAAATGCCGTGAAGAAGATTTTCAGAATTATCTCTTTGGTTCACCGTTGGTAGTTGTAGAGCAACTACCTCTTTGTGTTTTCCGTATTTCCATCTTTTTTTTATTGAATTATTTCTTAACTTGTATTTTTCTTTCTTGGTTTGGATGTAGGCATTTTTTTGATTATATATTTTTTCTTAGATTAAGGTTTATTCTTATAGATAGGCTGTGAGCACTCATCTTGGTGTTGAGATATTTATATGTGTCCTTTTGTGAAAAACTAAATTATTAAGTAAAATGTTCATAAGTAGAAATATGTTTTCTGGGTATATCCAATATAGGTCGCAAAAAGACTTTCTCGAAGTTACAGACCTGATGACCTGCAAAATAAGCTCTTGTTTTATATTTTCAATATTTTCTTGAAACATGCAACAAAATGGGGAAATTGGCATCGCATTTTTTCGATGAGTGTTTTGTGTGCCATCTATTATTCGAGTAAAATAGAAAGGCCTTTTACTTGATAGAAGAAATATAACAAAATTTGAATATTAAATATAAGCGGTGCTTGTTTTAGACATTAATTTGATTCTAAAAGTTTTTTTTTTGAATAAAAATTTTTTAAATTAAAATTGTAGAAGATAAACATATATTAATTTGTTTCAATATTCAAATTTTGTTATATTTCTTCTATCAAGTAAAAGGCCTTTCTATTTTATTTTATATATAATATATAATTATATCTTGGCTTCAATAAATTTCATTATACAGTGTCAATGAGGTTAGGTAAACCTTAAAATAACTCACACTGTTCTTTGATTCTGTTAGAGCATAGATAAATCTTGAATTATAAAGATGATCTATGTCTCGAAACATTATTCATTTACACGTGTTGAGTGGTTTGGTACAGGTTAGTTTTTGATTTTGATATTTTGAATATATTTCAGGACTGATGACGGAATTGTTTTGAACTATATTTGTTTTTTGAAGATATAGTGCATGCTTTGAGAGATTTCTGAATTTACTTATTCGAATATTTAAATATATTAAATATTTCAAATAAATTATATTCTTTGAGAGGTCCTTTAAGTGTGTTCATGTTTTCAAGGTACAAATGGCGTTTTGAGGACAAGACCAGAAACAAAATTTGTCTCCTTTAAATATTTATTTATTAATTTTAGGGACTTTCGTGTATCTTTTGGTTTATTTATTCCATTTGACATTGTATATTGAGTTTAGATTATATACGTCTATTAAATATAAGCGGTGCTTGTTTTAGACATTAATTTAATTCTAAAAGTTTTTTTTTGAATAAAAATTTTTTAAATTAAAATTGTAGAAGATAAACATATATTAATTTGTTTCAATATTCAAATTTTATTATTCGAGTGTTGGCATAAAAACAGTTTACATTAGTATTTTCCACTTTCATCTCTATTGAAGCAAGATGCCCTGTTGTGATAAAAACGGACTAATTCGACGAATGAAAAGGTAAGGATAAATGTGGATATCTGGATACATGGAATCGATTCAATGCCCCCCCCCTTCAAATATCCTGGGAAAACGTTTTGAAAAGGAGATAGGTCAGGCAATCGGTGCGTATTTTCCAAGCCGATAATGAGGAGCTCGCGCAAAATAAAATATTTTCACCGGGCTGAATAAAAGATGGTATTTTCAATTTTATACCTTCTGCTAATGGATAGCGTGCTCCGGTTTGCGTGTCCTTAATGACTGCAAACTACTTTCAGCTAGGGGAAATTTCTCTGCGAATGTCCGTAATGGACATCAGCCTGGACCGCCTACAGGAAGGAATTTTAATGAATGGATTCGACTCGCATTTCCGTGGACTGAGTTTCACATTAACAATGAAAATTTAATTTAAGATATGGCGCAAGGAGTATGATCGGGATTATATGAGCCATCGGGCATTGATACACTGATTACAATGAAATAAGTTAGCAGCTCGAATTTCCACAAGTTCATTGATGAAATAATTATAGCTATTCAACTCTTTTGATTTCTCAACGCAATTTGAATGAAAAACGCACTAGTACTCAAATAAGTTGAATTAAGCTTGATAAAACTGAGTCAGGAAAAATAAAATATAATGAAATATATCTCTGGGACTTTTAAATTGAACAAAAAATCAGCAGAAGAGATCTGTCAAAATCTAATAATTTATTCAGAATAATTTCAAAAAAAATTAAGTTTTCGACTCCAAGTGATTCTGAGTTTATTGATCTAGAAGTTTAACATCTATTGTAGATATTCAATAGTTGGAATCATGTCGACTAGTGAAATCTGGAGTGTACATGTTGATTTCAAGTTCTTCATCTATATTTTATATTCGTTGGATTAGAAAAACTTTCCAGAGAAGAATACAAGTACCTTAGATATATCACACTGATTGTACGTAAATAACCTGAAAAAATCTTACATAATTCCGAACAAAACTATGCGATCGTGCACAACGAAAATAAAATTTTTAGATACACGAATGTAGAATGCGGTTGACTCTCAGTGAAACAATATAACAATTTTATTAAAAATAATTCACACAGTTTTTATGTTTCTCAATTTATTCAGAATCCTGACACGTGTTTCGGTCTTTCAACCATCTCCAAAGAAGTACAAAAAGGAACTTAACTTGAAATTCGAAAAGGTTCTTTCATTATAATCAGGACATCTGTGTATTTTTATGGCGCAAGGAAATAACAGCATCCAATATATGGGTGTTGCCGAATAGTATTTGGGAATTTGTTAAATTCTCCTTTTTCTCAATGGCTTCCTTGATTGAGAGAATCTTCAAATAGTCCATCAATTAACCCTTATAAACATTATATAGTTCTTCAAAAATATTATTATCAGCTATACAACGTTCTGCAAAACCGGTTGATTTCTGGGTTTTCAAAATAGATATCCTATGTTCTTTGATTCTATGTTTTGAACATCGGCCTGTTTGTCCTATAAACGTTGCATTACAATCATCAGAATTAATTTGATGAATCTCCGATTCGGAAAAATTGGGGTTCCTTTCATTATTTTTCACCAAAATCTCAGCTAAATTATTTCTATTTACTGCTAAAGAATTAATTCCCATTTTATGACGATCATAAGAGATCCTAGTGTTGAAACCTTTTTTATAATCCATTGAAAACCATATTTTCTTTTCTTCATAAGGATTATTTAAATTGATATAATTCAATTTCTAGATGTTAATTATTGGTTTATTTAGTGAACTATACTTATTTAAAGGACGAAATTTGGAGTAAACCTCTACACAATAAAAAAGATTCTGACAATTTTAATTACCCGAGACTTGAGAGGAAATACTGGGGATGGAAAATAAGTGAAACAAGAAAAGAAAGATGTGAAGGAAAGGGTTTCACTATCTTTTAGTTTTACCCCAACATGGGCAATGATGATATTTGGGAATTCGACAACTAAATTGCCTTTTTCTACTTAAAACTAGCACTTAACTCAAACCTAAATAATAAAGTTTCTTGAGCCGAACTTGGAAGTCTGTTGTCGACTTTCGATAAATATCGTGCGAATTTTCCGAGTTAAAACGCGATGATCCGTTAAAATTATATAGCACGTTCTTCTCAAGATTCGAAGACCAAGTGTGGTAAGAAGGTGGAGTGGTGAGGAACAGAAGGAATCCAGAAGAGATGGAAATATTGCAGCAAATCCTCAAGTCCTTATCTTGATTCGAAATCAAACAATTACTATTACTTATATTAAGATCTACGAAGTTGATTGAAGAATTGTTGTTAATTTCTATTGTGAATGTGATATTTTCATGTATGCTATTCAGATTATTCAACAACTGCGCATATTTAGAATAAATTAAGAAATTAGAACATACTACCTTACCAAATAATTGTAAATTCATCTCATTCGACGTGATGAGCCAATTCACTTCTATTCCAACTGATGAAGTGAAAACAATGTTAAAAACTTCGTCAATGACATTCATCTATCGCAAAATAATGAAGAAAACCTTCTCAAAATTTTGTGTTTGGAATTTAATTTTTTTAAATTCAAAAATAAATTATTTAAGCAAATCAATGGCTTTTCAATGGGAAGTCCAATAAGTCCACTTTTAGCTGAATTATTTATGTCTTATTTTGGGAAATTATTATTCGCTAACACTATAAATGATAAGTTGGTGAAACTCGTTCACTGTTAGGCTAGATATGTAGATGACGTATTTTGCATTCGGACTGGAACGTCAGGCTGCTATTGCAATTTTTGAATTATCTGAATAGCATAAATGAAAATATCAAACTAACAATAGAAATGGAAAAAAATTTTTCAATCAACTTCTTAGATCTTGATATGTCATAGTAATAATGAGTTCTAATTCGACATTTTTAGAAAACCTACCACTACTGATATCATAATTCATTCAAAATCCAAACAGTCATGGCAAATTAAAATGTCAACATTCGATACTTTTAAGCATAGACTTTTGAGCATCCCGTTGAACGAAGTCAATTTTCGAAAAGAAGTCAATATAATTAAAACTATACCAGTGCACAAATGCTGAAGAACTGATATCATTGACAAAATGATTAATAAAAAACTTACCACATTATCTAAAAAAATTATATCAATATAAATCATCCTTATGAAGAAAAAAAAATATGGTTTTCAATGGCTTATAAGAAAGGTTTCAGCACTAGGATCTCTTATGATCTTCATAAAATGGGAATTAATTATTTAGCAGTAAATAGAAATAATTTAGCTGAGATTTTGGTGAACAATAATGAAAGGAACCCCAATTTTTCCGAATCGGAGATTTATCAAATTAATTGTGATGATTGTAATGCAACGTTTATAGGACAAACAGGCCGATGTTTACAACATAGAATCAAAGAACATAGGATATCTATTTTGAAAAACCACAATTCAAGCGGTTTTGCAGATGACACTTTACTATATGTTAATAAGGCTTAAATGGTTGAACTATTTGGAGATTCATTCAATCAAAACAGCCATTGAGAAAAAGTAGAATTCAACAAATACCCAAATAATATTCGGCAACACACCTATATTGGATGCTGCTATTTCCATGAGCCATTAAAATACACAGATGTCCTAAATGTAATGAAAGAACCTTTTTGAATTTCAAGTTCAGTTCCTTTTTGTACTCCTTTGAAGATGGTCGAAAGACCGAAACACGAGTCAGGATTCCGAATAAATTGTGAGGCATAAAAACTGTGTGAAATATTTTAAATAAAATTAAAATTTTCAGGTTGTAACTTGCAATATAAGATATCACTTATAGCAGATCGACAGGCATGTTACTTTTTCAGGTATTTTCAACTGAAGAGGTACATATTAATTTCGATTGATAAAAACACTTTGTAGAAGAGCCCACTATAAATTTAACCATTTGAAGACATTTAAATGTTTATTCGTGATAATCTTTAAAAATAAAAGACTTCCAATCATCTCCTCAGCCATTATAATTCACCAAAATCATAGTACTATCATGTGAATAAAAATAATGTCAAATTAATGAATATATTAATAACTATGAGGAGGGCATCGTAAAAATGAAGATATTTTTCAATAAATATTAATAGTTAGTTATAATTTCCTTGTTCAACCCAGTCTAAATTCCTCTAATTTTTCCTCAGTTCTGAGCAATTTTGATACAAATATGGCGCAACGATTCTCTCTTAAATATATTCTTGAATGAAGTATCGAATCAGAGAAATAAGAAAACCGAAGTCGAAAAAATGAGGGGTCAATAAAGTGAACAAAACTTCATATACTTTTAATACTTTTTGTCCAAGTCGGATAACAAATAAATTAAAAAATCTCTCGTAATTCATCCTTACGGAATTATGCATGAGCTTTCTGGTTCATCTGATCTGTTAGTCATCTGTCTACTCATTTTCTAGCATAAATAAACTTTTTTCACTTTCTGTGTGGATTTAACATTGAAATAAAATTAATTTCATCAAATATATCTCTTTTTACCGATATTGCTTATGAAGAATTTAGTTGAACGAATTTCATACATACTTGAGGAAATTTTTGAGGAAATCTGAGTTCGTTTTTGTCTATTTTTACACTTTGTTCTCTGAGATGTAATTTTTGATTCTCTCATTATATAATTATATATTATTTTTTTATAATCTTATTCTTATGTGAAAAGGTTCGATTGGAAAAATTTGGTTTGTAATTTTATTTTTACTGCAATTCTAGATTTTTCTGCCTAAGCCAGTTTTGTCTTAATGATATATGTGAAATAAGTTTCTGACCAGTCATGGAATAAACAGAGGTAGGTCCTTTCATAATGATCACTGTTTATTTTGATAATTGATCTCACATTATTGTTAATTTTGATACAGGATTTCGTAACACTTCACTTATCCACTCTACGACGTAAACGAATTAAAAGAGGTTTTCGGAGAAACTCAATCAGAATTCTTCCGCAAGGCGAAAAATCTATAGAAATAATTCTTGACTCCAAATCCGCCTTAAGCAGGTGGAAATATATTTCATTCCACACATCAATTATTCCCACTGTGCGCCGTTTAGTCTCTATTCGCACATTTGATAATGAAAAGTTGATCCGATGGGACTAATTGGTGTTCTTTGGAATGAAAAATACAGTGGTTTTAGTGTAAATCCCCGACGCCGTTCGCTAAGAGCGTTATATATTTCGGAAGTATTTCGATCCATTTGTTTGCCAAAGCATTCATTGAATTTTCCAGTTTTTCTCTCGATGTTTGTTTTTCCTCTGGCGCCTTTGTTTACCCTTCCGCCCGGAATACCCATTTAACGACACTGTCGAGATTTGCTAGATCGACGAGAGGCGTTATGTTATCGAAATCTTCGTTGAGATAGCATTGGACTTTTCCCTTGTTAGGCCCTTGTCCTCCAAGGATAGATAATCTGATTTATTATGGCGGAAAATTGCTTCTTTAAAACCGCTTTTCGGTTAGTTGCTAACACAATTTTTATGTTCTCAAATAATATACCTCTATTATCGACAGAAAATTGTTTAAAAAATTTTACCGATCACGTTCTAAAGTGTATAGATTTCCAAGATCGAATAAAAAATCTGTCCAATCGCCGTACGTATCAGATAAAAATTCGGTACTATCCAAAAATAATTACCCATTAACTTTCAAATCAAATAAATACATTTTAAATGAGGGTGGAAAATTCAGGTACGCAATTTGAAATCATTTTTATATTTTATTATAAAAAAATGAAACTTTGACAAAAAAAAGCAATATTTTGTTATACTCTAGATGCTTTTCTTATCTATCAGTGAGTTTCATTGTCTACGCTCAGTGGTGAAAAAAGTGTAACACTCGGAAGAAATAATCTCTTCAATTTCATCTCTAGGCAATAATAAAAGCATCTATGGCAGCAAAGTCGAAGGTTTATCCTTCATAAGTATTCACGGAAACAAAATTTTACGTCTTTGTTTTTTGTGAAGAAGTCTATTGGTGTTAAGCGCAACTAAATATCACGAATTTGAAGACATCAAAATGAAACCTTAGCGACATTGACAGAGATTATGCTTGTCGAGATGTTGGTTTGTCCTTTCGCGAAATTAGCTCTGTGTTTATTTTGCTGCAATTATGTTGAGGCGTGTGTGTCCCATATAGACAGCAAAAAGTAGAGAACTAAGAAGAAAAGCAACTTTTCAATCAAGACGCAACACAGACCGTCATGATAGGAACGAGTAGGCGCTTCAGATAACCAGCTGAACTGCCGATCAGCGGTCTTTAGAAGAGAATGATCTATAATCCAGTTTAATCTGATTCCCTAGTACATTCACTCACCCCAGAATCCATTAACATAGAAGAAGGATCTTAAGGCAGCAGATCGAGCATCAGATGGGGGGCCAAAAGAGTACTACACCTCCTATCCAGTGAGCATGACTCAATAATTGATGCCCCAGGAAAACAAGGTGAAAAAAGAAATTTTCATCTTTGCGGACAAGATACTTATTATAACATTACAGCTGATAGAGAATTTGGAAAAATTAAATGAAGCAATGGTAACAGTGGTGAGAGGGAATCCTTGATGGGTACACTATAAAAAATTGTCCCTACTGGAGCCACAACATCAACCATGGACGTAATAGGTAATCCACAATGACAGATACAACAATCTTCAACTTTTCAGAAAAAAAGCAAAAAGGAAACTGAATACAATCGAATGTAGTATACCTTTTAAAACTCATTTCGGAACAAAAATTTTAAATTCTTCCAAGGACAAAAAAATAAACTTATTCTCGAATATACTTCCCTTCCAAAACAGAAAATAATAATAAAATATCGTAAAAGTAACATATTTTGGACCAATTCCATAAATGATAGCTCAAATTATTTCAAAAACTGACATTAAAATAGCATTCACTTCGTTATATAAAATTTCCACGAACGTCAAGCATCATTTGAGAATCGAAATGATGATTTTGATTTATGCAAAACATAAACTCATTGTACAATATCAAATGGAATTAAGAAAAAATCAAAGAATATAAATTGTCAATTAAAATAAATAAATAAATAAATGTTTCATGTGTCGTTCCACATTTATTTAAATATATTAAATATTTCAAATAAATTAGTTTTTGAGAAGTTCTTAAAATTATGTTGTATATTTTTGAGTAAGATTTGGTTTTCATAAATATAAGATCAGAAAACTAATTATTTTGTAACAAGCAGAGCTGCGTACTGCTGCTGCTTGTCTGAAGAGTCCAGTGCGCATACTTGGAACGAAACAAAAACATTTATTTATTTATTAATTTTAATTGACAATTTATATTCGTAGGCTTTTTCCTTGATTCCATTTGATATTGTATAATGAGCTTAGATTTT
This sequence comes from Megalocaria dilatata, assembly GCA_034642435.1. NCBI lineage: Eukaryota > Metazoa > Arthropoda > Insecta > Coleoptera > Coccinellidae > Megalocaria > Megalocaria dilatata. The sequence goes on along the minus strand of CM067856.1, from coordinate 73,678,008 downwards.
ATACGTCTATTAAATATGAGCATTGCTTATTAGACATTCATTTAATTCTTAAAGTTTATTGAATAGGAATTTTTTGAAATTAAAATTGTATTATAGAAGACTAACAGATTAAATCTGTTTTGAAATTCAATTTTGAGATTGCTGTTGTTTAGTGCTCGATTCTGATTCCAAGTTATATGAGTTTCAGTAGTTCAGCAGGAAATATTTAGGAAGCGAACGAACAGATTTTTAATTGGATTTCTGTATTCTTTTATTTCAGAATAGTGGAAACATAAATCACAGAACACAAATTACAAAAGTTTCTGTTCACTATTACAGGTATTTCATATGATAATTCAAGAGAGAAACCCACCTCTGGATTAATATAAAAAATTATAAATAAAATGGAATAACTTTAATACATACCTTATGAAGTATGAATATGAAATATTCATATTTTTATGGAAATTAATTTTCCACAAAACTTATAAGTAATATTGATTAATGTTTCTTAGATATTTTTTATTGTCAAGTAATTTGAATAATAATTCTTTAAGAATGGTTTGAAGTAAAACACTTTATGTCCGCTTATTTTTATTTTTCAACGACAATTGTTTCGTCAATTACATATTGACTTCGTCAGGTGAGTATGGTAACTAACTACTTTTACAAAATCTTTCTCCTTCAATACAAGTTTCATTAAAAATACGTGATAAAATGAAGTTTTAAAAGAATTTATTAAAAAGGTTCAATAATGGAGAACGGCTCACATATGTTTGGTCGTTCAACAAAATATTCATTTTATGATGCCGGTTTATTTCCATTGCTTCTAAAAGGTCCAATCTATTGCATTTTTTCTCGAAATGGAGAACTTCAAAGTTATGGTCAACTTCACATCCGGATTCTTGTAGATGCCTAGAATAAGTGGAGTTTGATTTATTCTTAACGAATGAATTCTGGTATTCCTGGATCCTACTCTCAAAAGATCTACCCGTTTGGCCAATGTATACATATGGACGTGTACTACAATTTAACCTATATACTCCTGATCTCTTGTTCTTATTGACGATATCTTTATTATTTTTTAATAATTTACCTAAAGAATTTATTGTATTATATGAGATATTGACATTTTTTTTTTAGTGTTTTACTTCAAATCATTTACGAAGAATTGCCGTCAAGTAGAGACCGAAACAATCAAGAAATAATTCTTTAAGATTTATTTCTGCAGAAAACTTGCCACACAAATATCTTCTCAGTGAATTAATCCTTAGAAATAAATAAATAAAGTACAGAAGGAAAGACAATTTTTTCCTGTCTCAAAGACTAATATTCCAGTTTTTTCTATACTGGTTTTCTGCTGGAAAAAGTATGCTAACATTAACTGCTAGATAGCCGCCTAAAAAATTAAATGGTGGAATTCAATAAAAAATTTCTAAATCTAGATTAATTGAATTCAGTAACTTAAATATATAGATTGATAATGCTTACCTCACTAAAATTTGTAATTCTATAAAAAAATTCTCAAATACTTTTTAAAACTAAATTGAATAAATGTCCTAGAAAACACAGTTTCAATCTAGTAGCTATATAAAACTAACACCCATCACACAGTACCAAGAGGAAAAGAAGAATCCAAAGAAAATATAGAATATCAATTGAATTATTAAATAAGTACTTGAAGGATACAAACGTTTATTTCATAACGATGTATTATGAAAACCAAATTCCTCAAGAATTCCTTCGAAAATAACTTTCTTTAAGAAGTTCCTTCAAATAAACCCCAAGAATATGCAGCACATCATTCAAAGGCTATTTGAAATAAAAAAGGGCGTTTTACTTGATGGAAGATTTTTACTTTATCTAAAATATCAAAATATGAATTCTGCTAACCTCACTACAAATTTTAATTTCATAAAATTGTTTCTCAAAGCCTATTTGAAATTAAATGGAATATGTGTCTCAAAAAGCACAGTTTTAATTAAGCGGACATATAAAATTAACATTCATTACACAGCACTAAAAAGAATAAAGAATCCAAAGAAAATAAAAAGAATCTGGTTTTTCTAAGACAAGGTTATGAAACAAACGTTTGTATCCTTCATGTGTTCACTTAATGATTCAATTAATATCCTATATTTTCTTTGGATTCTTTTATTTCTTCTGGTGCTGTGTAATGAGTGTTAATTTTATATGTCTACTATATTGAATCTGTGTTTTCTAAGACATTTATTTAATTCACTTTTAAAAAGATTTTGAGATTTAATTTTCATAAAATTTCAATTTGTAGTGAGGTTACCAGAATTAATCAGTGAGATATTATGAAATCATTCTATCAAGTGAATTCAGTAAATTTGAGACTATTGTTTGGTAGAAATTCGTGAAGTTCGAAAAATCCGTGTAAATTAAGTCAAAAATTTTTGGAATAAGATGAAAACAGATGTCAATTCACATTTTTGATGAGGATATTATAATTTAAGATGTTTAGTTTGACAGGTTGCAACTTATGATTTTATTAGTTTTCGTAGGTCTGCTGTATTTCAAGATCATATAATATCACGATTGTAGGTTATACGTTAAAATTTTGAATTTATATCCTTATAAAGAAGTTCATACTCAGTCGATAATCCTCCAAGTTATATCATAATCCAATGAAAAATCCATCAACATCATATCTTTAGAACTCGTTTTATTGTTTTTTCAATGTTGAAAGTTTTGCTCCTCCCAATAGTTTTTCTCCGAAAAGTTGTGGAACCTCGAACTTTCACGATAAAGAAGTTGTAATCAAATCCCATAAGTTATAGTATCCCTACGATCTTATAGGTCGATAAAGTGGCTAAGTCGGAATTGAAGTTCAAGCAGCGATGGGACGCTGCCGATATCATCAGGTGAAGATATATTATTTCTCTTCGACATTAAGTAGTTAGGAACTGATGAAAGTTAAAACCTTCAGTAAAAATTTTGAATCTGTGGTTCTCAATATAGAGCATCTTCAGAATTCTATACTTTAAGAATCAGTCTGATCGCAAAAGTTCTCTATTTAATTTTCAGTTTGAATATTTATATAATTTTTTTTCCAATTCGTACCTCCATATGTTAATCATAGTTTGTTTCACTATTCATAAATTAAAAATGTATAATATTTAAATTAATCTCCCTTGAAAACTTAGTAAATGGTTTTCCAATAAGAGGCCTCTAATTTTGATATTGAAAAACAAATGGTGAGTTTAGAGAGAAATCAATGAATGTTTGTTTCATTGTAAAAATTTTCCATTCAAAATGGAAAACGATATCAGCCAAATGGGTGCTACTGTTCCAGCACCATATCCTTTTCATGAAATTTTCCATGAGCAATTCGCACATTTGCGGCTGTGTCCTCGCTAACTTTATGAATTCCATATTAGGATCTTGAATCGATTGTGGAGCATTGGAATATACCTCATCTTTCACATGGCCTTAATGAAAAAGTCTAAAAGTGTTAAATCACAAGATCTCGGAGTCCAATTGTGTTCAACGCTTAGGGAAATGACACGGCCAGACAAAGTACCAAGTCGAATACTTCTACACACGGTCAACTATTGAGATATATGCGAAAGATTTAATGCTTGAATTGGAAGTTGTTTAGCTAACAGGTGATTCAGGATGAAGGTTGGTAGTTCCTTCTCCTTGGATAATGCAATAATAAGTGGTATACCACAGGGTTCTATATTGGGAGCTCTTTTCTATCTTGTATATGCTAGATACATGTTTCAATAAATACAGAGAACCAAATCATTTTATTACGACAACACAAAAATGTATGCCAATTCAGTTGCTGATCATCATACTCTACAAGAAGACCTCCACGGGGTTCTGTTGGTGTAGTGATTTGCTTATACCCTTGAATGTTAAGAAGTGTGTCTTTTTCATGTCGATAAAAACGATCAAAATTATGCCAAGGGTGTCCTCAAAGTTTGACTTTCGGACCTTACCTGGTCCAAACAAATATTTACCATAGGAAGGACGGTGATTTAATTGGCCTATATGAATGACATTCAGCTTTATATCTTTCATGGCATCAATCATACTATAGTTTCTCAAAAAGAGGTTCCATTTTGATATTGAAAAAACGGGTATATTTTAGAAGGAATCAATGGATGTTCATTATTATTTATATATTATATATTATTTCGATGTAAAGGGGAAGGTATGGCATCAACAGTGGAAAATGATATCAACGAAATGTCCATCACGGCTAGGGTTCTAGCACCACATCCTTTTCACGAAACTTTTCATGACCAATTCGCAGATTTGAGGCTGCATGTTCTCTATAACTTCACGAATTCCATATTTAAGATCTTGAATCAATTATAGAGCATTGGAATACATCTTATCTTCCTCATGGCCTCCAAGAAAAAAGTCTAAATGTGTTAAATCAAAAGATCTTGGAGCCCAATTGTGTTAACCCCTTCGAGAAATAACACGGTCAGACAAGTTTTCTTGCAAAATTGCGATTGTTTCGTTGCTTGTGTGGCACACATCAATGATGTATCGTCCACATCAATATCTTCCAATGTCGGTCATAAAAAATCAGTAATTAAAGCTTGGTAGCGCAATCCATTCACCGTAACAGTTACACCAGCCTCATTTTCGCAATGTAGTGCATTTTAACAATTTCAATGCGTTGTTGTATCGTCTCATTTTTAGTAATGGCGTGGTCTCAACTTGTCGAATATAAAATAAAACCTCTAATTGGAAAACCCTTTATATTATGGTATAAGGGGATGAAAGGGTCTTTAAAACACGAGTTCTTGAAATAGAGCAAGTATCTTGGGTACCATTTATTCACGAATACTTCACGCTGTTTTTTTTCAGTCCACTTTGAAGTAATAAATACTGGTATTGGTGCAACAAAGAATATATATATATATATATACAGATTTAATCTGTTAGTCTTCTACGATTTCAATTTAAAAAAAAATTTTTTTTTAATTTTTAGAATTAAATTAATGTCTTATAATAAGCACTGTTTATATTTTACAGACGTATTAAATCAAAATTTATTATTCAATAACATAAATTAAATTAAATTAAAATTAAAAATTAAAGAATTAGTAATATTGAATGTTTCGTTCCAAACATGCGCACCTGAACTCGTCAGACAGGCCGTGGTACGCATGTTTTGCCTGTAGTAAACATTCGACAGAATGTTTAGTTTCTGGTCTTATATTTATGAAAACTAAATCTTTTTCAAAAATACACAACCTAATATTAAAATCTCCAGAAACTTATTTATTTGAAATATTTAATATGTTTAAATATTTAAATAGCTTATGTAGCACATCCTCAAAAAAAAAAATAAATAGAATTCAGATAAGGTCAGTTCAACTTTACATTTGAAAAATAAAATCAAAAAAATAAAAATAAATAAACTTGTAATCTTACCCAACAATTTCTGGAAACAAATGCAAATTTAAATTAGGTAGGTACATCTAATATCCAAGGTACTCTATGTTCTATACTAAACACAGAAATCGCACAAAGTTTGTAAGGCATTTTATGTTTGGAACGAAATATTCAATATTATTTATTTTTTGATTTTAATTAACAATTTCATTTTGTTGGCTTTATTTTTTATCCCATTTGATATTGTATAATTAATTTTGATTTTATACTTCTATTAAATATAAGCACTGCTTATTATAAGACATTAATTCAATTCTAAAAATAAAAAAATTTTTTTGAAATTAAAATCGTAGAAGACTTACAGATTAAATCTGTTTTGATATTCATTTCGTAATTATCCTTCTATCAAGAAAATAATCCTTCTATCATGACAACAGAAATTCATTTGTAATTTGTCGTCAAAGACTAATTGTTCCTACCGCAGTACTTCAAAATGAATTCTAATATCGATATTTAAAGAGTAAAGCAGTGTCTTGGTTAATACTGCAAAAATCTAATGATATGCATAAAAATGAATATGACAAGTTCAACAAATGAGCAAAATGTAACAGATATTAATGAAAGATTAAAATTAAATAAAAACAACTTGGCTTAAATTTCACTGTTTATTTTATATCTGTTGACATATATGTTTCTTGATTTTAGCCTATTTTCAAGACTGTTCTGAAAATGGGCTAAAATGCCGAAACATATGTCAACGCTGAAATAAACAGTGAAGCTTAAGCCAAGTTGTTTTTATTTACTTTATTAATTTAAAACTGCTTCACCAAGTGATATGCGAGAAATCAATATCATAAATGAAAGATTAATAAAGTAAATAAAAACAACTTGGCTTAAGTTTCACTGTTTATTTGATGTCTGTTGACATATAGGTTTCGGGTTCTTTGCCCACAGTTTTGAAAATGCTTTTATTTACTTTATTAATTTAAAAATTTTTCACCAAGTGATATTCGAGAAATCAATATCATAAATGAAGGAGTTGTGCTCACTTACTCTAAGAAAATGTCAGAGCAGTACAATTAGTTGGCTGTAGAGGTTTAGTCGATGAAACAACTCGGTCTTTCAATTTCAAGTCTTAAAGTTGTTTGTTTTAATATTTTTTATTTATAATATAATAACGAAAAAATCATCTGTAGGTCCGATGTTCAAGTTAAGGACTATAATCGGTCTCGTTTCTACAATGAAGACATTTGAACGAAACCAGAAGTTGTCTGTTACAAGTATTGAAAGAAAACTGCTTGTTATGTGAGGATCGAAATATTATACAGTCTGCAGTATAGAGCTTAATAATAACTTACTGCGAGAAAGGTCGCTTAGAAGCTAAAGTAGATAATAATAATATCGCTGATAACTAATATTAAGAATGGTCTATTTTCGCTGATAATTTCAAATCTGTGAATGGCTTCTCAAAGAAGCAACATATGATTATACGAAAGTCAAATAAACGTGATTTTTTGCAATGTTGGACCTGTTCTCCTGAAGAAATAAAACACTCATGAAAATACATGTTCGAAAGGCTCCATTCTTCCCCTTTCGAACCTCGTCGTTACATATTGCCACTAAAGAGTGGGACAAAAATATATTGACCAAAATTTTATATAAGTTGGGATTTATACTTTCGAAACTATTTGCAGAATGAAATTTCAAATGAGAATATCTCGAAACTAGCAATTAGATTCTGTCAATTTCTGAACATAACTGATATATTCAGAAAAATTTCTAGTCTTTTGGTCCTTTTCTTCGAGAATCAGCATTTTATCTCCAGTCGTCCGCCTGAATCGCATACAATATTTGGTATAAATCTTTGTGTCGTTATTCTAAATCTTTATGTTAATTTTCGAAGTCTCTGGATATTTTCATTCGAAATTTTTGGAGTTTTATTGACATCCAGAACGGCCGAACAGAAGTTCCATTAACCCAGAGTCCTTCATTAGTCCATCCAATCTAGTCGTTTGAGACCATTACCGGCTCAAAATTAAAAAACTAGAGATATTTGTGCGGAACGATAGCACGCTCTTCTGTCGAACAAGCGCGCAAAAATGAAATGAGAACATTTTTATTCAGCCAGTAACATTAATCTACTTAAAAAAATACTAATAATTGAAAATATAGTGGCAGAAATATCTAGCGTTGCCATCATCATATATCATACATTCTGTCAAGAAAGTACCGGGAATTATCGATTTAAATCTGGCGGGGCAATGAGGCAGGTAAAAAATTTTTGTCCTAAGTTGGTACCACTGTCCTTAATTACTATGCCAAGCTTGAGCGGGATCTGTCAACTAGTGTGTTTGCAACAGCTGATTAAGTCAGTCGATGTCAGAGTGCGTGCCGATTTTTACTATGGGTGATTACGTTGAGCAAAGAATTTGTTTAAAGTTTTGTGTTGCAAATGAATTTTCGTGTGCCGATGCATTGAAAATGTTGCAAAAGGCCTTTGGTGATAATGCTCTATCAAAAAACTCGTGCATATCAGTGATACAGAGCCTTCAAGGACGGTCGTGAAGTGGTCGCCCATCGACGGCTTCGATCGAAGATAACGTCGATAAAATTAAGGAAAGGTTGCTGGAAAACCGTCGTACCAGCTTGAGAGAGATAGCACATGATCTTAAGATATCCCACGAGTCCGCACGTACGATTTTGATTGATATTTTGGGCATGAGAAAGGTGGTCGCACGACTCGTACCGAAAGACCTGAATTGTCTTCAAAAACGTCATCGCGAACAGGTTGCTTCAGACATGCTGGATCGCTGTAATTCCGATTCTACATTCATGGAACGCATTATAACTGGTGATGAGACCTGGGTCTACGAGTACGATATGCAAACAAGCCAGCAATCATCGGAATGGGTGGCAAAAAATGAGCCGAAACCGAAAAAACCACGCCAAAGCCGCTCGAAAATGAAGGTGATGCTCATTGTTTTCTTCGATATCCGTGGCGTGGTGCACTACGAATTCATTCCAGAGGGTCAGACGGTAAACAAGGAGTATTACCTAGGCGTTATGAAACGTTTGCGTGAGCGTATCCGTAAGAAGCGGCCAAATTTGTGGGCGAACAACTCATGGATTTAGCATGACGATAACGCGCCTTCTCACCGAGCTACTATTGTGACTGACTTTCTCGCCAAAAACTCAACAAACGTGCTTCAGCAACCACCGTATTCGCCGGATTTGGCTCCCTGCGACTTTTTCCTCTTCCCAAAACTAAAATTGCCCCTTCATGGCACCCGTTTTGAGTCGATTGAAGCCATAAAACAAAATTCGGCGCGAGAGCTAAAGTCCATCCCGGAAAGCGCCTCTAAAAAATGTTTCGATAATTGGAAGTGCCGTTGGCATAGATGTATTGGAGCAAATGGAGCCTATTTTGAAGGCGACCCAATAAATTTTGACGATTAAATGTAAAAATGTTGTTTTAATTGAAAATTCCCGGTAATTTTTTGACAGAGTAGTATATCAGGAATTATTTTCAAGATCTTGAGTGAATCAGTAAATTTTAAGAGTTATGGAGACGGAGATACTGCTAACACTAACGTGAAAATTTTTTCTTAGAAATGAAAGAAGAATAGCATAAAACACCAGGACAGCAATTAAGCGACCAGTATCAGAAATCAGAACGAAAAAGCGGGGCATATGCGAGCCCAAACTTATTGAAGTAGAATATCTAGAATGTTAATGAGTAGGATGAAATAGAGATATTACTATTAGTAATGAAAATAAGCAGTTCTAAAATAATGAAAAATGAAATATATTTTTTTGTAAATAGCCTTCTAATTATTTGAATCTGCTCCGAGTTGAGTGAATATGTACATAAAAATATTTCCGTGTTTGAATATCTGATTACGTTCTGTCACATCCATTTCATTATGATGATCCAGAAAAATTGGTTATTTGTAAAGTCCTGTTGCAGCATCCAAGCGGAAAACCACTGTAAGATTAGAATTTTTCCAATTGTCATATAATTCAGCCAGAAAAATGCATACATTTTCAACTGTAGGTTAGATACTGTCTATTCTTGTGACTCTTTATTTGACCATTAAATTATTGCTAATGGAAACAGATAAAAATGTCGACGCAATAAACTCGGGTTCCTGCATTCTGATGCGCGATAGCATGCTACGTGGTCACGTAGCCGAGATACGAGTATCAACCCAAAGTATGCTAATTCACCACAATAATATACAACAATGGGATAATGCTAACAGATAGCTTTATTTATTCGTACGTTGCGATAAGTCTTCATAAACAAACTCCGCCGTGTATTTCGTACATGATTTGTCAGCCGGTGATTTATAGGATGACAAAATTTGAATATCACAAACGAGTTCGGAATTATCCCTGTCGCCAAAAGAGTTTGTTAGTATGCAAGATTATATTGCTGTTAACTCTGCACAAAATTTCAGTGTGTTCTGTTCAGAATTGAGTAATTTCTGCAATTTTTCGACAGTATTCATTGCTCCCATGAAAACACAAAATAATTTGCTCTTAAATACAGCAGTAAATATTAACAATTTTAATTGTCAACTACTCGAATCACAATGCTCTACAAATAAGAAATATTAATCAATTGATTCATTAATGAAATGCAGGTTGGTATTTCAACATTATTCTAAGTGTACAAACGCACATTTCGTCCATCTCAAAGGACATCTTAAGAGTACAGGTGATACATTCTGCTTTTAAATTTATAGTTTCTGAAAATAGTATACAGATGTTATTCTTTTCTGACCTATAAAAAAAAGTATTCCAATCAGGATGAAACATCAAACTACTGTCTACAGACGTTAAGTTACTAGTATGTATTTTCACTGGTACTAAAGCTATCCCATAAACCATATTTTATTCCTATCGATTATTATAAAGTATTTGAATATTTTCATTTTTGAACTTACAAGTAACAACAATTTTACTTCCACTAAGTTTTATTGTTACAACAATTGTTTTTTCATACCATGACTTTAATATGAGTATTTACCATATATAAAAGTATGAAACCGAAATTTCCTTATATATGTTACCAGCCATCAGCTTAGCGACCGCAAGACTGCTTTTGCAGCGCCATCATCCCCCTATAACAGATGATGAAAACTTTTTACATACCACTACTCAACTTCCATACACCGTTATATTTTTCTACCACCTCAAACATGTCGAGCTATCTGCTGTTATCATTGGAAGGAAACTGCTGCAGAATCGCATTGAATACTCAAAGCTTACGGTAAAACACATTGTTCCGGAATACTTCCTCAAATGGACATTAGATATTGTTCCGTCTCATTAGAGACGGACCTGTCGTTCGAAAATATTCTGTCATTCGATACTTAGGTCTTTTACGTTGATATGCGATCTAGCAGTTTTAAGATTGTTTCAGACTGTTTAGTTTTACTCGACACTTCTTATATATGGCCTTAGAAAACATGGAAAGTCAATTAGAGATTTGGATATATTTATGCTTGTTAATTTCGCATGACACAGCATTCGAAATTATAAACTAATTATAATATTATAACAATCAAAGTTATCGCATGTAGCAGTAGCTACATTATGCACTATCATTCGGATAGTCAAATTTGTTGTACGTAGCTTGTGACATTTGGGTCCAAGCTATCGCGGTTATCATTGATATATAGTAATCCAGTCGATTGCCAAAGTATTGGCAAATTCATATGTTGTTAGTGTAATAATAATTCCTTTAACTTGTTTTATATACAGTAAACCAAAATTATAGTTCGCTGTTGTCATAGTGTAATACAAGTGTTTTACTTTAATTCCTTAACATTTTCGTTGGTTTATCTTATTGGATGAACAAAGCTAGTTCATCATCGTGATAACTACCAGCAAGTGCCCTTGAAGTAAAATTCTTTGCTAATAAACAAAAATACAGTCCACTAGAAGCCATTGGAATTAATCAACGAGATTAATTAATTTGCAATTGTCTGTTATTTCAACACACTGAAATAATAGGCCAATACTACGGTAAACTAACCGTGGTACGAAACAGATATAAAAAATACTTATCACACAGCCGTGAATGTATTTTTACTCGAAAAATTTCTGTTTGGTAAGTGCTCCGTGTAAAGAATTGCTTGGTATGTAGAGATACCTTTTTGAATTCTTCGAAAGTAATTGATTAAACTTTAACCAATTAGTATGCAAATTCTTGGTTGAGCATTCTTCAAATGGGGGTGAAAAGGGATGTACATTAGACTTAAATGTTTTATTCACAGCCTAAAATACATATAATACAAGTTCATAGAGTTGAATTATTTTACCCAAATGGAGGGAGTTGTTTCGTGACCAGATGTGGAATGTTATCCAGCTCGTAGAGACCATGTAGAGAATTGTCAGCGGAAGTACATATAATACAATACAATTTTGAGTTGTTGACCCAGATTGAGGTGGATACACTATCTTAATCCTGGAACAGTTCTTCCTTGAGTTTTTTCTATTGTTGTTCACGACACAGATTTCAATTTTATTGGTTTCACTTTTGAGTTCACTTTTCACAACATACTATCTATAATAATTACAAATGAATAATGTAGATAATACATTCACCTCCAGGCCTTTAGTTCGTTATGAGTAACTGAGAGAGAGTATAGCAGTGCAATACCTTTTTCGCAGATGATAATGATAAAATACATAAATAGTGGAATTACGCCGATATCTGCACAGAACAGAAGTTTCTGATCATTCAGGGCTATCCTAGCACCATTAAGTGCTAGGATCAGTCAGTTCCTGGCGGTCTTGAAGATTTATGACGAAATTGTTGGAAGCAAATCATAACTTCGGAAGTTATTACAAAAAAACTAAATTATAGGAGTACCATGTTGTGGCACATATCTTAGTAGGAGGCGGGGGGCGTCGTAGAAAAAAAATGAAGCATTATTGACTCGTCTTTATAAACTTTATTCACACCTTGAAAAGAGTCACGTTGTGCCAGGTCACCTGTATACAATATGTATATGTAATTTTTTTCCTTATTATGACACTCAAAAGAGATTACAAATGTGATAATGCACTCAACTCTACATATGAGTTACTATACGTTGTTGTCAATCATCGGATAGTTCTAATATTAAGAACACACAATAACAAAATCAAACAATAGCTTTAATGAATAATTCTGATCAAAATCCACTTGCTGTATACACGTGTCTGATAATATCTTTGAAATAGACATCCTGAATTTCAATTTGGGGTTATCAACAGATATGTCACAGAAGCATCTGAATTCTTTTTCTTAAGAATTTCTGCGCATGCTCAAAATTTTTCATATATTCTTCACGAAATTACACTGGGAAAAATTTTCTTGCTCTCTGAAAGCGATTACACTCTTGTTTAAATAATTATACAGTGTGTCCCAGAAGTCGACGTCAAGCCGGAATCGGGTAAAAAGCTGAGTCATAGTAGTCATCAGACAAAAATTTTGAAATATTTAAGTCGTGAATTTTTCAAATTATATTGCATTTTTTATTATTCTTGAAAATGCACACCCTTTTGCTACAATTTTTTACTTTCTTCAAATTTTATTTTTGCTATGTTATCCCGAATAATGTTTTTGTAACCTGTGATCTTCAATTCTGAACCAATTACTTTAGCTAGGAAAATAATGTCACTTTTTGCCGAACCAAATATTCAAAATTAATATTTCGCACAACTTAAACTGACTGTACTGAAAAAAACTGGACTATTTCAGTTTGGCAAATTACTTTAAAAGTTTGCGCATTCATTAGGGATTCTAAAATGGTATTACACTTACTACATTATTCCTTGGATCGGTCGAAAAAGCGGTCTTTCTTAAAGAAACACAGTTTCGAACAATTTCTTCAAACTTTCCAAAAATAATTGTAGTGCATCCAATACTTTTAGAATCTGGTTTGAAAAGGATAGGGGGAGTCCTGCCATAAAATGTGAGTGAGACAGGTAGTGACGCCACTATTTGGTATTGGCACACGTAAACGCAATACAAATCAGTACGCGACGCCCCTTCGTCTACTTTCCGTATTTGATCGTGTTATTTGTGTACTTACGACTTTTGGCTTCGCTTATTAGATTTTTTGTTTGTGATTTTAATAGTTTTGATCTCTTTACGACGAACTTTGATTTTACCTATACCAACCTGTAATTGTGTATTGCCACCATATCTGTGTATACCACACAGGAATATGCCAACATGCACCTCATTTATGGGTAATGCAGATGTAACGCTAGTGCAGCTTTGAGAATGTATCGTGAGAGATACCCTAGTGCTGATCGTTATCCAAAAAATAGAGTTTTTACTAATGTTACCGTCTAATCTTCACAGTGGGCCGACTTCCAAACAAAGTGCATTACCTTACAACGATATTGTGCTTCAAACAGTTGAGGAAGATCCAAATACTTCGCTACGTGAAATTCAGCGAAGCACAGGAGCGTCCAGAAGTAGAGCTCACCGACTATTGAAAAAACATAAGCTCCGCCCATATCATGTACAGCGAGTACAAGCTCTGTTACCTCGGTATTATGAACCTAGGGTTGCGTTTGGCCAAACCATGCTACAAAAAAACCGGGAAGACCCACAATTCTTAAAAAAATTTTGTGATCGGATGAATCAACATTTAAAAAAGACGGTTACATGGACTTACACAATTTACACGAGTGGCACGTAGAGAATCCGAATTTAATGAGACAAGATAGATCTCAATATCGTTTTAAAGTGCATATGTGAACTATAATTTTGAACGGAAGAGTCATAAGACCCTTTGAGTTGCCAGAGGTTTTAAATGCTGAAATTTATTTAGATTTTTTACGAAATCAGTTGCCAAATTTACTTGAAGACGTGCCACTTAGTATTTTCAGAGAAATATGGTTTCAGCAAGATGACTGCCAGCGCACCTCTGAGTTAGAGAATATCTAAATGAAGAATATCCAAGCAGATGGATAGGGCGATCTGGTACAATCTCGTTGCCAGTCCCTTCACCTGAATTGAATGCCTTCGATTTTTTTCACTGAGGAGCAGCGAAAGGAAAAATTTATCCAAAACAAATTGAAAATGTAGCTGAGCTTCTGGAGAGAAAAAGGGAAGCAATGCATCTCGTCAATAACACCTGTCTGATATACCGATCTTTTTGAAGAAGATGTCGTGCACATATTGCGGCTGAAGGAGTGCAGTTTGAACTTCTTTTGTAAATTTATTATATCCTGTTATAAAACGAAACTGAATTTCTTGAAGAAAAACCCTTTTTTTGTCCAATCTAAAAAGTATTTAGTTAGTGTTATAGCATTTTAGAATCCTTATCAATGTCCTAACTTTTGAAGTAACTTGCCAAACTGATGTGTGGTACAATGTTTTTCAGCACAGTCAATTGAAATTGGGCGAAATTTTAATTTTGAATACTTGGTTCGGCAAAAAGTGACATAATTTTCTGGAGCTGGAGCAATTGGCTTAGAATATAAGATTAGAGGTTACAGAAGCACTATTCGGGATAACATAGGAAAAATAATATTTGAAAAGAGTAAAAAATTGTAACAACAGGCAGAAATCATCACAGGTGTGCATTTTCTTGAATAAAAGCAAGTGCAATATAATTTTAAAAATACAGGACGTGGATTTTCTTTCATATTTTTTTGATGGCTATTATGACTAAACCTGTTTCCTGATTCAGGCTGGATGTCGACTTTTGGGACACCTGTATGAATTGTGGATTCGAGTCTATTCTATGAAAGTTATAATTCAGAATTAATACAAAAACATCAAAAGTCACTAAATATATTGGAAATATATATTTCATCAATACAACATCAATATTTGTCTGCAAAAACATTCATTTTCCTTTATATGGTTTATAGCATGTTTATTTAAATTTTCACCTAACTGTGAAATATTAAACAGACTAAAGATGTGATAATATATTAAACTCTAAATATAAGCTTTTATACGTATTTAACTGAGAATGAAATAAAATAAAAAGATCAAAACATACCTTTCAGAAAAATTCCGAAAGGAATATTTTTCTAGACAAATATAAATATGTACTACATATTTCCATTATATGTAGTAAAATTTTTTCAGATATCTGATATTTTTAATTCTAAATTAGAGCTTTCACCAAGTAGAAATGAAGCGATAACTCATATAAACATTTAATCTTTTTGAATGTGAGTCAATACTTGAAAGAAGTAAATTTAAATTACTTTTTATTCAGAATTATGTATTCTAACTTATTTAATTATATACTGAAACTATACACAAAAATGTCAAATTGATATCCTGATTTATAATCAATATAAAATATTTGTCAATGTCTCGGAAAAAACCTTCTGACATAAAACGTATTAAAACAAATGTATTAACAAATACTATATTATATATATATATATATATATATATATATATATATATTTCGAGACACTGAAAAATATTTTATATATAATAGATTATATATGAGGATATCATTTTGATAGTTTTTGTATATAGTTTCAGTATATATTGTAGAAGTTAGAATATATATTTCTGAATTTAAAGTCATTCAATCTTTTGTGAAACGTTTGTTTTCGAGATCTAATTCTAATATCCGGCTAAATTCCATTAGAATATATTCTGAAATTTCAACTCTGAAGGTTGTGGATAAATCGAGATACGTGTTATTGGTTTTATTTCTTGATTTTGTACACGTCCAAACTTACTGCTTCAATGGGTGTTTATTTTTTCGTATCAAAAATATTATTGTAGCCCATAATAATTCCATAATGAAAAAAATTGTATTCACACGCAAACGATAGAGCTCACGAATGAAAGATGGTTACGATTGTGGGGTCGAATATAAGTCAATTATTGTGTTTGTGTTCAGTTCAGAATGTTTTTCTCTGAATACGCAAATTAACTTCTGCGGAATTGTTAACAACACGTGATAATAATGGTTTCATTATATCGAGGTAACCAGTCATTACTGACAGCTTTAAGCTTAATCGATGTGAAATACGTTAATGTACACTTCAAGCTTAATTGTTTGCTGAGCAAGTAATAAAGGAATAATCTGTAATTTATGAAGACTTGAAACTTGATCAAAATCTTAGTGAACGAAATATTGAAAGTTCAAATACCAGCATGAATAATTAGTAGAATTAAACTTAATAGGTCACTTCATAATTGTCATATAAGATACACAAGTAAATTTATACGGCAATACAAAATATTGCAAAACATTTGTTTCAGAAGAAATTCGCTTGCAATATTTCAATGAAATCAATAGAAATGATAACTTTCAAGTCTCTTGCTTCCCCCATTTCAATGTTAGAGAAATGTTTTCTTTGGAGGGAGGACTGCTGCTGTGGTTGCGGTAGCACTCTAACTGCTGTGCTTGCAAAATTAATTTTTTCAATCTGCTCATCTTGTGATTCCCCTGAAATATTGCACGATAATGAGCGTCATCCCCCTACATTCAAATAATTTCATTTTATTTATGTATTTCTACTTCCAAATTTCATATCGATCAGATTAAAGTTCTGAAAATATTGGCTACAATAAGAGGAAAACTCAAGAAAGATTAATTCCGGTATAAGAGTGCAAAACTGAAGAGTTCTCCCACAATAACAGATCCACACACATAGGAATCATTTTTGCAGTCAAGTACCACTTTAAAATGTCAATTATTAAAGTTATTATAAAATTTGCATTACTCCATAATGTCCCAGAAAATTCATGTGGGCGTTGAAATAGAATATGTTTTAAGTGAAAGAATATAAGAACGGATTTAATCTGTTAGTCTTCTACAATTTTAATTTCAACAAAATTTTATTCAAAAAACTTTTAGAATTAAATTAATGTCTACAATGAGCACCGCTTATATTTAATAGACGTATATAATTAAAACTCAATATATAATGTGAAATGGAATAAATAAACCAACAGATTATCATTAGAATTAATAAATAAATATTTAAAGGAGACAAAATTTTGTTTCTGATCTTACCATTATGAAGACCAATTGCTTTTCAAAAACATGAACACAACTTAAGGACTTCTCAAAAAATATAATTCATTTGAAATATATAATATACTAGCTGACCCAGCGAACTCCGTTCCGCCTTAAAGGCAATAAATAAGCAGATTTTCGAATTTATTAATTTTTTTTTTATTAAAAAATACAAAAACAATTAAGTACCTACATTAATCATTCATTATTGTTTCTGTATTTTAGTACATAGGTTGCTCTTCACTGAAGTACCTTGTGATACACGACATTTTTTGTTTTATTATCGGGCGCAAAAACAAACAACGCAGATGGTCTTCCGATCCGTGAACATGCCACATATAATTGACCATGGAAAAAACATGGATGTGCTAGATTCAAACCACAAACTTTTAAGGATTGGCCTTGTGATTTCTTGATGGTCATGACAAATGCAAGACGGATCGGAAATTGAGGTCTTTTAAATACAAATGGCATATGAATGAGAACTTCCTCACCTTTGAAATTTCCTTTCAGTATCGTCGCGTAAATTACATTGTTCATCAATTTTCTAACCACCAAACGCGTACCGTTGCACACTTTTGGTTGGTTTATGTTTCGAAGCATGATTACTACGGAGCCAACCTTTAGGCGTAAATTGTGCGGTGGTAAGCCAGACACGTCCAAAGAGTTTAAAAATTCAATTGGATAGTTGGTGGCTTCATCTTCATTTGTGACGCACTCAATAGGTTTGAATGAATGCATTGTTCCAATGATCTTATTTTGAATTATGTAGTTCAGGTCATCTACATCTTTATTCTTAGCTGCTAAAATTGCTCGCTCACTCAACCAATCATTATTTTTGTAATAAGAAATAATGTTTGGAAATACATTGTTGATAAGTTCGTCTTTTGATGAGACAAAATTACAGAAATTAAATTGAAATGATATCAATCCGCTCGATTCATCGACAGGTAATTGACCATTACCGATAGTCAGCAACTGCTCAGAGAAATCTTCAGCAGATGTATCATTAAGCAATGAAACTCTCATGTTTGTTGTCAGCTGCAGTTTCTCCACATAGCGCCATAGATTCGACGATTTGAGGCAAACCTTTATTTCGTCGGCAGCCGTAGATCTTGGAATTACTGGCAGTGTTTGGCGGAAATCGCCAGGCAGTAAAATCATTGCTCCTCCAAAACATCTCGAGTCATTGCGTAAATCTTTCAATCTTCGGTTTTCCCAGTTCCACCGGGAGCATCTAAAAAATAAAATCTGCCAGATCCATCGTTCACTATTTTCATGAGCCTACCGTAGGCATATTTTTGTTGTTGATTTAAAAGGGGAACTGTTCTATCAACCATTTCTCGTAATGTTTCGAAATCGTATTGGGCTTCGCGTCTCAATTCTTGATCAAATGAGTCGTGCATTGGCAGTCAGATTTTAATTTTTGTTTAAAAACACGTGCAGTGATATCATGGCGATGCATCGATGTTTGACCTGGCAACAACAAACTTTGAATTTCATCCCAGTTTGGATTACACGTAAATGTGATAAAAAGATCTGGTCGGCCATATGCACGTACGTAAGCCATGGCGTCTTGAATATACTCTTGCATATGACGCGGACTACCAATGCATCATCACACATGGCAGAATATATGCGCTACCGATGTTGTTGATGTCATTAGTTGCATCTACGTTACCAATAACGGCGTCACGCAAATGAATGTACTCCTCAGCACGAAGTTTTGTTTGATTAAATTTTATATATCGTAATCTCTCACTTTCTATTTTAACGTACATATCGACAATATACTGAGAAAAGAGCTGTCTGCATCGGAGAATGGTATTGTCTTCATTAGCACGAATCATCAATCGATATGCGTAGAAGTTCATAGCACTAACTTTCTTGATCAGTTCTTCACCTGCAAATAAATACATATATGAGAGATACAGAAATTATTTGAAAAAAATTATCTGTAAGATAGTCTATAAGTTGTACCTGTAGTTGGATTCCTTTGTTTAATATTTAAATGGTATCCATCTTCTTCTTCCCAAAATATCAACGGATACTGCAATGCATCGTAAGAACGATGATTGTCTTGAATTATTTGCATCGTATTATCTCTGCGTTGAATGCGAATATCCCGACGTTCACATGGGTCACCAGCCATAACAACTGTGACTTCATTAATAGTTGGAACAAAATATGTGCCTGCGTGCTCTCTATAGGGCACTTTGTCTGCTTTAATGATAATGGCGTAGTTTTGCAGTCTGTTAGAAAAAGTCTCAACAATTGCAACAACTGGTTATGGTTTTGCAAAAATGTTTCCAAAATGTCCACAATTTCATTCAATTTTTTTTTTCTTATGACTTAGTTTTAATTTTAATTTGTTTAGTGTATATAATATTTAATAATTTTTTTATTTAATTTTTTATTATTTTTTTTTATTTCAAACATAAATAAATACAATGTTTATGACCTACACAAATAAATTTATAGGTTAGGTTGGTTGTTCTATAACTCACGTGTAAATTTTATAAATAATTTATACAAAATATACTTACTTCAATTCCACTCTAAATTCGCAAAAATTATCGTTTTTTAGGCACACTTAAAAACTCTTCAAACATCAATTACTATTCGTAGTTGAAATTTTAATCAGCACACGACTTGAACAAACACAATAATAACAACAAAATTTCAGATATTTTTCTAAATATGATCGCAGCACTAACTATCGGGACTAACTGAAACTAATATAGAATAATGCTGCGATGACAGCGCAGTCTATCGGATCGAAACTAAAACATTTCCAAAAACTCTTCAAACATCAATTTCTATTCGTAGTTAATATTTTAATTAGCACGCGACTTAAACAAACACAATAATAACAACAAAATTTCAGATATTTTTCTAAATATGATCGCAGCACTAACTATCGGGACTAACTGAAACTAATATAGAATAATGCTGCGATGACAGCGCAGTCTATCGGATCGAAACTAAAACATTTCCAAAAACTCTTCAAACATCAATTTCAATTCGTAGTTGATATTTTAATTAGCACGCGACTTGAACAAACACAATAATAACAACAAAATTTCAGATATTTTTCTCAATTTGATCGCAGCACTACCCATCGGGACTAACTGAAATTAATATAGAATAATGCTGCGATGACAGCGCAGTCTATCGAATCGAAACTAAAACATTTCCAAAAACTCTTCAAACATCAATTTCAATTCGTAGTTGATATTGTAATTAGCACGCGACTTGAACAAACACAATAATAACAACAAAATTTCAGATATTTTTCTCAATTTGATCGCAGCACTAACTATCGGGACTAACTGAAATTAATATAGAATAATGCTGCGATGACAGCGGAGTCTATCGGATCGAAACTAAAACATTTCCAAAAACTCTTCAAACATCAATTTCTATTCGTAGTTAATATTTTAATTAGCACGCGACTTAAACAAACACAATAATAACAACAAAATTTCAGATATTTTTCTAAATATGATCGCAGCACTAACTATCGGGACTAACTGAAACTAATATAGAATAATGCTGCGATGACAGCGCAGTCTATCGGATCGAAACTAAAACATTTCCAAAAACTCTTCAAACATCAATTTCAATTCGTAGTTGATATTTTAATTAGCACGCGACTTGAACAAACACAATAATAACAACAAAATTTCAGATATTTTTCTCAATTGGATCGCAGCACTACCCATCGGGACTAACTGAAATTAATATAGAATAATGCTGCGATGACAGCGCAGTCTATCGGATCGAAACTAAAACATTTCCAAAAACTCTTCAAACATCAATTTCAATTCGTAGTTGATATTGTAATTAGCACGCGACTTGAACAAACACAATAATAACAACAAAATTTCAGATATTTTTCTCAATTTGATCGCAGCACTAACTATCGGGACTAACTGAAATTAATATAGAATAATGCTGCGATGACAGCGCTGTCTATCGGATCGAAAGTAAAACATTTCCAAAAACTCTTCAAACATCAATTTCTATTCGTAGTTAATATTTTTATTAGAACGGGATAAAAAGTATCCTATGTCCTTCTCCTGGCTCTAAACTACCTCCCTGCCAATTTTCAGCTAAATCGGTTCACCCTTTCTTGAATTATAAGTGAAGTAACTAACACGACTTTCTTTTATATATATACATTTAAATATTCAAATAAGTTAATTAAAAAATCTCTCAAAACATGCACTATGTCTTCAAAAAACAATTATACTTCTGATAATCTCTTCATCGGCCCTAAATAAAATTCCAAATATCAAAATCAAATAACTATCACTATATCTCACCTCTACGTGTTAACAGGATAAATTGCTTTAAACAGACTAACTTTAAAATTCAAGATAGTCTATGTTCTTAACAAAATCACAGAAAAGTGTAAGGATTATAAGGTTATCTTTAAACCATTGACATTCTATAATGAGATTTATTAAAGCCTAAATATAATTATATATTATGTATAAAATAAAATAGAAAAAGGCTTTTTACTTGAAAATCGAAATATTACATTATTCTACTACAATTTTAATTTCAGAAAAATTTTATTCAAAAAACTTTTAGAATTAAATTAATGTCTACAATAAGCACCGCTTATATTCAATAGACGTATATAATCGAAACTCAATATATAATGTCAAATGAAATAAATAAACTAACAGATATATTGGTTTAAAGATAACCTTATAATACCTTACATATATGGTTTGAAGATAATCTTATAATACCTCAGACTTTACTAGACTATCTTGAATTTTAAAGTTAGTCTGTTTAAAGCATTTTATCCTGTTAACACGTGGAGGTAAGATATAGTGATAGTTAGTTGTGTTTGATATTTGGAATATTATTTAGAGCCCATGAAGAGATTATCAGAATTATAATTGTTTTTTGAAGATAAAGTGCACGTTGGGAGATATTTTTGAATTAACTTATTTGAATCCTTAAATATATTAAATATTTCAAATGAATTATATTTTTTAAGAAGTCCTTAAGTTGTTTTCATGTTTTTGAAACGCAATTGGTGTTTATGATGGTGAGATCAGAAACAAAATTTTGTCTCCTTTGAATATTAATTTACTGATTTCAATGGATTTTTCATATCCGTTGGTTTATTTATTCCATTCGAAATTATATATTGAGTTTTTTGATTATATACGTCTATTAAATATAAACGGTGCTTATTATAGACATTAATTTAATTCTAACAGTTTTTTGAATAAAATTTTTTTGAAATGAAAATTGTGAAAGACTAACAGATTAAATCTGTTCTGATATTCAAATCTTGTTATATTTCTTCTGTCAAGTAAAAAGCCTTTTTTTATTTTATTTTATATATAATATATAATTATATTTAGGCTTTAATAAATCTCATTATGGAATGACAATGGTTCAAATATAATCTTATAACACCTTACACTTTTTCGTGATTTTGTTAAGAATATAGACTATCTTGAATTTTAAAGTTAATCTGTTTAAAGCAATTTATCCTGTTAAACACGTGGAGGTGAGATATAGTGATAGTTATTTGATTTTGATATTTGGAATATTATTTATGGCTGATGAAGAGATTACCAGAATTATAATTGTTTTTTGAAGATATAGTGCATGTTTTGAGGGATTTCTGATTTAACTTATTTCAATATTTAAATATATTATATATTTCAAATAAATTATATTTTCTGAAAAGTCCTCAAGTTGTGTTCATGTTTTTGAAAGTTGGTGAAAATTGGTGTTCTTAATGGTAAGATCAGAAACAAAATTTTGTCTGCTTTAAATATTAATTTATTAATTTTAATGACTTTTTTATATCTGTTGGTTTATTTATTCCATTTGACATTATATATTGAGTTTTGATTATATACGTCCATTAAATATAAGCGGTGCTTATTGTTGACATTAAGTTAATTCTTGAAGTTTTTTGAATAAAATTTTGTTGAAAATAAAATTGAAGTAGACTAACAGATTAAAACTGTTTTGATATTCAAATTTTGTTATATTTCTTCTATCAAGTAAAAAGCCTTTTTCTATTTTATTTTATGTTATAAATTCTATTTCCTGCTTATAAACACTAATTTTTGAATATATATATTGAGTTTGAAATAATTGTAAAGTTATATAACAGATCAAACAGTTAAATGTGTTATTAGCTATTTCCAATTTTCAATTCGGAATCAAAAGCAATATGATAGAATGCTTTTCTTTACCTGAAGGATACAAATTCGCAAATTCTTCGTATGCAAATATTTCTTCAACAAATAATGTTTCTTTCATCTGTTCCTTATGGAAAGTATCCCGATTAAGCCTCTTATACAAACAGAATTCGAAAAAATCTCTCCGCAATTTCATAGTGAAGTATTTAAAAGGTGCACGTGAGAGAACAGTTAACATCAAACCACTCCAAGATAGGGAAAAACTTCGCATTTCCGCTTAATGGTCATAATAAATTCAGTTGGAAACTTAGCATGTACCTTCCTACTCCAGAGCCCAGGAAAATACACGGAATGTATGAGGTTTTTCAAGGCAGATTCACGTTTTGATGTTTTGTTTTTTACGAGTCGTAGACGGTTGCTGCGTTCGCGAGAACCGTAGACTATTATCCTAGTTCATGGGGCAATTTACTATTCTTTTATGCAACGTTTTTGATGTTCACTTCATTTTATCCATACGCCGAGGACATAGAATCATTTTTCAAATTGTTTGTGGACACCAATGTGGGTCAAACATTTCTTTCACATTGTGAGTGTGGTATCTTGATAGCCTGATGTTAAAAAAGCAAATTGCTATTTAAGACAAAATCATTGAGAGAATATTCATAGATTACCTTTCCAAATCTGAAGCGAAATAAATATACTGATATTAAAAATTCTTATCAGAAATTAAAACAAATTTACTATAAATATATATAGTCATGGAATTTACAGTTAAAATAAATAATTACATAAATTTATTAAGGAAAAGACTCACCGTTGTATATAAGTTGACTCGTGAGAGTGTAACCAGACCAAAACCAATTAAATAATATCCATTCTGATAGAAATATTAATAATTCAATTCATAAAAAATACTCACTCATATTATGAAGAAAAAACATATTCAGAGTACATAACGACTATTTCAGTAAAAATTCTTTGAACGGTAATTAAAAAACAGTAATATTGTTGACAGTTTATCAATAAAATTCACAGGGAGATTTCAATTTACAATTTTTCAATGTAAAAACAGCCAAGGTTACAATAAATAGAAGTAATTTGAATTTAGATATCTAGTTTGAAATTGATGAATGAATTGTTGATAAGATTTGTTACTATCATGTATTATATATAAACTTTGGTGAAATTATTGATAAAGAACAAGCTAAATTAAATATAACTCACCAGAATGAGGTAAATAGAATAAATTTGATAAAAATTCAATGAATTCAATGAGAGATAATTTCTACGTCAGATATTTTCAAATGATTAATGTAAATGATATCCTGCAAGATGTTTAGGCATCAAGTTTTGAAATTCAATTTTTCGTGATTACTACAAATAGGACAGACACAGAAAAATTGAAACAGTCTCCATATATTCAGAGTAGTGTCCATGTCGGTCCATAATTAAAAAAGTTCCAAAAAAAGGATGATCATCTAAAAAAGAAGATTATTTGGTTATTGTGAATTGGAATTGAATCCAGAAAATACGTTACATGAGTGTTGTGAATGGAAACATCCCCAATAACATTCAAGAATATATCAATTTATATCCATAAGAAGCAATCAACAAAGTGAGCTGGGAAATCCAAACATGCCGGAAATATTCTACAGGAAATAAAACAAAATCCTGAAATGAGCAAATCCAACATCAAAGGAACATTGTTAATGGACAATTAAACTTACCAAAGGTAGAAATTAGTTTATTTATGTAAAGTTTTCCAATTTAAAATTCAAAACAAATTATTGCTTTTTTACGTTACAATTATGTTACGATATTTAGATAGGGTTAGGTTAGAACATAGAATAAGATAGATAGATTAGATAGGTTATAATCACTGATTATAATATTTCAAATTACTTTGATATAATATATTTAAAAAAAATTCAACCTATTAAAAATTCAAATTGAACCCTCCCTTAAAAATAAAATCAAGTTGAATAAAATTTAAATTATTCAAGAAAAAAATTATAATATTAAGAGCTACCTGGCAACATTGAATACATGCAACTAGATACAAGGGTGATCTAATTAGTATGCATTCTGAAATTATATATTTAAACCATATCAAATTGACTCCACTAACATGGAGTAAAAGCAAATTATAAAAATTTCAATTATTTTTCGATTAATTATTTATATATATATATATATATATATATATTTATATTATATATATTATAATGGAATAACAAATTAAATTTTTAATATTCTTTTACTTTTTTCTACCCCACTTTAGTGGAGCCAATTTGATATGGTTTAAATATATAATTTCAGAATGAATACTAGTTAGAGCACCCTTGTATCTAATTACTTGTATTCAATGTTGTCAGCTAACTCTTAAGATTATAATTTTGTTGTTGAATAATTGAAATTTAAATATTATTAAATTTGATTTGATTTTTTAGGGAGGGTTCAATTTGAATTTCTAATAAGTTAATTTTTTAAATTATATATTATATTATCTGAAAATAATTTGAAATATAATAATCAGTGATTAATAATCTAAATTCTAATTATTTGATTGATTCGGTTTTTACTTGGTGGAAACTCATTTTAAAAAAAATATTTATATGAGACAGTAATTTGTTTCCACAAAAATGTTTGTACCTTTACAACAATTGTTTCAACACGATCTGGCTTCTTCAGGTATTACAAGACAGTACAATGTTATACCTGAAGAAGCCACATCGTGGTGAAACAATTGTTGTAGTAGTACAAACATTTTTGTGGAAATAAATTATTGTCTCATATATATTTTTTTAATTATATTCTAATTCTATGTTCTCACCTAAACCTATCTAAATATCGTAACGTAATTCCAACGTAAACAAGCAATGATTTGTTTGTGAATTCAAATTGGAAAACTTTACATGAATTAACTTATTTATACCTTTGGTAAGTTTAATCGTCCGTTAATAATGTCCCTTTGATGTTGACTTTGCTCTATTTCACGATTTTGTTTTGTTTCCTGAAGAACATTTCCGGAATGTTCGGATCTCTCAGCCCACTTCGTTGATTGCTTCTTATGGATTCGAATTGTTCGATTCTTGTTATTTGAGATATTTCCATTCACAATACTCAGCTAACGAAATTTCTATATCACATTTCTATTCACAATAATAACATTAATTTATTTTTAGGTTTTGGAACTGGATTATTGAAGAGAAAAAAGTTATATTTTGTAACAGACCGATATGATATCTGCTCTCGTAATTTTAAGACTGATTCAATTTTTCTGTGTCTTTCGTTTATAGTTTTCATGAAAAATTGAATTTCAAAACTTACTAGCTTCTGTCAAAATTATTGAAAAATGATGCTTTCGATGATTTTACAAAATTTGCAATATTTCTTGGTTTGAAATTACTGTTGAAAATCAGCCTATTTACTGAACTACCTTTTGATGTATGTTTCATGTTAATCAGAACAGTGAAAGTCTTGCTTTTCATCCGTGAAGTATTTCAAGTGTCAAAAATTAACAAAGTTTAACTTCTAATGCTTATAACTTATAAATTACTTAATATTTCTTATGAAATTGATTAAATTTCTTCAGCTGAAATGCTATTACAATTCTTTTGATGCTTAAATATCTTGAAGGATATCTCTCACATCAATAATTTCAGAATATCTGACGTTGATGTATCTTTCATTGAATAAATCGAATTTTGATCAAATTTGTCTGGTAAGTTATATTTAATTTAGCTTGTTCTTTGTCAATAATTTCACTGAAGTTTGTATCTGATTCATGATAGTAACAAATCTTTGCAACAATTTGTTCATCAATTTCAAACTAGATATCTAAATTCAAATTACCTCTATTTCTTGCAACTTTGACATTCTTTACATTGATTAATTGTAAATTGAAATCTCCCTGTGAATTCTATTTATGAATTGTCAACAAGATTACTGATTTTTGATCACTGTTCAAAGAATTTTCACTCGACTAGTCGTTATGTACTCCTAATATGCTTTTCCTTCATAATATGAGCTTGTGAGTATTTCTATGAATTGAATTATGTATTGATATTTTTATCAGAATGGATATTATTCAATTATTTTTGGTCTGGTTATACTCTAACGAGACAACTTATATACAAGGGTGAGTCTTTTTATAAATTTGTATAATTATTTATTTTAACTGTAAATTCCATGACAATATATATATATATATATATATATATATATATATATATATATATATTATATATATATATATATATATATATATATATATATATTATATATATATGTATTATATATATATTATATATATATATATATATATATTATACATATATATATATATATATATATATATATATATATATATATATATATATATATATTATATGAATGAAATGAATGAAAATAAATGATAGATCCATATAAAATTAATCCTTGTCTAGAAAAACGTTCATTTTAATTTTTATGTCATTTTATACGTAAATTCACCCACTTGTTTAAAAACTGAAAAAAGACACAGAAACGATGAAATGCTCAATTCGAATTATACACAATAATACGGATTTCATGAGTTTTACCAGTACTCAGATAGCCGTTATATTCAGAATAAAACATAAAAACAAGATCAGAAATTTTTCCATTCAAGAAAAAATTTTGAACAAATGCTCAAACACTGACTGCTATGCCTATGTTTCTGACTGGTGATATTAGAAGTAGGAATGAGTTCGTGTGGTTTTGATAACAAAAACTCATTATTGTTTCATCTGACACCTTCAATGTAATGTGTCGTCACTCGGATTTCTTTGCAGTATACGTCATGTCGCTGTGTAAACAACAAAGTTTCTATGTGCTCTGAAAATGTCAATTTTGTACCAAATAATGAGATAATAATTAGTAATTAGTGAACCCAACAGTGAAACCAATCAAATGAACTCGGTGGAAAAGCTCAAAGAAGAACTACAAGTACCGCGCAACGTCGCTTTGCCCCGCTATTGTCTCTATCATAACTATCAACTAACTGGCTGTTTCTCACCCTGTGTTCTAAATCATGATTTCCATCGCGCTATTACTTTAATTCGGTCAACGTGTTCTTTAACATCTAACTCGACAAACAAAAGGCTTAACGTAAATCAGAGGCCGATAGGAATATACTCTTGTGTGTTTGATATCGTGAAAAATATTCGAATATTCAAGATGAAGTGAATTAGTTAAATCATGAATAAACTGTTGTTCTGAAAAGCGTCTTTGAAATTTCAACCCAAAAAAAGTGAACCATATGTGAATCAGAGGTATAATCGAACGATTATTGGACATCTAGATTTATAACCCCTAGACCTGCTTCAAACGTTCCTTTAAAATTGAGGGTGCCAATGCACCGTCCGGTTCCGTTTTTTAAAACTTACCCCGTATAAGAATTCGACACACAAGGCTCACATCTTCACATCTATTCATGGGACACCCTCCTCCGCAATATGAACTATGTCAAGAAGTTATTACTTTAGAACATATCCTATTGTATTGTGCTCCGAAAGTTGTGCACAGAAAATGTCGAAGAATTGATGGAAAAGCTAAAAATATCGAATTTGTTTCATCAAATTTAGATGGCAGATTGTTTGACTTGAAGGTTCTCTTTAAAAATTTTGGATTTTTCGCTATCTCATTGTTTTCTGTATATGTATATGTTATTGTATATGTTATTTAATTTTATTATATATATATATATATATATATATATATATATTTATTATATATATATATATATACATTTATTATATATATATATATATATATATAAATATGTATATATATAAATATGTATATATATATATATATATATATATTTTATTCAATAATATCAACTGAACGTCTGATGGCGATATCTGAAAAAAACAAAAAAAGATGTGCTTCAATGAAAATGTTTTGTGTATTCATTGTGTAGAGCCCTGAAGAAGATTTTTGTATAAAATCGAAACTAGTCGAAGCCGTATAAAGAAGTAATTTTGTTCTAATAACGTGACCATCTTCTCGTGAAATACTCCAATCAAAAAGATCCATAAAATTTTTTGTGAGAATGGGCCGTTCAAGCGGACGACTGGAAGTAAAAATGCAAATTTCCCGAACAAAAAGATCTAGAGACTTGATATTTCAGAGTAGGTTTGGAGTCTCCATATATATTCAAGAATGGACGGAATCGATTTTATGATACCTGAATAATTCCGATTTCTAATTTCATTTTTCAGATATTTTCGAAATCACGAATTATAAAAAATTTAAATTCAATATTTGGATAACGAAGTCTCTTGCGTTATTTGAAGATCCATTACGAGAATTCTACAAAATTAGTTCTTTTCCGATCTCGGCAAGAAGGGATGAAAAGTTCTTTAGTTCAATGAATTTTTTTCGAGCTTTCTTGCCATTAGGTAATCTTAATTTTTACAAGATTTTTTTTTTCTTTTAGAGACTAGTTCTAAAATTGCAAAAAGACACTTGAATGACCTTCGGATGGAAGAAAACAAAATTAAGTTTTTTTATTAGGCATATTTAGCTTTTTCAAGACGTAATACAAAGATTTGAAATTTTCAGTGGAAATGTATTGTTACAAAAGCGCAAAAGTTTCTGACTCCATGTTAGTGCCCTTCTAGGTTCTTTGGATAAAACCGTGAACTTCCGAAAAATGGTCAAAATCTAACCACATTTGGCTACCCACCTATTTAAGAGATTGAGTTAGTTACAGAAGGTACCCAAATAATGTAATCGACGAAAGAATTGATAAAATAAATATAAGCACAAATTTTGTGCTTTACTTCAATAGACATTAATACGAATTTTCTTCAAGTAAAACTGAAGCATCCAAACATCAGATGTTATATTTTCAGAAGTTCTCTGACATAAACCAAACCTAGAAAGACATATTCTGCCTCGCCTGGAGATTATATTCTGATATCTTCGAAGACTGAAGCTGTTAAGTAGTCCTGATAATAGCCTTCGTATTTTGTGTAGGTGATGGACACCTATTAAGAAGCTGAACAACAAACCAGCACTGAATAACTTCTTACCCAGGAAATATTTAATAAAATACAATAGAGTCGCAATTCGCGATCATTCAAGTCGAAGTTTCCCCCTTCCTTTCATGAAGCAGCAATTTCTATAGGGCACAAGATGCAGTAAATTGACACCTCCTACGTCGATTTTGGCGGTTATTACTCTCAGGATGGCGTTGATGCCATAAGCCTACTTCGCCCCTGTAGAGACAATCTCCGAGATCATTAAATGGCCCGAGACTAAGTAGGTGTATTCTTGCCTGAATGAGAAATTGTTTCACGCGTCTCGAGGAGAGTACGGGACAGGGGTATCCTTTGTAGAACGGAAATGTTTTGAAAACTAAGAAACTGGGTTGGGGTAATGATTTGGTGGAGTGGGAAGTTCTCGCTCACTCTGAGTGCTCGTAAGTGTTACGTGTCAAACGGCAGAAAGGAGCAGAAGAACGCACTAAACAAGCGCGGTTCTCTCATTGTAACAAGCATGTGTTTGGATCAAAGACATTTATTGTGCCAGGTTCTTTTGATTCATGTAAATGCGAACGTTTTACAAGCTGGAATGAACTTCATTCCAAATCGACAATTTTTACCTTTTTCGTTTTCTCCTCAAGAGTATTCATTGATGAGAAATCACGAAAATTGTCTTAAGCTGTTCAAGGAATACTATATTTGGGGGTCTCAATTATCCTTTCCAACCTGTCGCAAAGTTTTTTCTCTGAACACATTCCAGAATAGAATTCTTTTCTAGGGGGTAACATCATTTTACCCTTTTATTGAAAGAAATTGAATACCTTGAGGATTTTATTTAGTTCTAGAAACACCTCTTGAAGGTAGGATGGTAAAATTGTTGAGGAAATAGAGGAATTTGAAATTATTTCCATTCAAAAATAGTAAATACCAATTTACGTTTCACAATTGGTGAAACGTATAGTCAAGTGTTTTTATTTTCCCCTTTTATTAAATTTTGAATTATGTTTCACCAAGTGATTAGCGAGAAATTAATTTCGAGATATAATAACATATAACTAGATTCCTCGAGTTCGTGGATTCTGGCATAATGTAGAACTCTTCTTGGCGACCGATAGCCTTCTAGGCTCTTCTTGGAAACAAGGCTACCACGGCATGGGTGGATGCCTTAGGCCATAACCCATAACCCACCACAGCGAAGGCTATGATAAAAAGATAGAAGAAAATTAAACTAAAACACTCTAATTTGCGCAAGCGATTTTTGTCCGTTCGCACTTGAAACATCCTACTTCGTAAAATGCCACAAAGAGCGCCAAGAAAAAGATAAATTAAACTCGTCTTTCCTGAATGAATCCCAAATTGTCAACCTGATAGTGAAGATGCAAATCCTTACTCCCTATCTATTTATTTCAACTTTACGATTAAAAAAGTGGCTCTTATTTACTATATAATAGAGTTTTACAATAAGCCTGAAGTACCAGATTTACGTTAGGACTTATCTTTGAGGTTATCCTGGAATATTGTTCTCCAAAGTATCGGAATGAATAGTGCTTACTCCAAGAATAGTTCCTATTCTGCATATAATCAGCAGGTTTTTAGTCTCTAATTGTTGTCCAAATGACCATTAGAACGTCCGGAACCAAGATGGTGCGGTAATAAGATACTCTAAACCGGTACAATAAAGATTGTCTGGTATTTAGATAATCCAGGCAAAGAGGCACTCCAGTAAGATTGTTCAGTTCTAAGAACATCAGGTACTAAAATCTCCGGTATTAAGATCTCTGGTACAAAGACAGCAAATTTTAAATCTATAAGACAGTGCCTATGCAACACGTGATCTCACTCCCAGTAACTTTAGACATTAGTAAAATTAATTACAAGTTAATGAACACGGAATGAAATATCTCGAACACAGGAATAAGAGCACGTTATTCGATCATGAGCATGAGAAGGGAAATTAAATGCATAATATAATACAAAGCAACATGTTAACCTGTGTAACCTGCAGAGAATGAAATGAATCAAAAATAATAAATGCCATTCACAAAAGCAGAAAAGATTTTATAAGGATCTACGGATTACTTACCGCCTTTTGATTAGACGTCTTATGAGAAACAATAAAAATTTAATATTCCACGATTTTCATGGATTAGGTAGGTTAATTTCATAAAAATATCACAATGTGTGTCTTCTTGTAACCCCACAATACGAAAGAAAGAAATCTGCTTCTTGCTTCTTGCAAACAATTCTACTCTACAGCCCATGCGATAATAATGTCGGGTTTCATTGCAGCAACTCCAAACTTTTTAATGGTTTTAGTGAAATCACATAATTGGAGCATTTTTTAAGGTTTGTAATTCAAATCAAAATTGGAGCGTTTTTTAACGTTGCACAATGTCGGCGTTCTTGAGCCTGGGTAGCCCAGAACTGCGCTCGGAGGTTAAAGGGTCTCGTGCTAATGCCGGGCTAGAAACCGGATCGACTGGGGAGTCAACGACTGGTCCGGACCAAGAGCGGAGTTCAGACGGTGTAAATAAGAAGCCCCTTAGGCGCGTGAGTTGCGTCCCAAATAACTCGAGCATTTAGAGAGCGTAGCAAGTAGAAGTAGGATTCCTCAGTGCTTCTGAGCTACCAGTCTAAAGTATACTGGAAACAAAGGAGACACTTCTTCGTTTTGCGTGCTGATTGGGTGTATCCCAATCCCGCGCCCATGGGTGCAGTGATAACAGACCAAGTAATTACCGAAGCAATCAAAGATTTTACTAATTCTGTACAAGTAGGAGGTGGGAGTACAACACAGGATTCTCACCCACAAAACAGGACTAGTTCTAACCGACTGCTGCTATTCTGTTGATAAAGGTGAAACGTAATAGTAATAGACCTGTGCTAGCTTTAAGGTGAGGGATACGATGACGTGTTAGATTCCTGGAGTTCGTGATTTCTGGCAACGAGTTGAACTCTTTTTGGCAACCGTTAGCCATAAGAGGCTCTTTTTGGGAACAAAGCAAGGAGGGTGAAAGCCCACAGGAGTACTTGTACTCCTGGCTAACAAAGTGGGGTTGGACTTGTGGAGGCAGTCCACCAAAACATTGGTGTACTATGAAATCAATGAGAGAATTGATAGAGCAGAATATATTAGACACACTCCTATTGGAAAGTGAAAGAAAATAACATTAAATTCAGAATTATATCTTCTGAGTACTTGAATAGTTGGAAAAAAATTTAGGGGGTGATTCCTTGTCAAAAAATAGGGTGGGTCTTTCATACAAACTTCATTCTTTTGAGCCCACCTTGCTTAGTTACAGCTCCCTTAAGATGGCTTCCGAAAAATAGTTTTTAATTTTTTTCTCAAAAACCAAAAACTGACAAGAATAAAATTAAGCAATATGCGGGTGAGAAGGCACTAAAAAAAATTGATGATGTTCCTCTTTGATTGCAAGAGGGACAAAAAAGTCACCCCTAAAACTTCTTCCGCAAGAAATTTTTTTCTATATTCCTATTTCACAATCAAAAAATTAATTTTGGATAGTTTGATCCATTCTTAGCAAATAAGGTCTCTTGTAATTTCTTGCTAAATTTCGAGGTTTTTGAGAAAATAAATGAGTTATCAACATGATAGCCTGAGGTTTCCGAACAAGAATTTATCTAGTTAGTGGATGTCATTTTGTTATGACAACTAGTTTTGATAATTTTGATTCAGGTACAATTATTGTCAGTTTTTTGCTTTTTCAGAAAAAAATAAAAACTGTTTTTAGAGGGCTGTATCTAAGCATGAGGGACTCAAAAATATAAAGTTTATATTAAAGATCCACCCTACGTTTTGCCAAGGAATCACCCCCTGAAATTTTCCGCACACTATTTATATACACCTGTATATTGAAATTAAATACAAAAACTATCAAAATGATATCTTTATACATAATATTTTTCAATGAAAAATACTTATATACGACGTATGAAACGTATTAATACAAACATATTAACAAAATTATAAAAGTATTATATGTAAGTAATCATAGAAATACAACAAAATCTTCTATTTCAAAATTCCTCAAAATAAAAGATCAAATGAAATAATTGAAAGAGAACTTTAACTTTCTATAAATCGATCCATTTCAGTTTCTAGGCTTCATCAGAAATGTACTGAATGCAGATTCAAATGGTAAGAAAATAACCAGAATTTCAAAAATAATAAATAATTAAGAAATATATTGTAGATCTATAGACTATATGAATTCAATTCATAATTAAAAAAAAAACAAATTGAAATGTGAGTCAATACTTAGAAGTAATTTAAATAACTTTAAATTAAGAATCATATCTTCCAATTTCTAGAATACATAATGAAATTATATACAAAAACTATCAATATGATATATACTAGTAATCACCATTAAATAATTTTTAATGTCTCGGAAAAAAATTATTCATTCACGACATGAAACGTATTGATAATAAAAATGTATTAACAAATCTATATTTGAAAGAAAATAAGTAAGGTAGTTTAAGAGACTCTATTGAGCTCTTAAAAATGCCCATTCCCATGGATATTTAAATAACATGCATAAAATTGAGATGAAATAAAGAAAATAGGTGAAGAATATCGATCAGAATACTTATATAAAACTTCGTGAGTAGATCACAAACAAATACTGGTAAACTAATTTTGAGGTATCTTCAATATCTCTAGATTTATCAGTTAGCTGGAAATAAGTATAATAGATGCATATAAGGCAACAACGAATGAACATATCTAGAAAATCAACATAAGCTGCAGGTTAAGCATGAAAAAGCAAAAATTTTTATGGAAACGCATATTTAAGTGAAAATTACACTAGTTTTTCGTAATACAGTTCACAATATATATTACAGTGAATTAAAAAAAAATTATTTTCAACACTTTGAGCGAAAATTATCGTCATAATATTCGATTGTGACGCTAATTTACGAATACAATAATATTTTTCAGTATTCAATCATTTTTCCTTCCTACACCCCTCACAACTAAATTGGACATTTTCGAATTTCACTTTAAAGCAACGTAGACACAAATGGATATACAGTCAAAAATCAATTAATTTCAATTTTCCATCTGCCCTACTCCTTGAATTATTTTCTCATAAGAAACGGATTACAAAGAAAGCTCTCAGAAGGATCAAAGTAATTTCAAGAGTGCACCTTTATCACGTGTTCTTCATCTTATTAGTTTCTAACACTTTAATCTAGTAAAAGAGGATATACTACAGTTTGATTATAACTTTTCACCTAGATAAAATCTTCTGGAAATAATGAAAAATTCAATCGCAAACAACCCACCTGTTATTTCCATTCTCGTTATTGGAAAGAGAATTGAATATTAATATGACAGAGAGGTAAATAGGTAAAGTAATTAATTGTTATAATTAAAAATAGGTCGAATACAGAGTTTTTTCAGTCTTTAATATGAATTTTCAGCGAAATTTAAATATACACATGAATGCACCTACCTTTATGTTCAAAGGATTCAAAAATATTTATACTCGCTTTCGTCTTGGTCAGATTTTTTATGATGGTTTTCGAAATTTCAAAATGAAAATATCTAGATGCGGGAAAAACGGTGTTTCTCCCGATTTCCTGACTTCCCTTGATACAGAGGCTACAGATTTCAAATATAGCGTAATCGATCTGAATACTTCAGGGCGATTTCCATATTATCGAGATTTTCTGGTAACTCGATTTTGCATTATCATTTACAAGAGTTTTTCGCTTATTTGCAATGAATATATGGAACGAGCTTTCCGTTGTTATATTAGCAACTGAAAGTTTTCTCCAGAAGAGTTTCTCAGTATTATTTGTTGAATAGTGAAAATTTATGATACGCCATATACGTATATTGGAAAAAAAATGAAACTTATTATCTAGTCTTGTTATTGTCAAGTCAACAAAAACACTATTGTGGTTCTTTTTTTCTTCGATTGTGAATTTGCTTTTTGGGTGGAGTTAATTAATAAACTTCGTGAAGCTACATAGTGGTGAAACAGTTGTTGTAATATAAACATTTTTGTGGAAATTAAAATACTGCCTTCTATATAGTTTTCAATTAAAATGAGTTTCCACCAAGTAAAAACCGAATCAATCAAACATTTAATGAAATTGTTTACAAATTCACAGCACACTACCTGTACCTTAAATTTCCAATCGGAATGGCACTATTCAAATTCAAAACGAATGTAATCAATTGCTGTTTTTTATAATCAAAAATGAAATATTTTTTTCTAAATTAACACATAGACTTTGGAAAAATAGATTTCCTGGAAACTCACCGAAAATTAATTAATCGGAAAAAAATAACAATAACACTGTCATGAATATCATCGGAAATGTGTAGATATGATTTTTCATTTCCTAAAGATGAAAAAGTTGTCAAAATAATGTCAACAATACAAATTTGAAATAACGACTTGAATTTTTTTCCGATAAAAGTAAAAATGACTGAAATATCTAGAATATATTTGAATGCTATGAACAGTTTGGCTTTTACCTGATACATCCCTACAGATCTCAGAACTGCCATTTCAGGTTCCAACTCAGAGGATTTAAAATTTTTATCCTCTATATTTATAATTACATATTGATTGAATTTTACCTCAACGATATTTCTTTTTCTTTAATTATTTCTTTACACTATTTTCAGGTGAGCTATTTATTTATTTTATTTATTTATTTACTTCTACACAAACACCCAAATGGGTAATTACAGATGGAGAACAACAAAATACTATCAACAATCACTTAACCTAGGAGAACAGTCTTCTCACATTTTGTAAACTAGTATTGAATAAATCTATATCAGATTTATTAATCAACTCATTGCATATGGACATCATTTTATTAATAGGAGATGAACTACCTGGTGTTACATAAAAAATTTCCCTATCTCTAAGTCTCAGATATAAATTAGGAATCTTAAATTTCAAAAGATTAGTAAACTGGCAGTCTTGAAATGTTAAATTATTCACAACTTTAAAAATGAAAAGAACTGCGTTACACTTACGTCTATTAACTAAAGTGCACATATCGAAATCTGTCAACATGGAAATATATGACTTCATGAAAGGATACTCATTGTATTTTTTCAGGTAAAAAGCGAAGGAATTTTTTCTGCACTTTTTCAATTCTGTCAATATGAGATATGGTTGACGGCATCCAAACCACTGAAGCATATTCCAGCTGAGGTCTTACGAGGGCTTTATAGAGTGAAATGGTAGTGGAACAATCAAAATCTCTGCTATTTCTAAAAACTAAACCTAGTAACTTGTAAGCTTTGTTGGCGATGAAGTCAAAGTGGCTATTAAATTTAAAATTTTGTTGAAAAATTATACCCAAGTCCTTAGTTTCCGACTTGCGTTCAAGAATTTCCGATTCAATTACATAATTGAAATTTAGCGTGTTGGATCTTCGAGTGAAGCTGACCACGTGACACTTCTTTGTGTTGAGGGACATTTTATTATCTTTGAACCATCTCCCCACACTGTTCAAGTCTTCCTGCAGTAGAGAGCAATCAGTCAAACTCGAGACCCTCCTAGACAGCTTGAAATCGTCCGCAAACAAGAGTGCAGTGGAAAATCGTAGACAGGCAGGGAGATCATTAACAAATACAAGAAATAGTAACGGCCCCAAAACACTACCTTGGGGAACACCTGAACTCTGTTTTATATCTTGTGATAATTCATCACCGACTTTCACAACTTGCATTCTTTGATGCAGATAGGATTCAATGAAATCACAAGCATCCCTCGAAAAGTCACTCTTAGCAAGTCTATCAATTAGAAGTCTGTGATTTACTTTATCAAATGCTTTTTCACAGTCAGTGTATATCGTATCTAGTTGTAAACCTTCTTCTATTGCATCCACTGCAAGTTCAGCGAATGAACAAAGGTTACTTATTGTTGATTTCCCTTCTACAAAACCATGCTGACAGATATCGAATTTAATATTGGAATTTTTAATTATATCATTATAAATTATTATTTCGAATAGTTTAGATAGGGCATTCAAAATGCTGATTGGCCGGTAGTTTTCAATTAGATTTGTTTGTCCCTTTTTATAGACGGGTGTTATTATAGATGACTTGAGACGATCTGGAAAGGTATTTTCTAAAAGTGATAAATTAAAAATATGCAGTAGTGGAACCACTAGAAAGTCAATACAGCCCTTGAAAATATAGGAGGGAATATTATCTGGACCATTAGATTTCTTCGGTTTCAACTTTATCACAGCTTTTCTCAGATCAACTTCTGAAATGACGGAGAATTTGAAACGTCCTCCCGTTGGGCTCGTTTCACACGAATCATCTTCACTAGTATATACGGACTGAAAGAAAGAAGCAAAAGCACAAGAAATGTCCTTTGCATTATTGAGCAATTCTTGTTCGAATTGCATCGATATTGGGATTTTATTTTGAGATTTCTTTCCACCGATAAACGACCAAAATGATGAAGGATCACTATTGAAATTTTTTTCGAGTTGTTCTTTGTATCTTGTATACTCAAGTTTCGTTTGATGCTTAATTTCTTTTC
The DNA here is from genome assembly GCA_034642435.1 of Megalocaria dilatata. Taxonomy (NCBI): domain Eukaryota; kingdom Metazoa; phylum Arthropoda; class Insecta; order Coleoptera; family Coccinellidae; genus Megalocaria; species Megalocaria dilatata. Next base: position 73,638,877 of record CM067856.1, on the reverse strand, counting down.
TAAGAGAAGAGAATATTGTATCATCTTCCTTCTTTAGATTTTTATGTAATTTATTCTTTTTTATTATTTTTTGTTTCAATTCCGGGGAGAACCATATGGGAAATTTATGCCCCCCCACAGCAATCGAATTTTTAAATCTAGGAATAGATTGATCAAGCATGGTGTAAATTTTATCATAGAAGAGATTTAGACTTTCATCAACACACCCACAACTAATTACTCCTGACCAATCAGTTTGCGACATCAGATAGTATAGCAACATATAATCACCTTTAGAATAGTTATAACTGTGTTTTTTGACGAATCTAGTTCCCAATTGACCATCACAATGAGAATTGAAGGATATCTCTAGCGCTGGATGATATCTGTCCTCACGAAGAATAGGAACCTGTGATTTCCGCACCAACAGATTCAGATCAGAAAATATCAAATCAAGCATTCTACCCATAAAGTTAGGAAATTCATTATGCTGCTTAAGATCAAATAAATTCAAGAAACTATTTACTAAGGTACTTTTCTGACAGTTTTCAGAGAAGACAGGGATGTTAAAATCTCCTAAAATCAACAGGTTCCCATCTTCTAACAAAACGTTACCGAAAATGTCAAAATAACTTGCATATACAGAATGATCTGAGTTAGGCGGAAAGTACACAATAGAGATATAGTACTCACAGTTCCCCACTACCAACTTCAGCAGCACACAATCCAACAAACACTCATTTCGTATCACCTCAAAATTAATATCACATTTGACTGCGAGAAGAACTCCTCCTCCCCTGGTTTGGCCTGAATTTCTGTCTCTTCTTACTACTGCATAACGCTCATCAAAAATTTCTTCATTAAGTACACCATCGTTCAACCAAGTTTCCGTCAGGGCTATGATATCGAAATCGGATGACAGCACACTAGTGAAGAGGTCTTCAGTCTTGGACCTCAAACCTCGTACATTTTGATAATATACTGTTATCCGTTTGAGTCGTTTAGTTGGTAACATATGGGTTAAGTTTTGCTTTTCGGAGTCGATTTCCTCCTTAAAAAATGAGAAACAACCGCACCCTTCGGCCATAAATCTTTATTCCAAGCTTTCTTCAGCTGTTCTTGAGAAATTGTGATCTTCATGGAAGCATAGGAAGAAGGATGCTTAGAGGGATGTATCTCACAATCAACATTGCCTAGTTTATTATCCAGCAATGTTACCATATCTTCCACCTTTGTAGAAGGATTCAACCTGGTAACGTGAAGGGACGTTAATTTAGGAACAGTTTGAACGATCATATCATCATTGCGTCCAATTAAAATTTTTCTCTTCCTTTTATTTTGAACAACTCTAAAGCCATCGGAGTCGTAAACAACCCTTTCTGGCATTGGTTGGGATTTCATCTTTGATGTATTCATAGTATGATCAATCGAATCAGTTCTTATTAATTCATTCTCGGTCGATCCTGATGAGTGAAATTGCTTCTTAACATCAGGTCTTATATTTTTAGGTTTTCCGCCAGTTTCGAGAACATCGGTGTTTTGAATCGTTCCGGTATCGATCACCTGTGCGGCCGATACGGTGTCAACGTTTACATACAGTTCCCGCTGATAAGTTTTTGTAGTATTCAACTTTTTGTTGAGGTCTTCAATCAATGAATCCCGTTCCAACAACTTTGATTCCAATGTAGATATTTTAAACTTCAACAATGAAATATTTTCCAACAAAACGGAATTGTTATCTTCCAAACCAGCAATTATTTTACATAGCAAATCGTTTTGCGTCGACTCACTTGTAATTACTGATTTTGATTCCTTTGAAGAATTGACCGATTGGGTCAATGTAGGTGTTGTACTTCCACTTGTTGATTTTATATCAACTAATAACATGTCACGTTTTTTTTAACATCCTGCTCTATTTCGTTTTCCGATACTTATTGATTTTCACAGTTTTCCTATTTACATAGATAAGACAATATAACAAGACAACTAAATTTGAATATCAGAACAGATTTAATATGTCACTCTTCTACAATTTTGATTTCAAAAAATTTTTTATTCAAAAAAACTTTTAGAATTAAAGTAATGTCTCCATAAGAATCGCCCATAAGCAATAGACGTATATAATCAAAACTCAATATGCAATGTCAAATGGAATAAATAACCAACAAATATATTTATATTTGTTATTAATTTACTATATTTATATTAATTTGTTATATTTATTTATTAATTTTGAATAAGTATTCAGTCATTTAAAATTAATAAATAAATATTTGAAGGAGACAAAATTTTGTTTCTGATCTTACTATTATGAATTTATTTGAAATATTTAATAAATTTAAATATTAAAATAAGTTAATTAAAAAATCTCTCAGAACACGCACTATATCTTCAAATAACAATTAGAATTCGAATAATCTCTTCATTGGCCCTAAATAATATTTAAAATATCAAAATCAACTAACAATCAATATATCTTACCTCAAAGTGATAACCGGATAATTGCTTAAACAGACTATCTTTAAAAATCAAGATAGTTTACGTTCGTTACAAAATCACAGAAAACTGTTAGGGTTTTCTTTAAACCATTGACGTTCCATAATGAGATTTATTCAGGCCTAAATATAATTATATATTATGTATAAAATAGAAAAAGGCTTGATAGAAGAAATATAACAAAATTTGAATATCAAAACAGATTTAATCTGTCATTCTTCTACAATATTAATTTCAAAAAAATTCTTATTCAAAAAACTTTTAGAATTAAATTATTGTCTACATAAGCACCGCTCATATTTAAATGACGTATGTAATCAAAACTCAATATACAATGTCAAAATATAATTTATTTGAAATATTTAATATATTTGATATTAGTTGATTAAGATCTTTTAAATATTATTTTGGGCCGATGAAGAGAATATCGGAATTCTAATTGTTTTTTGAAGAAAGAGTGCATGTTTTGAGATATTTTTGAATTAACTTATTTGAATATTTAAATATATTAAATATTTCAAATAAATTATATATTTTTGAGAAGTCTTTAAGTTGTGTTTTATGTTTTCGAAAAGGAATTGGTGTTCATAATGGTAAGATCAGAAACAAAATTTTGTCTCCTTCAAATATTTATTTATTTATTAATTTCAAATGACTATTTATATTTGTTGGTTTATTTATTCTATTCGACATTGTATATTGAGTGTTGATTATATAAGTCTATTAAATGTGAGTGGTTCTTATGTAGACATTAATTTAATTCTAAAAAATATTATTTAGAATATTAGTTATTCAAAATGTGATCTTGCCTGATGATGCTACTGTGATAGCGAAACAATTGTTGTGAACATAACAATAAAAAATTGTGAAAATCAGATTGACCTTATTTAAATATTAAAAAATATTTGATTGATTCGATCTTTACTTGGTGGAAACGGATTTCAATTAAAAAAATGTATATGAGACAGTAATTGATTTCCACAAAAATGTTTTTACTACTACAACAATTGTTTCACCACGATGTGGCTTCTTCAGGTATTCAGTGTAACCTTCTGATGGTATTCAGTGTAACCTAGTTTAAATACATTGTTGGGTATGTGACCAAACAATGGAAGCACAAGTCATAAAAAAGGTGTTTATTGGAGTTTGCCGCTAAAAACGGAATAAGGAAAAGATATTCAGTAATTTTTAGCGGCAAATTTCAATAAACACCTAGAGTTTTAATGACTTGTGCTTCCATTATTCGGTCACGTACCAAACAATGTATTTAAACTCGGTTACACTGAATACCATCAGACAGTACAATGTAATAACTGAAGAAGCCACATCGTGGTGAAACAATTGTTGTAGTAGTAGAAACATTTTTGTGGAAATAGATTACTGTCTTATATACAAATTTTTTTGATTAATTTTAAAAGTTTTTTCAATAAAAATTTTTTTGAAATTTAAATTGTAGAAGACTGACAGATTAAATCTGTTTTGATATTCAAATTTTGTTATAGTTCTTCTATCAAGTAAAAAGCCTTTTTCTATTTTATTAAGACAACTGATTTTTCAAATTAATTGTATGTGTTTGGATATTCTGTTCAACATTCAAAAAACATATGTATGTGTACTTAATATCAGTAAACGAAAATGACTTTGTATGGTAGAATTTTCAGTCTGCTTTCTGAAATTAAATCTTTTTGTTTCCAATTATAACTTGTTATGTTAGAAAAATGGCAGTGCACATATTGCCGTGAAAAATTGTTTCCATAAATAAGAAGTATATGTTCCTGTGATGAAAATTTATGAAACATCATCTGAGGGTTGTTTTTGGTCGTTTATATCGCCCCTTTTCTACCGGGAATATATGAATGCGTGGGCTTCATCTCGTTAAAAATGCCTGTCGTGTCAGAACACCGTCCACATGAAGGGATTTCCATTTGCGAAGAGCTATCGTTGTATATTCCGTTCTTCATTTTATGTAACGAAATGGAAGGTGTAAATTATATGGAAACAGTACAAAATGGAGACAAATATTGCATGTTGGAAAGTGAGTATGCTAGCGCCTCTCATATGAATTTCATCACTTATTGCATGTTTTCGAAAATGTTCTGCTGGAATGACATTCATTTTGGACGAAGTATGATATCCGAGATGGAAAATTGAATCGGGCTCTTTTGAAACCTTCCAATTCATTTATAGTTGGAAACGATTCACTTTTATATTCTAATGGATTTTTCATAGCAAAATCCCTGAAATATGCAGATGAATTGCTGAAGTTTCCCATACAGAATACACATCTCGATGCATGAATTCCAAAGTGAAGAAGACTTAAATTTTCGGAAAAATTTCATTTCATCATAAATAGTCTACTTGACGATCAAGAAGCATGTCGAACCAGTATTTTGAATTGTATTTAGAGATGTCCTGGATATGTTGGCAATACTAATTTTAATGACAAAACAGGGTCAAAAAATAATGAGCATATTCGGATTAAGAATTTTGTACGAACATCCTTCAGTTCTAGAACTCTTGTCAAATTTTTTTCTTGACCTCCATATATTAAAAAAGATTTTGAGGGAGTGAGCCTGTGCCCTCAAAAATACTTCTGATTGATCCAGTTCTTGAAGAACCTTCAACAGAGTTCACAACTTCAATGAAATGTTTGAGCACAAACGTTATTCAAATCATGGAATAGAACCGTGGCTGTAAGATTATTTTAATAATATCTAAGGCTGCCAGCACAATAAGATTTTCAGCAACTTCATACGGTTTTAACTAGGCGTTAAGCGAACGGAAGCTAGCTTATAATGCGTTCTCTTTAACACTGAAGAGCTTAAAAGAGACCAAAAGAAAGAAACAACAAATTAATAACTAAGCAATAGGAAAACATAGTTTTCTCTGAATAACAGTTTCATTACCTGTGCCATAGTATGTTGTTGCTGGTGCAAGACTTTGAGCTTTCGCTCAAGGAAATCCAACGATTAATTGCAATTTTTTCTCGATATGACACCACGTACAAGCGATGGCTAGCCGGAGCTTTTGTGGTATTGTCTACTTGTTCACGTATATATGGATATGCATACTGCTTTGTTTCAACTTTTTGTAAATGGTTTTATGGTGAATAAATATTATTATTATTATTTCAAATGTTTGATTGAGAGGTGACGCATGAGCTTTGAGGTTTCATACTCTCATGTGATAATACACCGCCTCAAATTATATATTGGGCTTTATTATTCAGTATAGTGGATCCATATTTCAAATAATTCTGATTGTAGTAATGTCAGTTATTTTCAGCTCTGAATCACTTCTACCACTATAAGTTGTACCAGACTTAGACAGTAGTGATCTTTTGAAAAACTTATCCATTTTATCCTCGCGTGAAACACTCTGATGTCTCATTCGTTGCACTCAGAATTAACAATAAGAAGAGAATGAACGTGCCTTTATAAGTGTAGGTAACTTTCTACGCTGTCCCTTCTTGAACACCATAGTTTTAGAAGGCAGAATCCAAAAGAATTGAAATTTTTTTAAGGTTGGTTTTGGACCTGAATCTCTCGGTTGAATTTGTTAATGAGCAAAATCGATCCAGTTGTTCCAGAGGTATTGGCGTTTGAAATAGAATTTAGTTTATAATTCAGATTTAGATTATTATTAATTTGATATAATTGATATTCATTATTTGGGTATAGAGTAATTACGCGCAGGTTTGTCCAAAATGTCATAAGGATCGGGAAACTAGAAGGTTCAAATATACAGGTATAGAAAATACAGTTGGAAACACAGAAAATTCAATGTTAATCTATGGGTCGATGTCTCTCCATTGGGGCAGTGGAAGAATCAAAACCTCAGCGCGATCCAATAACGAATAAACATTTGTTCTCCCTCAGTAAGAATCGCATCGTACTGAGGTTTTGATTCTTCCAATGCTCCACTGGAACACTGGAACACTGGAACCGACGGTCTTTTCCATACCTGTATATACATATATATATATATATATATATATATATATATATATATATATATATATATATATTTATATATATATATATATATATTTATATATATATATATATATATATATATATATATATATATATATATATATATATATATATATTGGATATATAGCTGGATGGGTGAGCACATAGGAGTACATTTTTTTCTCGACATCAGTTTATAATCACTGTTGATGCCACCATACCCTGAACCACTTTGAAAATCCGAAAAAAAGTTAATACTATGGTCAGCAATCTTGTAGCTGAGTACACCTCTTAACACATCACAGCATCATCAAAACAAAATGATCGATGTCCGCTTTTCTTACTCCCCTCCACGCAACTTAAACAAGGCGAATTCATTAATGTAACTGTCTGTGAAGGATGGTGCAAAGTTGACAGTCTATTCCTTGCCATATCCCATACATGTCCGATGGAATTTAAATCCGGTAAACAGGATGACCACACAGTACAACTGCTTCTTCGAAAATAGCCATAGTTCGTTTACCAATAAGGGATGTGCATTGTTTTACTGAAGACGACGTTATGCTACTCTTTCTTCCAATGCTGCAGTTCTCTGCACTAGCTCAAACATTGACAATAGTGGTCCACAGTCAAATGAAGCATTAATCATGCACGTCATGAGAAAAGTCTTGAGTCTCGAATGCGGCGATATTGTGCACTCATAGTAACAGGTCTAGTGAGTTACTTTATTCACAACCCATATATACGATATATCAATTTCACATTAGAGTGAACAACTCAAGATAAAACAGTAGACATGTGGTTACAAACAAGGTAAGTGTAATTTCATAGAAAAGGTTAATTTATCTCTAAAAACGAAACACTTATTTGTACATTCTGCTTACTTTCGACACACACGATAAAAGCAGAATTCGTATTCAGATTGCGAACAAAAGCATATTTTTAATGAGGTCTTTCTGTAGTAGGATGTCTTCAGCGTATCTCACAGATATTTTTACTGAAGTTCTTGTGGAAGATGGAGCTCCTTATGCAAAAGTTTAATAGCAGGGGATTTTGGAATTTCCACGAGAACTATGATTTCATCATTCACTGGAGACGAATTTCCTCTTGCATCTAGTATAAGAGGAAGAACGTACTTCTTTGTTTTCCTTCATGATGTTCAATGAGTTTCTGTAGAAACCTTGGCAAGCTTGGTAGGTGACTTTTTCATCCCATATACCCTTCCATTTAATTCAAATAAACTTGCTGAAGTTCTTGTGGATGATTAAACACCCATTGACAGACGTATGAATGAGTTCAATAGCAAGCGGACTTTGACAGTTTCTGTAGACGCATGTTTCCACAATTTTATAGGCACCTACCTTCGTTGGCACTAAGTTTTGGAAAAAATACATAGATTTGTTTCGCTAAGTCCACATAGTTTTTTTAGGAAGCTTGGTGCACTGCAGATGACTTTTTTCATCCCATATGTCATTCCCAGTAGTTCAGGTTCGCCTAAGGAAATCACTACATCTGAAATTATAAACAAATCGCCTTTGATAAGCATTAGGTTAGGCTTTAGATGTTTTTTTCTCCATCTTGGATGTGTGGCTCTTCTGAACCAACTAGCCAGGGACATGACGCGTAGTAACTTGATGCTCTTGTAGAGCTTGAGTGCCTATTTTAACCCTTTGTGGTAAAACTCTATTTACCAGTTGAATTTTTCATGTACATACCTATACCTTTTTCCGTCAGAATAAAACGCATGTACCTTACCATCATTGCAATACCATTAACACGACCATCACTTTCGCGATAGGATGTAACTTTATGATAAAAACACTATCTTGTTAGGCAAGAGTTATATTCCTGTCACAATCGCTAAGAGGGTGATAGGTTTGACGTCTTGGAACAAGAGATATTTCGGTTTCTTCTCAAAAAGATAAAAAATTTGTGTTTCGCGCAAAATTATCAAAGACGAAATTGTTAATATGGCCTGATATTGTTTTTGTGGCTTGCTTCAAATATAGAAATTCTCTTACCATACATAGCACATTTCCTATCGGGAAATCTAATTCATAGGCATCAATTTTTTGACGTGACAACGTCTTATAAATTGGTTTGCCGGGTGACACTTCAAGAAACTGCGTTACGCTCCGCTCACGTTATGCGCTCACAATGAGAGCGAGTGAGAGGCACGCGTCCCTTCCACTCGGGCATGGTTAGCCCGCCTAAGAGCGAGAGAGACAGACATAAAAAGTGAAAGGCACGCGTCCCTTCCACTCGAGCACAGTTAGCCCGCCTAAGAGCAAGAGAGACAGAGCGAGAGAGAGAGAGAGTGAGAGATAGGCATACACACCGGTTCATGTCTTGCGCTTCTATTTCGCTTAGGCGCCTGCATACAAGTTTACACGTTGCCAGTTAATTGTAAAACGATTGTGTAGTGATAATGTGAAGGTAGTTTCGTCCATCGCAACAATTCAAACAGCAAAGGTAAATAATTTCAGACTGATAATATAACATGATGAAATAAATGACTAAGACATAAGTGAATAGGTTATGTTGTAGTAATCACAATGTTGTGGTAGTTTTCAATCAAAAAAGTAGTAGAAATCGTTTCTCAACCAATAATAATTTGTTTAACTTGAAAAAATGAGCGCGACTTGCTGTGTAAAAAATTGAAATAACAATGTTTAACCTCCAACCTGTCAAATCGAAACTTTCAAACATTCAAACCGAGACGACTAATCACTGCGCAAGGTCGTAAGCGCGCGATTTACAAATTCAAAGATCAAATGTGAATTAGTTTTCTCCTTTTAGAAAATACACTTTGAATTAAAATCGATTGATATTAACAATTAATGTGATTTAAATAAATGTTCTAACTTTTAAATTTAGTTTTTATATTTATAACAATGTAAAACAAGTTAAATTTATTAATAACTTATAACAACTGATTGATAAATAAAATTTTGTTAATATGAAATTCAGTGCGAGATTCTTTGTATAAATTAATGTTTTAAATATAATTCTTTGTATAAATAAATGTTTTAAATTGTTACTATTATTTCATCCTTCTTCCTACTATACGAATGAATATTCACATTAAAATTATTTTACCACTCAAAGTCGTTGTCACGTAAAACTTTCGCCCGTATACCGACTTTACAGGCAACAAATTTTTTTTTCACATATCCATCGTCAACTCATCTAAATTTAGCTGCTACTGCACACTAGCAAACAAAAAAAGATTTATAAATGCCAGTTCAGCAAACGTGTTCAATAGCACCCGAAAACTCGAAATGGACAGGCCTAAATCAACTGTCAGCTGTTCAATTCGATTCTGAAAAAAATTGTTGTCAATATTGAAAACAGACCTTGATGTGCTCAAGAATTCAGATCGTTCCGTAAGCCTCATGAAAGATAAACGTATGTAGGTTCAAACTTTATTTCGTCTGTATTCCTGAATAGATTGCCTTATGAATTCGTAACCCTACGATCCAATGGCAGGTACGTAATATTCGACAAATACGCTTGGAAGTTTGCTCGTTCAGTTCGATCAAATTCCAGCAAGCGCAATGCCGTTACGATATCTATCGAAATCTGGCAGCGAGTTTTCCTTCATATACATTTTCGATTGCCGGAACTTTTTAGTTGTTTTTGTTATATAGTCGCTCTGCATCTGGAAGTTTCAACATTAACGAAACTAGACGCCAGCAGTTTCGCATTTAATATAAATGAATTCTGGACAGAAATAGAGTAAAACAGATGTTTCGGGTCTGAATTTGAATATTGTTCGTAGGACCCTTTGTGCCCTACCAGCCTATTCCGAGGTGTTTGTATTATTTCGAAGTGCGGAGTGCGGTTTCAATCGTCTGCATGTATTATGGGGAAAATTGTGTTTGGAATTGACCAGCGTGATGAATTGGGAACGCCGTCAATTCAATTAGACAGTACTAGGAACAAGGACAATGAAGATCCCTTTTTTGTATACTAAGATGCTCCAATCTGATTCGGATAAGCCACCACTTAAAGTCAATTTCAATTCAGGTTTACTCTGACAAAAAGAAATTTATTGATAATGATAATTTCATTTAAAACTTGGGAATAATTATAACCCATCACATATTTAAATAGGGCATCAGTATAAAATTATATAAATTAATACATACATTCTGTCAAGAAAGTACCGGGAATTATCGATTTAAATCTGGCGGGGCAATGAGGCAGGTAAAAATTTTTTTTCCTAGGTTGGTACCACTGTCCTTAATTACTATGCCAAGCTTGAGCGGGATCTGTCAACTAGTGTGTTTGCAACAGCTGATTAAGTCAGTCGATGTCAGAGTGCGTGCCGATTTTTACTATGGGTGATTACGTTGAGCAAAGAATTTGTTTAAAGTTTTGTGTTGCAAATGAATTTTCGTGTGCCGATGCATTGAAAATGTTGCAAAAGGCCTTTGGTGATAATGCTCTATCGAAAACCCGTGCATATCAGTGGTACAGAGCCTTCAAGGACGGTCGTGAAGTGGTCGAAGACTTGCCTCGTTCCGGACGCCCATCGACGGCTTCGATCGAAGAAAACGTCGATAAAATTAAGGAAAGGGTGCTGGAAAACCGTCGTACCAGCTTGAGAGAGATAGCACATGATCTTAAGATATCCCACGAGTCCGCACGTACGATTTTGATTGATATTTTGGGCATGAGAAAGGTGGCCGCACGACTCGTACCGAAAGACCTGAATTTTCTTCAAAAACGTCATCGCGAACAGGTTGCTTCAGACATGCTGGATCGCTGTAATTCCGATTCTACATTCATGGAATGCATTATAACTGGTGATGAGACCTGGGTCTACGAGTACGATATGCAAACAAGCCAGCAATCATCGGAATGGGTGGCAAAAAATGAGCCGAAACCGAAAAAACCACGCCAAAGCCGCTCGAAAATGAAGGTGATGCTCATTGTTTTCTTCGATATCCGTGGCGTGGTGCACTACGAATTCGTTCCAGAGGGTCAGACGGTAAACAAGGAGTATTACCTAGGTGTTATGAAACGTTTGCGTGAGCGTATCCGTAAGAAGCGGCCAAATTTGTGGACGAACAACTCATGGATTTTGCATGACGATAACGCGCCTTCTCACCGAGCTACGATTGTGACTGACTTTCTCGCCAAAAACTCAATAAACGTGCTTCAAGAACCACCGTATTCGCCGGATTTGGCTCCCTGCGACTTTTTCCTCTTCCCAAAACTAAAATTGCCCCTTCGTGGCACCCGTTTTGGGTCGATTGAAGCCATAAAACAAAATTCGGCGCGAGAGCTAAAGTCCATCCCGGAAAGCGCCTATAGAAAATGTTTCGATAATTGGAAGTGCCGTTGGCATAGATGTATTGGAGCAAATGGAGCCTATTTTGAAGGCGACCCAATAAATTTTGACGATTAAATGTGAAAATGTTGTTTTAATTGAAAATTCCCGGTACTTTCTTGATAGAGTAGTATATTGAAAATTTACTATGAAGGAATATTTGACTATTACAGATAATGGCTGTTATTAATTCTTCTGAACCTCAACAGATTGAAATCTGAATAAATCTCATGAAAACATTTCGAATTGAAATTTCAAAAATTCAAAAAAATATTTAGAATTTAATTTTTAAAAATTTAATTTTAAATGTTTTCATAAGATTTATTTAGATTTAAATCTATAGAGGTTCAGGAGAATTAATTTCAGCTGTTATCTGTAATATTCAAGTACTTCTTCTTAATAAATTTTCATCAATATTAATTGTTGAGAAATATCTTTGTATTACATCACATGCACCTGGCAATTAACTATTGCTGAGTCTAATTCTTATCTTCTTTCACTGTATATTTCTGTGATATAACCTAATTTTCGTATGGACCACGCTTACCCAAAAATTGGTTAGTTGTTGCGGAAATGTCTGGTGAGAAAAGGTACTTCTATATATTTTTAATGATTATTTTGTTTCCTCAAATTGTTCCTTATTGAAAAGATTCGGGAATTTATCAGGTTATTTCTCTGGATGTGCTATATATTCTTCAAAAAGGAAAATAAAAAGAGGCCTTTTTGAATTGTACGTTGAGCATTTTTTGGTGATGGAACTTGTGATTCTTTAACATCCAATCGAAACATCTGGTGATGTCTAAATAATTGGGTCATTATTCTATATTTCTTTTGATTCTTTATTAGTTAATTTCCACCACATGTGATGATAATATATATATGTGTCTATAAAGTGATACAGTATTATAGGGCATGTGTTTTAAATATTTAATTCTAAACGTTTTCATGAGACTTATTCAGATTTGAATCTGTAGAAGTTCCAATCAATTAATTTCAGCTATTACCTGTAGTATATAAATTATTGATTTCCAAAATTAGATGTATGACTATTATACAATCATTTCAGACAATCATTGTAACTCACCAGAGCTATACGATCGTGTAAGTTTTTTGGTACAGTATTTTTACTTGAAGAATACAAAATTTTGTTTAGTATCTTGTATTATGTAAACCAAATCCCTTTACAAAAATGCAAAACATGACCTGAAGAACTTCTTCAAAAACAACTAACTGCAAAAACAGATTTCAGAATTGTTCTGCTTATTTTAGGAATTTCAGGAACTTATTTGAAGTAAGTTGTCTTTGAAGTTCTTGAGGTCATGTTTTGCATTTTTGGAGAGGGATTTGGTTTTAATAATACAAGGTACAAAACAAAATTTTGTATCCTTCAGGTATTATTTCAGTAATAACCATTAATAGTTCATATTTCTTTGAATTCTTTTATTACCCTTTGGTACAGTGTAATGAGTGTAAATTATATATGTTTACTAAATAGAAACAGTCATTTCAAGGCATTTATTTAATTCAATTCTGAAAAGTTCTTGAATTAAAATTTTTTTTCAATAAAATTTGTAGGAGATTAACAGAATAAAACTGTATGTTTTTCAATAACAATCCTTGCCTATCATGTAAAAACATCTCTTCATTATTTTATTGAATATATTTGCATGAAATCATATCTTAGCCTGTGCTCTATCCTGAACCTCACCGTCGTTTTCACCAATAATGGAAAAGGAGGTATCATCGAAAGGGAGATATTTAATGTAGATCATTTATATACTTGAAAAAAAGTAAAGGTCCTAGTATTGATACCTGAGAGACTTCACATTTCACACATCCATATTCTAAACATTATTCCTAAACCTTCTGACTCCTATTTTCTAGGTAGATTTCTATTAGCTCCAATGCTTCCCTTCTGATACAGTATTATTGCGACTTGTGTATGCTTCATGCTTCATTAAGTCAAACATGCTTCATGCTTTATTAAGTCAAATCACATGCTATCAGCTTACGTCTTCACGTTTTTTTCTGTTGAATGCATCTGCCCCTCTTAGTAGTAAATGTCATATCGCTGTGTTTGCGAACTTATTCTTCTGGATTACATGCTGCTCCTCTCATATAATATCAAACTTTTGTTGAGAATTTGATGGTTCATCTTTTATTGCCATTTATAGAATCTTGGAAAGACTAGGTATAATCGATATTGGTCTATAGTTGTCAGGTATGTTCCTTCTTCCTCCCTTTTATACAGAAGTTATTTTTGACTTGTTCATTTGCTCGGAAAAATATCCATCATTTCGTTTTGTGATGAGGTAGACCAGATGTTCTACAATGATTATCTGCTTCATCAAACCCGATGATATACCACAGACATCAACATTTTTCCAATCTTTAAGACATCTGTTGTTTCAGATTTTCTCAGAAGTTTTGAGTTCTTCACAAAATTACTGTTTTTGTGTTGAAGTTAAAGTTGAAGTGAATTACATCAACCTATGTATATTTTTACTCAATCGAACCTCCAACGTTCGGTAAAAATTCATGGAAAATTTCAATTAAAAATTTTAGTGTTTATTTCTGGTTTTAATATTTTTTGAGTTTTTTTTGGTTTCCAAAATTTGATCTCATAATACCATGTTTGATCAGATAAAATATTCTGCAAAATGACTTTTATATTGATTTTTCCACATTTTCAAAGCCTTAATTCATCAATTTTAGTTTAGTGTACACTGAGATACTATTCGATCAATGGGTAATGTTGCATTAGTTATACCAAAGCTAATATCTTCGGAAAAACGATAAGTTAAAATCATCCTCTGTAACATAACCTTCTTGATTCAATAAAATCAATAGAGACTTGATAGAAGGTATATAAAATTATTTGAAAATTTTAATATTAGCCGTCTACATATTTAATTCGAAAAAATTATATTTAATAAATAAAACTTCAGGAATTAAATTAAATTAATGTCATATAAGTACCAATTATATCAAACGACATATAAAATAAACATTCATTATAAGACATCTAAATGATATAACAAAATCTAATAAATAAAACTTGTTCTCCAAAATCCTATAAATTAAATATTTTGAGTAGACAAAATCTTGTTTCTGCTGATAAATCTTATGAAAACAGATATCTTTCAAAAATGTTTAACAAAATCTTAAGAATTTCATCATAAATTGTAATCATATTTTATTGAATATGATGACGAAGCAAAGTCTCTCTTAAAACTTGTTTGTTAGTAATCTTGAGATTTTATAGAAAGTAACTTAGTAGGATATCCAATAATATTGAACATTCTTAGTAAGATAGTTTCATGACGAAATTCTTAAGATTATGTTAAACATTTTTGAAAGATATTTGTTTTCAAAAGATTGTTCAGCAGAAAGAAAATTTTGTCTACTCAAAATATTTAATTTATAGGATTTTGGTTAACAATTTTTATTTATTGGATTTTTTCTATATCAGTTGGATGTCTTATAATGAATATTTATTTTATATGTCGTTTGATATAAGTGGTAATTATATGACATTAATTTAATTTAATTTCTGAAGTTATAATTATTAAATATAATTTTTTTAAATTAAATATGTAGAAGGCTTATATTAAAATATTTAAATAACTGCTTAATTCAATAAGAGTTTTGAAAATCTGCTCACCACCCTGGTAACGTACGTTCATCGCTGAAACTAATCATTTCTTAATTGCGTTATAGTTTATTATTCATAAAAAAGCAATCACCAGATACAAAAGTCGTCTTGCTGGCCATAAATCAACTTAATTAAATAACAGGATGTGTGCAGAACCCCGAAGTTTAATCTTCAGTTTAACCCTTAATAAATGGCGGTGGAGGTTATTGAGAGCTCGCTCCAGGTATCCATTCTGAAGCTACTAAGCATGCTCGACGCGAATAAACGAGTTAATTAGGTATATAATGATTTTTCTCCGCGTGATTTTTGCGATTAGGTGCCTACGTGTTTCTCGGAAGCAATTGCTACCAGATATACAGAGGGGGTTTGGATAACTTCAAAGATTTATTCTTAAGGATCGATACATGTGTAAAAGGCACCAACAAAAACTCGCCTCTCTTTTGTTCTGATAGTTAATCCACAGTAATAGTTTTATATAAGAATTTAAATATGATTCAAATGAATTAATTCGGCTGATCTGTATCAAGTATCATTGTAGAACTTTCTATTACCATAGTTGACCTTACAAATTGAATATTATTGGCTTAAACATCATAACCTTTCCTAATGCTTTCCGATGAAAAAGTGGACACAAAAAACAAGGAATCAAACACCCTCAAACAATGAGATCGACAAATACAAAAGCCATCTCGACATTTTATTGTTGATGAATAGAAAGAATCCCATTTATAAAGATCTATATAATAAGACCAAGAAAAAATATGACCAACTGATCAGGAATTATAAGGCACAAATTTTCGAAGAAAGAATCAGATAACAAGAGCAAGATAATGTGGACAATTTGCAAGGAAATCAGAGGATAGAATAATACAGAGGAATGTGGGGTAGAAGGAGCTCCACTTGAGATAGCACAAAAATTCAACTACCACTTTAGTAACATCATTCCACAGACATTGACACAACCAATATGTAACATTGAACATAATGACCGATCTAAGTACCTAAAACCAACTAATTCTACAGAAATTTTAAAAATAGGGAAACTCCTCAAAAATGAACATACCAGTGCGGTAGATGAAATACCCACCAGCATAATCAAACTAGCTCTGCCTGAAATAAACGAGATCCTAGCACACCTGATCAATCTGTCATTTAAGGAAGGTGAATTCCCAGAACAACTAAAAACGGCAATTATCAAACCGATATTAAAAAGGGGAATCCTAAAGACATGGGTAACTATAGGCCAGCATTCTTACAATCTTCTCAAAAATTTTTGAATTGATAATGTGCTCAAAAGTAACAGAATTCCTGAATAGTTATGACTTCTTCGCCAGCACACAGCATGGTTTTTTAAAAGGAAAATCCACACAAACAGCTATATTTGAACTGACGAGAAATATACTGGAATTGCTAGAGGGAGACAAATTAGCCCTGGCAATATTTCTGGATATGTCAAAAGCATATGATTCGATAAATCAAGAACATCTGCTCAAAAAACTTCAAGCCCATGGATTAAGAGGAAAGGCATTAAACTGGATCAAATCATACCTGTGCAAGAGGAAACAAATTGTAAAAATCAACAAAGGTGGGGAGAATGCTGAAGGTGGTTAAACTTATAAACGATAGAGGTATCGCACAAGGCGGTATCCTGGGGCCTCTTATGTTTCTTATTTTTCTGGACGACCTAGAGGACATCGTGGAGGAACAAGAAAAAGAGTCATTGATAAGCTAATCAGATGATACCAACTTACTGGTTGGAGCAAATGAAAAAATACCTTAATCAGAACAGGAACCAACTTCTTCAATACGACACAAGAATGGTTAAAAAATAATGAATTATTACTGAATGTTGAAAAGACAAACCTTCTGATTTTTAGCACCAACAGGAATAATAGAAGCAAACCAACATAACATTGGGAAATTGGGAAATTCTTGTAACAAATAATACAAAATTCCTGGGGATTTTTGTAGACTCTTTTCTGTCCTTCAGAACGCATGCAGAATACTTAAGTCAAAAACTGAGTCAAATTAACTTTGCCATCAGAATATTTGAAAAATATTTGAATGAGAAATCATTGAAAATATTGTATCATGCAAATTTCGAAACTAGACTCCGATATGGTATAATTTTCTGCGGTACTAATCAAAATTTGAAAGAAATGTTTCTGCTACAGAAGAGAACTCTACGAACTATTTATAAGTTGAAGTTTAGGGAGACATCTAAGAATTTGTTCAAACAAAACGATATATTCACAATTTACGGTTTATATATTTATGAATGTACTGTATTTCTTCATAGGAACAAAGATAAATTCATTGGATATAACACTAGTAATAAGTATAATACAAGAACACAAAATTTAAACTTTCCAATACACAGATTGAGTGAAAAACATCCTGCATATAGCTGTACAAGGATTTTCAATCTGTTACCTAATAGTTTAAAGAATATAAGAAGCCCAAAAATTTTTTAAAATAAAATGAAATCATGGATTATGAATCTTGAACCTTATGAACTAGGAGATTTTTTCAATGGTAAATTCAGTTGATTATGTTTAAATTTAGGACACTATTTCATTTCAGATTGTCGTCTTGGTGAATCCTATTTGAAATAAAGGAATATTATAATATTATTTTTATTAACCTTCTTATTTAAAATTAATATTAGAAAATTTGCGACACCCCTACAATATATAATAAATGTCGGGTTATCCATTTCGTGGTCCGGATTTCACAGCCCTGTTTTAAGAAAATATGTCAAACAAAACTGTGATCTGAAGCCTCATTTGTTCAGTTTCAGGTCAGCCATTTAACGTTTATCTACTGTTGAACGTGTGAAAATTGTGAAAACTTACTACAAAAACAATGATTCTGTAGTAAGTACGTTTCGTGCATTACGGGCAGATTATGGTTGACATAATCGTCCATCTAAGCGTATAATTGGTAACAGTGAAAATATTCGAAGAGGCTGGATCTGTCACTGATGTTTTAAGGCCCATACATAATCGAAATACAGATCTAAATGCATCAATTAATCGGCGCATACGACATTTGGGCTTTACTTATGGCAGGCAATGGCATATTTTGCATCTGAATTTGCATCTTCATCGTTACAAACTTTCACTGATATTAGAACTAAAGCCAGCTGACCATAGAATGCGTAGAAAATATGCCGATTGAGTGCTTGAACAACAACGTTTGGACGACGATTTTTCACATCGAATTTTCCTCAGCGTCGAAGTATATTTTCCACTCGGTGGCTATATACACAAGCAAATTTGTCACATCTGGGGCAAATAAAATCTTCATGTCACAGCTGAGATACCATTACATCCACAAAAAGTCACTGTATGGTGTGCAATTTGGTCTGATGGAGAGATTGGCCAGTAGTTCTTTGAAATGAAGAAAGTGTCACTCAAACCGCCATTTCTTATCGCTATAGTCAAATGATTACCGATTTTTTTTTGCTTGAAATTAATGACATGTCTACAATAATCACCGCTAATATTTAATAGACGTATATAATCAAACCTGGCGGTGCTTATTGTAGACATTAATTTAATTCTAAAAGTTTTTTGAATACAAATTTTTTTGAAATTAAACTTAACAGATTAAATCTGTTTTGATATTCAAATTTTGTTATATTTCTTCTATCAAGTAAAAAGCCTTTTTCTTTTTTATAATACTATATATACCGATGCCAGTATTCAAGGAGTAGGAACTGTTCTTAAACAAAAACAGATTAATGGAGAAATGAAACCCGTAGCGTGTTTTTCTAAAAAACTGAATAAATATTAAAGGAACAAGAAAGCAATATTCCTAGAATGTCTGGCAATTAAAGAGGAAATTAAATTTTGGAAATATTGGCTGATAGGACATAATTTTATTGTTTATACTGACCATAAGCCATAAGAAGGGAAAGAATTTCGTGCAAGACCAGGTGAAGAGCTGGGTGACATGATGAATTTTCTATCACAATTCTATTTTGAGATTAGATATGAACCAGGAAAAGGAAATGTAAAAGCAGATTGCCTTTCTAGAAACCCAGTTCTGGAAGAAACAGAGAATATGAACGAATGTATAAGAACAGTTTATTTGGTGGAATCAAAGGAAGTAAAAAACGATCAACAGAAAAATCTCTTAAAGATAAATAATATGAGAAGAACTGTTGTACAGAAAGAGATACATTACAAATTGTATAAAAATAACAAAAGAATAATTTTATTGAATGATTTCGGAATAGATTCAATCAGAAAAGTGCACAAGCATTATGGCCATATTTGTGATAGTAAGATAAAAAGTAGGATCAGGAAGTTTTATTACATTCAGAATATGGATTCACTGACGAAAGAAGTTTGTGGATCATATGACATACTACTCTGTCAAGAAAGTACCGGGAATTTTCAATTAAAACAACATTTTTACATTTAATCGTCAAAATTTATAGGGTCGCCTTCAAAATAGGCTGCATTTGCTCCAATACATCTATGCCAACGGCACTTCCAATTATCGAAACATTTTTTATAGGCGCTTTCCGGGATGGACTTTAGCTCTCGCGCCGAATTTTGTTTTATGGCTTCAATCGACTCAAAACGGGTGCCACGAAGGGGCAATTTTAGTTTTGGGAAGAGGAAAAAGCCGCAGGGAGCCAAATCCGGCGAATACGGTGGTTGCTGAAGCACGTTTGTTGAGTTTTTGGCGAGAAAGTCAGTCACAATCGTATCTCGGTGAGAAGGCGCGTTATCGTCATGCAAAATCCATGAGTTGTTTGCCCACAAATTTGGCCGCTTCTTACGGATACGCTCACGCAAACGTTTCATAACGTCTAGGTAATACTTCTTGTTTACCGTCTGACCCTCTGGAACGAATTTGTAGTACACCACGCTACGGATATCGAAGAAAACAATGAGCATCACCTTCATTTTCGAGCGGCTTCGGCGTGGTTTTTTCGGTTTCGGCTCATTTTTTGCCACCCATTCCGATGATTGCTGGCTTGTTTTCATATCGTACTCGTAGACCCAGGTCTCATCACCAGTTATAATGCGTTCCATGAATGTAGAATCGGAATTACAGCGATCCAGCATGTCTGAAGCAACCTGTTCGCGATGACGTTTTTGAAGAAAATTCAGGTCTTTCGGTACGAGTCGTGCGGCCACCTTTCTCATGCCCAAAATATTAATCAAAATCGTACGTGCGGACTCGTGGGATATCTTAAGATCATGTGCTATCTCTCTCAAGCTGGTACGACGGTTTTCCAGCACCCTTTCTTTAATTTTATCGACGTTATCTTCGATCGAAGCCGGCAATGGGTGACCACTTCACGACCGTCCTTGAAGGCTCTGTACCACTGATATGGACGAGTTTTCGATAGAGCATTATCACCAAAGGCCTTTTGCAACATTTTCAATGCATCGGCACACGAAAATTCATTTGCAACACAAAACTTTAAACAAATTCTTTGCTCAACGTAATCACCCATAGTAAAAATCGGCACGCACTCTGACATCGACTGACTTAATCAGCTGTTGCAAACACACTAGTTGACAGATCCCGCTCAAGCTTGGCATAGTAATTAAGGACAGTGGTACCAACCTAGGAAAAAAAATTTTTACCTGCCTCATTGCCCCGCCAGATTTAAATCGATAATTCCCGGTACTTTCTTGACAGAATGTATATTGTAAAAATAAAACGAGAATAGGACAAAAGTATGGTCTCCTTTATCAACTGGGCCAAGCAAAGGAACCATTTGAATTAATATCATTAGACACAAATGGAGGTTTTGCTGGAAACCGCTCTTCAAAAAGATACCTTCATCTCCTAGTGGATAATTTTACTCAATATCCATTTGCAAGCAATTCAAAACACCAAACAACCGAAGATTTCATCAAATTAATTAATAAAATTCAAGATAAACGACCAATGAAAACACTATCAACAGATCAGTACCCAGGAATAAATTCTGAAAAATGCAGACAACATATGAGAAGTTTGAATATACAATTGATTTTCACAACAGTAGATTGTCCTTTTTCTAATGGTCTGAATGAACGACTTAATCAGACATTAGTGAACAGAATAAGGTGCAAACAGAACGAAAAGAAAGCTAGGGCATGGACGAAAACAGCCGATGAGGGTATTGAAGAATACAATAGAACAGACCATTCTACAACTGGATATAGCCCAGGATATTTATTTTGTGGCAGAACTGATCCCATTGCTCCAGAAGAACTTATTGAAGAGAGAAATTTACGAAAAGATAAGGAAATAGCATATAAAAATTCTTTACTCTATCATGAATACAATAAAAAACTGATCGACAAGAATAGCGGACATTATGATTTTAAAATTGGAGACTATGTTTACGTTGAAAATGAATCAAAACTGAATAAAAAAAAGCTTGATGAAATAAGAATAGGACTTTTTCCAATGGTGAAAAAACACTATATATGAGATAGATATTGGAAATAAAAGAAAGGACAACAATTATTTTCATGTAACTTAGTTGCTCCCATGTGAAAACGCAAACATATAATGAGTGGTGCATACTTTGTGTTGGGGGATGTAAAAATGAAACTGTTATTTTTTGGGGAAACAACTATGTAAATTCTATGTTTTATGTTCTATGATTAATATTCTATGTCTAAGATTTTAACCTAAAACTACCTTATGTTTTATTTAGTCAGCTGTTGGAAATGTAAATTGAGAAACCCGAAGAAATGGCATTATTTTTGATTTCTTTCAGGTTGATAAGCTATTTCTTTTTATATCTTTTTATTTTTTTTCTTTTTATTTCTTTGTATGTTAGTTTTTTTGTGTATGTTATTATGTTTTATTTTGAACTAAAGAAAATAATCATAATAATTTTTTTCAGAATCAAGACACCAAATGGTCTATTTCTTCGATTATAAAAATAATAATTGATAAAATTCTCATATATACATATATTATATATATATATATATATAATATATATGTATATATATATAAAATATATATTTATATATATATAATATATATGTTATTATGTTTTATTTTGAACTAAAGAAAATAATCATAATAATTTTTTTCAGAATCAAGACACCAAATGGTCTATTTCTTCGATTATAAAAATAATAATTGATAAAATTCTCATATATACATATATTATATATATATATATAATATATATGTATATATATATAAAATATATATTTATATATATATATATATATATAATATATATGTATATATATATAATATATATGTATATATATAATATATATGTACATATATATATATATATATTCTTATATATATCTTGATCTTGAAAAAAATTATTTTCTTCAGTTCAAAATAAAACATAAATAAAAGATTTTTCAAACATTGAAATAATATGAATCACTATTTCATATTATATATATATATATATATATATATAATATGAAATAGTGATTCATATTATTTCAATGTTTGAAAAATCTTTTATTTTTATTAGAAGGACCCATTTCACTTTAATATCAATAATATTTTTGTGTAAAAAGAGTCAACTCCAACTGTCATGTCATTTCCAAAATTATAAAGGTTTGTGAAGGTGCTTGCATTTTTGCGGTTTTGACAGTGCGAGGATGAGCTGACTCTATGGTTTGGAGTAATAACTATTTATTCGTAGTGATAACTATTCAGGTTCCTTCTTTAGACTGTTCTCAAGACGGGAACATGTGAGTATGAAAACTTGATTGATGATCATAAAGTTTAGATTGGATATTACTGAAGAGTTAAAAAAAAACTGAATATGTTCAAATATGATATTGTATTTGTATTAAGTTTGGTATATTGAGTTACTTCGCTGATTCGAGATTTCAATTATTATATGTCAATTCATAAAATTTGAAATTTGTCATTCATGGAACAGTATTCCTGGGTCAATGTATCTCGAAAGATATAAAAAAACATGCAAACATATTTAGGTACTGCATAATAATTCATATTATGTCAATCTATCGTTTTAATCAATTCATTTACTTTAACTATTTATTATTCCCTCGTTGGGAGCCAAAACATAATGAATTGGTATTAGAATATTTGAGCACCGCTTCCGGTCCCAAATTGTTAGGGAATTAACTTCATTTGATATTTATTTCCGTTATATTGATAATATATCAGAACTTTCAGTTATAATTTGGTTTGAAATTTGTTTTCTCACCGTTGTATAAAGGTTTGATTTTCGGGCTGTCTAGCCAACTACGTTGGTATTGTAATTTTGTGATTATGATTTGAAATTTGATCACGATCGATAAAACGACATGGCAATAATTCCCGTAATTTTGATAAAGCAATCCAAAATTGTATAATTCACCGTGTAGTATATAGAGTGTGAATGGCTGACTTCTACTCTTTAATTTTTTCTCTATTTTTCTCGAAATATGCTGATCTAAAATTTGTATACTAATTGGTTAACGTTCAAATACTATTGAAAAATTCTTAAGGGTATGTATATCAACATACTACAGAATTCCCTATTAAGAATTCCGACGAAAATAAAAACTTCAGAACCTTACATCTGAATATTCTTTGAGTTTTATCCATTTATATGCGAATTCTTTTTTTTTTTGTCCATTTCTGTCGAAATATTCACCGTTTCTCATCATCAAACAGTAACTATTTTTTCATTGATATAAAAAATTTACCAGCATAATACGTCCCTACATTCACTTGAAACTTTTCCATTAAGGTACACAGTATATTTAATTACTTTAAAGAACTAATCTTCCATTATTAAAATCTTTCTCATTCGTCATAAATTATAAATTTTCTCCATGTAGGGATATGTAAGTCACTCCAGTTTTGAATAACGATTATTTTCAGCGTACTCTCTCTGATTTAGGGAGTTTATTCAAGAAACGATAGAGTGAGGCTTTCATCGCTTGTTCGGAATATAACGAGAATTCTGTTTGAATGATCGAAGGGATCTGAAATTCATTAGGAAATTCAGACCGGGACAAATCCTCACAGCCGAAATTACTCGAGTTGAATATAAGGAGATCAGGAGAGATGAAGGGTTGTAAACATTCAAAGGAGATATCATTCTCTGTCACACTGAAAGGCAGCGTAAACAACAAGAAACTTCCGATAAGATGGAAGGATGAGGATGACGCATCACCTTGCAAAAACGACGCCTACTCGGTTATGTTGTTAGGATAATACTGAACGCACTAATGACTGATCACCAGTGTTATGCTTCTCATTTCATCTGGAACCAAAATAACATACGTAAAACTGAACCTATATGTAATAATCCCGTAATTCACAGAAAAATGTGTTCAGTATAAACGTGGTTCTAATTGATGATAATATTTAGATTTACTATTCACCATCAGCTTTGATTCCTTGATTTAAGAGGTGTTTTTTCACATTTGTTCGTAGTAATAGGACCAATCAAGTCTGGTTACGTAGGTCCACATCTGGTATAGGAAGCGTCCACATCGATTTGACGCTTAGCACATGAAAGAACATTGTAAATTTACAATAGTTAGTATTATTTAAAACTGGACCTTCGAAGATGATCATATTTCGCATTTCGGACAACCTAGAGGAAGAAGATAATGAGACGTTAGCCTTTTCCCTAATTGCAGTTTATTTTATATCGAGAGAATGGAATCACTCCTGAAACAATCTAAAGCTCCTGATGCTTTCAAATTACTTACGAAAAATAAAAATTTTCGATTTGCCTTTGCGCTTCATGGTTCTATTGTCAAATGTACCACAATTTAACTTATATACGGCTGATCTCTTGTTCTTATTGACGATAACTTTATTATTATTTATTAATTTACCTAAAGAATTTATTGTTTTATATGAGATATTGACATTTCGTTTTTTCTGCAAATAGCTAGATATTTAAAGAAAACAAATAGCTAGATATTTAAAAAAAAACACGAAATGTCAATATCTCATATAAAACAATAAATTCTTTAGGTAAATTAATAAAAAATAATAAAGATATCGTCAATAAGAACAAGAGATCAGGCGTATATAGGTTAAATTGTGGTACATGTCCATATGTATGCATTGACCAAACGGGTAGATCTTTTGAGAGTAGGATCCAGAAACACCGGAATTCATTCGTTAAGAATAAATCAAACTCCACTTATGCCAGACATCTACAAGAATCCGGACATGATTTTGACCATAACTTTGAAGTTCTCCATTTCGAGAACAAATGCAATAGATTGGACCTTTTAGAAGCAATGGAAATAAACCGGCATCATAAAATGAATATTTTGTGAACCGTTCTCCGTTGTTGAACCCATTTTTAATAAACTTGTAAACTTGTAAACTTCATTTTATCACGTATTTTCAGTGAAACTTGTATTTAAGGAGAAAGATTTTGTAAAAGTAGTTAGCTACCATACTCACCTCACAACAGTTGTTTCGTCATACCATGACTTCATCAGGTGAGTATTTAAACTGAGGTATACAATGCAAAACAGGACCTTAAATACACAGCTCTGGTACAAAAAATAGAGGGTGGAAAGAGAGGTTTACAATTAATGAAAAATATTAAGTAGGGGGGATCTATTTAAATCTATTTGATCCTTCAATAAAATTTGTCTTTTATTATATCTATTGATTTCTAAAGTTTCTAACAGATTTAGTTTCTGACTTTTGTTTTCAATATGTAATATTTCATAGTTCATATTAAAATTATGGCCAGTCTCTAACAAATGGTTGGCATAAGTTGAATTCGGTTTATTATTAATGTAACATTTTTAATGTTCTCGTATCCTTGTTGGGAATGAATTTTTTATTGAGCTGCCTAAAGAATTAATAGTTTTAAAAGAGATGTTATATTTTTCTTTTTTCCTTAAATATCTAGCAATCTTTTCAGATTTTTGGCCTATGTAAGTTAATGAAATAAATTTGGTTTTGTTTGAATTTTGAAATTTTGGATATACAAGTGTTAAGTTAAATACTCACCTGATGAAGTTATAGTATGACGAAACAATTGTTGTGAAAATCAATAAAATAGCGGAAGTTAACATTTGTTTTTCTTATATTGAAGATGAATTTCCGTCAAGTAAAGACCGAGACAATCAAAAAAAGAATTTTCAGCAAGTTAACCAGGATACAAATTTCAGTCTTCTATGTGCATATCACCGTGCCTAGAATCTGAGTATAATATATTGTTCACACCTGTTCTGTAAATTTTTTGTTTTAGTTGCACATGTTAGAAGTTTTGAATATCAGTTATAGAGAATGCGTGGGAAAGAAAAATGATAAGACTTCAAATAGGAGTGCTCTTTAACCTGGTTTTGGAGGGTAGTACCACATCGTAACATCACCACACAACAAATATTGAAGAAAGTCATTATAACTGATTGAAAATGAAGGGTAAATAATGCGATCATCTTATCAATCAAAATTCCTTCAGAAACTCAACCAATTCATGGACACTCATCAATTTCAACGAGTGTGTCACAACCAAACAGAATTTTTTTGGCAAAACCTTCAAAATAATGTGCCTTGCTTAGAGGGATGATCGTTCTCCCTTGAATTCGCAATCAGAAGATGTCCCCTTCCAAATAAAAATTGACCTATCTCTACGATTTCCGGCAAAATTCATCCTTACGGAAACAATTCGCTAAACTTTTTATGTGTGCATCTGGTATATTCAACACCAATTCATTGTTACTTATTCATTTATTCATAAAATTTCCATATCGATATGCAGATCATGAATTCTAATGAGATATCTATTCAGAAAACAAATTTAATAGTTTTCATTAAAAAAAGGGTCTCAACTATGGAAAGGTTTTTACTCCCATATTAATTGATATTATAAATAATAAAGAACTGAGGATAGCTGGTGTATCGTGACGTGTTACGAGGGTGGAACATTTTGACTGGTACTTGCGGGAAGTGACGCGCGTGGTGCTATTCTATGTGTGATGAGGGATTTTCTAGGAAGGTGAACAACGTACGGTCAATACTGAATATTATTGAAAGATCCATGTTGAGGTGAAACTGGCTTATCGAATAAAAAGAGGACGCACATCCATCCGGGCTGTAATTCTTTGTCATGACAATGCTTCACCACATACTGCAGTTTGTATCACAGAAAAATGGAAGAAATTTCTACGGGAAATACTCGAGCACCTGCTCTACAGCCCAGACTTTCTCGTGTATGTTTGCACTCAAAGAAGAATTGGGGGGATGTTATCACGATAACCAAGGAGTATAATTATTCGTGAGCAATTATCTGAAGACACGTCAAACTGTACTTTTCAACAATGGCATAAAAAAAAACTTCCTATTTTTGTGGAAAATATATTGATAGAAACGCAGACCATTTGAAAAAAAATTATCAAAGTCGCCACTTCTATCAATATATTTTTCACAACTTTATTATTATTATCAAGTATCAATTTCTCATAATCATTAAGTATTATTTATAATTAAATATTTATATTCGTGACATGTTTACCTTGAGGAAGAACGTCAAGATGATGATTGTCGCCCTCGAACTCATTCATCACACAATCCTCGTTTCATTTTCATATACAGATAAATTTGATTTTTTTACATGTGCTAGATGCTTAATTGAGGAAATCAGGATTATTAATCTTGATTCAAAAACATATCTAACAGTTACTTAAGTGGATGGTGATAAGTGAATGTAATTAATAACTTTGTAAGTGAAATTATAATTATAATCAGCAAGGAATTGGTTAGGTCCTTTTGTAATATTTTGTATGGTGGGTTCAATATCATCAAAATTCGGTTTTGCCAACCGAAGATACATATCAGATTCAGGACTCGATCCACGAAGGAATTGAAAATTGACCGAAAGAATATCAGGCCAACACAGTGATCATGCGGTAAGATTTGTCAAGTTTCTTGCCAGAAATTCGTTCACAGTGATAGACACGAGTTTATATCCCACAAATCTGGTATTTTTCCTTAATTTTTCTCTTTTAAAGGCCACATAATGCTCAAATAATATTTTTGTCCACTTTTTCACCTGTAGACTTTAGATTTGATCCCACTCTTCCCCCTTTAAAGGTCTATTTGCCGTAAGATTCATTCTCAATGCTTCCCCATGCGAAGTTGAATATTACAATGAAAATTCAAAGGGAGATCGAAAAATCACAAATCTCACTTGGGATGATCTGAAGCTGAACATAATTGAGTACTAAAATCAACCTAAATAAGACTCAAAGTCCTCGTGAGCACAAAGCACACTTGTGCTTTTCAAATGATAAATTCCTGATTTCTGTTGACAAAATGCATGTCAGGCATGAAATATTCATTTTGCCAGTGATATGTTTTTAAACGAGTCCTTTTCATGATAGACATTGAAATAATCGTTTGACTCTGTTAATATTTCAAGAATTCCATTCATTTGATTGCAAGAATGACCTACCTCCGCTGTTCAATAGAAATCATTAAATTTCGTTTTCGAATAATGTATTCTACAAAATGAAATTTTGATAGCCATGAGAGTAGTGGGGGAATGTTCGTCATTCCGGAAAATATATCCATCGCGCTCCTACTCGGAATCAATTTCCAGTGCTGCATAACCGACTGAAATTGGATTGATTATGGGTTATCTCTCTTTTCCTTTTTCAATCCTGTCCTGCGACTTGTATCCTGCCTGAAATATCATTTCTGGACCTCGTAATATATCGTGGTGAGGCCACGGTCTTATTTATCTTTTCGTGTTATCCTAAACCCCGATTTGGCCTAGCTGAGGGTGGATTTTTCCATAAATTCGTTTCTGAGTACACTGAAGAAAGCACGATGACACCGTTTCGATAGGAGCTGTTGTTGGAATAGAATATTCGTCCAGTCTCAGCTATCTATAAATGCGAAGAATCTATCTTGAGGTGCAGTAAAGAGCAATATCAAATGTAGTAGGAGCCTTACTCACTTATCAACAAATTTGAAGATCAACATCTATCTAAAATAAAAGAAATTAATTCGGCTGATCTGTGCCAAAAATAATTGATAAGGAGTATAAGCTATGGTGATAGAAAGTTCTAGAAATCGAGACAGTGTAACATGCATCTGTATTACAATTCTATACTCGAACAAACTCGACAAGGTTTTATAGATCACAGAGGCAAATTGCAAACATGCGCACTTTTCAAACTGATTGGTTTTCGTCAATGCAATATGTATGCTAGTGACTCCAAATTTGTCAGGTATCTATATTCGCTATACACATAGAGTCCAAAGATATTACTAATACACTAGCGCCATCTAGAGTATAAATTATTATTAGATAATACCAGGATTGAAGGTGCAAGATGCATTCTTGATAGAGAAAACTTGCGGAGAGCCTTGAGAATGGAAGATTGGACGGGTGTTCATACTATGAATGTCGTGAATGAGGGTACAGCAGTTTTCTTCGAAGGCCTTGAGAACCAAATAAACGAAGTGGAGATAAATAGAAGGATCAGAAGAAAGGAAAAGACTAGGAGATCTTGGATCAGTAAGGAACTGATAACATCCATTGATGAGAAGAATGGACTCTATAAGGTAATGAAAAATGATCACCGCTTGGGGTAATATCACAAAGTTTAAGAGATACAGAAACAGACTGAATTACTTAATACATAGATTCAAGACGTATTATTATAAGACAAAAATTGAAAATAACAAGACAATCAGTAAAAATCTATGGGGATATATAAAGCAGATGTCTAACAGCCAAGAAAAAAAAATATCCATAGTTAAATTCAAACTACCCGATGGGGGCACAACGAAGGATAAGAAGCAAATCTTGGATACCTTTTGGGAGTATTTTTCCAACATTGGGACCAAAATGGCAAACGACATACAATCGTTTGGCAATAGGAAAAATTGCAAGAAGAATAAAATAAGCCAATCCATATATCTACCAAGCACTAACGAAAAAGTTCATCAAATAATCATGGAAATCAAAAACAAAAGATCACCCGGTGTAGGCGGCTTAACATCGGAAGTTTTGAAGGATATAAGTCGAAGGTTGTACCTGTACTTACATATTTGATTAATGAGTCAATAACCTTCATCTTTACTATAATATTTTTGTAGGCATTATCGAAGACAAGTTCGAACTTAGGCGGTTTTTTTCTGTAAAATTGTTTCATCTCTGTTGACACTCTGTACTGATTTATGTCAAATAAAGTTCATTATTATTATAATGAATGATGAAAAATTGCCAAATATTTTGAAGCGGGCTGTGATTTCACCTATATTTAAAGGTGGAGATAGTTTGTACGTTTCTAATTATCGCCCGATTTCACTTATTTCAAGCGTGGCTAAAGTATTTGAGAAGGTGATATAGATACCAATCATGTCCTTTATTGAAAAAAATTAAATCATGTCGTAAAGTCACTACAAAATCTTGTCGAGTTTGTTTGAGTGTAGAATTGTTATAAGATGTATGTTACACTATCTCGATTTCTATAACTTTCTATTGCCGTAGCTCAACTCCTTGTTAATGATTTTTGGTACAGATCAGCCGAATTAATTTATTTTAATATGAATATGCTAATTTTTGAGCATTCCAGCAAATTATGGTCTGATTGAGCATAAGGAAAATTTATTCTGCGTTGGTAACGTGAAAATATCGAGAATACATTTGAATTAACTCGCAAAGGTATGTCTTGTATGTATTCTGCATACTCTAGATGACGTTAGTGTTTTATTAATATCTTGGAGTTTCTGTGTATAGCGAATATAGATACTTGACAAATTTAGAGTCACTAGCATACATTGCACTGACGAAAACCAATAAGGTTGAAACGTACAAAACCTTGTCGAGTTTGTTTGAGTATAGAATTGTTATACAGATGTATGTTACACTGTCTCGATTTCTAGAACTTTTTATTACCATTGCTCATACTCATTAATAATAAAATGAATGTAGTTTTTCATAAAATTAGAAAATTTATATTAACAGTTTCTGAGAATTAAGAACCAATCTCATTTCTTTTGAAATTGCATATAGAATGGTTTCCTTATTAAATGAGTCACCGTAAATATCTGTCGAACTTACAGAAAAATACAAATAGGAGAAAACATTTCAATTTAGATATTCCGTAGAAAGTTTGACCCCACAAATGCTACAATTTCATCAATTTCAATCAATTTGAAATCAGAAACTTACATTTTCTTTCTGTAGTGAAAGAATCAATTTCGACTTTCAGATATTGAACCTCTACTTCGAACGTTCACACATTTTTGTGACCTAGTTTGTTGTTCACGTAAAACTAATCCTATTGGAAATCTGAAAATAAACCGTGAATTTATTGTTTCGAGGTATACATAATATTCAGACTATGATATTTTCATCTTAATCAAAACCCTTTAAAATTTTATTTTTAATGGAAACTCCTAAGCTCTGCATGCACGATATACCAAAAGTTTACTAAAGATGCTCGATCTGCTTCTTCCCTGAACATCCAGGTGGGAAAGCGCCGAAAAGACATTCCTACACATGGCATTAGGTCGGTATAACGGTTCCTTTTCGCATTTACATCCCATCAGTGAAAAATTTCACGACAGATTTGGCTCATTCGTGTCTATAGAACCGGATGTCGAAAAGTCGCAGGAATGGTGGAACATTGATATACTCGAACGTCTGGAATTCTCGACGGGGCTTTTGAAAGAGATATGTTTGAAATAAGTTTGTCGTTTGAACTCTTTTTCAAACAGTCTGCTTTGATAGGGAGGCGAGGATCTTTTGGTTCTTGTATTTCAAACGAAAACTCTTGCTGAAGAGTTCATTTGTTGTAGTTTTCCTGGTTTTCTATAGAAAGGAAGTAATTTTCAGTTGGAATTGCCGAAATTTCACACAAGGTTCATTATTTCCTCAGCAGAGAGCACTAATCTTCCTATAACTATACTCTAAAACCGTACAATGAAAAATTTTGTCTGATTCAGTCCGACGTTTTCTCAGTTAGGATTTAGAGAAGACTCTATGCTTACTCAAAGAACAAAAAATAGTAAAAATGTAAATACAGAAATGCTTCCGTATATTTATAGTTGAATTATTTCATTTTTTTGTTGAACTGATTGATGATACATCAATAACAGATTCGGATGAATATTCAAGAACGTAAATATTAAAATTTATACCGTAGTGATTTGAACCTGATTATAGCAATTCCAATTATGAGTAGCAATTTTTTCTTTGATGGTTGATTGTAATATTCCCAGATCCATTGATTTTGATATTATCCCCATACTCCTAGATTCCTCAGAAGTATTGGTGCAGTTTGTAGGAGTTATGAAATTAATTATTTAATCTTAATTACTCGCATTACATCATCTGAAAAGAAAAAATATAAGCAATGAGAAAACTACAAGAAAAAGAATTGATCTATACAAATTGATTCCGTCGAGAGTTCATCCATGCAAAAACGCTGAAGCATGTGTGGATATATTTGTGCAGAAATTGAAAGAATACATGGAAGTAAACAAAATCACAAAAAGGTTCAGGGCATATAACCGAGGAAACATTCGTGGACGACATCAGATCTGATAAATTTAATTAGAGAAAAAACCGCCTATTCAGAATTATGGGAAAGAAGCCCCCCGATGATAACAATCAGACGTACAAGAGATATAGAAATAAGTTAAAACACTTAATGAAAATAACAAAAATTAATAACTATAAAATCAAATTTTAGATAACAAAACTATTGGATGAAGATGTATTCACAGTATAACAGGCGGCGCTTCGAAAGAAAAGAAGTTGGATGAAATTCGGTTAAGGATGTATTTCTGCAAATGAGTATGAACTTATTAAGGAATTTAATGCGCATTTTTCCACCTTAAGGAAAAATTTGTCTGACATAATAAAACCAAATGGGTGTATAATGGATTGTATGGAAGCATCAAGCAGAGATTATTTTTATTTAGGCGAGGTGGAAGAGAAAGAGATAGTCGAATTGATCAATTAAATGAAGATCAAAAAGTCACAAGGCTCGTATAGAGTTACGTCTGAAATACTGAAGACTTGAAAAGTTTTATCACAAAACATTGACCTACATTTTAAACTTATGTTTTGATCATAACATGCGATCCTGAAACCCATAACCACCAATAAGTTTTATCGCAAAACCTACATTTTAAACTTATGTTTTGATCATAACATGCGATCCTGAAACCCATCTATAAGAAAGGTGATAGTCTAAATGTGGACAAGTACAGACCAATATGCCTTACATAAAACCTATCCAAGATCTTCGAAAGATTACTGACGACACAAAAATAAAATAAGAAGGAACGGTTTTTTACTTGATAGAAGGATTATTACAAAATTTGAATATCAAAACAGATTTAATCAGTTGTCTTCTACAATTTTAATTTCAAAAAATTTTTTTGAAGAAACTTCAAGAATTGAATTAATGTCTTTATAAGCACATCTCATATTTAATAGACGTATAAAATCAAAATTCATCAAACAATATCAAATGGAATTAAGAAAAACCAACGAATATAAATTGTCAATTGAAATTAAAATATAAATAAGCAAACATTTTTTGTTTCGTTCCAGGCATGCGTACTGAACTCTTCAGACAAACGTACGAAGCCCTGTTTGTTACAAAATGTATTGTTTTCTGATCCTTTATTAATGAAGAATAAATCTTCCTTAAAAATATAAAACAATATTTCAAGAACTTCTCAAAAACTGATTAAGTTGAAATATTCAATATATTTAAATAAATTACTTCAAAAAATCTCAAAACATGTAGCACATCCTCAAGAAATAATTAAAATTACGATAAGATTAGTTCATCAGTACTGACGAAACGTTTGGATTGCTATTACACAAAAACGATACAAGAAACAAACAAAATACTACTAAAATTATCATCAGTGAAAACATATCTAGCACAAAAATTCTTGTATTGTAAAACCTGTGCGTTCTTTGTTTGAGGGTCTAATAGTAAGTAAGAATAATATCATACTCACACAATGGTATACAAAGACAACCTGGTCGGGCAGATATTTAAACTTTTTATCAGATCATCCTTTCTGCCAAAAACGAAGTGTCATAATAGGCATAACAGACCGTGCAATTACCCTAACTAGCTCATGTTTACGAATAGAAACACTCAACAAAGTTAGGAGAATATTAACCAATAATAACTACCCGATAGATCTAGTCAACAAGACCATGAAACAAAGAACGCACAGGTTTTACAACACGATGAGAAACAGGAAAGATACACAGGAACAAAAATTCATTTCAATTCCATATGTACAAAATTTATCTGAAAATATAGGTAAAATTCTGAAAGTACATAATTAACAAATAAGCTATAAAACAAATAATATACTGAATACTTTTTTACACCATTAAAAAGTGAAATATCACCTATGAAACAATCAAACTCAATTTACAGTATACCATGCAACGATTGTGAGAAGGTATATATAGGAATGACCTCACAACTCTTTAACAACAGATTAAATGGACACAAATACATGAAAAACTCGAGCACAGTACTAAATAAATATATAATAACAGACAACCACAATCCAGACTTCAAAAATACGAAGATTCTTGCATACGAGTCTAATAGTGACAGAAGGAACATCAAGGAGATGATATATAAAGGAAAATAAAAATGCCATGGTTGATAAAACCGATATTAGAAATCTGAGCCAGATTTATCACACCATCATATATATAAAGATAAATGCTTAAAAACTAACAACCTTGAAAGGAAAAATTTTTAATCATCACTTATAGTTATTCAAAATGTGATCTTACCTGATGATGCTACTGTGATAGCGAAACAATTGTTGTGAGTTTAACAATAAAAATTTGTGAAAATCAGAATAACCTTATTTCAAATTATCACTTATTGTATTCGCGACCACCTGTAACTGCTGGTGATTTCTTTTGTAGCACATACGGAGATATCTGACGGAAATATTAAAAACACCGACATTTCACGCCATTAAATTATAATAACTAACACATAGACGATACTGCATACCAGTGGAAACATATCTTTATTTTATCATTTGACTTCGGAATAATAATAAATTTCTGCTCAGGTACATCACCTCTTTATTCTATTTTATATATTATAATTTTTTATATATATTATCTTTTTACAGACTCGTCAGGTGACTGGAAAGTTGTAATTTGTATGCTAATGAAATTGAGAATGTTTGTGGAATCCAATATCCTAAGAAACTCCAACATTATTATCTATAATATGATTCGAGAAAATTTAATTTGTATATATATAAATTGTTATGGTATTATATTAATGAAATTTTGTGAATGAATACTAATTAGATCACCCTTGTATGTATGTGATGTATTCTATGCTTCCGGCTAGCTCTTAAGATTATAATTTTGAATAATTGAAATTAAAATATTATTAAATTTGATTAATATTTGAGGGAGGGTTCAATTTGAATTTTCTAAAAAGATTGAATTTTTAAATTATATTTTATGAAAGTAATTTGAAATATTATAATCAGTGAACAATAACCTAAATTTTATTCTATGTTAACCTAACCTTATCTAAATATCCTAACGTAATTCTAATGTAAACAGTGATTATTATTTCTAAACTTCTTTGGGAAAAGATTAACAGGATTGAATTTTAATACCTTTGGTAAGTTTGTTCATCAATTTATGTATGTTCCTTTTAATTGTCTTCTTTGTTTCGGGAATAACACTCGTTTCGTTGGAAACAACACTTCTAGAACGTTCTGAAATTCACAGGCTACTTTGTTGATTTTCTTCGTTATATCCTATTCGTTTGAAACTTGATTTCTATGTGATATTTTTCCATTCACATTCAGGTAATGTATTTTCTGGATTCAATTTCCATTCACAATAACCAAATAATCTTCTTTTTTCAGATGATGATACTTTTTTGGCACTTTTTTAATTATGGACCGACAAGGATTCTGCTCTGCATATAATTGCAGACTGCCGACTTTTTCTGTGTCTGCCCTATTTATAGTTTTCAAGAAAAGTTGAATTTCTAAGCTTACTAGCTTCTGTCAAAATTATATAAAAATGATGCTTTTGATGATTTTACAAAATTTACAATATTTCCTGGTTTGAAATTACTTTTGAAAATTAGCTTATTTTTTAAACCTCATTTTGATGTATGTTTCATGTTAAACAGAACAGTAAAAGTCTTGCTTTTCGTTCGTACAGTATTTCAAGTGTCAAAATTTAACAAATTTTAACTTCTAATGCTTATAACTTATAAAATACTTAATATTACTTCTGAAATTGATTGAATTTCTTTAGCTTAGATGCTATTACAATACTATTGATGCCTAAACATTTTCAAGGATCTCTCTTACATTAATCATTTGAAAATATCTGACGTAGATTCTATCTTTCATGGAATTAAGTGAATTTTGATCAAATTTGTCCTATTTACATCATTCTGGTGAGTTATATTTAATTTAGCTTGTTCTTTGTCAACAATTTCACTAAAGTTTATATGCGATTCATTATAATAACAAATATTTTCAACAAATTCTTCATCAATTTCAAATGGTTTATCTAAATTCAAATTACTTCTATTTATTGCAACTTTGGCTGGTTTTATATTGAATAATTGTGAATTGAAATCTCCCTGTTAATTCTATTTATAAACTGTTAACAAAATTACTGTGTTTTGATTATCGTTCAAAGAATTTTAATTTGACTAGTCGTTATGTATCCTGAATATGCTTTTTCTTCATAATTTTAGCTTGTGAGTGTTTTTACGAATTGAATTATTAATATTTCTGTCAGAATGGATATTATTTTATGAATTTTGCTCTAGTTATACTCTAACGAGTCAACTTATATACAACGGTGAGTGTTTTCCTTTATATATTTATGTAATTATTTATTTTAACTGTAAATACCATGACAATATATATATATATATATATATATATATATATATATATATATATATATATATATATATATATATATATATATATATATATATATATATCATTCAATCAATATAAGAAAAACAAATGTTAACTTCCGCCATTTTAACATTTTAACATTTATTTTTCTTATATTGAAGATGAATTTCTGTCAAGTAAAGACCGAGACAATCAAAAATTCAATCAATCAATTTTCAACTCGCCATGAATCAACTCGAAATGACGCTTTTCTGCAATATTGAAACTTTTCAGTCAAAATTCGGATAACGCGCTCAGGAGAAGCAGATTGACGACTATGCCTTTCAAGAAACACTTTTTGTGTAGCAACATTACTTCTAGAAATGTATATACGCTATTTTGTATGAATTTCTAGAGGTTATTGATTGATAAATCGGCTCTATATTTTCCTTAATATAAAATAAACACAATGTACAGTTTATTTACAAGGTTGAAATTATAACCAAACGTCTTAACAACACTCAATGCAAAAACAGCTACTGAGTTTCTGAACTATTGTGTTTTCATCTCTTTCTATAACTATCATCCAAAACGTTCGCTATCATCTAACTCCCTATTCTCGAACTCAACCGTCTGCCTTTTCGTTGAACTGCATCAATCTGCTTGCCCTTAAAGTGGTCGCTTCGATATCAAACCCTCACTACACCCCTCTATACTTAAGTTGAAAGCGTACGCAACCACGCTCAACTTCCTTTCATTGAACAACTCTTAGATACTACATCCTTCATGGAATGCCAGGACAACCCATTGAAGATATGTTCTTCCAGGAAACTGTTGAGTTTTTTTGGTTCAGCAATAAATCTCTTCTTATTATGACGGCTAAACTTTACATGATGACACACCAATTTCGAAACATCTTGAAGCGCCACGTCGTTATGGCGTAATGGCTTAAAGGACTGGAAGTGCTTTCGATATCGTCCCCATGGGGGAGTTTATATCCCAATAATTGACCGCCCAGATATTTCAATAAATCTGAGCTAAAGTAAGCCATACACATAAAGCATTATTAATGAATTCTTTACATATTATTTACAGAGTAGAAATTCAATTTCTACGCTCTAGAAATTGAATTTCTATATGTATGTGAAAAAACCTGAGAACAAACTTGGCTTAAAAAATCTAGATAGCAGGTTATGAAAAACTTATAAATAATCTGATAATATCGATGTTTTTTATTGAAGCTTTTAGGCGAACCATGAAATATACAAACACTATCTTTTTGATTGTCAATTCCAAAACAAGACTAATCATATCTAAAATATGAACATATGAAAATTCGATCACCCTAACCTTCAACCGTAAACTATTCCATTCTTGCAGAACATATATAACAACTTACTCAAGAATCAATCGGTGAGGTTCGGACCGCATTGGCAAAAAAGAACATTTCACTTGGTCGTACGAAAAGTGAGGTCAAAAGGACATCAGTTTTGTTCGGATCAATTCCCCATCCTTCTCTGCTTTTCCACAGCCCAACGGTTGCCGACAGTAGATGGAACGATTCCTAAGCTGCCGGGGGAAAAGAAATAAATGATTGTAATCGACAAGGAAACGCTTTATTGAGTTTTTCCCATGCCGGAGTCAATCAATTGTGAACGTAGATCTCGGAAAAACTAATTCCCGATGATGAAAATGATCTATTACTGAAAACGGCTATTTTTATGGTTATGATGTGAGAAAATATCTCTCATCGAGAGGTGAAAAAATTTATTGAAATTGATAACATATCACGGAAATCCTTCTTTTGATGACATATATTATATAGATAGATAGGTACACAAAGTATCCCAGAATGAATGGATATTCCTGACACACTGTATAGAATAGCTATTGAGCGCTCTGAAAAAATTACAGAAGAAAGCTATTCCCGGTGGAAAATTCTTTTTTTCAAAATAAATTACCACGTTACGTTTCTGTAACACGCTCACAAATGAATCGAATCCATCAGTTTCGTCATGGTGAAATATTCTTCATTAAAATACTAATTGATATGCCGAAAACCGTATGAATAACTGTGGTATTTTTTTTGAAAAACATATACAACTTCGAATTTTATCATGAAATGTGATCAATATTTCATAATGGAAAGTTTAATCGTTCATGATGAAAAAAATTGTGGGAAAGCCTGAGTTGCCAATTTGAAAGGATATGCACTTTTCATGCAGATGTCAAAATGGATCTTCATAACTAAGGTCAATAGAAGTTATTGCTATTAGTCTACAAAAGGAGTATATTCGACTGAATAACAAAATATTAAGGTATCAATAATTTCTCCTCTCAATGTGTACCAGGTGCTTCCTAAAAAATAAGAGAATACACTGTTCATTTTATGATCACTGCTTCAATGTGCTAAGGTGGGAATGTTTATTTGATTGAGAATCGTGTTAGAACAACACCTAGTTATTCTTTCGAACATAATCGTTTCGCTTCGTGATTTTTACTTAGGAAGTTTGGTGATTTCGTAACGATTTGGTATTTTTCATTTATGGTGAGTGCAGAGCTGCAGCCCTTTTATAGGGACAGATATCCTTACATTCTTTACCCGAATTACTGCGAATTCATCAGAGTCCGTTGGTGTTACATGGAAGGGCGAATTCCTGGTAGCGATGTTGCTGGCTCAAGCACTGGACGAATCTCTAACACCGTTATGGAATATACAGTTCTTGAGGAAATTGACCGAGATCCATCTACCTTGTCAAGACCAATCGCACGACGTACTACTGTATCAAGAATGAGTGAACACCATATATTAGAAAAAAAATCATCCCTATCACTCAACACCAGCGCAAACATTGCAACCGAGAGAATACCAAGCAAAATGGCTGAAGAGGATCCAACTTTCTCCGGTGATATACTGTGGAATGATAAATCAACACTGAAGCGAGATATACTACTCTGTCAAGAAAGTACCGGAAATTTTCAATCAAAACAACATTTTTACATTTAATCGTCAAAATTTATTGGGTCGCCTTCAAAATAGGCTCCATTTGCTCCAATACATCTATGCCAACGGCAATTATCGAAACATTTTTTATAGGCGCTTTCCGGGATGGACTTCAATCGACTCAAAACGGGTGCCACGAAGGGGCAATTTTAGTTTTGGGAAGAGGAAAAAGTCGCAGGGAGCCAAATCCGGCGAATACGGTGGTTGCTGAAGCACGTTTGTTGAGTTTTTGGCGAGAAAGTCAGTCACAATCGTAGCTCGGTGAGAAGGCGCGTTATCGTCATGCAAAATCCATGAGTTGTTCACCTACAAATTTGGCCGCTTCTTACGGATACGCTCACGCAAACGTTTCATAACGCCTAGGTAATACTCCTTGTTTACCGTCTGACCCTCTGGAATGAATTCGTAGTGCACCACGCCACGGATATCGAAGAAAACAATGAGCATCACCTTCATTTTCGAGCGGCTTTGGCGTGGTTTTTTCGATTTCGGCTCATTTTTTGCCACCCATTCCGATGATTGCTGGCTTGTTTGCATATCGTACTCGTAGACCCAGGTCTCATCACCAGTTATAATGCGTTCCATGAATGTAGAATCGGAATTACAGCGATCCAGCATGTCTGAAGCAACCTGTTCGCGATGACGTTTTTGAAGAAAATTCAGGTCTTTCGGTACGAGTCGTGCGGCCACCTTTCTCATGCCCAAAATATCAATCAAAATCGTACGTGTGGACTCGTGGGATATCTTAAGATCATGTGCTATATCTCTCAAGCTGGTACGACGGTTTTCC
The DNA here is from genome assembly GCA_034642435.1 of Megalocaria dilatata. NCBI lineage: Eukaryota > Metazoa > Arthropoda > Insecta > Coleoptera > Coccinellidae > Megalocaria > Megalocaria dilatata. Next base: position 73,597,774 of record CM067856.1, on the reverse strand, counting down.
AGCACCCTTTCCTTAATTTTATCGACGTTATCTTCGATCGAAGCCGTCGATGGGCGACCACTTTACGACCGTCCTTGAAGGCTCTGTACCACTGATATGCACGAGTTTTCGATAGAGCATTATCACCAAAGGCCTTTTGCAACATTTTCAATGCATCGGCACACGAAAATTCATTTGCAACACAAAACTTTAAACAAATTCTTTGCTCAACGTAATCACCCATAGCAAAAATCGGCACGCACTCTGACATCGACTGACTTAATCAGCTGTTGCATACACACTAGTTGACAGATCCCGCTCAAGCTTGGTATAGTAATTAAGGACAGTGGTACCAACCTAGGAAAAAAAAATTTTACCTGCCTCATTGCCCCGCCAGATTTAAATCGATAATTCCCGGTACTTTCTTGACAGAATGTATGTTGCAACATGCACAACCTTCACAGATGGTAAACTTCGAATCCCCATTTGATGAGAGGAAACAGGTCCCAGTATAAGTTCAAAATAAATTATTGAGCTGAAGAGTTGGATGGAAAAATAATTGAGCCTTCAGAACTAATGGGCAACTTAACTGATGAAAACTATTCAGAATTCCATTAACATGAATTGCCAACTTTGTTGGAAGAGGCGCCTGAAGAAAAGAGAAAATCTCATTGGTTCCAAAATTTTAGCTGCCAGCGCACTATACAGTGAATGTCCGTGCTATCATTTTATGGCATCCAGGTTCCCCGGACTTGAATCCGTTGGATTTTTTTACATAGATTGCCCAAAAGACGAGATCTTCTCTGTTCCAAAGAGGAATCTTGAAGAGTTACGTAGCCGAGTCTAGCAAGCTGCTTCAAAGATTTCCATTCGTTGTCATGCGCGACTTCTTAAGAGAGCGTTCATTCGTAGATGTCACGCATGTATCAGAGTAGGTGCCAGATAGTTCAAACATTTATTACAATAATGTATAGATTGTACATACTAAATATCACAATAAGTATTACTCCTTCCTCACGAATTCTTACTGACTACCTATTCAAAAACAGTAGAAAAAAGTATGTAATTTCAACTTTGATCCTCTGATTAGGTGAAATTAATGAGGCTTTATCACCGTGAAACATTTTTTTTATGAATCACTTTTCATCATGTCAGATTGAGAGAAGAAATTATCGAATCTTCAATATTTTTCAAAATTTAAAATATCATTTCAGATTTCTTCTGTAAACCATCCACAGAATTTAATAAAAAAAAAAAATATTCAAAATTTTTTAGAATTACATTAAATGAATTTCTTTAGAACACACCGTGTCAATATAGAATTAATACTTATTACACAGTACCAAAGGGAATGAAAGAAATTCAAATAAATATAAATTGTTCTTCAAAAATAACTAGTTATTTTTGAAGAAGTTCTTGAGGTTATATTTTGCATTTTTTGATGAATGTGTAGAAGAAATCATCAGTTTGAAAAAAAAATCTCTATCGGGGATAGATTTTGTTTTGTATCTTTTTCAGAGCGACCAATTGCTCTTCTATAGAGGGTTTCAGGATTATTCATTCATTCTTGGACATCCTGTATAAGGGACGATTTGAAAGAATTTTAAATACGCATGTCAGCAGTTAAAAGGGTCTTTTGAGTACTTTCACGTACAAACAAATACCAAAAACCCACTACCAAATGTAACATTAGCTAAGACAAATATGTTCAAATAACAAACTTTCAGCAGTCTATAAATAGAATAGTCTAAGTGAAGAGGGGTACATTCTGTGTTAGCTTTCAGTAATATCAGCACATGAGTATTCTCTTATAGAATAAAAAACATACCTCAGTAAAATCTGCTTGATTGAAGATTTAAATTTTTTGGTGTTCTGGTTTTTATAACTATCGTGTAGTTTATTGTAACATTCAACATTTGGTGAGTTTTTTGATGACCACAGTTATAACCCAGGGTTGAAAAATTTATGAGTAATAAAAATTTTTGAAATCTAAGAATAATATTGTATTTGAGATCTGCGATAGGATGACATCATTTATGTACAACTGAATAGGAAATATATTTTCTATCTGAAGTAATCTTAATCTCCAACAGCTATGATCAAAAGGCACAAGAAAATTGTAATTTGAACGAACCACTGTTAAATGTTATCTTTTGTTAGATCAAACCGTTATTATGGAACATTATCTAGGGGTTATGAAACTTTTGAGAGATGCTGTATGTAGGAAATGACTAATTCGTGACAACCATTGGATTTTGCACTGCGATAACGCGCCATGTCACCAATATAATATAATAATAATACAACTACAATACAAATATAATATTATATAAAAATGGCGCAAATAGTGCTAGACTTTTTCATGAAACATAGCGTCAATATCCTGAAATAAGTAGGGTATTCACCAGATTCGACACCATGTGTTTTTCGACTTAAGTTGCCTCTTCTTGGATGGAAATTTGAATCGTTGGCAGCCCTCAAACAATATGCGATGAAAGAACTGAAGGCCAATCGTTCGGACACACATTAGAAGTGGCATGGATGTTTGTATCAATCGTTGGCATAAATGTGTCATTTCAGATGGATCTTATTTAGAAGCATTCAAAATAAATTTAGAATTCATTCAAGAAAATTTGCGACAATATTGTGCTCTTTACACATGTTTTACTGGATAATTGCTTTGAATCATTGAATTTAATTTGAAGGTTATGAACAGATATTCCACAAGTCACTGAAGCATGATTGCAAAAAGTCATTCAAGATAAAATTTTTATAGATGAAGAGCGCTATCAATTTTAAAGAAACAGCTCACTGAGACAAGAGTTAAGGATTCTGTTATCGGACAAACAATTCAGATTCTCCAAGCTTTACAACCTGTAGAATACACAGCACAAGACAAAGATGAATGCTACCTGGATGAAGTTATGAGTAAAGTTGCAAATCCAATAGCGTGCAACGAATTCGAAGAAAGTGACCGATGTGAAATTTCTGCTGAGTCAGTTAAAGTTTCGCACGTGGAAACAATTCAAGCTTTAAACATAGCGATCGAATTGGCAAAACAGAATAGGACGTAAATGAGGTACTTATTGTGAAGAACATAAACAGACCTCCTCAAACATGAACAGATTCTGTAATATGAGGAAGCTAGTATTTTTTGTGTTCATAATTAATTATCGACACTAAATAAGGCTCTTCGTTCATTTCAAAAATCACATAATCATAAAATAGTATTCTTTCGGTTCACGATAAAATATTAATTTAAATATAGCAGGGTGTTTCAATCTTGACTTTAAATGCACGGTTAAATTCCGTGTACCGAGACTCATTTTAATTGAAGGGGATTCTTAATTCTTGAATGGATTTCCAATTTATTTGATGAAATGAATTGAAATTTTGATCGAGTATTTTCAGAAATTCGATTTTATAATATAAGTTCGGAATTTCAATATGATTCTGGACAATTTTCACATGTCCAACTCTAGCAGTGATCATTCAGAAATTTTCTTATTAAATTCTAATAATTAATCCTAAAATTATTACATATATTTCACTTGAATTGTTTCATCTGGCGCATTTGTAACTTTTGACACAACAAAAATCCTTCTTGCCACTTTTTGGAGGCTGCGATTCGTTGATATCTAGTTTCAAATGTCGTAAGTAATATTTCATGCAAATTTTATGCTGCTTTTCCCTAATTCCACTATAGATTTCCTGAAAAGTTTTATTATGATAATTTAATGTGTATTGGTTCTTTTGAGTTTTACTCCACATTATTCCATGTAAATCAATTTCACTTCAGAAACATATGGACATTTAGTTTTAATGAGTCATAACATATTGGGTGGTACGTTGTTTCTGAATATTTCTTTTATTTCATTAGATATCTTCTAACCAATTCCACATATTACTTGATATAAATGGTTTATCGTGTGAAATCTGCAACGAATACCCTAAAATTTGTTGCAATTTCTTAATGCAAATGGAGAGGAATTTTCCAAATGTTTCTGTACAATTATTCTGAATTAATTAAATATTCAGAATTGATTTCTGAAAGCTGTTTTGTTTCAAATTGATATTACATCTTTGATAACTGCTGCAGTTTCCACTAAATTCATTATTCTCATTTGTACTGTAACTACATCATCATTAATCTGTTTCATTAAATCTGTATTTTTTCAAATTATTTGCATTCTCTATAAGATATGGTATCTTAAATGGAGGTTTCAACATGGTACAATGATTCTCATTTTTATCTTATGTTCTCGGTATAATGAATATATTCTGCTTTTAATACATTAAATTTTTAAATAGGAGCAAATGATTGCCGTGCTTTTAGAAGGATTGGATATCTACCGGTAACATCCAATTTTAATTGTTTTGAGTTTAATAAAAACGTTTTTTGTTACGCTATTGAAAATTTCGGATTTTTTGATAAACAAATAGTATTTACGGACGTTTTAATTTCTTGTTTCAATTGGAAAAAATGCAGCTGAAGCTCATCGTATGCTTGCGGAAGTTTACGATGGCAATGCTCCATATGACAAGACATGCAGATAATGATTTCGGAACTTCAAAAGTGGTGATTTCAGCGTTGAAATTCCTCACTCGGGACAGCCAAAGAAAATTAGAAGACGATAAATTACAGTCATTACTCAATTAAGATCCAAGTCTTACAAGACAAATTTGCACCTATGTTGGGGGTGACCCAACAAGCAGTAACTGTACGGTTGAAATCTATGGACTAGATTCAAAAGCAAGGTAAGTGGTTTCCTAATGAATTAGATCCGAGAGATCTGGAAAAGCTAATATGTTTCTGATGAACCAGTGATCAGTAAGAAAAAATGGATCTTTTACGACAAATCCAAGAAATAAAATACTACGCTGTCCGACGATTCTATGCTATCTATCTCAACATTAAAATTGAATATTCAAGGTAATGAAGTATACTGTGTACCTGGTAGGACCAAGGCAGCGTTGTGCGCTACGAGCTGCTGAAACATGGTGATTCCGTTACGTGTGGTCGGTACAGGTTAAAATTACTTCATTTAAACCGTTCACGAGAAGAACGGCCGAAACATAAGGACATGCGTGACAATGTTATTTTTTTGCATGACAACGCTCGGCTCAAAGTCGTAAAAGTGGTCGAAAAATATTTAGAAATGACCAAATGTGATATCTTATTGCACCCGCCGTATTCTCCCACCATTGCTCCTTCTGTTTCGACGGATGCAATACGATTTGTCAGGTCACCGCTTCACATTTTTTGACGAAATCGAAAAATGGTTTCAAAATTGGATCGCCCCAAAAGACAAGAAGTTTTTCCGAGGCTGAATTCGGAGATTGCCTGAGAGGTGAGGTAAATGTAGTGAACAATATTTGGACTAATTTCTTAATTTATTACCTTTTGGAATGAATAACCTAATTAATTCGTACTCCCAATACATTGCAACTTGTTCGAATGCTTTCAAACAATTTGGTAACACACTGAATTCAATTTTGAGATAAACATTTAATATTTATATGCTACCTGTGAATTATACTCAAGATTTTCAAAAGAATTCTTGATTTTTCACTATCGTTTAAAAAATTTTTATTCGGCTAGTGGTTATGTATTCTGAATAGGCTTATTCTTCAAAATTTTGGCTTGTGAGTATAATTGTGATTTGAATTATCAATATTTCTGTCTGAATTTATCTAATTTTATCAACTTTGATATGAATATTCTCCTTAAATTTGATTGATTTTCATTATCTGAGTTTTTTAAAAATGATTATTTTTAACTCGCTTACAAGGTATAATTCACAAAATCTATGACAGTATATATTGGTTTTTCAAATATTGAGAATTTATGCGAATTATTGATTCTGGTAACTGTTGAATCAAGAAAATCAATGGAGTTATTATGTTCAGTTTCCATGGTGAATACTATCGAAGGATATATTTTGTTTCAATACAAAAAGAATTTTTTTAATAGTCAGCCTGTAATTTTGGCGAATTTCAGATTTAATATCGTTCATAAATATTTCTGCTGATAAAGGTCTCAAAAGATTATCTATGGTCAAAGCTTTTCCGGAATTATATACTCTATTTTTAAATTGGAAATAATTTTACTCAGTTCAAATTTTTCGACATAAAATTTGTGAACATCTAAAGAGTTTCCTCAGTAACAAAAGTAATTCAAAATATTCGAACCATTTGTAAGAAACAGAAAATGCTTTCAACCATAATTTTGAAATTTTGCATATAGACAGTAAAAGTTTTGTCTTAAACCTGTTAGATTCACATGAGTTAAATAAAGGCAACAAAATCGGATTAGTACTTAACGAACAATTAAACCTAAATAACTCACCCTTGTTAAACATATTCAGATAAACTGGAATTTACCACCTCCTTTTTGGGTTTCAATGCTCAGTAAAAATTTTTTGTACCTTTTGTAATATAAATAGAAACCGATTTCGAAAACACATTTAGTTACTCAAAAATGTAAATATGTACCATCTACTTGAAGGATGCTACTGTAATAGCGAAACATAGTTCATTTTTCCTCATTGTCTTGATTTTTATAATCCTAACTCTAGATGAGCAACCCAAAGGTGTAATCATTAGAATCGCTATACATCGCTCGAAGTTAAACATAAATCATTGAGATCACACAGTTGTTTCTAGATATTGGAAAATAGAAAAAATCCACTATAAACTAGTGATGTTGCGGAAAAGTAATAATTATAACGAATTAAGTTATGCGACGGATATTTATTCCGAAATATTATAAGTATTATGAACTAGGATAAATAGAAAATTTTTCGGAATGAAACATTGCAACTTCCATCTGTGTAGCAGTTCAAAACTCAAATACAACCAAAAAGGTTATTCTGATCGACGGGTATAAACAACAGATGAGCATGTTTCAATGCTTGTTGGCACATATTTAGGGCAATGCTGTAATGCCGACGAATGCAACGCAGTCACGCATCCGTATTCACCCTGCATGGAAACACTGATCTTTTGTCGAAAAATAGTGACATCTAATGACCGTAAATGCTTATAAACAGCATATCTCATCAACTGGATTCTGAACTCATATTCCGTATCATATTTCGCCGCATTCATTAATTCATTTGGAGAGAAATTCTAATTTTTGTCATTTTGTCACGGCTGAAAAGGATATGACTTGTGCACGAGGAGGACTTCTCCATTAGTAACATTCGAAGTAATATGGAATTCAATTCACTTCTCGAATAAGCTTGATGGGGTATGTTGCCTATGTGTTTTTGCGTGCATCAGATAGGGCTATTGTTTGGAAAAACATAAGTGTCCCTGTGCAGAGCAAATATAGGTGCTTGGCTGTATAGTATTCATCAGAATTGCACTGAAGATATGCTAACAAGCATTGAAACAAGCATGTCTGTTACTTAAACTCGACGACCAAAACCTATTTGGCTGTAGTTGAGTTTTGAATCGTTACACAGATGCAAATTGAACTGTTCCGAATCCAAAAACTTTCTGTTTACCGTAGCTTCCTCCCACACCTTATCATATGACATAAACTATCCTAATCCTAATTCGTTTTGTGGAAATTTCTTTCGCAAACACCTCTCTTCCAAAATCATCAAAGGATAATGTTCTCAAATTTTTGTCATTTACTAATATTGGTTGTTTTAACAAGAGCGCAAGATTTGAATTGCGCACCATGTTTGACAGTCATAATGTCACATGATTATGACGTGACAGGTCCAAAAGTTCACAGATGGGAGTTAGTACACATGGAGCATTACACGGTAGAACAATGCGTTCTGATTGTTAAAAGTTATTACCAAAATGGTGAAAGTGTAATTGCCACTATGCGTAAAGTGCGTCCAATGTTCGGTCGAAATAATGGGCCTCATTCATCTACTGTGAAAAGAATAAGAAAAAATTCGAAAGTACTGGTTTGGTTAGTGATGTGAAACATGGGATACAAGCTCGTTGAGGTCGTTCAGAACAAAACATCGCGGCAGTTTGCGAGAGGGTGACAGAAAGGCCAGAGACGTCAATTCACCATCGGGCACAAGAATTGGACATTTCGACAGGCACTCTTCAGCGAACTCACTAAAGATTTTACAGCTGCGTGCCTACAAAATCCAACTGACTCAACAACTTCTGCCAGTAGACCATGAACAGCGAAGAGAATTCACCAATTGGATCCTTGAGCAACCTGCTGATTTTACAAACAAAATAATTTGGCCTACTGTCACCTCGATGGCTTCGTTAATAGGCAAGCAAAACTGTCTCATTTGGGGCTTAAATAATCCACGAATGATTCATCAGAAAGAAATGCATCCACAACGGGTTACTGTATAGTGTGCATTATGGTCTGGAGGAACAATTGGACCGTTTTCTTCGAAAACGAAGTAGGTAAAACAGTAACGGTGAATGACGAACGTTATCGTGCTATGATAACACAGTTTCTTGTGTCTCATTTGGAAGATATTAATCTTGACGGCATGTGGTTAAAGCAGGATGGTGCTACATGTCATACCACCCGTGAAACGATGACGATTTTGCACGAGTTTTCTCTTGGTCGTGTCATTTCCCGATTTGGTGACCAGAATTGGCCTCCACGCTCTTGCGATTTCAACTTCTGGCTGTGGAGTTATCTGAAGTCACAGATCTATGCCAATAAGCCTGCAACCCTCGAAGCATTGAAAGCCGAAATTATACGCTGTAGCAATGAAATATCACCACATGTATTCAATAACATCATTAAAAATTTCGTCAAAAGGGACGCATATGCCAGCAAAGCCGTGGCGGTCATTCACAAGATATTTTTTTCCTTACATTATTCCCAAATGTATATTTTCTAAATCAATAATTATTTAATTTAAAAAATGTATATGAGAGAGTAATTTATTTCCATCAATTTTTTTGTGGAAATGAATTACTGTCTCATATATATTTTTTTAATTAAAATGAGTTTCCACCAAGTAAAGACCGAATCTATCAAATATATACAATAATTATTTCAATACTTTGCTACAGACAACCATGTTTTCTTGAACACTAAAATCTTGCGCTCTTATTGAAACCCCTTTAGTTCCAAACATCCTGTACTAAAATGTCGTATTTATGGTATATTTTAATTAACTAGTGGATTGTCAGGATTAGACAAAAAATAGTTTTTCCGAAATTCTTTTCTAAAATAGGTCTATTTCTAGGATTTCATTAACGATTTCATTTCGTTTCATTTCTATTCAGGACATGTAGTCCTTCGGTGGTGTACCCTGGGTATACTTTGTTTCCTCATAGGGCACGATCCGGTTTCATTACAAGAGATAAAGCGATAAAATCAAATAAACTCTGTCGGAAGTTTCCCTTGGTTTCACCTTCATTTTTCATTTCCTTTCAATTACTCCAAGTGAACTCGTAAGATGATTGCTTCAGTGAAAAATGTTTATTTTGTGACATTACTATCCTGAGCGTCTTCTAGAAACATGAGAGTGATCTGGTGATCCTTTATTTCGCTACGAAATACTCAATTGGATTTGGACGAATGAACACTGGCAATTTCATTCAAAAGTAGAAATATTATTTTCTCCTCGACATATCACAATTTCCTCTATTATATATATATCGTTTATTTCATAAATAATTGTAGCTTTTTTTACCCATATAAAGGATGTAATATTCTGTTCCAAATTTCATGAGGAAATAAGGAGGATTTAAAACTACTGCCCAAGTAGGATACTTCCTAAGACAGTGAAAATAGGGAACTATTACAATAATCTATTCATTTTTATTTATTATAATTCCAAATTACAGCACATACTATAACTAAGTATTTTATTATCGGCGCTTCACCCTTTTACCAATTTTTCAAAACATCTCAAAAATTCGTCTTGAAAATTCAAGAGGACAAAACATCCCTCTGTCGCAGTTTGAATTCAAGATAAATCATTCAGTCATCCACCCATTAGTAGCTCTAATATGGAACATAGAAACCACAATGAAAAAAGGTCACAAGTACGCAGTAATATTCATGAACATCAAGAAAGCATTTAATTGTAGTGTATGGCACGATGATCTTCTGCACAAACTCCAGCAATTGAACAACACAGTTTACCTACAAAATATTATAGGAAACAGAAGCATAAGGATTAAAATCAAAAGCATTTTTTCGCATCGTTTTGTCTTCAACAAGCTGTACCAGAAGACTCTCCGTTGTCATGACTTCTATACAATACTCACGTACACATCTGCAAAGTAACAGAAGAACTAGAAAGATACATTCTTCAGTACGCTGGTGACAAAGCGCTCATAACACACAGCAAGAATCTAAAAGACACAACAGAAAAACAACAAAATTATGACATGAATGAAAAAATGGAGAATTCTTACAAGCCCTGACAAATATAGATTAGTAATATTTGGCAATAAATTATCAGGCAATTCACCAGCCGTCAAAATGCTGCAACATAAAATAAAATCAGTCCAACACCATAAATACCTAGGAATCGCAGTGAACAATAAGACACTTATTATAAAAAATACTTTTTTATAATAAAAAAAAGAAAAAAAATTGATATATCGAAACACCTCAACTAAAAAAGCAGAGGAATATACCACACAACTCCTTCAAGAATCTACTAAACTATTATATGCATACCTATATTAGAATATGCATATCTACTGTATAGTAACTGTAGAAGACCCACCCTTAATGAAATCGAAGTAGCAGTTTGAGGACTTTGGGTAATATACGCTATCCAGGAAATCTACTTCATAACCCACCAAAGGACCTTCTCTATGAAAAATTTAAGAGAGGCCCGACTTTGAGTAGACTTCAAACCTTAGGAAAGAAATTTGTCAGCAGACCACACAACCTCCAAATCCTCCAGCCAGTTGTTCTACATGATCCGAACGAAGAATAACACTTCAGGCGTTCCCCAAGGTTCGCATCTGGGGCCGCATCTCTTTCCTTTTTTATAATTTATTCGAATGATATTACAACGTGTTTAAGATATTGTTCCTTCTCATTGTATGTTAACGATACCATGTTTTTCAGGGCAGTTGATAGCTTGGAGGATTGCCTTTTGATTCAGGAAGACCTCGATAAAAAAACTACTGCATGGAAAACAGCCTGCATCTCAATTTTGATAAATACCAAAAAAAACTTTCAATAGGTATGTCCACTTTGACGCCCCCTTCTTCAGGTGGACAGCATTTCAGGCTTGGGAGATGTTTTTGATAAAAATCTTATCTTTGATCAGCACATCGATAAGACGACCATTGGAGATGTCAAAAAATTGCTTGGATGGGTCCTTCGCTACTGCAGATCCTTTCAACATAGTAAAACTTACCAGGATTTATATTTTTCGTTTATTTACATTCGTTTGAATTTTGCATCGATAACCTGGAATCCACATTCTGGCATTTAATAATAATATTGCATACACTTATAATGAGCACTCCCATATACGGAAGAAATTTGGTATGCTTACATTGGAAAATGGTCTACAAATGACTGATGTTGTGCTGTTGTTCAATTTTCTCAATGGATTTTTAGATGCATGTATTATTTTGGGGTCTATTCCGGAGAACAAACAGCGCACAGAATACTCCTATATATGGAATTATTATTACCTACAATAATCAATGCACTGATATGTTATGTTTCAAAGTATCAATGGCCCATTTAAAACGCTATCTTAGGAGTAGTCTCTAACGAGTATATGTGAGTTCCTATGGTATATGTGTATATTTTGTTTTCAAATATTTGTGTCATTTGGATTGTAATTCTGTTGTAGACTAATGATATATTCGTTTTAGAACTAGGTCAATACTGTATTCTAGGCTTGTCTTCAGGCACTCAGTTCAATGGTAAAATCATTGAATAAAAACCATCTAACTGCCTCGATCTAACAAAAGCCTTTGACAAGGTGAATCACAAGATTTTACTAGAGAAAATGGAAAGATACGGCATATGAGGTGTAGGTTCGAGACTTTTAACGCCTATCTAACTGGTAGAATTCAAAGAACAACTGGAAAGACTAAGCATGGTAAAGAAATAACATCCGATGACTTATTTATGGAAATAGGCGTGCCTTAGGATACACTCAGGTCTCTTCTGGTACATAATTTATTCCAACGATCTAATCCAGAAAACATGCAACAGTACCGTTATGTATGGTGAGGTTTGTGGTGATAGCATTGCGGATGAATGCCAAATAAAACCAAAAGAAAATCTGCCAAGGCTGGATAAATGGTTCCAAACTAATGACCTGTCAATGAACACCACGAAAGCAAAAATACTGATAATTAGAGAGAGAATCAACATGTTATGAGTGTAACATATCATGATGAGGATTTTGTACCTTTCCTGGGAATTCAGATTTACTACAACTTTAATTGGAAACCACAAATTGACAATATCGCTAAAAAATCTGTCAAGATACTGCTAGTCTCTGAGAATGTTAACAAACACTGTCGGTTTTGATGCGGCCCTGACAGCAAGCCAACTCTTATGTGCAATATATATATATATATATATATATATATATATATAGATATATATACATTCTGTCAAGAAAGTACCGGGAATTATCGATTTAAATCTGGCGGGGCAATGAGGCAGGTGAAATTTTTTTTTCCTAGGTTGGTACCACTGTCCTTAATCACTATGCCAAGCTTGAGCGGGATCTGTCAACTAGTGTGTTTGCAACAGCTGATTAAGTCAGTCGATGTCAGAGTGCGTGCCGATTTTTACTATGGGTGATTACGTTGAGCAAAGAAACGTCATCGCGAACAGGTTGCTTCAGACATGCTGGATCGCTGTAATTCCGATTCTACATTCATGGAACGCATTATAACTGGTGATGAGATCTGAGTCTACGAGTACGATATGCAAACAAGCCAGCAATCATCGGAATGGGTGGCAAAAAATGAGCCGAAACCGAAAAAACCACGCCAAAGCCGCTCGAAAATGAAGGTGAATGCTCATTGTTTTCTTCGATATCCGTGGCGTGGTGCACTAAAAATTCGTTCCAGAGGGTCAGGCGGTAAACAAGGAGTATTACCTAGGCATTATGAAACGTTTGCGTAAGCGTATCCGTAAGAAGCGGCCAAATTTGTGGACGAAGAACTCATGGATTTTGCATGACGATAACGCGCCTTCTCACCGAGCTACGATTGTGACTGACTTTCTCGCCAAAAACTCAACAAACGTGCTTCAGCAACCACCGTATTCGCCGGATTTGGCTCCCTGCGACTTTTTCCTCTTTCCAAAACTAAAATTGCCCCTTCGTGGCACCCGTTTCGAGTCGATTGAAGCCATAAAACAAAATTCGGCGCGAGAGCTAAAGTCCATCCCGGAAAGCGCCTATAAAAAATGTTTCGATAATTGGAAGTGCCGTTGGCATAGATGTATTGGAGCAAATGGAGCCTATTTTGAAGGCGACCCAATAAATTTTGACGATTAAATGTAAAAATGTTGTTTTAATTGAAAATTCCCGGTACTTTCTTGACAGAGTAGTATATATATATATATATATATATATATATATATATATATATATATATATATATATATATATATATACGTATATTTATAATAATTATAATGATTTCAAAACATTATCTGAAACATGAATATAACATTACGGGTAAAACTTACCTATGTGCAGAAAAAACAGAATTAACTAAATACATTACCCCATAACTTCAAAAATAAACATGTACTACAAATGAAAATTCTGAGAACAATTTCTAATAAGAAAATATTTAGTGTTTAAGGATTTCTCAGTAAGAAATATTTTGATGAATTCTAATTTCTAGGAAATGCTATTTAATTTAAAATAGTTATGTGTTTTTCCTGTATGTGATCGCCACCTTCAGGTTTCAACATCCAATAAAGATTTACTATTATGAATATTAATAAAAAATAATATGAATAATTATTGAAGTGAACTTGGGCTGATCATGTAGCAAGGAAGTCAACTGAAAAATGGAGCAAGTTGATGGAGGAATGGTATTCAAGAGATGGTAGAAGAAGCCATGGTCGTCCAGCAACAAGATGGCAGAATTCTATTAAGAAAGAAATTGGACACAAATCGCTCCAAATAGGGAACAGTGGAAGAAACTTGGAGAGGCCATTGCTCCGGATGAGAATTGTACGGGCTCATGATGATGATTATTATTATGAATATTTATATATGTAGGTATACATTATCATAAAATGACATCGGTCAGAATTTAACTGAAAAAGTCGCAGTGTAGTGAAAATAGAATTTAGAAATTAAAGTCTATCATCATTTTCATTTCGAATTTCAACCAAATTTCAATAATATTCAGAAAATAGTTGTCAATGAGTTGCATTTAAATGGAAAATTAACCTCGTATATTTTCTATTACATTTAATTCAAAAGTCATATTTCCATTACAGAGAAACCTATTACATGCAATGAAAAATCATTAACAACTAAAGCAATTATGGCAAACCCTTTCAAACACTTATAACTTTCTTTCTGATTCAAATTCACATAACTTCAAATAATCCTCATTTCCCTGCTGACCAGAATCAGAAAGTTCAAATACTGTCATTCGTTCTCTATCATCATAAGCTAATGGACTGTTTTTTCAGCAGACCTCTACTCGGCTAAAAAGGATAATCCCAGTGGAGCAAAAGAGAAGGGAGCTCTTTCGCTTCATTCGCGGAAACTTCCGAAAAAGACCATTTCAGACTGTTTGGATTTGGAGATTCGAAATCTGCCCGGCTTGTAGACCGATGCAAATGAAATGATGTATTTTATGTCGAATAACTTCGTTCAAGTACAGCGGTTCACGATATTTGCCTTGGAATTTTAAGACTTCGTCTCGCGAATTAAGTTTCTGCAAAGTGGAAATTTGCAATAAACCTTCACTACAGGAATTATCGGAAAATGCAAACTGCTGAACTCAATTACGTTATGGATTTTACTCACTCAAGTTGAATCGTGGAAATTCGGTGGAAGCGAAATGCAATTCAGAAGGCTACTGTTGGAATAAATCGTCGAAATGGATGTTGAAGCAGTTGGTTTCTATGCAAACGATGGATTTTAGGTGTAAAATCATGAAGAATTATGGATTTTTAAAGGAAGCAGTAATCTTTCAAATTTTATATTATAGAGTGTTTTTAATTTCATCACTGAGTCTGTATATTTCGGATTCTGAGAAGAAAATGATCTTTGACGATTACCCTAGACATAATAATTGATTCTTCGTGGTCAAATTAAATTATATCGGCTGACTGAGCACTATAACTGGTACTTGAAATTTGCAGTATCAATTCGGTTGGGGAGTTAGTTTCTAAGATATTGAGAAAAGAACATTATTTCTTACTACATGGTCGGGTTTTGCCCTCGCAAAGTTTGTTATTCCATCGAATGAGCACTAGTTCCAGGGAACAGCGTGTTCCCGTTTTACCCAAATGTGCGTAATTTTCAAATTTTGGGCCTACATTATCTTCAACAGCTAGGTTGGACTCAATGATGAAGAATTCGAGATTAAAATTAATTCGGTCCTTCGTAAACATCCTAACTTTCTAACGAAAAGAGATAGAGCCGTAAAACTTTCAATTGAGGTTTGAGGTTTATACACATTCTGTCAAGAAAGTACCGGGAATTATCGATTTAAATCTGGCGGGGCAATGAGGCAGGTAAATTTTTTTTTCCTAGGTTGGTATCACTGTCCTTAATTACTATGCCAAGCTTGAGCGGGATCTGTCAACTAGTGTGTTTGCAACAGCTGATTAAGTCAGTCGATGTCAGAGTGCGTGCCGATTTTTACTATGGGTGATTACGTTGAGCAAAGAATTTGTTTAAAGTTTTGTGTTGCAAATGAATTTTCGTGTGCCGATGCATTGAAACTGTTGCAAAAGGCCTTTGGTGATAATGCTCTATCGAAAACTCGTGCATATCAGTGGTACAGAGCCTTCAAGGACGGTCGTGAAGTGGACGCCCATCGACGGCTTCGATCGAAGATAACGTCGATAAAATTAAGGAAAGGGTGCTGGAAAACCGTCGTACCAGCTTGAGAGAGATAGCACATGATCTTAAGATATCCCACGAGTCCGCACGTACGATTTTGTTCGATATTTTGGGCATGAGAAAGGTGGCCGCACGACTCGTACCGAAAGACCTGAATTTTCTTCAAAAACGTCATCGCGAACAGGTTGCTTCAGACATGCTGGATCGCTGTAATTCCGATTCTACATTCATGGAACGCATTATAACTGGTGATGAGACCTGGGTCTACGAGTACGATATGCAAACAAGCCAGCAATCATCGGAATGGGTGGCAAAAAATGAGCCGAAACCGAAAAAACCACGCCAAAGCCGCTCGAAAATGAAGGTGATGCTCATTGTTTTCTTCGATATCCGTGGCGTGGTGCACTACGAATTCGTTCCAGAGGGTCGGACGGTAAACAAGGAGAATTACCTAGGTGTTATGAAACGTTTGCGTGAGCGTATCCGTAAGAAGCGGCCAAATTTGTGGGCGAACAACTCATGTATTTTGCATGACGATAACGCGCCTTCTCACCGAGCTACGATTGTGACTGACTTTCTCGCCAAAAACTCAACAAACGTGCTTCAGTAACCACCGTATTCGCCGGATTTGGCTCCCTGCGACTTTTTCCTCTTCCCAAAACTAAAATTGCCTCTTCGTGGCACCCGTTTTGAGTCGATTGAAGCCATAAAACAAAATTCGGCGCGAGAGCTAAAGTCCATCCCGGAAAGCGCCTATAGAAAATGTTTCGATAATTGGAAGTGCCATTGGCATAGATGTATTGGAGCAAATGGAGCCTATTTTGAAGGCGACCCAATAAATTTTGACGATTAAATGTAAAAATGTTGTTTTAATTGAAAATTCCCGGTACTTTCTTGACAGAGTAGTATATATATATATATATATATATATAGGTTATATCCTGGCTAGTTTTTAAATTCGCTCCAGAAACGGTTCTCAAGTTTTGCAATTATTCACGTTTGAGAACTCATATTTTCGAAACTACAGATTCCATAGATCTGAAGTTCTGCAATTAGGAGAACAATAATATCTCACATGTTCGTGTCAAATTCGTTAGGGTCGTATGATGAGAAGTTAATAAATTATGTGAAAGGATCGACGTTGAGCGCTACCTTAAACAGTGTAACTTTCGAGCGGAAAGAGATATGTACATAGAACTTTCGAGGTTGGTTTGGACCCTGAGTATCTCGATCAAGTTTGTTATTGACGAAATCAGTTCAATGCTTTCGCAGTTATTCATTTGAAATTTTCTCTCTCCTTTAGTAATATTTTCCAATTTACAAATACGATTGATTTGAAATTTGGAGTTCAGAAAGATAATAATAAAGCAAATATTTTCGAAAAATTTCATGAGGACTTTATGATTAAAGAATTCAATTCAAAAACTAAAATTTGTGAGCGGACTAGCGTTGAGCGATGAAGAAAGCATACCATCAGTCCCACGATCGAGTATAACTCGAAAAAATGACACAAGAGCCACTGCAAAGTGATAGAAAATGAAGTCATTTCTTATTTCATTTCCGGCTTCAAACACTCTAACTTTCGAGCGAAAGAAGATGGAGACTTGAAACTTTCATGGTGAATTTGGAGTCTGAATATCTCAGTCGATTTCGTCAAAGAGTAAAATTGATCTAATGGTTTCGCAGTTATTCACACCAAAATTTTTTTCTAACTGTTGTCAATACATTCCAAACTATAAATAATATCCACAAACGAATCGGCATGATATGCTTTGCGGATGACGCAGTTATCCTAGCGGAAACCGAAGACGACTTACACAGACAAATACAAAAGTTTTATCAGATCAGCAGAAATTACAACATGTCCATATCTATTGAAAAAACGAAATGTATGACATTTTCGAAGGAACCATCAAGATGTAAAATAGTTATAGATGGTAAGATAGTGGAACAAGTGATGAAGTTCCGTTACCTAGGAGCGGACATAACGAGCAATCATAATCCGATAGAGAACATCAAGTCACAGGTCAACAAGGTCTCAGTAATATCCGGCTGTCTCAGAGAAGTTGTTTTGGCAAGCAAGCATATGCGTGTCGATGGAAAAGTGCGAATATATAAATCCTGTGTTAGGCCGGTCCTAACCTATGGTATCGAGACTCGAGCTGACACGAATAAGACGAAGAACATCCTAAGAACAGCGGAGATGAAAACTCTCAGAACTCAGAGTTAGAAACAGCGATATAAGATCTCTCTGTAAAGTTGAAGATATAGTGAGATGGGGAAGGAAGAGGAGAAGATATTGGCGAGACCACGTAAAAAGAATGGACCACAATAGACTAGCATACATCGCTAAGGACGGAAAACCAGCAAGCAGAAGGCTATTAGGAAGACCACCCAAACGATGGAAGGATAGCTGGAGTTCAATCTCCCAGGAAGCCGCTTCCTAAGGGGGAGACGTTCACAGTGAACAGACCTTAAGGTCTAGAAGAAGAAGAAGAAGAAGGTTTTCCGAAAATTGGTCCTAATATATTTTAAGGTTATTAAAATCCATTTTTCGCAATTTTTTTTATCGGCATTTCTGTAAATTGATGGTGGTTGGTATTCCATTATGCATATGTTTTTCTTATTTTTATTTCCGAAAACTGTTAGTTGTACTGCATCTTTTGTCAAGTTTTCAGCTATTTAAGAAGTGAATATATAATTTTGAAAGTTAGGTCAAAACGTGAACTTGACAAAGGTACAGTGTTGTTGAAACAATTGTCGTTAACTGAATACGTTATGCAAATAATCTATTAGGGGTACAAATAAGTTTCCGCCGTTTTATTGTAGATGGCGCGGCACGGAGTTTCGGTTAGCTTTCGCAGATGATAACCGGCTTAAGAAATAGTTTGGACATTCAAGAACAACATAACCTATTGATATAATTGATTTTATATAGGTAAAATATAATTTTTATAAGTTGAAAATGTCAAAATTTGAGCCAAGTAAGCGTCATTTGCGGGAAATATTGGTTTACTTCTTTAATTCAAAGAAATCTGCTGCTGAGGCGCATCAATTGCTCGTAGAAGCATATGGTGAGGGTGCTTTGAGTGAGAGAACGTGTCGAGAGTGGTTTCAAATGTTTAAAAACGGTGATTTCGACGTAGAAGACAAAGATCGCAGTGGAAGGCCAAAAATTTACGAGGATGCAGAATTGGAGGAAGATTCATTTCAAACACAAAAAGAACTTGCTCTAACATTAGAAGTCACTCAGCAAGCAGTCTCACATCGTTTAAAATCATTAGGAATGATTCATAAACAAGGAAATTGGGTTCTGTACGGCGGAAACTTATTTGTACTCCTAATATATTATTTAATTTTATTATAATGTGATCGTTGGAGATTATTGCCCACTCAAAATGAGCAAAGGCATAATGTGAAACTATAGCGCTCTGTGAGGTGAGCGCAGATAAACAAAAAAGCTCTAAATTATTAATTCCTTTTTTTAAGCTCTTCATCATTCAACGGATGTCAATAACGCGATCAAACATTCTCGTCAAATCAGTTCAAGAAATATTCAGGAAGTGTCCATCAGTGAATTTCAGCCGAAGCGAAAGAGCTCAACGTTTTTTACACGTCCTTTCCTGCAAACTATGCAAACCGAGACGTCAGTCCCAATTCAGAAACCCGTTCCAAACCCTAATCGTTTGAGTGCCTGGATACGCCAAAATCTAAAAACTAAGTGGATAGGAAAAACACCGGGAATAAACGCTTTCTTTCATCTGAAGTCAAGAAGGATGTCCTCAAACGAAGTGAATGCAAATGGAAAGATATGTCTCAATTTTCCTTATCGATCAGAGGATCAGGCGGGTTGGCCACTAAACTTGGGGTTTTATTGGGGGTTCCTCATTGGGATACTTTCAGTCAACGTATGCTCCGCCATTTAAAATTGGATGTGACAGTATATCCGTGGCTTGGACCGTTCAATTCCTATCGAAAATGGGAAATGGGAATCTAGGTCCCTTAGGATAGACATGCTTTATCCGTACATGGAAATGCGTTATTCTGTATTATCGTTGAGCTCGATCGAATGGAATGCGAGGTGAACGATGATGGGTATTCACTTTGATTTTACTTTTTTTTCTATATTTCGCTTTGATCCATACTATTTACTTTGCGGTATGTCTACAGTAGGTTTAATTGGAAAGGGATGGAACATATGTTTCCATGGTTAATCGAAAAATTTGAATCTCGAAGTTACCGAATAGAGAAATATTTACTTTTTTTGAATAACTTTGTATTGCGGAATTTGCCTCACAGCATGGGTCGGTTTTCATCTCTTTTTGGAATTCGATAAATCTTTGAATTATGATAATTTTCCTGAAATATTGTGCCAACATAAGCACCTCTATTTTTGAAAGATCATATTTTCATTTGGTCCTAATAAAAATGAATGATTTTCAAGGTACAAAAATGCTTTGTATTGAAATCAGCATTTCCTTTCTGGACTTTCAACTAGCTCAGAGAGTAATTAGAACATTAAAGTAAAATGAGTCTTACTAATCAAGGCTTTTTTGAAACAGTGAAATAATATGCATTATTATGCAATTCTTTAATAAATATCTTATGATATTTTTCACATCTTTCGATACACATTCATGTTTCTGAAGCACTGTTCCTGGAATTACTAATTTTAAATTTTATCTTTTGACATATAGTAACCAACATTGAAAATGAGATATGTAATTCAACTTGACAAACAATGGAAATACTATATTAGATAGGAACATATTTCGTTTTACCGAAAATCGTCAGTAATCTCCAATCTACACTATCACTTTTTAAATGACTTTAAATTCACAATTATAAATTCTAAATTTGAATATTGGAACAAATTGAAATATGTTTATCTTCTACAATTTTAATTTCAAAAAAAAATTTCTTATTCAAAAAACTTTTAGAATTAAACTAATGCCTAAAATAAGCACCGCTTACATTTAATAGACGTATATGATCAAAACTCAATATTTTTGATTTTGATATTTGGAATATTATTCAGGACTGAAGAAGGAATTGCTTAGAATTATATTTGTTTTTTGTAGATACAGTGCATGTTTTTAGAGATTTCTGAATTAACTTATTCGAATATTTGAATATATTGAATATTTCAAATAAATTATATACTTTGAGAAGTCCTTTAAGTGTGTTCATGTATTTAAAAGGCAATTGGTGTTCTTAAAGGTAAGACCAGAAACAAAATTTTGTCTCCTTTAAATATTTATTTATTAATTTTAATGACTTTCGTATATCTGTTGGTTAATTTATTCCATTTGACATTATATATTGAGTTTTGATTATATACGTCTATTAAATGTAAGCGGTGCTTGTTTTAGACATTAATTTAATTCTAAAAGTTTTTTGAATAAAAAAATTTTTTTGAAATTAAAATGGTAGAAGACAAACATATTTCAATTTGTTTTAATATTCCAATTTTGTTATATTTCTTCTATCAAGTAAAAGGCCTTTCTATTTTATTTTATGTATAATATATAATTATATTTTGACTTCAATAAATCTCATTATGGAATGTCAATGAATTTAAATAAGCCTTAAAAATAACTAACACTGATCTTTGATTTTGTTAGAACATAGATCAATCTTGAATTATAAAGTTGATCTGTGTCTCGAAACATTATTCATTTACACGTGGAACGTTGTTTGATATAGGTTAGTTTTTTTATTTTGATATTTGGAATATATTTCAGGACTGAAGAAGGAATTGCTTAGAATTATATTTGTTTTTTGAAGATATAGTGCATGTTTTGAGAGATTTCTGAATTAACTTATTCGAATATTTAAATATATTAAATATTTCAAATAAATTATATTCTTTGAGAAGTCCTTTAAGTGTGTTCATGTTTTTAAAAGGCAATTGGTGTTCTTAAAGGTAAGACCAGAAACAAAATTTTGTCTCCTTTAAATATTTATTTATTAATTTTAATGACTTTCGTATATCGGTTGGTTTATTTATTCCATTTGACATTATATATTGAGTTTTGATTATATACGTCTATTAAATGTAAGCGGTGCTTGTTTTAAACATCAATTCAATTCTAAAAGTTTTTTGAATAAAAAAAATTTTTTGAAATTAAAATTGTAGAAGATAAACATATTTCAATTTGTTTTAATATTCAAATTCTGTTATATTTCTTCTATCAAGTAAAAGGCCTTTCTATTTTATAAATTCTAACTTCTACAATATATATTGAAACTATATACAAAATCTATCAAATTGTTATCCTTAAATATAATCAAAATAAAATATTTTTCAATGTTCGGCAAAACCTTCTTACATTCCGACATGAAACTTATTAATATGAATGTATTAACAAATACTATATAAGTGTGTATACAAATACAAGAAAATCCACTATTCCAAAATTATCTAAAATTCTCGAAATAGAGGATCAAATAAAAATAACCAACATTTGATAGCTATTTCGGTCTCTACACCTCTTAAGAAATTGAATTCAGATTCAAATATATAACAAGATCAAAATTCAACTCACCAGATAAGACAAAACCTGAAGGGAATAAACACGAAGTAAACTTTAAAGTGTCCAAAAAGTTTATTCGTTCCAGGTTTCATCTTATTTGGTGAGTTAAATTTTGATCTTGTCATATATTTGAATCTGAATTCAATAAATTTCTGACGGGGTCTAGAGACCGAGATAGCTATAAAATGTTGGAATTCTCGTTCAGTTATTTTTATTTGATTCTCTATTTTGAGAATTTTAGATAATTTTGGAATAGTGGATTTTCGTATGTCAATATACATAGATATAGTTGTTGTTAATACATTTGTATTAATACATTTCATGTCGGGATATAAAAATGTCTTTACGAGACATTGAAAAATATTTTATATTGATTATATATAAGGATATCAATTTAGTTTTTTTATATAGTTTCAATATATATTGTAGAAGTTAAAATATATTATATAATTTTGAATTTAAAGTCATTTAAATTTTACTTCTATCAAGTATTGACTCACATTCGAATTGATTATTATTTTTTATACTCACTTGTTCCCATCTTCAAACCAATGTTTCAAATAAGCCTGTATAAGTAAGACTCAATTCACTTTATCATCAATTTGTGTCAATATCAACTATCATATCATTTTCAAAATTGGAAAGATTTGTGGAGGTGCTTGTATTTGTTCATTCAAGATCATTGTTTCTATGTGTATCGTAAGATATTTATTAAAAGTTTCGCATAATAATTCATATTATTTAAATGTACTATTTAGATACAGATAGGTTGTGCTGAAATGAAAAATGAAAACTCAATGAAATGCTGAAAAAGCAACATTCTTTAGGTAAGAAGTCATTCGAAACGTTCACTTCTCATTCATTCGAATTCAGTTCCAATTTTCGATCACTTCTGAATGAAGCATTCGATTTTAAATTCCAAAGCGCCTTCGATTCTGGTTTTTGCACTCTGATT
Source organism: Megalocaria dilatata (assembly GCA_034642435.1). Taxonomy (NCBI): domain Eukaryota; kingdom Metazoa; phylum Arthropoda; class Insecta; order Coleoptera; family Coccinellidae; genus Megalocaria; species Megalocaria dilatata. The sequence goes on along the minus strand of CM067856.1, from coordinate 73,574,306 downwards.
CCAGGAAACAGCATGCAATCGTTTTCACCAAATTTCAGTAATTTAGGAATTTTAAGTCGAAAATGTTCTACTTTAACCAGGTTGGACTCACTGGTGAAGAATCTTATGTCAAAAGAAATTCGGTTCGCCCCTAAGTACACTAACTTTCGAACGGAAAGAACTAGAGCCTTAAAACTTCCAGGAATAGTTTGTGGTCCAAATACTGCGGATGAGGTCATTAATAGATAAAATCAGGCATCGTTTTTAGAGAAATATGGATCGATGATGCCTCCAGCTTGTAAAGCACACCATGCAGTGCATTTTTCAGAATGCAATGGAACCTGCAGACCTTCTTGAGGATTGTTTTCACTTCATATACGGCAATTTTGTTTGTTTACATAGCCGTTCAACGAAAAATGAGCTTCATCACTAAACACAATTTTACGATAAAGAAGTGGATCAACTTCAAACTGTTCTAGGGCCCAACCAGCAAACGAACGACGCTTATTATGGCCAAGTGGCTTTAGTTCTTCAACCGGTTGGATCTTGTATGGGTGTAGACCAAGATCTTTACGCAAAATTTTCCATGTGGTGGATGCACAGAGTCCACCTTATTGTGAACGTCGACGAATAGACAAACCTGGATCATCTTTAACACTATGATTTATAGCAGCGATATTTTCTTCTGTACGTACAGTTCTTTGTCTTGTTGTTGTTGTTGCATCGAGTAGAGAAAATTTTGTCCGAAATCTATCGATAGTTCGACGAATAAGCTGCTCTGATGGACGATTATGTATACCATAAATTTCAAAAAGTGCTCTATAAGTTTTGCGAATAAAACACTGATTCAGAAAATGAATTTCAAAAATTCGTAAACGTTGTTGCGGCGTGAATCTTGCCATGATAATTTGTCAATGCTCACTAAACAGAAATGTCAAAACAACAAGGCTTCTACCTTCTGTCAAATTAGAGTTATCCCTATCGAAAGTTCCTTCTCTCTAAAAAAAACACCCGATATATGTCAACAAAATAAATTACGGGTATCTTAGTTGAAAGTGTTTCGTGACTACCCTTCACGAAACAAAAATTTCGATATCCGTTTATGAAGCATTGACGGAATTTGAATTACTCAATTCTCAAAATTTTAATTTTTAAAATCTGGACCATTTATATTCACCCCTTTTCATAAGCATTGAATATTTATGTGTCAGATTTAATTAGATACCTCAGATCGTATATTTTCACCTATACCTAATAATTATGATGAATCAATAGCCATTTGAATTGTGTTAAATGTAGGTCTCGACATCGCAAAAAGGTATAATAATGAATTTATAGATACATATCACACGATCAAAATGGAAATATGTCTGAATATTCCATGCAAAGTGACAACAGAAATTAGTATTCTGGTTTGAATTCAATTTACTATGTTTAGAAGTTGAGAATCATTCTGAATATATTTTCCAGAACGTGAACTGGGACAAAAGGGTAGAATCTAGTGGGAATCACAATTGTGCTTACAGACAACCTGAAGTTTTGAGCTAAAGTTGAGGGAGTTGTCGGATACCGCATAAAGTTGAAGAATACGTGTGAGGGCGAAGCAGAGGAATTTTATCAGGACCGACAAGTTTACTGCTGATAACGAATTGAGGAACAGTTCAGATTCAGCACCATATGGAATATTGTTTCATCATCATGAGTCTGAATTTCTTCTGTAGCATGTTCATGTTTTTTAAAAGGCAATTGGTGTTCTTAAAGGTAAGATCAGAAACAAAATTTTGTCTCCTTTAAATGTATATTTATTAATTTTAATGACTTTCTTATATCTGTTGGTTTATTTATTCCATTTGACACTATATATTGAGTTTTGATTATATACGTCTATTAAATGTAAGCGGTGCTTATTTTAGACATTAATTCAATTCTAAGAGTTTTTTTAATAAAATTTTTTTGAAATTAAAATTGTAGAAGACTAACAGATTTAATCTGTTTTGATATTCAAATTTTGTTATATTTCTTCTATCAAATAAAAAGCCATTTTCTATTTTGTTATATATAACAGATTTTCCAAGATAAGCATAGATTCGCCACTTTGTCTTTTTCGTGAAAAATTGATCGAATAATTAACTTGGATCTGAAAACTGCAAAAAACAAATGAAAATATAATACATACCTCTGAACAACGCTTGAAAATCACATTCCATGAACTTATCAGTCGATTCCAAAAATATAGAATAGACCCAAAATATAATAAAATAAAATAAATAGAGGTTAATACTTGATAGAAGATATATAAAATTATTTAAATATTTTAATATTAGCCTTTTACATATTTATTATAATTTCAAAAAATTATATTTAATAATTAATACTTCAGGAATGAAATTGAATTAATGTCATATAAGTACCACTTATACCAAACGACATATATTACGACATTCATTATAAGACATCCAAATGATAAAACAAAATGAAATAAATTAAAATTGGTAACCAAAATCCTATAAATCAAATAGTTTGAGTAAACAGAATTGTGTTTTTGCTGATCAATCTTATGAAAATAGATATCTTTCGAAAATGGATATCTAACTAAGTTACTTTCTGTAAAATCTCTAGATATGTAAAAAAATTACTGAAAAACAAGTTTTAAGAGAGACTGCTTCGTCAGTACTCAATTAATTCATATTCAATAAAATATAACATCAATCAACATCAAATATTTACTCACCTTTTAACAATTCAGAAAGCTTCTGGTAAATGAATACTGAAAAATTTAAATGGAGTGTAATGTTAACTCAAATAAATAATTCTGTGGTTTACCATTGATCTAAAAGATTGAAAGGCAATTTAACGGCCTCTGTTATAGCACAAGGACTATCTGTATAAAGAATGTTAAGGAAACCGTATAATTATATATTATGAATAAAATAAAATAAATAGAGGTTGATGCTTGATACAAGGTATCTAAAATTATTTAAATATTTCAATATTAGCCTCTACATACTTAATTTCAAAAAATTAAATTTAATAATTATAACTTCGGGAATTAAATTAAATAAATGTCATATAAGTACCACTTATATCAAACGACATATAAAATAAACATTTATTATTAGACATCCAAATGATATAACAAAATCCAATAATTAAGAATCCTATAAATTAAATATTTTGAGTGGACAAAATTTTGTTTCTGCTAATCAATCTTATGAAAACAGATATCTTCCAATTTCATAATTTTTATTTTATATGTCGTTTCATATAAGTTGTACTCATATGACTTTAATTTAATTCCAGAAGTTTCAATTATTAAATATAATTTTTTGAAATAAAATATGTAGAAGGCTAATATTAAAATATTTAAATAATCTTATATACCTTCTATCAAGTATTAACCTCTATTTATGTTTATTCTGATTGTTGAAAGCAGAGTGCTAAGCCTCGTTTCGATCGAAGCATCCCCCCACTGCCATTCAGAGATAACAGTCGTTTATTCGTCATCGCATCGCGCTGATGTTTTGAATCTTCCATTGCTCCACTGGACCATCGTCATTCCTTAGATCAACATTGAATTTACTATGTTTCTGACTGTTTTTGCATACGTGTATATTACGATACTGAAGTATATATTTAAAATCAAGGAAAAATATTGTGCCATTTAACAAGAGTAGGACACGTACATTTCACAGTTCATTTTATTTCCAATTAAAACTTTAATCAATTGTTAGATGCGAGCAATCAAGCATCGTTTCTGAGTAAGATAGAAATTCATGTCCGTTCTAGTTGTTGTGATGTTACAATTGTATACTTCACTGATTGTAACAACAAAATTAATGAGTTCAATTTAATATCCGGGTATTTCACTCAAACTTTTCAAGTGGGCGTGGAATGGGGGAAGTTATCCCAATAATAATGTGAACGACCAATTTAACGTTCGTGAGTTAGTCAGCAAGGAACACAATCAAATCGAGTTGTCCACTAAAAATCACACACCTAAATTCCACAACTCGAAACGAATGAGTCCATTGGCTTGATTTTGATATTTCGTGAAAACAGTCAATTGGACGCGTAAGGTCAACTGAGCTATTTCAAGATTTTTCTCAATTACGTGTTGAGAAAATGATTTTATGGCGTGCTAGAACGTGGCAACATCACATACATCAGGTGGGTCATTTTCGAATTTAGTAAGCCATTAATTACGCTCGGGTTACATTTCGCAGTGATGGCGGCGGCCAATTTTTAATAATCGTGTGAGGGACATTTTAACAAGTTTTTGTTTTTCAGGGTTCAGATTTACGGAATAAAACAGAGTTTTATGACAGTGAGTAATTTCGTTTAATGGCAATTGGCAGCTCTGAACATGTTTTATTGCCATTCTTTCATAAATATGTATTTATTTTATTTGACACGTAATGGATTTATTATACAGAGTGCTCCGCTTTGAATAAAAATAATTCACAATACAGAGAATACAAAAGTTAGGAGATTTTGTTTCGAAAGTATTAAGTAGTCGTAAGGTCGATTTGCTGAATGACAATACAGGATCAAATGAAGTGTTACTCACTTATAATTCTGTAAGCTCAACATTTTACATTAGGTATTTTCAGTATATGTTGAAAATATATTTCATTCTGTCGAAACCTTGTCATATTTTTTTATACCACACTCTAGTGTAGATGACTGTATCAATATTATTGAATTAAGGAATCACACAATGTGCTTGTTCTGTGAAATTGGTAATTTTTCGGAATGAAGTGATGACCTCAATTTTTCTATACTTTTATACACTTTTTGAGGCACCAAAATAAAATCGCTCTTGAGAAAATGTCTAACGACCTCAAATCTAATCAATAAAGGGGGCAATAAAAAGAATAAATAGACTGAGTAACGTGATAATTTCTTTGCTAATTTATGGATTTACTTGCCAACTTTCTTATTTATTCATTCACAAGAAAATACGAGTAGGTGCAAGACTCACTGGAGAATCCATTGATAAAACAAATTTCATTACAAAAATGAGGGTTCTTTTATTATGAAAAAAAAAATGACAACGAAAACACAAAAAATATACATAAAATATAAACTTCAGTGGCATAAACTTAAAATTAACCTAACAGTTCCACCTTGGTACAAGTTGGCAATGTCAGTTTAAAATTTATAACGGATTTTATTGATGTACAATTGGACCGATTGAACAAAACACATTCTGGCAGCAAAAAAAGACGTTCAAGTTACCCTGTAAAAATTCACAGCCCTGATTGGTGAGCACAGAAATATAAAATTTCAAATCATCGGTCTAAAGTGAAAATCAACTGTTACGAAAACAAGTCGCACCTTCATTTTGTGGATTCCGTCTTAACTGAATGGAAACTCATTTTCAATAATTAATTGAAAAACTACAATTTCCACAAACTCTTTATTAATCAGCAACTATTGCTTCACCTCACTTTGGCTTCATCAAGTTCTACATCTAAACTATGATGTGATCCTATATGAGAACTCGCATCTTCTTTATATTTGAGTAGGTGCATGCTGCAGGAAAAAACCTTATTTGTAATTTATTACTGGTGAAAAAGATAAAAAAATATATGGTTTTAGAAGTTTTCTGGTTTGTTGTTGTTATTTCTCAATTAAAGGAAGGTATTTAGTACCTACCGGTGATGTTTTGAGGTTATTTGAGAGAATATTTGGAAAATATATCTGTTCATTTTAAATGATTTTATGAATGTTAATCTAGGTCGCCTCCCGTCAACCTAGATAATGTCATAATCGTTGTTGAAATTATGTCCAAGTATTTGTAGTAAAAATTTGTTGATCTTCATGTACTCTTCTGCTGAATGATCTTCCAGTTTGACCAATATTTCTAAGACACTTGTCTTGATTCATTATTTCTGTTGGATTTGTCTTTACTTCTTTTATGTAAGTATCCAACTAGTAAGTGATTCTAAGAGCTGGTGTTTAATTGAGCTTTTACCTGAAATAACAGGCAAATCTTCATGTTTTTTTGTGAGGTGGCTACTTTTATGATGAATCTATGATAATATTATTGGAAAGGTACCAAGAGAAAATTGAATATTTCTACAAATTTCATTAACAGTTTTTACATTCAATTGAATTCATTTCCGAAGAAGAAAGGGGGCGAAGTATTAACTTTCCAGTAATAACTATTACAATATCAATTTATTTATATGAATTTTGTATATTCAATACACCTATTCAGATAGACATCACTACACATAGTAAGCTTATAATAATTTAATATCTTGATTATCGAAAGTACCCATGAACTAAAAGAAATTTTCTGAAGAACTTAATGACAGTGTTTGGAGATACCATCAATTTGAAAACTTACATAAAAAGGTAACGAAAGATCAAACAAAGATAATAAATCGGAAGTCAACAAATTGGCCTGCAATAATTGTCCATTAGTTTATACTGGTAAAATTGGAATATAATTCAACAGAAGAATGCATAAACATCAGAAAAATTACACTTTCAAATATATCACATTCAACATACGCCAACCATTTGGAAGAATTTGGACATAATTTCAACAACTATGAAATTATCCCTGTCGGGAGTAGAGGATCTAAAATGACACTCTCATAATGACTTGGAATCAACAGATATAATTCACAAAAATTTTCTTGAATTAACACAAACTTCCGCTATTTTATTGATTTTCACAACAATTGTTTCGTCATACCATGACTTCATCAGGTGAGTATTTAAACTGAGGTATACATTTTCACAAAAATTGTCAGCTTATAATAGTATGCTTGATAGATTGGTTAACATACCCATGACGAAAGAAAATTTTGACAAAGAGTATAAAACGATTAAACAAATAGCTTTCAATAATGATTTTAATCCGTTAATTGTAGACAATTTACTTGATTAAATAAATTACAAGAAAGCAATATCACTTGTATATCCAAAATTTCAAAATTCAAACGAAACCAAATTTATTTCATTAACTCACATAGGCCAAAAATCTGAAAAGATTGCTAGATATTTAAAGAAAAAAAAAATATAACATCTCTTTTAAAACTATTAATTCTTTAGGCAGCTCAATGAAAAATACTAAAGACGTCATTCCTAAAAACAAAAAATCGGGAGTTTACAAGTTAAAATGTAGTGATTGCCCATGTGTATATGTGGGACAGACAGGCCGTTGATTCCAGACAACGATACGAGAACATGAAAAATGTTACATTAATAATAAACCGAATTCAACTTATGCCAAACATTTGTAAGAGACTGACCATAATTTTAATATGAACTATGAAATATTACATATTGAAAACAAAAGTCAGAAACTAAATCTGTTAGAAACTTTAGAAATCAATGAATATAATAAAAGACAAATTTTATTGAATGATCAAATAGATTTAAATAGATCCCCCTACTTAATATTTTTCATTAATTGTATACCTCTCTTTCCACCCCTCTATTTTTTGTACCAGAGCTGTGTATTTAAGGTCATGTTTTGCATTGTATACCTCAGTTTACATACTCACCTGATGAAGTCATGGTATGACGAAACAATTGTTGTGAAAATCAATAAAATAGCGGAAGTTAACATTTGTTTTTCTTATATTGAAGATGAATTTCTGTCAAGTAAAGACCGAGACAATCAAAAAGTTAGTGAATATCTTCCTATAATTTAGAAAGACCAGTGATAAATCTCAATGACAATTTTCATTATATTATATTGTTAGGTTAATTTTCAATTCCTACCTCATTCTATATTCTTATTAGCTGCAAATCTCAATAATTTTTATTAGACCACATTGGATGCATTACCAACTTCACTTTCATTAATAAGAAATTATAATTAGGTTTGTATTTTCATTTAAATTACAGATGGTTGAAATTCTCTGGGAGTTTAGTAACAGACTAAAAGAATAGCACTGTTTGATACGAATCTCTCACGAAAAAACTCCTAATGAAAATATTTTTTAGATTGTTGGACTCAAATTTTATCTTGAGAGATTGTGGTCAGAGGGCATATTGAGGCGCTATCTTATTTTAATAAATAAGAGGAAGAGATGTGTAAGCAATGAATCATAATATGATTTATCTAAATTATTCGTAACTGCCTCTGACATTGGTAATTCAAAAATTTACATCCTGTATATATTTATATATATATATATATATATATATATATACCGGGTGTCCCAACAGTGCGCATTTTCTCGATATATCGATAAAAAAGTATGAAGCGGCGCCCATATAGACATTAATTCAATTCTGAAAGTTTTTTGAATGAAAATTTTTGGAAATTAAAATTGTAGAAGACTGGCCGATTAAATCTGTTTTGATATTCAAATTTTGTTATATTTCTTCTATCAAGTAAAAAGCCCTTTTCTATTTTATACATAATATATAGTTATATTCAGTCTTGAATAAATCTCATTATATATTATCTAGGGCCGATAGAGAGATTATCGGAATTCTAATTATTTTTTGAAAATATAGTGCATGTTTTGAGCGATTTTTGAATTAACTCATTTGAATATTTAAAAATATTAAATAGTTCAAATTAATTATATTTTTTGAGAAGTTAAATTGTGTTTTATCTTTGTGAAAAAGAATTGGTGTTCATAATGGTAAGATCAGAAACAAAATTTTGTCTCCTTCAAATATTTATTATATTTAAAAATAAAAAAGAAAAAGGCATTCTACTTCATAAAAGAAATATAACAAAATTTGAATATAAAAACAGATTCAATCTGTTAGGCTTATACAATTTTAATTTCAAAAAAATTTTCATTAAAAAAACTTTTAGAATTAAATTAATGTCTACAATGAGCACCGCTTATATTTAATAGACGTATATAATCAAAACGCAATATATAATGTCAAATGGAATGAATAAAATAACAAGTATAAAAAAGTCATTAAAATTAATAAATAAGTATTTAGAGGAGACAAAATTCTGTTTCTGATCTTACCATTAAGAACACCAATTGCCTTTCAAAAACATGAACACAACTTAAGGATTTCTCAAAAAATATAATTTATTTAAAATATTTAATATATTTGAATATTCAAATAAGTTTATTCAGAAATCTCTAAAAACATTAACTATATCTTCAAAAAACAATTATGATTATGGTAATCTCTTCATCGGCCATAAATAATTTTCCAAATATCAAAATCAAAAACTATCACTGTATCTCACCTCCACGTGTTTAACAGGATAAAGAGCTTTAAACAGACTTACTTTAAAATTCAAGATAGTCTATGTTCTTAACAAAATCATATATAATTCATATTTCTTCTATCAAGTAAAAAGCCTTCTTCTATTTTATTTTATATACATTCTGTCAAGAAAGTACCGGGAATTATCGATTTAAATCTGGCGGGGCAATGGGGCAGGTAAAATTTTTTTCCCTAGGTTGGTACCACTGTCCTTAATTACTATGCCAAGCTTGAGCGGGATCTGTCAACTAGTGTGTTTTCAACAGCTGATTAAGTCAATCGATGTCAGAGTGCGTGCCGATTTTTACTATGGGTGATTACGTTGAGCAAAGAATTTGTTTGAAGTTTTGTGTTGCAAATGAATTTTCGTGTGCCGATGCATTGAAAATGTTGCAAAAGGCCTTTGGTGATAATGCTCTATCGAAAACTCGTGCATATCAGTGGTACAGAGCCTTCAAGGACGGTCGTGAAGTGGTCGTCCATCGACGCTTCGATCGAAGATAACGTCGATAAAATTAAGGAAAGGGTGCTGGAAAACCGTCGTACTAGATTGAGAGAGATAGCACATGATGTTAAGATATCCCACGAGTCCGCAGGTACGATTTTGATTGATATTTTGGGCATGAGAAAGGTGGCCACACGACTCGTACCGAAAGACCTGAATTTTCTTCAAAAACGTCATCGCGAACAGGTTGCTTCGGACATGCTGGATCGCTGTAATTCCGATTCTACATCCATGGAACGCATTATAACTGGTGATGAGACCTGGGTCTACGAGTACGATATGCAAACAAGCCAGCAATCATCGGAATGGGTGGCAAAAAATGAGCCGAAACCGGAAAAACCACGCCAAAGCCGCTCGAAAATGAAGGTGATGCTCATTGTTTTCTTCGATATCCGTGGCGTGGTGCACTACGAATTCGTTCCAGAGGGTCAGACGGTGAACAAGGAGTATTACCTAGGCGTTATGAAACGTTTGCGTGAGGCGAACAACTCATAGATTTTGCATGACGATAACGCGCCTTCTCACCGAGCTACGATTGTGACTGACTTTCTACCCAAAAACTCAACAAACGTGCTTCAGCAACCACCGTATTCGCCGGATTTGGCTCCCTGCGACTTTTTCCTCTTCACAAAACTAAAATTGCCCCTTCGTGGCACCCGTTTTGAGTCGATTGAAGCCATAAAACAAAATTCGGCGCGAGAGCTAAAGTCCATCCCGGAAAGCGCCTATAAAAAATGTTTCGATAATTGGAAGTGCCGTTGGCATAGATGTATTAGAGCAAATGGAGCCTATTTCGAAGGCGACTCAATAAATTTTGACGATTAAATGTAAAAATAATGTTTTAATTGAAAATTCCCGGTACTTTCTTGACAGAGTAGTATAATTATATTTAGGCTTTAATAAATCTCATTATGAAATGTCAATGGTTTTAAGATAACCTTATAATACCTTACACATTTCTGTGATTTTTTTAAGAACATAGGCTATCTTGAATTTTAAAGTTAGTCTGTTTAAAGCAATTTATTCTGTTAAACACGTGGAGGTGAGATATAGGGATAGTTATTTGATTTTGGTATTTGGAATATTATTTAGGGCCGATGAAGAGATTACCAGAAGTATAATTGTTTTTTGAAGATATAGTGCATGTTTTGAGAGATTTCTGAATTAACTTATTTGAATATTTAAATATATCAAATATTTCAAATCAATTATATTTTTTGAGAAGTTGTGTTCATGTTTTTGAAAGGCAATTGGTGTTCTTAATGGTAAGATCAGAAACAAAATTTTGTCTCCTTTAAATATTTATTTATTAATTTTAATGACTTTTTTATATCAGTTGGTTTATTCATTCCATTTGACATTATATATTGAGTTTTGATTATATACGTCTATTAAATATAAGCGGTGCTTATTGTAGACATTAATTTAATTCTAAAAGTTTTTTGAATAGAAATTTTTTTGAAATTAAAATTGTAGAAAACTAACAGATTTAATCTGTTTTGATATTAAAAAAAATATATTTATTTATTGATTTTGAATGACTTTTTTATATTTGTTGGTTTATTTATTCCATTAGACATTGTATAATGAGTTTTGATTATATACGTCTATTAAATATGAGCGGTGCATATATAGACATTAGTGTAATTCCACAAGTTTTTCGAATAAAAATTTTTATGAAATTAAAATTATAGACTGACAGATTAAATCTGATTTGATATTCAATTTTTGAAAAAAAGTCTTATATAAAAGTTACACGGCACCAAAAAGGCCATGTTTTGAAAATAGTTTCAGATGCACGGGGTGTTGCATTTTTCCGTAAAAGCAAAAGCAATATTTTTTTTAAATGGAACAACCAGTTTATTTTTTCGTCATTAAAATGGTCCCTTCCTTCCCTATTCAGTACTGAATTTTTTTTCTGCGACAATGCGCCGGTACCAAGTTATTAATTTTTTCGACAAAATGGGGAGTGATGCAGGCTCTGAATGAAAGAACTGTAATTAAGCTGTTTTTCCAAAGATCTGAACTTTGTCTGGTGAAGTGACGTAGAAAATACCAAAGTAGCCGGTTTTGTTTTGATCATCATGTATGTTCATACAGGGTGCCTCAAACAGTTATGTCGGACGATGCAAAATAAAATTATGGAAAATGCAAGATTTTCGAAAAGCATTATGTTCACCGACGAAAGTATCTTCCACAGGAATGGATACGTTAATAGGCAGAACTATCATTAATATACATTCTGTCAAGAAAATACCGGGAATTATCGATTTAAATCTGGCGGGGCAATGAGGCAGGTAAATTTTTTTTTCCTAGGTTGGTACCACTGTCCTTAATTACTATGCCAAGCTTGAGCGGGATCTGTCAACTAGTGTGTTTGGAACAGCTGATTAAGTGAGTCGATGTCAGAGTGCGTGCTTATTTTTACTATGGGTGATTACGTTGAGCAAAGAATTTGTTCGAAGTTTTGTGTTGCAAATGAATTTTCGTGTGCCGATGCATTGAAAATGTTGCAAAAGGCCTTTGGTGATAATGCTCTATCGAAAACTCGTGCATATCAGTGGTACAGAGCCTTCAAAGACGGTCGTGAAGTGGTCGCCCATCGACGGCTTCGATCGAAGATAACGTCGATAAAATTAAGGAAAGGGTGCTGGAAAACCGTCGTACCAGCTTGAGAGAGATAGCACATGATCTTAAGATATCCCACGAGTCCGCACGTACGATTTTGATTGATATTTTGGGCATGAAAAAGGTGGCCGCACGACTCGTACCGAAAGACCTGAATTTTCTTCAAAAACGTCATCGCGAACAGGTTGCTTCAGACATGCTGGATCGCTGTAATTCCGATTCTACATTCATGGAACGCATTATTATAACTGGTGATGAGACCTGGGTCTACGAGTTCGATATGCAAACAAGCCAGCAATCATCGGAATGGGTGGCAAAAAATGAGCCGAAACCGGAAAAACCACGCCAAAGCCGCTCGAAAATGAAGGTGATGCTCATTGTTTTTTTCGATATCCGTGGCGTGGTGCACTACGAATTCGTTCCAGAGAGTCAGACGGTAAACAAGGAGTATTAGCTAGGCGTTATGAAACGTTTGCGTGAGCGTATCCGTAAGAAGCGGCCAAATTTGTGGGCGAACAACTCATGGATTTTCCATGACGATAACGCGCCTTCTCACCGAGCTACGATTGTGACTGACTTTCTCGCCAAAAACTCAACAAACGTGCTTCAGCAACCACCGTATTCGCCGGATTTGGCTCCCTGCGACTTTTTCCTCTTCCCAAAACTAAAATTGCCCCTTCGTGGCACCCGTTTTGAGTCGATTGAAGCCATAAAACAAAATTCGGCGCGAGAGCTAAAGTCCATCCCGGAAAGCGCCTATAAAAAATGTTTCGATAATTGGAAGTGCCGTTGGCATAGATGTATTGGAGCAAATGGAGCCTATTTTGAAGGCGACCCAATAAATTTTGACGATTAAATGTAAAAATGTTGTTTTAATTGAAAATTCTCGGTACTTTCTTGACAGAGTAGTAGTACCGAAAATCCGCATAAACCCCATGTTAACGATTATCAGCATACATGGAGCCTTAATGTATGGGGCGGTATTGTGGATAATTATGTTGTCCGACCATATTTTTTCGAACGAAAATTGAATGGACTAGAGTTTCTTCGATTTCTCAGAGAAGATTTTCCCAGATGGATCGAACATCTACCTAATCACATTAAAAATGAAATTTGGTTTCATCTAGACTGGACACCAGCACATTTTTTGGAGGAAGTACGAGAGGAGTTGGATGTTATGTTTCCTGATAAGTGGATAGGACGAGAAGGACCTATTCCTTGACCGCCGAAGTTGCCGGATCTAACATTAATGGATTTTTATCTTTGAGGAACAGTGAAATCGGAGGTGCATCGGAGCTGCTACTACACAGGAAGACATGAAAATAAGAATTCGTGAGGCATTTCAAAGAATTATGCCTTTTCATTTGAGCAGCGTGAGAACAAACTTCATGAAGAGATTGAGAAAATGTATGGAACAGGATGGAAGACATTCTGAATATGTACTGTTGTGTAATTATTGTCTTTGTTTTCGTTTTACATATAAGAAATTAAACATATTTCTTGAGAATGTAAAATTGATTTGAAAAACACAAGGAATAACATATAACATGTTGGTATCCTCAGATAGGTCATTTCATGTAGAATGCGAAGATAAATATATATATATATATATATAAAATATATAGGGTGTCCCATTTGAAAAAATCGCATAAACTTAAATCGAAGAGAACGAATATGAACGTAGCATTTGAAGCACCCTGTATGAAAATACCTGATGATCAGAACAATACCGCCAACTTTGGTTTTTTCTACGTCACTTCACTAGACAAAATTCCGATCTTTGAAGAAACAGCTTAATTACAGTGAACTGCTTTGCCCGCGAACTGCCACGAAGTTCCTTCCTTGCTAACTGCTTCTTTCTAACTGACTGCTTCTTTTGACTAAATGTTTCTTTCTGACTGCAGTGACATTTGCGCTTCTGATCTCCGTTGATGAACCCCGATGAACCTCACCTATACTTTACTCGGTCACGTTCGACTTATTGGAGAATTCTTAGATACTATATCAATCAGAGCAAGAAATATAACAAAGGGGACTAATTTCAAGATACCCTACATTCCGATATCTTCTTCCAGGAAACTGTTGAGGTTTTTTGGTTCAGCTATAAATCTCTACTCTACTAAACATCCTATGGTGAAACGTCCCATTTCAAACATATATGAGCGGCCTTGTTAAAGGACAGGATAGCTTTCGATTGAGCCGCTACGGGTCGGTTTCTCAACAAGTTCCATCATAAATCATTTACTAATTAAAAACTCAATATGTAGGCTCAAGAAATTTTCTGATGAAAAACTTCTATTTTGTGAATATCTTCTCTGCTCCTTCCTTTTGGTGCGGCGAGTTAACTCTCCTCTGCCGGTCTGTGTTCCGGCACACCTCGATCATCGGTTCATCATTCACCACATGTGGTGGTAAGGGGCGTTTAGCACTGATCTCTTTAGGCATGGTTCCCTTTATTATTGAGTGACAAATACACAACTTCAATCTTACACTTTCGTTACTAAAAAGTGTTCACAGTCCTCATCGCTCAAGTTAGCGCTTAAAGACTTTTTGTGAAATGGTTAGTTATGACGATTTCGACCCCTAGTTCGAAAATTTCCAACTTTAAATGCATCCTCTACTTTATATTCATTTTGACCTTGAGACCGTTGCATTCATTGGAAAAAACTTTTAGAATATGCATGAATTCAAGATAAAATCTCAATTCATCACAGTTAATTCATGTGTGGGGTCCTAGTTACTACAAAAATAAACAGGTAATTTGAACCATCAGAAATTCTTGAATTCGAAACGATATTGGCAAGGAAGATGAAATAAAAAGTTGAACTTACGATTAGGTTGGTTCATCCCGTGGTGTGGTATTTTATGTGGTATTTCATTTCCTGCAACAAAAAAACTAATTATCATCTGAGTATTAACTCATTTCCTATTGAAGTAAATGATTTTTACTATCCAGTTTTGTTGACGGAAAACAAGATGAACACGTAGAAAAATTAAATATTTTTTTATCTGAATTTCAATGAACTTAAGTCTTCAATACGTACGACTGTTAGGTCATAATCATTGACAATAGTTCTTTCGCTGGTATTACTCCAATTGAGTTAGTGTAGACTGTGAAAAAAAAAGTTTTAAAAATTACTTGAGTATGCGAAACGTGGCCAATCTTCTGAACGGGAAGATTGGAATTTTGGTTTTTCTCACAGGGGATATTGTTTTATACCTTGGAGTAAATAGAGATAAATTCTTTCGGATTCCATGAAAACATGGCATTTTTATTAAATTCTGATGAATGTTCAAACGTGAAGTTTGAATTGATTGAAATACTTATTATAAATATCAAAATAACATATTCTCATCTGTTGTAAACAAACACACTCCTATTGATTATTAAGTTCTTTAGTAGAGGGAATATTTCACTTAATTTACTTCATAATTCATGCTATTTCAGGAATCTTAAATTTCGTTGTACCCTATAAGAAAGGGGTAATTTCTTGAATAAGTAAATATCAGAGAAATATCTTTGTAAATGTGTCAAAAAATTGGTTCCTGTATATGAAACATCTTATGGAACTTAAGTCTCGGTGTATTTTACCTTGATTCATTAGTGGATGTACTGCTATACAAGAATACATTCATGACCCTCATATGTAACTGATGAATTTTTTGGTCTAGTTGATTTAATTTGAGAAAATTTATTTTATGTAATATTTTTTAATTTTCTCCTCTCATATCTTCAAAAGTATATCCAGAAACTTCGATTATTTTTGTAAGGTAACCACCGAAGTTGAAAACCAACTGGATTGTACGATTTCCATATTCGAAGTTGAGGAGTATCCCACACAATATTTCAAAGTATATAAAATTTTTTGCAGTCTATTGAGTATTCACTATTTATTTGAGCCATTCAGTGAGCATCAACATTCGTTCAAATCTTAATATACCCTAGTTCCTTAACTGCTACAGATGGGATTCTGTGACCCATATATTAATTTGCCAATTTAAATCACAATTTTCTGGAAATGTTTAATTTATTGAATGAAAATAAAGAAACACTTTTATTAAATTCATATCTATTGGAAAATATTATTCAAATGCAAGTTGGACATATTTGGACAGCACATTGTTGACAAATAGGAATTTTGCACTTTTCACAATGGGTACTGGTTTTTCGCTCTTTTTTACCAGGACACATCTTTTTCTTTTTGATGATACACCAATATCATTTGATAATGAAGCAGCTTCTGTGGTGTTTCCTAGAAGATCGGCTGCTAGGCTACGAATTCTGCGTGGTACATGATTATTGTAAACACAACTTCTCATGTGCGGTGTGTACAAAGCAATTCCGAGTTGTTTCAGGAAATTCAACCGAGTGCTTTCAATTCCCAACGAAATTTGGTATAATACTCGACTATTTACTCCAGCTTTATTTGAAATTCCATGAAATATAATCATCGACCAACGTCTTGTCCGACAGGAAGTGGAATATGTGGCATATTTTTCATCTATTGTATTACCGCCAGCTTTTGTAGCATTATAATTTGATATCATTATTGGCTTCGGGTTCTGATCTTCACTGATGGCATTATCTTTATGCGAGTTAAAAATCAATATCACAGAATTCCCTTTTTTTGGGACATAACAAACTAAAGTATCTGATTTAAATACAAAGTGGGATGAATGTAGAGGTAGCTTTCTGTTCGTTGAAATTCAGGTGGAATAACCCTTCAATTTTTTTTTCATAGTCCTCAAGTAGGTGAGATCCTTTTTTTAATTCATTCATTAATTCAACCGACGTATCGGGTGTTTTTTTTAGAGTGATAGAACTTCAAATTGAAATAAAACACATTCAAATTAAGATTGGAGTCAAATTTTTTTTCAGTTGAAAGATAATTTCATGACATTTATGTTTTGAAAAAAATTTCCTGTATATGTCTACCACGACTAGCTCTGAGGAACCGCATGCGACCAGACCAATTTTGGACCACTTTTTCTAGTAATTCAGGCCTTATTTCATCAATAACACGATGATGTTGGCTTCCAAAGACTCTATTGTTTCTGGTTTATCAGCATAAACCAGGCCCCTCTTCCCCACTGGGTACTATGGGCACGTGCCCAGGGCCCCGCGATCGAATGGGGCCCCCTAGTTCCTGCCTGATTACCAAATGATAACCGATATTTAGGTATTACCGAAAAACATTAGTTTTGAAAAATCTGATGATAATGACTTACTACAATACCTGCGCTTATTATATTACCTTTAGTTTGCCGCATGCGGATAGCTATACCTTGTACAACATAGCTTGAACTTTTTGACAGATGGGTCAGTGATGGGAAACAGAAAATATCTATTGATGTAAAAAATGTGTTGGCTAAATATGTGGCTGTATGTATGTTTTAAACTATTCAAAATAAATAAATTCATTCGTCAATCAATTTTATTGCACTAGACATAAAAACATTGGGTAGGTAAGAGACCATTGGTTTCAGTTTTTCTATTTAAATTTTACTTCGAAGCAATAAAAACCACTTAAGACTTTCGAAAAATGCTTGAGTCCTTAACAGGTACTTTTATGTTGTGTGTCTATTCTTATGATTATTATCAATTTTTAATATTATTAAAATAAGAAAATATTGTTCGTCGTTGCAAAGTTATATCGATTTCAGATTTGACATCCGTCAAAAAGAAAGATCAAACTAATAAATAAACAGGGTATCCGTATAAGTACTCCACTCTCTCTTAAAAATGAGTTTTTCCGATATGATATGTTTAGGTTAATTTAAATACCTATATGTAAGTATAAGAATACAATTAAAAGAAAAATTATTAAATTAAAAAAAGAAGAATTATTTGATGCGGTGTGGTTTATGTCTTAAAGAAACCTATTCGAACGTCATTCGTAATACCAAAGACAAAAAAGGGGAATTCCCGACTCCCGATCGTCGTTTGACTTGACGAACGGGGGAATTCCCTTCAATTATTTGTCTGCGATGTTGTGGCGTTTGTTTTGTTTGTAGTTGTTAGTTTGTTACTGACTGTGCTCGAGCTCTGATAAAAAAAATAGTACTGTTTGATTAAATCGTCGTTTGTCTGTTTTGTGTTAGCGAATATTTTCGTTATAAAATTAATTAAATACTGAATTATAATATAAAATGTCGAAACGGTCATATCCTAGTGGATCTGAAAAAAGGAAAAAAGCTCTACATCAGAAAGAAGTAATTGAAAAGTTACCAAAATTAACATCATATTTTACTACTACTACTGGAGAAACTTCTGTAAGTAGCAATCAACTCATAAATGTTCCACATGATGACTCAGCTCAATTACAAATTGCGGGAATTTCTAAACCTTCATGTTTCAATTTTGAAAAAGAGATTGAATCAGAAAGCGACTATTCCTACGACGAAAGTGCAACGACTTCAGTGACTTCACTAAAACCGATAACTCCAACTGTGTCAATTGAACAGCAGTTTTCCAACACAAAAGAATTAATATCGCACGATCCCGCCGATTATTTTCACGAAAAGTTTGTTGAAATAAATCGCGAAATTTCAATTCGTAAGGGACCAGTATATTTTCAAAATAATTCATGATTTCCGAGGCATCCAGAACCTACAAAGATGGTAATAAATTAGTAACGAGATATTTCAACAAAGCATTATTTAGTCGCAAATTAAAGAACAATGAAAGCGTCGAAAGAAAATGGTTGCTGTATTCGCCTTCCAAATGCTCTGTATTTTGTTTTTCATGCTGCTTATTTAACCCAACTGATGTTAATCTTTGCTCTCGGAATGGATGTAATGATTGGAAGCATATTAATCACATAATTTTAACACATGAAAATAGCCCAGCGCATAAGCAATCTATGATGACTTATCTGGCACGAAGTAAAGCGGTTGGTAGAGTAGATATAGACTTATTATCTCAACATCAAAAGGAAGTGGATTACTGGAGAAACGTACTTAAACGGATTGTAGCTGTTGTAAAATTTTTGGCATCGAGAGGGCTTCCATTTCGCGGCGACAATCAAATCCTAGGATCTCCAAACAATGGAAATTATTTGGGTTGTGTGGAATTATTGAGTGAATTTGATCCATTTCTTGCAGATCACCTAAAAAAATTTGGGAATCCTGGAAAGGGTAACATTTCTTATTTATCAGCAAATATCTGTAATGAGTTTATTGAAGTAATGGGAAAACAGGTTCTAAAAAAAAATTATAAATGAAGTTAAATCAGCAAAATATTTTTCCATAACCGTTGACAGTACGCCCGATCTATCTCATATTGACCAGCTAACTTTCACCATTCGATACGTAAAAGACTGTGTTCCTGTTGAGAGCTTTTTGAAATTTATACCTATTAAAGAGCATAAATCTAAGTATTTAGCGGAGACCATCTTAAATTTTTTAGAGATACATGATATTCCCATAAGAGATTGCAGAGGCCAAAGCTACGACAATGCTTCAAATATGTCGGGAAAGTATAGTGGTCTACAAACAAGAATCAAGGAAAAATGTGAATTTGCCACCTTTATACCATGTGCAGGACATTCACTAAACTTGGTAGGTGTCCATGCTGCTGGGTGTGTACCGGAGGCATCACAGTATTTTGAAATAGTTCAGAAAGTGTACAACTTTTTTTCGGGCTCTACCCACAGATGGAATATGTTAACAGAACATTCAGGTTCAAAAAAAGTTGTTAAGAGTCGTTCACAAACCAGATGGTCAGCCCGAGCTGATGCAGTAAGTGCTTTGCATGGGGGTTATAAAAGAATATTAGAAGCTTTAATCACCATCGCAAACGATACTGAACAGGCACGAGAAACAAGAAACGCAGCCCTTAGTCTGTCTAGAAAAATGGGAAATCTAGAATTTATTATACTGACGGAAATCTGGAGCACTATATTGGAAAGAATAGACAAAACAAGTAATTATCTTCAGAAAGAAACAATAACACTGGACGTTGCAACCAATTTGTTGACTTCACTTTATGATTTTATTACTAACCTCAGGGATAAATTTGATAATTTCGAATCATCTGCCAAAGAAAATAACCCAGAATCTGACTACAAGGATCTATCTCAAAGAACAAGACATAGAAGCTCACGGCAGAGTTTTTTTGATGGCTCTGCGCCATCAGTTCAATTGAATGGAAAAGAGCGATTCAACGTAGAAACCTTTCTGCCAATAATCGATACCTTGAGTGTTCATCTAAAACAGCGACAAAGTTCATATGAGACCGTCAGTCAACGTTTTAGTTTATTTTTTCACTTAAAAACTCTGAATTCCGAAGAGATACGACAAGGATGCAAAGAATTTTTTCAAATCTATCACGAAGATGTAAATGAAAAAGAGTTAGAAATAGAATGTCAACATTTAAAAGAATACTTAAAAAATTTTCGGAGTGAAAAT
Source organism: Megalocaria dilatata (assembly GCA_034642435.1). NCBI lineage: Eukaryota > Metazoa > Arthropoda > Insecta > Coleoptera > Coccinellidae > Megalocaria > Megalocaria dilatata. Next base: position 73,553,572 of record CM067856.1, on the reverse strand, counting down.
GAAGCATCTTACAGTGTACAAGAAGTATATAATCTATTAAAGCAAAACAAAATTGAAGACACATTTCCTAACGTAGAAATTGCATTGAGAATATTTTTAAGCATGATGGTAACTAACTGCAGCGGAGAACGCTCCTTCTCCAAATTGAAACGAATAAAAAATGAATTAAGAAGTACAATGCTTCAAGAGAGATTAACTAGTATGTCGCTGATGTCCATAGAATGTGATATTCTCAATACCATAGATTTTGAAGAAGTGATTAACGATTTTGCTCATCTTAAATCTAGAAGGGTACCTTTGCAATCAACATAGAATTAATCTAAGGATTTTAAGTTAAGCGAGACAGCGAGTTACTTTAGTAGATTATTTTTTATATTTCCTATTTTTTTATAGTTAGTAATTAAATAAAAATAAATTTAGAACCTTGTTTGTCTTTCTTCATCTATTGTAACTAATAGTGTTTTCTCAAGGTTATAGGGGCCCCATGATCCTAATGTGCCCAGGGCCTCAAATAGTTTAAAGACGGCCCTGGCATAAATCAATGACTTAACGTAACCCCAAAGAAAATAATCCAGTGGAGTTATGTCGCATGATCTTTGAGGCCAATTAATTGGACCATTTCTCGAAATGATGTTATCGTCAAATCATTTTTTCAATAAAACAATTGTTACGGTAGCAGCATGGGGTGTAGCACAATCTTGTTGGAACCAAAACACTTCTGGGTCGATACCATTCAAATTTTGAAACAAATAATCATTGATCATCGATCTGTAATGAGCACCGTTCACTGTAATATTAGCTTCAGCATCGATGATGCCTCCAATGTGTAAAGCATACCATACAGTGCCTTTTCAGGATGCAATGGAACCTGCAGAACTTCTTGAGGATTGTTTTCCATATACGGCAATTTTGCTCGTTTACATAGCCGTTCAACCAGAAATGAGCTTCATCTCAAAACACAATTTTACGATAAAAAAATGGATCATTTTCTTACTGTCCTGAGGCCCAATCAGCAAACAAACGACGCTTATTATGGTCAAGTGACTTTAGTTCTTGAACCAATTGGATCTTGTATGGGTGTAGACCAAGATCTTTACGCAAAATTTTCCATGTGGTGGATGCACAGAGTCCAGCATGTTGTGAACATCGACGAATAGACAAATCTGAATCATCATTAACACTATGATTCACAGCAGCGATATTTTTTTCTGTACGTACAGTTCTTTGTCTTGTTGTTGTTGCATCGAGTAGAGAAAATGTTGTCCGAAATCTAGCGATAGTTCGACGAATAAGTTGCTCTGATGCACGATTATGTAAACCATAAATTTCACGAATTGTTCCATAAGTTTGGCAAATAAAACACTGATTTCGAAAATACATTTCAACAATTTGCAAACGTTGTTGCGGTGTGAGTCTTTACATGATAATTTGTCAATGCTTACTGAACAGAAATGTCCAAAAACATGGCTTCCACCTTCTGTCAGATTACAGTTATCTCTATCGAACACCCGATATATTTCATCGTAAAATTTCTGTTTGTGTTTACGAAAGGTTCTACCATACAAAGAACTGTTGAATAATTTTCTTTGCAGTTGAGTACAAACTGTTCGAATAAATCTGAAATTTGGTGCCAGCTTTCTTATCGCCATTCGATCAGTCCTTGTTGTGTCGTCATCAAATCTCAGACACGACAACAAAAAGAGAAATCTTGCCAGAGACATCGTACACCGAAATAGATCTCTGCCAGAGCCATCAGTTGCCCACATAGAATGAAGGTCTTCATGGTCAGATTTGGAAATTCCTTGCAAATAAAGAAGCTTCCACTTCCATTTTATCCGTCTCAACAATGAAAGATGGCGAATATTATGATCGAAAGATTTTGCATCTCTTAAATGTATTTCTTTTTCATGGTTTTGGTACGCTGATTGGTATGTTCTGTTATAATTTGTAGCACTTCGTCTGTGATCAGTATTTTCTAGGGATCCAGAGGTGTAGATGGTGGATTTTGGAGAGCTTTTCCTTTTAGTTCTGCTTAAACTCTTATGAGATTTTTAGCAAGCGTTCTACTTCTAGTAGGAGCTGTCTTTGGCCACTTTGTTCGATCTTTTCCATATCAAAAATTTTCAGACTCATCATACTCTTTCTTTTCAGCAATATTCTTTCCTTCTAATTCAAGTTCGGCAGTGTTTTCACAGTCTTCACATTCTTCTTCTTCTCGATCTTGTGCTGGTTCACAATCAGTATCGCTACATGAATCATGTTTGCTATAGATTTCATGAACTTCTTCATTACGATCATTCCCATTGGTTTCAGATAATAGGATCATACTGCCACCGGACAATCGATTGGTCATCATGTTTCCTATCGTCCAAAACGATCCAGAATTCAGGATCTTTTAATTCATTCAATAGTGATTTGTTATTACTAAGGGCCATATCACACTGTGAAAATCAAAAAATAAGAAAAACCTAGAAATAACATTCAATTTGGAATCATTTTTATCCGAACGAACCAATAAAAGAATGAAAAACAATAAACAAATGAATTTAATACCAAAATATGGTATACTGACCTGCCTGCTCCAAAGATTTGTAGCGAACAACTTCTTCGCTCCTCGTCCAGAAACCTGCCTTGCTCTGTCGTAGTTTGACCGGCGTACCGATAGAGGACCCGACCAGTCATAAGAATTGTGACTTACAGTCCCCGCCAGGTTCAAATACAGCAAGGCACTGCGTTTGAAGATCAGCGTTCCATGCGGACGCATGGTCACAGGCAGAGCCTGCACATCAAGCCTGTCTGACGAGTTTCAGATGCGCATGCTCGGAAACAAAACGCCGTCTCCCTCAGTAAGAGGTGGAAGCTCCCTCGCAACATCCGCATTCACCGAACGCTTCATTGGTGACCCCGACGTGATTGGGGGGGGGTTTGCTTCAAGAGCGAACCAACCCATTCATTAGGTGGCCCTAATTGCCCCCTAACCAGAAGTCCGAGATGGCCCTTTCCTTCCGTTCGACAGATCCCCGCTGAAGATGGCACCGCGACCAGTCCAGCGGCGGACTTTATCCTTGTCTGAATCCAAAGCCCTATTTCGTGACCTTATCGACGCTCACTGGAGGGGGAGTATGGAGCGAACAACTTCTTCGCTCCTTGTCCAGAAACCTGCCTTGCTCTGTCGTAGTTTGACCGGCGTACCGATAGAGAACCCGACCAGTCATAAGAATCGTGATTAACCGTCCCCGTCAGGTTCAAATAGAGTAAGGCACTGCGTTTGAAGATCAGCGTTCCAAGCGGACGCATGGTCACAGGCAGAGCCTGCGCATCAAGCCTGTCTGACGAGTTTCAGATGCGCATGCTCGGAAACGAAACGCCGTGTCCCTAAGTAAGAGGTGGAAGCTCCCTCGCAAAATCCGCTTTTACTCGAGAGCTTCATTGGTGACCCCGACGTAATTGGGGGGTTTGCTTCAAGAGCGAACCAACCCATTCATTAGGTGGCCCTAATTGCCGCCTATCCATATTTCCGAGATGGCCAGCGGCGGACTGTCTCCTTGCCTGCTCCCAATGCCCTATTTCGTGACCCTTATCGATGCTCACTGGAGGGGGAGTGTGTAGCGACAACTTCTTCGCTACTCGTCCAGAAACCTGCCTTGCTCTGTCGTAGTTTGACCGGCGTACCGATAGAGGACCCGACCAGTCATAAGAATCGTGATTAACCGTCCCCGTCAGGTTCAAATAGAGTAAGGCACTGCGTTTGAAAATTAGCGTTCCAATCGGATGCATGGTCACCAGCGTCACAGGCAGAGCCTGCGCATCAAGCCTGTCTGATGAGTTTCAGATGCGCATGCTCGGAAACGAAACGCCGTCTCCCTAACTAAGAGGTGGAAGCTCCCTCGCAACATCCGTTATCGTTCAAGAGCTTCAGATTAATTCAAACACATTCCCTACAGGCGGGCCAATCTAATCCAGGAATGCGTATATCCCGATTCGGAAAAAAAATTCACAATCAAACTATGCGGTCTCTGGCAGAGTACTGTGAATTAGGATAATACCGTGAAACTCGAATCTCTTTTACTTGGAAGAGTATACCCCTACCGTGAAGAAGAATGCTCTGGGTCACCTAGACCACGTCGGTATCGTTACTGGTTAAACTCCATTCTGTATAATCCCTCTCTTCACAATTCCGCTCCACATATACGCATATCAATAATGAAAAATATCCGTTTGTTATCCACTTCAATATTTAATTATTGTCTCTATTGTGAATCCGAAATAACAGAATAATTCATGGAACATGACAGGATAAAAATATTTTTTTCATTCTTTTTCATAAATTTATGACTACTCTGATGTTGAGATGTTGAAATTTTTTTTCTACAATTTTAATTTCAAAAAAATTTTTATTCAAAAAACTTTTAGAAATAAATTTATGTCTAACAAGCACCGCTTACATTTAATAGACGTATATAATCAAAACTGACTAAAAGGCAATTGCTGTTCTTAAAGGTAAGACCAGAAACAAAATTTTGTCTCCTTTAAATATTTATTTATTAATTTTAATTACTTTCGTATATCTGTTGGGTTATTTATTCCATTTGACATTATATATTGAGTTTTGATTATATACGTCTATTGAATGTAAGCGGTGTTTGTTAGACATAAATTTATTTCTAAAAGTTTTTTGAATAAAAATTTTTTTGAAATTAAAATTGTAGAAAATAAACATATTTCAATATTCAAATTTTGTTATATTTCTTCTATCAAGTAAAAGGCCTTTCTATTTTATTTTATATATAATATATAATTATATTTTGGCTTCAATAAATCTCATTATAGACTGTCAATGAATTTAAGTAAACCTTAAAATAACTCACACTGTTCTTTGATTTTGTTAGAACATAGATCAATCTTGAATTATATAGTTGATCTGTATTTCGAAGCTTAAGTCTTTTAACACGTGAGTGATATAGGTTATGTTTTTGATTTTGATATTTGGAATATTAAAAGAGGACTGAAGAGGGGATTGTCTAGAATTATATTTGTTTTTTGAAGATATAGTGCACATTTTTTTAGAGATTTTTGAAATAATTCATTCGAATATTTAGATATATATAATATTTCAAATAAATTATATTTTTTGAGAAGTCCTTTAAGTGTGTTCATGTTTTTTAAAAGGCAATTGGTGTTCTTAAAGGTAAGACCAGAAACAAAATTTTGTCTCCTTCAAATATTTATTTATTAATTTCAATTACTTTCGTATATCTGTTGGGTTATTTATTCCATTTGACATTATATATTGAGTTTTGATTATATACGTCTATTAAATGTAAGCGGTGCTTGTTAGACATACATTTATTTCTAAAAGTTTTTTGAATAAAAATTTTTTTGAAATTAAAATTGTAGAAGATAAACATATTTCAATTTGTTTTAATATTCAAATTTTGTTATATTTCTTCTATCAAGTAAAAGGCCTTTCTATTTTATTGAAATTTTTCATATAAGGTGAACTTGTGTCAGGTAATCAGAAATGAGGTCAACATCCAATTCCATATTCTTCATGTTTGATATCCGATAACGTTGTCGCATAAACATGATGATATTAATGTAGGCGTGTACCGCTGACGCGACACGATGTTTGCCGGTTCAATACCGCCCTCTAATTGCGACATAACGCTGATGCAACTAAAAGCAATCGGCTTTACTGCTTGTGAAACGATACGATTCAATGTATTCTTTCGATCTGTTTTTTCTTCAAATCCCTCGCCGAAAATCGAATATTAGCTGTTTCTCTTCCACAAAATAAACAACTACCTATCGACTCACTCAAATTATTAGCAGTATAAATAGGTTCGTGCGGCTTTTTTCCAAAATTCAAGCTTAATTGTGAAAAAATGATCATATATTCAAAGTTGGAAGTATTGTCCGTCGTTAGCCACAAGTTTTTCCCATCTTTCTAGCAGCTGACAGATCCCATCGCGCTATCCATGCATCGATCCATTTTTCAATTTCATCCTAATTTGAGAAGTACAGGTCAGCCAACATCGATTGGAAAATATGGTGATCAGAATGAGGGATAAGACTTCTCACGCACTTTAAACGTGGTGGGATTCGTTTGTCCATATTGGTTGAAAATAAAGTAAATCGAGATCATAAAATGATACTCTGGTGATCAATCAATTCAAGAGACAATATAGTCATTTATTGTTGCTTCTGATTCCTTCAAATTCGACTATTTATAAAATAATTGGAAAATTCGAGAAATGTGGAAGAATAAGCATCTGGGTATTCCTGTGCGTACCCAGTATCTCCAAAAATTTGATGTTTGGAAAGAAATACTGGGGAGTTACCATAGAGCCATTTTTTATCGATGGTAACCTAAACGGTGCCAAATATCTGCAGCTTCTGGAGAATCAAATTATTCCGTCAGTTCAACAGCTATCAATTAATTTCGACGACGTCTGGTTTGAACAGGATGTCTGTCCAAATCACAACGCAAGTGCAGTCACACAATATCTCAGGGCGACTTTTTCCGACCGTGTTATTTCTACGAATGGCACGATCAGATGACCGCCCAGATCACCGGATTTATCTCTCAATGTTTTTTCCTTTAGGATATATGGAAACTTTGTTTTGTGGGCGTGAAATTGATGGAGCGACGAATATTAATGAATTTAGGTTCAAAATAATCCATTTTTGTGCCAAAATAGCATATATTTCGAATCTGCTCAGAGATATGAGATTATCTCTTAATAATAGATTTGGCTACTGTTTGGCTCAATAAGGTAGATTATTCGAACATTTGATTTAAATTTGACAACCTTCGATGTCGGATATTAGGAATGTGTTTTTGTTTTCGAATTTCTTAGTTCCGTAGAGATTATTTTATTTTCAAGTCAGTTATGCCGATAAAGAAAGAACCTAAGTACTCATTTTCACATAGGAAATTATTTGTGTCATTAATCGTGGCAAGTAAATTCCTTATTTTTAGCCGATACGGGCAAACAAATTTCACGTTTGAAGTGCGAATGATTCTGATTGCTGAACTGAAAGCAGTGCAGAGCCTCGTTTCGATCGAAACATTCCCCTACTAGCAACTGAGGGAAAACAGTCGTTTATTCGTCATCGTATCGCACTCAGGTTTTGATTCTTACACTGCTCCACTGAAAATTCGTGCTCCTCTAGATTACCATTAAATTTCCTATTTTTCGAACTATCTTCTCCATACCTGTATATTTAAGGTGAGGGAAGGGTATTGTCTTGCATCATTTCAGCTTGTCACTCTTCTTCATCCGTCACTCCAGTCAATGCGTCTGAACGGTTTGCTATACAAATCTATCCAAGATGAGTATCAAATACAATACATCGAATATGAATGAGATGTAGTAGGGAGAACCCTGTGAGAAAATATTCGATTTCCTCTCTATAAACTGAATGTTTTATTCATCAGCTTTTAAGGTCTACGGTTTTAGACGTGGGCCGCAAAAAACTGTTTCGTTCGGGTTCCGAACAACAAAATTGAATCGAAATGTTGACAAGATAGGCCCGAAGAAACAGCCATTTAGTATGGAAATTTTCGACATCTACTTTTTCTCGACAAGGCGGCCTTAAAGGGAAAAAATTCTCCAGACACCGACATTTGTCGGTAGAACTTTGCGAGACGAGTGAAGAAGCATTTTTTACGAAACTTGGGGTAGTTTCACGCCACTCTGCTGAATTCTCAACAGATACTTGATTGGAGAAATTTTTTCAGATTAGCCCCTCGGGTATCGAACAGATGGCGATAGAGGCGCAGTTAGTTTCCATTCCGATCGGTCCGTGGGGAAATGAAAAAATCAGAATTTGGACTCTCTGAGCCGGTACTTAATTTATATAAGGTCAGTGCTTGTACTGAATCTCAATTTATATAAGATAAATGAACATTCGAATCGATAATTGATAGAAGTATTTGAATACATTTAAATTCAGAATTATTTCTGGAAACTTCTGCACAAATTATCATATTATTAAGATATTAAGAAAATATCCCATAAATAGGCTACTTAAAATAGCATATTGAGCAGAGAGGCGCGCTATGGTGCCAGGTATTTAGGGTTCTAGTCACTCTGCGTGCATGGGTGTTGGAGTATGGTAAATGCAGTCGATACCATAAGAACAAAAAAAATATTTCAAATATCCATAAAGAGATTTTCTTCACTTTATGGCATAAAACGTTTAAATGTATAAATACAACCTATATATGTGGGTAAATACGCATACATAAACAAACAAATCTACCGTTCCAAAATTACATACTGATTCCTAAAATGGAGGATAGAATAAAAAACAATAGTTGAACCAGAACATCAACATATGATAATTATTTCGAACTTGAGGGACGGGTCTCAGCGATTATCTGCCGAATTCAGATTCAAATCTTGAAATTTTTTCTCAAGATTCAAAAATTCAAGATGAAAATCTGAAATAAATGAACCCAAACACGTTTGAATATTGAAGATGCTGGAGAGATGTCACAGATTCATATCCACGCGTACTCAAGAACACAGAAAACACAGAAAAGACATAATTCTACCCAAACAATGTTCTAATACTTCTATCAAGTGTCGATTCGAGTTTTAATTTATTTTGTTTTCGTGAGTACACGTGCGTGTGTGCTCTGTATGGCTTCTTCATTACATTTAGCAATTTTAGGCTCCAGTCTTTTCCCAGTTTCATCTGTTTCTTTTTCGATTTTCAGTGATTAACATAGACATCAGTTGATATTGATTTTCCTCTAATTTTACGAGGATATACGGTCTGAAGAATTGAAGTATAAGTATACTGATGATGCCAATAGACTGAAGTTTCTCGTAAAATGATTTATTACACAGTGAAAAATTGTTGTGTTTAACTACAATTGAATAAATAGTTTGTATTAATGTGACCAATTAATTGAGGCACAATTGCCGCCGATTAAACTCAAACATCGAGGATTGATAATCTTACCGATTATGCTTCATGTTGTTTACCTTTATTTGGATAAACAACAGAGAAGGGAGTAGTATATTATATCATAATTGACACAATATTACAAAAAACAATATTGTATGAACATTATTATCTCTAGCCAAGTAATCCCTACTAAGAACAACTATATTGTACAATCTCACAAGAATACCTGTAAAATTCTGAAATCTACCATTAGATATAATTACTACAGATACTGATGGACATAATGACAAAACTGTAAATAGTTGTTGCTTATCTACTATTACTGATAGCAGAACTGGTAACAATTTTACATTATTTTATTTAAAATAATTCACACAATTTTATGTTTCACAATTCATTCAGATCCTGACACGTGTTTCTGCCTTTCGACCATCTTCAAAGGAGTACAAAAAGGAACTAAACTTTATGAAATATAGTAAATATTGAAAAAGGTTCTATTTATTAGACTTCGGAAATCTGTGTATTTTTATGGCGCATGGAAATAACAGCAAATAATATAAGGATGTTGCCGAATAGTATTTGGGAATTTGTTAAATTCTCTGTTTTCTCAACGGGTTTTTTTATTGAAAGAATATCCAAATAGTTCATCAATTTACCTTCATTAACAAATATAGTAAAGTGACATCTTTCTTATTAAAAAATGATTATTTTCTACGCAGTAATAATTTTTGAAAATGATAATGATTATTTTCTATACAATAATGATTTTTTCAATGAGAAAGATATCACTTTACTAAATAATGTTATAAGGGTAAATTGATGGACTATTTGGAGATTAATTCAATCAAAAAAGCCGTTGAGAAAAAGGAGAATTCAACAAAGCCCCAAAAACTTTTCGGCAACACCCCTATATTGGATGCTGTTATTTCCACGCGCCATGAAAATACATAGATGTCCGAAGTGTAATAAATAGAATCTTTTACAATTTTAAGTTTAGTTCCTCTTTGTACTCCTCTGAAGATGGTTGAAAGACCGAAACAAATGTCAGGATTCTGAATGAATTGTGAAACATAAAAACTGTGTGAATTATTTTAAATAAAATTGTTATAATGTTTCACCTAGAGCCAACTGCATACTCCATTAATGTTATTAATTACCTTACACAGAAAACACCACAGCTGATTTTTCTTATATTTCAATGTATTATTACCTTAAATATTCAGTATCCAGCTCAGTTAGTGAATATTCTCAAGGTATGCGAAATTCGGTGATCAATTTTTCATCTGCTTCCAGCTTTTTGATTCTTCCGGAGCAAGAAATTCATATCGCTATTCGAATCTCTCCAATTTCAACTCACAATCGAATTCAAAATAACTTTCCAATGACCTGAAGCTTCAAATGTTGTCCAGAGTGTAATATTTATTCGTTCTCTTATTCGATTGTTCGTTATTTTATATCGAATAAACTGAAAATTTTGCAGAATTCTGGTTGTGACATTCCATTTGAATGTCTTTGATGTTTGCTATAAGATATCTGAAATCTGAATATTTTAGATAGAAATCTGTGTAGATGGTACTTATTCAAGTTATATGGGAAATTTAAGAAAATGTGAAAAACAATAAAGATTTAATTGAAGTCGTATTGGAGAAATTTTAATAACGGTCACAATCGGGGTAAACAATGATTTAATCTCATTTATTTTCAAATTTCCGCAACGCTGGTACTTGTAATATTTTTCTTGATAATATTTGTATCGCATTCTTTATGACTGAAAAGCTTATGAATTATGATTACTAAGCTTTGTCTTGAAAGATGTGTTATATGTAAATTTTTTATTTTACGCTTTCCGGGTCAAAGTGTGTCAATCAAAAAGGTTTTTTACGGCGGAACACTTGACCATTATTTTAACTTATTTGAGACAATATTGACTGAAATTTTTTTCGATTAAATATGTGAAGATAACATATATCGGGTGTTATTTTTAGAGTGACAGAACTTTCCATAGGGATAACTGTGATTTGACAAAAAGTAGAAGCCATGTTGTTTTGACATTTCTGTTCAGTAAGCATTGAAAAATTATCATGGAAAGACTCACGCCGCAACAAAATTCACAAATTGTTGAAATTTATTTTCAAAAGCAGTGTTCTATTCGCCAAGCTTATAGAGCACTTCATGAAATTTATGGTTTACATAATCGTCCATCAGAGCAACATATTCGTCGAATTATCGATAGATTTCGGACAACGTTTTCTCTGTTCGATGCGACAACAACAACAAGATGAAGAACTGTACGTACAGAAGAAAATATCGCTACTGTAAGTCATAGTGTCAATGATGCTCCAGATTTGTCTATTCGTCGAAGTTCACAACAAGTTGGACTCTGTGCATTCAACCACATGGAAAATTCTGCGTGAAGATCTTGGTCTACACCCATACAAGATCCAACTGATTTAAACTAAAGCCACTTGGCCGTAATAAGCGTCGTTTGTTTGCTGATTGGGCCCTAGAACAGCTTGAAGTCGATCCCCTTTTTTATCGTAAAATTGTGTCTAGTGATGATGCTCATTTCTGGTTGAACGGCTATGTTCACAAGCAAAATTGCCGCATGTGGAGTGAAAACAATCCTTAAGAAGCTCTGAAGGTTATTTTGCATCTTGAAAATGCACTGTATGGTGTGCTTTACACGCTGGGGGCATCACCGGTCCATATTTCTTCAAAAACGATGCTGGAGCTAATGTTACAGTGAATGGTGCTCGTTACAGATCGATGACCAATAATTATTATTTGTTTTAAAATTTGAATGGTTTCGACCCAGAAGTATTTTGTTTCCAACAAGATGGTGCTCTACACCTCATGCTGCTACCCTAACAATTGATTTATTGAAAGTAAGATTTGGCGATAACATTATTGCGTGAAATGGTCCAATTAATTGGCGTTCAAGATCATGCGACATAACTCCACTGGATTATTTTCTTTGGGGTTATGTCAAGTCATTGGTTTATGCTAATAAAACAGAAACAATAGACGCTTTGGATGTCAACAAAGTCGTGTTATTGATGAAATAAGGCCTGAATTACTCGAAAAAGTGGTTTAAAATTGGATATTCAAATTTTGTAATAATCCTTCTATCAAGTAAAAAACCGTTCCTTCTTATTTTATTAAAATTGGTCTGGTCGAATGCGGTTCCTCAGAGGTTATCGTGGTGGACATATGCCTGAAATTATGTTTAAAACATAAATGTCATAAAATTATCTTTCAAACAAAAAAATTTTGGCTTCACTCTTAATTTAAATGTGTTTTATTTCAATTTAAATTTCTATCACTCTGAAAAAAACACCCTATATTTCTGTTTTCACATTTAAATTAATACATTCGTTATTAGTTATCTCATGGTGAGTATCCATTTCACGTAGTGGTTATTCTTCAAAAATAAATTAGTAAATTGTGAGAATATGTTCACAACCAACTCAATTAATTTATTCTTCTAAGGGTTTCAGTTCTCCAGAATGTTTCTACGTAATTTTTCTATAAACTCTATTGATATCATTAAGCTTTCTAGTTTCATTATGTAAAAAGAATTAAAATGAATTGTCTCCAACAAATCTCTTCCATTTAAAGATATTGAGAATATACCCATTATTGTACAGTCAATAATGATCACTCAAATTCAAATCAATATAATGAATTATAATATAATAAATATATAAGCTTTTATAAGGTCTTCTGTTAACTTTTTTTAATATTTGAAATAAGAAGTTTAATTTTTGATTCTGTTTAGTCGTTTCCTGGAATTTGGCGTTGGTTCATTACATATAATTATTTTCAGATGTATTGATATATCGTTGCGATTATATCTGACTCATTTGGATGGATATGGCTGCTTATTTTTGTGAGCTCCTATTTTTTCATTCTTTTAAATCATAAAAACAGGATAATCTTTACTTATTCGGTTAATATGCCTGTGAATTATCTGTATGTTTTGTTTCTCGCCCGGCAGACGTATCTAAGATATGTAGTTTTGTTTCTTGGTTTCGTTTCTGTCTTCTTTCTTGTGTTGTGTTTCTATGCACGTCGACATTTTTGTGATTCTTTGTATTCATACAATGGATCTTTTTATTTTCATGGTCATTTCTCAAGATTATGATGACTTAACCCACTTTATACTTTTTGCGAGCAACGATTCGTTAGAAATTGTATGCAGTTGTTCTGCTAGCAGTCGATCAGAGAACTCGTCAAAACAGGAGGAGTTGGAATCCAGTCCTGAGAAAAAACTTTTTTATATACGATATTCATATATAAATTTTTGTTGAAATTCCACCACTCCAAGCTTTGTGGCATATAAGATATGGAAAATTTAATATTTTAGTTCATAGAAACCTCTTACCGCTTCTCTTTTAACCGATGATATTTCAGTTTAATGTTAAAGATTAGGAAAATGCAGTGTCGAGTCTATCTCGTTTTTGTTGATGTTCATTGTTTGGCAATTTTGGTAAATTGGTAGAATCAAATAACTGAGAGATAGTGTAATAAATAGTGACTCTAGAATATCGAAAGGATATAATTCGGCAAAGATAATGGATATTGCATATCGACAAAGTTCCTTCTGCCCGAATATTGAAAAAATGGCACGCCTACGGAATAACTTCAGCTTCTCATCCGCCATTTTTTAAAGCTTCTTGCTTACAAGAAAACAAATTTAACACTTTTTCGTTCAAATTAAACATTTTTCTTTTTACGGCCTCTAGGTACCTCAGGTTTTAATTTGCAAATCCTGCACAGCTTATAACAAGCCAAATCGAAGCCTCAGGATTCTCCATTTTGTTAGTCGCCGTTGAGGAAAAAATGACGTGGGCATTAATCTTTCAGCTGTAATCGTCAGTCACTCGTGACAGTTATATATAATATTTCAGGAAGTTGGATGCAGAACTGAAATCACATAAGATTCTCTTTTCTGATTTAGATACGGAATAAAAAAAAGCCCAGAAACTACGTGAGATGTAGGACCATCACATTTTTCATCCTTTGCGAGCCTACAAGAGAAGTGGGTTTTTTAAATGATATGCATGTCTCGAAGAAATATTATGCATGTGATAAATGTCGCACGGACTTGCGAATAGCTTTTGTGTTATATAATGGTGGAATGAATTTTTCGAATGGTAATAGAAGGAAGCTTATTACCATTGATGACAGATGAACTTCCGTAGAAAAAATTATAATTTGAATGATTCTTGATTGATAAAACTTCTTGATGAAATTCAGAAACAAGGAAAACATTTTTTATTTGATAACTAAAATTTAGGTGAGATTTTGCTTGAATTTGATATGGAAATATTAATGCTGAGAATGTGTTGACATTTACAGAGTGCTTTTCATGATGTGTGAACAATGTTGATTGTTCCTTCATCTAATATAATGAACTCAATTTTTGATGCGGCTCTCTCAGATTGGGATTAGTTAGAATTTGATAATGAGGAACTTTTTGAGAAAACTTCATTTACATGAAAACAACTTGGATCTAGTAAAATTACCAAATTCTGTGGTCTTGATCGAACCTACAAAAAACTAATAACATGAATGAAGTATGCGGTTGGCTCTAGGTGAAACATGATAACAATATTATTTAAAATAATTCAAACAGATTTTATGTTTCACAATTAATTCAGAATCTTGACACGTGTTTCGGTCTTCAAAGGAGTACAAAAAGTAACTAAATTCAAAATTGAAAAACGTTCTATTTATATTACACTTCGGACATCTGTGTATTTTTATGGCGCATGGAAATAACGGCATCCAATATAGGGGTGTTGCCGAATAGTATTGGGAAATTTGTTAAATTCCCCTTTTCCTTAACGGCTTTTTTGATTGAAGTTAACATAATATAGTAAAGTGGCATCTTTCTAATTAAAAAAATGATTATTTTCTATACAGTGTTCTGCAAAACCAGTTGATTTCTGGTTTTTCAAAGTAGACGTCCTACGTTCTTTGATTCTATGCTGTAAACATCGTCCTGTCTGTTCTATATATGTAGCATTACAATCCTTACAATCAGTATGATAAATCCCCGATTCGCAAAAGTTGAGGTTCTTTTTTTTTACTGCTCACCAAAATCTTAGCTGAATTAGTACATGAAACAACTGTAAACAAGGACTTTGAATTCAAGGCATGGAATTATTGTCCATGGTTAATAATATCATGAATTAATATCAACTAATTTTCAATTTCAATTCGTTGAATTAATTTTTAATTTTAATTATCAAATTAAAAATAGAATTCGCAGCGTAATTCACCCTGAAATAGTCTCATAAGTAGTTAGAGTAATTGGAAGGTATCAAATTTTCAATTCATTAAAGCATACATACATTTAACTTTGTTCACGCATTACAAAAATGCATTCATGAAGCACTTGTTCATTCCATGAAAATACTGAATATAACTAATAATTTGAATTAGGTGAAAACCTTTATTACGAAAATAACTTTCATGGAAATGGGCGTCAAGTGTAGGAAAAATTAAGTGAAAAACTGTGATGGTAGTTCATATTATTCAAATATTTTCAGAAACCCTTTATTAGTAATGCTCAATTCACTTTGAAATTAACAATATTTTATGTGAAAAACGGGCAATATTAAATGTCATGTTATTTTCAAGATTCTAAAAGTTCATGAAGGTGCTTGAATTTTTCAGATTTTGTCAGAAGCAAGAAACCATGTTTTGGACTTGCTCTGTGCTTACGCAAACGTTAGGTTATTTACTACTCTTTCAGGTTCATTTCTTCGACTGCTTTCAAGATGAGAACATGTGAGTATATAAAATTCGATAAGGTAGTCATAGTTTAGTTTGGATATTACTGACAAGTTTCAAAAAACGAAATATGTTCATATATAATATTGTATTTGGATTGTGTTTGTTACGATGAAATACTTCGCTGATTTTTCATTTCAATTATTTTAAGTCAGTTGATAAAGTTGATTACTGATGAATGCACAGCCTCTCATTTAAAACTATAATTCATCTTAAACTGAAATTATTTTTTTAAATTTTTGTTAGACCAGATATTGCGCTATGAAATTCATCTGAACTATTGTGATGGTCGTTCTGGATGTAATTATTATATAATTTATATAATATAAGTTATACTAATTATTATATATATATATACTGAATTATATATTATATTCATAATATAATAATCAATATAAAATATATTAATTATATAATAATTGCATCCAGAACGGTTGTCACTTTTTCTTAGCTATTATTTGAAGGGCGTTTTAAAATTTCAGTATTCACTTTCAATTGGTTTTCTGTTCTCGAAATAGATAAATTTAATGTTATTCATAATTTAATGTCCGCGTAATTCACTTATCCATTATATAAAATATAAATGATTAGAAAAAGTGAACTGAATCAACTATTGGCACACAATTATAAATGCGAACAGCTCAGTGGTAGAGCATTGGGCTCGTGATCAGCAGTTCCTGATTCGAATCCTGTTCAAGTTAAAAAAAAATTCTAGTTGGACGGGTGTCGGCCACCATTTCACTGTTGGGTCAAAAATTAACAGTGCTAAAGTGGCGCAAGATCGCAGTAACAAAGCCTACCCAGAACACAACTGAACTTCTAACTCGCACAAGCTGAAAAAGCTTCTGAGGGATCTTCACAGAAGATCTGGGAGTATCAGGATAATAATAATAATAATAATTGTTGAAAGATATGTCTTCTGGATACCATCAAGCCATACGGCTTCCACATTATTTTTCTCTAGTTGAACACTAGATTCTCATATTATTAAGTTCAAATGCTTTCTCAAAATATGCAAAGTTGTACATCTTCTGTAGCACTGGTACTTAGAATTCCGAAAGTGTCTCTTTTTTGCGTCTAGTTTCTTTATTGATATACATGTATCGTGCGAAATTTGTAATTTTTTAATGATTCAGTGAATAGCAAACCAAAAAAATTATGTGGAAATCTTAACAGAGATGACTTTGATTTTGAACGGAAGACCAAATATTTTTAGAAATTTTCAGACAATTACTAAACAGTGTGGAAACCTGCTTTTAGCCAGGACGAGTTGGCAAAATATACAATACCAAAATGACAGTTGTTACCATTAATACCATTTGAAATAATCAGGCCATGATATAAAAGGAAAATTTCCTTCAATGGAAAATGCAATAAAAAAATATATTCATTCGCAGTGGTGAAAGTAATTTACGATATGCACACATGCCATGCGGTAAAGTATTAACAAATTACTGATTATTTTTCAGGACACATTTTCGTAACGTTATTTTTCAAGTTCTGCCTTTTTCGTATCGCATCATGAATATTATATAAAAAAGCGTTATGTTACTCCAACCAGTTTCGCCATAATCGAATCAGCCCTAAAGAATTGAATTATATCTGTATAGCCCGGTCCCACATGAACTGACTAACAAGTGGGGTCTACTTCATAAATATTCGATGGGGCCGGACATCGATGGAAGAAAGTGAAACGAAAAAACTTGGGAACTTGAGGGTTATGAAGAGAAAGTTTTCCGGACGCAAAGCTGAGTTTTCCATATGTTGTACGTGACTAACACCAATGAATAAAAAATACCAGTCTACAGGGAAAAACTTATTTTCATAACAGAGTCCTTCAATACAAATCTGGTGGACTAATAACTTCCTTGAATTGTATTTATTTATACTTATTTATACCGGATGTTAAGAAGCAATATTTCAATATTTTGGTATATTGACGTAGACCTCAAAATGAGTTGGAAGTCCGGAAATTAATTAATTAACTACTAGCGCAACCAAATACGATAAATTACTGAAGATATTACATTTATTTTCCACTTCTAGTGTTTTACAGAAGATGTTCCATATGGCCACCGTCCATTTCAATGCAGGAAGTACATCGTCGTATGAAGGAACTACGTACTCTTTCGGAAAGACCTGGTTGTGTTCGGATCATTTGACAGGATAGTTCAATCCGATATTGCAACTCTTCGATGTTATTCACTGACGTTTCATACACTAAACTTTTTAAATAACCCCAAATACAAAAGTCCAAAGGATTCAAATTGGGAGATTTAGCGGGCCATGACAATGAGCCTCCTTGTCCTATCATCTTCTGGGAAATGTTTGATCTGAATGTTCCCTAACAGTAAGTGTAAATGTGGGGTGCTCCATCTTGCATAAACCAAATATTTATCCACTGATTTAAAGATGCCACGTCTAGACAATCGGGCAAGGTATTTTGAACAAACGATCTCTTAAAATGCCTAGCCAGATATTTATACTGAAACGCTGTTGAAGCCTGGTTGCGATAGAGCTTTAGGGGTGATTTATAAGCCTCCAATTTTTGTCTGAAAAACTCTGTTTATCCCAGCTTCTTAGCTCATTAGCGAGAACTACTCCAAAGAATTGAGCCCACCAAGCTTCCAGTTTCGACTTCAGTCCGAAAACCTACCAACTACTGGTAGCACCGAAGCACTATCCAACATCTGCTGGCTCTCCAGTGTCAGTACTCGAGTTTTTTTGTAACGCAATTTACTCGTCGAATGGACTCCTTATCAACCCATCCGAACGCAGTCCCATGAACCAAGATGGTCCCAAGAATTGATGCCTCAATTGATCCTAGTACGAACACCGTCACTCCAGCCTGCATGTCAAGACCCACAAACCCTTGTGAAGTCTTTCAATTGATACTGGCTTCAAGCATCAACGGTCTGAGCCGTATCGTCGAGATCCACAAACCACAGAAACGTCTCGCAAACGATCCTGGTCGAACCGTCAAGTCCCGTTAAACCCTGAAGCACTTCTCAAGATATCCTGAACATGAGTTCCTGCGAACAGATAGATGGAATACCCTTCTACTCCAGCATGCGGATTTTCAACCACTGCCCCCTCAAGTCCAAAACCAATTGGGTCTACGAATATTTTCTAAGAGCCATCACCCTTCCGAGGTAACGCAGTATGCTATATTATGCCCTCGGCTATTGGACAGAAAAATCCGGAGATTTACTACAGTAGGGTAGAGTACGTCAGTTTTAAGGGTAAAGCCCTGTGCTGCGATAGACACCCTTGTCACGGATTTGGACAACGCGGCTCAGCCCTCCATTTACCTTTACAGTGAAACTAGGGCCCCATTCGGATGAACTTCCACCACATGGGCCCTGTGAATGGCATTGGTGATTGGCATTGTTTTAGACATCAAGACTTAATCCTGCATTCCACAGGGATAAGACTAGGATCTTAGTCAAGACAAGCACCTCCAACCCGTCAAACTACAAAGTCATGGGGTCGTATGAGCTGTTACAGTCGAACGAAAAGATCACAGGGAGGCCTATCAATCACAAAAAATACTTCGGAGCCCTGTATTAAGAGGCAATACGCCAAAAGACACGACGAAGTCATTCTGTAGCATGATACATGTGCGTCGCCCTTTAAAACGTACTTAGGAACGCTCCAATGGAAAGTCATACTCCACCCACAGAATAGCCTAGACATTTCCCTTTCCAATTACAAGCAGAGTGAATCGACGACAATTGATGTGTTTGAGCTAAGTATTGCGAGAAAAACGGCTATAATACGTCGACAGACACGGCAAAGTTATTGACAATGCACGGTCACATGTTGCGTTACTCGTTAAAACGTATTTAGCATCGCTCAAATAGGAAGTCCTACCCTACCCACCGTACAGCCCAGACATTGCTTCTTCCGATTACCATGCAAATGTTCCACTTCCTCAAACACCCATTTTAGGAACCTTTTGTAATTTGCCCTGTCCTACTGAAGCAATCATTCTTCTCCTTTGAATATCTTATAGGTGCAAAGCAAAGTTTCTTCCAATTACTCTTGAGTATTTCAAACAAAAAATTCCTCATCTTAAAATATTAAATATACATTCTGTCAAATTATTGTACGATTTTTATTCCAGCAAATAGTTATAATCATTAATAATAATCTGTTGAATGCTAAGTGAATAATTATTTTTGTAAAATACTGCATGTTTCAATATCATTTTGGTTGTTTGTACGCAACTGTAGAGCAGATGGAAAATACCGGCCTCATGGTCTTTATACATTCTGTCAATAAAGTACCGGGAATTATCGATTTAAATCTGGCGGGGCAATGAGGCAGGTAATTTTTTTTTTCTAGGTTAGTACCACTGTCCTTAATTACTATGCCAAGCTTGAGCGGGATCTGTCAACTAGTGTGTTTGCAACAGCTGATTAAGTCAGTCGATGTCATTGTGCGTGCCGATTTTTACTATGGGTGATTACGTTGAGCAAAGAATTTGTTTAAAGTTTTGTGTTGCAAATGAATTTTCGTGTGGCGATGCATTGAAAATGTTGCAAAAGGCCTTTGGTGATAATGCTCTATCGAAAACTCGTGCATATCAGTGGTACAGAGCCTTCAAGGACGGTCGAAAAAACCACGCCAAAGCCGCTCGAAAATGAAGGTGATGCTCATTGTTTTCTTCGATATCCGTAGCGTGGTGCACTACGAATTCGTTCCAGAGGGTCAGACGGTAAACAAGGAGTATTACCTAGGCGTTATGAAACGTTTCCGTGAGCGTATCCGTAAGAAGCGGCCAAATTTGTGGGCGAACAACTCATGGATTTTGCATGACGATAACGCGCCTTCTCACCGAGCTACGATTGTGACTGACTTTCTCGCCAAAAACTCAACAAACGTGCTTCAGCAACCACCGTATTCGCCGGATTTGGCTCCCTGTGACTTTTTCCTCTTCCCAAAACTAAAATTGCCCCTTCGTGGCACCCGTTTTGAGTCGATTGAAGCCATAAAACAAAATTCGGCGCGAGAGCTAAAGTCCATCCCGGAAAGCGCCTATAAAAAATGTTTCGATAATTGGAAGTGCCGTTGGCATAGATGTATTGGAGCAAATGGAGCCTATTTTGAAGGCGACCCAATAAATTTTGACGTTTAAATGTAAAAATGTTGTTTTAATTTAAAATTCCCGGTACTTTCTTGACAGAGTAGTGGTTCTATTATATACATATTAATGCAGCATAAATGAGTTCCGATATCCCAACTAAAGATCATGCAACGTACTACCAAATTCAGATGAAACTGAATTATTGCTAAGAGGTATGATATTGATATGCCATTAGCTCAGCTCACTGGAAATCAATACGTAACGGGGATATCGGATGACAGTAGCTGGGATGACTTAAACTCTCTGCTGAGAAACCCGAATATCACCTTATACACTGAATATATAACTAAGGCTAACATCATTTTAAAATGTGATTAATCTTGTGTGCATATTTCCAGATAGTCATTAGGTTTCGTCCATTCTTACTATTTGAAGTAGAAACAAGTTCATACTGTTTTAATAACAGATGTCGCTACTTGTTTATTACTCTATTGTTTCATCTGGTAATACATTCATTTTGTAGTGTCATCATTAGGCTGTCTTTTCAGTACCTCTCATTTTTCTGTGTAAATACAATGTTTCTTTGTGCTCTGAAAATGTCAATTTTTTTTCCGAATTATCTGTTTTTTCGAGGAGTTTTGCGTCATTTATTCAATATGAAGAAAAGGGCTGCCAAAAGTCATCGTATTTTAGCAGATGTTCACCATGTTCTAGCTGACCGAATGTGTCGGAAGTGGTTTGGCCGATTTAAAAGTGAAAATTTTGATTTGTACGAAGAACAACTCGGAGCGCCACCAAAGCTTAAGGATGAAGAATTAGAGGCAAGGCTCAATGAAGATCCATCACAAATGCAAGAGGCACTCGCAAAAAGACCTGGAGTAACTCGATCAGTTATTTTAAATTTTTTAAAAGCAATGGGAACGCCGTTTCTTCACTTGTGAACAGCTGCTCCAACGGCAATAATAAAGGGGTTTTGCATCGAATGGTGACTGGTGATGAGAAGTGAATTCATAACGATAATCCAAAATGTCGAGCGAAATATGGATGCCTCATCAACAACTGTCAATTCGAATATTCATGGCGAGAATATCATGCTGCGTATTTGGTGGGATCAGTTGCGTATGGTTTATTATGAGCTGCTTAGATCGAACGAAAAATCGCAGGGAATGTTTACGCTGACAGTTGATGCGTTTGAGTCGAGCATTGCTAGCCACAAACGGCCACAATACGCCGTAAAAAAGTTATTGACAATGTATGACAATGCACGGTTACATGGTGCATCGCCTGTTAAAATGTATCTAGAAACGCTCAAATGGAAAGTCTTACCCATCTCGCCGTACAGCCCAGATATTCCTTCTTCCGATTACCACCTGTTCCGATCAATGCAATATGTGCTGGCTGACCAGCACTTTCAATTACGATGAAATCAAAACATGGATCGATAGCGCCCAAAAAGCCAGCCATTTTTCACAGTAGCACCAGAAAGATGGGAAAAAGTAGTAGCAAGCGACAGACAATACTTTGAACTGGGAATGTATAACCAATTAATTCTTCTGCATGTGTCGTAATGACTAAATGTATACTTTTTACCGCTCCGATGAGTAAGATCAACAATCTGTATTTTCTTTGAATAACCTGATTGAAAAACTTCAAAAACACAAAAGAAATGGGTATTTCTAGAGAAAACAAAGCTTAAATAAAAGAAAATTCTAAAGCAAACAATGATGGCTGTATTAGAAAGTTATTTGGAAAAATTAGCGGAAATAGTTATGATGAGTATCAGAGAAAATATTCAAGGTGAATTCATTCAAATAAAATAAAAACAAGAAGAAACTGAGTCTAAATTAGAACAGTTACATCAAGAAAATGAGAAGGCAAATGTGATCGTTTTTGGAGTTCCTTGAACAAATTTAGATCCGAAAGAAAATCTTATTGCTGTGTGTAATGATAATGATATGAACAGCACAAACTATACGCTGATAACATGCCACCGGCTGGGAAAAAAAACAACGCTCCATATTAGTCAGATATGTGAATGAATCTCATCGCAACGAATTCCCACATTCGCGTAAATAATTTCTGAGAACTAATATTATGGTGAAAGAGGATTTAACGAGAAGACGAATTGAATTACTCAAATGTCTCTCATATATTTTTTAAATATAATTCTCATTGCCTTTATTAGTATATTACCTGTCATTCAATGATAATAATAATAATATGTGAAACTTTTATTATCTTTCACTATTAAATATCAGAGAGTTCAAAATACATGGTTGTGAAGGGTTTTGAAATTGGAACGCCCCACATTTAAATTGACATTACTAGCGCATGGCAGTATGGTATTTGTCCACCATTTGATCATGGAAAGGTACAGACTCCAACAACGTTTGAACGTTTAAAAAAAATCCAAATTTATTATGAAAAATCACGATCTGTTACTCTTATTTCACGTGACTCAATTTTTGGTCATTATAATAGTTCGGATAAAAGAACAGTTGAACGTTAAGTGAAGAAATTTGAAACAAATGTTACAGTGCCAGTGAGACAAGTGAAGCAATAAGTGCTGCTGTACGTGAAAGTGTTCGTTAAGACCAGAATTTATGGATTCCTCGACGTTCATAAGAACAAGGCTGACATCTTTGTGGCGAAGTTTATAAAAAGACCTTGGTTTACATCCATGAAAAATTATTTGAACCCAAGAACTCAAACCAACAGATCATTTAAAGCGTAGTGTATTCAGTAACTGGTGCTTAGAAAAAATCGTAAATGATGGACCGATAAATTCCTCCTCGTTCCTGCGATTTAACTCCATTGGACTTCTTTGTTTGGGGTTACATTAAGTCATTGGTTTACAGAAATCATCCAGCAAATTTGGACGATTTACAGATTAATAGTGAACAATTAATTGCTAACATACGACCTGATTTGTGTGAGAGAGTCATGTAAAATTGGGTCCAACGACTTCGTTCCTTCCAGTGATCCCGTGGTGGACATTTAAATGATGTTTTGTTTCATAACTGATGGTATCCATGGTACTTTATAATTAAATAAAAGTTTAAATAATTTTCAAATAAATAAAGAGTTTTATTTACGAAACGAAACGGGGCGCTGTTGATGAAAGACCCTTTAGAAAGCAGATGAGTTGTTCTTCGAATAAAAAATCGATGTTTCCGGACAGTTTTCCTTATTTTCATTTAAAAGTCGCTTAATCGAAATGTAAATTCTCCGTTAGTTCATCCTGTATAAGAGAAAATTTTAATAATGCCCACGAAGGTTGTCGATCATTTCAATAATTCAAATTACTTGTAACAAAGAAACTTATCTCTATTCAGTCACTTCTGTAATGCACATTTGATCAGGTGCGCCCTACGGTCACTTATCGATAAAATTTTATTAAACTTCGGAATATTAAATTATAAGTATCGAGTTTTATTTCTGCAGCAAGCAAATTCCAAATATAAGACGAAAAAGCATAAAAATAGTACACTGAACTTCAACAATATTGCACCAGAATTTTTCAAGACCCTAGAAATTCATGTTCCATGAAAACGCCAGGAACTCTGAAATGGGGTGAACCAAACTCAGTTGACTACTCGGAGGCAATTTCATCCTCAAAATATAACGCGCCGTTTTCCAGTGCCACCGTAAAGGAAAGAAACAACACCAAATTTATTTTGCTGCTTTTGAAGCGGCCATTCCTTTATTTATATCAAGCAGAATATGCTGCACTCGACGCAAGGCAGATGGAAGACACACTAATCTCTTGCGAAGAAATAATTATCACTGTCAGTCTCCGAAGAAAATGAGCAACCGAATTCCCCACAGAGGATTTCAGATTTTCATTAAGGGGGATCAGTGTCCTCGGTGTCTCCGAGTGCACTGAATTACCTATCAGGAGGTGAAATGCGGTAATGGAATAGTTAGGCGTAATTACTGCAGCTTTCCTGTTGCATTTTTCACGTGCCCATGTGACATCTCGTCTTGAGAACGAAAAGTTACACTTTATTAAGATTGAAGTTGGTATTTTAGAATGTAGGTTGTGCATTATGAATTTTGTAGACCTTCACCATGTTACAGTAGTTATGTGTTTCCTTGCAGGAAGTCTTGGTCGTGCATTATATAAAAGATAGGAGATTCGGCTCACTAGGGTACGTTCTTAATTGTTGCTGAGTAATTGTGTGATATTAACTTGAGAAATGACAGCCTAACGTTTGGTTGAATTCCTATGAAATTATATTATGAAATAAGAGCCCCACGTTGGGCGCCAACTGTCATGAAATCACCTCACGACGTAACAGCGCTAAGGTGGGCGACATTTTTATGATATGCACTGTAATTGTTATATCAGTATCACCGCTTTGAACAAATAATTTCATACGAAATTTTCTTGGATAACCCATAGACTCATTTGCTCGAGTTGCATTTGGTGATACCTAGCTAACTCGGTGAATGAATTTTGATTGTATGTGTAATATTTCAATATTAAAAATTGGTAATCGATACTGGAGAGAAGATTTCAATTTAAATTTTTAATTAATTTGGGAGAATGATACCTATTCACTTAATATGAACAAAATTATTTAATATTCTGACTAACGTCAGTTATAATCGAAAATATTATTGTGAATTCCGTTTATGAAATGCTCAAAAAATGTCTGTACTCTGTGTTGAGTAAGAGTGAGTATCCATTTTACAGTAAGTTCTCAATTTTCATTGGTGTTGTCTCAGATTAACTTTCATTATCTTATTCTTCAGAAGAATATTTTAGAAAATACCACTTTCATTCATCAAACATTTGATGATATATTATCCTGATACTCCTAGATCTCCTGTGAAGATCTCTCAGCAACTTGTAAGAGTTAGGAGTGCAGTTATGTTGTGGTTAGTTTTTGTGACTGCATGCGTACGCAACATTAGGTCACAGCACTGTTAATTTTCGACTCAAAAGTGGAATGGTAGCCAAAACCCATCCAACTAGAAAATTTCTTTGCTCCTTAAATGGGATTTGAATCCGGGACCTTTTGATTCCCAGCTCAAAGCTCTAACCAATAAGCTATCCGTTCTCATAATATATACACGTAAACTTAAAACAACGCATGATCAGACCGAAATAAGGATAACTGTCCGTTGGATAAACATACAGAATCAATCATCGATATACGTCGATTTACTTCTTTTGAACGAATGCAGTAGATCAAATACATATTTGGAACGTAAGAAATAGTCGCATACATACGTTTAGTATCTTATACATGCTACTTTCCAACGATTTCAGTATCTTATAAATGTACGTTTTAAATTAGTGTTTATATGCATTCATCACTCATATTACAAATGCAAATAGTTCATTAGAAATAGATGTTCTTCAATGTCATTTGTTGTTGAAATACTGTATTGTATATCTCCAATATTTCTCATCTTGATTTTAAGAGGTTCGTTGCCTGAATTTTTTATATACTACTCTGTCAAGAAAGTACCAGGAATTTTCAATTAAAACAACATTTTTATATTTAATCGTCAAAATTTATTGCCTTTATAGCCTTCAAAATAGGCTCCATTTGCTCCAATACATCTATGCCAACGGTACTTCCAATTATCGAAACATTTTTTATAGGCGCTTTCCGCGATGGACTTTAGCTCTCGCGCCGAATTTTGTTTTATGGCTTCAATCGACTCAAAACGGGTGCCACGAAGGGGCAATTTTAGTTTTGGGAAGAGAAAAAAGTCGCAGGGAGCCAAATCCGGCGAATACGGTGGTTGCTGAAGCACGTTTGTTGAGTTTTTGGCGAGAAAGTCAGTCACAATCGTAGCTCGGTGAGAAGGCGCGTTATCGTCATGCAAAATCCATGAGTTGTTCGCCCACAAATTTGGCCGCTTCTTACGGATACGCTCACGCAAACGTTTCATAACGCCTAGGTAATACTCCTTGTTTACCGTCTGACTCTCTGGAACGAATTCGTAGTGCACCACGCCACGGATATCGAAGAAAACAATGAGCATCACCTTCATTTTCGAGCGGCTTTGGCGTGGTTTTTTCGGTTTCGGCTCATTTTTTGCCACCCATTCCGATGATTGCTGGCTTGTTTGCATATCGTACTCGTAGACCCAGTTCTCATCACCAGTTATAATGCGTTCCATGAATGTAGAATCGGAATTACAGCGATCCAGCATGTCTGAAGCAACCTGTTCGCGATGACGTTTTTGAAGAAAATTCAGGTCTTTCGGTACGAGTCGTGCGGCCACCTTTCTCATGCCCAAAATATCAATCAAAATCGTACGTGCGGACTCGTGGGATATCCTAAGATCATGTGCTATCTCTCTCAAGCTGGTACGGCGGTTTTCCAGCACTCTTTCCTTAATTTTATCGACGTTATCTTCGATCGAAGCCGTCGATGGGCGACCACTTCACGACCGTCCTTGAAGGCTCTGTACCACTGATATGCACGAGTTTTCGATAGAGCATTATCACCAAAGGCCTTTTGCAACATTTTCAATGCATCGGCACACGAAAATTCATTTGCAACACAAAACTTTAAACAAATTCTTTGCTCAACGTAATCACCCATAGTAAAAATCGGCACGCACTCTGACATCGACTGACTTAATCAGCTGTTGCAAACACACTAGTTGACAGATCCCGCTCAAGCTTGGCATAGAAATCAAGGACAGTGGTACCAACCTAGGAAAAAAAAATTTTACCTGCCTCATTGCCCCGCCAGATTTAAATGTATAATTCCCGATACTTTCTTGACAGAATGTATAATATAGCTTGATTTAGACAAAACTTAAAACAAAATACTTCAAACGAAATGTAGGATTTGAATGAAAATTATGAAAGAGAAAACGAATATATTAATGTATTAAGAAAACTCAGGTTAGATACATACAATCATACCCAACACCTATGAGGTTGCTGTTACAGATCAATCACACATAGAGCATTTTCAATTCCCCTAAATAATATTGCGTTAAAAGGGGAACTGAATACAATCACACAAATAACTATAAACAATCATTTCGTAACAGAAATGAAGATTCTCTGAAAAACAAAAAAGCAAAACAACTGATTCTAAATAAATACATTCCACCTTCAAAACAGAAAACAATAACAAAAAAATTTAACAACTATCATATTTTAGACCACTATCCCAAAAAATAACTGGAATGATTTCAAAAACTAACATGAAAATAACTCGCATAATATTTTCAACCTGTTTTTCAATACTAAAGACAAAAAAACTGGCTTAATAATTCCGGTGTTTAAAGTTAAGCTGTAATCGGTGCGGCAGCGTATATGTAGGACAATCGGAGAGATGTTTGAACACAAATAGGAACGGAAAAGATAACTCTAATTTTGCCAAATATTTTTTCTGAAATCGTCCTGTCTGACCTATATAAAATGCAGGGCATTCATCAAAATGTATTTAATTTATAAATACCGCTTTCTTCACAATTATCACACCAATCTATACTATTGACTGAGAAATGCCCAGTTTTTCTCATTTGTTGATGTTGTTTTGTTGTAGTCTATTGCAAATTTTTTGCTTATCAAAGGAATAAAAATGATACTATAAGTTTTTTTTTTTGCTTTGTCCTGGAGGGCAGGTAATTGAAAGCTACTGCTCTCTTCTGTTGTTATTTAAAACTTAATTTGTCAATTCGTCTATCATATTCAAATAAATTAATTCGGCTGATCCGTACCACAAATCATCGATAAGGAGTATAAGCTATGGCAATAGAAAGTTCTAGAAATCGAGACAGTGTAACATAAACATCTGCATAACAATTCTATACTCAAACAAATTCGGCAAGGTTTTGTAGATCACAGAGGCAAATTGCAGACATGCTCACGTTCCAAACTGATTGGTTTTCCTCAGTGCAATTTATGATAGTGACTATACAAATACTTTGTGAGAAAAGAAAAATCTCGAAATGTTTTGAAAATACCATATTGAAAAATTTAAATTTTCAAATTATGAAGTGTGCATCACATAAACTTCATCAAATATTGGTGGTGAAAGCAAGTGAGTAAAATAGCAACCAGAACTGATTCAAAATTTTTATTCAGTAATCCAGAGAAGGAATTTATTGACCCGATTAAATACCAAGCTGAAAGACATTTTGAATCTTAAAGAAGATCTCATAAATTAATGTTCTCAAGGTTCAACTTTCGTCTTAACACCTAGGAATACTTTAAATATGTTAATTTTATCTCTTTTTTTTATTTAATAGTTTTTATTTTTTGTAACCAATGAATAATTATCGTTCAAACATATTTTTGTTATTCAAATAGTTAGTTTGAACATTAAAACATGTTTTTGGAAATTACTTTGTTGTACTCCAGAAAAATTAGATGTAAATATTGTAAAAACATATGTTAATTTCATCTCTTTTTTCATTCACTAATTTTTATTTTTTATAATGAATAAATAATTATAGTTCACACATGTATCTGTTATTCAAATAGTGAGTTTGAAGATTGAAACGAATATTTTGATCTTTTTTCAGTTTTCCCTAGGGTTAAAATTAAAACAAGTGTTCAGAAATTACTATGTTTTACTACCAAAAACTTGAAATGTATTTGTTGTAGAGATGTTTGAATGTAAGCATTTCAATGGTTTGGTAGTAAAACATAGTAATTTCTGAACACTTGTTCAATTTTAGCCCTAGGAAAAACTGAAAGAAGATTCAAATATTCGCGCCAAGCGTCGATAGTGCAGTATTCTAAAAGCAGAGGTAATGCAGTTCTCTTGAGAGTTGGTAATACAGTTTTCTTTAGTTGGATTTGTTTCTTGCACCAGTCGCTACAAAAAAAGAGACAAACTTGATTCAGACTTTTTACAGTAAGTGTCCCATCTATATAGTCTTGTTGATCCACGTATGCTAGTGACTCCAAATTTGTCAAGTATCTATATTCGCTATACACAGAGATACTGAGGTATTAATAATACACCTGCGCTATCTAGAAAATGCAAAATACATACAAGACTAGTCTGATTGGAGCATGAGTAAAGTTTTTTCTGCTTCAGTAACGTGAAAATATGGATAATACATTTCTTTACTTGAATTAACTCGCAAAGGTATGTCTTGTATGTATTTTGAATCCTCTAGATGGCGCTAGTGTATTATTAATACCTCTGTGTAATAATTCTATACTGAAACAAACTCGACAAGGTTTTGTTGATCACAGAGGCAAATTGCAGACATGCTCACGTTTCAAACGGATTGGTTTTTGTCAGTGCAATCAATGTATGCTAGTGACTCTAAATCTGTCAAGTATCTATATTCGCTATACACAGAGACACTAAGGTTTTAATTATACACTAACGCCATCTAGAGTATGTAAACATACATAAAAGACATACCTTTGCGAGCTAATTCAATGCTTGCATACTCTAGTTGGCGCCAGTGTACGATTTATGCCTTAGTGTCTCTGTATATAGTGAATATAGATACTTGACAGATTTGTAGTCGCTGACATTCATTGCACCGATGAAAACCAATAAGTTTGGAATGTGCGCATGCCTGTGATCAACAAAACATTATCGAATCTATTTGAGTATGAAATTGTTACACGCTCGATTTGTAGAACTTTTTATGACCATAGCTCACACTCTTTTTCTTTGAATTATAACAACACTGAGGTTGCAATCATGTTTTATCGATAATTGGACCTCTAGAATTACATTCTTAACATACATTAATGTTAAATCCAGGCACCCTGCATAAAATACCCCACCCAAAACATGAATCCGGAGTTTATAACATAAACTTATTTAACTTGCAGTATCAAGAAAGAAAAAGTTGAGAACCATTGCGTTGAAACTGACTATCTTATTCCTATAATAGATGAATCAGAGCTTTTATAAGAGGAACTATTTGCTGTTCATTCGAATTTTCAAATTATTTCGAATTGATAACAATATAAAATTGTAAATGACTTTATTGATTTTTGTATATTAAAAATATTTAATACAATTCAATGCCTTTTGAGCACTAAATACTTTTCATCATTCTATTGTACACCCGATCCTGCAGGGATAAAAAACAGTATCTGTACTGTTTTTTGGTTTTCAGTTGTCTTAAGCTGAAATTATACTTCCAAACAGCATTAACAAAAATTAGAACCATCAATTTACACATGTGAATTTTTCAATTTTTTTGTAGTAAAACAGTTGTGGCGTGCCCACTCCTTCCGCAGAATTCTACTCTGCAGCTTCTCCGTGTAGCATATAAGGGGCGCGACTGTTATCAGAATATACCTAACTCATCCCTCCTCGTTCAGGGAGAGAGAAAACAGGCGTTAGTTGACTGACGTTCCAACGTGGAACAAGGTCAGTGGCGTAATAGGCAGACTTGCACCCCATTGCTTATCTGAAGAGTTTAGGTGGTGCAAGTCGGAACGAAACGCCGCCTCTCGAACGAAGAGGTTGAAGCTCCCTCGTAATACCCAGCATCACTTCAGAGCATCACAGTAACCTCTTAAAAGTTTTCTCAATAAAATATGTAGTTTCTCACCCCTAGTAAGATCTTCTAAGCAATAATACACGTACAAGTCGCATCAATAATATGAAATTAATTAATTCGGCTGATCTGTACGTCATAAATAGAGGTTAATACTTGATAGAAGGTATATAAAATTATTTAAATATTTTAATATTAGCCCTCAACATATTTAATTTCAAAAAATTATATTTAATAGTTATAACGTCAGGAATTAAATTAAAATAATGTCATATAAGTACCACTTATATCAAACGACATATAAAATAAACATTCATTATAAGACATCCAAATGATATAACAAAATCCAATAAATAAAAATTGTTAACCAAAATTCTATAAATTAAATATTTTGAATAGACAAAATTTTGTTTCTGCTGATCATCTTATAGAAACAAATATATTTCTAAAATGTTTAACATAATCTTAAGAATTTCATCATAAAACTATCTTACTTAGAATATTCAATATTATTGGAAATCTAACTAAGTTACTTTCTATAAAATCTCAAGATATGAAAAAACAGTACTGAAAAACAAGTTTTAAGAGAGACTTTGCTTCGTCAGTATTCAAATAATTCATATTCAATAAAATGTAACATCAATCAACAACAAATATTTACTCACCCTTAAACAATTTAGAAAACTTCTGGTAAAAGAATACTGAAAATTTTAAATGTAGTGTAAGGTTAACTATAAATAAATAATTCTGTGGTTTGATTTTAGATCAAGGATAAACCACAGAATTATTTATTTGTAACTTAACCTTACACTACATTTAAATTTTTCAGTATTCATTTACCAGAAGTTTTCTAAATTGTTGAAGGGTGAGTAAATATTTGTTGTTGATTGATGTTATATTTTATTGAATATGAATTATTTGAATATTGACGAAGCAAAGTCTCTCTAAAAACTTGTTTTTCAGTAATGTTTTTACATACCTTGAGATTTCATAGAAAGTAACTTAGTTAGATTTCCAATAATATTGAATATTTTAGGATAGTTTTATGATGAAACTCCAAAGATTATGTTAAACATTTTTGAAAGATATTTGTTTACATAAGATTGATCAGCAGAAACAAAATTTTGTCTATTCAAAATATTTAATTTATAGAATTTTGGTTAACAATTTTCATTTATTGGATTTTGTTATATCATTTGGATGTCTTATAATGAATGTTGATTTTATATGTCGTTTGATGTAAGTGGTACTTATATGACATTATTTCGATTTAATTCCTGAAATTATAATTATTAAATATAATTTTTTGAAATTGAATATGTAGAAGGCTAATATTAAAAAAATTAAATGATCTGTACATCATTAATAAGGAGTATGAGCTAGGGTAACAGTAAGTTCTAGAAATTGAGACAGTGTAACATACATCTGTATAATAAATCTATATTGAAAGAAACTCGATTTCTAGAACTTTCTGTTACCATAGCTTATACTCCTTATCAATGATTTTTGGTACGGATCAGCCGAATTAATTTATTTAAATATGAATATGCTTATTATAACCATTATGGCAAATTATGGTCTGATTTGAGCATGAGGAAAGTTTATTCTGCGTTAGTGAAAATTTCGACAATACATTTCTTTACTTGAATTAACTCGCAAAGGTATGTCTTGTATGTATTTTGCATTCTGTAGATGGCGTTGGTGTATTATTAATATCTTAGAGTCTCTGTGTATGTATTTTGCATACTCTAGATGGCGCTAGCGTATTATTAATGTCTTAGAGTCTCTGTGTCTAGCGACTGTAAATTTGCAATGAGTTTATTGCAAATGGAATTTCTGTGTGATCGAAATTGCCTAAGATTTGTCGCTGGTAGAAATATTGCCAGTATATCAAAATCGCCTGCGTATTTCGGAATCAACGTAGGATTTTATTACCTAAGATATACTCAGTATAACTAGTGTGTGTGTAGAATTGATGTTGGAATTATTATTAGATATAACTAATAACATAGAGCAACGAACTAGATGAGAGATAAGTGGACTGTATTAAATGATTGAATTAAATGATTATATTAAATGTTGAACCTGGTTTCAGGGATTGAAAGAATACTACAAGTATAGAAAATATATTGAAGTATAAAACATGTGTCATAAATGGTAAT
This sequence comes from Megalocaria dilatata, assembly GCA_034642435.1. Lineage (NCBI taxonomy): Eukaryota > Metazoa > Arthropoda > Insecta > Coleoptera > Coccinellidae > Megalocaria > Megalocaria dilatata. The sequence goes on along the minus strand of CM067856.1, from coordinate 73,520,131 downwards.
GTATACAAAATTAGCTTACTGCACTTCTTCTGTCTGGGCTGGAAGCCACCGCTGGAGTGAAACCGTTTTGGAATACTGACTGCTGGTCTGGTAGTCTTCGGATGTCTTCTCGTCTATGTGTAGTCGACTTGATACATTAAGAATTACACGAAAATTCGTCTATGATTTCTGTGGTTGTTCTTCTTTCGTAGAGAAATTAGATATTATTATTATAGATATTGGAGAGATTTGGAGTCACTAGCAAACATTGCACTGAGGAAAACCAATCAGTGTGAAATTTGTGCATGTCTGCAATTTGCTTCTGTGTTCAACAAAACCTGTCGAGTTTATTTGAATATGGAATTGTTATACAGATGTATATTACACTGTCTCGATTTCTAGAACTCTTTACTAATGGTCAAAAATATAAGTATAAAAATGTTCGCTCATCAAATAATCTTCAATAAGAATTTTTCGATTAATATACCTACAACTTTGGCCAAATATTGTATTTTCCTCCCAAAACGCGCCATGGCAGAAGATGTGAGAACGGAAGGATATTCTACTGTAAATTGCAATAAATCAAATTTAATAAAACTCTATTGCTGTCTAGAATGTTTCGATTCAGCATTCTTCGCCCGGAGTAAAGTAGTTTTCGCTGCGACGGCCGCACAACTCAATTTAATAACTTCTAACGCTCTGAGTGCCCGTAACTATATACTTTGTTATCCTCAGTTGCCACCGGGATGACTTTTTCAATTAACGTCTACTCGAAAGCAGAATGTAGGATAGGCTAAGAGCTGGATGAGGGCTGTTTCGGGATTCAAATATTCTCAAAAGGGGGAGAAATATGACACAGTTTACCCTCACGAAATTAATAGTGGAAACGGGCCAAAGTCATTCCAGGTAATGGCTAGAAAAGTATTGCTTTCGAAACTTTGAAGTTGGTCTACGAGAGTTTCATTTAATCGAACGACTCCTTTGGGACCTCTTATTCAAGTATCGAATTACCTAGATGGAATACATTTTATTTTTGATACTCAGTGGCACATTTTGTCTCATTGGTTCTCACTTCATCAAGAAATTTCCATCTAACGCAATTTAAATGACATACCACATCGTGGTGAAACAATTGTTGTAGTAGTACAAACATTTTTGTGGAAATAAACTACTGTCTCACTTCACTTTCATACTTTGACAAAAAATAAATATATTTTCCACTTAAGGATAAACTCGTATGTGCGACCCATTATTCACTCATACGATTGCAAACAACACTAAACGGCAACACAACGAGTAGCAGTAAATTATATTTCTCCTTTTTCTTCCGTCTTCCACTTAGGCTTGGAGCCTGTTCTTCTTTGATGATGTCTCTATTCGGTTCGTAAGTTATCACTCCATCTCTTTCTGGGTCACCCGATACTTCTTCTTCCTAGAGGTGATTTATCCCTTGCCTTCTTCACCATTCTGTCTTGCCCCATTCTTTCTATGTGTGCGTTCCATTCTTCCTTTCTGTTGTTTATCCACTCTCCGATTTTCTCCACTCCACACAGCTTTCTGATCTCATCACTCCTTTTTCTTTCATACAGGGTTTTTCCGGAAATTCTATGAATAATCTTCATTTCCGCTGTCTCCAGCATACGTCTTGTCTTCGCAGTATCTGGTCTGGTTTCAGCCGTATAAGTCATTATCGGTCTTATGGTACCTTTATAAATTCTTGCCTTCGTTTTTATGTTCAGATGTTTATTCCTCCATATGGTGTCGTTAAGGCAGCGTGCAATTTTATTTGCCCTCATAACTTGTTGAGATACTTCATCTTCAATGCAATATCATAACTGGATAATTCGACACCCAAGTATTTGAATGACATCACCTGCTCAAACAATAAATACTCAAAGTAACGATGATAGGCCTCGGAATGGGACGGATAACTCAACGATGACACATGCAAGGAAAAGGAAATGTAAATGGAAAAACATAATACGAATAGCGACACGGAATATCAGATCACTAAATTATATTTAATGACCAATAAATAACAATACACTACGAGTAATATACTAGATATCTTGAAACCACAATATATATTTGGAAAATATTTCCAGTATCAATAACCAGGAAAACCGAAAGATTCCTTAATTTATCAAAAATAATATATATTCTTCTCATCAACGTATTAATGAATTTATGTATATAAGTATTTCAGCAACATAGGAAGGGTTTTAGCAGATGAAATTGATTGTCCCCAAGAATATAACAAATCTAGTACTAGTAAATGCAGCTCGTTCTTCTTGGTTTTATTATATTATAAGGCAGCTTAATTCGGGCAAAGCTTCATGTCATAATTCAATTAAATCTGAAAGATTTAATTTTTAATAAAGATTCAAACAGAAATATCGACATATATATATATATCCAATAAACAGCTGTTCCGAAAAAGGTTGTTTTCCTGACACCTTCAAAATAGACATAATTAAGCCAGTCTACAAAAGGGGTGATCGTTCACGTGTAAATAACTATAGGCCTATCTCTTTAATATCCAATCGGGAAAAAATAATTGAGAAAGCTCTGAAAAAGCGCATTGTTAACTATCTTAAGAAAAACAACATTACTGATGACAAGCAATACGGATTTATGGAAGGTAAATCCATAGGGGACGCAATAAGAGTATTGACAGGTAGATTATATGAATATCTTGATGAAAAAATTCCTTCTTTGTGTATATTTATTGATTTGTGCAAAGCATTCGACACTGTGTGTCATACTCGATTGCTTGAAAAACATGAGATATGGATTTAGAGAACCTATTTATTATATACTGGAGAGCTATTCATCAAACAGAAAACAAGATGTAGAAATAAAGCAGACCAGAAGTTCATCGTGAGATACGGTGTTCCACAGGGGACCGTATTACGGCCAATCATTTTTATCATTTTCATAAATGATCTGCTGAGAATGAAGGAGTCTGAGTATGCACTTTGTTTTGCCGACGCGACGGTCGTCCAGAATCGAGCTCAAATACATGGGAGGAATTGAAGGAAAATACGCAATCAAAATTCTTAAATATAAATAAATGGTTCAGAAGCAATAAACTTACCCTCAATGTTAAAAAGACAAAATACTTGGTCTTCAGCTCTTGAACTTCAAATCTGCCGAAGATGGGAAATCTGGAAATTGATTGTGAGACATCGATTGAAGGAACGGAGAATATCAAATATTTGGGAATCGCTATTCATCAACAGCTAAGATGGGATAAGCACACAAGAAACCTTATCAATAAGATAAGAGGCCTACATTTCAAGTTTAAACAACTCCGTAAAAATATTAGTGACATGAAACAATTGAAAGTATTTCACCAAGCCTTAGTTGAATCCCAAATTAGCTATGGAATAGTTGGATTGGGTGGTGCCTATCAGAATCAGATAAAACCTCTGGAAGTCATACAAAAATGGGTTTTGAAAATCATCCACAAGAAAAAGCGTACCTTTCCCTGTCAACAGTTATTCGATATAGCAGAAGTCCAAGATGTGAGACAGTAATATGCTCTTAAACACCTTACTGACATCATCTCAGGAAAAAAAATTGTAAATACATTAACATCAATATACAACTAGAGGAAGAGATCATACTCACCAACCACCCAGATGCATTAAGAGTATAGGTCAAAGAAGTCAACCTTTCCTAGGAACAGAAATTTTAAATGTAATTCCCGATCAACTGAAGAATTTGAAAATTCTGAGATCATTCAAAAACCATTTGAAAGCCTGATTGGATGGTAAAAATAGAAACACGATCACCAAATTAATAAATAACAATTGAAAAATATTAAACTGGATAGAATTTTGAAAGCGAATAAGGACATTTACTTACCAATTTATGACATAATATACACAACAAGAACGACTGTCTTACTTATCTTCTGTTCGACACTACAAACACCGAATGTGAAAAAAATTTGAGATGATAAGGACACTACTTATGGATGATAATTTACTATTTTCCTGACATTGTATTTATTTAATTTTTAATTGTTTTTCATGGAGCATTTTTTTCAGAATCTTTTATTATGTTAATATCACATACAGGTTATATATATATATATATATATATATATATATATATATATATTGTTATGGAATTATATTAATTAATATTAATGAATGAATAATAATTAGATCACCCTTGTATGTAGTTGCTGTATTCTATGTTTCCGGCTAGCTCTTAAGATTATAATTTTGAATAATTGAAATTTAAATATAATTAAATTTGATTTAATATTCGAGGGAGGGTTCAATTTGAATTTCAAAAGATTGAATTTTTTAAAAGTATATTATATGAAAGTAATTTGAAATATTATAATCAGTGATTATTAACCTAAATTCTAATTCTATGTTAACCTAACCTTATCTAAATATCCTAACGTAATTGTAATGTAAACAGTGATTATTATTTCTAAACCTCTTTGTGAAAAGATTAACAGGATTGAATTTTAATACCTTTGGTAAGTTTGTTCTTCAATTTATGATTGTTCCTTTTTACTGTCCCTTCTTCGTTTCAGGAATAACACTGGTTTCGTTGGAAACAACACTTCTAGAACGTTCTGAAATTCACAGGCTACTTTGTTGATTTTCTTCAATATATCCAATTCATTTGAAACTTGATTTCTATGTGGGATTTTTCCATTCACATTCAGGTAATGTATTTTCTGGATTTAATTTCCATTCACAATAACCAAATAATTTTCTTTTTTCCGATGATGATACTTTTTTGAACTTTAATTGATTATGGACCGACAAGGATTCTACTCTGCATATAATTGGAGACTGCCGACTTTTTCAGTGTCGGCCCTATTTATAGTTTTCAAGAAAAGTTGAATTTCAAAGCTTACTAGCTTCTGTCGAAATTATATGATGCTTTTGATGATTTTACAAAATTTACAATTTTTCCTGGTTTGAAATTACTTTTGAAAATTAACTTATTTTTTAAACTACATTTTGATGTATGTTCCATGTTAAACAGAACACTGAAAGTCTTGCTTTTCGTTCGTGAAGTATTTCAAGTGTCAAAATTTAACAAATTTTAACTTCTAATGCTTACAACTTATGAAATACTTAATATTACTTATGAAATTGATTAAATTTCTTTAGCTTAGATGCTATTACAATTCTATTGATGCCTAAACATTTTCAAGGATATCTCTTACATTAATCATTTGAAAATATCTGACGTAGATGCTATCTTTCATTGAATTAAGTGAATTTCGATCAAATTTGTTCTATTTACATAATTCTGGTGAGTTATATTTAATTTAGCTTGTTCTTTGTCAATAATTTCACTAAAGTTTATATGTGATTCTTGATAATAACAAATCTTTTCAACAAATCCTTCATCAATTTCAAATGGTATATCTAAATTCAAATTACTTCTATTTATTGCAACTTTGGCTGGTTTTATATTGAATAATTGTAAATTGAAATCTCCCTGTGAATTCTATTTATTAACTGTCGACAAGATTACTGTTTTTTTATTACCGTTCAAAGAATTTTAATTTGACTAGTCGTTATGTATCCTGAATATGCTTTTTCTTCATAATTTTAGCTTGTGAGTGTTTTTACGAATTGAATTATTAATATTTCTGTCAGAATGGATATTATTTAATGAATTTTGCTCTAGTTATACACTAACGAGTCAACTTATATACAAATGTGAGTCTTTTCCTTAAATTAAATATTACTCATTAGCCTCACGTTGTGAGTGCTAATTTTGTTTAAAATACTTTTTGTGAGTTAAGTTATTATTATGGAATTTACTTTCAAAAATTTTAATTATTGAATACTAGTTGGATCACCTGTGTATCTAATTGAATGTATTGTGTGTTGCGGCGACTAACTCTTAATATTATTGAAACAAGTTGTAGAAATTACTATGTTTTACTACCAATAAATTGATATTTTACACATTTTATTGTGACTCGAGTTTCGGGAATTGACTACGCCATCTTCAGACAACTCTAGTAATTTCTACAACTTGTTTTAATTCTGAAAAACTACCAAATAGCAACAGCTGAAACAGTTCAGTATCTTAACATTATGATTTTGTTATTGAAAATTGAAATTTAATGATTATTAATTTTGATTGGTTTCAACAGCGAGGGTTTGATTTGATTTTTAATAATTTAATTTTTAAAATATATATTGAATCAAAGTAATCTGAATTATAAATCTATGAATACCAAACTAATCTGAGGGCTAAGCTCTATGATTCTATGCTAACCTAACCTTATCTCGTAATATCGTAATTCTAATGTAACTAAGAAATGTTAAATTTGAATTGGAAAGCTTTACATAAATAAACTTCTTTCTACCTTTGATAAGTTTGTTCATCTATTATCAATGTTCCTTTTATAATAGCCTTGCTTTGTTCAAGGAATTTGTTTTGGATTCTTGAAGAATAATTTTCTCTGGAATGTTCTGACTTCACAGCCAACTTCGTCAATTTTCTTCTTTCAGGTTAATATTGTTTCATTCTTGATTTATGATAAATATTTCAATTCAAAAAATTCACGTAACGAATTTCTTGATATCAACTTTAATTCACAATGATTATTTTATCCACATTTAGGTTGTGGAACTGGATTTTTGAAGAGTAATTTATTTTTTTAATCAAACCGATACGTTTCCACTCTGGAGTATTCGATAGTGAATTGAAATTTCGTCTGCTTTGCCTTTTATAGTTTGGAATTCCAAACCTTATTAGTATCTGTCAAAATGATGGAAAAATGCTTCCGATATTATACAAAATTAAAAATATTTCTTGATTTGAAAATATTCTAGAAAATTGGCCTAATATTTTATTAAGCCTTTGATATCAACTTAATGTTGAACAGAACAGTGAAAGTCTTGCGTATCATCCGTAAAGTATTTCATGTGTCCAAATGATTCTAAGTTTAATTCTAATGCTTCTAATTTATGAATTACTTAAGATTACCTATGCAATTGATTTCTTTAGCTTATATGATATTACAACTTCACTCATGCATAAGCATCTTCAAGGGTATTTCTCACATACATATTTTTTACATTTCTGACGTAAACACTTTGTTTCCTTGAATTAATTGATTTATGATTAATATTACCATGTTTACAATATTTTGGTGAGTTAGATTTTAGCTTGTACTCTGTCAATAATTTCACTAAAAATAATATAGTTCATGATAGTAACAAACCTTTTCAACAATTTCTTTACCAATTTCAAACTACATATCTCAATTCACATAACTTCAATTTTTTTCCACCTTTGGCTGGTACATTGAATAGTTTTGAATTTAGTTCATCCCTGTGAGTTTTATTTTAGAATTTTCAAGAAGATTTCTGATTTTTGATCAACGTTTAAAAACTCGTCTCATCGTTATGTACTCCTAATATGGATATTATTTTTTCCGCGTGTAAGACGAAAATTTCTAGCGAAATTTCACACTATTAGTTCGATCTAATAATGATTTTCACGTACAGAAAAATAACTGAGTAAAAATATGCACCTCGGAAATAGTAATTAGCATTCCAAGTGGCGATAAAAGGATTTTTATGTCCGAAGAAATATTACAGCTCAAGGCGAAGCCCAGTTCTGTTGAATTACCTAAGTTCTTACTATCAATTAAAGTTATTCCTGCTTTCATCAAAATTCCTGATATATTTTCATTTCCGAACATTTTCAGCTCAATTTTACTACCAATGAGATGTATAAAACCACGAATAATCAATTGATTCGATATTGTTTTGAGAGTAGAGATCGTTTTCTGCGTATCTTTTTACCAAGCAGAAACTATTTCAAACTTTGAATATCAAAACAGATTTAATCTGTTAGTCTTCTACAATTTTAATTTAAAAAAAAAATTTTTGACAACTTTTGGAATTGAATTAATGTCTAATAATAAGCACTGCTTATATTTAATAGACCTATAAAAATCAAAATTCACTATACAATATCAAATGGAAAAAAAACCAAAAAAAAATCATTAATCAATAATTTAATTTTTTGGGTTTTTCTTCCGAAACCCAAAATAAAATAAATTATTAATTAATAATTAATTATTTATTTTTTGGGGTTTTTTCTCCATTCGATATTGTACAGTGAATTTTGATTTTTATATGTTTATTAAATATAAGCAGTGCTCATTATTAGACATTAATTTAATTCTAAAAGTTTAAAAAAAAAATTTTAAATTAAAATTGTAGAAGACTAATATAATAAATCTGTTTTGATGTTGAAAGTTTGTAATTATCCTTCTATCAAGTAAAAAACCGCATCTTATTATTTTATTAGAAATTATTTCCTCACCTCGTATGGGTTTTTAGATTTTTGAGCTGAAAATCGATAGTATGTGAATAACTCTTCGAATTAAGTGTATAAAATAATATAGTTTGGCAATATATCAAAATCCAAAATAAAGATGAATTTAGAGAAAATATTCCTTGGAAAGCAGTTTCTTGAAAAAATTAAGTATTAAGGCGAAATCGTTTTGTGAAACATCCGCAAAATTCAATTTTAAAATATTTTTAGAAAGAAGAAAAAATTGGATCAGAATATCTAGGAAACACTGTTTTTATTGAAGTGGACAAAAGGGGTTCTCAATCATAACATTGCACTCAAAAATCGAAAGGAATATATAGAAAATACAGACTTTTAGATTAAGGATATGAAATAACATAACTTGGCATTCTATCGGTTCAAAATAAAGAAAAGGTTAAAGGAAATATTTCTTGGAAAGCAGCTTATTGAAAATATGAGTATTTAAAGGAAACAAATTTTATGAAATATCCATAAAATTGAATTTCAAAATGATTTCAAAGATTACAAAATTGGATGATAATGTCTGAGAAACGCTGTTTCTATTTGAGTGTGCAAATAGCATTCTAAAACATAACGTTTGACTCAAAATCGAAAGGAATCTATAGAAAATATAGACTTCTAGACATCTCACTTCAGCCAGTTTCAGATTAAGAGTATGAAATAATATAAGTTGGCTTTGTTTAAGTCGAAATACATATCCAAAGTTAAGATAAATTCAAAGGGTATATTTAGTAGAAAATCAAATTGAGGATTGAGACAGAATGATTCTGTAAAAATCCACAAAATTCAGTTTTGCAAAGTTTCAGAAATTAACAAAAATGGATCAAAGAAACACTGTTCCTTTTCAATTGGACAAACAGAATTCTCAAATATCATGCAATAATCAAAAACATAAAGGAGTCTATAGAAAATATAGAACCTTTTTCGAAATGTCATAACACACTAAGCCGATACAGCGATTTATATGAACTTTATGAATTACAAATTTTATTCAGAAAAATGCTCGATATAAAATATAGAATAGAAAAAGATTGACATAAAACAGCTATATCTGCAGAGTAGGTTATGTCCTTTCGGTTAATATTCCATATTTTCTATAGATTGCTTTATGTTTCTGAGTATTGTCTGATCTTTGGGAATACCACATGTCTACTTGAATTGATACAATGTTACCCAGACATTTCGATTAATTTTTAACGTTTTTTTGAAAATTTACTTCTGTGGAGTTCAAATGGAATAAATAAACCAACAGATATACGAAAGTCATTGAAATTAATAAATAAATATTTAAAGGAGACAAAATTTTGTTTCTGGTCTTACCTTTAAGAACACCAATTGCCTTTTAAAAACATGAACACACTTAAAGGACTTCTCAAAGAATATAATTTATTTGAAATATTTAATATATTCAAATATTTGAATAATTTAATTCAGAAATCTCTAAAAACATGCACTATATCTTCAAAAAACAAATATTATTCTAAGCAATTCCTTCTTCAGTCCTCAATAATATTCCAAATATCAAAATCACAAAAATTACCTATATCCAAACCCTCACCACGTGTAAAGAATATTATTGAGGACTGAAGAAGGAATTGCTCAGAATTATATTTGTTTTTTGAAGATACAGTGCATGTTTTTAGAGATTTCTGAATTAACTTATTCCAATATTTAAATATATTAAATATTTCAAATAAATTATATTCTTTGAGAAGTCCTTTAAGTGTGTTCATGTTTTTAAAAGGCAATTGGTGTTCTTGAAGGTAAGACCAGAAACAAAATTTTGTCTCCTTTAAATATTTATTTATTAATTTTAATGACTTTCGTATATCTGTTGGTTTATTTATTCCATTTGACATTATATATTGAGTTTTGATTATATACGTCTATTAAATGTAAGCGGTGCTTGTTTTAGACATTAATTCAATTCTAAAAGTTTTTTGAATGAAAATTTTTTTGAAATTAAGATTGTAGAAATATTTCAATTTGTTTTAATATTCAAATTTTGTTATATTTCTTCTATCAAGTAAAAGGACTTTTTATTTTATATTATTTCAATTCTCAATCTGATATCAGCTGAAAGTAAGATGTCTAAAAGCCTCATGTATTCAATCATTCGATTTTGTCATAAGTGGTTGGGGTGTTTCACTAGAAGAATTTTTCTTTATGAACGTAGTTGCTTTGAAAAATAAATGCAGATTTATGCCTTGGGTATATTTCTCATTAATGGCCGTAAAAGCCTCTAAACTAAAGGAAAGTTGGTGCAATTTCACAAGTTTTCTCTCGCTGAGACGGTTATCATTAAAAAAATCAGGTGAAATTTCATTTCGATATTTCAACCTTAAAGACAATTATGAAATATTGAGCGTTCATATTATAAATGTACATCGATCAATTTTGATATTTTTAATGTCTATAAAGTGAACCAGAGTTTTTAAGACATTTTATTGTATTTAACTTCAAAACATCCCAAGAGATCTTTTTAAATTCAATTTGTAAAGGTTTCGTTTTTTTTGTATATTTGTGTGAGTGTCAACTAGCCATAAGTGATACACATTAGTAAATTTCATTTATTCACGAAACTGCTTCTTTAATATTTTTTACCGAAAGGCTCATATAAAACAGTACAGCCGTTGAAAGAGTTTTCTGGAAAACACCAAAAACATCGATTTGTATATCGAGAACATGTTTTTATTACAAATGCCTGTATGTACGATTAGTCCTCTCAGCGAGGTAGCAAATTTCTCAAGAATCTTAAATGGCAATAAGGATCCAGTGATCCATCATTTTCAAGGTTTTGCATCTCTCATGAATATCCTAAAATTTTCCTGCCAAGTTTCTGAACCAATTTTAATTAACCAGATTTTCAAATAGCCTACCGTTCTAACCAGTGAAGTAGATAACATATGTAACCTTCTTCTCTAAAGATCTTCGCCAGAGAATAGTGTTTGTATATTCTTAAATAGCACATGAAATGTTACAAAATGTAAGACAAAATGTTGATTTGAGACCCTATTACTGTTTGTATATGAACGGTATGCAACCTGGACATTTTATTGATTAAATTTAGTTCGAAAACTCGAACAATTAATACACTTCATCTCTCAACATTCTTCTTCATTCAGCGAATTAGAAAAAGATTGAAAATTTGAATGTGCAGAAAGGTCATGATAAGATCCAAGCAATACCGGGCTATTTATTCTCCTTTTCGATACTGGAATATTTTAATGTCATTCGGTGGGTTCAGAGTCTTGCGTTCAATTTAAAGAACGATAGATTGCTTTGTTATATTAAAAAATGTAACGTATTGATTCTGTTTTTTTCCAAGCATTTCGATTCATGAATGTAAATGAAAAACTCATCATATCTTCTCGTTGCATATGCATAGGCACTTCATAATTATAAAGCATGATAAATTTTCATAATTTATTTTTTTTTGCTGAAGTGTAATCGGAATTTCACCACTTGAAAAGATGAAATGGTTTGTAGAATTCCCGTTAATTTTGACTACTATATCGTTTCAGTCATAAACCTTCCTAAGTGAAACCGTTTCACAAATTATTACAATTTTTTTTTATTTCATTACAATTTTATACATGATTGGTCTTCCTGGAAAGCCCCATTATGAAACTGATGTCAGGCTTGTATAACTTTCAATCTTACTCATCGTGAATCATCGTTATTTCATTTTCCTCTCTCTGGATGTAGATGACTACTCAAATGACCAACGCATTCACCATTTTGCAACCAAGTCTAACATTTGATCTGATCGGCCAACTACTCCTATAGAGGTCGCTACATTATTTCATTGAAGCTATTGATAGCATTCAAAATAAATCCTCGTAGCTTTCATAACTGCTGGTTTACTATGATGGATGAAATTTACGGGTTGAGATTGTAATTCCATCCATGTGGAATATGAAATTTTGCGTTTTTCTCAATTTAAACTGCATGTTTTGAAAATAAGAGTGAATTTTGAATATTTTAGTTGGGGAAGAGTATTTAATTACATTTGCATGTGAAACATATAGACATTTCAATTTGAAAAACACGTCATTCATACGAACGAATTAAATTTCGTATTTATGCAGTATCTGTCAAGAAAGTGCCGGAAATTTTCAATTAAAACAACATTTTTACATTTAATCGTCAAAATTTATTGGGTCGCCTTCAAAATAGGCTCCATTTGCTCCAATACATTTATGCCAACGGCACTTCCAATTATCGAAACATTTTTTATAGGCGCTTTCCGGGATGGCCTTTAGCTCTCGCGCCGAATTTTGTTTTATGGCTTCAATCGACTCAAAACGGGTGCCACGAAGGGGCAATTTTAGTTTTGGAAAGCGGAAAAAGTCGCAGGGAGCCAAATCCGGCGAATACGGTGGTTGCTGAAGCACGTTTGTTGAGTTTTTGGCGAGAAAGTCAGTCACAATCGTAGCTCGGTGAGAAGGCGCGTTATCGTCATGCAAAATCCATGAGTTGTTCGCCCACAAATTTGGCCGCTTCTTACGGATACGCTCACGCAAACGTTTCATAACGCCTAGGTAATACTCCTTGTTTACCGTCTGACCCTCTGGAACGAAGTCGTAGTGCACCACGCCACGGATATCGAAAAAAACAATGAGCATCACCTTCATTTTCGAGCGGCTTTGGCGTGGTTTTTTCGGTTTCGGCTCATTTTTTGCCACCCATTCCGATGATTGCTGGCTTGTTTGCATATCGTACTCGTAGACCCAGGTCTCATCACCAGTTATAATGCGTTCCATGAATGTAGAATCGGAATTACAGCGATCCAGCATGTCTGAAGCAACCTGTTCGCGATGACGTTGTTGAAGAAAATTCAGGTCTTTCGGTACGAGTCGTGCAGCCATCTTTCTCATGCCCAAAATATCAATCAAAATCGTACGTGCGGACTCGTGGGATATCTTAAGATCATGTGCTATCTCTCTCAAGCTGATACGACGGTTTTCCAGCACCCTTTCCTTAATTTTATCGAGGTTATCTTCGATCGAAGCCGTCTATGGGCGACCACTTCACGACCGTCCTGTACCACTGAAACGAGTTTTTGATAGAGCATTATCACCAGAGGCCTTTTGCAACAGTTTAAATGCATCGGCACACGAAAATTCATTTGCAACACAAAACTTTAAACAAATTCTTTGCTCAACGTAATCACCCATAGTAAAAATCGGCACGCACTCTGACATCGACTGACTTAATCAGCTGTTGCAAACACACTAGTTGACAGATCCCGCTCAAGCTTGACATAGTAATTAAGGACAGTGGTACCAACCTAGAAAAAAAAATTTTTACCTGCCTCATTGCCCCGCCAGATTTAAATCGATAATTCCCGGTACTTTCTTGACAGAATGTATATGAAGTAATCTCAGTAATGAAGGATTGGATTGTCAAATAAAAAGCTCCTCTTGTTTGAGATTTCATGGCACAGATGAACAATTTGAAATAACTACAAAAATGAATACAATTCGGTCGAATCACAATTTCTTGAAAATCAGTATATAATAAAATGTATGGTGGTTGAAGGCATATTCTTGTTTACTCCAAATGAAACCATTTTAACATAGTGAAACATTGCATTGTTGCAACTTTTTGTTGATAAAAGTTATCTTGTAAGCAAATTTTGAATAAAAATTAAATCTGAAGCTATTGAAATAATCAATTATTTCGAATTCGGACAATCATACAATTTTAAAAAATACATATGAACAATATTAAAGTTACATTTTTGTCACAGGTGGAAAATAGCCTGACTCTATGCTTATGCATAAAGTTAGGTTGTAATCATTCGGTCCGGATTATATTCTAATTTGCTTTCAGGGACGGACCTTGTGAGTATAAAAATTGGATATAATTGTCATTGGATATTTCTGAAGAATTTCAAATGAAACGAAATATGGACATATAAAATATTGTCTTTGGATTATGTGTGTTATCTTGAACTACTTCGCTGACTATTAATTTTGGTTGACATATTCGAGCTAATAAAAATTTAAAATTTGTCATTTCTAGAGCAGTGCTTCCTTGACAAAACGTGTATCGTAATATACTATAAAATATCGTAAGATTTTACTGAAAGTATTAGGTAGTAATTCATTCTATTTAATTCTAAACAATTCAAGAAACGGGAATTATAGTAGGAAAAATTAATATGATATGAACGTTTCATTTTTGAGAGTTTTGAATGAGTTATTTCTATAATTTATAACATATTACAGCTAGGATTCGCTATCACATATATTAAGCTATCTCTTTAATTTTTTGGTTTCTGAAAGTGTTCGTTTGGATGAATTTCAAATAATTAATTTTTGATTCATACATTCTTTCCTTCAACTCAAAGCGCTTTCTCAACTTTTTATTGCCCAGAGCCCATAATCCAGTTGACTTAACGTCTCACATGAATTTAAATCATTATATGCTGTTGGAATACTAGTCGAAATTCCTTCAAAAGTATTTCGTCAGTTAATGCAATTCACAAAAATAAATTGTTTTATTTATGTTAGAATTGACAGTTTATTTTTATAAAAATTTACGAAGGCTTCCATCATTACTGATTGAATCAGAAATAGAGGTTCATCATTATTATATTATAATCTCAAGATAGGATTTGATCCCTATCCTATTTTAAAATAAAGAATTAAAGAAGAATGGTTCCTTGGAAGTCGTCAAAACGCAAACTCAGCTTTGAAATATTGATAACTTATGGAATAACTATTGAAGGTTGAATTTGATGATTATTAAAGAGTTTGTTAATATTACATTTAGAATATTTTACTTAAAAATAACCGTTAGTTCAGTAACATGAAGCCGATAATTCTTTTTAGTTATCAACATTGCTACAGCACTGAATCTGAATTCAGCTAAAACTGAAGATAAGAATGCAATCGGAAATCGTTGAACTATGGACCAGAGTCTTGAGTATAGTTGTAGAATCAGCTTTCTCAGCAAAAATTTTGGGCAACCATTCTTGAATTTAGTTTTTATTTCCTCATTTGTCGTTAGTTGAAATCTGTGTGAAGGTTTTCCACTTGTTGATAGTAAATCGATATTTTTTTTTGTACGAAAGGATTTTATATATGAAAACACCAAAGCTAATTTTTATTTTAATCAAATTCAAGTCATCACCTTGAAGTTGTAGCTTGACATCATTGAACAATTTTTATATGTCTGGAAATAAACAATATCGTTCTCTGATAAGATGAAGTTATCAAGCAATTCTAGGTCTTTGTTTTCCGTATTAGGAATTAAAACAGATTATAAAATTAAGTCAAGCAAGTACCTTTTGACCGTCAGGGCACCTTTGTATGGAGCATAAATCGGTTGAAACCTTTATCATTGGCAAAGCAAAGTTGACTAAATAATCTATCATTCAACGAGTTACTTCTGATTTGATATCATATTAAGTGATGTATGAAGGCATTCATGCAATGCACAGCAAATAGGTCAGGAATTTTTTTTTTCAAGTACGTTATCAAGGCTTTGTGAAGCTAGTGAGCTATCCGTGTAAACTGTCAAAATATTGAATGATGAGTCTTCAATGTTTTAAGATATCTCATCAATCAGTCATTGCTATAGCTCAAAGGAATTTTTTGGAAGATATCTGCAGCTGGTTATAACTCCTTTTGCTGCGGCTGGAATTAAATCTTTCCCAATAGTATCTGGTTTTCCTCTGTTAGCTATCAACAGTGATATATTGTACGAAGCCCAAAGTCTGTTATTTTCTTGCTAAGAAGCTGATGAAAAACTTTCCATATAGTTAGGTGAATTTCGTTTTTCTTCATGTCTCGAAAGGAAGTTTTTTAACATATCAGACACAACACCGCTACATTTTCTGTTTTGCTTCCGAAATGGTTTGCAAGTTAAATTTTTTAGCTCAATTGGAAATTGGTAAGTCTGCCGATAATTGCATAATGATTCTTCAATGTTTAAAGATATCTCATCAATTGGTCTTTGCTATTGCTCAAAGGAATTTTTTGGAAGATATCTACAGCTAGTTATAACTAATGTTGCTGTTGGTGAAATCTTTTCCAATAGTATCTGGTTTTCCATCTGTTGGATCTCAACAATGATATATTCTACGAAGCTCGATATATTCTACGAAGCATCTGCTTGCTTAGAAACTGATGAATAAAATTTCAAAACAGTTAGCCTAATTTCGTTTTTCTTCATGTCTTGAAAAAATTAATATCACACACAACACCCCTACCTCTCCCTTTTTGCCTCCGAAATGATTTGCACTCAACAAATATGTGAGTAAAAGACCAATTACTAAAACACTGTTTTCAATTACTAGCAATAATTCTTATGAAAATAGAATAAGTAATCTTTATCCTTATATAGGCTGCACATATTAAACACTTAGTGACAGGAATGAGAAACATAATCGGCACAGAATGGTAAGGGCCGATGCCGCGGAGGCAAAGATGACGTAGGTATGTATGTTTGTAGGTATGTTGTCTGCCGACTCTTAAATTTGCGAAGCTACTGACGATGAAAACATTCATATAATACATTTTATTGTGTTTCTGAATCACAAATAATTCGAGAAAAGCACTGATGTGTAGTAAGGAGCTATAAAATAATCCGCTTGCCGTGGCTCACGTTACATTCCTTATTACTCGAATTCTTCAGTTTGGATCGGAGAGGTGAAGAAGTATTCTCTCTCAATAACACATAATTATTTAATTATCCACTTGATCAAAGAATCCTATTCGCAGTCGTTTGTAACTTATCAAATTTTCAAACTCAAGAAACATGTTCGATCACCATCATCTCTTGATAATACAATACTGCAGTAAGAGGCCTGAAGTTGAATGTATTATCTATAATATTCGAAAATTATGATTAAGTCAATTTGTAGAGTAAACCCAGTAAAAGTGAACAAGGAAGAAAAAGCCCATCTATCTACTCTTCTACAATCAAGATAGTGTTTAGACTACAATTGGAAAGAAAAACTCTATCTCAATAATTCTCTTAATTTTGGTTGAAACAACTCAAATTTGTTTTCCTTTAAGTTTGTAATATTTACTTAGTAATATTTAGAAAGTAAATAAATCATAGTATTTCTCTATATTCCCCTCGAAGTATCTTCATCGTAGTATTAGCATACTTATTTATTAACGTTTGATCAATTACCACTGATTGGGTAGAAAATTCGTTATTGTTGTTCGTTATATTTAAACTTTTTGCCTCATTACAAAGTTGTCATTCACAAAATTGAGTCTCTATAGTTGCTCTATATTAACCATGCAAAGGGTTATTATTTGTGTCAAAAGTAAATCTCCTGACAAGTGGGCGTCCAGCCGAATAAAGGGACATTAGCCTCTAATTCTTCATCATTGAGTTAGACGTTATAGTACGAGATAATTTTGGCTAGAAATTTCGGAAATCATTCTTCAAGAACCTAAAACACTAATCTCCGAAAAGATTCTGTACGAGATATATAATTTTCCTTCGAATAATCTTCAAGGAATATGGGAATTTCTGAGAGATTCCAGGAAAATATTATACTTATATTTAATTAATCTTCAATCTATTCAACAGAAAATAGAAACACAAAACTGATGTCATCCTCTTATATCACTATATCATTCACCGTCTTTTACATTCATACACAATCATTTTATCGAAAAAGCTAAGCTCCTGCTCAATTAAAATTATCGTATTTCTGATTCTGTGAAGACGAGACTTAATGAAATACTGAACTGGAAAACCGTTCGCAAGATAAACAACTGAATAAATTATAAATATTACTGTCGTGACTGGAGTGTTTATCCTTGTCGCTGACAGAAGGAGTTTTTTTACATGAAGAAGTCTCTCGAGGTTGGAGCTGTGTCATGACATCACGACCGTTATTGCCATAGTAGTTGAAAATTATGGGTTTAATGATTAAATATTCTGCCTACTCCTGTACTCAGGGGAATAACCTGGGGTGGAAACGAGTATCCAAACATGGCTTTCAGGGCTTAAAACGTTGCCTTAGTTGTGGAAATATTTTTCCACATTACGGAACTAGCTAGCTGAATTTCGATGAGGGTCTAGCTAGTTCGTGTCATAATGCTTGAAAGCTTCCGAGACCTTTCTTTTATACACAGAAATGGACCTTTTGGATCTACATTTACAGTCCCTTCATCTTCTGTGTGGAGCATGCGATTGATAATGACGAATGGAACGAAAATACTGATAGTAATTGATTCGTAGCTTTTAAGAACGCCAAATTGTATATTTTCATGAATGAACGATATAGTAATATGCGTAAGAGTTTTGTTATTTATGTTGAGTTTAAATTCAGTTCATGTCTCATGCTTCTGAAATCGTACAGGTTTGTTAAAATGAAGCGAAAATATGATAAGGAAATGCACAAATTGAATATTTTCGTAAAAAGTAGTCACAATATTTGTGAATCCAGAAGTGGAATATTAGAAGTATAAATCAATACGTGTGGGTTCTTGTCGAAAATTGAAGCTTTATTGTTAAAAACTGGTTACATGTCTAAAGTTTAAAATATTGTCCGTCGCTAGCCACTACTTATTCCCAATTCCTGACAATTTAAGACGGTTCTTTGGCTGCATTCCATGCATCGGTCCATTTTTTGACTCAATCGTAATTGGAGAATTGCTGGTCAGCTAGGTCATATTGCATTGATCGAAAAAGATGGTAATCAGAAGGAGCAATGTCTAAGTTGCACAGCGGGTGTGATAGGACTTTCAATTTGAGCGTTTTTAAGTAAAATGGACACATGGCAAAATGTGTCCGTGAATTGTCATGCATTATCAATCACTTTGTCGTGTCTTCCGACGTATTGCGACCGCTTACTCGCAGTGCTCGGCTCAAATGCATCAATTATCGTCGATAGACCTTTCTTCTAATCCTTTAGTTCGATTGTAGCAGCTCTTAAGACACCACACCCAACTGGTCTCACCAAATATTCAGCATAATCTTCTCGCCATGAATATTCGGCTTGGCAATTGATGTTGAGACATCCATAAGTTGTTCGACATTTTGAGTTATCGTAATGAACCCACTTTTATCGCCAATCACTATTCGGTGCAAGAATCTCTTTCTTTTTTGCCATTGAAGCAGTTATTTACAGGTGAAAAACGGCGTTCGACGTTTATTGGCTTCATACGGCACCCAGATTCCTACCTTTAGGATCATTTCTATTTCTTTGAAACATTGGAAAATGACTGGTTGAATGACTGCAAATGTTTTTGCTAGTTCCTCTTATGTTTGCGTTTGATCTTCATTGATCCGTGTCTCTTATTCTTCATCCTTAAATTTTGGAAGCACTCCGGGTAGTTATTCGTCCTCTAAATCAAAATTGCCACTTTTAAATCGGGCAATCTACTCGTGACACTTTCGTTCAGCTGGATAATAATTACTATGAAAATCCACTAAAACACGATTACTTTCGGCAGCAATTTTCTTCATATTGAGGAAGTGATGTAAAATTTTTCACAAAAACTCATTATTAGGTAAAGAAAATAAACTTTTCAGAGCACACAGAAACTAAATTGTTTACACTTCAGCTTAAGCTGAAAAAAAGCCAATGACAACACTTCAAACAATGAGATAGTAAACAACGTGTAGTAACGACATCTGATATCAAAACCGTACGAAGTTATTTTCAATCCTAATATAAAATTGTTCAGGAATAGTGAAGTTTGGACTTCGCTAGTCCAATAATCCAGATATTCAGTAGAAGCGTGGACTATTAGTAGTGTCATGTAAGCTTTCATCATCCAGACTACTTTCTGCTTCAAAGTTTTCAGCTGTGATGTTCAAATAATGTAAATAATTCGATATGCAACGCGTTGTTTTCAAAGATTGCTTATCGCGAGTAATTTTAATAATGGACTGGAATCCACTTTGGCTCCGCCCTAAATAAAGTATAAATAATATAAAAGCTATGATCTATTATGGGATGATCTATTAAAAATGTACAATGAGTAAATAATCAAAAATAAGATCATAGATATCTGTTCACATAAATTTTTACAATAATCAAGAACTCAAAAAATTATTCAAAAGCTATTAGTTATTCTTCCGTATAGTGGTTCAAAATTGTAAACACACTGACCTTGATTTAAAAAGTGATCAAACCTCAAATATTTTGTAAATCCTTTCTGAAGTCCCACTAAAATTCCTATAACTTTAAAGTTTCCACATATCGGCCATTTATACCTATTGTAGTTAATTTTATCCAAAAGAGTGCACATATTTTCAAAACATTCTTTCATTGTCACTGAATTGGCAACTGGTATAGAGAGTTTCAAATTTCCATTATGCAATAACACAATCTTTAAACAGAATTCAGAATTCAGACGAATCTATAAATAAACGCCACTCAAAGAGAAATGTTCAATATCAAGTTCTTGTGTTAAACCATCAATATCAGTACACGCACACAAAAAAATTTTCCATACTATCAAATACAGAAAATGGAGCCTTTCTTCTTCTGAAATTCGTAATTTTCGTTTCGTTGCCTAATGAGCTTCATTCCTTAAGAGGGGAACCAAGAAGTTCTGAAGAAGACTGTTGTTGCTTTGATAACCCAAATGATGTACTACTTAGTTTAGCACACTTTGAACAATTAAATGTAGCTCGCCGGAACTGGTACCTGGAGTAAAAGTAGGGTCGGTGAGCAATTCTTTGGAGATGTCTGATGATTCGTTGTCTCCAACATTTTCCAAAACAACATTTTATGAATCCAAAGGTGCATCGGCACTAGCGAATCTGCATTATGAAGAACAGGTCCTATTGCAGACTGCAAATTTGGATAGTCGATCTTGTGCTTACCTTGTTTGGAATAACTTTCAGTCTTTGTCAGGCAAAAAAGCAATCTATTAAATGATTAGTGTGTTTTTGTCATACCATAGAGACTGCAAAAAGGCATGCTTTTTCTCTTCCCATTCATCCACTGCACCAGTGATACTATACAAAAACAGCACACATGCCTGTCTTGATCTCCAATTAAAACACCAAAATATTGGAAGTAGGCCTTTTTTTTAGCATTTTCAGAAAATGACCTGGCTTGTTATTTCACCATAAATTCTCCACAAATATAACAGAATTTGTCAGGAGAGATTTTGCAACTGCGACGCGACGATCTCGACATTTTCATTATTTAAATATTTTAATATTAGCCTTCTACATATTTAATTCCAAAAAATTATATTTAATGATTATAACTTCTGAAAATAAATTAAAATAATGTCATACAAGTACCACTTATATCAATTGACATATAAAATAAATATTCATTATAAGACATCCGAATGGTATAACAAAATCCAATAAATAAAAATTATTAACCAAAACCCTATAAATTAAATATTTTGAATAGACAAAATTTTGTTTCTGCTGATCAATCTTATGAAAACCAATATCTTTCAAAAATATCCAACATAATCTTAAGAATTTTATCATAAAACTATCTTACTTAGACTATTCAATATTATTGGATATCGAACTAAGGTACTTTATATAAAAACTCAAGATATGTAAAACATTACTGAAAAACAAGTTTTAAGAAGGACTTTGCTTAGTCAGTATTCAAATAATTCATATTCAATAAATATAACATCAATCAACAACAAATATTTACTTACCCTTCAATCTTCTTGAACGACTTCTACTTTTTGTGTGTAGTGAACCGTTCTCACTACATTTAAAGGTTTCATTTCGGCAGAAGTCGTTCTAGAAGATTGAAAGGTAAGTAAATATTTGTTGTTGATTGATGTTATATTTATTGAATATGAATTATTTGAGAACTGACGAAACAAAGTCCTCCTTAAAACTTGTTTTTCAGTAATGTTTTACATATCTTGAGTTTTCATATAAAGTACCTTAGTTAGATATCCAATAATATTGAGTAGTCTAAGTAAGATAGTTTTATGATGAAATTCTTAAGATTATGTTGGATATTTTTGAAAGATATTGGTTTTCATAAGATTGATCACCAGAAACAAGATTTTGCCTATTCAAAATATTTAATTTATAGGATTTTGGTTAATAATTTTTATTTATTGGAATTTGTTATACCATTCGGATGTCTCATAATGAATGTTTATTTTATATGTCAATTGATATAAGTGGTACTTATATGACATTATTTTCAGAAGTTATAATCATTAAATATAATTTTTTGGAATTAAATATGTAAAAGGCTAATATTAAAATATTTAAATAATTTTATATACCTTCTATCAAGAATTAACCTCTATTTATGTTACTCGACATTTTCGTCCTTGAACTACTTTGGGGAACCACTCACTTTGAAACCCAACAGAAGACTGAATCTTAATCTTACTTTCATGTCTTATTTTGCAAACAACACAGATTAGGTACTTTTCCTGTTATAAAATGCATCCGTCCTCTAATAAAATTGACTACTTACTAATGTAAAATGGTCTTATTGGGTTATTGAAAAGTGTTAGGGCTTTAGGAATATGTTTTCTATTGATAAAAGGGTATTTCCATCAAAATAAAAAAGATCTTGCTTTGTGTTATAAAAATCTTATCGAGCATTTTTCTTTATGTTTAAGACAATTCAATTTAATCGATTTTTATGAGGGTATTTTTACCCTCAAAATTTTTCTATGAAATAAACTGATTTTAGAAATGTTGCTCAGTTGGTGACAATGTTTACTGATGTTAGTTTTTAGTGAAGGTATGTAGATGTATTTTTTGTTGATCATTTTTTTATTATCCAATATCATATTAATCCAGTAACTTCCAACTTCTGGAAGATGTGCCATATTTTCTGTAAAAAGGAAACAAAGTAACCCTTTTAAACTCTGTGTGGAGCATTTCTTTCGATGGAATTTGTGATTTCGGAATATCAATCGGAATATGCGGCCTTGTATGTTGTTTGCTCTACATATAATCACGGTCAATTTTTCACATTTTCTTTTGAATCTTTATTGATGTACCACCGCATATGCGTGTTGATAATTTTATATGCTTATAAAGTGAAACACTATCTCCAAGACATTTCGTTCAATTCAATTCCAAAATCTTTTGGATAAAATTTGAAAGAATTGCTCCAGTTATTGTCTAAGTCAAATGCCATTTGCTCCCTGGAAGTTTTTCAATAATTGTACTCATAAAATATTAAAAGACAGCAGTATCATCAGTAAAGCTGTAAACGTTTATCATCGACCAACAACTTTTAGAACTATAATGATTTTGAAGACCAGAAATTTTCTGTGTCTTACAACAATACAACCTCAAAATGGTTGCCAGAAAGAAAAATATTACTGATAGAGAAAGAAGTGCTCACACTAACTATCTCAGGTCTTTCACGTTAATGTTATTTCGGAACTTTACCATCAAGAAGTTTAAAATCTGTCTTAACATCAGCAGAAATCATACTATATCTTTTCACGAGAATTCCTGTAGGACATTGTTACCTGATAATATATTTGATGGGATAAGGTTCAATTAAAAATGTTGAGAATAGTCGGAAGAAACTTCTGGTCACCTTATGACTTGTGTCTTTCATGGTTCATCAAGAAGGATGTCAGTATAACTTCTAAGAAGCCGTCCTAGCTGCTTCACGAAATCTGATCCAGATTAAACGGTGTAACTATAGCTGAAGCTACACCACAGTCAGCTCAAGAATTCCTGAGCTCCACTAGCACCCCCATTCTTATTATAATATAATAAATGAATGAGTGATTGATAACAACAAATTTGATTTAGTTTTCACCTTCTTTCAATGAAAGAACTTCTTAAGATCAATAGAGGGGGAGAAAAATATCTGCCCTTATACACCAAAGCGACCTTCCCGACACTCCTTTTCAACGGCAATGTTTTAAAACACGGCTTCCCAATATCCGGAATATTCAAGCCAGGAAATTATTTCGAAAGAACGAAACCTTGTCGGTTTCCGTCAAACTCGATTGGCGAGCCCGAATGAAAGATGGAAAAGGAGAAACTCATCACCATTTTCTTTAATATACTCCATTAACGTGTTTTTTCCCCAGCGAAGACCCGAAAATTACGAATCATCACGCGAGGGCATAAATGGAAAGAGTCGTTATTTCCAATTATTCCCACCAGTCTGCTATTCGACATCGCCCTTTGTGTTTTAGCCGAATGTCGAAATACATTAGGGGAACTTCGGACTCCTGGTTGGAAGTTTGCATAAATAGCTGTCACGTTTCGTCGAGAACTTTTCCCACGTTTATTAAGGATGATATGATTATGGTACGAATTTTGAGCTACGTCATTTCATGCAGGCAGTGACAGAAAATAAAAGAGAGACACCTGAAGAGGTAACCGAATAATTTCCATGTTTGTCATGTGATTTAGATTATAACATGGGCTGCAGCGTTGTATTGTCAGCGCACTTTTTGTTAGAATATAACGAATGAGCGAAGCAAGCAAGTCACCAGAATCTTGGTACACAGAAATGTAATAGGGAAAATGGAAAGAGATGCTCCACATTTTGTGAAATGATGAGATCAACATTTACTGTTGTCTTCTCGTGAAAAATATCGAATAAACAAATGAAGGCATAGCATTTCCTGTGTGGAGAAGATAATTTCTAATTGTATAAAGTTTAAATAACAAAACCTTTTCTGCATGAGCACCTTTAAAATGAAGGTCGTTTGAATGACGTCGAAGGGCTATAAATCTAGATGTGTCTTACGGCCAGTTTCATAAACGAAATTAAAGCCTACTTTTTTCCAAAAAGTCTCCTTTAATGATAAAACGTGTTTCATAAGCAAATTTGGAGGTTAAAGGGAAAAGGGCCCTTTAACGAGAAGCTAGACACTGCGCAGGTGCTCGATAAACACGAAAACAGTGGATATAACCTTTCTCTGTCACATTTGTCCATTTTGTTTGATTTTGGCGTACTACGAAATATGTTGCACCAAATGTTGAATGCTGATTCAAGCTCTAGTTCTTCATCAAATGATGAAGAAATAATTGTGGGAAGACCAAAAATTCACAGAAGGAGAGACATTTTTCCACGTTAGATGATCTAGATTTCTTCGATCGTTTTCGCCTGACAAAACCAACTGTTTTATCTTTGCTTCAAAAAATTGCAGATCAATTGTACTTCCCATCTAACAGGCAAACAAATTTCGATTTATTATTTTGTTGATATAATTTTCTGTATACCAAATCATTAAATTGACAATTTTCAGGGGCAGCTGTATCGAACCGATGAATCAACTACTTTTGACATTGAGATTCTATGGAACTGGAAATATGCTGATATCAAACAGCTGGAGATTCCTTGGGAATTTCTAAACCTTCTGCTTCTAGAATTATTGGAAGAGTTTCTTTTGCAATCGCATCTCTGTGTCCACAATATATAAAGATGTGTGAAGGTGATCATGAAATGCAAGCAGCAGAAAAGTTTTATACAAATACTAGTTTTTCACGTCATGGGTGCTATAGATTATTATTAATGAATATTTTGCTAGGTTACAATTTATATTTGTGTGATAATTGAAAATAAATTTGCTTGTCACTTGTGAAACTATTCTTCATATTCAATTAGTATTTTCAACATGACAAGATTTCATATAATTTTTATAAGATTTTAAAAGGTATATATTTAGATAGGTTCTTATGTTTGTATTTCTGATTCATTGTTTTACTTAGGTAACATATGAAAAAGTTTCAAGTGAGAATAAAGAAATAAAAATATGTGTTATTGAAATTTCTGTTTTTAATTCAAATTTGAGGGGATTTCATAGTCTGCAGCAGTGCTGATAGAATTCTAATACCGCTTTTTCCAGAAAGTGCATTCAAAATTTAAAAAAAGATTTAATTATTATTATTTAATTTTCTCTTCATCTCCATAATTTGCAAATCTAATATTTCAAGCTTCGAACGCTCCTCTTCTATTCCTTTATTCTCTTATTTGAGAGCCACTATCTGAGCTCCTACTAGAGCTGTTTTTTTTATAATACATCTCTTTCGCTTTGGCAAGTGGGTTCGTAACAGTTGGGCTCAACTGTTTGGAAATTGGATCCCTCAATTTCAATGGAGCCCCACCACCTGTCCCTTTAATATGACTGCGTTGAGCAGCTACCACCTTTCTTGTTTAAGTTTTTATATTGTTGGATTTGAGCTGGTCCCCATTTCTCCAATAGAGAAGTGTTACATTGAAAGCAGTTGCTATTCTTTGTCAGATTTTATCGTATAAGATTAAAATTCTCTTTTTCAATCAATTCCAAGAGACGTAGTTCCTCCTCAGGTTTTGAAGTAATACTTTTTTTCTCTTTTCTTCCATATTCATTCATATAACTGACGTTTACTAAAATATAGCAGTTCGCACGTAATAATGATATAACTTCCAATGTACTGGCTTCTGCACATAACCATGTTTATGCAAAGACTGATTTATGCTTCTTTTTTTTTCTGTCAACAAGTTCCGACGCACAACTCACAATTTTCACAGAATATCACCAACTAAATTCGCAAAATCACTAGTTCTCAGGATAGTCAACAGTCGCAAATATATGACCGGCGCATTAAAAAGGAAGCTTTAAGTGAAGGACGGTCGATGTGCGTTTATGAAACTGATGATCCCATTTAAAGGTTCCTTTTTCATAAAGGGACTTCATCATAAAGGAGCTTTTTGATGTTGTTTATGGAACTGGCCATAAGACGTTCGAATATCGTTTGATTTTATCTCAGAAAGCTCCAATTCATTTTGTCACACCTAGTTTTGGTTAACAATTGAAAAATGCTTCTTCCAAATGAAAAGTTATTTTTGATGAGAACCAATTGAACCAAACATGAATCATTGTTTTTCACGATTTCGAGTATTGGGGAGTAGATTCCTGATCAACCGGTTGGTGAAGCCAATCAGCCGAGAGTTGGCGATAAAGACGGTGAACTTAAATAATAAAATTTGAATATCAAAAGAAATTAAAGTATGTTTATCTTCTACAATTTTAATTTCAAAAAGATTTTGCTTTATTCAAAAAACTTTTAGAATTAAATTAATGTCTAAAACAAGCACCGCTTACATTTAATAGACGTATATAATCAAAACTCAATATATAATGTCGAATGGAATAAATAAACGAACAGATATACGAAAATCATTAAAATTAATAAATAATTATTTAAAGGAGACAACATTTTGTTTCTGGTCTTACCTCTAAGAACACCAATTGCCTTTTAAAAACATAAACACACTTAAAGGACTTCTCAAAGAATATAATTTATTTGAAATATTTAATAAATTTAAATATTCGAATCAGTTAATTCAGAAATCTCTCAAAACATGCACTATATCTTCAAAAAACAAATATAATTCTAAGCAATCCCTTCTTCGGTCCTAAATAATATTCCAAATATCAAAATCAAAAAACTAACCTATATTGGCCTTGAATTCAGGACTAGAGAATAATATAATAAGTAGAATGTCAAGCTGTTTCCTAAAGTTAATGGATTCAGGTGTAGGTTTAAACTTTCTACATAGTGACGGGAGGTTGACGTTGATTTTAGGAAAGCTTCTTTCAAATGTCTCTGAAAATCGCTCATAAAATATATTCCAGAGTTGATTAGGGTCGTCTAGATGAATAAAGATATCATGCCAGTTTTTGAAGAAAAAATTTGGTGGACTCATCGTTCATTATTCTCCTCTTGAGGGTTTTTTGTTTTTGTTTATAAATGGGTTTAAAACTAGTTGTGCACTTCAGAGCTGGGTGATCGGAAATATGATATTCAATCATCTGAGTTTAGCCCCTAAGAGATCTTATCACATTGTCAAGGCAGGTACCTGAGGAGGGACGAGTTGGCTGAAGACCTACAAGTTGAAATTTTCCAGAAACGATATAAAGTGGCCGACGTCAGAAGAGCCTGTTAGGATGTCCAAATTAAAATGACCCACCAGAATAAATGCTGATCTTTCTAAAGTGCATCGCTCTAATATAGTTCCAAGTTTCTCTAAAATCTGATCTACATCTGATAAGGGGGGATTTGACTTAAAAAAACATCACTACTTTTTGATTCCCTAAAAAATTTTGAGCACCTGAACACTCAATGACATTTGTTATTGAAAGCAAATTATAATCTGACCTTTCAGTATAGTTGAGTTTTTCCTTACCATAAATTGCATATCCTCCATGGTTACCTATCATACGACAATAGCTGGACACTAGCTTATAATCGACCATTTATTATTTCTGAAGTTCTTCTTTAGACTTCCAGTACTCTGTAATGGCTGTTATCTCTGTATTATCTTAATGAGCCATCATCTGCAGCCTGTTTAATGCTGCACCCAAGGACCGCACATTCTGGAGGATCAGGCTGAAGCGTTCAACCAATTCGGGTTTGCAGAATTCATTTGACGCAGTTACGTCCTCTCGGTTTCTCTGTTTTTCCGAAAAAAAATTTCTGTCAAACGAAAATTTTCTCAAAATAACCCCCTGACGTCAAAATAATTCACAAAATACTTTTTCATAGTCATTTTCACTAGGTAAGCCAATACTGAAAGCTGAATTTTGCCCAAGAGTGTTAAGTTTCTTGACTATAATATTTTCATTTGCTTCAATGTCTTTTAAGAAAGATCGTATACCCTCTTCAGAAATCTCTTTACCAGCAATTTTTTCCACATACATCCAGCATCTTCGAATTGCACCTTCAATTATATTATCTGAGCCATTTGCTTTCGAACCAAAACAAACCTTTTATTGTATCTTGATTTTTCTTTTTCCTTTGTAACTGTACTCTATTCTTTCTCATTATTCAATTCTTTGATTTTAAAACCTGAGATAAAAGCCTTTTCATTTGAGTCATCATCATCTTTAATTGATTCATAATTCACCGATTCACTATTGTTTACAATTATGCTTGGAATCTTAGGTGAATTTGCGGTCGGCGATCTTGCGCCTTATTCAAGTTTTCTGTGGCCACAGAACTATATGTTTTCTCAAAGCGATACGCCGAATGTATCAATAACTACAAAAATCTTACACCTAGAAAAAAAACCTCAGGTTGAACTACCTAGAAGCCCTCGAAATTAACAGATACAATAAAAAACAGATTCTCCTAAACGACCAGACGGACCTCAATAAATCCCCCTTACTTATTCTTTTCTGAAACTTTGTGTAATAATAAGAGAAAAAATTATTGTGAATTCTCACTACTTTCTTTTCTGTGCATTTTGAATATTTAAAGAACTCATACATGTTCTCAAATATGTAGTTAGCACCATACTCACTTGACGAAGTCATGTTGTCATGACGAAACAATTGTTGTGAAATTGTTTTACTTTAATCATTCACACAATCCACATAAGCCAACCATTTAATAGAATTTTAACACAATTTCAATAACGAATATGAAATTATCCATATCGAGAGTGAAGGGTCTAGACTAACATTCTCAGAATCACTTGAAATAAACCGATATAATTCCCAGAAGATTCTCCTGAACGAACGATCGGATACCAATAGGTCACACCTATTGAATATCTTGATATAGTTCGTAAATAAATAAGGTAAATAAATCACTTGGCTTAAGTAGTTTGGAAAAACCAAGGACAATCCCAATAACTTTTATTGCGATTGTCGGTTTCCTTTAAGCTAATTGAAAATACCCAAATAACTATCATCCTTCTTTTAGTTACATTTGCTTTAATACCAGTCAATACAGATATAAGAACCTATGTAAGTTTGCACAAAGTATCTGTTCAAATTTAGAACATGATTAAGTCACAGAGTTGCCATTCAAATGTCATTCAGTTATAAAACATTGGAAGAAATTGAGTTTTATTTATTACTAGTTAAAAATGAATTTCCCTCAAGTAAAAACCGAATTCATCAAATATTAATAATAATTCACCTTTAATTATTTGAATAATTTAATTTCAATCCAATAAAATGAACAAGTATAAATTATGATAAAAAAGGGAAAAGAAATAGAACAAATTAAATGAATCAATATGAGGAAATGTACGGAATTAAGTAAAATTTACTTCGAAAAAAAGTGATTTTTTCATCAAATCGATTACATAATTCTTTATTTTTGCTTGCTCGGCTCTTAATTTTCTGTCCTGTTTCGTAATTTCATCACCTTTCCTTCCGAATTTCAAATTTCATTGATGGCTAATCCTATTTTCTGCAAATAAATAGCATTATGTACCCTGGTTGTCAATATTGAAATTTCGTACAAACAATAAGTTCGTTCATATTCATAACAAATAATATTTCTTCAATAGCAAGATAAAGTTGGCATTCTTAACAACGTAACTTCAAAAATGTAGTACCAGAGAATTAAGAAATCAATTCAATTCACTTTTTCATTTTTTTCTTGACTGTTTAAAACTTGAATAATAGGTGATGGTTTTGCCCATAATGATAACATTATTTTTCCGAGTTTGACTTTATTTTTTTGTTAACAGTATAGTTTTTTGGTAGCTATAGCCTTTCGGTAAAACCCTTAAATAAGTATGGTGGGTGAAAATCCTAAAACAACTAGTACGTACAACTTTTACTATCGTAATAGAGATAATATTGATTAGTGTTAATGTAATACCTCTGCTAATATATACTATACTTTTTGGAATGATCCGTATTTCAGCGTTTTTTTCACGCTTGATTTAGTCCCCCTTTTATTTCAGCGAAATAAATTTATGCGTCTCATTTTTAGCTAGTCTTGAATAGGTATATTTGAACAACAAATTAAAAACTTGCAGTCAAATTCAATTCTGTTTGTTTATCCATCGAAAACTTACAAACAGCAGACGGTTGCCAATGACATAACAAAAACAGATATTAATGAACCATTGTACTCATAAACACCTTGAGTTTTATTTTATATAAATACATGGGTATTCTACTACCCTGAATGTTTTTTACAGAACTTACAGAAAACAAAATATTCCGCTTAGTTTACTTCAAACACCGTATATCTTCACTCCTCACAAAATTCACCCATGTGGATGTCGTGATATCTAGTTAGCCTAGACCGGTTCTATAGATGAGGAAAATATTGCCATTTATTAACAACAGCAGGCTACAAGTCCGTAGGGTAAAAAGTCCCAACATACATATATCACAGTGTAGAACCGGCATAGGAACAAGCGAACTACGTAATTGGAATCAGGGTAAGAAGCGAGTACGAAGTTGCGAGCCGCCAGCACTCAGAAGTGACCAAACAGTTGGTTGTTTTTTTTTGATAGATCTGAACTGAAAGTGTATAAAACATTAAAGTAAGTTTGTGTTGAAGTCTTATTCTATCTGCTTGTGATGCATACCAACAATATTTTCCTGATGTTAACCGTTTTTTTTTCATAACCTTTAAAATCACTAGAAGTGGGTAAGGGATAAAAAGTACACTGATGGGACTTCTTGACCCTTGAAAGGACTTTTTACCCTGTATGTTTAGGTTCAGTGAACATGTTTAATAAAAGTTGTTTTAGAATGCGTCATTATAAAATAAATAACAAATAGAGGGACTGTACCACTCAGTATAGTGAAACCAGCTGCAAATGAGATCATGAAGGGTGAGAAAAAACTGTCAAGCTGCAGGTATCGTTCTGCAGAAATTCCCTTAAAAGGTTCATTATAATATATAAGAATAACATATATTCTTTGGGTGCCCCTCTACACGTCAAGGATTTACTGAGGATCAAGAGAAAGAAAAGTTCAAGCAATTATCTGCTTATACTAGGTCAAATGTTTCATGGTCTAAGTCCAAAAGATGTACGTCGCTTAGCATACGATTATGCTATGAAATTCGCAATTACTACCTGGTTCTTGGCAAGAAAGGAAAATAGCGGGTGAAGACTAGATGATAGCTTTTTGAAAAAGAAACCCTTCTTTATTTACCCGAAAACACAAAATAGGCTACGAGTCTCATTCAACCGTTCAAACTTTTTTGATAAATTGGTTGATGTAAAGATTTAGGACATGAATAAATTTTCACCTTCTTCCATGTGGAATGAAGATGAAACTGGGGTTTCGACTATGCTAAAACCTTCTAAAATAGTGGCCGGAAAGGGAACGATGGTTCTGCTACATCTGGAGAAAGGCGCACTAATGTCACTGTTATAATAGCAGTCTAGGCTACAGACTCTCAAATCCCTCAGATGTTTATTTTTCCGAGAAAAAATTATCAGGATCACTTCGTTCGTGATGTTTCGCCAGGCTGTGTTGGAAGAACAAATCCAAGTGGGTGGGTCACAAACGAAGAAAATTGTTGGTTCATTAAACATTTTATCCACCATATGAGACCTTCAAAAGAGATTCCAATTCTTCTAATACTGGATAACCATTTTTCACATGTATGTGTCAAGACCAGAGATTTGGCGAAAGAAAACGGAATAGTTATGCTATCTTTGCCTCCTCACTGCTAACACAAATTGCAACTCCTCGATGTTTCTGTATTTAGTCCGTTCAAAACTTCTTAGTCTAAAGCTCAAGACTCATGGATGAGAAATAATACAGAAAAAACCATGACAATATACGACAGCCCGTCAATCGTTCATACAGCATTAACAAACGCTCTTTCACCAGTTAATATTATTAAGGGATTTGGGGCATCAGGCATAAGTTCATTTAATCGAGATATATTTACTGATGCAGACTATACTGCGAGAAATATAACAGATCGTACAAGTGATGCTGATAATACTGAAAATATAGCACCAGTTGACAAAATAACTGAGTCTTAGCAGACTCAAACCGAACAATCGGCTGATATCATATCGCAAACAGGGGCCAAACTCCTCAACCTTGTACATCGAAAGAAGATTTTTTTCCTGAAGTCGCTCTACCTATGCCCAAAGCTGGATCAAGAAAATCCTCGAATGATAGAAAACGCCACAAAGAAACAATTTCAACTGATACTTCTGAAAAAGAAAATAGCTGAAGAACAAGAGAGGTCTAAAAGGAGAAACACCAAGGCAATTCAGAAAAATAGTAAAAAAGAAAGATAATATAGAAGAATGTTTTAAGAGAAAGGAAACCTTCATCTTCATCTGATGAAGAATATCTTCATCATTTTAAAAAAAAATTATATAACATTCTTTTACCATACCTCAGACTCCTTTTCAATGATGTTTGCTACAGAGCAGCCAAAGTGATTTATTCGAATATGAATATGTTATTTATGAGCATTACACTGAAGAGAATCAACAAGTTCGAAACAGCGCATTTCTGCAATTATGCCCTAGTGACCAACAAAACCTTGTCGGGTTTGTTTGAATTTAGAATTGTTATACAGATGTATAACTGTCTCGATTTGTATAAAGTTGTTCGGAAGATAATTTCGTTTTTTCCCGTAAGAGTATTTAATTGTATTTTTTCGAAGCCAACTTCACACTAACGCCGCATAATCATTGAACGTTTTGAGAGCTGATATACAAAGGCTTGTGTGTGGAAAATTTCAATTAATTCTACGTAGTAGTTTTTGGTTGGTGCCCTTTGAAACACGGAGAGCAATAAGCAGCATTTTCGTCATAGTTTACTTTTTTACTATAGAAAAGCTAAAAATACTGTGGAAGCCAGAAATAAATTCACCGATGTGTATGAAGAAGACGTGTTGACAATACGCCAGTGCCACAACTGATTTTCAAAATTTCGATCCAGCAATTTTGATGTCGAAGATACACCACGTTCCGGATGGTTGGTTGAAGCCGATAAAGACACGATAAAGGCATTAGTTGATACAAATCAGCGAATAATAACACGTGAGGTCATTGCGAAGTTGAACTTATGGAATTAAACTGATTATGACGAATTTAAAGGGCTGGGTTTAACCTCGAAGTTCGATACATGGGTTCCTCATGTTCTCACGGAGAGAAATTTGTGCCGTCGCGTTGACGTCTGTGATTCGCTTCTCAACCGTCACGAAAATGATCCATTTTTGAAGCGCCTCATTACTGGGGACGAAAAATGGATTGTAAATGGTGATTAATTTAGAGGTACTTATTTTGCTGGAGATTTAATTCCAGATTAAGCATTCCGCTTGTTAACTGAAGTTTCATTTCTGTTAATTAGTGTCTGACAATTCATAATGGAAAGACTAAGTCCGGCACAGCGTCTACAAATTTTTCAAATTTATTACGAAAATGGGCGTTCTACCAGGAATGTGTATCGGGCAAGCTTGTCAAGAGCCCAACGACTAAAATGGGAACGATTCGGAAGGTCGGTCGGCTTTAGTTCTTGCACTAATTGAATTTTGTAAGCTTTTAAAGAAAGATCCTTACGTAAAATACGCCAAGTTTTTGAATATGACAGGCCAAGCTGTTGAGAATGGCGACGAGTCGACACTTCACGGTCTTCGCGTACACTTTCCGCTACCACCCCTATATTTTCTTCACTACGTGCTGAGTGTTGTCTATTTAGATAGATAGAGCTAATAGTGCGTTTGGTAGGCCGATGATGTCTTCCATAAGTTGCTCTAAGCGCTCGATATACATTCCTCGTAGACGGCCCATTTTCGTAATAATGTTGAATAATTTGTAGACGCTGTGCCGGGCTAAGTCTTTCCGTTAGGAACTATCAAACACTAGTGAACAGAAATGGCACTTCAGTTAACACGAGGCATGCGCAATCTACAATTGAATCTCCACCACAAAAAGTACCATATAATAATGTCAAACGCAAGAGATCATGGAGCAGAAAAGATGAACCAGCTCAAAGCATTTCGAAAGCCAATATCCATCAGAAGAAAGTGATGCTGTCTGTTTGGTGGGATTTTAAAGGAATCGTTTCTTGAGCTTTTATCGGATAACACAACATTCAATTCGGAGGTCTACTGTCATCAGCTGAACAAACTTAAAGGAGCATTTCAACAGAAAAGGCCAGAATTAATCAACAGAGAGTGTAGTGTTTCAGCATGACAATGCGAGACCTTAAAAAAGTTTGGTCACCCGCAAAAAGCTTTTGCAGCTTGACTGGGATACACTGCCACACCCACCATATTCTCCAGATCTAGCACATTCGGATTATTATTTGTTCCGGTCATGGTGAAATTTTTTAGACGGTTAAACCTTCACTTCAAATGAATAGGTCAAAAATCACCTGGATCAGTTTTTTACCAGCAAAAATCAAAAATTTTAGGAGCGTGGAATCACGCTACTACTAGAAAGATGGCAAAAAGTATTAGACCAGAATGGCTTATATATAATTTAATAAAATATTCATTCATTAAACGAAAATTGTTTTTCATTTTCCCAACAAAAAAAAACGAAAATACTTTACGAACAACCCAATAGAACTTTCTATTACCATAGCTGACACTCCTACAGCTCACGATCGAGAAGGCCAGTTTCTCTGTGCACCTTCTAAAATATAATAATAATAATAATAATAATAAATGGCCTTTATTTAATAGAACGTACATATGAACAACGAAGAACGAGCGAAGTTTAGTCAAGACTACTCTAACACTTAACCCATCAGTTTGATGCTGAATTTCAATTATAATTTTAAATAAATGGCAACAAAATGGCACCATGGAAATGCAAACAGAAAAAAAAATTATATAGAAAAACCACCATAGTAACCAATGTGTAAGTGTCTGAGAATTATTGTGAATAATTGGGCAAATTAAGGGCACAGAAACAGGAGAACAGAAGGATATACAGTACTCCAAGTCAACACCTGACTATCGACTATTGCACATAAGACACATAAGAAGGTTTTCATGTTTATTACAGAATAATAGCTGGAATTAAATCACCAGAACCTCTTCACACTTTAATCTGAATAAATCTCATGAAAACATTTAGAATCAACAAAATTTTAATATCAAAGCAGATTTGATCTGTCAGTCTTCTACAATTTTAATTTCAAAAAAATTTTTATTCAAAAAACTTTTAGAATCAAATTAATGTCTACATAAGCACCGCTCATATTTAATAGACGTATGTAGTCAAAACTCAATGTACAATGTCAAATGGAATAAATAAACCAACAAATATTAATCGTCATTTGAAAATAATGAATAAATATTTAAAGGAGACAAAATTTTGTTTCTGATCTTACCATTATGAAAACCAATTTCTTTTCAAAAACATAAATACAACTTCTCAAAAAATATAATTTATTTGAGATATTTAATATATTCAAATATTCAAATAAGTTAATACAAAAATCTCTCAAAACTTGCACTATATCTTCAAAAAACAATTAGAATTCCGATATTCCCTTCATCGGCCCTAAATAATATTTAAAATATCAAAATCAACTAACAATCAGTATATCTAACCTCAAAGTGGTACCGGATAAATGGTTAAACAGACTAACTTCAAAAATCAAGATAGTCTACGTTCGTCACAAAATCACAGAACACTGTAAGGTATTATAAGGTTTTCTTTAAACCATTGACATTCCATAATGAACTTTATTTATTCAAGCCTAAATATAATAATAATTTTCTATTTTATTTAGAATTAAATTTCAATTTTCATGTCCCAAATACACTGTATCTCTTTATAGACATACATATTATCATCCCATGTGGTGGAAATTAACTAATGAAGAATCAAAAGAAATATAAAATAATGATGAAATTATTTAGACATCACCTTATACATATATATGTTTCTAATGAATATTAAAGAATTACAAGTTCCATCACCAAAAAGTGTTCAACATATAATTCAAAAAAGGCACTATTTATTTGCCTTTTTGGAAGAATATATAGCACATTCTCCAGAGAATATAATACTTCTTTGTAGAAATTTTCAATTTATATACTTCGTCATGTGAGTATGGTAACTGTTACCATACTCACCTGACGAAGTCAATATGTAATTGACGAAACAATTGTCGTTGAAAAATAAAAATAAGCGGAAATAAAGTGTTTTACTTCAAATCATTTGTCCATATATCAGTCTACAACATGAATTCTATATTCTCTGCAATCGACTACAATTACTCAAGCTCAAACAGGAACCATATATAAAACAACAGTACGGAAGATGCGATAAAACTAAGCATTCACATAGAGTTTTCCTCATTTTGAAGTTTAAAATTTTTCTATTTGAATAAGGTAACTTCAGATTCCAGTAGCATTTTTTTATTAACTGGTTAACATGTGGTTGAAAGCTCATGAGTCCAAATTGAGTCCAAGATACCCTGCCTCAGTTCTACCTGCCAGATTCTCACCATTAATAGCAAAAGTAATATTATTCATCAAAAATAAATTTCTTTCGGTACAAAAAACATAGATACACATTTCTTGGGATTTAAAGTTAGGTTGTGTTGTAAGGACAACTCATAAAGATTATCTAAACATAACTGCAACATAGAAATGCATTCCGAGGAGTTATCCATAGAAATTGAAATATAGAGCTCTACATCGTCAGCATAGCATGAAATTGTAGAGTTATTTTATTTAGGATATCAGTGGTATAAATTTTAAAAAGCAGAGGTTAACATATAGAACCCTGTGGAACTCCTGCGGGAACGAAACAAGAATCCGAAAAAGATGCGTTGTGTTTGACCATCTGAACACGATCACTCAGGTAAGATTTCATTAGATTTAACACAGCCTATCTAAATCCATAGAATTTCAACTTGACTAGGAGGAACTCAAGGCTAATCTTGTCAAAAGCCTTCGAAATATCTAACAGCACCATAGCTATCATCTTCGGAATATGTCATCTGTCACATGAGCTAGTGCCGAGATGGTGCTATGTGAAGGACGAAAGCCTGAGTGTTTTGAATTTAGATTTGAATTATCAACAAGGAATAAATAAACTTGCACATAAAGTTATTTCTCAAGTATTATTGACATAACCGGTAACATTGTTATAGGACGCAGGTCACTATAATCAACTGGACTTTGAACTATTGGCAACGGCTTTACTAAGCCACACTTCCAGCCAAAGGGAAAATAACTACGCTCGATACAGACATTGACTATATGAGTAATATATGGTATTATGAAAGGACAACATTTCCTGAGCATATCTATGTTTATTTGATCGATTCCATACGCAGTAGACTTTATTATCGATTCAACTAACTACATGATTTATCAGACAGTCGAATGGGACTTCGACGAATATTTGAGGTACTCAATAATTCATATTAAAGCGTTAATCATTTAGTTCGCGTCGATTTGAACCTGAGGAATATATCTTCAAAATGGATGATACCCAATTGTCTGAATGTTGACCAGAAACATGCAATGGTAGAAACATAGCGTTCGATTGGTGTTTGGTTTGAAAAGATGTAGGATTCTCAAACCGTATTATTATAATGAATAAAATTTGTGCACATTTTTACGATCGAGAAATAATACAGCGGGCGATAGGATCTAGTCAATATGGTTCTTCAAAGGTTTTCTGCTCGTAACAATTTTCCCAACGGTGGGAAAATACCTCTGGAGACAAATCACACGTTGCTATGCAAACAACTTGTGATTTAAGGTTCGACTTACTCGAACATTCCATCCGTTCACCTGATCTGGCTCCAGACAACCATCATCTCTTTTCTCAAATATATGTTTAAAGGATCGTAAATTTTCTTCCAACGAAGGAACGATGAAATCGGCTGAGTCCTGATTTTCAGAGTAAGATTAAAATTTATTTGTGATAGGTCTGCCGACATTGCAGGTTTGTTGTAATAAATGTCCTTAATGAGTAGGAGGTTATATCGAATGAATAAATATTTTGACATTCCTAATTTATTCGATTCTAGAGTAGGCTCACTATTTTAAAATGAATCTTGTAATATACTACTCTTTCAAGAAAGTACCGGGAATTTTCAATTAAAACAACATTTTTACATTTAATCGTCAAAACTTATTGGGTCGCCTTCAAAATAGGCTCCATTTGCTCCAATACATCTATGCCAACGGCACTTCCAATTATCGAAACATTTTTTATAGGCGCTTTCCGGGATGGACTTTAGCTCTCGCGCCGAATTTTGTTTTATGGCTTCAATCGACGGGTGCCACGAAGGGGCAATTTTAGTTTTGGGAAGAGAAAAAAGTCGAAAAAGGAGGAGCCAAATCCGGCGAATACGGTGGTTGCTGAAGCACGTTTGTTGAGTTTTTGGCGAGAAAGTCAGTCACAATCGTAGCTCGGTGAGAAGGCGCGTTATCGTCATGCAAAATCCATGAGTTGTTAGCACACAAATTTGGCTGCTTCTTACGAATACGCTCACGCAAACGTTTCATAACGCCTAGGTAATACTCCTTGTTTACCGTCTGACCCTCTGGAACGAATTCGTAGTGCACCACGCAACGGATATCGAAGAAAACAATGAGCATCACTTTCATTTTCGAGCGGCTTTGGCATGGTTTTTTCGGTTTCGGCTCATTTTTTGCCACCCATTCCGATGATTGCTGGCTTGTTTGCGTATCGTACTCGTAGACCCAGGTCTCATCACCAGTTTAATGCGTTCCATGAATGTAGAATCGGAATTACAGCGATCCAGCATGTCTGAAGCAACCTGTTCGCGATGACGTTTTTGAAGAAAATTCGGGTCTTTCGGTACGAGTCGTGCGGCCACCTTTCTCATGCCCAAAATATCAATCAAAATCGTACGTGCGGACTCGTGGGATATCTTAAGATCATGTGCTATCTCTCTCAAGCTGGTACGACGGTTTTCCAGCACCCTTTCCTTAATTTTATCGACGTTATCTTCGATCGAAGCCGTCGATGGGCGTCCACTTCACGACCGTCCTTGAAGGCTCTGTACGACTGATATGCACGAGTTTTCGATAGAGCGTTATCACCAAAGGCCTTTTGCAACATTTTCAATGCATCGGCACACGAAAATTCATTTGCAACACAAAACTTTAAACAAATTCTTTGCTCAACGTAATCACCCATAGTAAAAATCGGCACGCACTCTGACATCGACTGACTTAATCAGCTGTTGCAAACACACTAGTTGACAGATCCCGCTCAAGCTTGGCATAGTAATTAAGGATAGTGGTACCAACCTAGGAAAAAAAAATTTTACCTGCCTCATTGCCCCGCCAGATTTAAATCGATAATTCCCGGTACTTTCTTGACAGAATGTATATTTCTCGTAGAACTGATTTGGTGATCGTTTCTATGAGAGGTGGAGAGATCGATAGGTAACAGGCCTAAGGCCTAATATAAGAGTAAGAAGAAGAAAAAGAGT
This sequence comes from Megalocaria dilatata, assembly GCA_034642435.1. NCBI lineage: Eukaryota > Metazoa > Arthropoda > Insecta > Coleoptera > Coccinellidae > Megalocaria > Megalocaria dilatata. The sequence goes on along the minus strand of CM067856.1, from coordinate 73,479,710 downwards.
TCACTTTTCCGGTAGGGAGAATATTCTTGTCCCCTGAAAACATCGCATCTATTTTCCCAACTCTCCGTACACATACAAGCATTCTCGGAGTTCAATAGGACAAACGACGCCATCCTGTTTTCTCATTTCGTTGGCAGTGAGAGCTAGGCCATAATAAGCGGTGATCTCTTACCACACGATGCGACGTTAGGACGACTCCAACTGCCTGCACAACTTTCAAAATTGAAATAGTTTTCTACTTCTGTGCCTGAGAACCGTTAGCGTAATGTCCTTTTCTTTCTCTTTTGAAATGGAATCCATTACAACAATGGCTGCACTCTATTTTGATCCATATGCTGATATGATTCAGTTATATGAATGATTATTGTCTTTCCACGGTAATGATGGATGATATATCATAGCTATGAAGAGAAAATGGAATTCAAAAAAGTGAATGGTTGGTGGAAAATTAGGAAAATCAGTTTATTTATATTTTCAAAGTACATATGCGGTTCTCAGCCAAAATTCAGATGTTGTGAATCCTTGTTAATTCTACTGACTCTAATTATGAATGAATAAAATTATTTTCCTCACGGATCTATTTGCTGAATGTCCACATAGTTTAAATACACATGTGCTGATGATAGAGGAATATTCTAAATAGTCGAAGCTTATCAGTTTGAACTTTGAATTGTGTTGGCCTTTACTTGATAGAAATCCATCACACTAATTGAATAACACGCATGTAATAGGTTGGAGGAGAAGAAATCCATTATATTTTCGGTAGATCAATGTAGTGATCGATATCTAGCAGAGTATCGATCAAACATTTTCAGTAATATAAATATTTTAAAAAATTTTAAACAATTTTAAAAAATTAGCCTTCTACATATTTAACTCCAAAAGATTATATTCAATGATTATAACTTCTGAAAATAAATTAAACTAATGTCGTATAAGTACCACTTATATCATGACATAAAATAAACATTCATTATAAGATATCCAAATGGTATAACAAAATCCAATAAATAAAAATTATTAACTAAAATCCTATAAATTAAACATTTTGAATAGACAAAATTTTGTTTCTGCTTATCAATCCTATGAAAACCAATATCTTTCAAGAATATCCAACATAATCCTGGGAATTTTATCACAAAACTATCTTACTTAGACTATTCAATATTATTGGATATCTAACCAAGGTACTTTATACAAAAACTCAAGATATGCAAAACATTATTGAAAAACAAGTTTTAAAATCGACTTTGCTCATCAGTATTCAAATATTCATATTCAATAAATATAAAATCAATTAATAACACATATTTAAACTTACCCTTCGTCTTCGAGAAAAAGTTCTATTTAAAAATGAGAATCTTGAATAGGTATCCAATACAGACAGAAATATCTCTGTGGTTTAACCTGATCTAGAAGATTGAAGGATAAATTTAATGGCCTTTGTTATAACACAAGGACTCTCTTTATGAATGTTTGGGTAAACCATATAATTATATATTATAAATAAAATAACGTAAATAGAGGTCATTCTTGATAGAAGGAATATAAAATAATATAAATATTTTAAAAAATTTTAAAAAATTAGCCTTCTACATATTTAACTCCAAAAGATTATATTCAATGATTATAACTTCTGAAAATAAATTAAACTAATGTCGTATAAGTACCACTTATATCATGACATAAAATAAACATTCATTATAAGATATCCAAATGGTATAACAAAATCCAATAAATAAAAATTATTAACTAAAATCCTATAAATTAAACATTTTGAATAGACAAAATTTTGTTTCTGCTTATCAATCCTATGAAAACCAATATCTTTCAAGAATATCCAACATAATCCTGGGAATTTTATCACAAAACTATCTTACTTAGACTATTCAATATTATTGGATATCTAACCAAGGTACTTTATACAAAAACTCAAGATATGCAAAACATTATTGAAAAACAAGTTTTAAAATCGACTTTGCTCATCAGTATTCAAATATTCATATTCAATAAATATAAAATCAATTAATAACACATATTTAAACTTACCCTTCGTCTTCGAGAAAAAGTTCTATTTAAAAATGAGAATCTTGAATAGGTATCCAATACAGACAGAAATATCTCTGTGGTTTAACCTGATCTAGAAGATTGAAGGATAAATTTAATGGCCTTTGTTATAACACAAGGACTCTCTTTATGAATGTTTGGGTAAACCATATAATTATATATTATAAATAAAATAACGTAAATAGAGGTCATTCTTGATAGAAGGAATATAAAATAATATAAATATTTTAAAAAATTTTAAACAATTTTAAAAAATTAGCCTTCTACATATTTAACTCCAAAAGATTATATTCAATGATTATAACTTCTGAAAATAAATTAAACTAATGTCGTATAAGTACCACTTATATCATGACATAAAATAAACATTCATTATAAGATATCCAAATGGTATAACAAAATCCAATAAATAAAAATTATTAACTAAAATCCTATAAATTAAACATTTTGAATAGACAAAATTTTGTTTCTGCTTATCAATCCTATGAAAACCAATATCTTTCAAGAATATCCAACATAATCCTGGGAATTTTATCACAAAACTATCTTACTTAGACTATTCAATATTATTGGATATCTAACCAAGGTACTTTATACAAAAACTCAAGATATGCAAAACATTATTGAAAAACAAGTTTTAAAATCGACTTTGCTCATCAGTATTCAAATATTCATATTCAATAAATATAAAATCAATTAATAACACATATTTAAACTTACCCTTCGTCTTCGAGAAAAAGTTCTATTTAAAAATGAGAATCTTGAATAGGTATCCAATACAGACAGAAATATCTCTGTGGTTTAACCTGATCTAGAAGATTGAAGGATAAATTTAATGGCCTTTGTTATAACACAAGGACTCTCTTTATGAATGTTTGGGTAAACCATATAATTATATATTATAAATAAAATAACGTAAATAGAGGTCATTCTTGATAGAAGGAATATAAAATAATATAAATATTTTAAAAAATTTTAAACAATTTTAAAAAATTTAGCCTTCTACATATTTAACTCCAAAAGATTATATTCAATGATTATAACTTCTGAAAATAAATTAAACTAATGTCGTATAAGTACCACTTATATCATGACATAAAATAAACATTCATTATAAGATATCCAAATGGTATAACAAAATCCAATAAATAAAAATTATTAACTAAAATCCTATAAATTAAACATTTTGAATAGACAAAATTTTGTTTCTGCTTATCAATCCTATGAAAACCAATATCTTTCAAGAATATCCAACATAATCCTGGGAATTTTATCACAAAACTATCTTACTTAGACTATTCAATATTATTGGATATCTAACCAAGGTACTTTATACAAAAACTCAAGATATGCAAAACATTATTGAAAAACAAGTTTTAAAATCGACTTTGCTCATCAGTATTCAAATATTCATATTCAATAAATATAAAATCAATTAATAACACATATTTAAACTTACCCTTCGTCTTCGAGAAAAAGTTCTATTTAAAAATGAGAATCTTGAATAGGTATCCAATACAGACAGAAATATCTCTGTGGTTTAACCTGATCTAGAAGATTGAAGGATAAATTTAATGGCCTTTGTTATAACACAAGGACTCTCTTTATGAATGTTTGGGTAAACCATATAATTATATATTATAAATAAAATAACGTAAATAGAGGTCATTCTTGATAGAAGGAATATAAAATAATATAAATATTTTAAAAAATTTTAAACAATTTTAAAAAATTAGCCTTCTACATATTTAACTCCAAAAGATTATATTCAATGATTATAACTTCTGAAAATAAATTAAACTAATGTCGTATAAGTACCACTTATATCATGACATAAAATAAACATTCATTATAAGATATCCAAATGGTATAACAAAATCCAATAAATAAAAATTATTAACTAAAATCCTATAAATTAAACATTTTGAATAGACAAAATTTTGTTTCTGCTTATCAATCCTATGAAAACCAATATCTTTCAAGAATATCCAACATAATCCTGGGAATTTTATCACAAAACTATCTTACTTAGACTATTCAATATTATTGGATATCTAACCAAGGTACTTTATACAAAAACTCAAGATATGCAAAACATTATTGAAAAACAAGTTTTAAAATCGACTTTGCTCATCAGTATTCAAATATTCATATTCAATAAATATAAAATCAATTAATAACACATATTTAAACTTACCCTTCGTCTTCGAGAAAAAGTTCTATTTAAAAATGAGAATCTTGAATAGGTATCCAATACAGACAGAAACGTTTTCAGATTTATGCTCATTTCACACTCCTCTTCGCTAAAATTCTTTTGCTGTATTTTTTGGTCCATTCATTTTTGAGTTAGAGGGTGTTAAAAATGGAAGGCAGCAAAGGGAAAATGTGGTACAATTCACAGTTTTTCTTTGATAAAGACATAAATGCGGCTGAAATTGTGGAGTTTATCACGTGCAATTTTGATTTCATCGATTCCGTTCAGGTATTTTTGATGTTGAAGATGCACCTCGCACCTGTTAGCCCGCCGTAGAAAATTTTGATAAAATCACAGAAATAATCCAAGTTGACCTTCATGTTAGTAGTCGTAGCATCATCGAGGAGTTGAAGATCGACCATAAGATAATTTTAAACCCTTTGAGCGAAGCTTGATACAAACAGAAGCTTGATGTTTGGGAACCACACAAATTGACACTAACAAACATGATGGATCGAATTTCCATCTTTGAAGCCTTGGCCAAACGGAATAAAATAGACCCACCGGGTCATATAAGACAATATTGAGCGAAAACCATCGTAGTAAAAGCGCGGTGAAGAAGCTCAAACGGTGGCAAAACCAGGTTCGTTCTACTGTGCATTTGATAGGAATGGAAAAGAATAATTCGCTTCCATATTGGTACTTAATTTGTATCTCTACTGTCAACAACTGCACCGTTCGATGCTAGCGTTGGACCAGAAACAGCCAGAATTGATCCACAGAAGAGGTGTTGTGTTCCATCAGGCTAACGTCAAGCCACACACGTCTGTTGTTTATGTTAAGAGTAGCATAAGAAAGATAAGTTTATGTTTCTATGATGGTTTTCATCTCTGTGGCATTCTGTGTTCTAACCTATAATAGTTGACAATGAGAGCGAGTATCGAATGTGAAACGAATGGAGTATTCTAGTTTGGTTATAATAACTAAATTTATAGTTGTTATCAAGTTTCATTAAATAAATCACGCTCCATCGAAGTGTATACTTCTCATCAACCCCTCCACAATTTGACAAATTTTTCTTCTTACATGTAACCTAGCAAAGAAATTATTTTTTCTTATTGAATTCGAGCAATTGACTTAGTTTGGATATATCCGGCTCTTGATCACATGAACTAACATATATTATATTTATAAATTTCTTTATCATGAATATCTTGTACAAAATTTACATTAATAGATATATGCTTAAGTTTGTTCTCGTACTGATTTTGATTAACGATGTGAATAACACTTTGATTATCTTCATATATCTGAGATGGTATTAAATATTCTACCTAAATCTAATAACAAATTTTGTATCCACAATATTTCGGTAATAGTTATACTATTACCAATAAACTGCTTCACATGAGGATAATACTACACCTCTTTGTTTTCGTGATACCCATTGAATTGTATTACCATAAACTTTAACGACAAATCCCGAAGTAGATTTCCAATCATAAGCTTCATTAGCCTAATTGGCATCAAAAAAGGCTTGTAAAATATTGTTTCACGAAAAAGCTTTATACATTAATTTTAGATTTGTTGTCCGCTTAATGTATCTCAGAATTCTTTTCAAATATTTCCAGAGTAAAGTACTGGGTTTCGGCTGATATCTACTTGGATACGATATTGCAAAACATGTATCAGCTCGAGAAGTTACAGATAGGTACATCAAAATTCCAATAATAATAATTCTAAACGGCTTATCATAAATTAAATCCTGTAAAGAACTTTTTTCTGAATTAATGTTACAATCAATATCTAACTTAGGTTCCAGTTCCATTGGTGTGAATTTTCCAAGACAATTATCTATATTAAACTTAATTAATAATCTCTCAATGAAACTTGTTCGACTTAATTCAAGAATTTGATTCTGCATATCTCTCTTAATCTTTAAGCCTAAAAAATAACTTACTTCACCTATATATTTCATTCTAAAGGCTTTAAAATAATGAGAAGAAGTTTTTGACTTAATAGAGGAAATATTACAAAATTTGAATATCGAAACAAATTTAATCTGTTAGTCTCCTTTAATTTTAATTCAAAAATATTTCATTAAAAAATTTTTTGAATTGAATTAATATCTTATAAGCACAGCTTATATTTAATAGACGTATAAAATCAAAACTCAATATACAATATCCAATGGAATAAATAACCAAACAGATATACATTGTCAATTATATATATTTTCAAAATGTGAAGTAGGACCGACGAAGGCCTTATCGAAATTCTAATTGTTTTTTGAAGATATAATGCATGTTTTGAGATTCATAACAATCTGCCGCCTGACAAAATATCACGGTATCGTCAGCGAATCCAACAATGTCTCCTACAGTATCCAAGTTGAACAGAGTATCAACAAATATGTTGAATAGTATAGTTCCTAATACCGTACCTTGGGGAATACCGTATTCCACTATTTCAGAACCGCTTGTTACTCACACTTGTTTACATCCTTAATTCTCACATTCTGAACTCTACCTGTCAAATAACTACTGAATAGATCCAGTGGTGTACCTCTTACCGCTATGTCTTCCAAAGAGTCCAACAAGAGCGAGTGACTCGCCGTATCAAACGCCTTCGTCAGATCCAGAAACTACACAAACAGACCTTTGAGGAATTGAGCGAAGAATACACTTTTGATTGCAAAGCAAGGATCGCATCTTCAGTTGAGGTATTTTTTCGAAAACCGTATTGACATTTTGAGAGAATAGAATATTTCTTCAAGTATGTCTTGAATGAATCAATTTTTCAAATAACGGTGTGTGATCAAGGAAATAATAACAAGGAATAACAATGGATTTTTTTAATTCGGTCGGCCATACCTCCTTCTACATACACGTGTTAAACATTATTCGAGAAGAGCCAACATTTTGCGTGAGATCTTTTTGTGTGTTTCTGTATTTATATTATCTGCACCTGGTGATTTTCTGCCTTCAAGTTTTTTAATAACACAGTTCAATTCTTCACAATTAGTAGGAAACCAAACAAATGAATTTATATTCCGTTTTTTTTGAGTGAGTATGTAGAATTTTGTTTTACCTTACTCGCAAATTTCTTTCCCAGATTTGAAAATACCTTGTTAAAGGTATTTGCCATTTTGAATGAGTCAGTCAAGATATTACCATTATCGGACTGTAGTGAATCAATTTTTGCAATGTTTAATTTTGATTTACTTATTTATATCATTCACTATCTTCCACAACTCTGGTTTGCTATTTACACTGCTATCAATTTTGTTTTTGTAATAACTTAATTCTGCTTTTTGTATGAGAGAGTTCAATTTATTTCTATATTTTTGATATTCTGACATTAGGTTCAAATCATTTGGATTCTTTGCAATGCTTTTCTATACATAGCGTTTTTTCTATTCACACGGAAGACCATCGGTGATTCATGGAGTAAGCATAATATGCGTTGTATGTATTTTTTATTGTAAGAATATTCCATAATTTAATATGAGAGAATCTGCATAAAATCAGTTACCGCCTTGTTTACATCGATAGCCGCATAATATTAAGGATTTTCCCTTAACATAGATCTCAACTTTGGTGATCTTTATAATATATAATTAGTTAGCATTAATAGGAATTAATACGTTCTGTGATAAAGTTGTATAAATTAAATACCAAACATTCGAAAGGTATTCCAAACGTTATTTGAAACCTCCTAAAATCACAGTCAAGAGGTTAAATTCTCCAACCCGAGCCTAATGTAAGAAGCTTATGTTCAAACCATTTATTTTAAAATGTCTTCCTCTTCGCTGATTTTCATGTACCGCCAGTGAAGTAAGTGAGTGTTCCCTTCCACGAAACTATAATTGATACGGTGGTGCACAATGTGTGTCGGGGATTAATAGCATGTAATTACATATAATGCCTAGTTCCGTACAGCAAGTAATTAGCAGAAAATAAAGCATGCTCAAGAAAATTCACATATTATATCGTTTTGTCTGCGAAAATTACCACTCTATGCTCTCCTATTCCCCACGCAGAATTTAATTATCATTATCAAGCAAGCGGCTGCTTTGAAGTTGTAGAATATAACGGCTCTCCTTATCAGAGAAAAATTCCAACAGAGTTGACATGATATATGCTCGGGCGTAGGCATGGAAATTATTCCGTATATTACACAGAGATGAGTGCGGTTGTGTTTCTGAAATGGACTCGTGTCGAGCTTCCGGAATTGCTGTGTGTATTGTTTGAGAACGAGTGCAAGCAACTCGTGAAATGGGATTTTGAAATTGAATTCCATTGAAAAATCAAGTGTGCGCGATGCAAGTGCTCAACGCATGCCCTTTGAAGACGAATATCAGCATATTATGCCACAGAGATCCTATTTCGGCTTTTCGGCGTGTTAACTGTGGAATATATTCACTGTAAAAATACTACTGAAGGACGATATTTCATTAACTGTTTTCAGTGTGGAATACTAGAGTTAATGACGCGCTTGTATTTCAAGCAGGGTGTCCTAAACTCTGGCATTTGACCGATTTTATTGGGATAAATTGATTCGACTGATCTGTAGTAAATATCATCAATAAGTAGTATGAGCTATGGTAATACAAAGGACATTGCAACATACATATGTAAAACAATCGTTTACTCAAATAAGCCTGGTTAATTTTTTGTGTATTGCTGAGACATGAGTAGCAGACATACGCACGTTTCGAAAGTTGTTGCTTTATCGCGAATGCCCTGTAATGTCCAACGACTACAAATATGCCACGCACCAATATTCGCTCTGCACAGGAACACCAAGGTGTTTGTCATACACTACTGCCATCTAGAGCACGCAAATATACATACACAACATACCTTGGTGAGCTGATTCAAGCGAAGAACTGTATTCTCAATTTTTTCTAGCGTGACGAATGCAGAAATACAGAAAAAATGAAAATATAATTCTCTGCTTGAACGGGCTCGCTAGGGTATGTCGTGTATGTACACTTGCGTGTTCTTCATGATACTATTGCATGACAAATACCTTGCTATTCATATGCAGAGTGAATATAGGTACGTGTCGTTGTATATTGCAGGGCACTTACGAGAAAGCAACAACTTTGGAAACTTGCACATGTCTGCTAATTATGTCCCAGCTATCAACAAAAACTAATCGGGCTTGTTTGAGTTTACAATTGTTTTACAGATGTATGTTGCACTGTCTCGATTTGTAGAACTTTCTATTAACTTAGCTCATACTCCTTATCGATGTTTTTTTTTTGTTGATGATTCTATAGTGGCAGCATCTGTTGATTTCATTAAAATGTCCACTTCATAGTAAACACTATTCACAAATCACAAAAATAGTACAGTTTCCAAGCCATACCAGGGAAATATGGGAGTTATTCAAACAAATTAAAAATATTATTGAGTCGCTTACAGTGATAGCCTTATGGGATGGTGCAAAATTCACGAATGTTCGTTCCAAAAGTCAAGTCTGTTTCGACTAACTTTCTTCGCTGTTGGTGCAACATTAACCCACACAGTTTCATAAAATCTGCTTGGGACAGCAGAAGCATTTTTCTTGGAGGTCAAGAATTCAGTAAGCGTTCCTGTGAACTATACAAAAAACAAGAAATAAGTAAAAATATACAATTCGCTCACTTACTATGCTAAACTTTCACTATGAATGAAAAAAGTTCTCAACAACATGAACATATACAGAACCAACAATTTTAGTTACGATGTAAAAGGAACGCGTCTTGTGAGAAACTCACAATAATAAATCGAAATCAACCGATATATTTGTACTATTCAATTAAAGAATACAAAATTGAATGTAACATAAAAAATATTATGTAAATAAACTAACATATCAACGTCGTGTTTCAATAAAATGGTGAAAAGCACTGACGTTAAGTCAGGGCTTGATCGACATTAATTTCACGTGAAAATACGTACCTTTTACATTATTAATTACTTTCGAATGGATAATTTTCGTTTCAATTAGTATTGTTGTAGTATTACTTCAGATTTATCAATGCATTCTTTACTAAATGAATACATTTCGTGTCTAAGCAATATTATCTAACGTTTTCACAAAAACAATCATGAAATTTGATGGAATCGCTTTTCTCATTCAGAGAAATTAATCTGCATTGTTGTAATTATAACACCTTTAGTTTTCATAACTTCTCTACGATAATTGTCTTTTTTTTCAGATGTCAAATGATTAAAACAATTCAAAATGAACCGCTATATTCCGAAAATATTTCCATATGAGTCTCAATACGTTATTTGTTAACTCGGGAATTCCTGATAATGAATCCTGATTCAGGAATCAGTTGAAAACCAGATAAACTCCTATGCTATACAGGTTTTCTATGAGCTCTATGACAAACTCTGGCAAATGATAGCTGAGTTTATTTTAATTTTTTTTTTCATGAACATACTTTCGATTAATTTACATTTAGAAGATGAAAGTATTTGAGAAAATAGAAATAGAGTGACAAACGGAAATATTCAATGATATGGCAACGTGTGTTATTCCAATTATGCATTTGACACTTGGAGTATGTTCTGAATAAACAATGCACCCTTTCTCAACTCAGGAGTATGCAGATATTATGTTTCTTTAGGGTATTCTAATTGAAACTGCAGAGAAGCAGCTCGGGAATGCCAAAGAAAGTATCCAAATATACACCAATTTGCCCACGCAGTATTTAGTCCATCATTCTGAAGACTCCGAAAAATAGGTGTAGCGAACGACTTCTTCGCTCCCCGTCCGGAAACCTGCCTTGCGTATAGATAGAGGACCCGACCAGTCATAAGAACCGTGACTAACCGTCCCCGCTAGGTTCAAATAGAGTAAGGCAATGCGTTTGAAAATCAGCGTTCCAAGCGGACGCATGGTCACCGGCGTAACAGGCAGAGCCTACGCATCAAGCCTGTCTGATGAGTTTCAGATGCGCATGCTCGGAAACGAAACGCCATCTCCCGAACTAAGAGGTGGAAGCTCCCTCGCAACATCCGCATTCATTCGAGAGCTTCATTGGTGAACCCGACGTGATTGGGAGGGTTTGCTTTAAGACCATTTATTAGATGGCCCTAATTGTCCCTATCCAGTATTCCGAGATGGCCCTCTTTCCTTTCGTTCCACAGATCCCCGCTGGAGATGGCACCGCGACCAGCCCAGCGGCGGACTGTATCCTTGCCTGCACCCAACGTCCTATCCCGTGACCTTATTGACGCTCACTGGAGGGGGAGTGTGTAGCGAACGACTTCTTCGCTCCCCGACCGGAAACCTGCCTTGATCTATTGTAGTTTGACCGGCGTATCGATAGAGGACCCGACCAGTCATAAGAATCGTGACTAACCGTCCCCGCCAGGTTCAAATAGAGTAAGGCAATGCGTTTGAAAATCAGCGTTCCAAGCGGACGCATGGTCACCGGCGTAACAGGCAGAGCCTGCGAATCAAGCCTGTCTGATGAGTTTCAGATGCGCATGCTCGGAAACGAAACGCCGTCTCCCTAAGTAAGAGGTGGAAGCTCACTCGCAACATCCGCATTCATTCGAGAGCTTCATAGGTAATACTGCTGCAAAAAGCCATTCGCCCGAATGAAGTGAATATAAAAATGTATAAGAAGCTATTCTTGGTAACTTTTCGATTAGTGTTGGGTATGTAACTACTAGAATTCATTTATCACAGAATTTCATATGCTGTATCTGTAAACAGAGAGATATTGCATCCATTTCGTGTAATCAATATAGGTATCTATGGAATTTTGTCGATTCTTACTTTAAACAACTTGTACGACAAAATAGACTTTTTTCGCTTCGCTTGTCATGTGGTCTGACCAATTTTATTTTACTAGGGGCGGTATCGGTAACGAATATGAGTCGGCATTGCAAAATTCACATTCCAAGACGTTGCCAGCAACGTTCTAATGTCAATACTCGGGGTGCAATTTTTAACTACGAGTTGATGCGATCACATGTTATCGATGTTTTCGAATTTTTTTTAACATAACATTTTCGAGTTCATTAATGATATTGAGCTCAACATTTTTGGAAATATGTGGTATCAGCACGATAGTGCACCACCATATACGGGATATCCCAGAAATCAACGTCAAGCCGGAATTGGGTGACGGTCTTTTTACTCCTCTTGCCACAAATATGCCATTTTATGGTGCGTTTGAAATAATATCCAGTGGAACTTTTAAGTTTCCAATTAAATTAAGATTTACAAGGAAATTCCACTACACATTTATAGCAGCATGTGCTACCAACAAGATGGCTATCCAGCGTGTTATGCTGCCACAGTAGGAGAGTTCATCAGTCAAGAATACTCCGATAGATGGATTGGGAGGGGTGGTACGATATCGTGGCCAGCCTATTCACTTGATATGAACCCAATAGACTTCTTTTGCTAGAATACGATAAAGGTCAAAGTGTATTCCAAATCGATCCAAGATTTGGAGGAGCTGCGTCGAAGACTTGCCGAAGACATCGCCTTAAGAAGATACTCGTCTTATTACGATCATTTTTAAGAGATGTAGAGCTTGCATTGCAGTAGATGGTGACATTTCGAACATTTGCTGTGAAAATTCTCTTACTGTGGCAGCATAATGCGCTTTATTTTAATTATTATAATTAATATAAAATAAATAGATAAAATTTTAACAGAAGTGGATAAATGCTGAGAACAGGAAATTTCCAAAGAAATTGTCTACAATTTCGGCAAGAATTTCATCAAGTGTTATACCATTTTGAAATACTCACTAAATGCACCAAATTTTTATTTTGAAAATTGAAAAATTTTTCTTTTTCATTCCAGCTGGAGTAGCTGATTTAGAAATTTTGATAACTATTTGAAAAGCATCATCAAGGCTTATATAATAAAAAAAAATATTTGGGAAAAGTACAGAGTCGAGGCAACAGGAGTTAGACGACCGTCACAGGGTGTTGAATTCTCGGAATTTTTTTAATGCCTTTCATTTTGAAGGCATGCCATATTCTCTTCTGAGACAAGGAGTTGCTTGAGTAAATGAACATTTTCTGAATAAATGGATAGGTCAAGGATCGCCAACAGCATGGCCATCTTGTTCGCCGAATCTTAACCCTTTAGATTCTGATTTTTCTGATTTATGGGGGCATATGAAGCAGCTTGTTGAAATATTAAAATCAAATCTCATCGAAAATTACTAGATAGCATTCATTATGCAGCTAACCAGATAGAAAACTACCAAAATCTCATTCGTCGTGTAACGGTATCTTTAGTTCGTCGATGTGAGGCTTGCATTCAAGCCAAAGGTAGACATTTCGAAAAATTTACATAATCTAAAGATTTGTTATTTCCATTCATGATAATTTTCATCATTAATATAATAGTTGAGGAGAATTGATGAAATATTCATAGTTTAAACATAATTCTGACTTAAAGGGGAAGATATAGTTTTTCTAATTTTATCTTCTGAACGTAACAGAATTCGAGCCATACTCATAGGTACCAATGTTGAGAATAAGCAGAGCTATATGCCACAGTTTGTCATTTAGCTTATATGACATTCTGTATACCAACCAATTGGATAAAAAAGACATAAAGGTAGAATTATGCTCACTAGAGATAAGAATATGATTGGAGCAGGCATCAAGCATATTTATTCGATTTTAATATGATAAGAAATTAAGAGGACTAGATATAAAGACTCATTTTCGTCCTTTCGCAGATATAAGTTTCAGTTATTAGTTTTACTCTTGAAAAGATATAAATTTTAGGTTATGAAAGTTTTTAGTGTCAAAGTTTCAATGTCTTGGCATCAATAAAATATCAAATAAATTGAAATAAGGTTATTCTGATTTTCACAAATTTTTATTGTTAAACTCACAACAATTGTTTCGCTATCACAGTAGCATCATCAGGCAAGATCACATTTTGAATAACTAAGCTTGTTTCCGAAATCCGTGGCTATTTATATTACAGTAACTACAATAAATTTTTATTGGGCACTAAAACCCAAAAAAGGGTCCCTGCAAATTCCAGCTTATCTGAATATATTTAACAGAGGTGAGCTATTTAAATCTATTTGTTCGTTAAGTAATATTCCAATTTTATTATGTTTATTTATCTCTAGGGATTCTAACAGATTTAAGGCATAACTTTTGCTTTCCATATGTAGAATTTCAAAGTTATGGTTGAAAGTATGTCCTGTTTCTAAAAAATGGTTGGAATATGTAGAATTGCTTTTATTATTGAGGAAACTCTTCAAATGTTCACACATCCTATGACGGAAAGTTCTTCCAGTTTGACCTATGTAAATTTTAGGGCAATCACCGCAGGTTAACTTATAAACCCCAGATTTATCATCCTTATGTGTGTAGTCTTTATTATTTTTGATAAATTTACTCAAGTTTGAATTAGTTTTAAATGAAGTTCTCAAATTATATTTATTTTTGAGGTATGTAGCAATTTTCTCAGAAATACCTTTAGTGTAATTTAAGGAAATGTATTTAAAATTTTCTTTTATATTAGGAAACACCATATTTAAAGCTATTTTATTATTTTTATTCATCAATAATTTGTCTATCAACTTTGGATCATATTCATTATTAAAAGCTATTTGTTTAATTATGTTAAGTTCTGAAATATAATTTTCTCGATTCATGGGAATATTAACTAATTAACTAAATTCATGGGAATATTAACTAATTAACTAATCATACAATTAAATGCTGATAATTTTTGATTTAGAGGATGATTTGATTTATTGTGTATAATAGAATCCGTATAGGTTGGTTTGTGAAATATTGAAAAATCATGTGAACTATTTATTCGAGTAACAGTTAAATCAAGAAAATTAATAGAATTATTAAGTTCGGTTTCCATAGTGAATTTAACTGAAGGATGTATTTCACTGATGAATAAAAAGAATTTTTTCAAAAGTCTGTCTGTACCTGTGAAGCAACAGATAAATCGTCTACATATCTATACCAATATAAAAAAAGTATTTCTTAAGGGGATTTTGGTGAATTTTAGTTTCAATATTGTCCATGAATATTTATGCTAATAAAGGACTTAAGGGATTTCCCATAATCAAACCGTTTTCAGATTTATAAATTTTATTTTTAAATTGAAAATAATTTTGTCTAGTGCAAATATCTAGACATTCTAAAATATCTTCTTTGATAATTGTATTTCATCTGTTGTTGATTAATAGATTATCTACTAGTTTGATTGTTTCGTTTGGTGGTATACTTGGAAATAAATTTTGTACGTCAAATGAAATGAATTTAGCATTATGAGGTAAGTGGATATTCTTTATTTTGTTTATTAGCTGTAGTGAATTTTTTATCGAGTATTTAGCTTGGAATTTAGTTTCTTTTAAAATAATCTGAATAAGTTCTTTCGAAAGTTTAAATGAAGGTGCACTAACGAACGAAACAACCGGTCTAATAGGATGATCTTCCTTGTGTAATTCAATCAAAGAATACATTTTTGGAGGTTGTGGATTCATTAAAATTAGTTTATTTTTTGGGGTATTCCGAAAAAGACTGGATTCCGGGGTTATTAGGGATTTAATTTGTTTTTGGAAAATTGTCGTTGGATTGTGTTTGATTAATTGAAAATTATTTAATTCTAGGAAAGTAACTGATTGGCTAATATAATCACTTTCCGTTAAAGCAATAATAGTGTTACCTTTATCGGCTCCGGTGAAAATTAAATTATTTTCCGTGATTTTCTGATTTATAGTTTTAATAGTTTTATATTCTTCTTTCATTCTGGAATTTCTAATAGGTAATTTATGATGGTTTGTAATCATATTGGTAATAATATGTTTGTCGATATTTGTGTTCTTGTAATTTTTAAGTGCTAGTTCTGAACCTATTGCTACATATTCTAAGTCGTTTTTGTTATTTGAATTAATATTATATTTGAATCCTTTATTCAAAAGATTAATTTTTGTTTCATTAAATTCTGTTCCGGAAAGATTTTTGAATATAGGGTAAAATATGTGTTTTGAAATTTTTTTTGATTTTGTTGAAATTTTTTTGTTTTTATGAATTTTATCTGATAGCAATTTGGTTATTTTCTTCTTCTGAGTCAAGAATTTTTTATATATAATAATAGCGACTTTTTCTCTTGCATTTTGATCTATAGAATCAAAGATGATATTATGGAGTCTATAAGTTAATTCTGAGTGTATTACCTTAAGATATACGTTGTGGGCATCTCGTTTGGCATATTCTCTCTTCATGTCTCCTTTTAACCAGATCTTCATTTCATATATTCGTCCCTTGTCAGCGGTAGTACTTTTATTCTTCGTTCTTAATGTTATGTATTTCGGGAACACATTTAGTTTCAAACATTTGGTATAGAACCAAATGTTTTGTTAATTAATATTGCACCTTATTAGGAGCTTATAATACCATAGGACTAAAAAACTGATTTCAGCTTGTCTTAAATATTGAATTGTAACAGTCCTTACTTGGTGAAAATCCATATTAAATAATTTGAAATAAGGCTATTCTGATTTTCACAAATTTTTATTGTTAAACTCACAACAATTGTTTCGCTATCACAGTAGCATCATCTTGCCTGATGATGCTACTGTGATAGCGAAACAATTGTTGTGAGTTTAACAATAAAAATTTGTGAAAATCAGAATAACCTTATTTCAAATTATTTAATATGGATTTTCACCAAGTAAGGACTGTTACAGTTCAATAAAATATCAGATCGATAAGCTGTTACACTCGATTAGTAGATGAAGGGATTAAGGTTGGAACTCTGGAAACATGTTTTCCCCTTTCGATTTTTCGACCAATAGATTATTCTGAGAATAATTAAATGGTTACTAATGATATAACAACCGACCATAAATATCAATGATTAATTACCCTAAAACTCCAAATATTATGATAGTGCTTTTGGGACTTTCTTTGAAATGAAGTTGTTAATGTTATTTTTCAGAAATATAATACCGCCTTCCGGTTTTATTGTTTACTTGAAATATCACATTTGTTACACGTTTGTAATGTGTAACGAAAAAATTTCACAAATTTTTTGAAAAACTAATCGAATTTTGATTTAAGAGAGTCTGATGAATCTTTCTCGAAGAGGAGATAATTTTGCCGCTATGAATCCCCTAATTATTTCGTGATAGAATCCAATTAATTTCCTTCAGGATCAGTTGTCCTCTCCAATCAAAATTAACCAATCATTCGGCAACGAGGAGGGTACGTGGAATCGGGACATAAATCGTTTTTGACTAGTCACTAGATAAAATAATAAGGCAGTAAATTGCTAAAAGTCCAACTAAATGAAATACTGCAACCATCAATTCGGCTCGACCTTCCCGTTATTGAATTCCCGCTTTGCGGAGCTGTGAAATTGAGCACGGCTTTCGACTTGTTTCCATTCAGCTATTTAACAGAAATGTGCTAATTAATCGAGGAACAGGTGTGAACGTCACTTCTGAAATAATCAAGAGGGGCTGTTTCATCAGAGTACGAAGAATGGATTTTCAATTTATTTCGCTTCTCATCGACTACATCTGGCATGATAAATTCTAAGGTTGATGCTTTTCCTATTAGACATGCTGTTTGGCGGATAAATTAATGCATATTTTTTATATCATACAGATTTATTCTGTTAACCTCCTACAGATTTTAATCGAAACCTTTTCAGAATTGAATTAAATAAATGTCTTAGAGAACACAATTTCCATTTAGTAGACATATAGAATTTACAATCACTTCAGTGTACCAAAAAGAATAAAAGAATTTCCAGAAATATAAATTATTAATTAGAAAAATTAAATAAACACTTGAGGGATACAACATTTTTGTCGTTCGTATCTTATAATATGAAAACCAAATCCCTTTCCAATAATGCATAATATAATCTAAGAACTTCCTCAAAAATAACTTACTTTAAATAAGTTCCTTCAAAAAAATTCCTGAAACGTACAGCACATCTTCAAAAAGCAATTAAGAATTGAAAAACGATAACTCTTCAGTTCCACTTAATATTCAAGGAATAGAAATAATTAACAAAAAATATCTTACCAGACTAGCCCCGTGTCTTCCTCCAAACAAACACCAGAATATAGTGAACTTTTAAAAATCCTACATATTCGTGACAGAAATTACACAAAGCTTGCAAGGTATTTTTAGGACTCAGTTAAATCCAAATGTATGAGTGATAAGCCTAAATATAATTATTATATTTACAATAAAATAATATAAAGGTGTTTTTATTCGATAGAAGGATTTTTACAATATTTTAAATATCACACAGATTTATTCTGTAATCTGTAGGAGGTTAACAAAATAAATCTGTATGATATTCAAAATATTTCAATGATCCTCCTATCAAGTAAAAATCCTTTTTTATTAAATTAATAGATGTTTACTTTACAACCATCATTCACAACAGTCGTACAGTTTGTAAATTGGAGGCAGGCCGATACCCTTTTTGTACGGATGCCAGCTAGTTCGGCAGATATATACTACTCTGTCAAGAAAGTACCGGGAATTTTCAATTAAAACAACATTTTTACATTTAATCGTCAAAATTTATTGGGTCGCCTTCAAAATAGGCTCCATTTGCTCCAATACATCTATGCCAACGGCACTTCCAATTATCGAAACATTTTTTATAGGCGCTTTCCGGGATGGACTTTAGCTCTCGCGCCGAATTTTGTTTTATGGCTTCAATCGACTCAAAACGGGTGCCACGAAGGGGCAATTTTAGTTTTGGAAAGAGGAAAAAGTCGCAGGGAGCCAAATCCGGCGAATACGGTGGTTGCTGAAGCACGTTTGTTGAGTTTTTGGCGAGAAAGTCAATCACAATCGTAGCTCGGTGAGAAGGCGCGTTATCGTCATGCAAAATCCATGAGTTGTTCGCCCACAAATTTGGCCGCTTCTTACGGATACGCTCACGCAAACGTTTCATGACGCCTAGGTAATACTCCTTGTTTACCGTCTGACCATCTGCAACGAATTCGTAGTGCACCACGCCACGGATATCGAAGAAAACAATTAGCATCACCTTCATTTTCGAGCGGCTTTGGCGTGGTTTTTTCGGTTTCGGCTCATTTTTTGCCACCCATTCCGATGATTGCTGGCTTGTTTGCATATCGTACTCGTAGACCCAGGTCTCATTACCAGTTATAATGCGTTCCATGAATGTAGAATCGGAATTACAGCGATCCAGCATGTCTGAAGCAACCTGTTCGCGATGACGTTTTTGAAGAAAATTCAGGTCTTTCGGTACGAGTCGTGCGGCCACCTTTCTCATGCCCAAAATATCAATCAAAATCGTACGTGGGGACTAGTGGGATATCTTAAGATCATGTGCTTTCTCTCTCAAGCTGGTACGACGGTTTTCCAGCAATTTTATTGACGTTATCTTCGATCGAAGCCGTCGATGGGCGACCACTTCACGACCGTCCTTGAAGGCTCTGTACCACTGATATGCATGAGTTTTCGATAGAGCATTATCACCAAAGGCCTTTTGCAACATTTTCAATGCATCGGCACACGAAAATTCATTTGCAACACAAAACTTTAAACAAATTCTTTGCTCAACGTAATCACCCATAGTAAAAATCGGCACGCACTCTGACATCGACTGACTTAATCAGCTGTTGCAAACACACTAGTTGACAGATCCCGCTCAAGCTTGGCATGGTAATTAAGGACAGTGGTACCAACCTAGGGAAAAAAAATTTCACCTGCCTCATTGCCCCGCCAGATTTAAATCGATAATTCTCGGTACTTTCTTGACAGAATGTATATCCTGAACAAATAATCAAATATTTCTACAATTTGAAACTGAATGAAAATGGAACGAAAATTTAAAGCGAAAAGAAAAATAATTTACAGGTTATATCAATCAATTCTTGTTTGTCCGTGTATGGCCACAAAGTGCATCACCAGTGAAATAAAATTCACTGAATTTGACCTCCTACATTTTTTAATTTCAAAAACATTCTTATTCAAGAACTTTGAAAGGGATTTAGTTTTCATGAAACAGGGTGCGAAACAAAATTTCATATCCTTCAAGTATTTATTTAATAATTTCAATTAATAATTTATATTTCTTCTATTCCCTTTTGGTATTGTGTAATGAGTGTTAATTCTACATGTCTACTAAATTGAAACAGTGTTCCTAAGATATTCATTTTATTTAATTCTGAAAGTTTCTGAATAATTTTTTTTTTAATTAAAATTTGAAAGAGGTTAACAGAATAAATCTGTATGATATTTAAAAAAAATTTTAATAATCCTTCTATCAAGAAAAACGTTTATTTATTATTTCATTGTATACATAATAATTATATTTCTTGGTTTATACTTATTCATATTATCATTTGGTTCTAAAGGAGTCCATAAAATACCTCACAAACTTTGTGTAATTTCTGTGAAGAACATAAAATACGTAGGGTTTTTAAAATTTTACTTTATTTTAGTGTTTTGTTTAGATAAATACATTCATAAATATTTAGAAACGATTGCATTTGTGAATGTGCTCTTTCTGAAGATGTTGAAATTAAATAGGTAATCACTTATTTTATCAGTTAGCTATGAAGATATAATGTCATTAATTTAATTATAAAAGTTTTTTGAATAAATTTTTTTTTTTTAATTAAAATTGTAGAAGACTAACAGCTTAAATCTGTTTTGATATTCAAATTTTGTTATATTTCTTCTATCAAGTAAAGAGCCATTTTGTATTTTATTTTATACATAATACATAATTATATTTATGCTTGAATAATTCTCATTATAGAATGTCAATGGTTTGAAGAAAACTATAGAATACCTTACAGTTTTCTGTGATTTTGTGACGAACTGACTACCTGGATTTTTAAAGTTAGTCTGTTTCAAACAAGTTCCGTGTTACACTCTAAGGTATGATATACTGATTGTTGATTGATTTTGATGTTTTAAATGTTATCAAGGGCCGATGAAGAGATTATCCGTATTCTAATTGTTTTTTGAAGATATATTGCATGTTTTGAGAGATTTTTGAATTAAATTATTTGTATATTTGAATATAGTAAATATTTCAAATAAATTATATTTTTCGAGAAATCCTTAAGTTGTGTTTTATGTTTTTGAAAAGGAATTGGTTTCATTATGGTAAGATCAGAAACAAAATTTTGTCTTCTTCAAATATTTATTTATTAATTTCAATTGCCTTTTTTATATTGGTTGGTAGATTTATTCCATTTGACATTGTAGATTGAGTTTTGAATATGTACGTCTATTAAATATAAGCGGTGCTCTTTGTAGACATTAATTTAATTCTAAAAGTTTTTTGAATAAAAATTTTTTTTGAAATTAAAATTTAAGAAGACTAACAGATTAAATCTGTTTTGATATTCAAATTTAGATTTGAATTTAAAATAGTTTCATCTGAGACAAATTTCGAATAAGTTTTGTGGTTCTGATGGTATTGGTGGATGTTATTTATTTTCTTCCAGAAGGATTTTCATAAGTGGTATGTTGACATACTTGGGAACATGCTTTTCACCTCAGATGGAACTAATTTTTTCATTAAGAAATCACCTGAAGGTGAAAGTATATAAGAAAGTACACACTTGATGGGATCTTTATGTAATTAAAATACTCCTTACATTTCAGGGGGTCGAGAATTAATTAAGATAAGCTTTTTGGCTTCGAGAGTTGTGGAATTAGAATTATTTTATTCAATCTGTTTAAAGTAAGCATTAGTAGGATTCTTCTTTATTTCCTTCTTGTCTTATTTGTTGACTACATTTTTCTTTCTTGATTCTATTCGATCTCTGGTAAGCAAATAAAGCTTTTTCCTTTATCTGCTTCAGGGATACACTGGAATGTATGGACAAATCAAATTATCACTAGTTTCTTATATCGATTTCCTTCAGGTGAATTTTCTAAATTGCTTCATTCAAAATTTGAAGAATTGACTAAATTTTCATCCAAATATTCTATCAAAGGATCCACAAGATTGATAGTGATTTTATTAATAAGTTAATATTGTAAAAAACCTAAAATTTGACTGGATGTGGAAAATTTCAATAAATGAATGAAAACCTGTAATAAAAAACATACTTGAAGAAAAAAAATCCATTTACTAATAACTATAGAACATCAATATTAGAAGTTTTTCTAACACAGAACTATTTGGAATTCAAATCTGAATTTTTTCTCCAAATTTCTGGTGAACGATGAGGTCACCTCTTAGTCCTCTTAAAGCAGAAATTTTCATGGAAAACTTACAAAGTGATTTTGTTCCGAATTAATGATACAAAAAAACATATCAGTATTTAGGACTGAAACGTGAAAGATATAACTGTTGGTTTTAACGGAACAGATGGAAAAACTTATAAATTTCTGGACTTCATTCAAAATAAAATTCATGGTTGAAATGGTCACAAAAAATTTATTAAATGTCTTAGACATAATAAATTATAGGAGGAATAACCTATTCAATTTCAACATCTTCAGAAAAACAACATTCACATGCCAGGGTCCCTCAAGATTTTTTTAGTACCGATAATTACGAATTTACGGCTGTCAATTTCGAGATATGTAGCGTATCCTCAATACCTATGTAGAAAACTTTTCCACATCTCTATAATAAATCGTATAGCCCCAAATAATAAACTTCTTTCTACTTGGTCAATAGAATTATATGAAATTCTTAGTGAACGAATTGTGGAACTTTTATTAAATATAACGTTTCATAAAATTTGAATATCAAAACAGATTTATCTGTTCGTCTCCTATAATTTTGATTTGAAAAAAATTTATTCAAAAACTGTTAGAATTAAATTTATGTCTTATAAGCACAGCTTATATTCAATAGAAATATAAAATCAAAACTCATTATATAATATCAAATGGAATAAATAACCCAACAAATATAAATTGTCAATTAAAATTAATAAATAAATATTTGAAGGAGACAAAATTTTATTTCTGATCTTACAATCATGAAAACTATATCCTTTTCAAGAATACAAAACATAATTTTAAGAACTTCTCAAAAAATAATTTATTTGAAATATTTAACATATTCATATCACATTTCAAAAATAAAATCAATTAACAAAAACTACCTCTTCTCTAAGACCTCGTGGTATCCCCGTTTGAACTTTGAACTTTAAAATCCGAGATACTCTATGTTCGTCACAAAAATCACACAAAGCTTGTAAGGTATATTATGCTCTTAGTTAAACCACATGACATTTATATAATGAGATTTTTTTGAAACCTGATATATTATAAGACATTCATTTAATTATAAAGATTTTTGAATAAAATTTTTAGAAATAAAAACTATAGGAGACTAACAGTTCAAATCTGTTTTGATATCAAATTTTGTAACAATCCTTCTATCAAGATAAAACCTCTTCTTATTATTTAATTTTATATATGATATAATATATAATTATATCAGGTTTAAGAAAATCTCATTATATAAATATCATGTGGTTCAACTAAAGACCATAATATATCATCACAAGCTTTGTGTGAACATAGAATATCTTGGATTTTAAAGTTAGTATGTTCAAACGAGGATATCATGAGGTCTCAGAGGTTTATTGTTAATTGATTTGATTTTTCAAAAAAAAATTATAGGAGACTAACAGATAAATCTGTTTTGATATTCAAATTTTGCAATAATCCTTCTATCAAGTGAAAAACCTCTTCTTATTATTTAATAACGTTTTATATTCAAAATCCACAAATTTTTATAAATGGTGGAAGAATCATACGACAGATTTGAATATTTGCACTTAAAACATCTTTTTCGATACTTTCGTTCACCATTCCTGACATAAAAAATCAGTACCAATACAGGATGATAACTTTATGAAAATTTCCTTCGTCTTCATAAGCATGGCCGAGCAATACAACAAAAAAAAAACAGAAAAATTGGCATTATCCTAATAATGAATTATAATGTTGAAAAAAAGTCTATCTTTTCAAACTGCTCGATTGATATTACGCCTTGTATAGCGATGAAATAGGTACCTTGATATCTTATAACTACAATCAAAGAATTATACAAAAATATTTCATTACTTGTCTTTCATGTTGAAAACACCGAATGAACGTTTGATGATTCATGTCACAATTTTGTTCTCCTTCATAGAGATAAATATTGGTACCACTTTTAATTGAGAATTTAGATTAACTTATCCATAGACAAACTAATTAGTGTAGTTTTTTTTTTGTCCAAATGCACTTTGGAACTATTGTAATATCAGAAAAATTTCACAAGCTAATGAATAGGTTTAATTTGTTAATATTTTTATTTGATATTAATACTATTCCGATACTTCTAGATTTTTCATGAAATTACCTCAAAAGTATAATTTGTGTAAGTTAGGAGTTAATTTGTATTCGTGTTAGGCTTGTTATGATGGCCTTACACCATCTTATGCATAGCATTGTTAATTTTTGGCACAACAGTGTAGGAGTGGCCTGTCATCTTAGCGATAAAAAATTTTTCTCCAGCCAAGATACGATTCGGCATCGAAGAAGAATTTCTCCTTACGAGTCGTGCGTTTGATTAACTTAGCTACCGAAGTTCATTTCCGCATGAAAGAGTCACTGAAAACAAAAATAATTAGAGAAAACGAAATAATTTTCAACTAGCAACTTTTTCAATTTGATGTGCACCTCTTTCTCTACAATTTTGATCATACATAAAAGTGGTTCAGAGATTTATATTTCAAATATATTTCTCTTTTTGTTGCATGCTTCTCTTCTCTACCTAAAATAAGTGAAATATCAATCTAGCTAGTTGTAAAACTGAAGTGGTAATATTTTCTTTCAACGATAAAACTGATTTATCATTCTGCCGAGAATTCAAAGCATTTTCTTCATTGTATTACTTTTCTACTCTCACAAAGGTGGCATTCATCATATGTGGTGAATTCATACTAACGAATTTAGGAAATGCCAAAATAATCGTTCCCGAGTCCCGAATTTTAATTTCAGAAATGTTGAGCGAAACTGACCGAAAATGGTGATATAAAATAAGTGAAAACTTTTGAATCTGTCGTTTGATTGATTCCGAATATCATCTCGTATAACTAAAGTAGCGTAAGGACGCAGTAACAAAGAGTAATCAGAACACAACTGACCTAACTCGCACAAGCTGCAAAAAGCTTCTGAGGGATCTTCACAGAATATATAGTAGTATCAGCTAGATGATCTCAGTTTAAGGTTTCTATTTGTCGCATTTCTGCCGATACACCCTGTATACAACTCTATTTTCTTTTTGAAAGTGATAATTTCAAATGAATTCTACTGTGCGAAAGCTCTGGAAAAGCAGATTTATCTCTTGTATTACACGTATAAAGTTGAGGATGTTGATCCATACAAATTTGAAATTATTTGTCTTCTTGATCCTAAAGTAGATATCTCATTGAAAATAATGGGTAGAAACTCCCAACAGAGTCACGACAGTACAGAAATATGTGTCTGAAACAATGATCTCGACGAAAAGAATGGTTATTCTTCTCGAACTAGCTCTCGACCTCTTTCTGTAAGAGATGTTTGAGTTCTGGAGAGTTTCTTTTGAGAACTATCGATATGAGGGATAGAGGAAAATAGGATCCTAATGCTTCCACAAATTATAGAACATTTTCAATTCGATTACGACCTCATGAAATTGAAGAGGTGAGCTTCATGAATCGTATCATGAATTTTTTGTTGTTTGTGGAAATATTTTTTTATTCACGCAATGATTTTCATACAGATTTGATGCATTTAGTTATGTATGACATTGATGGGCTACCATTGACCAAAAATTGCCTATTCAGCATCTTCAACTCAATAATTACATTACTGATGTTGTAAAATTAATTCCCTGGTATATTGATACAACTTCCTTAATTCTCCTAGTATATTGGTAATTCTAGTTAATCAATGAGTATGCAAATTCCAGGATAGGCATACTTTAAGGACAATATAGAGGTATTAATAAACCAGAACTCGTTTATTAATAGTCTGAGTAGTAGACAGTAATTCACACATTTTTGGGTTGCTTCACTAAAATTATGGAAAATAGGGATGAAGTTTCTATCAACCCTTCTGGTAAAAACAATAAAATGTTCGTAGGAGAATAGATCTCTTGGCATTTTAACTGTAGTTCACTTGGATTCATCTACTTAATTTCAAAAATTCACTAACCTTAATAACAAAAGTTAAAATCACAGATAACAAATTCAATTTCATTTTTTTCAGTTTCGATATTTGTACTTCACGGGAGGACGAACGAAAATGTTCCTTGATATTGAGTTTGAGAGATGAGAAATGAGTGTGACACAAAGGTCTTCAAATGTTTTGTATTAATGCGAGAAAGGCACTTCTTCAATTGAACAAGATCGTGTTTCCTGTTAACGCGGTGGAGGTATGGTTTCAACTCACTGGGGCGGAGTATCTTTTGTTAATGCAAGGGAGGAAAGTATTCTTCAGAATTTAGGATGGCTGAGTCGGGCGACATTTATTGTCTTACTGCTTCTGGGGCCCAATGAGGTTTTACTGAACAGTGGTGCATGATTAGCAGCTAAATATGCACGTTTCGAAAGTTGTTGCTTTTCCTTTTGTGCCATGTAATATCCAAGGAATACAAATGTGTCAAGTACTTACATTCACCCTGCACAGGAACATTAAGGCATTGATCAGCGCCATCTATTGAACGCAAACACAAATGAATAACCGTATTTCCGATTTTTTCAACGTTTCGAATGCAGAAAATATTTCTCATACTCATGTCAAGAGTTTCGTAGTGATACTACATTTTCAAAAGTATCACTACGTAACTCAAATCACTGATATAAAAAATAAAATAAAAGTTATAGAAAACAAAGTAATTTCTCATTTTATTCCAACTAGAAATGAACTATCACAAATTAACGGACTACTCCATGCAATATTTAAAAACTCTATCGACAGCTCCCGTTTATTCTTATTCATGGTTCCAATAAATGACATTTTATTTTCAAGAGTTCTAATGTCAAAGGGTCGCTTGAATACGAATTATCACAAGTTAATTTCCGGTTGCTTCCTTTCTGTTCTTCCAACAGGCGGTGATTTATGGGAGTTAGTGTATTTGATTAGTTATGTGGGCCGTCTAGTAATTTTCCACAATATAGTTGTACTACTCACATAAAATGTTTTGGCGTCACAAAGCACAAACACCTTCAAACCATATTTTGCAGGTTCATTTGGAATATATTGGAAAAAGCTGAACCTCCTTCTAATTACCGTCAACATTTCGTCTATTGTCATAAATTCACCCATAACTTTTTTGAAATTATTCACAAACGCATCCATAATAAAGCGCACAGCGTCCAACTTATCTGCTTGTTTCCTTTCATTCCTGGTTCTTATGTCGTCCAATCTAATGTTAGCAAGCAAAAAAATAAACCTTTGATAGCTCATGCAAGCTCGAAATATTTCTGATCCAGTTCCATCTTTTGTCCATAATTACAAGAAATTAGTATGGTTTTGTTTCTTTGTTCCAGATAAAATTAATAAACCGATGAAAGCTAGCATATCTTTCATTGTTCGCCCATTTCTTGTTCGGAATGCGAATTAAGGTTTTCTTCCTCTATACCTTCACTTCCATCAGATACGTCACTCTTTCTGATTTCCCCTCCAACTTCGCCTTCCGAATCTGTATCACATATAACCTGGGCCAGAGCTTGAAATTCAATTTGGCTCATTCGACGCCTGAAAAATATAATTTCATTGAATGTCTAATATTGATATTTAAACGTGATGAACTTTCTCTGCATTCCCGTATAGGATGTCCCAAGAGTCATTAACGAACACAACTGCGGTATCACCTGCGTGTGATATGATGTAGCCGAGAAAATCGATCACTTTGGCTATATCGTTAATATATACCAAAAAAGCACCATTCAAATAAATAGTTGCTTCACGAACATCAAAGCAAACTACGAAAATTTTCAACAAATATTTGAACTAATACCTCCCCACCATGTACCTATCAACTGCACTTTCAAGGAACTTAATTATAGCCATTATTTGTAGGTATCGCAAGGTACCAAATTGCCGTCCAGATCCATAATTCTATAATGATTTTTGGCTTACATAAACGACGAATATGCCTATTCAACGTGCCATTGGAGTGAAATACAGCCCTGGGGGAAAGATATTTCGACCTGGACCAGGAACGGCTGGGTCACCATCGTGTAGGTTAAATTTCTGACAAAATATTCCCATTCAGTTCGGACGGGGTCAAGTAATTTATTTCTTGATAAATAGGTATTTCTTTGCGGGACAACCCCGACTTTACCTGCACAGTTGTGAGTTCTGCATATTGATGAGTCCCGTGGAGTTTCGTGGATAAACGATGGAAAATTTATTCCGATCAGAATTCGGAATGAAAGGAGTTATTGCTTTGACTGAGTTTGGGAATTTGGGGGGATTTTTCATTTCGGGAACAACTGGGTTCGGGAATATTGATAACGAGATGGAGGACGGACGGCCGTGGAAATTGGGTCAATCTCGGAATTTCAGAAAATGCTCGATGTTGAAAATTAATAATTAATTAAGGGGAAAATTGGCCGGGATCATATCCAGATTTAGGCAAGGATCTGTAAATTAATTAATGGAATATTCTTTCGGTTTACCAAACTGAAGGTAGGAATTCTTTAAGGCACTGGTTTTACACTTTGATGATAATTAAGAAGCAATAAATCTGATTTTATTTTACTGAATGGGCCTTGACGGTGTAACATACATCTGTATATCAATTCTATAATGAAACAAACTTGATGAGGTTTTGCTGATCTCAGGGGTGAATTACAGACATGCGCACGTTCCAAACTTGTTGGTTTTCATCAGTGCAATGGATGCCAGTGACTACAAATCTGTCAAGTATCTATAACCGCTATACACAGAAACACTAAGTTATTTATCATACACTAGCGTCATCTAGAGTATGCAAACATACATACAAGATATAACTTTGCGAGTTAATTCAAGTAAAGAAATATATTTTTGTTGTGTACGTTTATTCATTTGGATTTGAATATGCTAATTATCAGCATTACGGCATATTATGGGCTTACATGAGCATGAGAAATGCTTTTGCTGCTTTTGCAACGCGAAAATACCGAGATTACATTTCTTCACTTCAATCAACTCGCAGAGGTATATCTTGTATGTCTTCTTTAAATTGTAGATGCCCATCATTCTTTTCGACCCAGCGCGTCTCACAATTGCATTGTAACTCCAAGTTCTTTTCAAAAAATTTGATGTCTCTTAGCGGATGCATTGGCAAATGCCTCAACTTTTCTCATTGTGCCCGAGGTGTTGCTGCAAGAAATGACTTTGGATAACGTAGCTAATGTATTGAGAATGTGATTACTGTACGGGCAACGTTTGGCATATACACGTTTTCTGACATCTCCTGTACAGCACCCCTTGTATCTGAGGCCATATCCGAGCAGCTGTCAGTCCCAAAAACCCACAAAGCTTGTTGAATCTATATTAAATTTGAGACAGGGATTTTCAACGATTTTCGCTCTATAACGTCTTCATTTTTAACCACTTAATCACATCCATAGATCAACAAGACTATATAGATGGGACACTGACTGTAAAAAGTCTGAATCAAGTTTGTCGCTTTCATTGTAGCGACTGGTGCGTGAAACAAATTCAACTAGAGAAAACTGTATTACCAACTCTCAAGAGAACTGCATTACCTCTGCTTTTAGGATACTGCATTATCAACACTTGGCGCGAATATTTGAATCTTCTTTAAGTTTTTCCTAGGACTAAAATTGAACAAGTGTTCAGAAATTACTATGTTTTACTACCAAAACATTGAAATGCTTACGGTTACACAACTTTACAGCAAATACATTTCAATTTTTTGGTAGTAAAACATAGTAATTTTTGAACACTTGTTTTAATTTTAGCCCTAGGAAAAACTGAAAGAAGATTTAAATATTCGTTTCAATCTTCAAACTAACTATTTGAATAACAGATACATGTTCGAACTATAATTATTTATTCATTATAAAAAATAGAACTCATTAATTAAAAAAAGAGATGAAATTAACATATGTATTTACAATATTTGCATTTGATTTTTTTGTAGTGCAACATAGTAATTTCCAAAAACTTGTTTCAATATTCAAACTCACTATTTGAATAACAGAAATATGTTTGAACAATAATTGTTCATTAGTTATAAAAAATAGAAACTATTAAATAGAAAAAGAAAATAAAATTAACATATTTATAGTATTCCTAGGTGTTAAGACAAAAATTGAACCTTGAGAACATTAATTGATGAGATCTTCTTTAAGATTCAAAATGTCTTTCAGCTTGGATCTAAATCGGGTCAATAAATTCCTTCTCTGGAATACTGAATAAAAATTTTGAATCAGTTCTAGTTGCTATTTTATTCACTTGCTTACACCACCAGAATAAAGAACACCTGACTAGCCAAGCATAATATTTGATAAATATCATGTGATGCACACTTCATAATTTGAAAATTTGAATTCTTCAATATATTTTCAAGACATTTTGAGATTTTTCCTCTTTCACAAAGTCTTGGAATGAAATGAAAGAGATAATTAAAACACTGATTAAATAAAAAGTAAGTATAGTGACACAGTTTTATCGAATTACCAAATTGATATTTCCTACACTCAATAAAATCTAGATCTTTTAACAACTCACTATGATCAAGTGAATTAATCCTACAGATTGCACAGTTTCTAATAGATAAATCATTTGATAAAATCATAAAAATTGCACCACTCAACCTGAAGTAGTTCTTTTCCCATCAACATTTGGCACTGATCCAGAAACTGGCCCATACCATTTCAATATCTGTTACCTCGAAAAAATCACCTAGAGAAAAATAATGTTATTAGATCACCCAGAGCAATTTGTTGGTGTGTTATTTTAAACTAACCAACTAAACATTAAAATAGTCTAGACGACTCCATAGCAAATGAAAATTAACCAACCTGAAGAAATTATATTCCTCTCAATATTTGATCATCTGATAATTTGCGCCAATCAGTTGGCTGTATAATTTTAATCCACCTCTTAAATAACTTGGGATCTCTCTTGGGAAAACGATATCTAGGGCTGGTTAGATCTTGACACCCATGTACAAAACATTTCTTATTATATCCCATTTTCAAGTACTGTATTGAACCCAATATTTGAAAATACACTAGTGAACTTAACTCTTGCGAAATTTAATCGAAAAGAAATATGAGATGTACCCTAGGTTGGTCCATAACAAAACGTAAACAAAACCACCGCTTCTTTTCGAAATATATGACCATTATTACAACTATGGCTAACGGCTGATGGTAGCGGTACCTAGCGGCGAAATCAAAAAGTATAAGTTGATGGTTAGCGCTATTGACTAACTTTTTACTGGTGCATCAACTAAAAACTTAGTTTTAGGTGGGGGTAGGGAAGTGTCCAATCTATATATTATTGTTAATCTATGATCACATCTAAGAATATCGGAATATAATTGTTTTTTCATCTTCTTTATGTATTTAAAATATGTGTATTGATGTGTATCAATATGTATTAATCAGTCAATAAATAAGATATAATTATTATTATTATATCACAGAAAGTCAAAAATATAATGTCACAATATGCTTATTATCGGCATTGCGGCATATTATAGTTTTACATGAGCATGCGAAAAGTTTTTCCTGCTTTTGTAACGCAAAAATATCGGAAATACATTTATTCAATTCAATTAACTCGCAAAGTTATATCTTGTATGTATGTTTGCGAACCATAGATGGGGCTAATGTATGATTAATACCTTAATGTCTCTGTGTATAGCGAATATAGATACTAATCAGATGTGTAGTCACTGGCATCCTTTGCACTGATGAAAACCAACAAGTTTGAAACTTGCGCATGTCTGCGATTTGCGCCTGTGATCAACAAAACATTATCGAGTTTTTTGATTATAGAATTGTTATACAGATGTATGTTCTACTGTCTCGATTTGTAGAACTTTCATTAACATAGCTCACACGCCCTTATGATGATATTTGGTACAGATCGGCCGAATCAATTTATTTGAATTTGAATTTGGCAATTATGGGTATTACGGCATATTATGGTCTTACTTGAGCATGAGAAAGTTTTTTCTGCGTTTTAACGTGAAAATATCGAGAATACATTCACTACTTGAATTAACTCGTCAAGGTGTATGTCGTATATATGTTTGCGTGCTCTAGATGGCGCTAGTATATGATTAATACCTTAGTGTCCCTGTGTATAGCGAGTATAGATACTTGAATGATCTCTAGTCTCTTGCATTCATTTCACTGACGAATAACAACAAGTATGGAAGGTGCGCATGTCTGCAATTTACCCCTGTGATCAGCAAAACATCATCGAGTTTGTTTGAGTATTGAATTGTTATACATATGTATGTACCACTGTCTCGATTTGTAAAACTTTATATTTCCATAGCTCACACTAATAATGAACGGCGAATTTTTCAAGAAACGCTACTATCACGCATCGTTAAAAGATGAAAATGTATTCATGCAATACGTTTTACCCTTCTTTTTCTGTAACGTTACATTTTTATGTGGTAAACATGTTGCAATTATGTAACAATGACATTGTGAAGAAAACCCCAGTGAAATTCTGAGCGTTTGTTCTAGGAAACAGTGTGCTATCGTTTCATCCAAATATATCTGTTAATTTTTTCATCTTGATCGGAAAAAGATCTTAAACGACTAGTTTGAAATCAACTGATGAACTGTAACTTTTAAACGGAGAGAGCTAGAGACTCGAAAGTTTCAAATTTCAGGGTAGGTTTGGAGCCTTAATATATTGGCTGAGTTCGTTGATGGGCAAAGTGAGTCGAACGTTTTCGAGGTAATTCATATTTGAAATTTTCTCTTGTTTTCTCCAATTTTTCTGAAATTCTAATCCCGATCGATCTGAAATTCAGTGTCAAGAAGTAAAATACTGGCATGCATGTGAGTGCGAAATTGTGCGATTATAAAATTAACAGAATATATTGTGTGAACAGAGCTTCCCAACCATAGACCTTGGATCGACTTCAGATACAGCATTTTGAAACCGTAGCAGGGGTCCTTCTTCTTGTTCTTTCTGTGCTATTATTCATCCACTCCTTTAACTAGACGTCGTTCCGATGTCTCCATTCCAACCTGTCTTATGCCAACTGATGCCATCCATTTCCCGGTTGACCTCTAATATAGTCGAGATATCTCCTTTGCAATCTTCCAACACTGCATTTTGTTTGTCTTGGTCTTGGTTAAGTTGTCCATCTGTCAGGATCTTGGCGAGCCACGTGTCCTAACCATTGCCATTTCAGATCTGCTGTATTATATCTATGAATTTTGTTCTTTGCCGTATTTCTCGTTTCTCATTTTATCTCTCAAACTCAAACCAAGCATCCTACGGTCCTGCATTACCCTCACTTTACTTGTAGACTTTTTTGTCAGGCCATTGTTTCAACGCCATA
The DNA here is from genome assembly GCA_034642435.1 of Megalocaria dilatata. Taxonomy (NCBI): domain Eukaryota; kingdom Metazoa; phylum Arthropoda; class Insecta; order Coleoptera; family Coccinellidae; genus Megalocaria; species Megalocaria dilatata. The sequence continues at coordinate 73,445,908 of CM067856.1, read as the reverse complement.
TGTCGCCACTGGCAATATAAATGTGTCAAAAACTCTTTTTGTCAGGTTTATAGGGATGTTGTTGCTCTTGAATATATATTTTTGTTTTCCAAAAGCAACCCATGTCAGTCTTATTTGCCTGCTCAACTCTGCTTTCTGATTCTCTTTACCCGATCTTATTGTATGTCCAAGCAAGATATATTCTGTTACGTTTTATAGCTTTGTAGAGTGTGAATAACTACTTCAGCCGTTACTATTTGGTAGTTGATCATAATTAAAACAAATTGTAGAAATTACTATGTTCTACTACCAATAAAAATATTTATTACACATTTTCTTGTGACTCGAGTTTCGGGAAATGAACTATCCCATCATCAGACAACTGAAGACCTAACAGTGGTACAGAGGTATTTGAACAAGAGTGATAAATATTTTGAATATTTCGATAGATTCTAGGTAACACTTAATAGTGGTACAGAGGTTTACAACCACAGCGTGATAAAAAACCGGGTTAAAAAAGAGGGGTCTTCTAACAGATATCGGAATGTCGGCAATCGGCAAAGAAGGTTGTTAAACTGATGGTACCCATTTAAATATCTCAAATAATTTTTGGGGTTACATAGCTCCGTACAGCCATTTATTATTTTTACATTATTTTGTTGTATATCTCAAATATTTGGATTCACATAGCTCCGTATAGTCATTCATTATTTTTTACATTATTTTTATTGTGAACGAATTTGAAAATTTCAATTCAAAATATTTGAAATATTCAAGAAGTAACATCTGTTTAAATTTTATGTTTTTACGAACATAAAATGAATTTAATGAAAACTAAACAAAAATTCAATGTTTGCCACTCATTCTTTAGAAAACAGTAATTCCTTTCGATAATAGAAAATCTTAAGAAAATTGTACATGTAGATTCAAAAAAAAGAAACTTGATTATTGAAATTTTCAAATTCGTTCACAATAAAAATAATAAATGACTATATGGAGCTATGTAAATTCAAATATTTAAGATACACAACAAAATAATGTAAAAATAATGAATGAACGGAGCTATGTAACCCCAAAAATTATGTGAGATATTTAAATGCGTACCATCTGTTTAACAACCTTCTTTGTCGATTGCCAACATTCCGATATCTGTTAGAAGGCCCCTCTTTTTTAACCCTGTTTTTTATCACGTTCCGCTTATAAACCTCTGTGCCACTATAAGGTGTTACCTAGAATCTATCGAAATGTTAAAAATATTTATCACTTTTGTTTAGATACCTCTGCACCACTGTTAGGTCTTCTGTTGTCTGATGATGGAATAGTTCATTTCCCGAAGCTCGAGTCACAAGAAAATATGTAATATATAATTTTATTGATAGTATAACATAGTAATTTCTACAATTTGTTTTGAGTGTAAATAGCTGTTACTCACTATCTTGGTCATCGAGATGTGCATTTTTAGGCCAACCTTTTCAACAGCGTCCGTTATTTGACATTAACGAAATGGGTCGATCTACGCTTGAAAAAACTGAAAAATATTAAAAACTCATTTCAAAATAATCCCATTACGTATTATATAAGATACGCAACAGTACGAAATGAAGAAACGTGGATGAGTATATCCTTAGAATTGAACATCTTCAGTTGGAAAACTTTTGTCAGTACATGCAGATGAAATGAATTTTTCGAAATATATTCAGTTAGGGCGAAGCAACAATAAGGCGCATGGAACTTATGAAAAATCTTCACTTCAATAAAGAAAGATTATATTTCCATATTCGACAGCTACAACAGTGCCACAAACATGGTTTTAGCTTATAATATCTTGAACACCATATTCTAAAATACTTCAAGTACCCAACAAAAATCTATATTTGTCCTCAATTATTCATCGAGGACGGTTTCGTTATGAATGTGTATAAATAGTGAAGGACAATTTTGTGTAGAAAAGCGAATGAAATAAGTGTTTCTATTAAAATAAATTGATCAGGCTAATCTGTACCAAAAATCATTAATAAGGAGTATGAGCTATGGTAATAGAAAGTTCTAGAAATCGAGACAGTGTAACATACATCTGTATAACCATTCTATACTCGGATAAACTCGACAAGGTTTTGTAGATCACAGAGGCAAATTGAAGACATGCGCACGTTTCAAACTGATTGGTTTTCGTCAGTGCAATGGTATGCTAGTGACTCGAAATCTGTCCAGTATCTATATTTTCTATACACAGAGACTCCAAAATATTACTAATTACACTAGCGCAATCTAGAGTATGCAAAATACATCCACAGAGACTCTAAGATATTAATAAAACACTAACGCCATCTAGAGCAAAATGCAAAATACATACAAGACATACCTTTGCGTGTTAATTCAGAAAAGAAATGTATTCTCGATATTTTCACGTTACGAACGCAGATTAAAGTTTCCTCATGCTCAAATCAGACCATAAATTGCCGTAATGCTCAACAATCAGCATATTCATATTGAAATAAATTAATCCGACTGATCTGTACTAAAAATCATCAATAAGTGTATAGCGAATATAGATACCGGACAGATTTGGAGTCACTAGCATACATTGCACTGACGAAAACCAATCCGTTCGAAACGTCTATAATTTGCTTCTGTGATTTACAAAACCTTGTCGAGTTTGTTCCAGTATAGAATGGTTATACAGATAGATGTATGTTACACTGTCTCGGTTTCTAGAACGTTCTATTACCGTAGATCATACTCCTTATTAATGATTTTTGGTACAGATCAGCCGGATTAATTTATTTTGATATGAATATGCTGATTTTTGAGCATTACGACAATTTATGGTCTGATAGGAGCATGAGAAAAGTTTATTCTGCGTTCGTAACGTGAAAATATCGAGAATACATTTCTTTACTTGAATTAACACGCAAAGGTATGTCTTGTATGTATTTTGCATACTCTAGATGGCGTTAGTGTTTCATTAATATCTTAGAGTCTCTGTGTATGTATTTTGCATACTCTAGATGGCGCTAGTGTATTTGTGATATCTTTGGAGTCTCTGTGTATAGCGAATATAGATACTAGACAGATTTGGATTCACTAGCATACATTGCACTGACAAAAACCAATCAGTTTGAAACGTGCGAGTATTGAATTTTTATGCAGATGTATGTTACACTGTCTCGATTTCTAGAAGTTTCTATTACCATAGCTCATATTCCATAATAAATGTTTATACTACTGAAAACATCATTTTGAAGCTTAGAAGATACGTACGTTATTATTTAACCACACCAATTGAATCAATTGATGAATTTGGCTTAATTTTATATGTTCAAAAATTAAACAACGATCATCAAAGTTTTCATTTATTGTACAAAGGTTCAGTGACTAACGAAAATATTTTTTAATTTATGAATATATAATTATATAATTATATTATTATTAGAAAGTACCGGGAATTATCGATTTAAATCTGGCGGGGCAATGAGGCAGGTACAAATTTTTTTCCTAGGTTGGTACCACGGTCCTTAATTACTATGCCAAGATTGAGCCGGATCTGTCAACTAGTGTGTTTGCAACAGCTGATTAAGTCAGTCGATGTCAGAGTGCGTGCCGATTTTTACTATGGGTGATTACGTTGAGCAAAGAATTTGTTTAAAGTTTTGTGTTGCAAATGAATTTTCGTGTGCCGATGCATTGAAAATGTTGCAAAAGGCCTTTGGTGATAATGCTCTATCGAAAACTCGTGCATATCAGTGGTACAGAGCCTTCAAGGACGGTCGTGAAGTGGTCGCCCATCGACGGCTTCGATCGAAGATAACGTCGATAAAATTAAGGAAAGGGTGCTGGAAAACCGTCGTACCAGCTTGAGAGAGATAGCACATGATCTTAAGATATCCCACGAGTCCGCACGTACGATTTTGATTGATATTTTGGGCATGAGAAAGGTGGCCGCACGACTCGTACCGAAAGACCTGAATTTTCTTCAAAAACGTCATCGCGAACAGGTGGCTTCAGACATGCTGGATCGCTGTAATTCCGATTCTACATTCATGGAACGCATTTTAACTGGTGATGAGACCTGGGTCTACGAGTACGATATGCAAACAAGCCAGCAATCATCGGAATGGGTGGCAAAAAATGAGCCGAAACCGAAAAAAACATGCCAAAGCCGCTCGAAAATGAAGGTGATGCTCATTGTTTTCTTCGATATCCGTGGCGTGGTGCACTACGAATTCATTCCAGAGGGTCAGACGGTAAACAAGGAGTATTACCTAGGCGTTATGAAACATTTGCGTGAGCGTATCCGTAAGAAGAGGCCAAATTTGTGGGCGAACAACTAATGGATTTTGCATGACGATAACGCGCCTTCTCACCCAGCTACGATTGTGACTGACTTTCTCGCCAAAAACTCAACAAACGTGCTTCAGCAACCACCGTATTCGACGGATTTGGCTCCCTGTGACTTTTTCCTCTTCCCAAAACTAAAATTTCTCCTTCGTGGCACCCGTTTTGAGTCGATTGAAGCCATAAAACAAAATTCGGCGCGAGAGCTAAAGTCCATCCCGGAAAGCGCCTATAAAAAATGTTTCGATAATTGGAAATGCCGTTGGCATAGATGTATTGGAGCAAATGGAACCTATTCTGAAGGCGACCCAATAAATTTTGACGATTAAATGTAAAAATGTTGTTTTAATTGAAAATTCCTGGTACTTTCTTGACAGAGTAGTATATATATATATATATATATATATATATATATATATATAATTATTATCTGGAACAAGATTCTGGCTGAGTCTGAATTATTTGTTCGGACGAAGAATTCGTCGTGTTAGATTTTCCTGGGTCAAGAAGTGGAGTTTCTAATATCTGAGATTTCATTATTTTCTATAGAGAACTGCACCTGAGAATCAAGATTTCAGGCTTTGTATATCGTCAGCTTCTCATTGAGCTAGTAATAAATGAAATTCAATTTTTACAAATTTCTCATTTTTGAACTGTGGCTTTATCATATTCTACATTTGAATACAAAGAGAAAGAGTTAAAACCATTTTACGGTACTCGAAAAAAACAAATCCCCTTTTGAAAACAAGTGCTAATTCACCATACTGTTGCTGATGAAGAAAGAAAACTATGGTGAGAAATTTGACAGTAGAATACATAATAAGAAACTTGAAAAGAAATCATCTTCTGAAGAAAAAGCTAGCGAAGTTACATTTGATAAATTTACTGGTATGGATGAACATAACAGCGATATAGAAAATTACTGTATTGGCTGTAGTGAAGATTGCCGTTTGACGAAGAAAAAGACGAACGGCAACGTCTGAACAAGTGCAAAGACGTGATAGTTGCACACTTTTTATTATTGTTACTTAATTATCTAAAATGAGATGAAAAGTCAGAAACAAATAATACAGAAATATAGTGTGCGACATTAGAGAAAAAACTTTCAGACAACAAATATAAACCGAGAAAGAAAGAACTAAAATTTTTGACCTTTTGCTGAAACTTCTATAAAAAGTAGCGAGGTCCATTTCTTCAACCTGTTGTGGTTCTTCTCACATACATAAGATTAGATAGATAGACCGTTTAGAGTCAAGAAAATTTTGCTTTTCTGACCTTCATTGTTTATTGATTGTTTGATTATTTAATGTAACAATTTATAGATTTGTACTTCTATCAATAAACTTAAATGGAAATATTTACCTGACTCATAAAAAGTGGTCCATTTCTCTTCCCTTTACCTTGATCATCTTAAAGAATAATTAGAGGGTGCAGCGTACTTGATTCTTGGACCAGAAAGCCGCTTGTATATATCTAGAATTCTGCTGAAAGCAGCTAATTTCGTTGTAATGTCCTTTGTATCCTTTTCATTGAGGCCCCATATATACTATTTTTCATTCATGTTCAGTTAATACCATGATGGTATAAAGTGGAAGTGTATGAGATTACGTACGGACCGAACAATTTTTCGCAATAAAAACATGTCGCCTCTCCGCTTTTCTCAACCCAACCCATATCACACGAGCGAATGACATGTTACAAGATATACGTCTTGACCTTCTCGTTCGGTTAACGTCAAGCCTTGTCATAAAGGGGATTGCGCAGCAGCCATTGAATCGAGGACGTTGAATTAGATCTGATGATAAGGAAGATTGGAAAGTATAAGAAACAAAAACGTTGTCAAATAGGGACTTCTAGGGCGACCATGTGAAATATCAAAGTGGGACTGAATTATTCAAAGTTTTGTTTTATGTATCAGTTCCACGAAGATAAAAAGGTAATTGTTCCCGGTAAATTAAAAAGTCCCTAGAATCTTTTTTTGCGAGCGCCAGTTCTTTGTCGAAGTTTAAATTTCGAAAGTTTTAAAAAAGTGATAAAGAATTGAATGAAGAATGTTTCAGAGCGAAGAGTTTTTATGGCGGTTTGCGTTATAGTTTAATTTGTATATGGAGTGGATTTGAATGTTGAAATCTTGGAATTATTAGTACCTACAAGAAAACGTAATTTCATGTTTTCAACTGACCAGTCTTAATAACTAATATTAGAGTAACATTAACAGAATAAGCGGAATATGCGTCTTCAATAATAAATATTGAATTGACGTCAGCATTCAAAATCGAGGGATTTTGGCTTTTTCGTATGTAATTTTTTCACTTCAATTTTTGTCTGATTTTTCATCAACTAGCTCAGGTGCTACCAATCATCGACATTCTTCCAAAAATTAATTTACGACCGAACAAATTTTATTATTGTTATGTGAGTGATTTATAGAGTTTCTCATATTGCAAATGACTTAATTGAGTGACAATGGTTTCGTTTCGAACAATAAATACACACAACCAAACTCATATGGAATTAACTAGTAATTTAAAATTCAGTTTCTTATCAACACCAATGTTTTTTCGTGGATTTGTGTTGACTTTATGAATGAAGAGTGAAATTTTAGATCATATTGATGAAATATATTCAAATAATTTGAGAGAAATGCTCATGAGCGATAATCAGATGAGGAAATCAATGTATTTTAGTAATATAAAAAAATCAAGAAGAATCAATCAAACTGAGACGTTATGCATACTTCTCCACTATCACATAAATTTAACATTGATGCGTAGACTTGCGCAGTGTAAACATAACCTTGACTAGAATGACGGACAGAGAACGCCGCTTAAGGGTGATGAATAATATTTTTAGAAACAAAACGCTATTTTTCATTGTTCAATAAAATAAGAATAGCATCAAAGAGAAGTCGACCGAGGTGGTCTAACAAGGTATGAAGATATTGTACTGTATTAACTGGTGTTCACCTGAATCACCTGTATCATGTATTCTCCATTATTGTTGAATTCTACTGTATTTGTGCTCCAGCTGTGGGCGTCCTGTTTATTTTAATTTGAATTGACCATTTTATGTTCTGGTATCTGAAAGTGCTGAACAATAATTCAGAGTGTTAAGAGTGAATGAAATGAGGATCGCGATTGAATATTCGACACTACAACCAAGTGTCTCAAGCTATGTCGTGATAAAGCATTCTTAATTAACGGAATTATAATTTATATATATGAATATATATGATAATATAGGTGAATTGTTATTCGCGTGACAAAGATAAAATACTGTTACGTAATATTCGTATTCAATTTGAAACTCTGCTTAAGTGGTGTGTTTTCAAAGATTATTATTTTATAAGGATTTGAATCTTGATCTTAATATTATTCATGAAGATGAAATATAAGATATAAATTTTTTTGAAGATTTCGATGCTATAACTATTGGATGGTAGATAATTTCAGGCAAAGCAATGTGTCTCTTGCTTCCATGGACCACACGCCGCTGCATCTAGTGGTATTTGTATATTGTTTTATATATGGCTATCTGAATGTTTTTAATTTTGTATATTTTCTCTATTCGAAAACCCATTTTTATAGAAAACTGTTCGATTTTTTCGAAACTGAATAATAGATTCTACTTGGTAGATAGTTGACCTTGTACTTTTCCGCAATGTCACTGTCCAAGGCTCTATAGTATAAACCTTTCAAAAATCTCTTTCTTTCGTGGAATCCCTAATTAGATAACAGTCTGACAGAAAAATAAATAAGAAAATGCTGCTTCGTCATCAGCAGTACAATTTTCACCTACCTTACAATATAAGAGATCAGTCTCTCCACCGCAGCAATTGCCCTAGTTTTAGGTAAAACAACTCATAACTGTACACTGTAACACACATATTTAGGTTGTAAGGAAACGAAATTATAATCTAATATTTCAACAAATTATCCTAGAATTATTCTCATCCTGGAATTTGCATACTAAGTTACTAACTTTCAGTCAATTACTTAGGAAGAATTCAAAAGGTATCTCAACATACCAACCAATTCCTTCAAAAACTGTGAATCGAAATTACATCAAATTGTTTCCCTAAAATAATTTCGAACAGAACCATCAATTTCAAATTCCCCTCTCAGATGAGAGTGATGAATAAAATCGCATAAACGTGTTACTGGAGAATATTCATTCACGCTCGAGCAAATTTCTGGTGCTATTTGGGGATTAAAACTTTTAGGACAACCTGTTGTTTTCTCCATCCTTCAGAATTTATTCCTTCCATCTGTCAGTTTTCAGAATAAACTGGGAACTTTCAACTATAATTTATACTGCCGGGTTCACGTTCTCTCGAAGTTGAAGCAGCTATGAACTACAGTAATGTAATTCGAAAGACGTAACATTACACAATAAAAATTGCGATACTGAATGAGATATTACTATGGCTAGCACGATAAGGTGCAGGTGTACAATATCCTTGTTAATTTGGTTAATGAGGATAAATGGGCACTTAGGTAAAGCTGCCATCGTTAATTGATCTAAAAAATTCTGATAATAAATATAAAAATTTTCCAGCTTGAACGCAACAAATAGCCGGATTATTTTATTGAATTTTCTAAGGAATGAAAAAGTTCGTCTCAAATATTCTTCATTGAACTATCCTTCTCAGGTGAAAAAGTAGGTAGAGTTCCAAGTATAATTATACGATAATTACATATTTTGAAGTTTCAGAAAGAGCCGTCCGATATACCCAATTAAATAGTTCTAGAAATTCGAAGTGTGCCTAGTTATTTCCAATATTTTTTTAATGAAGAACCTTTTGCATTCTCGTCAGATACATTATTAGTTTCATTGATAATTATCCCTAGCAATGAACTTCACAAAACTTTAATTGAATCGAAGATCAACATTCTGTATTTTGTTGAACTCTCCGTTGACATAACTGGAGAATTTTTAATCTTATACAAGTAGATCAATACGCTGGTATACTTAACAGCATAAGACCGGAAGTGGCAGTCAGCTTGAATATGTAAAATTGCTTGAAAACTGTGATAGTCAGAACGAGCAAAATATTGGGTTATTCGGAAAATAATTTCGATTTTTTTTGTGGAATTTAAAGACACTTTTCGTATAATGAATAAATATTTTATTAAATTATTTATTGGCCATTCTGGTCCAACACTTTTTGCCTCTTTCTGGTAGTAGCATGATTATACGCTCATAAAATCTTTCTGGTTTTTGCTGGCGAAAAACTGATCCGGGTGATTTTTGACCTCTCATTTTGTGAATGTTCTACCGTTCAAAACATTTTCGCAGTAATAATGATAATAATAAGTTTATTTATTGTATAAGTTTCACATATCGAAATTATACAATAACTAAAATCTAAATAATAGATATTACATACACAATCATAAACTGCTGTTGGTTGTATCACCCGTTCACACTCCCACATTCAACTCAGCTCCTGCCGCTCATTTCTACCAATCCCTTATTCTATAATTTGAAATAAGGTTATTCTAATTTTCACAAATTTTTATTGTTAAACTCACAACAATTGTTTCGCTATCACAGTAGCATCATCAGGCAAGATCACATTTTGAATAACAATTCAAATGTGAAAATCAGAATAACCTTATTTCAAATTATTTAATATGGATTTTCGCCAAGTAAGGAGTGATACAATTCAATCCTTATTCTATATCTGCAATTAAGCACTGTCGAAGGTTCCATCTGAAGAAGTTATATGAACAGATGCCTCTCAAAAATGAGGGCAAGAAGTTGCACACCCTTGGACCAAGAAAGAAACGACATCTATGTCCCACTGATTTTGAGGACGTCGGAAGTGTGAACATTTCATTAGTCTTTATTCTAGTGTTGTACCTATAGGAGACTTGCTCTAGTTTACTTCTGTTTTTGCGGCAAAAGAAGGCAATCTTCAGGAAATACACTTTTCGTGGATATAAACTCGAGCCTCGGTAAATAACGCATCGGATCGAAACAGGCGGTCTTTCCTGAGGAGGATCCCGAGAAAACACCTCTGAAGTATATTCAGTTTCTTCAGATGCGAAGCAGGGAGTCCCCTCCAGCCCAATATTCCATAGCCCAGTCTAGATTCCACAAGGGCAAAATAAACCATCTTCAAATGGGGCAAGTTCACAATGTTTGCGAGGTATCTGAATTTGTGCAGCATAGATCTGAGAGCACCACAGACCTGCTCAATGTGGAAATTCCATCTCAAGGGGCAAGTGATTTTCCAAACCACTCGAAAATCTATAATTCCCGGTTCATCAAAAATCTGTAACGACAAAACATTCGGCAATCCGGTTACATGACTGGTAAAGAGCAGAATCACCGTTTTATTGTAGTTGATGGTTAGTGGCTTATAATTGAACCATTTCAGTATTGCGCCAAAATCCATTTTCGCCCTATGCTTCAAACCCACCCAGGAGTCGGCTTTATAGAACACCGAAGTATCATCTGCGAATCCGAGGATTGTCCCAGCAGTATCCACAGTGAATAAACTATTTATAAACGCAACAAAAAGCAATGGATCCGAAGCACTACCTTGTGGCACTCTATTTTCCATTGTTCTGACACTACTTAAGGTTTCGCTCACCATCACCATAAGCTTTATGTCAGTGATATAACTCTTAATAAGCCTCAAAGTCACTCCCTTGCACCCCATATCCTCTAGTGTAATTAATAGTTCTTCTGGATTTACTGTATCTTCTGCAGATAAGTTCTTTCTGAAACTATACTGTTTGTCAGAAATCAATCCGCAATCTCCGAAAAATTTTTTACTGATTTCTCAAAGATTTTTGCGAAAGTATTCATAAGAGAGATTGGTCGGTCATTAACAACCTGCTTGTCACCGCCCTTATGGAGAGGCTTCAGAATTGACACCTTGTATTCCGGTGGACAAACTCCTTTTTAAAAAATGAGGTTTATCACTAATGATAGAGAGCCCGCAATTTCCCCTGATATGTTTTGTATAGTTTCTGCTGTAAGACCGTCAAATCCAGGAGCTTTTCCGTTTTCTAGGTTTCGAATTATATCGGTGATCTCTGCCTCTGTTGTTGGACATAAGAAGATGGATTGTGGGTTTATCCTCCGGGGTGGAGGATGGGACGCACGGTTAATAAACCAGGACCAATACCGGAACAAATAATAATCCGAAGGTGCCAGATCTGAAGAAATATGGTGGGTGTGGCAGTGTATCCCATTCAAGCTGTTAAAGCTTTTGGCTAGTGACTAACTTGTATGAAGTCTCGTATTATCTTGTTGGAACACTACACTCTTTCTGTTGATTAACTCTGGCCTTTTCTATTGTGTATATTGTGAATTAATCGTTGTGTTATCCAGTGATTACTCTGAAATCCCACCAAACAGACAGCATCACATTTTTTTGAGAGATATTGGCTTTCGAAATGCTTTGAGCATTTTTCATCTTTTTTGCTTTCTGATCTCTTGTGTTTGAGAATCGAATCTCAGACATGAACGGGAGGACATAAATTTCTCCCAGAGGGCACATGAGGAACCCATATAGAGAGCTTCGAGTTGAACCCAGGCCTTCAAGTGATGATAAACAGCTGAGTTCGATAAATTTAAAGTCTGACCGATTGCACTTGAGTGCATGAATGTTGTGAATGCAGTGAATGTTGTTATTATCCTATTTGCATCAACTAATGCCTTTATTGTGTCTTCATCAGCTTCAACTGGCATTTCGGAACATGGTGCATCTTCGACATCAAAATTTCTGAATCGAAATTTTGTAAACCAATTATGGCACTGGCGTACCTTCTTTCAACACATCTTCTTTATATACATCGGTTAACTTCTTTTTGGCTTGAACAGCATTTTTACCCTTTCCATAGTCAAAAAGTAAAATATGACAAAAATGCTGCCTATTGCTCTCCATATTCAAAAGGGCACTAACCAGAAACTACTGCGTAAAATTAATTAAACTTTTTCACACACAAGCCTTGCTATATCAGCTCTCAAAACATATAATGATTATGCGGCTTAAGGGTGAAGTTGGGTTCGAAAAAATACAGTTAAATCCTCTGTCGAAAATAAACGAAATCATTTTCCGAGCAATAAAAAAATTCTGTCTTAATGTTTCCTTGTATAAATTCAACAATTTTGCAATAGTAGATGGAGCATTGTCATACTTCATGAGCATCTCTTGTTATAATGTGGAAATTGTTTCAATAATTACTCACTCAAATGCATTAATTGCTTCCAATATAGATCGTGTGTTATTGTTTTACTCTTTATATACATTATGCTATGCCGATTACACTAAAACTACCTTAATCGCCGACGTGGAATCATTATCCACATGAATTTATGTGCTTGATGTTACGGCACTTATCCCATTTTTTTTTCAATTTCAATGCGACGCAGAAATTCCTCCTATCTTTGCTTCACAAGCGGAAGAACCCCCTTCAGCATCTCTCTGTTTTAACTCGTGTTTGTGGCAATTTGTTATGCAACTTCAATTTAGTTGTCTGTAAATGGAATATGCTATTTCTGGAATTTCAATAGTTCGCAGATAGCACGTGCTGTTTAATTTGAAGATCTTGCATCTCGATGTGAAGCACATGTGAATTAAAAAATGCTTATTAGAAGATGAGAAATGATCACGTTTCCTGAAACTTAGGATTAATTTCCGCTTCTGATTTTCAAGTTTGAATTTTTGCGCACTGCTTTAAGGAAACATCGTGCGATCGTTTAGCCCAAATGTCTATTATTTTCGTATTTTGAACAAAAAGAGGTCTTAAACTACTAGATTGTACTGACTAAAAAAATCCCAAGTCAAAAGTAATTATGTTCAGCCGGCAAATCGGCTGGCGTTTTTTAATGAGTTTTCAGTTTCCTTAGCTTTCAATTCGACGAGCAAAGTTCTTAGATAGTTGAAAGCTTGTACGAAGTGCAATCAGTAAAACACTTTAGAGGTCCTTAACAATTCCTCAGAAAACTCACACCTCGATATTTTGGACAGGTTCACCCTCCAGAAGTACTCTCAGGATTATATCGAACCGAAGAACATTTGCGGTTATTCTCTGGTGTAAAATACTCTTAAGTAAAATATTAACTCAATCCTAACTATCCTCGCTTCTATATGAACATTTTATCTTTCCATCTAAGAGCTTCCACGACATTTTGGATCCCTGGTAGGTGGAATTTGACAGCATTTTAAGCCTTATGACCCGGATTTCAATTGCAATTTCTTATTGTAAACAAGAATTTATTAACTCCAATAAATAATTCACATTTTTTGAGACGAAACTGGTCTTAAATGACTAGGTTAGAAAATATATCACATACATCTTAACCTCCACATATTCTTTATTTTTCTCGAATGTTTGATAGTTAATATCAGTAAGACCACTTGCCTACATTTCGGTTAAAGAAACTATGAAAAAGGTCCCTTACAAACCAACTGTCTAGATACAACATTCGTCCCAGTTGAGTATACTAAATTTCTTGGCGTACACATGGACAGAAATCTGAACTGGTCAGCTCATGTCGATGTTTTGTGTAAGAAAATGAATAGCGCTTTCTCTGCTATCAATGGACTAAAAAACTCATTACCGCGTAGTTACCTTATCGATATTTATTATAGCCTTGTTTACAGTCATATATCTTACAATGTTTTTCTCTGGGGTGACTGTAGCTCATTCTCTTGAGTTTTTGTGGCTCAGAAAAGAGTTATTCGTCTTATTTACGATCTGAGCCGTCTCTCATCATGTCGGCCGGAGTTTATTGCCAACAGAATATTGTCGTTACCTTGCGTATATATTTTGAGTGTATTTTATATGCAAAGGAAAATAAAACTAAGTGTAAAACATTCTCGAGTTCACATGATCAACGCACAAGAAATTCACATGTACTCCTTGTTCCAAAGCACGGTACTCGTAGATTTGAATGTTCTCCGTTATATCAAAGCATTAAGCTGTTTAACCATCTGCCATCTTACATCAAATCTTTGAAGGAACATAAATTAAAAAAAACAAACAAGGAAATATTTATTACTGTTTAAATGTTTCTATTCAGTTAGGGATTTTCTTTCTGATTCCTTAGATGCTAAGAATAATAACTGAGTTGTACCTACACTTTCCACCTGACTTTTCCTATGCATATTGTAGTGTTCTAAGAATCAATAAAGTATTATTATTATTGTTACATTATATAGACTTTAAGAAATTTTTGTATACATAATCTGTACTTTTCACCTGACTTGTCCTATGCAGATTGTAGTTGTATTATTATTATTATCTTAAAACATTTGTCATATTCCATGTTTGTGTACAGAATATACGTAAATGCAGAAAAAGCACGTTCCAGATTACATGAGAAAGGTGTGCGCACATGTGAGAAAAATTTTTAATTATTATATAATAGATGAAATAAAAATAAATTCTGAGGGAATTTTGCTTGAAAGAGGTTTCTTTCAAATTTTTCAGAAATGAATGGAAAATTCTGTGAATGCTTCAATATATTCAATTATAAACAATTTTCTGAAATATTGAATCAAAATATTTTAAGAACACCGTTTCTATTTGAGTAGACCTACAGAATTCTCGACATCGCACAACATCAAAGCATAAAAATAATTTGAGCAGGGAAATCATGGACTCGTTCATTGACCCGTCGAAAAGGCTTCGGACTGCGTTGCTCACGAAAGGCTGCTCTGTAAGCTGAAAAGGTACGGTTTCGGTACTACGTCATTGAAATTCATTAGCGCATTTTTGAGAAATAGAAAACAGGTGGTTGCTGATGGGATATATTCAGATATGAGAGATTTTAGAATCGGAATTCCATAGGTCTCTGATCTGGGATCAGTGCTGTTTTGAGTTTCCATTAACGATCTATTTGATTATGTTCCTGAAGTGGAAACTATTCAATTTATGGATAATGCAACGTTTGAGGTTGGGTCCGATCGTTTCATGGTTTGAACGAATTGGCAAGGGTGACTATGTCGTGTTTGAGTGGTTACGTCTTAGCATGAATGAAAGTAAGACACGGACGTTAACTGTGAGTTTTAGATTTGGGTGTGGTACCACAGTTAGATTTCTAGGATTACATCTAGCCACTTCACTTAACTGGGGTGCGGATGTAGACGAACTTACAGAATCTCTCAGCAAAAATGTTTTTGCTCTAAGGGTTTTTTCATATTAACTATCCGGAACAACACTGAGTTTCTTTTGCTCTGGTGGAGTCTAAACTGAAGTATGGTGTCATATTGTGAGACATTATACGACGTATTTATATAATAAACTACGAGTTGCAGAAAACAAATAAAGAAAATACTGATCGATAATACCTATTATTCAATAGATAGATTCGAATCACTATGGAGAAAGGAATTTCATGTCTGAATTGGTTTCATTTTATCTCAACACTCAATGTTCACTTTATTATTTATTAATTTTAGTTTGTTAGTATTGTTCTTATTGTTACGTTTTCGGTAAATTAAATTGTTTAGTGTCCAATATACTGATTTATTTTTCACGATACGACAGAAATATTTACAGCCTTAATTTACAGGATTTATTTTCACACATAATTAATTTATACTGCACTACATCGTATGTCACTGTAGAACTGAAACAATCTAGAATTTTCCAGCAATATCTTGATTTTCTCGATTGACGGGGAAACAAGCAGTTTTTTATTTCATATTTATTCGTCGTATTAGTATTTATTTATTTTAATTCATAAATATGATTTTATCTTTGTTAGTTCAATTCTCGAATGTTAACGGCTTTCGGATAGACTGCTTAGCTATCTGTTTCCATAGTTGTATTGTGTATTTTGTGTTTCATTTGTATTTGTATGTTTTTTCCTCTGCCCTATGAAAGCAATTCTTGCAATTGCAAAAAACACCAATAAAATCTCTCTCAGGGAATATTGACTGAAATAAAATAACAAACTTAAGCCGATACAGCTGTTTCGCATGAATTCCATGAAATTTAAATTCCTCAACCAGATCTTCAAGTAAACAGATCAGTGGCCATGTTTCTTACGTTGAAATACTCTTTGCAGGCTGGATAGACTAGCAGTAATGTTTTTCACAGTTTTGGACTGACGCTATCATCTTCTACAGCCACCATAATTCATGCCGCAAAAACATTCTTTACAGCCATTTCAACGTTTACAATAGCAACGCAACACACTCAAACAATTTTCGATAGACAGATAAAACTAGTGGTACGAAAGAAATGATGATAATGGTTATTAGAAATTGAAGTGGGATATTTTTTCTTACCAATGACTTATTGAACCAACAACAATTACTTTTGTTCATGCGATGAAATAAAAGCATACAGATAGTGAAGAGAGAGAAACACTATTTCGAAAATGGAAGATTTCAGTGGTCTACGCATAAAATATCTTGCAGTCCTGTGTATTTCATAAGAGAAACACCCAGATTCTTCATTTTACTTAGAATGCGTGTCTAAATTACCAAAATACCTGATGATTCCACAAAGAAGCAAGTTATATCCTTCAATATCTCCGGAATGACGAGAAATGAAAAATACGCCTTATTAATTCTAGGTAGGAATTTATCAACCTCGAGCTTGATTAACCTATCCGCTGTCATCCCCTAAATAAGTAGCCAATATCTCCACGCCCACTGGCTGGAATGCAGAACAAAGATGCATTTCTCAGACGCTGTCACATTAAGGTAATGTCAACACGTTAATAAATCAACGTTACTAAAAATGTTCCAGAGGAGTCGAGGGGAGGGAGATGGTGACATATAAAAAGGGCGACGCAGTGACACGAACAATTTATGTCGGGAATTTTTTATTGTCAGCTGCGCGGGCGTCGCTTCTCGATATTGACACTTTAATTATTTCACTATTGACGATTTTATCAGGACGAGTAAGAGGCTCTTTTGTCGCGAAGTGGGCGAATTTATTCCTCATGAGCGAAGATGGATGCGCCTATCGGTGTTTTTCCCTGTCTTGTTTTGAATTTTGCCATCTTAGGGGATCTGATTGGTTTTCTCTCGGGCTGGATCCTATATTTATTACTCAATAAACAGCAATTGCTGCAGGGTCCCGAAATTCTTCGAATATTCATTTCGTCCCCGAGATCGAAGTACGTTTCGTACGAGATAAATTGATTTTCATTTTGAATATTGACTACATTTAAAGAGCTGCGAAGAATTAAATGCTACAATGCAATATCCATAAGTGGATTTTAGAGATTATAGCATAAAATCTTCAAATAGAAATTTATTCAATCAAAGAATTACACATTGAACTGTTTCGGTCGTTACTATTTGGTAGTTTATCGTGAAGATAATAATAATCGATACAAGGAATAAGAAATTACTATGTTTCACACCCACAAAATTTTAAATTTACATTTTTTGTGTGACTTCAGTTTCAAGGTATCAGCCACCTTCATAAAACTCAACAAAAAGTAGAGTACTCAAAAGCATACTAGTTCAAGGTAACAGGTTGTAACAATTCAGCTACAATTATATTTTAATATGCCCGAGCCCAGTCGGTTTAACTGGGTTGTGAGCCTGATTTCACAATTCCACAAAATGAAAAGACACAACTCCCTGACAAACAAGTCACTCGTTTTATTTACCACAAGTAACTTTTCTTAAAAATTACATATATACCTTTAGAATAAATATACAATTTACTATCTAACACTAGAGTAAGTTTCAATAATATTATTACCGATAAAAGTAGAAAAATATATGGAAAATGGGAATTTTATTATCAATATATACAAAATTCAAAGTTCCTTTATGAATATATACAAAATTTCTCAATGTTACTTCCCTGGTTGGTTTAGAATACAGGCTGATGTTTTGCCAATTAAAACAGGTGGTGGTTTTGTAGGTCGTTTCAAGCAGGATGATCTGTGGTTCTTTGAAGTTAATAGCTTTATCGTCTTTAGGCAACCAGTGTACGTCTAACTATTCCTCACCAAGAAAACTTCCAAACTCCAGGAACAAATAACAGAAAAATAATCCAATAGAAATCCAGGAAAAATATTCCAAAGAAAAATCCAGGAAAAGATAATTCAAAAAAAATCCAGGAAAAGATAGTCCAAAAAAAAATCCAGGAAAAGATAGTTCAAAAATATAGTAAAAATAATGTAACATTTGAAACGTGCATCAAACAAAAAGTTTCATACGATCAATATAAAAAAACTGACAGAGGCATTCCAAAAAGAAAAATATATGTCAGAAATAACATGCTTTAAATGCAGTTCAAGCATAAAAACGAATTATACTTACCCGTTCTTTGAGGGTTTTTTACTTCTAATCTCCAAGAAAAATTAATTTACGAGAAAATACATTTTATAACATTGAGATTGTAAGCAACTTTACTCTGCAGTCGTGAACCGGAAAAGAAATAATTCCTTCATATCAACGCGCATATGACGACACATTGACGAACAGATATCCCAATTTCTTCATTCACCGGTCTTCTCGATAAAAGTGAGATACCAGCGAATTAATTCGACGTGTAGATCGCTACAAGGTACAAAAATGATAATAAGAATACGAGTGCTATAAAATAATGGCACATTAAGAAAAGTAATCAACATTTAGATCCGTACTGAACTCCATTATATCATACTAACAACTGAAGCAGTAATCATCCTTGAACACGGACCACAGGATACTGACCACAAAAATGCTCTTTTTGTGAGTCGAAAGAGTTTTATCCGGTAGGATCTGCAGAAATAGTGCTAGTGCAGTCGAATGTCGAAAGACCGATCTGTGAAATCATTTTCGTTTACAAGTTTACCAGATTCCGTTCATTTGCTACAAACGAAACAAAATGTGACCTTGAATTTTATACGATTTTCGAAGAGCACATACAACAATTAGATATGCTCTCTAGCGCAAACAATATACCGGTTTACATTGAACTATCAAATAAAAAACATCAATCAATTGGATTAATAAATCGATCAAGCTAATATTTAGATTATTTTCATTATGCACTCATTTGAAAATTTCAGCAGGCTCAAAATGTTGAGGTTTCTGTCCTTTGATTCTACGTAAAAGATTTTCGAATTATCTGTTGTAGAAGATGAATAATCATTTCAAGGCAAAGGGTTGAGAATGTGAAAGTTTGCTTATTTTTCGTGAAATTAATTTTATGTTCATTGTATCTAGTTTTGAAGGAACGTCTGGTCTGACCTATATAATTACTATTGCATGTTGAACATGTTAACTCATACACTTCCAATTTATGTATGGCTGTACGCATTAAATATTAAAACAATATTTTGTTTTGCGGTAGCTACCTGCAGAAAAATTCAAATGAAGCTTAGGTCGATTCTGGGCATTCTGTGGTAGGTTGTAAAATTGTATTAACGAAAATGGTGACATTTTTGAGGATTAACTTGACTGCAAAAGCTCTTTATTTTCAATATTTTTTTTCGAATCAAATGAAATATTCATGAAACGATTTTTGTTAACGGCCTTGTTTTTAGGGTTCTTCATTCTTTATTTTTGTCTTATTTTTAGTTGTAGAATACATATTCCTTCACAGTCAGTAAGTTATGAGACACCATGTATAAATCTATATCGAAACAGAATATTCTTTCTAATAAGCTACTTTCTACAATAAAACGAGTGCATTCACTCTAATCTTACAATATTATTTGGTATTTGACCAATACGTTCTGGAGACGATAATACCTTTTTCGTGGAATATTATGTTAAGGTGACATATCTAACGTCCCATGAAGAAGGAAACATGGTTAACGAAACGTCTGCAGAAACTATAAGTGAATAATAGAATAGTTGTTCCTTTCATTGCGGGTTATCGGTTCACGGTGAAATCAAAATCTATTTGAAGTGTTGTTTAGAATTATTTCATAAGTATATATCTGAAAAAGAGGAAAAGAGACTTACCCCAGTGATAAAAATGATTTGGAACCAAATTATTCTGATATTGGACTAAGGTGATTCAGACTTAACTTCGTACTTTTGAAGTGAATGAGGGGTGAAAATTATTCTTAATCAATAAAATCCAAATAAAGGGTTTGCATTCGTAAGCTCAAGTGCTAAGTCTAATTTGAAATTATTACAAAGCATTCTTAACAACAGGGTACGTAAACCTGTTGATAAGTACATTCTGTCAAGAAAGTACCGGGAATTATCGATTTAAATCTGGCGGGGCAATGAGGCAGGTAATTTTTTTTTCCTAGGTTGGTACCACTGTCCTTAATTACTATGTCAAGCTTGAGCGGGATCTGTCAACTAGTGTGTTTGCAACAGCTGATTAAGTCAGTCGATGTCAGAGTGCGTACCGATTTTTACTATGGGTGATTACGTTGAGCAAAGAATTTGTTTAAAGTTTTGTGTTGCAAATGAATTTTCGTGTGCCGATGCATTGAAAATGTTGCTTAAGGCCTTCGGTGATAATGCTCTATCGAAAACTCGTGCATATCAGTGGTACAGAGCCTTCAAGGACGGTCGTGAAGTGGTCGCCCATCGACGGCTTCGATCGAAAATAACGTCGATAAAATTAAGGAAAGGGTGCTGGAAAACCGTCGTACCAGCTTGAGAGAGATAGCACATGATCTTAAGATATCCCACGAGTCCGCACGTACGATTTTGATTGATATTTTGGACATGAGAAAGGTGGCCGCACGACTCGTACCGAAAGACCTGAATTTTCTTCAAAAACGTCATCGCGAACAGGTTGCTTCAGACATGCTGGATCGCTGTAATTCCGATTCTACATTCATGGAACGCATTATAACTGGTGATAAGACCTGGGTCTACGAGTACGATATGCAAACAAGACAGCAATCATCGGAATGGGTGGCAAAAAATGAGCCGAAACCGAAAAAACCACACCAAATACGCTCGAAAATGAAGGTGATGCTCATTGTTTTCTTCGATATCCGTGGCGTGGTGCACTACGAATTCATCCCAGAGGGTCAGACGGTAAACAAGGAGTATTACCTAGGCGTTATGAAACGTTTGCGTGAGCGTATCCGTAAGAAGCGGCCAAATTTGTGGGCGAACAACTCATGGATTTTGCATGACGATAACGCGCCTTCTCACCGAGCTACGATTGTGACTGACTTTCTCGCCAAAAACTCAACAAACGTGCTTCAGCAACCACCATATTCGCCGGATTTGGCTCCCTGCAACTTTTTCCTCTTCCCAAAACCAAAATTGCCCCTTCGTGGCACCCGTTTTGAGTCGATTGAAGCCATAAAACAAAATTCGGCGCGAGAGCTGAAGTCCATCCCGGAAAGCGCCAATAAAAAATGTTTCGATAATTGGAAGGGCCGTTGGCATAGATGTATTGGAGCAAATGGAGCCTATTCTGAAGGCGACCCAATAAATTTTGACGATTAAATGTAAAAATGTTGTTTTAATTGAAAATTCCCGGTACTTTCTTGACAGAGTACTATATCGAAGTATTAAAATCAGATTTTGACATATTTGTAACAGTAGTAATTATATTCTTATTCATTGTGATAATCTCTGTTCGATTTACTTCAGACTTTATTGTAATTTATGTATCTAGGCCATGAAGGAAACATTTAGCGACCGCAGCGTTGAAACAATATGCTGAGGGTGCTAAAGGAGCATTCAACGATAACTTTTTCAGTTGAAAAATATTCTCAAAATTGTTGTAATTATGTTGATTACTATGGTATGTTTTACTTCATCAAGAAATGCTCAGCATTAATGTTGAAAAGCTGCATTTTGCCTTTAGAAACTGAGTATGAAACTTAGCATCACATTACCAACATTTTAAAAACGTTTATTTTCGCGGTTGCTAATGAAATTAAAAATGTATCTCCCCACGGAAATATTGGAAGTCACTGAGATGATGAGGAGCACCTTTTTGCTTGTCCAATACAAAAAATAAACAGGGATGACCTATAAGCGTCATATTTTTTAGTATGCTAGAGGCAGTACTGCTGAGGCCAGAAAAAAGTACTAGATCATTTAAATGAAGCATCAAATGAAACAAGGTATTCTTCTATTAGAATTATCATAGTAGTCTTGATTAAACAACTTATTCAGATAATAAGTAGGACATTATAAAGTACTTAAAACTTATGGCTTCCTTAAAGCTCAAGATCTACAGAAGAATACAAAATTTCAAGCCAAGCACAAATTTCGTGCGAAGTTCAAGTTCTTATCCAAGGATAAGTTTTAAGGAAATATTTTTTATGATTAGAGTTTGAGATATTCAAGACCCATGGGATTCTCTGTTCATGAAAGCCACCAAAATCAAGAAAAATCGTATGCCGGTGGAAGTAGATAAAAAAGAAATTTTACCGGGTTTTATTAGACTTCAAGGAAATATTTTGTTCTGAGATCGTGTCGCACTGATTTACTGTCTTTGATGAAGGTGTAAGCTTGTGGAAGATTTTTCGAGAGAGCATGGAATGTTACACTTACCATGGTACCAAAAAAAATACAGAACGGATCCAACAACACCTGAATAAAAGCGATGCATATAGGAGAATTATGAATATATCAAGAAACGAATTAACAATGAAAAAATAAACAACAAGAATCAAGAAGAAGATGGAGCCTGCTATCTTCAGTGCAATTTTGTAATGCCGACAAATGGAACATGGCCACGCTCCTACATTCGTCCTACATAGGTACACTTATGTTTTACCAAACTATAGCACCATTGAAAAACTTCATGTTTACCATAGCTCGTATTTCTAATCATATTTCGAAATAAATATCCGCTGCATTAATTAGTTCACTTGAAAATATGTTCAGATTATTTCAGTAGGATGAGCCACAAAGAATGATAATAAGAATAGAAGAGTCGCCATAGCAAGTGGTTCAACAGATAAATCTTTAATTATATCGAAGATTAGCTGATGCCCGTGACTTCGTTTACCTGGACTATATCTTGACGAATGAAATCGAAAATTTATTTAGATTTGCTTAAAACTAGGCTTAATTTTAGTTTTTAATAATTCAAAGTGAATATGGAATGATAAATATTTTTGTTTATATTATGTAGCAATAACATCAACGAATTCCTCCTATTTTTGAATTACTGTTTTTTTTCCTTTTATCCTAGATTCCGATGAAAAAAGAACAAATGGTTTACTCAGGTTTCTTATTATTCACCTCTGAAAATCCTTTGGAAAGTTTCTGAAATAAGCAATAACAAGAGAAAAGACAGATAAAAAAAACTTTAAAAAAAAATCTCTACAAATATTTATAGAGTAAAATATGATTAACTGAATTAATCCAATAACACCTATGGCCCAGTTATAATATAAATTATTTCGAATAAAATATAACACAAAATCTCATTGAATATAGTGTATCCTGTTCTTTTAAACGACTAAATAGTTAACGCTAGATCACTCTTGTTGAATAGTTTTACTTAGTAAGGTAAATTCGATAATTGGCCCCAATGCATTTTATATAAATTTTTCGCACAATTTACTCATGTGAATTTCCGAGAATTTATAGTGTTCTCGTGTACTCTCTTTTCAAGTTTTTGCCTTAACTATTGCTACATAAAAAGTTAAGTTGTAATTTTTGGAGTTACTTCACAATATAAACTTGAAGAAGCCACATTGTAGCTGGAAAAACTGATGTGAATCAATAAATTTTGGAAATATTCCTTATAATTTTATTCAATTGGAATGAATTGAAAGCAAGTAAGCTAAACCGCAATCTTTCACGGATCACCTATTCTATCCGAAATTCGTTTATGTTTCTCATATAAAATTCAATGATGATGAAATTAAACTATTACAAAAACGATTTGTATTGAATACAAATAGTAGATAAAAAATCTTCTGATCTTAGCAAATCAGAAATTTATTCAGATATTGCAATTGAAAATATTTCAAATCTGTATTCTAATTTGAAGTAAATATCTGACAAACAGATTATGTTCGATATGATCAAAAATATTACCAAGGATTTTTCTCCATGCAAAGCGTAGAATTAAGGTATATCGATACGGGAAAAAGGCAACATAAAGAATTTAGTTTTCACACGCGCTGATCAAGTGAAAATAGTATAAGAGTTATTTCAAGAAAATAATATATCGTAAAAAATTCGGATTTCTTCAACTTTGGTGAGTTTCAGTATAATTACCAAATATTCCACTGCATAACAAACCAAAAAGTGATAAATAAATTCGTTAGCATTATTCCATTACTCCAATATTTTAGCTCTCTCTAATGAAATCCAATATTTTTAAATTGTCCAAGGCTTCAATTTAGATTATCCAAACATAACCTTTATTTCTTGCTGAATATTCAATAAGAAATAATTTCGAACTCACTGAAGAATTCAGAAATCTTAAATCACGAAAAACTCCTTAATTAATTTCATTTGATGAACATAATGTCTTTACTAGCATTCCACCTATAGAAACATTAGATATTATTGAAAAACCTTGCGATTGAAGGTAAGACTGATACAATAAGAAGGAATTATATTTTGAATGGCCTGAAAATTTATTTGGAATACAACTATTTTGAATTTAATGATACAATTCAGATTAAGGCAAGTTCGATGACGACAAATCCAATTATTTCGATTTTAGCCGAAATTTTCATGTATAATTTAGAACGAGAAAATTCAATCAAATCCCTCGAATAAATGTTTTATTAATTGGTAAATATATGGATAATATCATTTGTTACTTTTAGGAAACAGATAGATAATTATGCAATTCTTATTAATTCAATAATAAAATGCATCCAATCATTTAATTCATTTTTGACAAAAAAATGTGTAGTATGCATTTATTTAATCTTAAAATTTTGAGGAAGGTTGGCTTTAATATTTTCCGTAAGCCCATGTATATTTATATCACCATTCATATTATATTAGGAGGGTACAATCATTATAACACAACCAAAACAAGCATCAAAATATATTTGATGGGGTTTCTTGTCATGTTGAACTAGAATTTGAGAAGATATGTCAATATAATGGGAATTGCGCGCCATGTTTGGCAGTCATAATGTCACATGATTATGACGTGACCGATCGAAACTTGGCAGATAGTAGTTAGTAAACATGGAGCATTACACGGTAGCATAACGCGTCCTGATTGTCAAAAATTATTATCAAAATGGTGAAACTTTAATTGCCACTATTTGTAAAGTGCGTCCAATATTTGCTCGAAATAATGTGCCTAATTTATCTAATGTGAAAAGAATAATCAAAAAATTCGAAAATACTGGTTCGGTCAAAAATGTGAAACATACGATACGATATCGTAAAGGTTGTTCAGAACAAAACATCACTGTAGTTCGCGAGAGTGTGACAGAAAGGCTAGAAACGTCAATTCGTCATCGGGCACAATTGGACATTTCAACAGACACTCTTTAGCGAATTCTCACTAAAGATTTACAGCTTCATGCCTACAAAATCCAACTGACTCAACAACTTCTGCCAGTAGACCATGAACACCGAAGAGAATTCACCAATTGGATCAGTTTTTGTTAGCAAAGACCAAAAATACTATGAGCGTTAAATCATGCTACTACCAGAAAGATAGCAAAAGGTGTTGGACCAGAATGGCCAATATATAATTCAATAAAATATTTATTTATTATACGAAAATTGTCTTTAGTTTTCCCAAAAAAAAAGAAATTACTTTCCGAACAACCCAATTATTTTTTCGTCGATTTCTTTATATTTGAAAAAACCGTAAGCACTCCAACAGATGTGTCACAAGTCACAGAAGTATTTAAATTCATACCCAACACCCTATGTGTAAATTCAAAATCTTTTTCTATAATCTTTGAAAGGTCCTAACAAAGTGAAGATTAAACTGTTCAGACTGTCAGAGCGAATAATTCAAATACTTCTATGAAAAGCGAGGCTACTAGTGATAACCTTGAAAATTAATTCAATGGTTTAATTTCGGAGTTGCTGTCAGATGTTGCACATGCTTACGGTTAAAACTGTGTTTAGTTTTCCTTCAAAATATTCTCGAATTGTAAATTTTTTAATCTCATTGTAATGGTGAATATTAAATAACAGGGCACTCTGAAGATTGCCTACAAGATTGAATACGTATACAAGCTTGTATTTCGAATTATATATTTCGCCATTTTTATAGTCTTTCTGGGTTTTTCACACCAGTGGATATATTCTTGTATATACGTTAATATAAAATATTAAAATATTAATTTTATATCAATCAAATTCATATTCATATAATTTTTTTTTATAAGATTTTGAGACATCTAATTTTCTGTTGTTATTTCCATCCAATTTTCCAATCACGTAAATTTTCATTTATTCATCCCATTCCTGGAGAATTACCATCTTACATTCTGTAATTATAGATTGGATTGAATGTGCTCCACGCTTTACATTTTTCTCTCTTGATTGCAGGCGCTTGATTTCACAATGGCCTCTAAATGAATACGAGAAATTATACCTATTGATAATCTGAAATGATGCTGCTTATTCTATTACGTTATATAAATAGCGTATATGGAGCTTAATTTCAGTAATCCTCACGTATCGTTACGTTGAATCAGAAGCGAGAACGGGTGTGTAAGCAGTAGATTTGTGTTCGAAACAGAATTACCATTTTTCACGCGCTGGTATAAAGCGGAATTCGCATGTTAAATCCCACAGTCACGAGTGTTTAAAATCCACCATATCATTTGCGCTCAAGAGGTCAGACTCGATGTAAAAAATGAAAATAATCGCATTAATCTCTGAACTACAGCAGGCTCGTTCGTTAGCTTTTCCTGAGTTCCACATTGGACTCGATTGGTTGAATATTCGTTTGGAGAATGGTCAATTAGGTCCGGCTAATCTTGCTATATTATAGGGGATTTATTTTTATTTTTTGACTTTAACTGAAGCTGCAGAATCAGAATAATCTTCCATCATTTCGTTGAAATAATGATGGCTACTGTGAATTCAATGTTATCTGATCAAAGCTTAATTCGTTTTTTCAGAGAGATTTTTCCCCAGCGATTCTTTGTTTTTTGGTTCATTATCTGCACAGCCTAAAATTTCAGCAAACCTGGTTTACATCTGGATATATTCACTCTGAGTGATAAGAGTGAATGATGCTACAAATATGGCTCAATCATAAAAATATTATTTAGATTTTAATGCATTATTCACAGCCTAAAATACATATAACACAAGTTCACATATTTGAATTATTTACCCAAATGAAGGGATTCGTTTCGGTGGTTTCAACACTGAATGCGGTGAAAACACTATCTTGATCGTGGAATAGTTATTCTTTGAGTTTTTTCTATTGTTATGCACGACACAGACTTCAATTTAATTGGTTTCACTTTTGAGTTCATTTTTCACCATTCAATATCTAATTACAAACAAAATAATGTAGATAATACATTCACTTCCAGGCCTATAATGCGTTATGGGTAACTGGGAGGGAGAGTTCCTTGGAAGTTTAAAGTGAAAAATGCGAATGTAAAATAGTTCAAGCGTAGAGATGAATGTGTTTCATAAGTTGAGAGAACTTACATCTAGAGAATGTGGAGTATATTGCGCGACCGTCTGGCCGAGGGAATGTGTTCAACTGGTGCCTTTCTGCTAACTTGCCGAATGAGAGAGTCGGTTTGGACTCGAGAAGGTGGCTCAGGAGCAAGAAATCTGTCCCTTCATCTAGAAACGGCGTTTTTTAATGGATTACTAGGAAAAATCTAAGGGACAAATATTTTCGTTTCCTAATTGGTGTTTAGGACCGTTTAGGTTTCTAGGAATTAAATGAGACATATTTGAAAGGCCTTAAATGTTGAAATCTGGGTAAGTGATTGTTACGTACCTGCAAAGTAAACTAAAAATTCTTTGTTCAAAGTAAATTTGAACATAAGTCCCTCAGGGTTGGGCGATTCTCCCGAAAACACAAAATGATAACTTGGGGCGATTTAGGATTTTATGAGAAGGAAGTGTGATATTGAAAACAACAATCAGTGGTGGGATCCTGGTGTGAATATAAAAAACAACTAGTGTTGGGATTCTCGATTTCAGAATCCTTTGGCAAGGGCAAAGTTTGGTTATAAGACTTGTACGATTTCCATCGAGAATATCATGAACATTAAATTGCGTGAGGAGGGCTTCAGAGGTATATGGAAGTTTTATTCCACGTGTAAGCACAAATTCTTATGAGGCTCGAGGGCTTAAGAAAGGGGCGGAGTTGGTTCCAGATATCGTAGTTGGTGGTTCGATAAATCGTGCAGGGTTAGAGGAGGTGCTACGCCAAAAAATTTCCTGAAAAGTCGTTTGGAAGGGATTTACTTCAATCTGGCGGTAGATTTTGGTTATGTCCGCCGTGAACGCAAACAGGAACTGCCTGAATCGGCACAGAATATTGAACTCTGATCGAGTCATTAGACAAAGAAAAAAGGGGCGACCTTTAGTTATGTGAACTGCATTAACTAATCTTGAGTCTAGCGAAGAGCATAGAGGGGAATCAACTTGCACGATTTTATCGTCTGTGGCCTTCACATTCGATTTGAAAACGTTTTTTATATTGACAGAGACTTGGTTTTAGCAAACGCTCTAGTTTCCAAACCTTTGCGAGGAGTGAATCTAAATGTTCAGCTTCTGTGGAGACTACTGAAGAGTGAGCAAGGAATGATGCGTGTTGTTTACTTAATATTTGGAGTATATTTTCCGCGTTTTTTCAGCCTAGCATAGTATTTTGCAAAACTGGACAATTTTTGATTAATGATATAATTCCGTCAGATATAAGCGAATAATAAACTTCCGCACCAAGCAGCAAGTCAATGTGTGACTGTTTGAAAAATTCACGGTCAGCTGACCGTGAATTTTTCAAGCGTGATGTGATTAGGGGTTATAAAAGTTCTAGTGTCAATCAATGTCTGGGTTAGTCTGCAGGTGATGTTCGGAAGCACTGCACATGTCGCGTCACGTGAGGAATTCCTATTTGCATCTGAAAAAATCCTGAATTTGGCCATTTTGTTGGATAATAGCTCGTTTAGGGTGATACCCGAGATTTGTACCTTTTGATGATAGGTTTTCGCATTTATTTTTTGTAGTAAATGATCAGTAATAAACGAATTTTGGGAGCCATTATCAAGAAGGGCCTTGACACGAACAGGATCACTATTTCTAGAATGCACGGTGACCATAACCGTCGCGAGTAACACTTCAGTGTTTTTTAGGGCAAGAGCAGACATACTAAAGGAGGTAGTAGTGTCTGTATCCCTTTCATAGTTTTCGTATGATAAGAAACAAATTTTTTTGATGGATAATTTTCTGATTTGTTAATAGCGGGTGATACTGCTGAGAGAATTCTGCAGCGTTCTTCTAAAATTTCAAAGAACTCGGCAAAAGTGGGGAGCTTAGATATATCTCTCTTGGACTCGTAATCACGTTTACTTGCGAAATTCAACTTCTTACAAAGTATGTCGAGTATAACCAAGTGTTCTGTATCAACTTTGAAATTTTTCAAGCAATGCAATTTTTGTCCCATTTCCTGTGATAAGTGTCTTAAAGTCTTAGAGTTTTGGTGATAGGGGGAAAGTCTATGATGCGGTTGAGGTGTGAGTTGATAAGGGACAATTCATCATTATATCTACTGCGCAAAATGTTCAGAGCGATTAAAAAGTTCTCGTTGGTGAGTTAATTAGTGATAAGGGTTCTCCTTGAAGCGCGGTTTTTAACTGCATTCACTTTTCAACATCTGAAAGTGAAAATTGTTGACGATGAAAGAATTGAACATATCATAGAACGCTGTCCACTTGCTCATCTCTCCGCTGAAGTTTGGCACTGTAAGCTGGTGCAATTTGACATTATTTGTATTAATGTTGTTGACTGGAGAGTTTATTTCGGCCGTTTAAGATTTTGACTTTGTGTGTGCGCTTGAAAATGAATGTATTTTCTTTTCAAACATAGCTAGGTATCGATTAAATAAGGTATCATGTTCTGCTGTTCCAGACTCAATTTCAAGTCCTTGTTCTTCCATCATATTTTCAATATCAAATTTAGCCTTTTCATACTTTTCGTATGTATTAATGAGTGTTTTTTGCGATAATCTTATTTGAATTTCCTGAGCAAGTTTCTAAATATTTGTCTAATCATGAAATGGTTCTAGTGAATACGAACTTGGCATTTTTTCTTTTAGCCTTTGAACCTTTCATTGTGATCATTTATAGTGAAGATACAAATAATAAATAAATAATAATAAAGACAATAATGATGAATTAGTGATGAAATTATAATTGGTGAATTAAAAGAAAATTAGCAATGATTTCTTAAACAACTATTTAACAGCGATTTGTGGTAAATAAGTGAATATATAAAAACAGATATAAGTTCAACAGTTGTGCTTATGAAAATAAGTGAAATAGGAATGAAATATATAAATAAAATTAATGAATAATGATTGTTTAAAACGACTGTTAGAGAGGTGCGAATTATATGTACATATATATATATATATATACATATATATATATATATTACTCTGTCAAGAAAGTACCGGGAATTTTCAATTAAAACAACATTTTTACATTTAATCGTCAAAATTTATTGGGTCGCCTTCAAAATAGGCTCCATTTGCTCCAATACATCTATGCCAACGGCACTTCCAATTATCGAAACATTTTTTATATGCGCTTTCCGGGATGGACTTTAGCTCTCGCGCCGAATTTTGTTTTATGGCTTCAATCGACTCAAAACGGGTGCCACGAAGGGGCAATTTTAGTTTTGGGAAGAGGAAAAAGTCGCAGGGAGCCAAATCCGGCGAATACGGAGGTTGCTGAAGCACGTTTGTTGAGTTTTTGGCGAGAAAGTCAGTCACAATCGTAGCTCGGTGAGAAGGCGCGTTATCGTCATGCAAAATCCATGAGTTGTTCGCCCACAAATTTGGCCGCTTATTACGGATACGCTCACGCAAACGTTTCATAACGCCTAGGTAATACTCCTTGTTTACCGTCTGACCCTCTGGAACGAATTCGTAGTGCACCACGCCACGGATATCGAAGAAAACAATGAGCATCACCTTCATTTTCGAGCGGCTTTGGCGTGGTTTTTTCGGTTTCGGCTCATTTTTTGCCACCCATTCCGATGATTGCTGGCTTGTTTGCATATCGTACTCGTAGACCCAGGTCTCATCACCAGTTATAATGCGTAGAATGAATGTAGAATCGGAATTACAGCGATCCAGCATGTCTGAAGCAACCTGTTCGCGATGACGTTTTTGAAGAAAATTCAGGTCTTTCGGTACGAGTCGTGCGGCCACCTTTCTCATGCCCAAAATATCAATCAAAATCGTACGTGCGGACTCGTGGGATATCTTAAGATCATGTGCTATCTCTCTCAAGCTGGTACGACGGTTTTCCAGCACCCTTTCCTTAATTTTATCGAGGTTATCTTCGATCGAAGCCGTCTATGGGCGACCACTTCACGACCGTCCTTGAAGGCTCTGTACCACTGATATGCACGAGTTTTCGAAAGAGCATTATCACCAAAGGCCTTTTGCAACATTTTCAATGCATCGGCACACGAAAATTCATTTGCAACACAAAACTTTAAACGAATTCTTTGCTCAACGTAATCACCCATAGTAAAAATCGGCACGCACTCTGACATCGACTGACTTAATCAGCTGTTGCAAACACACTAGTTGACAGATCCCGCTCAAGCTTGGCATAGTAATTAAGGACAGTGGTATCAACCTAGGAAAAAAAAATTTACCTGCCTCATTGCCCCGCCAGCTTTAAATCGATAATTCCTGGTACTTTCTTGACAGAATATATATATATATATATATATATATATATATATATACATATATATATATATACATATATATATATATATGTTTATTTATATATATACATATATATAATTCAAGAATATACTGATCGTCAATGGAATTGTTACAAAAGTAAAAAAAAATTCAACTAAAACGTTCAAATGGACCTCTATGTGCGGGGGCCCTACAGCTAATGCCACTCTCATGCCGCATCTCATACGCCATAGCACTCTATCAAGCTAATCGTTTTCCCTCAAGTCTCTCTTTGAATATTGTTGAAACTAGGAATTTAATATATTTATAATTTGTTCTTTGGCTTTAAAATAACTACACAAAACATCTCTTGTAGGGAACATTTCCAGAATTTTTCCATTTTTAATTCAAAATAAACTGAATTTTAAAACCTTTATACAGTATTTTTAGAAGAAATTCCAAAGCAACCAACTGCCCCGCTGGCCGGGCAGGTAAAGACGTCTGTAGTCTTTGCCATTGCAATGCTATCTAGTGTTCCGTTTTTTTTTTAAATTTGGAAATTGTTTTAAATTTTTCTTAATATTTTCGAGATTACAGATCTGATCGATATGTAATTTGGTGTTTAGAAGTAGAGTTATAACGCGCACGTTCCTGGTATAAGATTTGTGAGAATCGTATCATCTAATTATCCCAAAAAAAAAACTTAGCAGAGCAGAATTGGCCGCTACTGGAAGCATGGCAACACTCTTTCGATTGAGTTTAAATTCAGCTTGAAGATGCGAAATAACAGGAGAACATATTTTTGCAAGGACCGTGGGTTATAAAAACAAGCGCGCAAAAGCTCGTGAGCGCACGTTAGCGCTTTTCTAAAATTTCTATCTGACAAATTTTCCTGAAAAAAGAAAAAATCAGAAATGAAAGATTGTAAACATTTTCAATATCTGATGAATATTGAATTAGAACGAGGAAAACCTATAAATTCTCAAGGACATATCGAACCTAATTACAAATTCGAATATAAAAAGTAATTGCACTTGCAGTTGCTTTGTTTTTTATTCCTTTGATGACACCAGAAGTGCTACAAAATACTGATTGACCAATAAGTTGATTACTAGTAGCAAATGACAAACAATTTCAACATCTTAATAATTGCTCGTTCAGAATCTTGACCACTTGTAGCACTTTACTTATTGTTTCCAACGAGTTTTTTAAACTGGAAAGAATGCCAAACAGAAATTTTTTGCTATACTAATATCATAAAAATAATTGGAAATTGATATATTTTTCGTCCCCTATTGCTATTCGACAACATTGGGGGGGTTGCCACTCTGCTTAGGGAGATTATCGTAAATCCACAAATTTTCAATCAAAAGATGTCTCACTGAAAAAAAAATCGGCTTTTTCCAAAAAACTCATACTTATTGATAAATCCGGCTGAACTGTTATATTTGGCCACTCTGATGAGATCTAGCAGTTTCACTATCAGCTTGATGATTTGGGATTCAGGCAGGAACGTGAAGATTCTTTAAGTAGCTCCAGTTCAAGAGGCACATTATGAGTTAAGGTATTTTAACTCAGGTAAATGTGATAATTCGTGTTGTTAATTTTTCCTTTTGACTTTCATTTAATTTCAATTTTTGTTTCATTTCAACATAAATAAAAGTAAATTCTGCTCATAAAATTTTCAGATAATAATCAAACGATGTAGAACCGATTATGACGTGATTAATTTTCTAACTCTATTTCTGCCAAGTAGCTGGAGGTGCATTTTCTGTAGCCACAATGATGTCACCAGGGACAGGCTATCCAATCTAGACCACTCAAAAATCCCCCATTTTTGTAGAAATCTTGATGGAATAGTAGTAATTCGAAAAGCAGTTTATTATAAATATTGCTTCGACATTAGTCAGAGAAGAAGTTTTACCTATTTCACTAATATAACTCCGAGTCAGTCTTGAAACCTTAAGTATTTCTCTGCCTTTGGAACGAGTTATTCATGGTAGCCACCGCAGGAACTCGCTTCCATCCGCTCAAGTTACAGTCACTGCAAAAAATCGCTTCCATTCGCCCAAGTCACATCTCTACAATATCAACTCGGTGCGCTTCGACCAATCGGCCGCAACATTCTCTGCTCTTCGGGCGAAGTAAGTCTACATTAACAGTCAATGTATTAACCCACTTCTATTCACTCAATCCGCATTCAAGTAAAAACGCGACTAAATTCACACAAATCACAGAAACTCATCTCTCTCGCCACAACACCACAAAGTTTACCCATTCAAAGAAATAAATCTATTAGCATTATCTTGTAACTTCACAAATACAATCTCAAGAAATATTTTCGTTCGCCTTCTCGAGATGATATTATAATCAAAAATAGGTTCGTGCGATTTTAATAACATATCTGACTACCAGTTAATTATTCCATGTTTCATCTGGCAACAACTCCATTTTGAAGCGTCAGCATTAGGCTCTTTTTCAGTATCTATCATTTCGCTGAAGTTTAAACAACATAGTTTCTGTGTGCTTTGAGTACGTAGGATCATGCTCTAGCTGAACGGATCAGATGTAGTTTTTCCGATAAAATAAAATAGAAAGGCCTTTTACTTTATAGAAGAAATATAACAAAATTTGAATATTAAAACAAATTGAAATATGTTTATCTTCTACAATTTTAATTCCAAAAAATTTTTATGCAAAAAACTTTTAGAATTAAATTTATGTCTAAACAAGCACCGCTTACATTTAATAGACGTATATAATCAAAACTCAATATATAATGTCAAATGGAATAAATAACCCAACAGATATACGAAAGTAATTGAAATTAATAAATAAATATTTAAAGGAGACAAAATTTTGTTTCTGGTCTCACCTTTAAGAACACCAATTGCCTTTTAAAAATATGAACACACTTAAAAGACTTCTCAAAGAATATAATTTATTTGAAATATTTAATATATTTAAATATTCGAATAAGTTATTTCAAAAAACTCTAAAAAATGTGCCCTATATCTTCAAAAAACAAATATAAGTCTAACACGTAGAGAGATATAGGTTATTTTTTTGATTTTGATATTTGAAATATTAAATGAGGACTGAAGACGGGATTGCTTAGACTTATATTTGTTTTTTGAAGATATAGGGCACATTTTTTAGAATTTTTTGAAATAACTCATTCGAATATTTAAAAATATTAAATATTTCAAATAAATTATATTCTTTGAGAAGTCCTTTAAGTGTGTTCATGTTTTTAAAAGGCAATTGGTGTTCTTAAAGGTAAGACCAGAAACAAAATTTTGTCTCCTTCAAAAATTTATTTATTAATTTTAATTACTTTCGTATATCTGTTGGGTTATTTATTCCATTTGACATTATATATTGAGTTTTGATTATATACGTCTATTAAATGTAAGCGGTGCTCGTTTAGACATAAATTCAATTCTAGAAGCTTTTTTGAATAAAAATTTTTTGAAATTAAAATTGTAGAAGATAAACATATTTCAATTTGTTTTAATATTCAAATTTAGTTTTTCCGATTTAAAAGTGGCAATTTTGATTTTTACGATGAAGAACGACGCGGAGCGCAACCGAAGTTTAAGGTTGACGAAGTCAAGCATATATGCAAGAGGAACTCGCAAAAAGACTTTGAGTCACTCCACCAGCCATTTTCCATCTTTTAAATGCAATAAGAATGATCCGGAACGTAGGAAATTGGATGCCATATGAATTGAATCCAAGAGACGTGAACAACTACTCCAACGGTAGAAAAGAAAAGGGTTTTTGCATTCAATTGTGACTGGCGATGGACGGTGGTCCATTAGGATAAACCAAAATATCGGGTAACGCATCATCAACTGTCAAGCCTGCTGTGTATTTGGTGGGACTAGCTGGGTATCATGTATTATGAGCTGGGAGGTCTACCGAAGACAATTGATGCGTCTGAACCGAGCATTGCGATACAAACATTGCTGATTCTCGAAAAAAGTGGAATTTACCTTTATCGACTTGATAATTTTTTTTTAACTTAATATCAAATTTTTTTTTGCTTAATTCTAAGCTTACGGCTTGTTTGACAAAAAAAAATATAGTGGTCCCCAACTTTATTGAGCTTAAATTAAATGTAATGGTAAAAAAAAACTCAAAAATGAGGGAATGATAGATTCGTGCGGGAATGATTCAAAATATGATTTTACAATAATTAAAAACTCCATAATGCACAAATTTTCTTTTTATTGCAAACTATAAAAATTTAACAATTTCATTGCAAAACTATAATAATTAAATCCTTAATGTATTATATAAAAAAATAATGACAAGAACAAAAAAGCATAAATTGCAATTTCATTAACCTAATGTTATTCATTAATCTTTAAGCAATCTAATTACAACTGACTATAGTTATTTTTATCTGCTTAAAGTTATTCTTGTTTCTCATCGAGTTCTTCAACAAAATAACAACCTCTACTGAGTAATTTAGGGGGTTGAATCGCTCGAAGAACATCCGGCCAAGCAAACAATTCTTCATCTTTAACTGTCGGCCATTTCCAGCATTTTGATCCTTTCTTCATGCACCGTACCAAAGCTCCATCATCAGATAATGAAAGAATTTTTCCTGGATAGATCTCGTTGTTTCATGTTATAAGGACATGATCGCCAACTTTATATTCATAGGTACCATTTTCAGAAGGAATAGTTTTCGAAATATTCACGTCGAAATATTCGAAATATTTTTTCTTTTACGTCGCGTTGATATTGTAGCTGTGTCCTTACAGGAAGTTTTGTAGTGTTCCTTATAGAAAGTTTTGTAGTAACCAAGATGAAAATGTTGGCATTTTCCAACGCAGTTAAAACAAGATAAAGTTCTAAATTCAAGCTCATCATTCGAGAATACAAATTGTCTAATCTTTTGAGTACCAGAAAAAATTGAAATGGAGCTAGATTTTTTTATTAATTTATCCGTATTATTTATCTCCGCTGTACTTACTTCAATAAGCATTATTGAGGGACATTTCGAACTCAGGACATCTTTCAACACATTTGAATCTGTTACGTCTTTCCCTTCAGCCACAGCTTGGTCTGCAGACCTCTTTAAAGTACCACCAACACCATCTGGTGCTCCTTTGCCATGACCAGGTTCAGAGTAGTTCCGAGTAAAATTATTTATACCTGGTAAAAAATATTTTAAATGGTGAGAAACAATGTGAAAAATAAATTTGTTTTTGTATTGGTTAACTGGGCTGTCACTCAAAATGTGTACTGTATGGACATTCGGTCTTTGATTTTTAAGCCAATCGAATATAGGCTTGAGATGAGCCCATACTGCAACTGAATCATGTCGATTATTATTAGAAAGAGAGTACAGAAAGACTCCGCTTTAACAGTATCATCAGGGTTTTTCAAATACAGTACACCAGTATGAAGCGTAACTTGCTGCCGACCACCACCAAAATGAACTGCTTGAATTTCATCCCTGTATTTGCAACAATAATTGTCACCAAAATCAATGTGGATAAGCACTTCATTCATTGACAAATCCTCTTTTAATTGTGTCATCATCTGATACTGATGTGCAATACTTCCTGCATGTACTAAAAATTATTTTAAAGTCTCTTCTAATACTAAGACTTTTTTTAAGCTTTTTTCTAATTTCGCTATTCTTCCATACAATATTGCTCGCCGATTTCTTAGTTGTCACCTTCTTCGTGAAGCAACAGTCTCGTTTTGACCAACATTTACTCTTGAACCAAGTTCTGCCAGTGAAACTGGGCCTGAAGATGGTGTCTGATCCATTAACCTTGCTAGACTTCTACGCAAATTATGATTCTTCTCCCGGTACTGTAAACTGTTTAATCGCCATTGTTTCCTTTTTTGCCTTTTTTCTCGTGAACTCATAGCACTGACAGGCTTGATTTGACCTTTTTCCTTTTCCTTTTTTTTAAATTCTTGAGTCTTTCTTGATCTCTGAGTTTCTCCAAGCTTTCAGGACAGCTTTTCAATTTTTCTCGCCGCTTCCTATCATACTCTTTTTTCTTCATTTTTGCTTTTGTTACGGTTAATTTTCTACTTCTCGACATTATAGACTTTCAGCGTACTGAAACCAATTAAACAAACATAAATATCTTATACATATTAGAAAATACAACATTCCCTCACAAGAATCATTCCCTCATCAAAAAATTTTATGAGGGAATGACAAAATGAAACAAAATATTCACAAGCTTATAAATATAACCTGCCTTTCTTACGAACGGTGCATAGTATTTTATTACTACCGGAAACATATATAAATGTGCTATAATTACCAAATAAAAAAATACTTACCTTTTGATTACATGATATGAGGGAATGACATAAAAAAATGTAATTTCTAAAAAAGTTGAAATAAAATTAGTTTCCACAAATCATCCTTTCATCAACCGTCCGCTAAAGTGTATGTTGTCAAAACCAATGTTGCCAACTACAAAAAAAATTGGAGTGGCGCTTGATAGGCCTTTCTATTTCGCTCCAATTACACTGTCTTAAACAGGTGAGGCAATGATTAATTTTTAACGGAGCAATTTTTGAAATATATTCACAATTATTTCCAATTGCATTTTTTGAACTATAAATTCATGTAGGTACAGTAAATACTATCCTGAATGAGTAGAAAATAAGATAACGGATGATAGATAAAGAATTTAACAATTTAAGTTGATGATTCTCTTTGAATTTAGCAGTTGGGACATAGTGAGGGAATGACTTTTAGGATACTTTCTAGGATATCTTTTTTGTTTATCATATAAAAAAAAAATTGTTTCATAAATTTGTACATCTGATACAATAGTTTTGATGATAAAAAAGACTTTTCGTAATTAATGATTCTGGTTTGTGAAAATCATTAAGGACATCAATTTCGATTTTTTTTGAGAATCAGCCTAAAACATACTTAGAGACGGCCAAATGGGAAATCCCACTCCATCCACCGTACAGCCCAGACATTGCTCCTTCCGATTACCATCTCTTCAGATCGATGCAAAATAGCCTAGCTGAACAGTACTACTCCTATTACGAAGGAGTCAAAACATGGATGGACGCGTGGATAGTGGCCCTTTTTTGCAATAGAACCGTTAATTGCCAGAAAGATGCGAAAAAGTAGCGGCTAGCGACGGACAATACTTTGAACTTTGAACGCATAACCAGTTTTTTACAATAAAGCTTCAATTTTCGAAAAAAACTCATTGATTCTCCTAATAAAATGCCGCCATAAAAGGCCTTAGAGTTAATATATTATTCATAATATTATTACTTGGAATTAAGTTTAGTGAAATTTTGAAGTGAACCCAAGTGAACTCAGTGAGACTAAACAAAGTTGAAGGAGCCCAGCGGTCTACTCCTCTATGAGCAAGATATTGTTTTCACCGTAAATGCAGAGAAAAGCTTCAAAGCAATAATTCCCTTAATTTTGGGTGAAACAGCTCAAAACTGTACACCACTGCACTATATAATAGTCAGACTTCACATGGGCGAATTTGTGTCTATTAATACAATACATCCCTATAGTCCGAATGAAGTATGCTTACAATAAAATAAGAAGGAACGGTTTTTTACTTGATAGAAGGATTATTACAAAATTTGAATATCAAAACAGATTTAATCTGTTAGCCTTCTACAATTTTAATTTCAAAAAATTTTTCTGAAGGAACTTAAAGAATTAAATTAATGTCTTTATAAGCACTGCTCATATTTAATAGACGTATAAAATCAAAATTCATCATACAATATCAAATGGAATTGAGAAAAACCAACGAATATAAATTGTCAATTGAAATTGAAATATAAATAAGCAAACATTTTTTGTTTCGTTCCAGGCATGCGTACTGAACTCTTCAGACAAACGTACGAAGCCCTGTTTATTACAAAATGTATTGTTTTCTGATCCTATATTAATGAAAAATAACTCTTACTCAAAAATATAAAACATAATTTCAAGAACTTCTCAAAAACTAATTTATTTGAAATATTCAATATATTTAAATAAATTACTTCAAAAAATCTCAAAACATGTAGCACATCCTCAAGAAATAATTAAAATTACGATAAGATCAGTTCAACTTTACATATAAAAATAATAAAATCAATTGAACAATGTATAGACTTACCGAGTGCAATCTTCAGAAATATATGATCTTAAAAACATGCAAATAGGTACATTTATATCCAAGGTACTCTATGTTCCATGTTCACAAAAAATCATACAAAGCTTATAAGGCACTTGGTCTTAGTTAAAACCATTCAACACTGTATAATGAATTTCTTTATTTAAAAAACCTAATATAATTATATATTATATATAAAATAAAATAAGAAGGAACGGTTTTTTACTTAATAGAAGGATTATTACAAAATTTGAATATCAAAACAGATTTAATCTGTTAGCCTTCTACAATTTTAATTTCAAAAAAATTTTTTTGATGAAACTTAAGAATTAAATTAATGTCTTTATAATTTCAATTTACAATTTATATTCGTTGGTTTTTCTTAATTCCATTTGATATTGTATGATGAATTTTGATTTTATACGTCTATTAAATATGAAAAGTGCTTATAAAGACATTAATTTATTTCTTAAAGTTTCTTAAAAAATTTTTTTGAAGTTAAAATTGTAGAAGGCTAACAGATTAAATCTGTTTTGATATTCAAATTAAGTATGCTTACCTTAGAATTCGCATTCAAATTCAATCAAAAATGCTAAGAAAGAATTCAAAAGGTATTTCAACATACGAAGGAATTCTTTGAATAGCTGATACTGCCTAGATTGGCTTCTATGTATATTTCGAATAAGGTTTTAATCACGCATTAAATACTAATCGTCCCTATTGATCATCCCAGTACAAGTGTGCCAAAGCTCCTGACGTTATTCGGTGTTTTATTATATTTTGTATTCGAATTTTGCAATATCCAACAACCAAATCTCCTTTAATTATTCAACAGAGTTCCTACAGAATATTTTGTTATGTCACACAAAAAGAATAACATTTTTCACTCGCATCCATATCAATCGAGTAAATTGCAGAAAGAGATAAGGCAAACGTCCTGAGGGAACCGAAAATGCCAAATTCAGCGTGTTCTTTCCTCAGACTTCCGATTTTAACCCCAAGGAATTCGTCGACCAAAACAATACGATATCTCCGAAAGAAAAGCAGATGCGAAATCTGCGGAAGTGGATAGAAAGGCGGCTAGGAGGGAGAAGTTCATTCCGAGATATGATTAGGAGTGTAAATGAGACCTCCTGGGGAGAAACATCGTCTCTCTCAGCGTGGTCTCTTCTTCGCCAAACGTAATCTCGCAGGGAACAGGATAGATTGTCCGCTCATTGAACCGAGTAATTCCCGTTTTTGAACGTCTCTACGAAAGTGGAATGGATTCCCTTCGGTTGTTTTAATGAGAATTCTAACTCCGAACATCCAAATATGAATGGTTTCTGTGTCTATTTGATTTTGGGATATTAAAGTGTTGTTTACTCGGTTTCTTAATGTGGAACGTTGAGGCCAGGATGTTCATTCGATGAGTCGACTTCTCGAGGAAATTTTCCGCAAGCGGTAGCAAATATTCTACTTTTGGGTGCGCCAATAAATGGCTGAACAAGGAGATAAACCGGACATATTTTATGTTAAATTATTCGCGACTGAATTGCTTCAGCCGTTACTATTTGGAAGTTGATCATAATTCAAGCAAATTGTAGAAATTACTATGTTTTACTACCAATAAATATATATTACACATTTTCTTGTGACTCGAGTTTCGGAAAATGAACTATCCCATCATCAGACAAAGGAAGACCTAACAGTTGTACAGTGGTATTTAAACAAAAGTGATAAATATTTTGAATATTTCAACAGATTCTCGGTAATACCTAATAGTGGTACAGAGGTTTACAATCGGAACGTGATAAAAAAACCGGGTTAAAATAGAGGGCCTTCTAACAGATATCGGAATGTCGGCAGTCGACACTTTGGTAGCATAAGTCAAAAAGTGGCCAATAGTTTTTCAAAATCAGATATCAATATTGTCTTCAAAACGCAAAACAAACTATCATCGGTATTATTTAACGCAAAGGACCCTACTCCAAACATACACAAATCAGGAGTTTATGAGTTATCTTGTTCTACGTTCAGTAATAAATATATAGGACAAACAGGACGTTTCTTCAAGACGAGGTTCAACGAACATAAAATGAGTTTCAGGAAAAATAAACAAAATTCTACTTTTGCCACTCATTGTCTATAAAACAGTCATTCCTTTCCCACAATAGATAATCTTAAAATTTTACATGTAGAATCAAAAGGAAAGAAACACGATTGAAATTTTCAAATTAGTTCACAATAGAAATAATGTAAAAATAATGAATGACTGAGCTATGTAATTCGAATATATTTGAGATATTTAAAAAGCAACATCTGTTTCAACGAACATAAAATGAATTTAATGAAAAGTAAACAAAAATTCAACTTTTGCCACTCATTCTTTAGAAAACAGTTATTCCTGTCGACAAAAGAAAACCTTAAGAAAATTTTACATGTAGATTCAAAAGAAAAGAAACTTGATTATTGAAATTTTCAAATTCGTTCACAATAAAAATAATGTAAAAAATAATGAATGACTGTATGGAGCTTTGTAAATCCAAATATTTGAGATATACAACAAAATAATGTAAAAATAATGAATGACTGTAGGGAGCTATGTAACCCCAAAAATTATTTGAGATATTTAAATGGGTACCATCTGTTTAACAAACTTCTTTGTCGATTGCCGACATTCCGATATCTGTTAGAAGGCCTCTATTTTTTAACCCGGTTTTTTATCACGTTCCGATTGTAAACCTCTGTACCACTATTAGGTGTTACCGAGAATCTGTTGAAATATTCAAAATACTTATCACTTTTGTTTAAATACCACTGTACCACTGTTAGGTCTTCAGTTGTCTGATGATGGGATAGTTCATTTCCCGAAACTCGAGTCACAAGAAAATGTGTAATTAATATTTTTTGGTAGTAAAAAATAGTATTTTCTTCAATTTGTTTCAATTAAATTATTCGGATGAATTGGATTTTTTTATCGAATATATTATGGAGACGTAACATTTATACCTGTCATTGAACCTGGAAATAGTTAAAAGGGAGTAGCTTTTAATTATCTAGATTGTAAAAAAAGGATATTTAGCACTTCAGAAGGATTATCATAATTTTGAGATATTTGCATAAAGGTTATGTTTGAACAATGTGAACCTGCAAACAAAAAGAACATACCTGGAATATTTCTTCAGGAAATAATTATTTTCGTTCAGATCTGAATTAATTTTGCAGATCATTAACTGCTTATGTTTGATTCTCCGAATTTCAATCAGAGATTTTTCTGAAATGATATTTCGATCTAGTCATGAATAAAAATGAAAGGTTGAGTATATGCAGGGTATGCCAGTGTATCTGTAAGAAACTGATGGGGTAGATAGTACTACTGAAAATTAGAATAAATTTCCTGCTAACACGGGTCCTGCATGTTTTCACTTCGAAACACTGTTGTGTTTAATTTGTAGAAAATAACTTTTTTTTTGCTGTAATTTCAAGATGGCCAAAGGTATTTGGCTGCCGTGGGTATGGTGAGAAAAGCACCTGTAATTGCAAGGGAAGTCTGTCTCTGTAGTCGGGTGAGCTTATATTGGCCAATCGTTTGTTGGCCCTTCTGTCACCACGCTACAGCGCTATACATTATCTGTGGTCTAATTACCATAGTGTATAGTCAATACATCTACCTTGGCTTTAAACTTCAGGTTCTGCCGCAGATTCGCCTTCAGGTCCAGAATCCCATTCTGGCTGTATGGCACACTTGTCTAGGTGTGCATTCCAACTGAGAGTTTTCTCCAGGACTATTGCCAGGTATTTTGCCTCATTAGAGGATTGTATTGTTTCACCACGGATTGTCGGTGGTTCTAAACCATTCAGCTTCCGTGTCTAAGTTAATGGTACTATAACTACCTTTTGTGGATTAAGAGACATATCTTTCCTTATACACCATTTGTCCTGGGCATTATATATCGACGTGATGGGGGCGCTTGTCTTGACTAGGACCCTAGTCTCGTCCCGGCGAAATGAAGGGTTAAGTCTCGATGCCTACAGTAATGCCATTCGCGCCATTCACTGGACCTGTGTGGTATAAGATCTCCGAATGAGGCCCTAGTTTTGCCGTTTTGGTGGAATGGAGGGCTGATCCGGTTGATTAAGTGACAGGGAGTCTGTCGTAGCACAAGCTTCTCCATTAAAACTAGTACTCTACCCTATTGCGGTAAATCTCCGGATTTTTCTGTCCAATGGCCGAGTGCGTTATGTAGCATACTGCGTTAACTCGAGAGGGTGGATGCTCACAGGTGCTGCTTGTACCACCTGGCCACCCGATTGGTGTTGGACTCGAGGGGGCAGTGGTTGAAAGTCTGCCTGCTGAAATAGGGAGTTATTTCATTTATTTGTTCGCAGACCCCCATGTTCGGGATATTTTTATGAAATGACTCAGAATTTAGCGGGACATTTTAGGGTTTGTGTATCTCGACGAAATGGTTTAGCCGTTGGTGCTTGACGCTAGGACAAATCAAAGACTTCATATTGGTTCGTGGGTCATGACGTACAGGCCGTG
Source organism: Megalocaria dilatata (assembly GCA_034642435.1). Lineage (NCBI taxonomy): Eukaryota > Metazoa > Arthropoda > Insecta > Coleoptera > Coccinellidae > Megalocaria > Megalocaria dilatata. The sequence continues at coordinate 73,401,212 of CM067856.1, read as the reverse complement.
TTGAAAGTGCTCGTACCAGGATCAATTGAGTCATCCATCTTGGGTTTATCTTAGTTCATGGGACTGCGTTCGGGTGCTTGAATAAGAAGCCCTTCCGGCGAGTAAGTTGCGTCACAAACCAACTCGGATACTGACCTGCAGAGCCAGTATAGGTGGAATAGTGCTTCGCTGCTACCAGTCAGACGGTCGTAGGCTTTCAAGCTGAGACCGTAACTGGAAGCTGGTGGGTTCACCTCTTCGGGGGAGTTCTCGCTTCGCGCGATGATATGGCGTAATCCTTATCACATTTTCTGCCTCTAGGGGCAGACTGTGGAGACTGCTGAGTAGTCACTTGGTGAAACAGCCATGCTCATATGCCAATTCGAAAACCTAGTAGATTTCACACCATTTGTCGACAGCGTGCAGTATCTCTTGAAGGACGGCCGATGTCGTCACCTCCGATTTAACGTTCACTATGATTGCCAGGTCATCAGCAAATACTTGAACGTCGACTTTCCACAACGAAATGATCGCTAGCAGGTTATCGACAAGAAGGCTCCACAGCAAGGGTGAGAGAATACCCCACTGCGGACAGCCCTTCACAGCCTTGAACTTGAAGACCGCAACCTGGTATGAGGTCGTAATTATTTTGCCGCATAGTATTGCCTGTATCCACCTACAAGTAAGGGGGTCGATTCCTCTCACAAAGATAGCCTCAGCGAGAGAAGCCGGCAGCGTATTGTTAGAAGCACCTTCAATGTCTAGAAACGCAGTTAGTGCAATCTCTCAACTTTCGAGAGATGGGTTTAATTTTCCGACAAAATTGTGTAATGCAAGTTCTGCCGATTTTCCGGCCTGGTTGTTGAGTAAGTTCGATCAATATTCTATGTTTTCCTTGGATTTTTTATCTTCTCTTGTTTCTGTGTAATGAGTGTTTATTCTAAGATGTCTAATAAAGATACAACGCTTTCTGAGGCATTTAATTTCTAGAAGTTTTTAAGAAATTTTTAACATTAAAATTTGTAGTCTGTTACATATAACAGAATTATTCCGTTTGATATTTAATATATTCTACTGAAAGATAAGGATGGGATGTAAAGACTCAAATTATAATAAACTATTGGGTGAAATTTCCAGTGTTTTCTAGTTAACCAGATAAATGGGATAAGGGGTGTAAAACATGACTTGGGCGTGGGATGTCGCACGGTCGATATGAACTACATTTCACATGTAATTTAAAGCCACACAGACACTATTCGCGGCATTTGTTGCTATTTACCTTACTATATCGCCACTTCAAAGTGTCACGAACACATACGCCATAGCCGTTTCGAATCTTACATCAAATTCACTACGTGTGTAGCGCAGGAAAAGGTTAATATATTAAATCGCAAGGCGGAACCCAAACGATGTGAAAGGGCATCAGCAATGTCACGTTGTATTGTAGGCGCATGTATTTGAATACGCTCTGTTCGGAATGTTATATTTTCCTCATATTTAATGGAAGAAAAAGTGGAAAAGCCGCATTTTTCGATTCATATTATTTCAATGTGTATGGCACATAACACATGCGAATGGCGTCTTACATTGTCATTTCAAAAGCAGTCTCTCAACACGACTGCGTTTCCTGTTATAATCCGCTGGAAATCTAAGTTTTTCAAGTTGCATTTGTGGAATGCACCTGCAATAATTCACAATACAATTTGCAAAATGTGTTTCAAATAACTGAGAATGATGGCGTAAATACTTTCGAGAAATTTCACAAAATGCAGATGATAACTAGATTAATTCTCCGGAATCTCTTGAAAACATTAAGAATTAAATTTGAAACATGCCCTACCTAAAACTGTATCACTTATAGACACATATATTATCAGCACATGTGGTGGTAATCAACTAATAAAGAATCAGAGGGAACAAAGTATGGACCAAATATATTACCAAATACAAATTGGTATCGTGTGGTTATTAAGGAAGAACAAATTCAATTGTCCAAAACTGCATAGAATTCAAAAATTTTGTTTTCATTTCAATTTTCGAAAAATAGATAGCATATTTTCCAGAGAAAGAAACTGAATGTCTCTTCAGTTAGGAGTTATATATAAAAATAAAATTATCATTATGAAAAATATATACATAACATCTTCAACAAACATTCAGCGAAAAGGATTAATTTTTACATAAGGTGCACAAATTAGGTTATTTCACAGAAATATACAATGAAAGAAGATACTTTAGACTCAGCATGAAAAGTTTCTTTAATATTAAAGATAATAGCTGGATAAATTGTCCGAAACTTTAGATTTTAATCTAAATGAATCCCTTGAAAACATTCAGATTTATTTAATTTAATTTTAAACATGCCCCAAATAATATATCACTTTAGATACAGATATATTGTCAGCACATGTGGTGGTAATTAACTAATAAAGAATCAAAGAAAACATAAAGTATTGGCTAAATTATATAAATTCATTACCTAATTCGAATTTTTTTCGAGCCAATATTAAGGAATAACAAGTTCAATCGCCAATTCCTTAATATCCACTTGCAACAATTTGTATTCGGTGATGAATTGAATAATTTGGTCAGTACTTTATGTTTCCTTTGATTATTTATTAGTTAATTACATTATGTAAGGACACTGATCGTAGAAAGAAGTATGCAGCCTTTTAACTAGTTATTTTTAATTTTCATGTGGTTTTCCGTTGGTCCATGATGGTTCCAAAATTTAAAACAATAACGCTTATTCGGTTTTCGGATGACATCATAGATAGCTTTTCATGCAGTAATTCACTGATTTGAAATTTCATGAGAAATGATCTATTATAAATATACATATATATATATATATATATATATATATATATATATATATATATATTTATATATATATATATATATATATATATAAAATTTGAATATTAAAACAAATTGAAATATGTTTATCTTCTACAATTTTAATTTCAAAAAAATTTTTATTCAAAAAACTTTTAGAAATAAATTCATGTCTAACAAGCACCGCTTACATTTAATAGACGTATATAATCAAAACTCAATATATAATGTCAAATGGAATAAATAACCCAACAGATATACGAAAGTAATTAAAATTAATAAATAAATATTTAAAGGAGACAAAATTTTGTTTCTGGTCTTACCTTTAAGAACACACAATTGCCTTTTAAAAACATGAACACTCTTAAAGGACTTCTCAAAGAATATAATTTATTTGAAATATTTAATATATTTAAATATTCGAATAAATTATTTCAAAAATCTCTAAAAAAATGTGCACTATATCTTCAAAAAACAAATAAAATTCTAGACAATCCCGTCTTCAGTCCTCTTTCAATATTCCAAATATCAAAATCAATAATAATAATAATAATAAATATTTATTTATTAATTTTAATTACTTTCGTATACCTGTTGGGTTATTTATTCCATTTGACATTATATATTGAGTTTTGATTATATACGTCTATTAAATGTAAGCGGTGCTTGTTAGACATAAATTTATCTCTAAAAGTTTTTTGAATAAAAATTTTTTTGAAATTAAAATTGTAGAAGATAAACATATTTCAATTTGTTTTAATATTCAAATTTTGTTATATTTCTTCTATCAAGTAAAAGGCCTTTCTATTTTATTTTATATATAATATATATATATATAATATATATACATATATATATATATATATATATATATATATATATATATAATTTGAATTGAATAAGGGTTTGACGACTCAAAGGTGGAGAATAAGTTAATGAATACTATTTATTCTTTGCCAAGCTTTCGCATCTTTATTTAATGCATCCTCAGGGCTTCGAATGTTAGATTTTTCAAATAATCGACATTCAGCAATAAGTCATCCGTCATTCGTAAAATATTAGTAGAGACGTCGATTATTTAAAAAATCTAACATTCGAAGCCCTGAGGATGCATTAAATAAAGATGCGAAAGCTTGGCAAAGAATAAATAGTATTCATTAACTTATTCTCCACCTTTGAGTCGTCAAACCCTTATTCAATTCAAATAATATACCTGGGACTCTTATTAAACTACAATTATATATATATATATATATATATATATGCATGTTAAAGCTTTCTGACATCACGCCAAGTGGATTTCATCATTTGTATTATTGAAATTTACAATGGTATTGCCTGAAATTTATCAATTTTGGAAAAAGTTTTAAGGTGGTTTTTGTCTACCTGAATATTGTCTAATGCTTTTTCTATAACTATCATGCAGATTCCTAGTACATTCAATTAAAATTCTGTGGTTTGCATCTCTCTTTCAAGATATTACTGGTGCATTCTCTAGGGATTTGTACCCTTAATTTAGTGAATATTTTTTGTTTATGGATGCATTTTTAACTTTCATCATATGTCCGAAACATGTTGTTTAGATCTACCCTATTTTACAAGCAACAATATTCAAATATTTACCCATTATTATGATTGTAGTTTTGATATATTACCCCATCTTCAGGCATGTAAAAACTTGAGAAAATGTGGAGTTTTTATGCAGATTCGGGTATGAAAAGATGATCAAAATAAGACAGAAAACGGCCTAGCTCTCACCGCTGAGTCCATTTCGTGCAGATATTTGCTTATTCGACATTGAAAACTAAATTTTCAATTCAAAATTACCGCGAACTTCCATTTGTGGAATATCCAGACATCTTAGTCAATTTCTGAACATGCTGAAATTATATTCATGTTGAAAAAAGAATCAAACAACAAAATAATATTTTTGAATTTTTCAATATTTAACTAATAGTTCGTGTTCTCGAAAAATTATGATGGGCAGTGTTTTTTCATCAGCTCCATCAGAAAATCACCCTAAAATAGAAATTCATCATATTGAAGTCTATTCCTAACGTCAAATGAGCGTGTAAATAAATATTAAAATTTTGAAGTCGGCTAGGTAAATATTGTGTTTCCATTCCAATGTCGGAGCCTCCACTTTGCCCAAATGTATGTTTTTATTTTGAACAGAAAGTAAGCTGATATTTTAGATCTACAGATGAAATCTCATCTAATCGAAAATTAAGCGTTCTTATCGGTATTTTTCCCCTTGTTCGGGAATTCACTTGAACTGTCACTTGAATTGCCAATACAGCTGGATGTGATGTATTATGAGTAGCTACAATCGAATGAAAGGATTACAGGAGAGGTCTTCCGACGACGATTGATGCGTTTGAATCGAGCATTGCAAGGAAAAAGGCCGCAACGCGTAGAAATATACGACAAAGTTATTTTGCAGCATGAGATATGTTGTGTCGCCCATTGAAACGTACTTAAAAACGCTCAAATGGGAAAAGCTATCTCACACGCCGTATAGCCCAGGCATTGTTCCTTTCGATTATCATCTCCGCTGATCGATGCAACATGTCCTGGCGGACCAGTAATTCTCTTTACGATGAAGTCAAAAATGGATGGATGTTTGGATAGCTGCCAAAGAGCCGTTTTTTTCGCGATGGAATCCTTCAATTGACAGAAAGATGTGAAAAAGTAGTGGCTAGTCACAATAAAGCTTCAGTTTGAGATTGAAAACCTCACGAACTTATTCATACTACTAATAGGACTATCCGCAATTTCAATATTTAAAACATCATTCTTAAAAAAGTTCATCATGATGAGAGCATATCAAATTGAGTCAAATTTGCTCATCAGTTGCTTCCTCTAGAAAATTTTTTCGAGTTATTTGAAAAGCATAAGTCTAGAGAGACACCATTTATAATTGGATAAATATCTTTGCAAGTTACAGTTGAAACAGACACTCCAAGGGATTAAAATTTTCGCCTTGATCCGCTCACTTGATCAACCAATTCAAGCAGAAAAGATTTATATGAACGAGTTGATGAATGTCTCTCCTCATACACCTTCCAATGAAAAATTCATGATTATCATTTCATCACATGGTTCAATTAGGGGTTTTAAAATTTAATTAGCGTTTCCTTCTCCATAAGGTAACTTCACATGCTCCAAAAGTAATGATAGAAATTTTGCGTGCACAGGTTATGAAATTAATTTTTTATTCCCCCATACATAAAGGTCCCTTCATGATGAACTTTGGCGTGTAACGCTCCTCGTATTAAATTAGCTGAAGAGGAAGAGAAAATTATTTCTGAATCATAAAGCGTATCCCACCGTATGTTGTTAAACTGCTTTCTATCCCATTTAACTTTGAATACGAAATTAAAGGCAGCTTATGTCCTAATTTGATATTATCAACGCGAAATCCTTCCACGAGATGAAATGTGCGGTTGCTTCTGCCTGAGAAAATAGATAATTCAGTAGACCATTGTTTCAGTCATGAGCTTGATAATTTGATCGCGAATCTATCTATTAAGTTGTTGATACAGTTGCTGGCAAGCTTAACGAGCGAGTCTTGGGAGTAAGGAAGTTCTTATTGCAGTCCCTGCAGGTGTTTCAGGCGATAAAGCCATATGTCTGCCTCAATATAATTCGAAAAGTTTGTAAAATCAGTTCGGTATCTCGGGAACCAAGAAGTGGCAAAGTCTACACTAAAGTGTAATATAATGGAAGGGGAATGGTCTCGATGCGTTGTGGAATGGTGATGACACGTCAGCAGGATTAGATAGGATTCTACTTAGTTACTTATTCTGGTTGTAAGTTCTGAAAAATATTTTTTCTACCACAACGATAGAATGTCACATCATTCTCGGTTCATCGAAATCCAGATCCTATTAACCGAAAATAATTGATTTGATTTTTCCCGAAAGTAATATTGAAGTTTATTCAACTAAGATTATCTTGACTCCTGTTATTTGTTAATAATGTTGGTGTTGGAAAATCCTCTGAATGAATTTCTCAGCACAATTACTATACATATTATATATTTATTAATTAATTTGAATTTGTGTCAATACTTGATGAAAGTAAAATTTATACGACTTTAAATTCAGAATTATATATTCCAACTTCTACAATATATATTGAAACTCTATACAAAAACTATCAAATTGATATCCTTATATAAACATAGAAACAATATAAAATATTTTTCAAGGTCTTAGAAAAAACGTTTTTACATCCCGACATGAAAGGTATTAATACAAATGTATCAACAAAAACTATATGAGTATGTATATTAACATACAAATACAGGAAAATCCACTATTTCAAAATCATCTAAAATTCTCAAAATAAAGCATCAAATAAAAATAATTAAACAAGAATTCCAACATTTGATCGCGTTTTTTCCGTCTCTAGACCTCTTCAGAAATGTATTGAATTCAGATTCAAATATATCATCAATATGATCACCGTGTTGTTACATATAATCAAAATTTGAATATCAAAACAAATTGAAATATGTTTATCTTCTACAATTTTAATTTCCAAAAGAATTTTTTATTCAAGAAACTTTTAGAATTAAATTAATGTCTAAAACAAGCACCGCTCACATTTAATAGACGTTTATAAACAAAACTCAATATACAATGTCAAATGAAATAAATAACCCAATAGATATACGAAAGTAATTAAAATTAATAAATAAATATTCAAAGGAGACAAAATTTTGTTTCTGGTCTTAACTTTAAAAAATACTACTTGCCTTGTAAAAACATGAACACACTTAAAGGACTTCCCAAAGAATATAATTTATTTGAAATATTTAATATATTTAAATATTCGAACAAATTATTTCAAAAATCTCTAAAAAATGTGCACTATATCTTCAAAAAACAAATATAGTTCTAGATAATCCCTTCATCAGCCCTTTGTTTTCAATATTACAAATATCAAAATCAAAAACATAACCTACATCACTCACGTGTTAAAAGACTTCAGCTTCGAACTACAGATCAGCTATATATTCAAGATTGATCTATGTTCTAACAAAATCAAAGAACAAAGTGAGTTATTTTAAGTTTACTTAAAATCATTGACATTCTATAATGAGATTTATTGAAGCCAAAATATATTTATATATTATATATAAAATAAAATAGAAAGGCTTTTTACTTGATAGAAGAAATATAACAAAATTTGAATATCAAAACAAATTGAAATATGTTTATCTTCTACAATTTTAATTTCCAAAAGAATTTTTTATTCAAGAAACTTTTAGAATTAAATTAATGTCTAAAACAAGCACCGCTCACATTTAATAGACGTTTATAAACAAAACTCAATATACAATGTCAAATGAAATAAATAACCCAATAGATATACGAAAGTAATTCTTGAATAAAAAATTCTTTTGGAAATTAAAATTGTAGAAGATAAACATATTTCAATTTGTTTTGATATTCAAATTTTGTTATATTTCTTCTATCAAGTAAAAAGCCTTTCTATTTTATTTTATATATAATATATAAATATATTTTGGCTTCAATAAATCTCATTATAGAATGTCAATGATTTTAAGTAAACTTAAAATAACTCACTTTGTTCTTTGATTTTGTTAGAACATAGATCAATCTTGAATATATAGCTGATCTGTAGTTCGAAGCTGAAGTCTTTTAACACGTGAGTGATGTAGGTTATGTTTTTGATTTTGATATTTGTAATATTGAAAACAAAGGGCTGATGAAGGGATTATCTAGAACTATATTTGTTTTTTGAAGATATAGTGCACATTTTTTAGAGATTTTTGAAATAATTTGTTCGAATATTTAAATATATTAAATATTTCAAATAAATTATATTCTTTGGGAAGTCCTTTAAGTGTGTTCATGTTTTTACAAGGCAAGTAGTATTTTTTAAAGTTAAGACCAGAAACAAAATTTTGTCTCCTTTGAATATTTATTTATTAATTTTAATTACTTTCGTATATCTATTGGGTTATTTATTTCATTTGACATTGTATATTGAGTTTTGTTTATAAACGTCTATTAAATGTGAGCGGTGCTTGTTTTAGACATTAATTTAATTAAAATAAAATAGAAAGGCTTTTTACTTGATAGAAGAAATATAACAAAATTTGAATATAAAAACAAATTGAAATATGTTTATCTTCTACAATTTTAATTTCCAAAAGAATTTTTTATTCAAAAACTTTTAGAATTAAATTAATGTCTAAAACAAGCACCGCTTACATTTAATAGTTTTTGAATAAAAAATTCTTTTGGAAATTAAAATTGTAGAAGATAAACATATTTCAATTTGTTTTGATATTCAAATTTTGTTATATTTCTTCTATCAAGTAAAAAGCCTTTCTATTTTATTTTATATATAATATATAATTATATTTTGGCTTCAATAAATTTCTTTATACGGTGTCAATGGATTTAGGTAGACCTTAAAATAACTCACTTTGTTTCTTTGATTTTGTTAGAACATAGATCAATCTTGAATATATAGTTGATCTGTAGTTCGAAGCTTAAGTCTTTTAACACGTGAGTGATGTAGGTTATGTTTTTGATTTTGATATTTGTAATATTGAAAACAAAGGGCTGATGAAGGGATTATCTAGAAGTATATTTGTTTTTTTGAAAATATAGTGCACATTTTTTAGAGTTTTTTGAAATAATTTGTTCGAATATTTAAATGTATTAAATATTTCAAATAAATTATATTCTTTGGGAAGTCCTTCAAGTGTGTTCATGTTTTTATAAGGCAAGTAGTATTTCTTAAGATAAGACCAGAAACAAAATTTTGTCTCGTTTGAATATTTATTTATTAATTTTAATTACTTTCGTATATCTGCTGGGTTATTTATTTCATTTGACATTGTATATTGAGTTTTGATTATATACGTCTATTAAATGTAAGCGGTGCTTGTTTTAGACATTAATTTAATTCTAAAAGTTTTTGAATAAAAAATTCTTTTGGAAATTAAAATTGTAGAAGATAAACATATTTCAATTTGTTTTGATATTCAAATTTTGTTATATTTCTTCTATCAAGTAAAAAGCCTTTCTATTTTATTTTATATATAATATATAATTATATTTTGGCTTCAATAAATTTCTTTATACGGTGTCAATGGATTTAGGTAGACCTTAAAATAACTCACTTTGTTTCTTTGATTTTGTTAGAACATAGATCAATCTTGAATATATAGTTGATCTGTAGTTCGAAGCTTAAGTCTTTTAACACGTGAGTGATGTAGGTTATGTTTTTGATTTTGATATTTGGAGTATTAATAACGGCTGATGAAGGGATTATCTAGAAGTATATTTGTTTTTTTGAAAATATAGTGCACATTTTTTAGAGTTTTTTGAAATAATTTGTTCGAATATTTAAATGTATTAAATATTTCAAATAAATTATATTCTTTGGGAAGTCCTTCAAGTGTGTTCATGTTTTTATAAGGCAAGTAGTATTTCTTAAGATAAGACCAGAAACAAAATTTTGTCTCGTTTGAATATTTATTTATTAATTTTAATTACTTTCGTATATCTGCTGGGTTATTTATTTCATTTGACATTGTATATTGAGTTTTGATTATATACGTCTATTAAATGTAAGCGGTGCTTGTTTTAGACATTAATTTAATTCTAAAAGTTTTTGAATAAAAAATTCTTTTGGAAATTAAAATTGTAGAAGATAAACATATTTCAATTTGTTTTGATATTCAAATTTTGTTATATTTCTTCTATCAAGTAAAAAGCCTTTCTATTTTATTTTATATATAATATATAATTATATTTTGGCTTCAATAAATTTCTTTATACGGTGTCAATGGATTTAGGTAGACCTTAAAATAACTCACTTTGTTTCTTTGATTTTGTTAGAACATAGATCAATCTTGAATATATAGTTGATCTGTAGTTCGAAGCTTAAGTCTTTTAACACGTGAGTGATGTAGGTTATGTTTTTGATTTTGATATTTGGAGTATTAATAACGGCTGATGAAGGGATTATCTAGAAGTATATTTGTTTTTTTGAAAATATAGTGCACATTTTTTAGAGTTTTTTGAAATAATTTGTTCGAATATTTAAATGTATTAAATATTTCAAATAAATTATATTCTTTGGGAAGTCCTTCAAGTGTGTTCATGTTTTTATAAGGCAAGTAGTATTTCTTAAGATAAGACCAGAAACAAAATTTTGTCTCGTTTGAATATTTATTTATTAATTTTAATTACTTTCGTATATCTGCTGGGTTATTTATTTCATTTGACATTGTATATTGAGTTTTGATTATATACGTCTATTAAATGTAAGCGGTGCTTGTTTTAGACATTAATTTAATTCTAAAAGTTTTTGAATAAAAAATTCTTTTGGAAATTAAAATTGTAGAAGATAAACATATTTCAATTTGTTTTGATATTCAAATTTTGTTATATTTCTTCTATCAAGTAAAAAGCCTTTCTATTTTATTTTATATATAATATATAATTATATTTTGGCTTCAATAAATTTCTTTATACGGTGTCAATGGATTTAGGTAGACCTTAAAATAACTCACTTTGTTTCTTTGATTTTGTTAGAACATAGATCAATCTTGAATATATAGTTGATCTGTAGTTCGAAGCTTAAGTCTTTTAACACGTGAGTGATGTAGGTTATGTTTTTGATTTTGATATTTGGAGTATTAATAACGGCTGATGAAGGGATTATCTAGAAGTATATTTGTTTTTTTGAAAATATAGTGCACATTTTTTAGAGTTTTTTGAAATAATTTGTTCGAATATTTAAATGTATTAAATATTTCAAATAAATTATATTCTTTGGGAAGTCCTTCAAGTGTGTTCATGTTTTTATAAGGCAAGTAGTATTTCTTAAGATAAGACCAGAAACAAAATTTTGTCTCGTTTGAATATTTATTTATTAATTTTAATTACTTTCGTATATCTGCTGGGTTATTTATTTCATTTGACATTGTATATTGAGTTTTGATTATATACGTCTATTAAATGTAAGCGGTGCTTGTTTTAGACATTAATTTAATTCTAAAAGTTTTTGAATAAAAAATTCTTTTGGAAATTAAAATTGTAGAAGATAAACATATTTCAATTTGTTTTGATATTCAAATTTTATTAATTTAATTCTAAAAGTTTCTTGAATAAAAAATTCTTTTGGAAATTAAAATTGTAGAAGATAAACATATTTCAATTTGTTTTGATATTCAAATTTTGTTATATTTCTTCTATCAAGTAAAAAGCCTTTCTATTTTATTTTATATATAATATATAAATATATTTTGGCTTCAATAAATCTCATTATAGAATGTCAATGATTTTAAGTAAACTTAAAATAACTCACTTTGTTCTTTGATTTTGTTAGAACATAGATCAATCTTGAATATATAGCTGATCTGTAGTTCGAAGCTGAAGTCTTTTAACACGTGAGTGATGTAGGTTATGTTTTTGATTTTGATATTTGTAATATTGAAAACAAAGGGCTGATGAAGGGATTATCTAGAACTATATTTGTTTTTTGAAGATATAGTGCACATTTTTTAGAGATTTTTGAAATAATTTGTTCGAATATTTAAATATATTAAATATTTCAAATAAATTATATTCTTTGGGAAGTCCTTTAAGTGTGTTCATGTTTTTACAAGGCAAGTAGTATTTTTTAAAGTTAAGACCAGAAACAAAATTTTGTCTCCTTTGAATATTTATTTATTAATTTTAATTACTTTCGTATATCTATTGGGTTATTTATTTCATTTGACATTGTATATTGAGTTTTGTTTATAAACGTCTATTAAATGTGAGCGGTGCTTGTTTTAGACATTAATTTAATTCTAAAAGTTTCTTGAATAAAAAATTCTTTTGGAAATTAAAATTGTAGAAGATAAACATATTTCAATTTGTTTTGATATTCAAATTTTGTTATATTTCTTCTATCAAGTAAAAAGCCTTTCTATTTTATTTTACATATAATCTATAACCATTTGTACTAGGAACACAGGAAAACATAAAAAAAGTTATTCACCCCAAACAATGTCTCATGATAAGAAAAAATAACCATAATTTCAAAAATAATGAATAATCAAGAAATATATTTTGGATTTTAAGACTAAATTAATTTATTTCATAATTCAAACATTAATTTGAATGTGAGTCAATACTTGATGAAAGTAAAATTTAAACGACTTTAAATTCAATAATATTTAAATAAGGTTATTCTGATTTTCACAAATTTTTATTGTTATGTTCACAACAATTGTGTCGCTATCACAGTAGCATCATCAGGCAAAATCACATTTTGAATAACTAAGCTTGTTTCCGAAATCCGTTGCTATTTATATTACAGTAAATACAATAAATTTTTATTGAGCACTAAAACCCAAAAAAGGGTCTCTGTAAATTCCAGCTTATCTGAATATATTTAACAGAGGTGAGTTATTTAAATCTATTTGTTCGTTAAGTAATATTCCAATTTTATTATGTTTATTTATCTCTAGGGATTCTAACAGATTTAAGGCATAACTTTTGCTTTCTATATGTAGAATTTCAAAGTTATGGTTGAAAGTATGTCCTGTCTCTAACAAATGGTTGGAATATGTAGAATTACTTTTATTATTGAGGAAACTCTTCAAATGTTCACAAGTTCTATAACGGAAAGTTCTTCCAGTCACAGTTCACTTTAGGGCAATCACCGCAGGTTAACTTATAACCCCCCCCCCCCCCCCCCGATTTATCATCTTTATGTGTACAGTCTTTATTATTTTTAATAAATTTACTCAAGTTTGAATTCGTTTTAAATGAAGTCCTCAAATTATATTCATTTTTGAGGTATGTAGCAATTTTCTCAGAAATATCTTTAGTGTATTTTGAGGAAATGGATTTAAAATTTTCTTTTATATTAGGAAACACCATATTTAAAGCTATTTTTTCATTTTTATTCATCAACAATTTGTCTATCAACTTAGGACATAGTAATTATTAATAGCTATTTGTTTAATTATGTTAAGTTCTGAAATATAATTTTCTCGATTCATGGGAATATTAGTTAATCTATGGATCATGCAATTAAATGCTGATAATTTTTGATTTAGAGGATGATTTAATTTAATGTGTACAATAGAATCCGTATAGGTGGGTTTGTGAAATATTGAAAAATCATGTGAACTATTTATTCGAGTAACAGTTAAATCAAGAAAATTAATAGAATTAATATGTTCGGTTTCCATAGTTTAATTGAAGGATGTATTTCATTGATGAATAAAAAGAATTTTTTCAAAAATCTGTCTGTACCTGTGAAGCAACAGAAAATATCGTCTACACATCTATACCAATATAAAAAGTATTTCTTAAGGGGATTTTGGTGAATTTTAGTTTCAATATTGTCCATGAATATTTCTGCTAATAAAGGACTTAAGGGATTTCCCATAATCAAACCGTTTTCAGATTTATAAATTTTATTTTTGAATTGAAAATAATTTTGTTCAGTGCAAATATATAGATAGACATTCTAAAATATCTTCTCTGATAATTGTATTGCATGTATTGTTGATTAATAGATTATCTACTAGTTTAATTGTTTCGTTTGGTGGTATACTTGGAAATAAATTTTGTACGTCAAATGAAATGAATTTAGCATTATGTGGTAAGTGGATATTCTTTATTTTATTTATTAGCTGTAGTGAATATTTTATCGAGTATTTAGATTGGAATTTAGTTTCTTTTAAATAATCTGAATAAGTTCTTTCGAAAGTTTAAATGAAGGTGCACTAACGAACGAAACAACCGGTCTAATAGGATAATCTTCCTTGTGTAATTTAATCAAAGAATACATTTTTGGAGGTTGTGGATTTATTAAAATTAATTAATTTTTTGGGGTGTTCCGAAAGAGGCTGGATTCCGGGGTTATTAGGGATTTAATTTGATTTTGGAAAATTGTCGTTGGATTGTGTTTCATTAATTGAAAATTATTTAATTCTGCGAAAGTAACTGATTTGCTGATATAATCACTTTCCGTTAAAGCAATAATAGAGTTATCTTTATCGGCTCGAGTGAAAATTAAATTATTTTCAGTGATTTTCTGATTTATTGTCTTAATAGTTTTATATTCTTCTTTCATTCTGAAATTTCCATTAGGTAATTTATGATTGTTTGTAATCATATTGGTAATGATATGTTTGTCGATATTTGTGTTCTTGTAATTTTTAAGTGCTATTTCTGAACCTATTGCTACATATTCTAAGTCTTTTCTGTTATTTGAATTAATATTATATTTGAATCCTTTATTCAAAAGATTAATTTCTGTTTCAGTAAATTCTGTTCCGGAAAGATTTTTGAATCTAGAGTAAAATATGTGTTTTGAAAATTTTTTTGATTTTGTTGCAATTTTTTTGTTTTGTGAATTTTATCTGATACTAATTTGGTTATTTTCTTCTTCTGAATCAAAAATTTTTTACATATGATACTAGCGACTTTTTCTTTTGCATTTTGATCTATAGAATCGAAGATAATAATATAGAGTCTATAAGTTAATTCTGAGTGTATTACCTCAAGATATACGTTGTGGGCATCTCATTTGGCATATTCTCTCTTCATGTCTCCTTTTAACCAGATCTTCATTCCATACATTCGTCCCTTATCAGCGGTAGTACTTTTATTCTTCATTTTTAATGTTATGTATTTCGGAAACACATTTAGTTTCAAACATTTGGTAAAGAACCAAATGTTTTGTGTATTAATATTGCACCTCATTAGGAGCTTATAATACCATAGGACTAAAAAAGTGGTTTTAGCTTGTCTTAAATATTGAAGTGTATCAGTCCTCACTTTGAATTCAGAATTATATCTTCTTACTTCTACAATATATATTGAACCTATATATAAATATCTATCGAATTGATATCCTTATATAATAATCAATATAAAATGTTTTACAATGTCTCGGAAAAAACCTTTTAACATCTCGACATGAAATGTATAAATACAAATGTATTAACACAAATTATATAGGTATTTATATTAACATAAAAATACAAGAAAATCCACTATTCGAAAATTATCTAAAATTCTCAAAATAAAGCTTCAAATGAAAATAATTGAACAAGAATTCCAACACTTGATAGCGCTTTTTCGGTCTCAGAACCTCTTCAGAAATGTATTGAATTCAGATTCAAATATATCATAAGATCCAAATTTTACTCAAACAATAAGATAAAAAAACAAAAGGTTATAGGTTTTACGTAACAGCACGTTGAACATTCCTGTTATATTTTGGATACTTTGAAACTTATTCCGATTTATTCGTTTCAGGGTTTATATTATTGGGTGAGTTACATTTTGATTTTGTGATTTATTTGAATCTGAATTCAATACATTTCAGAAAAGGTCCAGAGACCGAAATAGCGCTATCAAATGTTGGAATTCTTGTTCACTTAGTTTTATTTGATGCTTTATTTTGAGAATTATAGATAATTTTGGAATAGTGGATTTTCTTGTATTTGTATGTTATTATACATACTTATATAGTTTTTTTGATACATTTGTATGCATACGTTTCATGTGGGGATGTAAAAGGGTTTTTCCGAGATTTGAAAAGTATTTTATATTGATTATATATAGGGATATCTATTTGATAGTTTTCGTATATAGTTTCAATATATTTCTGAATATAAAATCACAAATATTAATTTCCTTATATTCCTAATATCACTAACCAACTTGTGGAGGAAGCGTTAAAAAGGAAATGGGCTGAACTTCCTTTGAAAATATCTATTTATCTTATGAAAAATTTGTCAGTGCTTTCTAACTAATGCTGTCAACAATTATTTTCAAGATGTAAGTGATTTTGATCAACGAATAGATGGATACGCCAGTTCTAATCCCTATCGCCCAACTAGTTATGCAATTGATGGAGTACCTTACAATCGAGAAAATAAAAGTTGATTTGTCATTCTACAAGAGATACGTAGACCATTGCATTATCGCTATACCCCAAGACAGGACGGACTAAATCCGTGCATTCAATGTCTTTTATGATAAGATACAATTTACAATGGAAAAAGGAGAAACAAAATCAATTTCCTAAACCTAAGTAGAAGTAATAATATAATACTTATAAGATCATCGTTTCTGCGAAAAACAAAGAGTCATAATAGGGATAACAGACCTTGCAATTACTCTTACATTTATACCCTCAGAAACACTTAAAAGAGTTAAAAGAATCTTAACTTACAATAACTACCCAATAGTTCTAGTCAACAATATCATCAAACAAAGAACACACATATTTCACAACAAAACGAGGAAGAAAAAAGACATTTAAGGAGGAACATACATTTCAATTCCTTATGTACGAAACTTTTCTCAAAATATAATTAACATTCTGCAGGTAAATCATTCGAAGATATGCCACAAAGCACATAATACTTTGAAAAAATTGTTTACACCATCAAAAAGTTAAATTCCAACAATGAAAAAATCAGTATACCATGCAACTATTGTAAAAAGATATACATTGGCATGACAGTAAAACTATTAAACAACAGATTGAAAGGACAAAAATATATGAGCAACTTGAGCACATAACATAACAAACATATAATAGCAGATAACCAGAACCCAGATTTCGAAAATACGATGATTCTTGCAAATTAATAATGACAAAAGAAGCACAATGGAGATTATTTATACAAAAAAAAACAAAAGCACCATGAATAATAGAACCGATATGAGAAACCTGAGCCAGATTTATCCTTCGATTCTTTAAAGAAAAATGTTAAAGTGTTACAAAACTAAAACTTTTTCAAGAAATATTCCATCCTCAACCATTGTTTCAAGACCACCCTTTATATTCAATAATATTTTCGTTTAGGATACATAGGAAGAAAAGAATTGAAAACACCTTAAATTTCATATCAGCCGGTGTCATTCGTGAATAACTAACCAGTAACACATAGACGCTTAGTACCAGCGAGAAATGAAATCATTACCTGGCGATTTAGTTTCGAGATGATACGAATTTTGCTAGGATATGTCGCCTATTAATTCTATTTTATATGTTTTTATCATTATAATATCTTTTTACAGAAATGTCACATGACTGAGAAAGTTTTCATCTGATTGCTAATAAAATTGAAAATGTTATCAACCGAGGACGAAACGTCTTTTTAATATAAAAAGTATTATCTGTTTTGTTTGTGGATTCCGATATCCTAAGAAAATCAACAATATTGAAATTTACTACAATTTAATTGCAAAAAGACCATATTCACTGAAGTGAATATGTATACGTCGAAAATTCAATGTACAGGGTGTTTCTTAATTGATGGAAAAAAGTTTAACACATGGTTCGTTAGCAGAAATTATTGGACGTCCTTCAAAAATTTTCTTTATTCGCACCTTATTCCTCGCGAACCTCCTTTTTAATTTGAAGCAAAAATATTGTTTATACTGAATGAAAGCTAACGCTCAGTAAATGTCACTTTATGATATTTTTTTCAATTATTTGCTTTTACATGCTCCTCCTTTCTGAATGCATTGTTTTATAATGGTTATAAGGTTATAAAGAGTAGAAAGAGAAAGTAAATTTCATATTTTTTCATACTTTTTGCCAAAATCAAATCCGAAGAATTCGAAATTCGGAGATTTTCTATCGTTATTTCAATTTAAATGGTAAATTCAAACTCTATCGTAGGACTGTTGCTATGGTTTCGTTAGTGCTCAACGCTGCTCCGCAACGAAATATTTATTTTTTTTTTGAATCTTCGAATTATACGAAATTTTGTACGAACATGTGTATTAGTTTTCTTCTTCTGAATACCCAATTTCAGAGTGATAGTATCTGTAGTTTCGAGAATATCGAGAGAAAACTATTAACATAAAAAACTGGCAAACTATTGGACTTATTCTACTCACTGACAATTTCAGCTAAGACATTTAGCGTCGAAACGTGCCTGCTAGTTTCACGACTTTCCGTTCGAAAGCATCCAACGCTGATCCGCTCTCAAAAAAGACATATTTATACTACTCTGTCAAGAAAGTACCGGGAATTTTCAATTAAAACAACATTTTATATTTAATCGTCAAAATTTATTGGGTCGCCTTCAAAATAGGCTCCATTTGCTCCAATACATCTATGCCAACGGCACTTCCAATTATCGAAACATTTTTTATAGGCGCTTTCCGGGATGGACTTTAGCTCTCGCGCCGAATTTTGTTTTATGGCTTCAATCGACTCAAAACGGGTGCCACGAAGGGGCAATTTTAGTTTGGGGAAGAGGAAACAGTCGCAGGGAGCCAAATCCGGCGAATACGGTGGTTGCTGAAGCACGTTTGTTGAGTTCTTGGCGAGAAAGTCAGTCACAATCGTAGCTCGGTGAGAAGGCGCGTTATCGTCATGCAAAATCCATGAGTTGTTCGCCCACAAATTTGGCCGCTTCTTACGGATACGCTCACGCAAACGTTTCAAAACGCCTAGGTAATACTGCTTGTTTACCGTCTGACCCTCTGGAACGAATTCGTAGTGCCCCACGCCACGGATATCGAAGAAAACAATGAGCATTACCTTAATTTTCGAGCGGCTTTGGCGTGGTTTTTTCGGTTTCGGCTCATTTTTTGCCACTCATTCCGATGATTGGTGGCTTGTTTGCATATCGTACTCGTAGACCCAGGTCTCATCACCAGTTATAATGCGTTCCATGAATGTAGAATCGGAATTACAGCGATCCAGCATGTCTGAAGCAACCTGTTCGCGATGATGTTTTTGAAGAAAATTCAGGTCTTTCGGTACGAGTCGTGCGGCCACCTTTCTCATGCCCAAAATATCAATCAAAATCGTACGTGCGGACTCGTGGGATATCTTAAGATCATGTGCTATCTCTCTCAAGCTGGTACGACGGTTTTCCAGCACCCTTTCCTTAATTTTATCGACGTTATCTTCGATCGAAGCCGTCGATGGGCGTCCACTTCACGACCGTCCTTGAAGGCTCTGTACCACTGATATGCACGAGTTTTCGATAGAGCATTATCACCAAAGGCCTTTCGCAACATTTTCAATGCATCGGCACACGAAAATTCATTTGCAACACAAAACTTTAAACAAATTCTTTGCTCAACGTAATCACCCATAGTAAAAATCGGCACGCACTCTGACATCGACTGACTTAATCAGCTGTTGAAAACACACTAGTTGACAGATCCCGCTCAAGCTTGGCATAGTAATTAAGGACAGTGGTACCAACCTAGGAAAAAAAAATTTTACCTGCCTCATTGCCCCGCCAGATTTAAATCGATAATTCCCGGTACTTTCTTGACAGAATGTATATATATATATATATATATATATATATATATATATATATATATATATATATATAAACTTTGAATATTCTGTTAGTCTTCTACAATTTTGATTTCTAAACTTTTTTTTTAACTTTTTGAATTAAATTAATGTCTAATAATAAGCATTGCTCATATTTAATAGAGGTATAAAAATCAAAATTCACTATACAATATCAAATGGAATAAAAAACCCAAAGAAATAAATTATTAATTGGGTTTTTTATTTCATTTGATATTGTATAGTGAATTTTGATTCTTATGCTTCTATTAAATATAAGCAGTGCTTATTATTAGACATTGTTTTAATTCTAAAAGTTTTCAAGAAAAATTTTTTGAAATTAAATTTGTAGAAGACTAACAGAATAAATCTGTTTTGATATTAATAATTTATTTCTTTGGGTTTTTTATTCCATTTGTGGGTGAATTTTGATTTTAATACGTCTATTAAATATGAGCAGTGCTTATTATTAGGCATTATTTTAATTCTAAAAGTTTTTTTAAAAAAATTTTTGAAATTAAAATTGTAGAAGACTAACTGAATAAATCTGTTTTGATATACAAAGTTTGTAATTTTCCTTTTATTAAGTAAAACACTGCATCTTATTATTTTATATTTATATATATATATATATATATATATATATATATATATATATATATATATATATATATATATATATATATATATATATATATATATATATATATATATTCGTTTCGGCGCTAAATGCCTCAGCTTGAGACGTTTCGTCATTCTCAATTCTCTCAGTCATGTGACCATTCTGAAAAAAGATCATGAAAATATATAAAATAGAGAGGTGACGTACGCAAGCAGAAAATTATTATTATTTCAAAATCTAAATGTCAAGAATCAATCTATCTTCCACTGGTATGCAGCATCGTATGTATGTTGGTTCACACTAATTTCCGAATGAGGCGGTCTGCCGTGAAATACCAGGCGTTTTTAATATTTTCGTTGAATATCTCCGTATGTATTCCAAAGGAAAACATTAGAGATTATCGAGGATGGTCGCGAACATAACGATTGGCGATGGAATATTTTTTTTAAATGTTAGGTTAGATGGTGTGATAGATCTGGCTCAAGTTTCAATATCAGTTCTGTCATTCATGGCGTTTTTTCTTATATATAAATAATTTCCTTTATTCTCCTTTTATCGTTATTAGTTTCAAAAGCAAGGATCTTCGTATTTGGGAAGTCTGAGTTGTGGTCATCTGTTAAAATATGTTAAGTGCTGTGCTTAAGTTTTTTATGTATTGGTGCTCATTCAGTCTATTGTTCAATAATTGTGATGTCATGCCCATATATACTTTCGCACAATCGTTGCAGGGAATACTGTATATCAAATTTGATCTTTTCATTGGTGGAATTTCTTTTTTTTAGCGGAGTAAACAGTTTTTTCCAATTATTGTGTGTTTTGTGGCATACCTTCAAATTATCTACTTTCAGAATGTTACATATAGTTTGAGATAGGTTTCGTACATACGGAATGGAGATGTACTTTTCTTCTTGAATTTTTGTTTTGTTTCTTGTTCTGTTGTAAAACCTCTGCGTTCTTTATTTAATAATCTTATTCCCTAAATCAACAGGGTAGTTGTTGTTAATTAAAATTCTCCTAACTCTGTTCAGTGTGTCTATTCTCAAAGATGGGCTGGTTAGGGTAATTACACGGTCTGTAATGCCTATTATGACACTTTGTTTTTGGCTAAAAGTATGTTCGGATAAAAACTTCAAATATCTTCCTGACCAGGTTATTTTCGTATACCATTGTGTGAGTCAGCTAGTAGTATTTATGATAAGGGTTAAATCTAGGAAGTTGATTCTGTTATTTTATTCCTTTTCTATTGTGAATTGAACGGACCGACCGGCCGGCTGGACAGTATTACCTTTGTCCTTGGATTCTTCATTAGACTAGTCGCTTGAGACCATTTTCAGCTGAAAATCCACTGAGTACATATTCAGAAATGAACTATGTTAGTGTTTTGACTTTTCCTCACAAAATTATTACTTCATTAAAAAAACTATATAACTGCAACTCATTTCACATAAATTAACATAGATGTTACAATATATTGAAATAAAATTGGGTGGGCTGAGCTCAAAGGTAGTGACATTAATGAAAAATAAGCGAGCTGTTGTCATAATTATATATAATGACTTTCATCTTTCAAATTTTCATAATATCTGGGGAATTTTCCTGAAATGATACATTGGAAGATGGATTTCTTTGATTCAGTTGAAAAAAAAATTAACAACTTATAAGAACAAACGGAAACAGCAATATAACACAATAAGTAAAAAAAAATTATAAATGTTGAACATGGCTCCTTTGAGAAATAATACACAACGGCTTCAAAAATTTGGAAGTCGATCCCTGAATTACTCTAAGTCTATTACTTGCCCAATTAGACGTTGTAGGGGGCGTTGTCTACTCTTAAATACATAGTGTTTCTCCTCTGAGAAATAATACACGACGGTTAGGAAAATTTGAATGTGCATTCCTGAATTGCTCTACGTCTATTACTTGCCCAATAAGACGTTGTCAGAGGCGTTGTCTACCCTTAAGTACATAGTGGAATTAAAGTCTTGCGGCAGAGACGTCAGCAGATTGAAACGATGTTACGCGCTACTAACGGCCGGTTTCATAAACGAAATTAAAGCCTCCTTTTTCCCAAAAAGTCTCCTTTAATGATAAAACGTGTTTCATAAACAAATTTTGAGCTTAAAAGCGTCCTTTATCTTAAAGTGAGAAAATCGGCCCTTTACGGCTGGAAAAGGATCCTTTAACGAGAAGCTCGACACTGCGCAGGTGCTCGATAAACACGAAAACAGTGGACATAACCTTGTTCTGTCACATTTACCCATTTTGTTTAATTTTAGCTTACTACGAAATATGTTGCACCAAATGTTGAATGCTGATTTTAGTTCTACTTCTTCATCAAATGATGATGAAATAATTGTGAGAAGATCAAAAATTTACAGGAGAGACATTTTTCCACGTTAGATGATCTAGATTTCTTCTATCGCTTTTGCCTGACAAAACCAACTGTTTAATCTTTGCTTCAAAAAATTGCAGATCAATTGTACTTCCCATTTAACAGGTAAACAAATTTCGATTTATTATTTTGTTGATATAATTTTATGTATACCAAATCATTAAATTGACAATTTTCAGAGGCAGCTGTATTGAACCGATGAACCACCTAGTTTTGACATTGAGATTCTATGGAACTGGAAATATATGATCAAACTATCTTTAATAACAGTGTCTTGAAGAGAAAATTTGAGAATGGTAAATTTGGACGATATTTGTTACTTGGTGGTAGTGGTTATAGTGGTTATAGTTTGCAGACTTATCTCATGACAAAGTTACCGGAAGCTGTAACTGCAGCTGAAAATTTATATACGCATTCAATTATACGAACTAGAAATGTGGTGGAGAGAAAGTATGGAGTTTGGAAACGTCATTTTCCTATACTTTCTAAAGGAATGAGTGTTAAGTTAACGACCATAAGGGCAATTATTGTTGCTACCGCTGTTTTGCACAATATGTAGATATTGTTCCTAATGAATGATTGCAGGAGGAAGATGACTTTCAGACAAATTCAAGTAATGTTAATGCAGCTCGTCAAGCGAGAGTCTATTATCAATAAATATTTTGCTAATTTAAAATTTATATTTGTGTGATAATTGAAAATAAATTTGCTTGTCACTTGTGGAACTATTCTTCATATTCAATTTGTATCTTCAACCTGACAAGATTTCATATAATTTTTATAAGATTTTACAAGGTATGTATTTAGATAGGCTTCTATGTTTGTATTTCTGATTCATTGTTTTACTTTAGGTAACATCTGAACAAGTTTCAAGTGAGAATAAAGAGATAAAAATATTATGTGTTATTGAAATTTCCGTTCTTAATTCAAATTTGAGGGGACTTCATAGTCTGCAGCAATGCTGATAGAATTCTAATACCGCTTTTTCCAGAAAGTGCATTCAAAATAAAAAAGATTTAATTATTATTATTCAATTTGCTCTTCATCTCTATAATTTGCAAATCTAATATTTTAAGCTTTGAATGCTCCTCTTCTTTTCTTCTATTCTCTTCCTTGATAGCCACTTTTTCTTTCGCTTTGGCAAGTGGGTTCGTAACAGTTGGTCTCAAATGTTTGGAAATTGACTCCCTCAATTTCAGTGGGGCCCCACCACCAGTCAATATCACTACGTTGAGCAGCTACCAGCTTCTAGTCTTAGTTTTTATATTGTCATATTTGGATTTGAGGTGGTCCCCATTTCTCCAATGGGGAACTGTTGCATTGAAAGCAGTTTCTATTCTCTGCCAGACTTTATCCTATAAAATTAAAATTCTCTTTTTCAATCAATTCCAAGAGGCATAATTTCTTCTCAGGTTTTAAAGTAATAATACTTTTTTTCACTTTTCTTCCATAAACATTCATATAACCCACGTAATAAAATATAACAATTCGCACGTAATAATGATATAAATTTCAATATACTGTCTTCTGTACATCACCATGTTTATGCAAAAATCGAGTTATGCTTCTTCTCTTTTTCTTTTTACAAGTTCCAACGCATAACTCACAATTTTTACAGAATATCACCAACTACATTCGTAAAAACACTAGTTCTCAGAATAGCCAACAGTCGGAAACATATGACCGGCGCATTAAAGAAAGCTTTATGTAAAGGACGGTCGATGTGCGTTTATGAAACTGATGCTCTCATTTAAAAGATCCTTTTTCATAAAGGGACTTTATCATTAAGGAGCCATTTGATGTTGTTTATGAAACAGCCCGTAAGACTTAGGTTTAGGTGTTAAAAGATGGAAATTTCCTAGAGTAAAGTTCTTGAAGTTCAGTAATCGCTTCACTTTCAATATCAATGTTGTTTTTATTCATTGAAGGTTTTTTTGCATTTGATTAATATTCATATTTCAGAACCTAAGGATAGTTATGCTTCTATTCCTATGTCTTCCATTCAAAACTAACAAATAATGACCGAAATTTCCCTACTGTCAATTATAGCAAATCTTTGTGACATACGAGTCGTTGCTCGCACGCCATTGCTACCAACATGTGTATTTCCTAACGATGCAGTCACGTACATCCACACACACGCTGGGCGTTAACTACGTCATAATTGACAAAGCAAAATGGGGTTACCGGTCTCATGAATTGCCAAATGAGACGCCAACCGAATTAACTTTCCACTCGTCCCTTTGAATTTCCCGACCTTTTTCATAGCGACTGAGGCGATCTTCCAGGATGGTGGAGTATCATAAAAGTGTTTCCAGCCAAATTGAACACGTATACGTAGCTTGCGCAGGATGTGAAGAATTTCCATTGAGAGTTTCTAAATTGATTCGTATTTTAATTGAGAGAACTAAGTGGGGGACTGCGGTGAGTGATCCTAATGCAGGGCATTATTGGGATGATGGAAATGTCAACTTTTCAGACATGCACGAAATGAGTTTCGTTACCATTTGCAGATGCCTGTGGGATTAAAGTTTCCATAGAATTATGGTAGGATAGGTGAAGATATGCGAATTACAAGTTTAAACCTGGCTGGTGTCACCATGTCGCAATGAGGACAGTTTGATTAATTTGTATTTTTTTTTAATTCCAGTTTTCGTCTCCAAGCCTGCATAAATAGCTTGGCAGTAAGAGATTTTGAAATGAAATGCCATTCAAATACATTCTGTCAAGAAAGTACCGGGAATTATCGATTGAAATCTGGCGGGGCAATGAGGCAAGTAAAACTTTTTTTTCCTAGGTTGGTACCACTGTCCTCAATTACTATGCCAAGCTTGAGCGGGATCTGTCAAGTAGTGTGTTTGCAACAGCTGATTTAGTCAGTCGATGTCAGAGTGCGTGCCGATTTTTACTATGGGTAATTACGTTGAGCAAAGAATTTGTTTAAAGTTTTGTGTTGCAAATGAATTTTCGTGTGCCGATGCATTGAAAATGTTGCAAAAGGCCTTTGGTGATAATGCTCTATCGAAAACTCGTGCATATCAGTGGTACAGAGCCTTCTAGGACGGTCGTGAAGTGGTCGCCCATCGACGGCTTCGATCGAAGATAACGTCGATAAAATTAAGGAAAGGGTGCTGGAAAACCGTCGTACCAGCTTTAGAGAGATAGCACATGATCTTAAGATATCCCACGAGTCCGCACGTGCGATTTTGATTGATATTTTGGGCAAGAGAAAAGTGGCCGCACGACTCGTACCGAAAGACCTGAATTTTCTTCAAAAACGTCATCGCGAACAGGTTGCTTCAGACATGCTGGATCGCTGTAATTCCGATTCTACATTCATGGAACGCATTATAACTGGTGATGAGACCTGGGTCTAAGAGTACGATATGCAAACAAGCCAGCAATCATCGGAATGGGTGGCAAAAAATGAGCCGAAACAGAAAAAACCACGCCAAAGCCGCTCGAAAATGAAGGTGATGCTCATTGTTTTCTTCGATATCCGTGGCGTGGTGCACTACGAATTCGTAGTGCGGTAAACAAGGAGTATTACCTAGGCGTTATGAAACGTTTGCGTGAGCGTATCCGTAAGAAGCGGCCAAATTTGTGGGCGAACAACTCATGGATTTTGCACGACGATAACGCGCCTTCTCACCGAGCTACGACTGTGACTGACTTTCTCGCCAAAAACTCAACAAACGTGCTTCAGCAACCACCGTATTCGCCGGATTTGGCTCCCTGCGACTTTTTCCTCTTCCCAAAACTAAAATTGCTCCTTCGTGGCACCCGTTTTGAGTCGATTGAAGCCATAAAACAAAATTCGGCGCGAGAGCTAAAGTCCATCACGGAAAGCGCCTATAAAAAATGTTTCGATAATTGGAAGTGCCGTTGGCATAGATGTACTGGAGCAAATGGAGCCTATTTTGAAGGCGACCCAATAAATTTTGACGATTAAATCTAAAAATGTTGTTTTAATTGAAAATTCCCGGTACTTTCTTGACAGAGTAGTAAACTCAAATTTTGAATACTCCATAAATTTTTGCTTTTGAAAGCCATAAAAAAGTTAGAAAGTACTGAAGACTGAAACGCGATTGAATATTGAATGGATTAATCCGTTGTTTTGTGATAGTTCATTTTAAATTGAATGAAATAAGATATTACTCAGTTTCCTATAACGTTTCATTACAAGGTACAGTGATTCGAGTTTCGTAGTATTCATATTATATGGCCTTATTGAAATCCATAAAAGAAAGTCACTAATACAGCCTATTGTATAATACATGATTAGTACTACTGCAAAAATAGCCTCTTTATCATACCAAATTCTCAAATGAAAAACATACTTCAACTCACCCTATTCAATAAAAAATTCAATTGAGCTTACAAAAAGCTACAAAGATTCACCTTTCCATTTAAAAGTTTTTTAGTATCATTTCATGTAGGTAATGTATTCCCAATTATACTGAATGCAGAATGTATGAGTATAATCGAAAATATTATAACAAAAAAAAAATTAAACCTGTTTCTAACTTTGCTTGGATTCAAATTATTTTCAGTGCAATAATTACTTTCCCAGAAAGAAAGATGGACTTGTCCTGGATTCACCCCTCAGCCCAATCCTACCTGAAATCTGTATGTCCTTCGTCAAAAAAATCCTAAAATCCACACACGCAAACCAAATAATTTTTTGGTACAGATATGTAAACGAAAAATATGTCTATGGCAGTAGCAAGATGCTAATGTGATTGCGGAACAATTATTGTATTAAATAACAATGAAATTTTTTTAATATCAGAATGCGACGCCAATTTCCAGGCAAACACAGATCCAAAACCTCTCCAAGCTGAATTGAACCCAGAAAATTAACTTATGCAAAATTATAATTCACATAAAAGTTTGTGCAGGTCCAAGTGTTATTGAGACATAAGTTTTCTCGTATGAGAGGGATGATGGGAAGGGTGGGTCAAAAAAATCTAATAATTTATTTTTGACTTTAAACTCTGAAAAATAGGTTTGTAGACACCTAAAAAGAATTCTCTCCAAGTATGAGCTCTTAATTATAACGGGAAGGTCCTCCGCTTTGGGGGTTTCTATTTTTTTCGAATAATCAGATTAAAAAAATTTATATCTCGCTTCCAACTGCTTGGAAAAATATTCCGTGGCAAAGACTTTGTAAGAAATTGAATGCATTACAAGAAAGGTCTCCTATGATTTTTTCAAACACTCAACCGATTAAAAGATATTCATAGTTGAAGTTTGGATATTTTAAGGAAAATATTCGTTTTTATTATAAATTTTATAAGTCGATGAAAAAAAATTATTTCGAGTTGCGGAACTCATGATTTTGTAGGAAATTTACTGCTCTACAAAAATGGTCTCTTATGGTTTTTCCACTAAGTGAAGCTGTTACGAGATATCCATCGTCAAACATTAACAAATATCAATATTTCTAGTTTTTGATCAATAATTCGGTAAATTTCAATTTAAATTATTATAATAGTTTCAGGAAAATTTACATAAATTTGAGTTTCGATGGATAAAGAAATGTTATAAACAATTTTTTCAATATTGTGTTCAGTCTTGAGCTTGTTTGATTGCATTAAAACAAGAAATTAAATTTCGTTATTCAATGTAGAATTATTGATAATAAATAAATTTATATGATGAGAAAATGACTTATTTCGAAAAAATTGTTTTTATCATGTATACAAAATGATGAGTTTTTGGAGCACTGAAAATGTAGTGATGAACGAGTAGACAACGAAGATAGTTAAGAAAAAGAAACATAGGTGGCGTTAGCTTTAGAGTACCAACAGAAGAAGTAATGTAATTCAGAACAAAAAGCCTCTCTCACAAAAAAATTTATGTATAATTGGTAGAATAAAATTTAAAAATACATACTAAACAACCGTAATAATATGAAATGCCAATGCAAATGACATTTTAAATTATTACAAATAAAGCTTACAAAAAATATCATTAGAACAAAAACTTCTTAATGAATTTTTGAACAAATAACTTCTGAAGGAGTGACTTTTATGATAGAAATTTAAATTTATTTAAATTTTCCTGAAACTAATAATTTGAATTGAAATTTATCGAATTATTGATCAAAAACTGGAAATGTCGATATTCGTTAATGTTTGATGATACTTAATCGAAAAATCACAAGAGACCATTTTTGTAGACCAGTAAATTTCCTACAAAATCATGAGTTCTGCAATTCGAAATAATTTTTTTTTCATCGACTTATAAAATTTATAATAAAAACGAATATTTTCCTTAAAATAGCCAAACTTCAACTATGAATATCTTTTAATGGGTTGAGTTTTTGAAAAAATCATAGAAGACCTTTTCTGTAAAGCATTCAATTTCTTACAAAGTCTATGCCAGGGAATATTTTTCCAAGCAGTTGGAAGCGAGATATAAATTCTTTCATCTGATTATTCGAAAAAAATAGAAACCCGCAAAGCGGAGGACCTTCCCGTTATAATTAAGAGCTCATACTTGGAGAGAATTCTTTTTAGGGGTCTACGAACCTATTTTTCAGAGTATAAAGTCAAAAATAAATTATTCGATTTTTTTGACCCACCCTAATGGGTGGGTCATTGATGCGTCATCTAGAGTGCCATTATTCCGTCTGTTTGATTCGTTTACGTAGTGTAGTTGTGCGATTGAAGCTTAATCGGTTTATTTTTACTACGTTGTTTGTGATTTTTTAAAACTTTTTTTCCTAAAACTATATTATTGACTTCAATGTGATTGTAGAGACTTGAGAATTAGATGTTCTACGAGAGACTGTGAATCCTTGATACATTTTACAGGTTAGTCTTACATGTATTTAGGGTTCGTAATTGCAATGTACGACAATATAATATGTATTTTAATTATAATAGGTATTGTAATTACATATGTAATATACTAGAGTAGCACATGCATAAGTAATTCCAAAAAAAAATCAGAAAAAATAAGGAAAAATTTTATATACTCTACACTCATAAAAAGAATTCCACAATAAAAGGTTAGGAAAAATACAAGAATCAAAACTTTCTATAAATTGTAACATCCTGCAATTAAACTAATTCAGAAACACTATTTATGATGAAACCTGAAGAAATAACAACCGAAACGTAACACAAGGTGAGGGATAATTTAATTAGGTTTAAGTTATTACGTTTTTCTAGTAAAAACCTCGAAATATTAACATTTTTTATAATTTATATTTCAAAACTTTCACCTCATCATCCAGTGCGTGATAATTAGGTAAATACTTTGAAATTTCAATCACGGAAAGGAAAATGTAATAATTTTTGTACTTTTTGGTAGTAAAACATAGTTTCTGAAAATCTGTTTCAGTTATGATCAACTACCAAATAATAACACTTTCAAAATTTCAATATGTAAGAGGAAATGTTGAACAAAAATACCACTACAGCTTAGAAATGAACAATTAGTTACTGGTACATCTTATTAATTAAAACTCATTCAGAAACTCGACCACGCACTTCACCTATCACTTCCATGTTGTCTTTGATATCCAAATGACCGAAAAACCGAAATTTTTTAGCATAATCATAAGAAGAGTTTGTAAAACTGCTTAATTATGAGTCATTTGACTACTATTTCCATATAAGATTCTAGCAGGCTTAGGGGATGATGAATCACCCAAAAATTTGTTATGGAAATATGCCCTCTTTCAAATAAAAATGAACCTGTCTCTTCGTTTTTTCAAAAATTCAATCTTATCGAAATATCCTTAATACTAATACGATAAAATTAGGCGAGAATTGTAAAAATCATTCAATACCAACGCTAATACTTCAGTAGACAAATTCGTATTTGGAGGTATTTGCATCTAGTTGATAAAAGAGGGTTCGAAAGGTAACCACTTCATTGTGACAGTGAGAGTACCAAACTGAACTAATCTGAGAAAACATAAACGATTTTACCCAAATACCACCATTATTTCAAACATTAATAATGTATTCGATATAAGTACTTCTCTTGTATTTATCCTCATAGCTTAGAAATAATTTGAATGTCTCGAATCTTATAAATTGTGGAAATGTAACAAAAAAATTAAATATAGAAGTTAAAATTGCATTCCTAAACTACCTCATTATTTCTACATCACATGCAAAACCGTGACCATATAGAAATAATTAATTTCTCAACACCAATTTCTATACAAGGAAGCATTTTCGACATCCATTTTGTTAGAAAAAGATATAATCAGAACAGGTAGTTTCTATAGCACATAATTTCAAATACATAATTTACACAATCGATAATGACCTCAAACTTTTGTGTCAATGCTACGGAGAACGTCTGGAAAATCGATTTGTATACATACTGAAACTGGGAAAAAGTTTCAAGGACATACCCGAAATTTGCTCAATTTCCATTTGTGCGGTTTGTCTGTTGAAATAACTAGTAAATCTCTGATATTGACAATTTAGGGTGAAGAAGTTAATTTCACACAATTCATACAGGTAATATTTCACATTTGAACTAATCGTTTTGTGCGCTCGTTTCAAAGTGCATATCAATATCACAATAAATACATATTATATATATTAATAATTGAGGAATTTATTTGTATTATATCACATGCACGTGGCTGTTATCTAATGCAGAGTCGTATCTTCTTTCAGTGTATATTTCTGTGATATAACCTAATTTACGTATAGGCCATGCTTATCCAAAAATTGGTTAGTTGTTGCAGAACTGTCCAGTGATAGAAAGGTAATTTTATATATTTTTAAATGATTATTTTTTTTATTCAAATAACTCCTTACTGAATAGATTTTGGTTCCGAATTTATCAGGTTCTTTCTCTGAAGAATGTGCTATATATTCCTTAAAAAGGTAAAAGAAAAAAGGCCTTGTCTAATTATATGTTGATTATTTTTTGGTGACAGAACTTGATTATTTCAAATCCAATCGAAATATATATTTATAAGGTGATGTCTAAATAATTTGGTCATTATTTTTAATGTTTTTGTTCTTTTTTAGTTGATTTCCACCATATGTGATGGTAATATATATGTCTTTAAAGTTATACAGTATATTTAGGACATGTTATAACATTCAATTTCAAATGTTTTCATGAGATTTATTTGGATTAAAATCTGAAGAGGTTCTGAAGAATTAGTTCCAGCTATTATTCTGTAATATGCAAATACTCCTTCATAGTAATTTTCAATTTATATATATTAATAATTGAGAAATTTCTTTATATCACATGCACGTAGCAGTTATCTAATGCATAGTTCAAGTCATATCTTCCTTCTTTGTATATATCTGGGATGTTAGTAGTATGTAACCTAATTTCCCTATAGTCCATGCTTATCCAAAAATTGGTTAGTTGTTGCAGGAATGTCTAATGTAAAAATTTAATTTTATATTTTTTTAAACGATTATCTTGTTTATTCAAATAACTCCTTACTGCAGAGATTTTTAGTCTGAATTTATCAGGTTCTTTCTCTGCAGAATGTGCTATATATTTATTTGAAAAAAAAACGAAAATAAAAAAAGACATTTTGAATTATATGTTGAACAATTTTTGATAATGGAACTCGTGATTTTTTAACATCCAATCGAAACATATACTACTCTGTCAAGAAAGTACCAGGAATTTTCAATTAAAACAACATTTTTAAATTTAATCGTCAAAATTTATTGGGTCGCCTTCAAAATAGGCTCCATTTGCTCCAGTACATCTATGCCAACGGCACTTCCAATTATCGAAACATTTTTTATAGGCGCTTTCCGTGATGGACTTTAGCTCTCGCGCCGAATTTTGTTTTATGGCTTCCATCGACTCAAAACGGGTGCCAGGAAGGGGCAATTTTAGTTTTGGGAAGAGAAAAAAGTCGCAGGGAGCCAAATCCGGCGAATACGGTGGTTGCTGAAGCACGTTTGTTGAGTTTTTGGCGAGAAAGTCAGTCACAATCGTAGCTCGGTGAGAAGGCGCGTTATCGTCATGCAAAATCCATGAGTTGTTCGCCCACAAATTTGGCCGCTTCTTACGGATACGCTCATGCATACGTTTCATAACGCCTAGGTAATACTCCTTGTTTACCGTCTGACCCTCTGGAACGAATTCGTAGTGCACCACGCCGCGGATATCGAAGAAACCAATGAGCATCACCTTCATTTTCGAGCGGCTTTGGCGTGGTTTTTTCGGTTTCGGCTCATTTTTTGCCACCCATTCCGATGATTGCTGGCTTGTTTGCATATCGTACTCGTAGACCCAGGTTTCATCACCAGTTATAATGCGTTCTATGAATGTAGAATCGGAATTACAGCGATCCAGCATGTCTGAAGCAGCCTGTTCGCGATGACGTTTTTGAAGAAAATTCAGGTCTTTCGGTACGAGTCGTGCGGCCACCTTTCTCATGCCCAAAATATCAATCAAAATCGTACGTGCGGACTCGTGGGATATCTTAAGATCATGTGCTATCTCTCTCAAGCTGGTACGACGGTTTTCCAGCACCATTTCCTTAATTTTATCGACGTTATCTTCGATCGAAGCCGTCGATGGGCGACCACTTCACGACCGTCCTTGAAAGCTCTGTACCACTGATATGCACGAGTTTTGGATAGAGCATTATCACCAAAGGCCTTTTGCAACATTTTCAATGCATCGGCACACGAAAATTCATTTGCAACACAAAACTTTAAACAAATTCTTTGCTCAACGTAATCACCCATAGTAAAAATCGGCACGCACTCTGACATCGACTGACTTAATCAGCTGTTGCAAACACACTAGTTGACAGATCCCGCTCAAGCTTGGCATAGTAATTAAGGACAGTGGTACCAACCTAGGAAAAAAAAATTTACCTGCCTCATTGCCCCGCCAGATTTAAATCGATAATTCTCGGTACTTTCTTGACAGAATGTATGTAGATATAAAGTGATGGCTTAATAATTTGGTCATCATTTTATATTTCTTTTGATTCTTTATTAGTTAATTTACACCACATGTGATGAGAATATATATGTCTATGAAGTGATACAGTGTATTTAGGACATGTTTCAAAATTTAATTCTAAATTTTTTCATGACATTTATTTAGATTAAAATCTGTAGAATTTCTGGAGAATTAATTCCAGCTATTAATCTGTAATATTCAAATACTCTTTTACAGTAATTCTCAATTTATATTCAACAATTATTATACTTTTCATATTTTGATTCGAAATAATCTTAAAAACTGAAGCTTAAAAATTAGGGAGATTCAATTAATGAACCTGCAAAATTCACTCATATATAATCTCCGAAAATATTTCCTTCAAAGTTTTATTTTTTGAGAATCGGTAGAAGATTTTTAGCGAATATCTCTAATATTTTCCGTCGTGATAGAAATATTGATATATATATATATATATATATATATATATATATATATATATATATATATATATATATATATATATATATATATATATATATATCATCTCTTTTATGTTCACTATTAGTCTCGTATGCAAGAATCTTCGTATTTTTGAAGTCTGGATTGTGGTTGTCTGTTATTATATGCTCATTTAGTGCAGTGCTAGAGTTTTTCATGTATTTGTGCCCATTTAATCTTTTGTTTGATACTATATATTAAGTTTGATTTTTTCATAGGTAGTATTTCACTTTTTGATGGCGTAAAAAATGTCTTCAGTGTATTATATGTTTTATGGCATATTTGTAAATTATCAAAATTTTACCTTTATTTTCTGATAAGTTTTGTAAGTAAGGAATCGAGAAATATTTTGGTTCTTGAATTTCTTCCCTGTCCTCATCTTGTTGTAAAACCTGTGCGCTCTTTGTTTAAAACATGGGCTTGTTAGGGTAATTGCGGGGTCTGTTCTGCCTTCTATGACACTTCGTTTTTGGCAGAAATAGTGATCTGATAAACAGTTCAAATATCTTCCTGACCAGATTGTCTTTGTTTACCATTGTGTGAGTATGATATTATCACTTCTAATGAGGATTAAGTCTAGGAAATTGATCTTGTCATTATTTTCTCTTTCTGTTGTAAATTGTATCTTATTGTGAAAACTATTGAACTCTTTCAAAATTTCATCCGTAGTTGGATCCAACTAACAAATACCAGTTACAAAACAACAAACTGATGACTGAAGTAACAAGTAGGTTGATATGTACAACTTTTGTTTTTTTATTTAATCCTTTCATTCTTAATAAAAAATCTTTTTTATCCTTATATTGGAATATGTAACTTTTCGGTGTAATGAAGAATATTTCTGTTTTTCTCATGGAAAAATATCGAGAATATACCCACATAAGTCTCTTTATTTAAAGAAATTTACAGGACTGAAAACGAATCAATTTCAAAATTCGTAAAACATAAAACATTCCTAAATTTCTCGCATATAAAACAACCTCAAACTGGAATATTTCCTTTCAGACTCTTTTGAAAGAACATGTTGGCAAAAATCGCGCCAGAGCCTGCTACTTATGCAAATCGGAATTGATTTTACTGCTCCCACGAAATTAGAGGGGTAATTCGGCAATTTAAGTTTTTCAATCGCCTAACCACTAATAACGCCATGATAAAAACGAACATTAGGGAAGCACCACAATTTCGATTAACTTTTTTTGTGTTCCGAAGCCTTTATCTGCGGAAATGAGAATTGGGCACAAAGATCGTCACAGGAATACAAAAGAAGGTATTTCAAGAGTTAGCAGGAAAATTAAAAGAAGAATATCTTGGTAATTCATTCCAGTTTGTGTCTACTTTTAACTGGAAGCGTTATAAGTTATCTAATTTTTCACGACTTCAACAATACAAAGCACCCATTTCAAAACTTAATGATTAATTTATATCAGTTAAGTCAAATGATATGCAATTTTTTCATCTCGAAAATAATAAGATAATGTAATAATTCTGATACTTTTTATGTAATGAAAACTTAAAATTTTCACTTCTAAAATGATTTATACATTTTTTCTGAAAAACAGCATGCGATGCCAGTAATATCAAAAGTGTCAGCATTAAATATAAATGCGGCATCCTCCTAACAGCTAATAAGAGATAATTATCGAGTAAAGTGAAATAAAAAACGATCAAATATGGAGAAAATTATATAATGAATTTGATGATATTCAAATGAATTAACAGATTATCTGAAAGGTATAAGCTAGAACCTACTTCTGTCGATCGCAATGAATATGAAAAGTATTGGACCCTATTCATGGATCGACAAAAACAAAAAAAGTTAATCTGTTCTCTTGAATGTAGTGGTTACATCTTTTGTGCTTCATTGAAATAGGAAGCCCTTAACCCTATCAGATTCTATGATAAACTATAAATATAGAACAGAATGGCATTATTTCACGTTAAGGAAAAATGTAAAACCTAATGTAATTTAGAATCTCCACACATGTTTATGGATAAAGCAATTGTTGCGCTACACACTTACTTCTTCAGATTCTGAAAAAAATTACTTTTTTATCTGAGCAAGTTATTGTAAAGGGTTATTTTGTTGAATTTGGGGTGGTTTTGCCGATGCTTAGTAGAAATTATTCATAATCGACCGAATAATAGATCACGTCTCACACGGGCTCTCGCTTCTGAAATTTGTATTCATAATTCTAGTTTTAATAACAAATAATAATATATATATTATTACATAATATATTATTAATGAATCCCAGGTTTCTATTTTTACTAGAGTTCGTCAGTCCTAACTTAAGTTTCTTGCAGCCTTGAACATACTTCATTAGAATGAAAGTTATCTATCTACACTTCTTTAGTATTCGAGTATGTGAGTATTCAAACTTATAAGTATTCGGTCAGAATCACGTTCGGAATAGTCCATTAAAAATGTCTTAACGTGATTGTTAATGAAATGCCTATCAATTTTGAAACAAAGCCATCTTACATATGTTGCACTTGAATGAAATTATATTGTATTAACACCCTAGAGGAACTATTCCAGTTAGCTTGAATTGTGCATATCTCTATTTTCTATAATCAATATGCTGAATTATATAATCAGATACTGAATGAAGCTGAATTTGAAAATATATAGGAAACAGTATTTTATTTCCACAAATATGTTTATAATACAACAATTGTTCCGCCATGATGTGGCTTCTTCCGGTATCTACATTCTACTGGCTGGATAACTGAAGGAGCCACATCGTGGTGAAACAATTGTTGTATTACAATCATTTTTGTGGAAATAGACTACTGTCTCCTATGTATTTTTAATTAAAATGACTTTCCACCAAGTAGAGACCGAATCAATCAAACATGAATGAATTTGCTACAATAAAGGGATATCTAGACGCATATATATTCGATAATATACAATTATTATACTACTCTGTCAAGAAAGTACCGGGAATTTTCAATTAAAACAACATTTTTACATTTAATCGTCAAAATTGATTGGGTCGCCTTCAAAATAGGCTCCATTTGCTCCAATACATCTATGCCAACGGCACTTCCAATTATCGAAACATTTTTTATACGCGCTTTCCGGGATGGACTTTAGCTCTCGCGCCGAATTTTGTTTTATGGCTTCAATCGACTCAAAACGGGTGCCACGAAGGGGCAATTTTAGTTTTGGGAAGAAGAAAGAGTCGCAGGGAGCCAAATTCGGCGAATACGGTGGTTGCTGAAGCACGTTTGTTGAGTTTTTGGCGAAAAGGTCAGTCACAATCGTAGCTCGGTGAGAAGGCGCGTTATCGTCATGCAAAATCCATGAGTTGTTCGCCCACAAATTTGGGCGGATACGCTCACGCAAACATTTCATAACGCCTAGGTAATACTCCTTGTTTACCGTCTGACCCTTTGGAACGAATTCGTAGTGCACCATGCCACGGATATCGAAGAAAACAATGAGCATCACCTTCATTTTCGAGCGGCTTTGGCGTGGTTTTTTCGGTTTCGGCTCATTTTTTGCCACCCATTCCGATGATTGCTGGCTTGTTTGCATATCGTACTCGTATACCTAGGTCTCATCACCAGTTATAATGCGTTTCATGAATGTAGAATCTGAATTACAGCGATCCAGCATGTCTGAAGCAACCTGTTCGCGATGACATTTTTGAAGAAAATTCAGGTCTTTCGGTACGAATCGTGCGGCCACCTTTCTCATGCCCAAAATATCAATCAAAATCGTACGTGCGGACTCGTGGGATATCTTAAGATCATGTGCTATCTCTCTCAAGCTGGTACGACGGTTTTCCAGCACCCTTTCCTTAATTTTATCGACGTTATCTTCGATCGAAGCCGTCGATGGGCGTCCACTTCACGACCGTCCTTGAAGGCTCTGTACCACCGATATGCACGAGTTTTCGATAGAGCATTATCACCAAAGGCCTTTTGCAACATTTTCAATGCATCGGCACACGAAAATTCATTTGCAACACAAAACTTTAAACAAATTCTTTGCTCAACGTAATCACCCATAGTAAAAATCGGCACGCACTCTGACATCGACTGACTTAATCAGCTGTTGCAAACACACTAGTTGACAGATCCCGCTCAAGCTTGGCATTGTAATTAAGGACAGTGGTACCAACCTAGGAAAAAAAATTTACCTGCCTCATTGCCCCGCCAGATTTAAATCGA
Organism: Megalocaria dilatata; assembly: GCA_034642435.1. Taxonomy (NCBI): domain Eukaryota; kingdom Metazoa; phylum Arthropoda; class Insecta; order Coleoptera; family Coccinellidae; genus Megalocaria; species Megalocaria dilatata. Next base: position 73,362,432 of record CM067856.1, on the reverse strand, counting down.
TAATTTCCGGTACTTTCTTGACAGAATGTATATAGGTTCTTCGAATTATTTTATAGCTTTCTCAATTCATCCCGAAGTGATTCTCTTGAGTGCTATATCTGTCCATTCTTATGGTAGTCTGAGAAATGGTTTTTTTGTTTCTTTTCACACAATTAATTTTTGTAGATAATCACAAATTCATTGAATATAATAAGTTCAATATTTAGTTTCGAATATATAAAAATAAAATTCCACAACATTCACCTAATTATCTGATTCTTGAAGAATTTAATCGAGAAATCTTAAAAGAATCGTGTTTTTATTTTAATAGACATACTAAAAATTCAAATATTGTAAAAAATTCTAAAATGAAGGAATCTTCAGAAATCAAGAAATTTATAGAAAATTTAACTCGCTCGATAACATTATTCTGCTAGAAAGTTTTTACTTATGATTTTGACTTTGAAAATGCGCAATAAACATTTGAATATAAAACTTTTTCATATACACAAAAAGCATTCTTGTCTTGTTGTTTTCGCTTTAATAGATTAAGCCAATTTTGAGTAATTTATGATTTCGGAATCATATCCTCGATTTGCGCAGTGATTGTGCCTTATAGAACGTAGATAGATTATGAGCTGTGAGTTTACCTAAATTTTGTAATACGTTTCGAAAGAGTAAAAGCATGGTTTGGTTTTCAAGTAATGATATTCTTTATGTCTGATAGTTTTCATATTTCAATAATTCTTAAAATTGGGTGAAGAGCTTGGGATATTGATTGTCGAAATCTGTCAAAAAAATTGTTTTGTTTCAATCCGTATGGAGCATTTGTCAGGATAAAATTAGTTAGTCGAATTTTCTAGCTGAACAACGTTGTCTTCAAAGGGAGTGAGTTATATTTTCTACCAGTTTATTTATTTCCATAGAACCTTTCATATTCTAGAAGTTTGCACGATATTTTAGGATTTCTAATGTCTATGAAAATACAAATAAAAAATATTCTTAGACGTTTTTGATTCAATTCAAAGATGAATGAAGGTCACCAACTGCTCAAATGAATTTTATATCCAAACCCAAAATGGTTGAAAATGATAACCCATGAAAAATTTCAGTACTTAAACCGATCACCTAAAATATTTAAAAATAATGAATAAAAACAATATTCTCATTTCCGCTAATATTTTATTGACACTACGATCGTTACGTCATACCATGACTTCTTCAGGTGAGTATTACAAGATACTGAGCATACCGTGAACAAGAACTTCATTTTATAGTACATGGATATAACAAAAATAGAAGAGGGGGTGAAGAGAGTTTTACAATACTTTTGGGAAACTGAAAAATGGTTCAAAAAAGATTCAACAAAGGGGAGTTACTTAATTCAGTTTGGTCATTCAATAATATTTTTCTTTTGTGATATCTATTAATTTCTAAAGTTTCTAATAAGTTTAATCTAAAACTTTTGTTTTCTAAGTGTAAAATTTCAAAGTTACTATTAAAACTATGTCCTGTGTCTAGAAGGTGCTCTGCGTAGGTTGAATTTCCCTTTTTGTTACAATAGCATTTTTCATGTTCCCTGAGTCTCGTCTGGAACGATCTTCCTGTCTGACCAACATATACGAAATGGCAAGTACCGCAAGTTAACTTATAAACACCTGATTTCTTGTTCTTAGATGATTCATCTTTATTATTTTTTATTAATTTTCCTAGGGAGTTATTCGTTTTATAAGAAATTCTAAAATTGTGATTCTTCTTTAAATATCTAGCTACCTTTTCTGTTTTTGGTCCCAAGTATGTCAACGAAATGTATTTACTTTCAATTGGATCATTATTAATGGGATATACTAATTTCAAGGCCAGCTACCTACGCAGAGCACCTTCTAGACACAGGACATAGTTTTAATAGTAACTTTGAAATTTTACACTTAGAAAACAAAAGTTTTAGATTAAACTTATTAGAAACTTTAGAAATTAATAGATATCACAAAAGAAAAATATTATTGAATGACCAAACTGAATTAAGTAACTCCCCTTTGTTGAATCTTTTTTGAACCATTTTTCAGTTTCCCAAAAGTATTGTAAAACTCTCTTCACCCCCCCTTCTATTTTTGTTATATCCATGTACTATAAAATGAAGTTCTTGTTCACGGTATACTCAGTATCTTGTAATACTCACCTGAAGAAGTCATGGTATGACGTAACGATCGTAGTGTCAATAAAATATTAGCGGAAATGAGAATATTGTTTTTATTCATATTTTCAAGATGAATTTCCGTCAAGTAAAGACCGAAACAATCATAGATAAAATATTTAATATCAGTTGCTGTACTACTAGCTAAATCAAAGCAGAGATGAGGCCAAGATACATAGATGAACAGGTAGATCATAAAATATTACATATTTCAAATGATGTGACCTTCATATAAACGATACTTGCACTAAAACTTATCATATAATATTTGAAGAACAAACACCAAATTCTTCTTGGAAAATTCAAATTGATGTTGGTGGAAGATTTTCTTCCTTATCTAATTCGTTATTTGAAAGAATCCACATAAAAGTCAGATAATTGGTTTAAATGAAATATCTCAAAATCTTGGAATTCCAATTACTGATACTTCCATTCTGCATACAATATACACTGGCGAGCAAAGCAACAAAAAAAACGGGTCACTAAGATTTTACACTGTTTTTTCCAATAGACTCACGTGTTCAAATTGATTCAATAATATTTTGTTCATCATCTATCTTTCATTAGAAAATCAACTAAATATGTGCAAAATGTAGACATATGGGCTAAAAAACTTAATAAAAGGAACCATCTTCGAATAATTGTTCACGATAAATTCATCGTTTATCAGTTGCGTTCAACATTGATCATTAAAAAGTTTGCTTTCCATTCTCTGAAAGAAACAATTTCATAAAATGAGTTTATGAATTGGGAATTGTGCTAGAATAGTGGCACTTATTGAAAATGGGCTGAGCCAGAGATCTGTTGCTAGAAGAATGAATGTTACCCTATCAACAGTCCAAAGAATATTGACAAGGCATCGGGAGACAGCAAGCTGACCAGAAGACCTGGACCTGGAAGAAGACGGAGTACATCGTTGAGGGATAACAGATTCATGTTTTCCACAAGTCTTCGAAATCGCCATTTTACTGCTGTTGAAGTTCGAAATCTATTGATGGAGGTACGTCAGGTAAACGTAAATGGATGGACCGTGAGACGACGTCTCTCAGAATCGAATTTACAACCATACGGACCTGCGACAAGTCCACGAAATCACATAAACTGGTTAGAAGCTAGGTGGGCCAAGGTACTTTTCTCTGATTAATCCAGATTCAGAGTTCGAGGAGTTGATGATAGTGCACGCGTTTATAGACGTCCAGGAGAAAGATACGCCAGTACCTGTATAGACAAGCGAGTTCCATTCGATGGAGGAGATGTTATGGTCTGGGAAGGTGTGTCTTTAGAGGGTCGCACAAAGTTAGTTTTCATAAATGGAACTTTTAAAAGCAGTAAAATGCAGCAGTAAATGTATATAAGGGAAATTCTTATGGATCATGTTGTACTTTATATACCATTTTTGGGAGGGCAGGGAATTTTTATGCATGACAATGCACGCCCACATACAGCTCGAATAGTGACTTGAATGAGGTTGGAATCTCATGGTTCAATTAGCTAGCATGAAGTCCTGACTTGAATCCCATCGAACATATATGGGACCAACTAGGAAGTCGAGTCAGAGTTATGGTTCCATCGTCCAATAATTCACAAGAGCTCCGTGAAGCCCTTCGTCACGAATGGGAGAATATTCCACAAGAGAATATTCGAAGGCTCATCACGAGCATGTGAAGACGTTCGGAAGCTATAATCAGAGCTAGAAGAGGTCGCACGTCATACTGAAACTGACAATTTCTTGTTATTTTTATACAATTTTAATGAAGAGTTCCATTTTCTTCGGGCAATTCTCTTTTCCCCACCATTTCAGAAAATTCATCATTCTGTAAACTAAGAAAGGTATCTGAACAGTAATGATCAAGTGACCCGTTTTTTCTGCTCGCCAGTGTAGTATGTAAATCTGAAATACTGGGAAAGGTAATTACTTCTTTTTAAGGCATAATAAAACATTTAAGATTGATATAAAACAGAAAGACATATAAATTTTGGAATTTTAATGGAACTGTGATTTATTACTTGCCGTGTGCATAAATCCATCAAATATGAATAAAATTTTCATTTATACATTCGTTTGGAGATAAGTCATACTGAAAATGACCGTAACTGTCTGAGCTATGACTCTTTATCTTGAAGTACCCCCGCGACGTTATCCTCTGAATATAGTCTTGCATTAATGGGGATTCCCTTGGGGTGTTAATAGTAAATAGTAATAATACTCTCAATATGAAAACAGATATTATAGAATTAAAGTTATGATCTTCATTCGAAGTTAGCCAGCTCTTTTACCACTAACCATGAATCAATCCATTTTTTGAGGTCATCGTAATTGGAGAAGTGATGATTAGCAAAGCCCTGTCGCATCGATCAGAAGACACAGTAATCGGAAAATGCATTGTACTGCTGGTTGGGAAGAACTTCCCATTTGAGCTTTCTGAGTACGTTTGAACGGGCAACGCAACATGTGTCATGCTGTAAAATAACTTTGTTGTGTCTTTCGGGGTATTGCGGCCGTTTTTATCGCAATGCTCGGCTCAAACGCATCGATTATCGTCGGTGGACCTCCCCTGTTCGATTATAGCAGTTCATAATACGCCACACACAGCTAACGCCACCAAAACACAGCATAATCTTCTCGCCATGAATATTTGGTTTGACAGTTGATGATGATGAGGTATGGCCGGGGTATCGTAGCCTGAAAGTTTGGATTATCGTAATGGGCTAACTTTTTAATGCTAGTCACAATTCTATGCCGAAACCCCTTTCTTTCTTGCCTCTGGAGCAGTTGTTCACACCTGAAAAAAAGGCGTTCGATGTCTCTCGACTTCAGTTCGGCACCCGATTTCCTACCTTTCGGATCATTCCCAAAGCTTTTAATGGCAAATTGTTAGTTGAATGACGCAAAGTGTCATTGCGAGTTTCTCTTGCGTTTGTGATCGATCTTCATGGAGCCTTGCCTCTAATTCTTCATCCTTAAAATTTGGTGGCGCTCTGGGTCGTTTTTCGCCTTCCAAATAAAAATTGCCTCTTTAAAGTAGGCAAATCTTTTCTGACACGTTGGTTCAGCTAGAGCACGGTCACCATCAACATCCAAAAAAATACGATAACTTTCGGCAGCCTTTCTCTTCATATTGAATTAATTGAGTAAAATGCCGCAAAAAACCATTTATTCGATACAAAAGTTGACATTTTCAGATCACGCATCTTATTTACACTTCAGATATGATACTGAAAAAAAAGCACAACGATGACACTTCGAAATGATAGTGTTTCCAGTTTAAATAAGGAACTAAAAGTGACATCTGTTATCAAAACCGTTCGAATGAAGCGATAAAACGTAATATTTTCAATTAAAACAAGTTGTAGAAATTACTATGTTTTACTACCAAAAAATATATATTACACAGTTTGTTGTGACTCGAGTTTCGAGAAATGAACTATCCCATCATCAGACAACTGAAGACCTAACAGTGGTACAGTGGTATTTAAACAAAAGTGATAAATATTTGGAATATTTCAACAGATTCTCGGTAACATCTACTAGTGGTACAGAGGTTTACAATCGGAACGTGATAAAAAACCGGGTTAAAAAAGAGGGGCCTTCTAACAGATATCGGAATGTCGGCAATCGACAAAGAAGGTTGTTAAACAGATGGTACCCATTTAAATCTCTCAAATAATTTTTGGGGTTACATAGCTCCGTACAGTCATTCATTATTTTTTACATTATTTTCATTGTGAACGAATTTGAAAATTTCAATAATCAAGTTTCTTTTCTTTTGAATCTACATGTAAAATTTTCTATAGATTTTCTTTTGTCGAAAGAAATCACTGTTTTCTAAAGAATGAGTGGCAAAAGTTGAATTTTTGTTTACTTTTCATTAAATTCATTTCATGTTCGTTGAAAAAGGTTTTAAACAGATGTTACTTTTTAAATATCTCAAATATTTTCGATTTACATAGCTCCGTACAGTCATTCATTATTTGCACATTATTGTTATTGTGAACTAATTTGAAAATTTCAATCGAGTTTCTTTCCTTCTGATTCTACATGTACAATTTTAAGATTATCTATTGTGGGAAAGGAATAACCGTTTTCTAGACAATGAGTGGCAAAAGTAGAATTTTGTTTATTTTTCCTGAAACTCATTTTATGTTCGTTGAACCTCGTCTTGAAGGAAGGTCCTGTTTGTCCTATATATTTATTACTGCACGTAGAACAAGATAACTCATAAACTCCTGATTTGTGTATATTTGGAGTAGGGTTTACATGTAGATTAAAAAAAAAAAACTTGATTATTGAAATTTTCAAATTCGTTCACAATAAAAATAATGTAAAAAATAATGAATGACTGTATGGAGCTTTGTAAATCCAACTATTTGAGATATACAACAAAATAATGTGAAAATAATGAACCTCAAAAATTATTTGAGATATTTAAATGGGTACCATCTGTTTAACAATCTTCTTTGTCGATTGCCGACATTCCGATATCTGTTAGCAGGCCCCTCCTTTTGACCCGGTTTATTATCACGTTCCGATTATAAACCTCTGTACCACTATTAGGTGTTACCGAGAATCTATTGAAATATTCCAAATATTTATCACTCTTGTTTAAATACCACTGTACCACTGTTAGGTCTTCCGTTGTCTGATGATGGGATAGTTCATTTCGCGAAACTCGAGTCACAAGAAAATGTGTAATATTGAATTGTATCAGTCCTTACTTGGTGAAAATCCATATTAAATAATATTGAAATAAGGTTATTCTGATTTTCACAAATTTTTATTATTTTATTCAAAATGTGATCTTGCCTGATGATGCTACTGTGATAGCGAAACAATTTTTGTGAATATAACAATAAAAATTTGTGAAAATCAGAATAACCTTAATTCAATATTATTTAAATGTGTAATATATATTTTTTGGTAGTAAAACATAGTAATTTCTACAATTTGTTTTAATTATGATCAACTACCAAATAGTAACGACTGAAACAATTCAGTAATATTTTTATAAACTGAGGATTGATTTTTTGGATCTGAGTATATGGATTCACTCATATAAACTAAGTAACATACGTATATACAATGTCATAAAATGTGGGAGAAATGTTTTTTTTGCGCTTGTTCCAGGGAATAAAGTGTTATCGTTTCGCCCAAATGTCTGTAATTTTCGAATTTTGAGCCGAAAATAGTTTCGGCCTAGTATATGGACTCGGTAATGAAGAATCCGAGGTCAAAGTAACTTTGTTCGGCCGATCCATTCGTGAACACACTAACTTTCGAACAGAAGAAGCTAGATAGAGCCTTGAAATTTTCAGGTAAGCTTTGGAGTTCCAATATTCCAACTGGCTTCGTTAATGGAGAAAACCGGTCCAATAATTTTGCAGTTATTCGCGTTTGGAGAATTTGTATATTTTTTCGAATATTCTCGAAACTACGAATCCCATAAATCAGAAATTTTGCTTTGAGAAATAGAATTAAAACGTGCATATTCCTGCACAATTTGCTTAGGATCGTATGGTTGAAAGTTTAAAAAAAATCTGTGAGCGCATCAGCGTTGAGCTCTAACTTAGACACTATAAATATATCTGATTGATCTGAAATTTGACGTTTTAGAGATTAATAACAACGCAATCTTCTGCAAAATTTCATGAGGATCGTATGATTAAAACAGTCGAAACAAAAATAAAAATTGTATAAGCCGAGCTGTCATGAGCGCTAAGGAAACCATAGCAAAGTTCAGATTTAATAATAAGATGTAAAATGACGACGCGAAGCCACATGAAAGAGTACAGTCGAATAATATTGTGAGTATGAATTTTTTTGGAAAACGCTGATGTTCGATTTCCTCTAAATTGAGCAAAACTATGAAAAATAACATTCAATCTGTAAATACTTCAAATAATATCGGGCCTGTGTTACATTTTTTCAGGGACACGGCACACAGTTAATACTTGTACTTCTCAAGGATGCTCAATATGCTCTAAGAGGCATCACACAAGCCTACAGAATACTCAAGATAAAGGTCCGGTGACCCAGCAACACTCCATTCCTCGCAATTTATAGCGACAAATCGACGAAGCATCACTGTTCCTCCAGGATCCCAGGAAGTGTTACTCGCGACAGCCCTGGTCATCACATATTCTAGAAATGGTGATCCTATTCGCGTGAAGGCCCTTCCTGACAATGGCTTCCAGAATTAATTTATTACTGAGCATTTACTACAAAAAAAAATTAATGCGAAAAATCATCAAAAAGTGCAAATCTCAGGCATTACCCAAAACTCGCCAGTGTCAAATTCAGGAGTTTTTCAAATACAAGAAAAAAAATCCTCATTTGATACGACATGAGCAGTGCTTCCGAACATCACATGCAAACTACCTCAGACATTGACTGACATTAGAACGTTTGTACTCCCTAATTATATCACTCTAGCTGACCCAGAATATTTTAAACGTCACACATTGACTTGCTCCGTGGTGCGGACATTAATTATTCGCTGATATCTGACGGAATTATACCATTAGTCAAAAAATGTGCTGTTTCGCAAAACCCTACGTTAGGTTCGATAATCGCGGAAAATATACCACAAATGCCAAGTAAACAAAACGTTTCATTCCTTGCTCCCTCTTCAGCAGTCTCTACACAAGCCGAACATTTACATTTATCCCTCGCCAAGTTTTGGTAACTTGAGGACTTACCAAATCTAAGAATTCTAAGTCCAGACAAAAGATGTTTTCAACAAATGAACGCCAAGTTCCCAGATGATGCAATCGTTCAAATTGATCCACCTCTCTATGCTCTCCGCAAAAAACATCAAGATTAGTTAATCCATCTAAAGTCGCCTTTGTTCTTTGTCTAATTACTCGACTTGTTCTATTTTCTATGCCCATTCAGATAGATTTTCTTTGCATTCACAGCAGAAATATTCAAAATTTATCGCCAGATTAAAGTGAATCTCATCCAAATATTTTTCGGCAATTCTTCGGCATAACACACTCTCATACCCTCTACGATGTATCGAACTACCCACTGTGACATATGAAACAAAATCCGCCCCTTTCTTAAGCCCTCGATCCTCTGAACAATTTGTGCTCACATGTGGAATTAAATTTCCATACGCCTCTGATGCCACGCAAATATATGCTGATAATATTCTCGATGGAAATCTTACACGACCTTTCACCAATCTCTGACCCGTACCTCAGGACTCTTAAATCCAGGATCCCACCACTGAAGACTATTATGAATTTTGTTAATAAGTTTTTATTTATTTGTATAATAATTATGAAATATTGTCTGAACACTATTCGTTGAAATTTACTTTTGAAATTCTTTTGATTTGAATACTTTTTCGATTACCCGTGTATGAAGTTGAATCTACCGTGTGCTGCCGACTAACTAGTTATATTCAAATTTTGTAACTGTGAATGAAAATTTAAATTTTATTAATTCTGATTTACTGCAATGGGAAGAGTTCAATTTGAATTTCTAATTTAATTACACAATTTCCTGGTCTGAAGATATTCTAGAAAATAAGCGCATTTTTCTATGTAACTTTTGATACCTGTTCCACGATAATCGGTCGAGTTGAAATATTTTTATTTATTCGAAATGTATTCCAAATGTCAACAGTTTTAACTTATATTTATACTAATTTAAAAGTTACTTAAAATCACCTATGAAATTAATTATATATTTCCATCAAAACTTTATTTATGCTTAAGGATCTTCCAGGATATTTATTATGTACACATTTTCAACATTACTAACGTAGACACTATGTTTCCTCGAATCGACTGAATTTTTATTAATTTGGCCCAATTTACATTACTTTGGTGAGTTTTATTTGATTTAGCTTGTTCATTGTTGATAATTTCACTAAAGTTAATAACATAAGATTCATGATAACAACAAATTTTTTCAACATTTTCTTTACCAATTCGAAATAGATATCTAAATTAAAATAAGTTCTATTTTTTGCAACTTTGACTGTCTTAAACATTTATTAATTGTGAAATGAATACTCCCTGTGGGTTATTTTTAAACTTTTCGAAAGTATTTCTGATATTTGAGTAACATTTGAAGAATTTTCACTCCGGACATGCTTTTTCACCAAATTTTGGCTTGTTAGTATTTTAATGAGTTAAATTATCTATAGTCCTAACAGAATTGATGTTGTTTTAACAATTTTGATCATATTACTTTGTAGCGATTCGGCTTATATGCTTGGGTAAGCATTTTCCTTGAAGTTTCATTGATTTTTATTGATGAGTTTTTAATAATGAGTCATCATAACTGATTTTACAGGGTTTTATTCATAAAATCATAAAATTCATACAATTCCTCTAAAATTTTTGGAGATTTGCATAATTTGCAAAAATTTATAAAAATGGAAAAAAATTTAACATTTTCTTTCATTCTATTATATGTGTTTGTGAAAATTGTGCGGATGAAATTTGAATTTTAAAATATATGAATGATATTAAATGGGGTTATTCTAATTTCCACAATTTTTTCTTGTTATTTAATACAACAGTTGCTCAGCTATCACAATAGCATCTTCAGAAAGGTATCTTACATTTTGAATAACCGTGTGTTGTATTAAATAACATAAAAAATTTGTGAAAATCAAAATAAACTTATTTAATATTATTCAATATGGATTTTCATCAAGTAAAGACTGATTCAATTAAAAATTTGTATTGATGAATTTTGAATTGACATGATAAATTTTAAATTGTGTTATTTACTGATTTGTTACCTGTATGAAAAATTCATCAGTTTGCATATCCAACAATTTTAGTCTTTCTTTGTTTTTATTGGAATTCGAATTAATTTCATATCTGTCATTTAAACTGTTTGCATTTTCTGTTGTATAAGTTCTATCAAATGGAGGTTTGATCCTTGTGAATTGATTTTTATCCTTTTGTAACCTTCTGTGTGGTTGTATTGGGATATCGTCTCTTTCTTTCAATCCCACATACTTATTTCCTACATTTTTCTGCCCATTTTCTTGATATAATTTTCCAATTGTTGTCCGCATTTTCCCTCTACTTTTTGTATATTGTGGTATTATTTTGATTCTGATCTTGTATGGCAATTCCTGTTTGATTTTTCTATTTTCATCAAATGCATAAAAGATTATTTCTTACTTGTATATTGTTTAATTCAAATAAAATTTTTCCCCATACTTAACATTCAATTTTCATTTTCCCCTTTTTTATTCATTCGTAGAAATTGCATTGGTTCTGGTATACATTGCTTAATCAAATTTGGTGTTATTTGTTTTTTATCAGTATAATTCACTACTGTTTTTGTATTCTTGTAATATTCTATTAAATCATCATTCAGTAAACACATGTCATTGTTTTTCATTTTAATACTCTTTTTCTTATCTCGGTAATATTTGAAGTTATTTTGATTCTTCAAATCGTCATTACCCAATATTAATAATTCTTTAATTGTTATTTAATTTTCATTATTTGTTTCATTATTAAGTGTGTCTGCATTAATAATTTGTATTTTATTTCCATGAACATAAGTATACATTTGTTTATCATTTTCTTATTCATATTCCTCTGTAGTATTATTAGTAATCATTGGTATTTCTTTTTTTTATAATATTATTGTTTCTATTTATCATTTCTGTATCTTTTCTTCAACTTCTGTGTGATTCTCAATATTATTTTATTGTGCTCGTTTGTTTCTAATTTATCGTTCATTTGTTTCATATCAATATTTTGTTCATCAACTTCTTCTTTTATCTCTGTCTCAGTGTTATCAATAATTTTATTTTGTTCCTCTATTTTAATCTCCATCCTTTTATCTGTTCCTTTTAATTCTTCTCTTGTTTCTATTTGTTATTTTGAATTTTCTTCTATCTTATTTTCTAATCTTTCTGTTTTCTATTTTATTTATTGTCTCATTTACATCATATCCTGATCCACAAGTTTTAAATTGTCTTTTATTTTCTGTCTCATATGTTTCAATCTTTCTGAATCATCTTTAATTTCTTGTCTCATATTCTGTTCCAATCATTTTAAGATATATTTCATTTGTTTTATCTCTTGTTTTTTGCTTTGCTCCATTTGTTATTTTTTTTTTGTATTATCCAACATTCCTTGTCTCATAAGCACAATAAATTTCATTAGTTGCTTCCATTTTTGTTTAATGGATATTACTTCATGTAATTTCAGTTAATATGTAATAAAGTTAATAGGAAATAAAGTTATTCTCAAATTCAAATTTTCTAGCCACCCGATTGGGCGCCAATTGAATTTTGATAATGAGTTTTTTATTTATTAATATTTTGTTGAACAGTTTTTTATTTATTAGGAATCTTCGTTTGAACACTTTTTATGAGTTATTTTTGTTATAGAATTCATTTTTTGGTTTGAATACTTTTCTCTGTTGATACTAAATTCAATTGTTGAGTTTTTTCATTCAATCTTCAAGTATTGTATTTCTTGACACCAATTCCTTCTCTTGGTGTGATTTTTCGTTTACGGTCATGGAACTGAATTCTTGAAGAGTAATTTATTTTAAACAGAGCGACGTCATACCGACTCAGGAGTATTTCATACTGAATGACGTTTTGCGTGTCATTTCTTTTCATATTTTTCAGGAAAAATTGAATTCCAAAGTTAACTAGCATTTGGCTAAATTCTTGAACAATGATACCTTCAAGAATATACAAAATTTAGACTATTTCCTGGTTAGAAATTATACTATAAAATAAGGCAAATTTTCATCTAACTTTTGATACCTGTTTCAAGTTAACTGGTCGAGTTAAAATCTTTTCTTTTTGCCCGAAAAGTATTCCAAGTGTCAAAAGTTTACGAAGTTTGAACTTCTAATGATTTCAACTTAAAAATTACTCAGAATCTTCTATGAAATTAATTTTATTTCCTCAGCTTATATTCTTTATCCATGCTTAAGCATCTTCGAGAATATTTCTTATATACACATTTTCAATATTACTGACGTAGAGACTATGTTTCCTTAAATTAATTGAATTTTGCTTAATTTACATTACGTTGGTGAGTTAGATTTGATTTAGCTTGTTCATTGTCAATAATTTCATTAAAATTAATATATGATTCATGATAATAACAAATTTTTTCATCTGAAATAAAATAAAAAGGAACGGTTTTTTACTTGATAGAAGGATTTTTCAATTTCAATTGGCAATTTATATTCGTTGGTTTTTCTTAATTCCATTTGATATTGTATGATGAATTTTGATTTTATACGTCTATTAAATATGAGCAGTGCTTATAAAGACATTAATTTAATTCTTAAAGTTTCTTCAAAAAAAATTTTTTGAAATTAAAATCGCAGAAGACTAACAGATTCAATCTGTTTTTCATCGTTTTCTTTGCCAATTTCAAAATAGATATTTTGGGGTAGGTATTTTCCTTAGAGTTTTATTGATCTTTATTGTATGAGTTTTTGATAATTAGTCATTATAACTGATTTAAAGAGTTTTATTCATAAAATCCATGACAATATATTCGTTTATTTCCTTTTTCTCATTCACACTTCTTGCGCTTAGAATACCAAATCTCCCGAAGGTACCATTTGGTGTTTTGGAAGAATCCGTCCAACGCAACGTTTCTTCGAAATTGAACAAAGTGTGGTATCACAAATGGAATTTGGGCCTGCACACCAGCTAAGGATCGAAAATATTTGTCGTAGAACCCTTAAACCCTAGACTTATAAAAACATCCAGAACAACGGTTTTTCGAGATTTTCTTATAAAATCGTAAAATGTTTGAATGAATTCCCTATAGACTACGCGAGCATTGAGTTATCATAATCGAGAAAAAAAATTCAGAGAAATTATGTTTTTCTAGTACTGAGTAGATAAGTAGATGAAAAGTGAATGAAAGTTTTGCTATGGTACCTCTTAAGAATTATTGATATTTTGCGACATTTTTCTCCTTCTTCCTTTTTCTTGTACTAGGTATACGATAGTGTTGTTTTTTAATTATTTCAAAACTGGTAGGGTTAATTCAATAGACGTTCAACTATTCTGAGTATTTGAAATTTTCAAATCTAACCAAACCACACTCCCTATATGAATTTTGAACTTTCTGTAAACATTTGATGTTCAATAAAAGGCCTTTATTATTATCATCATTTGGGATAGATTTCTTGATACCTGTCATACATTTTTACTCCTAAGGCTCTTTAAGATAAATTGTAATCACTAATCAGTATCGTCTTCATTGAGTCCTTGGACGAGGTTAACTTTATAGGGATGGAAATGATCATCTCAATACTTATTTGGGCATTTGACCAAGGATCCAATTCGGTATGTCCGAAAACTTCAACTTATGTAGATTCGTCAGTAATACTGTAATGCTTTTCACGTTTTTTGTTAGCAACGAACTCTTTGTTGGTGAAATTTGGAAATCAAATTAATCACAACTGGATAACTGCTATTTTTGCCATTTTGTTCGTTGAAAATTTTCGCTATTTGTCTAGAATTTTCATCAGTTTTGAAATAGAAAGCTTTTATTTCCACTCTCTTCGCAGTCATGTTTTGATGAAATTGTGAACTACTCCCAAACATCTTCGAAAGAGTAGTCATTCAGTTTCAAATAACGTCGATATTATACATGTTGGAAATTTAAGTCTGAAACTGAGCTGGGGCAAGTTATTCAAATAAATAAAAATCAAACCTACAATAACCTTCTAAATGAACAGATTTTTTCTACACTTATACTCTTTTTCGAATACTATATAATCATACATTAGAAAATGTATGTGTTGTACTCTGTCGATGTCATTTAATTGATGTAAGTACTATTGAAAATAATGTATAAATAGAAAAATGTGTTTTCTCAATAAGCCAAATATAATTTTTGTCGAATATCGGCAAAATCATTCAAATAATTATGAAATATTAGGCGAAACTATCAGCGAATTTGCGATTAAATAACACTGAAAAACATCCAGGATGAACCAAATACATTCAAAGAAACTTTAGAAGCTGTATTTGAACCGATAGCAAGTAAACATGTTTAATTCGAACATGTTTGACATGATATTGAAAGCTTGCTCGGCACTTTCAACTAAGTTTGGATAAGGTATTTGCCACAGCAAAATCACTCCCAAGTCTTCATCTGCAACATAAAGTCGATAAACTGGGTCATGCATTCGCACCCTATTTTCTAGCAATAACCAGGATTTATATTGAACTTTTATGACGGCTATTCCTCCAGCCGTATCTAAAACATTTTCTGTGTTATATGCCCTATTGAATGTGAAATTCAGAGGTTTCTCACCTATCGAAATTTCCTGGAATAGGAAGTGAAGTTTCAAATTTGAGAATGATATATCTCTCATGAAGATAATGGATATATCTCAGATGAGAAATGAACGTTTATATTGACTCGATCTTTACATGATGGAAATTAACTTAAACGATATAAAGGGTCTTTCATTAAGCGCTTCCTTTCTTTGAATTGAAATAAAATAAATTGTGTGTGGGATATCATCGAAAATTTTATTTGTTTGAAATGCCCGTGGATACCATAATGTATGAAATACAACATTTTGCAAATGGCTTCACTGGGTTATGCGCATCCGAAATGTCCAATTTTTCATGACTCGGGTGCATCTGTCATGCTGAATTCGACCGACGGCAAAAGTTATGTTGAGGGTTCAAAATAACTCTGCAAGAAAAAGTATAACTGTCGCACGATCTCGTTGGCCAGTTCACATCACCTCCACGTGAGATAATCATGCCCTCAAATCACTCGTGCCGAATGTCCAATGTGTCATGAGCTATGTAGCACGTAGCGGCGTCCTGTTGTTCCATTTCATTCAGTTCAGGCCATAATAAATTGGTAATCACAGACCTATAGCGCTTGCCAATGATGGTGATGGCCTAGGCACAGCTGTTCTCAAGAGAAATATGAAACTATGACGCTGCCAGTACAAAATCCGGAAACAGTGGCTTTTCGGAATGCCTCAGACGCTTTTGGGTCTCATATTGATGAGAATCTTCGTGAATTCGAGAATGCAAATTGGATTCAGTTTCCGAATACTCCAGGACCCAATCCACGAACATACGTCATTGTCTATGGTCGTTTACTTTCAGCTCCTGGGTCATTTGAATTTTGTACGGATATAGGCCTAAGTCACGATACAAAATTCGCCGAGTGGTTGTGTGCAAATGGCCGAGTTCTTGTGAGCGACGCGAAATATACTGTCTCCGATTCTCCTCCACACTTTCACGGATAGTGGAAATGCATCAAGAGAATTTCCAAAATTTTCCTGAGTTACTCAATGTTAGAATGCATGTGGTGCATGTAAAGGGTGGCCCATCTAGCGTTTGCATTTTGAAGTAGTGTTTATTTCGCGTCTGGCAATACTATTGCCATTCGTGTTTTGATAAAAAGATACTTTAATATTTTACATTAACGAAATGGGTCGACTAACACTTCAGCAAAACTGAGAAATATTAAAAACTCATTTCCAAAGTGATGAATCCAAACTGTCAGAAATTTACGTAGAAAATTCAATAGGATTAAAATGCTCCCACAGAATTTTTGGAGCAATTTGTTCGTGGAAACTGGATCGCTATTTGATAAAAAAACCGTTGTTATTCTCGTTCAGTGAGCACACCTGAAAACATTGCTGCAGTAGTGGCTGAACATCTATCAACATCAATTCATCATCGTGCTAAAGAACTGCACATTTCTCGCACTTGAGGAAAATTTTGCATAAAGACCTCGGTATAAAGGCTCATAAAATTCAACCAGTGCAAGAAGTGAAGCTTCGGGACCATCCGCTGCGTTTCCAATTTGCTCAATGAGCTAATGATCGCATGGGCTAAGATGAGTATTTTCCCAGAAAATTTTCACCTCGGACGATTTTTTTTGTGGGGATCAGTTAGGGGCATGTTTAACGCTTACCATCCAGAAACGAATTGTTGCTTCGAAACACGAAATCGAAGCTACCATTCATGCAATTGGGACCCAAACGATCGACAATGTACTGAAAAATTGGGTAGATGGGATATAGTATAATATATGGCTAGTCATGGTGGTTATTATAATCATTTTAATTAGCATTCTTATGTATCAGGGTTCAATCTTTCCAATAAACTCAAAACCTTGAAAAAATATTCATTGATTTTTTAATTATAGCCGATCAAAAATGCAAATATTGCATGGCCCACACGCTAGTTGACTTCTCACAATTGATACTGAATTGTTTCAGCCGTTACTATTTGGTAGTTGATCATAATTAAAACAAATTGTAAAAATAACTATGTTTTACTACCAAAAAATATATATATTACACACCTCTGTATGACTATTAGGTATTACCCAGAATATGTTGAAATATTCAAAATATTTATCACTTTTGTTTAAATACCACTGTACCACTTTTAAGACTTCAGTTGTCTGATGATGGGATAGTTCATTTCCCGAAACTGGAGTCACAAGAAAATGTGTAATATATATTTTTTTGGTAGTAAAACATAGTAATTTCTACAATTTGTTTTAATTCTCACAATTGTTTGTATTGCAGCAGCCATTTATCGTGTGTAATTAATTTCGAGATTCATAAATCATTTAAATTGCCACATTATTGGCAATTTCATTCTAATTATTGTTAGTGGAGGAGTCAAGCATAGATTTATCTCATAATCAGTAACTCAAGAAAATTTTCTTAAAAGTACCCGAGTCTTTTTTCACGTCGTCGTCGTTGTAGTGGGTTATCTTGATATTAGATAAGCAAAGAAAGCTAGTTAATCATTAAGATAAATACTCACAAAGTGTTTTGGAAAATTAACCAACTCCACACTTCTTCGATTCAGTCCTTACCAACACAATTTGAATATTAAAACAAATTGAAATATGTTTATCTTCTACAATTTTAATTTCAAGAAAATTTTTTATTCAAAAAACTTTTAGAATTAAATTAATGTCTAAACCAAGCACCGCTTACATTTAATAGACGTATATAATCAAAACTCAATATATAATGTCATATGGAATAAATAAACCCAACAGATATACGAAAGTCATTAAAATTAATAAATAAATATTTAAAGGAGACAAAATTTTGTTTCTGGTCTTACCTTTTAGAACACCAATTGTCTTTTAAAAAACATGAACACACTTAAAGGACTTCTCAAAGAATATAATTTATTTGAAATATTTAAATATTCGAATAAGTTAATTCAGAAATCTCTGAAAATATGCACTATATCTTCAAAGAACAAATATAATTCTAAGCAATTCCGTCTTCAGTCCTCAGTAATATTCCAAATGTCCAAATCAAAAAACTAACCTATATCACAAACCCTCAGCACGTGTAAAAGAACTAATGCTTCGAAACACAGATCAACTTTATGAATCAAGATTGATCTATGTTCTAACAAAATCAAAGAACAGTGTGAGTTATTTTCAAGGCTTATTTAAATTCATTGACATTCCATAATGAGATTTATTGAAGCCGAAATATAATTATATATTATATATAAATCAAAATAGAAAGGCTTTTTACTCGATAGAAGAAATATAACAAAATTTGAATATTAAAACAAATTGAAATATGTTGTTTATCTTCGACAATTTTAATTTCAAAAAAATTTTTTATTCAAAAATTTTTTAGAATTAAATTAATATCTAAAACAAGCACTGCTTATATTTAAAAGACGTATATAATCAAAACTCAATATATAATGTCAAATGGAATAAACAAACCCAACAGATATACGAAAGTCATTAAAATTAATAAATAAATATTTGAAGGAGACAAAATTTTGTTTCTGGTCTTACCTTTAAGAATACCAATTGCCTTTTAAAAAACATGAACACACTTAATGGACTTCTCAAAGAATATAATTTATTTGAAATATTTAATATATTTAAATATTCGAATAAGTTCATTCAGAAATCTCTAGAAATATGCACTATATCTTCAAAAGACAAATATAATTCTAAGCAATTCCGTCTTCAGTCCTCAATAATATTCCAAATATCAAAAAACTAACCTATATCACAAACCCTCAGCACGTGTAAAACGACTAATGCTTCGAAACACAGATCAACTTTATAAATCAATATTGATCTATGTTCTAACAAAATCAAAGAACAGTGTGAGTTATTTTTAAGGCTTATTTAAATTCATTGACATTCCATAATGAGATTTATTGAAGCCAAAATATGATTATATATTATATATAAAATAAAATAGAAAGGCTTTTTACTTGATAGAACATAGATCATTTTACTTGTTAGAACATAGATCAATCTTGATTTATAAAGTTGATCTGTGTTTCGGAGCATTAGTCCTTTTACACGTGCTGAGGGTTTGTGATATAGGTTAGTTTTTTGATTTCGATATTTGGAATATTATTGAGGACTGAAGACGGAATTGCTTAGAATTATATTTGTTTTTTGAAGATATAGTGCATATTTTTATAGATTTCTGAATTAACTTATTCAAATATTCAAATATATTAAATATTTTTAATAAATTATATTCTTTGAGAAGTCCTTTAAGTGTGTTCATGTTTTTTAAAAGGCAATTGGTGTTCTTAAAGGTAAGACCAGAAACAAAATTTTGTCACCTTTAAATATTTAAGCGGTGCTTGTTTTAGACATTAATTTAATTCTAAAAGTTTTTTGAATAAAACATTTTTTTGAAATTAAAATTGTAGAAGAACATATTTCAATTTGTTTTAATTTTCAAATTTTGTTATATTTCTTCTATCAAGTAAAAAGCCTTTCTATTTTACCTTACCAACACGTTGCAATAATTGATTGCGATTAATTAATCTGCTCTTGTTTATTATTTAAAACTAGTGAAATAATAAACAAACTACTGTGGTGAATTAACAGTGGAACGATACACCTTTGTGTGAAATTTGCAACAGTAAAATACTTGTATTTACTCCTGACTGTATTGAACAACTCTTCTCGCTTATCGACCTTGAAATTTACCTGAAATAATTCTGTTCCACCTTCCGATCATAAAAACCGAGAAAAAATACGCCCCTTTTCCAAGGAAATCAATACAAACCTGCGAGTGATTATCTTCGATTTTATTAAGTATTTTCGATGCTCTTTTCACAGTCCCCTGAAGTATCCTTCCAGCTTTTTTGTGTATATAAGAAGTCAGGATGTTCCTGCTCTAGAACCGACGAGCATTTCTTATTTAATCGAGTTTCTCATCGTGTTTTTCAGGAAACTCAGCCTAGTTTAATTGGCCTGAACTTCTGCAGGAAATCGATTAGGTACGTAATTCAATTAAGCCTAATGAAGCAAGTCCGTCCAAATTCCTGGGCCAACCCGGAATTTATGGAAATAGATTTCGTTTTTAATTCGGGATGTCGTATCCCTTTTACTTTATTAATGTTGATCCTTTATATTAAGAATTCGGTCTTTGGGAATGATGAGATTCTGTGGAATTAGGTTGGGTAGGAATCGCTTATTCCCATATTTTCTTCGGCCGCGAAGATTTGTTTTCGACGTTTCCGATAATTATTTACCGCTTCATTTCTTCACAGGGTGTTTACGAAAGTGATGATGTTTTTTTCGCGGTTGGCGTCAAATATTTCAATTTGAAATTTTCTAATTTTTGATATCCAAATCCACCCAAAAATGTGAATGATTACTTTGTTGAAACTCATATTGAACGATATACGAAATAATATAATTTGAATAAATTATATTGATTTAATTTAAAAGGGATTAAATAAAAACATATTTAATAAAATTTCCACATTTATTGTGTTTCAACAATATTGTAACACTACATTTGCAACAATTGTTTCGCCAAATTCTTGGCTTCTTCAGGCGAGTTCGATGTTAAACTACTCTAAAAATTTTTATTTTTTCTCCTTATATATTTCTCAAGATGGAAGAGGGGGGAACGGTATTCTAAATGCTTCTGGGAATTTTTTTATGGCATGTTTATCAATGGTGATCTGTTGACATATATATTACTTAATGACCAAACCGATGTCAACAGATCACCATTGATAAACATGCCATAAAAAAATTCCCAGAAGCATTTAGAATACCGTTCCCCCCTCTTCCATCTTGAGAAATATATAAGGAGAAAAAATAAAAATTTTTAGAGTAGTTTAACATCGAACTCGCCTGAAGAAGCCAAGAATTTGGCGAAACAATTGTTGCAAATGTAGTGTTACAATATTGTTGAAACACAATAAATGTGGAAATTTTATTAAATATGTTTTTATTTAATCCCTTTTAAATTAAATGAAAATGGATTTCCATCAAGTGAGGACCTCCACCATTCAAGATTTAAATTATATTGTTCAATATATTTCATACTATATGAAATAATATAATTTGCATGAATAATGTATTGCATATGTCGCCTAAAATCGTGCAACTTCATATGTTGCGTTCAAGTCTGAATGACTAGGAAATTTGAGCGTTATATCCTCAAGCACAGAAAATTTACTCATTATGAATTTTATTTCGATATCGAATTACTGAATTTCACCGAAAATTCGTATCAATCTACAGTTTATGTCTAAAATAATTATTTAAAAACCAAATTGTTGAGAAATTTCAGCAACACAAAAATTTTACTCTTCGGTTAATCGCTTTAGTCGATGTTACAAGCGAACATACCACTCAGGTGGTAATTTCGATTAATTTGGATATTTTTTCCTGAAAATTATCCTTGGTACTGCTTAAGGGGAACGAGTGTTCAGACATCTGTACGTTTTGGTACAAAAAATAATCATTTTTTTGTGAAGAGTCTTTCCTAATGGGTAATTTTCAAATAAAGATTTCTTGATTTCTACGACATTTTTTCTCCTTACAAGATACTACTATATTTAGTATAGTGTGCAATTTCATGATGCAACATTTGACTTCTCTTTATCGGTTGGAAAATATAAAAAATGTTAATTTCATTTAAAAAAATTCACACAGTTTTCATGTTTCACAATTTATTCAGAATTGTGACACGTGTTTCGGTCTTTCGACCATCTTCAAAGGAGTACAAAAAGGATCTTTTGCTATAGATGGTCGAAAGAACGAAACACGTGTCAGGATTCTGAATAAATTGTGAAACATAAAAACTGTTTGAATACTCCATTCAAAAAATATTAGTTCAGTTTTGGGTACTCAACATTTATTCACTCGAGAATTAGATACTCTGTGGAGGTTATACTCCGCACTGAAAAAGTTTTAAGGTGAGTTGACTCAACAAAACAATATGCCGTCAAAAATCCGACGGCACGTGCGAAATATTGCAGGTGTAGCGGCCAGTATTGTCGATAAGCCATTTGTCGATTTTACGGCGATCGCAAAAATTGGGGGCTTTCTCAGACGCCAACTTGTAGAATTTTGCCTGGGATTCTGTGGTTGCTTCCTTATGAAGTCGTATTTACTCCAGAGCTAAATCCCGATGATCTTACATTGCGTCAGGAGTTTGCTGAATGGGCCCTTAAGCACTCAGAATATCATTCTGATTTTGGACAAAAAATAATCTTCTCAGACGCATGGCGTCATCATCGGACTTTTTCTACCGAAGTGAGAATGGAACTCCTATAGCCAGAACTTGGAACATAAATATTGAAGAGATGCGGTTCCAACAAAATGACGCTACATTATGTACAGCTAATGCTGCACTCACTTTGCTGAGGAGATAGTTTGACGGTAGGATCTTTCGCTAAGAAGATTTGTGAAATGGCTGCCAAAATCGTGTGATTTGATACCTCTAGAATATTTTTTTGGGGCTATGTGAGAGCACAAGTTTATGCTAACAACACGGACTTTATATCATTTTGAAGGGAATATTAGTCAAATTAATGGCGAAATACAGCCGGAACGATTTACTTTTATTATCTTAAAAAAAAATTCTCAATGATGAAAATTTGGAAAGAGCAGATGCATCAGTGTCAACGAAGCTAATATCGACATTTAAACAATATTTTATTCCGAACAGACAGGCCGACGCTTACATAGAATGGAAGAACATATGTCTATTTTGAAAAAATAGAAATCAACCGGTTTTGCAGAACATTGTATAGAAAATAATTATTTGTTTGATGAGAAAGATGTCACTTAACTATTTTATGTTGAAAAGGGTAAATTGATGGACTTTTCAGAGATTCTCTCAATCAAAAAAGCCACTGAGAAGAAGAAGAACTTAACAAATATCCAAATACTATATGGGAACACCTCTATATTGGATGCTGTTATTTCCATCCGTCATAAAGATACATAGATGTCCTAGGTGTAATAAAAGAACCTGTTTTCAATTTTGAGTTCAGTTACTTTTTGTACTCCTTCTTTCCATGTGTTAATTAAATTTCCAAACTTTCTAAAAGTTTCATTCTACTGCTTTTATTACCTACGTGTAAGATTTCAGTTCTACTGAAATCTATAAAATGGTTGTTATTAATATCACGTTCTGAAAAATCAGATGTTATTATATATATTGTGTAATTTACTTTTTTGTGTTCTTCTACCTTATGTTTATATATCGTCCTCTCTGACTTATCTAAAATGCAGGGCATTCATTACAAAATAATTTTTATGTACCGCTTTTTTTAAACGTTTCACGACAGTCTTTGCTATCGAACGAGAGTAAACCTTATTTGTACAAATAGTATTAATATTGTTTTGATTTAATCTACTGCGAATTCTGTTACTATTTTGTGGTAAGGATTTTTCCTTTTTCTTTGTCCTGAAGGACGGAATAATACTAATATTATTTGTATAAATAAGAAAAATTTAGGTTCACTCTTAGTCAATAGCAAAGACTACCATAAAACGTGTGGAAACAGCGGTATATACAAATTATATTGTAATGAATGCCCTGCATTTAACATAGGTCAGGCAGGACGATCTATAAACATAAGGGTAGGAGAACATAAAGAAAGTATATTACATAATAAAATATCATCTGGTTTTTCGGAACATTGTATAAATAACAACCATTTCATAGATTTCAGTAGAACTGAGATTCTACACGTAGGTAATAAAAGCAGAAGAATGAACCTTTTAGAAAGTTTGGAAATTTGTTTAGCACATGGTAAGAAGCTACCAATTACAAATGAACAACTTCAATTTAATTTATCACCATATCTGTAAAAATTAGGACCCAACTAACACCATATTTTTACACTTCTCAAAATTGTACCTGTGATCTACCCTACCATTATAAATAGGATTTTAATTTTGTTCCCTTCAGTTTTGAAAATGGGCTAAAAACCCAAAACATATATGTCAACAGACATCAAAGAAATAGTGAAACTTAAGCCAAGTTGTTTTTATTTACTTTATTAACTACTATTATGAATAGGATTGTAAGAGATGAGATAGACAGTGAAACATAAGCCAAGTTAAGTTTATTTTATTATTAAGAATATATTCTGTTAATTTATTTTTGTTATATGTAATTTGAAATTTTTACTACACGTTTTTGTTTTTCTACATTCGTTTAATAATATTTAATATACTGAAATGAAATGAGAAATTACTTTGTTTTCTATCACTGTATAATCAGTAAATAAATGAAATAGAAAAAAAAGTAATTTCGCATTTCATTCCAATTAAAATGAACTATCACAAAGTAACGGACTACTCCATCCAATATTTAATATACTGGAGTTTGAAACTTGTCTGCTCTGATGATTTTTTGGGTTTGGAAGAGGGTATACTTAAAAATCTATTTTGAGTCAACCTGTGAGATTAAATTTTGCATATATTGTTTTAAAATTTCAGATTTGTTCTATGAATTGAGCTAATGAAATATATTTTCTTAGCAGTTTTTATGTTTCATTCTTAATGTCGATCGATTTTGGGTAATATTCTAAAAGGTTTTGTTACATTTTAAATTTACATAAGGGTACACAATTTTCAATCATAATATTCAAATGACATAGATTACTTTTCTATGTTTATCGTTTAATTTCTATCAATTTTTCTTTTTTTCTGGGGATTCTTTCATATTTTATAGTGTTGTGCGACATTTGAGAATTCAATATGTTTACTAGGAAACATAGATTAATTTCATAAAAACTTAATTATGTAGAGGTTTAACAGAATAATTCTCTCGTTATAGTTGAAATGAACTTCATTATTGAGTATCAGGTAGACTGAGGTTGAAAAAAATGGTTTTCTTTTCGTTTGGTATATAAAGTATCGATAGTCGACAAAATATTGAAGGAAAATGATTTCTGTATAAAATATATTTTCACGGGATATGCAAAAATCCTCAAACGCTGGGTAAGATCATTTATATTTTCACACAAATAAATTAATTTTTCCAGAAATGGAATTTCGTGCCAACCACTCTAGAAACTAATTGAAGTCGGAAAAGTTTGCCGGAATGATTTGGCTCAAGTGCATATTCAAAATTTAAAGCAGATCTGAAATTGTTGAATTAGCCTTAATTCAGGTCGGGTAGAAAGGAAATCGATTTCAATTTGCATAAGGAATGAGAGACGCCAAGCCAGCTATCAATGACAAAGTCATTCCACTTTCTATTACGACATTGAAGTCAAATACAAGTCGAGATTTCACGTGGTAATGGAAATACTTTCTGTCATTTTCTCTCGACCTAGCGGTTCCATTAATTGGAAATCTGTTTTCGCAGAATTGTTTTTTTCGGCAAATGATATCCGTTTGACTAAGGGATCTTCAGATTCTGAAAGAAAATTATAAGGGGGATGAGGAAATATTTCAAGAGGTCTAGTTCCATTTTACTGTTTCGAATCACTTCTTTATGGTAGAATGATATTTCAAATTTTGAGACATAAATGGTGAAAATCACTGATATGAAGTCGAGAGCTTTTGCAAAATTGTTTAATAGTTCATTTAACCTGAAAATTTAATATCTTCTAATTCTTAGAAGAATTATATGTAATGAATGAAAACACAGAGTTCTATGTTCTGACATCCGAAATCAAACTAACGGTACTTACTGCCATTTCAGGACAGCTTCCATGAAGAAACTGAAAATTTGGTGAAATTCAAAAATACATGGTTACAATGCTCCATCCTTCTCCCTTCGATCTGCATCGGTACATGTTGAATAAACTCTTCTGGTTATAATAGCATACCTATTACAGTTATTAAAAGCACAAATATAATTGCTAAACCTCTGACACACATGATCAAGTGAACTTTTACTCAAGGTTCATTCGGATCGGTCCTCAAATTAGCTGTGATTAAGCCTGTGATTAAGAGGAGATGCTGATTATGTTCGTAATTATCGTACCATCAGTTTACTCACTTCATTTTGCATGGCTACTTCCGAGTTACGAGCATAGGAGGATTATGGTTCTTTGTTATCTTCTTTTATTGAATCACTTGAACATGGTGAAGTGCCTATTGGACTTTTTGTGGACTTAAATACAACCCTCGATAGTGCGAATCATGAAAGACTCTCAAACAAATTACATTGGTATTTGTGACTGCCAGCTTGAATTGCTGTGTAGTTACCTGAGCAAAAGAACGCAGAGAGTTTCTATTAATATGTTGATTTGGGTGTACCTCAGGGATGTGTTCTACGACTCCTGCTATTTTCAATGATGATGATATGAGTAGTTGCGAAAAAATTTACGGGGGGATTCCTTGTCAAAAAATAGGGTTGGTCTTTCATATAAACTTAATTTTTTTGAGCGCCCTAGCTTGCTTACAGCTCCCTAAAGATGGCGCCGGAAAAACAATTTTCAATATTTTTCTTAAAAACCAGAAAACTGACAAAAATTGGGATTGAATCAAAGCTAATCAAAACTAGTAAGTTGTCCTACCAAAATGACATTCGCTTATTAGATAAATTCTAGGTCGGAAATAATTCCAGCCTCTGCGACTCATCATGCTGATAAATTTTTTTTTCTCAAAAATTTAAGCAAGAAATTTAAAGGACTTTATTTGTTAAGAATAGATCAAGCTATCCAAAATTAATTTTTTTTATTGTAGAATAGAAACATGGAAAAAGTTTCTTGCGAAAGAAAGGTTAGTGGTTTAGCTACCCCTTGCAATCACAAAGGAACACCACCAGAAATTTGCCCTGAGTGGAAAAGCCGTATCAAATTTACTCTTGAAAATATCAAAATATTCATTCCACATCGTATTGACTTCAATATATGAAATTCTATAAATATTGGAGCAGTCTACATTTTCTAAGAGATTCTTGAAAATTAGATGATTTTTTTGACTGTATTGTCTTACTTGCTTCTTACTGAAATTTTTACTGAAAACATATATAACAAAATAATTCTTCCAAATCTCTGCAGAATTTTATTCGAAAAATTCATCAATTTTTTGTAAAATTGACTCAAAATGTCTCAGAAACACTGTTTTAATTTGGGTAGATTCTCAAACATTACACAACACTCAACAACATAAAGGAATCTTGAGAAAAAATAGAGAATATTACCCTATACTATCTAGCAAACTTCAGCTGTTACAGCTCTTTTAAATGAATCTTATGAGTAACAAATTTTATTTCAAAAAATGCTCAATATACACTCAAATAAATTTGAAACTTAATTGTTCATTCTCTAGTACAGCGTTTAACACTCCGTCCATTATCATGAATCGGCTCTTTTTGAATAAGAAGTAAAGATATTCAATAAAAATATATCACATATTTTTCATACCACTTCTGATGATAAGGAAAAGAGAGTTGAGATAAAATGTTTGAGGTTAACCTGGAACATTTAGCCATAGAAGCCATGTTCTTCCATAGAAAATAACATAAGGAAGGGCATAGTCACAGATTCAATTATATCGGAAATTTGTGCGCATGTGTGAAAAAGATACTTTCAATTATTATATAGGAAATATAAAGAAATTGAAAGGGTTTAATCTCTGAAGGAGAATTTTTTGAAATTTCAAATACTGAGCAGAATTATTTTCTGATTAATATTGATTAACTTTTGATTATATTTACCTCAAATAGTTTTCTTAGTTTTGTTTGCATTATGATCAGATGTGAGAACAAGGTGTTGATACATTTTTATTAATTATAAAATAAAATAGAAAGGCCTCTTACTTGATAAAAGAAATATAACAAAATTTGAATATCAAAACAAATTAAAATATGTTTATCTTCTACAATTTTAATTTCAAAAAATTTTTATTCAAAAAACTTTTAGAATTAAATTAATGTCTAAAACAAGCACCGCTTACATTTAATAGACGTATATAATTAAAACTCAATATATAATGTCAAATGGAATGAATAAACCAACAGATATACGAAAGTCATTAAAATTAATAAATAAGTATTTGAAGGAGACAAAATTTTGTTACTGGTCTTACCTTTAAGAACACCAATAGCCTTTTAAAAACATGAACACACTTAAAGGACTTCTCAGAGAATATAATTTATTCGAAATATTTGATATATTTAAATATTCGTATAGGTTAATTCAGAAATCTCTCAAAACATGCACTATATCTTCAAAAAACAAATATAATTCTAAGCAATCCCTTCTTCGGTCCTGAATAATATTCCAAATATCAAAATCAAAAAACTAACCTATACCAGCATCTCACACGTGTAACTAAATGAATGTTTAGAAACACAAAATTTTGTCTCCTTTAAATATTTATTTATTAATTTTAATGACTTTCGTATATCTATTGGTTTATTTATTCCATTTGACATTATATATTGAGTTTTGATTATATACGTCTATTAAATGTAAGCTTGTTTTAGACATTAATTTGATTCTAAAAGTTTTTTGAATAAAATTTCTTGAAATTAAAATTGTAGAAGATAAACATATTTTAATTAGTTTTGATATTTGAATTTTGTTATATTTCGTCTATCAAGTAAGAGGCCTTTCTATTTTATTTTATATATATAATATATAATTGTATTTTGGCTTCAATAAATCTCATTATGTAATGTCAATGAATTTAAATAAGCCTTAAAAATAACTTACACTGTTCTTTGATTTTGTTAGAACATAGATCAATCTTGAATTATAGAGTTGATCTGTGTTTCTAAACATTCATTTAGTTACACGTGTGAGTTGCTGATATAGGTTAGTTTTTTTATTTTGATATTTGGAATATTATTCAGGACCGAAGAAGGGATTGCTTAGAATTATATTTGTTTTTTGAAGGTATAGTGCATGTTTTGAGGGATTTCTGAATAAACTTATTCGAAAATTTAAATATATTGAATATTTCAAATAAATTATAATCTTTGAGAAGTCCTTTAAGTGTGTTCATGTTTTTAAAAGGCAATTGGTGTTCTTAAAGGTGAGACCAGAAACAAAATTTTGTCTCCTTTAAATATTTATTTATTAATTTTAATGACTTTCGTATATCTATTGGTTTATTTATTCCATTTGACATTATGTATTGAGTTTTGATTATATACATCTATTAAATGTAAGTGGTGCTTTTTTTAGACATCAATATAATTTTAAAAGTTTTTTAATAAAAATTTTTTGAAATTAAAATTGTAGAAGATAAACATATTTTAATTTGTTTTGATATTCAAATTTTTTTATTAATTGTTTTTATTTATCATTCAAAAAAGTTCCTCTGGGGATGATGGGCGAAAAATCTGCTTTAATTTCAAAAATTTTCTGAATTTATATAGAGTATTTTATGGAACAGAGTTTGTTATTCATAAGGTTTATTTGAAACAGGTGTACTGGCTTTGCTAGGTAATGTCGGTCAATATTCTGTATTGTTTCTTACGACTTATTTATGTTTTTGAGATTTTTGTAATATATGAGAATTCTGTACTTGTCTATAGCTGAATCGAATGAGTTCTAGGATAGTCAGTGTTCGGTATAGGCTCTTTTCAAAATACTCAGAAATTGAAGATCGGTACAAGAATTTTATCTCCTGAGAGCAGAAATGTCATTTAAGGTGGCCTTTATTTCAATGGAAGTACGGAATTGGTGTTGTTTTATGTGAATATGAATGCACAGATTTACACGAACAACCTTGTATGTCAGTATTACGCTGTGATTGGGCCAATTTTTTTTCGGACGATAATACCCATTCTTACCGTATCACGAATAAGGATGATGCCACTGAACATCACGGTATTCTACTGTTGGTATTACTTACTGTGTCACATGACATCAATCCCATTAAGCACGCTTGAAACCAGCTTTAACAAGCGTTGGATCGGCATCAGCTACACCACGAAAAACTCCAAGAACTCAAGCAGCTTTTACCACAGATATGGGAAGAAATTGATCAAGGCCCACTTCACCAAACTGATCGAAAGTGTGCCGAGGCATACTTATAATTTTCGTATTCTCGGTTTTGTGAAAGGAACTGAATTTCACTCAATACAAAATAAATAAAATTTTATCCACAAATGGAAAAGTTCAGAAGAGATGCTCCAAATAAAGCATTAACGTAAAAAAAAAGAAATTTTTTCATCATACATTAACACAAGATGACCAAAGCTGGATACTGTAAAAAAAACCTCAAAGTTTGCTGACTTTCATAATATTTGTGAAGCAGTTTAGTCATCAAGATACCATGATTACTCTTGTATCTTAGAAAAAGATGCGATAGCATTTCGTGAACAAAATGTATGACTTGTGGGTTCAAAAATTTGGCGGTCAGCGGCTTTTGGCACATATAATATGCAAAAGATGGAAGATGTTAAATCGCGAGAGTCTATTGGTTAATTCCTGTGATCGTGCCCAGAAATACCGCGGATAAGAGTAAACTGAAGTGATATAATCAAGGTTCTATCGAATATAGGTCATTGGGTACCGTCCTGTTGAAACAACAAGCTACCAAGAGTAAAATCTCCGACTGGTTACCATAGACTGATTTTCTTTGCCATTCACAGTTACTGACTTTCTATTCAAGAAAAAATTATTCTTTCAGAGAACGATGCGTACTAAAGATGGCAAGCCTTAGGTGCATTACTTCCTGATCGATGAATTGTAAAATTGTTTTCAGAATTTCAAGAATTGAAATCCATGCATTCAATGTAGTGTGCGTTGTCTGTTGGTAGAAGCTGTGGAGTTTTTGAACACTAATGAAATGTAAATGCAAGTTTCCCATGAGAAAATGCTGAAGGGTGCCTTAAAAAGAATTCAGTTATTGAAAATATTCAGCCTCGACAGCATTAGACTTTTCTACAGGTTTCAGTGCAACGCTAATTCAATATTTTTTTCTGAACATGTTTTAGGGTATATGCCGTGTGTTTCACATCGGTCATAGAAGAAGGTATTTTGAATTATTAATAATTTTTGTACTGTAGATGAATACTATTTTACTGAATATTACCGTAGATGCACTTTGTGAGTACTAAATAATATTCAAGCAACCAGTATTTTGATATCGTTCAACAATCGCAATTTGTATATCGTGCACCAATTAAAATATGTATTATCACATGTAATTGAACCATTCACTCTGAGAAAGATCTTAATGATTATTTCGTTAGAATGATAGGAAAATGATTAGCTAGACTGCATTCGAAATTTAGAAACAGGATGGCCCACATTAAAACAGTCTAGCCAGATATTTTCGTAAGAACGAGTTTTTCGGGAAAAGGTTGGGACAGTCAATTTTTACTTGTAGTGGGACATTATTTAATTGCAAATTTCTGGGTGTACGACCAACTCCCTATGTGAGTCGTTCAAGAATCTTGAATAGCCATACGAGTCGAGTGAGGCAATTTGAAAGTTTTGCGATGTTATTTATATTTATGCTGAAACATTTCTCTTTGGCTTTTGTTTCGATGTGAAAACCTGGATAGAAATAGTAGGTAATTGTCATTATAAAATAAAACACTTGTTTACATTTTCTACTTTATTTTTGGTATTGACGTACGTTTCGTCTTTGCTAGAAAGACTTCATCAGAATACGAAGTAACAGTTGTTGTACAATGAATTTATAAGATTTTTTACAGAAGGTGTACATGTGTTTTTAATTGTTCGTCGGGTTGGTTTTCTCAAAGAATATTCCCTTCAGAATCGTGTTCACTCGATCCCTTGTAAATATTGAATAGAGGGGTGTAATAAAAATCTATTTGTTCATTTACTAGGTTATTGCTGTTTTTATGTTTATTTATTTCGTAAATTTCCCATAAGTTCAATTTTAGACCTCTATTTTCAACATGTAGAATTTCTATTTCTTTCGTGAAAGAATGGTTATTTTCAAGAAGGTGTTTAGCATAATGTGAATCTTTTTTATTTTTATCGAAACTTCTTTTATGTTCTGTTAGGCGTGTACCGAAATTTCTACCTGTTCTACCAATATAAATCTTTGGGCAATCTGGGCAAGTGAGTTTGTATACACCTGATAATTGAAGTTTATCCATACTGTTTTTATTGTTTTTGATGTATTTGCTAATAGGATTGTTTTTCTTGAAAGAGACTTTAATATTTTCTTTTTTGAGTAGGTTTTTTAGTTGAATATTAATGTTTCCGAGATATGTGAGGCTAACGTATTTGTGTTCAGATAGATCAGATGTTACTGGATAAATTTCTTTTATTGTGTTTTTGTGTATACGTTGGTTAATTAAATTATCTATTAGAGATGTATTATATCCATTGTTGTAAGCTATTTGTTTAATTATACATTTTTCTTTTTGGAAATTGACTTGGTTTAGTGGAATGTTCAATAAACGGTATATCATACTATGGAGAGCTGCTAGTTTGTGTTGGAATGGATGAAAAGAATTACGGTGTATAATGGTATCTGTTTGTGATGGTTTATGATAAATTGCGAAGTTATGTTTATTGTTTTCTCTAGTTATCGTGAGGTCAAGAAAGTTGATGGATTCATTATGTTCTATTTCTGAAGTGAAAACTATTTTTGGGTGGAGATTGTTTATAAAATTCTCAAATGTTGATATTTGTCTGTTAGTACCTACGAAACATGCAATTATATCATCCACATACCTATACCAATAAAGGATGTATTTTTTGAACGGATGTTTATGAATTTTGTTTTCTAGGAAATCCATGAAGATTTCCGCGAGTAAAGAGCTTAGTGGATTTCCCATGATTAAACCTTCTTCGCTAGTATATAAAGTATTGTTAAATTTGAAGAAATTTTGGTTTATACAAATATTTAATAAGTGTATTATTTCTGATTTTATGACGGGGTTTACTTTGTTATAATTTAAAAGTTCTTCTATCAGTTTTAATGTTAAAAACCTTTTTCCTAGTGTCCCCCCAATGGAAACATTAAAACTGATAGAAGAACTTTTAAATTATAACAAAGTAAACCCCGTCATAAAATCAGAAATAATACACTTATTAAATATTTGTATAAACCAATATTTAGAAGGGATCGAGTGAACACGATTCTGAAGGGAATATTCTTTGAGAAAACCAACCCGACGAACAATTAAAAACACATGTACACCTTCTGTAAAAAATCTTATAAATTCATTGTACAACAACTGTTACTTCGTATTCTGATGAAGTCTTTCTAGCAAAGACGAAACGTACGTCAATACCAAAAATAAAGTAGAAAATGTAAACAAGTGTTTTATTTTATAATGACAATTACAACTGATTTCTACCAAGCAACGGCCCAATCTATCATAAAAATAGTAGGTAACTGCACTAAGGGGTCGAAATCCTAAAAATTGATCTACATCGGAGTTTTCTGGAAAAACTCATTCTTGAAAAAATATCTGACTGCCTTCTTTCATGTGGGCCGCCCTGTCATATACATAAAATGAGCAGACAAACTACATTCATTCCCGTTGGCTAGTTTCTTTGTCGGAAGAGTACTTCCAATAAGAGATTAGAATTTACTTGTTGAGATCCACATAATAAGCTATTTTGCCTATCTCTGTCAAAGTTTACGAGATACTTATTGCATTTTATCAAGCTTGGAGGGTTCTGCTAGTCTGTTAGTTTCGTCTTCCTTCCCAAGTTATACTTCGTAGGTGTGTTTATCTAAACCACCAAGGTTTTTGAATAATCGAACTACTTCAACATCAAACATTGTGTCCAATGTTGAACCCAAATATAATTAATATAATTTCCCTTTAGATTTCAATACTTACATACAGAAAATTCACATATCCGCAAACATCCGAACATCCTGTAATTACGGCATGACATCAACTCACCTGAAATAAAACATAAATTAAATAACCTGAATGATCATTAGGAATTTTCTCTTGATTACATTTGATTACTCTGAAAATATGAGTAAAAATACAGGTAAGTAAATATCCAGATTTATCTCCATTGTTTTTAGGAATTTTGAATTCTCTGCTTGTTGACTTCTATTTTTAACACCATGTAACTCACAAGTGAATGGAATAACCAAACAGCAGAATTTTTTTAGTGTGACATGTTACTTTGACAACGAGCATAAATCTGAAGTTGTTTGATCGATACTTTACTAGATATCGATAACTACAGCCATCTACCAAAAAAATTATGGGTTTCTTATTCCTCAAACTTTTATTGTAATTCTGAAGATATTTTTTCAAACAAATAATTTCCAGTTTTTCGATTTCATCTACAGCAATCTATATTTCACAACATATGTTTTCAGTAGATCATCGGTGACATAGGAGCGAATAACTTGTGATCAAATTCTTGAGAGCTCATTTCAGTGAACCTATCATTTCGTTAAAATGAAAGTGTTGTTCAAATTGGGAGTAAAAAATTACACTGAAGCTATAGTTAAATAATTCGAGGTTGACTTCATTTCTATCCGCCATTTTCAAGGATTTTCTAACACAAAAATCACACAAAGTTTGTAAGGCACTTTATGGTCTTGTTTAAACCACTGGTTACTGTATAATGAATTTCTTTATTCAAAAACCTAATATCTTTATTGTTCACCAATAAAGAAAGGAACCCCAACTTTTCGGAATCGAAGAATTATCAAATCAAATGTGATGATTGTAATATATAGGGCCCACAGACCGATGTTTACAACATAGAATCAAAGAAGAAAAGAAAGATATCACTTTGCTCTATAATGTTAAAAAGGGTAAATTAGTGGACTATTTGAAGATTCCTTCAATTGAAAAAAACCATTGAGAAAAAGGAGAATTTAACCAATCCCCAAATACTCTTTGGGAACACCCCCAGATAGTCCTGTGTACACTCCATTGCCTCATTTGAGCCATTGGATTTTTTTCTGTCATCTTCTCCTTTTTAATGTCTGCGTTTGAAATGTCGCAAAGATCAGCAATATTGGAAGACACAATGACATAATGTCATGACAAACTGCTATTTTGTTTCCTTATGTCTAACAATCAAATTGTGTGGATAGCTCAGCGGGAGAACATCGGACTCGTGACCGGGAGGTCCGGGTTCGAATCCTCTTCAGGTAGAAAAGAAATTTTCTAGTTGGACGGGTGTCTGCCACCATTTCACTGTTGGGTCAAAAATTAACAGTACTGTAACCTAAAGTGGCGCAAGATCGCAGTAACAAAGCCTACACAAAACACAACTGAACTCCTAACTCGCACAAGCTGAAAAAGCTTCTGAGGGATCTTTACAGAAGATCTAGGAGTATGAGGATAATAATAATAATCTTGTTGAGTGCCTTATTGATGTTGTTGTGGTCACCCGGAGTTTTATCCATAATTAGACACCGATCATTCCATTTGGTTGATGTTCAAATATATACAAAATTGATTTTAGTTAAAGGCTCATGAAATATAATAATAATTTCCATTCGAAGTACTTGATTATAAAATTTCATATAATAATATAAATATAATCATAGCCTCGTTGATGTAGATTGTAGATTTCAAAGGGGTGACTTTACGATTTTAAGGTATTTGGTCACTGCCTTTCAAAGCTATGAAACAGCTTCCTGTTTCAAAGTTCTAATGATGGATTCAGGGAGGAACATTCTTGTTCCTACAGATTTCTTTTCCAAAGCATTTTTTGCGTTGTAATTGCGAGGTATTCTGTAACTAAGAGGTGCGGTGTTCCTTTCTCCACTCCATGAAATCTGCAGTTATCAGTGTCTGCTAAACCAATACTCATCAAATGTTTTCTGAGGCAACAATGACGAGTAAGGAAGCCAGTGACGAGGTGAAGCATGTTTCTAATAAGATCCTGCTACTTTTTGGATCTTGCAGTAATGAAGTTCCCATGAAACTGTTTTTCCTTAAATATTCTGCCAAAATGTTTTCCTTTTGGTTTCTTTCTACTTTTGAAACCGTTCCTTATAGATTCATTATGCCATACCACAGATGTGTTCCGAACCAGCCAAAGGCATCTGTCAGATACATTTCCTTTGATTTCCCTTGTAACTAGAAACTCAGACTAAAGAGACTCTATTATCTTTGCCTACTTCTTTAAGTTTTCTTCGGAACTTTCATATCAGTTTTAAATCCAGGATATGGGAGCTTATAGCTTTAGTGACAGCTTGACTACCAGAGTATATAGCTATATTACATGTCTAATATTTTCTAGGTTAATTTCCAAGTAGTCTTTATCTGCCTGAAAGACGCTCGAGCAGAACCATAACGATAGCGAGTATTTGGATCCTTGCTCAGACACTCCGGTGCCAGGTCCTATAGTGGTTTTTGAACCGCCCGTGTACTATTTGATCGTATTTGCTCTGTGAGTTTAGTTGGTAAATTCCTTTTTTCTTAATTTCCTTCTACACAGTATCGTAGTGAAGTGTTTTTACATTCTATTTTTTCTTTATCATTACGTCACGGAGAAGATTTGCTAGTAAAATGTGTTTGGTGAGAGAGGTACAATATTTCTGGTTTTCAATACTCTCAATACGGATACCTCCCTGATTTCATGAGCTAATTTATTTATCACTAGATGGATAGTTGTGTGATCAGTATGACCTCCACTTCCATAGCTGGGTATGTTCTCATAACTCCAGTGATGCAAGTCTATGTAATTTTTCAAGGGTTTTCCTCGTACTGTCAAGACTAATAACTTTTGACCCATACGTAATGGTAGATCCTATATTCATGAAGTATATTCCTTGCAATATGATAGGGTTACAGTCCCAAGTTTTTCCAGCTAGACTTCTGCAGGCCATCAAAGCCCTACTGCTTTACCAACAAATGTTTCAAGATGCTTGTTCCATAGAAGCTAACTGTCAAGGTTTATTCCTAGATATTTAGCTTCCGATTTCCATTCTATGATATCTCAGTTCAGAGAGAAGAATTTCACATCTAGATTTCCCACCATTCCTAAATAATTCTAAGGTCTTTCTGATGTAATTCATAAAGGGTGCCCTCGAATTTGCCTCTCAATATTAGGACTATGTCGTCAGCATAGCCTACATTCGAAGCCAAGCTTCGACAGCCTGTTTAAGCAACTCATCCACTAGTACGCTGCATAGTGCGTGGGCAGTGGGTATATCGTTCACCCTTGTAGTGGGGGGTACTGGACAACACTGACAACCCATTTACGTATCAGCTGTACTCATCTTTGATAGTTCATAGATTCACTTCTTTTTACTGATGCTTATGTTTGAAGTGGTGTAAATAATATTGATATTGGAGGGGTAGAATGACAAAATATCACGACAAACTGCTATTTTGTTACGTTATGCTGGTGATGTCTAACTAACTTGTTGAGATGGCTGTTCACACGTCTTTTTTCAGACAAATATCGCAATATATTTTCAAGAAGCAGACATTAATGTTATTGTGACCAAATAGGTTTTTATTCATAATTAGATACCGACCTTTTTTGTATTGTCTCGGTCTTTACTTGACGGAAATTCATCTTCAATATAAGAAAAACAAATGTTAACTTACGCTATTTTATTGGTTTACACGACAATTGTTTCGTCATACGAGGTGAGTTTAAATACTCACCTGATGAAGTCATGGTAATGACGAAACAATTGTCGTGTAAATCAATAAAATAGCGGAAGTTAACATTTGTTTTTTTATATTGTAGATACCGACCATTTTGGAGATGCCAAAATGTACAAAAATGTACAAGAGTCTAACAAACATAATCGTTACATCATTAAAGTGAAACTACTACTTAATAATCAAGTTGAAGAAATTATTCCTTCTGAGTATAATTTCCAATGCCACTAAGTATAATAATCACCCAGAGATCCCTCATATTCTAACTGTAAAAAATAAGGTATCACATTATTCCTTATAATTGAAAAATGTGATTCTGTGGGGTGAAGATGTCAAGGTAAACAAAATGAAAAAAAACTAATAAAGAAACGAAAAAAGTAAAAAGGGCAAATCTTATTTGTCACCGGACTTCAACATCACCTACTTTTTGAATGAAATTACGTGTATTATCCTAAAAATGTTACATGACATTGGTCTCGTTGAATTCGTGAAACCAAAATCGCTAACCCATCAGAGGAAATGCTATGATGAAAAGATGAAAGGAAATTAAACTAAAATACTCTTATTTGCGCTACCGATTTTAACCGTTCGCACATGAAACAACCTGCTTCGTAAAATGCCTCATAATGCGCCTATGGTAAAATAAATAATACTTGTTCTTTCCTGAATGACTCCTTAATTGTCAACCTGATAGTGCAAATACAAACTCTTACTCCCTATTTAGTTATTTCAATTTTACAATCAAATAGTGACTCTTATTTAAAATATAATACAAGGTTCTTCTGGAATATTGTTCTCCAAGTTGTCTGAATGATAGTGCTTTCTCCAAGAATAGTTCATATTCTGCAGGTGTTCATTTTCATATTGTTCCAAATGTCCAGCAGAGCGTCCGGAACCAAGATGATGCGGTAATAAGAGACTATAGATTCGGCACAAGGAAGATTGTCTGGTATTAAGATAATCCAAGCAAAAAGGCACTCAAGATTGGTAAGTTCTAAGAACATCCAGTACTAAGATCTCCGGTACTAAGATCTCTGGTACTAAGATGGTTCGGTACTGAGATCTCCGATACTAAGACTGTAAATTTCAAATCTATAAGATAGTGCCTGCAACACGTGATCTTACTCCTAGTGACTCTAGATATTATTAAAATTATTTACAAGGTAAATATCGTGAGCATGATGAGACAAATTAAAAGCATAATATCATATAAAGAAACATGTTAACCTGTGTAACCTGCACAGAATGAAATAAATCGAAAATAATAATAGGCATTCATAAAATCAGAAAATATTTATCGGGATGTACGTATTACTTCCCGTCTTCTGATAAGACGTCTTGAAAGAAACGATAAAACTTCAATATTCCACGGTTTTCATGGATTAAGTACGTTAATATGATAAAAAATACCACTATGTGTGTCTTCGTTCAAGTTTGCAATACGAAAGAAAGAAATCTGGGATATTCTTCGCTTCTTGAAAACAAAACAACTCTTAAGCGCATGCGGTAACAGCATTTTTTAGCGATTGTAATTCTAATCAATAGTGGAGTGTTTTTTATCGTTACATTCGACACTGTAAATTGAAAGGAGATGGACAAGTTAAAGATATATTATTCCAAAAACACTTTCTTCATACTAGACTCATGTGTTTCAGATCCAATTTAATTTTCAAACTATGCAAACACGACATTACTGTAGGACCATCTTTGTCTCATCTATCCATATAAGTGAATATTTAATCAAATACGAAATTTAATCCTTATTTGAGAAAAATCTACGTAAAATTTCATTTTCATACAGTGAAATTACGTGAACAAAGTCACGAGCATCAGCTAGTATGAAATGAAAACTTTCTCTTTTGAATGAATGCGATGTTCGAACCGTTATAGCAACTGTAATAGAAATAACATAAATAATTTTCTTGTTAGCTCTATATATTCGTGAAAATCCGTCACTCGTAAATCAAGACTGTTTTATTATGAATTATCCCCTCGGAAGTTTTTATCGAACAAACTATTTTCATGCTCAGCAGTCCCTCTGTTACGCTACGACCTCCGTCGTTGTTTTTTTCGTAACAATTTATATTGTTGAATATCCTTTCGCAGGCATTCGCCATTTTTCATACGAAGCCATATGTAAGATGCAAATTTCTGAGTTATATTTACATCGTGAATCGGGTAGAAACGTGTTCCACTTATATCGCGAAACGAATTCTGCGCTTTATATACATGCATATACGAACAATAAACTATAGAGTATTCCGCTTCAAAATAAATGCGTATTTTCATCCGCTTCTAACGCCAAGGTGGGGTACTGCTCACTGCGTGGCAGGAACACTTTCATAGCAATTTCGTTATTTGGCCATAAATTTTAGAGCCTTTAGTGTAATATTTCTATATTTTGAAGCTTTAGAACTTCGCCTTTGAAACAGCAATGTTCATAAAATTCTGCATATTGAATATGGTTGGTTGGCATACTGGATTTTTAGTAATGAAATATCATTACTTTAGTAAAGTTGCGATTTTGGGGAGATTGGAACGCCAGTTTGTGACCGCATAAATTATTTTGAGATATTTCCTACATGGCAATATGAAATAAATGAATAAGCTCGCATTTGTGCTCTACTTGAATGGATTTTCCATTTCTACAATGCAACTCACTTATACCAGTTGTGAAACTAGAGTCTATCTAGAAGGAATGCGGAATTTATGATTTTTTTTCGTATCATTCTAAGACAAAAGTAATGTATAAAATACGTTGTGCAGATAGTCAGTTATGGCCAAAGTTGCGTGGCAACACTATTTGTCAAATAATGTTGATTATCAACAGGCATGCAATTTATAAAATAACGTCGCAGTTAGGAAAAAGTAAAGGTAAAATATTTGTATACAAGAGGTTTTCGAACGTTAACGAATTATGCAATTGACTGAACTTGTTGAAAGTGCTGTATATGAGATAATAAAAAGGATAAAAAAGGGCATGGATATGAGTTTCAGGAAGACCAAGTAAAATTAAAGCAAACGCTTTATTGGCCTTTGGACGACACAATCCTCGCCTGGAGTTTCGAAAATTGGCTAACAGATTTGGAAATTAACGAAATATAAAAGTATGTCAGTAACCGTCCGTATGTCACTGAAAAGACAAGGCTACATATCAAGGACACAAAAAAATCCATATAATCACACCTTTACAAAAGGAATGGAGGGTAGAATTTTGTAAACGTTTCAAGAAGATTATTTCAATAATGTCTTCATATCTGATGAAAAATGTTTCCAACTTGGCGGAAATCACTTAAAAATTTTTTCAAAGCAACCTGTTACCGTTAAAATTTCCAAATTTTTCACCAAAATAATGGATTGGGGAGCAATATTTTAGCGTGGTGCTACCCCTCTCCTTATAGATGATGGTACCCTTAATAGTAAAAAGTATTGTGGCATTTTAAACGACTTTCTCCTTAACACGGCGCATGCTTTATATCCAGAGGGGTGGTGTTTTCAGCCGGATAATGCAAGATGCCATGCTTCGGCCTAAACTCAAGCTTGGATACGAGAACACCAAGTGACAACAATTTCATGGCCAGCAGCTTTACCAGCTCTTAGTCTCATTGAAAATATATGGGGACGAATGAAGATTGATACTGAACGAGCAGCGCCACAAAATAAGGATTATTCAATTCAGTCAGATTTACAGTACTGGACTACCATCACTGAAAATCATGGAGGTCATCTAGTTTCCGGTGTCAATTACAGGGTGGAGTTCTGGTGGGCTTAAACCCTCTATTCTGCCACTCAAACCCTGAAGGGAAGAAGAAACAAATACAAAATAAGCCCCATGTGCACTATAATAATGAAAAAAATTTACCCTGAAATGAGAAAATGGAAATAATAAGAAAAAAAAACGTAGAGACTCTGAACGCTCAGCTAACCCATACACACTGTTCTCTGAACACGATTTCTGAAAGAATACACTGAAAGTGACCTTAAATTTATGTATTTGTTATACAACTCATAGAGCTACGGAAAAGACAGTCGGAACATAGGAATTCAGTGTGAATCAAGAATGCAGTGGAGGAGTGGAAGAATCAACACCACAGCGTGATGTGATGATGAATAAATGATTGTTCTCTCTCAATGCAGTGTAGTCCGCTTTCACTCCCCATACCATTGAGAGAGATCAATCGTTTGTTCGTCATCGCATCGTGCAGAGTTTTTGATTCCACTGCTCCACTGCATTCACGATTAACACTGAATTTCTTATGTTTCCGACTGCCTTTTCCATACCTGTATATACTGAATGTAAAGGATCTTTTAGAAAGAGAAAGCCTGTGAGGAGGGTCCAATATAAGACCACGATTCCTGATCATGATATTATGAATAGCATATCTATACCTAATTTTTCTGTGGAAGTATGAAGGAATGCCTGCCGTGACTATGCGATGGTAAAGAACTAATGCCGAATGTTTGAACCTATTTATTCATCAAATTGAGCCATCTAGTATCGGATAGTTCATGATTTATTCTGTCGAACTTCCTTATACCATTAATAAATCTCAAGCAAGAGTTTTGTATTATTTGAATTTTTACAACTGTTTCCTAGTCCAACCATGCAAAAAAATGTTGAGAAAAAGTTGAAATTGAACAACACCATTAGAAAGGGATCTTTTGTGAGGATAAAGTATTCGTAGGCTCATAATCGTCTTTGCAAGAAGCAATTTGTGTTCTAAAACAAAAGGTGTTATCCATAAGAAGTATCAGATTGTTTACTTCCCTCACTATCGGAAGCAGTTCGCTCTCAATTATGAATTGGGCGCTTCCACTCAATATTTTGCAGACATCCTCATTAACAAAAAGAATTGCTAGAGACTTAGTTGGATTGAGCACCAGCTGACG
This sequence comes from Megalocaria dilatata, assembly GCA_034642435.1. NCBI lineage: Eukaryota > Metazoa > Arthropoda > Insecta > Coleoptera > Coccinellidae > Megalocaria > Megalocaria dilatata. The sequence goes on along the minus strand of CM067856.1, from coordinate 73,319,614 downwards.
CGCCACAGCAATCTTACTTATTATTCGAAGATCTTCGTTTACTCTAGCTATACCTTCCTCAGCTTCATCACCTCGAAACCTATAATAAAATTGTGTATCATCTGCATAAAAGTGTACACTGCAGTATGTCAATAAGCTTCGTATGTAATGTGTATAAAGGATAAAAATTAAAGGTCCCAGCGGCACACTAATCAAGACCAACCAGCGATCAGAAATCTCATTACCATACTTCACCTGCTGAGTCCGCCAACACAAGTAACTCTTTATGAAAGCTACATCACTCGATGAGAATCCAGTGAGTGCATAATAGCTAATAGAATTTCATGCCCTTGAATAATCCAATAATATGAGGATTGTTATAAGTCCACTATCTGTAGTCGTTAAAATATCGTCAGTTACCTTCAATAGCAATATAGCACAACCATGACCCTGTCGAAAAACCGATTGCTTCTCTAGGATTGTATTATAGTTGTTCATATGAGCCTTCATTTGGTTACTTTTGCCAAGATTTTGGACATAGTTGGCAATAGGCTTTTTGGATGCAGATCTCCATATCCCTTGACTACACTGGCTTTAGGAAGGGGCAAAACAATGGACTTCTTCCACAGTTCCGGAAAATAATTATCAATAATGTAGAAGTTCACAATGTGAACAATGTATTTTAAAATGAATGGACAGCATAATCTCAAAAGTTTCGGAGTCATATCATCAATACCCCTTGCTAGATATCTAACAATTATAACTTCATCTACTAAATCAAAATTCATTCTATCCCCAAATTCACAAAATGAGTTTTCATTATAAGATTCGATAATATCCGCAGACTAAAATATTGATTTATTTCATTACAATCTGCTTAACCGACTTCATAAACGATTTGCCAAACACTTAAGTGCAAGTATAGTGATCATTTTTGTTGTCAATAGCCATTTCGACACATAGAGGAGTTGGGAGTGAAATATGAGATGCTAATGAATTGTTTTGTGGACTGGTGCCAAGCAGAGGGCTTGATGGTTAATGTAGGAAAAACGGAGTGTTTACAATTCAACCAGAATAATTATATGAAAGATGAAAATTTGCAATTTTTTACCTTAATCAGCAAATTGTACCAAAGAGCGACAGTTTGAGTTGGTCTAAACATATTGATGTGGTCGTGGTAAGCTTGGTAAATCCTTTTATGCGGTGAATAGACTGAAATCCTGTTTTCTCTTTCCTACCGTTTTGGATATTTACTATAGTTTCGTATATACCATATAAATTATGACCTGATATTATGGGATTGTTGTGGCGAAGTCCAAAGAGTGTTTTTATGTCAAAAACACATTTTGAGAGCAAATTTCGATCTCAAGCCGAGGGAGTCCTGTAAGTCAATATTCATTGAATTTAATATCTTGACAATGCATAGGTGTCTCATTAAAACAGAGGAAAATTTACACAGAATAACCAAGCTTTATAGTAGTCACAGTTATGACATAGGGAAAGACTATGCTTCCCCATGCACAGAAATACCAAGTTGTTCTCCCCAATTTATCAGGGAATAAAATTTTATGATCATCTTCCACTGGGGTACAGAAACCTCCGCGACACCCAGTTCAATGTTGTAGACAAAAATTATTACAATGTAAATGTTATTTTAAAATATCCGATTTATGTTTATCTGTTATCATTGAATTATATTGTTTTCACTATATTTTACTTAGATTGTATCGGGTGTTTTTTTAGAGTGATAGAATTTCGCTAGGGATAGCTGTGATTTGACAGAAGGTAGAAGCCATGTTGTTTTGACATTTTTGTTCAGTAAGCATTGACAAATTATCATGGAAAGACTCACGCCGCAACAACGTTTAAAAATTGTTGAAATTTATTTTCAAAATCAGTGTTCTATCCGCCAAACTTATAGAGCACTTCGTGAAATTTATGGTTTATATAATCGCCCATCAGAGCAGATTATTCGTCGAACTATCGATAGATTTCGGACAACATTTTCTCTACTCGATGCAACAACAACAAGACAAAGAACTGTACGTACAGAAGAAAATATCGCTGCTGTAAGTCAAAGTGTTAATGATGATCCAGATTTGTCTATTCGCCGACGTTCACAACAAGTTGGATTCTCTGCATCCACCACATTGAAAATTTTGCGTAAAGATCTTGGTCTACACCCATACAAGATCCAAATGGTTCAGAAGCCATTCAGACCATAATAAGCGTCGTTTATTTGTTGATTGGGCCCTAGAACAGCTTGAAGTTGATCCACTTTTTTATCGTAATATTGTGTATAGTGATGAAGCTCATTTCTGGTTGAACGGCTAAGTAAACAAGCAAAATTGCCGTATATGGAGTGAAAACAATCCCCAAGAAGTTTTCCTGGTTCCATTGCATCCTGAAAAATGCACTGCATGGTGTGCCTCCACGGTGGAGGCATCATCGGTCCATATTTCTTTAAAAACAATGCTGGAGCTAATGTAACAGTGGTGCTTATTACAGATCGATCATCAATGATATTTGTTTCAAAATATGAATGGTATCGACCCAGAAGTGTTTTGGTTCCAACAAGATGGTGCTATATCTCATGCTGCTATTCTAATATTTGATTCATTGAAAGAAATATTTGGCGACAATATTATTTCGAGAAATGGTCCAATTAATTTGCCTCCAAGATCATGCGACATAACTCCCCTGGATTAGTTTCTTTGTGGTTATGTTAAGTTAGTGGTTTATTCTGATAAACCAGAAACAATAGACGCTTTGGAAACCAACATAACTCGTGTTATTGTTGAAATAAGACCTGAATTACTCGAAAAAGTGGTCCAAAATTGGTCTGGTGGAATGCGGTTCCTCAGAGAATTTGAATGTGTTTTATTTCATTGAAATTCTATCAGTCTAATAAAAACACCTCATTCTGTGACATTTTTTTTTTTTAATATATTTTGTTACGACTTATCTAGATGGACTGGCTTACAGGACCAATAAATATTATTATTTAAATGAATGAAATATGCGGTTGGCTCAAGGTGAAACATAATAACAATTTCATTTAAAAAAAATTCAACCAAATATATGTTTCACAGTTTATTCACGTGACACGTGTTTTAGGCTCCTGACACTTGTGTACAAAAAGTTACTTTTTGTACTCCTCTGGAGGTGGTCGAACGGATTCAGAATAAACTGTGAAACATAAAACTGTGTAAATTCTTTAAATAAATATTATTATTATTATTATACTCACTGAATCGGATTATTAGAGATGTTTTATAGCGTTTCTTTCCTTGTTTCCATATCCATCACGTTTGTTTTACAATATTCACAATTCAGACATGTTATCTCCATATGCCCTACTGTCAAAATTACATATTTTTATATGAATTGAAAGATATCATTTATTTTATCAGTGCAGTCATTGACATTTTTCATAAAAGCTATTAAATGTCAGTACAGTGAAAAAAATCAATTTTATCATATGTATATTGAGAATTAGGGGTCATTAAAACACATTTCCAGATTATTTTTAGGAACTGAAAATTTTAATGATCTCTTGTAATTGCATTTTATTTATTCCAGAATCTATTATAGAAGTGTGGCTTCTTCATGCAGTAGCTTTATATTTTCTGAAATATTTCCGATCTTCGTTCTACCTTGTCCTGTGTGAATCTTACTCTTTTTATCTGCTGTTACAAGTTGAACATGTCATCTTAGATCTTTCTTCATTTATATATTCATTCAGGATGTCCTCAATAAGTGGTAGATATTATAGTTTGAAAATCTGAAATAAATATCACCTTCCTAACAACGCTTGAAAACAGTTATCGTTTAAAAAAATAGATACAATTATTCGGATATATTTCACAATATATTCAGAACGTGTTTTTCACTCATGTTCATTCATGAGTATTGATTCTCCTGATAATATCCAATCGGGAGTTTCAACCTTTCCATGCATTTTAAATAACTTTTTCACTATAGAGCGTCAGCGAAATAGTCGAAAAGCATTTAATGAATGACTAGGCCAGGTAGTGTCGAATGTTCGTGTTGAATAATGGTTAACTGACTAACACAAAAAGTTGAACTCTTTAATGCTGATGGAAAGTGAACAAGTAGGGATCAAAATATGAGAGTATTGATGAATGTCAAATTTTTCCTGAAAAGTTGTTCTCCATTAGCCTGAAGTGACACCTGAATTTATATAAACCCAAGTGAGTTGCTTCACAAGGAATTCGCACTTTCAAATTCCAATTTTCACTCAAATGAAATGAATTTATTGATGAACACTAATAATATATTAACGATTTTCTCATTGAAAGTAATTTTAAAGTCCTTACAAAATTATTACTAATATTTTTTTCTATTCGAAGACTGAAATTCAAGTGCTCTGAACCAGTCGAAAGTCTGAAGAATAAACTGACACAATTATATTTCAGATACATGTGTGTTGAATAACGTGTTTCAAATAATCCAGTCATTTTCAACAATCATTCAAAATGAATTATATGAAATTTTGAAAACCCACACAAAAAAAATTCCAAACTTTAACAATCGATTTCAAAAATCAACTAAAATATTTCCGTGTGTATGAACATCGAGGAGCTTACAAAAATTATGAAATTCTACGATAAGCACAAACATGTGATAGCGAAGTTCGGATTTGTGAAGGTGCAGGACTATCTACTAGACTTCAGGAAAGAATTATGGAAACTTACTGACGCTCTGAAATTTGCCTCGGAAGTTTCAGTTCAATAACTCTTGTGATCTTCAAAACAATGAAAAAATATGTAAATGAAACAACATTGCTTTGCGATAGGAAAAATACCCCTGAAATGAAAGCTTCACTTGATAAGTGTTATCCGGACTATACGCAAAGAGAATTGACTATTATTAACTTGTTTGCTGAATTTGGCCGTGATAGTATGAATACTGATTAAGAGACTCGCTTTGCTAATTATTCTCAGACTACAAAATTGCTTACTAAAAAATTTAGTTTGAATAAGGAGGTGATCACCAAAATAATGCCTATGTTTAGATCCGAAGATGAATCATTTTTCAAGAAAGGTAACAAAGTGCTTTCACCACAATTTCAGACTTATTTTGTCGTTATAAATAAAATACAGATATGTCACAGGAATTTATCGATGACAAAAATTAAATCAAGGTATACATTCTGTCAAGAAAGTACCGGAAATTATCGATTTAAATCTGGCGGGGCAATGAGGCAGGTAAATTTTTTTTCCTAGGTTGGTACCACTGTCCTTAATTACTGTGCCAAGCTTGAGCAGGATCTGTCAACTAGTGTACTTGCAACAGCTGATTAAGTCAGTCGATGTCAGAGTGCGTGCCGATTTTTACTATGGGTGATTACGTTGAGCAAAGAATTTGTTTAAAGTTTTGTGTTGCAAATGAATTTTCGTGTGCCGATGCATTGAAAATGTTGCAAAAGGCCTTTGGTGATAATGCTCTATCGAAAACTCGTGCATATCAGTGGTACAGAGCCTTCAAGGACGGTCGTGAAGTGGTCGCCCATCGACGGCTTCGATCGAAGATAACGTCGATAAAATTAAGGAAAGGGTGCTGGAAAACCGTCGTACCAGCTTGAGAGAGATAGCAGATGATCTTAAGATATCCCACGAGTCCGCACGTACGATTTTGATTGATATTTTGGGCTTGAGGAAGGTGGCCGCACGACTCGTACTGAAAGACCTGAATTTTCTTCAAAAACGTCATAGCGAACAGTTTGCTTCAGACATGCTGGATCGCTCTAATTCCGATTCTACATTCATGGAACGCATTATAACTGGTGATGAGACCTGGGTCTACGAGTACGATATGCAAACAAGCCAGCAATCATCGGAATGGGTGGTAAAAAATGAGCCGAAACCGAAAAAACCACGCCAAAGCCGCTCTAAAATGAAGGTGATGCTCATTGTTTTCTTCGACATCCGTGGCGTGGTGCACTACGAATTCATTCCAGAGGGTCAGACGGTAAACAAGGAGTATTACCTAGGCGTTATGAAACGTTTGCGTGAGCGTATCCGTAAGAAGCGGCCAAATTTGTGGGCGAACAACTCATGGATTTTGCATTACGATAACGCGCTTTCTCACCGAGCTACGATTGTGACTGACTTTCTCGCCAAAAACTCAACAAACGTGCTTCAGCAACCACTGTATTCGCCGGATTTGGCTCCCTGCGACTTTTTCCTCTTCCCAAAACTAAAATTGCCCCTTCGTAGCACCCGTTTTGAGTCGATTGAAGCCATAAAACAAAATTCGGCGCGAGAGCTAAAGTCCATCCCGGAAAGCGCCTATACAAAATGTTTCGATAATTGGAAGTGCCGTTGGCATAGATGTATTGGAGCAAATGGAGCCTATTTTGAAGGCGACCCAATAAATTTTGACGATTAAATGTAAAAATGTTGTTTTAATTGAAAATTCCCGGTTTTTTCTTGACAGAGTAGTATAAGGGATATCAAATTATCTCTCCATGGAAAATCATAGAATATTACATTCTGTTTGTCTATTTTATAGTGTTCCGTCTCATTAGAGACGGCCCTGTAGTTCGAAATTAGTTTGTCATTCGATACGACTTTTAAGTTGATATGCGATCTAGCAGTTTTGACATTTGTTTGGAACTGTTTAGTTTTACTCGACACTTCACATTATTGGTTTTCTAATTATTATATATGGCCTTAGAAAACATGGAAAGTCAATTAGAGATATGGATATATTTATACTTGTTAATTTCACATGACACAGCTTTCGAAATTATAAACTGACTCTATCCTTCGTTACTTGCATTAATTTCATAATTTTTCTGTAACCAATAAGAAGGTTTATTTCGTTCGTTCAGTCCACCTCCAAATGGACCTTCCAATCATTTACGTTAATTTCCCTCTTTTGTTAGAAGGGGTGCATCGAGCACCTCTAACGTTCATTCTTTGAAAATACTATAAAATCATTATTATTCGTAATAGTCAAAGTGGTCGCATGTAGTCTTCGCTACATCATGCATTATTATTCGAGTAATCGTCAAAGTTGTCGCATGTAGGCGTAGCTACATTATGCATTATTCTCGGAATAGCCAAGTTGTTCGTTTTGTAATTGTACAAGCTTAACGCGATTGCTGTAAACTTAGAAATCCACCTTACATTTGTTGTTAGTGTAATAATCGTTCCTTTAACTTGGTTTGAATACAGTAAAAGAAGAATTATAGTTCGCTGCTGTCATAATGTAATACGAGAGTTTTATTTTAATTCCTTACCATTTTCGTTGGTTCATCTTATTGGATAAACAAAGCTGGTTCATCATCGACATAACTACATACAAGTGCCCTTGTAGTAAAACTATTCACCTAAATCAAAAATACAGTCCACTCAACCCATCGTAATTAATCATCGAGATTAATTTATTTGCAATTGACTGTTATTTCAAAATACTGAAATAATAGGCAAAATACTGCGGTAAACTAACCAAGGTACGAATCACATAGGCTTATTAAAACCGAACGTCCTTCGTATCTGACAAATAGAATGAGTTACAAATGTTAATTCTTCGAACCTGATCATCAAGGATTGACCACATCTCCAGATTTCTTTTTTCAGGAGACCACATGTATTTCAAAATTTGAATATCAAAACAGATTAAATCTGTTAGTCTTCTACAATTTTAATTTCAAAAAAATTTTACTCAAAAAACTTTTAGAATTAAATTAATGTCTAAAATAAGCACCGCTTACGTTTAATAGACGTATATAATCAAAACTTAATATATAATGTCAAATGGAATAAATAAACCAACAGATATAAGAAAGTCATTAAAATTAATAAATAAATATTTAAAGGGGACAAAATTTTGTTTCTGATCTTACCTGTGAGAACATTTAGCCTTTTAAAAACATGAACACAACTTAAGGACTTCTCAAAGAATATAATTTATTTGAAATATTCAATATATTTAAGAATCGAATAAGTTAATTCAGAAATCTCTCAAAACATGCACTCTATCTTCAAAAAACAAATATAATTCTAAAATAGAATAGAAAGGCCTTTTACTTGATAGAAGAAATATAACAAAATTTGAATATTAAAACATATTTAGATATGTTTGTCTTCTACAATTTTAATTTCAAAAAATTTTTATTCAAAAACTTTAAGAATTGAATTTATGTCTACAACAAGCACTGCTTACATTTAATAGACGTATATAATCAAAACTCAATATATAATGTCAAATGGAATAAATAACCCAACAGATATACGAAAGTAATTAAAATTAATAAATAAATATTTAAAGGAGACAAAATTTTGTTTCCTTTGAATATTTATCTATTAATTTTAATGACTTTCTTATATCTGTTGGTTTATTTATTCCATTTGACATTATATATTGAGTTTTGATTATATACGTCTATTAAACGTAAGCGATGCTTATTTTAGACATTAATTTAATTCTAAAAGTTTCTTGAATGAAATTTTTTTTTAAATTAAAATTGTAGAAGACTAACAGATTCAATCTGTTTTGATATTCAAATTTTGTTATATTTCTTCTATCAAGTAAAAAGCCTTTTTCCATTACAGATGTATTTCCTTTATAAAACCAAAATATATATATATTATTATATATATCATATAATAACGAAGACAAATCGGAAATTGCAGTGTCCTTCCTTTGTGATTGCTTTTACATAATTTCTATGTGATAAAACTCGATAAAATTTGTGAGTTTGCTTTCTTCGGGTGCATTAGTGTCCTGGAATCATAGTTAAGTAAGAATTGTTGTATGATCATATCTCATTTTTGCCATCTCGATCGTTTTAACCTGAGTATAGTTGTTTTGTTTACCTCACTTAAGGGACAATTTCGCTTGCTGCGGTGGACATCTGTTGGCTCCTTGCCGCCGATTCGTACGCAGCAGCGTTTTCGGTACGCGTATGAATGGAATGGGTTGAGCGTTCTTTACTCATCCAGTGCGCGTATGACCTATACGCGCTTTTGGTAGAATATTGTTTGTCCCTGTGATATTTTGTACCGCTTTCCTATTCTTCCTGTTATTCGTGGCCTTCCTAGTCTGTGAAGTCTCCTGTACAGGTCCACAGGAGTGAAGTGTGTAATACCTATAGCTTTTCCTCACTTCACATTATTTATTTATTCTATCGAATTATGCCAACCCAATGCGCTATTTGTGACAAAGCGGTGGAGAATGCTGATCAACCGCAATGTGTTGGATGTCGCAGGGTCTTCCATCTTGGGTGCGTTAACCTATCTGTTGAAGATCTAAAGTTCATTAAAGATTCAAATGCCAAATGGAACTGCAGCGGTTGTGAATCCCGTAAGAGATCTCTACGTAGTAAATCTCAGTCATCCAGTAGCGAACATATTACTATGGAACATTTTAACTTGCTTATGAGTAAGATCTCCTCCATAGCAGTTGACCTCAAGTCAATAAAGGATGATCAGTCAACCATTGTTGCGGAGCTTAGTAAGTGTCGTGAAACTCTTGAGAGTCACACTCAAATCCTTAGTGGCCACTCGGTCTCCATTGCAGCTTGTGAGGAGAAGATAACTAGTTTGGAAACTTCTCACGCCACTCTTGCTTCTGATTTTTCTGATGTCATAAAAGATGTCGAAGTTTTAAGAGCTAATACTTCATGCGCTGGTCAAGTGAATACCAACGAAATTATTGAGCGAACTAAGCGCTCATTCAACATAATTATAAAAAACATCCCCGAATCATCTACATCTGAAGATTCAGTCGTCGCTTCCAACATTTTAGGTCAGGTAGATTCTGAGGCACCGAAGTTTATGGTCAGAGCAGCACGTCTGGGAAAGATACGCTCCCCTAGACCTCGTATGCTGAGGGTAACTATGTCCAACCCAACTATTGTAAGTTCTTTATTACGCAATAAGAAATCCTTGCTGACCCAAGAATCGTACAAAAATTTCATACTCACGGACGATAAAACCCCAGAACAACTCAAACTATTGGATTCAAAGCGTGCATTATTGAAGGAGCGGGAGGCATCAGGTGAAAAAGATCTCACTATCAGGTATGTTCGTGGGGAGCCCATCATTGTTGCTTCACATCAGGCTACCAATTCAAAAAACTAACCAACTTTAACGAATGGTCCCTTGTATACTCTAACGTTCAGTCTCTCTGCTCAAAACATCGTGAGCTGCAAACTTTTGTCCAAGTGTTCAATCCTAGTATTATTCTTCTCTCTGAGACATGGCTCCACCCAGGCATCCCAGATTCAGTAGTGCATATTTCAAATTACGCTCTCTATCGTAGCGACAGTGTAACCACCCGAGGCCACGGAGGTGTATGCATTTATATAAAGAAAAGTATAGTAGGCTCATCCACCATTTCCATCTCATCCATTAGTACACCTGGTATCGACAATTTATTCATAGACATTAAATACAATGATTTTTCACTCACCATTGGATGTGTCTATAGGCCCCGGGCGTGTGTTCACGATGCTGTTCTTATTAGTCATCTGCAACAACTGGCTGATAGGAAGAACATATTCATTGCGGGTGATTTCAACTTGCCCGACATTTCCTGGCCAGTACTGAACATGCCTTTATCTGCTTCACCTTCTCTGCCATTTGCTCGTATGATGTTGGAATCAAGTCTCTTGCAACTTATTGATAAACCCACAAGATATCGTCCAAATCAGACACCCTCATTGCTCGACCTCTTCTTGACAAACGATCCTGATCTATGTGCCGAAATTGACTATCTACCGCCGTTTGGTAAGTCGGACCACATCACTTTGAAATCAAAGATTCAGTTTTGCACAGCCTCTAGATCGAATGTTGTTGGTAAGAAAATCGAAGTGATAAACTATGCTATAGTCAATGAGAAGCTTTCCAGTGTTCAATGGTCAGATTATTTTGAGGGTCAGGATGTGGAGGCAATGTGGGGTGGTTTGGTGAGTGTAATGGAGACGGCAGTCCGGGAGAACAAACGATTTAAATTTGTCGAGGTCAACTCGACCAAACCTTGGATAGATGGGAACCTGCGTGGTATGTTACGGCACAAACGCAGACTATGGCAGAGATATACCAGACGCAGGCAAGATGAGGATTTCACTGAGCATCGAAGTTTCTCCAACCGTTTGTCTATGGCAATTGATAATGCAAAGAAACAGTTCGAGTCCAATATAGCTTCCACTAACAACAAGAAGAAATTTTTTAAATATGTGCGTTCATTTCTTAAAACGAGGGCGTCCACTCCGCTAGTCAGGGGAAGCTCGGGTGACATCTGTGGGAGTTTCTTGGAGTCGGCGGAGGCACTGGCCGAGTCATTCGCATCAGCATTTACTGTCGAGTCTGATGGACAAATACCAACAGTCAGATGCCAGCGTTGTCCGGTCGGGTTGGATGAGGTGCAGTTTTCCCCCGAAACAGTGATGAGGCAGCTTGAGGCGTTAAAGGTTGACTCCTCGCCTGGTGCCGATGGGATGTCCGCTAGAGTTCTAAATAGCTGTGCATCCTCATTATGTGTTCCCCTAGCTATGATATTTTCGGAAACTTTCCGATCGCACAAGTTGCCTTTCTCGTGGTTACAAGCATCAGTGACACCAGTCTTCAAAAAGGGAGACAAACTATGCCCTGGCAATTATCGCCCTATCAGCCTCACTTCTGTGGCCTCTAAAGTTTGTGAACGTATTGTATTGGACGAAATGATCAAGTTTCTGCTTTCTAACGGTATAATCCCATCAACTCAGCATGGATTTTTGCCCGGTCGTTCAGTTCTCACAAACCTGTTGAAGTGTGTCGACGATTGGACGAAGTCATTTGACATGGACATACCTACCGATGTTATTTACCTCGACTATTCGAGAGCGTTCGATCGAGTCCCTCACCGTCGCCTTCTTTCTAAGCTGGACCACTTTGGAGTGAGAGGAGATCTTCTACTTTGGATTGAAGCTTTTTTGAAAAATAGGCAGTTTTCTGTTCGGGTGTCAAATGCCACCTCGACACCCAGACCCGTTACTAGTGGTGTTCCTCAGGGGTCGGTTTTGGGGCCCTTGCTCTATTTGGTTTACACTGCTGATCTACCACACATTTTGCGTTCGTCCTGTTCTCAGTTTGCTGACGACACTAAGTTATACGGCGATGCTTCTGATTCGGCGCTGCTTCAGTCGGATCTTGATTCAGTGTATGATTGGTCCGATGAATGGCTGATCCCGTTGAACCTGGAGAAGTGTTGCGTTCTTCACATTGGAAAGCGCAGTCCGGGTAACACCTACTTTATAGGTGGCCATAAACTCGCCCCTACCGATTGTCATGAGGATCTTGGTCTAACTGTCACATCGGACTTGAGCTGGTCGAAGCACGTAAAAAAGATTACGGCCAGAGCAAGGAGTTTGGTTTTCATGGTTTCGAGATGTTTTCGTGGCTGTTCACCTGCTGTTTGTTCAAAGATCTACTCGACTTATATACGCCCTATTCTTGAGTTCGCCGGACCTGCCTGGTGCCCCAATCTTAGATCGGATATTGAACAACTGGAAGCGGTTCAAAGATGGGCCACTCGTATACCGTACGGGTTTGTGCGTCCAAGTTATGAGGAAAGATTGAAAATATTTGGTCTAACATCCTTTCAGGATCGTCGATTGAGAGGCGACTTAATCGTGAGCTATAGGATAATGAACGAGATCTTTGGAACCGATTTATCAGCTCTCTTTGCCTACAACACCCTTAACTTGAGAGGCCACGCATATAAATTGCGCAAGGAGAACTTCAGAACAACCCCCCGGCAGCACTTTTTATCCAATAGAATATTTTCCACCTGGAACAACTTGCCTGTGGATGTGGTTGAAGCCACAAACGTTAACATGTTCAAGAACCGATTCGACCAACACGAGAGACCTTCGCCCATTGACTGAACGATACTTTGCTTCTGGATTGTTTTCTTAATCGTTATTTTTTCACATTATGTTTTTTGTTTCACTTTACATGTACCTATAGAATATTTTCGATTTAATTTGTATTTTGAGCTGAAACAGGCTTTGCCTCTGCTCTACTTACTGAGTAATAATAATATCAGCAAATTAAAAAAATTTTGCATTGAATACATTGAAAATTAAGTACAAAAAATTTCTTCAATATAGATATCAACTGACTGACTAGAATGACCTCTTCTTTCGCGTTAAAAATATATTTTACTATTGTTGATAGCATACGGTAGCTGCATTAGTGAATAAACTTGCTAATTTTCATAGACATAATATTTTTAGGGGGTTGAACTTGAATTAATACTTTCATTTGTTTCTTTCAAGTGCGCAAGTGGTATGAAGGTCGTTGGACTTTGATTGAAGTTGCTGGTTCAAGAATCGGGATGATTTTTCGAATAATATTTTTTCTAATCAATAAAACTTGAAGAGTCACTTTTTTTTTAGAAATACTATTCCTTTTTAGTAGGCATATAGAATTGATAACATACATTGTACAGCATTAAAAACTTGAAATAATGTAGAGAAAGGGTAGAGTGCTGACCGAACTTATTCAACAAATAATAGTAGGTTCAGCGCTGTTTTATAAAAAAATTTAATTAAATCTTCTTTTTAACTTTAAAAAATTTTTCTTAACTTGAAATTTGTAGAGAGGTGTGACAGATTAACTGTGATTAGTATTTAAGATTTCGGAAGTAATCCTGTACCAAGTAAAAAACCCACTTTGAATAATTTTTTTCAATTACCTCTTATAAATGAGAAAGGGTAATTCAAAATTAGAAAAACTGATTCTGATACACTTCAATGAACATTAGAAAACTCTATCTTATCACGAGAATAAAAAACTAAAATTAACACAAGAATATTTGCCAGAAGAGACGGTGAATTGTGAATTAGGTATATAATAACAGAGTAAGAACATCACTCTGCACTGTGCGGTCGCTAAGACATAAACGTGAAAACAAACCACCAAGTAGTTTGATAATCTTGAAAACAGAATATTTGGAGTTGTCAGTTTGGAATTGAGTTGCTTTGAAAATTAGCTGACGGTAAATATAGGCGAAGACGAATTACAGTCAACTCCCCCATCGAAACGTCTCTCCACTGCTTCGGGAATTGAGTTAGCGTAAAGTTAGCAGAACCGCTCCTTTACCAGATTCCTCGTTGTCCCGTATTTACCGCATTTCCTGTTATGCGCCCGAAATCCAGACCAAAGGGTCCTCGGGGACGCGACAAAAGCTCTATCTATCCCACAAGATTTATGGATGCCATGAATTTTCATATTTACTTTGATCAACAAGTCGCGAACCAGTTGAGTGTGCTTTTTTAACATTTCACTGTACCACCGAGGGCCTCGCTAAATACTCTCTTGAGTGGGTTCAGTTACAGAGTGGAATTTCGAGATAAATTGCTGCGAGCCCATTTACGTTTGAAGTATCCCACATGTCGCTCAGTCTGCTGCATTGACAATTCCGTTTTCTCTGAGGTTAAATATTTACTTTGAAACACCGAGCCCCCTTACGAGAAAGATTAAAGTAACCAAATTTTATTAGTAATTGACAGCATACAGAAGGATGTATATTTCATTTAAAAATATGACAAAATATCCATGAGGTCATAAATCTTGATCTATACAACACTCCCGTCGATACTATTTTAATCTGAAAACAAATTCATAGTCCGTAAAATAACAGGAATCGGTGAATTACATATAAAGTATGCATTATTCATCGAAATTTATTTTACTGAATCGCATTTAATATTATTCAAATAAAATAATAAGGAACGGTTTTTTACTTGATGGAAGGATTATTACAAAACTTGAATATCAAAACAGATTCAATCTGTTGGTCTTCTACAATTTTTATCTCAAAAAATTTACTGAAGAAACTTTATGAATTGAATTAATGTCTTTCTGAGCACTGCTCATATTCAATAGACGTATAAAATCGAAATTCATCATACAATATCAAATGGAATTAAGAAAAACCAGAGAATATAAATTGTCAATCAAAATAAAAATATAAATAAACAAACATTTTTTGTTTCGTTCCAGGCATGCGTACTGAACTCTTCAGACAAACGTACGAAGCCCTGTTTGTTACAAAATGTATTGTTTTCTGATCCTATATTTATGAAAAATAACTCTTTCTCAAAAATATAAAACATAATTTCAAAAACTTCTCAAAAACTAATTTATTTGAAATATTCAATATATTTAAATAAATTACCTCAAAAAATCTCAAAACATGTAGCACATCCTCAAAAAATAATTAAAATTACGAGAAGATCAGTTCAACTTTACATATAAAAAATAATAAAATCAATTAAACAATAAATAGACTTAACGAATGCAATCTTCAGAAATATATGATCTTTAGAAACATGTACATAGGTATATATAATATTCACTCTATGTTCTATGCTCTCAAAAACTCATATACAGCTTATAAGGCATTTTTAATGGTCTTAGTTAAAACCATTCAACACTGTATAATGAATTTCTTTATTTAAAAACCTGATATAATTATATATTATATATAAAATAGAATAATAAGGAACGGTTTTTTACTTGATAGAAGGATTATTACAAAATTTGAATATCAAAACAGATTTAATCTGTTGGTCTTCTACAATTTTAATTTCAAAAAATTTACTGAGGAAACTTCAAGATCTTATCGTAATTTTAATTATTTTTTGAGGATGTGCTACATGTTTTGAGATTTTTTGAAGTAATTTATATAAATATATTGAATATTTCAAATAAATTAGTTTTTGAGAAGTTCTTGAAATTATCTTATATATTTTTGAGAAAGAGTTATTTTTCATAACTATAGGATCAGAAAACAAGATATTTTGTGACAAACAGGGCTTCGTACGTTTGTCTGAAGAGTTCAGTACGCATGCCTGGAACGAAACAAAAAATGTTTGTTCATTTATATTTCAATTTCAATTGACAATTTATATTCTTTGGTTTTTCTTAATTCCATTTGATATTGTATGATGAATTTCGATTTTATACGTCTATTAAATATGAGCAGTGCTCATAAAGACATTAATTTAATTCTTGAAGTTTCTTCAGTAAATTTTTTGAAATTAAAATTGTAGAAGACCAACAGATTAAATCTGTTTTGATATTCAAATTTTGTGATAATCCTTCTATCAAGAAAAAAACCGTTCCTTATTATTTTATTTTATATATAATATATAATTATATCAGGTTTTTAAATAAAGAAATTCATTATACAGTGTTGAATGGTTTTAACAAAGACCATTAAAAATGCCTTATAAGCTGTGTAAGATTTTTTGAGAGCATAGAACATAGAGTGAATATTATATATACCTATGTACATGTATTTAAGGATAATATATTTCTGAAGATTGCATTCGGTAAGTCTATTTATTGTTTAATTGATTTTATTATTTTTTATATGTAAAGTTGAACGAAACAAAAAATGTTTGTTTATTTATATTTTAATTTTAATTGACAATTTATATTCTTTGGTTTTTCTTTATTCCATTTGATATTGTATGATGAATTTCGATTTTATACGTCTATTAAATATGAGCAGTGCTCATAAAGACATTAATTTAATTCTAAAAGTTTCTTCAGTAAATTTTTTGAAATTAAAATTGTAGAAGTCCAACAGATTAAATCTGTTTTGATATTCAAATTTTCTAATATTATTCACTTACACGAAGAGTAATCCAATCTTCGAAACCTTTATGCGCGTTTGTAATAGGCAACAGCGTGCTATCGTTTTGCCCAAATGTCTATAATTTTCGAATTTTGAACAATAAATGTTCTCAAATAACTAGGATGGACTTACTGATGAAGAATCTGAGGTTAAATGTAATTCTATCGGGCCTGTCTTGCCCAGTCAGTGCACAAAATTCTAATTTTTGAACGGAAAGAGCTTGAAACTTTCGGAGTGTGTTTGGGGTTTGAATATTCCGGTTGGAATCGTTTCACAGTTATTCATCTGGAGTTTTTTCTTATTTCTCAAGTAATTCCGAAATTGCTGATCCGATCGAATTGAAATTGGATGTTCAAGTGTTTAGTAACTACACGAAGACTTATGCAAAATTTCCGAAAGAAAACACCTGAAGGAATGAAATTTACAAGGTAGGTTTCAAATATTTATATGTTTGTTATGTAAAAAATAGACCAAATCGGCCCAATGTTCGTCACACTTCAATTTCAACGTTGAAATCCGACCATTTTGAAATATTAACGTACAGATCCATCTATCGTAGAGTATATATAAAAAATGGTTGACGAAGAAGATGTGTTGTCGGATGTCTCCGATAAAAATGATAAGGATTCACGATATTTCAAATGTTATGCTACCAAAAATTGCAAGATTAAAGTGTGCATATAGTACTTTGCGATATTGCATCAAACCTGTGCGAAAAAGAACCCAAATTTGAAATTTCTAACGGGAAATGAAGTGATTTGTTGCTACGGATCAAGTGGAAGTAAAGAAAAACAAACTGAGGAGATGAAGCCAGATAACAACGTCATGGAGATAATATATCTTGAGGAATTGCTGAAAGAATCAAATGATAAAAATGAAATATTAAAGTTCAACAACTCTTTACTTATCGATAAAATTAAAACGCTTGAAAACGGAGAATCCATAAAAACAAAGGTGAACATCAATGAAAAAATTCCACTAATAAGGGTACCAGAGGACGAGTCAAAACGCACACACCAAACACAGGGACAACAGAAACCTATTCATATGCCAAAGCGACTAAATCAGCTACTGGACAAGCGAGGGCTCCACAAGAAAATCTGTAAGCAAGAAATGTTTTGAATCATAGATTTTTGAACACGGAAACATCAATCACAAATGACATTGACAATTTAACCTCCAATCTAAATAAACAAAACACAACAAACCTAATAAATAGAACAGGGCAAAACACAACTGACAATGACGATTCAACCTCCAATATAAATAAACAAAACACAACAAACATAATGAATAAAACATGGCAAAACAATGAGAACGAAAGAGAAGAATTCACGGAAGTCAGTGGTCGGAGAAATACTCGAACTAAATACCAAAGAAAATACATAGGAACAGGACAATCATCGAAAGAATTCTCGGGAGAAGAGAAAAAGCTATGGCTTTATATATACAGAGTCAAGAGAGAAACAAAAAATGAAATGATAAAACAATACCTAGCCAAAAAAGAAGGATTTGAGCAAGCGGAAATAATGGTCAGAGAAATACCTTCAGTAGAAGAAAGGTCGAAAAGGTTTTTAATTACTGCCCCATTTGAAAAGAAGGATGAGATGTATAAACCAGAATTCTGGCCGACAGGAGTAGGTATTAGAAGATTTGATTTCTTGATTTCATGCAAACAGAAAGGTTTCGGAAATAAACTAAATACACATAAACTTCCATATTCAATCAGCATAGTCCATCAAAACACTCAGTCAATACGAAATGTAATAGACAGAATTGAACAAGGTATGAAACAAACACCAAACTGTAAAATAATTTGTGTTACAGAACACTGGCAAACTGAGGAACAATTAAAGATTTTAGCAATAAATAATTTCAAACTGTCATCAAAATTCTGTAGGAGAAATGGATACGGAGGAGCAGCCATATATGTCGATCAATCCTGGAAAACTTTCGAAATAACGAATATGAAGAAGCTCGGAATAGAAGAAAACTTTGAATGTGCTGTAGTAGATTGTAGAATGGGTTCAAGAAAAATTCTAGTCAGTTCAATATACAGCCCACCACAGGGCAACCTAGAAGTTTTCTCTGGAAAAATGGAGGAGCTATTGACTATAATCAGTGAAGAATTTGAGGAAATCATCATAGCAGGAGATTTTAATGTGGAAATGGTTGATGAAAATTTATTGAAAACCCGATTAATGAACCTTATGAATTCTTTCAATCTAACTCAGACCAAAAATGAACATACAAGAATCACAGATAAATCTAAATCATGCATCGACAACATATTTACTAACATCGATAACTGGAAATCAAGAACATTGGACTTACATATATCGGATCACATAGCACAGGAATTGATTTTTACATTACAATACATACCACACAATACCCAAGTTGAAATAATGTGGATCCTTCAACAACGAAGCCAAAAGTGAAATCATAACAAAATTGAGAAAGCAGAACTCGTTATTTATATTCAAGAAGGAGGTAGATAGCAACATTGATTCAAAGTGACCGGCTTTTCTGAGAATCTTTCAATCTATCCGAAATAAGTGTTTCCCAGTGAAGAAGTTTGAACCAAAAAGAAATACGCAAATACCATCAAACACAGAAATAAACAAATGCAAAAGTCAGCTAGATATTTTACTATTGATGAGCAGGTGTAACGTCAAATTTAGAGAACTTTATAACAAAACAAAAAAGGACTATGACCAATTAATATGGAAATACAAAACTCAAACATTTGAAGAAAGAATCAGGAAATCAGATTATAAGAACAAGACAATGTGGTCAATATGTAATGAAATCAGGGGAAGGCAGAAGAACACAGAGGAATGTAGTGTAGAAGGTGATCCTAAGGAAATAGCACAAAAATTCAATAATTATTTCAATAACATCAGCTCACAGACACATCCTCAACCAAAATGCAACCTTACACCAAACGACAGATCTATCTATCTTAAAATAACAAATCCTACGGAGATTTTGGAAATAGGGAAAATACTCAAGAATAAACACACCAGTGGAATAGACGAAATACCTACAAGTCTTATTAAACTAGCCCTCCCTGAAATGAATGGCGTCCTAGCACACCTGGTAAACCAGTCGTTCAAACAAGGCAAGTTCCCGGAACAATTGAAAACAGCGATTATCAAACCCATATTAAAAAAAGGAAATCCTTAAGAGCTAGGAGACTACGGACCTATCAGTATTCTGCCAAGTTTTTCAAAAATATTCGAACTGATAATGTGCTCCAGAATCACAGAATTCCCGAATAGTTGTGATTTTTTCAGTAACACACAGCACGGTTTCTGAAAGGAAAATCTACCCAAACAGCCATATTTGAATTAACAAAGAACATATTGGAACTGTTGGAAGAAGACAACTTAGCATTGACCATATTTTTGGATATGTCAAAAGCATATGATTCAATAAACCAGGAACACCTGCTCAAGAAACTTCAGGCTTATGGAATAAGAGGAAATGCATACAGGTGGATTGAATCATATATATGCAAACGAAAACAAAAATTGAAAATCATCAGGGAAGGAGAAAATGCTGAATCCACTGAGCTGATAAATAAAAGAGGGATAGTACAAGGAGGTGTATTGGGACCGCTTCTATTCCTAATATTCCTGAATGATATGGAAGATATAGCAGAGGAAGATGAAAAACTAATCAATTATATGGACGGCACCAACCTATTGGTAGGAGCAAAAGATGAGTATAAATTGATTCGTACCAACTTCTTCGATAGGACACATGAATGGCTACAGAAGAACGAATTGATCCTTAATGTTGAAAAAACCAACCTTATAGTTTTCAGTACTAACAGAAGTAATAAAAGCAAACCAACCAGCATTACTATAGAAAAGAAGGTTATAAATATTGTAGGCAGTACTAAATTTTTGGGTGTATTCATGGACTCGTTCATGAATTTTAGAGCACATTTGGAAAATTTAAGTCAGAAATTGATTCAGATTAATTTTGCAATTAGAATATCTAGAAAATATCTGAATGATAAATCAATGAAAATCTTATATTATGCAAGTTTTGAATCTCGACTTAGATATGAGATTATTTTTTGGGGAACTTAAAGAAATTCAGAAAAAATGTTTAAAATACAAAAAAGAACAATAAGGGTGATTTTTAAGCTGAAAGATAATGAAACTTGTAGAGAATTGTTTGAGCAAAATAACATCTTCACAGTCTATGAGTTATACATTTACGAATGTGCTGTATTCTTACATAAGAACAAAGAAAAATTCATTCAATATAATCACAGTAATAGTTACAACACAAGAACACAAAATTTAAATTTTCCAATTCATAGATTGACTTTAAGTGAGAAACACCCGACATATAGTTGTATAAGAATATTCAATCAATTGCCAAGTAACATTAAGAACATAAATAAATTAAGAAACTTAAAAAACAGAGTGACATCTTTGATTATAAAACTTGAGCCTTATGAGCTAGGAGATTTTTTTAATGTCACATTAGAGAGCTAACCTATTAATTTTATTTAGACACTATTTCACTTCAGGTGAGCATCTTATCTGTAAGCCTTATTTGAAATAAAGAAGTATTATTATTATTATATCAGGTATAAGCTATAGGTACTCCTATTACTTATGTTTTCATGCTTAATCGCCAGGAAAGCTGGGCTTTTCGTAAGGTTACGACGTAATTATGTTTTCTTTACCGACGGCATCGACGTTCACTCATGAACATTTTTAGTTGAATCTGATTGATGGATTGATTACTTAGTGAAGTTGAATGAGCTAAAAGTTGGTTTTCTGAACTTTCGTTCGAAGAATATAGCATAAATTGTTTTAGATTATTCGGAGGATTATTTATACCTGAAAAAAATTATTGGTGCCTGAGATATTGATTTTGGAGTTATATTGGGCCAATAAAGTCGATAGTTTCGGATTAACCAGGAGGCCATCTTCTTTCACTTCTTTATTTGAAGCCACAATTTCTTATTGAATAGGTTATCATCGGATCTACTATCGGATACTCGAAAGAGAATATAATTCGTTACATTTCCATTGAAGAAATTGGAAACTGGTACTGGCTGAACGGCGTGCGCTGAACGAAAGGAAATTTAGAATTTCAAGATGCAGCTTTGAATCCCTATCAGTGAAGAGAAAGGATCTGAATACATCCTTCCAGGCAGGTCGTATTTGAAGTTTGAAAATTTCACAATTTAACTCAAGGTCAAGGTGCATTTTCGACTTTAGAGTTCATTGAAGTCTGGGTGATATAAAACTGCTATTAGATAATTTATGTAGTTCTTAGTCATTTTTCAAATGCATGTGAAGAGATATCTGGGGTCCTTTATTCTGATTATTCGCTTACTGGACATTTTTAATGAAGCATCTGATTTGGGCAATAAAATAATATCTTTTTTTGTAGCCAAGCCTGCGATAGTGTACCTATTCTTTAAAGCACAAAATCATATTCCTGAGCATTCAGTTTGTGACATTTTAATGAATCATTTGAATTCTTCAAGTAATGAATCTTCCACACCCTGAGTTCAGTATATTAAGTTGACATCCTGCTTAACCCTTTGTTAATGTTTCGAGGTACATGAAACCCCACTACATCTGTTTACAGTTGCAAACTTAAAATCTTAAAAGCCAGAGAATAATTTTAAAAACCACTATACGCCTGGGGAAAACTTGACCATTGATGAGAAGTTGGACCCATCCACTTTCTCTACTCTGCACCATGACATTACTATAATTGGACAAACTGGTGACAAAAAGCAGCCGATCGAATTTCACAATAGTCAAAAGGGTTGTGTAGATATATTAGATGAACTATCTGCTAATTACTCCTCAGCAAGAAACAGTCGGCGCTGGACACTCACATTATTTTCCTCGTTCTTGAATACAGCCGGAATGATGCCCTGGTGATATATAAAGAAGATACAATAAATCTCAATTTAAAAAGGAGTATATTTTTGAAATAACTTAGTATCCAACTGATATCAAAGTTTAGAAGTCAACGAAGACAGCCTTGTAGAATTGCAGCCAGCGGAACTTCATGAACCTACCCCAAAACGACGTAGAACAAGTAGAAGATGTTCAGAATGGCTAATTATGGGGATTTGTCGAAGATTTTGAGAGATGAATTTGCTTCTCAGACCGCTACTCTAAAGGAGGAGCTGGCGAAGGTGAGAGACGAAATTAGGCAAGTAAGATTGAACACAGGATTAAGACTGGAATCGTGTGAAGAAAGAATTTCCAAGGTGGAAAGTGAAGTTCTTAATATCAGAAGAAATTCCTTGAGAAACAACGTGATAATTTCAGGATTGAATCTGAATGATTCTGATCTACTTCATTCTGTTATTTCCCAGCTCAACTCCCTTCTAGAAATCAACTTGTCCGAGATTGAAATCAACAACATTTACAAACTAGGAAGAGACAAACCAGTTGTAAAGATAGAGTTCTTAACTTTTTTGGCCAAATCGAGACTACTCAATAATCGACGTAAGTTGAAGGGTTCTCGAATCTATATAAACGAAGATCTTTGTGAAGAGGATCGTGCTGACTTTAGATTTCTAAGACAGCAACTGAAGCTAGCCAAGGCAAAAAATTATACAGCATTCATCAGGTCGAAGTACTTATTTGTCAACGGCGAGAAATTCTCCATCGAACAACTCAAGAATCAAGTTAGTTCAGATTTTGTAACCCCAACAGAGAACGACCAAAACAACGACTCAAATCCTAAATCTGTTGAAAATCCTGAGGTGGCGACAAGTGCGCCAAATAGTCCTGCCCCTATAGCTCGGTACAAAGCAATGTTAACTGAGCACGAACATTTATCAATATTAGAGAATTCGAGGCTTAACAAGGAATTTTCTTCGATCAATCAGGTGCTTCATAAGACAAGAGATTGGGAGGAACTGGGTAGAACGAGGTCACAGTCTTCGGGAAGTATCAGGAAGCAACAGAGAACTGTCAACCTCATCACAGCTAAGACAAAGAGGGGCGATTGAGACGATTAGTTAAGTTCTAATTATTTTCCAATTTTTTATATATTTTATATTTTACATTTCTTTGATTTTTTTTGTGTTTTTCAGTAAAATTTTTTTTTTTTTGTTAATGGATCAGTTTGTGAGAGATTTTGAGGTGAAAACATACCAATCTGATTATGTGGAGCAACTAGTTGATTTAAATGGATATGGTGTAGATAAAAAGTTCAAGATAGTGCATGAAAACATCAGAAGTATAGAGAAAAATTTCGACGAGTTCAAATTGATGTTGCGAACATACCCCGGGAGTTTTCATGTAATTGTCTTGACAGAGACGTTTGTGGTTCCGGATCTGGATCTTTACGGGATCAGAGGGTACACATGTTTGTACAATAATGGCACTTACAACAGAAATGACGGGGTTATTATATATGTACGGGAAGATCTACAGCACGACCATAAGGTAGTAACTTTTGGGGAGGTAAGAGTTCTCGAGGTGAATATAGTATTGATGGAAAAGACAATAAAAGTAACGGGAATTTATCGTTCGCCTCAAGTGTGCCAAAAAAGTTTTCATGGGGATTTAATGGAATATATTGAAAACACCGGAAAATGTAATTACCATGTTATTGTGGGGGATATGAACATCAACCTTTTATCAAACAGTCAGCTTGTAGATGAATATAAGAATTTATTCAGTTCGTTTGGATATTGTTCTTATATAAATGATGTAACAAGACCATCTAGTGGTAGTTGTTTGGATCACTTTTTTCTTAGGTGTGGGAGTAACACTGTAGATGGGAGTGGTGCATTCATTGTTCGCTCGAATATAACCGATCACTATGCGATAATAATGTGTCTTGATATTGAAAATATTCATACGGAAGAAGTACATAGATATAAAACTTACATTGATTATGAAAGATTGAAAGATGATCTCAGGAAGGTAAATTGGAAAAATATGATTGAAAATAAAGATGTAAACTCTTTTGCAGAGGCTTTTATCGGTTCACTTTCCTATTTTATAGAAAAAAATACTACAAGAATAAGGCTTACATATAGAAAATCAGCAAAAAACGACTGGATAACTTCAGGCCTTTTGAAGGCTATAAATATCAAAAATAATTTATACAAAGAAACAATCAAGTACCCACACATTGCGAGATTAAAGTTACAGTATGTAAGATACCGAAATGTATTACAGAAGTTGATAAAATCTGCAAAGAAAAATCACATCAATAACTTTGTCACACAAAATACTTCGAAGGCGAAATCACTCTGGAATTATGTTAATGATCTATGCGGAAAATCTAAGCCTGAAACAAAAATAAATTCAGTTAAAAATTTGCAGGGGCAGATAATCACTTCAAAAGGAGAAATGGTGGAGGAGTTCGGGAGGTATTTCACTGAAATAGGTAAACGACTCGCAGAGAGCATAGAGCAAGTTACAGAAAAAGAGGAAGGGGAACGTTATTGTGAATGCACATTATTTCTGTTTCCGACTTCTGTAAACGAAGTGAGAGATATGATTAGAGAACTGAAAAATGGTGGAGCTCCTGGATACGATGGCATCAGAGCTGAGCTCCTGAAAAATATCCAAGATGAAATCGTAGAACCCATAATGTTGCTGGCAAACTTATGTTTTGAGACGGCTGAATTTCCTAACATCTTCAAGATCGGTGTCATCAAACCATTGTTTAAATCAGGTGACAAGGATGATATATCAAATTATAGACCAATTTGCTTAACATCTAATCTGTCTAAAATAATTGAAAAACTAATAAAAATTCGTATTGTCCACTTTTTAGAGAAGAATAAAATATTGTCCAAGTATCAGTTCGGTTTCAGCAAAGGCAAATCTACGGAAGATGCGATCAGAAGGATAGTGGAGAGAATATACGGATGGATGGATGGGAACAGTGTGGGTCTGTGCGTGTTTATAGACCTTACGAAGGCCTTCGACACCGTATCACATAAAAAGCTTCTGCGTAAACTTCACCTCAGTGGCTTTCGAGGTAAAGCATATAAATTGATGGAAAACTATTTAATTGGTAGGAGCCAATTTGTGAAAATAGAAGAGCATTCAAGTGAACAGAGAACTGTTGAATATGGTGTGCCGCAAGGGACAGTATTAGGACCCATCTTATTCATTATTTATATAAATAGCCTATTATTGATGCAAAAAAAAGGAGAGATCATTAGTTTTGCAGATGACACTGTCATAATGTATGAAGACAGTTCTTGGAAAAAGTTGAAAAAGGAGGTGGAGAGAGATCTTATCATGATAACACATTGGTTCAGGGAAAATAAATTAACAATGAATTTACAAAAAACGAAATACTTACCTTTTGCTACTTATAGTTCAGGACTTCCACATATGGGTAATTTAGAGATTGATGACCAAACTTCAATCCCTGAAGCCGAAAGCATAAAATATCTAGGTATTACAATCGACCGTCATCTAAAATGGGATAAACACATAGACAATTTAGTCACCAAACTGAGATGTTTACTTACCAGGTTTAAACATCTGAAAAGGTACCTTAATGAAACAAGCCTAATGATGGTATACTCAGCTCTATGTCAATCTCAAATAAGGTATTGTATAATTGGTTGGGGTGGAGCATACAGATGTCATATGAGGCGGGTTGAAATGATCCAGAAATGGATACTCCGTGTTATATATGGAAATCCGCTCCTGTATCTGTCAGATGATTTGTTCGCTATTTCCCAGGTTATAAACCCCCACCAACTATTTGTACTGCAGATGTTACTTGGCGTAAATACAGGAAAAACTCAACTTATACGTAATGAATATGAGTATGAAACAAGAAACAAGATCCATCAATACCTTACACCTAGAGCTGAGAAAAGAATAGGACAGAGGTGCTTCGCCTATCTAGCCCCGCGAATATATGCCTCAATTCCGATGGCTCTAAAAATGATAAAAAACCCCACTTCCAATAAAAGAACATTGAAAAATTGGGTGATTGAGAAAGGGAGACACTATTTCAATGCGATAATAAACCCCTAGTAAACATTTTTTTTTTTGAAACCAATATTGGATCACATAGTTACTTACCGGATGAGAGAACTTTCCTTTATCAACTTTTGTATTGTTGTATGCCCTTTGTATTTTTAATTCTGAATGTAAATTGATGAGAATTTGTTAGTTAATTTGAATAGTGGCTACCGTATTATATTTTTGTTTTTACTTTAAAATCATGTACAGGCTCACGCCTCTGTGATTACTGTTTATATCTTGTAGCAGTTGTAGCTTACAGAATAAACCATATTATTATTATTATTATTATTATGTCCAAAAAATAAGGACAGAAAGATGCCTGTTAACAGTGTGACACTCCACTGTGCTCAAAACACGCGGTTTTACCTGCAAAAATTGCGCTACATTCGAGGAAAATTTTTTTTTTTTGATGTGGATAGTGCTTCAATATTGATTTTATTTCATCTCCTAAGCTCTTTTTGCGAAACTGTTTTTCAGTTAGGAGCTGTACTATATAGGTTACTCAAATATTTTGCAGAATAGTAAAGGTTTTTTTTTTGAAAATCAAAAAGGATGTTTTGAGTAAAATCACTAGTATTCAGAATAACACCTATAATGACTGACCTCTTTTTCAATTGATTCTATTCTCAAGTAACTGAAAAATCAATTTCAACAGTTAATTACGGAAAATATTCAAAAACCTCAATTTTCCAGGAATTTTCTTACTGGGGCATGTCAAAATCCAGAACAATTAGCTTGCAATTTTCTAATGTTACACTAACGAAGGGTTAAGGAAGGTGGCGCTCATTTGCAACAAGCTAGCCGGTGAATGTGAAATAATAAGACGAAGACTCATGCATGATTTTGTGTTCTTTCAATTTTCATTAAATACTCCGCTTTTGATGAGAATATTTCTGAAATTGAATAATGTTTACTAATTATATTCAAGCGACAAGAAGAAGTAATTCACAGGTTTCAGATGTTATGAACTAACAAGCGCCCAAAAGTTTTCGACTTTACGTCGCTGCTTTTACATCTTTTTGAAATTCATTCTCAAGAATCGACTTCAGAACCCGCCGCGAACTCTCTTTTATGTCTTCTATCGACTGAAAACTGGTGCTTTTATATGGTAATTTGAGCTCCGAAAAGAAAAATAGTCGGCCGTATTGGAGAAATAGAGAGGTAGTAGTTCAATAAGATTTAATGGAATTTTGCCACAATGTGACTAAGGTCTCTCGAGACTAGTCGAGCTATACGGCGTTTCATGACAAATAATTGTTTAAGATGATTTAATGGTTCGTTGTGGAATACAAACAGGCATAACCTGATAAAACAGTATTCATCTTATTTAGAAGACAAACATATCGCATTGAAGGCTACAAAAGGAAATTAATAAGATAATAATAATAAGTTTTACTGATCCTTGTGGAAATTTTACGAATGTATGGGACAAATCATGCAATTAGCCTACATTGAAAGAAAAAATATTAAACTCAACGAATGGCGTCCATAAGAAACTCTTACTACAGTATACTATAGTAACAGCCAATGATTAATAAGGACTTGACTTCTATCTTCAAAAATTTTTCATTCGTTGATTTGAGTCTATTGGCCATATGGTTGTACAATTTAATTTATACCTATGTAGTTTGGTGAAGACTCACATTTAGTTGTTAAATATGTCGGAAATGCTTAATATCTGTATGTCGCGTTTCATACTCATGAAAATCAGAACATTTCCTATATCTGCTTATGTTAAGGTGGATATAATGAAGGCAATTAGGAATATTTACCCATGGAAAGTTTGAATTTAAGGCGTATGATTCGTTTCTGAGAAACAAAAATCCGTTGAGATCCCCCCGAATAATCCCAAAGAACTACAATATATGAGTGCGGACAGCTCAGTGGTAGAGTATAGGGCTCGTGACTGGAAGGTCCGGGTTCGAATCCTGTTCAGGTGGGAAAGAAATTTTCTAGTTGGACGGGTGTCGGCCACCATTTCACTGCTGAATCGAAAATGAACAGTTCTATGACCTAAAGTGACTCAAGATCGCAGTAACAGAGCCTACCGAGAACACAAATGAACTCTTAACTCGCACAAGCTGACAAAGCTTCTGAGGGATCTTCATAGAAGATCAAGGAGCAATCAGAATATCCTTACATATTATATATATATATATATATATATATATATATATATATATATATATATATATATTGTTATGGAATTATATTAATAAATTTTGTGAATGAATACTAATGAGATTACTACCCCTGTATATAGTTGCTGTATTCTATGTTTCCGGCTAGCTCTTAAGATTATAATTTTGTATAATTGAAATTAAAATATTATTAAATCTGATTTGATATTTGAGGGAGGGTTGAATTTGAATTTTCTTAAAAGGTTGAATTTTTAAATTATATTTTATGAAAGTAATTTGAAATATTATAATCAGTGATCAATAACCTAAATTCTAATTCTATGTTAACCTAACCCTATCTAAATATCCTAACGTAATTCTAATGTAAATAATGATTGCTATTTCTCAACTTCTTTGTGGAAAGATTAACAGTATTGAATTTGAATACCTTTGGTAAACAACACTTTGGAAACAACACTTCTAGAACTTTTGAAATTCACAGGCTACTTTGTTGATTTTCTTCAATATATCCAATTCGTTTGAAACTTGATTTCTATGTGATAATTTTCCATTCACATTCAGGTAATGTATTTTCTGGATTCAATTTCCATTCACAATAACCAAATAATCTTCTTTTTTTTAGATGATGATACTTTTTTGGCACTTTTTTAATTATGGACCGACAAGGATTCTACTCTGCATATAATTGGAGACTGCCGACTTTTTCTGTGTCTGCCCTATTTATAGTTTCCAAGAAAAGTTGAATTTCAAAGCTTACTAGCTTCTGTCAAAATTATATAAAAATGATGCATTTGATGATTTTACAAAATTTACAATATATCCTGGTTTGAAATTACTTTTGAAAATTAGCTTATTTTTTAAACTACATTTTGATGTACATTCTGTCAAGAAAGTACCGTGAATTATCGATTTGAATCTGGCGGGGCAATGAGGCAGGTAAAATTTTTTTTTCACCACAGTCCTTAATTACTATGCCAAGCTTGAGCGGGATCTGTCAACTAGTGTGTTTGCAACAGCTGATTAAGTCAGTCGATGTCAGAGTGCGTGCCGATTTTTACTATGGGTGATTACGTTGAGCAAAGAATTTGTTTAAAGTTTTGTGTTGCGAATGAATTTTCGTGTGCCGATGCATTGAAAATGTTGCAAAAGGCTTTTGGTGATAATGCTCTATCGAAAACTCGTGCATATCAGTGGTACAGAGCCTTCAAGGACGGTCGTGAAGTGGTCGCCCATCGACGGCTTCGATCGAAGATAACGTCGATAAAATTAAGGAAAGGGTGCTGGAAAACCGTCGTACCAGCTTGAGAGAGATAGCACATGATCTTAAGATATCCCACGAGTCCGCACGTACGATTTTGATTGATATTTTGGGCATGAGAAAGGTGGCCGCACGACTCGTACCGAAAGACCTGAATTTTCTTCAAAAACGTCATCGCGAACAGGTTGCTTCAGACATGCTGGATCGCTGTAATTCCGATTCTACATTCATGGAACGCATTATAACTGGTGATGAGACCTGGGTCTACGAGTACGATATGCAAACAAGCCAGCAATCATCGGAATGGGTGGCAAAAAATGAGCCGAAACCGAAAAAACCACGCCAAAGCCGCTCGAAAATGAAGGTGATGCTCATTGTTTTCTTCGATATCCGTGGCGTGGTGCACTACGAATTCGTTCCAGAGGGTCAGACGGTAAACAAGGAGTATTACCTAGGCGTTACCTAATATTACCTAGGCGTTATGAAACGTTTGCGTGAGCGTATCCGTAAGAAGCAGCCAAATTTGTGGGCGAACAACTCATGGATTTTGCATGATGATAACGCGCCTTCTCACCGAGCTACGATTGTGACTGACTTTCTCGCCAAAAACTCAACAAACGTGCTTCAGCAACCACCGTATTCGCCGGATTTGGCTCCCTGCGACTTTTTCCTCTTTTCAAAACTAAAATTGCCCCTTCGTGGCACCCGTTTTGAGTCGATTGAAGCCATAAAACAAAATTCGGCGCGAGAGCTAAAGTCCATCCCGGAAAGCGCCTATAAAAAATGTTTCGATAATTGGAAGTGCCGTTGGCATAGATGTATTGGAGCAAATGGAGCCTATTTTGAAGGCGACCCAATAAATTTTGACGATTAAATGTAAAAATGTTGTTTTAATTGAAAATTTCCGGTACTTTCTTGACAGAGTAGTATATATATATATATATATATATATATATATATATATATATATATATATATATGTAAATATATCTTAAATGATAATATACTTAACTGTTCTGAATGCTTCCCAACTTTCCAAGAGGAAGACAACTCCTGAGACGTGATAAAGCATAATAAGCTTTGTTGAGCTTTACACAAACTTGTTCACTGTGAAGACGTCACCTCATGATAAGAGGTCCAACACTGGGATTTTCTTGGTTCTAAAATCTAAATATAACTAACTAGGCAGATTGGGAATAAGGGCGTTTATGAAGCACCAATCAACGTACCACTGCTTCACTAAGTAACTTCAGTTCTTCCCTACTCTTAGTTCTAATCACGATAGAAGTATCATCGGCGAACATAATCAATATACAGGCCAACACATATGCAGGCAGATCATTGAAAGAGTGTAAAAACAGAAGTGGGCCTAGGACGGATCCTTGAGCAACACCCAAGTTGTTGCTGAACTTGGTTGGTGAGTTGTCGAAGAGTCTTACATATATTCTGCGGTCTGATAGAAAACTCTTAGTCCAATCCAGGAGCACGCAATTGAATCCCATCTGGTACATCTTAACCAAAATGAATCTACGCTGAAGATGTCAAACGCTCGCGACAGATAAAAGATATACCTGCCACGTAGTCACCGAAATCGAAGAATTAACAACTGACGGTATGGGTAGACCTACCGAGCCTGAAGCCTGTTGATGGCTGGAAAATATGGAATGCTTGGTCAAATAATTGTACATGCCATTATATATAATCCACTCCAAAATTTTAGATAGCTGGCTCAATATGGAGATAGGTCGATAACTAGTTATATCGTAGACGTCGCCTTTTTTATGAACCGGTATGATTGCCAACTTGAGCACAGTTGGGAAATTATTATTATAATACTATTATTCCGATAACTTCTGATGACGTTCGTATATCTGTTGGTTTATTTATTCCATTTGACATTATATATTGTGTTTTGATTATATACGTCTATTAAACGTAAGAGGTGCTTATTTTAGACATTAATTTAATTCTAAAAGTTTTTTGAATAAAATTTTTTTGAAATTAAAATTGTAGAAAACATATTTAGTTTGTTTTGATATTCAAATTTTGTTATATTTCTTTTATCAAGTAAAAAGCCTTTTTCTATTTTATTTTGTATATAATATATAATTATATTTTGGCTTCAATAAATCGCATTATGGAATTTCAATGAATTTAAATAACCTTAAAATTAACTTACACTGTTCTGTGATTTTGTTAGAAAACAGATCAATCTTGAATTCTAAAGTTGGTCTGTTTTCGAAGCATTCATTCTTAGCGCGTGTGCGTTGTGATATAGAAGAAGTTTTTTGATTTTGATATTTGGAATATTATCTAGGACAGATGAAGGGATTACTTAGAATTATATTTGTTTTTTGAAGATATAGTGCATGTTTTGAGAGATTTCTGAATTAACTTATTCGAATATTTAAATATATTAAATATTTCAAATAATTTATATTCTTTGAGAGGTCCTCAAGGTGTGTTCATGTTTTTAAAAGGCAAGTGGTGTTCTTAAAGGTAAGATCAGAAACAAAATTTTGTCTCCTTTAAATATTTATTTATTAATTTTAATGACTTTCGTATATCTGTTGATTATATATTGAGTTTTGATAATATACGTCTATTAAACGTAAGCGGTGCTTGTTTCAGACATTAATTTAATTCTAAAAGTTTTTTGAATAAAATTTTTTTGAAATTAAAATTGTAGAAGACTAACATATTTAATTTGTTTTGATATTCAAATTTTGCTATATTTCATCTATCAAGTAAAAAGCTTTTTTCTATTTCATAATTAGATACACCCATATATTAATATTTCACCACATTTATTAGTACTAGATTTTTTTCAGTTTTGTTTTTAGAAATTTTTCAATTTTTATGTGAAAACATAGTTGAATTGACGATTCAAAACCACTATTCTAAAATTCAACCGACTATAAATAAACGAAAAATACAATCCCAACTAAGCTGTATTATGTTTGAAAGACTTGCATTCGAGGGATATATCCGGGCAACTTATCAACATCTCTTAAAAGGTCTAAAATGTAATCTATACGTAAGAGAAAAATGATTGACCATATCGTAGTTATGTTCTATGAGATGTACATTTCTACTAAGAGTTAGTTTCTTACATTTCTAGTAGTTCATATAGATACCACTTTCTGTACAATAATTCAAAAATCTATCGATGTCCCACTGAATCAAAGCTCACTCTTTCAGACCATTAACGCCTCTGAAAATTAAAGATTGTTGGCATGCAGTAAAAAAGATGCAATTTTTAAAACTTGCTAATATACCGTTTAGGTGTAAAATGAAGAATAGTGGTCTTAGGAGTGAACTCTGAGGCAGGCCTGTAACCAATGTTGTAACCAATGTAGATCTTCTATTTATATAAGAGGAGATCCACCTCAACAAATCGCTGCATATACCCATCTCAACGAGCTTCGGAGCAATATTTTATGACTCATCTTATCGAAATCCAACTTGAAGTCGGTACAGATTGCAATAACTTCAGTTAGTTAGTCTATATGTTATTGAAAATACTCAACAAAATTAAACAGACCAGTTCTTGAATTTTTTCTTCACGAAAACCGTGTTGTTGTTTTATTCTGATATTCTCAATATGATATAAATTATATTTATAAAGTAACGATTCGTGCATCTTCCACATTATGCTATTTGGCCCATAATTTTCAAAATTATGTTCTGCAGTGATCGGTGAGAACTTCCACTGTTCTGGGAATGTTGTAACACTCAGTAAAAATGTAGAGTAAAGGAACGCCAAAAATTCGGCTCAGCAATGTTGTTCAAACCAGTACCCTTAGAGCATTTTAATGATTCTAATGCAGCTGTTATTTCATCCAATTCAAAAACACTACCCGGAATATAATTACTATTAAATGAATTCTCAATGTATTCTGGGGTTTAGTTATATTGACTCTCAGGTACATAGACTTTCCGAAAAAAATTAGAAAAATGCTCAAATATGTCTTTCGATTTACTACTTATTTCCTGCTCGATACTCATCTCTATAGAAAAACGAAAATGCTTTTTCCTAGGCGCAAAATTTTTTTTGAAAAATAAGCAACCTTATTCTCTATTTTATCTGAATAATTATTGTGAGGCCAAAATATATACCTTTTACACAGCAATCGCAAATTTTTTAAGAAATTAAAAGCATTCAAGTTATGCTTTTTTTTCCACTTATTATCAATTTTTTGTTCCGCTTTCATTAAATTCGTGGTTTTCATGAAAAAGTGTTTTAGGAATATTCTCCTTTATTCATTTTTGTTACAACTTGATGAAACTTACTTGCCCTCAAATCAGCATAATCACCCTGAAGAATTTGAACCTAATATTGAATTAATAACAAATTATACTAAGTATTTCAGATGAATGAATAAAAGTCAAATCACAGTAGAAATGATGTATTCATATAGAATTAACGTAAACTTTGCTTTTTCAGGAGACACATTTCTATGTATATTCTAACATCGGTTGTTATTTTCCTACAGAGAAGTTGACAATGAGGAAGATTGGTCGATTGTAAGTTATTTGTGAGCTTTGAGTGCCTTGTGTAAAGGTGAAAATTTTCCTACTATATTCATTGGGTTTCTTCCAAATAGAATAGAAATAAAAGGTTCAAATAAAAAAATGGAAAATTTTCTTCTTATCTCTTTGAGAGAAACATTTATTAAATACCCTAGTTCGTTCCTTCGTAACTTAATGAGGGGTAGCGATCCCTTTGTCTTATACAATTGAAAGAAAATATCAATTTAAACAGATTATGACGCATTCAAGAATGGCACTCACGGATAAAATCCATTTTGCTCAACGTTTTCTTTTCAATATCGAGTATTGCTTCTTTCATGGACACTTTTTCACCCAATGATGCGTGTTGAAAGACACTGACACTCAGCAACTGAAGCAATAAGTTGCTTGACATATCCTGATAGATTGTTTCGCCTGAATATTTTTAATTTGTGAATCCGAGGAGATAAGTAATTCTGTCTGGTTGGTTTGGCCGGACGGCAGTCCGTAAACTCGCTAAATTTCGAACGGAAAGACCTAAAGCCTTTAAACCCTCAGCAAGCTTTGGCGTCTGAGTGCTGTGAAAGAGTCCGTTAATGGGCACAATCAGTTCGAAAGTTTCGCAGTTATTCACGATTGAAAATTTTCAAATTTTTCCAATATTCTTGAAACTACAGATTCGATCGATATAAAATTTGGCATTTAAAGGCACATAGTTTTGTTGAATTTTGTGATAAGAGTTCAAAAAAAATTTTGAGCAGAACAGCGTTGAGCGTTATGTTAAACACTAAAACTTTTGAACGGTGAAAACAGAGATTCCAAAGACTTGCGATAGGTTTGGGGTCTAAATATAACAATTGAGTTTATTATTGCGTAAAATCAGTTGAATAGTTCAGCAGTTATTCAACCTTGAAATTTTCCAAAAAACTGTTTTGAATAGTTTCCGAACTATTGATCTGATTGATCTGAAATTTGGGACATAGAATTTCACATGTTTCTGTAAAATTTTACGAGGATTCTATGATTCGACCATTTGAAACCAAGACAAAAACTTTGTGAGCGAAGCAGCGATGCATAATTCGAAGCAAGAGTCTCATGATGGAATTCAAACTTGGCATTTAAATGTAAAATTACGATTAAAAGGCTAGAACAAAATTTCGTGAATATCTTATTATTAGTAGACTAAGAAAAAATCATTTTCTGAGGATGGTAGGTGAAACGAACTAGAGCGCAAAAGCTCCTGATTTCACGTCAGTGCTTTTCACCAACTTCTTAAATTCACATGATTCTGTGAAAAAATATTCAGTGTAATTTTTATTCACTTCACTCAAGCATAAATATAATTTTTTTTGCTAAGAATTAGATCATGAACTGAATGAGGATGCCGGATAAACTTCTTCAGTTCAAGGGTATGAGGTAGTGATTATTCAATAACAAAACTTTGCTCAATAGTATTTGTGACGAGTACCTTTTTTCTAAATAGCGCGGCAAATTTTCCCAACATTTTCGCCACATGAAGTATTCAATAGAATCGGTCTTCACTCGATGGAAATCCATTTGAAATGATATTGTACGTTTTCCTAATTTCGGTTGACATTATAATATGATAATTGCTACAGCAGTTGCATCTACAGATTTTTATGATTTGAATGATCAAAGTTTTTTCGGAAATGAATTAATCTTTTACTGTTGAAGTATGTAATTCAAATGGGGTGATGGTTCACGATGAATCGACTCAACAGAAGTTATTTAAAAGTATCGAGTTGATCACCTCTGTTTATTAATTGAGTTTATTTTGTTTGTTTAATTCTATTTATGTTTATTCATTGAGTTTATTTTGTTTATTTAATTGTACTACTTTAAAACAGACTAGGAAAAAACTTTTATTTTGAACATGGAAAATTTTGCAGTTACGATCTGTTTGGGAATCTAATCTAATATGAAGTATATTTCTGCTCTCCGTGCAATTTAGATTTGGTATCAGAATTCTCGCCCCTCCATCGGAGAAGAATAGTAATTAAGAAGTCTTCGCATCTAACACATATCGTATATCGCATCTGTTACTAACAACCTCCAATTAAATCACTGCTATTATTTCACTCAGTGTTAATTCCAGCTATATTACTTTACTGATAGTGGCAATTTAGATAAAATTTGTTTTAGACACATTGAATATGAGTACATTGCCAATTCTTCTGGAAGAATTCTCCCTCATCCTCATATGGTAGATCTACCCTGCATTGAAGGTTAGTTTTCTGATGCCATCGAAATGTTAACACCCATGTTAATACAGTCCATTTTATTCTTACTAATTCTGAATTATCGTTTCCTCAATACGGTCAAAGTCTTGTTCTGCTTCTGAAAAATGGTTTGAATTTGTGAAATTATTTTTTCCGTTCAGAAAACTCTTCGAAGGTTCCTGAATTCTTTTCAGAAAATTTCACCCATCTGTTCTATGTGAAAAAAATTAATATATTTCCAATGAATCAGGACTCCATAGGTTAATTTATTGATTGCCGGAGAAGACTAGTAAAATTTTACAAAAAAGTAATCAAGGACATTGAAAAAAATTTCCCAATGAAAAAAATTATTCCACTCAACTAAATAAATTGGGCTGATCTGTACCAAAAATCAATAACAAGGAGTATGAGCTACGGTAATAGGAAGTTCTTGAAATCGATACAGTGTAACATACATCTGTATAATAATTCTAGACTCAAACAAACTCGACAAGGTTTTGTTGATCCTAGAGGAAAATTGCAGACATGTGCGGTTTAAACTGATTGGTTTTCGTCAGGGCACAATATATGCTAGCGACTTGAAATTTGTAAGGTATCTACATTCGCTGTACACAGAAACACTTAGTTATTGAAAATGCATTAGCGCCATCTAGAGTATTCAAAATACAAACAAGACGTATCTTTGCGAGTTAATTCAATTAAAGAAAGAAATGTATTCTCGATATCTTCACGTTACTAACGCAGAAAAAACTTTCCTCATGCTCTAACCAGACCATAATTTGCCGTAATGCTCATAATTGTCATATTATTATTCAAATTAATTAATTCGGCTGATCTGTACTAAAAATCATTAATAAGGAGTATGAGCTGTGGTGATAGAAATGTCTATTAATCGAGACAGTGTACATCTTTATAACAATTCTATACTCAAACAAACTCGACCAAATTTTGTTGATCACAGAGGCAAATTGCAAGAATTCTCTACTTGAATTAACTCACTAAGGTATGTATTGTATGTATTTTGCATACTCTAGATGGCGCTAGTGCATTATTAATACCTTAGTGCCTCTGTGTATAGCGAATATAATTAGTTGACACATTTGGAGTTGCTAGCATACATTGAAACGTGCGTATGTCTGCAATTTGCCTTTGTGATCCACAAAACCTTGTGGAGTTTGTTTGAGTATAGAATTTTTTTACAGATGTATGTTATACTGTCTCGTTTCTGGAATTTTCTATTACCATAGCTCATACACCTTATTGATAATTTTTGGTACAGATCAGCTGAATTAATTTATTGGAATATGAATTTGCTAACTAAGAGCATTACGGCAAATTATAGTCTGATTTGGGCATAAAGAAAGATTTTTTTCGCGTTAGTAACGTGAAAATATCGAGAAATCATTTCGTTACTTGAATTAATTCACAAAGATATGTATTCTATGTATTTTGAATACTTAAGATGGCGCTAGTCTTTTATTAATAGCTTAGTATCTCTGTGTATAGCGAATATAGAGACTTGATTTGGAGTCACTAGCATACATAGCACTGACCAAAACCAATCAGTCTGAAACATGCGCATGTTTGCAATTCGCCTCTTTGATCAACAAACCTTGTCGAGTTTGTTTGAGTATAGAATTGTTATACAGATGTTTGTTACACTGTCTAGATTTCTAGAACTTTCTATTACCATATCCCATACTCTTTATTAATGATTGTTCCACTTATTTGAATCATTCATCAAAAGTATCATGTAAAAGAGCAAGTAAATCCTAATTATTGAATGAAATTTGCAAAAACTCCTCAAATAAATTGAGTGCTTCCATGAGTATCCTGAAATTTTCGTCGATTTGTTCAAGATATTCATGAGTTATTATACTCATGAGAGTAATTTATGAGAAAATATTAATATAAAATAATGAGAAGAGGGTGTTTACTTGGTAAAAGGATTATTAGAAGATTTAAATATCGAAACAAACTTATTGTGTTAGCCTACTATAAATTTCAATTTCAAAAATTTTATTCAAAAACTTTTAGAATAAAATTAACTTCTTATGAGCACTGCTCATATTCAATAGACATATAAAATCAAAACTCATTATATAATTTCAAATGGAATACAAAAAATCCAATAAATATGTCAATTAAAATTAATATATAAATATTTGAGGGAGACAAAATTTTGTTTCTGATAATATATTTATTGAAAATAAATCTTTTTCAAAAATGCAAAACATAATTTTAAGAACTTCTCCGTACTAATTTATTTGAAATATTTAATATATCTGAATATTTATTTAATTTTCATAAAAATATGATCAGAAACAAAATTTTGTTCCCTTCAATTATTTATTTATTAATTCTAATTGACAACTTATATTTGTTGAATTTTCTTTATTCCATTTTTTATTATATAATGAGTTTTGATTTTATCTGTCTATTGTATTTAAGCAGTTTTTATAAGACGTTAGTTTAATTCTAGAAGTTTTTGAATAAAATTTTTGAAATTAAAACTTATAGGAGGCTAACAGAATAAATCTGTTTTGATATTTAAATTTCAAAATATTACTAATTTTATGATACGGTGTTTTGAATTTGTTTGCAATTATTGTGGTATGTTTTTGATTTCAATGTTTATATGTTAACTTTAATTTTATGTTATGAGAATATATAAGTTCATAGAGAGAATAAGCAAAAAAATCGATTTCTTGGATGAAATAGTCAATATAGCTTTCAATTGCATATGCTACGACAGTAGTAGAATATAATT
This sequence comes from Megalocaria dilatata, assembly GCA_034642435.1. Classification (NCBI taxonomy): domain Eukaryota; kingdom Metazoa; phylum Arthropoda; class Insecta; order Coleoptera; family Coccinellidae; genus Megalocaria; species Megalocaria dilatata. Next base: position 73,280,033 of record CM067856.1, on the reverse strand, counting down.
TATCAGATTGTGGAGGAACTTGAAGAAAGCATGATCCTAGCTGTTAGATTTCCTGCATTTCGTTGCGCTTTTCCTTAGGACCTATATATATGAAATTTTAAATTCTGTTTCAAATAAAATCGGGATTTTCTGGTTTGTATAATTTCTAAAATATGAGATAATGGATTTTTTTTCTGTTCGTTTCAAAGTTGACGGCATATTTTTCGGCCTGCTCAAGTGTAACTATTGATTTTTTCAGAATCTCCATCTTCCTTTCATCAACTGAAAGAAGAGAGGCATCATCTGTGTAGAATTTCAAGGCACTCGATCAGATATTTCTGAGGCTTCCCCTGCATAAAGTAAATATATCAATATTTAACGGGAAACCTAATAAAGCTTCAATTTCTTTTGAAATTACTTATGAATAGAAATTTCCCATTTCCTCTTTACCTAGTCATCAAATGTCTGAAGAAGGGATCTAATCCTTATTATGAATGCAAATTCTATTCGCGACGAAAATTATTAGCCGAGTGCAGCCACTTACTAGTTACTCGCTACCTTCCACTCATGTTTACAAGTTAATCCTTGACTAAGGCACCAGTTCTGACATGGACTTGTAGTGTGGTAAACTCCATGTTATACAAAATAATTAATTCGACTTCAGAATATCTCTCAAACTTCAGAATCCTCTCCGGTTCCTCCAGAACTTGAAAGAAGCATTGTAGGCGCATGGTAAAGCCGACTCCCTAGCGAGTATTAAAAACATATATGTGGAGATAATTTCGATTTGAATGTTTTCGTGGTACCACGTTGAAAATAATCGTATTTTTACTTTCAGAATGAGCTGAAAGTTCAATAATTTCAGTGCGATATTAGGGTTGCATGAATAAATACAGTTTTAGATTTTTTCCTAATCTACATACCTTTATGATCATTAGATAAATGAGCTCTAGAAATGGTAATTCGATGAGTTATGGCGAAAAAAATTTGACTGAATTCATTTGTGCTCTTCTATGTTTACAGTCTAACTACGAGTGAGTATATTGTAGCGAACAACTTCTTCGCTCCTCGTCCCGAAACCTGCCTTGCTCTATCGTAGTTTGACCGGCGTACCGATAGAGGACCCGACCAGTCATAAGAATCGTGACTAACCTTCCCGCCAGGTTCAAATAGAGTAAGACACTGCGTTTGAAAATCAGCGTTCCAAGCGGACGCATGGTCACCGGCGTCACAGGCAGAGCCTGCGCATCAAGCCTGTCTGACGAGTTTCAGATGCGCATGCTCGGAAACGAAACGCCGTCTCCCTAACTAAGAGGTGGAATGTCCCTCGCAACATCCACATTCACCCAAGAGTTTCAATATAAACTACAAACAATTGTAATTTCTTTCATACTTGCAGAAAAATTTACTTCTGTTCCATGAAACCAACCAACTTAGATTCGATGCAAGAATTGTTTCACAGACTTACTCGTATGTTGTGAAGAGGTGGTAGTAATTCGATAAAAGCTACTTAACTGACCACAAGTTGCTGCATTACAGAACAGATTAGAAGTAAACACGTATATAAGGTTACAGTTTTCACTCAAAGAAAAAACAAAACCAACTACCGCTCTCTGTGGAATACTAGAGTGAACATAAACTAAAGAGACATCAAGATCAGTAAGTTGTCATTCTGTTCTGTAAAGAACTTTGACATTAGCAATAACCGTTCCTCAATTCTTTGAGAGGATTCAAAATGAATGTCATCGAATATTTTTTGAGGCTCTAGTTTTCATAAAGCTTTGAAAGAACCTCAACAGTGTTGTAACGACGTGCTCTCCATAATAAATAGTATATGCCCTATTGTATATATCATAGTATACTGACTATAACTGCAATTGACGGAGATACCGATTTTAATAAATTTCAAAGAAGCTCGGTTGTTTGGCTATAATAACATAATCGAAATCAATTTTTGCTTGATAAGAACAGATCTAACTCAATAACTCTCTTGATAAATGGTATCACTGTTGAAAATTAGGACGTTTCTTGCAATTGCATGCTTTGAAAAATAGCCAATATGTTCAGAAAGATGGGTTTCAATTATAAATAGGATTTGAAAATTAAACAGAATAATTCTTTGAAACTTTTACAGAATTCAATGAAAAACCTTGTATATAAATTTTTTTGGTATTAAATCAAAATATAGTAGAAGCACTGTTGCTCTTTGGGCAGGCATTTGAAATTGACGAACATCGTGAAACTCAAAACAAAAACACAAAGGAAACAGCCGATATAGTTGTATCAAATGAATCTTAGGAATAACAAACTCTATATAAAAATGCATGCCACATGAATTCAAATAAATTTTCGAGAAATATAATGGCATATTCTTCAGAACAGCGTTTTAAATTCCCGTCCTTTATCGTCAATCGAATCTGATCAATAAAATTCTGAATCTATTTTTATTTCATATATAATATTTTTTTACACCTGCACACATCTTTTGATATGACTGGACAATGCCATTTCTTCTTTATGTATGTCTGTGAACGATTATAATGGTTATCCATTTCGTGGTCTGCATTTCACAGCTCAGTTTCAATCACATTTTTCGAACATATGATCCGAAGCCTCATATGTTTAGCTCAAGGTAAGCCATTTAACAATATTGATGGTTCATCTAATGCTGAAAGTGCAAAAATTGTGAAATCTTACTACAAAATCAATGATTCTGTAGTAAGTACGTTTCGTGCATTACAGGCAGATTATGGTCGACATAATCATCCATCTAAGCATACAGTTGGTAACACAGTGAAAAAATTCGAAGAGGCTGGATTTGTTGCCGATGTCTTAGGGCCCATGCATCATCGAAATACCTTAGACACGCGCCCCATGACATAGTAGCTTTACGCGTTCGGGCGCTTGTCTTGACTAAAATCCTAGTTTTATCCCGGTGAAATGAAGGATTAAGTCTTGATTCCTAAAACAGTGTCACTCGCGCCAGTCACTAGACCCGTGTGGTGGAAGTTCGAACCCTATTGCAGTGAATCTCTGATTTTTTCTGTCCAATGGCCGAGTGCGTTATGGTAACTCGGGAGGCTGGAATTCCTCGAGAAGTATTCTTAAGACCTGGTCACCCAATTGGTGTTGGACTCGAGGGGGCAGTAATTGAACTAGAAGGGTATTCCATCTGTATGTTCGCAGAAATTCATGTTCAGGATATCTCGAGAGGTGCTTCAGGATTTGACGGGACTTGACGGTTCGACCGGCCTCGTTCTGAATCAGAATCGATTGCAAGACGTTTCTGGAGATTGTGGATCTCGATGATACAGCTAGACCGTTGGTGCTTGAAGCCAGGATCAATTGAAAGACTTCACAAGGGTTCGTGGGTCTTGACGTACATGCCGGATTGACGATTCTCGTACCAGGATGAATTGAGGCATCAATCTTAAGACTATCTTGGTTCATGGGACTGCGTTGGGGTTGGTGGATAAGAAGCCCCTTCGGCGTGTGATGAGTTGCGTCCCAAACAACTAGAGTACAGACACTGCAGAGCCAGTAGAGGTTGGATAGTGCTCCGCTGCTAGCACTCAGGGTGTAGGTTTTCGCACTGAAGCTGAAACTGGAAGCTTGGTGGGTTCAATTCTCCGGAGTGGTTCTCGCTAATTCGAGATGGCAAGGGATATCCTTATCACACTATCTGTTTCTTGGGCGGATTGTGGAGACTGCTGAGTAGTCACCTGGTGAAACAGCTATCCTCACATGCCAATAATCTAACCGATAGAATTCATGAATCATTAGGCTATTCACGATCTAAAATCAACATCCGTCTAGTTACTGGTGAGATATTCTCCGAAATGTAACGGCGAATCATCGAAAATTACCTATCAAGGATCGAGTCCTGTAAGAGATCATGCGGAAGACATTTAAATGATGTTGTGTTCCACACATAATCACAAGGTCCAAGCATTATATTGAAATAAAATTTGGTCCATGTTCTAAATGTAAGAAAGAGTATTTTATTCACGTTTACTTTCGGAAGCACAAAATGGATAACCCTGTATAATCGGACAAATGTTTTAGGTTAGCCCTCAAATATTCATTTCGCTTCTAATTTTGAATCTTTTAAGTTTATGTGGTCGAAAAGTGTACGATACATGAGTATTTTAATTGATTGTTTCATTTATTATTCAAAATTCAACCGACGATGACCGATGGGAGTTTCATGTCCAGTTCTAAGAATATGCAATATTTTTTTAAATTATTATAAAATTGGTTATTCAACATTTGAAACAGTTATATAGACTAAAGTGTGCTAGGTAATTTCGGTCAATATTTATAGATTCCTTGATGTTTTTGAGAATGGTGTGATATTTAAGAATTCTCCAAGTGAACTTAAAGTGAAACAGACAGTTTGATCCATTTTTATTTGGCAAATTTTCAGAAAATCTAACTGTTCCGCAGTTATTCAAGGTTAAATTTTTTTCCTGCTTCATGAAATATTTTCGTGGCTTCAGATCCGACCGATATGCAATTTAGTGTTTAGTGGTACCCTGATAACGCGCATATTTTGCTGAATTTTGTGGGAATCCTATAATCAGATAATCGTAAAACAAAAGTCTGCATTTTTTGATTGTCTGGGTCTTCACTTGACGGAAATTCATTTTCAATATAAGAAAAACAAATGTTGACTTCCGCTGTTTTATTGATTTACACGACAATTGTTTCGTCATACCATGACTTCATCAGGTAAGTATTTAAACTGAGGTATACAATGCAAAACATAACCTCAAATACACAGCTCTGGTACAAAAAATAGAAATAGACAACTTTGTTCATTTTTAGAATCTATAAATAAATTATATCCAACAATTGTATCCACACGGGAAGATGAAGTCAATAATAGCGTCAATTTCTTAGATTTAAAAATCACCAAAATTAATAATAGACACGCCTTTTCCATATACGGAAAACCTACACATACAGATGGTACGATTCATTATACTTCAAACCATCCATTTTCACAAAAATTGTCAGCTTATAATAGTATGCTTTATAGATTGGTTAACATACCCATGACGAAAGAAAATTTTGACAAAGAGTATAAAACCATTCAAAAAATAGCTTTCAATAATGATTTTAATCCGTTAATTGTAGATAATTTACTTGATAAAATAAATTACAAGAAAGCAATATCACTTGTATATCCAAAATTTCAAAATTCAAACGAAACAAAATTTATTTCATTAACTTACATAGGCCAAAAATCTGAAGATTGCTAGATATTTAAATAAAAAAGAAAAACATCTCCTTTCAAACCATTAATTCTTTAGGCAGCTTAATGAAAAACAATAAAAACGTCATTCCTAAAAACAAAAAATCAGGAGTTTACAAGTTAACATGTAGTGATTGCCCATGTGTATATGTGGGATAGACAGGCCGTTTATTCACACAAGGATACGAGAACATGAAAAATGTTATATTAATAATAAACTAAATTCAACTTATGCCAACCTTTTGTTGGAGACTGGTCATAATTTTAATATGAACTATGAAATATTACATATCAACAACTACAATTGACAATTAACAATTACTTGATAAAATAAATTACAAGAAACCAATATCACATGTATATCCAAAATTTCAACATTCAAACGAAACCAAATTTATTTCATCAACTTACATAGGCCAAAAATCTGAAAAGATTGATAGATATTTAAAGAAAAAAGAAATATATAACATCTCTTTTAAAACCACTAATTCTTTAGGCAGCTTAATAAAAAATAATAAAGACGTCATTCCTAAAAACAAAAAATCAGGAGTTTACAAGTTAACAAGTAGTGATTGCCCATGTGTATATGTGGGACAGACAGGCCGTTCATTCCAAACAAGGATACGAGAACATGAAAAATGTTATATTAATAATAAACCGAAATCAACTTATGCCAACCAATTGTTAGAGACTGGTCATAATTTTAATATGAACTATGAAATATTACATATCGAAAACAAAAGTCAGAAAATAAATCTGTTAGAAACTTTTGAAATCAATATATATAATAAAAGACAAATTTTATTGAATGATCAAATAGATTTAAACAGATCCCCCTACTCAATATTTTTCATTAATTGTAAACCATCTCTTTCCACCCCTCTATTTTTTGTACCAGAGCTGTGTATTTAAGCTCATGTTTTGCATTGGATTCCTCAGTTTGAATACTCACCTGATGGTATGACGAAACAATTGTCGTGTAAATCAATAAAATAGCGGAAGTTAACATTTGCTTGTCTTATACATTCTGTCAAGAAAGTACCGGGAATTATCAATTTAAATCTGGCGGGGCAATGAGGCAGGTAAAATTTTTTTTTTCTAGGTTGGTACCACTGTCCTTAATTACTATGCCAAGCTTGAGCGAGATCTGTCAACTAGTGTGTTTGCAACAGCTGATTAAGTCAGTCGATGTCAGAGTGCGTGCCGATTTTTACTATGGGTGATTACGTTGAGCAAAGAATTTGTTTAAAGTTTTGTATTGCAAATGAATTTTCGTGTGCCGATGCATTGAAAATGTTGCAAAAGGCCTTTGGTGATAATGATCTATCGAAAACTCGTGCATATCAGTGGTACAGAGCCTTCAAGGACGGTCGTGAAGTGGTCGCCCATCGACGGCTTCGATCGAAGATAACGTCGATAAAATTAAGGAGAGGGTGCTAGAAAACCGTCGTACCAGCTTGAGAGAGATAGCACATGATCTTAAGATATCCCACGAGTCCGCACGTGCGATTTTGATTGATATTTTGGGCATGAGAAAGGTGGCCGCACAACTCGTACCGAAAGACCTGAATTTTCTTCAAAAACGTCATCGCGAACAGGTTACTTCAGACATGCTGGATCGCTGTAATTCCGATTCTACATTCATGGAACGCATTATAACTGGTGATGAGACCTGGGTCTACGAGTACGATATGCAAACAAGCCAGCAATCATCGGAATGGGTGGCAAAAAATGAGCCGAAACCGAAAAAACCACGCCAAAGCCGCTCGAAAATGAAGGTGATGCTCATTGTTTTCTTCGATATCCGTGGCGTGGTGCACTACGAATTCGTTCCAGAGGGTCAGACGGTAAACAAGGAGTATTACCTAGGCGTTATGAAACGTTTGCGTGAGCGTATCCGTAAGAAGCGGCCAAATTTGTGGGCGAACAACTCATGGATTTTGCATGACGATAACGCGCCTTCTCACCGAGCTACGATTGTGACTGATTTTCTCGCCAAAAACTCAACAAACGTGCTTCAGCAACCACCGTATTCGCCGGATTTGGCTCCCTGCGACTTTTTCCTCTTCCCAAAATTAAATGGCCCCTTCGTGGCACCCGTTTTGAGTCGATTGAAGCCATAAAACAAAATTTGGCGCGAGAGCTAAAGTCTATCCCGGAAAGCGCCTATAAAAAATGTTTCGATAATTGGAAGTGCCGTTGGCATAGATTTACTGGAGCAAATAGAGCCTATTTTGAAGGCGACCCAATAAATTTTGACGATTAAATGTAAAAATGTTGTTTTAATTGAAAATTCCCGGTACTTTCTTGACAGAGTAGAATTAAAAGTCTGCATTGTTGAGTTGAGCGCTATCGGAACTAAAGCAAACAGTCCTACTACGGAGTTCGAATTTAACACGTGGATGTCGAATAAAATTAGAAGGATAGTGCAAAACTTCATAAGGATTGTGAGTCATATGAAAAAGTGCCTTAAAATCCTAACCTCACTTCAGTTAATTTCTAGAGTCTTTTAATTTCTAACAAATACTACAGAAATTATAATATTATGTTTTGGTTAAAATTGAAAAATATAGGATACCGCAAACTCAAGTCTTGAATGAGATTATGAAGGCTTGTTTTCGAGAGAACTTCCAGTATGATTTAGTTCAATTGAATTAAACTGTTCATCAAATTTGATCATCAAGCTTTCAGTGTAGACATAAGGAATATTTGGAAATGGTTCTTTATTCAATTCTCTGAAATTTTTCAGTATTTATAATTTGTCCACAATTCAAAGAGCTGATGAATTATCCTATCGCAGATAGATTTTTACATGTCATATTATATGACCCTTGATTTACAAAACAAATTTAACTGTTTCCAATTTTTTGTACAAACTTTTTTTACCGAAAAGCAGAGTAAATATTTTATATCAGCAGGGGTATAAATAAGTACGTGCAGTTATTTTTGAAAATGTAATTTTTATTCTGAAGAATTTAAAGTACTGAAAGAACTTTTTACCATCTTTCTGGCAACTGATGGATCCCATCGCGAAAAAAGGCTGGCTCTTTAACTGCTATCCATGCATCGATCCATTTTTTGAGTTTATCGTAATTGGAGAAGTGCTGGTCAGCCAGACCATGTTGCATCGATCGGAAAAGATGGTAGTCGGAATATCTGGCCGTACAGTAGGTGAGGTAGGTCTGTCCTATATATTTATAACTGCACGTCGAACAGATATTTCATAAACTCCCGATTTATGCATGTTTGTAGTTGGGTCCTTTGAATTAAATAATACGAATGATACTGGATTTTGTGTTCTGAAAGCAATATTAACATCTTATTTTGAAAAACTGTTGTCCACTTTTTGATTTATGCTGCCGAAGTTCGATAAAGAAATGAATTTTTCATTTTCTTTAGTTTTTATTATGGAATAAATTTGATTTATAGCTATTTTCGATTGTTTTTATCGAATTAGATTATCTATTATATTGGGGTCGAAACCGTTGTTCGCGGCTATTGATTCAATAGTAGTGGACTTCAGCTTCGCGGTTATTTTTGATAAGGGTAATGTGAAAGCTTTATGGATAATCGATTGGCACGCTGACATTTTTTGTGAAAATGGGTGATTGAAGTCAATAGAAATAACTATATCAGTAGATGTGAGTTTTCTGAACACGTTAAATTCTATTTTACTATTCGAGTGTGATATCGAGAAGTCTAAAAATGTAATTCTATTGTTTAATTATTTTTCTCATTTGAATTTAATTGTTGAGTGAATATTATTTAAGATATTCAGAAATTGACTCAGTTGTCTGGATGTTCCGGAAATATACGTGAGTATATCGTCTACGTGTCTGTACCAGAATTGAATATTGACGAGTAATTTTGAATTTTGAATTGAAGATTTTATTTTCTATTTCGGATATAAATATATCTGCAAGGAATGGACTCAATAGCGAACCCACAACGAGACCGTTTAATTGTTCCTATATTTTATTGTTAAATTAAAACATCTGTTTACCACTTTTTTTGACGTGCCGACATTCTACTCGTTGTTAGGCGTCCTCTCATTTTAAACCTTTTTTCACCTGTTTTTATTACCTCTTCTACCTCTGTATATGCATAAATACCCTGTTCTGCTTGTTAAGTCTTCTGTTTGAAGAATGGATAGCCAATTCCCCAAACTCCGGTCACGATTAAATGTGTAAGATATCAATTTATTGGAATAAAGCATAGTGATTCATACAACTTGTTTTAATTTTTAACTACCAAATAGTAACGGCTGAAACTGTTCAGTATCCTACTCTGTCAAGAAAGTACCGGGAATTTTCAATAAAAACAACATTTTTACATTTAATCGTCAAAATTTATTGGGTCGCCTTCAAAATAGGCTCTATTTGCTCCAATACATCTATGCCAACGGCACTTCCAATTATCGAAACATTTTTTATAGGCGCTTTCCGGGATGGACTTTAGCTCTCGCGCCGAATTTTGTTTTACGGCTTCAATCGACTCAAAACGGGTGCCACGAAGGGGCAATTTTAGTTTTGGGAAGAGGAAAAAGTCGCAGGGAGCCAAATCCGGCGAATACGGTGGTTGCTGAAGCACGTTTGTTGAGTTTTTGGCGAGAAAGTCAGTCACAATCGTAGCTCGGTGAGAAGGCGCGTTATCGTCATGCAAAATCCATGAGTTGTTCGCCAACAAATTTGGCCACTTCTTACGGATACGCTCACGCAAACGTTTCATAACGCCTAGGTAATACTCCTTGTTTACCGTCTGACCCTCTGGAACGAATTCGTAGTGCACCACGCCACGGATATCGAAGAAAACAATGAGCATCACCTTCATTTTCGAGCGGCTTTAGCGTGGTTTTTTCGGTTTCGGCTCATTTTTTGCCACCCATTCCGATGATTGCTGGCTTGTTTGCATATCGTACTCGTAGACCCAGGTCTCATCACCAGTTATAATGCGTTCCATGAATGTAGAATCGGAATTACAGCGATCCAGCATGTCTGAAGCAACCCGTTCGCGATGACGTTTTTGAAGAAAATTCAGGTCTTTCGGTACGAGTCGTGCGGCCACCTTTCTCATGCCCAAAATATCAATCAAAATCGTACGTGCGGACTCGTGGGATATCTTAAGATCATGTGCTATCTCTCTCAAGCTGGTACGACGGTTTTCCAGCACCCTTTCCTTAATTTTATCGACGTTATCTTCGATCGAAGCCGTCGATGGGCGACCACTTCACGACTGTCCTGGAAGGCTCTGTACCACTGATATGCACGAGTTTTCGATAGAGCATTATCACCAAAGGCCTTTTGAAACATTTTCAATGCATCGGCACACGAAAATTCATTTGCAACACAAAACTTTAAACAAATTCTTTGCTCAACGTAATCACCCATAGTAAAAATCGGCACGCACTCTGACATCGACTGACTTAATCAGCTGTTGCAAACACACTAGTTGACAGATCCCGCTCAAGCTTGGCATAGTAATAAAGGACAGTGGTACCAACCTAGGAAAAAAAATTTCACCTGCCTCATTGCCCCGCCAGATTTAAATCGATAATTCCCGGTACTTTCTTGACAGAATGTATATAATAAACTTTATTTGACATAAATCAGTGCAGATATGAAGTGTCAAAAGGGAAGAAACAATTTTACAGACAAAACCGCGTAAGTTTGAACTTTTCTGCGATAATGCCTACAAATATATTATATTAAAGATTAAGGTGAAAGTACTACAATGAGGCAGAATATAGTCAGAAACAACTCAAGTAGGAGAAAACTGCTATTTTGAGATATGAATAAAGAAAATCTAATTGTTCTTCAGATCAATAAAAGTATGAACCGTAGAGCGAGGTAAGTTTTTAAATCCAATTTTTGGCACATTTCTTGAACAAATTAATTGAATTCACTTTTTTTTTGTTTCTGGTGGTAATTCACTGTAAGTTAGACAACCCAGACATTCATTGTCAATAACTTTGTCGTGTCTGTCAGCGAATTGCAGCCGTTTTTGCATCAATTGTCAACGGAAGTCCTTCCTTGTGATCCATTCGTTCGATTGTAGCAGGTCATAATATACCACACCCAGCTGGCCCTACCAAAGACACAGCATAATCATCACGCCATGAATATTCGGCTTAACGGTTGATGATGAAGCGTCCATATGTTGACGGACATTGTAGATTATCGTAATGGGCCCACTTCTCATTGCTAGTTATAATCCAGTTCAAACATTTCCTTAATTACGTTGGATCATGTTGAAAACCGGCGATCGACGTCTCTTGGCTTCAGTTCATATGGCAACCAATTTCATATATTTCAGATTATTCTCATTGCTTTCAAACGATGGCAAATGGCTGCTCGAATGACTACAAGTGTCTTTGCAAATTCATCTTGCGTTTGTGATGGATCCTCATCGCCTCTAATTCTTCCTCCTTCAATTTTTGTGGCGCTTGATCTTACAAATCAAAATTAACACTTTTGAATCAGGCTTACCACTTCTGACAAGTTCCTTCAGCTAGAGCATGGCCACCAAAAACATCCATTAAAATATGATGACTTTCCGCAGCTTTTCTCTCCATATTGAAGTAATGAAGTGAAACTACTCGCAAAAACACATTATCCGGTACAAAAGTTGACATTTTTATAGCATACTGAAACGAAGTTGTTCACACTTCAGCGAAATGAGAAGAACTGAAAAGAAAGCCTAATGATGATAATTCAATATAAAGGTGTTGTCAGATAAAACAATGGAATAGTGAACCAGTAGCGACATTTGTTATCAAAACTCTTTATATAAGAAATTACATTGTGATGTAAGGGTAGCTGGGAGTAGTAATAATACTAGAAGACATTCGAGCAAAAAAGATATCATACTCTCGAACTATATCATAAAAGCTCACCTGCATATGGGACAGTCGATTGAATAATCCTAGATTAATCGAACGCAAAAATTACATAAATCCACATTTATCAGAAACATGCACAACGGGAAATAGAACACAGGAATTCGACAAAACCATAAAAAAACCTTTTTAGGGCATTCGGCTCACGTTACCAGGCAAACCTTGCAGCCAGCCGTGACAGATATAACCCAATGCAGCCTAGGGAAGAGATATACTGATTGAAATTTCAACGCTTTTTATGGAAAACAAATTTAGGGTTCTGCATAAAATTGGAGTTCGACAAAGGATCGGATATTTCAGGAAAAAAGGAATGATTTCTCGGTGTAGGTATCGAGGCAGTAAATTGACATTTTGCCAGCTTCGATCCCCGTCGGAACAAAGTCGCAGCCCTTCGTCCTGATATGATTTCGATTTGATAACCGAAAGAAGAAGAAGTGGAGGAGAAGTAATGCCGAAAATATGCTATGAACAATCAAAGTTTATGGCATGAATGGAAGTTACAGTGAACACTGTTTTCCATTTGGGATTTGAACCGGTGCGAGAATTTATCTGAAGATTTTCATGTGAAAAATACGACTTGTTTCTCAAGTCAAAACAAATTTGGCTCCTGCAATATTTTGACGCCATTCAAGTAAAATATATTTTAACTTTTTGAACTAACAGTGGAAGGTTTGATTGATATAATAATGATGATAATAATAACTCTTTATACTGAACAAAAGTTTAAATCATTTTAATTTCATCAATTCAATTATAATGTTGAATTTTTTGATTCTTATAAAAATCGGACTCTTCCCAGTGAGTGAAAGTAAAGGTGCTGAGCCATTCAGCGTTTGCATTATAAAGTAGTGGGTATTTCGAGTCAGGCAAGACTTCTGCCATTCGTGTTTTGACAGAAAGTCAGCTTAATATTTGACCTCAACGAAATGGATCGATTTAAGCTTGAAAAAAGCTGGAAATACCAAAAAATTATTTCCAAAATGGTGAATCTTCAATCCAAAGTGTTAGAAATTTAAGTGAAAAATTCAGTAGAAATGAGATGCCCTTAAGGCAATTTGTGCAGCGATTTTCTGAAATTTGATGGCTATTTCATAAAACAACTCGTTCACGTTATCGTCCAATGAGCACAACTGAAAATATTGCTACTGTAACCCAGAGTATGGCTGAACGTCCATCAATATCGATCGTGCTCAACAACTGAATATTTCTCGCATTTCCCTGAGTGGAATTTCGCATAAGGAACTTGGTATGAAGGCTCACAAATTTCAACTAGTGCAAGAAGTGAATCCTCGTGATCATCCGATGCGTTCCAACTTCACTCAATGGGCTATTGACCACATGGCCGCAGATGAGCATTTTCCCAGAAAAATCATCTTCCCCGATGAAGATCATTACTTCATGAAAATATTAAATAGTTTTTCACTTATAGCCGATCAAAAATGCTTGTTTCAAATATTCTTCTGTATTCTATCCAGAAAATTGGAATACGATGGATGTATTGCCCAATAATAACAGCTAATTTGCGACCGACCACAAAATAGTGAATTCTACCGGTTAGATTACTGGTATGTGAGCATGGCTTTTCCACCAGGTGACTACTCAGCTGTGTCCACAATCTTCCCAGGAAGCAGAAAGTGAGATAAGGCTTAGGCCTTATAATCGCGCATTACCGAGAACCACTCTGAAGAGTTGAATCCACCAAGCTTCCAGTTTCGGCTTCAGTCCGAGAACCTACACCGTAACTGGTAGCAGTGAAGCATTACCCAATATCGACTGGCACTGCAGTGTCAGTACTCGAGTTGTTTTCTGACGCAACTCAATCGCCGAAGAGGCTTCTTATCCACCCACCCGAATGCAATCCCATGAACCAAGATAGTCTCAAAATGTAATGCCTCAATTGATCCTTGTAGGAGCACTGCCAATCCAGCCTTTACGTCAAGACCCACGAACCCTTGTGACGTCTTTCAATCGATCCTGGCTTCAAACACCAACGGTCTAGCCGTATCGTCGAGATCCACAAACCTCAGAAACGTCTCGCAATCGATCCTGGTTCAGGACGAGGCCGGTCAAACCGTCAAGCCCCGTTAAACCCTGAAGTATTTCTCGAGATATCCTGAACATGAGTTTCTTCTAACAGATAGATGGAATACCCTTAGTCCAGCATGCTGACTTTCAACCACTGCCCCCTCGAGTCCAACACCAAATGGGTGGCAAGGTCGTACGAATACTTCCCGAGGTAATGCAGTATGCTACATAACGCACTTGGCCATTGGACAGAAAAATCCGGATATTCACTGCAGTAGGGTAGAGTACGTTAGTTATAAGCCTGAAGCCCCGTGCTGCGACAGACGCCCTTGTCGCTGAGTTGAAAAACGCGGCGTAGGTGTCCATTTCACCTTTACGGTAAAACTAGGGCCCCATTTATTTGAACTTTCATCACACGGGTCCAGTTAATGGTACAACTGACATTGCTTTAGGTATCAAGGCTTAATCCTCCAATTCACCAGAATAAAACTATGATCCTAGTCAAGACAAACGCCCCAGCGCATCAAGACCGAACATAGAAAAAAATTTGCCGACTTGTGGTTGTATTCTAGATGTTATCACGGTCGATGCTCCACGCAATTGAAGGAAATGATGCCAACTGTCGCTATATTTACACTCAGCACTTGGGCTGTGCAACGTGTACATTCCCATGCGGTTGAATTAAAAACTCTGAGAATTTCTGTTTACCAGAAGTCCTTTTTCCACCGAACTGGCCAGTTGTAGAACACTCTTTCAGCTGATAGGTTTTCTTCGGTGTAAAAGCTTCAGAAGTTCAAGACTAGAGTAAATAGGACACAACTTTCCATTCAGGGCACCAACTGGCTGACAAATGTTTGCCTCGGGCAGTAAAATCTGAAGAAAGGGGGAGACCTGTGACCCTTTCTGTGATGTGATTTGATGTGATTTGTTAGATAATTTACTTTGGGGAAGGCTGATAGTATAGAGATTATACTAAAAATAAATTTCGAAAAAACTGGTCTGGCTGAAGACGATGAATGCAGGCTGTGCCTTGATTGTACTGAAACAGTCATGAACATCGTCGAGTGCCCAGGGGTGAGTCGCATCAGATTCGAGGTCTTTGATCAGGCTATTATAGCATACTGCGAATAGGAAGAAAGACCTCTGAATGAGATTATCGGTTTGATCCAAAAATAGGATCTCATCGGGAAAATAAAAATTAGGGGCGAACCACAATATTCCGGGCGGACGCAGTGGTAGGGTGGACAGACGCCCGCTCACTATAAACAATAATAGTGCCACTATATATCCAAAGGTCATTCTGTTCACATTGGACAATAAAGTTCAGCCTACTGCCGTAGAAATAACCGAAATCAGTAGAGACATTCCAGAGAAGAACTAATATGTAGAAATTTTTGTCGTGTTCGTGTTATCATTTTATCCAGATACTCCTAAGTCTTCTGTGAAGATCCCTTAGAAAATTTGTAAGTTGTTGTAATTACACCAATTTTCATATACATGGTGAAGCAGAAAACATTTTAGACCATCACAAAGTACACAGGGAATTCCTGGCCATCACAGAGATTTGAAACAGTTATCTTGATAGAAAATTAAATTAAATCCTAAACATTTTTGTGAGGTGAATTTCTATGACTTTATACGCGGGTTATACCAATAGTGAATAAGCACCATCTTGAGCCATCTTGTTCCGCTGATTTTCCGCACTTCGCTGCTGGCCGAGTTTCAAGATCATCAAAATCGGCTCTTTTGTTGGAAAACATCAATGTAATGCGTGAAGCAATATTACAAACATTTCTGTGTGCCAATCGATACAAATTCTGTTTTGATCAATTGTGAAATTATGCGGTATCCAACGTGAACAATGTCTACTTGACGAACAAATATTGATGCAGTACTTAAAACATGCAAGTGATACTAATACCCAAGTATTCCTCAAAAATTCATGTCATTCATGTCGTAAGTGACATACCGTGAGATTGAGGCATATTAAGGTCACAATTATACTCCCATACTTTCAATGCAACATGAACATTTTGGCGTCGAGAAGATATTTTCGCGTTAGATACCGAATAATTTCTCAATCAATCAACAAAAAAGCTCGTGTCGATTGGTGTCAAGGAATGTTGAAAAATTAAATCAACTTGCTTCAAAACACGTCTAAAATATCGTAACAGGCGACGAATTCTGGATCCATGCATATGAACTCGAATATCTTCTTAATCCCACAAATTAAAAATAAATTTAGAGTTCAATGATATTTGATGCCTGAAGAAGCAAATCACATGTTTTGGAGGTACCTCAATCGGAATGAAAAGTACTTCGAAGATTGGTTCAAAAGTATGCAAAAGTACATTGATCTTTTACGAGAATATAATCTTAAGTAGCAATCCTCGTTCTGAAGTGATTCAGTGCTCTGTACAATCAAAATAAGTGGCATGAATGGTCGATATAGTAAAAAATATTTTTCATTACCGATCCAGATTAATGAAAAGAATCATTTACGCAGTTTTTATCTGAAAATTATATGATATTTTGTTATAGATGAAAAACTCATATTTCAAAATGTTTGGTCGCAGAATATTGTAATCTATCCTGTCAAAACAATAATGATTATTTTAGTAAATCTCTCTAAACCATAATAAGTGTGAGAGCCGAATTGAAATTAATTCTATGGACTGCATTATTTTGTATATTATTCAACAACTCGCTTTATTCAGTTATATACTTTACGAGAAACAATAACATGGAAATGATTTTCATTCAATTTCAATGTGTTTACTCATATATTTATGGACAGTGTAGTGCAAATAATGACATTATTGACTAATTCCAATTTTCTTATACAAGGTGTCCCAACGAAAATTTCAGCCCCCTGAACTCAGAAATGAAGAATTTTCGAAGATTTCAAAAAAGCAGGTCAACTTCTGTTTTGAGGGGGACGAATTTCCATCATGAGTTCGTTCCGAAAAAACCACCCCTATGAAGGTGGCATCAACCCCCACTTTTTTTGAATAGGGGAGAGATGTTGAGTATTGGTTAGTTTGAAATTTATTTATGTTCTGTACACAAACCAGTTGAAATTTTCAAAATCCGTTCACTATTCACGAAATGATGTAGTATTGAACTTACCGACAAAAAGTGATGTTGAACGGTCAGTTGAACCGCCGAAACTCAAGAACCTTAGAGTTTGGAAGAATCCAAAAATAATTTTCAAGTTCTGTATTAAATAGAAAGATTTCCTATGACGACATTGTTCCTAAAAATCCCGTATCTAACCTTATTATTGATGTCATCCTTGACTAATTTCAAAACGGTTTTACAAGGATTGTCAGAATTATGTAGGATTTTTGAATTATAATTTAATTTAGATAATTTTAATGATTGATTGTACTCAGACTTTGCTTTTCTGTACATTTTTAGAGTCTAAGACGTAAGTTAGACGGTTTTTATCAGTAACGACTCTAGTTGAATCTATCGATCTCACCGCTAAATTGTAACATCCGAGATTTAGATTGAGAAGTGAGGGAGAGAAAATCTATAATGAGATCTCCACAAAGAATGTTATATTAAAGATCGAATTGCAGTACATGAGTACATATTCTAAGGTTTTAATAAACAATTTAAAATCACCAGAAGAAGGTCTACACACTAATAACACTAACAATGGTCTCACCAAATTTTATCTTCACCGCACACAGTTCACAGTGCATTATCAATGAGAATTGGGCCACGTTAAGCTGATGCACTTTATGACTGGACTTGCCATAAATAACACCACCGTGTTCCCGATTTGGTTTGCTATAAAAGGCGGCTATCTGATCTACCATTGACATACTACTCTGTCAAGAAAGTACCGGGAATTTTCAATTAAAACAACATTTTTACATTTAATCGTCAAAATTTATTGGGTCGCCTTCAAAATAGGCTCCATTTGCTCCAATACATCTATGCCAACGGCACTTCCAATTATCGAAACATTTATTATAGGCGCTTTCCGGGATGGACTTTAGCTCTCGCGCCGAATTTTGTTTTATGGCTTCAATCGACTCAAAACGGGTGCCACGAAGGGGCAATTTTAGTTTTGGGAAGAGGAAAAAGTCGCAGAGAGCCAAATCCGGCGAATACGGTGGTTGCTGAAGCACGTTTGTTGAGTTTTTGGCGAGAAAGTCAGTCACTCGGTGAGAAGGCGCGTTATCGTCATGCAAAATCCATGAGTTGTTCGCCCACAAATTTGGCCGCTTCTTACGGATACGCTCACGCAAACGTTTCATAACGCCTAGGTCATACTCCTTGTTTACCGTCTGACCCTCTGGAATGAATTCGTAGTGCACCACGCCACGGATATCGAAGAAAACAATGAGCATCACCTTCATTTTCGAGCGGCTTTGGCGTGGTTTTTTCGGTTTCGGCTCATTTTTTGCCACCCATTCCGATGATTTCTGGCTTGTTTGCTTATCGTACTCGTAGACCCAGGTCTCATCACCAGTTATAATGCGTTCCATGAATGTAGAATCAGAATTACAGCGATCCAACATGTCTGAAGCAACCTGTTCTCGATGACGTTTTTGAAGAAAATTCAAGTCTTTCGGTACGAGTCGTGCGGCCACCTTTCTCATGCCCAAAATATCAATCAGAATCGTACGTGCGGACTCGTGGGATACCTTAAGATCATGTGCTATCTCTCTCAAGCTGGTATGACGGTTTTCCAGCACCCTTTCCTTTATTTTTATCGACGTTATCTTCGATCGAAGCCGTCGATGGGCGACCACTTCACGACCGTCCTTGAAGGCTCTGTACCACTGATATGCACGAGTTTTCGATAGAGCATTATCACCAAAGGCCTTTTGCAACATTTTCAATGCATCGGCACACGAAAATTCATTTGCAACACAAAACTTTAAACAAATTCTTTGCTCAACGTAATCACCCATAGTAAAAATCGGCACGCACTCTGCCATCGACTGACTTAATCAGCTGTTGCAAACACACTAGTTGACAGATCCCGCTCAAGCTTGGCATAGTAATTAACAGTAACAGTGGTACCAACCTAGGAAAAAAAAATTTTACCTGCCTCATTGCCCCGCCAGATTTAAATCGATAATTCCCGGTACTTTCTTGAATGTATATGGTAATCGCTCGGAAGAACACAAATGTTCAGCCACACTCATTAAATCTAAAGGAGCTGAGGAAAACCTCTAGGCAAGTAATTTTGTTCGCAATACTTGGAGCATTAGTTGCATTAATTTAAACTTGGTACGTTCACGATGAGAACTTAGGTCATTTTCATGGTCTGAGGTGGCGAACTCTGAATAGGACGTTTGCCAACGTCTCAGAAAAAAACTATTGACAATTACTCTATCAGGCTAAAATGCAGAATAACATAAAAAGAGGTTAATTCTTGATAGAAGGTATATAAAATTAAATAAATATTTTAAAAATTTTTAAAAATTAGCCTTCTACATATTTAATTCCAAAAGATTATATTTAATGATTATAACTTCTAAAAATGAATTAAAATAATGTCGTATAAGTACCACTTATATCATGACATAAAATAAACATTCATTATAAGACATCCGAATGGTATAACAAAATCCAATAAATAAAAATTATTAACCAAAATCCTATAAATTAAATATTTTGAATAGACAAAATTTTGTTTCTGCTGATCAATCTTATGAAAACCAATATCTTTCAAGAATATCCAACATAATCCTAAGAATTTCATCATAAAACTTATTCTTATTCAGACTATTCAATTATATATATAATTATATATATATATAGATATATATAGATATATATATATATATATATATATATATATATATAATTATTTGGTTTCCTGAACATTCTTTATACAGATAGTCCTTGTGCTATAGCAGAGGCCGTTAAATTGTCTTTCAATCTTCTAGATCAAGGGTAAACCACAGATATATTTTTGAGTGTAGTGAAGCGTTACTCACCACATTTAAAGGTTTCATTTTGGTAGAACTGTCTCTAGAAGTTTGAAGGCTAAGTGCATATTTGTTGTTAATTGATGTTATATTTTTGAATATGAATTATTTGAATACTGACGAAGCAAAGTCGATCTTAAAACTTGTTTTTCAGTAATGTTTTACATATCTTGAGTTTTTATATAAGGTACCTTGGTTAGATATCCAATAATATTGAATAGTCTAAGTAAGATAGTTTTATGATGAAATTCTTAGGATTATGTTGGATATTCTTGAAAGATATTGGTTTTCATAAGATTGATCAGCAGAAACAAAATTTTGTCTATTCGAAATATTTAATTTATAGGATTTTGGTTAATAATTTTTATTTATTGGATTTTGTTATACCATTCGGATGTCTTATAATGAATGTTTATTTTATGTCATGATATAAGTGGTACTTATACGACATTATTTTAATTTATTTTCAGAAGTAATAATCATTAAATATAATCTTTTGGAATTAAATATGTAGAAGGCTAATTTTTAAAAAAAATTTTGAAAATTTTTAAAATATTTATATAATAAAATGCAGAAACTATTGCCTGAGATAAATATTATTGAGACGGAAATGATAATTTGAGTGAGGAGTAGATATCAGGCTTTTTCGAAGTGAGTTTTACACATATTGGATCTTGAATTGCTTCTCCAAAAAAATTGAGTACATCATCAGCCGAAGTTGAAGGGCTGAGTCATGAAACATGATATGAGCCATGTACCTTTTTGGGGTACTGATCAAAGTGGTACATTTAGATGAACCAATAATAGAATTTCTTAATTTTTTCTGATTTTAAGAATTTGAGATGGACGTTTTCCTCCTTTTCTTAGGCTTTCATTCCGATGTAATATCTGAGGGCTCTGATGTGTTTGCCGAGTTTTTATTTTCATATTTAGTGCATTTCAGTTCTTCATTCGGACTGACTGTAGATACATGGATTTATCAGTATTGGACGTATGTTTCACCATTTTGTCAGTAGAAAGAATCCGTGCACCATCCGATGACTCCCTCGAACTAGACGTATGTTGTATTAGGCCATCAGCTGCGAGATTCTCCACACCAGTTTTTAATCAATAAATTCATTTGCTTGCTTTGAGAAATGATCACATTCTTCAGTTTGTTTAATTCGGAATATAACGGTCTTACTGCTTCTTCTACTATGAATGATTAAGCTCAGTTCTTTCGACTTGGAAACGGTATCCTCGTGGGAACACACAGTGGAAACACTTGGAGATTTTCTACAGGATTCACAAATCCACCCATTAATACTGCTATCTTCGCGAATTTTGTTGAATTCCTTGAAAGTTATATTTACACACTTGATGTGGAAATTACTTTCACATGATTTACAACAAATTGCATCGTCGTATCGATCAATATTGTTGGAACACAGAGAGCAGCTCATACCGCGTATTCTCGACGTGACTACTCGAACACGAATTTTAAAAGTCCTGAAGGCATTGTTGTGAACGGTGGAAAAATTAACAACAAAGGATCTGCAGATGACACCGTTATTAGGTCGAGTAATATGAAAAAGATGGGCTGCAGAGGTTAGTGAATAGGATAGTACAAGTAGCATTGCATCTGAATGTGAAAAAAATAAAATCTTGTTTATATAAAAAATAAACATCTAACTGCTAGATCGAGGGTCAAAAACAGGTTTATATCGAGAGTCACCAGTTATACGTATTTGAGAACTAACACAATGAATAATTGGATCAATCTATTGAAAAGAAGTGTCGAATCGGGAAAGCCCGAACTGCATTGTTCAAAATAAAAAAAAATGTTCAGAAGAAAGTAATACATTTTTTCACACATGTGCACAATAGTTGAGACAAGACAACAGTTGTCTGAAGATGAGATAGTTAAATCCCGAAACTCGAGTCACAATTGAATGTGTAAAATATCAATTTGTTGGTGGTAAAACATGGTAATTTCTATAACTTGTTTTAATTATGGCAACTACCAAATAGCAACGGCTGAAACAGTTCAGTTTCAAACATTCTTATTCCGTTTCTGTTTGAGCCATGTGAAGAAAGTGAGTGATATTTATTATTGTCTTTATTTATCATTTACAAAGGTCCGTGTGACGATAATAGAAAGGAGTTTCAGAGGTTGTTCTGGAAAATGTGCTATATTTTTTTGAAAGATTTCGTCAATTTATATGAAGAAGATTTTGGAATAGAATTTGTTACTCATAAGGTAATTTCAGTCAATATTTCATTTTTTCTTTAATTCCTTCATACTTTTGAGTGTTGTGTGGACTTTGAAATATTTATATATACTTAAAAGGAAACAGTGCTTCTAAGATATTTCGATTCGATTCTGAATTTTGACGTGACAACGTCTTATAAATTGGTTTGCCAGGTGACACTTCAAGAAACTGCGTTACGCTCCGCTCACGTTATGCGCTCACAATGAGAGCGAGTGAGAGGCACGCGTCCCTTCCACTCGGGCATGGTTAGCCCGCCTAAGAGCGAGAGAGACAGACATAAAAAGTGAAAGGCACGCGTCCCTTCCACTCGAGCACAGTTAGCCCGCCTAAGAGCAAGAGAGACAGAGCGAGAGAGAGAGAGAGTGAGAGAGATAGGCATACACACCGGTTCATGTCTTGCGCTTCTATTTCGCTTAGGCGCCTGCATACAAGTTTACACGTTGCCAGTTAATTGTTAAACGATTGTGTAGTGATAATGTGAAGGTAGTTTCGTCCATCGCAACAATTCAAACAGCAAAGGCAAATAATTTCAGACTGATAATATAACATGATGAAATAAATGACTAAGACATAAGTGAATAGGTTATGTTGTAGTAATCACAATGTTGTGGTAGTTTTCAATCAAAAAAGTAGTAGAAATCGTTTCTCAACCAATAATAATTTGTTTAACTTGAAAAAATGAGCGCGACTTGCTATGTAAAAAATTGAAATAACAATGTTTAACCTCCAACCTGTCAAATCGAAACTTTCAAACATTCAAACCGAGACGACTAATCACTGCGCAAGGTCGTAAGCGCGCGATTTACAAATTCAAAGATCAAATGTGAATTAGTTTTCTCCTTTTAGAAAATACACTTTGAATTAAAATCGATTGATATTAACAATTAATGTGATTTAAATAAATGTTCTAACTTTTAAATTTAGTTTTTATATTTATAACAATGTAAAACAAGTTAAATTTATTAATAACTTATAACAACTGATTGATAAATAAAATTTTGTTAATATGAAATTCAGTGCGAGATTCTTTGTATAAATTAATGTTTTAAATATAATTCTTTGTATAAATAAATGTTTTAATTTGTTACTATTATTTCATCCTTCTTCCTACTATACGAATGAATATTCACATTAAAATTATTTTACCACTCAAAGTCGTTGTCACGTAAAACTTTCGCCCGTATACCGACTTTACAGGCAACAAATTTTTTTTTTTTTTGACGTTTTCCTTTCAATTCAATTCTGTAGATTTATCACCTAATTTATTCGCCGGGCATTTTTCATATACAAAATTTGAAGCCGTTTCGGAGGACGATAATAATGTCACAACCTTCACTCGGCTCTTGCCAGTTCATGTATCTGCTATCTCTGAGGATGAATTAACGTCCATTATGTCCAAATTTCAAAACAAAACAACAACTGGTGATTATGGCATTCCATCGTATGTCATAAGGGATTATAGTTTAGTGCTCGCTAAGCCTCTGTGTTATATTATTAATCTAGGCCTAAAAACATATATTTTTGGAGGAGGGGCCGTGTGGTTCCGTTGTAGTTCCAATTTCGATTTTGTCCAATTTTTCGAAGGTATATGGGGAAATATATTGTATGGAGATATGTATTTCAGAAAAAAATTTATATTTGGCCACATGGTTTTATTAGAGCAAGGTCTACTTGAACCGACTTGGTAACAATCTCATAGTTTATTACTGAAAGTTTGGATGATGGTAGTCAGGTTGATGTTGGTGTATACTGACTTATCACGAGCCTTTGACATTGTCGATCATAATTCATTGAAGAATCTGTCATTCTTCGGTTTCAGTCCGATATATGTGAAGCTCGTTAGATCATACTGGCAGAGTAGAATGAACTATGTCTTGTACAATGGTTATAGATCCCTCGAATAGGTTCTTTCATGTGGAGTACTGCAATCGAATAGGTTCTTTCATGTGGAGTACTGCAAGGACTGAATTTGGGAACATTTTAACTTATCACCTAAAAAAACGATAATCTAACTTCTCTTAAATGTCCAGTTTTAACGTTTGCCAATGACTTGAAGATATTAAGGATACGCAGTGCTGATGATGTGATGCTGTTCCAGTCAAGCTTGGAATATATTCATAGTGGATGTTTATACAACAAAGTCATGTTGAATACGGAGTAGTGCTTTAAAGTAACATTTAGTAGAAGGTCACATCCGTTGGCTTATTACTATCATAGAAACGACAATGTTAAATAAATAAAAATATATGATTTTCGAGCCCTCTTTGATTTCACGTTCATTGTTATCCCACACGTTGAGAAGTTGTGTACGTTTGCAAGTCGAATTTTAGGCTTTGCCTTGAAATGTAGTTTTGAGAAGTTTGTGTTTCAAGCTAGTCATCCGTAAGTTGGAGTATGCACACTTGATATGGTTTTCTATTTACGACTGTCATCTGCTGTCGCTACATTTATCGAAAGTTTTTTTAATTTGTGTTGTTTATGCGGCATATATCCCGAGGGTGGTGCTGATCCGTTTGATATCATGAATGAGATGAGAATATCATCGTTGCTTGCTAGATACGAGAATAAGATTGCAAGATTTGCTTAGAGACTATCAACGAACAGGATCAACTCACCTTATCTGGTATCGAAAAATATATTTCAATATTCCAAGTATATTATAATTAAGTCTATATCACATATTATTGGTTCATATATGTATGTCAATATGGATTTTCATAAAGTAAGCGACAAGCACAAATTTTTTTCGGCCAGTTTGAAAATCTTTATATTTCAATTTGGTCTTAGAAACCATCTAAATTTTGTCAACTCACTCAAAAAAAAAATTTGTTTTTCTTGATTTAATAATGATAATAATATAATAATAATAATTTATTCGCAAATGGATAGACACACTTTACAGTATATATTATATATAAACAATAAAATAATTATAAAGAAATCATTGCGAATACAAAACCACAAAGTCTGTGGTAAAAATTAAAACATGATGCCAAAATAATACCAAAATACGAGGGTTCCCCGAAAAGGAAACATCAACAAACTGAAACAGCCACAATATTTCTGAAAAAAATAGATTAGATAAGTAGTCAGTAGTCAGGCAGAATATTATGTATTCTTGGGGCTATATAGGCGAATGAACGCTGTTCAATAGATTTGTTCGCTCTTGATGCGTATTGTATGGACGTTCTAGCTTATTCAGGTGAGAACCATCTTTATTCGCAAATATCGCTCTCACAAACATCTGACGTACTATGTATATCCAAAATGTTCAATTCACAATACGGTCAGAGTCATATGTGAGTGGCCTGAACGAAATGATCTTTAATAATTTCTTCTGTATTATCATCAAGGGCTCGAGTAATGTTTTTCTTACCCCACCCCATCCAATAATTCCATAGCTCAAAAGCGACTGCGCCAAAGCACAATAGACAAGCTTTAGTCCTGATAGCGGCAGTACAAAGCGGATCTGATAGAACCTGAACAGCAGAGAACGCATATTTTTCTTGAGGTTTACAACGAGCGTTGTCCGCGAAGCATATATGATCATAGGGCGGCATAGTCGCACTATTGGAGGTAAACGGCAAAACTTTCGTCTTTGCTACGTTAAC
Organism: Megalocaria dilatata; assembly: GCA_034642435.1. Classification (NCBI taxonomy): domain Eukaryota; kingdom Metazoa; phylum Arthropoda; class Insecta; order Coleoptera; family Coccinellidae; genus Megalocaria; species Megalocaria dilatata. The sequence goes on along the minus strand of CM067856.1, from coordinate 73,254,057 downwards.
AACCAACAAGTTATCTCTAAACCAGTCATTCACCCTCTTTAAATCATGCTCCGCCTTTCGCCCAACCTCAGTCCAGGAGTCCGCATGATACAAAAAGACAGTGTCACCCGCAAATGAAAAAACCACACCAGAGGAGCTCGAGGTAAGCAAACTGTTCAAGTGAACTACGAACAACACCGGCCTGAGAACAGTACACTGTGGAATACCGCAACCACACTTTTCAAGAGCCTGTTAAGTTTATTACGATAGTCTTTGAATATTTCCCTGCAAGTTGCGTCATTTGGTTCAATAAGGCACCTTTTGTGAAGTCCGTCCCGGGTTCTTATCGACGTTACGAGACCCTGAGTCATCCACGGTTTTCTCTTCCTCCGCACATTTAATCTTACCATCGAAGTAGCCTCAGTCACAATTTTTCGAATTTGATCAAAAAATATCCCCGATGCAGCTTCTGCACTATCACATGCTAGAACACAATTCCAATCCGTCTCTTTTAGACCACTCAACAGCACCTCCCGGTTAAACTTCTCATACACGCTCCGGCAAACATTATTTGATGTTAACCGTTTTTCGTTCGGTAATTTAATCAATGCTATGGTAGTAGAATCATCCGTTATAAGTGCTTCTAGTACAATCGATTTGATGAGCTTCAAAGTCTGTGTTCTTACTACGAGCTTATATATGGTCAATACAGGTTCTAGAAAATTCTGTTTCTCGCGTGACTCCGTTTACAAGCGAAAGGAATCCGCTTCGTGAAAGACGTTTTGGTAGCTGTCTGCCTCAGTGCTGTTCTGTAAAATGTCTATATTCATATCTCCTATTATATACGCATGCTCGCAGTTGAAAGGTAGACTCCTCAAAAACTCGGACAGTCCGCCGACTGGAGACTTTTACATAGTAACCACACTTATCTTAACAGCACGAATTTCAACAACCAAACTAAGAGCATTCGCGGGCCCTATCCTTATGACTGAGCAAGAAAAGCAAAAGTCCTCTTCTATATAAACCGCAATTCCATCATTCTGATGTTTTCTGTTGTTAATAATTCATAACCGTCAATTGAAAAGAATGATTTGTCTTCAAATTTCCAGGTTTCTGTTAGAACGATGCAACTGGGCAGTGATTCGACCTGAGACACAAGCGCCTCTAAATGAACGAAATTTTTATGTATGCTTCTAATATTTAGGTGTTATATGGAAAAATTTTGCTCTTGTCTCTGCAAAACGTCATTCAGCTCACCGACCGATCCCACTCTTATGGTTTCATAATAGCTACTTTTAAAATAATCAACAAAAGGATTCATTTATCCTAAAAACTTACTTACACTAAAGTATTAAAAATACAATGAAACCACAAAATCAAACGAATCAAATGTTGAACCAAACGAGAAAAAAAGTACAAAACTTCAGACCTAGTTTCTATCAGAGCGTGTCCTTGGTTTATTCGCCTCAATCTGAGGTACCAGGTTCTTCTGAATATTCACTTTTTGTGGACTACCAGCTTATTTTGTTACTTCTGCTGATAGCTTCAAAGGTTTCGGTGCTTCAGAAATCACCGCTGGTGTAGCTGAAGCACTGCCGGGTCTATTAGGTACCAATTTTCCTCCCTCTAAATCTTCTACCCCATAAGATATTCCATCAACATAAAGTCTATTACTTTTCCTCCTGCCTCACCAATAGTAAGTGCTTCCTGAGTACTTTATGCTCCCATCTTTGTCTACGGGTTAGATCATGTGAAACAGATATCTTTGTTCCCCTCAACTTAGAACAATTTTTAAGGACCAATTTCTTTGCAAGGGTCGAGGTGAACTTTACCTTTATGGTACACTTTTCCGATCTTCCAAGAAGGTAACAATCTCTCAGATCCCTTTCACTCAGATCCACATCAAGCAACACATTAAGCTCAGAACATATGCTCGCAGGTGTTACTTCTTCCTGTTTTTTGTCAAGTTCAAAAATTACTAAATTTTCCTTGATTTGTTCTCTCCCTAGATATTCCAGTTTGTCCCTCAGACTTTCATTCTCCTTCTTCAACTCAGTCATTCTATTCTTAACTTCTTCAATCTTTAAAGATAGGCGTGCCTGACTTCCTTCAATAAAGTTCTTTATTTCTACCTTAGTTTTCATTATTTCATCAAGGATTGCTCGGCTAGATAATTCCGGCATCTTTCGAGTCACTCCAACAATGTGTGGTCCCCCTTAGATAGTATTGGAATATTGGTGCAATCCGGAGATTCCACTCTTCCGGTTTTTCGGCAGTTTATGTTTATTTACGTATTGATAAATGCCCTGTTATAATATATAACAGGTGTAACTGCGGTGTTAATCTCGAAATCGGAATGATACCACTCTAATGAAATGCGCCCAGATTCCAAAATAATCAATAAGGTATTTGATTGATTCGGTCTTTACTTGGTGGAAACTCATTTCAATTAAAAAAATTGTATATGAGACAGTAATTTATTTCCACAAAAATGTTTGTACTACTACAAGATTTGTTTCACCACGATGTGGCTTCTTCAGGTATTACATTGTACTGTCGATGGTATTCAGTGTAACCGAGTTTAAATACATTTTCAGGTACGTGACGGAATAATGGAAGCACAAGTCTTAAAAACTCTAGGTGTTTATTGGAGTTTGCCCCTAAAAATGCCATTAAGGAAAAATATTCAGTAAAGGAGACTGATCAACATCTGTTTGTTCGTTCAAAAGGATTTTACGGGCATTAAACCTGTTGATTTCAAGAAATTCTAAAAGTGTTAATCTAGAACTTTTGCTTTCAACGTGGATAATTTCATAATAATTGTTGAAATTATGCCTGAATTCCTTAAGATGATTAGCATATGTCGAATGTAGAGAATTGGACATATAACCCCTTTGGTGTTCTTGGACACGTTTCTTGAATGATCTACCAGTCCCACACTATATCCCTCACATACCAGCACATACAGACATCACAATACATAAAACTTTAAACCACCCCACCAACCAAAAGATGTCAGCATATAATAGTTTTATTCATAGATTATTGAATCCCCCCTTTGAATTCAGAAAACTTTTTGAAAGAATTAAATACTATTAAACAAATAGTGTCAAACAACGGTTACAATCCCTTTCTTATAGACAAAATGGTATCCAGTGAACAAAAGAAAATGGCATTAAATCTCGTGTACCCAATCATAAAACACGACAATACGCAGAAATATTTTTCGTTATCTTATGTCAATGGATTATCTGAAAATATTGCTAAATATTTCAAAAGTTGTTTCAATTATAACGCGGCTTTTAAGACAATTAATAACCTTAGTACCTACATAAAAAACAATAAAGATCGTACAAATAAAGAAAATAAATCCGGAGTCTACAAGTTGACTTGCAAAGATTGCCCTTCAGTATACATTGGCCAGACTGGTAGATCATTCAAGAAACGTATCCAAGAACACCAAAGGGGTTATATATCCAATTCTGTACATTCGACATATGCTAGTCATCTTAAGAAATTCAAGCATAATTTCAACAATAATTATGAAATTATCCACGTTGAAAGCAAAAGTTCTAGATTAACACTTTTAGAATTTCTTGAAATCAACAGGTATAATGCCCGTATATCCTTTTGAACGAACAAACAGATGTTGATCAGTCTCTATTACTGAATATTTTTTTTTATTGGCATTTTAAGCGACAAACTCCAATAAACACCTAGAGTTTTTATGACTTGTGCTTCCATTATTTGGTCACGTACTTAAAAGTGTATTTAAACTCGGTTACACTGAATACCATCAGACAGTACAATGTAGAAGAAGCCACATCGTGGTGAAACAATTATTGTAGTAGTACAAACCTTTTTCGTGGAAATAAATTACTGTCTCATATACATTTTTTTATTTAATTAGGGCTTAACTACCCCTTAATAATCGACAATGGCGAGGAGTTCAATATAATCAACTAATTCCTATCGAAGAGCAGAATTGAATCATTTTGTCGATCCATTGTAACAGTTTCATGCTATTTCTCGCTCTAAGTTTAGGAAACGCTATCATGTAAAAATAAATGAAATGATGGCATCGCGATATGAGCGCATACATTTCGAAATGCACCGAAGGAAATAAGTGTTTTATTATCTGCTGAAAATCATAAGCACTCGCATAAAATTCGAAGCGTTTTATCAATGTTTTCTTAGGATGCTGCTCCAACTTCTCCACATATCCGTGAGTTCAGTATCCTTCAACGTAAGCAAACACTATCGGACCACCGCTTATCCAAATACCCAATAGCTTTCGAGTTTCCTCGAAAAACAAAGAGGAAAATACAGGAAGAATGTTGTCAATTCGACACAAACATATAACCGAGGAAATTCTCTCATAAGCCGAACCCATTAACGGGACAGAAGTCGAATAACGATGACACCGAAGAGAAGTATCGGACCATCGTGCCTTATTGCTTATTGTGCAGGGAAAGGGTCAGAACTCGAAGCGAACACCTCCAGACTTTTCCAATAAAACACAGAGACCATCAGATTGCGGTTCAGTTTTCGTGCCCTATCAGAACCAACGTTGTCCTTATGACGACTCGAACTTCTGTTCCCGCGAACTAACTATAGAGTCGTTACGAACTCCAATAACGAGAAAACTTGGAAAAAGTCCAATAGAAATAATAATAAGCGATATTGCACCTCATACCCGTGTAATTTCTTCGGTTCCATTTGTAACGGACTTCCTGCCGTGTCTGAAGTGTGTCGTTCGCATTTGAAGGAAGCAGCGAGTGGTTTTATACGTTAATGGATGGATTTATGATCTCTTGTCATATAAACTAACATGAAAGTATGGTTTGTATACTGACTGACAAAAATAGGAAAACACCTATATATGTTTGGAAAATGACTTAGTCGATCTGATTGCCTCAAAAAACATGGCAATCGGGATGTAACCACTTGTAGTTATTTCCCTCGAAATAATGAACCTGACTTCTCTGCTTTATATTTCTCAATTGAACAGTATGTGAACACTCCTTATCAATTTCGAGGCATTCATAATTAATTGATAATAATTGTTCACTTGTTCACTAAATCCATATAAGATTGTAGACCATAAATCTATCAGTAATTATTTGATAGATTCGGTCTTTACTTGGTGGAAACTCATTTTAATTAAAAAAATGTATATGAGACAGTAATTTATTTCGACAAAAATGTTTGTACTACTACAACAATTGTTTCACCACGATGTGGCTTCTTCAGGTATTACATTGTACTGTCTGATGGTATTCAGTGTAACCGAGTTTGAATACATTTTTAGGTACGTGACCAAATAATGGAAGCACAAGTCATAAAAGCTCTAGGTGTTTATTGGAGTTTGCCGCTAAAAATGCCATTAAGGAAAACTATTCAGTAATGGAGAATGATCGACATCTGTTTGTTCTTTCAAAAGGATTTTACGGGCATTACACCTGTTGATTTCAAGAAATTCGAAAAGTGTTAATCTAGAACTTTTGCTTTCAACGTGAATAATTTCATAATTATTGTTGAAATTATGCCTGAATTCCTTCAGATGATTAGCATATGTCGAATGTACAGAATTGCATATAAAACCCCTTTGGTGTTCTTGGACACGTTTCTTGAATGATCTACCAGTCTGGCCAATGTATACTAAAGGGCAATCTTTGCAAGTCAACTTGTAGACTCCGGATTTATTTTCTTTATTTGTACGATCTTTATTGTTTTTTATGTAGGTACTAAGGTTATTAATTTTCTTGAAAGCCGCGTTATAATTAAAACAACTTTTGAAATATTTAGCAATATTTTCAGATAATCCATTGACATAAGATAACGAAAAATATTTCTGTGTATTGTCCTCTTTTATGATTGGGTACACGAGATTTAATGCAATTTTCTTTTGTTTATTGGATACCATTTTGTCTATAAGAAAGGGATTGTAACCGTTTTTTGAAGCTATTTGTTTAATAATATTTAATTCTTTCATAAATTTTCCAGAATTCAAAGGGACATTCAATAATCTATGAATAAAACTATTATATGCTGACATCTTTTGGTTGGTGGGGTGGTTTGAAGTTTTATGTATTGTGATGTCTGCATGTGTTGGTTTGTGAACAATACTAAAATTATGTAAATTATTTAATCTTGTTAAAGTGAGGTCAAGAAAATTAATACTTTGATTCTTTTCTTCTTCGATTGTGAATTTGATTTTTGGGTGGAGTTCATTAATGAAATTCGTGAAGATATGTAGTTGTCGGTCGGTGCCTTTGAAGCAACAAAAAATGTCATCTACATATCTGTACCAATAAAGAAATTATTTGCTTATAGGATTCAGGTGTATTTTTGATTCCAGATCGTCCATGAATATTTCAGCTAAAATTGAACTGAGTGGATTTCCCATTATTGAACCATTGTCAGAAATATAGACGGTTCCGTTAAATTGAAAGTAGTTTTGTTCAAGACATATTTCCAGGTAATTAAGTATGTCATTCATTTTGATGGGATTGGTATTAGTTTTAATTAATAGTTTTTTTACAATTTGTACTGTTTCAATTGGAGGTATACTAGGGAATAAATTTTGTGCATCAATAAAACTTCATAAAGAAAATAATCCAATTAGACCAGTAGTTTCATTCGTCACATCACCAAGCATACAATTATCTAGTGTTTTAATTTCTATTATTTAAACCGAAACAAACTTTTTAGCTAAATACGCTATTAAAAATAGCACCCAACTTATAGACAATATTAAATATATCCAATTACCCAAAAATTGTAAATTAATTTCTTTTGATGTACAAAATTTATTCCCTAGTATACCTCCAAGTTGACAAGTTGACTTGCAAATATTGCCCTTTAGTATACATTGGCCAGACTGGTAGATCATTCAAGAAACGTGTCCAAGAACATCAAAGGGGTTATATATCCAATTCTGTACATTCGACATATGCTAATCATCTTAAGGAATTCATGCATAATTTCAACAATAATTATGAAATTATCCACGTTGAAAGCAAAAGTTCTAGATTAACACTTTCAGAATTTCTTGAAATCAACAGGTATAATGCCCGTAAAATCCTTTTAAGCGAACAAACAGATGTCGATCATTCTCCATTACTGAATATTTTTCCTTAATGGCATTTTTAGCGGCCAACTCCAATAAACACCTAGAGTTTTTATGACTTGTGCTTCTTTTATTTGGTCACGTACCTAAAAATGTATTCAAACTCGGTTACACTGAATACCATCAGACAGTACAATGTAATACCTGAAGAAGCCACATTGTGGTGAAACAATTGTTGTAGTAGTACAAACACTTTTGGGGAAATAAATTACTGTCTCATATACATTTTTTTAACTATCAGTAATTGTTGCAATACGCAAACATTGAATAAACGAAATCACTTTAACATTCACTCTCAACAATAGTAGGTTAGGTAAGCGTAATATAATAAAATTGAAACTTAAAACTCCGATTGTGAAATACAAAAGCCGAAAACACGAAAGACTTAAGGACGATAAGACAGAGGTAGACGGACTATCCTCCTGATCAGGTCACTTGATGTCGATACACACAAAAATCATACAAATTCATAATAAAATAAAATAAATGGAGGTTAATATTTGATAGAAGGTATATAAAATTATTTAAATATTTTGATATTTACAGATATATTCTGTTAACCTTTTTCATATTTAATTTCCAAAAAATTAAATTTAATATTATAACTTCAGGAATTAAATAAATTTCATATAAGTACCACTTATATCAAACGACATATAAAATAAACATTCATTATAAGACATCCAAATCATATAACAAAATCCAATAAATAAAAATTGTTAACAAAAATCCTACAAATCAAATATTTTGAGTAGACAAAATTTTGTTTCTGCTCATCTTATGAAAAACAAATCTTTTAAAAATGTTTAACATAATCTTAAGAATTTCATCATAAAACTATCTTACTTAGAATATTCAAAATTTATGGGTTATTTTACTATGTTACATTTTGGAAAATCTCTAGATATGTAAAAACATTACTATAAAACAAGTTTTAAGAGAGACTTTTTAAATCTATATTTATTTTATTTTATTTTGTTCATAATATATAATTATTTGCTTTCCTCAATATTCTTTACACAGATGGTTCTTGGACTATTACAAAGGCCGTTAAATTGCCTTTCAATCTTTGAGATCAATGGTAAATCACAGAATTATTTATTTCGAGTTAACATAACACTCCATTTAAATATTCAATATTCATTTATCCAGAAGCTTTCTGAATTGCCAAAGGTGAGAAAATATTTGTTGTTGATTCATGTTATATTTTATGGAATAATATGATTGAGTACTGACGAAGTCTCTCTTAAAACTTGGTTCTTAGTAATTTTTTTTTACATATCTTGAGATTTTCTAAAAAGTAACTTAGATATCCAATAATATTGAATATTCTAAGTAAGATAGTGTTATGATGAAATTCTAAAGATTATTTTGAAAGATATTTTTTTTCATAAAAGGAATGCGCAGAAACAAAATTTTGTCTACTCAAAATATTTGATTCATAGGATTTTTGTTAACAATTTATATATATTGAATTTTGTTATATCATTTGGATGTCTTATAATGAATGTTTATTTTACTATATATGTCATTGGTATAAGTGGTACTTATATGAAATTTATTTAATTGCTGAAGTTATAATATTAAATATAATTTTTTGGAAATTTAATATGTAGAAGGCTAACAGAATACATTCTGTCAAGAAAGTACCGGGAATTATCGATTTAAATCTGGCGGGGCAATGAGGCAGGTACCACTGTCCTTAATAACTATGCCAAGCTTGAGCGGGATCTGTCAACTAGTGTGTTTGCAACAGCTGTTAAGTCAGTCGATGTCAGAGTGCGTGCCGATTTTTACAATGGGTGATTACGTTGAGCAAAGAATTTGTTTAAAGTTTCGTGTTGCAAATGAATTTTCGTGTGCCGATGCATTGAAAATGTTGCAAAAGGCCTTTGGTGATAATGCTCTATCGAAAACTCGTGCATATCAGTGGTACAGAGCCTTCCAGGACGGTCGTGAAGTGGTCGCCCATCGACGGCTTCGATCGAAGATAACGTCGATAAAAATTAAGGAAAGGGTGCTGGAAAACCGTCGTACCAGCTTGAGAGAGATAGCACATGATCTTAAGATATCCCACGAGTCCGCACGTATGGTTTTGATTGATATTTTGGGCATGAGAAAGGTGGCCTCACGACTCGTACCGATATATATAATAGTTTTATGATGAAATTCTTAAGATTATGTTGAACATTTTTGAAAGATATTTGTTTTCATAAGATTGAGCAGCAGAAACAAAATTTTGTTTACTCAAAATTTTTACTTTATAGGATTTTGGTTAAAATTTTTTATTTATTGGATTTTGTTATATCATTTGCATGTATTATAATGAATGTTTATTTTATATGTCGTTTGATGTAAGTGGTACTTATATGACATTCAGTCAATTTAATTCCTGGAGTTCTTCTTCTACTTAATCGTTGTTTCAATAAGTTCTCTAACGAGACCCAAATTCAATCATTTCGTAAGTGGAAGGTCTAAACATGCGAAACAAAAATCATTGAAATCGCATAAGCATTATTAACGCCGATATTGGCATTCCTCTTTTAGCTGGTTCGCGTAGAATATTGTGATGAGGCCATCATCCAGGAAGGGTCGTTCTATTAATTTCTAGAATATTATAAATTTGTTTAAATATTTTAATATTTGAAGATATATTCTGGTAGCCTTCTACATATTCAATTTCCAAGAAAATATATTTAATATTATAACTTCAGGAATTAAATTGATGTCATATAAGTACCACTCACATCACATGACAATTTAAAATGAACATTCATTATAGGAACATCCAAATCATATAACAAAATCCAATAAATATAAATTGTTAACAAAAATCCTATAAATTAAATATTTTGATAGAAAAAATTTTGGTTTCTGCTCATTCCTCTTATGAAAACCGATATCTGTCAAAAATGTTTAACATAATCTTAACAATTTCATCATAAAATTATCTTACTTAGAATATGCAATATTATTGGATATCTAAGTTAATTTAATTCCTGAAGTTATAATTCTTAAATATAATTTCATGAAATTAAATATGTAGAAGGCTAATATGAAAATATTCAAATAATTTTATTTACCTTTTTTCAAGTATTTTTGTTTCGCATGTTTAGACCTTCCACTTACGAAATGATTGAATTTGGGTCTCGTTAGAGAACTTATTGAAACAACGATTAAGTATAAGTGTGTTAACCATACGCGATTTCTTATGCACTCGTTGATAAGCCTTGGTTCTACTGAGGTTATCCTTATCTTCTGGGAATATCTCATTTCAGCCCACTCTTACGTCATCTAAATAGCAGGTTAAGCTTGCGGATAGTACTGCAAAATCAACAACCACTGACCAATCATATCCAAGAAATATTCAATCAAAATCGCATTTGATATTATCCTAATATTCTCAGGTCTCCCTAAGAAGCTTTATGAGGTGAGGGTTAAGAGTTCTGTTGTTCAGGTGTTATGGTTGGGCTTGGCTACTATGTGCTCAAGCCATCTTAGGCAGAACACTGTTAATTTTTGACCGAAGAGTCAAACGTTAGCCGAAACCGTTTGACTAGAAAATTTCTTTTCTACCCTGGCACACCTCAGCTGAAACCCTTCGGTCATAGTACGCCACTGTACCACAGAGCTATGCATTTTTTTCTTTTTAAAAGCTGAGAAGTCTGATCCACATAAACATCTCAGGTCAGACTTCTCAGCTTCTAAAAAAAAGAATTGCTCAACACAAAAGCGAAGTCAGGAATGAAATTCGTGTCCTAGCTGAACATACCCGTAAAAAAGATCATCGAATGAATTATGATTCCACCAAAATTCGGGATTGCGAAGGGAATGAAAAAAAACAGATTTCTTTTGGAGATATATCACATCAAGCGCCTGACAAACTCGATGAACTACAGAAGGGATGTTAATAACATTGGCTCCATCTATTCATATTCAATTCATTAGGACCGGTTCTGTGAGGGTGTATTGGCAAGATCACTTGATGAAAGGGTTTCTACAAGTTCTGTAGTTGATGTGATTATGTGAGTAGTTCCGTTATTCATGCAGTGGACTAATTAAGTGTTGGTGATTTTAAGAACGATTCAGTGAGAGTGGATTGACTTTTATCACCTTTTTAATGATTACCAAGTCGTTGAGATCATGAAATTACTATTACCATAAGGTTTCCAAGTAATTCAGTGAAAGTGAATTGCTGAGACGAAGGTGACAAAGGTTAATCTGTGGTTCATATGTACAATCTGTTTTAGCCCCATTTTTTGACAACTTCTCATTACTATTCATTCTGCATAAGTTATGAGACACATTGAGAATATTGGTATTGAAGAAAAGTTTTTAACTTGTTGCCTATATCTGTGGATACTGCTGGTTTTTGCTCATTGTTAAATCATAAATGATTTAACCTTACTATATTTGACTCACTGATAAAGAATCCGTCTGTTTAGCTGGTACGTGCGAAAACTCACTATAGCTTTCGAAGGGAAACAGCTGGAGTCCTAAAACTTTCAGGGGATGTTTGTAGTATTAATATGTCGGTTACGTTAGTTAATGAGAGCAATCGGTTGAATGCTCCCGCAATTATTTGCATTTCGAATTTCTCAGTATTCGCATTAATTTTTGAACTACAAATCCGATCGATCTGAAATTCGGAAGTAGAATAATAACACACTAAATTCTACAATTTTCGAAAGAAAAGAGTTAGAGCCTTCAATTTTCCTGGGTAAGTTTTTGGCCTTAATATACCCGTTAAATTTGTCAATGGTTTCACAGTTATTCGCATTTGAAATTTTTCTCAGTTTTCACCATATTTTCGAAGCTACAAATATGATCTTCATTTGGTGTAAACGTTCATACGAATTTTCGTGAATATCGTGAAGATACAAAACAAAAATATTCATTTTGTTAGCAGAGAAGCATTGAGCGATTTCAAAACCATAGCAACGAGTCTTACGATCGTATTTAAGTCAAGCATTAAGATGCAAAATAATGACACAACCTAAATAAACAAAGCAAGGAGGTTCGGAGATTATTCAACCGAGCCAAAGTGATCGGTCAATGGGACAAATACAAGGAAGCTCTAACCTTCTACAATAAAAGCATTAGGAGGATCAAGAGGGACTTGTGGGGCAAGTTCTGTGAGGGTATAAATGATGGCCCCGGAACTGCCAGAATACACAAGATTCTCTCCAGAGAGCCAGTGAGAACAACCGGTTCGCTCAAACGTAAGGAGGGTGGTTTTACTGGTTCCAGAAAAGAAACATTGGAGCTCCTTGCGAACAAACACTTCCCTGGATGTCAAATCTTGGAAGATACAAACGCCAGATCCAACCCTGACCATCTAATCTGGCCAGGGAGGGGCAACTGGCGAACATCCAAAAATATAGTCACTGCACAAGCGGTCAGAGACGCAATAAGGTCTTTCAAACCTTTCAAAACACCGGGGGTAGACGGAATCTTTCCAGCCCTTCTTCAAAAGAGCATGGATGTGTTGATTTCGTATCTGTTAAAATTATTTAGAACAAGTTTGGCTTCGGGGGTTATCCCTACAAGCTGGACACTAACTGAAGTGGTATATATGAGGGACGAACAGAATCGGAACCCTCTTCTTTCAGACCAATAAGCTTGACATCGTTCCTGCTGAAGAGTCTGGAAAAGGTGATTGATGTCCATATCAGGGGGAAGGTGCTAATTGACAGTCCCCCTAGCCCTCATCAGTACGCCCACCAGGCTGGCAAGTCGGCAGAACTTGCATTGCATAATCTGGTCGGAAAATTAAACCAATCTCTCGATAGCACTAACAGCGTTTCTGGACATTGAAGGTGCTTTTAACAATACGCTGCCGGCTTCTCTCGCTGAGGCTATCGCTGCGAGAGGAATCGACCCACTAATCTGTAGATGGATACAGGCAATGCTACGCGGCAGAACAATAACGGCCTCATACCAGGATGAGGTCTTCGAGTTCAAGGCTGCGAAGGGCTATCCGCAGGGAGGTATTATCTCACCCTTACTGTGGACCCTTCTCGTTGATGACCTGCTAGCGATCATTTCGCTGTGGGGAGTCGACGTTCAAGCATTTGGTGATGACCTGGCAATCATAGTGAAAGGTAAATCGGAGGTGACGATATCGGCCGTCCTTCAAGAGATACTGAACACTATTGACATGGTGTATAAGAGAAGACATGTCTCTTAACCCGCAAAAGGTAGTTATAGTACCATTCACTAAAAAACGGAAGTTGAATGGTTTAGAACCGCCGACTATCCGTGGTGAAATAATACAATTCTTATTTGAGGCAAAATACCTGGTAATAGTCCTGGACAAGACCCTCACCTGGAATGCACACCTGGATAAAGTGTGTCTTGCAATTACAGGTGCGTTTCGCACCACATCCACGGCAGCCATGGAGGTCCTACTTAATCTCCACCCCTGCACCTACTCGTGCAGAGGGAGGCGGAACGAACCACATACAAACTATATCAACTGGCGATTGACAGGCCAGAGGCAATAGTGATGGGAAGCTCAAGACTGCTGGACGAGCTTTTAACGAACAGTATCCTATCGATGCCCTCGGATCTAATGTCAAAAATCACGAGCCAGGAACGGAATTTCAATGTAATCGTCCCCAGCCGGGACGAGTGGACCAAGCATGCTGAGGTTCTATTGAGAACCGACCTTGGCTTGTTCACAGACGGCTCGCGAACGACGAACGGAACAGGAGCAGGAGTCTATGGGAGTAAACCTAGAATTAACATCTCATTGAGTCTCGGTCAAAACGCAACCATATTCCAATCAGAAATATTTGCCATTGAGACTGCGGCGGAACTGCTGATAAAACGGCAAATCCACCACGGTAAAATCAAAATATTTACTGATAGTCAGTCAGTACCAAAAGCTCTGGAATCCAGCTGTTTTACATCCAAAACAATCTGGAGTTGCCGCACGGCTTTAAACAGGTTCGGTATGTATAACGGAGTCACTCTGGTTTGGATACCGAGCCACTCAAACTATTTGGGTAACGAGGAGGCGGATCGGCTGGCATTTGCTGGAGCTGCGCTGCCTCTGGTAGGACCAGAACCATTCCTGGGAATACCACATGACGTGGCTAACGAGACGATAACAGGCAGAATGAACTCAAGGCTAGAGTCTTTCTGGCGGAGCCATTCTGGCCTGAAACATTCGAAGTTGTTCCTTGGAACAGCTTCGAACAAAAAGATGGCATACCTAGCGCTAGGTCTGGATAGGGCCAAACTAAGAACACTTGTCGGAATTATGACAGGTCACTGCAGACTGAAAGCGCATTTGCACAAAATCGGTCTGGCTGAAGACAATGAATGCTGGCTGTGTCTTGAGGACACTGAAACAGCCATGCCCAGCGGTGAATCGCATCAGATTCGAGGTCTTTGGCCAAGCTTTCATAGCCCACAGCGAACTGAAAAAATTACCCCTGAACAAGATTATCGGTTTTATCCAAAAACTGGATCTCGTCGGGGAGATATAAATTAGGGGTGAACCACAATAGTCCGTGCGGACGCAGTGGTAGAGTAGACAGACGCCCGCTCGCCATAAATAATAAAAATAATAATAATAATAATGACAAGTCCGATACAAAATTTCGCGAGGAACATTCTATCAAAGTTATATATATATATATATATATATATATATATATATATATTGTGAGCGCGGAAGCATTGGACCTTACTTTCGAAGGAAAAACAGTAAAGATCTGAAACTTTCAAGGTGAATTTGTAGCCCGAATATACTAGCTGAAGTTGCTAATGAGCAAAATTGCTGGAACAGTTTCGCAGTTATTCAAATTTGAAATGATATTTCATTTATCTCAAGCTATAAATTCCATCAATATGAAATACGGTATTTAATAGTAAGATAATAACGCACATATTTGTGCAAAATTTTGTGCGGATCGTATGACTCATAGATTCGAAACAAAAATGTAAGTGAAGCAGTGTTGACCGCTACCGAAACCCCATTTCAACACTGATATGATTGAATTATGATTCAGTATTCATATGTAAAATAATGACACAAAAGTTAATACGTAATTTCGTGATTAAAAAAGATTAAAAAATTTATATTTTGTGAACAGCGTTGAACGATTCAAATGTAAAATACTGACAACAAATCTGATATAAAATTTCGTGAGTAACTCACGATCAAAACATTTGAAACTGACATAATGCCTTTTTTCTTTACTTTTTTGAGTGCATAGTTATAACCACGAATCTCATTCTAGTTCAATAGCAATAATAATAATGAATATTCAGCAGGAAACCGACAAGTCCACCAACTGCCTTATTGGCTTAATGAGCGAAGCTGTTTACTTCATTCTTCGATGCGTCGATTTGAGTCTAAGCAGAACCCAGGGCTTCAGTTGGGAATAATGAAAAAAGAGAAAGAACAAATTCCAAGAAAAGAGATATTAGAAATGTATTTCCGGGAAAGTAATTAATATTTTTTGTCATTTCAAAGAGGGTATTCATATGAATCTAAATTGTGTTAGTGCGTTCGCTCAACTATAGAACGAGAGTGGATTCAGATGATAACATTTTCTGAGAATTCAGCTACTGGTTTATATTTAAAATATCTATAAATATTGTACAAGTATAACTAATGGATTTGTAGTGATGGAAAAATGCATATTTCAATCGATAGTGAAGTTTTCCTAAGTTATAAGTAGTAACTCAGCAAATATTGCACAGTTAAATTCGAAATTGTGCAGATTTTTAACATCTAAACATTTTCAAAGAGTATACAGCATAACTAACAATAACAATTTCAAGGAGCTGGTACCGGAAGGCTGATAAAAATTCAGAAGAATTTTGTGAACAGATGTTGTGAAGAGGACCAGGAGAGGAAAATAATCGAGCTCAATGTTTTGGGATTAAATTGACACATTCAAATAGAAAAAAGTAACTTGATTGAATTTTAATCCTAAATTAAAAATCAAAACAGACATAAGACAGTCCAGCCGGATATTTCCGTAAGTATCAGGTTTCCCGGCAAATGCTGAAACAGATCAATTTTTGTTTGAAGGCGAAATCTTTTAATACAAATTCGTGGGTGTACGATCATCCCTGAGTGGACAATCACGTCAAAAATTTTAAATTTTCAAAGGAGTCGAGTGATATATCATTTAAAAGATTTTGCAATTCTATTTGTGGATATTCCGAATATTTTCTATTACGCTTTCCTTCGTTTTGGCGTGAAAATATCGTTGACAGTGATGGCTGATCTAACAAGTATTGAGATGTCAAATTTGTTTATCATTTGCTTCTCTGTAGTTATTGAATTCCCATTCAAATATTTCAACCAACATTCTGTAGCACTTCTGGTGTGATCAAAGTATCAAAAATGAGAACAGGTTTTATCAACTGCAAGAATTGTTTTTCGTAATCGAATATCCAATATGTTTTTGATATTTTCTAGGTTTCCTCCACTACAATACTCATAAGATATTTAAAGTGTTCACATTCCTTTTTTTTTCTGGTTATTTATCTTCTACTATGGAACAATTTCCGTCAACATGGTTCCAGCGACGGCAGAGAGAGCAGAAATTTTCGCTGTCTCGCTCAAAACTAATAAAAATGCCAGGCAGACAGCGATATTTTTCAATCAACGAAACAGTAAGAATATCAGTTATTCAGTTGTCATTAATTTAATTTCCAAATTCATAAACACTGTACCATTGCTAGCACAAAACGTGAAAAGCATTGCATTCATTACTGACGAAGTAGCTGAAGTTGTAGTTGTTAAATTGGATTGTCCGTCAAGTGCCAGAAAGATAACAAAAACTTCAGGAATTACGTGAATAAGTATTCAGAAGATCTTGAACGAACATTATTTCCATCCCTATAAGACTCATCTTTTCCAAGACCTCAATGAAGACGATCCTGATCGGCGATTGCAATGTTATGAACAGATAGGTGTATAGATTCTGAGATACCTGGTGAACCCCGTACATAATGATATAACCACTCAAAAATGCATTTCGTCGGAGAATATGATTTTTGGGCAAAATTGGAGTCCCCTTTCAAACATTCTGTGCTCAGCCAATCTAGCTCAGCGAATGGATATTGGCTGATTGTTCACGGAACCGTTTCGAATTTGGCTGCCAACCGTTGGAGAGTCTACTTTGAATGGCTTAATATAAAATGAGCGTAGCACTTGCCCTAAACATTTGCACTAATGAACATTCATTTTGATAAAGTTGTATCATCTAGATATGCTGCTTATCCGTATAAAATAATATAAATATTTTAAAAAATTTTCAAAAAATTTTAAAAAATTAGCCTTCTACATATTTAATTCCAAAAGATTATATTTAATGATTATAACTTCTGAAAATAAATTAAAATAATGTCGTTTAAGTACCACTTATATCATGACATAAAATAAACATTCATTATAAGACATCCGAATGGTAAAACAAAATCCAATAAATAAAAATTATTAACCAAAATCCTATAAATTAAACATTTTGAATAGACAAAATTTTGTTTCTGCTTATCAATCTTATGAAAACCATTATCTTTCAAGAATATCCAACATAATCTTAAGAATTTCATCACAAAATTATCTTACTTAGACTATTCAATATTATTGGATATCTAACCAAGGTACTTTATATAAAAACTCAAGATATGCAAAACATTACTGAAAAACAAGTTTTAAGATCGACTTTGCTCATCAGTATTCAAATATTCATATTCAATAAATATAACATCAATCAATAATACATATTCAACTCACCTTTCATTCTCCAGAAAAAGTTCTACCTAAATGAGACCTTTAAATAGGTATTCACTACACACAGAAATATCTCTGTGGTTTAACCTGATCTAGAAGATTGAAAGACAAATTTAACGGCCTCTGCTATAGCACAAGGACTATCTGTATAAAGAATGTTAAGGAAACCAAATAATTATATATTATGAATAAAATAACATAAATAGAGGTCAATTCTTGATAGAAGGTATATAAAATAATATAAATATTTTAAAAAAATTTCAAAAAATTTAAAAAAATCAGCCTTCTACATATTTAATTCCAAAAGATTATATTTAATGATTATAACTTCTGAAAATAAATTAAAATAATGTCGTTTAAGTACCACTTATATCATGACATAAAATAAACATTCATTATAAGACATCCGAATGGTATAACAAAATCCAATAAATAAAAATTATTAACCAAAATCCTATAAATTAAACATTTTGAATAGACAAAATTTTGTTTCTGCTTATCAATCTTATGAAAACCATTATCTTTCAAGAATATCCAACATAATCTTAAGAATTTCATCACAAAATTATCTTACTTAGACTATTCAATATTATTGGATATCTAACCAAGGTACTTTATATAAAAACTCAAGATATGCAAAACATTACTGAAAAACAAGTTTTAAGATCGACTTTGCTCATCAGTATTCAAATATTCATATTCAATAAATATAACATCAATCAATAATACATATTCAACTCACCTTTCATCCTCCAGAAAAAGTTCTACTTAAATGAGACCTTTAAATAGGTATTCACTACACACAGAAATATCTCTGTGGTTTAACCTGATCTAGAAGATTGAAATTTGTCTTTCAATCTTCTAGATCAGGTTGGTTAGATATCCAATAATATTGAATAGTCTAAGATAGTTTTGTGATGAAATTCTTAAGATTATGTTGGATATTCTTGAAAGATATTGGTTTTCATAAGATTGATAAGCAGAAACAAAATTTTGTCTATTCAAAATGTTTAATTTATAGGATTTTGGTTAATAATTTTTATTTATTGGATTTTGTTTTACCATTCGGATGTCTTATAATGAATGTTTATTTTATGTCATGATATAAGTGGTACTTAAACGACATTATTTTAATTTATTTTCAGAAGTTATAATCATTAAATATAATCTTTTGGAATTAAATATGTAGAAGGCTAATTTTTTAAAATTTTTTAAAATTTTTTTAAAATATTTATATTATTTTATATACCTTCTATCAAGAATTGACCTCTATTTATGTTATTTTATCCGTATAACTTATCGTGATCATTAAAATTAAATGCATATGTTATTTAGACTAAGCACTAGAGGTTTGAAGTTATGGTTAAACATAATTTTTATTATGCTATAATTCACAGTTACAGTTTAAAATTTCAATACATTATTTGGGTTGTTAGGGCATTACAAAGTTACAAAGTAACAAACACATCTAAACAGCTTTATTTTGCTCTTACTAAAATAGTATAGACTTTCTCTAGTCAGCAACGTTCATTTCTCATTTTCTTCATCCTAAAGATGACGAATGTGTGATCTGACTTGTGTCTCCTTCAATCTCCGTATCGTGAGAACAGACACTCTTTCCAGATATTTCAAACATCAAAGGGACTGAGTTCTCATAAATCTTATCAGCTCTCGATACTTGCCGATAGATAATTTTCTGTGATAATTACCCAGTTCTCTAGTACGATCGATCAACATGTTCAAGGGAGTTCCTTATCGCTGAAGAGATACTTAATTTAATGAACTTCAAGAATCTTTCTAGGATACTTGGGGTGAATGACATAGGTGATCGTGATTTCTTACCAACGTTCGGTTAGTCAGAAATAAATACATTACCTCAGCAATTTTTTTGGAAAGTTTCATCATTCCAGAAAGAAATGATATCTATGAAATAATCTTCATATCTTCAGATTACTCACACTTTCAACTCAAGAGGTTTTGGCTGCTAGTTCATATCATTCACGATCCTCACGAAATTTTGCATCGCCTTCATCTCATTATTTTATATCTAAATGTCAGATTCAAACTCGATGGCAGGACTGGTGTTATGGTTTCAACGGAGCTTAACGCTGCTTTGCTCAAAACGTTTTATAGTTTCTCAATTCTACGACCTACTTACTAAATGCTGCACTAACATACGCGTCTTTATTCTATTTCCAAAAAACAGAGTTCTGTATTTTTATTCGTCCAATGTTGCTCCTTCAAGAAATTATTTACAAATTTGAAATTTTCAGAGGAAATGAGATTTTCAAGAAGCGCGCAAAAGCTTCTTTTTTTATACATATTTGTAAAATATTCACTTTAAAATTCAGAGCTCAAAATGTTTTATAAAGTTTCGAAGGTTATGATCTAAACTTCGAATTTTTTTCAGTTTCGTCACGCTTTTATTTTTTCATGTTTTTCTACTATAGCCAAAATTACATTTTTATATCACTGGCATACTGAGGAGCACCATTTTAGCTAATATATCTTATATATATTAGCTGGTGGATGGGAATGGGAGAACGGACTATAAATTACAATCTCATGTTCGTTTGAATTACGTCCCCGATACTGAACAGCAAGTCTTTGAGTACGGATGACAGAATTCTACATACTACATAATTTTATACACCTTTTATCAAGTATTAACCTCTATTTATGTTATTGAAATCTACATACATTTGACTGAAAATTTTATGAGGATCATACCCACTCTACCTCATTTTTGGTTTGATATTCTCCAATGATCGATAAGAATCGATCGATGTTAATAAATTTCATATTTGGATAATTATATACTGTATGAATTTGAATTTACTTAGTGAAAGTTAGAATTTAGATTTATAAATCTATATCAGAAATTCCAAAACATTGCCTCTATATATATTGACCATATAGATTAGATATTTGATTAATATAAAATTAACGAACTCGTCTGGAAAAATATTAATTTTTTTATGACCTGGTATGCAACTTCTACGAGTAAATTTATACAAAAAAGATCACAGAAATAATGGAATCAGAATGAAAGATTTGTTTTCGTAATTCATGGTTATTTCTTATCTTGTTATGCTTAATATTAGGTCTACGTGAAAATTGTCAACATCCACAAAAGACGTATAGCATCTTGTTATTTTGAGTCAAGTATTTTATTATTTCTATGCCTTTTTTGGCCTTTCTCACCCCTGGGTAGATTTATGTATACCTGCTGTACATCATGTAATAAAATAATACAGATATTTTTCTGGACAATTATTATTATATTAATCTAATATATATATAGTGAAATTTTCTGAAATTTCTGATATTAAATCAAGCTGGGTTCAAGATGAAGATCAAAGCTTATCTCCTCGATGCCTCATCAACACGATGTCATGATAGTCTCTGTGTCTTTATAATTTCTGATATGCTCATTTTTTTCTTTCTTTTCATGCTTTCTTTTTTTCCCATTTTGACTACAAGGGTCAGGTGGTAGAGCACCTTTGGGTAAACTTCCCCTTGAGGTTTCTAGTGAAATGAAGTTTTTTATTATTATTATTATTATTATTTCCCAATTTCTCAGACTTTCCATCTGGTTTTCAGCATTTGACCACCGGTGCTACACACAAGGTGTCAAGCCTTTAGCTATTCTCTACATCTCCAAGAACCCTTCGTATGATGTTGCATGTCCTGAGTAGTATGGCTTTTTGTATTGACAAATACACTTCTTCCCTGATACCGATTTCAGCTAAGTTCTTCTTAAATGTTTTTGGTACCTCGCCCGTCACACCAGTCACAATAGGGACAACCCTCACCTTGTTCATCTTCCACATTCTTTTCATCTCATCTGCTAGTGGTAAGTATTTACTTATTTTCTCATTCTGAGTCTTACAGATATTCAAGGGGAGTGGTACGGCCATGTCAATAATGTAGATAGTTTTTTCCTTTTTTAAAGTGAACACGATATCCGGGATATTATTTGGAATCGTTTTATCAGTAACGATCGGTCTATTCCAGTATAGGCATATTTCTTCATCTTCACATATTGCTGGTGGGTCGTACTTGTAATAAGGCGTTTCTGTTTCTAGTCCCATGTACTTATTTCGTAGCTTTTGGTGGATTATTTTAGCCGCATCATTGTGTCTGTCTAGGTAAGATTTTGGTGCGAGGACAGAGCATCCGGCCATGACATGGTCTAGTGTTTCTTCTTTCTCCCCGCATAGCCGACACTTGACGTTCTCAACCTTTTGTTGCAGAATTCGTTTACGGTACGATCGTGTGGAGATAACCTGGTCCTGGATAGCCAGCACAAATCCTTCCGTTTCAGGGAGAAGGTTTCCGTTATTGAGAAATCCCAACGATGCCTCTTTATCTATACTTGCACTCTCGATTGTAGGTAGGTATTTGCTATGTAATGGTTTACTTCGCCACTCTGCCTGAAGTTCTTCGGTGGCGATTATACTCGGAGAGTAGTTTAAATCAGACAGTTTTAGCGGTGTCAGATTTCTATCTTCTTTAACTGCCATCTTATGAAGCACACTTGTCTTAGCTTTTTCGTGGAAATATTTTCTGAGGTTTTTTATTTGTTGGCCATGTCTGTTAACTATTCTTGGCACTCCTCTCCCACCTTGAGACCTTGGTAAGTGAAATCTTTGTATAGCTGAACCTGGGTGGTGCTTTCTGAATTTTCTGAACTCAGATCTAGTTTTTGAGTCCATTTCATTCAGTTCTGTCTCTGTATAATTTAAGATACCAAAGCTGTATGTTAAAACCGAACTTGCATATGCATTGATAGCTTTGGACAGGTTTTTTGCAGACAATTTAGATTTCAGTAGTGCGCGCAGTCTCCGAAAATATTCTTCTTTCACGGATGTTTTCGATTCCTTCTGTTCTATGCCCCTTGCTTGAGAGTATCCTAGGTATATGTATTTCTCATCGGCTTCCATTCCTGTTATCCTACCTTGGTTCTTATTGACCTCATACCCTTCGTGGCCTACCCATTTTCCTTTTTCCATGCAACTGATCTTACATTTTTGTAGGCCAAATTTCATCTGTACATCGTCACTAAACCTAACCACGCGTTAACAGTTCTTCCAATCACTTCCGACTATTTGAAAACAGTTTCAGATCATCCATATACCATAGATGATTTAATTCCCTATCAGACTCATTCAACTTATATCCTTTGTTCCTGCTATTGAGAAAGGTGGTTAGAGGTCTGAGGGATAGGCAAAACCATAGGGGACTTAAGGCGTCTCCTTGGAATATGCCTCTTCTTATTCTTATTGTTAGTACTCTAAGGGCGGCTTCTACTGTGTTTAGAACCAGATCCGTGCGCCATTCTGTTATTGCGCATTTGAGGAACTGTACTATATGACTCTCAATTTTATAAAGATCAAGGATTTCCAATAACCACGAATGGGGAATGCTATCGAAAGCCTTCTGGTAGTCTATATAGGCGGTGTGGAGAGAACTCTTTTTTTTCTTTGCGTGGTTCGTTATAATCGAGTCTATTATTAGCTGTTCCTTGCATCCTCTTGACCCTTTGCGACAGCCTTTTTGTTCTTCAGTTAACAATTTGTTCTTCTCTAGGTGTTTATAGATCTTTTCTGAGAGTATGGACGTCAATATTTTGTACAGAGTGGGCAAGCATGTGATAGGTCTGTAATGGGCAGGGTCTTCGCTTTGAGTTTTGGTTTTTGGCAGTAGGTATGTAACTCCCTTTACCATAAATGGTGGCAGGTTCTCTGGTTGTTTCAGTATATTTGTGTAGCACTTTGCCATTTGTGGGTATGACGAGCGAAATTGCTTTAACCAGAAGTTTTGTAGATGGTCCCCTCCTGGAGCTTTCCAGTTCAATTATTTCATTATCGCCTTCTGCACTTCCTCTTCACCTATTTCCCAATCCGTCATTGTTTTTATGTTAGCTGCTGTCTTCTTTTCCTCATAATACCATTTGTTGTTCTTATGCTGTCCCGGCACACTCCATATTCCTTCCCAGAAACTCTGTATTGCTTCTGCTGTTGGTTGCTTACCCTTGTTTGTGTCTTGTTTTGTTGTTTCTGAGATAGTTTTGTAGAACCCTTTTTGGTTCGTGTTAAATTGGAAATTTTGCTTTCTCCTGGTATTACTATCTTTGTAGCGCTTTAGTCTTTTCGATAGCGCGACTAGCTTTTGTTTGAGGAAGTCTAATATTTCTATGGAGGTCGGGTTAGCCTCACTTCTGTATCCTTCAATTATTATCTTCGCACTGTATTTCACTCTTTCGCTCGATCCGATTTCCTGTGCTTTTGTGACTATTACGATCTCCTTTCTCAATTTCTGGATTTTTGCATTCAGCCTTAGTTCCCAAGGTGGCGAATTGTACTTTCTCTTCCTTTCTCCTTCTGGTTGGATTATTTGACCATTGATAGACAGTACCGTCACTGCACCAGTGTATAATATACTATGTAGTGCTAGAATATCTGTGTTACTGTTGATTTTCATTTTCAAGATTTTGTCCACTGATTTTATTATATTTTTTGTGTTGGGCTTAAAT
Organism: Megalocaria dilatata; assembly: GCA_034642435.1. Classification (NCBI taxonomy): domain Eukaryota; kingdom Metazoa; phylum Arthropoda; class Insecta; order Coleoptera; family Coccinellidae; genus Megalocaria; species Megalocaria dilatata. The sequence continues at coordinate 73,229,643 of CM067856.1, read as the reverse complement.
AGAAGCTTGGGTAGGCGAGGTCTTGATGTAGGGTCTAGTCCATCGTAAAGAACGTGGTTATTGATGAATTGTTCTTCTTCTGGGCTACTGATATTTTCTTCTTCTCCCGTTTCTATCTCGTGTTCCGTTTCCTCTGAGATTTCAACCATTCCAAGATCAAGCGCCACCTCATTTCTTATTCTTCTTAATCTTTCCGCCGGTAACCTGTTATTTATGAATATTGAACGGCGCTGATCCAAGATGTTCTGTAGCGTTTTATTTACTAGTGCGGGAAATTTTTGTGTTATCTTTTCAAGTAACTTTTTTCCGTAAGGGTCCTTAGATGTTTCGAGTTTCGTAATTTCATAATAGCATCGAACTACATATTCGTTCTGTTCTTTTGTCCAAGTAGTTCTTTGCTTTCGCCTCGGTAGTGACTCGGTGGGCTGTGGTCTAGGTACCGCAGCAACATCCTCATCATCTCTTTGGCTCTTGTTGGTACTTCTTTGTTGACTATTTCCACGATTTCCTTTTTCCGCGCTATTTGGTCTTGCAGGTGAATCATCATGACGGTTTCGATCCGAGTCCTGCTGCCTCGGCCCGCCGGAGTATCTCTTTCGTCTTGTATTGACAGAAGCAACTTAAATCTCGCTTCGTGAGCTGCTAACACACTCAGCGGGTCGGCTAGTACGCGTGTTTGCCTAAGACACGTAGGTATGAAACATACCCCCCTTGCGTATTTATTATTATTTTTATTATTATTATTGTTATTATTGTTATTATTATCATTATTATCATTATTATCGTTATTATCGTCATTAGCGTTATTATAGTTTTTATCATTATTATCATTATTATCATTATTATCATTACTAACATTATTATCATTATTATCATTATTATTATTATTATTATTATTATTATTATTATTATTATTATTATTATTATTATTATTATTATTATTATTATTATTATTATTATTATTATTATTATTATTATTATTATTATTATTATTATTATTATTATTATTATTATTATTATTATTATTATTATTATTATTATTATTATTATTATTATTATTATTATTATTATTATTATTATTATTATTATTATTATTATTATTATTATTATTATTATCATTATCATTATCATTATTATTATTATTATTATTATTATTATTATTATTATTATTATTATTATTATTATTATTATTATTATTATTATTATTATTATTATTATTATTATTATTATTATTATTATTATTATTATTATTATTATTATTATTATTATTATTATTGTTATTATTATTATTATTATTATTATTATTATTATTATTAATATTATTAATTTTTTACTCTAAATCGAAACTCTCACCAAGTAGACTAAAATTCATAATTTCTAATAATATGAGCGCGTAATCATTTTTGACTTGCAGGCGGCTCTGTGGTAAAACCTGGGGCCTAAAACCCAGGCAGTTGTACTGGATATATACTATGGTAATTAGACCACGGATTATGTATGGCGTTGTGGCGTAGTGGAAGGAAGGCCAACAAACGTTTGGCCAAAATAAGCCCACCAGTCCACAGAAACAGGCTTGCCTTGTAATTACAGGTGCGTTCCGCACCACACCCACAGTAGTCATGGAGGTCCTACTAAATCTACCACCCCTGCAGCTATTTGTGCAGAGGGAGGCGGAACGGACCACATACAAACTATATCAAGGCGATCGACAGGCCAGAGGCAATAGTGATGGAAGGCTCAGGACTGCTGGACGAGCTTTTAACGAACAGCACCCTATCGATGACCTCGGATTTAATGTCAAAAGTCACTAGCCAAGAACGGCATTTCAATGTAATCGTCTCCAGCTGAGACGATTGGACCCAGTATGCTGAGGTTCTATTAAGGACCGACCTTGGTTTATTTACAGAGGGCTGGCGAACGACGAATGAAACGGAGGTATATAGGAGCAAACCGAGAATCAACATCTCATTGAGTCTCGGTCAAAACGCAACTATATTTCAGGCAGAAATATTTGCCAAAAGACCGCGGCAGAACTGCTGATAAAACGGCAAATCTACAACAGCAAAATCAAAATATTTACTGACCAGTACTAAGAGCTCTGGAATCCAACTCTAGTACCTATAAATTCTGGAGTTGCCGCACGGTTTTAAACAGGCTCGGCATCTATAACAGAGTCACTCTGGTTTGGATACCGAGCCACTTAAACTATTTAGGTAAGGCGCTGCCTCTGGTAGGACCGGAACCATTCCTGGAAATACCACCTAACGTGGCTAAGCAGGCGATAACAGGCAGAATGAAGTCAAGGCCAGAGTCTTTCTGGCGGAGCTATTCTGGCCTGAAACATTCGAAGGTGTTCCTTGGAACCGCTTCAAACAAAAAGATGGCGAATCTAACGCTAGGTCTGGATAGAGCCAAGCTAAGAACACTTGTCGGAATTATGACAGGTCATTGCAGACTGAAGGCGCATTTGCAAAAAATCAGTCTGGCTGAAGACGATGAATGGAGGCTGTGTCTTGAGGACACTGAAACAGCCACGCACATCGTCTCGCAGTGCCCAGCGGTGAGTTGCATCAGATTCGAGGTCTTTGGTCAGGCTTTTATAGCCCACTGCGAACTGAAAAATTACCCCTGAACAAGATAATCTGTTTTATCCAAATACTAGACTCGTCGGGAAGATATAAATTAGGGGTGAACCACAATAGTCAGCGCGGACGGAGTGGTAGGGTGGACAGATGCCCACTCGCCATAAAAAACACAATTTTGGACACAATTTATCTATAGAAGCCTTTTAACGATAGTAGAAAATATTTTAAATTAACGTAGGAATTATAGAGAGGAAGAATTCACATACCTTTTTTGACTTGTTCTATATATAACTGCTGATAACATTCAAATAAAATATGTGATTCATTTCAAAACTATTATCAGACAGAGACACGATTATACCTGATAATGTTTGAGAATTTTACTTGAATTGGTAAGTTTCTAATTTTGTAAATGTGCCTTATTACATGTATAAAACAAAAAATTGCGAAAATTCTGACGTGAAGTGAAGAGCTTCTGCGCGCTAGTTCCTATTACCCACGACTCTTACAAAATATACTTTTTGGCCTTTAATTCTATGGTCCTCACGAAATTCTGCACAAGCATGCGCCCTATTCTTCTTTCCGTAAATGCTGAATTTCAGATTGATCGTATTTGTAGTTTCGAAAGTATTGGAAAGAATATAAAGAATTTCCAATCGTAAATAACTGACAAACTGTTAGATTGATTTAACCCATTTACAAACTTAGCAGCAGCGTGTAGACCACGAATCTATCTTCAAGACTTTAGCACTTTCCTTTCGAAAGTGAGCTTGTTTACGATGATTACGAATTACTTTTGACCTCGGATTGTTCATCGCCGAGTCCTACCTAGCCATTCACGAATATTTTGGATTCAAAATTCTAAAATTACAGACATTTCAGCGAAACGATAGCACGCTGTTTCCTCAAACTAGTGCTCAAAAGAGCGGAGATCAATTATTTAAATTCGGTTGAATTTTTCGAATTAATTCATAACAAAAAAACTCATCTGAATATGACGAATAACAATAAAAATACATGAAAATCTAAAACACTTTGAAGTTTTTAAATCATCAGTTTACCAGTTTGGTAGTTCGACTGCCAACATTAAAAACACTTGTGTTCTTGAACCAATTTTTTTGTATCTGGACCTATATAAATATTGTTTACTTTTGTTTACTTCCCAGGGGTTTGAAGATGGAGTAATATTTCGAAATTGAAGTCATAAAAATGTGTAAACATTTAAATTTTTTGGTAGTTAAACAAAAATTTCCATAAAGTCGCCCGAGAAAAATCGATTCTGCATATTTCTGGACATAATAATAAACCTTTGAATGAAATTTTCCGCTTTTTTCAGCGGAAAATCCACATGAACTTATTTGCTGGATTATTCTGCCTTTATTTTTCTGTTGTCTCCCCTCCGTAGGTTTAAATATTAATAGCCCCGATTTCCATGCAGGAAGACTCCCGTAGGTTGAATAATTAAATGTTCGTCGAGACAGCGGAAGACAAATAACATAACATGGCCCTAACGGTCGAATGTGGGGCCAAAGATCGAGGACCGACCTGGGACTGTCCAGAAAATGTCATAACCGCTATCCGCATAAAAAACGATGGCTCTTTCAAAATTGGAAGTCTGTAGGTAGAACACATTCATTCAAATCTCTCTTCTGCGGATGACAAATTATTCTTCTCCCTTTAGCGTCCCATAAGTATGGATAATATGAATGGGAGTTAGAAGTCAAATGTGGATTTGATCTAGGGACTAAACGGCTTTTATGGTGGTATTGTGGATTCAACAATTTCAAGATAATTTTATTATTCTGTAGAGATCTTTTATTCATTTACTAGATATGGGACGCATCTATTTTATTGATCAATCTTCATTTGCTGGATGATTGCTGTAAACCAATGACTTTAATTAATGAAGTGAATAAAAACAATTTGGCTTAAGTTTCACTCTTTATTTGAAGTCTGTTGCCATATATATTTCGGGTTTTTAGCGCATTTTTAAAATTGAAGAGAACAAAACTTAAAATACTATTTATAATATAGTAGGTTAGATCACAGGTACAATTTTGAACAGTGTAAAAATATGGTGTTAGTTGGATCCTAATCTTTTACAGATAAGAGCAATGGTGATATATTAAATTGAAATTGTTCATTTGTAATTGGTAGCTTCTTACTAGGTGCTGAACAAATTTCTAAACTTTCTAAAACGTCCATTCTTCTGCTTTTATTATCTACGCGTAAAATCTCAGTTCTACTGAAATGGTTGTTATTCATACAATGTTCCGAAGGCCCAGATGTTATTTTATTATGTAATTTTCTTTTTTTATGTAAAATACAGGGTATTCATTACAATATAATTTGTATATACCGCTTTTTTTACACGTTTCATGACAGTCTTTGCTATTGAATAAGAGTGAACCCAAGTTTTTCTTATTTGAATAATATTGATATTATTCTGTTTCAGTTTATTGCTAATTTTATTACTTATTTGTGATATGAAATTTATCCTATGGAATTTTTCTTTTTCTTTGTCCTGAATAATAGGGTAAAGAGAATCTAGAGCAGTTTTATGCTGTTTTTAAAAATTAATTTATCGATTATGTTCGTATTGTAACCACTGTTCGACACTAATGACTTCAAACCTTTAATTTCTTCGTTAAAGTTTTCTATTGAGAGAAGGATTGATAGTAATCTAGGTACAAAGAAAAAATAAATTCCCTATAATTGCACTTTTACAAAAGTAACGATGGGTCGAATGTTGTCAACGTTTCAAGAACATAATTTTAATAATGTCCTCATATTTGTTGAAAGTTTCTTCCAATTTGGTGGAAATCACTTAAAAATCCTACCAAAATAACATTTTACCCTTCAAATTTCTGAATTTTCCATATATTGAATTGAATCAATCCTTACTCGGTGAATATCCATATTAAATAATATTTAAATACGGTTATTCTGATATGATGATGCTACTGTGCTAGCGAAACGATTGTTGTAAACATAGCAATAAAAATTGGTGAAAATCAGAATAACCTCATTTAAATATTATCTAAATTTTCCACCAAAATAATCGTTTAGGGGGCAATATCTCAGCGTGGTGTTACGCCTCTCTGTATAGTTGATGGTACCATTAATTGTGAAAAGTATTGTGGCACTCTAAACGATTTTCTCCTTGAAACGGCGCATGCTTTATATTCAGAGGGATGGCGTTTTCAGCAGGATAATGGCTACTTCGGTCTATATTCAAGCTTGGATGCAAGAACACAAACTGACAAACATTTCATGGCCAGCAGCTTCACCAGATCTTAGTTCCATTGAAAATATTGAATCTAATGAATATTGAAGTGGAATGAGCAGAACCACGTTATGAAGATGATTTATTGTCATTATAAAATAAAACACTTGTTTACATTTTCTACTTTATTTTTGGTATTGACGTACGTTTCGTCTTTGCTAGAAAGACTTCATCAGAATACGAAGTAACAGTTGTTGTACAATGAATTTATAAGATTTTTTACAGAAGGTGTACATGTGTTTTTAATTGTTCGTCGGGTTGGTTTTCTCAAAGAATATTCCCTTCGGAATCGTGTTCACTCGATCCCTTGTAAATATTGAATAGAGGGGTGTAATAAAAATCTATTTGTTCATTTACTAGGTTATTGCTGTTTTTATGTTTATTTATTTCGTAAATTTCCCATAAGTTCAATTTTAGAACTCTATTTTCAACATGTAGAATTTCTATTTCTTTTGTGAGAGAATGGTTATTTTCAAGAAGGTGTTTAGCATAATGTGAATCTTTTTTATTTTTATCGAAACTTCTTTTATGTTCGGTTAGGCGTGTACCGAAATTTCTACCTGTTCTACCAATATAAATCTTTGGGCAATCTGGGCAAGTGAGTTTGTATACACCTGATAATTGAAGTTTATCCATACTGTTTTTATTGTTTTTGATGTATTTGCTAATAGGATTGTTTGTCTTGAAAGAGACTTTAATATTTTCTTTTTTGAGTAGGTTTTTTAGTTGAATACTAATGTTTCCGAGATATGTGAGGCTAACGTATTTGTGTTCAGATAGATCAGATGTTACTGGATAAATTTCTTTTATTGTGTTTTTGTGTATACGTTGGTTAATTAAATTATCTATAAGAGATGTATTATATCCATTGTTGTAAGCTATTTGTTTAATTATACATTTTTCTTTTTGGAAATTGACTTGGTTTAGTGGAATGTTCAATAAACGGTATATCATACTATGGAGAGCTGCTAGTTTGTGTTGGAATGGATGAAAAGAATTACGGTGTATAATGGTATCTGTTTGTGATGGTTTATGATAAATTGCGAAGTTATGTTTATTGTTTTCTCTAGTTATCGTGAGGTCAAGAAAGTTGATGGATTCATTATGTTCTATTTCTGAAGTGAAAACTATTTTTGGGTGGAGATTATTTATAAAATTCTCAAATGTTGATATTTGTCTGTTAGTACCTACGAAACATGCAATTATATCATCCACATACCTATACCAATAAAGGATGTATTTTTTGAACGGATGTTTATGAATTTTGTTTTCTAGGAAATCCATGAAGATTTCCGCGAGTAAAGAGCTTAGTGGATTTCCCATGATTAAACCTTCTTCGCTAGTATATAATGTATTGTTAAATTTGAAGAAATTTTGGTTTATACAAATATTTAATAAGTGTATTATTTCTGATTTTATGACGGGGTTTACTTTGTTATAATTTAAAAGTTCTTCTATCAGTTTTAATGTTTCCATTGGGGGGACACTAGGAAAAAGGTTTTTAACATCCCACGAAATCAATTTTGCATTGTTAGGTAAAGTTATATCTTTAATTTTTTTAGTTAGTTCTGCTGAGTTTTTTATGGAATATTTAGATGAAAATTTGGTGTGTTTTTTATTATTTCAATGAGGTGTCTAGATAATTTGAAGGCCGGTGCTGTACAGTATGGAACTACGGGTCTGATGGGATAATTTTCTTTATGTAATTTAATGAAAGAGTATAATTCTGGTGGTTGGGGATTACTATTAATCAATCTATATTTTTCTCTATCTGTTATAATGACTTGTGTATCTTTTAATGCATTTTTTATGGCTTTTTGAAACTTTTGGGTTGGGTCTTTGTTTAAGATGTTATATTTGGCAGAATTAATAAAATTTTCGGTTTTCTCAATGTAATCTGTCTTGTTTATTGCAATGATTGAATTGCCTTTATCGGCTTTAGTGAAAATTAGAGAGTTTGTTTTGGTTTTTGTTTTGATTGATTTGAGTGTGGAAAGGTTTCTGTTGGGGATTGAAAGATTTTATTATATCAGTTGCGGCAAATTTTGTTTGATTATTACAGTTTTTTAAAGCTAATTCTGTTTCTATAATTAATGTGTCGATATTTTGTTTATTTTTAATTACCATATTATGTTTAAAGCCTTTATTTAGGAGTGATATTTCTTTTGTGTTAAACTGAGTTGTGGATAAATTTATGAAATTTTCAAAAAATACATGATCTGAAAATTTGAACTTATGGGTGGTGTTGACTGAAGTTTTATCTGTTTTTTGTGTTTTGACAAGGTTTTTAAGTTTTTTACGTTGATTCAAATATTTTTTATGAATACGTTTATCTATTTTTTCTCTAATATTTATGTCTAGACAATCAAATTCAATGGGATGGAGTTTGTAACATAGTTCTGAATGGATTACCTTTAGAAAAAGTATGATGTTATTCCTCTTCCGGTATAGAAACTTCATGTCTTCTTTGAGCCATATTAATTTTCCTTTATGGCTTCCTACTTCTGCTGAATGGCAATGACCTAAGAACAAGCAACAAAAGCCATTCAGCAGAAGTAGGAAGCCATAAAGGAAAATTAATATGGCTCAAAGAAGACATGAAGTTTCTATACCGGAAGAGGAATAACATCATACTTTTTCTAAAGGTAATCCATTCAGAACTATGTTACAAACTCCATCCCATTGAATTTGATTGTCTAGACATAAATATTAGAGAAAAAATAGATAAACGTATTCATAAAAAATATTTGAATCAACGTAAAAAACTTAAAAACCTTATCAAAACACAAAAAACAGATAAAACTTCAGTAGTAGTAGTAATCCCCAACCACCAGAATTATACTCTTTCATTAAATTACATAAAGAAAATTATCCCATCAGACCCGTAGTTCCATACTGTACAGCACCGGCCTTCAAATTATCTAGACACCTCATTGAAATAATAAAAAAACACACCAAATTTTCATCTAAATATTCCATAAAAAACTCAGCAGAACTAACTAAAAAAATTAAAGATATAACTTTACCTAACAATGCAAAATTGATTTCGTGGGATGTTAAAAACCTTTTTCCTAGTGTCCCCCCAATGGAAACATTAAAACTGATAGAAGAACTTTTAAATTATAACAAAGTAAACCCCGTCATAAAATCAGAAATAATACACTTATTAAATATTTGTATAAACCAAAATTTCTTCAAATTTAACAATACATTATATACTAGCGAAGAAGGTTTAATCATGGGAAATCCACTAAGCTCTTTACTCGCGGAAATCTTCATGGATTTCCTAGAAAACAAAATTAATAAACATCCGTTCAAAAAATACATCCTTTATTGGTATAGGTATGTGGATGATATAATTGCATGTTTCGTAGGTACTAACAGACAAATATCAACATTTGAGAATTTTATAAATAATCTCCACCCAAAAATAGTTTTCACTTCAGAAATAGAACATAATGAATCCATCAACTTTCTTGACCTCACGATAACTAGAGAAAACAATAAACATAACTTCGCAATTTATCATAAACCATCACAAACAGATACCATTATACACCGTAATTCTTTTCATCCATTCCAACACAAACTAGCAGCTCTCCATAGTATGATATACCGTTTATTGAACATTCCACTAAACCAAGTCAATTTCCAAAAAGAAAAATGTATAATTAAACAAATAGCTTACAACAATGGATATAATACATCTCTAATAGATAATTTAATTAACCAACGTATACACAAAAACACAATAAAAGAAATTTATCCAGTAACATCTGATCTATCTGAACACAAATACGTTAGCCTCACATATCTCGGAAACATTAGTATTCAACTAAAAAACCTACTCAAAAAAGAAAATATTAAAGTCTCTTTCAAGACAAACAATCCTATTAGCAAATACATCAAAAACAATAAAAACAGTATGGATAAACTTCAATTATCAGGTGTATACAAACTCACTTGCCCAGATTGCCCAAAGATTTATATTGGTAGAACAGGTAGAAATTTCGGTACACGCCTAACCGAACATAAAAGAAGTTTCGATAAAAATAAAAAAGATTCACATTATGCTAAACACCTTCTTGAAAATAACCATTCTTTCACAAAAGAAATAGAAATTCTACATGTTGAAAATAGAGGTCTAAAATTGAACTTATGGGAAATTTACGAAATAAATAAACATAAAAACAGCAATAACCTAGTAAATGAACAAATAGATTTTTATTACACCCCTCTATTCAATATTTATAAGGAATCGAGTGAACACGATTCTGAAGGGAATATTCTTTGAGAAAACCAACCCGACGAACAATTAAAAACACATGTACACCTTCTGTAAAAAATCTTATAAATTCATTGTACAACAACTGTTACTTCGTATTCTGATGAAGTCTTTCTAGCAAAGACGAAACGTACGTCAATACCAAAAATAAAGTAGAAAATGTAAACAAGTGTTTTATTTTATAATGACAATTACAACTGATTTCTTCCAAGCAACGGCCCAATCTGTCATAAATTTGAAGATGATTTAATTCAGTCAGTTTTACAGTCCTGGACTACCATCACCGAAAATTATGGTCTAGTTTTGGGGGTATCTTGATGTTTAGCCAAGTATTCAGAGTTAAGTGCAGGTTGTATAAGTAAACAATATTTTGTTTTAATTTTTTCATTTCAGAATTAAAAATATATACTCAAATAAGGTTTTTCTTTCCGGATACTTTCTAGGCTCTATTATATCGAAAAGCAAGTAATAAACCCTATTGTGAAATATTTCGTATCACGGTCAGCATTTTCATAAAATTTCAGGTCAAGTATCCTTAATTGCTAAAATTTTATTGCAGAAAATAATTAAGAGTTATGTATTAGTATCTCAATTTAGATAGTCAAATTAGACTTTCTCTATATCTTGTAAAAGTGGATTGTTTAATATATTTCAGTTATACGGAAATCGATTTTAAACCAAATTATAACTTTGCCCACACAAGGAAGTTATAATCATTCAAAATTAGCTCATCCCAACTAATCTGCTAGATTAACAAACTGTGTAGCAACAGATACGTAAGGGTCCAATTTGATGAGTGTGTTTAAACGGGGCTATTTTGGAAAGCATAACAATTTCTAATCAGCGAAGTTAACAGGCAGGAGTCGCCTGCGAATCTCGTTTTCTGTTTGTTTTTGATACTGCACTATCCCTAAACCACTTGTGGCTTAATTACATCAACTAACTACGAAAACAATTGCTGGTTTCGAGTATCATTGTGAAATTCGACAACCTGAGGGTGTAGTCAGAGTGGATGGTTGTTTGTTCAATTTTATTTTGAAATAAAAATAGAAATTATATTTTAAAAACATTTAATAAATATTTAGCTAAGAAATTGTACAAACAGAATAAATTATCCAAGAGTTCTATAAAAGGCCATGACATTCGGACCAAATAAAACATTCGAATTGGCGCATGTTTTTCTATACATAGATATTTGTTCACTTTTAATATTGAATTTTTTAAAATATATTTTTTATAGCTACTCCTGGTCAGCATTTTCAGTGTTTTGGATTTTATCATTCAACGAATACAATGAATATTGCTTGAAAAAGGTATAGAAATAAATTGAAATTCATAATTATTTCTGGAAAATTTACAGTTTTTTATAGCAAATATGGATTGAGATATTAGAACACTATCAAAATGAATAGACAATAAAACAATATTTCATTTAAATATTTTAATAGAAGCCTTCCACATATTCAATTTCAAAAAAATATATTTAATAATTATAACTTCAGGAATTAAATTAAAATAATGTCATATAAGTCCCACTTCTATCAAACGACATATAAAATGAACATTCATTATAAGACACCTTAAGGATATAACAAAATTCAATACATAAAAATTGTTAACCAAAATCCTATAAATTAAATAATTTGAGTAGACAAAATTTGGTTTCTGCTGATCAATCTTATGAAAACAAACATCTTTCAAGAATGTTTAACATAATCTTAAGAATTTCATCATAAAACTATTTTTCTTAGAATATTCCATATTATTAGATATCTAACTAAATTTCTTTCTATAAAATCTCCAGATGTGTGAGTATTCAAATAATTCATATTCAATAAAATATAACATCAATCAACAAGAAATATTTACTCACCCTTCAACAATTTGGAAAACTTCTGGTAAATGAATACTGAAAAATTTAAATGGAGTAAGGTTAACTACAAATAAATAATTTTGTGGTTTACCCTTGATCCAAAAGATTGAAAGACAATTTAACGGCCTCTGTTATAGCATAAGGACTATATGTATAAATAATGTTAAGGAAGCCAAATAAATATATATTATGATTAAAATAACATAAATAGAGGTTAATACTTGAGAGAGGGTATATAAAATTATTTAAATATTTTAATATTAGCCTTCTACATATTTAATTTCAAAAACTTATATTCAATAATTATAACTTCTGGAATTAAATTATGTTATATTTTATTGAATATGAATTATTTGATTACTGACTAAGCAAAGTCTCTCTTAAAACTTGTTTTTCACTTATGTTTTTACATATCTTGAGATTTTATAGAAAGTAATTTAGTTAGATATCTAATAATATTGAATATTCTAAGTAAGATAGTTTTACTTATTCCTAAGATTATGTTGAACATTTTTGAAAGATATTTGTTTTCATAAGATTTATCAGCAGAAACAAAATTTTGTCTCTTCAAAATATTTAATTTATATGATTCTGGTTAACAATTTTTATTTATTGGATTTTGTTATATCATTTAGTTGTCTTATAATAAATGTTCATTTTATATGTCGTTTGATATAAGTGGTACTTATATGACATTATTTTTATTTAATTCCTGAAGTTATAATTATTAAATATAATTTCTTGAAATTAAATATGTAGAAGGCTATTATTAAAATATATAAATAATTTTATATACCTTCTTTCAAATATTAACCTCTATTTATGTTAAGAAATATTCTATACTAATTATATATATTTTGCATCATAAAAAAACTTGGGACATTAAAAAGTAATTACAATTAATTATTTATTATATCGTACCTTCCTCATACCTCAATATATAATTTTTGATATATATATATATATATATATATATATATATTGTAGAAGTCTCCAGAAATAATTTTGAATTTGTGTTTATTTAAATACTACTATTTTGAACCGACCCGAATGTTAATTTGAACTATTTATTAATTTCGTATAGTAAAATTATATTAATAAAATTCTTCAATAATGTATTCTCAAACACAAGTAATTTTTGTTATCTTGGAACATTTTTTGGAAAGAATAATATCTCTTCTGTATAATCTGTGTTTCTGAGTACTCGTGAGTATTAATCATTGCAGACCACACCTCCCACTTTCAATACTTTTGACATGACCCATTTCTTCTTTTTGATGAAAATAAAATTTCGTATGCTTTATCTGAATCTGAATTCAGTACATATCTAATGAGACCCCCTTTTTTAGACCGGAGCAATGGTCATTGGTCAAAGTCCTTGTTCAACTAATTTGTTTTTGCCATCGAAATGAATTTATCAACTTATTTTTCTGTCAAGACGATAACCCTACATTAATAAATTAACGAATAAATATTTTTCAGGTTTACTGAAATTTTCAACATCCGATAGTAGTATCTTTTTTGCGCTCTTATTCAAGGAAACAGCATGCTATCGATTCGTCCCAATGTCTGTTACTTTCAAAGATTGAGTCGAAAATAGTCTCGAATGAGTAAGTTGGACTCACTGATGAAGAATCAGAGTAAAAAGTATTTACGTTCGGTTGGTTGGTCCGTCCGTAAACACGCTTACTTTTGAACGGATAGAGTTACTCGTAAAGCCTTGAAACTTTCAGAGGGAGATTATGATCTAAATATATCGAAATTTTTTAATGGCAAAATCGGTTTGATAATTTCGCAGTTAACTCTTATATTTTTTTCCTTCGTATTTCAGAAACAACAAATTAGATCGATCTAAAATTTGGCCTTTAGAAGAAGAATCATAACCCGCATATGTGTACAAAGTTTCCTGAAAAAGATACAGGCTTGAAGCTTTTGAGACAAGTTTTTCATTGATAGTTTTCAAACTACACATACAATTTATCTGAAATTTTGGTTTTGGAAGGAAAACGATAACGCATACGTTCCTGCAAATTTTCATGAGGATCGCAAGATTAAAAGATTCAACACAGGAACAACTATTTTGTGAGCGGAACAACGTTAACTGCTGAAGAAACCATAGCAACAGTTTCACAATCAAGTTTAAATTTACGATTCAGATGTGAATTAACGACATGAAGGCTAATGCAAAAATTTTTTGAATTTCTGATAATTAGAAGACTAAAAAAATACTCTGTGAGCAGGGCAGAGTTACGATTGGTTTTAAAATTTAGTATTTATATGATAAATAATGAAAAAAAGGCTCATACGAAATTTCGTGAGCATCGTAGATGATGTAGAAAAGTTCTTAAAATCTCCAGATTTCACGGCAATTTTTTAAAGTTACTAATTTCTTTGATTAGTGGCACAATAATAGCTTTCCCCTTTTGTTTAAGTACTGGTCTTTTTGATACGATATTCAATTGAATGCCAATATTCTCGCCATTTTCACCGAATACAAATATCCAAACATTTATCGAATGAAATAATAAAAAGGGGTTTTTTTTTGATAGAAGGATTATTACAAAAATTCAAAATATAAATATTTATTCTGTATACCTTCTACAAATTTTAATTTAAAAAATAATCCATTTAAAATTTTTTAGAATTTAATTAAATAAATGCCTTTAGAACACACCGTGTGTGCCAATTAAGTAGACATATAGATTTAATACTTATTACACAGTACCAAGGTGAAAGCAAGAAATATAAATTGTCAACTAAAAATTATCAAATAAATACTTGAAGAGTACAAAATTTTGTTCCATTACTTGTTTAGTGAAAATCTGAATTCCCTTTCAAAAATAAAAAACATAACCTCAGGAACTTCTTCAGAAATAACTTGCTCAAAATGAGTTCTCTCAAAAAAAATGCCCAAAACATGTAGAGCATCTCTGAAAAAAAAACAATTTAGAATAATTATAACAACGGTAAATCTTCAACTCGACATATTTAAAAAATAATTTACAAAGATATCTTACCGTACCGACTGCATGCTGTTTACCGTTTTTTCATTCATTTTGGTACTGTGTAATAAGTATTAGTTCTATATTTCTACTAAATTAACACGGTGTGTTCTAAAGACATTTATTCAATTATAAAAAATTTTGAATGAAAATTTTTTTAAAATGAAAATTTGTAGGTTTACAGAAGAAATCTGTATGATATTTTAAATGTAACAAATATTCGGATTATTTAATATCTTTCATAATAATTTTAATCAGATACTTGAAGACTTCAATTCGAACAATAAAATTCGCTATAATAATAAAAAAGGGTTGTTTTCACGTGACAGAAGGCTTATTACAATATATCTAGTATCATACAGATTCATTCTGTTAACCTCACCACAAATTTTAATTTTATACGCATTTTTTCTCAAACACTTTTTGAAGTTAAATTAATAAAAAAATACAAATCAGCAACTAAATATATTATATGAATGAATACATTTAATTTATTTAATATTTCCAATTACTAATGTATATTTTCTTTGCTTTCATTGATTCCTTTTGGTGCTGCGTATTGAGTGTTAATTCTATATGTCTACTCAATTGAAACTGTGTTTTCTAAGATTCGTTTAATTTAATTTCAAAAAATTTCTGAAGGGAAATTTTCATGAAATTGAAATTTTTAGCGAGGTTTGTAGAATAAATCTGTATGATATTTAAGATAATACAATAAAATTTTCATTCTATCTAAATTTCATTTATTTTGCACAAGCTTTGTAATTGGAGCATTTGAAGGATCAGCCATCCTTAGCGGAATATTCACTGCTAATGTCGACTTATAAAATGAACATTCTGGCCTCCACGTTCCAAATTGAGGACCCAAGTAAACAATAATTATAAATCCCGAAATCAAATAGACCGAAAGTCGTATTTGCACATCCACATTTAGAATCTGAACATATATTCAAGGTCTAGGAGTATCAGGATAAAATGTATTGATTTATCGGAAACCACTTGATGAAACATTTCTGATATCAATAAGGTAAATGAATCACTTGGCTTAAATTTCACAAGAGTTAAATTTTATGATGTTGACATATATCTTTCGGGTTTCAACCTATTTTCAAAACTGAGGAGAATTTATTTAACATAACAATTTATATATTTTTTTATATATATTTTTCGTGACTATAATCTGTTGTTTGAAAACTATATAAATTGTTATGTTAAATAAATTGTCCTTAGTTTTGAATGTCAACAACATAAAATTAAACTTTTGTAAAACTTAAGCCAAGTGATTAACTCACCTTATTAAGTAGCAGGATAATATATCACAATATCTCAATATATCATAATATATTTATGATAGATTGGGCCGTTGCTTGGTAGAAATCAGTTGTAATTGTCATTATAAAATAAAACACTTGTTTACATTTTCTACTTTATTTTTGGTATTGACGTACGTTTCGTCTTTGCTAGAAAGACTTCATCAGAATACGAAGTAACAGTTGTTGTACAATGAATTTATAAGATTTTTTACAGAAGGTGTACATGTGTTTTTAATTGTTCGTCGGGTTGGTTTTCTCAAAGAATATTCCCTTCGGAATCGTGTTCACTCGATCCCTTGTAAATATTGAATAGAGGGGTGTAATAAAAATCTATTTGTTCATTTACTAGGTTATTGCTGTTTTTATGTTTATTTATTTCGTAAATTTCCCATAAGTTCAATTTTAGAACTCTATTTTCAACATGTAGAATTTCTATTTCTTTTGTGAGAGAATGGTTATTTTCAAGAAGGTGTTTAGCATAATGTGAATCTTTTTTATTTTTATCGAAACTTCTTTTATGTTCGGTTAGGCGTGTACCGAAATTTCTACCTGTTCTACCAATATAAATCTTTGGGCAATCTGGGCAAGTGAGTTTGTATACACCTGATAATTGAAGTTTATCCATACTGTTTTTATTGTTTTTGATGTATTTGCTAATAGGATTGTTTGTCTTGAAAGAGACTTTAATATTTTCTTTTTTGAGTAGGTTTTTTAGTTGAATACTAATGTTTCCGAGATATGTGAGGCTAACGTATTTGTGTTCAGATAGATCAGATGTTACTGGATAAATTTCTTTTATTGTGTCTTTGTGTATACGTTGGTTATTATACACCGTAATTCTTTTCATCCATTCCAACACAAACTTGCAGCTCTCCATAGTATGATATACCGTTTATTGAACATTCCACTAAACCAAGTCAATTTCCAAAATGAAAAATGTATAATTAAACAAATAGCTTACAACAATGGATATAATACATCTCTAATAGATAATTTAATTAACCAACGTATACACAAAAACACAATAAAAGAAATTTATCCAGTAACATCTGATCTATCTGAACACAAATACGTTAGCCTCACATATCTCGGAAACATTAGTATTCAACTAAAAAACCTACTCAAAAAAGAAAATATTAAAGTCTCTTTCAAGACAAACAATCCTATTAGCAAATACATCAAAAACAATAAAAACAGTATGGATAAACTTCAATTATCAGGTGTATACAAACTCACTTGCCCAGATTGCCCAAAGATTTATATTGGTAGAACAGGTAGAAATTTCGGTACACGCCTAACCGAACATAAAAGAAGTTTCGATAAAAATAAAAAAGATTCACATTATGCTAAACACCTTCTTGAAAATAACCATTCTTTCACAAAAGAAATAGAAATTCTACATGTTGAAAATAGAGGTCTAAAATTGAACTTATGGGAAATTTACGAAATAAATAAACATAAAAACAGCAATAACCTAGTAAATGAACAAATAGATTTTTATTACACCCCTCTATTCAATATTTACAAGGGATCGAGTGAACACGATTCTGAAGGGAATATTCTTTGAGAAAACCAACCCGACGAACAATTAAAAACACATGTACACCTTCTGTAAAAAATCTTATAAATTCATTGTACAACAACTGTTACTTCGTATTCTGATGAAGTCTTTCTAGCAAAGACGAAACGTACGTCAATACCAAAAATAAAGTAGAAAATGTAAACAAGTGTTTTATTTTATAATGACAATCATAATATATGCTAAATGAAAGTAGTTCATATTTCAGTTTTGTAGAGAGATTGATAAATGGTTTCAAATCAACTAATAAGAATAAAAAAAGAATAACATAAAAGTTCTCTGTTTTCCAAACTCACTGACAGCTCGGAATTAAAATGTATCACCTCAATTGAAGATGGGAATTTGAGGGGTCAGTCATGGTTAATAAAAATATAGTTTCCAATTCGTACTCGAAAGACTATATACGGAACATAATATTCATCGTAGCAAACTTGGGAATGTGAAAATAAGTAAATAAATATTGTATATACTCAGGAAATTTGCAACCTTAGAATATTTAATTTCGACATTATATAATAAAAAAAATTAAAAGTCAGTTTAAAAAAAAATTTTTGTGATGCTCAGAAAATTTTAAACTGAATAAGTGAATGGCAGCTTTGTTCGGGTGCCTAGTTATGTAATTATGTAGTTTATTGTAAACGATAATAAACAACATTAACAGATAATTATTTTCAGAAGTGAGTATTTCACAATGAATAACTTTATAATGTCATAATGTGTATAATCTTAGGAAAAGACCTTCACTCATGAATTTGAAATGAAAAATATGAACGTGGTTTATTTCCCCAATAATAAGGAATTTTAAATTTTTTCAAGCATTTTAATTTTCAATGTTATGAATTCAAATTCCTAATATACTACTATGTCAAGAAAGTACCGGGAATTTTCAATTAAAACAACATTTTTACATTTAATCTTCAAAATTTATTGGGTCGCCTTCAAAATAGGCTCCATTTGCTCCAATACATCTATGCCAACGGCACTTCCAATTATCGAAACATTTTTTATAGGCGCTTTCCGGAATGGACTTTAGCTCTCGCGCCGAATTTTGTTTTATGGCTTCAATCGACTCAAAACGGGTGCCACGAAGGGGCAATTTTAGTTTTGGGAAGAGGAAAAAGTCGCAGGGAGCCAAATCCGGCGAATACGGTGAATGCTGAAGCACGTTTGTTGAGTTTTTGGCGAGAAAGTCAGTCACAATCGTAGCTCGGTGAGAAGGCGCGTTATCGTCATGCAAAATCCATGAGTTGTTCGCCCACAAATTTGGCCGCTTCTTACGGATACGCTCACGCAAACGTTTCATAACGCCTAGGTAATACTCCTTGTTTACCGTCTGACCCTCTGGAACGAATTCGTAGTGCACCACGCCACGGATATCGAAGAAAACAATGAGCATCACCTTCATTTTCGAGCGGCTTTGACGTGGTTTTTTCGGTTTCTGCTCATTTTTTGCCACCCATTCCGATGATTGCTGGCTTGTTTGCATATCGTACTCGTAGACCCAGGTCTCATCACCAGTTATAATGCGTTCCATGAATGTAGAATCGGAATTACAGCGATCCAGCATGTCTGAAGCAACCTGTTCGCGATGACGTTTTTGAAGAAAATTCAGGTCTCTCGGTACGAGTCGTGCGGCCACCTTTCTCATGCCCAAAATATCAATCAAAATCGTACGTGCGGACTCGTGGGATATCTTAAGATCATGTGCTATCTCTCTCAAGCTGGTACGACGGTTTTCCAGCACTCTTTCCTTAATTTTATCGACGTTATCTTCGATCGAAGCCGTCGATGGGCGACCACTTCACGACCGTCCTTGAAGGCTCTGTACCACTGATATGCACGAGTTTTCGATAGAGCGTTATCACCAAAGGCCTTTTGCAAAATTTTCAATGCATCGGCACACGAAAATTCATTTGCAACACAAAACTTTAAACAAATTCTTTGCTCAACGTAATCACCCATAGTAAAAGTCGGCACGCACTCTGACATCAACTGACTTAATCAGCTGTTGCAAACACACTAGTTGACAGATCCCGCTCAAGCTTGGCATAGTAATTAAGGACAGTGGTACCAACCTAGGAAAAAAATTTTTTACCTGCCTCTTTGCCCCGCCAGATTTAATTCGATAATTCCCGGTACTTTCTTGACAGAATGTATATAGAGTGACAAGAAAAACCTCGAACAAACTGTTTTCATTCAACTTTATTAAACGAAAGAAATTAAACAAAACAACAATAAATAACAATAACATAAACATTTGGTAATAATATATTTAAGGAGTTTCGAAGTGGCGGTAATGTGCCGCAGCTCTTCCGGCGTTAATCGGTCCTATTCCTGGCGCAGGAATTGTTTCAACGACTCCAAACTTTTGTGGTGTTTAGCAAACTCCCTAAGCTCCAGAATCGACCACACGCTGTAGTCCATTGGGTTGAGATACGGCGAGTAGAGCGGCCATTCTCTAGGTGCGATAAAACTCGGAAAATGGGTTTATACCATTCTGGCGTCATTTTCGCTTTGTGATCCGGAACGGAGTCCGGTTGAAAGGTCTAATGCGTGTCGCCGAAGTGCTGTTGAGCTCACGGAAGTACTAAGGCCTCGAAAATGTCGCAGCGGTATACTTCTTGATTGATTTTGACCCCTTGATCCACGAAAACCAAGGGTGTTTTGCCACTGGCGCAAATTCCGCCCAGACCAAGACGGATTGCGGATTTTGAGGAACGTACTGGAAGCCTTTGCAGACCAGACTTTGTCCTTTTGGTGGTTATGGGATTGTTCTACGGTGAAAAATTTCTCGTCTGTGAAGAAAATGAGCTCCCATTGCCGACCGGCGGCGAGACGAAGGAGTTGGAGTCGTACGCGATTGTTTTCATCCGTGAGGAGTTGAACTTTTTTGCTTGAGGTTGAGCTTCTTTTTGGATATTTGAAAAACGGATTCACGGTTGATACCGGTCTCACGGGCTATTTTCCTCATGGAGACCCTCGGATTTCGATTGACTAACTTCTTGACATTTGCGAGTGCTAGGCATATTGACAGTGCATTTTCTCCCACTTTCTGGACGACAACCATCATGGCGAAGCTTCTTGAAACGGCAAACTGCACCAGACACGGTTTGTCGGGGCACATTGAGCAAACGTACAATTACCTTGGCGAAACAGCAGTGAAATTACACCACCTTAAAATTACACAGTAGTCAGTAACAAAAATTTTGTGTTTCCATTACGGAATAATTCTCATTAGTGCCTCTTCATATGAACGCGATTATATCTATTGTACAGTAGGAATGTTATGAACTCCACTTGTAGTAGAAATTATTTAACAGTTAATCGTTCATTTTTCATATGTCTGATAGTCTCGCCCCCCAGGCATTAGATCTTTTGAGATGGGGACGCTTGTCGAGACAAGGACCCTAGTTTCATCCCGGTGAAACCCCGGAGGATTAAGTCTTGATGCCTAACGTAATACCATTCGCGCCAGTCACTGGACCTGTATGGTGGAAGATCTCCGAATGGGGCCCTAGTTTTGCCGTTGGAAGGCTGAGGGCTGGGCCGATTGATCAACTCAGTGACAGGGAGTCTGTCGCAGCACATGGCTTCTCCCTTAAAACTGGCGTAGTCTACCCTATCGCAGTAAATCTCCGGATTTTTCTGTGTAATGACCGAGTGCGTTTTATAGCATACTGCGCTACCTCGGGGGGATGGATTGCCCTCAGGTGTTACTTGTACCACCTGACCACCCCATTGGTGTTGGATTCGCGAGGGGGTAGAGGTTGAAAGTCCGCATGCTGGACTAGGGAGGTATTTCATTTATCTGATCGCAAACCCCAATGTTCGGGATATTCTCATGAAATTGTTCGGGGTTTAGCGAGACTGGACGGTTCGACCAGCCTTTTCCTGGCTCCGGATCAATGCGTAACTTTTTAGGGTTTGTGGATCTCGACGAAATGGCTTAGCAGTTAGTGCTTGACGCCAGGATCAATTAAATGACTTCACATGGGTTCAGTGGGTCAAGACGTACAGGCTGTGTTGACGGTACCAGGATCAATAGAAGTCATCAATCTTGAGATTATCTTAGTGCATGGGACTGCGTTCGGGTGCTTGGATAAGAAACCCGCCTTTCCGGCGGGTGAGTTGTGTCACAAACTAACTCGCTGCTACTACTGCAGAGCCAGTAGAGGTTGAAAAGTGCTTTGCTGCTACCAGTCAGACGGTTCTGGCTTCCGAACCGGGGCCCAAACTGGAAGCTGTTGCGTTCATCTCTTCGGAGGGGTTCTCGCTTTGCGCGATGATATAGCGTAATCCTTATCACACTTTCTACCTCTAGTGATGGACTGTGGAGACTACTGAGTAGTCACTTGCCAATATAAAACCTGGTAGAATTCACGTGTCTGATAGTCTCTATATTTGCTCTATAAATATTTCGAAATGTTCCAGTAGCAACATAAATCTCTGTATCAAATAAACATGAAATTTCAGTCATTAAGTTAAATATGCTGATTCTATTTAGTAGAAATTAAAATCTATAAAAACACTGACTTAGAGCCAGTCATTTGCTCAATATTTCGTTACCTCTGAAAATTTCAAATCTTTGAATTAAATCTCAAAGAAGCTGTATATCATAGGATAAAACAAAGAGAACTGTATTCGTCCTCTGGAAGTAAAATATAGGTATTTTTTGCAATTTCAGAACTGCTCTTCTGAAGAAATGAAAAAACTGATGAAAGTGGAAAATGCATTTTCAAAACTTTCTACCCTTTTGCCTTTAGTGAAAAAATATTAAACAAAAGTCCTTTTTTTCACTCTCATAGTAGAAATCACTAAAGAAATAAATTCAAAATTCTCATGATGTACCTTTCCACAATAATGCGTGATTTATCATGTTGTTATTTCACATTTAAATACTAAGTTAGAAGTCCATCGGATTTGTACATTCGAAAAATAAAATTTCAAATGAAAATATCTGGAGATTGTGCAGATAGTCGGCTATGGCCAAAGTTGCATGGCATACTATTTGTAAAATATTGTTAATTGGCGACAGGTAAAGAATTTATGAAATAATGTCGCAACTAGAAAAAAGAAAACAGGTGAAATATTTGTATAGAAAAGGTTTTCGAAACGTTAACAAACTAGTGCAACTGACTGAACTGGTAAAAAGTGCTGTATATGAGACAATAAAGAGGATAAAAAATGGCATGGATATGAGGCATGGGCCAGGTTCAGGAAGACGGTGTAAGATTAAAGGAAACAATTGAAATGCTTTATTGGCCTTAGGACGACACTATCCGCGCCTGCGGTTCGCAAATTGGTTAAACGAAATATAAATGTAGGCCCAGAAACCGTCCGTATTTCACTGAAAAGACAGATCTACATTTAAAGGAACCAAAAAAAATCCCAATAATTATACCTTCACAAAAGGAACGGAGAATAGTCAACGTTTTCAAAAAGATAATTTTAATAATGTCTTTATATCTAATAAAAGTTGTTTTCAACTTGGTGGAAACCACTTAAGAATCCTATCAAACCAACCTGTTACCATACAAATTTCCCACCAAAATAATGGTTTGGAGAGCAATATCTCAGCCTGGTACTACGCCTCTGTGTATAGTTGATGGTACCATTAAAAGTGAGAAGTATTGTGGCATTCCGAACGATTTTCTATTTGAAATGGCGCATGCTTGATATCCAGAGGGGTGGCATTTTCAGCAGGATAATGTAAGATGTCATACTTCGGCCTATACCCAAGCTTGGATGCAATAACACCAAGTGACAACCATTTCATGGCCATTAGCTTCACGATTGAAAGCATATGGGGACTAATAAAGATTGAAGTTGAACGAGCATCGCCACCAAATAAATATAATTCAATTCAGTCAGTTTCACAGTCCTCAACTACCATCACCGAAAATTATGGAGGTGAGCTAATTTCGGGTGTATCTCGACGTTTAGTCAAGATACACGTTACATGGAGGTTGTGTAAGTAAATGGAATGAATATTTTGTTATAATTTTCTAATTCAAGAATAAAAAATATATTTTGAATAATTACAATCGAGCTCTGTTTTTTCCGGATACTTTCTGGACGCACTATATAAGGCACTGATGAAAATGTTAGAATGTGAATAAGAGCGGAAATATTACACCAATTTTGCCAATCAACAAACTCAGCTACGCCTAAAACTTCTGAAAGTTTCAAGTCTCTAGATCTTTCCGTTTTAAGTTACATTGTTTACGGACGGAACGGACAGACTGGCTGGACATAATGTCTTTTGACCTCGGTATTTATGAGTGAGTTGAGCTAGTCGTTTGAGATCATTTCAGGCTAAACATTCAAATTTGGAACAATCAAGCATTTCTTTTCTGAATAGATATTTATTTATTTATTACTTCTGTGGATTGATTGAATCCATACATATAAGACTATAATTCCGCAGCACATTTGCTATTCACTCGCTTCGGGATACCAGACGTATCAATGTTTTTTTCTCAAATACTCAGTTATTACATTGTTGCTAGTGTAACTGTTCTTTCTTGCTATTCTTCAATAAATCAAATAAATAATCAAACTGTATGCTGCGTAGCTCATCACGGAATACAAGCTTTCCAACGCTCATGCGATCCATCATTCTGGTTAATTAAATTATCGGTTTCCGTCGTTTACTTATGTTTGTAACCTGTATTTTCTCGATCAATCATTTACTACTTTGTTAGGTAATTTTCGGATTCATCAATTCAAATGATGGATAACTCTTTCATATAATCAACTGAAATCAAAGGTCTTATTACATATTAATGGATTGATATCTGAGAGCATTTTTAGTTTTACACATTTTGGAATTCGAAATCATTACAAAAATTAGGATTCTGTAGTTTTCATAAGTCATGAGTAAAGTTACTGAAAATTAAGAAACCGAATAAAATATACATCTTACCGTGGTCAGATATCCAGAAACACAAGAAAGTCTAAGTTACCCAGCACCATTCCTGGGAATACCGCATGACGTGGCTAACGAGGCGATAACAGGCAGAATGAACTCAAGGCTAGAGTTTTTCTGGCGGAGCCATTCTGGCCTGAAACATTCGAAGTTGTTCCTTGGAACAGCTTCGAACAAAAAGATGGCGAACCTAGCGCTAGGTCTGGATAGGGCCAAACTAAGAACACTTGTCGGAATTATGACAGGTCACTGCAGACTGAAAGCGCATTTGCACAAAATCGGCCTGGCTGAAGACAATGAATGCAGGCTGTGTCTTGAGGACACTGAAACAGCCATGCACATCGTCTCAGAGTGCCCAGCGGTGAGTCGCATCAGATTCGAGGTCTTTGCCAGGCTTTTATAGCCCACAGCGAACTGAAAAAATTACCCCTGAACAAGATTATCGGTTTTATCCAAAAACTGGATCTCGTCGGGGAGATGTAAATTAGGGGTGAACCACAATAGTCCGTGCGGACGCAGTGGTAGGGTGGACAGATGCCCGCTCATCATAAATAATAATAATAATAATAATACAGATGCCTATTCCCTAATCAACTTTTTATTCAGAAGATGAAAAGTCTTTGAAAATTTCTAATAGGAACATACGTTTTTTATATGCTAAAAGCACCTTAGGAATGAAACTGTGATTCAAGGGCATTTATCACTGCTCGTACACGGAGTTAGCAAATAAATTGTATTGAGCAGCTCACCAGAACATACGAAAACGTAAGAACTGTAATCGTTAAAAGAGACTTATAAGAGGTGTGGTAGAATTTAATAAGACTGACGACACTGCAAGCCATCTGGCAAATCTACGCTGTTTTCCTTGATAGATCACGTGTATCAGTAATCCCTGTAGATCAGTGCGAGTTCCAACTCCTTCCATTAGCCACGTGATTTTTGTGACTACTAGTAGTGCAGTAGAAGAGACACTTGGTTCAAGAATTTGAGAACATGGTCTGGGAAAATATCAGCTGAACTATTTCGAACAGCAGCGTCGAAAGTTAAAACTGCTTTACTAATCGTCAACCTCCGTATAGCAGACGGAACATTAAGAAGAAGATTAGTGCAGTTGTGTTTCGGTTGTGCGTCACGCAAAATGAAACAACGGAATTTGTAGCAACTTTGTGTCATTAAAGTTTATAATTAATTGAGATAAGACCTATATATACAACAATTCTGTTAAGGCGCAAAATGATGCCACAACATGTAATCTCATGCGCAAAGTGTTTGCGCATGTACATTCTATAGTCTTCCAATATTTTTGTATGCAACATAATCTTTTCACCGTGGTTGCGCCTACTTTCTCTATGAAAGAAGAACAACCATAGAAACCATAGACGAAATTTCGTGTAACTTTTAATGTACCAAGTCGACTACATACAGGAAGTGAACACATCAGAATACATTGGAGAAGAACTCCGAAGACAACCAGACAAGCAGTCAGTATTCCCAAACGGTTCCACTAAGGCGGTGGCTTCCAGCACAGACAGAAGAAGTACAGTAAGCTAATTTTATATCCATTAACATTTATGACACATGTTTTATACTTCAATATATTTTCTATACTTGTAGTATTCCTTCAATCCCTGAAACCAGGTTCAAGATTTAATTCAATCATTTAATACAGTCCACTTATCTCTCATCTAGTTTGTTGATCTATATTATTAGTTATATCTAAGAATAATTCCAACATTACTTTTACACACACACTACTTATATTGAGTATATCTTAGGAAATCAAATCCTACGTTGATTCTGAAATACGAAGGCTATTTTGATATACTGGCAATATTTCTACCAGCGACAAATCTTAGGCAATTTCGATTACACAGAAATTCCATTTGCAATAAACTCATTGCAAATTCACAAATTCTATAATTCTTTAACAGGTTGTAGGTCCAGGGTTACAATAGTACCAACTTTTTAAGAAAAAGGCTAACTATTCGATTTCATTATAAAGTCTTCTGAAACGAATATAATAAGAAAGAAAGACAAAATAATAACAGAAAACAACATTTACTGGAAAAACTCTGAATTTTCACTCGAATCATAATATGACACAAAAAATAAACATCATAAATAATTTGAAACATAGAGCGTTGAAACTTTCGGATAGTGAATTTCACAAAAATAATATCACTAAAATACAATCAATCCTAGAAAAGAATGACTTACCCACCAAGTTCATACAGAAAATTTTCAACAAGGAAAAACTAGAGGAAAAGGAAGCCCAAAAATATTTCAAAATAAAATAAAATTCAGCAGAAAGAATTAAAAAAATATTCAACAAAATGAACATAACCGTATCACTTAAAACTGACAACACAGTTGAACATTTTTTCACGAAAATTAAAAGTGCAACTCCAAAGGAATTCATTAGTGATACCACGTATATATAAAAAAATTCTGCAACGACTGTAAATTAACATACATTGGTCAAACTGGTCGGTATCTAAAAGACAGGATCTCTGAACAAAAAAGAGACTCCTTGAGTACCCTTAATCCACTAAAAAACAAAAAACCCCGCTTTCGCAGAACATTCCTTCATTCCTTCAATGTCGATTCGGGATCTTTAAAAATTTTAGGCAAACAAAAAAATTTGAAATAACGTTTGACGCTAAGATGATACCTATCAAACAATACCCAAACTCAATTAATAAAAGAACCGACATTGAAAGTCTAAATACGGCATATTGTTATTTAATAGAAAATATGGAACATAAATAAAAATAAACTCAAAAAAAGAAAAGAAATTTCCAAACAAAAATTAAACCCATTATTCTCAAGCTCCATCGTGCCATCATGATACCACGCTTCCTCCGAAAGCCGCAGATTTTGATGAACACCGTTCAGGCAGGTCTTCAACTTCGAAAACCGGTGAAAACATCGAACGTGTGAACACTCTTTTGATATTAGACCGTTGTTTAACATTAGGAGTCTTTAGTTAATGTTGAATTTGAACAGATTTACCGTTCATCAAATTTTGACTGAATATTTGCACAAGGACTGTGCCGAGAAACCTCAGAATTTTTAACCTGAAACGGCTTTTCTGTGATTCCTATTCTTCTATTCACCTGACCGTAATCTCTGTTTTATTTTCCTTCCTTCGAAACTGAAACTGCCCTCAAAGGACGTCATTTCGGGTTTTAAGAAACATCCATAACGGACATACGAGGGGCGTTCAATGTATTATCGGTATAGGCATAAAAGGTAACTCAGAAAATTTTGGAAAAATTCTTTTTTTTGAATGTAGTCCCCTAGAACTTCAGTACGTTTGTTAGATCGAGGAATAAGCTTCTCTTAACCTTGTAGAAAATATTCCTTCGGCTTCTTTACAAAGAAGGTATTAATTACTACCTTCAGTTCTTCATCGTTGGTTGAATAATTTCTTCGAAGCCAAATTACCGCACAGCAGCCTTCGCGATGCGGGCCTTATTTATCGTGAAGCAGAAACACCCCCGCTGTGAGTTTTCTTCGTCTTAAATTGCTCAAAGTGGTTGCGTATAATGCTGCTATGATACTTTCACCTTTTTTAGTGTATTATATCAATAAAAAACTTTCATGATCCCAAAAAAATCATGGCTATTAGTTTTCCAGCGGATGGGGTGACATCTTCTTTGGGGGCTGTGCACCCTTTTCAATCCACTGCATGGAGTCTTCTTTACTCTCAGGGTCATAGTGATGAACCGAAGTCTCATACCTAGTAACTAGTAAATACTCCTTACAGTACTCGACTCGCACTTGCTTCTGACGTGTGGTGAGCATTCTCGGTATCCATCTTTCACTGACCTTTAAAGGCCAAGATGGTCATGAAAGTTAGCATGTATGTTACACACGGATAGGATTGTCATCTTTGCTAACATCTTGAATTTTATTCTGGCAATTTTAAGTACCAGCTTTTTCACTTTTTTCAAATTTTTTTCAGTGGTGTTGCTAACGGGACCGCCCGAGTGAGGGTCGTCTGCAATGCTTTCTCTGTCTTGAATTCACTTGACTATTTTTGAACGGTGGAAAATGACGATGCACAGTCTTGGTAAACATCAACCATCTCTTCATGTATGATTTTTTGATTTTTTCCCCCTGCTTAGTGAGGAACTTTAAAACTGGGCAGTTTTCTTCATCGTTGTTGCGTCGCCTTTCACTGAAATTAAGAAAACTAATGATCGTAAATTAGTGAAATTTTATATTTGCACCCTCAGATAGTGTTTTTATTAAATGATATAATTAGATTACTCACACTATAACCAAATAACCCCGATACCGAGAATATATTGAACGCCCCTCGTACTGAAAACCATACCGATTGGAGACTACCATCGCTACTACCAAAAGTGGGAACAACGTCTCCATTGGTGTGTAGCTACCCAAGGAAACTACTTGTAAGGGGATGATATTAATGTTCCAAAAAATCACCTAACTGAAAGATCAGCCTCGTTTCATTTTCTGCCATATCTCAGTTGTTAAACTTTCAACAACTAGCAAGCATCTCTGAACTTTAGGAAATTTATTCGTGAATGTTTTCTGAAATAGCGAATCATTCGTAATCATATATCTTTACATTGCTAGGGATAAGGCTTACCTACTTTAACCTAACTGTCGAAAGATAGTTTCAAAAATTTCCTGATCTAATATAACTGCCACCTTCCCTAACAACGGACCAAACACAACAAGCAGTCGCTGATTCCGAGCACTGTTTGGAGCTGTTAAGGCGAAATGAATAATATATTGTGCTTTATATACAGTATAAGCTATGCTAATGGAAAGTTCTTCGATTCGAAATCAAATTTCGAAGCTTCGAAACATGCACATGATTGCTGCTTATGTCCCAGTGATCAACAAAACCTATTTCGGGCTATTTTCAGTTTGGAATTGCTATACAAAAGTATTTGCCATTGTCCCGATCTGAAAAACTTTTCATTTCCATAGATCATAGATACTAATAATATTTGATTCGGATACTGAATTGTTTCAGCCGTTACTATTTGGTAGTTGATCATAATTAAAACAAATCGTAGAAATTACTATGTTTTACTACCAATAAAAATATATTTTACACATTTTCTTGTGACTCGTGTTTCGGGAAATGAACTATCCTATCATCAGACAACTGAAGACCTAACAGTGATACAGAGGTATTTAAACAAAAGTGATAAATATTTTGAATATTTAAATAGATTCTAACACCTAATATTGGTACAGGAGTTTACAAGCGGAACGTGATAAAAACCCGGTTAAAAAAGAGGGGCCTTCTAACAGATATCGGACTGTCGGCAATCGACAAAGAAGGTTATTAAACAGATGGTACCCATTTAAATATTTCGAATAATTTTTGGGGTTGCATAGCTCCGTACAGTTTCATTATTTTTACGTTATTTTGTTGTACCTCTCAAATATCTGGATTTACGTAGCTTCACCACTCTGTACCACTGTTAGGTCTTCAGTTGTCTGATGATGGGATAGTTCATTTCCCGAAACTCGAGTCACAAGAAAATATGTAAAATATATTTTTATTGGTAGTAAAACATAGTAATTTCTACAATTTGTTTTAATATTTGATTCAGTTTATAAGCCGAATTAATTCATTTTAACATGCCGAATTAATTTATTTGAATATGTTGTGCATCTGTATGTGTATGTGACATGTATTCAGTCATTTGCGTCTGAGTCAAAATAATAAGTGAACGGCGGTCGGTGAAGTTCTCCGAAAGAGGCCAATGGCGCAAAAGACTGCTGGCAAGACTATTAGCGTATCAATCGATGATCCATAGAGCCTTTGTATTACCCTTATCAAAAAATGACCGCGAAGTTGAAGTCCAAACTATAAAATCAATAGCCGCGAACAACGGTTTCAACCCCAATATAATAGATAATCTAATTCGACAGAAACTATCTAAAATAGCTATGAGGCAAATTTATCCTATCATAAAAACTGAAGAAAATAAAAAATTAATTTCTCTATCGTAGTTTGGTAGCATAAGTCAAAAAGTGGCCAAAAGCTTTTCAAAATCAGATGTCAATATTGCCTTCAAAACGCAAAACAAATTATCATCGGTATTATTTAACGCAAAGGACCCTACTCCAAACATACACAAATCAGGAGTTTATGAGTTATCTTGTTCAACGTGCAGTATTAAATATAAAGGACAAACAGGACGTTCTTTCAAGACGAGGTTCAACGAACATATAATGAGTTTCATGAAAAATAAACAAAATTCTACTTTTGCCACTCATTGTCTAGAAAACATTCATCATTTCTTCTCCACAATAGATAATCTAAACTAAGAAACTCGATTATCTAGAATCTGTTGAAATTTTCAAATTATTTCACGATAACAATAATGTAAAAATAATGAATGACTGTACGGAGCTATGTAAATCGAAAATATTTGACATATTTAAAAAGTAACATCTGTTTAAAATCCCTTTTTCAACGGACATAAAATGAATTTAATGAAAAGTAAACAAAAATTCAAGTTTTGCCACTCATTCCTTAGAAAACAGTTATTCCTTTCGACAAAAGAAAATCTTATGAAAATTTTGCATGTAGATTCAAAAGAAAAAAAAATTCTGATTATTGAAATTTTCAAATTTGTTCACAATAAATATAATGTAAAAGATAATGAATGAATGTATGGAGCTATGTAAATCCAGATATTTGAGATATACAATAAAATAATGTAAAAATAATGAACGACTGTACGGAGCTATGTGACTCCAAAAATTATTTGAGATATTTAAATAGGTACCATCTGTTTAACAACCTTTTTTGTCGATTGCCGACATTCCTATATCTGTTAGAAGGCCCCGCTTTTTTAACCCGGTAAACTTCTGTACCATTATTAGGTGTTACCGAGAACCTATTGAAATATTCAAAATATTTATCAATTTTGTTTAAATATCTCTGTACCACAGTTAGGTCTCCAGTTGTCTGATGATGGAATAGTTAATTTCCCGAAACTCGAGTCACAAGAAAATGTCTAATATATATTTTTATTGGTAGTTAAACATAGTAATTTCTACAATTTGTTTTAATTAATAGGGTTATATCTATATCGTGATATTATCCGTAAAACTTATATAAGACCTGATTTAAATTAATACCTATACTTTAAGTAAACATTTATTTCCATATCATAGATTAAAAGGTTGTACCACATAACATATTCTTAGCTTGTTGTAGGCATTAATGACTATTAATTTGCTTGCGTTAGTCTGCTCCACAGTTGATGTCCTGATACTTCTGTTATTTTGATTAATATACTTGGGTATAAAGTTAGGTGTTTAGGTATGGTTCTTTTTTAATAATATCTGCCGACTTTGTCGTACCTGTGCTGCTGAAATTATGCTTGGTTTCCTTTCTCCATCGATAGCACCATACTTCCTAAAACTATCTTACCACCCTTCAAATTTTCTTCCACGAAGTATGGCGGCAATGAAAAAACATTTACGGGTCAATCGGTGATATAGATTATTTTGGCTTAGTTGTGAGCAAACAGCAGGCTGAGTGATAACAAATTTATTGCATGGTCTTCAAACTGGGCCCTTCTGAAATATTCCCTTAAGACAACGAAAAATTCAATCATCATAACATATTTTGTGACATCTTCCACAATCCATATTAGTAAAGGGTGGGCCATCTAGAGTTCACATTTTGAGTCTAGCAAAGATTCTGTCATTCGTGTTCTGTCAAAAAGTTAGTTTAATTAACGAAATGAGTCGATTTAGACTTGATCAAAACTGAGAAATATCAAAACACTACTTGAGAAATTCAGCTCCAGCTGCAATCCTCTCCTCACTTCGCACGTTTCGTCGGCTTTTTGAAAGTGACTTATTCTCTTGTAAATTCAACTCACGGTGAGTACCCACAAATGAGCACTTTGGTAATATTTTTTTATCACTTCCAGCGGATCGAGTGGGGTTAGATGCTGCAATATGGAACTGCGCGCTATACCAAATATAGTAGTAACACCTGGAAAGTAGAAAAACCTATTATAAACCAAAGAATCATTTGAAAAATTTCCATCCATATTGACAGACCCTTCATGAACCAGCTTTTTGAATGACTTATTCCCGGTATTTTAAGGAAGATTGGAAAAACAATCGCTGAAAAATGTATTCCCACAAGCATTGTGAAATAAGAGAATGTTAGATCAGCTCCCTTATGTTTCTCTGTCGAATCAAAATGTGACAATGTACTGAGTGATTCAGTCTGAACACCGTGAGTTTAAAATTAGGATTTCACAGTATCAATGTAGGTGTAGTCTCGTAAATAAAAAAAAATGCTAAAGGGCATAGCCACATGATAGCAATGATAGCACGGCTGATCGCCACGATAAAACTCTATCCAGAGTAACACAGATATATTTTCCAATTTCCGTTTGTCGAATTAGCGGAATTTATTCCAGGTGAGGGGCAAATGAGAAAAGCTGGTGGTCGGCCTAACGACATTACGGACCGAAAAGTAGTCCCACCAAGTTTGAAATGGGATATAGTTCTAGGTATCTCTCGTATCTACTATCTAGGGTCCGTTCCGTTATTCCGCAAGTTCTGCATAACAATGGTTCTATATTATTTCATGAATAAACATATCTGCAATTTGTTCCTGATCCAAGTGCTTCCCTCACTTCTACTGGAGGCAGTAATGTTTCCACAACGAAAGCAATTAGAATGCCAACTTTCGTAATCTATTTTGAACACCGTCAAGGTGAATAGTGTTGAGTTGAAAATACACGGAACCCAAATATCTCCGCTTTTGGATAAAATCAAATGATGTGAAAACGGAAATAACGTGAACACCGCATTTCAAGCCTGATGTATCTCGATTGCAGTTTTTAATTGAATAAAATAATGAAAACTTGTATTTACATACCTTGTAATATATTTATCCATTGAGTGCTGCTGGGCTCTTGTTCTGTTTTTAGTTTGATGTAGATTTGAATTTAGTTCAAATGTAGGCATTTGGTGCAGAACCAATTATTTTGTGTATTCAACATACTTCTTGAAGGAAGTTTGAAATACAGGACCCAAAAAGCTGTTGTCAACTTCTAACAAAAATTCAATTTAATCGGTCCCCACTTGATGGAAATTCATTTCAATTACATAAAATTGTGGAAATCATCTAGATTGCTCATTAGATCGTCGATGAGATGTCCACACCCTGTTAATTTTATAGTAACTTCAAATAATCAATGAATCAATGGAACCGAGTAGCTTTTCTAATACTTTATGATATCTGACGTATAAATTTTGGAAACGACTTTCTTCATGAGACATTATGCTACTGGTATTAAAAGATGTAATATCTCTGGAAGAAGAAAATATCGTTGCGCAAAACGTGTACATCCGATACCAAAAAATATTAGTAGATTAGGGTAGAGTTAATCGCTTTATTATGAAGTTTCAGACCCAGTGAACTTAGAATCTCATTATCCGTTTTCTTAATATTTTATTACCAGTATTGACGACTATGATTATTTATCACGGAAGCACTACAAGGTAAGCGGATTATGTCTTTAATATTTATGTTTTTTTTTGTCAAATGATAATTCTCCGAATTCTTCATCTGCTCAAAAGCAAACTTCAAAAATTTGGTCCGCACATTCGAATTCTAATTATTATAAGATTTTGGTACGAGCACGTTATAAACTTGTGAAAATTTCAATACCCATCAATTTTTCATAAAAAGTTTTTTTTAATCAAACGAATTCCAAAATAAAATTAAAACATAATCTTCGATCCTTTGAAGATTATGATTTCATTTTTAGGAAATCGTTTGAAATTAGGATTTCGAAGAAAAATCTACATATCTACTTTATCTATTTTTTTTAATCTATAATTATGCTAGGTCTTTGACATTTTGCAGAAATGAAATTATTCATGCGCCAGATTCCGGAGCTCATGGATGGCGATTTACAAACACAAACCTGATCTTTGTATTTTGCCTTGAAATGGATACTGTGAATTTCAAGTTTTCGAGTTGTTCTCAAAACTTATAGCGCTTTCAAACGGACGGATAGATGCAAGACAGAGGAATCTTCAGAAACAAGAAACACAGCCTTCTTAAACACAAACAGTGTACAAGAAATCTAACAAAAACGTCAGGTAGTCTTACTCTGATACGTAATACGACAGAAGTGTACAAGACCTTAAAGATTGAAAGAATTTCCGTCCGATTTTAACTTGTTTCCGGTTTATTATTTATTCTTCAATAAATGTAATTCAGCTTTAAGAGTGTACAAGTGATCAGCTTTTAAGTGTTATTTATTGATTCAGTGCAACTCTGGTGGTGGATAAATGTATTTAGTTGGAAAATTACTTCCTGCCCGATCATACGAAAAAAATTAACAAATTCATGAAACATTTCGTTAATTTCTGCTCGAGAATCGCGCTTTTGCAGATATTTCGTACAATCTAAAACTATTGTAATATTTTTACTACTATTATAGGGACTTCATGTCGGATAAATATAGAATTTCCATAAGGAGCAAATGCGACGTTGCTTTTCTGTGTACACTTGTCTTTAAAATTGTTATGTCACAGTTATTGTAATCTTTCAAGGCCATTTTCGGTTCTAAATAAAGGAAGACCTATTAATGAAATGATAGGTACATCGGAACGAGGGTGTAAAAATATTGAAATGTCTTTACTTCTATGACGAGTAAATGCACTAATATAAGGAACTAATTACTTTCCGATCGTGCTGAAGCAAAATGTTCAAAATAGAATTAATTGAACAAAGTGTGAGTGTTTTGTATCTGGTAGAAAAATCACAGATATTGATGAGGTAAATAAATACACATGGCTTAAGTTTCACAAAAGTTTAATTATGTTGTTAACATATAATTTTCGGGTTTCCCCCCATTATCAAAACTAAGTAAATTCTCCTTAGTTTTGATAATGGGGTGAAACCCGAAACGTACGAGTATATGTTAACAACATAATTAAACTTTTGTGAAACTTAAGCCAAGTGTATTTATTTACCTTATCAATATCTGTGATTTTTCTACCAGATACAAAACACTCAACTTTCTTCAATTAATTCTATTTTGAACATTTTGCTTCAGCACGATCGGAAAGTAATTAGTTCCTTATATTAGTGAACTATTGCATTTACTCGTCATAGAAGTAAAGACATTTCAATATTTTTATACCCTCATTCCGATGTACCTATCATATCATTAATAGGTCTTCTTTTATTTCGAACCGAAAATGGCCTTGAAAGATTACAGTAACTGTGACATAACCTTTTTAAAGACAAGTGAACACAGAAAAGCAACGTCGCATTTGCATTTATTCATCTTCCGATATCCAAAATGTTTCATCAAGTTGTTTGCGAGAAATCAATATATTGAATCACAAATAGCCATTGCTTCTGATCTGCGTCCTTTAAGAGTGACATTTATTAGACCATTATGGCTTACACTGATATTGCAGCATCACTGAATGCTTTCAGTGTGGATCTACAAGGACGGCAATATAAGGTATCAGAAATTGTCTGAAATGTGATTAAAGGAAATCCACATTAAAATGCAGTAAAATCAGAAGTTCTGAAAAAATGTCGTCTTAAGCAAACATCACATACTGAAAATGCACTGAAATATAAATTGACTCATTTCGGTATGAGAAAAAACAACATTCGGCCTAACGTTCGTACAATTTTCAATTTATCGTAGTAAATGTATTGTTTTACCTTGAAACAAGAGATAGCAAAATTTGTGGCGATGATTGAGTTGAGTATAGAATTAATTCGGGTTTGTCTTTTCGATGGGAATCGATAACTGCTATAAAATAATAAGAAGCGGTTTTTACTTGATAGAAGGATTATTACAAACTTTGAATATCAAAACAGATTCAATTTGTTAGTCTCCTACAATTTTTATTTCAAAAAATTTTATTCAAAAACTTCTAGATGTTTGTAGGAGACTAACAGATTGAATCTGTTTTGGTGATCAAAGTTTGTGATAATCCTTCTATCAATTAAAGAAAAGCTTCTTTTCATTTTATTTTATATATAATACATAATTATATTAGGTTTTTAAATAAAAAAATTTATTATATAAATATCAAGTGGTTTAACGAAGATCATGAAGTGCATCACGATGTAACAATAAACTCTAGTTAGAAGAAAAAACTTGAGACAGTGTGGTTAAATATACAGCACGACATATGGAGTGGATGTCGTATTGGAGCTATACATTTGTGGATATTGTATAAAAACTAAAAACATAGATTACAGTAAAATTGAACGAAAATATACAATGGTTGTAATAATGAAATCATCTTATTGGTTTCAAATTGAAAGTGTGAAACTATCTAATAATTAGTATGAATCAGCAGCTTATCGATTAAAATACTGGGAGAAAAATTAATTTTTACTATCAGGGAGCATTAATAAGAAGTATGAGCTATGGTAATAGAAAGTTCTAGAAATCGAGACAGTGTAACATACTTCTTTATAAAAATTCTATACTCAAACAAACCTGACAAGGTTTTGTAGTTCACATAGTTAAATTGCAGATATGCGCACGTTTCGACTGATTGGTTTTCGTCAGTGAAATGTATACTAGCGACTCCAGATCTATACTAGTGACTCTAGATCCGATATACACAGAGACTCTAAGATAATAATGGACTAGGGCCATCCAGAGTTTATACAAGACATACCTTCGCGAGTTAATTCAAGTAAAGAAATGTATTCCAGATATTTTCACGTTACTAACGCAGAATAATTTTTTCCTCATGCTCAAATCAGACCATAATTTGCCGTAAGACACATAATTAGCCTATTCATATTAAAATAAATAAATTCAGCTGATCTGTACCAAAAATCATTAATGTT
This sequence comes from Megalocaria dilatata, assembly GCA_034642435.1. Lineage (NCBI taxonomy): Eukaryota > Metazoa > Arthropoda > Insecta > Coleoptera > Coccinellidae > Megalocaria > Megalocaria dilatata. Next base: position 73,191,912 of record CM067856.1, on the reverse strand, counting down.
TTTTTCCAGAAATATGTGATTTTCTTGAACATTCACATAGGTGCATCTAATATCCAATGTACTCCATGTTCTAAGCTCACAACAAAATCAAAAACATAAAGTTTATAAGGCACTTAAATGGTCTTAGTTAAAAACATTCAACACTGTATAATAAATTTCTTTATTTAAAAACTTAATATAATTATATATTATATATAAAATAAAATAATAAGGAACGGTTTTTTACTTGATAGAAGGATTATTACAAAATTTGAATATCAAAACAGATTTAATCTGTTAGTCTTCTACAATTTTAATTTCAAAAAATTTATTTAAGAAACTTTAAGAATTAAATATGAGCAATGCTCATAAAGACATTAATTTAATTCCTAAAGTTTCTTGAATAAATTTTTTGAAATTAAAATTGTAGAAGACTAACAGATTAAATCCGTTTTGATATTGAAATTTTATATTATAGTCTTTCTTGTAGTAACAGGTTCTTCATATTTGTTGTTCTGTTTTGAATATAGCGTTGAAATCTTGCCGTGTTAACAACTTCCTATATCAAACGACTGTAAGAACACGTTCCAACTATCAATAATACAAATCAATAAAATTAAGTGATTTTTATTCTCAAATGAGCATGTTTCTATGAATTCTTTTGAATTGTTATTTATTGAGATAAAATAGCTTTTTCACTTCCACTCAAAATATTCTGTAAGACGAGACAGAATATCCACAAACTGCTCTTGAATGGAACTGCTCACAGATACTTTCAATGTACTAAATAACTTACAGATCAACTTAAATTTCCTGAAATTTCGTAAGGAGCAACAACTCTTTCAAATAGATGAGTATAAGTAAATTGTATCAAACTCGTACCGCGAACAGAAAATCCGTGTTTAGGAGTTTTTGATGGTTGCAAATTAAGGTTTTAATTTGCTTCGTTTCTTTTTCGTTTAATATTCTGTGTATCGCAAATCTCATATCTTGTTACTGTTCTGGAGAAACTTATTTTATTTTATCACTTTTTTCTAAATGCAATTAATTCCAGTTTTTAATTATATTAAAATAAAAACTAAACAGAAACCTGGAAACCATTTTCACTTCAAATCATCCCAAATAGGGTGTCTACTTTTAGAAGTGGCAAACTTCAATAGGAGATCAAAAAATGTCATATAACACATGGTCGAAATGTTGATGGTTATTCTTCAATTTAGCATTTCTTGATTTCACGAAATATTTCAAGTTTTTCCATAAAATCAATTAAACTACAGTTGTCCTTGTAGCCCCATCAAGTTTGACAACATATCTGGAAAGGGTATTAAATTTGTTATAAGATGAGAAGTTCTGTGGGCCAAAAATCCTTATTGCGGACATGGTAAGGAGAAGAATATCACGATTCTGAAGTGAACAAAATCTATCATATTTCTCCAATGGTTTTATCGATGAAAAATTATTGATTATGACATGTTATCTTTTCAGCAAAAACTATCTCACTTAGTGTGCTTTCCAATAACATATCAAGTTTTGTGCTAGCTGCTTGTCCTCTGCCATAATTCATGGCTAATAATAATAAATCAAAATATAAAATATAATTTTAACCTTCAACACTAAATCAACATCAATGTTCAATAATTTCAATAATTAACAAAAACATGTAAACATCAATTGAGTTCCAAGTATCTTCTTAGGTTACGGCACATAATGACCTATCAACTTTTGTGCCAGCTGCTTGTCCTTCATGGCTAAGAAAATAACAACGAAAAGTTGAATATCAAACCTATATTTGCTCTTGGAGCTCTTTATGATTGAATATTAAAGACATTCTCATTGAAATCGTGAAATTGTCTGTCGAATCAAAATATTTCAAACGATTAAACTAAATTTTAATAATACAGATTTTATGAAAAAATGTAAAAGAACATACTACTACTTGAACTATAATAGTTGTTGTATGACATTTTTTCTTGCAAATAACTTGTATGATCTGCCCTTGACATTAAACCCTTAAAAATTATACACCCTGTACATTGAGTATAAACTTCCTGAAGCTACGTTGTAGCTGATTCAGTATGTGCAATATAAATTTAAAGCGCCAGATTCCGGACGAACTGAATATCTCTATAATGAAAACGTACATTTTCCAACAAAAATAAATTTCCTCTCAGTTCATCCAAACTTTTTATCGAGTTATTCACAATTGACATGAATCTCCCGCAGAAATAATTGTCTCGGTTTTCTGTTTTTCATTCCACATTCCACAATTCCTCAGTTAAACAAATACGATATTTTATTTTCTAAAGGAACCGGACCCCTCATTCCATTCTGTATTCATACCCTGAACGAGTGCTCTCAGACCAGAGAAAAATGAGTAAAGCCAGCAATTAGGAGAAAGCGAATACAATATTGTTGGGATTCAAATGAAATTATGCTGTCTTCATCCCTGAAGAAAGGACATGATGTGAGCCGAGGTTTTCTTAGGTTTGGAGGAATTAGAGTGAATAAGGCAAACATAATTTTTGAGGTCAGAGATAAATTGTTGAATATTTCGATTTAAATTGTATTCATTTCACTCCGCTGAAAATAGGCAATAATTTTAATGCTCAGATAACAAGAAAAATGTCGTCCCTTAATTTGGCATCACTTACCTTGGAAAAGACTTGTTTCAAGTTATTATTATTATTATTATACTGATACTCCTAGATCTTCTGTGAAGATCCCTCAGAAGCGTTTTCAGCTTGTGCAAGTTAGGAGTTCAGTTATGTTCTGTGTAGGCTTTGTTACCTCGATCTTGCGCCACTTTAGGTCACAGCACTGTTAATTTTTGACCCAACGGTACATTGGGGACAGACACCCGTCCAACTAGAAAATTTCTTTTCTACCTGTACTGGATTCGAACCCGGACCTCCCGATCACGAGCCCGATGCTCTCCCGCTAAGCTATCCACACTCATAAGTATTTGAATCCATCACCATTTTAATTCATATTCTCCACAAAGTTTTTCATCAGCTCAAGTTTAATGTAGAGAGGAGCAGAAGGACATTTTTGGGGTCTTCAAGAGGTCTAAAACAAACATTTTGAGATTCCGGTTGAAATACACTTCTTTCTGACCAAATTTTTGTAATATAATATGCCGATATACTGCACGACTGACCCATAAACCAAGAAAACAGAAATATTCGTAAATCCTTCCTGAAGTTCCACTAAAATTCCAATAACTTTTAAATCCCCACATATCTGCCATTTATACGTATTGAAGTTTATTTTATCCAGAAGAGGGCGCACATTTCCATAACTTTCTTTCATTATCACCGAAAGGACAACTGGTGTAGATAATTTTAAATTTCCATTATGCAATAACACAGCTTTTAAACTGTATTTAGACGAATCTATAAATAAACGGCACTCAAAGGGGGAATGCTAAATATCATGTTTCTGCATTAAACCATCAATATCAATACACGCACACAACGAATTTTCCATACTGTAGAATGCAGAAAACGGAGCATTTCTTTTTCTGAAATTCGTTAGTTTCGTTTCGTTGCCTAATAAGTTCCATTCCTCAAGACGGGAACCAAGAATTTCTGACTGTTGCTATGATAACCCCAAATCCTGTACTAAATCATTTATCTCACTTTGAACAATTAAATGTGGCTCGCCGGAACTGGGACCTGGAGTAAAAATAGGGTTGGTGCACTGTTCTTCAGAGCTCCCTCATCATGTGTTGTCTTCAATATCTACCAAAACAACATTTTGCCCATCTAAAGGTGCGATCGGCCTTCGTAAATCTCTATTATGAGAAACAGGTCATATTGCAGACTGCAAATTTGAATAGTCGATCTTGTGCTTTCCCTTTATGGAATAACTTTCAGTCTTTGTCAGACAAAAATAGCAATCGTTTAAATGATAAGTGGGTTCTCGCCATACTATGGGGACTGCAAAAGTCATGCTTTTTCCCTTCACATTCATCCAACTGTCTGTCTCGACATTTTCGTCCGTAAAACACTTTCATATTGACACACAGGGAACGACTCACTTCCAAACTAAACAGGAGACAGATATTTAATTTTATGTCTAATTGTTGTAAACATTCCAGTTAAGGTACTATTCCTGTTATAAAATCCATTTTAATCTTCCCCTCATAAAATTGACCACTTGCTAATGTAAAATGGTTTTATTGAGCTATTTAAAAATGATACGTGTTAGGGCTTTATTAGAAGGGTATTTTCATAAAAAATTAAAGATCTGCTTTGTGTTCCAAAAATCTTGTTGACCAGTTTAATTATTACGGAACGAATCTTAATGTAAAAATTATTTAAAATAATGTAGATACTATTGAGGTAAGTTGCGTAAAAGAAATTGTCAAAAAGAGAACAAATTGTGTATCCATTACTACGTTACAAAGTGTTTTCCACCTAGAGTAATATCTTCTGTGATCAGATCTAATCTATAATAATTGTTTCTGTCTCAGGATATGTTACAACATTTTGACTTAATTTCACAACGATTTTGTGTTCCATTTCGTAATTTTCATCCTAATCCTTCATTTTAAAAGAAGATTTGTTTTGAGTTTTCTTGATATTGAGGAATATTGTGCAAAAAAATCAAGCAATAAAAGTTCGAAAGAAAAATAATATTATTTGTAATATGTATGACATTTTCTGGTTGGATAAACTTCATAAGGATTCATGAAGTGAATTTCCTTCTGGGGTGTGTAGTTCCACAGATTGCAGTTCTTGTTGAAAAATATATTTTAATACATATCGTCGACTCACCTTTCAGAACTGAATCACGTAATATGAGAAAACAAACCAAACCTAATTGTATTCATTCCGAAGTAATTTCTCCACTTCATTCATTATTTAATCTACTAAATTATCAGACGTTGTCGACGTTTCATCAAATTAATCTCATTACCTTGCCATTATCTAGAGAGAATGCAGTGTTTCTCCTACGCCAGAGCTTCGTGTTAATAGGCAATCCTTATTAGACAGTCCTTATTTCCAATTAACAAGTCATCAGGAGCGTCTGACTCTCGAATCCGTACTTTCCGAGTTTAGATGGTCATGCGGATTGAGTACACCATATTCTATAATCATATTATTCTTAATAATGTTGTCAATGAAAACCGACTATTGATTTAGAAATAAATCCTCATAGGAATTTGCAGTCGTTCACAAGCAGTGGCATATACATTTAAGGTCCAAGAGTATATCACTAAATAAAATTTGTTTAAAATTATCATAGAGTCCCTCTTGCGCAAAAGTAGGAATGGGGCCGTCTTTATCACTGATAGTATTGATAAATTAACACGGAGACTTAGGTCACAAAATATTTATTTACAATGTAAACTATTAATAATCTTAGTAGACCTACTATATTAGTTATAATAATTTAATAAAATAATATGAATTATTTCCACCATTTATAATCAAAAAATCTTTCGTATTCGTTTTACAGCATTTGAAATACTTTACCAATTAATATACACATCAAGAAATCTAATTGACATCAAAGTTAATTATTCAAAAATGATTTATTACAGAAACGCGATAAACTAAAATAGAAAAATCAATTATTATCAGATTTTACCCAACCGAATTCGTCAATTACGTTATTAAAATCAATTACGGCTCTCTGATTATCAACAAATACTGAGTTGCTGAGACTCGTTTGTGATATTGTGCTATGCATCTTGACTTTTCTTAATTTCCATTTCTGAAATATTCGTACAGCTTTAAACGAATAAATAGTGACGCTCAGAAACGTAAAACGAGCCGTGCAGATATCTGGATTCTGGTTAGCTCGCAGACAATGAAGCAGTTTCAATCGTTAACAAATAAGCCATCTCTGGATAATATGTGGATATCTACTGGAAGAAAAGTGAAGATGAATCGTCATTAACACTCATGAACTTTTTGCTTCACGTCATTCATCAGTAAATTAAGAAATTTGGTTATAATACAGGATAGTTTAAACTTCTATTTCTGTATATAATATATTTCAAATTATATCCAATAGACGTCCTTCTGTCGATGAGATCTTTATCTAGTTTTTCATCAAAAGCAGTTTCGATAATAATAATAATAACCGTCCTTTATTGACCACAGTCAAAGGCACAAACAATTATTAAATTGTTCAAATTAAAACAAATTGTAGAAATTACTGTTTTACTATCAATAAAAATATATTTTAAACATTTTCTTGTGACTCGAGTTTCGGGAAATGAACTATTCCATCATCAGACAACTGAAGACCTAACAGTGATACAGAGGTATTTAAACAAAAGTGATAAATATTTTGAATATTTCAATAGATTTTAACACCTAATAGTGGTACAGAGGTTAACAAGCGGAACGTGATAAAAACCCGGTTGAAAAAGAGGGGCCTTCTAACAGATATCGGAATGTCGGCAATTGACAAAAAAGGTTGTTAAACAGATGGTACCCATTTAAATATCTCAAATAATTTTTGGGGTTACAAAGCTCCGTACAGTCATTCATTATTTTCACGTTATTTTGTTGTACATCTCAAATATTTGGATTTACATAGCTCCATACAGTCATTCATTATTTTTTAAATTATTTTTATTGTTAACGAATTTGAAAATTTCAATAATCAAGTTTGTTTTCATTTGAATCTACATGTAAAATTTTTTCTTAAGATTTTCTTTTGTGAAAGGAATTACTCTTTTCTAAAGAATGAGTGGCAAAAGTTGAATTTTTGTTTTCTTTTCATTAAATTCATTTTATGCTCGTTGAAAAAGGTTTTAAACAGATGTTACGTTTTGAATATCTTAAATATTTTCGATTTACATAGCTCTGCATAGTCATTCATTATTGTTACATTATTGTTATTGTGAACTAATTTGAAAATTTAATTAATGAATGACTGTACGGAGCTATGTAAATCGAAAATATTTGAGATATTCAAAAAGTAACATCTGTTTAAAACATTTTTCAACGAACATAAAATGAATTTAATGAAAAGTGAACAAAAATTCAACTTCCGCCACTCATTCTTTAGAAAAAAGTAATTCCTTTCGACAAAAGAAAATCTTATGAAAAAATTTTACATGTAGATTCAAATGAAAAGAAGCTTGATTATTGAAATTTTCAAATAGCTATTGGAAGGAAAATAGAGGTGAAACTTTTTGCTCCACTTCCTTCATTAGTGAATATAATAACATAAATAGAGGTTAATACTTGATAGAAGGTATATAAAATTATTTAAATATTTTAATATTAGCCTTCTACATATTTAATTTAAAAAAATTTCATTTAATAATTATAAGGGATTAAATTGAATTAATGTCATATAACTACCACCTATGTCGAACGACATATAAAATAAACATTCATTATAAGATATCCAAATGATATAACAAAATCCAATAAATGAAAATTGTTAACCAAAATCCTATAAATTAAATATTTTGAGTAGACAAAATTTTGTTGCTGCTGATCAATCTTATGAAAACGAATATCTTTAAAAAATGTTTAACATAATCTTAAGAATTTCATTATAAAACTATCTTAGAATATTCAATATTATTGGATATCTAACTAAGTTAATTTCTATAAAATCTCAAGATATGTAAAAACAAGTTATAACAGAGACTTTGCTTCGCCAGTACTCAAATAATTCATATTCAATAAAATATAACATCAATCAACAACAAATATTCACTTACCCTTCAACAATTTAGAAAACTTCTGGTAAATGAATAGTGAAAAATTTAAATGGAGTGTAATGTTAACTACAAATAAATAATTCTGTGGTTTACCCTTGATCTAAAAGATTTAAAGACAATTTAACGGCCTCTGTTATAGCACACGGACTATCTGTATAATGAACGTTAAGAAAACCAAATAATTATATATTATGATTGAAATAACATAAATAGAGGTTAATACTTGATAGAAGGTATATAAAATTATTTGAATATTTTAATATTAGCTACATATTTAATTTCAAAAAATTATATTATATGAGAATATTAATTCAAGAGTAGCGATAAATGTGATTCATAAGTAAGAGAACTTATAGTACTTCTAGAGAATGTGCGCGGGATCAGAACTTAATGTTCGATGAGAAAATATTGCGTGGCCGTTTGGCCGAGGAAATATCTTCAACTGTACCTTTTTTACTAACTCGCCGAATAAGAGAGTGGAATTGGACTCGAAAAGGTAGCTCAGGTAGATTCCGATACGAAATTCGACTGTTGTCGTCTTGAAACGGCTAAAACGGTTCTGATAGATTTCTACGAAAAATCAAAGGGACAAATATTTTCATTTCTTAACTGGTGTTTAGGCCCGTTTAGGTTTCAAGGAAAATATTAGACATATTTGAAAGGCCTGAATTCTTAAACTCTGGTGACGTAATTGTAACGTCTACCTGCATAGTAAATCAAATTCCTTGTTCGATGTAAAATCCAAACATAAGTCCCTCGGGTCGGGCGCTTCGCTCGAAAATACAAAATAATAACTTGGAGCGATTTGAAATTTTATGAGAAGGAAGTGCGAAATTAAAAACAAAAATAAGTGGTGGGATCCTGATGTGAAAATAAGAAAAACAACAACTAGTAGTGGTGGGATCCTCTATTTAAGAATCCTGTGGTAAGGAAAAAACCAGGAGGAGTATAACTACTTGCGAAGGAGATCATTATGGAGGATGGAGTATGTATCGTGCATGACCATGAGTGATATACTCATCAATAAATTTCTGATATTCAAAAAATTGTGATGGTTCATGTTTGAAGCAATTTCGATGGTGCAGTCGGCAAATTTTGGCTGTGGAAACTGCATTAACTAATCTTGAAGAGTCTAGCGGAGAGCATAAAGGGGGGCCAATTTGCACGATTTCATCATTTGGGGCCTTTACAAACGCTTTGAAGTCCTGTTCAAAACGTTTTCTGTATGGAGAATTCTTCGTATTAGCAAGTCCTCTAGTTACCACACGTTGGCGAGAGACAAATCTAAATGTTCAGCTTTTGAAGAGACTGCTGAAGAGTGAGCATGGACTGAGAGAGTTTTTTAATTTGATTTTTGGGGTATTTTGCAGATACTGATTTTTTCCATTCCGTTTGACAATAGCGAATCTTGAGTATTGCCTGAGCTTTACGTAGCGAGTAACAACTCAGTGTTTTTTAGAGATGGAGAAGACATACTGATAGGGATAATAAGATCTAAGCTCTGAGGGGACAGTGATGCTTCGTCACTTTCTCGATGTGAATTGTGTTGGATCGAGAGTTGCTGGGTAACTGGACTTTGATGCTGAGTATTATTCACATCTGTGTTGTTATTTTCAAATAATTTGATGCCAGTTTTATTAAATTTGGACCGTGTGCGTTCGCAATAAAGGATAGATAATCTTGTTGAAGATCAAAAAATATATCATGTTCTCTTATTTCAGAGTCAATATCAAGTCCTTGTTCGTCCATATCATTTTCGATTTTATATTGGGCAATTTCGAACTCATGAATTTTTTGCTGCACGTCCTCCATAAGTTAATATATTAGGAACCCTGGTAACAATAGCGGATTCTTCAAACTTGTATTTCTGCGTTTAATCTCATTTAAATTATATCTACTAGTTTTTTATCAATTTAATTGCCGAAAATGTTAGTTCAGTTTTTACCGATGGAATAGTGACGCTCAGAAACGTTAGACGATAAAAAAATATCTGGATAGATCGAAGACAACGAGTTAATTTAAATTACCAAGAAATAAGCCAACTCTGTAGATATCATATGGATAGGAACTGTAGGGAAAATGAAGGTAAAACGTCATTTGAACTCATGAACCTTTTAGTCCACGTCTTTTATCAATGAATATGTTAGGAATTCTGGTTATAACACAGGATTATTTAAACTTGTATTTCTGTGTTCATATCTATCTAAATTATATCCAACAGAACCACGAAAGCAGTACGACATAAAATAATAGGCACCTAGTGGCGATGATATTTTTTCTGAATCTATTGTGATTTCAAAAAGAAGGCTGGCCCTAAAGTCCCAATGTAATTCCACGGAATTATTTTTGTCCAAAATTTTTTTGTCAATTTTAGAAGAAACGATAAGCGGTTTGATACTAGAAAGGAAAATCAACGAAAGAAATATTTTCTCGAATATTTCTCCATAAAAATAACTGTCATAGTTGATTGATAATAATTTATTGAACTGTTTGAAATTTACAAATAATTGGAAATTGCTCCAAAATATATCAATTTTCCTGCAAAACTCTTTTTGATAAAAACCCAGAAGTACCATCTGCCTATTTAGCCGAATTCATCCCCCAAAATTAATCCGAACCGCAGCATTTCCAACCTTATAACGAAGTGTTCACCGACCGGATGTTGTAAACCTCCGGTAGGAACCCTCCGAGGTCACCGGAAATGTTTGCACGCTCAGGGTGAAACAGTTTCGTTTCCTCTCAAACAGATCCTTAAAGGTTTTCATCTACGATAAATATAGCTTGCCGCAGAAAAAAACGACGGCGACACAATGGCACGAGCAGCTTCGGACTCATTTCTCCGGGATTTACAGACGGTAAGGAATATGTTGAGTCTGAAATGAAGGATGAAAAAACGTACGCCTTCCGTTTCTTTTTCTATTTACAAGAAGCGGGAAAAGGTCGAGTGGCGTTTCCAGGTTCCCTTCTCGTTTTCTGGCTAATAATTTAATTTTCATTTCCCGGTCATTTCACGTTTTAATATATTGTGTTTAATTCCTTAACTTATGATATCATTTATACTGAATATATTATGAACTGTCAAATATAACGATTTCTGAAAGCATGATTCACTGATCAAATTTGTTGAGTATTTATAGGAGCACTCAATTGAAATGTATTCTGCTTGTACTAAATGACGCCTATTGTATAATGAAGGCAGAATTAAAATTTTTCCATGGATCCAATGAACTTATTTGCTAAGAAATATGTTTTTTGATATCTCTAATTCATTTCTTGAAATCACTGCTCCCGATTTTATCAAATGGATTTTGTGGAAATTATCCTTTGTTTCGGGGGTGGGTATACAGGTATGGAGAGGATAGTCGGAAACAGGAAATTCAATGTGCATCTAGAGGGCCACAAATGTACATTGGGGCAGTGAATGAATCGAAACCTCAGCGCAATACTATGACGAATAAAGAACTGTTATCTGTCAATGTCAGTTCAGGGAATGCTTCGATCGGAACGAGGCTCTGCACTGCTTTCAGTTCAGCAATCAGAATCATTCGCACTTTTAACGTGGAATTCTTTAGTCCGTATCAGTTGAAAATAAAGTAAATCGAAATATTCAGTGTCGAAGAAAAATTCCAGATCATAAAACGGTACTTTGGTGGTCAGTTAATTCACGAGACAATAAATTCATTTATTGTTGCCTGTTTCGTACCACGGTTAGTTTACTGTAGTATTTGCCTATTATTTCAGTATTTCAAAATAATAGACAATTGCAAATTAATTAATCTGGATGATTAATTTCAATGGCTTTTAGTGGACTGTATTTTCGATTATTAGCGGTGATTTTGACTTCAAAGAACACTCTATGTGCGGTGGTCTACAGCTTCCTTTATCTAATAATGATAAACCACAACGATGATGAGGAACTGAAGTAAAACACTTAAAACAAAGCAAACTAATATATTTTGGTATCACTATATATGAAACCAAGCTAATGTGATGACAATTACACTACAAACAAGTGTAAGGTGGATTGCTACGTTTACAGCAATCGCGTTAAGCTTGTACAATTACAAACGAACAACTTGACTATTCAGAGAATAATGCATAATGAAGCCACGGCTACATGCGACATCTTTGACTATTACTTGGATAATAATGCATGATGTAGCAAAGGCTACATGCGACCGACCACTTTGACTGTTACGAATAATAATGCATGATGTAGAAAGGGCTACATGCGAACACTCTGACTGTTAGGAATAATAATATATGATGTAGCAAAGGCTACATGTGACCGACCACTTTGACTATTATGAATAATAATGATTTTACAGTCTTTTCAAAGACTGAACGTTTGAGGTGCTCGATGCACCCCTTCTAACAAAAAGAAGGAAATTAACGTAATTGATTGGAAGGTCCATTTGGAGGTGGACTGAATTAACAAACCAAATCTTATTACTGGTTACAGAAAAATCATGAGAATAATGCAAGTAAAGAAGGAGAGAGTCAATTTGTAATTCCGAATGCTGCGTCATGTGAAATTAACAGGCATAAATATATCCAAATCTCTAATTGACTTTCCATATTTTCTAAGGACATATATAATAATTAGAAAACCGATAATCTGAAGTGTCGAGTAAAAATAAACAGTTTGAAACAATCTCGAAACTGCTAGATCGCATATCAACGTCAAAGACATAAGTATCGAATGACAAACTAATTTCAAACAACAGGGCCGTCTCTAATGAGACGGAACATTGCCTTTGAAGATAGGCCGATTCCTTCAAGTTCGGCTATTTCTAAAATGATTGAAAAATTCGAGAAATGTGAGTGTTTACGAACAGGCAGGCATTGCATGATAAACCACCAAAAACCATTAGTGAAAATCGTCTGAAACAAGGAGTAGAGGTGTGTGCTGCTGTTGAAACCAATGCACCTTGTTCGAGTAATACAAATTGCTAAAGAAGTCGATATGAGCGATAGAAGTGTTCGGAATATCTCGAAAGGGAATGGTTACCGATGTTTAAAGTTGCAAACAAACCTGGAAATGTTTGCAGAAGACCATATCATATGAATGGAATTTTGTGAAACTATGATGGAAAAAGTAAATGAAAATAGTTAATTCCTCAACAATATCTTATTCACATCGTTTGCCTTGAATAGAAAATATAATCTATCGATAAGTAAGATATTGGTCTAGGAAAAATAAGCATCTGAGTATTCCTGTGCGTACCCAGTATCCACAAAAATTTAATGTTTGGACTGGGATTCTGGGGAATTAAGAACATACCGTTCTTAATTGCTGGCAACCTTAACGATGCCAAATATCTGGATCAATCAACTTCGACGATATCTGGTTTCAACAGGGTGGTTGCTCAAGTCACAACGCACGAGCAGTTACAGAATCTCAGGACGACTTTTTCGGACAGTGTAATTTCTACGAATGGCATGATCAAATGGCCCCCCAGATCAACAGATTTATCTCCCAATGATTTCTTGCTTTGGGGTTATCTGAAAGATTTGGTTTATGTGCATGAAATTGATAGAGCGACGAATATTAATGAATTAGGGTTCAAAATAATGCAACTTTGTGCCAAAATAGCAACTATGCCAAATCTGCTCACAGATATGACATTATCGCTCTAAAATAGATTTGGCTACTATTTGGCTCAACAAGGTGGACTATTTGAAAATTTAATTTAAAATTGTTGACCTTCGATTTTGCAGTTTTTAGAATTTGTTTCTGTTTTCGAATTTCTTATTTTCGTGGAATTCATTTCATTCTCAAGCCATTCATGATGATAAAGAACCTGAGTACTCATTTTCAGAGGAAATTATTTGGGCCATTAGTCATGGCGAATAAATTCCTCGCATACACTGGAATAAGATTGTCGTATTTATTTTCAACCGATATGGTCAACGAATAACGTTGAAATGCGAATGATTCTGATTGCTAAACTGAAATCAGTGCATGACCCCGTTTCGATCGAAGCATCCCCCCATTGCCATTGAGAGAGAACAGTCGTTTATTCGTCATCGCGCTGAGGTTTTGAATCTTCTAGTACTCCACTGGACATTCCTGGTCCTCTAGATTAACACTGAATTTTCTTTGTTACCGACTGTCTTCTTCATACCTTTATTAGATTTCCTACTTTGAATGTATTTCATATTCAAAACACCATGAGTGTTGAGACTGGGGAATTACACAACAAGAAAATGGAAAATGTTGATATGTATTTTCGCAAAAGTGGTAACAACATTTTTCCTCAAGAAAGAATCACATTATTTTACATTCATTTGGAGAATACGAAATATTTCTGTGCAATTGGTTTTTGTGACTCTGTATCATGACGACATCAACTACTAGTTTCATATATTCGTCAGAAACAGAAGAATACAGATTTTTTATTATAAATCATTAATGAGGAAAGAGACCTTTTCCTTTGTCTGGTATCAGAGGACTTTCGGGTTTGTTCAATGTAAGTTTTTGGGCAGGTACCGCATGCTAATTAGTAATCCAATAGCAACTCATAACGGTTATTCGTCATCAATAATAGACAGTATTATTTCTGGACAAAAATATGTAAAAGTACATATATGATATGCACCCTAAGTTAAAACCAAAATAATTCAACTTCCGCTTATGATAAATCACCTGTTAAGGCTCAAAACTCCCGCTATTCTATGTAATCACATGCGCAGGTCATTTGCGCATGTACACTGTATGATATTCAAGTATATTGAATAATTCCTAATTTATATAGTAGTAGTTTTATATAGTAGTAGTTCCTTCCAAAAGAACTGAGTGACTTCATGAAAGAAGAGTAACAACAGAAACCATAGACTGAATTCCATGTTATTTTCCTATTACCCAGACACATGGGCAGCAATTTAGCCTACTCAAATTATTCTCAAACACACTCGAATCCACGAGTCTACCCATAAAATCATCAAACGCACACCCTATTCTCAAGTCTCTCTTGAGAAACCAGTCTCCTCGAGACAGTCAGATTGACAGCACCACTCAGAAGAAATCCGTAAGTTACTTTTATATACATTTATCCTTTGTGACACATATTTTTATACTTCAATATATTTTTTATACTCGTTCAAGTGTAGTAGTATTCATTTAATCCCTGACACCAGGTTTTCACATACTACTCTATTTATATTGGTTATATCATTAAACTAAACTTTGCATCATCTCTATAAATGAAGAAATTCCTCAGTAACTCAGACATGAATAAAGCTTTCAGAACAAAGTGAGTGATGAAAGAATTCGGCGAAAGTCGTATACCAGCTTCAGAAAACATTGGAGTAAATGTCCGGAGTTTTCTGTACAATGGCCGAGTGCGTTATGTAGCATACTGCGTTAACTCGGGAGGGTGGGGGCCCTCGTGAAGTATTCGTAAGACGTGGCCACCCAATTGATGATGGACTCAAGGGGGCAGTGGTTGAATGTCCGTATGCTGGACTAGGAGGGTATTCCTTCTATATGTTCGCAGTAACCCATGTTCAGGATATCTCGAGAAATGCTTCAGTGTTTCGCGGGACTTGACGGTTTGACCGGCCTCGTCCTGAACTAGGATCGATTGCGAGACGTTTCTGGGATTTGTGGATCTCGGCGATGCGGCTAGACCGTTGGTGCTTGAAGCCGGGATCAATTGAAAGACTTCACAAGAGTTCGTGGGTCTTGACGTACAGGCCGGATCGACGGTACTCGTACCAGAATCAATTGTGGTATCAATCTTGAGACTATCTTGGTTCGGATGGATGGATAAGATACCGCTTCTGCGCATGAGTTGCATCCCAAACAACTCGAGTACTAACCATGTACAGCCAGTTGGATAGTTCTTCGCTACTACCAGTCACGGTGTAGATGTTCGAACTGAAGCCGAAACTGGAAGCTGGTGGATTCAACTATTCGGAGTGGTTCTCGTAATGCGCGATAATAAGGCGTAACCCTTATTACACTTTCTGCTTCTTGGGGCAGATTGTGGAGACTGCTTAGTAGTCACTTGGTGAAAGAGGTATGCTCATATGCCAATACACAAATTGGTAGAATTCACGATGATCCAAACCACTGCTGTAACATAGGGCACTAGCCCCTAAAACTGTCGTATCTCCAACCAAGTGCAGTTCATCTGTCGAACGGGTGAGAACGTTGGTACTAGATCTCTGCTAGTTATAGGAGAGGGAGATAGTGAAATGTTAGATTCCTCGAGTTCATGGTTTCCAACATCGAGTTGAATTTTTCTTGTCGGCTGTAAGCTTTAAAAGGTTCCGTATGGTAATAAGGACAACTAGTTAGTATAGGACTCGTGGAACAGTGGTTTAAAGCCTATAATATTGCTTAAAAGGATATTTCATTCATCTGGACGCGTGTTGTTCTCGAAATAGTGGTCTAGTTTCCCATTTAATGACATGAAGAATGAATGTCATAACTGTATTATGCCAATTATTATTTAATCGGTTAGATTTAATATAATTTGAAAAATTTTGAAACCATAAGTGAACCAAATAAAAATTTGAGTCTAGATCATTCAAATTTCAAAACTCACCAAAATTTCTCTCCGGTGGTACAAAAGAATGTCAATCGTGCGCCAAAAATTTATTGAGTTTTAAGTTTTTATCATGTAATCGGTGCAGAATTAAGTTTCAATCTATGTTTGTAGCTATTAAAACCTCAAACAACAGTTAATGTAGAAAATAACAACGTCTTCAGGATTTGTAATTATAGAGTGAATTATACGATATTGGTGCTAATAACCCCAAAATTATGTATGAAGACGAAACTCCAAGACTACAATTGTATTGTTATACAATAGGGCTTTATGAAAGATATGTTATTTATGTCATTTGGTGGAAAACATTCATCCTTGTTATTGTGTTAATATTAAAATTAATAATTTAGGTAATATTTTCAGAGTTTTTCGACAGTTGATTTGAATAAACCTGGAATTTTATTATCAGTATTATATGAAAAATGAAAAAACAACTCAAAAAACATCTCTCTGGGTGTAAGCAAAGCTGCTGGCTAGAAAATCAGTGATTTTATATTTAGCTAAACCAATAATATTTCTTCGAATATGTCATCACAGTAAGGTTGTTGGTTGTAAAGCAATGTTTTTAATGGTAATAGCAGTTCTGTTCCAGTTTGAACACGTCAACTTGTAGATAAGATCAACTTTTCGAAGCCTTCAACAATATATTGATCTCTTTGTAACTGATATTATCCCTGTCAGGAAGCAAACTTCCAGTTTACTGATGGCCCGTTCTCATTCGTTCTTGGATTAATTGAATTTCATGAACATGCAAATCTAGTACCTTCGTAGAATTGTCAAATCATTGATTTATATATGTAAATGAGTCATCGTTGGGACGTATTCAAATCAGCGATTGAAATTTCAGCCAAATCCTAATTGACATATCTGCCAGCTGTAGCTCTGATGTCAGAAGAAAAGGCAAAAGGAATTCAAGCATCAGAAATTATAAATATCACATATGCTGAGTTTTCTAGTTCGCTGTAGACAGAAAATACACAATAAAATGACTAGGATCATTATTGTCCACTATTATTTCTTGGTATCCCACGTATACAATTTGAAAATCATCAACGTATACGTCAGATATTTTGTAATCGAAGAAATTCTATTTTAGAGCTCAGCATAATTAAACAAATAGCTACTAATAATGACTACAATACAAAATCGATAGATAAGTTGTTGATTAATAAAAACCATAAAATAGCTTTAAATATGGTATATCCGAATGCTGGAAAAATATTTTGAATACATTTCCTTGAAATATATTAGAGGTATTTCTGAGAAAATTGCTTCCTATCTCAGGTATAAAGATTTAAGATCTCCGTTGAAAAATTATTCAAGCCTCGTAAGTTACCCATAAAGATGATAAATCTAATGTTTATTAGTTAAGTGATTGCCAAAAAGTTAACGTAGAACAGGAAGAACTTTCCGACAGAGTTGAAGAATATCTGAAGAGTTTCCTCAATAACGAAAGTAATTTCACATATTCCAACTATTTGTTAGAAACGGGACATAATTTCGAACATAATTCTGAAATTTTATATATAAAAAATAAAAATTGTTCCTTAAACCTGTTATATAAAATAGAATAAAAAGATAAATAAATACAATAAAATCGAAATAGAACTGAAGGAACAATTATACTCAAATAACTCTCCATTGTTAGATATATTCAGATGTACTGGAATTTCCATAGATCCGCTTTTTTTGACTTTTAGTACTGAAAGAAAAATTTTGCACGAAAATAGGTGGATTGGATAGGTTGAATATTAGTCATGGCTCGCCATGTTCCCAGACTTAAATAGTAAAGATTTATTTTTATGCGGCCAGCTGAAATCTCTAGCGCCAGTGAATACCGTAGACGAATTGAGAAATTGTATAACAGGCGCATTTGATACAGTAAAGAATATTCCGGGAGTGTTTTGAAAGAGTTCGATCGTCTATGAGAAGAAAAACAGAAGCTTATATATAAGAGTTTGGAAGGATATTTTCAGCAATTGTTGGATTTCAGTTCCCTTGTTGTTATTTAGTTTCTTTATTTTGATTAATTTTTGAGTTTTACGTTTCTTGTAGTAATACGTTTTTTGTGAGTTAATAGAATCTTCCTGAATCATGGTTACAGATCGGAAAAAAACCGTAAAATCTAATAATGAATTTATTCACCCCAGCTTACTAACTAGATATTTATGAGAATTTGGATTTTTCTAAGGATTTCGAGAAATCGGTAGCAGATACGACAAAACTACAAGGGAATATAAAGTTTAGTATAGCAAAAAGGCTTCTTTTTACAATTTTTCAAACTAACAGAGGCTTAGCAGAAAAAAATTCTGGAGTGAAACTGGGGACAGTGTTTCAGAAGAAATA
This sequence comes from Megalocaria dilatata, assembly GCA_034642435.1. Lineage (NCBI taxonomy): Eukaryota > Metazoa > Arthropoda > Insecta > Coleoptera > Coccinellidae > Megalocaria > Megalocaria dilatata. Next base: position 73,173,333 of record CM067856.1, on the reverse strand, counting down.
TTGCCCTGTAGATATGCAACCAAAATTAGCATGTCACATGGTGTAAACTCTGAACTGAAATAGCTGTGCCAAATTTCAGTTGAATATTTTGTGAAATGGTGATACCATGAGAAAAAACTTGGAAAAAATTCTAACTTTAACTCCGTGTATCTCGAGAACGAAGCGTTTGCATAATTTATGGGTTTTTTTTATAAGAATTATTCAAGGAATCTACCCTCTTGATTTGCACCTCCAATTTAGAAATGGATAGAATCGACTCAATGGTTGGTTGTGTATAATATTAACAACTTATTTATTTTAGGCTAATCCATTATACATTGGAGAATAAATGACTTTATTTTATCAAATCAGAATCCTATACATTTGACAATGTTGTGATCGAAAAGCGTGTATCACATTCTAAATTAAAAATTGTGAAAATTTGATAGACTTGAGTGCTTTATTCCCCTATACAGCTCAATGGTTTCTGAGCATTTTGAAATTTTATGTGTCAAATATTTTCGATAGTGAAAATCGTATGTGTTGAATAAGGACATGCAGACGATTGCGATAGATAAATTACAACCATTCCTTAAATTTTCAAATCTTAAAAAATCTGCAGTTATAATCTAAAAAGCAACAGTCAGATTCCAATTGCTCAGGCAGCCGGATGGCTAACGAATAATTCTAAGAAATTTTTAACTAGAAAAAAATAACGTCAATATGAATTTCAGAATAAACAAGATAGAATTTTGCATTTTCTGCATCATATCTAGCTTCTTTAAGATCATTGCAGCTTCGAAATTTTTAAGGCGAGTTGAGTTTGCAAAAGCTTTATACTCCACGTCAGTGCTTTTCATCAATTTTTCGATAATAATAATGAAAATGTTTTATTAATCCCTATATAGAAGAATACAAAATAGTATTACACATTATCTCAATAATTCGGCAAGAACATAATAATAAAGACCATTTGGAACTAACTGTAATTGTTTGTTATTAATATTCACTCTGTAACCATTTAAGACGAATCTTGTGAATGGTTATTTGAACTTGAAAATATTTCTTGATTGAAGCTGTTCCAATACAATTCAACAGAAATCGAGGAGTCTACCAATATATTCGGTTTCATCTAATCTGAGCGTTTTTCACATCGACTAACTGAGCTATACGCTGTCCGGACTGAGAAGAAAGCCATTGTCTTATTGTTTTCTTGAAAAGCTGTTCTGAAGTTATTGCCTGTTCATCCTGAGGTATTTTGTTATATGTCCTTGGAGCAAGAAACACGAAGGATCTTTGACCGATTGTTTTTCGCATTCTTGGCATTTTATAAAAGCTGTGGGATACTAGGTCTTAGTTACTCTTAGTTTTGAAATGATACTGAAGAATACGAGAACAGTATAGCTGTCTAGGATCGAACAAATTAGATTCTCTTTTCGATCAGTTCAATTTTTTTCATGGGAACATTAGTAGCACCCCCCAGACCAAAATACCATACGAGAGCAAAGACTGAACGACTGCTATATACAAACCATTCATCTGCTTGGCGTCACAAAATCTAGAACACAATCGATACAAAGGTAGCTTATGAGTTTTTTGTTAATGCATCGATCCATCTTAAACAATAGTCTATAACGATACCCAAATATTAAGCTTCAGTTATGATCATCACAGTATTGATGTTAGCTTCTCGAAGTATGGAGAGCCCTGTGTATTCTGGAATCTCAGGTGGGACATTACAAAAGGGCATATAAAGTGTCTTTTGTGGATTATAGGTTAACAGCTTAGAGTCGAAGTAGTTCAGCACTTTTTTGAGATCTTCTTCTACAATTTTTTTTCACTACCCACCAATCTTTTCCTTTATAGAAGAAAGCTGTGTCATCCGCAAATGCCGTGATCTCTCCGGATATCCGCAATGAAAAAAGGCCATTCAAGTCAATTTAAAAAAGTTGAGACCCAAGGACAGTACCTTGGGGTACTCCATACTCCATCTTCGTAGTGAAGCTTCTGACACCACTCACCACCACCTCTTGCACTCTATTATTTAAGTAATCTTCATTAAATTCGTATGCAATTTCTCGAAATCCAAAATTTTCTAGAGACGAGAGCAGATCACGGTGGGGAACTGCATCAAAAGCCTTTGCCAAATCCATGTAGATGCACATAGCCGGTACACGATCATCTAGTGCTTTATTCAACCTGGACATGGGATCTGCCATGGTATCCTCTGTAGACTTTCCAGGGATGAATACATATCGCTGACGAGTTAATAGTTTATATTTTTCCAAGTAAGACGTTATTCTGCTCTTCAATATTTTCTCGAGAACTTTGCCCAAGGAAGAGATTACTGATATCGGCCGATAATTGCTAGTTAGATGTTTTTCCCCGTTTTTATAGACTGGAGTTATTACTGCCTTTTTGAATGGTGATGGAAACGAACCCTCTTGTATACACATATTTAAAATGCACGTGAGAGATGGGGTTATGAAATCTACTGAGCGTTTCAAAATTTCAGATGTAATTCCATCTCACCCAGGGGCTTTTCCGCACTTCAATGTTCTGATAATACTTTTGACTTCTTCATCATGAGTTTCAATAAGGCCAAAGGAGTTAATAAGCTTGTTTTGGTAGTTAACTTTAGTCGGCGGTTGCCTTATATAAGCAGCAAGCTGTTTACCAATCTCTGATAAGTATTTCGCAAAACAATCAGCAATATCTTTTTTGTCTGTTAGTGTTTTATCTTCAGTTTTGAGAAAATCGATGTCCAAATTTTGCTTGCTTCTGCCACTTATCTCTCTGACAGTTTCTCATCAGTTTTTTGTATTTTCCATGTTTTTATTTATCTGGCTTCTCATATAATTGTTTTTTTTGATTAGATCATTCAAGGAGTTTCTGTATTTCTTGAAAGTAAGTTTTAAATCTTTATCTTCTGGGTGTTTCAACATTTGCCTGTGTAGTGAGTTTCTATAATAGACTTCATAAGACCATTCGTCATCTAGTCTTTCCGTTTTTGTCGGTGCTCCGTATTCTTATATTTTTCGTGCAGTGTATCACTAAATCGGACAATCTACTCACTAGCATTTTAGACATTTCTTCCACGTTACTCCGTCATAAACCTTGTTTCACCTTTCTTTCCTTACGTCCTCCTCGAGTTTTTCATAATCTATAATTTTTCTATAACTGTCATTTTTTTCTGCTAATTCCGTTTTTCTGAGGACTGGACAATCGCACGAGAACTGGGTTATGATCAGTTATATTGATTCGCCAGGCAAAGGGATTAAATTGTTCCAAACATTTGCTTCTAATGAAAATATGGTCCAGACAACTCAATGTGTTACCCTGTTTTCTAGCATAGGTGCTTATAGCTTATACATACCCCCTCTCATAGAGAATATTTTGATATTCTCTATATATCTAGATTTTTCAATGAATAAGTTCCTGTGAAGAAGTGAGACAGGCAACAGACAGATGTATTTGTTTTTTCAAATTTTAGATTTTACATACCTCGAAATATTATTATAACATCTCATATTACAGGAGAATTCTTGTGATTCTTCAGATGAACTTTTCGATATAAAAATTATCCAAAATTCATATAGTGGAAAAATATACAACAGAGTTCAGAAAAAATGCCAAGCAGGAAACGAATCTCAAGATTGTAATATGGGTGACGAATGATGAATACAAAGAAAGAATATTTGTCTTGTACCTCCCCGTAAAAATTATGCACGTGATATGATAGAGGACTACCGTGTGCTGCAATGGAACTACAGTCTATTCGTCTTTCGTAAGAATTCTTACGATTGATAGCGTCTATTGTAAGTTACGATCCATAAATTGTATTCGATATCTTCCGCCGGATTTTCCATCAGTTATGCTCTATTTTATGATAAAAGCTTCGTCAGTTTTATGTATATAGAGAATATGAAAGCCGAGATAAATATTATTCATTTTTCACTGGCAGCTTTCCAATTTTTCAAATAACCTCGTTTCTTCCTCTTCAATATTCATTGGGTTTTGCGCCTTCTTTACAAGGGCTCTTGAAAGCTACTTCTCAAATATTTGATTTCATGGAGAATTTTTCCATCGATCTATGGAATAGGGGAAAATTGAATATTTCTCCAGAATAAAATATTCACCTGCATTCTGAAAGAAGAGGAATTTGTACGATGAATAACATCAAATTTTCACGCGAGAACCCCGAACATATCTCATGTGAGTATTCATAGATGCAGAGATTTTTGCGTCATCTAGATTCATCTGGAACAGTTGACTGCAATATTGTATATATTATGAATGAATGTGGCGTTATATGAAAAGTAGACTGGTTAATTTTGTGTAAGCTTATTGCGGCTGTCTAAGGATGAGGTCGCTTGAGGAATAGGAATAAAAATAATTTCCTTCTTAACAATCAACATAAAACTGGAGATGCACTCATCTGGCCCCAAAATATTGCTGAGAAGATATAGATGATGCTTGTATGGTGCATCTCGATTAACATTTTTCACAAGGTGGGACAGATTGTCTTTCTCATCTCAATTATGCGTCTTCAACTGAAAGCTGCTTTTTGAAGGGTGGGGAGTTGAGAGTACAGAGTTTAAATTGAAGGCTCCAGTTGACTTATTCAGAATCGTGGGGTATGCGAAGGTTCAGCGCAAAGAAACTATCGTGTCGTTTTTCACTATCTTTAGAGAAATTTCTTTCAGCGTCTTTTTGTATTGTGCTCGCTGAGCTCTCAAATGTTGAATTCTGGTTTTAGTATTCATATCGACTTGGTGACGATTAATTGTGAGATACGAGGATCACCGATAACAAGAAAATTTAACTGCTTAAAATAAAATGACGGAGCAACTAGAATTCTGAGGAAAAGGGTCATTAATGAAAAAAGGATTTAACTGTTAGAAATAAAAAGACGAGCTACTATAATTCTAAGAAAAAGGGATAATGAAAGAGAAATTTAGTTCTGTGACCTTTACTTGCTTTCGTGGTAATCCTGTTTGGTGATACCTAGTAGAAAAGTAACTTTCATTAAGCTGCGCTTTTCACAAGGAGGTTTGTCACTTTACGACCGACCAACTGCGTCTTCAGGAGGGTCCACTTCAGGTATTTTGAATGTTTGTAGGCTTGTTTGAACTTCAGGTGAACTGCAGTATCTGGTACATGATGAATTTTGCTTGCGATTGATGAAGCATTTACATTTTCGGAGAACTCAAGTTAATGTGTAGTAATTATTGCACTCTGACAGCAAAAAAGTAAGCCTTTCAGTTACAAATGTTCAAATCATGACACAAATATTTTAGAATGGATAAAGAGATATCCGGATAAATGGGTCATCAATATCTACCCAGCTTGAAGGACCAATGTAAATTTCTAATTAATTTACTGGAAACATGAGTAAAAAGAATTGTTCGAAAAAAAATTTCCGATGTTTCTAGCAGTTGTGGCATATCTGATTATGATCTCAAAATAGAATTCTGTATTTGAATTTCTGAATTATTGTCAGGTCATAGCTGACTAGGTTTGGATTTCTGTTCTTAATTCTCTTGATCAATAAGTTGCTAATGTTGTACATTATAACAACATTATGAAAATTGGGGATAATCATTAAATATGTAGAATACCTCATATTCAGAATTAGGTAAAAAAAATACTCCTTCAGAGTTTTCGGGTTTTCATATCAATGAATAAATCTACGTATACATGTATGTAGTCAATATCTTCGAATAAAAATTAATATTGTTCTAGATCCCTGTTGATTTTATATTTGTGTCGTATACTTTCCGTAATTAAAAAAGTGAAGTTTCTTTAGAATCCTGATATTGATTTTCATATTTCAGACCAAAACTTTCACCAAATAGACTGAAAATTCATAATTCATAATTTATATGGAAATTAATACTTTATATTACAGAAGTTTCATCGCATTCGAAGATATATAAACATTTAAACATTTACCATCACAATACAATAAGAACTTCGAAATAAATTTATCCAAAATATACTTACTTCAAAACTATATTCTGTATATTTTACTTTCTTCAACTCCAGAATTGAAGAAACTTAAATATACTAAACCAACAACTATACTGGGTATAGTTTTATATATTTCAACTCATTTTGATTAAGTATTTTTATGCATAACCGTGAGTTTTGCCGTACTAGCACTATTGATAACATGAATGGAGTATTCGGTTGGCTCTAGGTGAAACATTATAACAACTTCATTTGAAAAAATTCACACAGTTTTTATGTTTCATAATTCATTCAGAATCCTGACACGTGTTTTGGTCTTTCGACCATCTTCAAAGTAGTACAAAAGGAGTTATTTTGATTTCTTAGACTTTTTAAGTGAATGTTCAACTGAAATGAATCTGCTAAAATATTAAGTATTGATTTTTATCACTAATCATCTAGTAAAGGTACTTCGAATATTTCAAATTCTGAATTTATATTATTTGATAATTGTCACAGTAATGTACTGACAGCTCGCTACCTACTTGAATAAATATAATGCATCAAAAAATAATGAAAGGAAATGAATATCATTGATCGGGCTTATTATTCAGTGGCGTTTTCATATTATTGTGCTCTGGTATAATTATTCTCCGTTTATATTGCCGCCTTTTTCGATAATGACAATCGAACACGCCGAATATACGAAACATATGACACACATATGCCGAATATAGGAATATATGACACATATTGACTCATTTTAAATATATTTCATTTAATCTTTCAACACATCTTTCAAAAAAGTGCATATTAATCGCATTATTATTCGTTTCCCCATCTCCGAGTAGAGCTAGATCAACGCCATATCAGTTACTAACTAAACCTTGCTTTAGAATATTTCGGATCACGTCGTATCTGCTGACCAGTTGGATTTCGATTATTTGAAGGAAAACCTGAAGATTTATTCCAGATGATCTGCCTCATGAGTGTGAGTTTTCAAACTTTTTCTTGCTCTAGTAGTTCTTGCCTTTTAACCCCATTTACTTTATTTTTCTGATAAAAATGATTTTCTCTATTTCTTTCAAACAAATACTTGTCGAAAATCACATTTGTCATATTTTGCCATAAGACTATGAGTCATTTCCCGATCTCAGCGAATTGTTTACAGATAGAATAATTACCGAAATACAACATCAGGACGTTTCAAATCAGATTTTACTAGTTTGGATGACGATCCAGAAAGGGGGTGACGCTTGGATTTCGATAACTAAGTGCGACATATAGCCATCAAATAGGACACATTGAAATCTGGCTGAAAACTCCAATGTTGACCACTCAACGATCGAATGTCATTTCAAGAATTTATGAAAATGTAGTCCGTTATGAACTCTCCAAGAGCAACAAGTACAAAAAATGGCAAAAGCCTTTTCTGAAATAGATTTTTAGAAACGTCAAAGGCAAGAAAGGTTACTCATTACTAGGAGGAATACTAAAGAGAATTCTGAGTGGTCCACAGCAAAAGGATTTTTATAATGTTTAGCCGTCAGGAGTAGAAAAACCTACGATAGAAAGCCTTGGATATTTCCAGAGCAACTGATCTAGATTTAAACGCCGCTCAATAGCCCTTATCCATACTTCCGTTACAAAGCTAAGGAGAGCACTACGTATCGTGCATGACCACGAGTGATATACTCATCAATGAATTTCTGATATTCAAAAAATTGGGGTGGGTCATATTTGAAGCAATGTTGACATTGCAGTGGGCGACTTTTGGCTGTGGGAACTGCATTAACTAATCTTGAGGAGTTCAGCGGAAAGCATAGAGCGAAATCAGTTTACACGATTTTATTATTTGGGGCCTTCACATTCGCAAGTCCTGTTCAGAACGGTTTTTGTATGGACTGAGGATTCTTTGTGTTGGCAAGTTCCCCAACGTTGGCGAGAAGTGAATCTAAATGTTCAGCATTTGTAGAGACTGCTGAAGAGTGAGCAAGGACTGATAGAGTTTGGTCATTTTATATTTAGGGTAGTTTGCAGGTGATTTTGGGAAGCATTACAACTGAACTCCTAACTCGCATAAGCTGAATAAGCTTCTGAGGGATCTAGAAGTATCAGGATAAAAATAATAATAATAATAATAATAAAAAATAATTACATCTATCGAGTCAAATGATGAAATTTTTGGGGCTTTTAAGCAGATGCAGAGGGAGTTGTTGCAGTGTAGTTTAACTATAATTGCGGTGAAAACAATATCTTGTTTGTGGAGTAATAGCTCTTTAAGCTTTTTCACCGTTATTCACTTGCAGTGAGTTCACTGGGTTCACTTCATACATGTACTAACTAATAAGAAACGAATAATGTAGATAATACATTCACTTCCAAGTCTTTCAGTTCGTTATGGGTTACTAAGAGAGGGAGACGTGTGATTATAACATCTTCTTCTTCTCTTCTTCGTCGTACGTTAGGACTTTGTCCTGTGTTACATCAATGGTTTCCTAGCTGCAGCTGGGATGATGAAGACTAGCTTTCATACCATCTGAGATTCTGTCTACGTGGTCTCTCCATTCTCTTCGCCGATTTATTGCCCATCTTACCACATCCTGGATGTAACATATCTCACTTATTTCTTCATTTCTTTTGTGGTCAAATAATGTGTGTCCTGTTATTGATCTTAAGATTCGTAGTTCAGCAGTTCTTAAAAGCCGGTTAGTTATGGTGTTTTCTGCTTTGGTCTCTATAGCGTATGTCATAACTGGTCTTACGCAGGTCTTATATATTCGGACTTTGCTCCTGGGAGCCATATATTTATTCTGCCAAGTTATATCTCTCAAGTAGCTTGATATTAATGATTCTTTTGTTGTTCGAATTTTCACTTCATTCTTTAGCTTCCTATTACTTGCTATGTTCGCTCCTAAATATTTGAATGACATCACTTGTTCTACACTCTGATCGTATATAGCGAGTTTACATCTTCTCGGTTCTCTAGATACTGTAAAAGATTTTGTTTTCTTCACGGATATTTGCATGTTGAAGGTTTGTGCTATTTGTTGAAGTTTATGTGTCTTTGTGAGTTATCTTCGTTCTCTTAGATGATCTCTGCGTCATCAGCATAACACATTATTTTTATTTCTTTGTTTCCCATTCGGTATCCTCTTTCAGCTTGCTTTACTTCGTTTATTATCTCATCCATTATGATGCTCAATAAGATCGGGCTTAGGCTGTCTCCTTGTCTGATCCCGGTTGTCACAGGTATTCTATTGCTCAATCTAATTTCTGTTCTCACATATGTGCAATTATCGGTGTTAAGGTCTTCGATTACTTTTATTATGTTGGGGTGAATCTTTCTTTTCTTCAATAGTGTTGTTACATCTTTTAATTGTATCCTATTAAATGCCTGAGTGAGATCAATGAAGCACATATAGGCTGTCTTATGGAACTCTAAGGCCTTTCCTAAATTTGGCGGATTACAAATATTGCATCTATAGCAGACCTGTTTTCCTGAATCCCTGCTGTTCCTCAGAAATCACAGATGATATCACTTCTTCCGCTTTCATTGACAACGATTATAACTTGAGAGAATATTAAACTAGCGAGCGGTTTATCTTGCACTTTTTGGGCAAGCAACAAATTGTGACTTCTTGGGAATGTATCTTCTTCAACGCTTGTGGGTAACTGACAGAATGGGAGACTTATTTAGGGCTCAAAATGTGGTCAGGTAAATTCCTAAATGACATTCGATTGTTGTCGTTTTGAAACGGCGTCAGTTTTAATGGGTTTCTAAGAAAACTGTGGTCTTTAACAGGCCCAAAGGTTACTAGGAAAAAATAAGACATATTTGATAGGCCTAGATTTCTGACTCGGGGATCATAATTCTTATATATCTGCATAGTGAATTAAAAATTCCTTGTTCGATGTGAAATCCGAACTGTGTGTACCAAGCAAACTATATGCGCTAATTGAAGTAGATGGTTGAAAGTCAGAGTAAATAACTAAGCATGCTTCTGTTTAATTTTAAATTTCTTTCTTCATAATTAGATTCACAGAAAAGTTGATACTTTTACACTACCCCAGTGAAAGTGAAATAAATTCAGCTACGAATTATTGAGTATTTTATTTTACACCTTTTTCCATGAAAATGTCTATTTCGATTGTCTGATGCAAGTCCCTCTACTCACTTTTGATCCGTAAATGAGAATCGTCCAATGTTTTATTATCTACGAGTGGCGGCATATTTGTCATTATGACTACGACACGGTTATTCTGCTCGTGTACCGAATAACATTCAAGTTGTGACAAGTATCACTGTGATCGTCTGATAACTACGCAACTTGTACACTGCTGCAAATAGTTGCGAGACTTGCTTTCTGATTATTTGGAACATACGATATATTTCATTCTGTTGATTAGCAACTGTGAGATTGGAATAATTTAACGAAACAGCTCAACTAAATGAAATTACTACGTGTTCCGCATATTTGCCGGAGGAATTTCCGCATCTGAAATTATCTCAACCTCCCAGTGTAGTCCTCCATTTCGTTTCTATGTCACCTCTTTCATTTCCTGAGCAACTGTTTCACGAAATTTTGAATCATCCGGCCGGGCATTTTTACGTACACAGGTGCAAATAAACAGCAAGATTAGTCATGCTGCTCGGATTTTATTAGCTTTTCAAAAATTCATGGAATAATTTTTTGAAAATATCAAAATTACATATGGTGTTTTCTTGAACTTTCAATGTAGTTGGAGATGTGTTTATTTGCTTCATTAATGTTTTCTAAAATTCAGTTACAGAAAAGCATTTATGACTCGTTAGAAAGACATTTTAACATATATCATGAAAATGAGTTTGTTTGAGACTAAAAAATTCAACTTAAGGAAACACTATCACTTAACAAAATTGAAGAAATAGCCTTAATAAAATAAATATTAACTGTTTGATTAGAGTTCCAATAGTATTTGCCTTCAATCTATAAAAATCCATTTTACAACTTAATTAAATACTATACATTTATATGTTGATTTCTAATTATTATCGTGAGTGACTCACCTGAGTCGTTTCGTTTACATAGTAACTCTTTCAAATGCTAAATGGACAACAAGTCTGAAATTTGGTAACATAAAATGAATATAAAAATGCTATTAAGGAAATATAACCCTATGCTGAAAACGGGAGAAAAATATACAATTCACTCACTTATTTTGGTAGTCCCCCGTAACAAATAAAAAAATACTTCATAACATAGGTAAAAACATATCTTGCACAACTAACAATTGATTAAGAGTTATTCTAAAAAACGCAAAATCTAAAAAGACCAAATCACATTTGTCGGCAAAACATTTTGGATATTAATAAGGTGAATAAAGCACTTGGCTTAAATTTCACTTAATTCGGATTTCAACCCGAAACATATACGTCAACACTATAAAATTAAACTTTTGTGAAACTTGAGCCAAGTGATTAATTTACCTCATTATACTGAAAGTTCAAAAAAAAATTCTTTGAACTTAAGCAAGGTATATTCAATTTAGTATAATTAGGTATTTGAATGGACCACAGAATGAGAAAAGAAAGGAATTTGAAATTATTCAACTCATTCTGAAATTATTTCAAGATAATTCATCAAAAGATTATTATTATGAAGATTTTGCTAAATTTGGATGAAAGTATAGAAAATTTTTGTTAAAAATTCGGCTTTTCTGTCATCATACTACTCTGTCAAGAAAGTACCGGGAATTTTCAATTAAAACAACATTTTTACATTTAATTGTCAAAATTTATTGGGTCGCCTTCAAAATATGCTCCATTGGCTCCAATACATCTATGCCAACGGCACTTCCAATTATCGAAACATTTTTTAAAGGCGCTTTCTGGGATGGACTTTAGCTCTCGCGCCGAATTTTGTTTTCTGGCTTCAATCGACTCAAAACGGGTGCCACGAAGGGGCAATTTTAGTTTTGGGAAGAGGAAAAAATCGCAGGGAGCAAAATCCGGCGAATACGGTGGTTGCTGAAGCACGTTTGTTGAGTTTTTGGCAAGAAAGTCAGTCACAATCGTAGCTCGGTGAGAAGGCGCGTTATCGTCATGCAAAATCCATGAGTTGTTCGCCCACAAATTTGGCCGCTTCTTACGGATACGCTCACGCAAACGTTTCATAACGCCTAGGTAATACTCCTTGTTTACCGTCTGTACCACTGATATGCACGAGTTTTCGATATAGCATTATCACCAAAGGCCTTTTGCAACATTTTCAATGTATCGGCACACGAAAATTCATTTGCAACACAAAACTTTAAACAAATTCTTTGCTCAATGTAATCACCCATAGTAAAAATCGGCACGCACTCTGACATCGACTGACTTAATCAGCTGTTACAAACACACTAGTTGACAGATCTCGCTCAAGCTTGGCATAGTAATTAAGGACAGTGGTACCAACCTAGGAAAAAAAATTTACCTGCCTCATTGCCCCGCCAGATTTAAATCGATAATTCCCGGTACTTTCTTGACAGAATGTATGTGGGACAAAAGATAGATTCAAAGACATCAAACATCAGAGGTTCGTCCGTGAATTGCATAAAGTAATTGAAGATTCTAGATAGATATGTGTGAATTATAAAAACCAACCTGATTCTGCATTAGGCTTCATATCGTTAATTTACATCTCGATGGTAAAAAACTGGATTGTGAAATTCTTGCTCAGGTTTCTTTAGCTCTGAACAGTGATCCGCTCACAAAATTATTGTTCTTGTTTTTAATTTTGTGATCTTATGGATCTTGTGGATTCTGCAGGACGTGTAAATTACCATCATTCTTCTAGTACTTAAATTTAAGTTCAATCAGGTTCGTAGTTCCGAAAATATTAATAAAAAAAGGGAGAAAATGTCAAATGATAATAACCGAAAAACAATCTAACTGATTTTGTGCAGTTACAAACTGGACTGAGATATTTGGGTACTAAATCTCTATCTCATTCTGTTCAAATATTTGAGTATTCAAAGTAGGGCTTAACGCTTATTTCCTCACAAAATATCTTTTTTTAACTTGTAGTCATGCGAAACTTATAAAATTTCGCACGCACATATGTGAACATCAGTGAATCCAACTTAGTCGTTTAAGATCACTTTCAGCTCAACGTTCGAAAATTCCAGGCATTTGGGTGAAACAATGACACGCTGTTTAATGGAACAAGCTTTCAGAATAATTAATATACTATCATGTATAACATCACTGGATAGTTGACATTTGAACTAAGAAACTAGAATAACATTGTGAATAATCATAGGTTGCACATCTTCAAATTATTTTCAAATAATTTTGAATTCCAAGTAAAGTGAGAGATATTTCTAAATTCCAAATTCATATCAGTATATTTCAACTTGTGAATAAATAAATCCGTCCATTCCCCAACCAAAAATTTTCTCTGAAGCTACTGAAAATGAATTCGTGAAACTTTTTCAGTTGTATTCGACCATTCTGACGATTGCAAATTTAGATATCCACCTAAACTCACTGTAATATATCATCTGAAAAAATAATCAACGTATAAATGTGAAATTAGGTCATATATCTTATCTGGTATTTTTCATAAATTTATTTTAATATTAGGCTCTAGAATTATAGTTATTCACAAGTTATAAGCATTCAAATATACTTAATGTTTCACGAAAAATGTTTTTCTAGTGTTTTCGGAAAAAATGTGTTCAAAATATGTTTAACTGCGGAACAATTGGATCGATTTCGCCCATTAAAGAACATAGCCTAGATATTAAGGGCCTTAATGTACGCTTTTAGTTTCAAACCTCTAGTCCTTTTCGTTCAAAAGCTAGCCAATTTACGGACGAGCCAGCCGGATAGAACTAATGTTGACTTCGGATTCTTCATCAGTGAATAAAACCTAGTCATTTGAAATTATTTTCGTCGAATTACAGACATTTGGGCAAAACTATCGCATGCACAAAAAGTAGATAACAACAGATTTGCACGTGCAATGAAAATTATCGTTTGTAGTGGATATTCCAAGAGAATACTATGTGTGACCGTTATGAGACTCATAATTTGAGACAACATGATTCACACGACTGCAGAAAGAATAGTGGCTTTCTGTTTAAAAATTATGAAAATAATAGTCATATAGCAAGAATTTTCAACGAACGAAATGGCGAGAATATCAGGAATTGAGTTGTGATTAATTCAGAGAATCACAGTTTTACTGACGAAGCTGCAGATATTGAAGTTCTCGGACATATAGAATTGGATACTTCCTCAAGTAATATGAAGTTAGCAGAAATAACATTCACCTGGTCCCAGAATTCAATGAAAACTATCCTGATCGTCGATAATAATATTACGAACAGATAAGTGAAAATATTTCAAATGATTCAAATTTTTTATTATTTCACTTTAAAATTGGATGTGTACTACCGTTCACATTTATTTTAAGAATTTAAGCCGAACTAATATTTCCTAAAATGTATTAAATGAAAAATCCATTATTTATTTTCAATGCATTTAGTGCAGATAGAAGAGGGTTCAGAATTTTCCTTACTACCCGTTTGTTTTGGTCTGTCCTTTCGCAACAATAAACCAGAATCGATTTTGCATTTATTAGTCCTCTATTTTGAGGGATAATTCAATGAGTGTCCAATCATTCTCCCAATTTCGAAATTCATTTCAGGTGGCGGAGAAAGTCGATTCGATTTCCTCCAAGCAGGTAACCTCGGTGTGCTTCATTATCAACCCCGACAAAATGAACGTCAGGATTAGACACTAAAACTCATTTGTCCCGTCCATTATGTCGTTACCTCGACATCATCAACTCAATTTATTTCCGAACTTCAATACCCCTACTATCGCTTCCCCAAAACCATTGTACCTATTTGCCTTTGTGAACTGATAAAATAATCATATTACGGGGACAGGGGGTTCTTTCGACGAAAGTGATCACATTAAAGTAGGATTGAAAACAGTGAGTATCGCATCCCTCTCCATTATTTCGGCTTCTCTGGATGGTTTGAGGTTTCCTGCTTTTCTCGGCTACTAAATTATGCCGAGTATTCATCTACGTCTTTTCAGGTTAGTTTGCCGCTTGGTTCCATCAAAGAGATGGGTGAATAAGACTTTCTGTTATTTGTAGCCTTGCCTGAAGTTTTGATAACCACATTTTGGTAGGATAACTGGTGATATTTGGGCGTATCAGAATTGAATATGTTAATCTTAAGTTTTCTCGATTTTTGCTTAATAGAATGAAAAAACTTTGAGTTTTGAATGACAATTCCAGAGTTCTGCCTTTTTGAGCATTGGCTTCGTCCTATTTTAAGGGTGATGCGCAAGTGATGAATATTTCATTTAAAATTATAATTAAAATCAGAATCCTGAAAACCTTCACCACATTTGATGAAAAAAATATATGAGAATAATATAAAATTAATACTAGTTTAGAAAAATCCATTCAAAGTCCATCTTCTTGGAAATGGTACATGGTGTACACGGAAGTGTAACCATTCCATGATACCGCTAATTCTCCCGTTCAGAGAGGATATGTCCTTTCTACGTCTATTTCTCATGAATGGAAGTGTTTCCTTACGTTTAGCGAAAGAACTCTCAGATCGCAATCACTTTTAACTTCTCGAAGAGCACCCTCTCGTGACAACTTAATAACGTATAAAAATTCCTGAAATTGAATGAATTATCTGTATTATTTATTTAAAATTAGGTAGTACATGTGTAAAGTGCACCCAAAAGGAACCCAGTGAAAGTGAACAACGGTGAAAAAGCGGATCGAACTACTCCTCTACGAGCAAAATATTGTTTTCACTGCAAGTTCAAAACTACAATACAATTTGATTTCGTGTAAAAGTCAAGCTTACACATTTGTAAAATATATATAAACTCACTAAAGTCTCTCCACTTTCCCCATGAAGTATGGCTTTCCCAGAATTTGCATAGTAATTGATTAACGTTTAATCAATTACAAAAGGTATCTCTACATAACAAGCAATTCTTTCAAAACTATGGTCATACAAAAACCTACCATTAAAACATGTCACCATCGTCAGAAACAAATTTCACCTATTTATATCAAGATCAGATTGTTTAAGACTGGACAATATGAAATTCAACTCTTGAGATATTCACGATAAACATGTTTGAAATAGCCTATATTCTGTAAATATCAATTGTTTGACACGAATTTTTCCGAAATAATAGTCAAAAATTGAAAGTTTCTTCACAAATCAAATAAGATTAAGCAGAGGATATTCAATTTAATTAGATCCGATATTCATATGGGACACAGATTGATAACAGAGAAATATATGCTCTTCACATCTTCCTCTCATTTTGAAATTATTAATAACTTATTTTGATATTATCATGAACAATTTACGAATTTATAGGAGAGAGTATGCAATTGTAGTTAAAAATTTGGGTTGATTTTGTATCATCGCATTTATGAGAAGTAATGATAGATCTAGACATGCAAAAGATCAGAAATGTATCGATGAACTGCATAACGTAATAACAGACTATATTTATGTAATTCATCAATTATTAAAAGCATCAAAGCGACAATTAAAAGAGTGAAAGCGGCGACGTTCTGGGTCCATATATTATGTATATATAGAAGTAATTAGTGGATCCAGATGCCTAATAAATTAAATTAGTAATTACTGATCACAAAGTAATAAAGATCCTGGTTAAAATCCTTATCCATTCCTTTC
Organism: Megalocaria dilatata; assembly: GCA_034642435.1. NCBI lineage: Eukaryota > Metazoa > Arthropoda > Insecta > Coleoptera > Coccinellidae > Megalocaria > Megalocaria dilatata. Next base: position 73,156,680 of record CM067856.1, on the reverse strand, counting down.
ATTCAGTTCCATTCATAAATAAATATTTATTTCTGTATTAAGGTGATTTCGTAACCGCCGAAATTATTTTGTAAGGATTGTTCACAATTTATAGAATAAATAGCTAGACATTTCAAATCAGTTGATCGATATTTTCCATAAATTTCACGGAGGTCAAATCATACAGAAAATTCAAATATGCGTGACCCTCCTACATGAGACAGGTCTGAAGAAACTTGAGTATTTATTGAATTAAAATATCAAAAATGAGTTTGAAACACGATCAGATGATCACGCTATACCGTGAATAGACACGCTCACACGAAATGCTGAAAAATACTCGTTCTGACGTTTTATTATGAATGGAATGCCCGGAAATTCCAGGCGGAAAATACATAATAAATGGGTCACATAGATAGAAGTTATATGTTATATTCCGAAAATATCGGAACCTGTTATCCATTGCCTTTTGATACTAGTATTTTTATCTCCGAATTGTGTTGGCCTTTACTTAAAAGAAATCCATTGTACACTTAATTAAATAATCCACATAGGTATGGAAAATACAGTCAGAAACATAGGAAACTCAGTGCTAATCTCAAGACACTCAGTGAAGCAATGGAGAATGGAAGTGCGATGCGATGACGAACAAACGACTGTTCTCTTTCAATGGTAGTGGGGAGTAAAATCAGACTGCACAGCCTTGCGATTGAAGCATCAACACTGTGCACTACCATTGAGAGAGAACAATCATTTATTCGTCATCGCATCGCACTGAGGTTTTGAATCTTCCACTGCTCCACTACACTCTTGATTAACGCTGAATTTCGTATGTTCCCGACTGTCTTTTCCTTACCTGTTTATTGATTTCTTTCTCTGATGAATTGGTTCATGAGATTATGGATGGTGGATACATCTGTACTCTGGATCTGTTAATCGATGTTATTTTATGCCGACGTACTGTACCTATTAACTTTTTAATTTGTGTGGTATATATACCTCCTAGTATATTCCTATTTCGCATTGAAAAATTCACATCTGTTTCAGAGATGATCTTCTAGGTGAGACGGTTTAGTGATTCAGATTTGCAATATTGCTAGTTTTGTTGGTGCTTCTTCTTGTGGGAGTGATGAGTTCCTCAAAAATTTTCGCGATGTGCTTGGGATAAAACAACGGAGATGAACCATTGCTGAATCTATCGGGTGTTTTTTTAGAGTGATAGAACTTTAAATGAAATAACGCACATTTAAATTAATATTGAATATTCAAGAGTAATTTTATAACATTTATGTTTTAAAAATAATTTCCGATATATGTCTACCACGACTAGCTCTGAGAAACCGCATTCGACCAGACCAATTTTGGACCACTTATTCGAGTAATTCAGGTCTTATTTCATCAATAACATGAGTTACGTTGGCTTCTAAAACGTCTATTGTTTCTGGTTTATCAGCATAAACCAATGACTTGACATAACCCCAAAGAAAATAATCCAGTGGAGTTATGTCGCATGATCTTGGAGGCCAATTAATTGCACAATTTCTCGAAATAATGTTATCGTCAACTCTTTCTTTCTATAAATAAATTGTTACGATAGCAGCATGAGGTGTAGCACCATATTGTTGGATTCAAAACACTTCTGGGTCGATACCATTCAAATTTTGAAACAAATAATCATTGATCATCGATCTGTAACGAGCACCATTCACTGTAACATTAGCTCCAGCATCGTTTTTAATAAAATATGGACCGATGATGTCTTCAGCGTGTAAAACACACAATACAGTGCATTTTTCGGAATGCAATGGAACCTACAGAATTTCCTGAGCATTGTTTCCACTCCATATAAGGCAATTTTGCTTGTTGGCATAGACGTTCAACCAGAAATGAGCTTCATCACTAAACACAATTTAGGATAAAAAAGTGGATCAACTTCAAGCTATTCTAGGGCCCAATCAGCAAACAAACTACGCTTATTATGGCCAAGTGGCTTTAGTTCTTGAACCAGTTGGATCTTGTATGGGTGTAGACCAAGATCTTTGCGCAAAATTTTCCATGAGGTGGATGCACAGAGTCCAACTTGTTGTGAACGTCGACGAATATATAAATCTGGAGTAATGGAGACTCATCAACATCTGAGTGTTCGTTCAAAAGGATTTTACGGGTATTATACCTGTTGATTTCAAGAAATTCTAAAAGTGCTAATCTAGAACTTTTACTTTCAACGTGGATAATTTCACAATTATTGTTGAAATTATGCCTGAATTCCTTTAGATGATTAGCATATGTCGAATGTACAGAATCGGATATATAGCTCCTTTGGTGTTCTTGGACACGTTTCTTGAACGATCTACCAGTCTGGCCAATGTAAACTAAAGGGCAATCTCTGCAAGTCAACTTGTAGACTCCGGATTTATTTTCTTCATTTGTTCGATCTTTATTGTTTTTTATGTAGGTACTAAGGTAATTAATGGTCTTAAAAGCCGCGTTATAATTGAAACAATTTTTGAATTATTCAGCAATATTTTCAGATAATCCATTGACATAAGATAACGAAAAATATTTCTGTGTATTGTTGTCTTTTATGGTTGGGTAAACGAGATTTAATGCCATTTTCTTTTGTTTATTGGATATTGGGGTGTAACCGTTGTTTGACGCTATTTGTTCAATTATATCTTATCCTTTCAAAAAGTTATCTGAATTCAAAAGGACATTCAATAATCTATGAATAAAACTATTATTTGCTGACATCTTTTGGTTGGTGGTGTGATTTGAAGTTTTATGTATTGTGATGTCTGTAGGTGTGGAGTTTATTAATGAAATTCGTGAAAATATGTAGTTGTCGGTCAGTGCCCTTGACGCAACAAAAAATGTCATCAGCATATCTATACCAATAAAGGAAATATTTGCTTATCGGATTTAGGTGTACTTTTGATTCTATGTCATCCATAAATATTTCAGCTCAAATTGAACTGAGTGGATTTCCCATTATTAAACCGTTGTTAGAAATATAGACGGTTACGTTAAATTGAAAGTAGTTTTGTTCAAAACATATTAAGAATATAATTCATTTTGATGGGATTGGTATTATTTTTAATTAAAACAAATTGTAGAAATTACTATGTTTTACTACCAATAAAAATATATTTTACACATATTCTTGTGTGACATCAGTTGTCTGATGATGGGATAGTTCATTTCCCGAAACTCGAGTCACAAAAAAATGTGTAAAATATATTTTTATTGGTAGTAAAACATAGTAATTTCTACAATTTGTTTTAATTATGATCAACTACCAAATATTAACGGCTGAAACAATTCAGTTATTTTTAATAAGGTTCTCTAGGGATTTTTGTGAATTATTATTTTCTAGATTGAATTTAAATCTCTTTTCTAAAAGGTTGGATTCTCACTGTTGAATTTCACATCAGATATGTTGACAAATCTAGAGTAAAATTGATGTTCAGAGAAATGATGTTTTTCAGTTTTATTAAATTTCGGAATATTCTTTTTATTTTTGAGTTGAGAATTTTGAGTGAATAATTTTTCCTACACGTTGTCTACTATTTCTGTCAATAATATCAAACTGAATAGAATAAAGTCTACTAGTTAATTCTGTATGAATTATCCTTAAGTATACATTGGTGACATGTCTTTGGTAGTATTGTACTTTAATGTCATTCTTCAGCCATGTATTCATTCCATGTATTCGTCCATAAGTGGCTGCAGGGCTTTTGTTCCTCGTTTTAAAGTTGATATATTTCGGGAACACGTTGAAATGTAAGCATTTGGTAAAAAACCAAATTTTTTTGGTATTCTTCTTACTTCTTAACAGAAGCTTGAGATACCATAAGACCAAAAAGCTGGTTAATAAATATTTGATTGATTCGGTATTTACATGAAAACTCATTTTAATTAAAAATATATATATGAGACAGTATTTCATTATCACAAAAATGTTTGTACTACTACAACAATTGTTTCACCACGATGGGGCTTCTTCAGGTATTACATTGTACTGTCTGATGGTATTCAGTGTAACCGAGTTTGAATACATTTTGAGGTACGTGACCAAATAATGAAAGCACAAGCCATAAAAACTCTAACGGCCGGTTTCATAAACGAAATTAAAGCTTCCTTTTTCCCAAAAAGTCTCCTTTAATGATAAAACGTGTTTCATAAACAAATTTTGAGGTTAAAAGCGTCCTTTATCTTAAAGTGAGAAAATCGGCCCTTTACGGCCGGAAAAGTATCCTTCAACGAGAAGCTCGACACTGCGCAGGTGCTCGATAAACACGAAAACAGTGGATATAACCTTGTTCTGTCACATCCCATTTTATTTAATTTTAGCGTACTACGAAATATGTTGCACCAAATGTTGAATGCTGATTTTAGTTCTACTTCTTCATCAAATGATGAAGAAATAATTGTGAGAAGACCAAAAATTTACAGGAGAGACATTTTTCCACGTTAGATGATCTAGATTTCTTCTATCGTTTTTGCCTGACAAAACCAACTATTTAATCTTTGCTTCAAAAAATTGCAGATCAATTTTACTTCCCATTTAACAGGTAACAAATTTCGATTTATTGTTTTGTTGATATAATTTTATGTATACCAAATCATTAAATTGACAATTTTGAGAGGCAGCTGTATTGAACCGATTAACCAACTACTTTTGACATTGAGATTCTATGGAACTGGAAATATATGATCAAACCATCTTTAATAACAGTGTCTTGAAGAGACAATTTGAGAGTGGTAAATTAGGACGGTATTTGTTACTTGGTGGTAGTGGTTATAGTTTGCAGACTTATCTTATGACAAAGTTACTGGAAGCTATAACTGAAGCTGAAAATTTATATACGCAGTCAATTATACAAACTAGAAATGTGGTGAAGAGAAAGTATGGAGTTTGGAAGCGTCATTTTCCTATACTTTCTAAAGGAATGAGTGTTAACGACCATAAGGGCAATTATTGTTGCTACCGCTGTTTTGCACAATATGTAGATATGAACGAAATATTTCCAAATGAATCATTGCAGGAGGAAAAGGACTTTCAAACAAATTCAACTAATGTTAATGCAGCTCGTCAAGCGAGAGTCTATTATTAATGAACATTTTGCTAATTTAAAATTTATATTTGTGTGATAATTGAAAATAAATTTGCTTGTCACTTGTGGAACTATTCTTCATATTCCATTTGTATCTTCAACATTACAAGATTTCATATAATTTTTATAAGATTTTACAAGGTAAGTATTTAGATAGGCTTCTTTGTTTGTATTTCTGATTCATTGTTTCACTTTAGGTAACATCTGAAAAAGTTTCAAGTGAGAATAAAGAAATAAAAATATTATGTGTTATTGAAATTCCGGTTTTTAATTCAAATTTGAGGGGACTTCATAATCTGCAGCAATGCTGATAGAATTCTAATACCGCTTTTTTCAGAAAGTGCATTCAAAATAAAAAAGATTTTATTATTATTATTTAATTTGCTCTTCATCTCCATAATTTGCAAATCTAATATTTTAAGCTTTGAATGCTCCTCTTCTTTTTTCTATTCTCCTCCTTGATAACCACTATCTGAGCTTCTACTAGAGCTGTTTTTTTTTATAATACATCTCTTTCGTTTCGGCAAGTGGGTTTGTAACAGTTGGGCTCAACTGTCTGGAAATTGGCTTCCTCAATTTCAATGGAGCCCCACCACCAGTCAATATGACTACGTTGAGTAGCTACCACCTTCTAGTTTTAATTTTTATATTGTCATATTTGGATTTGCGCTGGTCCCTATTTCTCCAATGGAGAACTGTTGCATTGAAAGCAGTTTCTATTCTCTGCGAGACTTTATCCTATAATATTAAAATTCTTTTTTTCAATCAATTCCAAGAGGCATAGTTCCTCCTCAGGTTTTAAAGTAATACTTTTTTTCTCTTTTCTTCCATATACATTCATATAACCCACGTAATAAAATATAACAATTCGAACGTATTAATGATATAAATTTCAATATACTGTCTTCTGCACATAACCATGTTTATGCAAAGATCGATTTATGCTTCTTTTTCTTTTTACAAGTTCCAACGCATAACTCACAATTTTTACAGAATATCACCAACTACCTTCGTAAAATCACTAGTTCTCAGGATAGCCAACAGTCGGAAACATATGACTGGCGCATTAAAGGAAGCTTTAAGTAAAGGACGGTCGATGTGCGTTCATGAAACTGATGCTCCCATTTAAAGGATCCTTTTTCATAAAGGGACTTTATCATAAAGGAGCCTTTTGATGTTGTTTATGAAACTGGCCGTAAGTGTTTATTGGAGTTTGCCGCTAAAAATGCCATTTAGGAAAGATATTCAGTAATGGAGACTTATCAACATCTGTTTGTTCGTTTCAAAGGATTTTACGGGCATTATACCTGTTGATTTCAAGAAATTCTAAAAGTATTAATCTAGAACTTTTGCTTTCAACGTGGATAATTTCATAATTATTGTTGAAATTATGCCTGAATTCCTCGAGATTATTAGCATATGTCGATTGTACAGAATGGGACATATAACCCCTTTGGTATTCTTGGACATGTTTCTTGAATAATCTACCAGTCTGGCCAATGTATACCCTTTTGTATGGATGATGGATGATAGTGTTCAGGTTTATGTATATGATTTACCTATACCAATTTTTCTACAGTGTTCGATTCTGCATATTATGGAATTCTGCTGGGGTAACTGAATTTAGTTGGTTTCTGCTGTGCTGTACTCTCTTTGTTAGTTAGTTCGAGTATGCCAGCCTTAGTTGGTTTCCGAAAAACTGGCAGATACCCTGTACGAGGAGCCGATCTATCCTCCATTAAGAAAGAGATGCGGGTTTTGTCGTTAACAAGAAGACGAACATTTATTTTTTATATGAAAAGTTAGAGATCCAGCCAGAAAAAAATTAACCGATATGTATGGAGAAGATTTGTTCACAGTACGCCTGTACCAGAACTGGTTTGCAAACTTTCGATCCGGCAATTATGATGTCGAAGTTGCACCACTTTCCAGAAAGCCGGTTGAAGCCGATAAGACATGGTAAAGGCATTAGTTGATGCAAATCGGCAAATAACAACACGTAAGATCTGTGAAGGATTAAATTGATCGAATTCAGCTATTTATGACCACTTGAAAGGCATGAGTTTAAGCTCGAAGCTCAATATATAGGTTCCCCATGTTCTCACGGAGAGAAATTTGTGAAGTCGCGTTGACATTTGTGATTCGCTTCTCAAACGTCACGACAATGATCGATTTTTGAAGGCATCATTCCTAGGAACGAAAAATGGTTTGTGTATAACAATGTCAACTGCAAAAGATCATGGACCAAAAAAGATGAACAGCTCAAAGCATTTTGAAAGCCAATATCCATCAAAAAAAGGTGAAGCTGTGTGTTTGGTGGGATTTTAAAGGAATAGTGTTTTTGAATTCTACCAGATAATACAACAATTAATTCGGAAGTCTACTGTAATCAGCTGGACAAACTGAATGATGCACTGCAACAGAAACGGCTACAATTAATCAACAGGAGAAAATGTTGTATTCCACCAAGATAATGCAAAACTTCATACAAGTTTGTTCACACCCCAAAAGCTTTTACAGCTTGAAGGGGATACACTACCATACCCATCATATTCTCCAGATCTGGCGCCTTCTGCTTATTTATTTATTTGTTTCGACCATTGCAAAATTTTTTGAACAGCAAGACCTTTATTTCAAATGAAGAGGTCCAAAATCACCCGGATCAGTTTTTTTCCAGCAAAGATCAAAAATTTTATTAGCGTAGAATCATGCTACTACCAGGAAGATGGCAAAAGGTGTGGGACGAGAATGGGCAATATATAATTTAGTAACATATTTATTCCTTATACGAAAATGGACTTTCGTTTTCTCAAATTAAAGACGAAATTACTTTCCGAACAACCCAATACATTTTATAGTCATTAACGCTACCTACCCTCTACGAAGAAAGGACGTTTGGGATATAGCTACAATAGTTTTAAGCAAAGTACTTATTCACCAATTTAGCATGATATGATATTTCGAACTGGCCATTCTGGATTCATTTAAAAAATCTGTAACCATTTTATGATAATTTTCGCACTATTTGGAGTTTTCGACACTGTCGATTTTACTTGAAATCATTGTTCGCTAAATGATTCAAAAATTCAAAAACTATCACGTCATTTACATTGTCCAGGTTTCTAGACGTAGCCTCTACTAGATATTTCGAATACAATCCTGACGTTACTTCTTGTTAAGAATATTGACTCAAACTAATGTATGCCAAGCACTGGATTGAATAATATAGAAATTTAGTCATCAAAAAATGATAACAGCTTTCCGCTGAAACTGGTTTGAATCATACGTCGAAAAAAATTCGAAAATTATATAACATTGTTATTTGTGCAAATCTAATTATCAACAAACTAACTATTAATTTAGATCAAACCACGAATATTGCAGAGAACCAAATAAAGAAAAAGTAGATTCGAATGTCAAAGGAAAGTTTTTAGATTCGAATAGTAATTTTTTGATCTAAGCTTTTTCAGGCATAAATGGAAAATACACAGGCATGTTTGTTATTTATATCGTCTCAAATTGGTAATTCGTAGAAATTTTCGAAGATCATCCTCGGAAATTTTCAAAATCAATACAAGTAAATTCTGAACCAATGGATATACAGAGACCCAGAACTTCCGATGACGGTGAACTAAACCACTCGTACTCGGAACAGTAATTGAATTAAACCATGCATCTGAACCAAAGAGGTACAGACTGGTTTATCCTGCAGCTGAACATTAATGTAGAGACCTTTTGTAACAGCATTGAATAGTATTAGATTGAGCTATTAAGCTCAGTTTCAATCTAATTGCCATTCTGGCAATGGAATATATATCTTACTCTTGGTGTAGCTATTCTACGGACTGAAATAATGCGATTAATGGAATGGAATTTGGATTTATGCAAATATGGATAAACTGTACGTGAGTCTCGTTAATATCTACTCTAAGGTTCTATTTTTCTTGCCGAAAAATATTCCCGAAATTCATTTGCGAATCTTTCAGACTGGTGTGACAAAATTAAAATAAGAATTCAAGAATTCTGAAAAAACCACTATAATTATTAAGAAAAATGAAGGAATACTTGTCTATAAAAACTCTATTTATCCTTCTATGACATTAAATTTATATACTTACTTGTAAATTTTTGCGTCGATGTGTAACTAGAATAATTCATGAATTTTCCAATCTACTGAAGTTTCAGAGTAATATGTTGAAAGGAAAACAAATTTTTTGAACACATATCAATGATATATCATAAAACTTATTACAGGAATTGTTTGTCAGCTGAAATTTTCCTTAAAGTACTCGTATGTTTTATTATAAGATATGAAATGGAAAATCCTTCTTCTGAAATATTATGATTATTTGTTATCGGAGATTTTAATCGTATCAAATCACTAAGGGTTAAAAATTGAGAGTATAAAAATAAATAAGAAAAATCCCTTCGGACTTTTCAACGGCTTCTCATAATGCTTGGTGCTAACTTGTCTGTTATGAAGGAAACATCTCTCCGATGGATTTCCAGGGGTTGAAAATTAGAAAAAGGATATTTCTAAACTCGCCAAGGAGGTATTATAAAATTCTCTTCCAGAAAAGGTTGTAACAAGGATTTTGATGTCTTCCAATCAGTTTTGTAGCACCATAGATAAAGTCATTAAAAAATTATGATAAAATTAAATTATGTTCATTAATAGCAAATGTATTGAAAATATATTCAATACATTGAGTATAAGGATTTTGTATCTGAACATGAATATTCCGCTTTGAACCAAGGATGCTAGGATATTATGATGGCATTTGTATGATTAATATAATTATAACTTCAGGAATTAAATTAAATTAATGTCATATCAGTACCACTTATATCAAACTACATATAAAATAAACATTCATTATAAGACATCCAAATGATAGAACGAAATCCAATAATTAAAAATTGTTAACCAAAATCCTATAAATCAAATAGTTTGAGTAGACAAAATTTTGTTTCTGCTTATCAATCTTATGAAAACAGATATCTTTCAAAAATGTTTAACACAATCTTAAGAACTTCATCATTAAACTATCTTACTTAAAATATTCAATAGTACTGATGAGCAGAAAGAAAATTTTGTCTACTCAAAATATTAAATTTATAGGATTTTGGTTAACAATTTTTATTTATTGGATTTTGTTATATCATTTGTGTCTTATAATAGAGGTTTATTTTATATGTCGTTTTATATTAGTTTAATTCAATTCCTGAAGTTTTAATTATTGAATATAATTTTTTGAAATTAAATATTTAGAAGGCTAATATCAAAATATTCAAATAATTATTTTACTGATTGATTATTTATTAGCTCTATAGTTTAGTTACATATGTATTTCTGCCTTCGAAAATAGATGGATCTCTTTTTAGATATTAAGTCAAAATTATGGAAATTATATGAAGCATAATTCTTCGTTGTAAATTAAACGATCTTGTTGAGTACGAATATTCTTTCAAAGGTATAGTATTCAAGAATTACCGAGTCGAATGACTATGCATCATAACAGAATGAATTAATAGTTCAAAATATAAGATCTGACGAAGGCACAATAGTGGCGGAACAATTTGTAGTCAATTTGATGAATTTATTATTATTTTCATTTTAACCAATCAAAACAAATTCTCGACAAACAGGGACCGATTCAATTAAAACCTTTTCTGGAGGAAAAATCAAAATATTTACTAAAAGCTTAGGAATCCAGCTCTTGTACCTCGAGAACAGTCTGGAGTTGCCGCACGGCTTTAAACAGGTAAAACGGAGTCACTCTTGTTTGGATACCGAGCCACTCAAACTATTTGGTTAACGAGGAGACAGATCGGCTGGCGTTTGCTTGAGCTGCGCTGCCTCTGGTAGGACCGGAACCATTCCTGGGAATACCACATCACGTGGCTGACGAGGCGATAACAGGCAGAATGAACTCAAGGCTAGAGTTTTTCTGACGGAGCCATTCTAACCTGAAACATTCGAAGTTATTCCTTGGAACAGCTTCGAACAAAAAGATGGCGAACCTAGCGCTAGGTGTGGATAAGGCCAACATAAGAACACTTGTCGGAATTATGAGAGGTCACTGCAGACTGAAGACGCATTTGTACAAAATCGGTCTTGTTGAAGACGATGAATGCAGGTTGTATCTTGAGGACACTGAAACAACCATGCACATGCTCTTAGAGTGCCCAGCGGTGAGTCGCATCAGATCCGAGGTCTTCAGCCAGGCTTTTGTAGCCCACTGCGAACTGAAGAAATTACCCCCGAACAATATTATCGGTTTTATCTAAAAACTGGATCTCGTCGGGGAGGAAATGAAAATGCAGGAAATGAAAAAAGAAGTATGGGCCATGGTAAACAGAAAGATATTCGAATTGGAACTGATTTTATTCGTAATAAAATATTTGTTGCCTTAATAGATTTGAATATTCAATTGAATCAGTCTTTACTGATGAGAATATATATTAAATAAGGTTATTCTGATTTTCACGAATTTTATCATTATAGTATAACAATCGTTTCACTAACACAGTAGCATCTTTAGGTAGGTGTCTCAGAAACTAAGATTAATCGAAAAACTCAAGTCGAACTTCAATAATATACTGCCGATAGATGGCATACAAAGTATTTTATAGAGTAGCAGCTTCTTTTACCTGCTTGCAAATACATTGTAAAATATAAAAATATATATAATAAATTATAAAAATCATCTGCTGAAAATTTTTCTCCAGAAATTAACAATATTTTTATGTCATATGCTACAACAGAAACAGCTTGAATTTGAGCTTAGTGGAAATAATTTTTTTCAAGAAGCAACTAACACCAGTTTTGATTTCCATTTGAATTTAAGTGATATTTTCTATCAATAGTTTGAAATATGTGAAGATTTACTATTTCGTGAAAGGACAGAAGGAAGATCTATAGCTACCGGATTATACAAGATTTAAAATGACGGTATTACTAAGCGAATTTCATAGGAATATTGTTGCGATGTTCACCGATAGAACTTAGGCTACGTCTTGTGAATACAAGTGCTAGTAAAAATTTATGAAAAGCATTGACGAAAAGTCAGAAGCTTTTATGCGTTTGTTAAACACTCCCTTGAAATTTCAAATCTGCCAATAACTTCCTAAGAAGCTGCTACTGTAAAGGATTTTAAATAATAAGATACTTTACACCAAATTTACTCGTCAGAAAAACTATCCAACAATGAAATGTCAAGAAAAAGTTTCACCCATAAATATAAGTTGACTTGTTAGAGACTAATTTAATCAAAATCGTTGGAGTACGATCAAATCTGACAGAAATATTTATAACTCAACTCATTAAAACACTTACAAGCCCCAATTTCGAAGAAAGCCTGTTTGAAGTACACATCAACTAGTCTATTGAAAATTCTTTGGACGTTGGTCAAAATTAGACATTCTAAGTAGAAATTTTAAATTGAACCGAAATAGATTATTCGTTTTACCATTTTTCAAAGTTTAAGGGGGCCAAAGTTGTTAAAAGAAAAAAGTAATTTGAATTTTTATACCTGTTCTGAAACTATCGAAGAAAACAATTGAATACTGTGTTACTTACATGAAACTATGAGATTTTTGGTGAAAATATTTTCATTATGCAGGCTAAATTACAAAAAAAACTCATGAAAGCAATGTGATTTTTTCAAAAATAACCAAAATTCAATTAATTTGAGGAGGGCATGTTACGTCCAAATATACTGTTCAAAATTATATGAGAAATAATATTGAAATAAGGTTATTCTGATTTTCACAAATTTTTATTGATAAACTCACAACAATTGTTTCGCTATCACAGTAGCATCATCAGGCAAGATCACATTTTGAATAATTCAAAACGTGATCTTGCCTGATGACGCTACTGTGATAGCGAAACAATTGTTGTGAGTTTATCAATAAAAATTTGTGAAAATCAGAATAACCTTATTTCAATATTATTTAATATGGATTTTCACCAAGTAAGGACTGATACAATTCAATATATGAGAAATATGTAATCTGAGACACTTTAAGCATAAATGAATTCATAATAGGATGTAAGCTGAAGAAATGTAATCATTTTCTTGGGTTATTGTTAGTAAGTATCAAGTTTTTTGACACTTGAAAGAATATTTTAATTAAAACTGAACCGAATGAATTGAAACTGCAATGGAACTCAAATTTGGATAAAAATTCAGACTGATTTTCTAGACCAGTTTCAGACAAGGAAAAAATGTAATTTATATATTATTAGAATGAGCATCATTTTGAAGATATTTGACCTTTTCAAGCAAGCCTTGAAAATTCGATTTTTTCAAGAAGCTGTAAAAGTAAATGGCACAGAAAACGTCAACATATATAAAATTCTCCGGAGTCGAAAACACATCGGCCCTTTTCTAAAAATATTCCTACAAAGAATTCATCACGCATAACCCAAAAAACGAAAATATTATATACATGAATTTATATCATTACACTGATAATGGAAAAATTCAACAATTATATAAAGTATAAGCCGAGGAAATCAGCGAAAATATTCGGACATGGTTGGCAAGACAGAACAACTGAAATAGTGACTAGTTAAATACAAAATGAGCGAAAACTTTCGAAACGGAAAACGGAGTCAATAAAGAAAGAACAATATTCAGTGTTATTGTACATACCAGAAGGCTACAGATGATTTGTGTAATTTGAAAGTAATTTTTCTTGTGAAATCTATAACGAGAGGAAGAAGAAAAAAATCTCTCTACTATTTGCATAAATTTCAAGGTTAGATTAAGTAAGAACACAAAAGTGTGCTAGCTTTGTTCACAGGTATTAGATAAATAAAATTACTTAATTTCAATATATTTTTCGGAAATAAATTAGAAATTTAAATTCCAACGCTCCCTTCTATATCAAAATTAATTAAATTTCAAACATTTCCCATTTATAATTTCAAAATTAAAAAAAAACTAGAACTTAGCCGGCAGCCAAAGATGCAACTTTTATATACAAGGGTTAACAGAAAGAGTTTAAAACCCCAATTTTATTCAAATAAAAATATATGTATATTGGTGCTCAAGCTGGGGTTATTATGTGGAAAGCATTTTATTAACGATTATAAAATACAAAAATAAATTGAATATATAAATCCATAACACTATACATTCTGTCAAGAAAGTCCGGGAATTATCGATTTAAATCTGGCGGGGTAATGAGGCAGGTAAAAATTTTTTTTCCTAGGTTGGTACCACTGTCCTTAATTACTATGCCAAGCTTCAGCGGGATCTGTCAACTATTGTGTTTGCAACAGCTGATTAAGTCAGTCGATGTCAGAGTGCGTGCCGATTTTTACTATGGGTGATTACGTTGAGCAAAGAATTTGTTTAAAGTTTTGTGTTGCAAATAAATTTTCGTATGCCGATTCATTGAAAATGTTGCAAAAGGCCTTTGGTGATAATGCTCTATCGAAAACTAGTGCATATCAGTGGTACAAAGCCTTCAAGGACGGTCGTGAAGTGGTCGCCCATCGACGGCTTCGATCGAAGATAACGTCGATAAAATTAAGGAAAGGGTGCTGGAAAACCGTCGTACCAGCTTGAGAGAGATAGCACATGATCTTAAGATATCCCACGAGTCCGCACGTACGATTTTGATTGATATTTTGGGCATGAGAAAGGTGGCCGCACGACTCGTACCGAAAGACCTGAATTTTCTTCAAAAACGTCATCGCGAACAGGTTGCTTCAGACATGCTGGATCGCTGTAATTCCGATTCTACATTCATGAAACGCATTATAACTGGTGATGAGACCTGGGTCTACGAGTACGATATGCAAACAAGCCAGCAATCATCGGAATGGGTGGCAAAAAATGAGCCGAAACCGAAAAAACCACCCCAAAGCCGCTGGAAATGAAGGTGATGCTCATTGTTTTCTTCGATATCCGTGGCGTGGTGCACTACGAATTCATTCCAGAGGGTAAGACGGTAAACAGGGAGTATTACCTAGGCGTTATGAAACGTTTGCGTGAGCGTATCCGTAAGAAGCGGCCAAATTTGTGGGCGAACAACTCATGGATTTTGCATGACGATAACGCGCCTTCTCACCGAGCTACGATTGTGACTGACTTTCTCGCCAAAAACTCAACAAACGTGCTTCAGCAACCACCGTATTCGCCGGATTTGGCTCCCTGCGACTTTTTCCTCTTCCCAAAACTAAAATTGCCCCTTCGTGGCACCCGTTTTGAGTCGATTGAAGCCATAAAACAAAATTCGGCGCGAGAGCTAAAGTCCATCCCGGAAAGCGCCTATAAAAAACGTTTCGATAATTGAAAGTGTCGTTGGCATAGGTGTATTGGAGCAAATGGAGCCTATTTTGAATGCGATCCAATAAATTTTGACGATTAAATGTAAAAATGTTGTTTTAATTGAAAATTCCCGGTACTTTCTTGACAGAGTAGTATAGAATGAATGGAATCTAGAATATAGTCTTCTGTTATACAAAAAAATTAACGTCATATTTTCTGAAAATTTTCAGAACAATAATTCTACCGATTTTGCCGATTAACGAACTTAACCAATTTATAATAACTATTATATATTATTAATATTATATATTGGTTAAGTCCGTTAATAGGCAAAATCGGTAGAATGATTCCGTTGTTATTCAAATTTGAAACTTTTTTTTATTTCTACAAATAAGAACCAATATATAATAATCATTATATATTGGTTGAATTTGTTAATAATATTGAAAAATTTCACCTACATCAATATCTATGTAGGTGAAATATTTTAACAATATGACGAGAACTTACAAATATCCTGGAATGCAATGTGTTTCTAGATTTATATAAATAAAATCCAAAATTTAACCTGTTCATTAAAATTGTTCAGCTAACTGTATAAATTCCCAACAGATACCTACAAATACATAACTGAATTTGATGTTATTGCTATATTATATTATGCTTTTATACAAAGGTCGGTATATCTATCTATTTCAAACGAAAATTTATAATATAAAATAACATTTTAGTTCTCAGTTACAATAATAGCGATCATAGGCAGCCGTGCCATTGAATCAATAGGGCACATGAAATATTTATGGGCTGTATCGAAATTAATATTCTTCGGGCCATTTAATCATAAATCGACAAAAATTGGAAGTGCCAGCATCTGAAAAATATCGGTTAAATTAATGAAAGATAATAACGAAACCATTTGTTTGAGGGGCCGTTCCCATTGTATACGATTTCTGATTGGTTATTCAGCATGATAATTTATGATAGTGAATTGTGCTACTCATAGCCGAATGAGTTGATTTTATCCGTTATTTGTAATTGAAAACCGTGCCCCGATAAACATTGTCCGATCGGTTTTGAATGGCGTGAAAAACTGTATGGGGCGCTGCCTGGTTATTAGCACACAGGAAAGTTTTCCTTGTTCAATTGAATTGACTGACCCTGAAGCCTATATGAATGAATGAAAGAACGTTTTTGTCTGTATTCTAAAAAAAATTTCGTACAGTTTCGTACCTTGAACAATTTGAATCCATTTCTAGTAAACTTCTAAACCTGAAATTAAAATGTATTTCAACGTTCAGCATTCAAAAAATTATCAGTTGAATACATTCACAGGTTTGGTTTAGACAGGTACCCTCTTCTCTCTTTCTAATAACAAGTTGCTCTAATGGTCTTACAGAACAAGTGTTAAATGAGTTAACTGAATTTGAAATTCAAGATTATTATCATATTTAAACATATCTATTTTAAATTACAGATAAAGCTGGAATTAATTCTTCAGAACTTTTGAACTTCTACAGAGTTAAAGTTAAATAAATCTCATGACATCAAAAATTTATTCTAAATGTTTTCATGAGATCTATTTAGATTTATCTGCAATAAGCAATACTTCATCATAGTTATTTTCTCTCTATATCTATATATATACTATTTTTTTTTTCTGGTTTTCTGGTTTTTTCTGGACATTGAAGAAAATTTAATTTTTATTGTGTATACTCTAAAATTGCTTCAATATTTCAGTACATAATCTGCAATATATGAGAATAATAATATTATAAAAATGTTATCAATTCTTATTTTTATAATCGAAGAAATAAATGATTTGATATCCTGATTCTGAAAGAATTTATTTTCTTTACTTCAAATATAATATAATGACATACACAAAAAAATAATAACATACAAAGAAATACAAAACAATAAAAAGAAATAGCTTACTAACCTGAAAGAAATCAAAAATAATGCTATTTCTTCGGGTTTCTCAATTCACACTTCTAACAGCTAACTAAATATAACATGAGGTAGTTTTAGGTTAGAATATTAGACATAGAACATATATCATAGAACATAGAAGTTACAGAGTTGTTTTCCCTAATTTTCATTTTTACCTATATATTGTAGAAGTTCTGAGATGAAAGAATGGGAAAAAACATCAATTATTTTTTTGGTTGTGGTAATTGATATCTTATAGAATTGATCGAATAATTTCTGATTCATGCTCGCTGTCAAGGTCACATTTCACATTAAAATATTCTTACTATTTTTCGTTTGGTACATTCAATTGTGAGTTACTGGGTGTTGAAAATGAAAGTCAGCAAAAAGAAAATTCGCTGCATTTTACAGTTATTCTTTGATTAAGGTGAAAATACAAACCAAGGAGGCTGAAATTATGAATGGTATTTATGGTCCCGATACTGCAATAGCTTATTACGTGCAATTTAGGTTTCATTGATTTTGTTCAGATAATTCTGAAAATGCATCTTGCACAAGTAAGCCTGTCGTCAAAAATGTCGATAAAATCACGGGAATAATCGAAGTTAACCGGCACGTTAGTAGTCGTAGCATCACCCTGGAGCTGAAGATCGAAGCTACATTCAACAAGAAGCTCGATGTGTAGGTGCCACACCATTTAACACCAAAAAGAATGATGGATCGAATTTCTGTTTCACGACACGGAATGAAATTGACCCATTTCTTAAACTGGTGATGACTGGGGATAAGAAATGGGTAACATAGGACAATACTGTGCGAAAATGATCGTGGTCAAACCGCACTGAAGCAGTTGAAACGATGGCCAAACCAAGAATAACGACCAGGAAGGTGCTTTTGGTGCGACTGGAAAGGAATCATTTATTTTGGGTTGCATAAGGCAAACATTAAACTCGTATCTCCAGTGTCAACGAGTAGACCGTTGTAAGCTAACCATTGATCAGAAACGGCCAGAACTGACCAACAGAAGAGGTGTTGTGTTCCATCAGGACAACGCCAGGTCACAGACGTCTGTAGTGACTCACCAGAAACTACAGCAGCTTAAAGGAAATTCATTTTTGATGACATTGGGGACCAAGTGATTTATAGGCATCTGTAAGTTCATAAACTTATATTCTTAGTACATTAACAAATGAGCCAATTGCTCTGAGCTCCTGTCTGGTAAACTTCTCTGTAAAATTAACATTGTCCAGCAATTTTCTGATTTGTAGTGCAACAAAAATGCCTTCCTTTGATTTGGCATCACTTAACTTGGGAAATACTTGTTTCAAGTAGTTGAATCCATAACCATCTTTATGTTTAGCATTAGCCCAAGTTTAATGTGAAGAAAAGGAGGCAGAAGAATATTTTTGAGGTATGCAAGAGGTCTAAACTTAACATTTTGAGATCTCGGTTGAAATACACCTCTTTCTGACCAAATTTCTATTATATAATGCTTATTTACAGCACTATTCTCCCATAGATAAAGAAAACAACAATATTTTGTAAATCCTTCCTGAAGTCCCACTAAAATTCCTATAACTTTCAAGTCCACACATATCTGCCATTTATACGTGTTGTAGTTTATTTCATCCAATAGGGTGCCCGTATTTTCATAACTATCTTTCATCGTCAGTGAACGGGCAACTAGTAATGAGGGTTTTAAATTTACATTATGCAATAACACAGCTTTTAAACTGTATTTAGATGAATCTATAAATAAACGCCACTCAGAGGGGGAATGCTCAATATGAAGTTCCTGTATTAAACCACCAATATCAGTATACCCACACAACGAATTTTCCATAATGTAGAATGAAGTATAATGCTCCTTAAGACGAGAACCAAGAAGTTTTGACAGTAGCTTTGATAACCCCAAATCACGTAACAAATCATTTAACTCACTTTGAACAATTAAATGTGGCTCGCCGAAACTAGGACCTGGAGTAAACTAGGATCGGTGCATTGTTCTTTGGAGGTGGATGATGATACCATCAAATATCTTCCAAAACAACATTTTGCGGATCTAAAGGTGCCATCGGCACTGGTAAATCTGCATTATGAGTAACAGGTCGTATTGTAGACTGCAAATTTGGATAGTCGATCTTGTGCTTTCCCTTTTCGGAACAACTTTCAGTCCTTGTCAAGCCAAAAAAGTAATCATCTGATGAGTGGGTTCTCGCGTTATCATAGGCACTGCAAAAGGCAGGCTTTTTCTCTTCCCATTCATCCATTGCACCAATGATACGCTACAACTAAGCCAGCGCACATGAGGAGCCGACTGCTCATTTTGATCTCCAATTAAAACACCAAAATGTTGGAAGTTCGCTTTTTGAAGATTTTCATAAACTGGCCTGGCTTGTGATATCTCCATAAATTCTCCACAAATATAACAAAATTCGTCAGGAGAGATTTTGCAACTATCCCTCTCGAGATTTTCGTCCTCAAAACACTTTCTCATCTACACACACGGAATCAGCCACTTCAAACTCAACAGAAGTCTGATTTTTGATCTTAATTTTATGTCTGTGTAAACAACATAGTTTAGGTACTTTTCCTGTTATAAAAGTATGCATTTTAACCGTCCCTCAAAAAATTAACTACTTGCTAATGTAAAATGGTCTTATTGAAATATTGGAAATTGGTACGTGTTAGGGCTTCAGGAATATTTTTCCTATTATAAGAAGGGTATTTCCATAAAAAAATAAAGATCTGTTTTGTGTTACAAAAATCTTGTCGACCAGTGAATTATTTGCATTCACAGTTTACTTTTTATTAGAGTTATGTGAACGAGTCACAAATATTCGTACTTTTGAACTGGGATTACATAATCAATTGTTGAAGTTTGTTTATTGAAAGTTGAATCCCTCATCAGAGCATGATCTATTTCGAATAGTGGAATAAAAACACACTATTTCAAAATTTCACAGTTCACCGAATTCTGTTGGGTGTCGACACTCTATTTAAAGCCGCTCGGATATATTGCACAGCATAAGGGTTGGTTGAATCCATCTCACGAATCTAATCTGTAGAGTATCGCACAAATTTCGCAGATCCTTTTTATCTAAGGGGCACATATGAGAGCAACCAGCCGCCCGATATTGATGCGTTCTTTTTTATAGCGGTTAAAATCCAGGAACGGGCAGAAAAACATATTTCGGGATATGCAGCAGGTATAAAACGGAAGTAGTTTGCGTCAGGCGGGGAGGATACGGCGAATTTAGACGTCAGCGGCAAGGTGATAAAAACGGTCACATATCCAGCGCAAAAAATTCCATTGTATCGCGGTAATGAACATACAGCTTTTTCATGTCAGGAAATGATAAATTGCGACGTGGCCCTCTCTTTTCCAGCCTCCGTTTGGGAGTTTCAAGTTTGGTTCATTAATTTTCGATTGTTCCCTAGCTATCGAGAGACGAATTTTTTCACATGACATAATAAACGTTTGTTTCGGAATCAATTTATCAAACTCGAAAAAGTTCTATCGTTTAAAATCTGTTTTTTACGTTCTTGTCAATATTGTGTAAAGTAAAAGGGAGCATATGTGATTTTGATGACGAAGTAATTCTGTTAATTAACGTCATTGAACCAGTGTTTTTTGGAGAATTCACACTGTAAATTTCTGATCTTATCCACCCTAACGTAAAATTTAAATCTCTTATATTGAAAAATATAACTAATTTTTCCTAGTATTCAGAATAATTTGTGAATTTCATTTAATCGATCATTAATATGAATTGTCCAGAATATATTGTACCTAACTCATTTTATGAAATCGTACAGAATTTTTTCCTTATATTTAGGAAAATTTATTCCAAGTGACAATAAATGAAAGATAACTACTGACAATTCTCTTGAAGATAAAATTTTTTAGAATAAATATTTGCATCAAACTTTCTCTAACATTCAATTACTCAAATGAGAATATTCTTCAAAAGCTTAAAATTGAGCCTTGAATTATTGATAAGGAGTATGAGCTATGTTAATAGAAAGTTCTAGAAATCGAGACAGTGTAACATTTATCTGTATAAACAATTCTACACTCAAAGAAACTCGACAAGGTTTTGTTGATCACAGAGGCAAATTTCAGACATGCGCACGTTTCAAACTGATTAATTTTCGTCAGTGCTAGTGACTCCAAATCTGTAATTGAGAAATGTATTCTCGATATTTTCACGTTACCTTAGAGCCTCTGTGTATAGCGAATACAGATACTTGACAGATTTGGATTCACTAGCATACATTGCATTGACGAAAACCAATCAGTTCGAAACGTGATCATGTCTGAAATTTGCCTCTAGGATTAACAAAACCTTGTCGAGTTTGTTTGAGTATAGAATTGTTATACTAATGTATCTTACACTGTCTCGATTTCTAGAACTTTCTATTACCATAGCTCATACTCCTTATTAATAATTTTTGGTACAGATTAGATTATGAGAAAGTGATGAATTGAAACTTACAGCTTTATCCATTATAATAAACACAAAATAAAACTGTACGAAGTTTTAAGTACTTCGGCGATATTGTATAAGAAAATGAAAAAACCAATTAGATTTCAAATTTCAGTATCAAAAAAGTTAGGGAAACGTCAAAATATGTTTGCTACTATTTTGTAAAATATAAAAATAAAATCAAATAAATCAAACATTTTCATGTTATCCTTGTGGGCTGAGCACGTTCTCTTGTTGTGTCCTTATAACTGAAATTATGAAAGCAATTCATCTGATCTTAACTTTGAAAATAACCAGAAGTAAAGAAGAAATTATCCTACGGACATGGTATTTATAATAATAATACCAATAACAATAATAATAATGAATAAACTATATAAGGAATCATCGATTTCTGATATGAAAAATTTTATATTTCCAGAATTATTACAATCCCTTATCACTTAACTCGCGACTATATAACTTATTTCAAAACATTACTGAACCATCCTTAGCAAAAACTTATCAATACAGAAATAAAGATAATACCCAGAAGTAGAGAATTCGGGAAACGTTAGAATTATTTAAATAAGAGATGAAGTTAACACTGATTGAAGTGTTCAATAGATAAAATGCATTTTCCGCAAACTGAGAAATCATGATTTTGAAACAAGAAACCGTAGTAAGAAACTTAGTAAGACAATAATGAAAATAAATACATCAAAGTAGGTTTCAGAATTCCAAACAGAACAAAAAATAGAAAAATAGATTTCAACGTGTTCAGAAAACCCACATCCACTGATATATGTATTCCTATTGATTTCAATCACCCATATTCACAAAAAATGTCAGCCTATCAATCGATTATCCATAGAGCCTTCGCATTACCCTTATCAAAAAATGACCGCGAAGCTGAAGTCCAAACTATAAATAGCCACGAACAACGGTTTCAACTCCAACATAATAGATTATCTAATTCGACAGAAACTATCTAAAATAGCTATGAGCCAAATTTATCCCATCATAAAAACCGAAGAAAATAAAAAATTCATTTCTCCGTCGTAGCATAAGTCTGGTAGCATAAGTCAAAAAGTGGCCAATAGTTTTTCAAAATCAGATGTCAATATTGCCTTCAAAACGCAGAACAAATTATCATCGGTATTATTTAACGCCAAGAACCCTACTCCAAACATACACAAATCAGGAGTTTATGAGTTATCTTGTTTTACGTGCAGTAATAAATATATAGGACAAACAGGACGTTCCTTTAAGACGAGGTTCAACGAACATTTTCTAGAAAACGGTCATTCCTTTCCCACAAAAGATAATCTTAAAATTTTACATGTAGAATCAAAAGGGAATAAACTCGATTATCTAGAATCTGTTGAAGTTTTCAGATTAGTTCACAATAACAATAATGTAAAAATAATGAATGACTGTACGAAGCTATGTTAATCGAAAATATTTGAGATATTCAAAAAGTAAAATCTGTTTAAAACCTTTTTTCAACGAACATGAAATGAATTTAATGAAAAGTTCATTTCCCGAAACTCGAGTCACAAGATAATGTGTAATATATATTTTTCGGTAGTAAAACATAGTAATTTCAACAATTTGTTTTAATTCAGAACAATTTGAATATTGCGATATCTTAGAAGTACGATTTATTATATTGCATCAGTTCATACTGGGAAGTTTAAATGAATTAAATCAATCTGTCAATGCAGAAAAACACAAACATATTGAAAACTTTTAATCAATTCAAATTCTTTCAAAACCACAGTGCAAAACTTGGATTTATTACATTTGGGAAAAACTTTGAAATAAGAAGTTGAGAGAAATCTAGAAAGCTGAAAACTCTACTACCCAACACAGCGATAATAAATATTTTTAATGATTATTTTATGAATTGATATACCTTTTCCCCCAAGAATGGATAGATCGAGCATAAACCAAGATAGTTTTATGAATTTACTTGTGAATCAATTCCGCAAAGATAGAGGAATATACTCGTATAAAAAAAAATATATTAATTTCTCTGGATATATTCCTTTATATTATTCATAAGTCGATCACTTAAGGATACCGCAAAAAACAGCATTTTCATCATATTGTACTTTTTTACTATAGAGAAGATAAAAATGCTGTTCAAGCCAGAAATAAATTAACCGATGCGTATGGATAAGATGCGTTAACAGTACGCCACTGCCAGAACGGTTTGCAGAATTTTTATCCAGCAATTTTGATGTCGAATATGCACCACATTCCGGAAGGCCAGTTGAAGCTAATAAAGACATCATAAAGACATCAGTTGATGCACATTGTCGATAGCGTCACGTGAGATCGGTGAGAGATTAAATTTATCAAATTCAACTGTTTGTGACCACCGGAAAGGCCTGAGATTCCCCATGTTCTCACGGAGAGAAATTTGTGTCCTCGCGTTGACGTCTGTGATTCGCTCCTCGAACTCCATGAAAATTATCCCTTTTTGAAGCGCATCAATAATGGGGACGAAAAATGGGTTGTATGTAACAATGTCAAATGCAAGATATAATGAAGCAAAAAAGGCGAACTGGCTCAAAGCATTTCGAAGCCAATATCCATAAAAAAGGTGATGCTGTCTGTTTGGTGGGATTTTAAGGAAATCGTTTGTTTTTTTTTCATCTTTGACTGGATAACACAACAATTAATTCGGAAATCTACTGTTAACAGCTGGACAAACTAATTGATCCACTTTAATTGAAAAGGCCAGAATTAATCAACAGAAAAGGTGTTGTTCCACCAAGATAGGTGTTGTCGTATATAATACGAGTTTGGTCAATCGCCAAAAGGTTTTAAAACTTGAATGGTATGCACTGCTACAGCCACTATATTCTCCATATCTGTTGCCGTTGTATTATTATTCGTTCTGATCATTGCAAATTGGTTTGGACGGTTGAACCTTTAATTCAAATGAAGAGGTCAAAAATTACATGTACTAAAGAGTAAAAATTTTATGAGTGTGCCATCATGGCAAAAAGTGTTGGACCAGAATGACCAATATATAATTTTATAATATATTTTTTAAGTATACGGAAATTGTCTCTCAGTACAACCCCCCCCCAAGAAAAAACACGAAATTACTTTCAGAACAACCCACTAGTAGGTGTTTTGCCGAACGACCATAAAAGATACCGGCGCCTTCGTCATTTTGCAACGACTGTTCACTACTTTAGTGATTTTTCGCTGCATTTAAGAATTGAACTGAAATAATAACAAGAACCATAATTAGGTACTTCAAAGTATCAAGAGGAATATGAGGTATCAGTTGAAAGACTGAGATAGAAATTATCGATCTCTGTAATTTATTTTGTTCAATTTTCAAATTATTTTCAAGAACCTATTTGAATTCATGAAATATTCTGGAATTAATAAGTTTCCGCTTCTTTAATTTTACATGTAAATTAGTTTTTGGATCAAGAGAAACGTTCTCTTCAATGTGTTGGAATATGGAATTTATTTCATATATTCCCACTAATTTACACAAACGTTTTCATATTTTTCAAATAATGGAAAATATGTTGGTATCACAATTATATCTCATTCGAACGAAATACAAAATTTTTCTTTCTATATAAAAGAACCAAAGAATAATTACAATCAATCTCACCATTTCCATCCGATCTTAATGGAAGATAGAAGGCACTAGTTTGGATACAGTTGAAAAAATACATACCTGAAACAAAAAAAAAACTATTTCAAAATTATAAATATTTGATTGATTAGGTCTTCATTGGTGGAAATTCATTTTTATTAAAAAAATATATATGAGACAGTATTTCCTTTCCAAAAAAATGTTTGTGGCTTCTTCAGGTATTACATTGCACACTACAGTGTAATACTCTTACATTGCACACTACAGTGTAATACCTGAAGAAGCCACATTGTGGTGAAACAATTGTTGTAGCAGTACAAATATTTTTGTGGAAATAAAAAACTGTCTCATATATTATTTTTTAATATTTCAAAATTGCATTCAGTTTGAATAATTTCCAATTATATATTCAGCTATATGGCTTCAATACACTAGGAGCTAACATGTTCAATTCCATTGGGGGGATTGCCGTTTTGCGAGATGATAAAACTTATTCTTATCACATAGCCTGCTTTGGTGCGTAGTGGAAACTGTTTGGTAGTTATCTGGTGAAAGAGCCATGCTCACAGGTCAGTATCTACTACAATTTGGTACCCACTTTTTATATCAGCTCATACTTCTCATTATAATCGGAATGAATATCCACTGTATTAATTAACTCATTGGAGATTAATGCTATTTATTGGTAAAATGACGATATGACTTGAGCATGAGGAAGGTTTCTACTTTAGCAACTCCTGAAGTAATTAGGATTACAATAAGCTTCTTGAATAAGCTTGATAGGGTATGCTCCGTATGTGTATACGGGTGCATTAAATGGCGCTATTGTTTGATGAAACTTGATGAAACTCCATTGCCAATGAATGTTACACAGTTATACACCTGTGTACTCACTGCATACTTACTCACTTATGCAGTGAGTACACAGGTGCGTAACTGTGTACCACTAATTAGCAATGGAGAATTGTATTGATAAGGTGGCTAAAAGCATCGAAAAATGCATATGTGCTGCTTATGCCCTGTGATCGGCTATATTTGAGTTTTGAACTGTTACACCGGAGTAAGTTACATTGTCTCGATTCGAGAAACTTTTCATTTGCCATACTCTTTATTATCTTTTGAACGAATAACTGCCGTACTAATCAATTCACTTGGTTGTAGCTTGTCGTTAAAGGCTTGAAATTCATATCTTTCGAAGGGAACATTCCATTTCGCTTTTTCGATCTCCCTTTCGCTTACATATTTTTCTTGCGAATTTCAACTCATTAAGTATTTCTTTTTTGTTATCTCCTCTCAAATTTTCAAGCTTGCTGATTAATTCTTACGACTGAGCAACTTCATGATTATATGGATCATGCGTATAATGTAGAAATAAAATTTTCAGATTTTTTGTAGGCACAGTATCAATTATATTATGGTGACAGGTGTTTGCATCACCCAGACTACCGCTTTGCCCTGCTACATCTTCCCAGGGTGTCGCAGAGAGGATTCGACCGCTTCTGAAATCCTTAATTCACCGTCCTCTCCTGCTTTAAGAAGAGCAAAGCGCGATCGTTCGACAACGGTGTTCCGAGTGGAAAAAGGTCACAGGTGTCATTGGTAGGCTTGCAACTCATTACCAAACTGTTGAGTTCAAGGGCTTGCAAGCTGAAACGACAAATGAAAATATGAGTATCGATAGCTAAGTCGTAATCAAAAGGTCGCGGGTTCAAATCCTGATCAGGTAGGAAAGAAATTTTGTAGTTAAACGGGTTTCAGGCACCATTTTACTGTTGGGTCGAAAATTAACAGTGCTGTGAGTTGAAGTGGCGTAAGATCGCAGTAGCAAAGCCTACTCAAAACACAACTGTACTCCTAACTCGCACAAGCTGAACAAGCTTCTGAGAGAACTTCACAAAAGATCTATTAGTATTATGTATTATGATAACATAAAAAATGCTTATTTATCGAAATTAAGAGCTTTGAAGCGCTTCTTTGGTGACCCATGACGATTCAACTCCTCCGAAGTAACCTTTATATTTCGTCCACCAGTGTCCCTCGCTTGAGATGATACACTTGAGGTGTGCAACTCAGCGGTGGACTCCTCTATAGTAAATTCTAACGACATTTATCGTGACCCTTATCACGCTCACTGGAGAGGAAGTGTGTGATGACGTGTTCAACTTCTTCGGCATTACCTAGAATTCTGCTGTACTCTGCTACAGCTTTCCAGCGTTCCGCAGAGAGTAGGCGACGGCTTCTCAAATCCTTAGTTCACCATCCTCTACTGTTTTAGGTAGAGCAGAGTGTGAACATTCATATTTCATATTTCATATTTCATTTATTGCCCTCAAAACATACAGGGAATGTCACATAGTATAAATAAATATAAACATTGTAATCTAGCTAAAGTACCAACGATAATTTTAAATAACATCACATAATATACAATCGGACAAACAACTGAAAGACTGAAAGATACATGTAGCATTTGGCTAGAACTGACAGGTCAACAATTCGTCCATTGCGTAAGCAGCGCGCTCGATGAGAAGGGACTTCATCTTTTTCTTGAAGGCTACACTATTTAACGAAGTAAGATGTTGGGGAAGCTTATTGTAGATTCTCATCCCATTGAATATATGAGTATTTTGAGTAGTTTGTAGCCTATGCTTTGGTGTTATGTAGTTATTTTTGAATCTGGTGTTATGTTCATGAACTTCTGAGTGTTTTTGGAGACTGTTTTTATTACCGTGTATATACAAAAGACATTCCAATATATAGCAGCTTGGTACGGTCAATATGTTGAATCTTCGGAACAGTGGCCTGCAGCTGGTCAACTGACTTACTTCCGCTAATGCCCGTAGTGCTTTCTTTTGTTTTATTAGCACTTTCTCAGCCTCTGCTGATGCACCCCACAATATTATGCCGTGAGTCATTTTACTGTGGAATTGAGCATGGTATCTGAGCAAGGCCTCTTTTTCTGTCAAAATATTCCGGATCCTTCTAATTGCGAAAACTGCCGATGATATTTTTCCGCACAGTACCTCAATATGTTTCATCCACGACATATTTCCGCTGATCTTCATCCCCAGCAGGCAGATGTAACTCGAGTTGCTCTGTCGGGTGCTAACAATGAGTTCCTGCGTTTTGTCCGTGTTCACTTTCAAGTTGTTTGCTGTGAACCAGTCCACAGCATCCCGTACTGAGTTCCGGGATTTATCCTCGAGTAAATGGGCATCTTTGGATTTGTTCAGGAAAGAAGCATCATCGGCAAATAGAAGTTCGTCGTCGGCTTTCACGTTACTCACCAGGTCATCAATATACACCAGGAACAGAATCGGCCCAAGCATTGATCCCTGAGGCACTCCTGAGGTCATTATCTTCGTCGAGGACTTCTTTCCTTCTAGGTCCACAAGCTGGTAGCGATCTTGCAAATATGATGTTAACAAGCTCAATGCAGGGCCCCTGACTCCTATATTCTCGAGCTTACGCAATAATATGATATGGTTGACGCAATCGAAAGCCCTGCTCAGATCGATGCAAGATATTTTGACCTCCTCTTCCTGATCAAGCGCACACGTGATGAATTCGATCAGCTGGGTTAGGGCAGTAGTTGTGGACCTTCCTCCTCTAAAGCCATGTTGGTGTTTGTCTAGCAGAGCGTTACCTTCCAAAAACGACACCAATCTCTTCCTTAACAGGAATTCGAAAATTTTGGAGAAAACTGGCAAGATCGATATGGGTCTGTAATTCTCAAGTGAATCGTGATCACCCTTCTTAAACACTGGGATTACTCTGGCAACCTTCAGTTCTTCCGGAAAGTAGCCCTGCTGAAAACAACCGTTTATGTGTTCAGAAAGGGGGTTTGCCAGACACGGGATTATCGTTTTCAACAATTTAACAGAAAAACCATACACATCCCGAGAAGATTTGTTTTTTATTTTTGATACGACATCCATAACTTCCTCCGGAGTTGTTGGGGAAAGAAAGAAGGAGCATGACTTTCTCATTCTCTTTTTTTCATAAAATTCTCGCTCTGCACCGGATCGCTGTTTGGTCCAGTCAACTTTTCTGCTACTTTTGAGAAATATAAGTTGAAATCCTCTTCAGTCAGTGTCTCTGAATTCACGGAATCTTTGGTTTTCGAATTTATGACCTTCCATATACCCTGACTTTTGTTTTCCGATTCATTAATTAATTTTATATCTGCACCTCTTATGATATCTGTTATCAATAGTTTATACTGTTGTTTCAATCCCATATATAGTTTTTTCGAATCTTCGTCTTTTTTTACTTCGTATATAGTCTGGGCTGCATCCATTTTCTTTTTCAGTTCGATTAATTCTTCATTTTCCCAACATTTCCTCCGTCGTCGCGACTGCCCTAAAGTTATCATCTTCTCAGGGAAACAATCATCATAAGCTTTCATAATAACTTCATGGAATCTCCTGTATGAGTCACGACTAGTACCCACGTGAATGAAACTCCAATCGGTGATTCCCAACCTTTCTTATTTCTTTAAATATCCGGGTATTCTCATCATTTATGATACGAATATTTCTCCACTTCTTTTTCCTACATACACCCGCCAGCTGAATTTCCAATCTCTGCGCCAGATGATCAGAAACATGATAATTTATTGTTTCGATTTTGTAAAGGTTTCGGTTTATATCTGTGAACATATTATCGATGCATTTACTTGATGTGGGCGTTTTACGGGATGCCTCCTTGAAGACTACATGCAATCCATATGATATGAGGACTTCTTCGATTTTCCGTCTTTCATTATTATTTTCAAGAAAGTTTATATTGAAGTCTCCCGCGATAACTATTCGATTATGGGGTTCGCCAGTCACCATGCTCAAGGCTTTCTCTGGGGTGATCTATATATGCACATATAGAATGTTTTTGTTGCTTTCTCCGATACTGCACATATTTCTATGTGCTTTTCAATAGAAAGTTCATTAATGCTTTTTAATTCAGGACCACTCTTAAAATCTATGGCTGTAAGTATCAGGCAGCCGCCGTGTTTGAAAGCTTTTCTAGAAAACGAACTAGCTACCCCATAATTCGGTATATTGAAACTTTTTATTTGGTCGACGGTCATCCAATGCTCAGTAACGAAAGCCAGCTTACATTTTCCCGTGTTCAAAATGAGATCGACCGCGTCCAGTTTATTGCTTAAACTCTGGATATTTATATTTAATATTGCGTCACATTTTAAGTTAGACGGTTTTCTTGATTTTGCATCGTTATTTTTCTTAGTCTTTATCTCTTCTTTGTCCACGAAAAAATTTGAATCGTTTTACGACCACACCAGCGTTCCGATTGGAACAAAGTCACAGACGTGACGTCTGTGATTCTGTTCCAGTCCTGAGACGTCATTGGCAGGATTTCATCATTTTGCCAATCTGATGAGCTCGGGGATCTGCAAGCTGGAACGAAACGCCTACGTCTCAAAATGCAGAGGTTTGAATGCTTCGCTAAGAGCTTCAACATCAGACACTCAAAGAATGAACGCAGATGTATATGTCTCACGAATTTGAAAATTCAGTAAAAATGCTAATGTTGACAGTTATTTAACACCTAGTAAGATTTAATATGATACTCCGAATACGGATTTGTCGAAGGGCACGAGTACCATCCGGATAAATACAGGAAGAGATGCATGATGTCTGCATTAATTCACCGACGATATAACATGTATCAGTCGGCTTGACTGAATTTGAGCTCGACAGCTCAAATACTATGTGATTAATTCAATTAGAAAATTGTTATACCCGTATTGGAAAACTTTAGGGTATCGCGTATTTCATCAGCTGAACGAGACGAAGTCAGTCGGAAAAAAGATAGCCGAAAAGTCACAATAAATCCATCCGAAAGAAGAGTTTTCGCCTAATCCCTTTCAACCCTCAATAATCCTGAATTTCCTGCTGTATTATTGCTTGCAACTTAGTTCACGAAAAGGATAATAAGGCTTGTGATTTATACGATTATCTACCATTCTTACACCTCCAGGCACTCCATTCACACCTCCGTTCGGTGGAGGCGCCACCGGGAGAATTAACCCAGAACAAAACTTCAGGGAGCGAATGTAAATTACTTCTTCAACTGTGTTACATTTGTTAGCAATCTTTCATCTAATAATTTATCCTTGCGTGACTCCGAAAGGGAGGAAAACCGAAATTGATTCCGCATTGTCGGTGTGAACTTAGTCCATAAATTGTAGCGTATCTGGGAAAACTCCAAAATTCAGGAAAATTTAACGAAAGACGTTGTTTTCTCGGTATAGCTTAAGGAGGTGTTATCCATTGTTTAGCAAGAATGAAATTTCGAAGATTTAATGAACGTCATTTTCAATTGGCTTGGTTTTCGAGACTTCCCGCTGGGTTTTTAATGATTTCCCTTGAAAATTTGATAAATAATGAGTCATCCATTTTGTGAATCCGAAAGTAAATTTAGATGAATCACATTTGTAATAAAGATTTAAATCAAATCTATATTTCAACGTACAGTTTGGAACTTGCAATTATGAGAGGAGTTTATCATTTCAATGTCCACCAGCGAAGTTTTTATTCTGACATGGTTTACAACCAGGGGCGGAACATATGCTGAAGTTATTCCAGGGCACAACTATGTATAAATATCTTTTGTCATTTACTTCTCATACTTAGGCTAAGGTCACAAAATAAGAAAAATAAATACCAACCAACTACAGAGAGAATGGTCCAGAGGTATTTAAGGGGTTCAACATTTGGTCTAT
Source organism: Megalocaria dilatata (assembly GCA_034642435.1). Taxonomy (NCBI): domain Eukaryota; kingdom Metazoa; phylum Arthropoda; class Insecta; order Coleoptera; family Coccinellidae; genus Megalocaria; species Megalocaria dilatata. The sequence goes on along the minus strand of CM067856.1, from coordinate 73,124,524 downwards.
CATTCCAATTTCCCTCAAGGTGAAAAATTCAGAGGGAAAGTTATTAAACCTTCGACGAAATGAGCCGGAGGTAGCCGAAAGCACGGATCTTATCACTGATTTTAGAACTTTAGAATATGGATAATTCAATGAAGACGATATAAGTCCTCGAAACATGTTTTCCTGTGCTTCTTGGTCTTGTTTTAGACAACCACATAGTCCTTTTTATATTGCTCTTTGCCTAAAGTTCGAGTTTCTTCTTTCTCTGGCTGTTTTGCTACTTTTGAAAGAATGTTTCATTTGCAAATAAAAGCTTTATTATTATTAGTGCCGATAGCTCAGTGGGCTAATGGTAGGAAAGACATTTTCTTGTTGAAAGGGTTTTTACTGTTAGGACAAAAATTAAGAGTGACGTGCCTAAAGTGGCTTAAGGACGCACCTACAAAGCCTAACCAGAATACAACTGAGGACCTAATTCGCGCTAGCTAAAAAGCTTCTATGGGGTCTTCACAGAGAATCTACGAGTATCAGGAAAATATCCTATGATTTACCACGAAAATCCACTCCAAATTATGGCTCAATAAACTTATTCACATTTTGGGAAGTATTCACAAAAAAATACTAGTATCTGGTTTCCTTCCACTATTTCGTTGGGCCAATTTTAAACGTCGTTTAAGGTATTGAATTTTTGAATTTTGAATTGAATCAGTGCTCACTGGGTAAAAGCACTAAACAAAATTATTTTCAATTCAGAAATAAAATTTATAAATCTCATGACGGTTTGATTATGGGAAATATCTTAAGTTCTTTATTAGCAGAAATATTCATGGACAAAATTAAACTAAAATTCACCAAAATCCCCTTAAAAAATAATTTTTATATTGGTATAGATATGTAGACGATATTTTCCGTTGCTTCACAGGTACAGACAGACTTTTAAAAAATTCTTTTTATTCATCAATGAAATAATAATAACATAATAATTCCATTAATTTTCTTGATTTAACTGTTACTCGAATAAATAATTCACATGATTTTTCAATATTTCACAAACCAACCTATACGGATTCTATTATACACAATGAATCAAATCATCCTTTAAATCAAAAATTATCAGCATTCAATTTTATGATCCATAGATTAGTTATTATTCCCATGAATCGGGAAAATTATATTTCAGAACTCAACATAATTAAACAAATAGCTATTAATAATGACTATGATCCTAAGTTGATAGACAAATTGTTGATGGATAAAAATAATAAAATAGCTTTAAATATGGTGTATCCTAATATAAATGAAAATTTTAAATACATTTCCTTGAAATACACTAAAGGTATTTCTGAGAAAATTGCTATATACCTCAAAAATAAATATAATTTAGGAACTTCATGTAAAACCAATTCAAACTTGAGTAAATTCATGAAAAATAATAAAGACAGAACACATAAAGATGACCAATCGGGGTTTATAAGTTAACCTGCAGTGATTGCCCTAAAGTTCACATGGGACAGACTGGAAGACCTTTCCGAAACAGAATTTGTGAACATTTGAAGAGTTTCCTCAATAATAAAAGTAATTCTACATATTCCAACCATTTGTTAGAAACAGAACATACTTTCAACCATAATTTTGAAATTCTACATATAGAAAGTGAAAGTTATGCCTTAAGTCTGTTAGAATCCCTAGATATAAATAAACATAATAAAATTGGAATATTACTTAACGAACAAATAGATTTAAATAACTCACTTCTGTTAAATATAATCAGATAAACTGGAATTTGCAGAGACCCTTTTTTGGGTTTTAGTGCTCAATAAAAATTTATTGTACATACTGTAATATAAATAGCAACGGATTTCGGAAACAAGCTTAGTTATTCAAAATGTAATCTTGCCTGATGATGCTACTGTGAAAGCGAAACGATTGCTGTAAACATAACAATAAATATTAGTGAAAATCAGAATAACCTTATTTAAATATTATAAACTAAGGTACTTATTGAAATTCACAGTTTTTGAAATTTTTTCACTCCTTCTGAGTTGATTCTCGTAATATAAAACAAGATTCATTTTGCAATCTATTGCAAGAAAAATTCAATCCAGTCAAAGCATGTCGTTGTCATTTCGAGTAATTGGGTTTTTATCTGTTGGAACGGAAATGTTTCCGAATTTCTTTAATCTTCCTCATTGGCTGTTAGTTGCCGTTCTTTAGATCAGTTCCTTTTCCTAACTGAAATTTGTTCGTTATTGTTTATATCGGAAAATTGTGAAGTTAGTGGTAATTGTCATGTCGTTCGCCGAGGGAAGTTTTTATTAATGCGTAGGAAAGATCAATTGTTGGCTGTAGGATTTATTTTGAAGTTTTAATATGAATATATAATTTAAATTAACAAAACATCTCTGTTGGTTTAAGGTAGACCGTTTTTAATAATTCAATAAATTTTCGATTTCTCGACATTCTTCTTCTTTATTGTGAAAGATTTCTCTCAACAATTAGAGGAATATTGCGATCTAGAATCATCCTTGTTATGGGCGATTATGTCTTCAATTTGAGTGTTTTCTTTTGGTTCACTTTGGATTTGGAATATTGATGGAAACAGGATTTTATACGTGATCAAAAATGTTCCCCAAGATTGCGGTCCTCAGATGTGTAATATATCTTTTTATTGGTACATAGTAATTTCTACAATTTGTTTTAATTATGATCAACTACCAAATAGTAACGGCTGAAACAATTCACAATCGAATGAAGTGAACTTTTAAAAATCCTATAATACTTATTCTATGTTCGTCACAGAAACTACATAAAGTTTGCAAGGTATTTTATGGACTCCTTTAAAACCAAATGATAATATGTTAGAAGTGTAAACCAAAATATATCATTATTATATATACAATAAAATAAAAGAAGGTGTTTTTGTAGATAGGAGGGTTACTACAAAATTTTAAATATCATACAGATTTATTCTGTTAACCCACTACAAATTTTAATTCCAAAAAATTTGCATTCAAGAAATTTTATAAATAAATTAAATACTAAATTAAATACTGTATTTAATATTATTTCAAATATTGTAATAATACTTCTATCAAGAAAAAACCTATTATTTTATTGTATATATAATAATTATACATTTTGGTTCACAATTATAACATATTATCAGTAGAATAGAAAAAGGCTTTTTACTTGATAGAAGAAATATAACAAAATTTGAATATCAAAACAGATTCAAATAAATTATATTCTTCGAGAAGTCCTTAAGTTGTGTTCATGTTTTTCAAAAGGCAATTGGTGTTCTTAAAGGTAAGATCAGAAACAAAATTTTGTCTCCTTTAAATATTTATTTATTAATTTTAATGACTTTCTTATTTCTGTTGGTTTATTTTTCCATTTGACATTATATATTGAGTTTTGATTATATACGTCTATTAAACATAAGCGGTGCTTATTTTAGACATTATTTTAATTCTGAAAGTTTTTTGAATAAAAATTTTTTTGAAATTAAAATTGTAGAAGACTAACAGATTTAATCTGTTTTGATATTCAAATTTTATTATCAGTTGGTTTCATAAAATACCTTGCAAACTTTATGTAGTTTCTGTAACGAACATAGAATATATAGGATTTTTATAAGTTCACTTCATTCTAGTGTTTGTCCAGTAAACTACATTCAGTTTGGCTGGGAGGATATTTTTTGTTAATTATTTTCATTTTTTGAATATGGAGTAGTGCTGATGACTTTCCGTTGTAGTAATTTTAAATTGCTTTTTGAAAATGTTTTAGGAATTTTTTTGAAGGATATTATTTTGAGCAAATTGGTTGTGAAAAAGTGTTCGAGGTTATGTTTTGCATTTTTGGAAACGAATTATGTTTTTTAGAACAAGGAACGAAACTAAATTTTTTACTCTTCAAGTATTTATTTAATAATTTTTTGTTGACATTTTATATTTCTTTAAGTTCCTCTTTTTTCCTTTGGTAGTGTATAATAAGTGTTTATTCTATATGTCGACTAAATTGACACAGTGTGTTCTAAAGACATTTATTCAATTAAATCTATATGACTTGTTATATAATATCTAAAACGATATGACTTTTTATATATAATCTCCAATATCCCCTTTTGAGTCACTTCAAGCTTTCTCAGGTAGAAGTTAGTTACTCCACCTCATGTCAGTATTCCGTAAGATAGATGGAGTTGGACTAACACCAGATAAACCAATTTCAAAATGGCAGTTTCGCAGACTGTCTTGAGAAACTTGAACCTGGGAACAGAAGATCTCAGTGTAAATGTCACGTTTTCAATGTGGTAGCTTTATCTGAGGTGGCAATCTGAAATTATTCAAAGTTAGTAATTTTGAGTCTAAAAATTTTATTACATGTATGAAATCATTCTCAGTCAATTCTCTCAACTTACCTCAGTTATCCGCCTGGTATAACACAGCCGTATCATCTGCGAAAGAAACCAATGTACCCTCAGTAGCTATGGCGAAAATTCCATTTATATAAATGAGAAACAAAATGGCCCAAGTATGGTACCCTGCGGTACTCCACAATGAACCGAATGCATCGAACTTATTGAATCATCAATCTGGACACACTACATTCTATTGTTGAAATCGTTCTGAATAAGTTTAACTCCGCTCCTCTAAATCCAACACTCTCCAAAGTAGACAATAGTTCGTGATGATCAACACAGTCAAATGCCTTTGTTAAATCAACGAAAATACAGAAGCACGGATTGAACAAGTCTAAACATTTATATATTCTTGAAACTAAAAATGCCAGTGCATCCTGTGTAAATTTTTCCTTACGAAATCCTCATAGAAAATAAAAGTTTCAGATTGAACCTTTAAGAAACATTAGAAATTAATAGATATCATGAAAAACATATATTATTAGACAACCAAACAGACTTGAGTAGCTTCCCGCCATTAAATCTTTTTTGAATTATTTTTTGGAATTCCTAAAGAATTGTAAAACTTTCTTCATCTCCTCTATTTTTTGTTATGAACCTGCACTATATATAGAAATTATCGAACATTGTAAAATCAGTATCCAGTAGTATTCGTCTGAAGGAATCAAGGTATGACGAAACGATTGTTATGAAATGGAATATAAGCGGAAATAAAATATTGTTTTTCATTCATAATTTCAAGATGAATTTCCGTCAAGTAAAGACCGAAACAATCATAGAAAATAACTGGTATGGTATAATGAATTTTTCACTTAATTCCTCTGATTTCCAACCAATTTCGATAATTACTCCCTTTTTGTTAGGAAAGATGCATTCATTCACAACTACTCAAGTACTCTCTTACACATGTAAAATTCATTTTTATTCTGCTGATAGTCAATCTTGTAGCTTGTGGCCGCCGTGACCCGATATTATCGCACTATGGAATAGAATAGTTTATTTGCGAACAAATTAGCTCAAATAAGTTCTTTTTTTACGAAAAAATGTTAACAAACAAAAATTATATAAATACACATTTAAAACAGAAATGAAGTTACTCATAACTGAAGATCAAATAAGCTGTGATGCCTGAATGAATGCTGACCTGTTTGTTCGTATTATGATTTTTGGGAAAAAAAAATATGTTATTTGTTACGGAATGAGGATAATATATTCCTCAAATAAGATCCACCTACCTTTGCGGTCTAATGTATTCACCTTGCTTTTTACCTAATCTAGTTAAAATACACTTACCCTTGCACATCAAAGTATGAATTATTGTATATTCGTTCTTCCGGGTTGTGGTAATATCATAACACAAGCACATCAGTGCTATATGTGTTTCCACTCTACAGAGAAGACACAGAGGTAATACTATAATGTAATTTAATATGTATGTGCGAACTGTATTTATGACTAAGGTTGGAATAAATTTGATGTGATTCATTATTATCATAGTGACCACCTCTGTGGCTTGTTGCCTATGGCCCAAAAATTATCTCTCTTTACAGTAACATAGAATCCACCTCATAATTTTGAAGTTTGAAACGTGCGCATGCCTGAAATTTGCCTCTGTGATCATCAAAATCTTCTCGAGTTTGTTTGAGTATAGAATTGTTATATAGATAGATGTATGTTACACTGTCTGGATTTCTAGAACTTTCTATTACCATAGTTCATACTCCTTATTGAAGATTTTCCACCTCATAACTTATAGATTGCCAAAGTGTTACCTAATTATTGTCTTTATTCTTACTGTAATAATGATATTTGTAGCTTGTTTTCATGAACAGTGACCCCAGAAATCTTGTAAATTTTTTAATGCTAAAGTGTTCGATTTTCTTCACTTCCTTATCGTCGTTGTGGCATCTTATTCTTGGATGAAAAAAGCTAGTTAATGAAATAGATAACTACATACAAAGTGTTTATGAAAATCAAACACCTAAAGTCAATCCCTTTACTTACAACTATAATATATAGTCAACTTTAGTCCGTCTAGTTAGTATCCGGAAAAAACAAAGCTCAATTGTAATTATTTAGCATGTATTTTTCAGTCTTGAATTAGATAATTATAACAAAATATTCATCTTATTTACTTATACGACCTCCATTTAACTGTAAACACCTGATTGAACGTCGAGGTACACCTGAAACTATATCACCTCCATAATTTTCGTTGATGGTAGTGCAGGACTGTAAAACTGACTGAATTAAAACATCTTTATATCGTGGCGATACTCGTTCAACTTCAATCTTCATTAGTTCCCATATGTTTTCAATGGGACTAAGAGCTGGTGAAGCTGCTGGCCATGAAATGGTTGTCACTTGGTATTCTTGTATCCAAGTTGAGTATAGACCGAAGTATGGCATCTTGCATTATCCTGCCGAAAACGCCACCACTCTGGATATAAAGCATACGCCGTTTCAAGGATAAAACCTTTCAGAATACCACAATACTTTTTACTATTACTGGTATCATCAACTATACAAAGAGGCGGACCACCACACTGGGATATTGCTCTCCAAACCATTATTTTGGTGGGAAATTTTTAAATTGGAACGGTGACAGGTTATTTTGATATGATTTTTGAGTAATTTTCAAGTTGGGAACAACTTTCATCAGATATACAGACAATCTTATAATTATCTTCTTGAAAACGTTGACAAAATTCTATCCCTCATAATTAAAACAAATTCTAGAAATTACGATGTTTTACTACCAAAAAATATATATTACACATTTTCTTGTGACTCGAGTTTCGGGAAATGAACTATCCCATCATCAGACAACTGAAGACCTAACAGTGGTACAAAAGTGATAAATATTTTGAATATTTCAACAGATTCTCGGTAATACCTAATAGTCGTACAGAGGTTCACAATCGGAACGTGATAAAAGACCGGGTTAAAAAAGAGGGGCCTTCTAACAGATATCGGAATGTGGGCAATCGACAAACAAGGTTGTTAAACAGATGGTACCCATTTAAATATCTCAAATAATTCTTGGGGTTACATAGCTCCGTACTCATTCATTATTTTTACGTTATTTTGTTGTATATCTCAAATATTTGGATTAAGAAAGCTCTTTTTGGTAGTAAAACATAGTAATTTCTACAATTTGTTTTAATTATGATCAACTACCAAATAGTAACGGCTGAAAAAATTCAGTATCTATCCTTCCTACCTTTCGTAAAGGTGTCATTATAAGGATTTTTTTGGTTTCCTTGATATGCAGCCTTTTCTTTTCAGCTACATATGGTTTCTGTACATACTTTTTTATATTTCGTTGATTTCCAAATCTGTTAGCCAATTTGCGAAAGCCTAGACGGAGATTGTGTTATCCTTAGGCCAATAAAGCGTTTGAATTGTTTTCTTTAATCTTACGGGATCTTCCTCAAACTGGTCTATGACTCATATCCATGCCATTTTTTTAACCTGTTTATTATCTCATATACGGCCCCTTTTCTCAGTTCAGTCATTTTCACTAATTTTTTAACGTTTCGAAATCCTTTTTCATACAAATATGCTACCTGTTTTCTTTTTCTAGTTGCGACATTATTTCGTGGATTACCGGTTGGCAATCAATATTAAAATTATGAAAAATAAAAAATTCCGGATACTCTCTAAACGGACTATATAGTCCTGATATTGATCGCATGTATATTCCGTCATTAGTCCCAAAATCTTGCTTCATAGACTTCCCCATTTCCACAGCAGTTTATACAAATTGATGCATCCCCCTCAAATGTAATGGGAAATTAAATGTTCTCGTAACAATAATCCTCGCTAAGTCCACGAAATAAAAGTTCCCTTGTTTACTGAGCACGATTGTTTCAAATGAAGGTTTCGTGTTAACACGGTATTATTTATTGTTTGCTACGACATAATGTGGCGGAATAAGAGCCCATTGATTCCAGGGGAGTTGAATAATAAGGGCTGAAAATGAGTTGAGGCCAATATCGATTTTGAGAACATATAGTGACTGACTGACTGCTTTCATTACTGTCACACAATCGGATATGTGGAAATTAAACCTGCTGATTTGTGATGAAGGGAATATTATTCTTGGATCTTATCACTTTAGGCATTGGATTGAATAATGAAATATAAACGCTCTGGTGTTTATGTTTTCATCGTTGAAATACAAATTGGTGCCGGTGATTCGTAAATAGATTAGGATTGTCATTAGCCTTTGACGTGCATGTATCGGATTTCGCTGTTTTCATAACGTGGCCAAAATTTAAAAGAACTTAATAGAATTCAAGGTTTGCTGACGTAGGCCAATGCGAAAATGAATCCACATTTGACTTTTTGAACTATTTGGCTGCATGACTTGCAGAGAGTAATATCTGTTCTTATCGCTCGACGAATTGTTAATTTATAAATCAGGAGTAAGCACAGCAAACAATATAGAATCGATTCGAATCAATTTGAAAACATTCATACAAAGTAAGGCTGAAATGGGGGAAATTGTTGAGCAGACAATGCGGGAAATAATGAATTCCTACGTTGGTAAGATTGCCCAGAGAGTTTTCGATATTTGGAAAGAAATTAGAGATGAAGTTATGAAAAATCTTACTTAAATAAGTTAAGATTATGAAAAACTCGATTATTTCGAACCGGAGAATAAGTGTAAAAATCTCATATTATTTGATATTCCTGAAAATGAGAAGATTCTACAGAAAGTTATTATTAAATTATGTCACGTTAAATAAATAGTGTCATAGAATTAAAAAAAGAATAGTTAACAAAGGCCCATTTTGATGAATTTTCACAATGAAAAACGATGAGGTGGGGGTGTCCTGAGTCAAAAGGAAAATTATCAATTTCGAAATTAAAATAGAAAACGGATTTTTACTTGATAGAAGAAATATAATAAAATTTGAATATCAAAACAGATTCATCTGTTAGTCTTCTACAATTTCAATTTAAAAAAAAAAATTTATTCAAAAAACTTTTAGAATTAAATTAATGTCTACAATAAGTACCGCTTATATTTTATAGACGTATATATTCAAAACTCAATATACAATGTCAAATGGATTATATTTTTGAGAAATCCTTAAGTTGTGTTTTATGTTTTTGAAAAGGAATTGGTTTCACTATGGTAAGATCAGAAACAAAATTTTGTCTCCTTCAAATATTTATTTATTAATTTTAATTGCCTTCTTTATATTGGTTGGCTTATTTATTCCATTTGACATTGTATATTGAGTTTTGAATATATACGTCTATTAAATATAAGCGGTGCTTATTGTAGACATTAATTTAAATCTAAAAGTTTTTTGAATGAAAATTTTTTTTTAAATTAAAATTGTAGGAGACTAACAGATTAAATCTGAAGTTGATATTAAAATTTTGTTATATTTCTTCTATCAGGTAAAAAGCCTTCTTCTATTTTATTTTATACATAATATATGATTATATTCACGCTTGAATAATTCTCATTATGGAAAGTCAATGGTGTGCAGAAGACCATAGAATACCTTACAGTTTTCTGTGATTTTGTGACGAACTGACTACCTGGTTTTTTGAAGTTAGTCTCTTTCAAACAAGACACGTGTTAAGTTCTAAGGTATGATATAGTGATGGTTAGTTGATTTTGATATTTAAATGTTATCAAGGGCCGATGAAGAGATTATACGTATTCTAATTGTTTTTTGAAGATACATTACATGTTTTGAGAACTTTTTGAATTAACTTATTTGAATATTTAAATATATCAAATATTTCAAATGAATTATATTTTTTGAGTAATCCTTAAGTTGTGTTTTATGTTTTTGAAAAGGAATTGGTTTCACTATGGTAAGATCAGAAACAAAATTTTGTCTTCTTCAAATATTGATTTATAAATTTTAATTGCCTTTTTTATATTGGTTGGTTTATTTATTCCATTTGACATTGTATATTGAGTTTCGAATATATCTGTCTATTAAATATAAGCGGTGCTTATTGTAGACATTAATTTAATTCTAAAAGTTTTTTGAATAAAATTTTTTTTTGAAATTAAAATTGTAGAAGACTAACAGATTAAATCTGTTTTGATATTCAAATTTTGTTATATTTCTTTTATCAAGTAAAAAGCCTTTTTCTATTTTACTTTATACATAATATATGATTATATTTAGGCTTGAATAATTCTCATTATGGAATGTCAATGGTGTGAAGAAGACCATAGAATGCCTTACAGTTTTCTGGGATTTTGTGACGAACTGACTACATGGTTTTTTAAAGTTAGTCTCTTTCAAACAAGACACGTGTTAAGTCCTAAGGTATGATATAGTGATGGTTAGTTGATTTTGATATTTAAATGTTATCTAGGGCCGATGAAGAGATTATACGTATTCTAATTGTTTTTTGAAGATATATTACATGTTTTGAGAGATTTTTGAATTAACTTATTTGAATATTTAAATATATCAAATATTTCAATTAAATTATATTTTTTGAGAAATCCTTAAGTTGTGTTTTATGTTTTTGAAAAGGAATTGGTTTCACTATGGTAAGATCAGAAACAAAATTTTGTCTCCTTCAAATATTTATTTATTAATTCCAATTGCCTTTTTTATATTGGTTGGTTTATTTATTCCATTTGACATTGTATATTGAGTTTTGAATATATACGTCTATTAAATATAAATTAAATATTGTAGACATTAATTTAATTCTAAAAGTTTTTTAAATAAAATTTTTTTTTTTAAATTAAAATTGTAGAAGACTAACAGATTAAATCTGTTTTGATATTCAAATTTCAAAATTGATATAAAAGAGGACCTTAATAGAAAGAGGTTTGGAATTTTTAAATATGCCATTACACAATTTGGAATGTTTGGTCATCTTATGGAAGAATCAAGGTCGGCCACAATGGGAGGATGTATATAGTGAAAAGTAGAGCGATTGTGATCAGTTAGTTGAAACTGCATGCATCACAATCCTGGTCCTCAGAAACTTCACCATAATACAGGAATGAACAAGTGTGTAATGAAATATATATTTATTTTAATTTATTTTCAGAAGTTATAATCATATAATTTTTTGAAATTTAATATGTAGAAGGATAATATTAAAATATTTGAATAATTATATATTTATTTTGTTTCTTTTTAATGTTTATTCTTTACGGGCCAATAGTTTGTTTTGTTCTTCTTTATCGTTATATTACTGATTTATATAATGTTGATATTATCATGGGATTGTACCGGAGCGATAAGTACGAGCATTGCTGTGTTACATTTTTCTCTCCTTCATTGCATCGAATATTTTTCTTCTGTTGTTATTAATGAATTTCATAATGTGCTACTGAAGGAAGAGACTGATGTGTTTTTTGAACCTGAAGAAGCGAGGATAAAGTTTGGGATGGAGAGAATTTTGAATGTTATTCATTTCAACATAAGACGTATAGGAAAGAATTTCGATGAGCTCTTGGTATGTTTGCAGTCTGTGGGGTATCAGAATTTGGATGTTGTTGTCCTGTCAGGGTGCTGGGGGGTACCTGATTGATAATTCCAAATTTCAGTTTATATTACAATGAGTCAAAGTTCTGTGATTTTTGATGACGAACATAAAATATCTTGATTTTTAAAGTTAGTCTGTTTAAGCAGTTATCCGGTTATCATTCTGAGGTAAGATATACTGATTGTTTATTGATTTTGATTTCTTAAATATGATTTATTCAAAAACTTTTAGAATTAAATTGATGTCTTATAAGCACTGCATATATTTAATAGACCTATCAAATCAAAACTCATTATACCATATTAAATGGAATGAAAAATTCCCAACAAATATAAATTGACAATTAAAATCAATAAATGAATAAATATTTGAGAGTTTCGTTCCAAGCATGAATCTGAACTCTTCAGACCGGCGGTGTGCAGCTCTGCCTGTGATAAAATGTTTTGTTTCTGATCTTATATTTATTAAAACTGGATAAATATTTTACTATATTGAATATTTCGAATAAATAAGTTTTGGAGAAGTTCTTGAAATTATATTGTGCATTTTTGAAAAAATTTCAAATATAAGATCAGACGCAAAATATTTTGTCACAGGTAGAGCTGCATACCGCCTGTCTGAAGGGTTCAAGTGCGCATGCTTGGAACGAAACATTCAAATATTTATTTATTTATTAATTATAATTGACAATTTATATTTGTTTTACCAAAAATCGCTTATATAAATTATTCAAGGGGAGAAAGTTGTCCAAATTCTTGAATTCGATGTAAAATATTCAAAATAAAATTTCGAAAAATTTCAATTCACTCCTGTTACTTTGGTTCAAGTCAAAACATAGAGAATTATATTTATGTTTTGAACTAAAGTCGATGGAAGTGAAGCAAGACACTATAAATTGTTACAAGTGAGGCAAAAGACCAGAGCAGTTTCAATGGACAATTGTATAATAAGTTAGATAAATAGGTATAACAATACCTCTACAAAAGGTAAACTGCCTAATATACTGAAGACCAATATCCGTCACAATCGCACTCGGACAGATATTTCGCTTTAATAATATTGTCAGAGATATTATAGTTAGGGTTCCATCCCAAGTCCTGTGGCTAACATTTCATGAAAATTTACTTCCAGTTCTGCTAGTAATTTATGTTTAGACTGTCCAACAAGGTTAGCCGTGTAGACCCGACCCTATAATAGGCCTACCCGACCGTGAGGTTTCGTAAAAGGCGAAAAGTACGGACCCCCGTGTCACTGGCCCGTGTAGTGGAGAAGTTCAACCCACTGGGGCCCTAGTTTCAACTGTGTCCAACCCTGTCTCATCACAGGGCTTACTCTACCCTATTGCAATATATCTTCGGATTTTTCTGTCCAATGGCCGAGTGCTTCATGTATGATACTACGTTACCTCGGGAGGGTGGAGGCCCTCGAGAAGTATTCGTACGACCTGGCCACCCAATTTGGCGTTGAACTCGAGAGGGTAGTGGTTGAAAGTCTGCATGCTAGTCTAAAAGGGTATTCCATCTATCTGGCTGCAGTAACTCATGATTCAGGGTTTCTCGAAAGTGCTTCAGGGTTTAGCGGGACTTGCTGGTTCGACCAGCCTCGTCCTGAAATAAGATCTATTACGAGACGTTTCTGCGGTTTTTGGATCTCGACGATACGGTCTAAGACCGTTGGGGCTTGAAGCCAAATGTGCTTTCAATTGAAAGACTTCAAAAGGATTCATGGGTCTTGACGTAAAGGTCAGATTGAAGATGGTCGTACCAGGATCAAGCAACTACTCATGGGATTTTCCTATTTTGTGAGTCTGCGCTCGGGTGGAAGTAAGAAGCACCTTAGGCGCCCGAGTATCGTCCCCAACAACTCGGGTACTAACATGCATTGCCAGTAGCGGTTGGATACTGATTCGCTGCTACCAGTCACGGTGTAGGTTTTCGAACTAATACCAAAACTGGAAGCGAGGTGGGTTCAACTCTTCAGAATGGTTCTCGCTCTGTGCGATGATAAGACGCATCAGAAAGAGCCACGCTTACATGCCAGTAACTCAAACCGGTGGAATTTACGATGTCCAACAATGTGCGTGGCCAATGCCACGCCCATGACAGTGAGCATATGCTCAACTGATAGGTAGGTCACTTGAATCACAACTGAGAAACTGTTAACGAGGTGAAGATTTATTTTTACAAAAGCTCACAAGTAATGATTAGGAATGGAAGCACCTGAATACCTTTTCTGAGTGACTGCACATCGTGGACTTCGAGAAACTCAGGCTGGTCTTAGACCGTTTTCTTGAGCAGATTGGTTTAACCGAAAGAACGTATGTACTCTCATCCATAGATCTAGTAAAAACAGTTAATTCTCAGCTGAAGAGAATGAATTGGTTCGTTCAGAATTCCTTGTGTATTTCGTATATGTGACTCTTCTGTTATTTGCCACCCTTCCGTTTGCTATTCGTTTGATGATGTAGTCGACTCATTCTCTTAGTCCTATGTTCAAGAAGATATTTCTCCAACATATGACAGAGCGATTTTTTCGGCCACATCCAGGTCAACATATCTTCGCTACTGATGGGCTGTGATCAATCGCTGTCTCAACTGTGATTGGATGCGTATTATAGCAATTGGAACCATTAAAACTCTGAGACTGCTCTTTTCACTTTATCAGAAGGAGAAGGATTGGCGATCGTAGGTGGCCCTATGTGACTCTTATAGAAATTCGCCGTTCACTCACGTTCTGGCCCTTACTGATGATACCTTTCATTTTGTCCTAGAATTTATATAGTGGACAGTACTTTCATCGATCTCAACCGTCGAAGTCTTTTCTTGGTGGAATGGTAAGTTATGCTATCAAATGCCTTGTTCGGGTCCTATGCGATCAGTGCCAAATATTTCCCTGTCTTAGGCCTCCTTCTGATCAAGGGTATATAGTGATGTTCTTCAAGAAACACCCATCTTTAAACTAAAATCGAGCTGGATTGTCGAAACGAAACTACACCTTTGGTCAATTTTAGCAAAATTGATGATATGGTAGGAGGAAACCAATTACCTACGTTCTCTAAGTAATTATCTTCCTTAGGGTTACGAATGGTTTAGAATTGTTTTTTTAAAGGCTCTTGGTATGTAACTGGAGTATGTGAGCACCGTGTGGAAGAAGAAGTCAAGTTTCTCCATTGGTATTACATCTTCTTCGGTCGTTCTGGATCTAAACCACCAAGACCTAACAACCTTTTTTTAATCTTCTCAATGTGATTATTAATTGTTTCCTTATCAACAGGTGAGAAGATGTCACTTAGTTCTCTGGCCAGATCGTAAAATGGTTTCTCAATGCTCAATGCTTCCTCAGGTATGTTCCAATGTGTTCGAGATATGTGATTAATGTGATAGTTTGGTGTTATTTTAGTTGGATTGTGTTCCGTTCAATATCTCTGCAATGATGCCTTTCCTGTCTTTTGGAAAGTTCTGCTGAACTGGCGCGTACAACTCTTCCTTCTTCAACAGAACTGATCGTTTGGTCAGCTATTTGAAGCGTTATAGCAAAACTTTCACATAATGGATGGAGTTTTCTGTTATTTTGTGATAGTTAATTTTGAAAACGGAATAAAAGTGACAGAAAACGAAGTAATCCTCATTTGATTTCACTTTCATAATGTTCTCATATAGCTAGTTGTCTGAATATCCTATCTGGATGCTCTGAGGTAGGCCTAGGTTGACCAAGTAGTTTTCGTCTCGTTTCCTACCTTTGTTCGTTCTTTACCTGATACACACACTTTACCGTCAGTGCAATAAAATGAACGTGGTGGCCAATTGCACTATAAAAGATACCAACATCTAGATAAACGATAATTGTACCTCTTTTAAAGTCAGGGGCCATTGTGTAAAGCGTAAAACTAGTAGACGAAGGCACAATGATTAAAGATACCTATACAAGTCAGCTTTCATAAACCAATTTTTTCAAAAAAAAAAAACCATAAAATTTTGTGTTCGCCAACTATCAAAGATTAAACGTTTCACAGTAGCTTGCTTCAATTATTATGGTTATTACACTCGATTTATTATTGAAATTATAGTTTCCTTGAGAACGAAGTGAATTGCTTCGACAAAATATGGATCGATTTTCTTTGGTCGAACGAATGAAAGCACTACCTAACCTCAAGTTATCGATTCGAAGCTAAAACGGGGGAAACACGACCGGGAAGCCACGGAAATTTTAATTTCAATCCTCCTCAAAAGTAATGAAGGAAAATTAAACGCAATTTCGACAGAATCAACCTGCCATTATTCACTTTTCCAGGGATTGAAGTTATTAAAGAATGTCACTTAGAACGCAAGCGTCCTGTCCTGGCGGAATTGATATCGGAAATGTTACGGTTAAAATTATGAAGCAATTTTGCGGTTCCACAGTTATTTCACCCGGCCTTGCTAAAGGTCGGCACCTACTCAAGATCAGAAACCGCCGGGTGCTTTATAGCGTCAGCACTCGCCATTAAAGATGTTTTCTTCCCTTGTTAATGGCCCCGAATAACGACATCTCCCCTTACGAATTCGCTCCAAAAAGTTTCGATGAACTTTACCCAATCCCCTAATCCTAATAGGTTGTAAGATATGACTAGGACAAACAATAGCATATTGTGTAGCTCTGTGATCTTCTGCTTTCAGTTTTATAGCTTCTGTGGTTTTTATTCTATATTACTTTCTATAGATTCCTTCATATTTTGGAGTGTTGTAAGATTTTTGATAACTGAATAAGTCTACTCAAATGTGAATTGATTTTGATTCCATTTTTTAAAATTGAATTATGTATAGGTTTCACAATATCGTTATGTTTTAATATTTCAATATTGAATATTATGTTCCTCCAAGAAATATATTCCTATAATTAATTTTGTCTTATATGTATCAATTTATAATGTTCTTCCACATGC
This sequence comes from Megalocaria dilatata, assembly GCA_034642435.1. NCBI lineage: Eukaryota > Metazoa > Arthropoda > Insecta > Coleoptera > Coccinellidae > Megalocaria > Megalocaria dilatata. The sequence goes on along the minus strand of CM067856.1, from coordinate 73,107,713 downwards.
GTACAATATCTCTTGGATATAATCGGATTTGGACTAGCCATTAATTTTATATATTTCTATGGTTGGGCATAGTATCGACAAATGGTTTGAGTTAACTCATAAAGGGTCTTTTATTAACAGTCCCCTTTTCGTTTTGTGAATAAAACATATTATTTATTTGAAAATTATTGAAATTTTTATTTCATTATAAAGTACAATGGATTCCATAAGTTATGAAACAAAACATCATTTAAATATCCACTACGAAATCGCTGGAAGAAATGAAGTCGTTGAACTTAATTTTCCATGACTCTCTCACAGAAATCAGGTTGTATACTAGCAATTACTCGTTCAATATTTATCTGTAAATCGTCTTGATTTGTTGAATGATTGCTGTAAACCAATGACTTAATGAAACCCCAAAGAAAGAAGTACAATGGATTCAAATCGTTGGAACGAGGAGGATAATTTGTCTGTCCATTTCTTGAAATAATCGAATCACCGAATTTTTATTTTCAATAATGATCAGTTAGTTTGAGTTCTTGGATTAAAACGTTTTTGTATGGATGCTAACCAAGCTCTTTTCGTAAGATTCGCCAAAAGACGTCTGGAAGATGCCTAGTTCTTGTGAACGTCGAGAAATCGATAAATGTTGGTATTCACGAACACTTTCACGTACGGCAGCATTATTCTCCGCACTTCTTGCATTTTTTGTTTCTCTGGCATTGTAACATCATGAAGTGTAAAATTTGTTTCAAACTTCTTCACTACACGTTTGATTTTTCTTTTATCCGGACGATTATAACAACCAAATATTGGAGTTGAAGCACGTCCAGTTAAAATGCCAAATCGCGATTTTTCATAATACATTTGAATTATTGTAAACGTTGTTAGAGTGCGATCCTTTCCATGATTAAATGATAGACATTGACAAATACATCTGTCAATATCACAAATAAACAGTGGCTGCCATGCGTGAGTTATTTCAATTCAAAAATGTTTCGTTCCCCATGAAACTCCCTTTACATTTCTTCTGAGTGTTTTGTTCCAGCTTCAAGATCGCATATAGAAATAGGGTATGTGATATATATTTTTAAATAAAATAGAAAAATGTTCTTTACTTGATCGAAAAAATATAACAAAATCTGAATATCAAAACAGATTTAATCTGTCAGTCTTCTACAATTTTAATTTAAAAAAAAATTTTTATTCAAAAAACTTTTAGAATTAAATTAATGTCTACATAAGCACCGCTCATATTTAATAGACGTTTATAATCAGAACTCAATATACAATGTCAAATGGAATAAATAAACCAGCAAATAGAAATAGTCATTTAAAATTAATAAATAAAAATTGGAAGGAGACAAAATTTTGTGTCTGATCTTACCATTATGAACACCAATTCCTTTTCAAAAACATGAAACACAACTTAAGGACTTCTCAAAAAATATAATTTATTTGAAACATTTAATATATTTAAATATTCAAATAAGTTTATTCAAAAATCTCTCAAAACATGCACTTTATCTTCAAAAAACAATTAGAATTTCGATAATCTCTTTATCGGCCCTAAATAATATTTAAAATATCAAAATCAACTAACAATCAGTATATCCTACCTCAAAGTGGTAACCGGATAAATGCTTAAACAGACTAACTTTAAAAATCAAGATAGTCCATGTTCGTCGCGAAATCACAGAAAACTGTAAGGTATTATAAGGTTTTCTTTAAACCATTGACATTCCATAAATTTTAAAGTTAGTCTATTTAAGCATTTATCCGGTTACCACTTTGAGGTAAGATATACTGATTGTTAGTTGATTTTGATATTTTAAATATTATTCAGGGCCGATGAAGAGATTATCGGAATTCTAATAGTTTTTTGAAGATATAGTGCATGTTTGGAGAGATCTTCGGATTAACTTATTTGAATATTTGAATATATTAAATATTTCAAATAAATTATATTTTTTGAGAAGTCCTCAAGTTGTGTTTTATGTTTTTGAAGAGGAATTGGTGTTCATAATGGTAAGATCAGACAAAAAATTTTGTCTCCTTCCAATATTTATTCGTTGGTTTTGAATGACTATTTATATTTGCTGGTTTATTTATTCCATTTGACATTTTACATTGAGTTTTGATTATATACGTCTATTAAATATGAGCGGTGCTTATGTAGATATTAATTTAATTCTAAAAGTTTTTTAATACAATTTTTTTTTAAATTAAAATTTTAGAAGACTGACAGATCAAATCTGTTTTCATATTCAAATTTTGCATATATTTTTGTTGCTTGTTCTCATTTATCATTCAAAACAGAACACTGGTGACTAGGAATGACAGTTTCAAACGCTGATCTGGAGAATGTGCTTGATTATTAAATTTACTTAGAGTATTTTTATTTTATCGAATGTGTTATTTATGATGTTTTGATGGGATATTTGTATCTAGTTATTCCTTCTTTACCTAGGTATTTTAACATTGCTGTACAGAAAATAATCATTTTTTTAATGAGAAGATTTTTTAAATGATTATTTTCCATACAATGTTCTGCAAAACCGGTTGATTTCTGGTTTTTCATAACAGACATCCTATGTTCTTTGATTTGATGTTGTAAACATCGACCATATATAGAATAGACAGGCCAACGTTGACAACATAGAATCAAAGAACATAGGATGACTATTTTGAAAAACTAGAAATCAACCGTTTTTGCAGAACATTGTATAGAAAATAATCATTTTGACATCTTTTTCATTGAAAAAATGATTATTTTCTGTATAATGCAAAAACCGGTTGATTTATAGTTTTTCAATTACATCAACATCTTTGATTCTATGTTGTAAACATCGACGATATATAGGACAGACAATCCAATGTTTACAACAAAGAATCATAGAACATAGGACGTCTATTATGAAAAACCAGAAATCAACCGGTTTTGCATAATATTGTATAGAAAATAATCAATTTTTCAATGTGAAAGATATCGCTTTGCTATGTAATGTTAACAAGGTTGAATTGATGGACTAGTTGGAGATTCTTTCAATCAAAAAAGCCATTAATAAAAAGGATAATTTAATAAATTACTAAATACTATTTGGCAACACCCCTATATTGGATGCTGTCATTTCCATGCGCCATAAAAATACACAGATGTCCTAAGTGTAATAAAAGAACCTTTTCAATTTTAAATTAAGTTCCTTTTTTCACTGCTTTGAAGATGGTCGAAAGACCGAAAAACATGTCAAGATTCTGATTAAATTGTGAAACATTAAAACTGTGTAAAATTTTGTTGAAATAAAATTGTTTTAATGTTTCACCTAGAGCCAATCGCTAACTCCATTCATTTAATTCTATTATCATCTTCAGTTATGATCCATTCTCATTTTTCCTATGAATCAATATTTTTCAAGTTTTTCTAGTCATACCATTTCGAATTCCACAAAATAACTTCCAATCATTCAAACAATATCATTATATTAACAATGAAAATGTGTGAAACATCAGAATAACCTTATTTAATAATAATTAATATGGATTTTTATTGAGTGGAGACTGATTCAATTGAATTATTCCAATTATATTGAATTGAGTTTTGGAAAAATATTGAATATCTTTATACAAGAAGTTTCAGCATTATCGAGTCGGAAACAATACAATGTATTGAGAATGAAATTATACAACATAAAAAATTCACTCAGTTCTATGTATAATGGGACATATTTTATAATGTTTGAGTGTTCATGGAATGTGATTAGTTGGAACCGGATCGCTTCAGCGCTACATAATCAAGTGTAATCAAAGCCTCAATGTCCTATTTATGCAAGAGGTGACTTGTTAATGTGTTTTCGTGCTATTAATAGTTTAGACCCTTGCGGGGCAGTTCCTGCTGCTATTGCTGAATATGCGATACATTACACAGGAGAACAAGTCGAGTATTCTGAAAAATTTCAGTACATATATAATAATGTTTTATGATAGTTAGTAGATAAGTATATCTGCCACAATTGGAGAATAAGCTGATAGGAGAAAATTGGGAGAGAAGGACTAAGCATGAGGGAGAGGCCTTCACTGATATTTGAATAATGATGACAATACTGTCATCATATTTTGTTGGACAAACAAGCAATCTCTAAGCAAATATAGGACTTTGTGAAATATTTGAAAATATTACTCATCTCTGCGCGGTTGTTCTGGGAAGTGCTATCGTTTTGTCTAAAGGTCTGTAATTTTCGAATTTTGAACCGAAAATGGTTACAAACAACTACAATAGATTGGAATAATGGATGAAAAATTCAAAGTCAGAAGTAATTATGCCTGGCCAGGCCATCCGTAAACTTTCTAGCTTTCGAACGTAACGGTTTAGATACTGAAAATTTTCAGAGAAAGTTTTGAGCCTAAATATCTCGGTTAATGTTGTTGATGGTTACAATTGGTTAAGCAGTCATTCGCATTTGAAACTTTTTCTCATTTTCCCAATGGTTCCAAAAATACTGATCCGAGCGAATTCAAATTGAAATTATGAGTAAAATAACGACAAAAAATTAATGCCGAATTTTTGTGAAGATTTTGAACCATTGAAGAAGAAATTCTAATTTCTGAATGATAAGATCTTAAGACTTGTAATTCTCATGTTACGTTTTGAGTCTGAACATAAAAGAACAAAAACGAATAGAATTGCCCTGAGACCGGATTGAGCTGGTTTCATTTGAAATTTTATACTTTGAATATTTTCCAAGAGACAAATCCATCCAACTAAGTTCAAATTTAGTATTTTTACCTAAACGGTTATTTATAATTTCACGCAGATGATAGCTATGAAAAGACGATCTAGAGGCAGATGGCAGAGATCTCAAAATTTGGTGGAAAAAGCAGAGTTCAATCGCTTGGATAGGACACTCCATAAAAACTACAAGAACATTTCTTCTTACAATTCCAACACCACATTCAAAATTCAGAGAGCAACGGCGATTACAAGATTTGTAAGGCTATAAAGGACTTGTACAAAGAAAACCTCCGATCAAACAAATAAAAGGAGAAGAGGCCAATTCTGATGTGGAGAAATCAAACTTATTTGCAACACACTTGTCACAAGTATTCACCTCAGATAATCATTACCCAGGTAATAACGATACTGATATTGAGTCATTTTTGGATTGTACTTGTCAGTTGTCTCTTCCTACGAAACCTTTCAAACCCAAAGAAGTTTTTCACGATATCAAGAAGCTAAAAAAAATAAAGCACCCGATTTTGATCTAATAACGGGATATATTTTGAAAAAACTGTCACAGAAAGCTGCAACATTACTCTATACGATATCCAACCTAATGATGAGTTGTTCTTATTTTCCCACCATCTGAAAAGATGCAGAAATAAAAACGATACCGAAACCAAATAAATCTGAACACGATGTGAGATCCTATAGGCCAATAAGTCTAATACCAATTTTGAAAAAATTGTTTGAGAAGCTTCTGTTCAAAAGATTGAAGAGGGATATCGATCTACACAAACTTCTACGAAACAATCAACTAGGATTAACAGGAAATAATTTAGCAACACATCAAATACACCAGGTAATAAACACCATCTCAACAAGCCTCAAAGAAATACAATACTGCGCTGTTGTAATTTTGGACTCATCTCAAGCTTTTGACAAAGTTTGGCATAGTGGATTACCCTTCAAATTGAAGAAGCTTCTTCCACAACGCTTCTCACTGAGGTCTTACTCATCCGGTCGATACTTTCCTGTAAAATATGGTGATGCTATATCTACCTCGATTGAAGTGAAAGCAGGGGTTCCACAGATAAGTATATTAGGTCCACTGCTCTATCTGATTTATAGAGTCGATATTCCAGTAGAAGCAGAACACTACATTGCACACTTTTACAGACGACATAGCGACATAGATATTCCATGAAAATGGAGCACCAGCTTCCAAAAATCTTCAGGAACATACCCAGGTATTCACTTGGACCAAGGCCTAACTTGGAAACAACACATTCAGGCTAAAAAGACACAAATAAACATCAAAATTAGACAAATGTATTGGCTAAAAATAGAAAATTTGCAATAACCTCTCCAAAATAAGGTATTAATCTATTAATCCTTTATATAATCAATATGGACATAGGGTATCCAATTCTGGAGATTGGAGACTTCAAATATTCAAATTATGCAGCGATTTCAATCAAAATTACTAGGTTCATTAAAATATGCAACTTGGTATGTTTCTTATTTGACAATTCATAATGATTTGAATATCTCCTTCGTTGAATAATCCGAAATCGTTCAAGAAAATACCACCAAAATCTGGAAGGATATGAAAACAGCATTATAGACCAGCTGGCAGAAAACCTGTTCAACATAAAAAGATTACAGAGGACTTGGCCGACTGACTTCAATTGAAGTACTGTAAAGAAGTATCCATAATGTTTGATAACTTCTACATGTCTTCAGTCAATACACAACATGTACTTAATACTTGTAAAAAAAAGGTTGAAAATTTTAATAGATGTTACGAAAAAATTCATGAAGATACATAACGAGAACTTTTTGAATGGTTTTCATCTGAGTTCACCAGAAACAATAGAAAGTATATGGAGTTGAATTAAGAATTGAGCATTCTAACTATATATTTTTCATTTTCATGAGTACTCCGATCTTCAGTTCAAAACTTGCAGCTATTAGGTTTATTTGGGTTTCAGATGACAGAAACCTGTGTTTTTATTCATCATACGAATTTGTGATTTTTCAAGAAGTTATTCAAAAGTAGTCTCCACAAATCCCGAAAGAGATTGTATGATTCTGCTTTTAGCACATTCGGCGAACCGTATCGTTAAGACTCACAAACTACTGAAACATAGCTACATCAATGGAGAATTCTAAAATTATAAACGATCCTATGAATGAACATATCCTTCTAGCTTAACATGCAGGCTTCCAGATGCACTCCTCGGGAGTATAAGCTTAATTATGCGGCCAAGATAACAAATACTACAGGCCCTCTGGTGGTAGCCTTGTTACAATGCCTGACCGCGAATGATGAAGATTACCAAGGAGAGTTCAACTTTCCCAGTCCTATCTTAGTGAAAGACGATTCAGAGTGAGAGATGGTAGTGAGGAACCGAACTACTTCACAATACCATCAGGAGTTACTCAGGGAAGTGTCATTGGACTGCTGCTGTACGTACTGTACACCACTGACCTGCCTACAAGTCCTCATAACCTATTATTAGGAGTACAAATAAGTTTCCGCCGTTTAATTGTAGATGGCGCGGCACGGAGTTTCGGTTAGCTTTCGCAGATGATAACCGGCTTAAAAAATAGTTTGGATATTCAAGAACAATATAACCTATTAATATCATTGATTTTATATTGGTAAAATATAATTTTCATAAGTTGAAAATGTCAAAATTTGAGCCAAGTAAGCGTCATTTGCGGGAAATATTAGTTTACTCCTTTAATTTAAAGAAATCTGCTGCTGAGGCGCATCAATTGCTCGTAGGAGCATATGGTGAGGGTGCTTTGAGTGAGGGAACGTGTCGAGAGTGGTTTCAAAAGTTTAAAAACGATGATTTCGACGTAGAAGACAAAGATCGCAGTGAAAGGCCAAAAATTCACGAGGATGCAGAATTGGAGGAATTATTGAAGGAAGATTCATCTCAAACACAAAAAGAACTTGCTCCATAAGAAGTCACTCAGCAAGCAGTCTCACATCGTTTTCTATAATAAATATTTAATTTGTGTTAAAGAACGGCGGAAACTTATTTGTACTCCTAATAGGAACCATACAGGCATTCTAGCAATTGACGAATATCGACAAAATTTCACCAATAAATTACGAAAACATTTGAATGAAATCCAAAAATGGCTCCACATGTGGAGAATCCAAATAAATGAGACCAAATATGAGCAAGTGAAATTCACCTTACGGAGATGTCAGTGTCCACCTTTATATGTGAATAATGTACAGAGGCCTCAAATATAAAATACTTGGGCATACATTTAAATAGCAAACATACACATAATTGAGAAAAGGAATCAAATAGACTTAAAAACACGTGAACTAAATTGGCTTATAGGTAGGAAATCTGAATTGGCATTGAAAAACAAGATATTCATCTATGAAACAGTGATAAAACCTATATGGGTATATGGTATCGAGGTCTGTAGATGTACAAGCAAGTCAAATTTATCAATAATTCAGAGAAGCCAATCAAAAATACTTCGAATGATAGCAAATGCTCCATGTTACGTCACTAATCAAACCCTAAGCGAAGATTTAAGAATCCTTAATGTGAAGGATGTAATAAAAAAAAATTGTATATCGTCAGGCGCAACGCCAAATAAAAACCAAAGTCGTCCATTGTTGAAGAACTATGTGATGTGTGTGATGGGAGAGAAGAAAATTTATCTGCTGGAAATTCATCAACGGTATTTGTTATTGGTTGAATCACAATTTTGAGCGTCAATACTGGCGTATTTCAGACCAAAACACCTTGCAGCAATTAAACATAAACAGGAAAATTTGGCTGGCTAATTGTAAAGGTTTACATGTAGCAATCGGCACGAAAAGACTCCGCAAAGAGAACCCTTTCGTCTCTCATCAAGATAATACACGGTCGCATATTTGACGTCTTGTTTTAGATTCCAATTATCATTGGGACCATATCCATTATATTCATGAATCAAACCTCTAATATTCTGCCAGACCAATGAAATATAAGAAGATTTGGACGACTTCATATTTTCCTGATGATAAGTTGTGTTTTAGTAAGGCTTTATTGCGCTGGAAAATGAACAGTTAACTTTTTTTTAGTTGAAATTTGATGTTGTTTTTCCATAATGAAAAGCACTGACATGTAGTCAGAATCTTATAGGTGCTCTTTCAAAAAACCACCTGCCTTGAAAATTTCAAATCTGTGAATTATTTCTTTAAGAAGCTGAATAAAAATGGTGTGAAGCACTGACGTAAAGTCAGGACTTGGCACGTCTTCTTGTTGTTATTCTTATTCTGAATGCTGAATTTAAACTCGGACGTAGGATTATTGCTATGGTTCCTGTATAGTTCATCCCGACTCTACTCACAAATTTCTTTTTAAAATTTTTGAAAGATTTCGTTAAATTCGGTCTATCACGAACCTCACAAAATTTTTGCGTGAATATACTTTCCATTTTTCTAATTCCTATTACCAAATTTCAGGTTGATTGGATCAGTTTTTTCGAGAATTTCTGGAAGAATAATAAAAAAAATAAAAGTAAATCTCTGCGGTACCACTCGGCTGATTTCAACCATTAACTAAATCAGGCCTCAAACCCACACTGATATTTCAAGTCTCTTTTCTATTTAAAGTTTGAGTGTTTATAATCTGATCGGCCGGCATTTAAGCAAAACGATAGCATGGTGTTTCCTAGAACAAGCCCGCAAAAAAGAGAGCGGATAAATATGTACTATTCCAACACGAGTAACTGATGTTTCAGTGGAGATTTTTCGTTTTCATCCACTTTGAAAGAAGTTCTCGCTACTTCAACAAAATATATAATAAAATCCAATAAAAAAAATTATTAACCAAAATCCTATAAATTAAATATTTTGAATAGACAAAATTTTGTTTCTGCTGATCAATCCTATGAAAACCAATATCTTTTAAGAATATCCAACATAATCTTAAGAATTTCATCACAAAACTATCTTACTTAGACTATTCAATATTATTGGTACTTTATATAAAAACTCAAGATATGTAAAACATTACTGAAAAACAAGTTTTAAGATCAACTTTGCTTCTTCAGTATTCAAATATTCATATTAAAAAACTATAACATCAATTAACAACAAATATTCACTTACCCTTCAGTCTTCTAGAAAAAGTTCTACCGAAATGAAACTTTTAAGTGTGCTGAGGAATGGTTCACTACACACAAAAATATATCTGTGGTTTACCCTTGATCTAGAAGATTGAAAGACAATTTAACGGCGTCTGCTATAGCACAAGACTATCTGTATAAAGAATGTTAAGGAAACCAAATAATTATATATTATGAATAAAATAACATAAATAGAGGTTAATTCTTGATAGAAGGTATATAAAATCATTTAAATATTTTAAAAATTTTAAAATTAGCCTTCTACATATTTAATTCCAAAAGATTATATTTAATGATTATAACTTCTGAAAATAAATTAAAATAATGTCGTATAAGTAACTATCAAATAATATTGAATAGTCTAAGTAAGATAGTTTTGTGATGATATTCTTAAGATTATGTTGGATATTCTTGAAAGATATTGGTTTTCATAGGATTGATCAGCAGAAACAAAATTTTGTCTATTCAAAATTTTTAATTTATAGGATTTTGGTTATTTATTGAATTTTGTTATACCATTCGGATGTCTTATAATGAATGTTTATTTTATATGTCATGATATAAGTGGTACTTATACGACATTATTTTAATTTATTTTCAGAAGTTATAATCATTAAATATAATCTTTTGGAATTAAATATGTAGAAGGCTAATTTTAAAATTTTTTTAAAATATTTAAATAAGAAATAATAAAGCATCTTTCCACAATTTATAAATTAATGAAAACTGTTCCGCCAACACTGTGGCGTCTTCAGTTTTACATTTTGAACAAACTCAAAAAATATCTTCACTTCTTACATTGCTATTTAAATTAAAAAAACAATTTTCGAAAATATAGATAAGAAAACATATTTGCAAAAAACAGATACAAATAACAATTATGTTTAAGGAATACAGATAAGGAAAATTATACGAAAAAGGGATACATTTAATCATGAAATATATTAAAGCCACTTTTGGGAAATGCTAAGTTAAAATTGGGCGACATCCAGTTGGTCGTTGAGAAGAATTTTAAGGTTCTTGTACTTACTAATTTTTACTACTCTCAAAAGTGTCAGTCTAGTACTTAATTTTCTTATGGTAAATTTCACACTTATTGTTGAGATTATGTCCAAATTCTTTCATATTACTGGCATATATTGAGTGCGAGATGTTTGAAGTATAACTCCTCTGGTGTTCATGAATTATTTCATGAAAGAATATACCTGTTTGTAAAATATACACCTACGAGCAATCATTGCAAGTGAACTTATAAAATGCAGATTTATTTTTTCATTTGTTTCATCTGTGTTATTTTTTATATGACTTCCCAAATTATTAATTCTCCCAAAACAAGTGTCAGGTATTATATTTCAAAATGAAACAATGACATTCGACTCAAATGTAGCTTTTCGATCGGGTAATTGTTTGGAAATTCATTCAAAAAATAACAAAGATTAAATAAAATGATTTCCCTATCAAGCGGCATATTTGTCAACCAGATAGGTTCTTGAAGCGAAGAATTCATGAACACCAGAGAAATTATACGTCTGTCAACTCAAACATATTATAATTTCAACAATAACTATGTAATTATCCATAATTGAATTAAAGGTACCAGACTAATACTATTGCAAGCAGTAGAAATTAATAGGTGAAATAAATAATATAATAGTTTAAAAGAACACCCTTTTATAGAGAATCCAACTAAAAAGTAGAAAATAAATTTTAACAATTTTGAATTAAAAAAAGTGTAAATAAGTAATAAATTTATATTATTGTGAAAAAAGCGTGAAGTGCATAGTGTCAATAGTTATAAATATTTTATTGACAGACATGAGTAGGATTATCATTTTGGTAATATCTTAAAATGCACCTCACGCTTGTTTTACAATAATATACATTTATTTCTTATTTACACTATTCTTAATTCAAACTTATTGAAATTTGTTTTCTACTTTTTAGTTGGATTCTCTATAGAAGTGAGTTTTTTTAAGTTATTATTTATTTTTCATTTTTTAGTTTAATTTATTATCTATAAACTGTCTTCAATATGTACAGATGTATAAACAATTGCATCTCGATGTAGAATACATATTCAAAGATTTCGATGTTGCCAACATAAACAGCGAGATATAGTGGTACAACTTTAATAACAAACAAGTCTTATCGATTATCTCCACGCAATCGAACAATTTCATTTAATGCTTCACTGTTGCATGGAGTTATTCCTGTTAATTTTGAGCAATCAAGTTCTTCAATTCGAATACCGTCCAAGAATCTTCCACGACTAAGTGCTACATAGGCTTCACGAGCAGCAAACAATCGTGAGCCTAAATAAAGGACTGCATGATCAACTGTACAACTTTGCATCTTGTGTGACGGTCGATGCCCAACTCAGGATTAATGGCAACATCCGTCTCTCAACAGTTCCATAGCTGTACTACGCGCATGCGTAGTTCGCGCACTAGCCCTATTTCTCTTAACCCCATGCAAAGGTTCCGGAAAGAAATTGATGAATCCTGGCGAATCTAATCGGGATAATCGAATTATTGCATTGTCATCGGCCTTTGACAGGTGTGCAAAATTTTAAGTCAATCTGATCGTTCAAAATAGGGCAAAATCGAGCCCAAAAGAGTTGGTTACAAACAAGCAAACAAGCAAGCAAGCAAACATACAAGTGAAGCTAATAAAAGCTTGTTTAACACCTTGAAATTCTTTTCAATTACCAAACTGTTAACTACTGGGACGTTTGAAGCTAGCGATTGGTCACAAATGACCAAAATTGACCTACAGAAGAGGTTTTGTGTTCCATCAAGACAACGAGAGGCCAAACTCTTCTGTAGTAACTCGCCAGAAACTCCGGTAGGTTGGTTGGGAAGTTTCAATGCATCCATCATATAGTCTGGATCCGGCACCAAGCGACTACCATCTTCTTCTCGCATTGCAAAACTTTCTGAATGATTTGAAATTGGCATCAACAGAAGATTTGGAGAATCGAATACTAGAGTTTTATGAAGCATTATGCATTATGAATTTTTTATGAAGCATTATGAAGCTACCTTCGAAATTACAACAAATTATAGAAGAAAACAGTGCATGGTTGACCCAATTGGGATAATCCGAAAGATGTTGAATAAAGTCTTGAAGTTCACGCAAAAATCATGGATTTATTTCCCAACCGATTATTTTGGATTGAATGCACAACGTAACTTCTATACCATTAGACGATCAAAACTACATAGTAGTTGGGGTATGGACATCTATCCATAGCTTCTGATTGGTAATGGAAACATCATATTATGTGCTGGTTACTCTTTGTCCCCACGTCTCCTAACAGTTAATTTTTAACCAAACAATGAAATGATGTTCGAACATTTCAGAGAAATCTTTAGCGCCAGGATGTCCACCCGCACCGTGAACGAATCTCCGTTTACGAGTCGAGCAATGGAACCACTAGGCTGTAGTCTTACCAGTTTTCAAAATTTTCAAATTTGCCATATAAAATTAAGGGAGAAAAAAGAAATTGGTAGCAAACTTCGTACGAATTTTCAGAGTGCTTTTCTTGATATTCAAAAATCGGTAACTTTATATTAATATTTTCAGCTAAATCAATAACTGAAATGAAAAATTGTACCTAAACAAATTGGCGAAAGAAATAAATGAAGGACAAAGTACTTTAGGCAGATTGTGACTCATATCTCGTTACCTCCAAAGAACATTATTTTTCAATTTCCACCTCACATAATTATTGACATTTTTTCTGTGCTATATGATTGGCAATTCAAGGTTTTTTATTAACAAATTTCAGAATTTGTTCTCACTTGAGGAAGCTAAGTGGCACTATATATATTCCTTCTGTTTTTGGTATTAAGTAATAGGGGCGCACTCGCCCCTATTTCTTGCAATAAAAATTGCAGTCAAATAAGCTTGACTGTGCTCGCTCTACAAATTCAACTTACCTTTATTTATGTTAAGTGATTGATCCCCTTATTTCTTTTCTTTTGTAATAACGATATATTTACAGTTATGAGTGGTTATGATAATAATAACAACAATAATAATGTTTATTTTTGAAATAACTAACATACAATATGTTGCAATTTACAAGTAGAATTCCTCACAAACAAACATGACTTCCCTACTAAAACCGAAGTTGCGCGTAGTTATTTACTTGCTGCTTAGGTATTTCCTTCGTATAATTTATGTGTATACTAGTTAAATATAAAAAGTACAAAATATGAAATAAGAAATTAGAAGAAAAGTGATACTATACATCAAATGTAACATAATCAATAGGCGGATCAATCAACTTGACGCGTACACAAATCCCTGAATGGCCATTCATTCAGCAAGGGACAACAAACAACATAGTATGGTGCTGGATTTTATTCAGCATTATTCGACACTATGAGTGTGGACAGCTCAGCGGGAGAACATCGGGCTCGTGACCGGGAGGACCGGGTACGAATCCTGTTCAGGTGGAAAGGAAATTTTCTAGTTGGACGCGTGTCTGCCACCATTTCAATGTTTGGTCAAAAATTAACAGTGCTGTGATCTAAAGTGGTGCAAGATCGCAGTAACAAAGCATACCCAGAATACAACTGAACTCCTAACTCGCACAAGCTGAAAAAGCTTGTGACAGAAGATCTAGGAGTATCAGGATAGTCAGGATAATTGTAAACAATATTTCTACCCAAATTAAGCAGATACATTCAGAAAATTTTCTCCAAGAGGTTTATATTGTTTATTTGAAGTATATAGATCTAATATTTCATAGGTAAGTAGTTGAAAATTTTATACTTAAGATATCCATATGTGCGCTACCCAATATTTTTTTCGCTATAGAAACCTGCACGTTTCCTTTAGAAGTGTTCCTGGTATAATAACCATGTTCCAAATTTCGGAGAGAACTTTGATTCCTGTATATGAATAATATAATGCTGTACATCTAAAGTTGTCGTATATAAAGTACCCGCGATTCCCCAAAAACAAAATCCGAAGGATAATCTTTCTTTCTATGGTACATAATTCTGAGTATTTTTCTTTGTAGTATTTCAAATTTTTTCAGATGTGTAACAAGTAAGCCACCCCAACTGAGTATGACATATTGCAGTCGAGATTGTCCCAAGAGGGAACAGATCTTAAATATTTGAATTTATACAACATGTACCTGAGCATTTCCGAAACTTTGTTGACATGTGCATCCTACCTCAGATGGGAATCTATCGTAACACACAGATGTTTAATGTGACTTGCTGTGATGATCTTAACTGTTTTTCCATATTTGTTCAATATCAATTATAACTTGGCAATCGGTTTCTATAATTTGCGAATGGTACAAAAAGTGTTTTATTGAATATGATTGCCAATGGTTTGTGATCAAACGAGTCCTTGATCACATGAATTTGATTTTCCACCTTTATCTTCAGGCTTTCCCAGTCCTCTGCTGTGAAAAGTAGGGCAGTATCGTCTGCAAAGCTAAAAATTCACCCCAAGGTAAGCAGACTGTTTCTACATAAAGAATGAGATGGGCCTATAACTATCTATCATTTCAGGATTTCCTTTTTTCAGTATAGGCGTAACCATAGACTTCTTGAATGCACTCGGACACTGGCATGTTCGAAATATTTTGTTCATCAGGGCAGTTAGTAGGAAGTAATTTCTCTTGATGTTTCTTCAAGATATTCAGCGCTGATGCCGTCAAATCCAGATGAATTTCCACATCTTAGAGAGTTGATTATATCGGAGATCTGCTTCTCTTCAACTGCGCTAAAAAAACTCCCGTTGAGGGCTTGTTGGGGGCTTGCAGTAGGGGGCCCGATTATATTTTCCGCGTTAATTTTTCCTATACTTGCAAAAAATGTATTGAAAAGGTTTGCTTTCCTATCATTTTCATTGGTTTTGGTTCCATTCCTCCAAGAAATCTCCCCTATTGAGATATCCCTCTCAGTGGCTTGAATCTTATTCACAATTTTCCAAAGTTGTTCCTTTTACTTCTTTGAACCTCATCCTGTTAGTCTATGCGTTTTGCCAGCCTTATTAGTCTTGTCTTATGGGCTCTGTAATTGAGGTAAGTTATTTTCTTCCATTACGCTCTCTGCATTCACTATATAATGAGTTTTCATGGTTAATAGATATAACTAGCCCACTGGTCATCTATTTCTTCATCTTGTGCTCAGCCCTTCTTAATTTTACCGACGTTGTGTTCTGTTCTACCATAGCACTGATTGTTTCGGTCAAGCAGTCTGCCTGTTCATCCGTATCCTCTAAGTTGCAGTATAAAGACCAATCATAATCTCTAATGGTTCGTCTAGGACATGACAATCCGCAGAAATCTATGTTATATACAAATTTCATCAAGAATGCCATGCTCATTATCCAAAGTTAATATGAATCGTAGTTTTTCAAAATTATTCATTCGATCATCCCTCGTTGTCTCTAGCAATCGGCTTAATAAAATAGAAGCCCTACCAACAAAATTATTATTACAAGCAACCTCCATTGCTTGAATATACCTTGTTACATTTTCATGTCGAAGCCCGACATAAACGTAGAATTGCTACATGTATCACAACACTCCTTAATACATCCCTGGAGAGAGCTAGCAAGGTACATGTTCATTTCTGGGGATTGTAACCATAACCAGATACAATACAGTTACAGTAACAGACAAATTCGAATGTTGCCTCACACTCAGACCAGAGAAATATTGTTCACCCTCGGGATTGAAAATGCCAGCTAACGTTAACATTCCCATTTCTTCACACCTATATAATAGTTGTGGTTGCAATGGGCGGTGGCAGGTAGAACCATCGACCTACACATTTTGCTGGCAATTATATGTACAAACAAAAGTTTATTCAAATTTGCTTTGGCAGGTACAGGCGAATATTTAACTCTCTACATATTCATGGAATGAAAGGTCGTTTTCTAGCGTTCCACGTTAGTTCCGCTCAGAAAGAGGATGGAAATAATGAACGGTAATGAAATTATATTTCATAGGCACTGCCCACGCATCAGAAGCACTTCGTTAATTCTTGGTAGAATAGATTTCATTAATTAGATAGGACTTCACTCATTTGTGTAAAGACGATTGGGAATAATTTCCGGCATATGTCCACCACGACAGCTCTGAGGAACCGCTTTTTCGAGTAATTCAGGCCTTATTTCATAAATAACACGAGTTGCGTCTATTGTTTCTGGTTTATCAGCATAAACCAATGTGAAGTGAATTATTTTTTTTTGTAATATTTTTGCTAGCCAGGTGCTAAATAAAGTTGATATTATTATTATTATTATTATTATTATTATAAACCAATGACTTGGCATAACCCCAAAGAAAATAATCCAGTGGAGTTATGACGCATGATCTTGGAGGCCAATTAATTGGATAATTTCTCGAAATAATGTTACCGCCAAATATTTCTTTCAATAAATCAATTGTTACGGTAGCAGCATGAGGTGTAGCACCATCTTGTTGGAACCAAAACACTTCTGGGTCGATACCACTCAAATTTTGAAACAAACAATTATTAATCATCGATCTGTAACGAGCACCATTCACTGTAACATTATCTCCAGCATCGTTTTTAAAGAAATATGAACCGATGACGCCTCCAGTGTGCGAATCACACCATACAGTGCATTTTCAGGATGCAATTGAACCTGCAGAACTTGAGAATTTGTTTTCACTCCATATACGGCAATTTTGCTTGTTTACATAGCCGTTCAACCAGAAATGAGCTTCATCACTAAACACAATTTTACAATAAAAGTGGATCAACTTCAAGCTGTTTTAGGTCCCAATCAGCAAACAAACGACGCTTATTATGGTCAATTGGCTTTATTTCTTGAATCAGTTGGATCTTGTATGGATGTAGACCAAGATCTTCATGCAAAATTTTTCATAACATTCAGTTTTGATATCTATATTTATCGCTATATTTATTATCTTTGAACTTTGCGCTATTATTATTTCTATTAACTCTAAAACTAGGAGAGATCGAGGCAAATGTAAAATAAAGAATTAGTTTCGAAAATCATTTTATGAATATGTTCACATCGAATTGAATTCATTCAACTTTTAGTGTACAGTTTTTTCACAATTTTGGAGTCTATTTAGAACACATTTTCATTATAAATAAAGACATCGTTTGTAAAACAATCATTCATCGAACATCTTTATTTATTTTTGATTCTTCTGTGAAAACCTATAAATGCAAGAATACAAACTGTATATTATGTACCATGAGTATATCAGTGTAAACGAAACGTTCGTCAGTATGTCACTACGCAGTAAGTTTTCTAAAATGTAATTTTCCTTGCTTGTGGAGCTATTCGACTTCACGGAATTTTGCATAAAAATCGAAACTATTACTTTGTTTTCAGTAATTTTTTGTATTAACCTATCTTCTGTGGATTAAGTATATTGGGTTGTAATCGGAAAGTAAACCTTCATATCTATTGAAATATTTTTTGATACCTTTTCAATTGGAATTTGTGTTGAATAATTGTACATGTTGGGGGGATTTTCGCGAGGTCAGTTGAATTTAAGTGTAATTATACTCATCCAATTCTTCACAGAGAGACTTCCATTGAAGAAGTAATTTGATCTCAGGAAATTTTCCAATTTTCCATTATATTGAACAATATTTTAAATATCGTATAGGTGTATACTGTTAACTTTTATAAATTTTAAATTCAAAAAAGTGTTTTTTCAAACACATTTTAGAATTAACTCAAATAAGTGTCTTAGAAACACAGTTTCAATTAAGTATACATATAGGCTTAACACTCATTACTCAGTACTAAAAGGAATAAAATAATTGCAAGAAATATAAATTAATGATTAGAAATGCTAAATAAACACTTAAAGGATACAAAATTTTGTTTCGTATCTTGTATTATGAAAACCAAATCTCTTTCCGAAAATGCAAAATATAATTTTAAGAACTTCTTCAAAGATCAATTAGACCAGCCAAATGTCTTTCTCTACAAATACCAGAATATAGAGAACTTTAAAAATTCTCTGTGTATTCTATATTCGTCACAGAAACTACACAAAGCTTGCGAGGTATATTATGGACTCAGTTAAATCCTAATGATAACATCCTGAAGGGATAATATTACTGATGCAAATGCGTGGGGCACACCTCAATTATTTTTTAGTTCTGTTTTTTGTGCTTTTATAAATATTTTCACATCAGTGAGTGATGCATTCTCGCAAAAAAAGGTTCGCCTTTAAAAATATAGTAAATTTGCCTAATATGGCCAGTGAGTGGTGCTTTCTCCACAAAATAAGATTCACCTTTAAAAATATAGTCAAGTCGCCTAATATGGCTAAAGGGCTAAATAAAGCTTAACCAGAACACAACTGAACTCCTTACTCATATATGATATATAAAGCTTCTGAGGAATTTTCATAGTATACATAGCAGTACCAGTATAGGTTTAAAAGTAAATAGCAAAGTAACTTGATTAGTAACTCGGACGTCCATTGACTGAATTATTTTACCCAATATACAAAAAACTACAAAGAAAATTATAAGGATAAAAATTACTCAATGAAATACAGAATAGTTATGAAAGACCGAAAAATGTTGGAATATATAATTCAATAATTCTTCAACACGTTCTTTGTCCAGGTTTATAATAATAAAATCAATAATATAATTCTAGAAAATAATAACTATCCTACCAAGTTCATGAACAGAATTATTAACAAGAAAGAAACTTCGCAAAGCCAACAACTAGAGGAAAAGGAAGCCCAAAAATATTAATTGACATAGAAAATTGTGCAGAAAGAATTAAAAAAATATTCACCAAAATAAACATAAACGTAGCATTTACATCTGACAACACAGTTAATCAACTTTTCACGAAAACTAAAAGTGCAACTTCGAATGAATTCATTAGTGATACCATGTATAAAATATTCTGCAATCAACATACATTGGACAAACTAGTCGGTATCTAAAGGACAGGATCTCTGAACACAAAAAAGTCTCCTTGAATATCCTTGATCCACTGAAAAACAAAAAAGAAAATACCATTGCTTTAGTAGAACATGTGAAAAACACCCATCATTCCTTCAATTTCGATCCGGGATCTATCAAAACTTCAGGCAAACAAAAAATTATAAAAAACGTTTAATGCATGAGATGATATCTGTCAAACAAGATCCAAACTCAATTAATAAGAGAACCTATATTGCAAGTCTAAATACGGAATATTGTTATTTGATAGAAAATATAGGACATAACTAAAAATGAATAAAAAAAAACTCAACTCAAAAGGATTTTCTAAGTGTAGTTCATGTTATTTATTTCAGAGCCCTGATGAAGTTTCCGTAATAAAATCGAAACTAGTTGGCCTTTCTCTTAAAGAGTTGATATTATTATAATTTGGACCTAGAACCTGTTAAAGAATTATTGTATTGTTGTATACATATATCTTATCTTAATTAATTATAGTTGGAATATATAATGAAACAGGAAAAATGTCTAATCTAAATAAGATATTACCTTGATTTTAAATTCTTTGTGCAAATTTAAATAATAGATAAAGTTGTTGGAAAATAACCTGGAACAGAAACAATATAACTAGCACGAAATCTGTTTTGATATTCAAAGTTTGTAAGAATCATCCTTTTAAGTAAAAAACCGTTTCTAATTTTTCATGTTTCAGATTATCCTATTTGGGTCAAATCTGCACTGTTTTGTTCTATAATTTGTTATGATTTTAAAGGTAGCTTCATAATGACCCACTCATAGAAATCTTGGTCCTTATTTCCGAAAAACTTTGGTTACTATTCTCTGACGAACATCTAGAGGAGTGGATTGCAAAATATAAGAGAAAATATTATACGAAGACTCTATTACTGTTTATATATAAACGGTAGATAATTCCTACTTCTCAATTCGTTGAGAAACTCGACTTGATGGACTTATCCCATCACAGCCTAAAATACATATAATACAAGTTCAGAGAGTTGAATTATTTTACCCAAATTGAGGGAGTTGGTTCGTGACCAGATGTGGAATGTACTCCGGCTCGTAGGGACCATGTAAATAATTGTCACCAAAGGTACATATAGTATAAGTGTACAATTTTGAGATTTAGAATTGTTGACCCAGATTGAGGTGGATACAATATCTAGATCCTGGAATAGTTCTTCTTTGAGTTTTTTCTATTGTTGTTCACGACACAGCCTTCAATTTTATTGGTTTCACTTTTGAGTTCACTTTTCACAACTTAATATCTAATTAAAAATGAATAATATAGATAATACATTCACTTCCAGGCCTTTAGTGCGTTATGGGTAACTGAGAGAGATAGTTCCTTGGAAGTTTAAAGTGCAAAATGCGAATATAAAATATTTCAAGCGTAAAGATAAAGATGTTTCACAAGTTACGAGAGCTTATTTCAAGAGAATGTCCGTGGAATCAGAACTTGCCTTCAACTGAACTTTCTTAACTAACTGTTTATGCGGGGTGAGTATCGCATGACCTGTCTGGTCTAGGGAATGTGTTCATCTCTTCATTTCTGCTAACTAGCGAATGAGAGAGTGGGTTTTGATCCGAAAAGGTAGCCCAGGTAATTCTGATACGACAATCGTCTTGAAACGGCTAAAACGGTTCTAATGGGTTTCTAGGAATAATCTAAGGTAGAAATATCTTCGTTCCCCAATTGGTGTTCAGACGCGTTTAGGTTTCTAGGAATTAAATGATTTATATTTGAAAGGCCTAAATTGTTGAACTCTGGTTTCATAATTGTTACGTACCTGCAAGGTGAATTAAAAATTCTTTGTTCAAAGTAAATTTGAACACAAATTAAAATTGGTCTGACTGGCGTTTTCCGGGAGAACTCATACTTCTATAAATATCCGGCTGGACGTACTGTTTTATGTGAGCCACTCGGTATAAGATCGTAGTTTCGTACTTGCAATCTGATTACTCCAATGTTATATCGATAATACTCCTGAAGGGATATTCTGAAAATTTTTCATTAAAAGTATGGATTAATTAAAAATGTCCGTTTAGGTTGGATTCGAGGATTATTGTTGGAAACATAAGAATGAGGGGATATTCAGTGATTCCTTCTGGATTGGTTGAAGCTATCCTGCCTGTTTCCATCAAATTAAGAAAGAAGTATTAAAAACGTCATCAGGTCCCCAATTTTGAGATAAATTAATCATGGTTTCGAAGTACATGCACTTATTTATTCATGAAATTAGGAAGAAGGGCCCGGTGGAATTAATCTTGCTGCCGTACTGCACGGCTTAAATAATTTATAATTACTTCAAAACAAGCGACCTGGATACCATTCTCTCAAGAATATTACAGCTTATCCTGAAATGTTTCATTTTTGTGCACTAGTACTGGTGTGTTATCGTTTCCTCTCAACGTTTAAGTGAAGTTCTTACTGAAATGTTTTCAAACGATTAAATTCGACAAAGACAATTATCGTGGACTTTCACTAAAAATTTTCATCTAAAATTTCGTCGATAGTTGCTGATACGCTGTTATCTACAGACATTTTGAATAAAACATTTGTACTCGACACTAAACAATAATTTAGGAAATTTGAATATCAAAACAAATTGAAATATGTTTATCTTCTACAATTTTAATTTCCAAAAGAATTTTTTATTCAAAAACTTTTAGAATTAAATTAATGTCTAAAACAAGCACCGCTTACATTTAATAGACGTATATAATCAAAACTCAATATACAATGTCAAATGAAATAAATAACCCAGCAGATATACGAAAGTAATTAAAATTAATAAATAAATATTCAAACGAGACAAAATTTTGTTTCTGGTTTTATCTTAAGAAATACTACTTGCCTTATAAAAACATGAACACACTTGAAGGACTTCCCAAAGAATATAATTTATTTGAAATATTTAATACATTTAAATATTCGAACAAATTATTTCAAAAAACTCTAAAAAATGTGCACTATATTTTCAAAAAACAAATATAATTCTAGATAATCCCTTCATCAGCCGTTTTTAATAATCCAAATATCAAAATCAAAAACATAACCTACATCACTCACGTGTTAAAAGACTTAAGCTTCGAACTACAGATCAACTATATATTCAAGATTGATCTATGTTCTAACAAAATCAAAGAACATAGATCAATCTTGAATATATAGTTGATCTGTAGTTCGAAGCTTAAGTCTTTTAACACGTGAGTGATGTAGGTTATGTTTTTGATTTTGATATTTGGATTATTAAAAACGGCTGATGAAGGGATTATCTAGAATTATATTTGTTTTTTGAAAATATAGTGCACATTTTTTAGAGTTTTTTGAAATAATTTGTTCGAATATTTAAATGTATTAAATATTTCAAATAAATTATATTCTTTGGGAAGTCCTTCAAGTGTGTTCATGTTTTTATAAGGCAAGTAGTATTTCTTAAGATAAAACCAGAAACAAAATTTTGTCTCGTTTGAATATTTATTTATTAATTTTAATTACTTTCGTATATCTGCTGGGTTATTTATTTCATTTGACATTGTATATTGAGTTTTGATTATATACGTCTATTAAATGTAAGCGGTGCTTGTTTTAGACATTAATTTAATTCTAAAAGTTTTTGAATAAAAAATTCTTTTGGAAATTAAAATTGTAGAAGATAAACATATTTCAATTTGTTTTGATATTCAAATTTTGTTATATTTCTTCTATCAAGTAAAAAGCCTTTCTATTTTATTTTATTTAATAATTTAGGAGCTTAATATTATTTTATCATGTAGTTTATTAATGAAAGTGTTTAATTACCAATAAGCGGTCGTAGTGACCTCATTAATGTTCGAGATAATTAATCATATTATATTTATATATACGAGTTGATTACAAAATATGCCTATCTAAATCCTACATCGGAGTTGCCGCACGGCTTCAAACGGGTTCGTTATGTATAACAGAATCACTCTTGTTTGGATACCGAGCCACTCAAACTATTTGGGTAACGAAGGGGAAGATCGGCTAGCGTTTGCTGGAGCCACACTGCCTCTTGTAGGCCCGGAACAATTCCTGGGAATACCACATGACGTGGTTAAGAGGATGATAACAGGCAGAATGAATTCAAGACTAAAGTCTTTCTGGCTGAGCTATCTTGGCCTGAAACATTCGAAGGCGATCCTTGGAACAGCTTCGAACCAAAAGATGGCGGACCTAACGCTAGGTCTGGGTAGGGCCAAAGTCAAGACACTTGTCGGAACTGGGACAGGTCTCTGCAGGCTGCAAGCCTATTCGCACAAAATCAGTCTGGCTAAAGATGATGAATGCTGGTATTGTTTTGAGGACGCTGAAACAGTGATGTACGTCGTCTCAGAGGGCCCAGTAGTAAGTCGCATCAGATTCGAGATCTTTTATAGCCCACTGCGAACTGAAAAATTCACCCCCGTACAAGATTATCGGTTTCATCCAAAAACTGGATTTCGTCGGGGAAATATAAATTAGGGGTGCACCATAGACGCCCTACACTATAAGTAATAATAATAATAACCTAATTCCTAATAAAATTATTGATTGAAAGATATTTAATTTACAAAATAGGAGTAACAAATTAGAGAAATTATTCAAACTTCTATGTTCCTTTCAATAAATTGTATTTATCGAAATAAGTTCAAGGAATAACTATGCCTTAATATCAAAGAATTCGAAAATATTAAAAAATTTTTGAATATTTTTTCAAGATATCATCTCATCTTCACGCGAATTGAAAACCGCAAAGAACTTTCCAGGTAAATTGGATGAGACACAAAGAAATAATTTCTTTATGCTTCTTCGTTAAAACGAGTGAAAAAGTGGCCAATAGTTTCTCAAAATCAGATATCAATGTCTCATTGAACTGCAAGAAATATTGTCTTTATAAATCAGACCGAAAAATCAAATTCCAAATAAACATAAACCAGGAGTGTTTATGAGTTGATATTTTCAACATAAAATGGCAAATATAAGCTATATAACAAATTCGAGCAATTGTGTCTATTCTGAACATTTTCTAGTATGATCATAGGTCCGATTCATTTTCGTTCAAAAGATAGTAAGACTTGAGAAAATTATGTTTTGTTGTTTAAGTCAGAACTACGTTTATACTCTGAACATTGAATCATTCTTCAACTATCTAACTAACGAGGAAAAGTATTATTAATGGAAATAGAAGATCTTAATATTATGGAAATTCTTCTCAATATCATCCTTCGACTTGAATGCAAGTCTCACATCGACAAAATAAAGACGCCGTTACTCAACGGATGATATTTGTGTCGATTCTTATCTGTTCAGGTGCATCTTGTATTTCTATCAGTAAATACTTATGAGATGTGCTTGCAACATGATAAAACACAATTTGACATCAAGAAACTTGATTATTGAAATTTTCAAATTCGTTCACAATAAAAATAATGTAAAAAATAATGAATGACTGTACGGAACTATGTAAATCCAAATATTTGAGATATACAACAAAATAATGTAAAAATAATGAATGACTGTACGGAGCTATGTAACCCCAAAAATTATTTGAGATATTTAAATGGGTACCATCTGTTTAACAACCTTCTTTGTCGATTGCCGACATTCCGATATCTGTTAGGAGGTTCCTCTTTTTTAACCCGGTTTTTTTATCACGTTCCGCTTGTAAACATCTGTACCACTATTAGGTGTTATCTAGAATCTATTGAAATATTCAAAATATTTATCACTTTTGTTTAAATACCTCTGTGCCACTGTTAGGTCTTCAGTTGTCTGATGATGGAATAGTTCATTTCCCGAAACTCGAGTCATAAGAAAATGTGTGATATATCTTTTTTTGGTAGTAAAACATTGTAACTTCTACAATTTGTTTTAATTATGATGAAACTCTGTTTTTTTATGATCCTAAAATAAAAATCTAAAGAATAAAGATCCTTCGAATTAGGTAGCCATGCTGTTGGTCTACATTGAGCTATCGATCTATTCAGGAAATGTTTATTTAACCATGCAACTTCTTGTCTCCCATGCTGTCTAATAGCAAGTATATTTTTCAGTGGCCATACATTTTCGTTATAATTTAGTTTATAGCGCCCCTAGTCAAACAAGCACAAGCCTCGTCAGACCACATGATACGGAAGGTACATCTATAATTTTGTGCATGTTGTCTATGTAACCATCGAAAAACTGTTGTGGAGCATTTCCAGCATTTAGGGCTTGTATATTTTCTATAAAATGGATGCAACATTTCTCTATTTATGACAGGCCATACAAAAATCGGTGATGACTGAAGATTAATAACTATTCGCAGAGAACTAACTGAAGAACTCTTTAATTAGTGAATAGCTTGTAATACATTATCTCAATTTTCCGCATTCACTTTAGTTAGTAGCAGAATTACCTATTATTTCAACTCTTCGAAATGATTCATTAAATACTATGTAGACAAGTTGATGTCTATTTGGATATTCCTGCGGTATTCGTGTGCTGCTTTTCTGGAGTTTCCATTAGAATACCCATATAAAAACACAATATCTGTATACTCCTAAGTTGACAAAGAGTACATTATTTTTAAAGAATGTTCGCCAAGTATCAAATAATTGAATAACAAAACAAGTAGCCGTTCCAACAGACATTTTCGTTTCTTCTTATCAGTTTCTTTTAATTTAAACATGAAAATATAATTAAAAAATAAATAAGAGACAGTATATACTGTCTCTTATATATGTTTTATTCAAAATGAGTTTCCACCAAGTAAAGACCGAATCAGTCAAATATTAATGAACATATCAATTCTCAAATGGTCCCATTTTCTGAACGAAAACGAATCGAACGTATAAAAGCACAGCTGTAATCTGCTATAATGTGTCACAGATAATAAAGAACACTTTGCGTAGGCTTGACCGAACGTTCAAGTAAAAGTAGGTACTATGAACCTAAAAAACGAATTTCACGAAATATTAAATTCCAAATTTGCAACTTTGTGCCTAGAAAATGGTCATGCTTCTCTCATAATAGACAATTTGAAGATCTTGTTCGTAGGACTGAAAGGCAGGGAACTTAACTATTTTGAGATTCTATTGATAGTCTCTTGAAATTATGAAATAAATACATGATGAAAATAATCAAAATATAATGAATGACCAAACAGATCTATTTAAATATAAAATTTTCAATATTTTTAAATATCCTCTTGACATACGATGAGAACTTACTCTACCTTGCCGACAGTCTATAATATCTGCTTTCTTGTTATCATTTTAAGTACCTACCGGGCTACTATCAAATACTTCATACCTTTGTTGATGTTACCAATGGAACTTGTTCAGAATTTCATAGAGGAAACAGATGAACTACTTGACATGTGAGGACGTCGGCAGCACATCAAAACTTGGCTGGAGCGTGAGAAGTTGTGGTTTTAAATCCCGCACTTGCCATGGATGTCTTGTTTATATTGGTATGAAGGAGACATTATGTAATGGATTAAATATAACATCTTAATTTCAGATTTGTGATTCATGAGTTGATAGTGGTAGTCATGCATCATTTGGATAACTTCTGAATGCTTTTGTGTTCGATTGCTCA
The DNA here is from genome assembly GCA_034642435.1 of Megalocaria dilatata. Classification (NCBI taxonomy): domain Eukaryota; kingdom Metazoa; phylum Arthropoda; class Insecta; order Coleoptera; family Coccinellidae; genus Megalocaria; species Megalocaria dilatata. The sequence goes on along the minus strand of CM067856.1, from coordinate 73,080,298 downwards.
AGACAATCATCATTAACTTAATATTTCAAGGTCGGCGATACTAGTAGTTCAATACTGCAGATTCCATTCAGGTGGTTGTTGATTTCGCCACAATTTCCCTCAATAGAATTTTCAACTGTAAAGAAGTTATTGTACTTACAGATAAATCAAATGTATTCAATCAAACCTGTTAATGTGTAAAGGCGTTTGTAGACATAAAAACTTCGCAAAGAAACTAGTCAGAGATTTGCAATTTTTACGGTAGGTAACGAAGTGATTGTGGGTACTATGGTATCCCAGATATTGCCTTGATTTCGATTAAGGAATATACATTCTGTCAAGAAAATACCGGGATTTATCGATTTAAATCTGGCGGGGCGATGAGGCGGGTAAAATTTTTTTTTTCCTAGGTTGGTACCACTACCCTTAATTACTATGCCAAGCTTGAGCGGGATCTGTCAACTAGTGTGTTTGCAACAGCTGATTAAGTCAGTCGATGTCAGAGTGCGTGCCGATTTTTACTATGGGTGATTACGTTGAGCAAAGAATTTGTTTAAAGTTTTGTGTTGCAAATGAATTTTCGTGTGCCGATACATTGAAAATGTGGCAAAAGGCCTTTGGTGATAATGCTCTATCGAAAACTCGTGCATATCAGTGGTACAGAGCCTTCAAGGACGGTCGTGAAGTGGTCGAAGACTTGCCTCGTTAACGTCGATAAAATTAAGGAAAGGGTGCTGGAAAACCGTCGTACCAGCTTGAGAGAGATAGCACATGATCTTAAGATATCCCACGAGTCCGCACGTACGATTTTGATTGATATTTTGGGCATGAGAAAGGTGGCCGCACGACTCGTACCGAAAGTTCTGAATTTTCTTCAAAAACGTCATCGCGAACAGGTTGCTTCAGACATGCTGGATAACTGTAATTCCGATTCTACATTGATGGAACGCATTATAACTGGTGATGAGACCTGGGTCTACGAGTACGATATGCAAACAAGCCAGCAATCATCGGAATGGGTGGCAAAAAATGAGCCGAAACCGAAAAAACCACGCCAAAGCCGCTCGAAAATGAAGGTGATGCTCATTGTTTTCTTCGATATCCGTGGCGTGGTGCACTACGAATTCGTTCCAGAGGGTCAGACGGTAAACAAGGAGTATTACCTAGGCGTTATGAAACGTTTGCGTGAGCGTATCTTTAAGAAGCGGCCAAATTTTTGGGCGAACAACTCATGGATTTTGCATGACGATAACGCGCCTTCTCACCGAGCTACGATTGTGACTGACTTTCTCGCCAAAAACTCAACAAACGTGCTTCAGCAACCACCGTACTCGCCGGATTTGGCTCCCTGCGACTTTTTTCTCTTCCCAAAACTAAAGTTGCCCCTTCGTGGTACCCGTTTTGAGTCGATTGAAGCCATAAAACAAAATTCGGCGCGAGAGCTAAAGTCCATCCCGGAAAGCGCCTATAAAAAATGTTTCGATAATTGGAAGTGCCGTTGGCATAGATGTATTGGAGCAAATGGAGCCTATTTTGAAGGCGACCCAATAAATTTTGACGATTAAATATAAAAATGTTGTTTTAATTGAAAATTCCCGGTACTTTCTTGACAGAGTAGTATAGCTGGCCTCATTGATCAATGTTTATGAAGCAGATAATCAACTACAATACGAATTGATAAGCTTCTCTAAAGCTTATTGTATCCGGGGGTTTTCAAAAAAATATAGCTCATTTGAATCAGTTCTCTGATTTCCATTAATAAAATATTGTTATTGATTTCTTTCATATCGCAGTTTTGAAAATGGGCTAAAAACCCGAAATATATTTGTCAACAGACATGAAATAAACAGTGAAACTTAAGCCAAGTTGTTCTTATTTACTACGCCACTTTAGGCACAGCACTGTCAATTTCTAATCTAACGGTGATATAGTGGCCAGCCAGCCTAGATAGAAAATTCTTCCCTCGCCCAGATGCGAACCCGCAAGAAAGGGCCTCCACTTGCGAGACTGACATTTCAACCACAACGACCGGTGTTCATTAATTTCTAGAAGAGCGCGATAAAGTTTCTGACATAAAGTGAATGGTTTTGAATTTTTATTTTGATCCAATTCATTAAAATTTTTGCTCGTGAAGATTACCTGAACTGCACGAGATATTATAGATATTTATTTCGACTTCAACTTCGGAGAATTATAGTTTAAATATAGTAAAACGAAGACATTGCACATCAAATTAGACTAAACGCATTTCAGACAAACATAAATCACTTTTGTCCCAAATGGCCTATCAGTCGGCCTAGTTGTGTATTGCCGGTATCATTAGACCAAAATTGAATTTGCATTGGCGTAAAAGCTTAATAGACCAATGAATTAATTACTGATAGTGATTGTATTGGATGGTGGTGAGACGGCAGTGTATGAGGAAACCTATCAGGACATGAGGAGATCTAAACGATCCAGACTGTCGGTATTCTAATTATTCATTCCCCTATGGTAATTAATGTAGTTAGATCAAAACTAGATTCCCCCATGGCCTTCCTACATGATTAACTCGGTGCAGGTGGAATACATCATATCTGTTTGTTTCTGTACAGAATCTATACGGCCTAAGTAAGCGTTTGTTGGACTTGCGTTAATTTGAGGTATCCGTCCATGCAATAACGCATCAGATTATATCGTAATGCGACAATATTCATTACTGAATGATGGCTTCATATTATTCTCTGCGATTTGTCTGTATGAATAAACAATATCTAGAATTGGATTGCAATTAGGTATTCACCAATAAAGGTACAAAGTGCATTATGAACTGAGGTAGTTTCACTTATGTACTCCCGCAAGATAGTTCTATAATAAATTTCGATCGTTCTTCCGAAAGACACAACAGGAAATTTACTGCATGAAATGATTTAAATGAAACTGTTCATTAACAGTGTTCAGTGATCTTCAAATTATTACCTATAGGAATTCAATTCAATTTGGTAGTAAATAATAAATTTAGGAATAATCTAATTTATTTTATTTTATTCAATTATAGTTGATACATACTGATGTACTCATGCGATAATTTAAAATTCTAAATTTCTGCATGAAAAGATAAACTAGACCCCGCATGTGTTGAATGAAATGGTAAACAATTCGTTTCTTCATGACATTGAATGGATGAGATTAATTATTTTTCATTCAATTGACAAATGACCAAAGTTTTCCATAATATTGGGGGAAAAATCCTGGATATTGAAAAAATTAACATTCATACATTTAGCATTTTGCCTCTTCTTGCTAAAGGAATCATGGTTTATCATTTATTTCATATTTAATTCTGATTCATATTGTTCTCTCAATAAGATCCCATACATCTCTGACTTTTTCGTCACAAACGGTATTAGAAATAACTATATACAAACAGAATCAACTCCAGATCTACCATCGGATCATACACTGGATTCAATAACCCTCAGTACAGCCACGACAAACCAAGAGAATAAAAATACACTCAAAACAAGTAGGACAAACTGGAGCCTCTATCAAGAAGCACCAAGTGAAAACATAAGACTAGATATTAAACTGAAATATTCTACAGGCTTGGACGCAGCTTCAAAAAATATTACCGATATGATTCAGAACGCAGCCCGGGAAACACAGCATATTAACCAAAAGACAATCGTACAGAGGAGAAAATACTATTGCAAATTCGTGAACTGATAGCTAGAGGCGGATGGCAGAGATCTCACAACTTAGTGGAAAAAAACAGAGTAGAAACCCTTCTGTAGGGCACTCCATAAAAAGGTATAAGAATATTTTAGCTCACAATTCGAACACCACATTCAAAATATAGAAAACAGCGGCGAACATAACATCTGGAAGGCTACAAAAAACCAGTACAACGGAAACCTCCGATCAAACAAATAAATGGAGAATGGGCCAAATCTGATGAGAAGAAATCAAACTTAATTCCAACACAATTGTCACAGGTACACACCTCAGATAATCTTTACCCAAGTAATAGCGATACCGATAATGAGTCATTCTTAGGTTATGCTTGTCAGATGTCTCTTCCCATAAAACCTTTCAATCGAAAAAAGTTTTTCACGAGATCATGAGTGAGTTGAAAAATTAAAAAGCACCCTGTTTTGATCTGATAATAGGAGAGATTTTTAAAAAACTGCCACAGAAAGCTGTAATATTACTCAATACGACATACAACCTAATGATGAGTGTATCTTATTTTCTCACCATTTGGAAATATGCAGAAATAATTATGATACCAAAACCAAACAAACCTGAACACGATGTTAAATCCAATAGACCGATAAGCCTATTACCTATTTTGGGAAAATTATTTGGGAAACTGCTATTCACAAGATTGAAGAGGGATATCGATCTACACAAACTTTTACCAAACCATGTATTCTTAGACTCATCTCAAGCTTTTGACAAAGTCTGGAATAGTAGATTACTCGTCAAATTGAATAAACTTCTTCAACAGTTCAATAATTCTTCAACAAGTTTCTAGGTCCAGGGTTATAGTAAAACCAAATTTTTGAGAAAAAGGCCAACTAGTTTCGATTTTATTACAAAAATTTTCATCAGGGCTATTTCCATCTCGGTTGGTTTTGGTCGTATGGAAAATGTAAAGTTTTGGAAATGACAACTTCTGGCCACATGGGAGACTGTCGAAAGACTCTCATTATCTTAATTAATTATTCTTCCCCTACTATCTGATTCTAAAGTCCTACCTCTCCGATCGATGCTTTGTTGTGAAATACGGCGATGCTCTATGTACCTCAATTCAAGTTAAAGCAGGGGTTCTACAAGGACGTATATTGGGTCCGCTGCTTTATCTGATTTATACATCCGATATTCCAGAAAAACAGAACACTACACTAGCCACTTTTACAGACGACATAGAGACGCCCTGAGAGAATGCCGAGTAGATTACAGATATTCAAAACTTATCTACAATATATACAAAAACGCTACTATGTCAGTTAGACTACATGAAGCTACCAACCGTATCAAAATCGAAAGAGGTGTGAGGCAAGGAGACACCATCTCTCCTAAATTATTCATCACAGTTCTGGAACATGCCTTCAAAACACTTGATTGGGATACAAAAGAAATAAACATGGACGGACAGAAGCTTAGTCACCTCCGTTTCGCGGACGATATCGTCCTAACAACTGACAATTTAGAAGAGGCGAAACAAATGCTCCATGAATTAGAAGTGGCATGCTCCGGGGTCGGTCTGAAAATGAACCTTTCCAAAACAAAGATCATGACAAATCTTGTCATGAGCGAAGGCATTGATAGCACAGAAATAAAATGGGTCGAAAAATACACCTACCTGTGCCACGAGATTAGAATATCTAGAGATAATCAGACATGTAAGATGCATAGAACGATCAGCCTTGGATGGGCAGCCTATGGAAGGTTGAAACACGTCTTCAAGAGTGACTTACCCATCTGTCAAAAAAGAAAAGTTTTCGATCAATGCGTTCTACCAGTGCTCACCTATGGCGCGGAAACACTCACCTTAACAAAGACATCCGCAAAAAAACTGAAGGTTGCACAACATAAAATGGAATGGGCAATGACTGGATTGAGTTTGAGAGACCACGTTACAAACCAGGACCTGCGGAGAAAAACCGGTGTAATGGACATCATCGAGCGAATAACCACGTTGAAGTGAAACTGGGCGGGCCATGTAGCCAGAATGAGCGGCGATAGATGGACAAAGAGGTTGTTGGAATGGAGACCACGCACCGATAAGCGGAGTAGAGGAAGACCACCTACACGATGGACCGATGACCTGAAAAGGATTGCAAACAACTGGATCCAGGCAGGCCAGGATAGAGTCAGGTGGCAAGTCATGAGGGAGGCCTATGTCCAGCAGTGGACGCTATGAGGCTGGTTGATGATGATGATGATGATGATAGAGACAATGATATTCCATGAGAATGCAGCAACAGCTTCCAAAAACCTTCAGGAATATCTGAATGAACTGGGGCAATGTTATCCAAAATGGCGCCTTATCATTAACGAAACAAAGTCCGTACAAGTTATATTCACCAACAAAAGAGATATACGTCTGCCAGTTAAATTACATGAAAAACAAATTCCAGTTAAAAGAGAAGCAAAATACCTGGGTATTCACTTGAACCAACACCTCACTTGGAAACAACAGGTTCAAGCTGAAAAGATGCAAAGAAATATAAAAATAAGACAAATTTATTGGCTAATGAGTAGAAAATCAGAGCTATTCCTCCGAATAGGTATTAATCTATAAAGCCATTATAAAACCAATATGCACATACGGTATCCAATTCTGGGGATATGCTGAGATTTCTAATAGTCAAATTATACAGTGACTTCAATCAAAAATACAATGTTCGTTAACAAGTGCACCATGGTATGTTTTTAATTTGGCAATACATAATGATTTGAAGATCCCCTTCGTTCCTGATGAAATTGGAACTTTCAACTGGCCAGACATTGTCTCTTCCACAATATTGGTGCATCTGTTAAACTCCCTACTTCGGTCAGTATCCTATAATTGATACGAAAGCATGAAACTGAAGATAAGGAAGTTTCAGCCTTTACTTCATTTGAGACTCCATCTTTCTTTGACGTGGGTGTCGCTTTCGTCTGTTTTCTTTACAATCAGTCTCATTGGCGCTCAAGAAGTACGAAAGCGGTTTGACAAGTGAGTTACATTTCAAAAAGAAAAAAGGCAAAAAAGCGTTCAATTTTTCATTATATTCTCCTTCCAACAGCCTATAATCCATTCAACGATTCTTCAATTTTATTACTTATAATAGATATTTCCAAGGTTTTTAAAATTGTTGTTGAACTCTTCACATGACCAAAATTTCTTACCGCTAAACCACTTCTTCATGTTTTAAAATAGATAATAATCGCAGAGGATCAACTCGGAAGAATATTCTGGATGAAAAAGCTGTTCACAACCTCAGTTATGGATGTCTGCCATGGCGACTTCACATTTATGAAGTTGTCCATGTTCAGTATTTTGTTATAACAAAAGGCCAAATGGAAGATGAACATAGCAAAGCCCAAAAGGTACCATTAAAAATTAAATTGACTTTATTATAACCAATAAGATAGCAACAATACAAAATGTGACCATACTCAACAGATTTTCAACGGAAAGTGACCACATCAGCTAACATTGAATTGAAATGAGTAAAGAGAGATATAGACGGGTTAGAAAGGCCAATACAAGAAAATGGATCGCACTGAAAGTTGAAAATGTATATCAACAGAATGTTACTACACTTCCAGAAAATTCGGAGGAAAACAAAGACCTGGAAACCCTCAATGACGACATCACCTCGGCTATCAAAAGAAGCCAAAATCTCTACTGTCCTAAAACGAGAAGAGACGATGAAATTAGTATAAAAATGAAGGCATTAATGCAAATTAGAACAAATATCATGCGTAGTCAATCAACAGATAAACAACATCGCTCTGTCTCATATATATATATATATATATATATATATGTTGAGTGCGATAAGACAGAACATTCGAGCGTACCATACTAGAGAATTGCAGAAACAATAGAAAATAATAGAATGAAGGCACTATGGAAAAGAAAATCTAATGGAAACAAGGAAAAAATGAAAATGAAAAATGTGCGTGGAAAGATAAAGACACATAGGGACGAGATTTAAGAAATTGTGCAAGAATTTTATCTGAAGGTATGTAGAATTAACAGGGAGATAAATAAGCCACAGTCAGATCATTTTATGTCAAAGAAGGGAACAGTTAATAGTCGTTCGTAGCTAATGCTGGATATCACTACAGAAGTGATAATGACAAGCAAAGCGCAAGCAAAGAATAATAAATAACCTGGATAAGGCGAGGTGGTCATTGTCGCGGTAAAGATTGAATATGAACGATTATTCAAAAAAATCAAGTACTTATTCAACCTATGTCTCTCCAACAGTACAATACCAAAGAAATGGAATAATGCCATTACGATATTGCTTCACAAAAAAGGAGAAACAACAAAATTGGAGAACTACAGACCGATGAGTATCGTAGTCATCTCTATAAACTCTTCACGGAGATAATAACCAAAAGGTTAGATAATAACTTAAAATTATATCAGCCACCAGAGCTATCCGGTTTCCGTGTTGGATTTATAACCAATGATCACCTACAAAGCGTTAGAACCCCAATTTAAAAATCTATCGAATACAACAGACGACTGGTACTAGCATTTGCTGATGTTCACAAAGCCTTCGAAATCATTGAGCTAGATGCAGTGAGATCTTTAGATTAATGCAGAGTAGTTTATGGGGATACAAGGTTGATTCATAATATTTATAAGAACGCAACCACGACGATAAAATTATATCAAAAACCGATTAAATCCCAATCGAAAGAAGGGTAAGACAAGGCGACATTTAAGCATCTCGAATGAGAAAATACAGGTTGGCCAATCTAAGAGATGCAGATGATGTCTTCATAACGGATAATTTGGAGGATATACATGAGATGATGAAAAATCTCAGTAGGTATGCGTTGCCATCGGTTTGAAAATCAATATGGGCGAGACAAAACATGTGAGAAATCTGGTGCCGAGCGAAAAATTAAGGTTGGCGAAGAGGAAATAGAACTGGTAAAAAAAATTTATAACTTGGACATGAAATTAGGGTTCAAAAGACAACCAGACATGCGAAAGAACTAGAAGAATCACCCCATCATAAGGCGAAGAAACTTTGACGTTGGCTGAGACATCTGCGAGAACACTTAAAGTCGCTCAAATAAAAATGGAGAGATGGATGCTGGGAGTGTGGTTTAAGGACAATATTAGGAATGAGGACCTACGAAAAACACCGGGCGGTTGATGAAGTTGTTCATAAGATCGCAAGGTTGAAGCTGGGCTGAGCATGTAGGACGTACGAGTATCGAGGACGAAAGATGGACCAAAAGACTTTTCGAATGGAGACCACGGACACACAAGCGGAGCAGAGGAAGATCGCCTAGAAGAGGACCAGCAGATATATAAAGGTTAGCTGGCAATTGGATACAAGAGGCTCAAGATCGTGAGAATTGGAAAATCATGAGGAAGGCTCATATCCAGCAGTGGACGCTGAAGACTGGATGAAAAAGAAGAAGATTTAACGACCAGCCAGATTTGAACTGATTCCCGTTGCTGAACCTTTTCGAATAAATTTTGAAATTTCCGAAACAAACCTTCATGTTATCACCTTTCTTTTTGCTCAAACTTGTAGATAGTTACTTACCATATCCCCTGATGAAGTCAAAACGTTATTGACGAAACAATTGTTGTCTAAACAATAAATATTGAAGGAAATAAAGTGTTTTACTTTTAATCATATACGATGAATTTTAATCAAGTAAAGACCGAAACAATCAATAATACAGTTTTTATTGTGAAATAGAAATTCTGCATCGAATGATGATCTTGTAGAGAAGAGCGAAACCACTTCGTAAACCCAATTGATACCCATTTTCCACACACCAATTCATTATTCGGGTGAAATAACGGAGTTCCCGGAAACTGGAGAAAAAATCACTTGAGCGTCTTATTGATAGAAAAATAAATAACTCCACTGACAGATCCAATATTCCGCGTACTCGCACCTCTGAATACTCAATCATCGGCCCTATTGTGGCATCTCGCCTCGCATCAAAATATCTGAAACTCACATATATTCCATTCACATTCTTCATCCGTATTCCACGGGGGCCCTCCATTGAAATAAATACGGTAAATTTCCGCGGCGCGCTAGCTATCTGCAATGTTAAATATATTTCGGAAAGAAAATAGGGAAGTGTGGCCTGATAAAAAGCGGGCCGAAACTTGTGCCAAGTAGGAAAGATAAATGCCGCTGGGTGATTGTTGACATATTGTAATGAGGGAAAGGGAGAACGACCTTATTTATTTAAGTAGATATAAACTCCGAGGAGCTGATCTCTACTTTTTTGTATTGCAGTCAGGGGTGAAAAAGTCTGAAATATTTCACTAATTCACTAGGGTTATCTGAGCTTCGGGAGGCATTTGCATGAGGAATTAATGGAAATGTTTCTATCCTCCTCTACACCAAGAATATCAGGGCACCCTTCAGAAAAAAAATTTATTTATTAATTTTAGAAATAATAATAATTGTTTTTCAAACAATGCATTGGAATTTTCAATTATCACTTGAAAAGTTGTTACGGTGGTTCAAACAATATGACCATATTTACCATATTTACATCCAGATGGCGCGTCTATGATATCCGAAAATCGGTGAAAATTGAATAATGTCACTTTCCATCATGCACAGCAAATGAATAAAAAATCGCACGCGAATGAAAAGGTTTTTATTAGTTAGATCGGTATGTCGACATTTGACTCGTACCTGCATTCTTTCTGCGAATTTAAGAGACTCACTGTAAGAGAAATTTATCCCCTTTTATGCGCTTATTCCAGCAAACAGCTTTCAATCATTTCGCTCAATTGTCTGTAATTTTGGTATTTTGAGCCAAAAAAGTTCTTTAACAACTATTAACGAGAATTCCGATAGTTTATTTAATTCGTTCACAATGATTGGGCGATTTTATCTGATTTATTTATAAAATTATTTAAATATTTTGAAAATTAAAAAATTTTTTTTTAAATTAGCCTTCTACATATTTAATTCCAAAAGATTATATTTAATGATTATAACTTCTGAAAATAAATTAAAATAATGTCGTATAAGTACCACTTATATCATGACATAAAATAAACATTCATTATAAGACATCCGAATGGTATCACAAAATCCAATAAATAAAAATTATTAACCAAAATCCTATAAATTAAATATTTTGAATAGACAAAATTTTGTTTCTGCTGATCAATCTTATGAAAAATGTTTCATAAGATTGATCAGGAGAAACAAAATCCAATAAATAAAAATTATTAACCATAATCCTATAAATTAAATATTTTGAATAGACAAAATTTTGTTTCTGCTGATCAATCTTATGAAAAATGTTTCATAAGATTGATCAGCAGAAACAAAATTTTGTCTATTCAAAATATTTAATTTATAGGATTTTGGTTAATAATTTTTATTTATTGGATTTTGTTATACCATTCGGATGTCTTATAATGAATGTTTATTTTATGTCATGATATAAGTGGTACTTATACGAAATTATTTTAATTTATTTTCAGAAGTTATAATCATTAAATATAATCTTTTGGAATTTAATATGTAGAAGGCTAATTTTAAAAAAAATTTTTTAAATTTTTAAAATATTTAAATAATTTTATACCTTCTATCAAGAATTAACCTCTATTTATATTATTTATAAAATTGTTTAAAATTAGGATATTTATGGAATTTTAAATATCAGAATACGCCATGACTAAATTGTATATTGAATTGTATCAGTCCTTACTTGGTGAAAATCCATATTAAATAATATTTAGATAAGGTTATTCTGTTTTCCACAATATTTTTATTGGTATGTTATTCAAAATGTGATCTTGCCTGATGATGCTACTGTGATAGCGAAACAATTGTTGTGAACATAACAATAAAAAATTTGTGAAAATCAGAATATTTAAATATTTAAATATTTAAATATTGTAAATTGTATATCATCTAATATTGAAAAGAATTGAATATTGAATGGAAATTAAGTGAAAATTCAGTATTTCAATAGTCGGTACTAGTGAAATAATACGTTGGTGGAAAAAATCCTTTTTTTTGGTCGAACTTCAGGACATTGCTCTCTGATTCAGCTCAATTATGCACCGTTTAGTTCTATAATTTATTGCCATTTTAGGGTAGCTTCATAATGGCTCTCTAATAGACGTCTTGGCGACAAACTCTACTAATAGATTTTCTCAATCTTCCCTTGATGCCAATTTCTTAACACTCAGAAAATTTGGCAATGCTGGAAAAAGATGGTAATAGCTTGGTGCCGGGTCTGGACTATATTCAAATTTCCCAACCAAGCTCTGAAGTTTCTGGCAGACTTTCGCCAAGGCTCCGAAGATAGAAATTCGATCCATCATGTATTTGGGTGTTAATTGGTATGGCACCCAAATATCGAGATTCCTTCCGAATCCAGCGTTGCCCAAATGGTTCAAAACTATTTTGTGGTTCATCTTTAGGTACTGGATGATGCAACGACTATTTACATGCCAGTCAGCTTCCATTATTTCTGTGAATTCATCGATATTTTCGACAACAGACCTGCCTGTGCGAGATGCACCTTTAACATAAAAAATATCTGAACGAAATCGATTAAACAAATATTCCACCTAATTAGCCGTTACAGCATTAAGATTGTAAACATCGTTTACAAGCCACCTGGCCTGCATTTTCGTCTTCAACAAGGAGAAACTACAAAGTGTACTTTTTTTTTGTTGTTGATTTCCATTTTTTACACCCTGTTACTCACAACTGAATGTGCCAAAAAAAATTGCAAAAGAACTCGTTAAATGACACCAAGTATAAATCTGAAATTACTTGATAGTTACTTTAAAAGATATCGATCACTACAGCCAGCTACCGAAAAAATATTGGATTTCTTTCCTCCCAAACTTTAATTTTCGTCAAAATGCTACAATAAGAAACAAATCATAAAAAGTTCTTTCAAATAATAATTGATATCCTTATATATAATCAATTTAAATTAAATAATTTTCAATGTGTCAGAAAAAAACCTTTCACATCCCGACATGAAACGTATTAATACAAATGTATTAACAAAAACTATATAAGTATGTATATTTACATACACATACAAGAAAATCCAATATTCTAAAATTATCTAAAATAGAGGATCAAATAAAAATTATTGAACAAGAATTCCAACATTTGATAGCTGCTATTTCGGTCTCTAGGCCTCTTCAGAAATGTAATGAATTCAGATTCAAATATATCACAGGATCGAAATGTAACTCACCAAATAAGATAAAACCTGGAAACTCGAAGGAAGCTTTAAAGTTTGTACTCAGAACACAAAAAAACATTACAAAACTTATGCACCTCTAATAATGTCCCATGATGGTAAAAATAACCTGAATTTCAAAAATAATAAATAATTGGGGAGTATATTATCGATATTTGGACTATACATAAAATTATTTCATAATATAAAAATCAATTTGAATGTGAGTCAATACTTGATGGAAGTAAAATTTAAATTACTTTAAACTCAGAATCATATACTCCAACTTCTACAATATATATTGAACAAAAGCTTTTCAATTGATATCCTTATATATAATCAATATAAAATAATTTTCAGTGTCTCTGAAAAAACCTTTTTACATCCTGACAGGAAACGTATTAATACAAATGTTTATTAACAAAAGTTAAAATTAACAAAAACTATATAATTACGTATTCATTTGAATTTTTTAAATGAAATTTTTATTATATATAATTTTTAATTAAGTATTGATTATTTATAAGTTATCATTCCCACATTTTGGGAGCCAATTTTGATGAATTTATCAATGAAATTTCAAGTTATTAATTATTACTTATAAGAATTAATTGTTGGAGAATTTACTTTTTATAAGTTTGTTAGGTTTGAATAATTTTCAGATCACTATTGTATCTGGTTGCGTGTATTGCGTGTTGCCAGCTAACTATTTTTTATGAGTTTTTATTATTGTTATTTGAAATTTCATTGATTTTGACTTACATTTTATAGGGAGGGTTCTATTTGAATTTGAGTAATTGAATTTTAAAAATCTATATTGAATCAAAGTAATATGAAATATATATCTGTGGCTACTAAATTAATCTAATGTCTATGTCCCTAATCTAACCTAACCTTATCTCTTAATATCGTAATACTAATGAAAACAAAAATATTTGGAGAATTTTCATACTGAATGATATTTTCTCCGTATCGTGGTTTTATAGATTTCTCGAAAAATTTAATTCCAAAGCTTACTGGTTTTGTCAAAATTATTGAAAAAATTATTCTTTCTCTGACTTTACAAAATTTGCACTATTTCTCGGCTTAAAATTATTCCGAATAATCAGCCTGTTTCATTATGAACAATTTGATATCAGTTTTATGAAAATAGGTTGAGATTATAAACTTATTTTCATATGAAGAGTTTCCTAAATGCAAAATTTTACATAATTTGAATTCTAATGCTTTTTACTGAATAATTACTGAATACTACTTATGCAATTGATTAAATGTCTTTAGCTTATATACTATTAAAATTTTTATACCATTAAAATTTTTCTAGAATACTCTTACATTCATAATTTCAGAATTTCTGACGATAACACTATGTTTCCTCTAATAAATTGAATGTTGATCAAATTTGTCCTATTAGTATTATTCTGGTGAGTTACATTTAATTGAGTTTGTTAATTGTTAATAGTTCCAATACAGTTTATGGGGGAATTATGAAAATAAAAAATATTTTTACGTTTTTCTTCATAAGTTCAAATAAGATATTCAAATTTCTTCTGTTTCTTGCAATTTTGGCTGTCTTAAACATTTAATATTTATAAATTGAATCCTCCCTGCTAATTATTTCTAAGATTCTTGAAAGAAATTTTAATTTGTGACTAACGAGAATTTTCTCACTCGACTAGTGGTTATGTATTCTAAATATGCTTCCTCTTCAAAATTTAAAAATATGCTTTTTCTTCAAAATTTTGGCTTGTGAGTATATTATGATTTGAAATATCAATATTTCTGTCTGAATTGATCTAATTGATTTGATTACACTCTAAACGAGTCAACATATATACGAGTGAATCTTTTCCCTGAATTTTATTGATTTTAATTATAAGAGTTTTTTGATAATGATTATTTATAACTCGTTTACAAGGTGTATTTCACAAAATCCATGACCCTAATTAACATACAAATAAAAAAAAATCCACTATTCGAAAATTATCTAAAATTCTCAAAATAAGGGATCAAATAATTATAATTGAACAAGAATTACAACATTTTATGGCTGCTTTTTCGGTCCCTAGATATTTTCAGAAATTCAGATTCAAATATATCACAAGATCAAAATTCAACTTACCAAATAATACGAAACCTGGAACGAATTAACTCGAAGTAAGCTTTAAAGTATCCAAAATAAAGCAGAAATGATCAACGTCTTGTTACGTATAACCCATAACTATTTGTACTCGGAACATAGAAAAACATAACAAAACTTATTTACACCAAATAATGTCTTGTTCAATTATTTTAATTTGATCCTTCATTTTGAGAAATTCAGATAATTTTGGAATAGTGGATTTTCTGGTATTTGTATGTTCATAAACATACCTATATAGTTTTTGTTAATACATTTGTATTAATATGTTTCATGTCGAGATGTAAAAAGGTTTTTTCCGAGACATTGATTATTATTTTATATTGAATATATATATATATATATATATATATATATATATATATATATATATATATATATATAAGGATATCAATCTGATAGTTTTTGTATATAGTTTCAATATATATTGTAGAAGTCAGAATATATAGTTCTGAATTTAAAGTAATTTAAATTTTACTTTTATCAAGTATTGACTCACATTCAAATTGATATTTTGAAATAGTTACCTTGTAATAATTCAATATTGAAACTGTTTCGCTCACTCTCAAGTGTACAATGTATTTTTATCATGTAAAGCCCGCCAGAATCCTGACACTTTTTCATTCACTTCCATCAGATTAATGCCAACTGCAGATTCAGAGCAGCGATAAATATTTATTGACATAAATATTAACTGCACCAGCCAAGAAAATGAATGCTCCCATAGGATTTTCCCAATGCGGTTAACTACATGAATACATCCACAACTTTTCCAATTGAAAAAAAAACGGAGAGAACTTTGAGATTCATTTCCTCTGCTGATACGAGTCCCTCCGGAATTGAATCTGACGAGAGGGGGGAACGACTTTCACGAGCAGCCTAGCAGCTAGCATAAAAGTTGATATGTCATTCGAAAGCACACTAAATGGTGTATTTTTTGCTGAAATCCATAATTAATAATTTTTCATCGATAAAACTATCGGAAAAATATGACTGATATTGTTCACTTCAGAATGGTGATATTCATATCCTTACCACGCCCGCAATAAGGATTTTTGGCAAGCAGGATTTCCTAGCTTGAAGCAAATTTAATGCCGTTTCCAGACATGTGACATTTGACCACATTGTATAATTGATTTTATGGAAAAAATTCAAATATTTCGTGAAATCAAGAAATGTGAAATTGAAGAATAACCATCAACATTTCGATCATGTATTATAGGATATTTTTGGTTGCAAATAACGTGTATGATCTCGCCTCAAAGTTTGGCCCTTTCGAAAATGGACACCTTGTATAAGAGTTAAGATAAAAATTGTTTTTATTCAGTTTGAAAATGTAGTAATATTAGTAAAATCCAGTCACTGTATATTTCGTTGATAAAAAAGTGATAGAAAAGAAAGTAATATTTTGTTTCATTCTATTTAAAAATGAATTATCACTATTTTACGGACAACTCCAGCCAACATTTCAGTTATATTTAATTTTCCACGTGAATTTTTAACAGTTTGAATAGAAGATTCACCACATGAGTTTGCATTATTTTCCAGTTTTGTTCAAGCGTAAATCGACCCATTCCGTTAATGTCAAATATTAAACTAACTTTTCTTCGGAACACAATTAATAGAAGTGTGGCCAGACACGAAATAATCACTACTTCAAAACTTCTCTATGAGCCACCCTTTATTATATTTTTATATCATACTAGCTTTTTACCCGCGGCTTCGCCCGCAGTGGAGTCATTAAATAAGTATGAAAGATAAAGGGTAAGGGTATAATAATAGTAAAACTTCATTACTGAAGTAGCTAAATTTGACGATTTTTTGACAAACAATTGTTTTATCTTTCGTAAAAAAATTTTTTTTTTAAATATAAAGTACCCTATGTTACTTCTAATACCTTCAAGAGTATATGTACAAAGTTTCATGATGATCGGTTCAGTAGTTTTTGCGTGAAAGCGTAACAAACAAACTTACATTCGCATTTATAATATAGTAGGGATAGTAATAGTAATAGTAATAGTAGGGATAGCTTTTTACCCGCGGCTTCGCCCGCAGTGGAGTCATTAAATAAGTATGAAAGATAAAGGGTAAGGGTATAATAATAGTAATGAGTCAATATGATAACTAAATTTTATTGTTTGGCTGAGATCAACAATTTTTAAAATCTACTACAGACAGAAGTTTCAACACTTTAATATATGCTTATTGAAATGCATCAACAAATGTTAAAATATATTTCACCGTAACACAAATAAATAATTCTGAATTCTAACAATTTAAAAAAATAAAATACAAAGTATTAATTTAAGATATTTTTGTAGACAATGTTATAAGTTTTCCTGTCGCGTGCAAATATGTGTAAATTCCTGGCATTAGATACATGTGAACAGGCTACATAATTTCGTAAAAAAATTTTTTTTTAAATATAAAGTACCCTATGTTACTTCTAATACCTTCAAGAGTATATGTACAAAGTTTCATGATGATCGGTTCAGTAGTTTTTGCGTGAAAGCGTAACAAACAAACTTACATTCGCATTTATAATATTATAGTAGGGATAGTAGGGATAGTAGGGATTATCCTGATACTCCTAGATCTTCTGTGAAGATCCCTCATTAACTTTGTCAGCTTGTGCGAGTTAGAAGTTTAGTTGTGATCTGGGAAGGCTTTGTTACTGCAATCTTACGACACTTAAGGTCACAGCACTGTTCATTTTTGAACCAAAGTTGGCCGAAACCCGTCCAACTAGAAAATTTCTTTCCCACCTGAACAGGACTTGAACCCGTGATCTTTCGGTTACAAGCGATACGTACGACATCGTACAGAAACCGAGGTTGTAAGTACAAAGTTTAAGATTATATGAATTTTGTTTTTCGTAAAATGGAAAGTATAATAATGGAATGATCATAAATATAAAACATCATTGAATAATAATTCATCGATCTTTTATGTATATTTATATAATAACCTGACGAGCAATCATTAAATTTCACATTTAATTCAATAAAATTGCTTTTTCCAAATGTTTTTGCATGTTTCAGGAAACTGCGTACTCGTTACGCCGAAATGTTTGTAATTTTCTAATTTTGAGCCGAAAAGGGTCTCAAATAACTACGCAGGAGTCACTGATAAAGAATGGGCTGTCAAATTTGATTTTGTCCTACGGCCGTAAACACAATAAGGCATAAACATTTCGGTAGAATTTATTAATGGGTAAAACCGGTCATTCAGCGCTTTCGAAGCATTATTATTGACCTACCCGAGGTTTATTAGAAATGAGAAAATATGCTAGGACGTATTGGTTGCTATAAATTTGGAAACAGATACAAAAAGAGAAACCACATTCAATAATCTGGAAAAATTTCGCGTCGAATGTCGAATGAGGCTATAGATATGCTTCTCCTGTTATTCTTATTCCTAACTATTATTATGATAATTTATTTTGCAATTGAGATTGAAGTTATTATAAAACTTACATTCTTCAGTCATCAACTACACATTCATAAGAGAAATATTGTCAATGTATGTTGAAGTAATAGCACTAAATAATCTTGATTTCTCAATGCTAGAAGTAAAAAAGTTTAAGGGATAATGCCTCTATTTTTTATTTTGAAACAGCAATACTTCTATTCAAAAGTACTTTACCAAAGTCTCCTATTAATGGATATTGAAATAAAATTGAAATTTGTAGTAAGGTTAGCAGAATCAATCTGTGCGATAGTTAAGATATTGTAAAAGCCATGAGTTAAGTAAAAACCCCATTTCTATTATTTTATATATAATAATTATACTGTGGTTTTAGATTCCCACACATGGTATTTTTTTATATAACTGAGTCCTTAAAAATACTTTAAAAACTTTGTGTAATTTATATGGACGAACATGAAATACGTAGGGTTTAATATTTAGGAAAAAAAAACACTTCAGTTGTATGCTTCTTTATTGAATAACTAGTGGTTTGTGTGGTAAGATATCTTTTTATTAATTAATTACTTTTATTGTTTGGCTACCATGTTGGACTGAAGAGTTATCAACGTGCGGTATGTTTTGGAGTTTTTTTGAAGGGATTTATTTTCGATGAAACTCTTGCAGTTATATTATGCATGTTTGAAAAGGAATTTGGTTTTCATAATATTACATCGTCACAAAATAAAGTTTGTGTTCTCCAATAATTTATTTAATATTTTTAATCAATATTCTATATTTTCTTTGGATTCCCTTATTATTTCTGGTGCTGTGTAATGAGTCTAAATTCTATAAGTCAACTAAATTGAAACTTTGTTCACTAAGACATTTATTTAATTTTGAAAAGTTTTCGAGAAAAAATTTTTATAAAATTGAAATTTAGAGTGAGTTTAACAGAGTTAATCCGTGTGATATTCAAGATATGATTTAAAACCTTTGATATTTCTAAATAATAATTGATTAGTCTCTTTGCTATATCAAAAAATTGCAATTACCTAATGTTTTGTCAAAATTTTACAGAAATTGATAGTGTCTCGTACCACGGTTAGCTTACCGCAGTATTTGCCTATTAATTTCAGTATTTTGAAAAAACAGGCGAATAAAAATTAATCAATCTCGAATAGTTGTACTTCAAGGGCACTTGAATGTAGTTATCTCAATGATGAACTAGCTTTGTTTATCCAATAGGATAAACCAACGAAAATGATAAGGAATTAAAGTAAAACACTTGTATTACACTATAATAACAGCGAACTATAATTCTTGATTTACTGTATATAAACCAAGTTAAAGGAATGATTATTACACAAAAACCAAATGTAATGAATTTGCCAATGCTTTGGCAATCGACTGAATTACTATATTACCAATAATAATCGCGATAGCTTGGACCAAAATTTCACAAGCTACATACAACAAATTTGACTATCCGAATGATAATGCTTAATGTAGCCAAAGCGACAACTTTGACTATTACTCGAATAATAATGCATGATGTACCAAAGGCTACATGCGACCACTTCGACTATTACGAATAATAATGATTTTATTATACAGTATTTTCAAAGACTGAACGTTAAAGGTACTCGATGCATCCCTTTTAACACAAAAAGAGTGAAATTAACGAAATTTATTGGAAGGTCAATTTGGAGGTGGACTGAATGAATGAAATAAACCTTCTTATTGGTTACAGAAAAATTATAAAATCAATGCAAGTAAAGAAGGATAGAGTCAGTTTGTAATTCCGAATGCTGCATCAGATAAAATTAACAGGCATACATATATCAAAATCTCTTAATGACTTTCCATGTTTTCTAATGCCATATATAATCATTAAAAAACCAATAATCTGAAGTGTAAACAGTTCCAACGGCAATTCTTAAAATTGCTGGAGGTATCAACTTAGAAGACATAAGTATCGAATGACAAACTAATTTCGAATGACAGGGCCGTCTCTAATGAGACGGAACAGATAGTAAACTAAATAACTTTTTATTTCATTTCAATTCACATGAAATTAACGAAAATTCTATTTCTGCAACATCCTTGTATCAGCATATTCATTTGTCCAGTTTTACAATTTCGTTGAGATAATCTCGTAAATTCTAATTTGCGACGTTTACCGCCCGACCTTCCCTAATCGGAAGCCGTCGTGTCGTATTTCATTCATCTCTATATTCTACTCCAAAGTATTTCATGACATGCTCGGAAAAACATGATAGACTGATGCGACGAACACGTAACACGATTGAGAAATTTTTTCGTGTCTCCTGACTAGCGAAATTCTGCCGTGCGTGTGTTAGGAACAGCGATACCGGAATTCAAAGGACATACTTGACATTGACATCTTTTGATGTGTTGAGGGGATGAAATTCGATGTATATTTTATTTCATTGAGGATCTGGAGCCGTCACCTGTTGGAAGATATAAGTCTTTCCCTGCAAAGTTAGTAAACTGCAATCGTTTTTTTTTGTGCCGTTTGGTGGAGCTGATTGCTCAATTCAGTTGTGCTGTCGCGATGT
Organism: Megalocaria dilatata; assembly: GCA_034642435.1. Classification (NCBI taxonomy): domain Eukaryota; kingdom Metazoa; phylum Arthropoda; class Insecta; order Coleoptera; family Coccinellidae; genus Megalocaria; species Megalocaria dilatata. The sequence goes on along the minus strand of CM067856.1, from coordinate 73,059,262 downwards.
CTTTATGACTTTATTTCAAACCATAATAGATATCACGTCAAGCAAGTGATTTTACAAATCTACTGAGCTAGATTAGTGACCAAGGTTAGGTTTTTATTGATATTTTCCTACCCATACATAATGAAGCTTTATGATTGAAATAGAGGATACATATATACCCACAACTTCTACATTTTCGCCGTTTTTAAACTCAACGATCGAATTATAATAAATAATTTATTCTTTCGGAGTATACACTATAGAATTTTTTAACGTTAGTGAATAAAACAATTGGGAAGTACGAAAAATACGCCAAGTATAAGGCATTGTAAGTGTTTTAGTCGAATCTGTGGATTCCTATGTTGACATATTAAGGATTCACAAAAAAATTCCACACCATTTCATTGAATTGTCTTCAAAATCCAAGAGGAAACATCAAGTAAAAGAGTTTTTTGTAATCTTCGGTAATCAGGATTTACTTTCAGGAAATAAGCAGTTAAATTCTCTTCAAACTTTGTCAAAATTTCATCAGGAGGAAAATCATGGATTCGTTCGGAAAAGATCCAGAATCCTAGGAAAAAGTTATCCAGCTATAAGCTTAGAAGATGAAAAGTTGAAATAATGAATAACAATCACCTTATTTCTGTTCATTTGAGTAAACGGTATATTTTTGTGTCATATCGATACATATGATTCAGTAATAATTTTAGTTTTTTATTATATTCACACCAGAAAACTGTCGTTCTGTCTACGAGACACCTGTAGTTATTATAGAGTACATTGTTTGAAAATCTATTTGAGATACTTATCGAATCAAAGAAGGAAATATGTACATTTTTCAATCAATTAAGTAGAGAAAAATTACGAGTTTAGGATAAATATTCTTCTTCAGAGAAATTTCAACTGGAGTGAACAGAACTTTGAATACTGTAGTTGATGCCAAGCATTCTGACTGAAAACAAGCCCGAAGGACACAGGATGTAAACGGACTGATCCACAGCATGCGAAGGTAGTTGCTTTCGACCTTTATATCTAAAGAATCTTTCATTTCCTTTAGAACAATTATATACCTGTGTTTCACAAAATATGGGGGTCAAATTTATATACCTTCCGATTATCGTAGAATCAGAATCTTTGTCTATTTTCATAGCTACATTCAAACCAAGAATTGGATGGGTAAATCGTTAAAGGCACAAAAGAAAACTCAAATCATTCTGAAAAAATTATATTTTTCAATATAGTCCCCTAGAACTTCAATACATTTATTAGATCGAAAATAAGCTTCTCTAAACCTTGTAAAAAATATTCTTCCGGCTTCTCCTCAAAATAGGTATTAATTGCTACCTTCAGTTTTTCAGTGTCGTAAAATCGCTAAGTCTGGATCGTACGGAGAATTTAATTTCTTCGAAGCCACATTCCCGCACAGCAGCCTTCGCCACGCAAGCCTTGTGAACCCCCGCGTTGTCGTGAAGTAGCAACACCCCCGATGTGAGTTTTCCGCACCATTTTCTTTTAATTGCTTCTCTTGAATTACGCAATGTAATTGCGTATGATGCTGTTGTGATGCTTTCACCCTTTTCAATTTTTTCTATCAATCTACTATTTTTCTAGCGGATGGGGTGACTTTAAACATCTTTGGGGGCTTTCACGGCTAAGAACAAAATGGCCATTCAGCACGGATAACGAAACAGTAGTCCCGCAGTTCTTCCCTCATAGACTAGTAGCTTTAAAGAACTATCTGACTTCTACTGGCTATGCAGTGTCAGTGCCCGAGTTGTTCGGGACGCAACGCATAAGCCGAAGGAGCTTCTTTGCATCCATTGTCCTTCAACCGCTTGAGGCTCGAACTCGCCGTAGACATCTCGATCCCCGGTCCAGGTTCAAGCTCAGCATAAAGCATGGTCGAAACCTCTAAGCCCCCGGGCCAGCCTCAGTCATCCAGCCACAAGAGCTATTACCCTGCATGGCAGAGTACACTTCTGGTAGAACTACGTCAGTTCTATGGCTGAGCACCCTGCGTAACACCCTCCCCGATCTTTGGGGGCTGTGAATCCCTTTCATTCCACTTTATGGACACTTTTTTCTCTCAGGGTCATAAGGATGAACTCATGTCTCATCCCCAATAAAAAACTGGTTGAAAATAGTCGATAGGTCTTCTCCACAAAGCTCTTGAAACACTAAAGCACTGCTCTCGAGCTTGCTTCTGAGGTGCAGTAGGCATTCTCGGTACTCATCTTACACTGACCTTTGGGAGGTTAAGATAGTCATGAAGGATAGCATATATGGTACCCATGGATAAGTTTGTCATCTCTGCTAACATCTTCTTTTGTATTCAGCCAACTTCAAGTACCAGGTTTTCAACTTTTTTCACCTTTTCTTCAGTGTTGCCGTTAACGGCCTTGCCCGAACGAAGATCGTCTTCAATGCTTTCGCTGCCTTTTTTAAAGTCTCTTGACCGCTTCTGAACAGCGGCTACTGACGGGAATCAGTCTAGGTAAACAGTAACTATCTCTTCATGAATGTTTCCTTGACTTTTTCCCTGTTTAGCGAGGAATTTTATAAAGCGCGATGCTCGATTTTCTTCATCATTGAAAAGTAATGATCGTAATTAAGTGAAATTTTCTATTTATTGTCATTAGTAAATAAGATAAACACCCCTTTTACTTGATGTAACCCTTCGAACATTTTGCTTGCCATCCCAAGATTAAAGGCCAGGCGTTTCATAAGATATTTATTGAATAAAGGTGTTTACTTGTACATCATTCACAAATCTATATATATATATATATATATATATATATATATATATATATATATATATATATATATAGGGAATATTCCCGCTACTCTTACTGTAGCATATATTTATATGACTATTATTAGTATATAATAAAAATTCAAAGGTAAATTGAAAATTATTTAAGAATTATGAAATTATAAAATATAAAAACAAAGATGCTTTAATCTATTTTTGAGTAATTTGTGAAAAGATAACTATAGGATTATTTTTTTAGAGTGTTAGAACTTTCGATAGGGATAACTGTGATTTGACAGAAGGTAGAAGCCATGTTGTTTTGACATTTATGTTCAGTAAGCATGAACAAATTATCATGGAAAAGCTCACGCCGCAAGAACATTTACAATTTGCTGAAATTTATTTTCAAAATCAGTGTTCTATTCGCCAAACTTATAGAGCACTTCGTGAAATTTATGGTTCACATAATCGTCCCTCAGAGCAGCTTATTCGTCGAATTATTGATAGATTTCGGACAACATTTTCACTACTCGATGCACCAACAACAACAAGACAAAGAACCGTACGTACAGAGGAAATTATCGCTGCTGTAAGTCATAGTGTTAATGATGATCCAGATTTGTCTATTCGTCAACGTTCACAACAAGTTGGACTCTTTGCATCCACCACATGGAAAATTTTGCGTGAAGAACTTGGTCTAAACCCATCCAAGATGCAAATGGTTCAAGAACTTAAGCCATTTGACCATAATAATCCTCGATTGTTCTGCTGATTGGGCCCTAGAACAGCTTGAAGTTGATAAACCTTTTTTTCGTAAAATTGTGTTTAGTGATGAATCTCATTTCTGGTTGAACGGCTATGTAAACAAGCAAATTAGCCGTATATGGAGTGAAAAAAATCCTCAAAAAGTTTTGCAGGTTTCATTGCATCCTGAAAAAAGCACTGTATTTTGTGCTTTATACGCTGGAGGCATCATCGGTCCATATTTCTTTACGATGCTGGAGCTAATGTTACAGTGAATGGTGCTCATTACAGATCGATGATCAATAATTATTTGTTTCAAAATTTGAATGGAATCGATCCAGAAGTGTTTTGGTTCCAACAAGATGGTGCTACTCTTCATGCTGCTACCGTAACAATTGATTTATTGAAAGAAATATTTGGCAGTAACATGATTTCGAGAAATGGTCCAATTAATTGGTCTCCAAGATCATACGACATAACGTCACTGGATTATTTTCTTTGGGGTTATGTCAAGTCATTGGTTTATGCTGATAAAGCAGAAAGAACAGACGCTTTAGAAGCCAACATGGCTCGTGTTTTTGATGAAATAAGGCCTGAGTTACTCGAAAAAGTGGTCCAAAATTGGTCTGGTCGAATGTGGTTCCTTAGAGCTAGTCGTGGTGGACATATGCCGGAAATTAATTTTAAAACATAAATGTCTTAAAACTATCTTTCAAAAAAAATGGCTTCAGTCGTAATTTAAATGTGTTTTATTTCAATTTAAAGATATTATTCTATAATACAAAAACACCCGATATATATTGAGGAAATTCAAAGAACCTAAGAACTGAGAAAAATTAAACTCATTTGATTTTGACAAGGTATATCATGAAAATAATTAATATGAATGAGCAATATGTTCACCGTGCTATTAAAAAATACAATTTTGTTGGAAATTTTGGTCAGGAAAGCCAGACAGCAACAAATTGAAGTTTCATCAAAATTTAAGCGAGTTGAGTGGTCTCTTTAGTGGAACGGTTCCGACCGTAGAATAGCCACTTTTTTGCAGCTGCGTGAGGTATATCAAACTCAATGATATCATGAAGAAATTGGATAGAAGCCGGCTGACAAAATTAGAGAATTAAATCTTAATAATCTTCTGTATTTAAACCTCATTACAGAAGCGCTAACCAGTGAATTTATAGTTGAATGTTTTTCTTGAAAGATTGAAAATAAAACAAAATTGGTAATTTTTCTGAAGTGATCGTGCTCAAAAATGGGTGAATGAATTGTCTATATTGAACTTGATTATATTCATCATGAAAATTTGTGCGAAGTAGTCCGTTCTAGTGAGAACGCTCAAAAACTCAAATCAAACACTTAATCTCTGATATTCAACTCATGATAGGCGACATTTCGCCAGAAGAATGAAAGAAAACCAGCAAACCGAAAGAAGGGTCTATCTTTTGTGTCAGTTGAGACGCATATGGGGCATCCAAATTCTGATACCATTTCCCTCAAAGAACCTATCTTCCTATCTGATCTCATAAATAAATACAAGTAAGTGAAAACCGTACAATTAAACAAGGATTAGAGAATGAGATAAAAGATGATACAAACTAGATTTCAAACAAATGGTACAATGTCTTAGACCACCTGGTATCAATAAGGTTTGATTCGTAACTACTCTTCTAAAACAGTTCTTAATATTTTCCAATAATTCTATCCAAAGTAAGGTCAACAAACCACATTTCTTCAATATTTCTAAAAAACGGATTTCACTTGCATTAGTGCTTATTCAATGAAATAGCTAAAATATTCTTGGTTTTTCTTAAATAACTCAAATATTACAATTTGGAAAATTCAAACTGCACACAGAAAACAACACCTTTACCATGAACGATTTAACCGACCAATTAAAAACACCCGTAGGTACAGTCAATTTCATCTGATTTTTTTCACTTTCCATTGGGGTTCTAATTTTTTTCGGAGCAGAAAGATATTAAACACCTGGTTCCCTTTGTTCGTTATCATGGCAAGCCAAATTAAGACATTCGGGACAACTCCCCATTTTAATTGAGGAGAACAAAGCGCCATAGTTATTTGAATAAATTTCCTCTCGCGAACAATTCTCTTGTTGAGGCCTCCATTTCTTCAATAATGAATTGGTCGTGTTCCGTCCGCCCGAAATCTTCTACTTAATAACTTGAAATCTCAAAAGAATTCGTCTACTTGTGTGCAATTATTTGGCCAGTACTTCCGTTTCCTTTTTATATCAATTCCATGACCCAACCGAGCGAATGCATCTGAATTATTCTTTCGTCTTGATTGCGTGTGTTCCAGAGAGTTTCTTCCCAATTAGTCCCTCGAAACTCTAAGGAGTTTCGAGATATACACCTTCTCTTTGGGGTACAGTTTCTTAGTGTTCCTCAGGTAAGTTAGTAAGATTTCACTGGTAACGAAACTATTACGATTATATTGAATTGTTCTATCATGAATCTCATACTCAGACTCAAACGAAAGAAGTTTTTTACCTGGAAGTAAAATGAAAAAATCTGAATTTCTTCAACCAAGGCACATTATTTCTATGAAAAAATGATAGAATATTTCCTACGATTCAAATCACCATGTCACAAATACAGCGTTTTTCAATACGGCAGATACAAGTTGAAAAGGAATAAACCAAGTTGTATGTCAGGTATTAATTAAATTCTCTTTTTATTTGGAAGAAAGGTTTATGTCATTATTTATTGAATACAACATAGCTAAAATGTCCACCGCGACTTCTCACAGTGGCACGAATCCGAATGTTTGTCCAACTTTAAATGTTCGTTTTTGCTATGTTGACTTTAAGGGCATCGGTTTTTACCAGCTTATTGGCATATACCAGCGATTTCAGAAAAATTCACAAGCGGAGTACAATCGCAGGATCTTGGTGGCCAATCCACGTCACCTCTGTAGAAAATCATTCATGAAGAACATCAATGCTGGAAAAACATCTCCTATATTGTTCAATATGTATTCTTTAGCCCTCATCGTTGACGTAATGGTGTCACTAACGTTGTTTTTAAATAAGTCCGAATCAATGGCGCTACCGGCCTGAAATTCATACCAAGCCGAAACTTTTTGTGAACAAGAGCATATGATGATCCTAGTTTTGATTGAAATCATTACATATACAGTATTTGTGTTTGTTGAAAAATCCATTCATTCAGGCTCATGATCATAATCTTTTAGCTCCTGAGCCAGTTCGATCTTGATAGGGCGTAGGCACAAATACCGACGCAATATTTTCCAAGTTAAGGAGAATTTCATCATAGCAAGACATTGGCTGATTGTTTACCGAACGCTAAGCGAAATGAAAAGCAGACGCCCTTTAATTGCTCCTCTTGAATTACGCTAAGTGGTTGCGTATGATGCTGCTGTAATGCTTTAACCCTCTTTAGTATATTCTATCAATAAAATACCTTTAGAATCCCAAAAGACCATAGCCCTTACTTTTCCAGCGGATTTGGTGACTTTAAACTTCTTTGGGGACTCTTGTTTACTCAGGGTCATAGTGATAAGTTCACGTATCATCCCCAGTAGCCAGCCAGTTGAAAATAGTCGAAAGATATTCTCCACAGGGCTCCAAAATACTACAGAACTCGAGTCGCACTTGCTTTTGAGGTGCGGTAAGCATCCTTGGTGCCTATCTGGCACTAACCTTTGAGAGGTTAAGATGGTCATGAAGTATAGCATGTATGGTACCCACGGCTGGGTTTGTCATCTTTGCTAACATCTTGATTTTTATTCCACAATCTTCAAGTACCAGCTTTTCCGCTTTTTTCACATTTTCTTCAGTGATGCCGCTATCGGAATGCCGCTGGAGCGAAGGTCGTCTTCAATGCTTTCTCTGCCTCTTTTGAATTCACTTGACCAGTTTCGAATGGTGAATAACGACGGGCCACACTCTTGGTGAACAGTAACCATCTCTTCATGAATTATATTTTGACTTTTTTCCTGCATAGGGAGGAACTTTATAACGGCGCGATGCTAGATTTTTTTCATAATTGTGGTCGTCTTTCACTGAAATGCCTACATTCCTAGAAAACTAATGATCGTAAATTACTGAAATTTTATATTCATACCCTAAGATAGTGTCATTATTATATGAAATAATTAGATTACATACAGCAAATCATTCCTATACCGAGAATAGTTTGAACGCCCTTCATACAATATACACAAGATCCGCAGAGAAAACTGATATCTGAAGGTTATGTGGATGGGCAATATAAATCACCGAACACACATAATCTGCTAATGCAAAGCGCTGGCACAAACCAGACTTACTGAAGACCTAAGTTTTCACTTTGCTTAATGTTACTTTGTGAAGGAGATAACCTTCCTGTGCAAAAATTAGTAGTATGCGAACACATTACTGCTTGGTCTACTTGCTAGATTTAAGCTAGCTCTCATGGTGTCACTAAACTCGATTGAAAATCCATAGGGTTGCGGTATAGAAAACGATATTTCCATAAGAGTTTAGAATTCGTTTGTAATTCGCACGTTACTCATGAGAAATTCTCGGAATCCCCATTGTTTCATACATATTAAACTAGTGTTATTTGGCATAAAACTGTAATTCTTTCTACTATTGCGGTGCGAGCATGCTGGGATTCCAAACGTCAAGCTTGTGCGTTTAGAATTCTCACATGAAAATTTTGAGAGTAGGACTTATTTTTTATTATGAGAGTAGGACAATATGTTTTCAATATTTTTGTGGTCATATGAGATGATATTTGATCATATTATGAAATCTTATTGATAAATTAACTTTTATCGCCTGTGCGTGAGGACTCCCCAATTAATATGCAAATATTTCGAGACATTGAGATTCGAAACTATAGCTATCTGTATATAAATCTTTAAATAGATTCCGTCAGAAGTGTGTGTGTGAGTATTCATAGCATTCTATTGTTGAATACTACAATCATTTTCACGTACGATGGTACGTACTTCATCTATAGATTTTTAATCGTATAACTCGACTTCAACGTCTGTATCTATCACCATCCAGTCTTGCCACTTTAAGAAAAGTGTTATTGTTTCTACTTCTAAAATTGTTGTAGAGCTGATTTTTCCTTCATTCAATTTCCCCTCACATTAACACAAAAAATTTTACTCAATCTGGTGAATGGATCTCAAATTATTCTAATGTTACAAAGAATTGTTTTTTATGACTTTTGAGGCATCAGCCTCACTAGATCTTGCATAATGTAAGAAAAATAGAATAGAAGAGAAATTATTTCTCCTATTTTAATAAAAATAAGTTGATTCTATAAATTGAACGTTTTTTTATATTAAAGGAAGGCTTCCGTTTATGTAGCATTTCGAGAAGTGGGGTGTATCACAACGTTCAGTGCTCGTTTAAAGTTTCACTGCGAGATGGTGATAATTTTTGTGTCTTTTTTATTGGCTTTCCGTTCCAGATGTAGTATTTTAATATATTCATATTGAATTTATTTAAATATTTTACACAAAATCTCATGATGACATAATTCATGAACTTTTGAATTATTAACACAGTTTTGTTTGTCTTTAGCATTGAATAATTCGTCGAAAAATTTTTAAAAGAACGTGGAAGCCAATTTTATGTAAGATGTTAGTTGTTTAAACAATTTGAGTTAAATAGTTGATTTTATCGGTCTTTACTGGTCGGAAATACATCTTGGTATTCCGTTAATTTATTTAAGTTCACAACAATTGTTTCGTCATGACAATATGACTTCATCAGGTGAGTATGGTAACTAACTACATATTTGAGATAAAGCTCTTTAAATATTCAAAATATACAGAAATGAGGGTAGTTGGATTTTAACAGTAATTTGTTATTTTATTTTACACAGTTTCATAGAAAAGGTTACCTAAGGGGAATTCAATGAGGTCGTTAAGGAGAATAAATTTTTTATTATATCTATTAATTTCAAGTGCTTCTAGGTAGTTCAACTTAAGGTTCTTGTTTTCTATGTATAAAATGGTCAGCATATTTTGGATTTCCGTTTCTGCCAATATATGCCTTCTGGTGTTGTTTTATTCTAGTGCCGAAAGATCTATCTGTTTGACCAACGTACATATAGGCAAGTATCGCAGTTTAACCTATGGACTCCAGACTTTATCTATAATTGTGAAAATGAACATAAATGGAATATTTCTTTGGAGGATATTTTCAAATAATTCAAATATTAACCAGAAAAATTTTGTGGAACCTTTGAAATTTTGGTGTGGAAAACTTTTTCTAATTGAATTTTAGGATTTTCTTTGGGGTAGTAAAGTTTAATGAATGCTGTAGGAGTTGCTTCACACGGTAATTTCAGTTTTCTCTAGGTCGGATATTACAGGAACAGATAGAAATTGGATTAATATTTTATTGATGGTTTCTATTTAACATACAAATAATTTCAAATTGATAGAAAATGAGTAAGAATTTCGAATGCCTTTATGGAGAATTTGGTATATATATTTTTGAAAATAAATTAAAACGAGTTATATTATATGGAGCATTGTTTGGAATGGGATTTGTTACTCATTAATATCTATTGAAAACAGCTAGCTCGGCTGAAGTTTGCTGGTAATAGCGGTTAATATTTTATATTTTATTTTGATTCTTTATCTGTTGATTGCCGCACATATAGTTTGATAATTCTATATGTCTATAAAAAACAGTATTTTTAAGACATTTTATTCAATTTAAAAGATATTGAAATTAAGATGAGTGGAGGTTTAAGCTTATTATTCTAGTAAATATTTGAAACAATAGAATTATTGTTGCTTTTACCAAAAAAAAATTATTATGGAAATTCAGTTGAATAAAAGTCAAGTAAAATATTCGTTGGAGGTAAAAAATTTTTATTTGCCGACGTTTCGACCTAAATTAGGCCATCCTTAGGGCACTAAAAAATAGGATTTCAAGGTGTTACACGACAACAACAATAAATTTGTATAAAAACATAACATAAAACGAACATTGAAAACAAATATCATCCACATCCAAGTTATTACTCCAGTGTTCTGATTGATAAAATGTGAATGCTCTTAAAAGGTATTATCTCAAAAATGTTCAGAAATTGAGGTAGTATAAAATTACTCGAATTTCACTTCGAATTATCACAAATACATATTCATCTACAGAAAACAGTAATTAACTTCCTGTATTCTTCTTCTTGTGTGTTTTCTATAATATTGAGGAAATAAAATTGTAAGAGAAATCAAATTTCACATACAAATATGGTCGTTGAGAGTATTGATAATGATGAAGGAAGACTTCTTTCAGGAAAATATTATTAAAAATGATGTAATTATCTGAATTACAGCGGGGATTATTTCTTGTATTTTCTATTCTGTTTTCTGATATAGTATATAATTATTAAATTTTCTGAAATATTGAAAAAAAACAGAAATTTTAAAGAATTATCAAAATCCTATATACCAAAGGTGAATGTTTTATTCACCATCGATCATTCCATTTTGACTCAAAAAATAGCTTGCCAATTTTAAATCTCCAAAATATTTATCTCTTGCTCACAGAAATATAACTGCTAGGATGAATACTATAATAATTTTGTTATGAATGGTTTGAAAATATAGGAATATATCAAAAAGTAAAATATTCTTTCATTATTTGCATCAAATGTCGAACATAATTCCACCTTTTTCAACTTTTTAAGCCATCCCTTATGTCATTGATCATTATTTTTGCTTCGTTCTATTCTATCCTTAGTATGAAAAGTATCTTGTTAAAATCAGAAGACGATGGCAGTGAAAAAATTGGAAAGAGCTCATATTTTCACTTCCAGGAAGCAATTTCGAAAGTGACTGCTCGAATGTTGTGGCGTCATTAGTGAGGAAATTCATTATCTCTTGCTCTTTTCAGAGGATCTACCTATACTGGCAGCTCCAAAATTAAAGAGGGAATTTTCCCCTTCATTTCCCGCTTCAGACTCTATCCGGATTGTCATGCCCGCCTGAAAATGTGTATAAAAATTTGTTTGAAACAAAGGGATGGAAATAGTTCTCACATTTCTTCTGAATGAGACAGTTCGCCTTTCATGAAGTATTCTCGATGAAAAAAAATGCTTGAAATTTACATGTACATACTGTTTGTATATTAAGTGGCAGGAAAATAAGTAATATACTCACTAATAGTATGAATTCTGAAATAATTTTTATTATACATATTACTCTAGGTAATATTATTCCAAGAAGAATTGAAAACGTATTGGACAAAGCATTAGGCGTACATTTTATAGTGATGTTTACTTGAGGTGCAGTATCTAAGGTTATCTGCATCTAAAACAAGAGTCTGCCGAAATTTGTAAAGGATGAGGTAAATGGAGGAGCCGTGTACTCGTATCCATAGAATCTCAGGAGTAATCAATGATACAATAAACCACTACATGGATTTGAATCAGATTTAATTATATTAAATGATGAATTATGGAAATAATCTTTATCATTGGGAGTTTTACTTCAATATAAAAAAAAGTTATCGTATTTTAATGGATATCATGCTCTGCCTGAACGAACGTGTAAGAAGTGGTTTGCCCTAGTTGAAAGTAGCAATTTTGATTTGGAAGACGAAAAACGAATCGGAACGTCAACAAAGGTTATAGATATTAAAGGCGACGCTCATTGAAGATCCATCACAAACGCAAGAGGAACCCGCAAATATACTTGGTGTCTCTCAGTCAGCTATTTGCCATCGTCTAGGAGCAATTAGAATGATTCGTAAGGTAGGAAATTGGGTATGTTCTGAAGCAAAGAGACGCCGAACGCCGTTTTTTCACGTGTGAAGAACTGCTCTAACGCAAAAAAATGGGTTTTTGTCACGAATAGGGACTGGTTATCTGCGTATGCAGATAACCTCGTCCCAAGACCTACTCTGAGAGTTTCATCTCTCTTATTTTTTGCATTCAAAAATTTTAGTGTTCAACAACGGACTGATCAGAAAAAAATGCCTCTGATCTCGGGTTCTTCATTATCGATCTAAATTAGACCTTTCAGACTATTTTCGACAAAAAATTCGATGGAAAATAGGAATATTAAACAGGATTATCGCTTTTGCAAGGGTCGGCCATTTAAAATTTTCATTTTTGATCAGCAGTAAATAAAAAACTGATGAATATATTCTCAATTTTATGAGTTTATTAGAATGACTGACCCTTTACATTTACGAATGAAAAACAATGTACAAATGACCGCCACGACTGGCTACAGTATTCCATCCGATCAACCCAATTTTTCAGTACATTGTCGACTATTTGGAGCCCAAAATTATCGAGAGCAGCAATTCTTTCAGGTGAGCTCATTGGACGAAAATGTGAACGAGTTGTTTTATCATATAACGATCCAGTGTTCACGATAAATTTGATTCAGTGAGGGCATTTCATTTTTACTGACTTTTCCACGTAAATTTCTAACCGTTGGCATGGAAGATTCACCCACCTGGAAATAAGTGTGTAGTATGATAGATAATAGCTGGAATTAGTTATTCAGACCCTCTACAGATTTAAATCTAAATAAATCTCATGACAACATTTAGAATTACATTTTAAGAAAACATGCCCTAGAAAACACTGTATCATTTTATATATATCTATATATATATATATATATATATATATATATATATATATATATATATATATTATCATCACATGTGGTGGAAATTAAAAAATAAAGAATCAAAATGAATACAAAATAATGACCAAATTATTTTGACATCACCTTATACATATATTCTGTCGGGAAAGTACCGGGAATTATCGATTTAAATCTGGCGGGGCAATGAGGCAGGTAAAATTTTTTTTCCTAGGTTGGTACCACTGTCCTTAATTACTATACCAAGCTTGAGCGGGATCTGTCTTTTAGTGTGTTTGCAACAGCTGATTAAGTCAGTCGATGTCAGAGTGCGTGCCGATTTTTACTATGGGTGATTACGTTGAGCAAAGAATTTATTTAAAGTTTTGTGTTGCAAATGAATTTTCGTGTGCCGATGCATTGAAAATGTTGCAAAAGGCCTTTGGTGATAATGATCTATCGAAAACTCGTGCATATCAATGGTACAGAGCCTTCAAGGACGGTCGTGAAGTGGTCGCCCATCGACGGCTTCGATCGAAGATAACGTCGATAAAATTAAGGAAAGAGTGCTGGAAAATTGTCGTACCTGCTTGAGAGAGATAGCACATGATCTTAAGATATCCCACGAGTCCGCACGTACGATTTCGATTGATATTTTGGGCATGAGAAAGGTGGCCGCACGACTCGTACCGAAAGACCTGAATTTTCTTTAAAAACGTCATCGCGAACAGGTTGCTTCAGACATGCTGGATCGCTGTAATTCCGATTCTACATTCATGGAACGCATTATAACTGGTGATGAGACCTGGGTCTACGAGTACGATATGCAAACAAGCCAGCAATCATCGGAATGGGTGGCAAAAAATGAGCCGAAACCGAAAAAACCACGCCAAAGCCGCTCGAAAATGAAGGTGATGCTCATTGTTTTCTTCGATATCCGTGGCGTGCTGCACTACGAATTCATTCCAGAGGGTCAGACGGTAAACAAGGAGTATTACCTAGGCGTTATGAAACGTTTGCGTGAGCGTATCCGTAAGAAGCGGCCAAATTTGTGGGCGAACAACTCATGGATTTTGCATGACGATAACGCGCCTTCTCATCGAGCTACGATTGTGACTGACTTTCTCGCCAAAAACTCAACAAACGTGCTTCAGCAACCACCGTATTCGCCGGATTTGGCTCCCTGCGACTTTTTCCTCTTCCCAAAACTAAAATTGCCCCTTCGTGGCACCCGTTTTGAGTCGATTGAAGCCATAAAACAAAATTCGGCGCGAGACCTAAAGTCCATCCCGGAAAGCGCCTATAAAAAATGTTTCGATAATTGGAAGTGCCGTTGGCATAGATGTATTGGAGCAAATGGAGCCTATTTTGAAGGCGACCCAATAAATTTTGACGATTAAATGTAAAAATGTTGTTTTAATTGAAAATTCCCGGTACTTTCTTGACAGAGTAGTATATAATTTGATTGGATGTTAAAGTATTAGAAGTTCCATCATTGAAAAATGTTTAACATATAATTCAATAAAACCTTTTTATTTTTCTTTGAAGACTATTTAGCACATTCTCCAAAGGAAGAACCTGATAAATTCGGACCCAAATCTCTTCAGTTAAGAGTTATTTTAATAAAAAAGTTAATCATTAAAAAATTTTCAAAAATACCTTTTTTCACCAGACATTTCTGCTTCAACTATTCAAGTTTTGGATAAACATGGCCTAAATGAAAATTAGGTTATATTACAGAAATATAAAATGAAAGAAAATACTGCAGAATGTGCTATATATTTATTAAGAAGAAAAATAAAATAGGTCCTTTTTGAATAATATGTTGAACAATTTTTAGTGACGAAACTTGTGATTCTTCAACATCCAATCGAAACATATATGCATAAGGTGATGCCTAAATAATATGGTCATTATTTTATATTTCTTTTGGTTCAATGTCAGTTTAGTTTGACAGAAGAGGTTATATGAAGTATTTTTCAAGAAATTGTCATATCCAAACAATACTGTATGCATAAGTGAAAAAACAAATTGTAATTGTTATATATAAAATAAATAATAAAAAGGGGTTTTTCGAACTAATTTCTTCAAAGAGAAGTTGTTTAGAGGAATTTGTTAATTTTATATTGGAGATTTTCAGAGTGGAATTTGTTTTTTATGATACCGAATTAAAACAGCTCTTCACAAAATTTTTGTTGAGTAAATTCGATCAATATTCTATAGTTTCTTTGGATTATATTACTCCGTTTGTTACTGTAAGAATGCTGTTAATTTTTATGTTTATTTAAAAGTGAGTCTCTAAGAAATTCCTTTAATTTAATTTTGAATGTTTTCAAAAAATTTCATTAAATTGAATTTTGTAGTAGGTTCAGAATTTCTCTGTTTGATACTTCAGATATTGAAAAAACCTTTTACTAAGTTAAAAAAAATCTTTTTTTTTAATCATTTCAAATGTAATAAAAGAAACAATCTGTTTTTTAAATATTTTAGCGAGCTTGTTCCCGGAAAAAGCGTGCTATAATATCGCCCAAATGTCTTTACCCCTTTTGTCATTTATTTCATATACAAGCGTGTTCGGGAAGTAATTTCGTTTTTTACAGACAGAGGATTTAATTGTATTTTTTCAAACCTCACTTCACACTTAAGCCGAAAAATTATTATATTATATGTTTTGAGAGCTGATACAGCAAGTGCCTTTTTAAATATGGAAAGCAATAACCAGCATTTCCGTCATGTTTTACTTTTTCACTAGAAAAATTAAAAATGCTGTTCAAGCCAGAAAAAATTAACCCATGTGTATGCAGAAGATGTGTTGACAGTAAGCCAGTGCCAGAACTGTTTTGCTAAATGTTGATCCGGAAATTTTTATGTCGAAGATGCACCACGTTGCGTAAGGCCGGTTGAAGCTGATAAAGACATCATAAAGGCATTGGTTGATGCAAATCGGCGAACAATAACACATGAGATCGGTGGGAGGTTAAATTTATCGAATTCAACTGTTTATAAAAATTTTAAAGGCCTGGATTTCACCTCGAAGCTCGAATTATAGCTTCTCAGGGAGAGAAGTTAGTGTCGTCGAGTTGACGTCTGTGATTTGCTTCTCAAACGGCACGAAAATGATTCATTTTTAAAGCCCATCATTACTAGGGACAATAAATGGGTTGTATATAGTATTGCATATGTTAAACGCAAGAGATCTTGGACCAAAAATGATTAACCAGTTCAAAGTATTTTGAAAGCCAATATATATCAAAAAGAGTGTATGTCTGTTTAATGAGATTTTAAAGGAACAGTTTTTTTTGAGCTTGTACCAGATAACACAACAATTAATTCGGAAGTCTAGGATCATCAGCTGGATAAACTGAATGATGATGCACTTCAACAGAAACAGCCAGATTTAATCGACAGAAAAGATTTTGTGTTCCGCCAAGATAATGCCAGACCTCATACAAGTTTGGTCAATCGCTAAAAGCTTTTACAGCTTGAATGGGTTACACTGTCACACCCACCATATTCTCCAGATCTGGCGCCTTCAGATTATTATTCATTCCGGTCATTGCAACATTTTGTGGACGGTAAAATCTTTACTTAAAATGAAGAGGTCAAAAATCACTTAGATCAGTTTTTTGTCAGCAAAGACCAAAAATGTTATGAGCGTGAAATCATGCTACTATCAGAAAGATGGTAAACGGTGTAAGACCAGAATGGCCATTATATAATTTGATGAAATATTTATTCATTATACGAAAATTGTCTTAAATTCTCCCGAAAAAAAAAGAGAAATTACTTTCCGAACAACCCAATATATTGATTACAATTTGTTTTTTCACTTATACCCCATGGACAAAGCATAGAATGTCCTGGCTGTTCAGTTTAGCTACTAAGTTGACTTATTTGCATTCTTGGCTTTTAAAGGTACAAGAGGAATAAAGGCATTGAAGATAATTTTATTGATATTTTTATATGACAGATTTGAAGATGGTTTGATGATTACCAGTGAGTTTTTTCAATTTTTTTAAGGATGTGTTACATAGTGTTGGAGGATTTTTTGAAAGAACATTTTTAAAGAGAAGTTGCTTCGAAGAATTAGTTAATTTTATGTTGCACATTTTTAGAGTAAACTTTGTATTTTCATACTACCGATATGAAACCACTGTTTCCACCAAATTTTTGTTGAGTAAATTCAATCATATTCTGTATTTTCTTTGAATTCTGTTATCGTTGTGTGTTACGGCGTGATAAGTGTTGTTTCTTGTGTCTATTGAAAAGTGAACAGTTTCCACTAATGCATCCATTTAATTTAAATTTAAAAGTTTCCAAGAAATTTCATAAAATTGATATTTGTACTAGATATTTCATAATTTTTCGATCTCATATTTAGGATATTTGAAAAGAACTATAGCGAAGTAACAGACTATTTCATCTTGAATATGAAAAAAATAAATTCATACCAGCGACATTGAAGAAGTTCTCGCCTGGACACGTAACTTTCCCGGAAATTTCGCCTCTAGTGAGCCATATCAAAAATTCCGGCTGCCGCAACATCACTTCAGTTTCTTTGCAAAACCTCGCGTATATTCACAGATAGACATCTTATATATTGTAATATATTCATTCATGCATCTGTTAAACATTTGAGACGTGTCTATGTCGCCCCGTACAAAATTTTTTGATTTGAAACATCCCGAACAATTAAATTTCGGATTGAGTCGAAAAGACCCCAAAAACAATTAGGGATGTGTAGAATGCTGTAAGGGAGTCTCTTCGTGAACTTCTCTGTGATGATGAATCTATCAACAAATTATTGGCCAAGGTCGATGCGAAACTCGAAGCTATCGAAAAAAAAGTCCATAAATATTCCGAAGTGAAAAGAATTCTTGAGAACAAGATTGAAGGAATACAGCAAAAAGAGAGGGTGAACAATATATGCGTTTATAACCTACCGGAAGAACGAATTGAAAACATAACGGAAACTTCAATTCAATTCTGTAAAAATGAAATGAATAATAATATAAATCAAGAATATATAGTGAAATGTTACAGAATTGGAAAGAACATTAAAAAACTCAACCAATTATTGTTGAATTGGATCAATATGCCACAAATAAGTAAATATTGAAAAACGTTAGCAAATTGAATGGGTCAAAAATAGGCATTGCAGGGGATTTGCTGAGGGGTCGTCTTCTGCTGTATCGTTCTGCACAGGAAGCATTTAACAGACAAAGTGTTTTTACTAAATTTGGAAAAGTATTTTCAAGGATTTTTTAGCTGAAATATTCATGGATGATCTGGAATCAAAAATACACCTAAATCATATAAGCAAATATTTTCTTTATTGGTACAGATATGTAGATGACATTTTTTATTGTTCCAAAGGCACCGACCGATAACTACATATCTTCACGAATTTCATTAATAAACTCCACCCAAAAATCAAATTCACAATCGAAGAAGAAAAGAATCAAAGTATTAATTTTCTTGACCTCACTATAACAAGATTAAATAATTTACATGATTTTAGTATTTTTCACAAACCAACACATACAGACATCACAATACATAAAACTTCAAACCACCCCACTAACCAAAAGATGTCAGCATATAATAGTTTTATTCATAGATTATTGAATGTCCCTTTAAATTCAGAAAATTTTATGAAAGAATTAAATATTATTAAACAAATAGCGTCAAACAACGGTTACAATCCCTTTCTTATAGACAAAATGGTATCCAATAAACAAAAGAAAATGGCATTAAATCTCGTGTACCCAATCATAAAAGAGGACAATACACAGAAATATTTTTCGTTGTCTTATGTCAATGGATTATCTGTGAATATTGCTAAATATTTCAAAAGTTGTTTCAATTATAACGCGGCTTTTAAGACAATTAATAACCTTAGTACCTACATAAAAAACAATAAAGATCGTACAAATAAAGAAAATAAATCCGGAGTCTACAAGTTAACTTGCAAAGATTGCCCTTTAGTATACATTGGCCAGACTGGTAGATCATTCAAGAAACGTATCCAAGAACACCAAAGGGGTTATATATACAATTCTGTACATTCGACATATGCTAATCATCTTAAGGAATTCGGGCATAATTTCAACAATAATTATGAAATTATCCACGTTGAAAGCAAAAGTTCTAGATTAACACTTTTAGAATTTCTTGAAATCAACAGGTATAATGCCCGTAAAATCCTTTTGAACGAACAAGCAGATGTCGATCATTCTCCATTACTGAATATTTTTCCTTAATGGTATTTTTAGCGGCAAACTCCAATAAACACCTAGAGTGTTTATGACTTGTGCTTCTATTATTTGGTCACGTACCTAAAAATGTATATAAACTCGGTTACACTCAATACCATCAGACAGTACAATGTAATACCTGAAGAAGCCACATCGTGGTGAAACAATTGTTGTATTAGTACAAACATTCTTGTGGAAATAAATTACTGTCTTATATACATTTTTTTAATTAATGGAAGGGTTGTCAAGATAGCTAATGTGGAATCACTGAGGGATTTAATTGAATAAATTGAGGAATATAATTTTAAATATCTCGTTTCCTTTTTATCATGTTTTAAGAGTCGAATTTAATTCATAGAAAGTCTAGATCTGGAGGGATGTAGTATATAGAGACTACGTAGCAGAATTTCTTCTTTTTTGGAGTATAGTGATGGGCTGGGAGAGTACGGCCGGATAGATGCAAGAGTGGTAGGTAATATGAGGGAGATTTACGATATGTTTACTGGCCCTGACAAATTTACCACTGTTCACCTAAATACATGGAGCCATCATAAGAACTTTGATAAGCTACTAGTTTAGTCAAATAATTTAAATATTGAAAAAATATTTGGCTGAATTTTTTCAACTTGAAAATATGGCCAGTTTTTATTGAAAAATGATTTGGCAAGTGATAGAGATAAGATTACTTCAGTTTTCATTAACAACATTCATATAAATATCCTAAAGCCTTTACTGCACATAGTAAATTTGTCGTTTGCGACTTCTATAGTTCCATCTGACTGGTAGATATCGATCATCACTTCAGTTCAACCTGGGAGGAAAAAATTAGTTGAATTATTTTCATCCAACATAATTTCATCAGTAATTTCGCGAAGATATCCGAAAGAGTTTGATGGAAAAATTAAAGATTATCTTGAACACACGAACTTGCCCTACAGTAAACAATTTCGTTTCCGATTTTTTAATTTGAAATACTTTGCTTTGTTTTCGATTTTTGTTTCCCCAAAAATATCTACTTATTTTTGTTGAACACGCCTTGTGTGGAAAACGAACGTCCACATTATAAAATTCAATAAATTAGGACCTTTCTTCGGTTTTTGCAGCATACAGTATGTTGACAATATTCAACTTTTCCGCATTTGATCTTCTGTGAGGAGTTGTGCTGGTAGTAACTTGTAAGGCCTATAAATGTTCTTTTTTAACACTATGAATTTTCGAACAGCTTATTCCAAGTTCAAGTTATACTTTCTTTTGTTCATTTTCTGAATTTTATCAAACACTTTTTAACTAATGCAGAGTTTAAGTAGTATATTCTTTCATTTTATATTACTTGTGATATACCCTTATTTTCGAATAGGCCATGCTTATCCCAAAATTGGTTAGTTATTGCAGAAATGTCTAGTGATAAAAAGGGTATTTTTATATATTTTAAAATGCTTATTTTACTTATTCAAATAACTCCTCACTGAAGAGATTTTGAGTCCGCATTTATCAGGTTCTTTCTCTGGAGCATGTACTATATATTCTTTTAAAAGGGGAAAATAAAAAAAGGCCTTTTAGAATTATATGTTGAACATTTTTTGGTGGCGGAACTGCTGATTCTTGAACATCCAATCGAAGCATATCTGTATAAGGTGATTTCTGAATAATTTAGTCCTTATTTTATATTTCTTTTGCAACTTTATTAGTTAATTTCCACCACATGTGATGATAATATATATGTCTATAATGCGATACAGTGTATTCAACAGATGTTTTAAAATTTAATTCTAAATATTTTCATAAGATTTATTTAGATTAAAATCTAAAGAGGCTCTGAAGAATTAATTCCAGCTATTATTCTGTAATTTTTGTTGTGCGGTTGATTTAAAATTCGATAATGTTCAAGTTCCAGCATTTCTCAAAAATTAATTATAGTGACATTATCTTCACAATGAAGCAATATGTCGACTTCTAGATTCTCATTGCCTCCTTCTCTTAAATTTTTAGAATTTCTTACACGGTTTCAAGTATTAAGGAATGTATTTTCACTTGGAAGCTTCAAGATCATCAGGATGTAATGCCATTTAATCTTTACTTGCACCTTTCTTGCTCTTATTGTTCTTCAAATAAGGTGAAAATATTTTAAAAATTTCCGTTACTCTGTAATGCATGTTTCAGAAATAATTTTATTGAATTTCAACGTGTATCATATTGTTAGCAATGTCGTTTGCTGATTTATCACATCCCACCACTTGACAACCGATTAATGACCCTGCCAGGTGGCTCTTCGAATTTGAGACTCTGTAGTTCTCAAAATAGAGCAATTTATGCAAATATATTCGTAATCAGGAGAGAAATAGCTGGGCAATAGTAAGAGAACATACAGGGTAATCCATTTGATAAAATGAAGTTGCACTCAATATCTTGACCATCTGTATATATTCCATTTTGTGGAACCATTTGGAAAATATTCAGTTAATGTCGTACAACTGTGAATAACTTTTTTTGTACCTCTATTTGTAATAAAGTTAAAGGGGGAGTCAAATTATAGTGAACAACCCAGTACAAGCTTGGTTTGATGTGTGACTTAGCTCTAAATTCCTTGAAGACTGTTTGAGTCCTACGTCAACTGATCGGCTGACCGAAAACAAAATGAGAATTCCTACTTGCTTTTGTAGTACAAAAAATACTCCTTGTAAGTGTTACCAAATACTAAGCGTTGATAAAACAACATATTTGGGGTTGTTATGCTTAATGTTATTTACTCATCCTTAGTTGAATCAAATCTAAGATATTGCATTGCTGTATGGAGGTGTATAGGACACCATTTAGGTATCCTCCAGATGAACTATATAAAGATTGTCAGGTGTTGAAGATTAGGAATTTATATGTGCACAGTATAGTTAACTATATAAGTAGATCAGAAAAAAAAAACAAATATCAGATATATAACATTAGATCTGCTGATCAATTCAACCTTAAACTGCCCTTTGCACACAACTCAGTATGTCAGAGTTTCATTACATACTGCAGACCTAACATATTCAATAAACTTCCTGAAAATTACTACGAAGAAGTATATGCATATTACAGAATAATAGCTGGAATTAATTCACCAGAACACGTGGCGGTTATCTAATGTAGAGTGTAAGTCGTATCTTCTTTTATTGTATATTTCTGTGATATAACCTAATTTTCGTTTTAGGCCATGCCTACCCCAAAATTTGTTAGTTGTTGCAGAAATGTGTTGTGTTGAAGAGAGTATTGTTATTTATATTTAAATGATTATTTTATTTATTCAAATAACTCCTTACTGATGATATTTTGGGTCCGAATGTATCAGGTTCCTTCTCTGGGGAATGTGCATATATTCTTTAAAAGAAGTAAAATAAAAAAGCCCTTTTTTGAACTATATGTTGAACATTTTTTGGTGAAGGAACTTGTGATTCTTTAATATCTAATTAGCGAAAGAAATATGAAATAATGATAAAATTATTTAGACATCACCTTATACATATATATATATATATATATATATATATATATATATATATATATATATATATATATATATATATATGTATAAGGTGATGTCTAAATAATTTTATCATTATTTCATATTTCTTTCGCTTCTTTATTAGTTAATTTTCACCACAAGTGATGATAATAGATGTATATAAATTGATACATGTGTATTTAGGAGATGTTTTAAAATTTAATTCTAAATGTTTTCATGAGATTATTTTTAGATTAAAATCTAAAGAGGTTTTGGAGAATTAATTCCAGCTATTATTCTGTAATTATTATAAAGTTGTGCAGTTGATTTCAAATGCAATAGTGTTGAAGTTTCAGCACTTATCAACAATTAATTATAGTAACATTATCTTCAGAATAAAGCAATATGTGGACTTCTGGATTGTCATTGCCTCTTTCTCTTAAATTTTTAGAATCTCTTACACGTTTGCAGGTATTTAAGAATGTATTTTCACTTGAAAACTTCAAGATAACCTGAATGTAATGCCATTTAATCTCTCTTTGCAGCTTTCTTGCTTTTATTGTTCTTCAAATAAGGTGAAAATATTTCAAAATTTTCCATTTCTGTGTAATGCATGTTTCAGAAATAATTTTATTGAATATCAACGTGTATCATATTGTTAGTAACGCCGTGTGTTGATTTATCACATCCTACCACTTGACAACCGATTAATGAGCCTGCCAGGGTGTTCTGCGAATTTGAGTCTCTGTATTTCTCAAAATGAGAGATATAGAGCAACGTATGCATATACATTCTGTCAAGAAAGTACCGGGAATTATCGATTTAAATCTGGCGGGGCACTGAGGCAGGTAAAAATTTTTTTTCCTAGGTTGGTACCACTGTCTTTAATTACTATGCCAAGCTTGAGCGGGATCTGTCAACTAGTGTGTTTGCAACAGCTGATTAAGTCAGTCGATGTCAGAGTGCGTGCCGATTTTTACTATGGGTGATTACGTTGAGCAAAGAATTTGTTTAAAGTTTTGTGTTGCAAATGAATTTTCGTGTGCCGATGCATTGAAAATGTTGCAAAAGGACTTTGGTGATAATGCTCTATCGAAAACTTGTGTATATCAGTGGTACAGAGCCTTCAAGGACGGTCGTGAAGTGGTCGCCCATCGACGGCTTCGATCGAAGATAACGTCGATAAAATTAAGGAAAGGGTGCTGGAAAACCGTCGTACCAGCTTGAGAGAGATAGCACATGATCTTAAGATATCCCACGAGTCCGCACGTACGATTTTGATTGATATTTTGGGCATGAGAAAGGTGGCCGCACGACTCGTACCGAAAGACCTGAATTTTCTTCAAAAACGTCATCGCGAACAGGTTGCTTCAGACATGCTGGATCGCTGTAATTCCGATTCTACATTCATGGAACGCATTATAACTGGTGACGAGACCTGGGTCTACGAGTACGATATGCAAACAAGCCAGCAATCATCGGAATGGGTGGCAAAAAATGAGCCGAAACCGAAAAAACCACGCCAAAGCCGCTCGAAAATGAAGGTGATGCTCATTGTTTTCTTCGATATCCGTGGCGTGGTGCACTACGAATTCATTCCAGAGGGTCAGACGGTAAACAAGGAGTATTACCTAGGCGTTATGAAACGTTTGCGTGAGCGTATCCGTAAGAAGCGGCCAAATTTGTGGGCGAACAACTCATGGATTTTGCATGACGATAACGCGCCTTCTCACCGAGCCTAGGATTGTGACTGACTTTCTCGCCAAAAACTCAACAAACGTGCTTCAGCAACCACCGTATTCGCCGGATTTGGCTCCCTGCGACTTTTTCCTCTTCCCAAAACTAAAATTGCCCCTTCGTGGCACCCGTTTTGAGTCGATTGAAGCCATAAAACAAAATTCGGCGCGAGAGCTAAAGTCCATCCCGGAAAGCGCCTATAAAAAATGTGACTGTTTTCATGATTATAGTGCTAGGTCAACTGATCATCTAACCGAAACCAAAATAATAATTCATACTTGCTTTGGTAGTACAAAAAATACTCCCTGCAAGTGTCACCAAATACTGAGAGTTGAATATAAGAAAAACAAATGTTAACTTCCGCTATTTTATTGATTTACACGACAATTGTTCAGGTTCATCAGGTGAGTATTAAAACAGTTTTAATACTCACCTGATGACAAGTCATGGTATGACGAAATAATTGGGGTGTAAATTAATAAAATAGCGGAAGTTAACATTTGTTTTTCTTATATTGAAGACGAATTTCCGTCAAGTAAAGACCGAGACAATCAAAGATTTACTGAGAGTTGATAAAACAAAATATTTGGTGGTATTATGCTTAATGTTATTTACTCATCCTTAGTTGAATCAAATCTAAGATATCGCATTGCTGTATGGGGTCGTGCTTACGATAGTTATTTCGAAAAAATAATTACATGCCAATATTTGTTACTACAAATTATGTATAGGAAACCATCTAGGAATCCTCCAGATTAACTATGTGAAGATTGTCAAGTGTTGAAGGTCAAGAATTCATATGTGCACAGATAGTCAACAATATAAGTAGATCAGAAAAAAGAAAACAAATATCAGATATGTAGCATTAGATCTGCGGATCATTTCAACCTTAAACTGTTCTTTGCACACAACTCAGTGTATCAAAGGTTTATAACATACTGTAGACCTAAAATATTCAATAAACTTCCTGAAGATGTTAAGAATTTGTCAGGTTCAAGAGTGTTAAGAAACATTACAAAAAAAAATTATTTAATAAACAGGAATATTTGGAAGATAGTTTTTGGAGTTATGTTACTTTATCATGTCTGCTGTATTCCTCGAATGCTTACTATTGTATTATTATTGCTGCTGTGTTATTTTTATTATACTATTGGGATACCAAATTTGGCACACAAGATTCTTTGAATCTTAAGCTGGCTGGTTTCTTGGATTTTGATGCGCATTGCATTTAATTATAAGTGATTATGTGATACGAAATTGTGAAATAAATTGAATTGATAAATTGAAAACTACTACGAAGAATTATTTGCACATTACAGAATAATAGCTGGAATTAATTCACCAGAACACGTGGCGGTTATCTAATGTAGAGTCTAAGTCTTATTTTCTTTCATTGTATATTTCTGTGATATAACCTAATTTTCATTTAAGCCATGCCTACCCCAAAATTGGCTAGTTGTTGCAGAAACGTATTGTGTTAAAGGAGGTATTGTTATTTATATTTAAATGATTATTTTATTTATTCAAATAACTCCTTACTGATGAGATTTTGGGTCCGAATGTATCAGGTTCTTTCTCTGGAGAATGTGCTTAATATTTTTCAAAAAAAGGAAAATAAAAAAGGCGTTATTTGAATTATAAGTTGAACTTTTTTTGGTGAAGGAACTTGTTATTCTTTAATATCCAATCGAAACATATATATGTATAAGGTGATGTCTAAATAATTTTATCATTATTTCGTATTCTTTTGATTCTTTATTAGTTAATTCCTACCACATGTGATGATAATATATGTCTATGAAGTGATAAAGTGTATTCAGGACATGCTTTAAAAATTTAATTCTAAACGTTTCCATGAGATTCATTTAGATTTAAATCTGTAGAGGTTCTGGTGAATTGATTTCAGCTATTATTCTATAAATTGAATTGATGATTAAAGTAAAACTACTTAATTTCCGCTAATTTATTTAATTTCACAACAATTGTTTCGCCATGACAACCTGACTTCGTCAGGTGGGTATGGTACTAACTACTTAATTGAGATTTAGTTCTTTAAATATTCAAATTGTACAGAAAATAAGGTGGTGGGAATTTACAGTAATTTGATTTTTTATTATTACACAAAGTTTCAGAAAAGGTTAAGTAAGGGGGATTTATTGAGGTACGTCTGGTTGTTTAGGAGAATCTGTTTTTTATTGTATCTGTTGATTTCGAGGGCTTCTAGGTAGTTCAACTTAGGTAGTTCAACTTGAGTTTCTCTTTTTCTAGGTGTAAGATTTTGAAGTTATTGTCAAAATCATGTCCTGTCTCCAAAAGATGGTCCGCAGATGTTGAATTTCCGTTTCTTCCAAGACAAGCTTTCTCGTGTTCACGTATCCTAGTGCCGAATGATCTACCTGTCTGACCCACATATACAGATGGGCAAGTACCGCAGTTTAACCTATAGACTCCAGACTTTTTGTTTTTATGGATCAACTCTTTATTATTTTTTATTAAATTTCCTAACGTGTTTCTTGTTTTGAATGAAATGTTGCATTTACTCTTTTTCTTCAAATATCTTGCTATTTTTTCGGACTTTTTATTTATGTACGTTAAAGAAATATATTTTGTATCAATAGCTTTTGTTTGATATACAAGTGATATTGACTGTTTAAATTGCATTCGTTCCAATATTTTATTTATAATGAACGGATTGAAACCGTTGTTAAATGCAATCTGTTTTATTATATTCAGTTCTCTATCGGAATTTTCTTGTGTTATAGATATGTTAATTAATCTAAATATCAAACTATTATAAGCTGCTAGTTTTTGAGAATGTGTGTGATTAGAATTTGAGTGGATCGTATTATCTGTATGAGTGGGTTTCCGGAAAATCGAGATTTATTTCTGACAAATAGTGACCTATACAATCAAAAATTGAATTGAACTGAAAATATACAATATACAAGTCATCACTGAAATCTGAAATGGATTAATAACCGTATCAAGTCACATCTGCCTAGAGGATCGATAGGACGATAAGGATAGAGCAAAGATATCCGCCAGTGTGTACTTGCCCCATTTCCGCAACACGAAAATCATCCTTGTGGAAACTGCGGCCATTTCTGCTACCCACTAAATCTGATATCCGTTCGGACAGTACGATAATGGAATATCCGTCGAGAAATTGGAATTACATAACTGCTATCCTGTTGCGCGTATGTCCCCCGGAATTCTGGAATATAAATTAGTATCATATATTTCGGGAGGGGGGCACTACATTCGGATAATTTTGTGGCAGAGAGCCAGAACCATTCGACGGACATTAAACTACTCTGGCAGGGGCCGTAGTTATGCAAATTCGGTCATTTATAAAACTTGAAGAAGTTTCGCTGTGTAGCTTCAACTTCAGAAGAATTATTTCGCCTGGGCTTAATGAACTTTGCTGGTAGGATGATTATTTTGTAACATATTCAGAGACGCTGGGGAAGTTCGGGTGAAAAAGAACATTCGTTTCGGGAGATATCATCTGCTGGTCGGAGGACAGGGGTTCATTTCGGGGGCGTCAGTTCTGAGTTGATGTTCTTTATTCTTGTATTTTCACTGCAAATTGTTTTGCAACATGTTTATTTTTTATTCGTTCAGGACTCAAAAATTTCCGTGAAATATCCTAACTAAAGAAAGACTTAAATATAAGAAAAGATTCTAAATGACATGGTTTTATGCGCAATTCCGCTCACGGACTCGTTATTATTATAGGAAAAAATTCATTAGTTTTGCCTAAAGAGACTTCATTTAAAATGTTTTGGATTGACCGATTTAGGTCAAACCGTATTGTTCTATAATTTGTTGACAATTTGAAGGTTGCTTCAAAATGCCTTTCTTATCGAAATCTTGGTCCTCACTCCCGTAAAATATCCTAACTGAAGAAAGACTTTAATATAGGAAAACATTCTAAATGACATGGTTTCATGCGCAATTCCGCTCACAGACTCGCTATCATTATAATAGGAAAAAATCCTTTAGTTTTGCCTAGAGAGACTTCATTTAAAATGTTTTGGATTGACCGATTTAGGTCGAACCGTATTGTTCTATAATTTGTTGACAATTTGAAGGTTGCTTCAAAATGCCTCTCTTATCGAAATCTTGGTCCTCATTCCCGTGAAATATCCTAACTAAAGAAAAACTTTAATATAAGAAAAGATTCTAGATGACATAGTTTAATGCGCAATTCTGCTCACGGACTCGTTATTATTATTATTATAGGAAAAAATCCATTAGTTTTGCCTAAAGAGACTTCATTTAAAATGTTTTGGAATGACCGATTTAGGTCAAACCGTATTGTTCTATAATTTGTTGACAATTTGAAGGTTGCTTCAAAATGCCTCTCTTATCAAAATCTTGGTCCTCATTCCCGTGAAATATCCTAACTAAAGAAAGACTTTAATATAAGAAAAAATTCTAAATGACATGGTTTCATGCCCAATTCCGCTCACAGACTCGTTATCATTATAACAGGAAAAAATCTTTTAGTTTTGCCTAAAGAGACTTCATTTAAAATGTTTTGGATTGACCGATTTAGGTCAAACCGTATTGTTTCATAATTTGTTGACAATTTGAAGGTTGCTTCAAAATGCCTCTCTTATCGAAATCTTGGTTCTCATTTCCGTGAAATATCCTAATTTAAGAAAGAGTTCAATATAAGGAATTAGGTCGAACCGAATTGTTCTATAATTTGTTGAAAATTTGAAGGTTGCTTCAAAATACCTCTGTTATCGAAATCTTGGTCCTCATTCCCGTGAAATATCCCAAATAAAGAAAGACTTTAATATAAGGAAAGATTCTAAATGACATGGTTTCATGCGCAATTTCGCTCACGGACTCGTTATTATTATTATTATAGGAAAAAATCCATTAGTTTTGCCTGAAGAGACTTCATTTAAAATGTTTTGGATTGACCGATTTAGGTCAAACCGTATTGTTTTATAATTTGTTGACAATTTGAAGGTTGCTTCAAAATGCCTTTCTTATCGAAATCTTGGTCCTCACTCCCGTAAAATATCCTAACTGAAGAAAGACTTTAATATAGGAAAACATTCTAAATGACATGGTTTCATGCGCAATTCCGCTCACAGACTCGCTATCATTATAATAGGAAAAAATCCTTTAGTTTTGCCTAAAGAGACTTCATTTAAAATGTTTTGGATTGACCGATTTAGGTCGAACCGTATTGTTCTATAATTTGTTGACAATTTGAAGGTTGCTTCAAAATGCCTCTCTCATCGAAATCTTGGTCCTCATTCCCGTGAAATATCCTAACTAAAGAAAGACTTTAATATAAGAAAAAATTCTAAATGACATGGTTTCATGCCCAATTCCGCTCACAGACTCGTTATCATTATAATAGGAAAAAATCCTTTAGTTTTGCCTAAAGAGACTTCATTTAAAATGTTTTGGATTGACCGAGTTAGGTCAAACCGTATTGTTTTATAATTTGTTGATAATTTGAAGGTTGCTTCAAAATGCCTCTCTTATCGAAATTTTGGTTCTCATTCCCGCGAAATATCCTAACTAAAGAAAAACTTTAATATAAGAAAAGATTCTAGATGACATGGTTTCATACGCAATTCTGCTCACGGACTCGTTATTATTATTATTATAGGAAAAAATCCATTAGTTTTGCCTAAAGAGACTTCATTTAAAATGTTTTGGATTGACCGATTTAGGTCAAACCGTATTGTTCTATAATTTGTTGACAATTTGAAGGTTGCTTCAAAATGCCTTTCTTATCGAAATCTTGGTCCTCACTCCCTTAAAATATCCTAACTGAAGAAAGACTTTAATATAGGAAAACATTCTAAATGACATGGTTTCATGCGCAATTCCGCTCACAGACTCGCTATCATTATAATAGGAAAAAATCCTTTAGTTTTGCCTAAAGAGACTTCATTTAAAATGTTTTGGAGTGACCGATTTAGGTCGAACCGTATTGTTCTATAATTTGTTGACAATTTGAAGGTTGCTTCAAAATGCCTCTCTTATCGAAATCTTGGTCCTCATTCCCGTGAAATATCCTAACTAAAGAAAGACTTTAATATAAGAAAAAATTCTAAATGACATGGTTTCATGCCCAATTCCGCTCACAGACTCGTTATCATTATAATAGGAAAAAATCCTTTAGTTTTGCCTAAAGAGACTTCATTTAAAATGTTTTGGATTGACCGAGTTAGGTCAAACCGTATTGTTTTATAATTTGTTGATAATTTGAAGGTTGCTTCAAAATGCCTCTCTTATCGAAATTTTGGTTCTCATTCCCGCGAAATATCCTAACTAAAGAAAAACTTTAATATAAGAAAAGATTCTAGATGACATGGTTTCATGCGCAATTCTGCGCATGAAACTCGTTATTATTATTATTATAGAAAAAAATTCATTAGTTTTGCCTAAAGAGACTTCATTTAAAATGTTTTGGATTGACCGATTTAGGTCAAACCGTATTGTTCTATAATTTGTTGACAATTTGAAGGTTGCTTCAAAATGCCTTTCTTATCGAAATCTTGGTCCTCACTCCCGTAAAATATCCTAACTGAAGAAAGACTTTAATATAGGAAAACATTCTAAATGACATGGTTTCATGCGCAATTCCGCTCACAGACTCGCTATCATTATAATAGGAAAAAATCCTTTAGTTTTGCCTAAAGAGACTTCATTTAAAATGTTTTGGATTGACCGATTTAGGTCGAACCGTATTGTTCTATAATTTGTTGACAATTTGAAGGTTGCTTCAAAATGCCTCTCTTATCGAAATCTTGGTCCTCATTCCCGTGAAATATCCTAACTAAAGAAAGACTTTAATATAAGAAAAAATTCTAAATGACATGGTTTCATGCCCAATTCCGCTCACAGACTCGTTATCATTATAATAGGAAAAAATCCATTAGTTTTGCCTAAAGAGACTTCATTTAAAATGTTTTGGATTGACCGATTTAGGTCAAACCGTATTGTTCTATAATTTGTTGATAATTTGAAGGTTGCTTCAAAATGCCTCTCTTATCGAAATCTTGGTTCTCATTTCCGTGAAATATCCTAACTTGAGAAAGAGTTCAATATAAGGAATTAGGTCGAACCGAATGGTTCTATAATTTGTTGACAATTTGAAGGTTGCTTCAAAATACCTCTCTTATCGAAATCTTGGTCCTCATTCCCGTGAAATATCCTAAATAAAGAAAGACTTTAATATAAGGAAAGATTCTAAATGACATGGTTTCATGCGCAATTCCGCTCACAGACTCGCTATCATTATAATAGGAAAAAATCCTTTAGTTTTGCCTAAAGAGACTTCATTTAAAATGTTTTGGATTGACCGATTTAGGTCGAACCGTATTGTTCTATAATTTGTTGACAATTTGAAGGTTGCTTCAAAATGCCTCTCTTATCGAAATCTTGGTCCTCATTCCCGTGAAATATCCTAACTAAAGAAAGACTTTAATATAAGAAAAAATTCTAAATGACATGGTTTCATGCGCAATTCTGCTCACAGACTCGTTATCATTATAATAGGAAAAAATCCATTAGTTTTGCCTAAAGAGACTTCATTTAAAATGTTTTGGATTGACCGATTTAGGTCAAACCGTATTGTTTTATAATTTGTTGATAATTTGAAGGTTGCTTCAAAATGCCTCTCTTATCGAAATTTTGGTTCTCATTCCCGTGAAATATCCTAACTAAAGAAAAACTTTAATATAAGTATAGATTCTAGATGACATGGTTTCATGCGCAATTCTGCGCATGAAACTCGTTATTATTATTATTATAGGAAAAAATCCATTAGTTTTGCCTAAAGAGACTTCATTTAAAATGTTTTGGAATGACCGATTTAGGTCAAACCGTATTGTTCTATAATTTGTTGACAATTTGAAGGTTGCTTCAAAATGCCTCTCTTATCGAAATCTTGGTCCTCATTTCCGTGAAATATCCTAACTGAAGAAAGACTTAAATATAGGAAAAAATTCTAAATGACATGGTTTCATGCGCAATTCTGCTCACAGACTCGTTATCATTATAATAGGAAAAAATCCATTAGTTTTGCCTAAAGAGACTTCATTTAAAATGTTTTGGATTGACCGATTTAGGTCAAACCGTATTGTTCTATAATTTGTTGATAATTTGAAGGTTGCTTCAAAATGCCTCTCTTATCGAAATCTTGGTTCTCATTTCCGTGAAATATCCTAACTTGAGAAAGAGTTCAATATAAGGAATTAGGTCGAACCGAATGGTTCTATAATTTGTTGACAATTTGAAGGTTGCTTCAAAATGCCTCTCTTATCGAAATCTTGGTCCTCATTCCCGTGAAATATCCTAACTAAAGAAAGACTTTAATATAAGAAAAAATTCTAAATGACATGGTTTCATGCCCAATTCCGCTCACAGACTCGTTATCATTATAATAGGAAAAAATCCTTTAGTTTTGCCTAAAGAGACTTCATTTAAAATGTTTTGGATTGACCGATTTAGGTCAAACCGTATTGTTTTATAATTTGTTGACAATTTGAAGGTTGCTTCAAAATGCCTCTCTTATCGAAATTTTGGTTCTCATTCCCGTGAAATATCCTAACTAAAGAAAAACTTTAATATAAGTAAAGATTCTAGATGACATGGTTTCATGCGCAATTCTGCGCATGAAACTCGTTATTATTATTATTATAGGAAAAAATCCATTAGTTTTGCCTAAAGAGACTTCATTTAAAATGTTTTGGAATGACCGATTTAGGTCAAACCGTATTGTTCTATAATTTGTTGACAATTTGAAGGTTGCTTCAAAATGCCTCTCTTATCGAAATCTTGGTCCTCATTTCCGTGAAATATCCTAACTGAAGAAAGACTTAAATAGAGGAAAAAATTCTAAATGACATGGTTTCATGCGCAATTCTGCTCACAGACTCGTTATCATTATAATAGGAAAAAATCCATTAGTTTTGCCTAAAGAGACTTCATTTAAAATGTTTTGGATTGACCGATTTAGGTCAAACCGTATTGTTCTATAATTTGTTGATAATTTGAAGGTTGCTTCAAAATACCTCTCTTATCGAAATCTTGGTTCTCATTTCCGTGAAATATCCTAACTAAAGAAAAACTTTAATATAAGAAAAGATTCTAGATGACATGGTTTCATGCGCAATTCTGCGCATGAAACTCGTTATTATTATTATTATAGGAAAAAATCCATTAGTTTTGCCTAAAGAGACTTCATTTAAAATGTTTTGGAATGACCGATTTAGGTCAAACCGTATTGTTCTATAATTTGTTGACAATTTGAAGGTTGCTTCAAAATGCCTCTCTTATCGAAATCTTGGTCCTCATTTCCGTGAAATATCCTAACTGAAGAAAGACTTAAATATAGGAAAAAATTCTAAATGACATGGTTTCATGCGCAATTCTGCTCACAGACTCGTTATCATTATAATAGGAAAAAATCCATTAGTTTTGCCTAAAGAGACTTCATTTAAAATGTTTTGGATTGACCGATTTAGGTCAAACCGTATTGTTTTATAATTTGTTGATAATTTGAAGGTTGCTTCAAAATGCCTCTCTTATCGAAATTTTGGTTCTCATTCCCGTGAAATATCCTAACTAAAGAAAAACTTTAATATAAGTATAGATTCTAGATGACATGGTTTCATGCGCAATTCTGCGCATGAAACTCGTTATTATTATTATTATAGGAAAAAATTCATTAGTTTTGCCTAAAGAGACTTCATTTAAAATGTTTTGGATTGACCGATTTAGGTCAAACCGTATTGTTCTATAATTTGTTGACAATTTGAAGGTTGCTTCAAAATGCCTCTCTTATCGAAATCTTGGTCCTCATTTCCGTGAAATATCCTAACTGAAGAAAGACTTAAATATAGGAAAAAATTCTAAATGACATGGTTTCATGCGCAATTCTGCTCACAGACTCGTTATCATTATAATAGGAAAAAATCCATTAGTTTTGCCTAAAGAGACTTCATTTAAAATGTTTTGGATTGACCGATTTAGGTCAAACCGTATTGTTCTATAATTTGTTGACAATTTGAAGGTTGCTTCAAAATGCCTCTCTTATCGAAATCTTGGTTTTCATTTCCGTGAAATATCCTAACTTAAGAAAGAGTTCAATATAAGGAATTAGGTCGAACCGAATTGTTCTATAATTTGTTGACAATTTGAAGGTTGCTTCAAAATACCTCTCTTATCGAAATCTTGGTCCTCATTCCCGTGAAATATCCTAAATAAAGAAAGACTTTAATATAAGGAAAGATTCTAAATGACATGATTTCATGCGCAATTTCGCTCACGGACTCGTTATTATTATTATTTTAGGAAAAAATCCATTAGTTTTGCCTAAAAAGACTTCATTTAAAATGTTTTGGATTGACCGATTTAGGTCAAACCGTATTGTTCTATAATTTGTTGATAATTTGAAGGTTGCTTCAAAATGCCTCTCTTATCGAAATATTGGTTCTCATTTCCGTGAAATATCCTAACTTAAGAAAGAGTTCAATAGAAGGAATTAGGTCGAACCGAATTGTTCTATAATTTGTTGACAATTTGAAGGTTGCTTCAAAATACCTCTCTTATCGAAATCTTGGTCCTCATTCCCGTGAAATATCCTAAATAAAGAAAGACTTTAATATAAGGAAAGATTCTAAATGACATGATTTCATGCGCAATTTCGCTCACGGACTCGTTATTATTATTATTTTAGGAAAAAATCCATTAGTTTTGCCTAAAAAGACTTCATTTAAAATGTTTTGGATTGACCGATTTAGGTCAAACCGTATTGTTTTATAATTTGTTGACAATTTGAAGGTTGCTTCAAAATGCCTCTCTTATCGAAATTTTGGTTCTCATTTCCGTGAAATATCCTAACTTAAGAAAGAGTTCAATAGAAGGAATTAGGTCGAACCGTATTGTTTTATAATTTGTTGACAATTTGAAGGTTGCTTCAAAATGCCTCTCTTATCGAAATTTTGGTTCTCATTCCCGTGAAATATCCTAACTAAAGAAAAACTTTAATATAAGAAAAGATTCTAGATGACATGGTTTCATGCGCAATTCCGCTCACGGACTCGTGAAACAGTGAAATGGTGGCAGACACCTGTCCAACTAGAAAATTTCTTTTTTTAAACAGGATTCGAACCCGGATCTTCCGGTCACGAGCCCAATGCTCTCCTGCTGAGCTGTCCACACTCATTTTACTGCTACAGAATTAATTTCCACTTTATGAAAAGATCCTACTGCTAAAACCTTCTATATAATCAATTCAAAATCATATATTTTTTCTTTATAAGAATATATCATATTGATATAATTTTTCATTTGAATATTGTGGAAAGTTTTCTTTTTAATCATTTTGTCATTGATTTCAGTTCCATAGCCATTGTTCACCGCTATAGGTTTAATTATATTGACCTCTTTTCGGAAATTGACAGGATGCTTAAGAGTCTATGAATGAATGTTGGAATGTTGACATTTTAATTTGTCATGACTGATTGGATTTTGAAGGGATTATGGTATCAGTAGTGGTAGGTTTTCTAAAAATATCGAATTCGAACTAATTACTATGATATGTATATTAAGATCTAAGAAGTTGATAGAATAATTTTTTTATATTTCTTCTGTGAATTTAAATTTTTTCATTTATGATATTCATATAACTCAAAATACGTCATACATATCTGGCCCAAAAACGAACCAGTTTTACCAACTTATCATTTGTAGTGTTGGCGAATAATAATTTTTCAAAGTAAGATATAAATAATTCAGCTAGAAGTGGACTTATTGGATTTCCCATTGGTAAGCCATTAATTTGTTCAAAGAATTTATTGTTGAATTAGAAATAATTCTTTCCTAAACACATTGAAAATATTTTCCTTATCATGTTGTGATAGATGATTGTTATTGATCCTAGCTTTTAACATTGTTTTGATTTCATCAGTTGGAATAGAAGCGAAAAGGCTTTTCACGTGGAATGAGTTGAATTTACATTTGTTTGGTAGGGAAGTAATGGGAAAAAGGTCGCTTTACAAATTAATGTTAAAAAGGTTCAATTGAAGAACCCATTGAAAAAAGGAGAATTTGACAAACTCCCAAATATTCTTTGGGAACACCCCTACATTGGATGCTGTTATTTCCTAGCGCCATAAAAATACACAGATGTCCTGTAAGAAGTGTAATTAGAGAATTTTTTCAAGTTAAGGTTTAGTTTCTTTCTGTACTCATTTGAAGATGGTCGAAAGACCGAAACACGTGTCAGGATTCTGAATAAACTGTGGTTTTTTTAATTAAATTGTTATAATGAGCCACCATCATACTCCATTCATTTAACGAATTCAGTGTTTGACCTTATGAAAGCAATATATAATAAATAATTCCTTTCCACTTCCACCAAATGTGAAGTGTTCAATGTATTCTCGGCATCGATATACATAAAATATATATATATATATATATATATATATATATGTATATATGTATATTCATATATAAATATAAATATATATAATATAAAACTTCTTCGAATGCTTGAATGAATGGAATAGTGTTCTCACAAATTAAATCTGTTTTGATATTCAAAGTTTGTATTATATTTGGTGTTATATATTATACACATATATATATATATATATATATATATATATATATATATATATATATATATATATATATATATATATATATATATGTATATATATATATATATATATATATATATATATGAATATATATACGAAACGGCAAAAAGGCCATGAACATTTGATTGATTCGAACTTTACTTGGTGGAAACTCATTTTAATTAAAAAATATAGATGAGTGTTTTATTTCCACAAAAATGTTCGTAGTACTACAACAATTGTTTCACCAAGATATGGCATCTTCAGGTATTACATTGTACTGGCTGATGGTATTCAGTGTAACCGAGTTCAAATATATTTTTAGGTAGGTGAACAAATAATGGAAGCACAAGTCATAAAACCTCAAGGTGTTTATTAGAGTTTGCCGCTAAAAATGACATTAAGGAAAGATATTCAGTAATGGAGACTTATCTACACATGTTCGTTCGTTCAAAAGGATTTTACGGGCGTTGTACTTCTTGACTTCAAGAAATTCTAAAAGTGTTAATCAAGAACTCTTGCTTTCAACGTGGATAATTTCATAATTATTATTGAAATTATGCCTGAATTCCTTAAGATGATTAGCATATGTTGAATGTACAGAATTGGATATATAACCCCTTTGGTGTTCTTGGACACGTTTCTTGAATGATCTACCATCTTTGCAAGTCAACTTGTAGACTCCGGATTTATTTTCTCTATTTGTTCTATATTTATTGTTTTTTATGTAGGTACTAAGGTTATTAATGGTCTTAAGAGCTGCGTCATAATTGAAACAATTCTTGAAGTATTTAGCAATATTTTCAGAGAATCCATTGACACAAGATACCGAAAAATATTTCTGTGTATTGTCCTCTTTTATGATTGGGTACACGAGATTTAATGCCATTTTCTTTGGTTTATTGGATACCATTTTGCCTATAATAAAGGGGTTATAACCATTGTTTAACGCTATTTGTTTAATAATATTTAATTCTTTCAAAAAGTTATCAGAATTTAAAGGGATGTTCAATAATCTATGAATAAAACTATTATATGCTAACATCTTTTGGTTGGTGGGGTGATTTTAAGTTTTATGTATTGTGATGTCTGTATGTATGGGTTTGTGAAAAATACCAAAATCATGTAAATTATCTAGTCTTGTTATTGTGAGGTCAAGATATTAGAATTTTTCACAAACCCAGACAGACATCACAATACATAAAACCCCACCAACCAAAAGATGTCAGCATATAATAGTTTTATTCATTAATTATTGAATGTCTCTTTGAATTAAGATCACTTTTTGAAGTAATTAAATATTAATAACAAATAGCGTCAAACAACGGTTCAACCCCTTTCTTAGAGACAAAATGGTATCCAATAAACCAAAGAAAATGGCCTTAAATCTCGTATAACCAATCATAAAAGGGGACAATACGCAGAAATATTTTTCTTTATCTTATGTCAATGGATAATCTGAAAATATTGCTAAATATTTCAAAAATTGATTCAATCATAACGCGGCTTTTAAAACCATTAATAACCTTAGTACCTACAAAAAAAAACAATAAAGATCGAACAAATAAAGAAAATAAATCCCAAGTCTACAAGTTGACTTGCAAAGATTGCCCTTCAGTATACATTGGTCAGACTGGTAGATCATTCAAAAAACGTGTCCAAGAATACCAAAGGAGTTATATATCCGATTCTGTATATTCGACATATGCTAATCATCTTAAGGAATTCAGACATAATTTCAACAATAATTATGGAATTATCCACGTTGAAAGCAAAAGTTCTAGATTAACACTTTTAGAATTTCTTGAAATCAACAGGTATAATGCCCGTAAAATCCTTTTGAACGATTAAAATTTGTAAACGATAATATTCAAATAAGGTTTTTCTGATTTTCACAATTTTTATTGTTATATTTACGACAATTGTTTCGCTATCACAGTAGCATCATCAGGTTGGTTTACATTTTGAATATCTATATATATAACTAGTTATTCAAAATATAAACCTACCTGATGATGCTACGGTAGTAGCGAAACAATTGCTGTAAACATAACAA
This sequence comes from Megalocaria dilatata, assembly GCA_034642435.1. Taxonomy (NCBI): domain Eukaryota; kingdom Metazoa; phylum Arthropoda; class Insecta; order Coleoptera; family Coccinellidae; genus Megalocaria; species Megalocaria dilatata. The sequence continues at coordinate 73,020,024 of CM067856.1, read as the reverse complement.
TAAAAATTGTAAAAATCAGAATAACCTTATTTAAATATTTTTTAATATCGATTTTCACCAAGTACAGACTGATTCACTTCAATGTTTGTAAACGATGTTTCGACATGAATTTCTTCGTTATGGATATTCAAACCGAACTTATGTCGAAATCATAGAGTACATAGAAAACAATGTTGTCAATTCAAAGTTTTTTTCTATTATACGTACTCAATAAATCATTAGATTTTCGAAACAGCCAATTTCTCATTCAATATTCGTGCTTGCAGTGAAATCATTAAATGCATAAGATTACTGAGGTCATCGACTGAAAATAATATCACCCTATCTGTGGAAATGTAAGCGACATATCGAATTTTCAGAGCCTAAAAAGGTGTAACTCGGTTGACTTTTCATTCCCTTTTCGAACGATGTCAGGAACTTCGAAAGGATATCATCTTGAAGACGGGTTATCGAGTTTCTTGCGATTAACTTCACAAAAGCTCCATGAAATTTATATTTGAAGATCACGTTAAGGTTCATGCCACAAAGAAAATATGATCCCAAGTGGGAGTAAAAAAGCTGAAGAATATCAAAATGCAATTTCATCATAAAGCAATTTTATGTTAAATAATATCAACTAGCTTTCAAAATGTAGCATAAAATTCATCAGATAGATGCACATCAGTGATGTCAAATTTGGTTATGAAGTCACAATAAGATGGATTGCTTCAAGTTGTCCGTTAGTTTGAGTTCTTTAGTTAACTGAACTTTGTGTGCAAGGATAGATCTTGTATTTTTAAAGCAAACCTGAAAAAAATGGAAAATCGAAAAACAAAATTGTTGTGAAAAATTTAAAAATGTTGGGTAAAATCCAAATATAATAATAATTAGTATAGATTGAATTTGAATGCAGAAAATATGAGTTTAATCGGAAAACTTCAGACGAATTAATAAAATGGAAGGTTGATTGCACTATGCCGTCACTTTGTGATAGTTCACTTCGGAAATAACATGAATGAGGAATTAAGTCACTTTTTATCATGTTTTCAATATTGAGGATGAAGTGTTTCAATGTTTTTAGTGTACTTCATTTTCCAATTGGAAGACATCCTCTATCAAGTCTCCCAACAAATGTCTCATGTATCAAAGAGAAGGAGACAAAATCAGCAGCCTTGTTTAGAAACATAAAAGAAAATCTTTTGATATATTTTGGCATGTAGGACTCATATATAAATTGCACCAACTGTATGGCCAACCAACATTATGAAAGTGATCAATAAATTTCTGACTGAAAGATTCATCCAAGTCAAAATAAAAAATGAAAGGTCATCCACATTTACACCGCAACAAGGCTCACCCCTATCGCCTTATATTTGATTTTGCTGCGACATATATAACGCCTAATATATATAATGCCTAAGACGACACTACATAGCTAAACAAGCATATATGTTACAATTTGCCGTCGATACAACACTTATTACACATATGTATATGGATGCGACGTTAGAGAATACAGCTCAACCCAGCAAAATCAAAGCTTGTCCTCTTCCATCACAAAATGAATACCAATTCTCCGTGTATTAAAATAAACAACAACACAATAAGTCCTGCGAACATCTGCAAGTACTTGGGAATACACATAGACAACAAGCTCAGCTTCAACGCGCACACAAGATTTCGAAAAACATCATCCATCTTACGAGCGGCTCATTTCAGATCACTTACTTATAAAAAACTTGGACATCAATGTGAAGATTGCTAGTTCAATTCATAAGATGATATGCAGGACCCTTCTGGAGTTCGGACATACAATTTTTTTGAACTTTTATAGATCAAAGCTATATAATTTAGAAGTAGCCGAAATAACAAATTTGAGAAAAATTACCAAAATCACATACCCCAAGAACTCGTTGCGTAACCCTCCAAACCAACTCTTATACGAATCAACAAAAATATAGACAAAATTGTCAAGACTATTAGAACCCAACAAAAAAAAAATTGTCAAGAAGCACACCAACAGGGTTAATATGGAACCATTAATACATCATTATGACATAGAAAGCACATAATTAGAAAGCCGAAACATCGCGACTACACCTAGCAATTCAACAAAAGTGATAAAAATTAAACACCATGCAATATGAAACTACAACCAAAGAAACCGACACCTGCAGATCGAACAAGATCATGGCAAGACAATACCGATGCATGGAAAGTATCCCAACGACCTAAGTAACAACAAAATCCATAAAAACGAATCCATTAAATGGCTAGAACATGAAAGATTTTTCCCAGAAATAGAAGGATTCATCATATCGATGCATGATGGAGTAACACCCTGAATAAATTGCAGAAAAATGATCCTCGAGAAATCAATTGAATCAGACCAATGCCGAAAACTGTATTAAGATGAAAGGAACCCTTAAACACATAACAGAAGGATGCATATAGTTGGCCCAAACTGAGTGCAAAGACAGGCATGACAGAATGGGAAAAATCATACATTTGGAAAAAGCAAAACAGCTACACCTCATAAATGAGCCAATAAGTCCGGATTATCAGTACGTACCAAAATCAGTGCTGCAAGATCAATCAAATCGTTACCCCTCTACTGGGATAGATCCGTACTGAATGACCAGACTAACATTAGTAACCGGCCAGAAGTTATACTGTGAGAGAAAAAGAAAGGGAAGATATACTTGATAGATTTCGCAGTAGTAAACTTAGACAACATGGAGAGAACCAGAATACACAAAAAAGCGTAGTACCAGCAATTATCGTATGAGATTAAAACACTCTGAAATGCAAATGAAGTCTACATCTTACCTATTGTAATGTCCACACAAGGATTGGTGACCGAATACTTAATAGAAACACTAAGACAGATTGATATCTATCGAAACATCATTTGGAGACTCCAACATAATGTCTAAAACAAGCACCGCTTACATTTAATAGACATATATAATCAAAACTCAATATATAATGTCAAATGGAATAAATAAACCAACAGATATACGAAAGTCATTAAAATCAATAAATAAATATTTAAAGGTGAAAAAATTTTCTTTCTGGTCTTACCTTTAAGAACACCAATTGCCTTTTAAAAAACATCAACACACTTAAAGGACTTCTCAAAGAATATAATTTATTTGAAATATTTAATATATTTAAATATTCGAATAAGTCAATTCAGAAATCTCTAAAAACATGCACTATATCTTCAAAAAACAAATATAATTCGAAGCAATTCCTTCATCAGTCCTCAATAATATTCCAAATATCAAAATCAAAAAACTAACCTATATCCAAACCCTCACCACGTGTAAAAGGACTAATGCTTCGAAACACAGATCAGCTTTATAATTCAAGATTGATCTATGTTCTAACAAAATCAAAGAACAGTGTGAGTTATTTTTAAGGCTTATTTAAATTCATTGACATTCCATAATGAGATTTATTGAAGCTAAAATATAATTATATATTATATATAGAAAGGCCTTTTACTTGATAGAAGAAATATAACAAAATTTGAATATTGAAACAAATTGAAATATGTTTATCTTCTACAATTTTAATTTCAAAAAAATTTTTTATTCAAAAAACTTTTAGAATTAAATTTATTTCTAAATCAAGCACCGCTTACATTTAATAATATATATATATATATATATATATATATATATATATATATATATATATATATATATATATATATATATATATATATATATATATATATATATGTATATATATATATATATATATATATATATATATATATATATATATATATATATATATATATATATATATATATATATAGTTATTCATGTATAAGTCATTCGAATATCTCATGTCAGTATTTGAAGAATGCCGTTCTGTTGAACAAAAATTAATTAGCTAGCGCTAGCTTGAAATAGGTTGTGTTCAACACATTGAAAGCAACTAGCTTCATTCACGTGAAGAAGTGAAATAGCAGGTAAAATTTCGACAGGCTGTAGAGAAGCAGAATTTTTAAAATGTAAATGCTTGCGGAAAATTGAACATTTGAAAGGCTAGTAGAAAAAATTATCCTTTCAAACTATTTAATTGAAATACATCCTAAACTGCATAATTGCATAGTCTGTACAACTAACTTGCTGCATTCTTTCTAAAGAAATAAATTGGATTTCGTTTGTATAATGGAGGAAAACTCAAATGAGAATGCCATATGGGCTTGAAACTTAATCTGATTTAAATATACATCCATTTAATATTTTATAAAGAAAATTATCGTGTCTAAAAGAGAGAAAGATCGGAAAGAAGGTACGATGGAATTGAACTTCATCAAGAAATCTTCATCAGTAAGTCTTATGGGATCATATTGATCCATTTTCGGATTGAGTACGAATGTGAAACAGCGTAACCTTTAGTAGACCTGTAGAGTTTTTCAATGATTGTGCATCATATTGAACGACTCTTGATATCGGAATATTGCATTAAATTATGATACAAATACTCAATCAGTGTCTGATCAATCTATCATTTCAGTCATAGAAGTTATAATTTTCTCAACAGTATCGAAGAGTATACCATCATCTATCACCAAAAATTTCTCATAATTTACTGAATCAACTTTCAAATAGCGAATATAGTACAAAATACATTTCGTTTGAAGATAATAAGGAAAAATAACTTTATATTTTTTATAGTGGAAAGAAAATTTTCACACATCTCAAACATCCCTCTGAATATTTAAATAGCACCTATTTGACTAGTCTTTCCTGAAGTCTTTAGATCATTTTGCCAGAACTCATATATTAAGATTTAAAAGGTATAAAATCTAAAAAGATTATGCCCATTTGGGAGAATGATACGGGTTTTGTTTCCATTGCAAATTTTCTTTATCTTTGGAAAGACGTCTGAACAAGGTGATATTTTCATATGATCTACTGAATACGGAATTTGCAAGGATGTGAAATACATTTAGATAATTTTTTGAGTTATTTAAATTTCACACCATTTTGTTTCCACGATTTGAAATTAAATTCAGTGTTCTATTAAAAAATTGGATGATATTCCATAATTATATCGACAATGAATCATAAATGTTATAATCATAACTTTCATTATGGGAATTATGGGAGCATTTACATACAGGTTAATATTCCGAGTTATTAGAATTGAATAATTCATCGAAAGAAATTATGATATGGTTCGAATATTTCAATTTGAAGAACAATATTTGCTGTTCCTTGCATTTAATATTACAGCCCATTCAATTATTTACTTTTGGCTGGTGTTGGTTCTTGAAATTTCGACGAACTTGAGTATTTGAACATAGTGAATGCATTCAATATATCAATCAGTATTTAAACTACTGGTATATTACTGAAAGGTTTTTTAAATTTAGTAGAATCAACGTACTGTATTCTGAATTATTTGGTTCAGACAAGAATATGTATTACTTATTATAAAATGAAATATTCATGTCGAGTCAGAATAAATTCTTCGAATTGAGTGCGTGAAAAACAAACAATTTCCAACAGTTCATTCATATTCTTTATATTTCAAGTTAGATATTCAAAAGTTCCAGAATATTTGAGTTATAAATACAAATATTCCTTGAACGTTCGAACTTATATTTTGCAGTCATTAATATGAAAGAGGTTCTTTCAACATTGCAATTTATTATAAATTGAAATTTGGAGAAGTATAATTTTTACCTATTTTGAGTAATTGGCGAAATATGAATCCAAGGAAGACAAAGAACTATATAATGATTCCTAGATGCATAACTAATTAGTAGGGCGTATTGAAATAATATTGAAAAAAAATAATAAACCAATATTCAGCTTTTTTATTTCAGTTTGCTGAAACATCATATTTAATGCAACATTATTCCCGTATTAATTAATTTTCAGGCATCATATGGAGATATAAATTGAAATAAATGAAGTTAAATACTTGATAGAAGGTATATAAAATTTGAATATTAAAACAAATTGAAATATGTTCATCTTCTACAATTTTAGTTTCAAAAAAATTTTTTATTCAAAAAACTTTTAGAAATAAATTTATGTCTAACAAGCACCGCTTACATTTAATGGACGTATATAATCAAAACTCAATATATAATGTCAAATGGAATAAATAACCCAACAGATATACGAAAGTAATTAAAATTAATAAATAAATATTTAAAGGAGACAAAATTTTGTTTCTGGTCTTACCTTTGAGAACACCAATTGCCTTTTAAAAACATGAACACACTTAAAGGACTTCCCAAAGAATATAATTCATTTGAAATATTCAATATATTTAAATATTCGAATAAATTATTTCAAAAATCTCTAAAAAATGTGTACTATATTTTCAAAAAACAAATATAATTCTAGACAATTCCGTCTTCAGTCCCCTTTTAATATTTCAAATATCAAAATCAAAAACATAACCTATATCACTCACGTGTTAAAAGACTTAAGCTTCGAAATACAGATCAACTATATAATTCAAGATTGATCTATGTTCTAACAAAATCAAAGAACAGTGTGAGTTATTTTAAGGTTTATTTAAATTCATTGACATTCTATAATGAGATTTATTGAAGCCAAAATATAATTATATATTATATATAAAATAAAATAGAAAGGCCTTTTACTTGACAGAAGAAATATAACAAAATTTGAATATTAAAACAAATTGAAATATGTTTATCTTTTACAATTTATATATAATATTATATTTTTTATATATAATTTTATATTTCTTCTATCAAGTAAAACGCCTTTCTATTTTATTTTGTATATAAAATTATTTGAATATTTTAATATTAGCCTTCTACATATTTAATTTCAAAAATTATATTTAATAATCAAAATTTCAGGAATTAAATTAAATAAATATCATATGAGTACCACTTTTATCGAACGACGTATAAAATAATGAATGTTCATTTTATATCCACTTATATCAAACTACATATAAAATAAACATTCATTATTTTATATGTTGTTTGATATAAGTGGTACTTATATGACATTAATTTAATTAATTTCTGAAGTCATAATAATTAAATATAATTTTTTGAAATTAAATACATAGAAGGCTAAGATTGAACTATTTGAATAAGATATAAATTATCAAATAGAAACTGCTAATTTCTTTTAAATGTATCATGTCAAATATTAACTTATATTTCCGAAATGTATCAATATACATCAATTATTTTACCAACGCTGTAGTTTCGTTAGATTTTCTTTTTTGAAATAACTCTGAAAAATAATAACGTCTTATCCTGCGTAGGTGAAATTTGTGCACAAACATAAAAAAAATGGTAAATGTAGGAAGTACAAATATGCAAAAAAGGGATGCCACTAATCCTGAAATTTAATATGTTTAAATATAATATTTAAATAAATTACTTTAAAAATTCTCGAAAACATGTAGCACATCCTCAAAAACAATCAGAGTTCAGATGTGTTTTAGAGGATGTGCTACATGTTTTTGAGAATTTTTGAAGTAACTTATTTAAATATTTAAACATATTGATTATTTCAAATAAATTAGTTTTGGAGAATACACAATTATGTTGTGTTTTTTTTTAAAGAGCTTTAGTTTCCATATATATATATATAAGACCAGAAACTAAACATTCTGTCAAATGTTTGTTATAGGCAAAACATACGTACCACGCCTGTCTGGCGAGTTCAGGTGGGCATGTTTGAAACAAAACATTCAATATTACTTATTTTTTAATATTAATTAACAATTTATTTTTGTTGAGTTTTTTAATTCCATTTGATATTGTATAATGAATATCGATTTTATACGTCTATTAAATATAAGCAGTGCTTTTTATAGGACGTTAATTTAGTTCTAAGAGTTTTTTACAGAAAATTTTTATTTTTAAATCAAAATTGTAGAAGACTAACAGAATAAATTTGTTCTGATATTCAAAGTTTGTAATAATCCTTTTATTAAGTGAAAAACCGCTGCTTATTTCTTTAAGCAAAATATTTTCAACAAGGGATATCCATATGCTTGCTAAATAAAGAGCACTGACTCTTATTTGTGCCTCCCTCTTTGGGCTCTTGTTCCAGGGAGCAGCAAAAAATTGTTTTGAAGAAGACCAAAAAAGCTTAAATGTAACATCTATATGTAAAGTAACAACAATAAATATATTGAAAAATCTCGCGAGGACATGAACAAGCAGGAAAAGGTCTTGACTTCACGTCAGTACTTTTCACCCTTTTTACAATTTCTTACCTAAACCATACATACCTATATAGGAAATTAAGTTATAATTTTTTAGATTTAGTTCAATATAGAAATCTGACAATGCCGCAGACAGTATTGCTGAAATAATTATTGGAAACAGAATTGTGAAAATGTAATTCTTCATTTAATTCAAATGAATTTCAATAAATCAAGAACAGATTCAATTGAATTCTTTTAAATAAATGCTGTCATTATTCGTCAATTTTCAATTTAAGGTCAAAAAAAATTAGCTAGGAGTTATGGAAATTTTCTGAGTACTCTCTAGACATTAGTTGTCTATGAAATGGTTCTGAATTAATCATTCAGTTGTTAATAGCACGAAGATTATGCAGCGCGGCAAACTGAAACTGCGAAAATATCCTGTTCGTAGAGAATACAATTTCTTCAAATATTTCTTAACCCATCATCACAGGGTATTAACCTTCAGAATATGAAAAAACAATCAAACATTACTAAAATGCGAAAATAATGACGAGTGCTCCAATGAGCGTTTTTTCTTGTAATGACAGAACAGCCTGCATAACAACCAAACATGAATTCATTTCAGCGAAAAAATCATACGGCAGTCACAACAGGTGATGATTTATAAACACGGTTAATAAAATAACAAAGGAAAATTTGTCGTTAGTAATGGAAGTATCAATTTGTATGAATATTCCGAGAGAGTTGACGTATTCATGACACTTTGATCGATCACGTATATTCTGAATAAACAAGGTAAATAAGTGAATATTTCTAATGTGTGCTGACTTCATTATTATAATGTGAAATGAATAAGAAATATTACCGCAATCGATATGTGTTATTTGTCTCTATTGCTATGCTAATATTTCATGTTATGTAATTACACTAGTTTTGTCAACAGAATTTAATGGTTGTGACATTAACCTTGAAGGACTAAGTAGAAACAATCTAACTAACGAACCCAATATGTCAATCATTGGGTGGTTTATAATCTTAAAATTTATGTCACAATTTCCATATAAACAAATGTGAGCTAACGCAAAAGAAATATAAGCAGACCTACCTGATTAACTTAAAATAAATCAACTATAACCACTAAGTACTGGGATATTATAAAAATACTAAAATACTGTGTTGATTCTCTCCAAATTTATTCTATTTCTTCAGAAATAACATTCATCTGAAAAGACACGCTCATCAACTTATGATATATCAACCATTATCACTAATTAATCATAAATTGTGAATGACCTCATATTTTGAATGTCGATGGTCTTCGACAGGGACCCGAGTTCAAGCTCGTCTGATTAGAGAACAAATTTTCCAGTTAGACGGGTTTCGACCACCATTTCACGGTTGGGTCAATAATTAACTGTGCTGTGCCTAAAGTGGCGTGAGGACACAGTAACAAAGCTTAACCAGAATTCAAGTGAACTCCTAACTCACACAAGCTGAAAATCGTCTGAGATATCTTCACAGAAGATCTTCGAGTATCAGAATAATATTTATATTATTTTATTTTACTCAAAATAATTCACACAGTTTTTACGACGAAATAATAATTATAATACAAAATGGCGAATGCGCAGGTTTCAATATATTGTCATTATTATTATCCTGATACTCCTAGATCTTCTGTGGAGATCCCTCAGAAGCTTTTTTTCAGCTTGTGGGAATTAGGAAATCAGTTGTGTTCTGGGTAGGTTTTTTTTATAAATGTTAACTGAAATTTATGGTTCTCTTATCATACATATAAAATATAAGAACTCCACAAATTCTAACACAATGTGTTGCTAAAAATTTCTGATAAAATTGAACATAGTTTCATTCAAATTGTCATTATATTTTTGATTTCTGTCATTTACTAAATTTTCATAACAATACACTCGTGATAATTCATTTTCGCTCATGTCATTTAATGGAAACAAGGTTCTTATAGACACGAGTTTACTTTCAATTATAAATCACCTGGTAAAGATTTTCAGAATATTTTGGTTTTCAAATAAATTCACTCAAAACTTCTTCGAAATTAACTCACAAAATTTATAATCATTTATAATGACTTTCGATATTTGCTATTACGAATTATTTTGAATTTTTAATTTTATATGAAGATCATAATTTTTCTATATCCTATTAGTACAACTTCCATTTGTACAGTAAAAAAACTCCAGCTATATCTGTAGTTTCAAATTCAATGATACTATATTGTTTTCTACAGCCGCTTTTACAACTTTATTTCAACTACACAAAAATGGCACGATTAGTTTGATCACGTTGGCCCACAGTTATTTTTCCGATAGTAAACTGTCCGTGTTACTCTTTTCTTGATGCATAGATTTTTTAAGTGGAATATTTGCCTAATTACTCTAATAGAATAAACATAAATGTCCTAGGTTACTATCTGAATAAATTTCTAATTGTTTGTAAATACACACTTTTGAAAACATATATTTTTTGTCATGTTGAGTTAATATGATTGCAAAAATTACAGTCTAAGCGATGTTACAAATATGAGTTATTTTAAGTTGTTGGTGCCGGCGAATTACAAGAATATCAGAGTCTTTCTATGGGAGGTAATGAGTGGTATTATTAATTAATGATATTGTGTACCGGAAGCATGAACGGATATAAATTACTAGTTTATTTCAGTAAATATTAGATGTTTTGTTCAGCTGGAAGTCAAGTTTTCAAATTGAATAAGTATATGAACGAATATAGTTAAGTTGTTAAAATTCGAGGAATTATCTAGGAGTGTCTTCACTAAATGTTAAAATGCTAACAATGTTATTAGTTACTCATCACAGTGTTTAACAGCATACACCCTAGATTGAACTTCACCATTGAACTTGAGTCAGAAGAGAGCACTTCGCTGTTCACCCTACTTATCAGACAAGGTAATTGGTATAAAATACCAATTTTTTCAGGCAGTGTTTCCAATCTCAATCGGAAACATACAAGAACGGAAAAATTAAATATTGTCATCATTCTGAAAAAAAAAAACAATAAATTCATCCCCTGTTGAAATTAAAAAATTCAAAGAAATAACTTAAATTATATCAGATTAAAAAATAATTACCTCACAAAAATTATTGACGAAAGTATTAATAGAAAAGAAGTCTAAACTGATGGAGTGAAAATGTGGATGAGAACAAGAAATACTACCCATTGACCTACGTAGAATTTTCTTCTGAAGAAATAGAGAAAAAATTGCACTGTCAGCATCTGTCAAAATCTTAGTTAAATTATTTCTATTTACTGCTGAAGAATTAATTTCCATTTCAGAAGACCATTAGAAAATCTACAGCTGAAACATTTTACATAGGATCATTGAAAACCATATTTTCTTCTCTTCATAGTGATCATTAATATTGATATAAATCGACGTTACTTTACATTTCAATAAGCTGACCATTTCACTGTTCATAACTTCAATCATTATTAGTTATATTCAATACAATAAAACCTCTCCAAACTTATGAATGAACAATAGTTTAGAATGAAACGAAACACCCTGGGGTGTTCAGATTCTGCTTGCTACTAGAATATTCAATTACGATACTTGTGAGTATGCTCGTAATTAACACAAACATGTTTTAGGTGCATGTAATTTTGTGGTAATCATTTTATATATGTTTCCTCATGTAACATATTCAACCATCTGGAAATGGTTCGCTTCATAATCATGAGGAGGAAGCTGGTATATTCATTAGAATGAGCTATTTCAATTCATTGCATTTGATTAACAAAATATATGGATTGCGTTGAATATCCACGTTCTACTTCATATAAGGTTGCAAACTACCGCTATGGCATCATTCTCTTTTGATATTGAATAAACATATTTTCACAGTTGATCTATTGTAACAAAATTATATGTGAAAGCAAGTACTTGCTATAAGGAAATTCAACATGCCAACACATTTTTACTCAAATTAATATTGCCCCTTTGTTCTAGGTTACAACGTAATATCTAACACCTATATATCTGTTATTTTCTAATTTTACACCGAGAATGGTCTAGAATAACTAGGTTGGACTCACTGATGAAGAGTCCTATGTTAGAAGTTATTCTGTCCGGCCGGTTCAGCTGATCTAGTCCAGCCGATACGGCCATAAACGCTGACTATTCGATCGAGTTGGGCTGAAGCCCTCACATTTTCAGGGTAGGTTTGAAGCCTAAATATGTCAATGATTTTGCAGTTAATAATATTTTAATCTTTTCTTTGCAACAGTTCCGAAATTACTGAAACGATCCCATTCAAATTTGTTATTTAGGTATGAAATGACAACACAAAGATCTGTGTCAGATTTCGTGAGGGTAGGATGACTAGATAAACCATAAGAAAATACCTACTGATTTGATATTGTTAGGAAAGGTTTGAAGTCTACATTTATTGGTTATGTTAAGAAATAGGCAGATTCGATTCATTAATTTCAGACATATTCTCATTTGGAATTTCATTTTCAAAATATTTTCGAATGATCGAGTTCAAATTCCGTATTTAGATATGAAAAACGACACGAAGGCTTATGAGTAATTAAAATAAGAAGGAACGGTTTTTTACTTGATAGAAGGATTATTACAAAATTTGAATATCAAAACAGATTTAATCTGTTGTCTTCTACAATTTTAATTTAAAAAAATTTTTTGAAGAAAGTTTAAGAATTAAATTAATGTCTTTATAAGCACTGCTCATATTAAATAGACGTATAAAATCAAAATTCATCATACAATATCAAATGGTATTAAGAAAAACAAACGAATATAAATTGTCAATTGAAATTAAAATATAAATGAGCAAACATTTTTTGTTTCGTTCCAGGCATGCGTACTGAACTCTTCAGACAAACGTATGAAGCCCTATTTGTTACAAAATGTATTGTTTTCTGATCCTATATTAATGAAAAATAACTCTTTCTCAAAAATATAAAACATTATTTCAAGAACTACGCAAAAACTAATTTATTTGAAATATTCAATATATTTAAATAAATTACTTCAAAAAATCTCAGAACATGTAGCACATCCTCAAGAAATAATTAAAGTTACGATAAGATCAGTTCAACTTTACATATAAAAAAATAATAAAATCAATTAAACAATGTATAGACTTACCCAGTGCCATCTTAGAAATACATAATCTTCAAAAAACATGTAAGTAGGTACCTTTATATCTAAGGTACTCTATGTTCCATGTTCACAAAAAATCATACAAAGCTTATAAGGCACTTGGCCTCAGTTAAAACCATTCAACACTGTATAATGAATTTCTCTATTTAAAAAACCTAATATAATTATATATTATATATAAAATGAAATAAGAAGGAACTGATCTTATCGGAACTTTAATTATTTCTTGAGGATGTGCTACATGTTTTGAGATTTTTTGAAGTAATTTATTCAAATATATTGAATATTTCAAATAAATTAGTTTTTGAAAAGTTCTTGAAATTATGTTTTATATTTTTGAGAAAGAGTTATTTTTCATTAATATAGGATCAGAAAACAATACATTCTGTAACAAACAGGGCTTCGTACATTTGTCTGAAGAGTACGCATGCCTGGAACGGAACAAAAAATGTTTGCTTATTTATATTTTAATTTCAATTGACAATTTCTATTCGTTGGTTTTTCTTAATTCCATTTGATATTGTATGATGAATTTTGATTTTATACGTCTATTAAATATGAGCAGTGCTCATAAAGACATCAATTTAATTATTAAAATTTCTTCATGAAATTTTTTGAAATTAGAATTGTAGAAGACAACAGACTAAATCTGTTTTGATATTCAAATTTCATGAGTACTTTCCTTATCGAAAGAATTATTTACTTTTCCTTTTTAATATGTCACGATGTAGATCTAAGGAAAAAAATTTGTGAAGAACATCATCCATATCCTTTTAATTTTTTTTCATAAAATTTTCTATTACTGGAAAATCCAATTCACAGCAGTTGGTTTAATTTTTGGAGACCTACTTATAATCTTCAAGTATTCAGCTGATGATATCCAATATTTTTCGAGTCGTTCTTCTGCGCACCTGTTATAATGAATCTCACAAAATTTATTCGCCAATTCATTTTTCATATCCAGTAAGTCGATTAAGATTCTTTCGTATCGGTATTTTTCTCACTAAATAACAAAAAACACATTTTCATTCCGGCAAAAAAATTTTGATTTTAAGATTTTCATGTTATAATAATATTAATATTATTATTAGTAATCCCATTATTTTCATTAGAACACACCGGAAAGTGAGAAACTCGTTATTCAGGTAGTTAAATGGTATTATCTTTGTCCAAAATAACGAATGAACAGTGTAAGAAATTAGAAAAGCATCTTGATGTTACATACTCATTTTAAACATATCAAAAACAGATTTTGAAGCATATAAGAAATGTTTTTTTCAGTAACGTGTAAATTACATATACCGTATTAAGTTTTAATGTGAAGTTTATTGTGAAATTCAAATTGCTATAAAAACAATGGCAAAATTCTAAATGAAAACCTTGAACTTATGTTATAAGTTCAAGTAAGTAATAGATAGATATATGATGCCTGAATATTTCACCAAGTCACTAAGAATTCAATATGTTGCCTGAGTTTCAAAATAAAAAAATATTCCCTTCATTCCATCCTATTATTCATAGTGAGTTTATCTTCGTTGCATAATTTCAATAAATTTAATTGCTTCAATCCCTCATACAGAATATTATATTCAATTTTGCTTTAGTGATGTAATTCGTTTATTCAACGAAATAAGCATATTACTATTAAAAATACACTGACTGAGTCAGCTCCACAACTTTACTTTTTCGTACTTAACAAGCATAGCTTAAAATATCTTCTTTAATGTTTGATGAATAACAAATGAAGGAATGTTCACATGACTTAAAAATATAATTAATAAAAATTAAATTCGTATTCGTAAGTCTGTCAAATCCCACAAAGAAGGGATAATTTTGGTTATCATGATGAATTTTTGAAATATTCAGATGGAGTGACACTTTTGTTCGTTGTTAACTAAAGAACACTTAAGATGCATATAATTGGACTAGTACATATTTCCCATGGATTTCCTCCTTTATCTAATGAAATTGTCTTTCTTGAAATGAACTATCATCACCACAAACTAATTAGTTGTATATTTCAATGTAATGATGGATCAAATTTATTAGCGATTATATATTCATTGCGGTACATAACTTCAATATTCTTCAAAATTAAAATGTTTTCATTTATCTTTTGGTATTATAAGCTCCTAATAAGATGCAATATCAATACACGAAACATTTGGTTCTATACCAAATTTTTTCATTTCTTCTAATAGTGGATATTCAATATTGTTTTCAGTTATATACATATATATAATATATATATATATATATATACAAGATAAAATAACAGAACTGTACATCCATTTTTTCTTGTATTATTATTTCTCATTAAATTCTCTCTCCACTCAGAAATTATTTATACTGTGTAGCAATGGAAATATTTGTGAACAAAATGGCGAATGCGCCACGCCTTCACAAAAATGTTAACAGGACTTGTTCTAGAGACTTCTGCCAACGGAGATGAAACTAATGATTTCAATGACTATAAGTTAGAAAAAATCATGAAACGGAGAAAAAAATTAATTTTTCACTTTGTATACACTTTCTAAATTGGCTTTTTCCCCAGTTTTCAGAATAAATTTCAAATTGCTTCGAAAATATTCATTGAATTAAAATAAAATTGATGCAAAGGTAATACGCAAACAAATTATCTGAGTCACCAAGATATTCAGTGCATTGCAGAGGGTAAAAATCTAAGAGTTTCCTAAACGGCAGATAAAAAATATTTATAGTACTCATCCTCATTTTCTATTTTAAATTTCACGAATTTTCCGCAACTAAGAAGTTCAAATTAAGAAAATCACAGGTATATAGTTGGAAAACCAAATGATGCTAGAGTAATCAATTCATACTTATCAATCGTCAATTGATTTTCTTGCTGAAATATGTGGAAACTAACCTTTTGATTCACATACAATGATGAGATTGTGTATAGTATACACAATCAGATGAGATCCAACACGATATTTGTTGTGTATACACTGTATACACAACCAATATCGTGTTGGATCTCATGAACCAATATATTCATTCAATTATTCCTTCACAACGTATAGACTATTTCTGCATATTTCGGTACAAATTTTTATTTTGGAATCTTAAGTCGTAATAAATTTCGAAAATCAATTTTAAATTAATAGCACAACGGGCATGCCAAATTAACTGATTCCAAAAATATTCAATTAGTTTATTTTCACAGCAGAATCAGAAATTCTCGAGTATGCAAAATTATTCATATAATTTAAGTAATAGTTCATAATTTCTTTATTTCTTGAAATATTATATCGTTCACTCCATGTGAGATTTTAAGCCTGGATCAGAGATAGTTTTATAATAAATTTTCTGTATAATATACAATATGATTATAATACAATTATAGTTTGTCAAATTTTATCTTATCTGACGTGACAAGTGTGAGGTTATAAAATATAAATATTTCTTTATATATTAATATTCAATATACCGTAAGCTGCTATCAACAAATTTATAATTCAAAAGATATTAGTGTACATCGTTAGTAGGTGATTGGAATATTTATAAAATGATTCATTACACTAATTATACTAGCAGAATACTACATACATTTTAATGTATTTTCAGTATGTAGGGGACAACTCGGTTCATTCAGATGAAAAAACGAATAACTATATGACTCCATAATTAGCTCTATTCTTGTTTTATCAGAATACAAGACGCAATATTACTAGACGCCATTATAAAATTTCATTACAAATCTGAAAAAATAATTATAGCAAATCTTATCTATATTATAATTCATGATGCAGAGAAAATGATTCAATCGAATTTAGGATTTAAATATGTTACGATATATTCTCTACTCGTTCTGATCTGCCATATTATCTGCTGAACTTTTGACACTACGACCAGAGGCATAAAACTTATATTTCACAGGAGATTATTTGCTCAAGATTATTCAAAATTTGATGGAGTGAATATGAAATATTCAACATTTACCTTGAGCACCAACCAAAGTAATCCAAATTATAAGGGATAAAATGTTTCCTGGACCAAGTTCCATAATTTCGATTTTCCACTGCACTGAGTAATAATAAGATATGTCACAAGTATCACTGATATGTTCAAGATATGCAAAGTAAACTTTCAACCGTTCAAAATTAACGGACCACAAGCCCGATAAATTGATTCTAATAGCTGACACCTTCAGAAACACAGAACGAACCTCCTGAGAAGAGCAGGCGATCACATCCCGAACCGGTGGCGTTGGACATCTCTTCGCGCGAAGGATTCAAAATTCGTCGGAGGTGGGCGGATCCGCTATGCTGAGGTCCTCGAAAGAGTCGCGACGCTAGAAACGGTCCGCAAGGAAGAGGTGCTACGAAATCCTCGCGTGCTACTGAGCTCGGCGGCAATTCGAATCGTCGAAACCTTGCGCGCGAAATCGCAGCACCGCCCCACCACCTTTACCTATCGCCCGATACCGCTGGAAGGAAAACTACGGTAAATATATTTTCCCCGACGACTCTCGCGGGTGCAGAAAAGCCGACGGAGAACAACAGCCCGTCGATATAGTACACACCTGAGCGATGGCACTTCTGATACCTAATGGAATAATCTGAAGATTGGGAGAGCCAATTCTTGGCTATTTTCCAGTAGGACGAAGGGAAGATTGCAAAGTTATATGTGCCGGAAAATATTCCAATTTCATTATTTTATTCACCTTGTGATAATATTATTTATCATAAAAGTCAACACTTATATAATAAATAACATAGAATAGATAGCATTTTATTCACGCAAGAATGTTTTCTTACGTAAATCAAATTTATGCAATGCAAGATTTTATCCGCAATCACACTCATTCGAAACCGGAATCGCAGAAATTTTTCATCAAACAATGATATGACATTTTGCATTAACAACGGTTGTCAATTACTGAAAAATTATTGAAAATGTACAAAAATATCGAAAGTTGTTGTGTGGTTGCTATGTTGCTATATCTTATTGATTGTTTATCGACTCCATTAGTGAACATTTGTGAAGTTGCTGAAGAATGCAAGAGAAGCAACAAGACAGTTATAGCCTTCCAAGTCTAGGGAATATTATGAAATAGTATTGTCCGAGTTCAATGAACGGAAAGAAAAACGGAGGGTAATGACAATAAATGAGGAATTCCTGCTTTCGTATTTCGTAAATTTGAGGAAGAAGTATGCAATTTCATCCAGGTGGTCGAAGTACTCGATGGTGAATGCGGCTATAGAGGTCTGGAAAAACATAGATATTGGAATTATAGTAAGCTCACTGCCTATCTGAAAAGTGAAGCAACTCTTAAAGGAACCTTCGACAAAGTGTTGATTCCAACATGTTGTGAAGTACATTTCTGATTAGCTTATCTTTAAAAGAAACTGTCACTGGATACATTCTTCGGACGTAGTGACATGTATTTTTTACACGTCTCCACAGTATTGATAGAGAATCATGCTTCCATGATTGTGAATTTTCGTGAAATAGCGGTCTTCGTATTTAGTATCGAAACAAGGAGATATTATTATATTATCTCACTAGTCTGATAAAGTAATTTCATGATTTCACTAGTGCAATAAAGTAGTTTCATTATTTCGCTAGTGTAATAAAGTAGTTTCATTATTTCACTTGTGTGATAAAAAAGTTTCATTATTCCACTAGTGTGATAGAGTAGTTTCATTATTCCACTAGTGGAATAATGTGGTACTTTATATGTTTCATAACTGTAGATTAGAGTTCGATTATAAGCTGACTGTGGATAAAACATATTAGTATTCCTATAGCGTCTATATGTTACTGTTAAACGTTTGGAGAGATGGGTTTTGGTGATTTTACTAATTTCTAAAAACTTCAATTTCGCACTCATAACATACGGGTTGTATCATAACTGTTGTAACATAGGTTACGGACAGGTTGGGTAAGGTAACGTTAGAAAGATAAACGGCTGAAAGAATAGAGAAGTCGTCAATCTCTTAATTGAGAACAATTGATGTAAAATCTGGACCTTAGGAAGGAAGTGTATCAATAGATTTACACCAAATAAAGACACTGACTTTCCAAAAAAGAGAAACAAAACCTGAAAATGACATTTGAAACACATATACCATATTTCACTGAATTTCGAACGTTGATGCAAACACAGTAAAGAAATTATCAAGAAATTTTCTCGGTGCACCAATATTCACCTTTATTTCTGTTCTTCTTTGATTTGGATCATTTGTATGTTAGTTCATCCTAATACTATAATTTCAAGAACTATAATTATTTTAATCTCAAATGATAATAATCAATTGCGCCTCAGTGATGTAATTCGTTTATTCACCGAAATTAGCATATTATTATTACTGAATATAGACTCATTTTTATTTGATTCAGCTATTAAACTGTACACTTTCGTAATTCAAAAGCTTATTTTTAAATACCTCCCTCAATATTCGCTAAATGATGAATAAAGGAATGTTTGCACGAGATAAAAATATAATCGCTATAAAATAATTTCGTATTCGTTAGTCTGTCAAATCTCACAAAGCTGGGATAATTCTGGTTATCATGATGATTTTGAAACATTCAAATAGCGTTACACTTACTAACAGAAAATTTATTTATTTATTTTACTCAGTTTATTCGTGAATGTAAGAATATTAAAGATGCATATAATTTGAATGATACATATTTCCCATCGATTTCCTCTTGTATCTAACAAAATGTCTAACTTGCTTAAAATGAACTATCATAAGCACAATCGAATTGATTGGTTTTTTCAATGTTAAAATTGATATAATTCGATGGAGATAATGCATTCATTGTGGTACATAACTTTAGTATTTCTCAAAATTAGAACATATTTTTATTTTTCCAATATTCAATATTAGTTTCAGTTACAAAAGTATGTTTATTAAAATTATTTCAATTGATTATCTCAAAACTATATATCCACATGTTTTCCTACTATTTTTTTTCATCAAATTCTCTGCCCACTCCAGATGTGTCATTTTTTATAATGTGAAGTAATGAAAATACTCGTGTACAAAATGGCGAATGCGCTATACGTTCACAAAATATTAACAGGACTTGAAACCTAATGCTTTGAATGACTGTGAGTCATAACAAATTTTGAAACGGAGAAAGAGTTTGAATTCCTCGTGTTTATGCACTTTCTGAAGTCGATTATTCGGTGTTTTTACAGTAAATTTGAAATTGCTTCGAAAATCGTGGAATTAAAGGCAAAAATTCGTGCATTGGAATGGTAATACACAAACAAATTATCACAAAAACCAGTGGATATAGTACACACCTGAGCGATGGCGCTTCTGATACATAATGGAATTATTCGATTATTGGGACAGCCAATCCTTGGCTATTTTCCAGTTGGACGGAGAAGCGATGCCAAACTTATATGTACCGGCAAAAACACCAATGTTTACCCCTTTTGTAACAAAAAATATTAGTATCCCTACAGCGTCAATATGTTACAGTTATGCTACTGTGAAACGTTTGGGGCAATTTCTTATGGTGAATTTTACTATTCTATTTCGGCTAATATTTTATTTCACTACAATCGTTTAGTCATAATATGACTTCTTCAGGAACTGGATACCGATTTTACAACTTGCGAGAATTTCTATATTTCTATATAGTGCAGCTCCATAACAAAATTAGATGGGATGAAGGAAGTTTCACAATTCTTTGGGAATTCCGAAGAATAATTAAAAAACTTTCAAAAGGGGGGAGCTACTGAATTCTGTTTGGTTGTTAAATAATATATGCCATTTATGGCAAAATTTACATAGACACCAATTGCTTCACTATGGGAAATCCCTTGAGTCGGTTATTATTCGAAATTTTTTTGGATTGTTTAGAAACTAGAATAATTAAAAGCCCCTACTTTAAATGCTTCATTTATAAGTATAGATATTTAGATGATAATCTGTGTTTTATTCAATGGCACTAATAGACAATTTTCTTCATTTGAGGATTTCATAAATAAATTATCTTTAACTATACAATTCACTTATGAATTGGAAAAAAACAATAGTATCAATTTTTTGGACTTAACTATCACAATAATTGATAATGAACATGATTTTTCAATATATCGGAAATCAACCCATACTGATAGCACAATTTATTTCAGTTCAAATCACTCATTTTCACAAAAATATGCAGCATACAATAGTATAGATTAGCCAACATACCTATATCACGTCAGAATTTTGACAAAGAATACAATATTATTAAACAGACTGCGTTGAACAACGGTTTCAATGTTCTAATTATCGAAATTCTCTTCGCAAAAATACAATCAAAACTGGCGCTGTCATTAGCTGTTTTATTATATTCAGTTCTCTATCAAAATTCTCTTATGTCATAGGTATGTTGATAAATCTAAATATCATGCTATTATAAGCTGCTAGTTTTTGAGAATGTGGATGATTAGAATTTGAGTGGATCGTATTAACTGTACAAATGGGTTTCCAGAAAATTGAAAAGTCATGTTTATTGTTAATTTTTGAAATTTTTAAATCAAGAAAATTGATGCTGTTATTTTGTTCTATTTCATTGGTAAATTTTATTTTAGAAAATAAAATTCACCATTGTGTTTCTTTGTAAGAGTTCGCATGAGAATCTCTAGGTAACCAGTATATTACACGCTTAGCTGCTAAGTCAGCCCTCATTCCTACATGACCTGGTGTCGATACGATGATAATTCGTTTGTTGTCCTCTAACAAAAATTGATGTCTGATAAGGATTTTTCGGATTGAGCTATCAATCAAACAGGAATTCGAGAGTGCTTTCAGGACATATTGAGAGTCGAAACAAATAAGGTTGGTTTCTGGGGGTTGTTCTTTCGAGTATTCCAAGGAGTATTCCATTTTGGGTAGCGAACATTTCAGTTACATAAATTGATGTAACTCAATTAAGACTGAATTTGCATTCATCCTCTCTTGTTATGTAAGCGGCTCCATTTCCTCTAACTTCAATCCATCTGTATATATGTTTTCGCCTGCTGTGTACCTGTTAACTATTGTGAGAAAGATATTTTTGAACAAAACGGCATTATCCATCTCTTCTTTTTTATATTTGGAGCATTCAAAATTTTCCTCTATCTTACAGATAATTGCTAGATTAATTCTTCGGAATGTCTACAGATTTTAATCTGAATAAGTCTCTTGAAAACATTCATAATTGAATGTTGAATAACATAAATTTGTATAAGGTGATGAATTTAAATACTTTGGTCAGTACTTCATATTTCCCATGATACCTCATTAGTTAATCACCACCTCATGTGATGATAATATATGTCTATTAAGTGTTACAGTGTTATCTAGGGCATGTTT
Organism: Megalocaria dilatata; assembly: GCA_034642435.1. NCBI lineage: Eukaryota > Metazoa > Arthropoda > Insecta > Coleoptera > Coccinellidae > Megalocaria > Megalocaria dilatata. The sequence goes on along the minus strand of CM067856.1, from coordinate 72,997,350 downwards.
AAAATTCAATTGAAAATGTTTTCAAAAGAATTTTTTGGATTAAAATCTATAGAGATTCCGGAGAATTAATCCAGCTATTATCTGTAAGAATGTTCGATTTTTGAGGAAGTTGGATATGAACCTCAACATTTGTACCTCAATTTTCTAATGTGCGGAGAATCCCATATCTCCAAGATGCCTTTTCTTTTTCGAATGACATCAATACTAGGTGTTTTGCAAGACAGTAAATTATTATAAGGTGGTCTGTAGTAGATCTGTTCTTTTTGAAACCTATCTGCATATTTGAAAGTGATGTTTCACTCTCCAATATCCAAGTGAGTCTGTTGCTGATAATATTTTCCCTAACTTTGCTGAGACAAGATGACAGAGAGACTGGTTGATAATTTTTCGGACTTCTTTTTATCTTCATTCAGCTTGGATATAGAGATCATTATTGATTTACGCCATTAATCCACATTATATTTTTGAATTTCAATAAAGTATCTTTGTCGTTTTTTTGGGAGGTTAATTTCGTAGTTGATAAAGGTGACGAATTGCTTATCCCTGATAGTACCTGTTCTAATTCTTCTCTTGTCAGTGTCAATCGGAGGTGACGATATCGGCCGTCCTTCAAGAGATACTGAACACTATTGACAAATGGTGTATAAGGAAAGACATGTCTCTTAACCCGCAAAAGGTAGTTATACTACCATTCACTAAAAAACGGAAGTTGAATGGTTTAGAACCGCCGACTATCCTTGGTGAAATAATACAATTCTCATTTGAGGCAAAATACCTGGGAATAGTCCTGGACAAGACCCTCAGCTGGAGTGCACACCTATATAAAGTGTGTCATAAAGCCAGAATGGGTTTCTGGACTTGCAGGCGGATCTATGGTAAAACCTGGGGCCTAAAGTCCAGGCAGATGTACTGGATATACACTAAGGTAATTAGACCACTGATAATGTATGGCGCTGTAGCGTGGTGGAAGAAAGGCCAACAAACAGTTGGCGAACAAAAGCTCACTCGACTACAGAAACAGGCTTGCCTTGCAATTACAGGTGCGTTTCGCACCACACCCACGGCAGCCATGGTGATCCTACTAAATCTACCACCCCTGCACCTACTCGTGCAGAGGGAGGCGAAACGGACCACATACAAACTATATCAACAGGCGATTGACAGGCCAAAGGCAATAGTGATCGGAGGCGCGGGACTGCTAGACGAGCTTTTAAAGAACAGTATCCTATCGATGCCCTCGGATCTAATGTCAAAAGTCACGAGCCAAGAACGGAATATCAATGTAATCGTTCCCAGCCGGGACGAATGGACCCAGCATGCTGAGGTTCTATTGAGAACCTGAGCATGCTCGCGAACGACGAACGGAACAGGAGCGGGAGTCTATGGGAGCAAACCGAGAATTAACATCTCATTTAGTCTCGGTCAAAACGCAACCATATTCCAGGCAGAACTATTTGCCATTGAGACCGCGGCAGTACTGCTGATGAAACGGCAAATCCACCAGGGTTAAATTAAAATATTTACTGATAGTCACTCAGTAGTAAACCCTTTGGAATCCCGCTCTTGTACCTCGAGAACAGTCTTGAGTTGCCGCACGGCTTTGAACAGGCTCGTTATGTATAACGAAGTCACTCTGGTTTGGATACAGAGCCACTCAAACTATTTGGGTAACGAGGAGGCAGATCGGCTGGCGTTTGCTGGAGCTGCGCTGCCTCTAGTAGGACCGGAACCATTCTTGGGAATACCACATGACGTGGCTAACGAGGCGATAACAGGCAGAATCAACTCAAAGCTAGAGTCTTTATGGCGGGGCTATTCTGGCCAGAAACAGAAGTTGTTCCTTAGAACAGCTTGGAACAAAAAGATGGCGAACTTAGCGCTAGGTCTGGATAGGGCCAAACTAAGAACACTTGTCGGAATTATTTCAGGTCACTGCAGACTGAAAACGCATTTGCACAAAATCGGTCTGGTTTAAGACGATGAATGCAGGCTGTGTCTTGAGGACACTGAAACAACCATGCACATCGTCTCAGACTGCCTAGCGGTGAGTCGCATCAGATTCGAGGTATTTGGCCAGCCTTTTATAGCCCACATCGAACTGAAAAAATTACCCCTGAACAAGATTATCGGTAACACGTGAGTGATGTAGGTTATGTTTTTGATTTTGATATTTGGAATGTTGAAAAAGGACTGAAGACGGGATTATCTAGAATTATATTTGTTTTTTGAAGATATAGTGCACATTTTTTTAGAGATTTTTGAAATAATTTGTTCGAATATTTAAATATATTAAATATTTCAAATAAATTATATTCTTTGAGAAGTCCTTTAAGTGTGTTCATGTTTTTATAAGGCAAGTGGTATTTCTTAAAGGTAAAACCAGAAACAAAATTTTGTCTCCTTTGAATATTTATTTATTAATTTCAATTACTTTCGTATATCTGTTGGGTTATTTATTTCATTTGACATTATATATTGAGTTTTGATTAGATACGTCTATTAAATGTAAGCGGTGCTTGTTAGACATAAATTTATTTCTAAAAGTTTTTTGAATAAGATTTTTTCGAAATTAAAATTGTAGAAGATAAACATATTTCAATTTGTTTTAATATTCAAATTTTGTTATATTTCTTCTATCAAGTAAAAGGCCTTTCTATTTTATTTTATATATAATATATAATTATATTTTGGCTTCAATAAATCTCATTATAGAATGTCAATGAATTTAAATAAACTTTAAAATAACTCACACTGTTCTTTGATTTTGTTAGAACATAGATCAATCTTGAATTATATAGTTGATCTGTAGTTCGAAGCTTAAGTCTTTTAACACGTGAGTGATGTAGGTTATGTTTTTGATTTTGATATTTGGAATGTTGAAAAAGGACTGAAGACGGGATTATCTAGAATTATATTTGTTTTTTCAAGATATAGTGCACATTTTTTAAGAGATTTTTGAAATAATTTGTTCGAATATTTAAATATATTAAATATTTCAAATAAATTATATTCTTTGAGAAGTCCTTTAAGTGTGTTCATGTTTTTATAAGGCAAGTGGTATTTCTTAAAGGTAAAACCAGGAACAAAATTTTGTCTCCTTTGAATATTTATTCATTAATTTTAATTACTTTCGTATATCTGTTGGGTTATTTATTTCATTTGACATTATATATTGAGTTTGGATTATATACGTCTATTAAATGTAAGCGGTGCTTGTTAGACATAAATTTATTTCAAAAAGTTTTTTGAATAAGATTTTTTTGAAATTAAAATTGTAGAAGATAAACATATTTCAATTTGTTTTAATATTCAAATTTTGTTATACTTCTTCTATCAAGTAAAAGGCCTTTCTATTTTATTTTATATATAATATATAATTATATTTTGGCTTCAATAAATCTCATTATAGAATGTCAATGAATTTAAAAAAAAGATTATCGGTTTCATCCAAAAACTGGATCTCGTCGGGGTGATATAAATTAGGGGTGAACCACAATAGTCCGTGCGGACGCAGTGGTAGGGTGGACAGACGCCCGCTCGCCATAAATAACATAACCTGTTCTAATTCTTCTCTTGTCAGTGGCATAATCTCGATATGGAATCTTAGTAAGAGTTTATTGGTTAATTTTTGGCCAGGGATTTTTGATGAATAAATGATGGGTCATAATTTCGGGAAGAGCTGGTTGCATAGAATCGATCTGCCAAGGTGTTATCTATCTCCTTGGTGGCGGTTAAATTATTTCCGTTGACATTCAGTAGAGGGTAGACTTGTCGAAATATTTTTTCCTTCGATGGATCTAACTTTTCTCCAAACTAGGGATAGGCATAAGGTTGGGGTAGTTATTCAACATGTAAACCTACCTGAAGATGCTATTGTGATAGCGAAACAATCGTTATAATAAATAACAATAAACATTTGCGAAAATCAGAATAACCTTATTGAATATTGAAGCTCTCAAGGAATGCAGTGTTATGAGAGAGCTTCTACATCTTAATTTGGGAGGTGCCGTTTTGTCTGAGTATGCGCACCTGAACTCTTCAAACAGACGTGATGCGCATGGCTGCTTGTGATGCCAGTGACCATATGTTCCACGTCGGAACGGTTGTTGAACGCTGTACTCTACCCTACTTAAGCCCGGCGAGGACGGATGTGTTAGGTATTGTCTGATACCAGTCGCGCTCCTTATATGCTACATCGAGAAGCTACATCACAGCAGAGTAGAATTCTGCGAAACGAGTGGGCATGCCACAATATAATTTTTCTAAATTTCGGTAGTAGGAGTGCTCTGACTGATAGTTGATATATATTGGTACCATATATTTTTTTTAATGTTTTCGATAATCCTTCGTGCTTTGGCACCTTATTGTTTGAAAGAAATAAGATTTTCTAAAGTATTGTGTCATTTGAATTGATTAAACAGTCTCTGTTTCAAAGCTATCACATAATATATTTCCCTATACCACCGTGCGTGGATTTATTGTCAGCAATATATTATTTGTTGCGTGTTTCAAACTTACTTTCAGTCTGTCCAATGTACACTGCTAAAAAATTAAAACAGTTCATCTTATATACTCCTGACTTATTACGTTCGTTTAATTTTTTGTTTGCTTTAAGAATCATTCTGCTAAAGTTCATATTATTCGAAAAATATCTTGGGATGGATAGTTATGTAGAATAACTTTCCTTTGTTATTGAGAGGGGATCAACGTAATTGAAGTCAACGACTTTTTTGATATGAATTATAAAAAAACCAGTTTTTTCATTAGATTATATGATGCATTAGATTTAAGCGTGCTGTAGTATTTCTCAGAATCTGTTTTATTGTATTTATTTTTTGTTTCAAAATTTAAGCCCATCCACGGTTAGGATTGTAGGAACAATTTTTACAAATTGTGCAGGATTTTAACTTCAGAGTGGTAGCAGAAGTTTTTCCAGTTATTCTTTCCGCTTCATGACTATCCAGGTTGTGATCAACAAAATATTCAACACCTAACAGATACCAGGTTTTCTTCTTCTTGTCGATGTAACATATCGGTTAGTAGTTTTCTGTTCCAATGGTGTCGAGAGCTTAGTGCTTAGAGCTTTGGGTTCGGAACCGAAGGTTCAACTCCTGTTCATATAAGAAAGAAATTTTCTAGTCAAACAGGTTTCGATCACCATTTCACTGTTATGTCATAAACAGTGCTGTGACCTAAAGTGGCGTAAGGTCTCAGTAGCAAAACCTACCTAGAACACGACCAAATTCTTAACTTGCACAAGCTTAAAAAGCATCTGAGGGATTTTTACAGATCATCTAGGAGTATCAGGATAGTATGAATGAAAAAAAAATTAAAAAAATAAATTTCAGAAATGGTTTTCTCAAGAACAGATAAAGAATCAAAGCTTTCATGAGGTTGGGCTTCTACGTTATGTTTATCATGAGGTCATGTAAGCTGGGCCTATGTTTATCGTGAGGGCATGTAAGCTAGCCTGAATTTGCCAGGTATTTTTTCTAATAATCTCGATTAATTCGGTGGTGCTCTCAGGCATTCATCGGTTTTCACCAGAAGGATGAATATGCTGCGTTACATCTATAGAAAAGACCGCACGATGTTTTTTGTATCCAAAATGACCGACTTTTGCATTATTTTGTACAATTTTCTGGAATATTAAACATTTATAAATTTTTTCCCAATTATCTAGGAATCAAACCTATGGCTGATATAATAAGAGGCAAGATCTTCACTCTTTCCAACTTTCACACCTCTTTTATTGCTGTGACATATTTCTCAATATTTTCTCTCATTTTCAAATCAGTACTATTGTTGTTGTCAATGAGATGCAGACTGCGTTACAACATTCTCCTCTACATTTAAGCCAGGAATTTTTGCACTATGCGATTGGTGTTCAGCATGATTGCTTTTTGGAGGAGTATGAACACGTTGTTTCGAATTTCCAATTTTTCTAGTGAATTGTGTGAACTGGTCGGTATTATTCCAGTAGCTGATATCACTATGGGAATAATTATAGTATTACGTTTTCTTACCGCCATACTTTCTTTATTTCCTCTGCGAGGCTAAGGTATTTTACCTTCTTCTCTGCTATTGTACTTTGTACGTTGTGGGTGTAAGGAATAACTATATCTATCAAATAGGCAGCTTTAAGCTGTTTATCGTATACTACAATATCTGGTCTATTATAAGGCATTGTTTTAAGGATAGATCTGTCGAAATATACTCTATATCTTTCCGATTCTAGTTCATACTTATAGAACGGTATTTTTTGTCCAAGAACTTGAAGTTGCTACATAAATTTTGATGAATGATTGCAGCAACTAGATTATGGCGGTGAAGGTATTCAGTTTGACTCAAGGCACTAGGCACATGTTATATGCTGGATCGTTTCCGATCTAATCCCACATCTTCGGCATTTGTCGTCCTGTATATTTGGGTCTTTCATGATGTATTTTAGGTGGTTTTTTGTTTTAACTTCCTGATCCTGGATGGCTACCATGAACTCCTCTGTTTCGGGAAACAATTCTCCCCGCGTTAACCAGGAGTTCGACGCTACACTTTCGACATATGTCTGGTCAAGAGCGTGGGGATGTCGTCCGTGGAGAGCCTTGTTCCGCAATTCAGTATGCTTCATGATATAATCCTCACAGTGTCATCACACTGCCTATCAATATCAGTCAGGTTCAAGGGGCTAAAGTTTTGATCTGCATCGCACACCACTGAGTGTGAAGTAGACAGTTCCTTTTGAGAAAAAAAAATATCTTCGTAGACTTTGGATTTGTCCATCGTGGAGGTTCTTGATATCGATGAGCCCCCTTCCCCCTTCATTTCTGGGTAATATTAGACGCAGCATACTTGATTTAGGATGATGTTTTCTATGAATGGTCAGTTTTACTCTTACTTTTCTCTTCAATTTCTCAAGATCTGTATCGGTCCATTTTATGATACCAAATGAATAGGTCAAAACATGTATTACAAGAGTGTTAACAGTTTTTGATAGATTTTTGCTGTTAAAATATGTCAAGCATGCTTTCCTCACACGGTTTACTATTTCCTGTATGAGAATCTCTTTGATTCTTGTTTGGTCTATTTTTTGGGCTTAATCATATCTGAAGTATTTGAAATAATCGGTTTCTGCCATCGGTTCTATTAATCTTGTTTTTTTTCAAGCCTCACTCCCTAAGTTCTCCAGTAGGTTGATGATCGTGGGGTGAAGTTTATACAGTTTGAGAACAACCAGCCACGAGCGAGCTACGGAATCAAATGCCTTCTGGTAATCAATGATACACGTGAATTCTACCAGGTTTTTGTATTGGCATGACGAGCCTCTTCCACCAAGTGACTACTAAGCAGTCTCCACAGTCCACCCCAAGAGGTAGAAATTGTGATAAAGATTACGCCATATCATCGCGCGAAGCGAGAACTTCTCCGAAGAGATGAACCAACCAGCTTCTAGTTAGGGTCCCGACTCGAAAGCCAGAACCATCTGACTGGTAGTACTGAAGCACTATTCAACCTCTACTGGCTCTGCAGATCAGCACCCGAGTTGGTTTGTGACGCAACTTACCCGCCGGAAGAAATTCTTGTCCAAGCATCCGAACACAGTCTCATGAACTAAGATAATCTCAAGATTGATAACTACTATTAATCCTGGTACGAGCACCGTCTAATGGCCTGTACGTCCTGACTCAGCGAACCCATGTGAAGTCATTTGATTGATCCTGGCGTCAAGTACTAACTGCAAAGCCATTTCGTGAAGATCCACAAACCCCAAATCGTTACGCATTGAACAAAGACCAAGTCGGGCCGGTCGAACCGTCAAGTGCCGTTAAACCCCGAGTCATTTCATGAGAATATCCCGAACATGGCGGTCTGCGAACAGATAAATGAAATACCTTCTTAGTCCAGCATGTGGACTTTCAACCACTGCCCCCTTGAGTCCACCACCAATGGAGTGGCCAGGTGGTACAAGTAACACCTGAGGGCAAACCCCCTCCCGAGGTAACGCTACATAACGCACTCCATTACACAGAAAAATCCGGAGATTAACTGCGATAGGGTAGAGTCGCCAGTTTTAAGAGAGAAGTCCTATGCTGCGACAGACTCCCTGTCACTGAGTTAATCAACCGGCTCAGCTCTCCATTTCACCAGAACGGCAAAACTAGGGCCCCATTCGGAGATCTTCCACCATACAGGTCCAGTGACTGGCGCGAATTGGCATTACGTTAGACACCAAGACTTAACCCTCCATTTCGCCGGGACGAAATTAGGGTTCTAGTCAAGGCAAACACCCCCATCACGACAAGATCTAATGCTTGGGGCTGAATCAATGATACAGCTGGATAATTTCCTTTTAGCTTTTCGTGCTTGATTCATAATCACTGAGTCTATTATTAATTGTTCCTTGCACCCCTTCATGCCCTTTTGGCACCCTTTCTGTTCATCGGTCATGATGTTTTGATTTTCAATGTGTGAGTTTATTAAAGTTGTTATGCATGACGTCATAATTTTCTAAAATGTTTGTAAGCATATAATAGGACGATATTTGGAAGGGTCCGTAGAATTTGGTCCTTTAGGCAGAAGATAAGTTTCGCCTTCTGTTAAAAATGTTGGAATATTTTCTAGTTCTTTTATGAATTGATATACATGAGTATATCGTTATGGAGGCAAGTATTTTTTTTTGTACCAGTAGTTATATTACTCTGTCAAGAAAGTACCGGGAATTTTCAATTAAAACAACATTTTTACATTTAATCGTCAAAATTTATTGGGTCGCCTTCAAAATAGGCTCCATTTGCTCCAATACATCTATGCCAACGGCACTTCCAATTATCGAAACATTTTTTATAGGCGCTTTCCAGGATGGACTTTAGCTCTCGCGCCGAATTTTGTTTTATGGCTTCAATCGACTCAAAACGGGTGCCACGAAGGGGCAATTTTAGTTTTGGGAAGAGGAAAAAGTCGCAGGGAGCCAAATCCGGCGAATACGGTGGTAGCTGAAGCACGTTTGTTGAGTTTTTGGCGAGAAAGTCAGTCACAATCGTAGCTCGGTGAGAAGGCGCGTTATCGCCATGCAAAATCCATGAGTTGTTCGCACACAAATTTGGCCGCTTCTTACGGATACGCTCAAGCAAACGTTTCATAACGCCTAGGTAATACTCCTTGTTTACCGTCTGACCCTCTGGAACGAATTCGTAGTGATCCACGCCACGGATATCGAAGAAAACAATGAGCATCACCTTCATTTTCGAGCGGCTTTGGCGTGGTTTTTTCGGTTTCGACTCATTTTTTGCCACCCATTCCGATGATTGCTGGCTTGTTTGCATATCGTACTCGTAGACCCAGGTCTCATCACCAGTTATAATGCGTTCCATGAATGTAGAATCGGAATTACAGCGATCCACCATGTCTGAAGCAACCTGTTCGCGATGACGTTTTTGAAGAAAATTCAGGTCTTTCGGTACGAGTCGTGCGGCCACCTTTCTCATGCCCAAAATATCAATCAAAATCGTACGTGCGGACTCGTGGGATATCTTAAGATCATGTGCTATCTCTCCCAAGCTGGTACGACGGTTTTCCAGCACCCTTTCCTTAATTTTATCGACGTTATCTTCGATCGAAGCCGTCGATGGGCGACCACTTCTCTGTACCACTGATATGCACGAGTTTTCGATAGAGCATTATCACCAAAGGCCTTTTGCAACATTTTCAATGCATCGGCACACGAAAATTCATTTTCAACACAAAACTTCAAACAAATTCTTTGCTCAACGTAATCACCCATAGTAAAAATCGGCACGCACTCTGACATCGACTGACCTAATCAGCTGTTGCAAACACACTAGTTGACAGATCCCGCTCAAGCTTGGCATAGTAATTAAGGACAGTGGTACCAACCTAGGAAAAAAAATTTTTACCTGCCTCATTGCCCCGCCAGATTTAAATCGATAATTCCTGGTACTTTCTTGACAGAATGTATATGTTATCACTACCGGGACTTTTCCAATCATGAACGTTGTCAAGTACCTACTTCAAAATATTGGTAGTTATTTCTGACGGTTGCATATGGGTCATGTCTTGTTGTTTATATTCTTCGATTTTTAGCCAGTTCGCCAAAAAAATGGTGTTTGGAGTCGTCGGACCAAGCTGATGACCTGTATGATCTTATTTGGTATTCACTTGGGTAGTTGTCATTCTAAGTATTACTATTCTCTTCTTGTTTCATATTTCTGTAAAATTTCTTTTCGTTAGTTTGAAATTCACGGTTTTGCCGTTTTCTCTCATCACATTTTTTTTATCTTTTGAGTCTTGCAAAATATATTGCTTATTTCTGTTTCCAGGTGTCAATGAATTCTTTCAATTGATTGTTTATTGAGTCCCTGTCAGTGTGAATCTTATACTTCTTTTGAATTCCTTCGACTTTCCTAGCAACTTTTCGACTTTGATATCCTCTTTCGTATTTTATCAGTTGCGCCATCTTTGCGCTCTTTATCGATATTTTCTGTTCTGGTCAAGTTTTTCAAGGTGGAGCCTTGATGGCTCCTCATATCTTTTCGCTAGTGTCCTTGATTATTGCTCCATTACATACTGCCGCTGTGCAGGATGCGCAGTACACTAAATCATAAAACTCTTCAAAGGATTAAACCTTCATCATAAATTGTATCACTTTCCTGTTCAATATCTATATTTTTCTGAGAGTTTACGCGAAGTCTTCCGCTTAGGTATCCATGGTCTTGATGTAAGGTTATTTCCACGGCATTTTTGGAGAGATTCTTTGAAGCTATTCTGTATATGTGGAATCATCTCTGATTCTGGTATAGATTGGTGAACTGTTGTTTCTGTTTCGAGTTCTATTCAAATGATTCTGGTATTAAATTTTTATCAAATGATTCTGGTATAGATTGGTGAACTGTTGTTTCTGTTTCGAGTTCTAATTCTTCTTCTGCAGGCTCTATCTCTTCAGGTCGGTTTTGCTGTTCTAGATGGAGACGAACTTCTTACTTAATTCTCTCGATGATGGCATCCGCTAGAAGTTTATTCATCACAAAAACTCTTCGTTGGTCTGCTATTCTCTATTCGCTCACGTTCATACAAGGGTATTTTAGAATGAAAGCTTTATGCAATCTCTGTCGGTAAGTTGTGATATCAGTTTCGATTTTAATGATGTGAAAATACGTATGCATAATGAAAATATTCAGTTCTGGTGTCCATCTCATACGTACTCTTCTATTTCCCGTAAGAATGGTCTCAGGTAAATGGGTATTAATTTATTCATTCATTCATGAATTCATTACACCTCACGGTCAACCTGATTGTATCTCATTAACTGCCATCAAATAAGAATAAAATCATAAAAAACTCTCTGAATAAACTTGGAACACATTTAAACAGAGCAGTGATCCATATTTAGTTGATTGGTAACTTGTCTATAAAAGTAGTTAATCAGGAAGTCATTTTCCGGGAACTGCATAACTCGAAGGTTTTGATTCGCTATCGTAATATGAAATCCATTGGTTACTATGACCTCTTTTAAGTATAAGTATTATGTTTTATATTCCTGGAAAATAATGATACATATGAATTTTTCATTCGAGTCATCGAATAAGGTGAAAAATCGATAGATCTACAGAGTGTCCCAACGAAAATTTGACCCCCCCGGATTCAGAAACGTAGAATTTTCGAAGTTCATTTGTATGTTTAAGAAATGGTTAATTCATTGATATGAATCTGTTGGAAAGATAACCTTTTTGAAATCGTCTCACATTATATACAGGGTATCCCAGCCAGAACTCAAAAACAAAGAATTTTCGAAGATTAAAAAAAAACAGGTCAACTTGTCTTTTGAGGGGGACGAATTTCCATCATGAGTTTGTCCTGAAAAAACCACCCCCATGAAGGTGGCATCAACACCCAACATTTTTTGAATAAGAAATGAAATAATATAATATTGAACTTACCGTCACAAGGTGATGTTGAACAGAGAGTTCAACCGCCCAATCTCAGGAACCTAAAAATTTCTAAAAATCCAAAAATAATTTTGAAGTTCTGTATTAGACAGAAAGAATTCCCATGACGACATTGTTCCGAAAAACCATCTGAGGGTAGTAACAACCAAAACAATTTTTTTAAAATTTTTTTAATAGGAAGGAGATAGAAGTTTGTTTTAGATAAAAAGCTTTTTTGTTATCTAAACATCCTAGATGAAATTTTCAAATTCGGTGATTTTTTCAAGCATTTTTATATTGAACATTATCAGAAGGGTAAATCAAACAGAAACTCAATATATTCAAATACACCAGATCTGTAAGTAATTATAGGGAACATCCAGAAAAGATATAAGAAAAATAAATGTTTACTTCCGCTATTTTATTGATTTTCACAATGCTTTTATTATCTAGACGAAGAAAGTCTAACAATGGGGAACCCATTAAGCCCCTTGTTATCAGAAATATTCATGGATCGCGTAGAAACCAATATCCAAAAACTCCCATATTTTAAAGATTTCGTTTATTGGTACCGCTATGTAGATGACATAATTTGTTTATTTAATGGCACAAATAGACAACTTAGTTCATTTTTGGAATCTAACAATAAATTATATCCAACAATTAAATTCACACAGGAAGATGAAGTAAATAATAGCATCAATTTCTTAGATTTAAAAATCACTAAAATTAATAATAGACATGACTTTTTCATATACAGAAAACCTACACATACAGATGGTACGATTCATTATACTTCAAACCATCCATTTTCACAAATATTGTCAGCTTATAATAGTATGCTTTATAGATTGGTTAACATACCCATGACAAAAGAAAATTTTGACAAAGAGTATAAAACGATTAAACAAATAGCTTTAAATAATGATTTCAATCCGTTAATTTTAGACAATTTACTTGATAAAATAAATTACTAGAGAGCAATATCACTTGTATATCCAAAATTTCAAAATTCAAGCGAAACCAAATTTATTTCATTAACTTACATAGGCCAAAAATCTGAAAAGATTGCTAGATATTTAAAGAAAAAAAAAAATATAACATCTCTTTCAAAACTATTAATTCTTTAGGCAGCTTAATAAAAAATAATAAAGACGTCATTCCTAAAATCAAAAAATCAGGAGTTTACAAGTTAACATGTAGTGATTGCCCATGTGTATATGTGGGACAGACAGGCCGTTCATTCCAAACAAGGATACGAGAACATGAAAAATGTTACATTAATAATAAACCGAATTCAACTTATGCCAACCATTTGTTAGAGACTGGCCATAATTTTAATATGAACTATGAAATATTACATATTGAAGACAAAAGTCAGAAACTAAATCTGTTAGAAACTTTAGAAATCAATAGTGAGTGTGGATAGCTCAGCGGGAGAGCATCGGACTCGTGACCGGGAGGTCCAGGGTTCGAATCCTATTCAGGTAGAAAAGAAATTTTCTAGTTGGACGGGTATCTGCCACCATTTCACTGTTGGGTCAAAAATTAACAGTGCTGTGACCTAAAGTGGCGCAAGATCGCAGTAACAAAGCCTACACAGAACACAACTGAACTCCTAACTCGCACAAGCTGAAAAAGCTTCTGAGGGATCTTCACAGAAGATCTAGGAGTATCAGGATATTAATAATAATAATAATAATAATAGATATAATAAAAGACAAATTTTATTGAATGATCAAATAGATTTAAATAGATCCCTCTACTTAATATTTTTCATTAATTGTATACCTCTCTTTCCACCCCTCTATTTTTTGTACCAGAGCTGTGTATTTAAGGTAATGTTTTGCATTGTATACCTCAGTTTAAATACTCACTTGATGAAGTCATGGTATGACGAAACAATTGTTGTGAAAATCAATAAAATAGCGGAAGTTAACATTTGTTTTTCTTATATTGAAGATGAATTTCCGTCAAGTAAAGACCGAGACAATCAAAAATCCAGAAAAGAATGTAAGCTATTTAAAGAACTAACATATGAATTGTTCAAAATGACCACCACGAACCTCCATACAAATCATGAACGATAAGAAAATCGAATGTTTTTGAAGTAAAAACATTCAGTAATTCAAATTCTTCTGCCATTAAATAAACAAATTTGAAAATTTCAACTGCAATATATAGAGAACAGAATCAAGTTCTCAACTTAATTACGTCCGAGATCTCCGAATTCAAAAAATTTTGGGGGTTGCAACCATCCTCAGGTCATTTTTTCGGAATAATATCGTCATAGGAATTCTTTCTCCCTAATGCAGAACTTGAAAATTATTTTTGGATTCTTCAAAACTCTTAAGTTCCAGAGTTTGGGTGGTTCAATTGTCTGTAAGACATCACCTTTTGACGGTAAGTTCAATATTACATCATTTCGTGACTAATGAACCGATTTTGAAAATTGTGACTGGGTCGTGTACAGAACATAAATAACTTTCAAACTAACCAATACTCGACATTTCTTCCTAATTCAAAAAATGTTGGGGGTTGATGCCACTTTCATGGTGGTTTTATTAGAACAAACTCAGGATGGAGGATGGCAATTCATCCCCTTTAAAAGAGAAGTTGAACTGTTTTTTTTTAATTTGAATATCAAAACAGATTTAATCTGTTAGTCTTCTACAATTTTAATTTCAAAAAAGAATTAAAGAATTAAATAAATGTCTACAATAAGCCATTTGACGTTGTATATTGAGTTTTGATTATACACGTCTTTTAAATATAAGCGGTGCTTATTGTAGACATTAATTTAATTCTCAAAGTTTTTTGAATCAAAATTTTTTTGAAGTTGAAATTGTAGAAGACTAACAGATTAAATCTGTTTTCAAATTCAAATTTTATTCAAAATTTGTTAAATTTCTTCTATCCAGTAAAAAGCCTTTTTCTATTTTGTTTTTTTAATCTTCGAAAATTCTTCGTTTCCGTGTTCTGGGGGGTCAAATTATCGTTGGGACACCCTGTATATAATATGTGACGAATTCAAAAAGTTCATCTTTCCACATTGGTGAATCAACCATTTTCTTAAATATACAGATGATAAATTTTAATGGGTGTTAATTGTAATAAATCAGTAAGATACGTTATACTACTAAAATGTAGAAGCTTCGAGGGTCATAAGGTTAAGCTGCCATATTTTTAATTTCATTAGAGTTTTGACATCTTCTTACTATAAACTTGAATAAAATAATATTTTAATGAGTGTGTTAACAACTTGATGATAGGCGGAAATATTCTTACCTACCCGGACATCTAACCTAAGGTATTCAAACTCTATTGACACTAGATACATAAGTCTTTAATCACTTAAATCCAGCCATATGATATTCGTCTATCACATTCGTTGCGTCCTTTCTTTTCTTTTCTCTATTCAACAATGCATAAAATCTCATCCTCGTTTAAAAACCTTAGATGTAAAACAAAAGAATGAACTTTGACTACTACTTTGTGAAGAAGAATTAGAGAATTTTGTGCTGAAATAGAATGAAAGAATAACCTTCAAAATAACATATTGATTTCTGTTACCAGATTTTACTACCTACTCTCTATCCCTTTTTTACTTTGACTTGGTTTCATAGTATAGAATTTTAATACTTATTTATATTGTGTATGAAATTTTCTGTATATTTGTTCTCTGGATCATGGCGTTAGGTGTAAGAACACCTATTATTTCGTAATTTCTGGATCGACAATAAGTTTTTCTAGGTGACCGTTGCTTTACTTACTGGTTCATTTCAATTTCGTTCATTAGTAGTGTGCTGTCAGCTTTCCTCAAGGAAATCTACAAAAATTATGAATGTGCTCTGAGCACTTTCGGCAGAGCGATACCATTAAATCGCATTCTGAATGAAGATAACTGGAATTGAATGCTGTACCATCTCTGAAAATAGATGATTCAACCAATAACAAAACAATATTGTCGATATCATACTTCCCATTGGAAATATATACAAGTAAATGTCACCGAGATACATCGTCTTGAATCATCTGTTGATGAGGTTGTCAAAAATAAGAGGAGAAAAAATTCAAAATACCTTCAAGGTAAAAATAATCACTGATTTCGTTTAGTAAAATTAGTTTTCAGTTTGTATAGTGGTAGCAACAGTTCTCTCCCAACTCACTCATCCACTTCATACAAGCTATTAAAATATTACGTTGTTTCAGAATTAAAAGTGACAAAGATACCTTTTGTACAACAAGTACAAGCAGTAGTTTGAAAAGAAGAAAATCAATTTTATGAACTCCATATATACTTGAATATCAGCTTGCCTGTGAACTGTGTCTTCTAGTTACTTCCACAATACAAACCCTGATAAAATATAATGGCTGTTTCTAGAACCATCACCGCGGAACAAGATTTCTTAACCCAATCTCCTAACATTGAGGATGTATGGATGTTTATGCTATATTCCACCTAATGCTCGATCAGAAGACTATGACTTTATACACTTCTTTGAGTGGGTATTCATTTTACTCGAATATTTCAATCGAGCTCAGTTTTCCTGGTTTAGGGATCACTTAAGTTGGGAATTCAATTCTTCTCGGATTAATAATGAGGTGTACGATGCTTTTACGGACATTTTGGCTTATTATACACATTTTCAATATAAAAGAGTTTCTGACAAATATAATTGAACATTGGATCTCGTATTGGATTCCAGTAGGAGCGTAACTGTGTCTTCGTTCTTCGTTCCCTTCGTTCGTGAGGATGGTTATTATCCTGCTTTGGAGGTCTTTGTCAATGTCGAGATACAAATTTCTTTCTCTAAGAAGGCTAGATCAGTGTAAATATTTTGATGCTGATTATATTAAAATAAATGAATATCTCTCATCTGTCGATTGGAAGTCGTTGCTCTGTCATTTTTTGTTGAAAATTTAAAAGTTTTTATAATGTCTTTAAGTCTATAATAAAGAAATATGTTTCTGATTGTCTCGGTCTTTACTTGACGAAAACTTGAAAAAATAAATTACAAGAAAGCAATAGCACTTGTATATCCAAAATTGCAAAATTCACACGAAACTAAATTTATTTCATTAACTTACATAGGCTAAAAATATGAAAGGATTGCTTGATATTTAAAGAAAAAAGAAAATTATAACATCTCTTTTAGAACCATTAATTCTTTAGGTAAGGTAATACATTCATTCCTAAGTTTACAAGTTAATATGTAATTATTGCCCATGTGTATATGTGGGACAGACATGCCGTTAATTCCAAATAAGGATACGAGAACATGAAAAATGTTATATTAATAATAAACCAAATTCAACTTATGCCAACCATTTGATGAGAGTGGTCATAATTTTGATAGGAACTATGAAATATTACACATCGAAAACAAAAGTTAGAAACTAAATCTGTTAGAAACTTCAGAGATCAATAGATATAATAAAAGACAAATTTTATTGAATGATCAAATAGATTTAAACAGATCCTCCCTACTTAACATTTTTCATTGATTGTAAACCACCTCTTTTCACCCCTCTATTTATTTTTTGTACCAGAGCTGTGTATTTAAGGCCCTGTTTTGCATTGTGTACCTCAGTTTTAACTCAGTTCTTACTCACCTGATGAAGTCATGGTATGACCAAACAACTGTCGTGTAAATCAATAAAATTGCGGAATTTAATATTTGTTTTTTTTTATATTGAAGAAATATGTACCCCTTAGAGAAATCATCATGGTACTCAAATGATACAGTAAGGTTAATGAAAGTGAAGGATAAATATCACAATAGACTCAAAAAGTTTAAAAATAGTTACAATTATGAAATTTTCGTTGATTGACACCAGCAGTGTGCTATCAACAGAAATTATGCGGAGTATTTATCAACTTAAACCTTATCATAATGCAGCCCTTGACTCCTGTATGATGCAAAACCCTAGTAAAACTACTACAATATATAATAGTGCTTTCTTCATGACCACGGCTCATCACAAAAGTATGACACCTTCTAACATAATTGCAGGATTCAAGAAAAGTGGAATATATCTATTTGACCGGGATATTTTCAATGATTCAGACTTTTTATGTAATGATGTAACTGATCGACCACCTCCTGCCACTGTTGATAATCAACCAACTAAGACAACTGGTAATGCAGTGCCAAAGGATTCCCCCAATAGTTCACTTCCACGAGAAGAAGAAGCCGTTTCGAACCATGAAGTCACCAGTTTTATCGATCCTGTAGCTGGTCCAAGTAATGCTTTCCTATCTCCTGAAGATTTCAGTGGATATCCAAAAGCGGGAGAAAGAAAAACTGATCAAAAGCAAAAAAAGAAAGGCAAGAGTATGATAGCTACCAGCAGTCCAGAAATTATAGCCATTGCCGAGAAGAAATCGATTTCAATTTCCAGAAAAAAGTTAGTCAAAATGGGGGTGGGCGTGCATCAGTCAAAACCAAAGAAGAGGAAATCTGATGAACGAACAAAGAACGTTCATTCAGCAGAGGACGAAGAAGAAAATAATTGTGATATGAATATGTGATATGAACTGAACCATACGGTTCAGTTCTGCAGAAAGGAATACTCCTTTCTAAGGATATTATATGTTGGTCGAGTTTTAAACTGAAACCCAATCCAAATTCTACGTTGGTCGAATCACCAAGATAAAGACGATGAGGGTGACTACGAAGTTGAATTCCTTCGATACCGAAAATGTAATACATTTATCGAGCCTCCTGTGGTTGAAATAAACTTAGTTAATGACAAAGACATAAATATGCTGTTGAAAAGTCCTTCTGTAGCTCAAGAACCTAAACGAAAAAAAGGTTTCATCTCATTCGGGATTGATTTTGATAAATTGAACATTGGCTAAACGTGAAAGGATTTCCTGTTTGTGCGTTACGTATGAACTAATTACTTATACTCGTTTTTTCTTTGGATTGTTATTTATGAAATGATTGAAAATAGTAATTTTCAGTAACTTACGGCGGTTTTTTTCAGTTATTCCAAGGTACCGTTTCCCCTGTTTCATTGTACCCCAGATATGGGCCACAATGAAACATAATTACTTTATTTGAGAATTTTAATATTAGCCATCTACATATTCAATTTCAAGAAATTATATTTAATAATTAAAACTTCAAAAATTAAATTAAAATAATGTCATATAATTACCACTTATATCAAACGACATATGAAATAAACATTCACTATAAGACATCCAAATGATATAACAAAATCCAATAAATAAAAATTTCAAACCAAAATCCTATAAATTAAATATTTTGAATAGACAAAATTTTGTTTCTGCTAATCAGTCTTATGAAAACAAATATCTTTCAAAAATGTTTAACATAATCTTAAAAATTTCATCATAAAACTGTTTAAGTCATTTTATTCATAATATATAATTATTTGGTTTTCTTAACATTCTCTATACAGATAATCCTTATGCTATAACAGAGGCCGTTAAATTGTCTTCCAATCTTTTAGATCAAGGGTAAACCACAGAATTATTTATTTGATAAAATAACCGGATCTCCCGGTTACACAAGGATCAAAGGAAATGAGGAGGCCAATGTATTCGCCAGAATTGAAGCACAAACGCCCTTTTTTGATGATAAAATGAAAGTATACTAAAGGGTTTTCAGAAAGGACGAAATCGAAAAAATAACACTCTGGAAGAATCTTCAAGATCTGGATAACACCTAGAAGTTTCTCGAGAACTTCGATACTGCAAAATCCAGAAAATACCTGAATCTCATTAAAATTGTGCCTAATCTCCTCACAGGCTTCCTTATTGGGCATTTTCGCCTTAATGACACTGACGACTGCAGATTCTGTGAGAAGGTGGAAGAAACCACCAATCATCAAGAGATAGAATGCCTCGCGGTTATAAACCAACGTAAAAAAGACTTTGAACAAGAAACCTGTAGGAAATAGGATGGTACCACCCTGAAGACATCCCAGATACTAGAATTCATCAGAACTCTGAAACCTTAAGGCGCGCTATGTAGTTCACCTTTGCAGGAAGACAAAATGGACCTTCATAACATCATTTAAATAAAAAATCTTGGGTTGTCATATCATAGAATTTGTCCCTTCTGGAAGCTTGGAAGCTTTCGGTTTTTCCAGGATAGGTCAAATCTTCTTCTTCTTCTTTCTAATTATTAAGCAATATTGCTTGTTTTTCTTCGCTTCTTTGTCTGTGTTCGTTCAAGTATGTAAATTATCACTCCACCGTTTGCGTGGTCTTCCTACACTCCTACGACCAACTGGTGACTTGTCTCTTGCCAGCTTTACAATTCTGTTTTCATCCATGCGGTCGATATGCTCATTCCATTGCTGTTTCCTTTTCAGTACCCAATCATTGATATCATCGATTCCACACATTTCTCTCATGTTCTCACTTCTCACCCGATCAGTGAGTTTTTTCCTGCCATCTTGCGCACCACTTTCATTTCAGCAGCCTCCAATATTTGACTCGTTCTCGAGGTCTCCGGTCTGGTCTCTGCAGTGTACGTGAGAATTGGTCTAATCGTCGATCTGTAGATTCTAGACTTAACTTCAATTCCATGTGCTTATTATTCCACACGATGTTGTTGAGACATGCGGCTGTTCTTGTTGCCTTCATAGCTTGTCCTCTCACTTCCGCCTCGACATCACCAAATCCAGATATCTCGACGCCAAGATATTTGAACCTCATCTCCTGTTGTAGAACCTGGTTATCAATTTCCAGCTTACATCTAAGTGGCATCTTTGATGTGATCATGCATTTAGTTTTTGATGTCGATTTAATCATTCCGAACTTTTTTGCTATTATGTTGAACTGATGCAGTAGTCTTTGAAGATCGTCTTCGTTCTCCGCGATCAATACTGCATCATCAACGTAGAAAAGTATTCTAATTTCCTTGTTCACAAACTTGTATCCTCTTAGTTTGATTATGTGTTTAATTATTTCGTCCATGATGATGTTGAAGAGAAGAGGACCCAGGGAATCACCCTGTCGGATGCCAATATCAACGCCTATTTCTTCTGTTATTTCACCATTAATTTCTGCTTGAATCTTGTTAGCCTTGTATATATTTTCGATGGTTTTCACAATGTTGTAGGGTATTTGTCTGTCAGGAAGCAAGTGTATGACATTTTTCAACTGTACGCGATCAAATGCTTTCTCCAGATCTTTGAAACACATAAAAGACGGTCGGTTATATTCTATAGATTTCTCAGTGATTTGTCTTATAACAAATACGACGTCTGTGCATGATCTTCCTGATCGAAATCCCTGCTGTTCGTCCCTAAGTGCAATATGTTCATTGATTTTGTTGGTAAGGATTCTCGTGGTTAGCTTGAGTGCAGTTGGAAGTAGATTGATTCCTCTATAGTTAGATGGTATTTCTGTGTCGCCTTTTTTGAAGAGGAGTATTGTCTTGCTGATTCTCCATTCATCAGGTATTTTGTGGTTTTGCAGGATCTTATTTATCAGGATTACCAGTTGTTTTATGATGCTATCACCTCCGTACTTAAGCAACTCGTTGGTTATTCCATCAATTCCAGGACTTTTTCTATTCTTAAGTTTTTTGAGAGCCACTTTAACATCTTCCTCTCCAATAACTATGTTGTCGTCTGTTACGATCTCGGGGTTATTAGGTCACTTCGGGTCTGCTGTTGTTTATATAGGTTTTTCAAGTAATTCACCCAAGTTTCCTTTGATATACGGTTCCTATTAATCAACTCATGTGACTCCCGTCTTGGTTTCCTGATTAGCCGCCATATCTGTTTCTGGAGTCCGTAGAAGTCGCTTTCCATTCTTTTAGAAAAGACTTCCCAATGCCTGCCTTTTATTTGTCTGACGAGGTTGTTGGTAATATTCCGTACTATTTTGTACTCTTGGTAGTCTTCGGAAGTTTGGGTACTTCTGTACTTCAAGTAGGCATTTTTCTTTCTCTTGCTTTGCTGCTTAACTTCAT
This sequence comes from Megalocaria dilatata, assembly GCA_034642435.1. Classification (NCBI taxonomy): domain Eukaryota; kingdom Metazoa; phylum Arthropoda; class Insecta; order Coleoptera; family Coccinellidae; genus Megalocaria; species Megalocaria dilatata. The sequence continues at coordinate 72,975,449 of CM067856.1, read as the reverse complement.
TACAAAACCAAGGTGTTCTGGTTGATTCATTTTTACCACGCTTTATATCCCTTGTTCCCAGTGCTTCAGTGGCTGCTTCTTTGATATTCTGCTGCAGTTTCTGCCAGCTGCTGTTAACGTCATCCTCGTCATTCAAGGGGTTTTTCTGTGTTTTACACTTCAGTCTTTTCTGATATAAGCTCCTTGTAGACTCATTCGATAGTGATTCAACATTTATCCTTTCCTCCGATCTGATAGGTGTATTATTCGTTTTTGGTTTCAATTTCATTCTTATTTTTCCTAAAAGAAGCTTATGGTCACTACCAATATTCGCCGAATTAAGAGTTCTTATGTCCAGTATTTGGGAAGGATGTAGGTGTCTGTTGGTCATCACATAGTCAATAACAGATTGTTGTCCCCGAGTGTTACTGAATGTATACTTATACTGCGGTTTAAAGTCAAAGAAGGTGTTATTAATTCTGAGTTCATTCATTGCACATATGTTTATTAGCAGTTCTCCGTTATTGTTTAGTGCATCTTCATTGAATCGCTGTTTGATTCCAGGTAAGGTTTCAGTACCGACGTGAGCATTCAGATCTCCAAGTAATATCATCGGCTTGTTTTGAGGGATCAATTCGATAGTGCTTTGGAGTTGATCATAAAACTGTTCTCTGTCATGTTCAGGCCTGTTTTCTTCGGGCGCATACGCGGAAATAATGTACAATTCTTATGATTCGGTGTCTATTCTAATAACTATTATTCTTGAAGAAATGTATTGGCATTCCTTGAGGCAGTTCTTATATTTCTTGTGCAGTGCGATGGCCACTCCTTTGGCACGCTGTTCATTGTTCACACCACTATACACTAAAATGTAGTCACCGTACTGCTTTTGACCTCTTCCCTTTTTCTTGGTTTCCTCCAGAGCACATAAATCAACTTTGTTCTGTTGCAGTTCGATCATTAGTTCTTGTTCTCTTTCACTGAGTGATCTTATGTTCCAGGTAGCGCAGCGTAAAATGTCTAGTTTTTTCCATTTTCTAATCCTTTTCCTTGCATGGGTCGTTACCGTTAGATCAGTCCTGTTCCGAGGCAAAGTTGCGGTTCTGTGAGCATTTTTGGTTTTTTACTTCAGGCAGGTAGCTAACCTGACCTGAGAACCCTCCTCCTTTATCCGGGCTTGGGACCGGCAGGGGCAATTACTAGGCAACTCAATCCACCCAGCAACTAACCCCAGGCGGAGGATAGGACCAATCTGAAAAATTAAATTTATTTAAAATTTGCTATCTTATACCTACCAATTTAGGTACCAATATCTTGAGTACTAGAAATTCATGGTGCTTAATTCAAAAACGTTTAAATGTGTTTCCTTCTGAATAACTGTTGTTCTAAATATGAACAATTTTTAAGACCTGTGTTCAGTGATTTTGGTTGAATTAAAAGGAAGTAATTGTGAAAAATCCACAGCATCGTTGATCTTCTGTCCAGCATAAAATACATGGTTGTTCGTAAAGTCATTTCGTTCTTTCCCAACAGAGGATCTCCTTGTATTTTTTCGAACCCAACTTCACAAATGCCGCAAAATCGTTATATGTTTTGGAGCTGAAATAGCAGATGTGAAAAAGTTCAATTAAGTCTACGCAGTAGTTTTTAATTGGTGCCTTCTTAAATATGGCGAGCAATAAGCAGCATTTTCATCATTTTTTACTTTTTTATTATAGAAAAACTAAAAGTGCTGTTCAAGCCAGAAAGAAATGAACCCATGTGTATGGAGACAATGTTTGGACAGTATGTCAGGCCCATAACTGGTTTGCAGAATTTTGATCCAGCAGTTTTGATGTCGAAGGTGCACCACGTTCCGGCAGATCGTTTGAATGAAGCTGATAAGAACACGATAAAGGCATTAGTTGATGCAAATCGGCGAATAACAAGACGTGAAATCGAACTCAACTGTTGATAACCTGAAAGGCCTCGGTTTAACCTCGAATTTCGATAGATGAGTTCCTCATATTCTCACGGAGAAAAATTTGTGTCGTCTGTGAGTCGCTTCTCAAACGTCACGAAAATGATCCATTTTTGAAATACATCATTACTGGGGACAAGAAAAGGGTTGTATATAATAACCTGAAACGCAAGAGATCATGGAGTAAAAAAGATAAATCGGCTCAAACATTTCGAAAACCAATATCCATCAAAAAAAGATGAGACTTTCTTTATCCTTTACGGGATAAAATTAATTCGAATGTCTACTGTAATCAGTTGGACAGACTGAATGATGCACTCCAACAGAAAACGATAGAATTAATCAACAGATAACGTCTTGATAATGCGAGACCTAATAACAGTTTGGTCACTCAAGCTTTGACAGCTTGAATGGAATACACTGCCACATCCACCATATTCTCCAGATCTGGCGCATTCGGATTATTATTTGTCATGGAAATGTCTCCGAGGGTCATCCTGAGTTTTGATGAAAAATGCAGTTTGGATAACGAAACATGATGGCACGAATACAAAATCCTCATTTTCATCTAAAGGTTACTTTCGACTTTCCAGTTATTGGGTGGAACTGAATTTATTCGGAATCAAGGGAAAACGTGCAAGGATCATACAAAAAACGCTATAAGCATTACTATCGCAATAAATAATTTGAGTCATTTCTATGCTTCAATCAATCTGAGTAATTGCGATTCGTAATTATTGATGTACCACTTATTTCTCTTTGAATTGATTTCGATTAAATTATATAATTATTTATATCATTATTTCAGTGCTTCACGTTATCATTTTATGGAATTAGGAGTCTCAGAAAATAAAGCAAAACCAACTTTGAATGCCATTGTTGCGAAGATTCACTAGTATTTTCAAGAAATTGTTCCACTTCTATCAATACATTATATAATACATAAAAATTCATCTTGCTTTTATTTGAAACATTTATTATTGTGCATAACAACATATAATAGGAAAAATTCAAATACCATGATATTCTGAATCCAATTAGAGGATTCATATTTTACAGAGTTCTCATTCTTTACTTATTTCTTATTGAGAGCGGTGGTATGTATGTTGTATGTATGCAAGTTTCCACAAGCAAAACAAATATGAGTTTATACCTACAAGCTTAATCCGCATCTTCAGGTAGGTCTGTGGGAGGTCGCATTGCGAACGTTAATAATGTCTGGATTGATAACATCAGATGCTGAATATCTTCTCCAAGTCTAGCGTAATACGATATGCTGAAAATGGAAATACAAGATCGTGATATTACGGTGCACATATCTTGTAAATGAAACTTGGTGTGCGCTATAATACGAGTAAGGTTCGTAACACATATTCTGAAGGATATTGGTTGGAATCTTCATTTCCGGGCGACTGACGAATTTCTGTCGTGCCGTTTGCACAGGGATGATATTATTTAACTCGAGCGGAATTTTTCGATCCTTACTCTTCTTTAGTAATTTCGCTTCATTCTTACGCGCTTGTACCTGAGCGTCTATTCGTTGAAATATCTGTATTTTGTGGACTTTGAAGATTTAATAGTCTCAAACGATATTATTCGATTTCTTGATTGTTTCGGTCTCTACTTGACAAAAATTCAGGGTATATGATTTAAAGTAAAACGTTTTATTTCCGCTAACATTTATTGTTTACACAACGATTATTTCTCCAGTTACATTTTGACTTCATCATTTATGGTAACTAACTACTCTTATAAAATCGGATTCCTTAAATACAAGTCGGAGCAAAAGGACACGTGATAATATAAAGATTTGTTTTGTGAATTTTCAGAATTGATTCAGAAAGTTTCAATATCGGAGATCGGTTTAAATCTGTCTGATCGGTGAGTAAAATGTATTTTTCCTAATGCCGGTTTATTTCTACTGCTTCTTAATTATGGTCGAAATCATGTCCTGATTCTTGTAGGTGACTGGCATGGGTAGAATCCTTTTTATTCTTATTGACGATTTCTTTACTATTTTTTATCGACGTACCTAAAGAATTTTTAGTTTTATATGAAGTATTGAGAATTCGATTCTTATTTGAATTCCTATATACAAACTTTGAATATCAAAACAAAATTTAAACGAAATTTTTCAGAAAACTTTCAGAATTGAATTAATGTCTAATAATAAGCAATGCTCATATTTAATAGACGTATAAAAATCAAAATTCTCCATACAATATCAAATGGAATAAAAAAATCCAAAAAATAAATCATTAAGTAAAATTAAAAATAAGTAATATCGAGTGTTTCGTTCCAAACATACGCACCTGAACTCGTCAGAAAGGCCGTGGTACGTATGTTTTGCCTTTGACAAACATTTGAAAACATTTTCAGTTTATGGTCTTATATTTATGAAAACTAAATCATTTTCGAAAATACACGACATAATTTTAAGAACTTCTCCAAAACTAATTTATTTGAAATATTCAATATGTTTAAATATTTAAATAAGTTACTTCAAAAACTCTCAAAAACATGTATCACATCCTGAAAAACAATTAGAAATTCAGATAAGTTCAGTTCGACTTTACATTTATAATATGAATTCAATTAAAAATAAATAAACTTATAATCTTACCAAACAATTTCTGGAAAATCTGTGAATGAAATCAAACTAGGTAGGTACATCTAATATCCAAGGTAGTCTATGTTCTATGCTACACACAGAAATCACACAAAGTTTGTAAGGCATTTTATGGCCTTCATTAAACCACTGGAACCTGTATAATAAATTTCATTATTCAAAAACCTAATATAATATTATTATATAATATATATTATATATAAAATAAAATAATAAAATGCGGTTTTTTACTTGATAAAAGGATAATTACAAAATTTGAATATCAAAACAGATTTAATGTGTTATTCTTCTACAATTTTGATTTCAAAATTTTTTTTTTAACTTTTAGTATTAAATAAATGTCTAATAATAAGCACTGCTTATATTCAATAAACGTATAAAAATCAAAATTCACTATATGATATAAATTTTTTGAAACTGAAATTGTAGAAGACTAACAGATCAAATCTTATTTGATATTCAAAGTTTGTAATTATTCTTCTATCAAGTAAAAAACCGCATCTTATTATTTTATATCCTATATACGGTAAGCAAATATAGTTTTCATTTTTCAATCTAATTCGACTTGAATAATGACATGGATTCTTTGGGTTGGATTTTATTAAATAGTTTCCTGATAATCGATGGCTTTAACTTATTATTTATTACAATTTGTTTGATGGTACTTAACACAACCTTGAAATTCTTCTGTGTTATCCAGTCTATACAACATACTATTGTATGCTGCTTATTTATATGGTAAGGGGTGATTTGAAGAGGAATGTTTTGTGCAGTCTGTTTGTGTCTGTTTTCGGTAAATCGAAAACTTGAGCCTTTTTTTTAATTTAATTTTGGTGACTTTTAAGTGTAAATTTTTTTTCTTCTTCATGGGTAGACTTGATTACACAGTATATTTGGTTAATAAATTCTAAGAATGACGAAAATTACCTGGACGAACCGATGAACAGTCCATATAATCAATGATATCAACAATATAAATGAATAGTTCAAAAGAGGGTGTTCTTGCATTTTGGAAATCCATAAATATTTCAACTAATATTGGACTGAATGGATTTCCCAGAGTAAGGCCCTCGTTATATTCATAAAATATTCGATGAAACAAGAAACAGCTTTGTGCAAGGCATAAGTTTAGAGTATTGATTATTTCTTGTTTAATTATCGGATTTGTATGATTTTTTGATAGTAAAATTTTCACTTATTTTATTATCTGTTTAACAGTTACGCTTGGAAACAGGTATTGTATGTCAAAAGAGATTAGTTTAGCATTGTTTGGAATAGGTATATTTTTTATATATTTACATTCTCAATTATGAGATGATATGAATTTTTTATTGTTAATTTTTCCGAGAGCTGATATAGCCTGGCTTATGTGTGATAAAGTTCATAGTTTCTAGTAGGTTCTCTTTTGGATATGGAGAGCAATAAGCAGCAATTTCCTAATATTTTACATTTTTATTATAGAAAAAGTAAAAATGGTGCTCACGCTGGACAGAAATTAACCGATGTGTATGGAGAAGATCTGTTGAGAGTATGCTTTTGCCATAACCGGTTTGCAAAATTTCTATTCGGCAATTTTTTGGCTAAAGAGGTTAAATTTATAGAATTTTACTTTTTGTGACCACTTGAAAGGCCTGGGTTTAATCTCGAAGCTCGATATTTGGTTTCTCCATGTTCTCACGGAGAAAAATTTGTGTCGTCGCGTTGACATGATTCACTTCTGAAACGCCACAAAAATGATCCATTTTTGAAGTGCATCATCACTGAGGACGGAAAATGGGTTGAATGTAACAATATCAAATGAAACAGATTGTGGAACAACAAAGATGAATCGGCTCAAAGAATTTCGAAATCCAATATCTATCAAAAAAGGTGATACTGTCTCTTTGGTTGTTTGGTGGGATTTCAAAAGAATTTTTGTTTTTACTTTTACCGGATAACACAACAATTAATTCGGATGAGAAGTCCAGAATTAAAAGGTGTAGTGTTCCATCAAGATAATAGAAAACCTCATAAAAGTTTGGTCCTGTTCAAGCAAAATTTTCTGGACGGTAAAACCTTTAATTCAAATGCAGGGGTCAAAAATCAAATGCATCAGTATTTTACCAGAAAAATGTCAAGAATTTTTGGACCAGAATGGCCAATGTATAATTTAATGAAATATTCAATAATTATAAGAAAATTGCCTTCCATTTTCTTCAAAAAGGAGAAATTACTTTCCGAACAAACTAATACATTATTTTCGGAAGTTATTTTTGTATTGTTTTAACCGTATGGTTATAAGTGTGTGTTCTATTTTTTTGAATAGTGATTGAAGCATACTTATCTACATCAGAATTCCAACAATCTTTCCATGCATATTGGACTATATTTGATCCATTATAAATGTTTTATAACCATGAATTGATCTGTGTCATGTCAATTTCCAACCCAAGCAACTTTCAGCAGAAAGAGCATGACTGAGTTGAATTTCGCTGGATTATTTTCGAGCACGAGCAGAAAAATTATAGTAGTGAAAAGGCAGTGTGCGCCTATGGATCTGGAAAAAGGCTCATTAAACATTTTATTTCAACAGATACTCAAGAAACGAACGGTATTATGAACTATAAAGTAAACATCAGTGATCCGTTATAGGGATCAAAATTGTTAGATATTTGTCAATAGATCCGAAAAGTACAGGGAAAAAATCAAATTTTGCCGTCAGAGTCAGATAAAAGGAATGTTACGAAGAAGTATTGATAAATGTATGGATGATAGTGAAGAAACATGACATACACTAATAAAAATGATAAATAATGGAAAAAATTATTTCGACTTCAACTTGTTGTTCCGGAAGTGTTGAGCAATAATTGGTCAATTTTCATAATGTTAGTATACAAGAAATTTCGAGAAGTGTACTTTTTCCTCAATTCTTTCAGCGGAGAACTCGCTGATTCTTTTCTAGATGAAATTTTTTCCTGAGAAATGTTGCGGACAAAATAGCTTACATAACTGAGGTTCTTACATTACAGTGCACTCTCGTAACTCTTCAGATTTATGGAGACATCTAAATTATTTAAATCGTTATTATTATTATATTATCCTGATACTTCTAGATAATCTATGAAGATCCCTCAGAAGGTTTTTCAGCTTGTGCGACTTAGGTGTTCAGTTGTGTTCTGGGTAGGCTTTGTCACTCGGATCTCAAGCCACTTTAATGTCAATAACAAAAGCAAAACTGACATTCTTGACGTGATATCTGATACGAAAAACACTTAGTACATATAATGAACTCTTTCAATATGGATAGCTATTTTCCATCATCTTGGAAGGACTCATAGGTCCTTCCATTGCCTTGAATAGGCCGTTTTAAAGAATTCACTGAGTTACGTCCAATAAGTATACTGCCTGTATTGTCTAAAATTTTCGAGAAGGTACTCAGTGCTTGAAAAATTTCATGTAATATCGGAAATACAGTCTGGTTTTCGACTGGGTTTCAGTAGCACTACCTCATTGTTGAGGCATATTTATTAACTGCAACTGATTCATACGGATTCATAACAATTTTAATTATGCTGGATTACTCAAAGGCACTTGACATGGTGTTACATGATATTCATATATAAATTTTAACATCTGCTGGTTTTTCGTCAAGTGGGATTATTGAAAAGCTACTTGTCGAATAGGAAACAGCGGTGTCCTATTTGATAATTCTTTTCGTTTTTGTACTCATATATCGAGTTAAACCCAGAAAGTTACTGAGACCTGTGCTTGCTGTATCCTGTTAGAGGATGGTTTCCTCAGGATCTCAAAATTTCACATCTCAACGCCTTTCGTCAGCATTTAGTAATTGCTTTCAAGTGTTTTCCCCATGTTTAGAACAAAGTACCTTCACTGTACAAAATTCTAAACAGTTGATTGCGTTTCATTTATGGGTTGAAAAAATTTGATAAAATTAGTCACAAATTGAAGGATGCGCGATGGCTCAGTGTGCAGAATAAATTTGAATTTGCAGCTCTGGTTCTATATCACAATATAGTGAAAACTAAACCGCCACCATATCTGTACAGAAAAAGTAGATTCATGGCTGACGTGTATATGCTGAATACAAGAAATAAGGGACAATATTTGAGAGATATTTTACATATACGATCTACAAATATTAAAATCAGTGTATATTGTCATCCTACCAAGCGTTGACTGCATCTGTATTTAGAGGGAGAATTTGGGAGTATTTTCTCGAGAGTCAATCAATTTCCGTTACATTATTTGAATATTTTAAAATTAGCCTCCTTCATATTTAATTTCAAAAAATATATTTAATGATTATAACTTCTGGAAATAAATTAAAATAATGTCATATAAGTACCACTTATATTAAATGACATATAAAATAAACATTCATTATAAGACATCCAAATGGTATAACAAAATTAGTTGAATGAAAATTGTTAGCCAAAATCCTATAAATTAAATAACTTGAATAGACAAAATTTTCTTTCTGTTGATCAATCTCAAAAAAAAACAAATATCTTTCAAAAATGTCTAACATAATCTTAAGAATCTCATCATTAAACTATCTTACTTAGAATATTCAATATTATTGGATATCTAACTAAGTTACTTTATATAAAAACTCAAGATATGTGAAACATTACTGAAAAACAAGTTTTAAGAGGGAATTTGCTTCCTCAGTATTCAAATAATTCATATTCAATAAATATAACAACAATCAACAACAAATATTTACTCACCCTTTAACCATTTAGAAAACTTCTGGTAAACTGAAAAATTTTCAAATGTAGTGTAACGGTCAACTATATATAATATAAATATTTCTGTGGTTTACCCTTGATCTAAAAGATTGAAAGACAATTTAACGGCCTCTGTTATAGCACAAGGACTATCTGTATAAAAAATATCAAGGACACCAAATAATTATATATTATGAATAAAATAACATAAATAGAGATTAATTCTTGATAGGAGAATATGTCATATGTCATAACGACATTATTTTAATTTATTTTCAGAAGTTATAATCATTATATATAATTTTTTGAAATTAGATATGTAGAAGGCTAATATTAATTAAAATAGAAAAAGGCTTTTTACTTGATAGAAGAAATATAACAAAATTTTAATATCAAAACAGATTTAATCTGTTAGTCTTCTACAATTTTAATTTCAAAAAAATTTGTATTCAAAAAACTTTTAGAATTAAATTAATGTCTACAATAAGCACCGCTTATATTTAATAGACGTATATATTCAAAACTCAATATACAATGTCAAATGGAATAAATAAACCAACCAATATAAAAATTAAAATTAATAAATGAATATTTGAAGGAGAAAAAATTTTGTTTCTGATCTTATCATAGTGAAACCAATTCCTTTTCAAAAATATAAAACACAACTTAAGGATTTCTCAAAAAATATAATTTATTTGAAATATTCAATATATAAATATTCAAATAAATTAATTCAAAAATCTCTCAAAACATGCAATATATCTTCAAAAAACAGTTAGAATAGGGATAATCTCTTCATCGGCCCTAGATAACATTTAAAATATCGAAATCAACTAACCATCAGTATATCATACCTTAGAATGTAACACGGAACTTGTTTGAAACAGACTAACTTTAAAAATCCAGGTAGTCAGTTCGTCACAAAATCACAGAAAACTGTAAGGCATTCTATGGTTTTCTTCAAACCATTGACATTCCATAATGAGAATTATTCAAGCCTAAATTCTGTGATTTTGTGACGAACTGACTACCTGGATTTTTAAAGTTAGTCTGTTTTAAACAAGTTCCGTGTTATATTCTTAGGTATGATATACTGATGGTTAGTTGAATTTAATATTTTAAATGTTATCTAGGGCCGATGAAGAGATTATCCGTATTCTAATTGTTTTTTGAAGATATATTGCATGTTTTGAGAGATTTTTGATTTAACTTATTTGAATATTTAAATATATTGAATATTTCAAATAAATTATATTTTTTTAAAAATCCTTAAGTTGTGTTTTATATTTTTGAAAAGGAATTGGTTTCACTATGGTAAGATCAGAACCAAAATTTTGTCTCCTTCAAATATTTTAATTGCCTTTTTTATCTGATTGGTTTATTTATTCCATTTGACATTGTATATTGAGTTTTGAATATATGCTTATTGTAGACATCAATTTAATTCTAAAAGTTTTTTGAATAAAAATTTTTTTGAAATTAAAATTGTAGAAGACTAACAGATTAAATCTGGCTAATATTAAAATATTTGAATGATTTTATATACCTTCTATCAAGAATTAACCTCTATTTATGTTAATTTCCGTTACATATTAAAACAATAATAACTCAATTTATCAGTTATTTATGCCTTAATTCAGTTTTTCTTTATATATATAAACTATTTATATTTAATTCAAGATTCCATTCGATTTTTTTTCATTCTTATATACGAATCATTTCCTGCTGAGCAATGATTCGCGTCTTCGAGGCCACCGATTTGAGCTATACATGGAGAATTTTCGCACAAACCCACAGAAGAAACTTCCTTTAGAATAGGAATGTCGGAGGATGGAATAGTCCCCCAGCTTACATGGTGGAATTGCCATCTGTGAACGTTTCCAAGAACCGATTGGACGTATTTCTTCGGTAACAGACTAATTTCAGTGCTGTATTTTTTTTCTTTTTTTTTATGATTAATGTTCTTTGAGTTCATATATATCTTAATTCTTTTTTGTAATTTAATAATAATACATTTTCTTATTCCTTTCACTTTACAATGGGTTTTTGGACTTTTTTGGGAATAGCAATTATATGTTAAGGTTTTTTAAACAGGGTTGGAGTGGCAGAACAGAGGTATCATCTGAACACCGCCCTCAGATTGTTTACCTTATTTAATGGTAGTTCATAAGTTCATTATAGTTTTTCTTACTGTAATTTTGCTGTTTTAATGAAAATGAAGATGAATTCAATAAAGCCCTATTATCATCATTTTCAATCCTCCTACAAATTTTGTGGAAATTAAATTCGATTTTTACACTTCTATTAACACTGATGTTCACTAAATTACTGCAGTGAACGATAAAAAAAGCAACAGGCGATGATGCGCTGACAGTGCTTTCATTGGAAAATATATTCTCAGCGGTAAGATACCCTTCACTATATATCATAAATTCATGAGGTTGAACTGGTGTGTTACCAGCAGCTTTGAAATGCAGCACAAAAATACATATACCACAGGTGAATAAACTTAGTGAGACAAAAAAATTGGGATCCATAAGTTTACTTATTTTACTTATTTACTTATTTGAGAAAATAATCTTAATTTTAGTGCATGACCTGTTGGATTTTCTCAAAAATAAACAATATATTATTGTCCTTTACTCATCGGCAGTTATGCTTTCTAACCCTTCTCGCTATCATAATATCTGATATCTCGTAGGAAGCCATCATTTCGCATAGAAATCTTAATCTTACAATAGTCACCCCAAAAACAGCAAAACACTAAATGTGGACCGCTCAAGCCACCTCGAGTCAGTTGAAGCAAAACCTGTCTCGCACTAACACAAAACAGTTTAAATGGTCCAGAAAGAACTCTCTGTAGTACTAATTTCTTTCCGAAATTCAATCTCAAGTAACAATTTCTTTCACCCTCTCGTGATCGTAAAAAATATTGCAACTAAGAAACCTACAAGTGATTCCCTATACTTGTAAGTATGAGGTAAGTGACTTAATATTTGCGGACATAAAGTCTTTTACTCTAAATCATATCTTTTTGAATAGGTCATGATTGGGTTTGAATTATTTCTAGAAATAATTTAATTATCTCTACTTTAATTTCAATTTTTTGGAAAGCTTTCTAGAAGATACTCCAATTACCGAAGATGAAAAAAAATGAAAGAATTGATCAGTTCCCCCTAAAATTCAGCGGGGTCCTTGAAAGCCTAAAACACCATAGGGCAGACCACACAGTGAAGCAGGCAACTCTCGCAATCTTGGAAGTAAAGTCTGGAATATCAATCAGTTGAACATCGTTCAAGACTGCTGATGAAATGGAAGCTTCGAGGCCCCGCAATATAAAATTTGGCAGGTTATCGGGATAATAAATCCAGTTGTTGACTGATATTTTCAACTCGATATTAATATTTTTTTCCAAATAAAATAAAATGGAATGTGTTTTAGTGTTTATACACATTTCATGAAATTCTCATATTTTATACTAAATTTCAGCTGCATCTCCGTTTATTATTATTGCGGACAGTGTTTCCAATCGATTCAGAAACACCCAGTTATAACAATATATTAGTAGAGAAAAAGTAAAAATACAATTAAAAATAGCTTTGTCATTAGTATACCCCAAAAGCAATAATATAATAGAAAATAAATATATCTCATTAACAAACTTGGAAGCAAAAATAGAAAAGGATTCTAGATATTTAAATATGAATCATTACTTTAACATTTCGCACAAAACCATGAATAAAGATAAAATATCTAATAACAAGAAATAAGGTGTTTAGAAGCTAACTTACGGTACTTATCAGTTTGTATATGTTGATCAAACAGGAAGATCCTTCCAGACAAGATGTTTTCTAACATAACACTCGATTTTGCACTACCTCGAGATGGTTCTTCATCATGAAGAGTCGAACCGAGTTGATTACTACTGTTAGTTTAATCCACTCAGAAAATCACAGAAAACCGTCACACAAAAAAGTTCACGAATTAGTTCAATTTTTTGACCAAGATGAATGTTTCAGCAACACAAATAGAAATCGTATGAAAAAAAGTTTTGAGTACGTTTTCCATTGAATCGTCCACGCTCATATAAATTTTGATCTTTGCTGGTAAAAAAGTGATTCAGGTGATTTTTGACCTCTCTAAACGTTTTACCGTCAAAAAATGTTTACAATGACTAGAAGAAATCATAATCCGAAGGCGCCCGATCTGAAGATAACGGTTAATATGACAGTGTACCCCATTCAAATTGTAAAAGCTTTTAGCGAGTGACCAAACTTATATGAGGTCTTGCATTATCTAGGTGGAGCACTACACTTTTTCTGTTGATTAATTCTGGCTGTTTCTGTTGAAGTCCATCATTCAGTTTATCCAGCTGATGACGGTGTATTTCCGAATTAATTGTCGTGTTAATTTTTCGTCATGTTCGCCATTTTCGTGATGGTTGAGAAGCGAATCACAGACGTCAACGCGACGACACAAATTTCTCTCCTTGAGAACATAGAGAACCCATATATTGAGCTTCGAAGTTAAACCCAGGCCTTTCAGCTGGTCACAAACAGTTGAATTCGATTAATTTAACCTTTCACCGATCTTACGTGTTGTTATTCTCCGATATGCATCAACTAATGCCTTTATCGTGTCTTTATCAACTTCAACCGGCCTTCTGGAACGTGGTCCAGCTTCTACATCAAAATTGCCGGATTGAAATTTTGCAAACCAGTTCTGGCACCAGCGTACTGTCAACACATATTCTCCCAAAACATATGATGATTATGCGGCTTGAGTGTGAAGTTAGGTTCGGAAAAATTGAATTAAATCCTGTGTCGGGAAAAAACGAAAACACTTTTCGAACAACCTTATATTTAAAACTTTACGACGGCAATACCCGATTTGATATATTCACATCGATTTTGCCCTATATCAAGAAAAAATTCTTATTTCAAAATGTTGGATACCAGTTCCATCAAACTATTATATTAACTTCCCTTTTTTCTAGTGAGGCTAAATTTTGATTCATGTGATCTATCCAATATGAAACTAATGGAGATCTCATGATAACTACTAATGCTAGAATGAAATAAGACTCGTTTCCCTATTTGGTCTAATATTTTATTTACTACTATTCGGGAATTAATAAGGGGAGAATCAGGCATTTGCATCTTCGATTATTTGGTATCTTATTTTGATGTGTTTGCTCGAACTGATAAAATATCAATGTGATGGAGATAATAAAAATACGTTTAGTATAATAAATTCATTTCTGATTGATATCTGAATTTTTATCGAAAATGTTTTTTTCGAAAATAATCCTACAATCATTTACAAACAGCAATATGTTTTTATTATATGAAGTAAACATATACCAATGATTTTGAAAGAATAAATAATAATAAGTGCAATATGTTGAAATACAATAATTAATTCAAATTGTAAATATCAATATTTAAAGTGAAAGCATGTTCCGTTTCCTGTAAACGAACTTGAATTTTTCCTGAATTTAGAAAACTCTTCTAATGTTTTTTATACTTTATGAAAGTATCTTTCTATTTGGCCAATGAGAAGGTATTGATATTCACCTAAATTCACTCCAGCGTCTTTTGGTGTGTAATTCATTTTTGCGCGATAGTTTCAGGGAATATCCTGCTATCGTTTGAACCAAATGTCTGTAATTTTCGGAAATAGAGCCGAAAATGGTATTGACTGGTCGCTGTGGACACGATAATTTTCAAACGGAAAGAGGTAGATACTTGTTAAAACTTACAGGGTAGATTTGGGCTGTTAATATCTCGGTTGAGTTCGTTAATAGCTGCATAAGTCCGAAGGTTTCTTAGTTATTCATATTTTTAATTTTCTCCTATTTTTCTTTATATTTTAAAACCGCATTTTTGATCAATCTGAAATTTGGTGTTTAGTAGTAAAATAAACACGCTCAGTTTTGTTCAAAATTTCTTGAAGATTGGATGGTTAGAAATTGGAAAATTCTGTGAGCGGATAGCGTTGACCACTACCTTAAAAACTGTCACTTTCGTACAGGAAAATATATTGAATAAAACTTCCAGGATATATTTTTTGTGCCTGAATATCTCAGTTGAATTCGTTCATGCGCAAAATGAATCCACTAGTTTCATAGTTATTCACACTTGAAATTTTGTCCCATTTGTCTCAAAATTTCCCAAACCAGAAATCCGACGAATCTGAAAGTTAAAAGTAATATATAAACTCATATATTGGTGGATCTCTTAATTAGAAGATTCAGAATAAAAATATTGTGAAAGGAGCAGCGTTGAGCGCTACTGAAACCATAGGCAAAGTCCTATGATCAAGTTCAACTCTAGGAATTAGATGAAAAATAATGAAGTAAAGCATTATGCAAAATTTGGTGGGATCGTATAATTAGAAGATTTAAAAAAATATTTTGTGATCAGAGCAGCGTTGAGCAAAGGTAAATGCAAAATTTCATCGGAATCGTAAGTAATCATGTTTCAATCTTAAGCCCCGTTGCCATGCTGTTGAAGCAACGGACTACATATGTATTTTGCCTCTAAATTGCATGAGGTGGGTTTGAACCAAAGAGCCCAGTGAAAGCTTTTTTCAATTTTTTCGCAATTAATTGATTTTCGAAAAGCTATGATAACTATTCGAGAAAAAGAAGTTAATGAGATATAGAATTGTTTGAGCCTTGTTGTTATCAATCAAAACATAATCAGAGGATACAGAAATGATACATAAGTAACAAGACTCTAATATTTCAATTATCTGTATAGCCTATTTTTCTTCAAATCGGCTACCACACCTTACCTAATAGGTTTTCGAGAAATTCTAAACAATTTCTATTCAGGAAACGCAAAGTGTTTTATGAAGTACATTTTTGTTTGTTGGGCAGTTGAAAAATGGTATATATTTCTTGCCCCTCCATCGAAAAGGAAAGGTAATTAAGAAGCCTTCGCATCGCAAAATTGCTAGAAACAACCTCTAATTCTAATCTGCTTACCGCCATTATTTCGCTCAATGTTAATTCCTTCTATACATGGTGTCTACTTTTAAAAGGACCAAACTTCAAGGAGAGATCATATAAGTTATTTGCTACAAAAAATGTCATATAACAGATGGTCGAAATGTTGATGGTTGTTCTTCAATTTATTATTTCTTGATTTCACGAAATATTTCAATTTTTTTCATAAAATCAATTATACTTCAGTTATGCTCGTAGCCAAATCAAAATTGACCACATATCTGAAACGCCATTCAATTTGCTACAAGATGGGAAGTTTTGTGAAAATTCTTAGTGCAGGCGTGGTAAGGAGATGAATATCACGATTCTGAAGTGAACAAAATCAGTCAAGTTTTCCTAATGGTTTTATCGATAAAAAATTATTGATTATGGACCTGTTTTCTTTTCAAAAAGACAACATTCGGTGTGCTTTCGAATGACATATCAACTTTTGTGGTAGCTGCTTGTCCTCTGCCATAATATCATGGCTAAGAAGATAACAACGAAAAGTTGAAATTTTCCAAACCTAAATTTGCTCTACCTTGAAGCTCCTTGTGATCGAATATCAAAGTAAATATTGAATTCAAAATCTGAAATTTCTGTCGCTCAATAATTTTGGGCATAATTAAGTTTTCTTGATTACATTGAATTGACTCAATTTATAATAAGTATTCTAGAAAAACACGAGAAACTTATGCCTGTTTTTTCAAACATCGAATATAGCGATATGTTTTTCATTTATGGATTTGCGAATGGAAATGCTCACGCAGCAGTTCGAGAGTACAGTTTCTATTTTCCCAATGGAAGGACAGGTGAATTCTACCAGAATAGTTATTGGCTATTTGAGGAAGGCCTCTTTTCCAAGTGACTACCAAGCAGTCTCCACAGTCCACCCAGAGGTAGGAAGTGTGATAAGGATTACGCCATATCATCGCGCTCGGCGAGAACCCCTCCGAAGAGATGAACCCACCAGCTTCCAGTTTGGGCCCCGACTCGAAAGCCAGAACCGTCTGACTGGTAGCAGCGAAAGCACTATCCAACCTCTACTGGCTCAGCAGGTCAGTACCCGAGTTGTTTGAGACGCAACTCACCCGCCGGAGGGAATTCTTATCCATCCACCCGAACGCAGTCCCAAGAACTAAGATAAACTCAAGATTGACGACTACAATTGATCCTGGTACGAGCACCGTCTAGCGGACTATACGTCCTGACCCACCGAACCCATGTGAAGTCATTTGATTGATCCTGGCGTCAAGCACTGATGGCGGAGCCATTTCGTCGAGATCCACAAACCCTAAATTGTCACGCACAGATCCAGGGGCCAGGAGAGGCCGGTCGAACCGTCAAGTCCCGTTAAACCCCGAGTCGTTTCATGAGAATATCCCGAAAATGGGGGTCTGCGAACAGATAAATGAAATACCCCCCTAGTCCAGCATGCGGACTTTCAACCACTGCCCCTTCGAGTCCAACACCAAGTGGTGTGGCCAGGTGGTACAAGTAACGCCTGTGAGATAACCACCCCCTCGAGGTAACGCAGTATGCTACATAACGCACTCGGCCATTACACAGAATCCGGAGATTTATACTGCGATAGGGTAGAGTACGCCAGTTTTAAGGGAGAAGCCCTGTGCTGCGACAGACTCCCTTGTCACTGAGTTAATCAACCGGCTCAGCCCTCCATTTCACCTGAGTAAAACTACGGCCCCGTTCGGAGATCTTCCACCATACAGGTCCAGTGACTGGCGCGAAATGGCATTACGTTAGACACCAAGACTTAACCCTCCAATTCGCCGGGACGAATCTAGGGTCCTAGTCAAGAGAGCGCCCCCATCACGTCAAGATCTAATGCCTGGGGGGCGCCAATGGAAGGACATTTGTAAAAGTGTTCAGGCGATTAGGTTAAACAGTCTTGGTGTATTCCGAATCAGAGAAGGTGGTCGAAAAGGTCTGCAAAGCCGCCATGCACCAGCTATACTTCAAGCTATCCGGGAGGACCCCACAACAAGTACTCGTCGAAATGGTTGTACATTGAGGGTCCATCATTCTACAGTACACCGAAAACTCAAAAAAAAGGTTATTTCCATATCATTTGAAAATGGTGCAGGATCTGTTACCTGAATGAGTTAGGAGAGTGGTGAGGCGATAGGATACTATGGACTGATGAGGCCATTTTCATGAAACTGGGTATGATAAAATTGTGAAATAGCCATGTAGGGAAAAGAGAAAACCCCCATGTGACTCTTGTTTCTCATTTCCAACATGAGTTAAGGGTCAATGTGTGGTTACTAGTCACGAGAGAAGATGTTTTTGGACCAGTAATACTTCCGAATCGCCTCAACGCTGAAGAATTCATTACATTTTTCCAAAGCAGCTTGACAAACATTTTGGATGAAATGCCCCTGGCTAACACACAAAGTGCAATATATTAGAAGGTACCGTCTGGTAAGATGGCCGCCAAGGAGCCCCGACCTTACGCCTTCGGATGTTTATGTCTGGAACCCCTTGAAAGAAAAAGTATATCAAATTCGCGTTCAGAGGATCTGGTCGAAAGAATAAAATTGTGTTGTGCATAAATGCGCCAAAAACGTTGTCAACTTCGCAGTGTTGTAGATTCAGTGTAAAAATGATGTGTGAAATGTATTAAACAAGGCGGTGGACATTTCTAACAATTGTTACATAAGTGGTAGTCTGTTTTCTTTACACTTTTTCATAAAATCTGTGTTATTAAAATTCAGTTTATTCGTTTGAATTATTTCGATTCGACAGATAAATTCATGATTTCCATGGAAATAACTTTAATATCCGATCATAAAGATAAAGCTAATTTAGGTTTGGAATTTCTCAACTTTTAGTTGTTATCTTCTTATCCATGATATTATGGTAGAAGAAAATTAGTTAACACAAAGGTTGATATATCATTCGAAAGCACACTGAATGAGGTATTTTTTGCTGAAAAGAAAACATGTCCATAATTAATAATTTTTCATCGATAAAACCATTAGAATATTATAACTGCTTTTGTTCACTTCAAAATCGTGATATTCATCTCCTTAATACGCCCGCAATAAAAATTTTTTGGCACACAGAACTTCTTGTCTTGTGTAAAATTTGATGCCGTCTCCAGATATGTGGTTAAATTTGAAAGGGCTATAAGGATAACTGAAGTAATATCAGTTTTATGGAAAAACTTGAACGATTTCGTGAAATGTTAAATTGAAGAATAACCATCAAAATTTTGATATTTTTTGTTACAAATAACTTTTATGACCTCCCCTTGAAGTTTGGCCGTTTTAAAGGTAGACACCCTGTATTGTTGCCGTTATTTGATTGATTATTATTGATAGTAACAATTGTTCTTCAAGGATCATCAGTCATCTCTAGATGTTAGATCTACTCAGGATTAAATGTGAAATTTCCTATACCATCGCAGCGCTATTACCTATGTTAATATAGTCAGTCCATTTTATCTAGTTAATCTGAGCTATCGTTTCCCTAATAGTTTTAATACGTGTCATATAAATGAATCAAAAATTTCAGATACGCCTAATGGCTTCAATATTAATAAAAATGCTGGTCCGGATGGGATATCTCCGATATTTCTGAAATGCTAATTGATGGAAGGAAAATTTTCTTAAGGCTGAAAGGTGGTTTATAGGTCCAGTCACAAAAGTTTCGTGATAAATCACACACATATATACCACTTCTCAACCAACTAGGTAAAATTTTTGAATCTCTTTCCAAATTAAAATTAATCCTGATACACATTAACATGGATGCAGTAGCAAAAGGTCTGTTGGAACAAATTTTGTGCAGCAAATAATTCTCTCTCTGGATGAAGGTTTATCTGTTTGTGCTGTTTACACTGACTTCTCTAGTACTGTGGATAAATCTGTCATCCGTAACTAATCACGAAGCTGAAAAATTTCGGTGGGCATGGAAATCTTTTGAGTATATTTATTTAATACCTTTCATACCGATCGGCAATTTGTGGCCATTAACGCTTTACAGTCGGATTACCTGCTCATCACCTAGGGTGTACCTCAGTGGTCCCATCTTGGAGCTATTCTATTGGTAATTTTTCTGAATGATATTTTTGACTGGTTCTCGTACACTTGAATTGAACTTCATTCTGATAACCTGCAAAATTTTAATGAACATAAAATTTCACAACGATTACTACCTTTTTCAACAGAACTTCGGCAAATTTTCGAACTATTGTAGGATGAATAGATTACACCACAACCAGAAAAAATGGTGCAAAATTATTTTCACAAGGAATAGGCAGCCTCTTATGTTGAAATTGCTGGTCAGCGCATTACATTGTAGTAAACAACTTCTTTCCTCCTCGTTCAGAAACCTGCCTTACTCTGTCGCAGCTTGACAGGCGTATCAATAGAGGACCCGACCAGTGTAAAGATTCATGACTAACCGTCCCCGCCGAGTTAAAATAGGACAAGGCATACAGCGTTTGACCACCACCGTTCCAAGCGGTACACATGGTCACTGGCGTCACAGACAGAGCGGCGCATCACGCCTGTCTGATGAGTTTCAGATACGCAGACTCCGAACGAAACGCCGTCCCCCGAATTAAAAGGCGGAAGCTACCTCGCAACACCGCCTGTCACTTGAGAGCTTCAACATCATTTAGTTCTGTGAATGGACAGGGTATGATTATCGATGTTAAACTTGCTTTTAACCCCGATATTGAAAAACATTACACAACAGCCGCTGAGAAACCCAGATTAGATAGTCACAAAATGCTTCTGCCCATTAGAGTAAGTTATTTAACTTCGATTTGGTATTTTTGCATTTGAAATTGGCATTGAAAAATCATTATATGATTCAGTTGACATTAGAACTAAAGACAGCTGACCATAGAATGCGTAGAACATATGCCGATCGGGTGCTTGAACAACAACGTTTGGATGACGATTTTTCACATAGAAATTTTCTTCAGCGTCGAAACATATTTTACACACGGTGGCTATGTGAACAAGCAAAAATGTCGCATCTGTGGCAGTGAAAATCCTCATGTTACTGCTGACAGACAATTAAATGCACAAAATATCACAGTATAGTGTGCTTATTGGTTTGGTGGAGTGATTGGACTGCACTTCTTCGAAAATGAAGAAGGTGTCACTCAAACCGTCAATTGTCATTGCTATTGCCAAATGATTACTGATCTTTTTCAGCCTAAAATTAATGATATGCAAAGGGATAGAGGAAGAGATGAAAGAGATGTGGTTCCAGCAAGATGGTGCAACAAACTACACAACACGATCCGTTTCGGCTTTTTTGCAAGAAAAATTCACATGTCACGTAATTTCTTGTTTCAGCGATTTGAATTGGCCACAAAAATCTTGTGCTTTATCGCCTTTGAATTTGTTTTGTGTGTTTACGCGAAGGGTCGTATTTGTATTGATAGTCTCCAGACTATTGACGATCTGAAAACCAACATCCGTCAAGTTATTGGTGAGATACTACCCGAATGTGCCGGCGAGTCATCGAAAATAACCTCACAAGGATCAAGTCCTATAAGAGATCACGTGGAGGAAATGATGTTGTATTCCACCAATAATGGCAAGGTAAAGGCATTATATTGAGAGAAAAAGTTTATCAATATTCTAAATGAAAGAGTGATTCATTTACGTTTACTTTCGAAAGCACAAAACGGATAACCCTGTATTTAATATCAAAAATTGTTGTTGAAGGACTGCATGACTGGAGTTTCGAACTCTAGTTCATCGTCTAACAAAGTGGAAACTTTTTAGTGAGTACACAGTTTTTGTGGAATAATATTTTTGACATTCACATAAATAAGAAGATACCAGCGGGTAGTATAGCAATAAAAATGATTTTTATGTGTTATTTGAAAACGATAAAGGTTTTGGATTCACAGAAGTCATTCATTATTTTCGAATTATTTTAATGAACTGCTTTGAAATTCGAAATAATTCTAGGTAATCTAGTTTTCTGAATTTCGGTTCTACATATACAATTGATAGGTTGTCAATTGAGGGTAAGGAATGATCGTTTTCAATACATTGGTCTGCAAATGTTGAAATTACTTTAATTTTGGTTAAATCAGATTGGTTGTCCTTGTATCTGAGTTGAAGAAGCGTCCAGTGTGACCTTTGTATATAATCGATCGAAACAGATTAACTCATAAACTTCCGATTTAAATATATTTCGGTTCGGATCTTTTGCACTGAATAATGATGAAGAAAGTTTATTTACCGGTTTAGACGGAATTCTGATATGAAAGGTTTTTGGCAAGTTTAACATTTATGTTTCCAAAAATTTAAATTATGAATGGACACCAACGATCACATTTAATTCCTAAAGATATCAGTACCCCACCCAACTAATAAAGTTGACTTCAATGTATTTGATAGATACAGACAAGTATGTATATCAATTGCCTCAAACCAACCATTCGCACAATTAAATTTCAGCCTGCATGTCAATGATATATAGAGAATTATCATTCCTTCTTTCACAAATTAATCGAGAAACTGAAATGAGAATTATAAAAAAATAGCTGGTGGCAATGGGTTCAGTTATAGTATAATTGATAAACTAATAAAAATGGAACAACTTTGAATTAAATTTAATTTTAAATGTTTTCATGATATTTATTTATATAAGAATATGTAGAGGTTATCGTGAATTAATTCCAGCTATAATTCTGTAATATTCCAATACATCTTCGTTGTAATTTTCATTTCATATACATTAATAATTGAGAAATTTCTTTGCTTAACATCACATGCGCGTGGCTATTATCTAATGTAGAGTCTAAGTCGTATCTTCTTTCATTGTATATTTATGTGATATGACCTAATTTTCCATGCCTACCCCAAAATCGGTTAGATGTTGCGGAAATGTGTTGTATTATGGAAGGTATTGTTATATATTTAAAATGATTATTTTGTTTATTCAAATAACTCCTTAATGATGAGATTTTGGGTACTAATGTATCAGGTCCTTTCTCTGGAGAATGTGCCATATATTCTTTAAAAAAAAAATAAAGAAAGCCTTTTTCTAATTATATGTTGAACATTCTTTGGTGATGGATCTTGTGATTCTTTAATATCCATTCGAAACATATATATATATAAGGTGATGTCTAAATAATTTTATCATTATTTTATATTTTTTTTTATTCCTTATCAGTTAATTTCCACCACATGTGAGATGATAAGATATAGGTCTATAAAGTGATATAGCGTAGTTAGGACATGTTTATTAAAATGTAATTCTCAATGTTTTCATGAGATTCATTTAGATTAAAATCTGTAGAGGTTCTGGTGAATTAATTCCAGCTATTATTCTGTAACTTTGAATTGCTATGAATAAAACATATCCAAATAAAACACTTGAAAAATTATTTGGCTATCATGTTCTGGAGATGTTAGTACCAAAAAGTTGCCAAGAACCTTACAAAATTAGAATACGAAATTTAAATAAACTTTTTTCATTATTACTCAATGCGAAAGGTAAGAGCCAAAATATATTCAAATCGAAAATGTACGAATCAGCCTGTTGAACATCTGATTTCACCAAAAATAAACCAAATTCAACCACTGTAATGACAACGGTAATTCCTACCCCTCAATTGGCAATCTAACAATACTAAGTATTGAACAGAAAGGAAGAAAACTATATTACCTAGAATGAATTGAAATTTTTCTAACAGATCATAAAAAAAGTTGAAAATAATAAATGGCCAGGCGGACCTATGTAGACACGAAAACGTCAACGTTTTCGAACTAGTTTGATTACTTTACTACCTGCTGTTATCACCTCATTTATGTAAATGTAAAAAATACATAAATCTAAAATCTCAAAACTTGTTAAACATCACGTAAGATTTATCTCATGGTCGTACCTACAATATACATCAGACACTCTGTACTCACTGAAATGTTTGTCTTCTACGATTCTATATAACGGGTTGTCCATTTCGTGGTCCGGATTTTACAGCCCTGTTTCACTGATACATGTCACACAGACTTGTGATCTAAAGCATCGTGTGTTTAGTTGAAGGTCAGCCATTTAACAATATAGATCGTTTGTTTACTGCTGAATGTGTGAAAATTGTGAAAACTTAGTACAAATGTAATGATTC
The DNA here is from genome assembly GCA_034642435.1 of Megalocaria dilatata. Classification (NCBI taxonomy): domain Eukaryota; kingdom Metazoa; phylum Arthropoda; class Insecta; order Coleoptera; family Coccinellidae; genus Megalocaria; species Megalocaria dilatata. The sequence continues at coordinate 72,951,029 of CM067856.1, read as the reverse complement.
TGTAGCAAGTACGTTTCGTGCGTTACAGGTAGATTATCGTCCACATCCTCGTCCATTTGAGCGTACAATTGGTAACACTGTGAAAAACTTCGACATCATCGAAATGCACGCTCGACCGAAAATATTTCTGTTGTAAGTGAAAGTGTTGAAGAAGATCTTAATGAATCAATTCGTCGACGGGCACCATATTTGAGCCTCTCTAACGGCATGATATGGCGTATTTTGCATCTGGATTTGCATCTCCATCCTTATAAGGTTCAGTTGACACAAGAAATAAAGCTAGCTGATCGTAGAATGCGTAAAACAGATACCGCTTGGATGAGGATTTTCCGCATCGAATATTCTTCAGCAACGAAGCACAATTTTCACTCGGTGGCTATGTAAACAAGCAAAATTGTCGCATTTGGGGCAGTGGAAATCATTATGTAACTGCTGGGAGATCATTATATCCACAACAATTCACTGTATGGTGTGCAATTTGGTCTGGTGGAGTGATTGGTCCGTACTTCTTTGAAAATGAAGAAGGTTTCACTCACATCATAAATTTTCATTGCTACTGCCGAAGGACGACCAATTTTTTCTGGCCTAAATTCAACAATATGGAATTGGAAGAGGTGTGGTTTCAGCAAGATGATGCAAGAAGCCATAAAACACTAGCCATGTTGGCTTTATTGGAAGAAAAATTCCCAGGATGCATAATTTCTCGTTTCGGCAATGTGAATCGGCCAACAGGACCTTGTTATTTATCGCTTCAAGATTTTTTTGTGCGGTTATGCGAAGTCTTGTTTTTATGCCGTTAATTCTCAGACTATTGACGATCTGAAAAACAACATCCGTCAAGTGAATGGTGAGATAATGCACGAAATGTGCCGGCGAATCATCGAAAATTACCTCACAATAATCGAGTCGTCTGAGATGATCACGCGGAGTTATATTCCACACATAATGGTAAGGTCCAAACATTATACTGAAATAAAAATTTGATCGGTGTTATGAATGGAAGAGTGTTTTATTCACGTTTACTTTCGGAAGCACAAAATGCAAAAACCTGTAAAATAAAATTTGAATATTAAAACAAATTGAAATATGTTTATCTTCTACAATTTTGATTTCAAAAAAATTTTTATTCAAAAAACTTTTAGAAATAAATTTATGTCAAACAAGCACCGCTTACATTTTATAGACGTATATAATCAAAACTCAATATATAATGTCAAATGGAATAAATAACCCAACAGATATACGAAAGTAATTAAAATTAATAAATAAATATTTAAAGGAGACAAAATTTTGTTTCTAGTCTTACCGTTAAGAACACCAATTACCTTTTAAAAACATGAACACACTTAAAGGACTTCTCAAAGAAAATAATTTATTTGAAATATTTAATATATTTATATATTCGAATAAATTATTCCCAAAATCTCTAAAAAAATGTGCACTATATCTTCAAAAAACAAATATAATTCTAGACAATCCCGTCTTCAGTCCTCTTTTAACATTCCAAATATCAAAATCAAAAACATAACCTATATCACTCACGTGTTAAAAGACTTAAGCTTCGAAATACAGATCGACTATATAATTCAAGATTGATCTATGTTCTAACAAAATCAAAGAATAGTGTGAGTTATTTTAAGGTTTATTTAAATTCATTGACATTCTATAATGAGATTTATTGAAGCCAAAATATAATTATATATTATATATAAAATAAGAAAATATAAAATGAGAAGTCCTTTAAGTGTGTTCATGTTTTTAAAAGGTAATTGGTGTTCTTAACGGTAAGACCAGAAACAAAATTCTGTCTCCTTTAAATATTTATTTATTAATTTTAATTACTTTCGTATATCTGTTGGGTTATTTATTCCATTTGACATTATATATTGAGTTTTGATTATATACGTCTATTAAATGTAAGCGGTGCTTGTTAGACATAAATTTATTTCTAAAAGTTTTTTGAATAAGAATTTTTTGAAATTAAAATTGTAGAAGATAAACATATTTCAATTTGTTTTAATATTCAAATTTTGTTATATTTCTTCTATCAAGTAAAAGGCCTTTTTATTTTATTTTATATATAATATATAATTATATTTTGGCTTCAATAAATCTCATTATAGAAGGTCAATGAATTTAAATAAACCTTAAAATAACTCACACTTTTCTTTGATTTTGTTAGAACATAGATCAATCTTGAATTATATAGTTGATCTGTATTTCGAAGCTTAAGTCTTTTAACACGTGAGTGATATAGGTTATGTTTTTGATTTTGATATTTGGAATGTTAAAAGAGGACAGAAGACGGGATTGTCTAGAATTATTTTTTTTTTGAAGATATAGTGCACATTTTTTTAGAGATTTTTGAAATAATTTATTCGAATATTTAAATATATTAAATATTTCAAATGAATTATATTCTTTGAGAAGTCCTTCAAGTGTGTTCATGTTTTTAAAAGGTAATTGGTGTTCTTAAGGGTAAGACCAGAAACAAAATTTTGTCTCTTTCAAATATTTATTTATTAATTTTAATTACTTTCGTATATCTGTTGGGTTATTTATTTCATTTGACATTATATATTGAGTTTTGATTATATACTTCTATTAAATATAAGCGGTGCTTGTTAGACATAAATTTATTTCTAAAAGTTTTTTGAATAAAAATTTTTTTGAAATTAAAATTGTAGAAGATAAACATATTTCGATTTGTTTTAATATTCAAATTTTGTTATATTTCTTTTATCAAGTAAAAGGCCTTTCTATTTTATTTTAATAATAATATATAATTATATTTTGGCTTCAATAAATCTCATTATAGAATGTCAATGAATTTAAATAAACCTTAAAATAACTTACACTGTTCTTTGATTTTGTTAGAACATAGATCAATCTTGAATTACATTCTGTCAAGAATGTACCGGGAATTATCGATTTAAATCTGGCGGGGCAATGAGGCAGCTAAAAATTTTTTTTCCTAGGTTGGTACCACTGTCCTTAATTACTATGCTAAGCTTGAGCGGGATCTGTCAACTAGTGTGTTTGCAACAGCTGATTAAGTCAGTCGATGTCAGAGTGCGTGCCGATTTTTACTATGGGTGATTACGTTGAGCAAAGAATTTGTTTAAAGTTTTGTGTTGCAAATGAATTGTTGTGTGCCGATGCATTGAAAATGTTGCAAAAGGCCTTTGGTGATAATGCTCTATCGAAAACTCGTGCATATCAGTGGTACAGAGCCTTCAAGGACGGTCGTGAAGTGGTCGCGCATCGACGGCTTCGATCGAAGATAACGTGGATAAAATTAAGGAAAGGGTGCTGGAAAACCATCGTACCAGCTTGAGAGAGATAGCATATGATCTTAAGATATCCCACGAATCCGCACGTACGATTTTGATTGATATTTTGGGCATGAGAAAGGTGGCCGCACGACTCGTACCGAAAGACCTGAATTTTCTTCAAAAACGTCATCGTGAACAGGTTGCTTCAGACATGCTGGATCGCTGTAATTCCGATTCTACATTCATGGAACGCATTATAACTGGTGATGAGACCTGGGTCTACGAGTACGATATGCAAACAAGCCAGCAATCATCGGAATGGGTGGCAAAAAATGAGCCGAAACCGAAAAAACCACGCCAAAGCCGCTCGAAAATGAAGGTGATGCTCATTGTTTTCTTCGATATCCGTGGCGTGGTGCACTACGAATTCGTTCCAGAGGGTCAGACGGTAAACAAAGAGTATTACCTAGGCGTTATGAAACGTTTGCGTGAGCGTATCCATAAGAAGCGGCCAAATTTGTGGGCGAACAACTCATGGATTTTGCATGACGATAACGCGTCTTCTCACCGAGCTACGAGTGTGACTGACTTTCTCGCCAAAAACTCAACAAACGTGCTTCAGCAACCACCGTCTTCGCTGGATTTGGCTCCCTGGGACTTTTTCCTCTTCCCAAAACTAAAATTGCCCCTTCGTGGCACCCGTTTTGAGTCGATTGAAGCCATAAATTAAAATTCGGCGCGAGAGCTAAAGTCCATCCCGGAAAGCGCCTATAAAAAATGTTTCGATAATTGTGCCGTTGGCATAGATGTATTGGAGCAAATGGAGCCTATTTTGAAGGCGACCCAATAAATTTTGACGATTAAATGTAAAAGTGTTGTTTTAATTGAAAATTCCCGATACTTTCTTGACAGAGTAGTATATAGTTGATCTGTATTTCGAAGCTTAAGTCTTTTAACACATGAGTGATATAGGTTATGTTTTTGATTTTGATATTTGGAATGTTAAAAGAGGACTGAAGACGGGATTGTCTAGAATTATATTTGTTTTTTGAAGATATAGTGCACATTTTTTTAGAGATTTTTGAAATAATTTATTCGAATATTTGAATATATTAAACATTTCAAATAAATTATATTCTTTGAGAAGTCGTTCAAGTGTGTTCATGTTTTTAAAAGGTAATTGGTGTTCTTAATGGTAAGAACAGAAACAAAATTTTGCCTCCTTTAAAGATTTATTTATTAATTTTAATTACTTTCGTATATCTGTTGGGTTATTTATTCCATTTGACATTATATATTGAGTTTTGATTATATACGTCTATTAAATGTAAGGGGTGCTCGTTAGACATAAATTTATTTCTAAAAGTTTTTTGAATAAAAATTTTTTTTAAATTAAAATTGTAGAAGATAAACATATTTCAATTTGTTTTAATATTCAAATTTTGTTATATTTCTTCTATCAAGTAAAAGGCCTTTCTATTTTACCTGTAAAATAATTCAAGTTAAGTGCTTTCTGAAATGGAAAAAATTAGCCTACGTAGATTTCCAATACACACATGAATTATTTGTGTCAGTTAATTGCATATTCGGAACGGTGTATAATAATCGAATTTAGCATATGTTGTTTAATAAAAACACTGTTTCTAGGGCTTAACCTTTATGTAGCATATCCTCAATTTATTCATTTCATTTCAAAATTTCAGATTCTATCTTCAATATCAAAATCGCAAAACACACTTGAAATTAATTAACATAATGAAATACTGGAAACAACTGAATAACAGGTGATCTTTACACTATGCCTGACTATGAAAGACATTTATTCCAACTTAGCGTCAAGAAGAATCCAGAAAAATCATTTGAATGGACTCTTTAAATTATTAATTCCTGGTACTTTTTCGAATAAATTTATACTTATTATATCAAAATGTTTGGATATATATAGTACGTCAACAATACGTCCAGTAGATTTCCAAGGTGGATATCACGAAGTGTCAAGTTAGTTTTCGCACCTTCAGAAACGAATAACTATTGGTTTTGATTTCTCTTTAATTGATGGAAAGCTCACTATTCTGAACAATACTTCGTTAGTAGGATTAGACGAAGTAGTATGTTGTTACTACCCGTATACGTTCGTCTACATCGAACAACTAACTCCAAATTCTAAATTGAATTTAGTCAACAACAAAGCTATCGATTCATCTGGGATGTGAGAACTAATCATGCCAGTATCTAGTTTCTCCAGAACATTTGTTGTTAGTATTAGGTAGATGCTGTTGTAATGAAAATCTACCTTGTTGTATCGGATTATCTAGCCTGTTGCCTTCTCCAGAATAATGTTTCAATAATCTCTGTAGATAATCGAGCAGTATTCGAAACCTCTGAATAATATTACGAAATTTGCACTTCCCACCCATATGGAGAGAGTAGTTTATGTTCCATTGAGCAGTAGAAAACTATTATTCTGATATGAGGCAGTACAACTTGAATTCCTTCTCGTAATTGATAATGTTACAATCCTGCCGTTATTCCACGGGACTTCATGACAACTGAATAAACAATTGTCCTCAAAATATCGTTATATCCACAACTTGGCTTTCGTCGTTCGTCTATAGATGGCGCTGGCGATAAGTTTAGATACTATTGAAAAACAGACATCCAGCAATGAATCTGGGATACATAATTAAATTTGAATATTAAAACAAATTGAAATATGTTTAACTTCTACAATTTTAATTTAAAAAAACATTTTTATTCAAGAAACTTTTAGAATTGAATTAATGTCTAAAGCAAGCACCGCTTACATTTAATAGACGTATATAATCAAAACTCAATATATAATGTCAAATGGAATAAATGAACCAACAGATATACGAAAGTTTTTAAAATTAATAAATAATTATTTAAAGGAGACAAAATTTTGTTTCTGGTCTTACCAATTGCCTTCTAAAAACATGAACACACTTAGAGGACTTCTCAAAGAATATAATTTATTTGAAATATTTAATATATTTAAATATTCTAATAAGTTAATAAGTTAAATAAGTTAATTCAGAAATCTCTAGAAATATGCACTATATCTTCAAAAAACAAATATAATTCTAAGCAATTCCTTCTTCAGTCCTCAATAATATTCCAAATATCAAAATCAAAAAACTAACCTATATCCAAACCCTCACCACGTGTAAAAGGTCTAATGCTTCGAAACACAGATTAAGTTTATAATTCAAGATTGATCTATGTTCTAACAAAATCAAAGAACAGTGTGAGTTATTTTTAAGGCTTATTTAAATTCATTGACATTCCATAATGAGATTTATTGAAGCCAAAATATAATTATATATTATATATAAAATAAAGTTGATGAATTATTAAGTTGATCTGTGTTTCGAAGCATTAGTCCTTTTACACATGGTGAGGGTTTGGATATAGGTTAGTTTTTTGATTTTGATATTTGGAATATTATTGAGGACTGAAGAAGGAATTGCTTAGAATTATATTTGTTTTTTGAAGATGTAGTGCATGTTTTTAGAGATTTCTGAATTAAACTTATTCGAATATTTAAATATATTGTATATTTCAAATAAATTATGTTCTTTGAGAAGTCCTTTAAGTGTGTTCATGTTCTTGAAAGGCAATTGGTGTTCTTAAAGGTAAAACCGGAAGCAAAATTTTGTCTCCTTTAAATATTTATTTATTAATTTTAATGACTTTCGTATATATGTTGGTTTATTTATTCCATTTGACATTATATATTGAGTTATGATTATACACGTCTATTAAATGTAAGCGGTGCTTGTTTTAGACATTAATTTAATTCTAAAAGGTTTTTGAATAAAAAATTTTTTTGAAATTAAAATTGTAGAAGATAAACATATTTCAATTTGTTTTAATATTCAAATTTTGTTATATTTTTTCTATGAAGTAAAAGGTCTTTCTATTTTATTTTACATAATTGAACCTTAATATAACATCACTGTATGTTTTTCTTCACAATCTTACTCTGAGACTGGTTGGATGCTCTCAAATATTATAGTTAGGACGAGGCTACTATTGGTGAAAGAATATGTGAGTAGTTTTAATGCTTGAGGAATAGATATTTCAAGGCTAAAGACCTTCATAGTTGTTGAAGGGATATTCTGAAAGATTCAGAATTTAAAGCACTATTTAATTTCAAGAACTTATAACAGAAGATATTAATTAAAACAACCTGTTTTACTACCAATAAATTGATATTTTACACAATTAATTGTAACTCGAGTTTGGGGAATTTACTATCCCATCTTCAAACAACTGAAGACTTAAGAAGCAGAACAAGGTATTTATGACTATACAGAGGTAGAAGAGGTAATAAACAGGTTAAAAAAGGTTTAAAATGAGAGGAAGCTTAACAACTATTATAACGTCGGCACATCAAAGAAGATTGGTTAACAGATGTTACTTATTTAAATCTCAAAAGGGTTGGATTTACATAGATCCAGTCATTTATTATTTTCACATTATTTTTATTGTGAACGTATTTGAAAATTTCAACAGATTTTAAATAATCAAGTTTCTTTCCTTTCGATTCTGCATGTAAATTTTAAGTTTACCTATTGTCGGACAAGGATGGCGTTTTCTAAACAATGAGTGGCAAAAGTAGATGTTTGTTTATTTTTAATGAAATTCATTTTATGTTCAATGTGGAACTAACGTCCCGTCTGTCCTATATGTTTATTACTGCACGTCGAACAAGATAACTCATAAACTACCGATTTATGCACGTTTGGAGTGGGGTTCTTTACATTGAATAATACGGATGATAATTCATTTTGTGTTTTGAAACAGTTTAGTACAGAAGATATTTTTATGATTCAGAAACACAGAAACTAGTTCTCGTGATGAAACCGAGGGAAACTAAAATTATATTTTCTTTTATTAGATGGAGAGATACTTTCATTGTCATTAAAATTTGCATAAGTAGCCAAAAGTATCTAGTTTAAACATTGTCTTTACCATAATATTTCATTGAAATCATTTTGATGGTCACCAATACTCACAAGACATACTAGTAAAATAAAGTCTATTACAATGTCAACTTTACAAGTATAAAATACAAAATTTACTGAATTGTTTCAGCCGTTACTATTTGTTAGTTGATCATAATTAGAACAAATTGCAGAAATTACTATGTTTTACTACCAAAAAATATAAATTACACATTTTCTTGTGACTCGACTTTAGGGAAATGAACTATCCCATCATCAGACAACTGAAGACCTAACAGTGGTACAGTGGTATTTAAACAAAAGTAATAATAATTTTGAATATTTCAACAGATTCTCGGTAACACCTTATAATGGTACAGAGGTTAACAGTCGGAACGTGATAAACAACCGGAGTAAAAAAGAGGGGCCTTCTCCGTGCAGTCTGACTGCAAGGAGCTATGTAAATCGAAAATATTTGAGATATTTAAAAAGTAACATCTGTTAAAAACCTTTTTCAACGAACATAAAATGAATTTAATGAGAAGTAAACAAAAATTCAACTTTTGCCACTCATTTTTTCGAAAACAGTAATTCCTTTCGACAAAAGAAAATCTTAAGAAAATTTTACATGTAGATTCAAAAGAAAAGAAACTTGATTATTGAAATTTTCAAATTCGTTCACAATAAAAATAATGTAAAAAATAATGAATGACTGTATGGAGCTTTGAGATTTGAGATGTCCATTGCCGACATTCCGATATCTGTTAGAAAGCCCCTCTTTTTTAACCCGGTTTTTTATCACGTTCCGATTGTAAACCTCTTACATTATGAACATTTATTCATTATTTAAACCTACCTGATGATGCTACTGTGATAGAGACAAAATTGTGGTATTAAATAACAATAAAAATTTATGAAAATCAAAATAACCTTATTTAATACTATCATTCGTTAGGCAGCCAAATTATGGAATGTGGTATTTCTTTCATAAGACGTATCACAGTTTACAGTTTTTTGCAGTGTGTCGATGTAGATGCTCCAGTTAACATCCAATCGAAATATGTATAAGGTGATGTCTAACTAATTTGGTCATTCTTTTATATTTCTTTTGATTATTTATTAGTAAATTTCCACCACATGTTAAAATAATTAATATGTCTATAAAGTGATACGGTGATATCTAGAACATGTTTTTTTAAAATTTAATACTAAATGTTTTCATGAGATTTATTTAGATTTAAATACGGATAATTCATTCCAGCTATTATCTGTAGTATGCAAATACTTTTTCAATATAAATATTATTATAATGATTGAGAAATTTCTTTGTATTATCACACATAAACATGGCAGTTATCTATTGCTGAGTCCAAGTCGTATCTTCTGTCTTTGTTTATGTATTTCTGTGATATAACCTAATATTCGTATAGGTCATGCTTGTCCAAAAAGTGGTTAGTTTTTGCAGTGTGGAGGAAATGGTATTTTTGTATTTCTTAACGATTATTTTGTTAATTCAAATAACTCCTGAATAAAGAGATTTGGGTCTGAATTTATCAGATTCTTTCTGTGGAGAATGTGCTACATATTCTTTGAAAAGGAAAATAAGAAAAAAAGTTTTGACTTATAAGTTGAACATTTTTTAGTAATTGAATTTGTGATTCCAAAACATCCAATCGAAACACGTATATATAAGGTTATGTCTGAATAATTTGGTCATCATTTTATATTTCTTTTGATTCTTTATTGGTTGATTCACACCACCTGTAATGACAATGTATATGACTATAAAGTCATACAGTGTTATCTAGGATATGTTTGTCAAAAATTTAATTCTGAATGTTTTCATGAGATTTATTTAGATTCAAATCTTTAGAAGTTCCAGAGAATTAATTCCAGTTATATTCAAATATTCAAAAAGTTCCTCGTGAGATCATCAAGGTGACAGAAAGTCAGAATTGATATTTTAAAAGATATTGTTTTTAAAATTTGAATATCAAAACAAATTAAAATATATATATATATGTCTTCTAAAATTTTAATTTCAAGAAAAATTTTTATTCAAAAAACTTTTAGAATTGAATTAATGTCTAAAATAAGCACGGCTTACGTTTATTAGACGTATATAATCAAAACCCAATATATAATGTCAAATGGAATAAATAAACCAACAGATATACGAAAGTCATTAAAATTAATAAATAGATATTTAAAGGAGACAAAATTTTGTTTCTGGTCTTACCTTTAAGAACACCAATTGTCTTTTAAAAACATGAACACACCTTAAGGACTTCTCAAAGAATATAATTTATTTGAAATATTTAATATATTTAAATATTCGAATAAGTTACTTCAGAAATCTCTCAAAACATGTACTATATCTTCAAAAAACAAATATAATTCTAAATAATCCCTTCTTCGGTCCTAGATAATATTCCAAATATCAAAATCAAAAAACTAACCTATATCAACAACGCACACGTGCAAAGAAATGAATGTTTCAAAACACAGATCAACTTTATAATTCAAGATTGATCTATGGTCTAACATATATCAATCAGTCAAAGAACAGTGTAAGTTATTTTTAAGGCTTATTTAAATACATTGACATTCCATAATGAGATTTATTAAAGCCAAAATATAATTATATATTATATATAAAATAAAATAGAAAGGCTTTTTACTTGATAGAAGAAATATAACAAAATTTGAATATCGAAACAAATTAAAATATGTTTGTCTTTTACAATTTTAATTTAAAAAAAAAGGTTTTCTTTAAATTAAAATTGTAGAAGACAAACATATTTTAATTTGTTTTGATATTCAAATTTTGTTATATTTCTTCTATCCAGTAAAAAGCCTTTCTATTTTATTTTATATTGTTTTTATATAACTCACTAAATATTTAATCAGAAAGCAAAAGCTTCTAATATCTAAACATTACATTGTGTCTAGAGACGAAATATGAGTCGTCTTTTAAGCGTCTTTAATCGCGATAAGCGAATAAACAGCGTTTTATGGTCACTATATGGGTTAGCCATAAGGTGTAGTCGAAAGTACCGAGGGAATATTCGCCAAGGGTAAGTTGGTGAAAGCTCACCTGCACAGTTTCAGCCACCTTGGCAATGTTCATGACCGATTAGGCCTTCCTTCGGGGTAAGGTTGATGGTTGTTCATCAAACCGATATCTCAGATTCGGCTGTCAAAGATTGAAAACTCAATCCTGGAGAACCACCTTATCCACTGTAAAACGGATATAACAGGAGCAACATTTGCACTGAAAAACACTAATTTAATAGAGAAAATTCATCATTTTCACGTATTGCTCATTCAACTCATCATGCTGTTTTACCAGTTGCAAATTTGAAAATGAACTACAAGTTAGACAGACGACACTAAAAAAATTACCGCCATGGGAAATGTTCCCGGATTTAAGTCCTGTTCAGGTGGAAATAAACTTCCTAGTTGAACGCGTTTCGGTCGCCATTTCTCTGTTGGGTCGAAATATACCTGTGCTGTAAACTAAAGTGGCGTAAGATCGCAGTTACAAAGCCTACCTAGATCACAACTCAACTCCCAACTCCCATAAGCTGAAAAAGCTTCTGAGAGACTTTCACACAAGATGTAGGAATGAATTCTACCAGAATAGTTATTGGCTATTTGAGGATACCTCTTTTCCAAGTGACTACACAGCAGTCTCCACAGTCCACCCCTAGAGGTAGAAAGTGTGATGAGGATTACGCCATATCATCGCGCGAGGCGAGAACCCCCCGGAAGAGATATACCCACCAGCTTCTAGTTTGGGCCCCGACTCGAAAGCCAGAACCGTCTGACTGGTAGCAGCGAAGCACTATCCAACCCCTACTGGCTCAGCAGGTCAGTATCCGAGTTGGTTTGAGATGCAACTCACCCGCCGGAGGGAATTTTTATGTATCCACCCGAACGCAGTCCCATGAACTAAGGTTAACTCAAGATTGACGACTACAATTGATCCTGGTACGAGCACCCTCTAGCGGCCTTTACGTCTTGACTCACCGAACCCATGTGAGGTCATTTGATTGATCCTGCCGTCAAGCACTAATGGCGGAGCCATTTCGTCGAGATCCACAAACCCTAAATCGTTACGCATTGATCCAGGGGCCAGGACAGGTCGGTCGAACGTCAAGTCCCGCTAAACCCCGAGTCGTTTAATGAGAATATCCCGAACATGGGGGTCTGCGAACAGATAAATGAAATACCCCCCTAGTCCAGGCGGACTTTCAACCACTGCCCCCTCGAGTCCAACACCAATGGTGTGGCCAGGTGGTACAAGTAACGCCTGTGAGATAACCACCCCCTCGAGGTAACGCAGTATGCTACATAACGCACTCGGCCATTACACAGCATCCGGAGGTTCATACTGCGATAGGGTAGAGTATGCCAGTTTTAAGGAAGAAGCCCTGTGCTACGACAGACTCCCTTGTCACTGAGTTAATCAACCGGCTCAGCCCTCCATTTCACCTGAGCGGAAAAACTAGGGCCCCATTCGGAGATCTTCCACCATATAGGTCCAGTGACTGGCGCGAAATGGCATTACGTTAGACAACAAGACTTAACCCTCCATTTCGCCGGGACGAAACTAGGGTCCTAGTCATGACAAGCGCCCCCATCACGTCAAGATCTAATGCCTGGGAGGCGGATGTAGGAGTATCAGGATAATATAAATCAAAAATATATGAATTGCCACTGAATGATATCGATCACGAACGAATGCATGGAGAGTTGATTCAAGCGCCATTAATTATTAAATATTATGAAAATAATACTCAGTGTTTTTCATCACATTTCAATACTTATTAAGAATAGCCTTGTTACTCACAAAGAAAAAAAAAACGACTCAAATATCTCAAAATATGAGTTTTACGTTCAGTGCTATGAAATTACGATCATCTCGAAATTTTTAGAATGTGCATAGTGTATTCATCCGTTTTTTCACAAGTTGTGGCTCTATTGATTATTTTTCCATGAATCAAGACAAATCCGTTGTCTTTTTGTCTTCGGAAAGTGTACGAATTCCATTTTGACAAACAGGTAATTTTTTGGAGCAATACATGAATTGATCCAATTTTTTGTTAATTTCGAAGGAAAATAGATATCTCTATACAAATCCCTACTAATTTTTGTACTCTTAATTTTAAATAACAAACAAAGTATTTCTGTTATACCTCGCTACGAATTCTGTTGTTAAAAATTTTCTCGGAAACAAAAAAAAATGGATGGCCTTAGAAACACCGTTTCCCTTTGAGGAACATAAAGAATTAACAAAGAAAATGCAGAATATTGATTGAACAGATAATGGAGACAGCACTATTTCATACCGGCAATATTAAAAACAAATTCCACTCTGAAATAATGGCGGTATGAAACAGTGGCGTTTCAACTGAATGTTTATTGAATAAGTTCGATAAATATTTTTCTTTGGATTCTTTTATTTCTTATTAATGCGGTGCGATAAGTGTTAATTCTATATGTCTACTGAAAAAAATTTGTGTTTCTAGGCATTCATTCAAATCATTTCAAAAAGATTTCAAGAAAATTTACGAAATGAAAATTTGAAACAAGTTACACTAGAATTACTGTTTGATATTTGAAATTTCGAAAAAACCTACTAATAAGTGAAAAATCTCTTTTCATCAATTTTTACTAAGATTTATAAAAATATTTGAATTGTTTTTGTTGTAAAGGATGAATTTAAATAAATATAAAATCAGCAAATTCTGATGTACATTGCCTTGATTAATACTTCCACACTAATACGATGTTTCAAAATAATATTCCATTCAAGTATAAAAAAATTATATAGTTGAATAAGAAATATTTCAGAATCAATAAACTTCAAGAAATAAAAAATACTTATATCATATAAGATTATCCCTCAATTGATACAGAATTATGGCCTACAACAAAAATCGGAATACGTACATGCATATAACAGTCTCTCCAAAAACAGAAAGTAGTGTTAAATACAAATTTCTCAAGAAATCTCAAATTCATATTTCAATACAAGGGCAGATCATGAGTCCAAGTGAAAATTATTTAACATATTGATAGTAAATATCTCTATACAAATCTCTTCTAGGATTTAGGAACAGTTCAGATTTTTTTCATTGTGAAGGAGGCATATTAAAAACTAAATCAGTGGTTTCAGATAAGTCTTAACTTTGGCGAGCATTTTTTTTGTGGAGTGTTCAGATTTTTTAATTAAAAAATTTGACTAACCAATCCCAGTTTAGAATGAAATGGTGACCGTATATAATTATTATTTGGATTATCTTAATAGTCATTATTAAAACTTGGAGTTTTTGACTGATATTAACTGTACAACTATAGATAAATTTTCTGTCATGAAAGGAAAGAAATTTCTGGAACATCATATTGATGTGAAATCATTAATCATGGAAAAGTTTATCCGAATTTTCGGATTTTGTATCTCTTCACTCTATAATAACAAAAGTATTGGTTAGTCAGGACGTCTACCAACCGAAGCAAAGATAACAACATCTGGATGAAATAGTCAGTTTCGGTAGGACCTTCCTTCTGCACGTTTCTATGTACTCATATGTCCTTAATTGTACTTTTCCCGTCGTTATCGTTTGATAGTTGACCATAACTAAGATAAGGACGAGTGAAATCACTACGTTTCACTATTGAAAATTTTTTAATTTACATATCTTTTGCAACAGACAGTTTCGTGGTTTTACCACATCTTCAGACAATATTTATCTAAAGATGTGAATTTTCAGCTGGGCGATTGACGTAGTAGCATGGCCTAGGAAGTTCAATGATTTTTTGAATTTAAGGTTTCCGTAATGAAAAGATTTTTTTTTCTGTGAAAATGGAATACGAAAATATTTTCCGTGTTTAATTTTCCGAGCAGTTATTCATAAATTACTTTTAACGCCTATTTGTATCAATTATTGTTTTTAAAACAATTTCTTATGTTTTGGTGGTAATTCGAAACCTCTACAAAACTCAATGAAAAACATTTTTCTGAAAACTTTCCAGAAATCCAATCAAAACTTCTTAGAAACACTGTTTCTATTTGAGTAGACATATAGAATTTTCAACATTACTTAACACTCCGAAACATAAATACAGCCATAGAAAGTAAAGAATATGGAATGAAGTTACATAATAAACTTAATTTAATACCGCTGTTTCATATGAACCCATAAATAACGAATTCTACTGCAAAAAATGCTCCATAAATACTTAAAATGTCCTTTGATTCTTAGAAATAGATAGAATATTTTGCAGAACAGCGATCGAAACTTTTATTCATACTAATCAGCCAATATTAAATAAAAAAAATCGTTAAAAATATATCAAAACCCTTGCCTTCCTTCACTTACATACACGAGGTTGCAATAGCAAACAGAATGTTTCGAGAGTGGACCTAAAATATGTGTCATATTTTAGGTTGGTCTACAGGATATACATGAAGTTTTGAAGTACATTACATAAAATAGAACCACGATATAACCGACAATTAATGCTGCCACCATAAAGAAATGATTTACGAATGTAAATTTCTTGCCTGAGAGATTAGGCTTTGCATATTTCGAATCTAATTGCAACCAAAATTCTGCAGAAACAATCATTCGTTCAAATTTTTAGTAGAAAGCCTACCCAGAATAATCAGAATAATAAAATCAAACCTAACTAATGTCTACGAAATGAACTGAGTGCATTAAATAACTTCACTTAATTACAGCTGGATGTAGAGACCTGAGCCCTGAGCCCAAAACTCTGACAGGGATAGTAATATCTTTCCTAATATTATGGTACAAAATATTATACCAGCTTAAAACTTTCGCCAAAATAAATAAAAAAAACTTGTGCATTGGTACTCACTAGAAAATTCAGTTTCAAGACAATTGAAAACCTTAGCATAATCGAAATCACCTTTACAACAGCAGAAGTAGGAATTCCTGAAGAAATATTGTTAGTTTTCGGTTGATCCCCAAAGGTGAAATTGGTACTATTCATGGAAAAATTGTATCATTTTCCTGGAAGTGCTTCCTCAATTTTCATTAATTTTTTCATATATTATGAAGTCATTTTAATTCAGAGTTCCCTGAAGAAAATATGTAGTAGACCAAAGTCTTAGTGAAAGATGAAGATAATATAAGAAAATTAAATACACTCTGAAAACACTTGATATAATTGTTGAAGTAATTGTTTGACTGACATTTATGATGTTCACAAAAAATTCAAAGAGAAATTGAAAAAATGTATCCACAATAATAAAAAACTGAGAAATTAATCTCTAATCAATAATTCCAAAAACAGAACGAGAACTATTAGGAAATTCAAAAAATATGATGACAACGGGAAACCAACTGGAACCAACATTTTGACTAAGATAGACTGAATGAATATTTCTCCTCAGTGGGTCATTAAATTAATAAAAATTCTAACTGTATAATTATATGAAATTAAAATAATATCCTGCAGAGATCTTAGGTTCTATAGCTTGATACCGATAGTGATCAGAAATACTAGTAGTATTTGTGTATTCAAGAGAAAACTTAAGGATTGGATACTGAGCTTACCGAGATTACAGATACGTCAGTACTTTGATGAGAAGAATATGATTAAAACCAATTGTATAAATTACTATGTTTTACTACCAAAAAATATATATTACACATTTTCTTGTGACTCGAGTTTCGCATCATCAGACAACTGAAGACCTAACAGTGGTACAGTGGTATTTAATACCACTGTACCACTGTTAGGTCTTCAGTTGTCTGATGATGCGAAACTCGAGTCACAAGAAAATGTGTAATATATATTTTTTGGTAGTAAAACATAGTAATTTCTACAATTTGTTTTAATTATAATCAACTACCAAATAGAAACCGCTGAAATAATTCAGCCTCTTATAAGAATATGTATTATTTCTGAGAGATGTGTTTTGGTTCTACGATGGTTGAAATCATTTGGTTGTTTTGTACTGCGATCTTCGGAGTTGCTGATTCTGAAGAGTGTCCCTTCCGTTGATTTACCATTTCGGAATGCTTTTTAGTTCCTCATTATACCTTATTTTAGTTGTCATATTGCTATTGTTGATGTTTGTTGCTCATTATGTTACTATTTGGTTTGTGTATGGTTGCATATGTGAATATGGTGTCCAACGCACAGGTTTCATCCTTCTGTAGGAGCAAATATTTATTTGTCATTAGCTGTTAAACTGTGAAATGTATTTGTATTTGTGAATCTTGAGCAAATAAATATTATTATTATTATTATTATGAAATGGGCTTTGCAGCTGTTAGCAAATAGGCAGTCTAGAAAGAAAATTATTAATTGATCAACGGATTGGGTTGAAAGTACCATCAAAAATATCAAATAGAAGAAAACAACAAACATGTATGGTTAAGGAGTTGACCATGGAAATTGCTGAGCCCTTAACTACAAATCTGAAAAATTAGAGGAGGCAGTTTTTTCGAGAGCAATAAAGATAGCAAGAGTTATATCGGTAGACTTCCGATCTCTCCTATTGAGGAGTCTTGAGGAGATAGTGAAAAAAAGATTTTGCACTTATTCTGACAACATGATTATTGGGCAGATAAAAGAATTGCTTTCAAAATTCAAACTCAACGACAACACTGTTGTTCATCAATATCCTTACACAGATGGGCCAACCATGGATCTCATAAACTATAGATGGTGATCTATTTTAAGCATTTCATAGTGTAAGCACACTGAGGAAAATCTTCCTCGATGCACTAATCGATCAAGACTGGAGAGGGTAAAAATGGGGGTTCCCCAAGGTTAGGTACGGAGTCCCATCTTAGTAATTCATCACGATCAATGATATTAGTAAAATTATACCAACACTGTTGTTTGCTGATCATATATCACTGTTTTCTTAGGCGAACAAATGATTCAGATTTAAGTTTCTGTCGATTAATGAACACAAAACACACTTACTAATTATAAAAAAGGGCAAAGATGTGACTTTCACATTACTAGTTATAACAATAAATAGAGCATTATTCTGGAAACCTAACTTCGAAAATAGAAATAGTAAATTAGTATTAGTAACTCATTCAGTGGCAACAGTAATGAACGTATCAACTAGAGAGAAAACTGTAACAGCTCAGTTTTCCAAGTTACAGTCAGTTGCAAGGTATGGTATTCTCCTTTCGTGCGCATGTGTCTATACTTATGCGCAGCAAAAAGGACAACCCATCATACCACACCACAAACGTGTTAGCTCCTAGGATCATAAAATTTATATAAGATACTTCAAGCTCAAAAGTGCCTCCGTAAAAAATATTCAGACAGCGTGTCATAGAAATCTTACTTAAGAATACTATCTATACGTAAGATGAGTTTTCAAGATTTCTTGATGCTGAAAATATAAATTATTATTATTGCATAGCGTCTATTGTATGTTTTTATCACTATTTACGGCTTCATCTATATTTCAACGACTGAAGCAGTCTCAAAACGTGTAAAATTCTGTTGTGATTCAGATTCAACGTCTACGGAACCCTGGCTCAAGCAAGCACTTAGCGTTTTCCAATGGAAAACTTTCACGAAGAAATATTCGAAAGGCACAAGTGCCATACCATCGGTTTTCCGACGCGACAGAGCACCATATACGACTCCGATGTTTACCGGAATTATTTCCATCGAATCTGGGAAAGAAGCTATTATGCTAATGCAATGGGGTTGCAGATACTGCTCTCGAGGAAGAACTGATTTTACGAGCACCTCCACTTTTCTCCCCTACAGATAGACATCACATTCTGAATAACCAGAATTGAGAAACGGCGGAAAAATTAAGCTCGTTGAGGTATAGATCGATTAAATATTTCCGTGCATGATATTTTCATAGACTTTTTATCTGCCTCTGCGAGAATCTTATTTGCTTTTTATTATTCGCTTTTTGTTTTTTTAATTTACATTATTTATTCTAATATACGAGATATATCATTCTATAAAAATAACTGAATGGAGTGAGATTTCATCTAAGTTGTACCGAATGAAGATTACGTCAAAATAATCAACAGGAATAAAATATGTTTCAACTCTTTTGAAACCCCAGGTGTTATCCTGGAAATTTTTGTTTCACTGTTCTCCCCTTCATAACAGAGATTATTATAGTAATTCATATCTGCATTCTTGAAATATTCCTTATCTAACTCATTTTTTGCGGCAAGTTATTTGTTCATGAGCATTATTACCTACAAACGAAACAATTTTGTGACTTTGAACTGGCATCGTAGCCAAATTAATAATAAAAAAAAAATAATGCATAATTTTGATTTATTGTGCGTCGAAATTGAGTTTATACTTTGTCAATAATATAAAAATGAATCATGAGGAATACTTTACGTGTATGGGTGACTTTATCCAAGGGTTATGGAAATACCTGTGTTGACCAAATTCTTGGGATACAGGCCCTCTCATAGCGACTAGATTAAAAGCACTTCTGCCTTTCAGCAATGGCGGCTTCAAGATGATTCTAAATGGGACGTGTTATCAGGAAAAGTTTAGTCGTCATATTGAGAAGAGATTTATTGAGGAACCAAAAGACGCCAACAGTTTACTGAAAGAGGAGATCGGGATGTGGGGTGCCTTGAGATTCGTCTTATTGATATATTCGTATCATATTGACTATCAATACCCTTCGACATTGATAAAAATAGTCTATATTAATTATTTAAAGACCGAAATCTTTATTAAAGTAAATTATACGACACTTAAGGCCTAGGATAATCTTTGAATAAACTACATAATAGAACTTCCCAATATTTGAGATAAACAACCATCACAATAAGTATTACAATGCAATTAACGATAGTAATTTAGTTCAGATCTGAAATTATTTGTAGAACCGTTCGCAACATTTATAAGTAAATCCATAATTTATCTTGCTATAATCGTAAGTAAAATTATTAAAAAATTTATAGTCTACTAAAAGAAAACATACAGTTCAGTTCATTTATCACGTAGCTAATTCGAGCACCAGTAAACTTCTAACGCGACGCTACTATCCCACAAATCTCAAACTGCACAAGAGTCTCTCCTATTGAAATTCCTTCGCGTCAATAATTTGACTATGTAACTAACTTCCACAACCTGAGTTGACAGAAAACAGAACTCCCGGTCTAGGCAAAGACAGAATTCAATACTTTCAACAGGTCTAACCAACACAAACTTTACCTGAAAAAACTAACACCATCTGCTCAAACTCCAGGAAAGGTAAAATACATTTACGTGATGCAAATTCGCAAGATCAACATTGTCGTATCTAGGAGTACAAAAATAGTGCAATTTCAATTCAATTTTAAACGTTCATCTTAGACCTGAGCCAGCAGTCCGAGAAACATGAAATATGTCATTAGCGTGGAATCCATTTGAAGGAACTTTTTTGGGATTTGTGACCTTACGAAGTGCCCAAAAAACTCCGTGATAGACCCCTTTGGTGGTTTCTTCGAATGAAGCATTCTTAACAAATAAACAGAGTGACTCTTTTCGAGGTACCCAGAAGACCTGAGACTACCGGATGTGCTAACAATATGCTTCAAATATTCTAACAATATGCTTCTCTCTTCACAATATAAACGAGGTGTGGAATATCCATTTCTTATATTTATATCAATTCAATTGGAATATATTTCTATCAAATGAAGGTCAACTTAATTGAATATCCCACTATATTATATTTTATTATTGTTATCCTGATACTCCAAGAACTTCTGTGGAGATCTTTTAGAAGCTTTTTCTGCTTGTGCGAGTTAGGAATTCATTTATATTCTGGGTAGGCTCTGTAACTGCGATCTTACGCCACTTGAGGTCACAGCACTGTTAATTTTCGACCCAACAGTGCAATGGTGACCGAAACCCGTCCAACTAGAAATGTTCTATCCCACCAGAACATGACTTGAACCCGCGACATTTCGGTTACCAGCCCTGTGCTGTTACCACTGAGCCATCAGCAACTCATATAAATAATATTATGCATAGTCGTTGACCATTTTTTTGAAAAAATAATTTGAAATAAGGTTATTCTGATTTTCACAAATTTTTATTGTTAAACTCACAACAATTGTTGCAGGCACCCTTTTTTGGGTTTTACCGCTCAATAAAAATTTATTGTACTTACTGTAATATAAATAGCCACGGATTTCGGAAACAAGCTTAGTTATTCAAAATATGATCTTGCCTGATGATGCTACTGTGATAGCGAAACAATTGTTGTAAGTTTAACAATAAAAATTTGTGGAAATCAGAATAACCTTATTTCAAATTATTTAATATGGATTTTCACCAAGTAAGGACTGATACAATTCAATATGTGAAAAAATAAATTACATTTCAAGAAATTGTCCCATTGGCGACAAATTCAGAGTTCAGAAGCTCCTCTCTTGGGGCAATTGCGTGTTCTACGGCCCATTGCTCGAAGCAAAAAGCTGATTGTCAGTTTTGTTCGTGTTTTTCCGCAAGTGAAGTTGCCCGCGACGCGGCAACACAACGTGCAATTATACCGCTCTTCTCTCGGTTGGGAACATTACATCTTCGAACGCTAACTTTAATGCAAACAGCAGATACGTGGTGGAAACGAGAATAATTTTCCAGAAACGCGTGTATAAACAGAAGTTTGTTTGTCTGACAAGTTGGATGTGAGCTAAGAACGGAAGATCGCATTTCGGAGCGAGAATAATTCCGCATTATCAATTGGCTGAATTATTTCGCGTGTTTGAAATTCAGCTTCGTCCTGATATGTCGAAGTTCGGAACCTAAATGAAATTTTGATGGGAAGAAATTTTAAATGAGAGCCAAAGCTGGTTCAAAACTTAAGACAAGATGGAAGGATCGAAATAAGATTTCCATATCAAAAATCACCAAATATTATAAATTATTAGGATTTGTCATCAGTTTAAATTTATCCTTAAGTAAAACTACTGTCTCTTGTCAATAATTTGTAGTAAAAATGAGACTAATTTTCTACTTACAAAAGTTTTCAGTTTCTTCAAACATCAATATTATCCTCTTCAAAGCAGTTTCCTTGGGCAGTAGGACACCGATGGAGACGTTGGTCCCACTGTTGATAGCAATGCTGGAAGTCTTCAACCCGTATGATCTTCAGTATGTTCGTTGCACTCTTTTGGATGTTTTCTGAACTCCCGAAATGACCCCCTTTGATGAAATTTTTAAGTTCAGGAAAAACAAAGACTGGAACAGACATCAGGTGAATAGGGGGGCTGGAGAACTAAAGGAATTCCTTTTGAGGTGAAAAATTTGTTGCCTGTAAAGTCGGTATACGGGCGAAAGTTTCACGTGACAACGACTTTGAGTGGTAAAATAATTTTAATGTGAATATTCATTCGTATAGTAGGAAGAAGGATGAAATAATAGTAACAATTTAAAACATTTATTTATACAAAGAATTATATTTAAAACATTATTTTATACAAAGAATCTCGCACTGAATTTCATATTAACAAAATTTTATTTATCAATCAGTTGTTATAAGTTATTAATAAATTTAACTTGTTTTACATTGTTATAAATATAAAAACTAAATTTAAAAGTTAAAACATTTATTTAAATCACATTATTTGTTAATATCAATCGATTTTAATTCAAAGTGTATTTTCTAAAAGGAGAAAACTAATTCACATTTGATCTTTGAATTTGTAAATCGCGCGCTTACGACCTTGCGCAGTGATTAGTCGTCTCGGTTTGAATGTTTGAAAGTTTCGATTTGACAGGTTGGAGGTTAAACATTGTTATTTCAATTTTTTACATAGCAAGTCGCGCTCATTTTTTCAAGTTAAACAAATTATTATTGGTTGAGAAACGATTTCTACTACTTTTTTGATTGAAAACTACCACAACATTGTGATTACTACAACATAACCTATTCACTTATGTCTTAGTCATTTATTTCATCATGTTATATTATCAGTCTGAAATTATTTACCTTTGCTGTTTGAATTGTTGCGATGGACGAAACTACCTTCACATTATCACTACACAATCGTTTTACAATTAACTGGCAACGTGTAAACTTGTATGCAGGCGCCTAAGCGAAATAGAAGCGCAAGACATGAACCGGTGTGTATGCCTATCTCTCTCACTCTCTCTCTCTCTCGCTCTGTCTCTCTTGCTCTTAGGCGGGCTAACTGTGCTCGAGTGGAAGGGACGCGTGCCTTTCACTTTTTATGTCTGTCTCTCTCGCTCTTAGGCGGGCTAACCATGCCCGAGTGGAAGGGACGCGTGCCTCTCACTCGCTCTCATTGTGAGCGCATAACGTGAGCGGAGCGTAACGCAGTTTCTTGAAGTGTCACCCGGCAAACCAATTTATAAGACGTTGTCACGTCAAAAATTCTGTTATGGAGAGTGCAGAATGATATGGGGCGTTGTCATGATTGATAATACATTTAGCTGCAATGCCTGTCCACCTCCTTCGATGAAATTTTTAAGTTTTATTTTTATTTTATGAAGTTAAGAAATTTTTTTTTAAACTAGGAGTAGATACCCTATTATTCAAAATGTAAGATATAAAACTAAGTGATTAATAGTTAAGTTCTTCAAAGCTAAATAATTTGCCGGTATTTTAAAATTTTCAGAGGAACCTGTTCTGTAAATGATAATCCACGCTTGAATGAACTTAAATTAGAAATTTTTATATCGTCGTTATTTAACATTTTTAAAGAATTTAATGTTCGAAATTTTTTATTAGAAAGTAAATCAGATCAAGGTGAAGTTTATATTTACGAAGGCCTGTCCTCACCCGAATTAACTGAGGCTTTCGTTGAACGACGGTCTAATCTTACAAGTGTGTTCACACGTCGACAAGATTGCATTCTTTCTGAAGAAATAGGTGTTTCTTTACCCAATCAATTCAAAGACCAGACAAAATTTTCTTTTTTGATATGTACATGAATTGTTCATAAAATAATATGAAACACTCATCGATTCTGTTCGAAATTCAAACTGTTAATTTTTGAGAATTTACAATAATTGGTAGTTACCAATCTATTCTACTGAAAAAGATCTAATGCTGAAGCGGGTTTCAGAAATGTACTCGTATATGAGCTGAAAGTTGATGTTATGATAAGTAATTAAAAACATTCATGAGACCTTGCATTTCAAGCACATTTCAACATACAAAGTCACTATAAAGGAGCATGTTGTCCCGTTGAGAAAACGCCAGCTATCATAACAATAAATGAAATGAGTGTATTAATAAACTGAACACATTAACCAAGAAGGGAGAATGTGTTCTTGAGAGGTAATATCTGCTACCAGCGGCGTTCAGGGATAACTATGCTTGTTTTAAGGAACCAAACAAGGATTTAAAATTAGGTCGGAGATTGCTTTAAAATTAAGAATCTACAAAATCAGCGATGTTTCACATTGTTCATACTTATTTTTTCACGGATTCTATTGAAAATATTCGCTAGTGATCCGAATCCAATATATGAAACTTATATATTTATTTTAAATGTTTCACAGACATTAACTCATCTTGAAATTGAATAATTTAAAAAATGATTTGAATATCTACTACTTCTCATTATTTTTGAAAATTTGAATATTAAAACAAATTGAAATATGTTTATCTTCTACAATTTTAATTTCAAAAAAGTTTTTATTCAAAAAACTTTTAGGATTAAATTAATGTCTAAAACAAGCACCGCTTACATTTAATAGACGTATATAATCAAAACTCAATATATAATGTCAAATAGAATAAATAAACCAACAGATATACGAAAGTCATTAAAATTAATAAATAAATATTTAAAGGGGACAAAATTTTGTTTCTGGTCTTACCTTTAAGAACATTAGATATGGAGTTTTGATTATATACGTCTATTAAATGTAAGCGATGCTTGTTTTAGACATTAATTTAATTCTAAAAGTTTTTTGAATAAGATTTTTTTTTAAATTAAAATTGTAGAAGATAAACATATTTCAATTTGTTTCAATATTCAAATTTTGTTATATTTCTTCTATCAAGTAAAAGGCCTCTCTGTTTTATTTTACTTCTCATTATTTTAAAAAAAGATTATTCTGATTTTCACAAATTTCATTGTTACTTAATACAACAATTGTTTCGCTATCACATTTCGAATAATTGAATAATTCAAAATGTAAACCTGATGATGCCACTGTGATAGCGAAACAATTGTTGTATCAAATACCAATAAAATTTGTGAAAATCAGAATCACCTTATTTGATATGGATTTTCGTCAAATGAAGACTGATTCAATTAAATAAATAACTAGATATCTTGAAATTGTTCAAAAATATCATTCAATTATTTGTTTTGGCTCAAAATTTTCACTCTGAATTTCAAAATTTGAATTATGATTACAGAGATAATTCCAGACTACAGTGTGATCAAAATACATTCAGAAGACATGAAAGGCTCTTTCAAAGGGGTTTTCAAAAATATAGAATTAGTTGTATGCGCTTTATGATAATAACAAACATGAATACTGTAGCATTAAAAGAAAGAGATGGATTTTTTGTTTTCAAGTCGGCAGAGAAGAGAATAGCAGAGAAGTTTCTTATATAGAAACCTTTTCCTAGGCTCCGAATCTGACTTAAGTTAGCTTTCAAGATAGCTTCCAAAGAAGAATGGGAATTTACTAAAGCAGGAGTAGTGACGACAAATCCAAAAATAGTACAAAACAAAGTAACTCATGAAAATGAACCTTTGATGAAAAAAGAGATATCACAGCTACCGATCAACTATTTCAAAATGAAGAAATAAAAGCTTGTAAAAATTCAAATAAGGATACAATAAAGAAAATGAAAGAAGACAAAGCAAAATTATGCACTAATAAATGCCATAAGAAAAGAATCAAATAAGGAATACGATCATTTCAATTTAAACAAAAAGATCGATTAATTAGATTGATTGTAAACTAAAAGCAGATGCAATATTTTTCAAATAAAAACCATGGAAT
Source organism: Megalocaria dilatata (assembly GCA_034642435.1). Taxonomy (NCBI): domain Eukaryota; kingdom Metazoa; phylum Arthropoda; class Insecta; order Coleoptera; family Coccinellidae; genus Megalocaria; species Megalocaria dilatata. The sequence goes on along the minus strand of CM067856.1, from coordinate 72,924,802 downwards.
AATTGCTGATATGAAGGAAACGTCCCAAAGAGAGTACTCACAGAACATAGAGGACTTGATCGAAGATCAGAGACAAGAAACAGTAGAAGACGACGATAGTTATTAGATCGGACTAATTATAAAAAGTAAAGAAGCAGAATATGCTATCAAAATGGCGAAGAATAATAAGGCTTTAAGTTTCAGATGCTAGCTGAATTGATCAAGTTAAAAACAGAAGAACAAATAAAGGCATAATTGGGATTGTGAAACATATGCTATAATATCAGTGTTCAAAAACTCACCCAAAAAGCTTAATTTAATCACCTTCGGATTGTTTTTCTATTTGGTCAAACACTCGAAATATTCTTGAACATCAAAGAGCATTCAGATATAATAATTAAAGCAAAATCTGAGCTATTTTCAATTTGAATTCAGGCATGCAATGGAAACAAGAGAAGCACTATCAATGGTGCCTGGATATGCTTTTTAGACAACAACAAAGTTTTTAATAAAGTTCTTCATAACAACCTGATGTAAGGTTAAAAATATGGATAGCAGTTCATCTGAACTTGAAACAAACGGCTTATGTAACTTCAAGTAATGAGACTTCAGAAGAAAAAAAGATAAATCAGGGGTGCGTATTACCACCATAACTAATGAATTCCCACTTCTAAAACAGCATTCAGAAAGCATTAGAGAAAGCAACAACATGAACAAATAATTGAACTGATTCGGATGGTAAATGAAAAGGAGTTTGCAGAAACTAATATGTTTTACTACCAAAAAAGTTGAAAATTTACACATTTTTGTGACTATAGCTTCTAGGTTTTACCTAATCTTCATAAGGATGGTCATGTATTACTTGAGGAATTTAAAAAAAAAAGTAAGAACTCATGAACACAATGAAAATAAGATTGTTGCAGAATTTGAATCATGTCATGAGAAGGAAAAAATACACTCTGTTGTAGAAATTGTCAAGAAAATATTCACATAATCCTCTATTCCATAAAGTATAATATATTTCCTACAAAATTTTGATCAGCATACTCATTTTTATCGTTAGACGCTGGCAGGCGATGAAGTGCGCCATATGTATATTATGTAATTGGTAACTAGGTTAGAAAATCATTATGATGAACTAGTAGGATATGAGTATACATATAGGAAATGGATTTAATTCAAACCAATTATGAGAAAAATTAGAAATAAGCAAAGAGAGATTGCAAATCAGTTTGTCCTGGATAACTGATCAAAAGCTCACATTCAGAAATCAAATGCAATAGGTGTAAAATCTATATTATTATCATTATTATCCTGATACTCTCAGATCTTCTGTGAAGATCCCTCAGAAGCTTTTTCAGCTTGTGCGAATAAGGAGTTCAGTTGTGTTCTGTGTAGGCTTTGTTCTGCGATCTTGCGTCACTTTAGGTCACAGCACTGTTAATTTTTGACCCAACAGTGAAATGGTGGCAGATACGCGTCCAACTAGAAAATTTCTTTTCTACCTGAACAGGATTCGAACCTGGACCTCCCGGTCACGAGTCCGATGCTCTCCCGCTGAGCTATTCACACTCATCCCAATGATATTCGAAAACGTGCCAAGTAATTAAACATAATTTAGAAGAGTAAGTACTAAAATCCAAAGTAACCTGAATATATCAAGACAACAGACAAATAAATATCTACTATTCAGAAACATGTCCTAATACAAAAAGAAAACAATATTTGTCTGGCAATCCTATTCACAATAGGAATTGCACGATGCTATACCAGCTCCCTGCTCATTTCCCTTAGTATCACGTGTATACGTTAAATGGCAAATCTGTAAGTGACAAGCTTACAGATTGCAAAACTTCAGTTTTGGAAGATTATGTTGCATTCCGCATAAGCGAAAGTTAGATATATTGTTCCCTTTCTTGCGTTTTCGAATGGCGTAAATGAATTTCAAGGAAAAGTTGTAACGTTTTCTAATGAAGAAAATTAGAGTAATGTGAGTCTCTTCTTTATTCCATACGCCGACGTTTCGATCCTGTTTAAGATCTTCTCCAGGACTTTAAAATAAAGCAACGAATAGTAATTAGTTGGTAAAAACAAACATCAGCTCAAAAAACATACCGAAATACAGAGGTGTACAGATGAATCATATTACAACAATCCAATGAGCATTATTCATAGGCTCAGAAAAAGAAATGATCTATATCAAAACTTAACTTATACAGCGGGAAAGAAATGTTGTTATTGTTTTCAAAAGGTTTTAAAAGTCAACTGATGAGAAAAGTTTATGTTGAAAATTCAGTCATCTAAGTGATTTTTCATCATCACTTATGGTATTTGCGTCGATCTTAAAACCTCTCTCTGATTTCTCTTAGAATTCGTACGGAGATATCTGACGAGAATATTGAAACACCTGATCTTTCACGTTAAACTGCTTCATTCGTGTATAACAACCTACTAACATACTGTGTATCAGCGAAAAATAAATAATTTTTTCACGATTTGATTTCTATATGATACTAATTTTCTGCTTAGGTAAGTTACTTCTCAATTCTTTTTTTTTTTTTATTTAATATTATCAACGTGTCTCGGCATCTAGGTCATTGACACGAGGTACAGTGGATGTTCCAAATATTTGACAAGTACAAATAAACCTAGAAGGAGAAGAAGCAAAATCTCCAACTATAAGAACATGCAGAATCATATGCGATTGTAAAGTTGCATTCTTTGAGAAATTTAAGAGCTAATTCAATTTGACAATCTGATTTGAGAATTTCTCTGAAATCTTCTTTTAAATTCAGACGAAGTCGATGCTCTTTGGAATGGGGACAACTAGATAGCAGGTGTTCTACAGTTAGACGGGTATTGTAACAGTATTCGCATTCGGGTGGATCTTCTGAGGTCATTAGATAGCTGTGGGTTAGTCTGGTGTATCCTATTCGAAGTCTTCTAGTCACAGTTTTATCCCTTCTGCCCAGTCTAATTTTTGGTGAATTCCTATATTGAACTCTAATTCATCACACTGCGAATAGTCCTTTTGGTAGGACAGAACACCTATTTTGATAAAGCAATTTTATAATTTGCACATTTTGTTGCAATTATTATATTACAGTAGATCTTCTGTGGAAGAAAAAAGTGCAATCGTCAGATTCTATCATAAAAAATTATTCAAAAAAAATAGGGAATCAGAAAATAGTATTATTAACATCTTAAAATAATATAGGATTCACTGTCTAAGTAAATTTATGGAGCTCACACGAAATTTATACTTGGGTTTTCACAAATTTACAATGAAATGCCAGCAACATCTAGCTAAGCTATTGAACTTGCAATAAAACTTTCGGATTTCGCTACATCTCCTCATCTACAAGCTCCTAACATCAAACAAATGGCCTAGGAACTCAAAAGATTCCTAAAAATTACCCAATAACAATAAAACCGCGGTGATACTCGCCGGTATATTACTACGAGATACACAATATTATCAACATCGTGATTCAAATGAAAGGAATATTTGCGTGTTATCTGCAACGACCAGCATAACAAACAGGCTAAAATCCTAACCCAAGAATATTTCCGAATGTGGACTATTTCTTTGTTTACCCCGGCAACTCCTAATGTGTGCTCGGAGCTGATAATCTTCGGATGCTGTTACGCTACTGGCATCCTCAAGGCCCGCTGTGCGAAATCCCAACGTTGAATGTGCTGAAATTCTAGGAACTATCATAAAAACGAATAGCAGCTGCGAGGGTTGCTTTCCAGTTTCTGCTCCCATAGTATTATAAGTGGAAGAAAAATGACATCATTCCAATTACACTTAGTCGTGACTTCAAGGGCTATTACTGAAACAATGTATCCATTTACGGAATGGAGGGCGAGTGATTGAAGTGTTACAAGATGAACCGCAAGACTGAAAACAGAAAAAAGGGTCTTCTCGGACAAAGTTTTCTATTTTTGGCCTCGCGTATCGGAGCGCCTAGCATTTTAACGGAATGTACCTTTTTAGCAAGTACAGAGCAGAAATTGATCTTAACCCATCATATTGAACTCGGCAATAAACATTCGCATGTCAAATTATAATCACTCATCCGACCGTCCCTCTAGTTGGTTCCTTAGGAGACCTATAACGTCAGAGAAAAAACTCAGAGTTGAAATCAAAATCAACGATTAAATAATGAATAAAAATCACTCGAACCATGGCGAGAAAAATTTTCAAATGGAAATAATGCACCTCCTATTAAGCTGTCCTGGCTTTTACTAGGAGATGGGCATCAAACATGTATTTCGAATGTTTTTGGGTTTTCATCGATGTCAGAAGTAATTTTCGATAAACACATATATAGGATGCATATAAAACGCGCGGACAAAATACAAAACATAACTCGAAGGGCTTGAATATGAAGATCAATCCCAACTTAACGCAATACAAAACTGAGTGATATTGAAGATAGAAAGTGTCCAGGGTTCATTTTGATTTTAATTTTTCTCATATAATTCTTTACATAGATGTCAATTCTCATTTCATTTATATAGATCAATATTATTGTCCTCTCCTCTTATCTTTAATATGTTTTAGCTCGCTGCTCGCCTCCACAGTTTATTACTTCATTACCTCTAATCGCTTAAAGTAAATGCCGATTTTGTTTCGCTCTTCCCAGATGTCCTTAATGAACCCGATATTCGCAAAAATTTAAACTAGAATGAAGACGATACCCACTTTTACGCTACCCCTTGTTTCCGGACCTTGTCGCGGTGGGGGATGGAGGACTAAAGGCCAGTTTCATACACAACATCAACATGTTCCTTTATGAAAAAGGATCCTTTAATTGGGACCAATACCACGTATCAGTTTCATGAACGCACATCTACCGTCCTTTAATTAAAGCTTCCTTTAATGCGCCATATGTCTCCGACTGTTGGCTATCCTGAGAACTAGTGATTTCACGAATATAGTTGGTGATATTCTGTAAAACTTGTGAGTGTTTCGTCAGAACTTGTAAAAGAAAAAGATAAGAAGCGTAAATCAGTCTCTGCATAAACATGGTTCTGTGAAGAAGACAGTATATTGGAATTTATATCACTATTACGTGAAAATTGCTTTATTTTTGTGAACTTGAGTTATATGATTGAATATATAAGGAAAGAGAAAAAAAGTTCAAGTACAAATAACATTTAAACCTGAGAAGGAACTACGTCTCTTGGAATTATTTGAAAAGAGAATTTTAATGGTATAGGATAAAGTCAGAGGCAGAGAATAGCAACTGCTTTCAATGCAAAAGCTCTGCATTGGAGAAATAGGGACCAGCTCAAATCCAAATATGACAATATAAAAACTATAAGTAGGAAGGTGGAAGGTGCTCAACGCTGTCATATTAAAGAGACTGGTGGTGAGGCTTTACTGAAATTGAGGGAGCCAATTTGCAAACAGTTGATTCCAACTGTTACGAATCCACTTTCTGAAGCGAAGGAAATGTATCCTAAAAAAACAGCTGTAGTAGAAACTCAGATAGTGGCTATCAAAGAAGAGAATAAACGAAAAGAAGAGGACCATTCGAAGTTTAAAATATTATTAGATTTGCAAATCATAGAGATGAAAAGACAATTAAATAACTAATTAAATCTTTTTTTTATTTTTAATGAACTTTCTGTGAAAAGCGGTATTAGAATTCTATCAGCATTTCTCCAGACTATGAAATCCCATCAAATTTGAATTGAGAACAGAAATTTTAATTAGACATAAAACTTTTAGTTCTTTATTCGCACTTGAAACTTTTTCAGATGTTACCTAAAGTAAAACAATGAATCAGAAATACAAACATAGAAATCCATCTAAATACATACCTCGTAAAATCTTATGAAAATTATTTGAAATCCTTTTCACGTTGGAGATACTATTCGAATATGAAAAACAGTTTCACAAGCGACAAAAAAATTTATTTTCACTTATCATACAAATATAAATTATAAAGTAACAAAATGTTCATTAATAATCACTTGACTCACTTGATGAGCTGCATCAAATTAAATACATACCTTGAGTAAAATCATATGAGAATTACATGAAATCTTGTCATATTGAAGGCACAAATTGAATATGAAGCACAGTTTCACAAGTGACAAGCAAATTCATTTTCAATTATCACACCAATATAAATTGTAAATTAGCAAAATGTTCATTAATAATCCACTGTCTCACTTGACGAACTGCATTAACATTAGTTGAATTTGTTGGAAAGTCCTTTTCCTCCTGCACATCATGCAATCATTCATTTGGAAATATTTCGTTCATATCTACAGCTATATTGTGCAATACAGCGGTATCAACAATAATTGCCCTTATGGTCGTTCATTTAACACTCATTCCTTTAGAAAGTATAGGAAAACGACCTTTCCAAACTTCATACTTTCTCTTCAACACATTTGTAGTTCGTATGATTGATTCATTATATAAATTTTCAGCTGCAGTTATAGCTTCCGGTAACTTTGTCATAAAATAAGTCTGCAAACTATAACCACTAACACCAAGTAACAAATACTGTCCAAATTTACCACTCTTAGATTTTCTTTTCAAGACACTGTTATGAAAGATGATTTGAGCATGTGTTGAGCCAGTTCATCTAGCTACATTATTTCTGATTCTCAAGTCCGAACGTTGGAACGTTAAGGGCAAAATAACGTTTTCAACATCGAAAGATCTCTGCATCATCACCACCCGGAGAAGTGATGTTAATTAATGTGCAATCTATAGCACCATTGATACGTGGGAAACTAGCAATTGCATAAAACTTTTCTGCTGCTGCCTGCATTTCATGATCACCTTCACACATCTTTATATATTGTGGACAAAGGGATGCGATTGCTAAAGAAAATCTTCGAATAATGCTAGGAGCAGAAGGTTCAGATATTCCCATGAAATCTCCGGCTGTTTGTTATCAGCATATTTCCAGTTCCATAGAATCTCAATGTCAAAAGTAGTTGGTATATCGGTTCAATACAGCTGCCTCTGACAATTGTCAATTTAATGATTTGGTATACAGAAAATTATATCAACAAGATAATAAATTGAAATTTGTTCACCTGTTAGATGGGAAGTACAACTGATCTGCAATTTTTTGAAGCAAAGATAAAACAGTTGATTTTGTCAGGTGAACATGATCGAAGAAACCTAGATCATCTAACGTGAAAAAATGTTGGTCCCTCCTGTAAATTTTTGGTCTTCTCCCAATTATTTCTTCATCATCTGATGAAGAACCAGAGCTTGAATCAGCATTAATCATTGGTTGCAACATATTTCGCAGTACGCTGAAATCAAACAAAAAGGGGAAATCTGACGGGGAAAGGTTTTGTCCACTATTTTGGTGTTTACCGAGCACCTCGCAGTGTCGAGCTTCTAGTAAAAGTATCCTTTTCTAGCCGTAAAGGGTCGATTTTCTCACTTTAAGATAAAGGACACTTCTACATTACCTTTAACCACAAAATTTGCTTATGAAACACATTGTATCATTAAAGGAGACTTTTTTGGAAAAAGGAGGCTTCAACTTCGTTTATAAAAATAGGTTCTTAGTCGTGATGCCTAACACTTAGGCACTGCTGTTTGATGCAGCACAGAGCTTACACCCTTAAAACAAGCGTTACTCTACACAATTGTAAATTAATCTTTTAGGTTTTACTGTCGAAAGATTGAGTGCGTTATGTAATTTAATACGTTACCTCGGGAGGGTAGAATCCCACAGAAGTATTCGTACTTCTGACCACCCAATTGGTCTTGGACTCGAGAGGGCAGTAGTTGAAAGTCTGCAGACTAGATTAAAATAGTATTTCATTCATCTGATCACGCGTTATTCTCATCTCAGGATTGCTCGACAAGTTTAGCATGTCTTAACGATAGGACTGATCTTCGGTTTGAACCAGGATGGATTGAAAAACTTCACAAGGTTTCGTAGGTCTCAAACATTCGATAGATTGTAAGTGCTTGATTGATTGAAGCTTATATTCTTGAGATTTCTCTTATTTCTTAAATATGCGGCTTGGTACTGAAAATCAAGCTCTTTTGACGTGTGAGTTGTGTCCCAAACATCTCGGGTATTTATTTCCAGAGCCAGTAGCACTACTACCAGTCACCGTGTAGTCTTTCAAACTGAAGCCTCAACTGGAATCGGGGTGGGTTCAACTCCAGTGGAGGGGTTCTCGCTTTGAGAGATGATAAAGCATATCCTTATCACACAAACTGCTTTCAGGCAGATAGAGAATATTTAGTGGCCATCTAGTGAAAGAGCCATGCTCACGTGCCAATAACTGCAATGGTGATACCTACTCCTGATTATCAAAACATTTATCAAATACCTAATCAATATGTTATTAGAATTCATCAGTATATACAACTCTCAAAGTTATAATGTCATAAACTTATACTTTACTCTTTAATGCTGGGGCATTCGACATGTTTTTATTCAGATCAGTATACCTGGTTTTTCGTTATTAGATTTTAGTTTGAAAATGCTGAATTGAAACTTGAAACTTACTGTTTTAAATTTTTCATGCGATAAATTTCAAATTAGGCACCGGACCAAGTCGACAGATGTTTTGAAATGGATCTATTAATGGATTTTTAATTTTTTTACCTCAAAAAACTTTGGTTCAAAATATTTTTCGATTACCCTTATATATAGTCAGGATGTATATTGGACTGTCGGCTAACTTTAGTTGTGTTAAATTTTTTGATTAGATTGAATTTTCAAATTCAATTAATTTTGATATGATGTGATAAGGAGGGTTCTTATTTGAATTTCTGATTTATTTTAGAAAAATATATTAAAATGAAGTAATGTGATACATATAACATCTGAGTATAAAACTATCCTACTTCTATGTTCAAACCTTATCTGACGGTAGTTATTGTTAAAGATAGAATGTTGTAAAGAATTGCTTGGTATGTACAGGTACCTTTTTGAATTATTCCTTGTAATTGACTAAACGTTCAACAATAATTAAGCAAATTCTTGGCTAAGCATACATACAAATGCAGAGGGATGTATATTAGACTTTAATGATTTATATCTAGCCTAAATACATATATTACAAGTTAGATTTATTTACTCAAATTGAGGGAGGTGTTTCGGTGTAGTATCGAACTTTAATTAGTATCTGATTATAAATTAATAATGTAGATGACACATTCACTTCCAAGCCTTTCGTGCCTTACTGTGTTATTGAGGGAGAGTGTTCCTTGGAAGATTAAAGTGAAATGCGATTATAATTATTCAAGAATATAGAGAGCTGTGTGATCATAACATGGGAACAAAGAGAACTGTGATTAAAACTTACTTCTAGAGAATGTGAGATCATAACTTAATGTTTGAAGAGGGAGAGAATATTGAGTGACCGTTTGGTCGAAGCACAAATAAAGGGCCAACGAGCGACTTCCAGGGATGTCTTCAACTGTTAACCTTTTAGCCAATTAGTCGAATGTCGGCCAGAAAATGTAGTCAGGTAAATTCCGATACGACATTCTACTGTTGTCTTCAAACGGCTTCGGTTCTAATGGGTTTCTAAGAAAACTGTGAATGACAAATATTTTCGGTCCTTAACAGTCCCAAAGGTTTCTAGGAAATAATAAGACATATGTGAAAGGCCTAGGTTCCTGACTCGAGGATCATAATTGTTATGTAGCTGCATAGTACATTAAATGTAAATTCGAACAAATGTATTTTAAAATAAAAATTTTTACAGGATAAAAATGGTTTCTAGCTTTAGTGGGTATAACTTTCTTCTTTTTAATAATTTTCTTAAATAACGAGTATTTCTCTCTTACGTTTCACGAATAAAAATAAATTTTATAGATTTTTTAACTTATCAGTTGTACGTCACATGCATATTTTGAATTAATTGAATTTTAAATATTTTGGACGAATTCACAGTGTTTTGATAATTATCATTTAGTTTGCATATTGTCAATATTATCACGAAGAATTACATTTCACGTTTCATGTTAATTGTAAAGTTTCCCATAGTTTTCTTTGATGGTTTCAGAAAAAGTATCAACATTAAAAAAAATCGATATCTTCCCTTTCAATATGAAATTATGATGACATGAATATTTTCTTTCAGTTCTTTTTCGGTGCTCAGAGTCCTTGCAGAATTTTTCTGATTATACTCGTGGTAGGATGACTTGATTTTGGGTTGGAGAGTTGGCAGCAGATTTCACGCATAATCTTTTAGTATTTTTCTGGTCAGTTTGTCTTTATCAGGCCAATAAATTATATAATCATCAGAAGGATAATAATCGTCTTCAGACTATATAGTCTTGGTAGCTGAAATGGCAAGAGAGTGTACTTACTTATTTTCTCTGTTCAGGCTTTCGGGATGTTATAGTCTGCCGGAATGATCATTTCTGTGAGCATACATGTTTTCTTATAGGTGTCAAGACCTTAATGTCGGACCTATTATACCTCATACTTTTATCTGACACCACATCGGATTCCTAATATATTTTGTAACGTGCATTTGTAGAAGAGGTTTCAAGATATATAGATACTTTGGTAGCCCTTCTTGAAGCATACCTAATTTAAGCGTAGCTTGTTGGTGGTTAATCTTCGCTATGAAGTTGTCTTTCAAGGAAATCTCTTGGAGGCAGTTATAGGGCACTCGAAGTCATATGCTGTATTGTTTCTAGCGCCTGGGAACATTTGCTACAGGAATCGGTATGTAAGGTATGTCAAGTTTGGCAACATTTTTTTTTCAATTAAAATTCTAGAAGACTGACAGATTAAATCTGTTTTGATATTAAAATTTTGTTATATTCCTTCTATCAAGTACAAAGCCTCTTCCTATTATTTCATTTTATACATAATATATAATTATATTTGGGCCTGAATAAAAATCTCATAATGAAATATCAAGTGATTTAAAGAAGACCTTATAATACCTTACAGCTTTCTGTGATTTTTGTGACAAACATAGAATATCTTGGATTTTAAAGATACTTGTTCAAAGCGATGATTCCAGGAGGACTTTGAGGTGAGTTATATTTGTTATAGGTTGATTTTATTTTTTAAATGTGAAGTAGGATCGATGAAGATCTTTTCGGAATTCTATTTGTTCTTTGAACATATAATTCATATTTTGAGAGATTTTTGAAGCAACTTATATAAATATTTAAATATATTAAGTATTTCGATTAAATTATATTTTCTGAGAATTCCTTGAACTATGTTTTGTATTTTTGAAAGGGAATTGGTTTTTATAATTGTAAGATCAGAAATAAAAATTTGTCTCCTTCAAATATTTATTTATGAATTTTAATTGACAATTTGTATTTGTTGGTTTATTTATTCCATTTGATATTGTATAGTGAGTTTTGATTTTATACGACTATCAAATATAAGGTGTGCTTGTATGGCATTAATTAAATTCTAAAAGTTTCTGAATGAAATGTTTTCGAAATTTATATTGTAGAAGACTGACAGATTAAATCTGTCTTGATATTCAAATTTTATTATATTCCTTCTATCAAATAAAAATCCTTCTTCTATTATATTATTTTATACATAATATATAATTACAAAAGTAATACCACTGTACCACGTTAGGTCTTCAGTTGTCTGATGATGGGATAGTTCATTTCCCGAAACTCGAGTCACAAGAAAATGTGTAATATATATTTTTTGGTAGTAAAACATAGTAATTTCTACAATTTGTTTTAATTATGATCAACTACCAGATAGTAACGGCTGAAACAAGTCAGTATCTGGTTTAAAGAAAACTTTATAATACCTTACAGCTTTCTGTGACGAACATAGAATATCTTGTATTTTAAAGTTAGTTGTTCAAAGCGATGATTCCAGGCGGACTTTGATATGAGTGATATTTGATGTTGGCTGATTTGTTTTTTGAATGTGAAGTAGGACTTACGAAGACCTTATCTGAATTCTAATTATTTTTTGAAGATATATTAGATGTTTTGAGAGATTTTTGAAGTAACTGATTTAAATAGATTAAGTATTTCAAATTAAGTATATTTTATGAGAATTTCTTAAATTATGTTCTGTACTTTTGAAAAAAAATTAGTTTTTATAATTGTAAGAAACAAAATTTTGTCTCCTTCAAATATTTATCTATTACTTTTAATTGACAATCTTTATTTGTTGGTCTATTTATTCCATTTGATATTGTATATTAAGTTTTGATTTTATACGTCTATCAAACATAAGCTGTGCTTATAAGACATCAATTTGATTCTAAAAGATTTTAGAATGAAGTTTTTTTGAAATTAAAATTGTAGAAGACTGACAGATCAAATCTGTTTTGATATTCAAATTTTGGTTTATTCCTCCTATCAAGTAAAATGCTCCTTCCTATTATTTTCTTACCTAGTTCTTCGTTTACAAATTTCCAGACAGATTTGTTGACGTTGTCATATTTATCGAAAATTTTGTTATTATAGTTCACCTTTGTAATTTTTATAAGACGAGAATATTCAATCTTTGCGGTTTTTTGTAGATTGAATGCTTCAGGTGTTTGTAAATTTTCAACCAGCCGATGTAAGTTCCTCAAATGTCCTCCTGCTTCGACAATCTGCAAATTAACCCATCTAGGACCCAATTCAGAAGAAAAACACACTGTACTCAATCTACACGCAACATTTATTAAAGATTTGAGAACATTGACGAAATAGCAAAATTTGTGAGAATTGGAACAACCTTGATAGATAAAGAGAAATTTGGTTTGGAATAGAAGATTATAGAGATTACTCAAATTTTTTTGAGAAAAAATTCTACAAACTCTTGGCTCCAAAGAATCTTTCTTAACCATCTCAGTGTAATCAAGAACAACCTTATGGACACATTTGTGAGGTTCACAAAGAAAAACCTTAGTGCATCTTTTGGTACCATTTGTGACGATGTAGTCTATTTTAGTAGAAGAGGTTATACCATTTTTATTGATAAGAATACGTGTCGGTTCACAGGAATCTACAATCAAATTATGTCTACAACAAATCGTCAAGCTGCCTCCTTCATGAGTCACTAACATTCAAGTAGTTCGCGTTTAGATCAACATATAAAAATGAAAAATAGGATATAGAAGTAAAGTAATGCAGAACGTTTTCTAAGATATTAATAAATGGAGAAAAATCACCTGTTGACGGTCTGTAAACACTCAAAATACAGAACATTACCTCTCCTGACTTTATTCTGGTTCCGCAGATCTCACAGTTCTTCGAAACCGAAAACTTATCAACATTTAGGCTTTGAGCTTGATTACCACTTCTCACATACACCACACATGGATTCGCTCGGGTCTGCAGTAAAGACCAGCAATTTTGTATCCACTCGGATAACTAATAAGTATCTTGAATATTTTATATCCCACGGTTAGCAACTCCATTACCTACGTCAAAATATTCCTACTTATTATACTGAAAAAAGGTTGAATGTCACTTGTTGGATGGCAGCTCATTTCCGAGATTTAACAATTTTCCCTTTCATCAAAATCACTTCACTCCCATTCATAAAAGGTGAAGAGTGTCTTATTTTATTTGAATGGAAAAATGCAACCCTCGTATGTGGAGCATTCTCACATTTCAATTTCAACCAGTGGTGGCCTGAATATTATGAAAACAACCAGTCGTACCATAAATTCGGCAAGTATTGTCGAAAAACAATGCGGACAATATAACACTAGTTAAACCATTACGCTGAAACGCATCGCATAAAGACACCTATTTCATGAACCGGATTTTAATGAAAGAGTGCATTCCATTCATTTCATCCCTTCATACGGAAGTTTCGGATATTTGCATAACTATACAATGCTCATAATATGAAATGACATCGATACCATAAGTTTTCAGGAGCATTGTTATGTAATAATCTGGTTTTCGAACCAAATATGTATCAGTGCTTGTTATGGAATCAGTCGTGTACACATTTCAGAAGTGGGTGTGATAACACAATTTGTTATTTCATTTATATTGTTCATGTAACGAACTTTTTATTTGTTGTTCGCGGGAACATTGGATATATTGCAACGTTGAATCATTCCACTGTTTTAAGTTTTACAAGCTTGACCATTGGAAGGTTAAATAATTCTATGAGCTGAAATATCAGTGCTTTTCATCTAATGTCTTGCCTGATTAACTTGAAAATTCCAACTGGTTTGATTCAGGAAATTGAAACATGGACGACATTTTTTACGTTGTCTCAATTGATTTAGGCGTAAATCCGGAAGCATCGTGATATTCAGTGTTTGTGTTGGAAAATATTATGTGTTACCTGCTCTAAAACCTATATCGATCAGACCGAAAGGCCTTTTCATACTAGAATAAAGGAACACCGTCGTTCCTACCTCAATAGTAAGTTGGACTCCACATATGCGGAACATTTAATAAAAGAGAATCATGAATTCGATGAAGGTTTTAAGATTTTGCACACATAAAATAAGGGTTAAAAATTTTGAATCGGTTGCAAAGTTTAGAAATAAACCTTTTAAGAAAGTCGGGGAATCTTTTGAATGACCAAACAACCTTTACTGGATCTATTCTACTAAGGACTCAGCGGTTTTACCAAAGTAATACAAACTCCTTATTGTACTCTTATCTCAAAATAGAAAATATTTAAATAGTGTTTGTTACCAAATTTCAGACTAGTTGTTTAGAAGCATTTGAAGAAGTTACTATGTAAACGAAACGCGTCATGTAAGCAACTCACAGTAATAAATAGAAATCAACATATACAGTATATAAATAATTGCGAAAGAATTTGAGGGGTGATTTCCTGTCAAAAATAGGGTGGGTCTTTCACATAAACTTTAAAATAAAATAGAAAGGCTTTTTACTTGATAGAAGAAATATAACAAAATTTGAATATCAAAGCAAATTAAAATTGTAGAAGACAAACATACTTTAATTTGTTTTGATATTCAAATTTTGTTATATTTCTTCTATCAAGTAAAAAGCCTTTCTATTTTATTTTATATATAATATATAATTATATTTTGGCTTCAATAAATCTCATTATGGAATGTGAATGAATTTAAATAAGCCTTAAAAATAACTTACACTGTTCTTTGATTTTGTTAGAAAATAGATCAATCTTGAATTATAAAGTTGATCTGTGTTTCGAAACATTCATTTCTTTACACGTGTGCGTTGTTGATATAGGTTAGTTTTTTGATTTTGATATTTGGAATAATATTTAGGACCGAAGAAGGGATTGCTTAAAATTATATTTGTTTTTTGAAGATATAGTACATGTTTTGAGAGATTTCTGAATTAACTTATTCGAATATTTAAATATATTGAATATTTCAAATAAATTATACTCCTCGAGAAGTCCTTAAGGTGTGTTCATGTTTTTAAAAGGCAATTGGTGTTCTTAAAGGTAAGACCACAAACAAAATTTTGTCTCCTTTAAACATTTATTTATTAATTTTAATGACTTTCGTATATCTGTTGGTTTATTTATTCCATTTGACATTATATATTGAGTTTTGATTATATACGTCTATTAAATGTAAGCGGTGCTTATTTAAGACATTAATTTAATTAAATAAAATAGAAAGGCCTTTTACTTGATAGAAGAAATATAACAAAATTTGAATATCAAAACAAATTGTTCTTTGATATTGTTCTTTGATTTTGTTAGAACATAGATCAATCTTGAATTATAAAGTTGATCTGTGTTTCGAAGCATTAGTCCTTTACACGTGGTGAGTTGTTGATATAGGTTAGTTTTTTGATTTTGATATTTGGAATATCATTCAGGACCGAAGAAGGGATTGCTTAGAATTATATTTGTTTTTTGAAGATATAATGCATGTTTCGATAGATTTCTGAATTAACTTATTCGAATATTTAAATATATTAAATAATTCAAATAAATTATATTCTTTGAGAAGTCCTTTAAGTGTGTTCATGTTTTCAAAAGGCAATGGGTGTTCTCAAAGGTAAGACCAGAAACAAAATTTGGTCTCCTTTAAATATTCATTTTTTAATTTTAATGACTTTCGTATATCTGTTGGTTTATTTATTCCATTCGACACTATATATTGAGTTTTGATTATATAGGTCTATTAAATGTAAGCGGTACTTGTTTTAGACAATAATTTAATTCTAAAAGTTTTTTGAATAAAAAATTTTTTTGAAATTAAAATTGTAGAAGATAAACATATTTTAATTTGTTTTGATATTCAAATTAATTTGATTCTATGAGTTTTTTGAATAAAAATTTTTTTGAAACTATAATTGTAGAAGACAAACATATTTTAATTTGTTTTGATATTCAAAACATAAAATTTAGTTTTTTGAGCCCCCTCTGCTAACTTACAGCGCCTAAAGATGGCGTCTGAAAAACAGTTTTTATTTTTTTCGTGAAAACCAAAAAACTGGCAATAATTGCAACTGAATCACAGTTAATCAAAACTAGTCTGTTATCATAACAAAACGACATCCGCTTACTTCGGCCTCTACGACTCACGCTATCACGTTGATATTTTTTTTTCTCAAAAACCTTGAATTTTTTCAAGAAATTACAGAAGAACCCATTTGTTAAGAATGGATCAAGCTATCCAAAATAAATTTTTTTATTGTAAAATAGGAATATGGAAAAAAGTTCCTTGCGAAAGAAGGTTTAGGAGTGGCCTTTTCTGCCCCTTGCAATTACAGAGGAACACCACCAAAAATTTTTTTGAGTGCCTTCTCGCCCGCATAAAATGTCTGCTTAGTTTTATTCTTGTCAGTTTTTTGGTTTTCAAGAAAAAACTTGAAAAATGTTTTATCGGACGTCATTTTTAGGGGGTTGTAACTAAGCAGGAGGAGCTCATAAAAATAAAGACCCACCCTAATTTTGGAAAAGGAATCATCTCCTAGATTTTTTTGAAACTATTTATATACACTCTGTATATGTGTATCATTTAAACTAAAGTGTACAATGGATTTCTATCAAGTAAAGGCCAACACGATACGATGTTAGAAAGACGTCCATCAATTAAACACATTGATTTTACCTAATTATTATTTTTCACTTTAGTGCTTGTATCTACGTTTTCGAACATTATTATTTTCTGTACGGATTATCCATTGTAAAAGTTTCATCTTTTTATTAATTAAATTTAATTGATTTAATTAATTAAATCAGGTTATTCTGTCAGCTATCAAACCAAAAATTATCAGCATTTAATTGTATGATCCTTAGTTAACATTACATTACATTGTAATTACTCTCACTTAAGACAGTACAATGAAGAAGCCACATCGTGGTACAACAATTGTTGTAGTCGTACAAACATTTTCGTGGAAATAAAATACTATCTCATATATATTTTTTTAAACTTTTTTTTAGCTGGAGTTTGGGCAGAGAAGGTGATTATTTGGGTTTTCTCATCGTTCATCTGTAGTTTGTTCATATTAAACTAGGATTTTGCCTGTGATAGCGATCTGTTTGTTATTGCTTTAACATAGGTAATATTCATGATTTAAGATACTTGTGTCGTCAGCTAATAAGGAAATTGTTATGTTTTGTGGAAGATCTTAGATGTATAGGAGAAACAACAGTGGGCCAAGTACAGATCCTTGAAGTACTCCGCAATGAATTAATTCCACTCTAAGCTTCTTTCCATTCCACACAGTTGGTTATCTTTTTTCTTTTTCCATAGGTTTGAACATGTAGCCTCTTATACCTTATCGTTCCAACTGATGTGTAAGTAGTAGTTGATGGTCTATATAGTCAAATGCTTTGGATGAATAACAACATATAATTTAAATGATTTATTTTGCGTCTAGTTATTCAAGGATATTGACAAAAGCAGTTATTGTGAATCTGTGCTTCCTATAACCATTTTGTTTGTGGTTAAGGCCAAAACATATTTTTCAAAAAATTTTGTGAGCCTGAATTTAAGTATGGATTCCAATACTTTCAACAGAACTGGTAAAATACAGATTGCTCTGAAGCTCTGCATGTCATCTGTGGTCCCTTTTTTGTGTATTGGCGTAATTTTTTCAATTTTTATGGCTGTTGGAAAGGTTACTACAGCAAAACATTCATTGACAAGAATTTTTAGTGGTTTCACAATGGTGTAAATTATTTTCATGAGAATAATAGAGCTTTGTCCATAGTAGACTATTCGTTTTACTTCAAATCGTTTGGATGCTTCAAACATCTTTTTCTGTTAATTCGTAGAGAAAGAAAGTACGAAAGTTTCTCTACTACTAATAATAATAATGATAATAAATAATAATAGGTTTTTTACTTGATAGAATGAGTTGATGTTTGAACGAGGATAACAAGAAATCCGTAGGTAAGTTGTATTTGTTGATTGATTAAATTTTTCTTAAATGTAAAGTTTGACTGATGATGACCTGACTGGAATTCTAATTGTTTTTCTGAAGATATAATACATGTTTTGAGAGATGTTCGAAGAAACTTATTTCAATATTTGAATATATTAAATATTTTAAATTAATTATATTCTCTGAGAATTTCTTAAATTATGTTCATAATTGTAAGATCAGAAACAAAATTCTGTCTCATTCAAATATTGATTTAATTAATTTCATAATAAAATGAAAAGGCCTTTTACTTGATAAAAGAAATATAACAAAATTTGAATATTAAAACAAATTGAAATATGTTTGTCTTCTACAATTTTAATTTCAAAAAGATTTTTTTATTCAAAAAACTTTTAGAATTAAATTTATGTCTAAAACAAGCACCGCTTACATTTAATAGACGTATATAATCAAAACTCAATATATAATGTCAAATGGAATAAATAAACCAACAGATATACGAAAGTCATTAAAATTAATAAATGAATATTTAAAGGAGACAAAATTTTGTTTCTGGTCTTACCTTTAAGAACACCAATTGCCTTTTAAAAACATGAAGACACTTAAAGGACTTCTCGAAGAATATAATTTATTTGAAATATTTAATATATTTAAATATTCGAATAAGTTAATTCAGAAATCTCTAAAAACATGCACTATATCTTCAAAAAACAAATATAATTCTAAGCAATCCCGTCTTCAGCCCTCATTAATATTCCAAATATCAAAATCAAAAAACTTACCTATATCTCTCAACACGTGTAGAAGGATTAATGCTTAGAAACACAGATCAACTTTATAATTCAAGATTGATATATGTTCTTACAAAATCATCAACACCTCAACCTTTTAAAAACATGAACACACTTAAAGGACTTCTCAAAGAATATAATTTATTTGAAATATTTAATATATTTAAATATTCGAATAAGTAAATTCAGAAATCTCTAAAAAAATGCACTATATCTTCAAACAACAAATATAATTCTAAGCAATCCCGTCTTCAGCCCTCATTAATATTCCAAATATCAAAATCAAAAAACTTACCTATATCTCTCAACACGTGTAGAAGGATTAATGCTTAGAAACACAGATCAACTTTATAATTCAAGATTGATCTATGTTCTTACAAAATCATCAACACCTCAACCTTTTAAAAACATGAACACACTTAAAGGACTTCTCAAAGAATATAATTTATTTGAAATATTTAATATATTTAAATATTCGAATAAGTAAATTCAGAAATCTCTAAAAAAATGCACTATATCTTCAAACAACAAATATAATTCTAAGCAATCCCGTCTTCAGCCCTCATTAATATTCCAAATATCAAAATCAAAAAACTTACCTATATCTCTCAACACGTGTAGAAGGATTAATGCTTAGAAACACAGATCAACTTTATAATTCAAGATTGATCTATGTTCTTACAAAATCATCAACACCTCAACCTTTTAAAAACATGAACACACTTAAAGGACTTCTCAAAGAATATAATTTATTTGAAATATTTAATATATTTAAATATTCGAATAAGTAAATTCAGAAATCTCTAAAAAAATGCACTATATCTTCAAACAACAAATATAATTCTAAGCAATCCCGTCTTCAGCCCTCATTAATATTCCAAATATCAAAATCAAAAAACTAACCTATATCTCTCAACACGTGTAAAAGGATTAATGCTTAGAAACACAGATCAACTTTATAATTCAAGATTGATCTATGTTCTTACAAAATCATCAACACCTCAACTGCGATACTAATGATGAGGACAGAGTGGTCGAATCCTTTCATGGGATACCGTCCACAGCATTTGAAATAGATATATTTCAAACACCGTCTTTGAACAGCCTCCAAGTCGACGACAGAATTATTATATAGTGGAGTCCAAATCAGAGAGGCATATTCTAACTTACTACGTATGAAAGAATAGTATAGTGTTTTCACCGTGCAAGGGTTAAAAAAGTTGTTCCAGTTTCTGACAAAATAACCTAGTGTTTAGGGGAGATGCCGTGATCTGACTAATATACTCTGGATTGGACAGCTTATGGTCAAAACAATTTCCTCTATCCCTGAACTCGGCGCATCTGTCCAAGATCTGACCATTGCATTTATAGGCATGATGAATGGAATACAGTTTACGGGTTAATGATAACACGTCACATTGGCTAACATTCAGTTCAAGTCTGATGTTGGAACACCATAAATGGACCACGTCTTAGGAGTATTGCAACTTAAGATAATCGCAACGATCATTAATCTTAACATATATCTTCAATTCATCAGCAAAAAACAGATGCTTAGAGTCAAGTTGAAGAGACAGATCGTTAATATAAATGAGAAATAATAATGGGCCCAAATTGCTCCTCTGTGGTACACCAGATGTGGCAGGATAGGGTGCAACCTCTATACTCAACATATTGAAAATGATTCGAAAAATATGACAGCATCTATACCAGCAATTGGTGCAAAAACCAATAGACTTAAGTTTCAATAACAATAATATATGATCAAACTGGTGAAATGCCATCTGAGTGAATAACATCCATCTGACCACGGTCATTCAATGATTCAGACAGCGACTGAGTAATACATGCCAAATTAGTAATAGTTTCATAAATGCATATTCTTCAGAAAAACATAAATAATTATGGCCAACCGTTCGGCAAAAGAGTAAATGCAGTCCTTGATAATTATTTTCCATTCTGTAATTCTGAATCTTCACGCGAATCAACATTACGTGAAGTCGTAGAAAGAAGTACATCATAAATGGAAGACACTTTAGTAAAATCACCTCTCTCAACTCCTAAAATGGAAAAAAAATACAAAGACATCCTGAAAATAGGAAAAAACACAGGCCAAATTGTTGAAAAATAGTGGGAAGAGTTATCAGAAAAGAAGTGGTAGAATTGTAAAGGAAAGAGAAATGGGGCTACCATGCTCTGAGCGATTTATATTGAAATGTTCCTCAAAAATTAATTATCATCCGCGAAACCAATTTTTGACGACTACTGGAAATTGGCCACGCTTCAGCGACAAAGGGCTTTTCTAGCTTCTTGCGTAGCTCCATTGGAATTGAAATATCGGCGTGTAGGGTCTGACAAGCCTAGAAAACAAAATTGTGCATTCTATCTATGGAAAAACGGTAGCAAAATTCGTGTATGTAAGACGTTTATGATATACGTTTCTGAATAACAGAACGAAAGATTAGGAGCAATAAGTATAGAAAACGTCCAAAAATATCGTGCTTACAATGCAGAAATTTGCATTGCTGAAAATAAAAAAAAGGATTCCAAATTTTTTTACAATCTAATATTAAATCAAAATACTATGAACAAGAATTTAGCATAAACATATTTTTGTTCCAATATTTTGAAATAAAAAAACGTTTGTTGTGTCTTTAGTACGGGGTGTCCATAAATGATTGTAACATCACGGATGGCTTTGGATCTAGTCTTAGACCTACTGAATCTATGAATTGAGAATTATCCAGAGATTCCAAAGCCACCCTTGGTGTTACAATCATTTATGGACAAACAGTATAAAAATGACAGTTCAAAGATAAATACCTACTTATTTTTGTTTTCCTATTTTAGAATTTCGTGATTTCCACAAAAATGTTTGTACGACTACAACAATTCTTTCACCGCGATGTGGCTTCTATAGGTATTACATTTTACTATACACTTCCACAGTTTGCGGGATTCATAGTGGAATAATCAGAAAATTGTTGTCAACGAATTGAATCGTAGGAATAATATATGAAAGTGACAATACCGTAGCAGTGAACAACATAGGACCCTGTAGCAACAATATGTGCTACTTCACAGAGAAAAATAGGTAGAGACAATTGAATATGAAAAGCTTATCCCAAGCAAACAGGTGTAGTTATTGCGATTTTTGAACTGAATAAATTGGAAATTTCATAAGGTAATAACCAAACGTCAATAGTAAATTATTCAAATAACTGCAAATAATCGCAATGAAGAATAGACATCGAGAAAACGAAACTCAAATTTCAACAGTCATGCAACTCACACAGTTGAAATCAATGTAAATCACCCAAAAATCAGCAAGAAAGCAGAAGCACAAGAGTCACCTAGTGATCACCGGACAATCATATACATCTTTGTGTTGTATTCTTGTGGTGCCAAAATGTCTTTATTTATTTGCTTTTGAATATTTATGCCAATCCTAGAACTGTTTTTATTAAAATCATATAAATCTTTGAGTTGTATTCTTGTGGTGCCAAAATGTCTCTATTTATTTGCTTTTGAATATTTATGCCAATCCTAGAGCTGTATTTATTAAAATATGTAGACGGAAATGTTGTCTGTAGATTCGTGCAATGTTGTTTATTATTTACTGTTATTCCTTCAATAATTGTCGAAAATGCTCTTAACATGTTATCAGATTGCCCTATGTACAAATCATTTGCTTGCTTCATAGCCATTTTATCTTTTTTCTATTATATATTCATTCTATACTGTTTGATGGTCTTGTGATAATTTCAACAGCATCAAGTGTGCTTTTACGTTCTCTCAGTTCTGCTGTATACCATATCAGTTTCTTTTCCTATTCTCTTAATTCAATCTTCCTTATAGGACATGATATATGAAATTCTTTGTTTAATATATTTGTTTCGTACCACGGTTAGTATACCGCAGTTCTTTGAAATAATAGATAATTGCAAATTAATTAATCCCGAAGTAATTTTGATGTAGTTGACGAAGAGTTTTACTTCAAGGGCACTTGAATGTAGTTATATCGATGATGAACTAGCTTTGTTTATCCAATAAGATAAACGAACGAAAATGTTAAGGAATTAAAGTAAAACACTCGTATTGCACTATGATAACAGTGAACTATAATTCTTGGTTTACTGTATATAAACCAAGTCAAAGGTATGATGTAATTTATTAAGTTACTTCCTTTTGCTTCTTCTTTCTGTTTGTATATAGCAATTTCTGTTGTCGGCAGTTCATGTAATATCACAGTTTTCTTGTTCTTTGAACACTATTTAATTTAGCATGGTTTTGCTTCCTTTTCTACCCTGTGTTGACGATCGTCGATGACATTTGAGATGTGCATTTGATTTTGGTCGAATTAAGTACTTACTTTGTTTAAATTTTCTGGGTTTTTTTGTGAGTTTTGTTTTTTGCATCAGAGCCTTTATTCTGCATAGTTTTCATTTCATTCCGTAATACACTGTTGTTTTCAGCAAGGATATTATTTTTTCCTGTTCCTCCTTTAAAAGTTGTTTTAAGTGAGTAATCTTCACATTCAATATTTTATTTTGCATCACCAAATCTTCGACTGGCTTGGCAGCTTCGGATATCTACTGTTTTTCGTATTTACGTTTTGAGTTTTTCACATTTGCTGCATGATGCAAGGCAAGATGGGTGAAAGATATCGTGGCATTTTCCACACTAAACTTCAACAAAGGTCGTTTTCAGTATGATTTGTTTTTCCCTACAGTATTAAATACTTTTCGAACAATATGTCCTCTCACTTTAATTTTCAGTCTGAAAGGCAGCCAATTGGTATTCAAGGTATCTTCACAAACTACGATATTTCCATATTTACACTTTTGTAGGCAAGCATGCTACAATGTCACAAAATTATTTAATTTATGTGGCTTGTGACTTTTCTGGGGATCTTGCTATTATATTCTGTTTAATAAATGCTTACTGACGATTTATATAATCTACAAATATGAGGATCTTTCGGGATTACAATTCATGCCTTCTTCTTTGATAAGGCAATAATCTTATTACTGTATTCATTACTACTACTACTATACTAATTTATAAATTATTTATTCACTGTCATTTCAACATCTTTCATCTCAAACATATGGTTCTAATCCGGTGAACTTGATGCTTGCCAGCGAAGGCTCTTAGGAAGTTATATACTATTAATATTGAAAAACCATAATCTCTCTTTGGAACTGTCCGAGTCCTCTTATGATGAGAATAATAATAAATTTATTGAATCCTTCGAAACGACGAGAAATCCATCGTGGTCCGGATTTCACAGTTTCAATGACAAATGTCAAACAGAACTGTGATCCGAAGCATCATATGCTTAGTTGGAGGTTAGACATTTTACAATATGGATCGTTTATCTACTGCTGAACATGTGAAAAATGTGAAAACTCAATACACAAACAATGATTATGTAGTAAGTACGTTGCGTGTATTACTGGCAGATTATGGTCGACATTATCGTCCATCTGAGCGTACAATTGGTAACACAGTTAAAAAATTCGAAGGGGCTGAATCTGTTACTGATGTCTTAAGGCCAATACATCATCAAAACGCACACTCGACCGAAAATATTTCTACTGTAAATGAAAGATTCGAATAAGATCCAAATCTATCAATTCATCGGCGCGCACAACATTTGGGTCTCTCTTACGGTACACTATGGAGTATTTTGCCTGTGGATTCACATCTCCATCCTTATAAGGTTCAATTGACACAAGAGCTAAACCCACCTGATCATAGAATGCGTGGAACTTATGATGATTGGGTGCTTGAACAACAACGTTTCGATGACGATTTTTGGCATCAGATTTTCTTCAGACTTGGTGGCTATGTAAACAATCAAAATATGGGGCAGTGAGAATTCTCATTTCACTATTGAAAGACCATTACATCCACAAAAAGTTTCTGTGTGGTGTACAATGTAATCTGGTGGACTGACTGTCCTGTACTTCTTCGAAAATGAAGAAGGTGTCACTCAAACCGTCAGTTCTTATCGCTATAGCCACATGATTACCGATTTTCTTGGCCTGAAATTAATTATATGGAATTAGACCCGTTTTGGCTTTACTACAAGTAAAATTCTCGAGACGCGTTATTTCTCGTTTCGGCGATGTGAATTGGCCACCAGGATCTTGTAATTTATGGCCTTTGGATTTTTTGGAGGGGTAATGCGAAGGATCGTGGTTATGCCGATAATCTTCGGACTATTGATCCACACATAATAGGTCCTAGCATTATATAGAAATGAAAATTTAATCGATATTCTACATGAGAGAATGTTTTATTTACGTTTACTTTCGGAAGCACAAAAAACCTGTATAAGACATGTATAGGATCAGTCAGATGGCAGTACATTCAGGATACAACATAATAAATTCAAAAAGTATGCACATCATATCTATACAGTACTTACATACTCATTTTTATTGCGGAAGAACTTTTTCAACAATATTTATGTAACTCTATTCTCAAATTTGAATTCATCTGAAACCTTGTGTCTTAACGGCAAATGATTGAATTGTTTAATGCTACTATACAGTATATCAGTAAGCTCTCAAATTCAAAAACGAATGGCAAAAGCCCCTTTGTGTAGGGTATTATATTCATTATACTGATAATGCTTCTTCCCAGTCTAAACGTTTTTCCGAGTAAGCAGCAAACAGTTTAAAACACGAATACAAAGAAATCCCTAATATTATAATCGATAATTACCGTCTTGAAGAAGTCAAGGAGTTTCAGATCGAGAATCAAGCAGATTATTCAATTTTGAGCGATGAAGATTACACGAATATTCGATGATCCTCCCCATAGGATGGTGTTTAAACTCATATGTAAATATGCTAGAGAATAGTATACGTTAATCAAATCTTCCTCTGGCAATGAACGCTTCAGACGTTTCAGGGCAAAAAAGCACTATTTAACCTCTTGAGTGTTGGAAATTTTTTTCACTATTGGAAAAGGTCCTATTCCTATTTCATCAAGTTTTTTTCTATTCAATTTTGATTTATTTTCAATGTAAATATAGTCTCCAATTTTAAAATCATAATGTTTCCTATTCTTGTTGATTAGTCTTTTATTGTATTCATGATAGCGTAAAGAATTTTTATATGATATTTCCTTATTTTTTGGTAAATTTCTCTCTTCAATTAGTTCTTCGGGAGCAATGGGATCAGTTCTGCCACAGAGTAAATATTCTGGGCTATATCTAGTTGTAGAATGGTCTGTTCTATTCAATACATTAATCGGCTATTTTCGTCCATGCCCTAGGTTTCCTTTCGTTTTTTATTTCATTTAATTCCACCAAATTAAAGGTTCTTATACATTCATCCATATTCTCCGTTTCTTCCAGAACTGGGTTCCTAGAAAGGCAATCTGCTTCTACATTTCCTTTTCCTGGTTCATATCTAATCTCAGAATCGAATTGTGATAGAAAGTTCATCATGTCACCCAGCTTTTCATCTGGTCTTGTACGAAATTCTGTCCCTTCTATGGCTTATGGTCAGTAACAACAATAAATTTATGTCCTATTAGCCAATATTTCCAAAATTTAATTGCCTCTTTAATTGCCAGACATTCTAGGAATATTGCTTTCTTGTTCTTTCGATATTTAATTAGTTTTTTAGAAAAATACGCTACGGGTTTCATTTCACCATTAATCTTTTTCTGTTTGAGAACAGCTCCTACTCCTTGAATACTGGCATCGGTATATATAGTAGTATAGGCACTTGGGTCGAAAATTGCAAGAATTAGCTCAGAACATAGGATCTCCTTAACCTTATTGAAAGCTTCCAGACAAGCCGATGACCAATTGAATTTTACATCTTTTCTCAGTAAATTATGCAACGGTTCTGATAATCTAGCTGAATCTTTTATATATTTGTGATAAAAATTAACTTTACCCAAAAATTGCCTTATCTTCTTCCGAGTATCTGGTGGAAAAAAATTCCTAATGGAAATTAAATTTTCATTTATAGGTCGTACTGTATGGTTTCTTACAATATGTCCTGAATATTTGACTTCTTCTTCTGCAAAATTACACTTGATAAATTTAAGTCTAAATCGCTCATTACAATTTGCTTTCAAGAGACTCTCCGAATGTTCTATATGTTGGTCAAATGTTGAGGAAAAATTGTTTCAGCCGTTACTATTTGGTAGTTGATCATAATTAAATCAAATTGTAGAAGTTAATATGTTTTACTACCAATAAAAATATATATTACACATTTTCTTGTGACTCGAGTTTCGGGAAATGAACTATCCCATCATCAGACAACTGTCTGACATCATCAGACAACTTCTTATCCTTCCGGGTTTCCTTATTTTAAAGTAAATATGTTTCTCTTGAGTTTCGATGAAATTTTTAGATTTAGTGAGGTTACGCCTTTGTACACAACTATGATTTTCAACAGCTCCAATAAATATTATGAAATATTTTGACAAAGATACTTCAGTCATCATTAGTCGTTCAACAAAAGCGCCCGAGCTGATATTAATCAATAACGGATGAATAGAGCAATGTATTCAAACCTTCAATTTAAAATTGAGGCTTATTTCGCAAAGTTTGCAAGCACAGTATACAGTGCTTTGAAAGCGCGGCAGGCATCATTTAGTCTATGATTTATATTCTCATCTATTCGACCATTTTTCAAGTCGACTTACAAGTACACAGAGCTACACAATTTTTTACCTGCTTTCAACAAAAGACCTCTGAATTTCACCCTACATTTTTAGCGAAATACGTGGCATAAAAAATTTTTGGAACGTTTGTAACATGTTTTCCAAACACATGAAAGCACACTCTTCACGCATTTCGGTTTCGAGACAAATGGAGGACGCAGCTGTGCCAGGCGTTCGCGTCTGGCGCGAAAACGAAGGAAAATTAGTTATGGTGCACGGGATCGATCGCACTAATAGCGTTCCCAGTAATCAAATAAAACAGGATGTGTTTGCGAAGGTGCACCTTTGTGTGATATCAACGAGATATATGCGGTGATGGGGCAGAAATGTGGGATAGGATGGAATCTATTTGGATTCTCAATAAAAACACATGTGGTCTGGCGGGCGTATATTTTGATTTGATGGAATGGAATGAAAGTAAATTTTATCTCACGTTGGGGCAGAAAAATTGAACCTGCCACTCGAGCGATTTTTCAACTATAAATGATTGATTTTATCAGTTGACTCAATTCGATCTTTCTTATAAAACTTTTCGTTCAAGTCTTTTGAACCAAAGTTTAAGGATGAACAATTAGTAGTAAGGTTG
Organism: Megalocaria dilatata; assembly: GCA_034642435.1. Classification (NCBI taxonomy): domain Eukaryota; kingdom Metazoa; phylum Arthropoda; class Insecta; order Coleoptera; family Coccinellidae; genus Megalocaria; species Megalocaria dilatata. The sequence goes on along the minus strand of CM067856.1, from coordinate 72,896,469 downwards.
GTTAAAATCCATCACAAATGCAATAAGAACTTGCAAAACAGTTGGAGTTGCTGAATCATCGTTTAAAAGCAATGGAAATGATCCGAAAGAAAGGAAATTGGATGCTGTATGAAATGAAGTCCATTACGATAATCCAAAACGTCGGGCAACTTATTTATGCCTCATCATCAACTGTCATTCTTGCTCTGTATTTGGTGGGCAGCCAAAGAGGTGTATTATGAGCTGTTTGAATCGAACTAAAGGTTTAAAGGGGAGGTCTATCCATGACAATTGATACATTTGAACATAGCATTGCAAGGAAAACGGCTGAAATACGTCGACAAACACTACAATGCAAGGTCACATGTTGCGTCGCCCGTTAAAATGTACTTAGAAATGCTTGAATAGGAAGTGCCTGATCAGCACTTCTCCAATTACTATGATGTAAAAAAATGGATAGATTCATGGATAGCGGCTAAATGGCCGGCATTTTTTCGCGATGGGATGCGTCAATTCCAAAAAAGGTGAGAAAAAATAGTGACTGGCGACAGATAATACTTTGATCTTTGAATGTATAACCAATTTTTGCAATAAAACTTCAACAAAAAATCACAGTCAACTTCATATCCGATCGATCGTCAAATTGTTTCCGGGTTCATAACTGTGAGTGTTAGTGATCAAACATGTAGCTCAACCCATAAAAACTCGAGTTACATATAATTCACAGGCGCAATGGTAGATTATGAAGTTTACTGTGCTTAAATTTTTGCATTTAGCCGGTAAATGGTGATGCCTTCCTCACATGAATCTAAAATGTTACAAATGACAAAACTTCACCGGTATTTTGTTGTAAGACAGAGTTCAGCAGGCAGACCGAAATCAGCTGATTGAAAAGTGAATAGAACATGGAGCTAATTTTTTTGTGAGTATTATAAATTATTGAAAAATACATAGGTTCAGGAATAAATATTTAAAGTGAGGTATATGAGAATAGATTAAAGGATTGTGTTTCGTACCAAGGTAAGTTAACCTCAGTATTTTGCCTATTATTTCAGTATTTTCAAATAAAAGGCAATTAATTGTAATTCAATTAATCTCGATAATTAATTTCGATTGTTTCAGTGGACTGTATTTTGACGTATTTTATCGAAGAGTCTTACTTCAAGGGCACTTGTACGTAGTTATCTCGATGATGAACCAGCTTGTTTTTATTTAATAAGATAAACCAACGAATATTGCAAGAAATTAAATCAATACATTCGTAATACACTATGAACCACGAACTACATATAAACTAAGTCAAAGGGTACGATTAAAACACTAAAAAAAATGTAATGAATTTGATAATACTTTGGTAATCGACAGGATTACTATAGTAACAATAATAACAGTGATAGCTCAAACCGAAATGTTACAAGATACGGACGACAAATTTGACTGCGCGGATTATAATAATTTTACAGTATTTTTAAAAACTGGATTCTAGAGTTGCTTGATGCATTCATTTAAAAACAAAGAGGAAAATCAACAAAATTCATTGGAAGGACTGTTTCAGGGTGGACCGAATTAATGAAATAAACCTTCATATTGGTTGTAGAAAAATAAATAGATCAATGCTAGTAGCATAAGATCAGACACTGTTTATACTTCCGAATTCGATGTCATGTGAAATTAACAGGCATAAATATTTATAAATACCTAAAAGACTTTCCATGTTAGTTATTAGAAAACAAGTAATCTGAAGTGTCGAATAATACTAAACAGTTCTCAAAACTGCTAGATCGAAATTGTTAACATGGAAAGACCTAAGTATGGATGACAATATAATGTCTAAAGACAGGTCCGTTTCTAATGAGATGGAACAGAGTCTTTAAGGTTAGAATTTGGAATTCAATTTTTGGTTTTGTTATAATTCACCATTAAGTTGTGTCTTACATATATGTAAAGCTAACACTTTTAACTAGTTCAATATTAGGTGTGTATATAGTATATGCATGACCGAAATATTGATAAATAAGGTGGTATTCCACAACTTTTAACACAGCATAGCTATAATGTTAACGTATATAGTATATCAAATTCATTATTAATTTCATGATTTTTTTTCGGAAAACGTTTAGCGCTTCAGGAACCTCAAGACATTGCATACAATGACGACTTGGATGTGGAAGTAATATACGTCGAGCTTCTAGATGTTAACGTCTTAACTGATGAGGAGTCTGGAGACAAGGATGTCGATTGAAACATTTATCTCCTAGAAAATTGCTAGCTAGTGCTGAAATTTTGTTGAAAAATAATTCTTGAATTGAACCATTGGACCATGTCCAAAAAGTGCTGATGTTTCAAGATGGGAATACAGGTGGTAAACCTAAGCCTGTCACTAAGGAGAAAATTCAACACGAACGGATCCAGGGTAGTGTTCTAAACGTTAAGACAAATTTTACTGAATCTGACTTTTCAAAATATGGTAAACTTTCTCCAGTGGAGTTATTTGAGTTATTTTTCGCTGATTATCTCTTCAAGTTTTTGCGACAGGAATCAACAAATACGCTGCCTTCAAAAACAGTCCCGATCTCAAAATTATCATCGGCGAACTCAAATGTACCGGGTATTTTTATAGAGTGATAGAAATTTCGATAGGGATAACTATGATTTGATGAAAGGTAGAAGCCATGTTGTTTTGAAATTTCTGTGCAGTAAGCATTGACAAAATTATCATGGAAAGACTTACGCCGCAACAACGTTTACAAATTGTTGAAATTTATTTTCGAAATCTGTGTTCTATTCGCCAAATTTATAGAGCACGTGAAATTTGTGGTTTACATTATCGTCCATCAGAGCAGCTTATTCGTCGAACTATCGATAGATTTCGGATAACATTTTCTCTACTCATGTAACAACAACAAGACAAAGAACTGTACATACAGAAGAAAAAATCGCTGCTGTAAGTCATAATGTTAATGATGATCCAGATTTGTCTATTCGTCGACGTTCACAACAAATTGGACTCTGTGCATCCACCGCATGGAAAATTTTGCATGAAGACCTTGGTCTACACCCACACAAGATCCAAGTGGTTCAAGAACTAAAGCCACTTAACCATAATAAGCGTGGTTTGTTCGCTTATTGGGCCCTAGAACAGCTTGAAGTGGATCCACTTTTTCATCGTAAAATTGTGTTTAGTGATGAAGCTCATTTCTGCTTGAACGGCTATGTAAACAAGCAAAATTGCCGTATATGGAGTGAAAACAATCCTCAAGGAGATCTGCAGGTTCCATTGCATCCTGAAAAATGCCTCGTAGGATGTGCTTTACACGCTGGAAACATCATCGGTCCATATTTCTTTAAAAACGATGCTTGAGCTAATGTTACAGTGAATGGTGCTCGTTACAGATCGATGATCAATGATTATTTGTTTCAAAATTTGAGTGGTATCGACCCAGAAGTGTTTTGGGTCCAACATGATGGTGCTAGATTTCATGCTCCTACCGTAACAATTGATTTTTTGGAAGATAGATTTGGCGATAACATTATTTCGAGAAATGGTCCAATTAATTGGCCTCCAAGATCATGCGATATAATTCCACTGGATTATTTTCTTTGGAGTTATGTCAAGTCATTGATTTTTGCTGATAAACCAGAAACAATAGATGCTTTGGAAGCCAACATAACTCGTGTTATTGATGAAACAGGGCCTGAAATACTCAAAAAAGTGGTCTGACCGAATGTGGTTCCTCAGAGCTAGTCGTGGTGGACATATGCCGGAAATTATTTCCAAAACATAAATGTCATAAAATTATCGTTCAAAAAAAATTTTGGCTTCAATCTTAAATTAAATGTGTTTTGTTTCAATTTAAAGTTCTATCGCTCTAAGAAAAAACACCCGATATTATAATTTTAAGTACTATTTTAAGTAACCAGAACAAAAAACCCGGTAAACGATACCATTGAGATTCTCAGCCAGATATGGGAAATCCTTTGGCAATCAATTCAATGAAAAGGAATCTTTTTTTTATATTTTGTGGTTTTCGTGGTTTATTGATTTCCTAGATGCACGATTAAAGCTAGCTCAACATCGATGTAACTACTTACAAGATGTTCCTAAAGTTAAGCGCTTCGAAAATACGTTCGATCCAATGCTTAGCAATATAATATCATCAATCATCGCGATTGATAAATTGCTGGTTTTGTAGTTTCAGGATACTGGAATAACAAACAAATATCACGATTAACTAATCGAGGTACGAAATATTTGGGAATTTTATATGATCTATTTTTACGTAATGCCTTGATTCGATCAATTCTATCTACATCTGGTTAAAATATGCTCTGGAAAACACCAGGTATAACTTGATATTTTGGAATTTCGCATTCGAAATTATCGAATCGTTCAGCAATATAAAGCTGCGATTCATCCAGAATATTCAAATCATTTCATTAAAACCGTTCAACACGAAAAGGGGAGAAAATCACCGTGTCACTCTCAAAGTAACCTTATTTGTGTCTGTCTCAAAACTTCCGTGCCAGACCATAATTTGTCATTTCTTTCGGACGACATTATTATGGGAGAAATATTTTGAATAGTTTTTTATTTGTCTTCATGAATTGTTCATGATTTAACAGTATCAAATTGCCTTATCTTATATTTGTTGATAACGAAACTATTTCATTCTTTCTATGTTGTATTTTCACGAATATCTTAAAAAACCTTTTCTATCGAAAGTGTAGAGAGAGTCATACAGATTTGAAGACTTCATAATACGGAATGTAGTAACTATTTCTCCAAGTCCTCTTATTCTTGTGAAAATAAATTTTGACTAGATTTCGGACGATTCCATTTTTAGTATCATAACGGCAGCCACATTTTTACTACTACCATGGAGTTTCTTGGCCCGAAGGCAGCTTCAATATGTAACTAAACTATTTCATTATCATAAAAACCCTCGAAACATTACTTTTATACACAATGGAATAATTTGTGATGATAACTAATAAAATTATTAGTTGATTATAAAATCCCAATAAATTATTCAATGAAATTTTTTAAACAATTAAAATGTTCGTTAATGTTGATGAATTTACGAGGGTGGTTCAAATATGATCGAGACGAAAACTCTAACACGTTTATTTATTATCGATAAATTCACAAGAAATCACATTTTTCCAGGTAAATCTCCTCACTATTCACACATTTTTTCCACCTTTCTGGAAGTTTTCTAATGCCGGTATCGAAAAATTCCTTGAGCAACTTGGACAGCCATGTGCGCACGAACCCCTCCAGCTCGTCGTCGGTGTTGAACTTTTGACCTCCGAGGGCCTCTTTCAGTGGTCCATACATGCGGTAGTCGCAGGGCAATAAATCTGGACTATAGAGGGGGTGTTGCAGTACCTTCCACCACAATTTCGATATTGTATCGAGCGTGAGACGAGCGGTATGAGGGCGCGCGTTATCCTGGAGGAGAATCGCACTTCGTGCTCGATAGCTCCTCTGTTTCGAGCGATAAGCGGGTTTCACGTGTGTTTTCAGACGGTTGGAGTAGTATGCAGCATTGATGGTATGTTGACTGCGCAGGAATCGACGTACAGCACGCCCTGCCGGTCCCAGAGCACAGTACACATTACCTTACCCGCGGACCAGGTTGTCTTCGCTTTGACTGGCGCCACTTCCTCCTTCTTCCTCCACTCTTTACTTGACACCTTGGTTTCGGGAGTGTAATAGTGGAGCAATGTTTTGTCTGTAGTGAAGATTCGCGTTAAATCGCGTCAGTAATTAATCCGCCTCGTATCGCCTCAGTAATCGGCAAAATTCCAACCGCGTTCATTTTTGCTCAAAGTGCAACAGTTTAGGAACCCATCGCGCCGTTATTTTGCAATATTGAGGGTGTTCGTGGATGATAGACTCTACACTACCAATACTGATGTCGACTTCAGCTGAAATGTCTCCAACATTCATCCTACGGTCCTCCAAAATGAGTTGTTTTACGCGGCGAATGGTGTCTGGTGTGACGCTGGTTCGCGGTCGACGATCATGCGGCTCATTCTCGACGGTTTCGCGGCCATCCTTGAATGCTTTGGCCCATTTAAATACGGCAGCTCCACTCAGACACTCACTACCGAAGTGCTTTTGCAAACGCACAAAAATATCCGTGTTTTTAACGTCTTCTCCCACTAAACACGAATGATAATACGTTGCGCAACGGCAGTCGGACCTTGATGTTCTCTCATGGTAGTAGCACCCGCCTGAAACACGTGCTCCGACGAAAACAAATGCCGCACTGTTCGTAAGAGACCCAGCTATCACATACTCAAGCCACGAACTTCGAAACATACATGCGCGCCATCTACAGAGTTTGTCCCGATCATATTTGAACCACCCTCCTATGTCTCCATAAAATATTGTATCTCAGAAATGTTAACTGATGAGCCACGCTCACATGCTAGTAAACTAACCGGTAGAATTTACGATACCTTGAAACACAACCATTCATAAGAGTGAGCTTCAAACCATCGACGGTGTACTGGAATATTGGGTTGATCGGATGAGGTACTGTAGCCAGTCGTTGTCATTCGGATGATATTGTTTTTCATTCGTTAATGCCAAGGTTGAACCTTTCCGACAAAATCATAATTTTTAACAAATATTCATAAGTTTTTTATTTATAGCCAATCAAATTCACAAATTTCAAATGGGCGAAATGTTGGGAAATATTTGACAGTTCTATGATTTTTTTTATTATAAGAATTTCCCCTCCAAAATGCTTAATCTTGGTAACAGTTCATGTAGATATTCCTTTCTCTAGATTATTTGAAATTTTCTTGAAATATTCTGCTCATTTTAAGAAATTTTTTTCCATGAATGGTCTCTTATCTTAAAGTTTCATTCATGAAAATTTGATGAGCACTTATTCGTTCGGGTTTTATTTCAAACTGTTCCATTTTATCATTAGGAATCTTTCAACCGATCACTCATATTATTTAATGTAAATGGTTCATTATGTGACATCTACACAAGTATCTAACCCTGCATCAACTTTGGTACCTATTGTTGATTTACCAGTTGTCTGAAGGCAATAAAAGAATATTTCGAAACAGCAGTAACTAAATAGTCATACATTTATCAATCAACGATGTAAATTTCCAATGATTTTCGGTACAGAAAGACACAAATTTCCAAAAACTTGTTTTCAATTAAGATCAACTTCTAAGAACTAGTCGTTGTTTGGTATGACTTTCATTATCTGTACAACATATTACACTTGACGATAAGAAGAGTGATCTGTTCGTGCAGAGGGAGGCGGAACGGACCACATACAAACTGCAACAACTGGCCATCGACAGGCCAGAGGCAATGGTGATGAGCGGCTCAGGACTTCTGGAGGAGCTTCTAACGAAGAGCACCCCATCGATGCCCTCGGATTTAATGTCACAAGATACGAGTCAAGAAGGGCATTTCAAGGTAATCGTCCCCAGCCGGGACGAATGGACCCAGCATGCTGAGGTTCTATTGAGGACTGACCCTGACTTGTTCACAGATGACTCGCTAACGACGACCGGAAGAGATAGTCTTTGAGAGTAAACCGAGAGTTAGCATCTCATAGAGTCTCAGTCCATACACAACCATATTCTAGGTAGAAGTATTAGCTATTGAGACCACGGCGGACCTTCTGATAAATCGGCAAATAAAGCATGGTAAAATCAAAAGATTTAGCAATAGTCAGCCAGCACTAAAAGCTCTAGTATCTATCGGGTGTTTTTCTTAGAGTGATAGAACTTTAAATTGAAATAAAATCCATTTAAATTAAGATTGAAGCCAAATTTTTTTTATTTGAAAGATAATTTAAGGAAATTTATGTTTTAAAAACAATTTCCGACACGTGTACCACGACTAGCTCTGAGGAACGCATTCGGCCAGACCAATTTTTTTCGAGAAATTCAGGCTTTATTTCATCAATAACAGAAGTTACGTTGGCTTCCAAAGCGTCCATTGTTTCTGGTTTATTAGCAAAAACCAATGACTTGACATAACCTCAAAGTAAATAATTCAGTGGAGTTATGTCGCATGATCTTGAGGCCAATTGATTGAAACATTTCTCGAAATAATGTTATCATCAAATTTTGAAACAAATAATCATTGATCACCGATCTGTAACGAGCACCATTCACTGTAACATTGGCTCCAGCATTGTTTTTCAAGAAATATGGACCGAGGATGCCTCCAGCGTGTAAAGCACACCATACTGTGCATTTTTCAGGATGCAATGGAACTTGCAGAACATGTAATGGATGCACAGAGTCCCACTTGTTGTGAACGTCGACGAATAGACAAATCTGGATCATCATTAACACTATGACTTACAGCAGCGATATTTTCATCTGTACGTACAGTTCTTTGTCTTCTTGTTATTGTTGTATCGAGTAGAGAAAATCTATCTATCTATCGATAGTTCGACGAATAAGCTGCTCTGATGGACGATTATGTGAACCATAAATTTCACGAAGTGCTCTGTAGGTTTGGCAAAAACAACACTGATTTTGAAAATAAATTTCAACAATTTGTGAATGTTGTTGCGGCGTGAGTCTTTCCATGACAATTTTCCAATGTTTACTGAACAGAAATGTCAAAACAACATGGCTTCTTTTTTCTTTTAAATCACAGTTATCCCTAACGAAAGTTCGATCACTCTAAAAGAAACACCTGATAGCTATTGTGCATCGGAATTTGTCTGGATTTGCCGTTCTAAACAAGCTCAATATAACATAATCACTCTTGTTTGGATATCAATCAACTCAAACTATTTGGGTAACGAATAGGTAGATGTTGTTGCGGCGTGAGTCTTTCCATGATAATTTTTCAATGTTTACTGAACAGAAATGTCAAAACAACATGGCTTCTACTTTCTGTCAAATCAAAGTTATCCGTATTGAAAGTTCTCTCACTCTAAAAAAACACCCGATAGCTGTTGTGCATCGGAATTAGTCTGGATTTGCCGCTTTAAACAGGCTCAGTATAACATAATCACTCTTGTTTGGATATAAATCAACTCAAACTATTTGGCTGGCGTTTGCTGGAGCTACGCTGCCTCTGATAGACCCAGAACCATTCCTGGGAATACCACATGATGTGGCTAAGCGGACAATAATAGACAGAATGAACTCTAGGCTACAGTATTTCTGGCTGAGCCATCCAGGCCTGAAATATTCGAAAGCGCTCCTTAGAACCGCTTCGAACCAAAAGATGACAGACCTAGCCCTAGGTCTGGACAAAACTAAACTCATAATACTTGTTACAAAATCGGTCTGGCTGAAGACGATGAATGCAGGCTGTATCTTGAGGACACTGAAATATCGTATCAGAGTGCCCAGCTGTGAGTCGCATTAGATTCGACGTCTTTGGTCAGGCTATTACATCCCACCGCGATCTTTCCGAACTGAAAAGACTATCGGCTTTATCCAAATACTGGATCTCAGCTGCGAAATATAAATAAGGGGTGAATCATAATAGTCCACGTGGACGCAGTGGTAGAGCGGACAAACGCCCGCTCACTATAAATAATAATAATAATAAGAGTGACCTAAGGAAAGGTATTGAAGTACTGGACTTTATTGCTGAAACGCTTTCAAAACTTACAGTTCTTAGGTTATTCAGAAGTGGAATCAGTACAGTAATTCTTGAAATGTGATAACTCCTCAGGAGACCAAGGACAGATAAGCACATTTCATCATACTCATAATTTCAAGTGCCAAATTAATTCCGATTTCACTCTAATATTTACTTAATTTGGCAGGATCGTCATTATTAATGAAAAAACCTAATGAAGATCCACAAATCTGCTATCGACCAATCAACCGTTAGTAAGCAGAAAGAGAATAATTGTCGCGATAAACGATCAAACATCGGCCGATAAGAAATCACAGACCCAACACGTTCCGATGAACGAGCCGCAATTAGAGGGTAGATAGTACAGTACAAACTCAATTAGAGAGGAACACTAAACAATTGCAGGACCACAAAGCGAATGTCACTCACATATTAGGGGAATCGTTCGTGTCATAGATGTAGCGTCAGTTCACGCACGCGGGATAATCGATAAAATTGTCAGATGCCAAATGCAACACCGACAGATAATCAGCCAGTTAATGGTGGCTTCGGTTTTAGCGATCGTCCTCTCGATTGTCCGTCTTTCAATGGGCACGCGTTTTAACCGAGGCCATGGGCAATTATTCAAACTGGAAAACAGATGCGATGAATGAATAGTAGATAAAAGCGTCCTTAATATTCAATGAATGGTGAGATTTATATATCATTGAAATCGAAAGAATTGTATCATAATAGAATAATGGAAGGATTTCGGGGAAATAATGAAGTATACTGAATGCAGATTTTCTGAAAGCACATATAAAAGTGACAGCATTTCATGAAAAATAGAACTTGTGTTTTCCACGAAACAGAATGAGAAATGGATATTGCACATTGGATATTTTTGTCGAAAATTGAGGCTTTGTTGTGAAAAATTGGTTATACATTCGAAGTATACTTTTTTTCATCTTCTCGAAAATTGACGGATCCCATCTCAAAAAAAGGCTCTTCAGTCGCTATCCATGCATCGATCCATTTTTTAACTTCATCGTAATTGGAGAAGTGCTGGTCAGCCAGGTCATTTTGCATCGATCGAAAGAGATGGTAACCGAAAAATATGTGTCGGCTGTACGGTGGATGGCGAAGGATTTCATATTTTCGTATTTCTGAGTACGTTTTAACGGACGACGCAATATGTGTCCTGCTGCAAAATATCTTTGCCTTGTCTGTCAACGTATTGCTGCCCTTTTTCTCAGAATACTTAGTATCTATTGTAATCAGTAGACCTACACTCTAATCCATTCATTCCATTATAGCAGCTCATGATACAACCCCATCCATCTGGTTCTATCAAATACACAACGTAATTTGCTTGCCCTGAATATTCGGCTTTACAGTTGCCCGAAGTTTTGGATTAAGTAATGGACCGACTCTTTATGGCAAGTAACACTTCAACGCAAAAAACCCTATATTTTTATCGTAAGAGCTTGGCTTCAGTTCCTACGCCATCCAATTTGCTACCTTTCGGATTATTCCCATTTCTTCCAGACGATGGAGAATGGCTCGTTCAGTGACTCCAAGTGTTTCTGCGAGCTCCTCTTGTATTTGTGGTGGATCTTAGTCGAGCATAATTCTTCATTCTCAAACTTTAGTGACGCTCCGGGTCGTTCTTCGTCTTCCAAATCAAAATTACCACTTTTAAATCGGCCAAACCACTTCTGATACGCTTGTACAGCTACAGCATGGTCACAATAATATCCCACTAAAATACAATGAGTTTCGGTAGCCTTTTTCTTCACATAGAAGAAAAGAAGTAAATTACCCTGCAAAAACACATTTTTCGGTACGAAATTTGATATGTTCGGAGCACACTGAAAATATGTTGTTTATACTTCAGCGAAATGGTAGAAACTGAAGAGATAGCCTAATGATGATACTTCAACATGAAGGTATCGTGAGAGCACGAACTTATTTCTACTCATAATATTTTACAAAGTTTTTCTATTGCACAAATTGACTAAAGTATATTAGTACTACTCTATCAAGAAAGTACCGGGAATTTTCAATTAAAACAACATTTTTACATTTAATCGTCAAAATTTATTGGGTCGCCTTCAAAATAGGCTCCATTTGCTGCAAAACATCTATGCCAACGGCACTTCCAATTATCGAAACATTTTTTAAAGGCGCTTTCCGGGATGGACTTTAGCTCTCGCGCCGAATTTTGTTTTATGGCTTCAATCGACTTAAAACGGGTGCCACGAAGGCGCAATTTTAGTTTTGGGAAGAGGAAAAAGTCGCAGGGAGCCAAATCCGGCGAATACGGTGGTTGCTGAAACACGTTTGTTGAGTTTTTGGCGAGAAAGTCAGTCACAATCGTAGCTCGGTGAGAAGGCGCGTTATCGTCATGCAAAATCCATGAGTTGTTCGCCCACAAATTTGGCCGCTTCTTACGAATACGCTCACGCAAACGTTTCATAACGCCTAGGTAATACTCCTTGTTTACCGTCTGACCCTCTGGAACGAATTCGTAGTGCACCACGCCACGGATATCGAAGAAAACAATGAGCATCACCTTCATTTTCGAGCGGCTTCGACGTGGTTTTTTCGGTTTCGGCTCATTTTTTGCCACCCATTCCGATTATTGCTGGCTTGTTTGCATATCGTACTCGTAGACCCAGGTCTCATCACCAGTTATAATGCGTTCCATGAATGTAGAATCGGAATTACAGCGATCCAGCATGTCTGAAGCAACCTGTTCGCGATGACGTTTTTGAAGAAAATTCAGGTCTTTCGGTACGAGTCGTGCGGCCACCTTTCTCATGCCCAAAATCTCGATCAAAATCGTACGTGCGGACTCGTGGGATATCTTAAGATCATGTGCTATCTCTCTCAAGCTGGTACGACGGTTTTCCAGCACCCTTTCCTTAATTTTATCGACGTTATTTTCGATCGAAGCCGTCGATGAGCGTCACTTCACGACCGTCCTTGAAGGCTCTGTACCACTGATATGCACAAGTTTTCGATGGAGCATTATCACCAAAGGCCTTTTGCAACATTTTCAGTGCATCGGCACACGAAAATTCATTTGCAACACAAAACTTCAAACAAATTCTTTGCTCAACGTAATCACCCAGAGTAAAAATCGGCACGCACTCTGACATCGACTGACTTAATCAGCTGTTGCAAACACACTACATGTGAATTCTACCAGAATAGTTATTGGTTATTTGAGGAATGCCTCTTATCCAAGTGACTACCAAGCAGTCTCCACAGTCCACCCCTAGAGGTAGAAAGTGTGATAAGGATTACGCCATATCATCGCGCTTGGCGAGAACCCCTCCGAAGAGATAAACCCACCAGCTTTTAGTTTGGGCCCCGACTCGAAAGCCAGAACCGTCTGACTGGTAGCAGCGAAAGCACTATCCAACCTCTACTGGCTCAGCAGGTCAGTACCCGAGTTGGTTTGAGACGCAACTCACCCGCCGGAGGGAATTCTTATCCATCCACCCGAACGCAGTCCCATGAACTAAGATAAACTCAAGATTGACGACTACAATTGATCCTGGTACGAGCACCGTCTAGCGGACTATACGTCCTGACCCACCGAACCCATGTGAAGTCATTTGATTGATCCTGGCGTCAAGCACTAATGGCGGAGCCATTTCGTCGAGATCCACAAACCCTAAATTGTTACGCACAGATCCAGGGGCCAGGACAGGCCGGTCGAACCGTCAAGTCCCGTTAAACTCCGAGTCGTTTCATGAGAATATCCCGAAAATGGGGGTCTGCGAACAGATAAATGAAATACCCCCCTAGTCCAGCAAGCGGACTTTCAACCACAGCCCCCACGAGTCCAACACCAAATGGGGTGGCCAGGTGGTACAAGTAACACCTGCGGGCAAGACCACCCCCCCGAGGTAAAGCAGTATGCTACATAACGCACTCGGCCATTACACAGAATACGAAGATTTATACTGCGATAGGGTTGAGTACGCCAGTTTTAAGGGAGAAGCCCTGTGCTGCGACAGACTTCCTTGTCACTGAGTTAATCAACCGGCTCAGTCCTCCATTTCACCTGAGTAAAACTAGGGCTCCATTCGGAGATCTTCCACCATACAGGTCCAGTGACTGGCGCGAAATGGCATTACGTTAGACACCAAGACTTAACCCTCCAATTCGCCGGGACGAATCTAGGGTCCTAGTCAAGAGAGCGCCCCCATCACGTCAAGATCTAATGCCTGGGGGGCGACACACTACAGACAGATTCCGCGCAAGCTTGGCATAGTAATTAAGGACAGTGGTACCAACCTAGGAAAAAAAAATTTTACCTGCCTCATTGCCCCGCCAGATTTAAATCGATAATTCCCGGTACTTTCTTGACAGAATGTATTGCTACATTTCAAACTGAGAATTAAAATCTGTGTCTAATGTGAATTCATAGTTCAAAAATAAAGTAATACTACGAAACTGGAATCATCTATTTAATATAAAATATTAATTGGATGTTTTATCCGATCCGCTGGTTTTTTTGAGAGCTCCCTCTTCAGTTGCCTAGCTAGCTAGATCTTGGTGATTCATTCTGGATACTCTGGGGAGAGAGCCAAGTGAACTCTTACTTTCTCTAATTCTATTTTCAGTTGATATTTCATTTTGTTGTTACTTGGAAGGTTTTAATTCATGTCGAAATTCAGTATGCTTATCAAAGCTCTAGCATTACGTGTAGATATTCGCGTCTCTCCCATGTAAGGGATTCAACAAAAAAATTCTCGAGTGGAGGAAGACAATAACTTTCGGTATTTTCTTGTTCTTTTTAATATTTCTTTTCCTCTTGATTGTGTGCAAGTCATCAGGTTTCAGCTCGGCTGTTGTGAAGAGTTTCTGTCGTCTTTTGCTTTGTTACACCAGTTTATTGCCGGGTAACATAAATGGGTAATATAAAAACTATCACATGTGACAGTTATCTAATGCTGAGTCTAAGTCATATCTTCTTTCATTGTATATTTCTGTGTTATATAATAATTTTCGTATAGGTCATGCTTATCCAAGAATTTTGAATGATTATTTTGTTTATCAAAATTACTCCTTACTGAGGAGATTTGGGTCCGAATGTATTAGGTTCTTCCTTTCGAGAATGAGCTATATATTCTTCAAAAAGGAAAATAAAAAGAAACCTTTTGAATCATATGTTGAACATTTTTTGATGATGGAACTTGCGATTCTTCAACATTCAATTGAAACATGCATGAATAAGGGGATTTCTAAATAATTTGGTATTTATTTTATATTTCCTGTGATTCTTTATTAGTTAATTTCCGTCACATGTGATGATAATATCTATGAGGTGATACAGTGTTGCCTAGGTCATGTTTTTTTAAAATTTAATTCTAAATGTTTTCATGAATGATATTTGAATTTAAATCTTTAGAGGTTCCGGAGCTTCAACTGCAGCTATTATCTGTTACATTTTTATTTATATTTCTACTTTTAAAAATCTCACAAGAAAGAAACAATACCAAGTCCGTATCTACTTACACAAACTACTTTATGAATAGGTAAAAATCTAGAATCTTGCTCAGTTGAATTCATACTAACTGCTCAAATAAGAACAGTTACTGAAACGAAAAGTATAAAAAAGCTCAATTTGAAATTGAAAAGTGTGGAAGAACAAGGACCTGATATTGATTGTGAAATAAAAGGACATGACACATTTTTAGATCTGTATCTAGATTATGTAGCTTTGGTTGATAGGAAAATATATTCACTCCAAGCGAACGCCCAAGATCAAAATTTAGCATAAATGACATTAAAATATTTAGAAATATCGACAATAATGTGAACAATACTCAGGATTAAGGTCCGCTGACTCAGTAACCCTCGAACCCCACAATTCACCTCGACAAAACTAGGAAACATCACTGTCCCCTCAGGGTTCAGATTCTATTTACCCCATATCTGTATTCAGTCTTCCTCTTCTTTAAAATACACTGAGGTGTCATTCGCAAAGCTCAGGCAATACCTAAGATTAGGTATTGTCTAACGAAATGGTCAAATTCAAAAGCTCAAAAAAAATCCCCATTTGACCCGACAGGTGCAGTGATTCCCAACATCACCTGTGAACTACCCAAAAATCAAATAAAAAAACTCTCTCAATCACTTCGAAATTGAACAAAGTATGGTATTCTGCAAGAATTTAGGCCTGCGTACCAGCCTAAGATCGAAAATATTTGTCCTATATATTTTTCGTAGAATTTTTTAAACCAGACCCAAAAACGCATTGAAACCAACGCCGTATCGAAATTTTGGGAAAGAATCCCTTTAGCGCTCGCTGAATACATATTGACGGTATATTTTTGGCGCTTGGCCTAAAAATACACACATAGTCCCTCTCTTTGCGCTTCAACCAAACCAAATCTCTAATCACACACGCTCTCTCGGTTTCTCGATGCTCTCTGAACAAATAAGTTCTAATGATACATTCTCTCTCTCGACTCTCAATTTGCATTCACTTTCAATTTTCGAAGGAACGCCCTCTCATGATAATATATAACGCAATGAAAGGCCTGGAAGTGAGTGTATCATCTACATTATTTACTTGCAATTAGGTATTACATGTGTAAAGTGATCCGATAAGAGAACCCAGTAAAAGTGAAGCAATTGAAAGTGAACAACGGTAAAAAAAGCCCATCGATCTACTCCTTTACGAGTAAGATTGGGTTTTCACCGCATTTTAAGTTCAAAGCTACATTAAAACAACTCTCTCGATTTTGTATAAACAACTCAAACTTGTACACTTGGAATATATGTATTTAGGCTGTAAATAAACTTATTAAAGTCTAATTAATATATGTCTTCTGCCCACATGCTCATCCCAGAATTTGCATACTGAATAATTGGCGCTCATCAATTACACTGAAAAATACAAAAAGGTATCTCTATATACCAAACAGTTCTCTCAATATTGGTATATTAACCTAATACCCCTTGATCTTCCGTGAAAATGTCTCCGAAGCTTTTTCAGGTTGTGTGATTTGGGAGTTCAGTTGTGCTCTGGTAAGGCTTTGTTATTAGGCTCTTATGCCACTTTAGGTCACAGTACTGTTAATTTTCAACCCAATAGTGAAACGGTTATCGAAACCCATCCAACTAGAAAATTATTTTCCTTTCGATTTCCCAAGGCCCAAGGCTCTAACCACTGTGCTATCGGCACTCAGCTATATTATGCATCTGAACTCTTAATCACACATTTATTGGTGAAATTCAGAGCTGTTTCATTCCCCTCACGTGTACCCACTCTCATTTACAAGTTGATAAGGACTGCTGAACTCGAAGTTAGAGAACCTCGAAACTATAACTTCCTAACCGTCTCCGTCTATAACTAACTTCTCTTCGATATTCTGCGTTCAACTTTCTTTTAAGATTGACTTTCTTGAACTCAATCTGTTGTTGAGCAATCAGACTCTAATAAGCTACCTCACTGTGGAAGGTGGTTGGATGGAAAATATTACTTATTTACGAAAGAGGTGCGAACCAATCCTAGTCGTATGGTCCTTGTAAGGGTACGGCCTTCGCGACAATGGAAGGTCTTTGAGGTTGATGAATTTTCTCTGTGATAATGAGAAAGGTAGTGAAACTCAATTATTGATTTTTAAAATATGATGATGAGGTGTGCCAAAATACTATATGATTTCATCAATATCCATCCTAAACACAATAAAATCTCAAAAAAGATGGCACACTGAATAATTAAGGAGATAGCGATGTGTACACCTTAAGCACCAGGAATCATTCATATAATTCTTAATTCTCTCTAAATTATTCAAGCACAATAGTTACGAAAAGATATGTCAACCTTCCACCTCCTCCTTAATTTTTTGGCTCAACTTTAGTTAGATAATTTCAACCCGAATAATATACAAAAATCTGAGATATTTCTAACCCCTAGACTCCAAGATCATAATTTCAAACCAAAACTGAGCACACGCGATTTTCTTCGAGAAACAGCCCATTTCACAAGGACAATAACAAAAATGAACGAATACCGATACTCTTCCTTGGCCTCGGAACTTGGCACTACCTGTTGAATTTCTCTAATTATTATGACTCAATTCTTGGATTTATAAAAAAAACTACTAATATCTCTCAATATAATTATAAAAATGCTAAACTCTAAAACCAATTCGAGCTTCGCACGACGACCTTTCCAATACACTTTCCAAGCTTTCCGTCCAGTAATTGATCCGAAGGAATATATTTACATTTTGCTCAATTAGATCTTGTTAATTTTTCTAATATGTAGCTACTGAATTGTTTCAGCTGTTACTATTTGGTAGTTGATCATAATTAAAACAAACGTGATAAAAAACCAGGTTAAAAAAAGAGGGGCCTTCTAACAGATATCGGAATGTCGACAATCGACAATTAACATCTGTTAAACAGATGGTACCCATTTAAATATCTCAAATAATTTGTGGGGGTTACATAGCCCTCCCCCCCCTAAAATTATTTGTGATATTTAAAAGGGCACCTGTTTAACAACCTTCTTTGTCGATTGCCGAAATTCCGATATCTTTTTTCAACCAGGTTTTCTATCACGTTCCGATTGTATACCTCTGTACTTCTATTAGGTGTTACCAAGAATCTGTTGAAATAATCAAAATATTTATCACTTTTGTTTAAATACCACTGTACCACTGTTAGGTCTTAAGTTGTCAGATGATGGGATATTTCATTTCCCGAATCTCGAGTCACAAGAAAATGTGTAATATATATTTTTTGGTAATAAAACATAGTAGTTTCTACAATTTGTTTCAATTAGTTATTATTACAATACATAGGCCACAGTAAAATAATTTCTTTTCAAGAAGCCGTTCGTTCGTGCCTCGAAAGCGAATTCCTAAGTTTAACAGTAACTGGTCTGGAGACAAGAATAAACGAATTAATTCAGGGGCACTGAACCTTGCGTTGAATTTGCTGTGGTCCACTAGATCAACCCCTGTAGCATTACAGCACTTTTTTGAATTCTATATCTTGTTGGTTTGACATAAGACGTCTGGTTAGCCCATGAGTAATTTAGAATAAAATTTCACTTAAACCAAAAACCAAGATATGAAGCATACATGAGCGCGGACAGCTCAGTGGTAGAGCATTGGGCTCGTGACCGGGTTCGAATTCTGTTCAGGTGGAAAAGAAATTTTCTAGTTAGATGGGTGTCGGCCACCATTTCACAGTTGAGTCAAAACTCAACAGTGCTGTGACCTAAAGTGGCGCAAGATCGCAGTAACAAAGCCTACTCAGAGCACAACTAAAATCCTACCGAAAATAAAAAATACCGCAAGCGACAAACCAAATATCAATAGAAAACAAAAGTTTATGTTATATCAAATATCAGAATGATGTTAGAATATTCCTTACTGTTTGATTCAATAATAGATTCCGTAAAGATGTTGTTGTTTCATGTTACGATAAAATGAAATATATAGGATGCTTTCAAATACACCTTATTTTAAACCAGTTCGAAAAGGAAGTAAGACTACAAAACTCGGGTCCCTGTATCCTCAATATATATTCATGGAAAACAAAGAAGTGTCTCATTTGTTGCATTTATTTATATGAGACATTTTCCACCTGATGTAGTCATGATATTAAGAAAAATTTACGATTCATTTTCATCAAAAAAGTTCCGAGACAATAATAGGTTTCTATTTCACCCCCTCCACATTTTATTCGCCTAATTTTATTCAGGTGAATCTCTGAAAGTACTTCTCCGTCGAGAACGATTCTACAAAACAAAACCTCATCGACCTCAGGAAAGAAAAACTCGTCGGGATCGAATCATTCCCACACAATACCTTTCAGAACAGTTAGGACAGACAGAACGATTCGATTCGTACCCGAACTGTGTGCGCGTCCTTCAATTTGTCCGTGTTGAATAACCTCCTGTCGAGCGTCCGAGGGTGGCTCACCGGAATGCAAATGACATGCAATAATAGTCGATGGTGAATCGCACAACAATCTTGCTTTGCTGCCACCGACCGCTGGAATCACATGCCTCCATCGTCTAAACACACTCTGTTTAAATAAACATTGGAGCGGCGTACTGTCAGAATTCATAAGATCGGGATCAGAAACGCTGCCGAGCTGCCTTACTCCGAAGGGTGTGGACTGGTTGATTACACAAACTGCCAGAATTTAAATTGTAAATTGCGTACATTTGATTACCTCTACTAACTAATGGAACGACGTTTCTTTTAACCAGCGGAAAACGTTGAGAGTAACACATGGAGGTTTATTAATTTCGACATTAAAGGTGATGTTACAATGAGAGCACGTAGTAATTGTTCGAATCTTACACCGAATCTCTCTCTTTCTCTCTTGCAATTAGATATTAATTTGTGAAAAGTAAACCCAAGAGTGAATCCAATAAAAGTGAATTCGGTGAAGTTAACAACGGTGAAAAAGCTCTAAGAACAAACTAGTGTTTTAAACGCAATTAGAGTTCGATATTACACCGAAACAACTCCCTAAATTTGGGTTAACAATTCAAACTTGTAACTTGTAATATATGTAGTTAGGCTATTAATAAACCATTAAAGTCCAAAAAAGATCCCTCTTTCAACCTCATTTGAAATATGCTCAACCAAGAATTTGCATACTAATTAGTTAACGTTTAATCAATTACTTCCGAAGAATTCAAAAAGGTATCTCTACATATCAAGCAATTCTTTACAGTAATGGTTTGATGAGTGCTGCTCGCGCGCTGAAATTGCTAATTTCATCATCCAGTGACAAATTCACGACCCACAAGCAGCCTCGGATGAAGCTCAATTGATCCTGGTTCGAATCCAATACTAGCAGACTAGCAGTATGATCAAGACTCATAAACCACTGAGAATAATTCCAGTCAGTCATGTTCCGAGATATACGCACTAAGATGAATGAAATACCTTCCTAATTGGGCGGCCAGGAGTATGAATATTCCTGTAGGTTATCCGCTCTGCCGTGATAGCCTTGCTACGATGCGGAACCAAGAAGGCTAATTCCAAAGAGAGTTTAACTCGGACTTTAGAGATCAGGGGCTTGTGAAATTCAACGCTTCATTGTATTTCTCTCCTTTAACTAGAGCAGATCTCTACTGACCTGTTGACACATTGGTCAGATAACCTGCAATTCGTTAAACTTGTTTTATCGCTGAGCGCTCTGTCTTGCAATTAAGTATCATTCATTGCTACGACGCACCTCATTCATTGGTGACATCGAAAGTAAGCAAAATGGAAATATGAAATCGAATAGGTAGTTAAGTCCGCACTTATGCAAAGTATAGAAAGAATATGTCAAAACAAGACGTACCTACCTAACGATATTATGCATTCGGATTAAAATAATCCAATTAGATAGTAGATGTTCGAATGAGGGTTTTCCCACCAAAGCATGTTTCTTTGAACTACTGCGAAGAACTTTATTACATGTTCCTTTTGCTAAGTTATCTGTTTTCCTTACAACTGACTGCTGTTTTCACCTTCGCACACTAACCATGTTGTCGATTTCTGTAACTTTAATTTTATGAATAAATGAAATTATAGAAACGACTGGGATGAAAATTGTGTGGGAGCTGAGGAAAGGTCGAGTTTTTTCCCTGATTCTTTTTTGAGGACCCACCCCCTCGGACCCACATACCGAGGTGTGTGATCCTTACCTTCAAGGACCAAATATTGTATTTTTATTTAACCTTGCGTTTTGAACTTCCCGTCACTCTTTCCTTGCTCTCGTTTAAGTGTTACTTGAGTTGTCCCCACTACGTAACGTCCAATTCAGCTTCAACGAGTTGACCACGATAAAAAGCTTGAGGTTTTCAGAAACTCCCTTAACGGTGGAACAGTACAGTTCAATGAATTAAAGAAAAAATTCTTGAAATAGTTTGACTAGTGCTCCTAGGTGATTCTAACAGCAAAATGAAGTTAAGTAAAGATCTCTGATATGTGGTACATATATACAATAAATTTTCAAGTACCATTACTATTCAGTAGTTGATTGTAATTATACAAAATTATAAATTCAAAAATTTCAATTTTTTTTGTTGAAGGCGGTTTCAAGATCATCTTCAGAAAAATCTACTGTAGTAAGTTGAACTTGGCGAAGCTCGAAAAAGGATCAATTGAGACTGTTCTTGAATATTTATGGATTTTGACGATACGGCTGGCTGTTAGTGCGAAATAGAATCATTTGGTTCATTTTTATGGGCTGCTCGAGGGTGTTGAATATGCGACTGGGTAGTGAAAACTAGCCCTCGCGGTAGGTTAGTTACATTTCAAACTAATCGAGACCTAAATTTATGTCTACACAAGCACCGCTTACATTTAATAGACGTATATAATCAAAACTCAATATATAATGTCAAATGGAATAAATAACCCAACAGATATACGAAAGTAATTAAAATTAATAAATAAATATTTAAAGGAGACAAAATTTTGTTTCTGGTCTTACCTTTAAGAACACCAACTGCCTTTTAAAAACATGAACACACTTAAAGGACTTCTCAAAGAATATAATTTATTTGAAATATTTAATATATTTAAATATTCGAATGAATTATTCCAAAGATCTCTAAAAAATGTGCATTATATCTTCAAAAAACAAATATAATTCTAGACAATCCCGTCTTCAGTCCTCATTTAATATTCCAAATATCAAAATCAAAAACTTAAGCTATATCTCTCACGTGTTAAAAGACTTCGAAAAAAAGCTTCGAAATACTCTTTTAACACGTGAGAGATATAGGTTAAGTTTTTGATTTTGATATTTGGAATATTAAATGAGCTATAATAATGAGTTATAATGGTAACACGTATTCAAAAAGGAACCGAATATTTTTGTTAACTAAAATTTCATTTTGATTGTAATTCGTCTTCGTTTTTTTTGTGATTGTCTCGGTCTTTACTTGACGGAAATTCATCTTCAATATAAGAAAAACAAATGTTAACCGCTATTTTATTGATTTCCACGACAATTGTTTCGTCATATCATAACTTTATCAGGTGAGTATTTAAACTAAGTTTAAATAAAGAAGTTGTTGTACATGCTCCAGTATCACTCTGAACTCTCGTAAACCCACCAATACCAGCAATAAAACTTTGTTCTCCCGGAATATTCAGGTAAACTTGTACAGAATCACCATGAATCAAAAGGTTCAGATTCATATCTCCAACCAACACATGAACACCACCACCTTGGCGTGTCTCCAGGCAAACCGCCAAGTTTTTCTTGAAAGCATCAATACAAGAAGATGGTAGCCTTTAACTGGACGTAATCGTGATGGTTTTATTGGGTAGTATTAGTCTCATCTCTATTGCTTGAAGAATTTCTATGCTGATGACGGAATATTCATAAAATAATCCTGATTTTACGTAGCAAAAACCACATCGTTTTGACAAAATGAACCCTGAATGTATATTTGGTTATAACCTTCTATTTTGAACAATGTAAAATGCTTGGTTTGCCAAGTCTCAGTAAGAATGAAAGCTCCAAATCTGTTTCAACCCGGTTCAGCAGCAACTTTAACTTATCGAAATCTTTACCGATACTTCTAATATTTGTGTAAAAAATATTGATACATAGATTATCGGTTTTAACAAAAATAGAATTTAGTTCGACCACACTTTCGACTGTGTTGGTCTCTAGTGCGCGAATTTGAAAATCTTTGATGTACCTGTTCATCTCCCCCATTTATCCCAATAGAAACGGGTTTCAAAACAACAATAATTTAATAAAATAGGAGATCACAATAAAACCACAAAACGAAACCACAGTCACAGTATCTCTGGATTTCGTGCTCCCTGCTGCCTGCTTGTTAATCTCAAAAATACTTCTAATCTACACCAATCTATTCCTATACACAGTTAGTTGGGCAAAAGGAACATCTAACAGCGATCTTCGAGAAGTTCAAATAATGAAACTTTGGTTGAGAATTCCACATTCACACACTCACTTTCTAATAGGGTTATTATAATATGGTCGTATTATATCGTTGGGCAGAATCGTCTTGTTTTGACATATTCTCTGCTACTACTTATTCGTTATAATATTTATATTTAATAATATCGTTGTTCTGAAGACACAAGGGTTGTTGTGTCCGTTGTTCAACTACACCTTCAGGAATGTTTCGTTTCGACATAAGCCGAGAAACAGAAGTTGTGTCGTTTATTGAGTTGTGGATCCACATCTCATTCACTCTGAACACTTCGAATTCTCAAAGAATATTCCGTTGTTTATTACTTCCAGATTCAAATGAACCAAACGAAGAAAAAGGCGCCTTCAGCCATGAAATATTCGAAATGGTGAATTCAGATTGAAGAAATTAGGTCGTCCCTAACTGGAACATTAATAAAGAAATAATTCAACAATGAATATAGAAAATATGATACAAACAACACACACGTTGACATAAGGTTATTCAATACAATAAGATTACTTTACATATTATGTCACTTCAGTCGACTTCTTTCTTTGTCCACCTTGAATTTTAATGAACAATGAAAATTGGCGTTCTATTTGTATCAAAGGAAAACTGAACACTCTCAGGCCGGCATTTTGTCTCCAACTACTATACAGGGTGTGTCCCCATTTCCATCACGAATTTTAACTTTTAAACGAACCAACACTCGACATCTCTTCTCTATTCAAAGAATGTTGGAGGACCTTCATGGTTTTTGCGGAAAAAACTCATGACGGAAATTCTTCCCCCTTGAAACAAAAGTTGACCTGTTGTTTTAAAATCTTCGAAAATTCTTCGTTTTTGAGTGCTGGAGGGTCAAATTTTCGATGGAGTACCTGTATAAACAGACGCTATCATCTCTGGGGTTATGTTTACACAGCGCATGTTTACGATACGACAGTATACTCTTATTTCTGTCGTTAACAGTGACAAGACGGCATAAAGTTCACTATGTGGTTTTTCCCACTTAATTCCCTCTTACTGAATATAGGGATCTCTTCAGAATTTGACATGAATACCTGAGTTTTCTTGTGTTAATTTATTGTACTATATTTTTGCTCCATCATTTCACCAAAATATTGACAGAAAAGAATTCGCTATCAATATTCTGTTTCAGATTCACATTCGAATGAACATCAATTGCTACTCGTTCGAGAGCTCCCCGCCTGAGTTCTTCCCATTAACTGAGTCATCAAGGATAATTGCTGTCATATATCCCTTACAACCTGATATTAATCACAAACCACTTTCCTCATATTGCTCAGTGTTACACAGATGAGCAATATAGGAACAATAAATGGTCGACTGCTGAGGCAGATTATTGAAATGTTCAGTGGCTTGTTAGGTTACGACTAGAAAGTATGAAATTTAATTAATGTAATATTTCTTTTGTGCTTATCAGGAAATGATGTTACGATATATTAAGCAAAAGTAAGTTTAACATAATTTGATTTTGATTGGTTGAAATGTGTTTAGCTAATTGACTATTTAGTGCGATTTTTTCAAATCATTCCGGCGGTAAGAAAATGGACCACATTTCAAGACCTTTCGTAATATTAGGAGTACAAATAAGTTTCCGCCGTTTTTTAACACAAATTAAATATTTATTATAGAAGAACGGTAATATAAATTTATTTAAAATATTGCCATCACTTGCAACCACTTTTTCCCATCTCTCAGGCAGCATTTGAATCCCACGTCTGAAGAACTCCTTGTCTTTTGAGGCTATCCACGAATCAACCCAATTTTTGGTATCCTTATAAGGATGTGTGAACCGCTGCGCCGTCAGAGCATGTGCCATGGACCGGAGTAGGTGATAATCGGACGGTGCAATTTCTGGTGAATACGGCGGGTGGAGTAACACTTCCCAATCAAGTGCTTCCAAGTACTTTTTCACGGGAGCCGCAACATGTGGACGAGCATTGTCATGCAGAAGAATAATTTTATCGTGTCTAGAATAGTATTGAGGGCGTTTTTCCTTCAGAGCTCGGTTAAATCTCATCAATTGTATTCGATAGAGGGCTCCAGTAAATGTTTCGCTCGGATTAAGCAACTCATAATACACTACACCTAGCTGATCCCACCAAATACACAGCATACGTTTTTTTCCGTGAATATTCGGTTTTGCTGTTAATGTTGACGCGTGGCCAGGTAATCCCCATGATTCCCATCTTTTTGGATTGTCATAATGTATCCACTTCTCATCACCAGTTACGATACGATGTAAAAAACCCTTTTTTATGTCAAGTTAGCAGCATTTCACTTAAGCATAATCGGCGTTCAATATCTCTCGGCTTTAATTCGTACGGAACCCAATTTCCTTGTTTATGAATCATTCCTAATGATTTTAAACGATGTGAGACTGCTTGCTGAGTGACTTCTAATGTTAGAGCAAGTTCTTTTTGTGTTTGAGATGAATCTTCCTCCAATAATTCCTCCAATTCTGCATCCTCGTAAATTTTTGGCCTTCCACTGCGATCTTTGTCTTCTACGTCGAAATCAGCGTTTTTAAACTTTTGAAACCACTCTCGACACGTTCGAGCAATTGATGCGCCTCAGCAGCAGATTTCTTTAAATTGAAGAAGTAAACTAATATTTCCTGCAAATGACGCTTACTTGGCTCAAATTTTGACATTTTCAACTTATAAAAATTATATTTTATCAATATAAAATCAATGATATTAATAGGTTATGTTGTTCTTGAATGTCCAAACTATTTTTTAAGCCGGTTATCATCTGCGAAAGCTAACCGAAACTCCGTGCCGCGCCATCTACAATAAAACGGCGGAAACTTATTTGTACTAATAAATAAAGTTTTGGAGTGTCAAAATGCGGTCCTATAAAACTTTTCATTCTATCGTGAAATTTTCGTTTTCGTAATCGATGAATAGATGATTTGCCTTTTTCTCCCTTTTTTGAAAGAGCTGGCAGTTTCTCCAGTCGGTTCAGATATTCTCGGTGTCTTATAATCTTAATTTGTTTTCTTATGACTTGTTTTATGTGATCGAAAGTTATTGGGTGAAAGTTAATTCATTGTGTTTCACTCTCAGATGTAATTTAAAGTAATTTCTCATCCGTTATCAGATAAATTTCATGACAGAATCGAAAATATTACATAAACGCAATCTCATACATGAAGAACTCAATTCGTAAAAAGGCGTAAAATATTATCTTTATTCTCTCAACAAGAATGATTCGAATTAACCACAGTAAATCATAAATTAGCATCGAAAGCAATTGGATCAAAAAAGAGAACAAATTTTGAAAAACTTGCCTATTCAAAATATGTCTTGACGTCTTTCCTTAAAAATAATGATAACAAAATCATTAATTAAAGCAGCAGAACAATTTAATAGGATCAATTGAATATTTCCAAGGTGCTAGCGGCAGCATGGTAACAATGTTGAATTAAATTTTTGAAAAAATTTTAAATATCATACAGCTTTATCCTGTTAACCTCCTACAAATTTTAATTAAAAAAAAATTTTTATTGAAAAACCTTTAGAATTAAATCAAATAAATATCTTAGAGAACACACTGTGTCAATTTAGCAGACATATAGAATTACTACTTATAACACAGTACCAAAGGAAATAAAAGAAATTCAAACAAATATAAATTATCAACTAAAAATTATTAAATGAATACTTGAAGAGTACTAAATTTTGTTTCTCTCCTAGTTTTGTGAAAACTGAATTCCTTTCCAAAAATGCAAAATATAACCTCCAGAACTCATTAAAAAACAACTTGCTCAAAATAAGTTCCTTTAAAAAAGTCCTAAACAAATACAGATAGTCTTTAAAAGAATAGCTTTTGAAGAAGTTCTTTACAAAACAATAGCATTTTTGGAAAGGTATTTAGTTTTCATAAAACAAGGAACGGAACAGAATTTTGTACTATTCAAGTATTTACTCAATTATTTTTTAGTTGAATTTCTTTCATTCTCTTTGGTACTGTGTAATAAGTATTAATTCCATATGTCTGCTAAATTGACACAGTGTGTTCTAAGAACATTTATTTAATTTAATTCTAAAAATTTTCGAATGAAATTTTTTTTTTTTAATTTGTAGGAGTTTTACAGAGTAAATCTGTACGATATTGAAAATTTTGTAACAACCCTTCTTTCAAGAAAAAACCTCTTTTCATTTTTTATTATGGATGAATTTCATCATTTGGAAAAACCTAAAAACGAGGTTACTTCAAGCTTGAATTCAAAAGTGACTCTGCGTCTAAAGATCAAAACCAGTTTAGACAAGCCGTAAAAAATGCCTCTGACAAAAAATTTTCACTAAGCAGTATGAATTCCACAGCATCTAAACTTTGCAAGCATCTTTACATGATTTTATCAAACCTAATACAATACAAATCAATGTTTTTGATTCAAACAACGCCAAACAATCTACTGATGCATTGAAAACTCGTAAAATTCTTCCTAACACTGAACTTCTTTCCCTAGGCGTTGTGAATATAGTCCCATCTAGCCAACATAAAAATGAAAACCTTCCACTTACCCCTCAAAAGATAAAAAATCAATGATTCTACTTGAATTATGCCTCAAACAAGGCTATTTAAAATTCAATAATAAAAAAAAAGGCCGTGGGACGATAAGTATACCGAATCGGCCCCAGATAGGGATCGGGCTCATTTTTTCAGGGAATGTTTGTACCCATGAGATACTTCGATGCTGCGAGTTTCAGGTCTTTATCTGTAACCACTTCGGAGTAAATCGAAAAATACTGAAAATTAGAAAAAAATGATGTTCTCAGAGCGTACTTATTCGATTGATCTGAAAATTGGATATGTTTTGGGGGTTGATGGTAGCTATTCGGAAAAAAATAAGAGCTATTTCGGCTCACAAAAACCTAAAAAAAAACGAGTTTATATTTTTAATTTCAATTTTTAAGCATCTTACCATTACGACACAGTTATGAAAATATTTTTTTTTTAATTCCTTCATCCAATGAATCTATGGCCTTTCGAAATTTTTAAAAATGGTACTACATATTAAAAAAAAATAAAAACCATTTTTTACTCTTGAAGTGATAAAATACAAAACTTACTCGTTTACTAAGGTAGAGAAAACCATAAAAGAAATAAAATATCCTTACATTATCAAAATAATTTCATTCAATGTACCTAACTATTATTAAAAACTCTATCAGTAACTGTAATGAGTAAATCAGTATTTATTACTATTGTTTATGTAAATCAACGTTGTTTCAGAGAACTTAAACGTTCCTGCCCAATATTCAATGAATTTAACAACCACAAGATGGCACTGTAATTCGAAATTGGTAACACTGTTTTTTTTTGTGAAGTCACTAGATCTGTAGATAACCTAAAAATTACTGAGTGTTGACATTCCAAAGAGTTGGCTGTACTATGATATTTAGTTATTATTTTTAATTGTTTAAATAAATATTTAAGTGAAAATATGTCGACCCCTGAAGCTAATAATCCAAAGTGTTGTATTTGTTCGAAGTACCTGAAAAAAATGCCGGGTACTCCAAAACATATAAAATCTGACGAAGAAGCTGAAGAGTTTTCAACTGTTTTTGAGTGTTCGATTGTAGTTCGTGATATTCTTTGTTCGAATTGTCGCGTAAAAAAATTTCAAAAACCAAACTTGAAGATGAGAATCAGGAATTATCGTTGGAAGATGAACTACCTTCAGATAGGAGTGATCTTTTAGAAAGAACAGAATCGAGTTTATCAACGATGACTTTATCTCAATCAAGTACTGATGATCCATCTATTCATTTAGATGTTGCCTGTGATGATGAAATAGAAGAATGTATAGAAGTTCAAATGAAGAGAACTGTTGCGACTCATAGATATTGTTGTGTATGTTCTGTCTCAAATCAAAATCTAGTCGTTGTTCCTCAAGATGCCCGTATGCAATGCTTTATAAAGAAAAGAATTTTTATTCCGAATGGGAATCGATGCTGCAGCGATCATCTCATAAAAAAACGCTTTTATACGGAGAATTTGAACCACTTGAAAGTTTATTCTAATTGGAGTAACTTAAGATCTTCAGAATTGTCTAAAATGATGGAAAGTTTGGCTGTAGAATGTGATTCGACACTTCTCGATAAAATGGATGATTTTCGAATAACTGATGAGCAACTTTTTATATTTACTGGATTACAACGTGAAAACATACTCGAATTGCGAGACTTATTGACAACTATGAGGAATACAGATTCCCGTTCAGTTATTCAAGCTCTCATTGTATTCTTATTTAAGTTACGTACCGGTAACTCTAACAGGTTGATATCAGCGACCTTACAATTGGAAAATGAGATGCTGGTTTCAAAATATTGTGACCAAGTGATCCAATCATTTGAGAAAGATATATTACCTCAGTACTTTGGTTTTCGATCTATGTCTCGAAAAAACCTCATTGAAAATCATTCATCACCACTTTTGAAAAGTTTGTTTGCTGATCGTAGTGATAAGCTTTTCTCGATTTGCAATGGAACGTATGCTCGGCCTCAAAAGAGCTCTAATAACGCTTATCAGAGAAAGTCTTTTTCTGGACAGAAGAAAGTACCGTTATGTAAGCCATTTACTATTTGTACTACCAATGGATATATAGTAGATATGTTAGGGCCCTACCATGCCAATGTAAATGATGCTAGTATAATGAAAGAAATTATGGATACTGCTGATGGTATTAGCAATTTGTTGGAACCTGGTGATGTTTTTGTTCTTGATAGAGGGTTTCGAGATGTTCAGGCGCACTTAGAAGAAAAAGCTTATGAAGTGTTAATGCCAGCATTGAAAGGCAAAAGAAATCGGTTAACAACTTTCGAATCTAATTCATCAAGATACGTCACAAAGATTCGTTGGGTAGTTGAAACAGTACACGGAATGCTGAAACAAAAATATCGTCTACTAGACCTAAAATTCGATAATAAAATGTTACCCAGAGTCAGTAATTTTTATAGAATCGCATCATTTCTTCACAATCAGTACAACAAACGTCTTATTTCTGATGAAGAGTACTCAGACAAAATTGTTGATATGATTAAATCTCGAAATTACACTAATTATACACTTGCTGATGAAGTCGATAAAAATAGTTGGCAGCGAAAAAAACTTCCTTTCGAAACGATTTTGTCCTCTGATTTGATCGACTTTCCAGAAATGACAGAGAAAGACCTGAAACTTTTCTTTATCGGTTCTTATCAATATAAACAAGAAGTATCATATCTAGCAGAGACGATTGACGAATCTGATAATATGACTATCCAGTTTGTCAGAGATAAAACCAATATTTTAAAGGCTCAAGTGCAATCTCGTCATATTAATAGAAAAGTGTACAGATGTTTCATTGAATATAAACCTGATACTATTGGATGGAGTGGAATATCAAGATATTGCTGTCAATGCGCTAATGGATTGAGGACAATCGGTTGTTGTTCGCACGTTGCTGCAATTATTTTCTATTTAGCATACGGGCGATATTTGGCTAAAATCCCCAGACCAGCAGCAATACTCAACACTTTATTTAATAAAGATAATATTACTTCTGTGATTGATGAAGATAGCGATGAAGACTAGTCACAAATTAGGAGAACAATTTTATTTATCATTTGTATAATACTATTAATAGTAGATTAATATATTTAATTGCAGTTTTAATTGTTTATAGATGAAATATAAGCGTTGAAATTAATAAATAAAAAAAATTATTTTAATAATGTAAGGATATTTTATTTCTTTTATGGTTTTCTCTACCTTAGTAAACAAGTAAGTTTTGTATTTTATCAGTTCAAGAGTAAAATTATTAGAAAAACCCGATTTTTGAGCAAAAAATGGTTTTTATTTTTTTTCAATATGTAGTAGTACCATTTTTAAAAATTTCGAATGGCCATAGATTCATAGAAAATTGGATGAGGAATTAAAAAAAAATATTTTCATAACTGTGTCGTAATGGTAAGATGCTTAAAAATTGAAATTAAAAATATAAACTCGTTTTTACTTTTTTGTGAGCCGAAATAGCTCTTATTTTTTTTCCAGATAGCTACCATCAACCCCCAAAACATATCCAATTTTCAGATCAATCGAATAAGTACGCTCTGAGAACATCAATTTTTTCTAATTTTCAGTATTTTTCGATTTACTCCGAAGTGGTTATAGATAAATACCTGAAACTCGCAGCATCGAAGTATCTCATGGGTACAAACATTCCCTGAAAAAAATGAGCCCGATCCCCATCTGGGGCCGATTCGGTATACTTATCGTCCCACGGCCTTTATTAAGAATTAGATGTTCTTCCCAAGAGTTCTTTGATATCATCACTTTCAAACAAAATTTTCATGAGAGTTATCTCAAAGAGAAGATTTACTCTTCGCAGAATATCTATATATATATAAATGAAACCCGTTTTCCGTTGTCACGACATAACATGAAAACGGCTTGACTGATTTGGCTGATTTTTTTTTTGTAGTTTTCTAATACTCTGTACAAGGTTCTTACAGGAAAAAAATATGAGGAAAATCTCTCAGAAAAATTTAAAAATATACATTTAATTTTGCATATTTTAAAAAACGCGCGTAACGAATGTCAACGTAATTGAATTTTCGATCCGATAGACTGCGCTGTCATCGCAGCATTATTCTATATTAATTTCAGTTAGTCCCGATAGTTAGTGCTGCGATTAAATTGAGAAAAATATCTGAAATTTTGCTGTTATTATTGTGTTTGTTCAAGTCGTTTGCTAATAAAAATATCAACTACGAATTGAAATTGATGTTTGAAAATATGAATAAAAACAATATTCTCATTTCCGCTAATATTTTTTGGAAATGTTTTAGTTTCGATCCGATAGACTGCGCTGTCATCGCAGCATTATTCTATATTCATTTCAGTTAGTCCCGATAGTTAGTGCTGCCGTCAAATTGGGAAAAATATCTGAAATTTTGTTGTTATTATTGTGTTTGTTCCAGTCGCGTGCTAATTGAAATATTAACTACGAATAGAAATTGATGTTTGAAGAGTTTTTGGAAATGTTTTACTTTCGATCCGATAGACTGCGCTGTCATCGCAGCTTTATTCTATATTAATTTCAGTTAGTCCCGATAGTTAATGCTGCGATCAAATTGAGAAAAATATCTGAAATTTTGTTGTTATTATTGTGTTTGTTCAAGTCGTGTGCTGATTAAAATATTAACTACGAATAGTAATTGATCTTTGAAGAGTTTTTAAGTGCGCCTAAAATACGATAATTTTTGCGAATTTAGAGTGGAATCGAAGTAAGTATATTTTGTATAAATTTTTTATCAAATTTACGCGTGAGTTATAGAAAAACCAACCTAACCTATAAATTTATTTGTATAGGTCATAAATATTGTATTTATTCATGTTTGAAATAAAAAAAATTATTAAAAAATTAAATAAAAAATTATTAAAAATTATATACTTCAAACAAATTAAAATTAAAACTAAGTCATAAGAAAATGAAAATTGAATGAAATTGTGGACATTTTGGAAACATTTTTGCAAAACCATAACCAGTTGTTGCAATTGTTCAAGACTTTTTCTAACAGACTGCAAAACTGCCATTATCATTAAAGCAGACAAAGTGCCCTATGGAGAGCACGCAGGCACATATAATGTTCCAACTATTAATGAAGTTGCAGTTGTTATGGCTGGTGACCCGTGTGAACGTCGGGATATTCGCATTCAACGCAGAGATCAAATAATTCAAAACAATCATCGTTCTTACGATGCATTGCAGTATCCGTTGATATTTTGTGAAGGAGAAGATGGATACCATTTTTAAACAAAGGAATCCAACTACAGGTACAACTTATAGACTATCTTACAGATTATTTTTTTCAAATAATTTTTGTATCTCTCATATATGTATTTATTTGCAGGTGAAGAACTGATCAAGAAAGTTAGTGCTATGAACTTCTACGCATATCGATTGATGATTCGTGCTAATGAAGACAATACCATTCTCCGATGCAGACAGCTATTTTCTCAGTATATTTTCGATATGTACGTAAAAATAGAAAGTGAGAAATTACGATATATAAAATTCAATCAAACAAAACTTCGTGCTGAGGAGTACATTCATTTGCGTGACGCAGTTATTGGTAACGTAGATGCAACTAATGACATCAACAACATCGGTAGCGCATATATTCTGCCAGGTATGATGATACATTGGTAGTCCGCGTCATATGCAAGAGTATATTCAAGACGCCATGGCTTACGTACGTGCATATGACCGACCAGATCATTTTATCACATTTACGTGTAATCCAAACTGGGATGGAATTCAAAGTTTGTTGTTGCCAGGTCAAACATCGATGCATCGCCATGATATCACTGCACGTGTTTTTAAACAAAAATTAAAATCTGACTGCCAACGCACGACTCATTTGATCAAGAATTGAGACGCGAAGCCCAATACGATTCCGAAACATTACGAGAAATGGTTGATAGAACAGTTCCCCTTTTAAATCAACAACAAAAATATGCCTACGATACGCTCATGAAAGTAGTGAACGATGGATCTGGCGGATTTCATTTTTTAGATGCTCCAGGTGGAACTGGGAAAACTTTTTTGTTATCATTTATTTTGGCAACGATTCGATCGCAAAATGGAATTGTACTAGCCCTAGCTTCATCAGGTATTGCAGCTACGTTGTTGGAAGGCGGTCGAACAGCTCATTCAGCTCTCAAGCTGCCGTTGAACCTTCAAATTAATGAGATTCCAACTTGCAACCCTTCGAGGAATTCTGCGATGGCCAAAGTGCTGCAGCAAACCAGATTGATCATTTGGGATGAATGTACGATGGCACACAAAAAATCTTTGGAGGCATTAGATTGCTCGATGCAAGATTTACGAAATAACAAAAAATGGTTTGGTGGTGCAATGATACTATTGGCAGGTGATTTTAGACAAATATTGCCAGGTGTTCCACGCTCAACGCCTGCTGATGAACTGAATGCATGTTTGAAGTCGTCCATTTTATGGAAATACATTAAAACACTTAAATTGAGTATAAACATGAGAGTCGAATTGCAGGAAGACCAGTCTGGAGAAGTGTTTTCCAAAAAACTGCTCGATATTGGTAATGGTATTATTGCTGTTGATAGATCATCTGGATACATTACATTCCCTACCAATTTTTGTAACTTTTGTGAATCAAAGACCGAACTCATGGAGATGGTTTTCCCAAACATTGCTCAAAATTACGTAAATCACGTTTGGTTAAGCGAACGTATTATATTGGCAGCAAAAAATGTTCATGTGAATGAAATTAATTTTCAGATTCAAGAGAAAATAGCTGGCGAATTGAAGAATTACAAATCAGTTGATTCCATTACTAATGAAGATGAAGTTGTCAATTATCCAACAGAATTTTTAAATTCGCTGGAATTGCCCGGCTTACCACCTCATAATCTGCAATTAAAAATCGGATCAGTAATTATTATGTTATGGAACATAAGCCAGCCACGTCTGTGTAATGGCACCCGGCTTGCGGTGAAGAAATTATTGAACAACGTCATCGAAGCCACAATTTTGAAAGGGAAGTACAAAGGCGAAGATGTTTTAATCCCACGCATCCCTATGATACCGAACGATATACCATTCAGCTTTAAACGTTTATAGTTTCCAGTGCGGCTTGCATTTGCAATGTCAATAAATAAATCGCAAGGGCAGTCGCTAAGTGTATGTGGCATCAAGTTAGAAAATCCATGTTTTTCACATTGCCAATTATATGTCGCCTGTTCCCGTGTCGGAAAACCATCAACATTATTTATTTACGCGCCAGAACATAAAACTAAAAATATAGTTTATCAAAAAGCATTAGAATAGAGAGAAGCAGTGAAGGGTATAGAGGCTATTAGTTGCTTTCTAGAGCGCGCGTGGTGTTGAGCTCAGTGTTTACTTCAAAAGGCAAAGTTGTTCAATGGCGATTCGTAAAAATTTGAGTGAAATTGAATGGAATAAACACTATTATGAAAATATATATGTTGTTTTTTATTTAATAAAAATTAGTAAAGTCCTCAGGTATGGCGAGACCAGGGAAATGAGGATTCATTTTTATATGGAGGATATTATAGATTCCAGTTCAAATTGAATAGGTACTCATACATAAGATAGGTCAGCTATACAAAATAAAGTAGTGCATCAAAGCTACGCTAAGGCGGTACGAAGTTCGCCGGGTCAGCTAGTTTCAAATAAAAAAGTTCTTTATTGGAAAAAATATGTTGACGATAATCAATAATTTTGTACCTGGATAGGTTATAATAGACAATAAAAAATAATTTTAAATATTATATTTTAAATTCATTCTTCTATTATATCCCATTCATTATGGAGTTACAATGGATGTCCCCAAAAATCCCTTGAATTTTTCATAAATTCAGATTACAAGTAAATGATAATTTACTTAAATTCAATATATTTCGAAAACCTACCCTAACAGATACCTACCTCATTTCATAAAAGAAGCTCCGATTCACGCAGAATCAAAATGTACGCTCTTCCTGCCTTTGTATACAGTATATGTATGTCGTGGAGTGAGGACGTGATTTTCGTATGAGGGTGAGATCCTGCGCTTGTCTTCGAGGGTAATACATGAAAACTATACACCGATAGACTGAATTGGATAAGGATTGGGAAATTTTGTTGTCGATATATTTTTTTAGTTAAACTTACATTTTAATTATAGAAATCCAAGAAACGATTCCTTTGAATCAACGCATGTATATCTCGTGCATATATTGTCTGATTAGATATCGTATTGAAGCATATAGTACAGCAAATAAGATAGGACAGGAATTCCCTCTGCTTTTGTTGCCTTTTATTTACCTTTCTTTCGCGACCTGTGTATGATGTGATATGAAGTTTTTTATATCGACCCATAAGAGTAAAGCGAGTTGTCCCTGTCTCTTGTCTTGTTGTTATACTGGGTTGTATTCGGTTTCTTGTTTTCTTTTCATTTATTGAGGGTGAATTTTGAGACTTTAAATACACTTCGAGTCTTGAAGCCGAGGTAATGTTGGATTCAAATGAGTTGATAGCTGTTTTGAGAGACGGAACCTCCAAACAGACCGCAGTGTTTAGAGAAGACCTGAATAAAATCAGAAGGGAGATTCGAGAGGAGGCCGAGGACATCAGCATCAATATTTCTTCGCTGGATAGTCGTCTTTCAATATTGGAACAGAAGATATTGAATTTGAAAAGAACAGTTATAAACAATAATATAATCGTCAGTGGCTTATCAGTTGATGATGAAGATTTAATGAATTCTGTCATTTCACAGATAAATAATCTACTCTGAATTGATTTAAATCAAGGTGATATTGATGATATTTACAGATAAGCAGGAGAGAAGGTTCTCCTATAAAAACTGAATTCGTGTCTTATTTGACAAATAATCGGGTCCTGAAAATTTCTTGGAAGCTTAAGGGTGAGACACATAAATAACGACTTGTGCCCAGACGATAGAGAAACATAGGAACTTCTGAGATCAAACCTTAAATAAGCTCGAGCCAAGAACTTGAATGCTTACTTAAAAAAAACAGAGATTATACATCAGTGGGGATGAATATGCGTATAAGGAACTAAAGGAGCAGATTGTAAAAGATAAAGTTGGTGCTGCATGTGATGATGAAATATTGGAGCAAACATTCAGGAAGCTAAAGGATACTCCAAGGAGTGCTCCTGACTATGGGCATTCCCAGTGATGGGCACGGGAGGCAGCTGCCCCCCCTGCCTCAACAATCGCTAGCACAATTCAAAGTTTTTTAGCTGATCAAAATCTTTCAGCAGAAAATTGTGTTGGATTTGAATTGGACGAATGTCCT
Organism: Megalocaria dilatata; assembly: GCA_034642435.1. NCBI lineage: Eukaryota > Metazoa > Arthropoda > Insecta > Coleoptera > Coccinellidae > Megalocaria > Megalocaria dilatata. The sequence continues at coordinate 72,859,081 of CM067856.1, read as the reverse complement.
ACGATGGCTGGAAAAGAAGATGGTGTACGGGCCATTTTGAAGAAAAAGTACAATAAATCTTTATTTTTTCATTGTTCAAGCCACAAACTAAATCTTGTGGTCAATGATGCTAGCAAACAACCGGAAATAAGAAACTTGATTGCAACTGTTTAGGATACAATATCTTCCTTTCGTGAGTCGCCAACCCGCAGGACTTCGACTTCTAATTTATCAAGGCTCTGTGAGATCAGATAGTCCGAGAAATACAAGAGCATCAGAAAGTTTTCAAACAGCTTTCATGAAATCGTCAATGCGCTAGAACATATTTCGTTCTGCAAGGTAAAAATATGAATTTGATTATGGTGAGGAAACACATTGGTGAAATTCTAGATTTCATCAAGTAGGATCGACAAGAAATTGAACATATTTCTGAGGAAGTATTCAAAAAATCACATGATATCGCGGACAAAATTGACGTTGAGTTAACAGTTTCACGAATTGTTAAAAAGCAAATATACATGAGTAATTCCCCATCTGAGACAGCAATTGAACTGGAGACGATCGTTGATTATCCCTTATCTTGACTCTTTAACCTTAGCATTAAATGTCAGATTCCCACACGAGAATACACCTGCTTTTGCCTTATCTCATCTTCATCCTTCATGCATGCTAAAAAGTACTTCAAAAGATTTGGAAAAAAATGCAAAATCTTTCATGGAATTTCTTGAGTTGGGTGATATCTTTGCAGAATTAGATTTGTGGTATAATCTGTGGAAAAAGAAAGATTTAGCAGGGAACAAATCAAAAGATATTGTAGTGGGTGCACGTTTGGAAAAGGCTAATATTTTTTCCCTGCAACAAGGCAACCTAATTTTAAATGCTTTTCCATCCACTACGGCAACTGTTGAAGGATCTTTGAGTACACTTCGAAGGGTAAAGACCTGGCTGAGAAGTATAATGGGAGAGGAGAGATTGACTGGATTGAGTGTGAAGGGCATCCATCGTAAATTTTTTGAGGAAAATCAAGACTGGATTGAAACGAGAGTTTTGAACAAGTTTTCTTCGAATCCAAGAAAAATGATAATAGTATAAGGCATGTAACTAGAATAAATTTTTTTTCAAGCAAATAATTGTATTACCTTAGTTGATAAAGCACTGTTGTATATATATATATATATATATATATATATATATATATATATATATATATATACATATATATATATATATACATATTTTTCTAAACATTTTGATTTCATTCACCTTCGGAAAAAAATTCCGTTATAAAATGGTTTGCCCCCTCCTAGATTTGATCCTGGGTACGCCCTGACACTTCAAATCCAGTAAGTAGGCTCAAGAAGCAGACAAAAGAACTACACAACGTTGAAAATTTGGTGAAGGAGCAAGTATATAAATTGAATAAGGCTCAACGGGACTCGGGAAGAAATGGGAAGGAGGAAAGCGGACACCACCGCCAAACTAGATCTCAGTTTGGTGCCTCAACCCAGGAATATCAACGGAGGAAGTACAAATCCGATAAAAATGAACCCTTCTAGCACATTTTTGAATGGATTCCTACATATTATTATTATTTTATTAAGGTGTCCAACTGAGAGGATTATGGTACGATCGAGATAAAGAAGATTGATGAGTTCATTGTACCTAGATCAGAAGAAGAGTTGAAGATACTGCAGATGAACATAAGAAGTATGTCTAGGAATTTTGACCAATTCATTGTATGGATTGAACAGCTCCCTTCAGAAGTGAATGTGCTCATACTTACTTTTATTTTAGAAGATTCTTTCAAGTTTACTAACCCTGGATAGTAAGTGTTTATAGTAACGGCCGATTTCATTCTCATGATGGTGTCGTAGTGTTCATTAGGAAACGTCTGAAATTTGAGTACAAAAGAGTAAAAATCGGTGAAACGAATGCTTTGTTCGATATCAATTATCTTAATGACACATTCAGGATTACCGCCATATACGGATCTCCAAATTCTTCAGAGAATATATTCAATGGAAGCTTTTACCAATACTTCGCCAAAATTGAGAATACATGTGACTACAATATTATAGCAGGAGATATCAATATGAATCTTATTTCATATTTCGTATCATGTTGGCCTTTATATGAATCTTATCTCTAGAAGCTGTCTCAAAGTTTCAGAATACGTCAACATTTTCAGTGCATTTGGATGTCGATCCTACATCAATAAGATTACTGGACCAGATGGTGAAACATTTCTGGATCATTTTCTTGTTGCAAAAAAAAAAATTATTTCAGTGCCGTGAAAGGAAACAATCTCTAAAATGTATAAAATGATCTGATATATCTATTTTCTTCAGGATATCATCGATTTTTTAGTATTAAGTGTGAGTATGGTGGGATAATGATCTCTTACTACATAATCTATTATGCAGTATGATGGTAATCATTGTCTTGAAATTTGAAAAAAATGAGGTACATATATTATATTTTAATTAATTTCGCATAGGTTGAACAGGACGGTCCAGAAAGAAAAGATTAAAAGAATATGCAAAATTTTTACTGCATTATGAAATAGCAACTAATTTTTCATCATACTGTTTAAAATAGACCATTTGACAGACTTCAGTAAAACTGAAATGTTGCATGCAGAAAACAAAAGCAAAGGCGTAGACCTATTAGACAGTTCGAAAATTTCTTCCGCACATAAAAAAGATTTACTGATAACAAAGGACCAGTTGAAATTTAATTTGTGTCGATTGAATTTATCTTGTTTGAAAAGGATTAATCTTATCGTATCGAAAAAATGTTATACTACTCTGTCAAGAAAGTACCGGGAATTTTCAATTAAAACAACATTTTTACATTTAATCGTCAAAATTTATTGGGTCGCCTTCAAAATAGGCTCCATTTGCTCCAATACATCTATGCCAACGGCACTTCCAATTATCGAAACATTTATTATAGGCGCTTTCCGGGATGGACTTTAGCTCTCGCGCCGAATTTTGTTTTATGGCTTCAATCGACTCAAAACGGGTGCCACGAAGAGGCAATTTTAGTTTTGGGAAGAGGAAAAAGTCGCAGGGAGCCAAATACGGCGAATACGGTGGTTGCTGAAGCACGTTTGTTGAGTTTTTGGCGAGAAAGTCAGTCACAATCGTAGCTCGGTGAGAGGGCGCGTTATCGTCATGCAAAATCCATGAGTTGTTCGCCCACAAATTTGGCCGCTTCTTACGTATACGCTCACGCAAACGTTTCATAACGCCTGGGTAATACTCCTTGTTTACCGTCTGACCCTCTGGAACGAATTCGTAGTGCACCACGCCACGGATATCTAAGAAAACAATGAGCATCACCTTCATTTTCGAGCGGCTTTGGCGTGGTTTTTTCGGTTTCGGCTCATTTTTTGCCACCCATTCCGATGATTGCTGGCTTGTTTGCATATCGTACTCGAAGACCCAGGTCTCATCACCAGTTATAATGCGTTCCATGAATGTAGAATCGGAATTACAGCGATCCAGCATGTCTGAAGTCTGTTCGCGATGACGTTTTTGAAGAAAATTCAGGTCTTTCGGTACGAGTCGTGCGGCCACCTTTCTCATGCCCAAAATATCAATCAAAATCGTACGTGCGGACTCGTGGGATAACTTAAGATCATGTGATATCTCTCTCAAGCTGGTACGACGGTTTTCCAGCACCCTTTCCTTAATTTTATCGAGTTATCTTCGATCGAAGCCGTCGATGGGCGACCACTTCACGACCGTCCGTGAAGGCTCTGTACCACTGATATGCACGAGTTTTCGATAGAGCATTATCACCAAAGGCCTTTTGCAACATTTTCAATGCATCGGCACACGAAAATTCATTTGCAACACAAAACTTTAAACAAATTCTTTGTTCAACGTAATCACCCATGGTAAAAATCGGCACGCACTCTGACATCTACTGACTTAATCAGCTGTTGCAAACACACTAGTTGACAGATCCCGCTCAAGCTTGGCATAGTAATTAAGGACAGTGGTACCAACCTAGGAAAAAAAAATTTTACCTGCCTCATTGCCCCGCCAGATTTAAATCGATAATTCCCGGTACTTTCTTGACAGAATGTATCTTTCTTACCTGTAAAAAATTGAAACTATATGATCCGTAAAAGATCAAATTTGTCCAATATCTGTTACCCTTGCCCTTAATTTTAATGCGTTGAGAACAAACTACTTTAGGAATTTCAAAATCTTCTTTATCTTTTTAATTTTATGAAATTCAAATTGCTTAACCAAGTGATTTGTGAGCAATCAATATTTTCCATGCTTTAAATGTAAGAATGAAAAATTTAGTGAAATACTATCGAACCGTGATTTAATATTGATCCATATGGTAGTTCAGCTTTCGAAATGTATTTAATTCAAATGACAGAAATAGGTAGATTGAACCTACCATGTCTCAACAACTCAAGAGATAATTCTGTTACGTAACATTTCGTTTATATTTAAGCAACATTATCCACTAAGAAATCGAAACGAAATATTGTGATAGTCTTATAAAGATAACCAAATTAATATTACAGGTTATAACTGGATTGATTCTTCCAAGCCTCTAGAGTTTTAATCTGAAAAATTTCTGAAGATATTTCAGAATTAAATTGAAAAAAAATGTTTTAACTATATAGACATGTAGAATTGCCAACACATGTGAGTGGAAGCTAACTAAAAAAGAATCAAAAGAAAACAAAAATATTGACGGCAGGTAAATTTTGGTTCGATTGGATATTCAGAAATAACAAATTCCATCACCAAAAACTATTGCACATAGAATTCAAAAAGGTTTTTTCTTGCTTCCTTCCTTAAGCAATATATAGCACATTCTCCGAATAAGGAATCTGAAATTCTAACCCATATTATCTTCAGTTGAAAGTTATTTGGATGTCAAATAAAAACAGTCAGTAAAATATATCAGTATTTCACAGAAAAATGTTGATGAGAAGATACGATCATATACTCACTATCTGGAAACTGCCACGCGCATGTGTGAAAATGCAAATTGAAAGTAATTCAAACAAGTATATAGATTGAAAATTCACTCAAAAGTGATTTTTTTTAATATAATAATAGGTGGATTAGTTCTACGAAACCTCTACCGATTTAATGTGAAAAGTCTAATATCATTAGTATTTCATACGTATTCCAAAAAACCTTTCTGAGTAAATTTTCAATCTGTATTCTTGTTTCAATTACTTTCAGTTCGGATTTTCACACATACGCGTGGCAGTTTCCAGATATCAAGTTTATGATCGCATCTTCTTTTCAACAATTTTCTGTGAAGTAGCTTAATTTTTTCAAATGGTATTCAATTCCAATAGAATATTCGGTGAAGGAAGATACGTATATAGATATATTTTACTTTTTATGTAGCATCCAAGTAACTTCCAACTGAAGAGAATATGGGTTAGAATTTCAGATTCCTTTTCTGGAGTATGTGCTATTTATTGTTTAAAAAAGGAAATGAATAAGACCCTTTTGAATTCAATGTGGAAGATTTTTTGGTGATGGAATTTGTTATTCCTGAATAACAAATCGAAACAAATTTGTCTTGGTTGATGGATTCATATAATTGAGAACAGTACTTTATATCTTCTTTTGATTCTTCATATATATCACTGATTTGTATTGATGATTCTACATATTGAATGAAACTGTGCTATTTAAGGTATTTTATTGAATTCTATTAGGAGTACAAATAAGTTTCCACCGTTTTATTGCAGATGGCGCGGCACGGAGTTTCGGTTAGCTTTAACAGATGATAACCGGCATAAAAAATAGTTTGGACATGCAAGAACAAATTTTTTTGATTGATTCTGTAAAGGTTTCGAAGAATTAATCAAGCTATTACTTTTAATATTCAAATAAATTAATTCGGCTGATCTGCACCAAAAATCATCAATAAAGAGTATGAGCTATGGTAATGGAAAGTTCTAGAAATCGAGATAGTATAACATACATCTGTATAACAATCCTATACTAAAACAAATTCCACAACAACAGAGGCAAATTACCGACATGCGCACGCAACTGATTCGTTTTCGTTAGTCCAATGTATTCTAGTGATTCCAAATCCGTCAAGTATCTATATTCGCTATAGACAGAGACAAGGTATTTATTGGTAAAACACTAGCGCAGTCTGGAGTATGCAAAATACGTACCAACCATACCTATGAGAATCAATTCAAGTAAAGAAATGTATTCTCGATATTTTCATGTTTTATGTGTTTCATGAATTAACTCACAAAGTTATGTCTTGAATGTATTTTGCATACTCTGGATAGTTCTAGTGTATTATTGGTACCTTTTTGTTTCTGTTTATAGCGAATAAAGATACTTGACAGATTTGGAACCACTATCATACATAGCACTGATGAAAGCCGATCAGTTTGAAACGTGCGCAGATCTGTAATCTGCCCATGTTATTAACAAAACCTTGTCGACTTTGCGTATAGAATTGTTATTTAGATGTATGTTACACTGTGTCGATTTCTAGAACTTTTTGAAAAACCTTCCGAGTGAATTTTCAACTATATATCGGGTGTTTTTTTAGAGCGATAGAACTGTAAATTGAACTAAAACACATTTAAATTAAGATTGAAGCCAAATTTTTTTTTGAAAGATAATTTCATGAAAATTATGTTTCAAAAATAATTTCCGGCATATGAAGACCACGACTAGCTCTGAGGAACCGCATTCAACCAGATAAATTTTGGACCACTTTTTCGAGTAATTCAGGCCTTATTTCAACAATAACACGAGTTATGATACCACATTCAAATTTTCAAACGAATAATCATTGATCATCGATATGTTACGAGAACCATTCATTGTAACATTAGCTCCAGCATCGTCTTTAAAGAAATATGGACCGATGATGCCTCCAAGCACACCATACAGTGGATTTTTCAGGATGCAATGGAACCTGCAGAACTTCTTGAGGGTTGTTTTCACTCCATATACGGCAATTTCGCTTGTTTACACAGCCGTTTAACCAGAAATGATCTTCATCACTAACACAATTTTCTTGATAACTTGATGATAAATTGTAGAAGTTTTCAGAAATAATTATAAACTTAAATTCATTTGAATATTTATGTCAAGAATCAACAAATGCATTATTCATTTATTCTGCTAATTATGGATAATTTTCATGATAATTCTATAACCTGCAAACAATTCCTCAATAATATATCATTTTGAAAAACTTTAAATTTTTTGATATCAATTCTTCATATTATTATTCTACTTTATTTATATCTAAATATATAGTTTTCGATATATTGTAGAAATTTCCAGAATCAATTCTAAATTTCAATTCAATGAATAATAAAATTTGAATATCAAAACAGATTTAATCTGTTAGTCTTCTACAATTTTAATTTCAAAAAATTTTTATTCAAAAAACTTTTAGAATTAATTAATGTCTACAATAAGCACCGCTTATATTTAATAGACGTATATAATCAAAACTCAATATATAATGTCAAATGGAATAAATAAACAAACAGATATAAAAAAGTCATTCAAATTAATAAATAAATATTTAAAGGAGACAAAATTTTGTTTCTGATCTTACCTTTAAAAACACCAATTGCCTTTTAAAAACATGAACACAACTTAAGGACTCCTCAAAAAATATAATTCATTTGAAATATTCAACATATTTAAATATTCGAATAAGTTAATTCAGAAATCGGTCAAAACATGCACTATATCTTCAAACAACAAATATAATTCTAGATAATCTCTTCATCGGTCCAAAATAATATTCCAAAGGTCAAAATCAAATAACTATCACTATATCTCAACTCACACGTGTTTACAAGATGATTGCTTCAAACAGACTAACTTTAAAATTCAAGATGATCTATGTTCTAACAAAATCACAGAAAAGTGTAAGTTAGTTTTAAGGTTATATTTAAATCATTGACATTCCATAATGAGATTTATTGAAGCCTAAATATAATTATATATTATATATATAATAAAATAGAAAAAAAATTTTTACTTGATAGAAGAAATATAACAAAATTTGAATATCAAAACAGATTTAATCTGTTAGTCTTCTACAATTTTAATTTATTTTGGACCGATGAAGAGATTACCTAGAATTATATTTGTTTTTTGAAGATATAGCGCATGTTTTGAGAGATTTCTGAATAAACTTGTCCGAATATTTAAATCTATTAAATATTTCGAATAAATTATATTTTTTGAGAAGTCCTTAAGTTGTGTTCATGTTTTTAAAAGGCAATTGGTGTTCTTAAAGGTAAGATCAGAAACAAAATTTTGTCTCCTTTTAATATTTATTTATTAATTTCAATGACTTTTTATATCTCTTGGTTTATTTATTCCATTTCATTATATATTGAGTTTTGATAATGTACGTCTATTAAATATAAGCGGTGCTTATTGTAGACATTAATTTAATTCTAAAAGATTTTTGAATAAAAATTTTTTTAAATTAAAATTGTAGAAGACTAACAGATTAAATCTGTTTTGATATTCAAATTTTGTTATATTTCTTCTATCAAGTAAAAAGCCTTTTTCTATTTTATTCAATGAATAATATTTTCTGTTTCAAATGAAATGAAATAATTAATATCACGTCGTTTGTTTCTACTTCGTTATTGTTCGCGGGTATCGTCAATTCAATTTTAAATCGGTCCCAATAATAGGATAGTAAGCTTTATAATAGGTCCGATCTAAAATTGACTTATGCCGCCCAGTTCTTTGCCATCTCATCTACTTACGGTGTCTTCTGAAAGACTACTCTTGAAACGCATTCCAGATATCTCCTTGATGTTTCATGGAAGTACCTTCCAGCGTTACAATACTATTTCCAGTTCTAAAAAATATTTTCATTCCATATTGATTCTTTTATTTTTTGTAGAATTCTGTATAGATCATAATAAAGCATTATTAATTCCTTGAAATTATACAAGCCCTTCGAATATTTAGACCCGCTCTTCAATAGATACCGCTGAAATTATGGAATTAGAAATAAAGATGCCATAAATCAATATCATCTATAATACTTCTTTTACAGAATAGCAGTTCAGTTTTGAAGTTACAAATATTTTGCTTTAATCTGAAAATAAAAAAAGTCCTACATTTGTGATATTTGAAGAGGAAACCAAGTACAAAATACATAAAGCAGATCGCAATGTCCTGGAACAATTGGGTCTCAATTAATGACGACTGATTGAATAGGAACTGAAAGATAAAGCCGACCTATACAATTTAATAGCCGGTAATAAACCGGACCTGGGGCTTAAACGAAATTTCGTCCCTTATGTGACCGACCCTGCCATACCCGTTTATTCAAGTCAACTATTGATTTATTTATCCAATCGGTTATCAACATATGGGTTTACCGAATTAGTTTTGGTTCGAATGGTCCTGTTTTGTGAAAGAGTATTATTTGGATTGTTGAAATTTCAATTATGTATTTGGGCTGGAACTGGCGAATATTAGGTTTGATGTCGTTTGATTCCACCGGATATTTTTGGCCAGATACTTGCTTCATATCTTTGAAGCAAATTACTCTCTTATGAAAATTTGAATATCAAAACAAATTGAAATATGTTTATCTTCTACAATTTTAATTTCCAAAAGAATTTTTTATTCAAAAAACTTTTAGAATTAAATTAATGTCTAAAACAAGCACCGCTCACATTTAATAGACGTTTATAATCAAAACTCAATATACAATGTCAAATGAAATAAATAACCCAACAGATATACGAAAGTAATTAAAATTAATAAATAAATATTCAAAGGAGACAAAATTTTGTTTCTGGTTTTATCTTTAAAAAATACTACTTGCCTTATAAAAACATGAACACACTTAAAGGACTTCCCAAAGAATATAATTTATTTGAAATATTTAATATTTCTATTATCTAGAATTATATTTGTTTTTTGAAGATATAGTGCACATTTTTTAGAGATTTTTGAAATAATTTGTTCGAATATTTAAATATATTAAATATTTCAAATAAATTATATTCTTTGGGAAGTCCTTTAAGTGTGTTCATGTTTTTATAAGGCAAGTAGTATTTTTTAAAGATAAAACCAGAAACAAAATTTTGTCTCCTTTGAATATTTATTTATTAATTTTAATTACTTTCGTATATCTGTTGGGTTATTTATTTAATTTGACATTGTATATTGAGTTTTGATTATAAACGTCTATTAAATGTGAGCGGTGCTTGTTTTAGACATTAATTTATTTCTAAAAGTTTTTTGAATAAAAAATTCTTTTGGAAATTAAAATTGTAGAAGATTCAATTTGTTTTGATATTCAAATTTTGTTATATTTCTTCTATCTAGTAAAAAGCCTTTCTATTTTACTCTCTTATGATATATATTTTGAGTTTTCTCTTTGAGTAATAAACTTGCAGTTAAATGTACTTTAACGCAAGCGGTGGAAAAAATTAATAGTGCATAGTGATTTTAAATTTAGATTTCACCAATGATATAGCTATCGGATTGAAAATGGAAAGCATTGAAATTTTAGCGAATATATTGCAAAAAAGCATAAGATAGGAAATTTTGCCGTCCAGGATTTAAAAAACATGCCATTCAAATGGTCACCTTTTTTTGCACTATTAGATTCGTCCACACCATCTTTCGATGACTGTGCAGCATGTTAGCTGCTATTGATAGTGCTGCGGATGCAAGTGAAGTTGGTATGAACCTTTCATTCGACAAAACTGAAAAGAAAATATTCCAACAGCATTGAAGTTTAATCGTACCACGGATAGTTTACTTCCATATTGTGCTTATTGTTCCAATTATTAATAAGGATATATATATATATATATATATATATATATATATATATATATATATATATATATTGTCATGGTATTTACAGTTAAAATAAATAATTACATAAATATATTAAGGAAAAGATTCCCATTTGTATATAAGTTGACTCGTTAGAGTATAACTAGAGCAAAATTCATTAAATAATATCCATTCTGACAGAAATATTAATAATTCAATTCGTAAAAACACTCACAAGCTAAAATTATGAAGAAAAAACATATTCAGGATACATAACGACTACTCAAATTAAAATTCATTGAACGATAATCAAAACACAGTAATCTTGTTGACAGTTTATAAATAGAATTCACAGGGAGATTTCAATTCACAATTATTCAATATAAAACCAGCCAAAGTTGCAATAAACAGAAGTAATTTGAATTTAGATATCCAGTTTGAAATTGATGAAGAATTTGTTGAAAGGATTTGTTATTATAATGAATCACATATGAACTTTAGTGAAATTGTTGACAAAGAACAAGCTAAATTAAATATAACTCACCAGAATTATGTAAATAGGACAAATTTGATCAAAATTCACTTAATTCAATGAAAGATAGCATCTACGTCAGATATTTTCAAATGATTAATGTAAGAGAGATCCTTCAAGATGTTTATGCATCAATAGAATTGTAATAGCATCTAAGCTAAAGAAATTTAATCAATTTCATAGGTAATATTAAGTATTTTATAAGTTATAAGCATTAGAAGTTGAAATTTGTTGAATTTTGACACTTGAAATACTTTACGAAGGAAAAGCAAGACTTTTACTGTTCTGTTTAACATGAAACATACATCAAAATGTAGTTAAAAAAATAAGCTAATTTTCAAAAGTAATTTCAAACCGGGAAATATTGAAAATTTTGTAAAATCATCAAAAGCATCATTTTTATATAATTTTGACAGAAGCTAGTAAGCTTTGACATTCAACTTTTCTTCAAAACTATAAATAGGGCAGACACAGAAAAAGTCGGCAGTCTCCAATTATATGCAGAGCAGAATCCTTGTCGGCCCGTAATTAAAAAAGTACCAAAAAAGTATCATCATCTAAAAAAAAAAAGATTATTTGGTTATTGTGAATGGAAAGTGAATCCAGAAAATACATTACCTGAATGTGAATGGAAAAATATCACATAGAAATCAAGTTTCAAACGAATTGGATATATTGAAGAAAATCAACAAAGTAGCCTGTGAATTTCAGAACGTTCTAGAAGTGTTGTTTCCAACGAAACGAGTTTTATTCCTGAAACGAAGAAAAAGGGACAGTTAAAAGGACAATCATAAATTGATGAACAAACTTACCAAAGGTATTAAAATTCAATCCTGTTAATCTTTCCACAAAAGAAGTTTAGAAATAATAAACACTGTTTACATTAGAATTACGTTAGGATATTTAGATAAGGTTAGGTTAATATAGAATTAGATTTAGGTTATTGTTCACTGATTATAAATTTCAAATTACTTTCATATAATATAAATTTAAAAATTCAATCTTTTTAGAAAATTCAAATTGAACCCTACCTCAAATATCGAATCAGATTTAATAATATTTTAATTCCAATTATTCAAAATTATAATCTTAAGAGCTAGCCGAAATCATAGAATACATCACTTACATACAAGGGTGATCTAATGAATATTTAAATTAGTATTCATTCACTAAATTTCTTTAATATAATTACATAACAATATATATATATATATATATATATATATATATATAAATTTAAAATGATGACAAAATTAAATTTTACAGGCGCCAAGGAGACTGAAATTTTACCATGAATGAACGTATCGGGTGTTTTTTTTAGATGATAGAACTTTAAATTGAAATGCAACACATTTAAATTAAGACTGAAGCCAATTTTTCTTTATCTGACAGATAATTTTACGACATTTATGTTTTGAGAATAATTTCCGGCATATGTCCACCACGACTAGCTCTGAGGAACCGCATTCGACCAGACCAATTTTGTAGTAATTCAGGCCTTATTTCATCAATAACATGAGTTATGTTGGCTTCTAAAGCGTCTACTGTTTCTGGTTTATCAGCATAAACCAATGACTTGACATAACCCCAAAGAAAATAATTCAGTGGAGTTATGTCGTATGATCTTGGAGGCTAATTAACTGGACCATTTCTCGAAATAATGTTATCGCCAAATCTTCCTTTCAATAAATCAATTGTTACGGTAGCAGCATGAGGTGTAGAACCATCTTCTTAGAACCAAAACACTCTGGGTCGATACCGTTCAAATTTTGATACAAATAATCAATGATCATCGATCTGTAACGAGCACCATTCACTGTTACATTAGCTCCAGCATCGTTTTTAAAGAAATATGGACTGATGCACACCATACACGTGAATTCTACCAGAATAGTTATTGGCTATTTGAGGATACCTCTTTTCCAAGTGACTACACAGCAGTCACCACAGTTCACCCCTAGAGGTAGAAAGTATTATAAGGATTACGCCATACCATCGCGCGTGGCGAGAACCCCTCCGAAGAGATGAACCCACCAGCTTCTAGTTTGGGCCCCGACTCGAAAGCCAGAACCGTCTGACTGGTAGCAGCGAAGCACTATCGAACCCCTACTGGCTCAGCAGGTCAGTATCCGAGTTGGTTTGAGACGCAACTCACCCGCCGGAGGGAATTTTTATCCATCCACCCGAACGCAGTCCCATGAACTAAGATAAACTCAAGATTGACGACTAAAATTGATCCTGGTACGAGCACCCTCTGGCGGCCTGTACGTCCTGACTCACCGAACCCATGTGAGGTCATTTGATTGATCCTGGCGTCAAGCACTAATGGCGGAGCCATTTCGTCGAGATCCACAAACCCTAAATCGTTACGCATTGATCCAGGGGCCAGGACAGGTCGGTCGAACCGTCAAGTTTCGCTAAACCCCGAGTCGTTTCATGAGAATATCCCGAACATGGGGGTCTGCGAACAGATAAATGAAATACCCCCCTAGTCCAGCATGCGGACTTTCAACCACTGCCCCCTCGAGTCCAACACCAATGGGGTGGCCAGGTGGTACAAGTAACGCCTGTGAGATAACCACCCCCTCGAGTTAACGCAGTATGCTACATAACGCACTCCGCCATTACACAGAATCCGGAGATTCATACTGCGATAGGGTAGAGTACGCCAGTTTTAAGGGAGAAGCCCTGTGCTGCGACAGACTCCCTTGTCACTGAGTTAATCAACCGGCTCAGCCTTCCATTTCACCTGAGCGGAAAAACTAGGGTCTCATTCGGAGATCTTCCACCATACAGGTCCCGTGACTGGCGCTAAATGGCATTACGTCAGACACCAAGACCTCCATTTCGCCGGGACGAAACTAGGGTCCTAGTCATGACAAGCGCTCCCATCACGTCAAGATCTAATGCCTGTGGGCGTTGCACACCATACAGTGCATTTTTCAGGATGCAATTGAATCTGTAGAACTTCTTGAGGATTGTTTCACTCCAAATACGGCAATTTTGATTGTTTACATAGCCGTTCAACCAGAAATGAGCTTCATAACTAAACACACCTTTTCGATAAAAAAGTGGATCAACTTTAAGCTGTTCTAGGGCCCAATCAGCAAACAAAGACGCTTATTATAGTCAAGTGGCTTTAATTCTTGAACCAGTTGAATCTTGTATGGGTGTAGACCAATATCTTTACGCAAAATTTTCAATGTTTCCTGATGATGAAATAGTTCATTTCTCGAAACTCGAGTCACAAAAAAAATGTGTATTATATATTTTTATTGGTAGTAAAACATAGTAATTTCTACAATTTGTTTTTATTTTAAATGTGGTGGATGCATAAAGTCCAACTTTTTGTGAACGTCGACGAATAGACAAATCTGGATCATCATTAACACTATGACTACAGCAGCGATATTTTCTTCTGTACGTACAGTTCTTAGTCTTGTTGTTGTTGCATCGAGTAGAGAAAATGTTGTCCGAAATCTATCGATAGTTCGACGAATAAGTTGCTCTGATGGACGGTTATGTAAACCATAAATTTTACGGAGTGCAAGGTTATTCGCCAACCTTGCACTCCGTAAACACTCATTTTGGAAAAAAAAATCAACAATTTGTAAACGTTGTTGCTGCATGATTCTTTCCACGATAATTTGTCAATGCTTACTGAACAGAAATGTCAAAGGAACATGGCTTCTACCTTCTGTCAAATCACAGTTTTCTCTTCCGAAAGTTCTATCACGCTGTATCAACTTTTCGACATATATATTATCATCACATGTGTTGGAAACTAACTAAAAAAGGATCAGAAGAAATATAAAATAATGGCCAAATTATTTAGACATCATCCTAGACATATATGTTTCGACTGGATGTTGAAGAACCACAAGTTCCATCAGCAAAAATGTTCAATATAAAATTCAAAAAGGCCTTATCTTTCCTTTTTCGAATATATAGCACATTCTCCTGAAAAGGAACCTGACAAATTCGGGCCCAAATCTCTTCAGTAATATGTTATTCGAATAAACAAATCGATTCTTTAAAAATATATAAAAATACCTTTTTGTCACTAGACATTTCTGCAACAACATACCAATTTTTAGATAAGCATGACCTATACGAATATTAGGTTATATCACAGAAATATACAATGAAAGAAGATACGACTTATACTCTGGATTAGCACATGCACCGCCAGGTGCATGTGATATAATACAAAAAAATTTCTCAATTATTAATATTATATATATATATATATATATATATATATATATATATATATATAAATTGAAAATTACTATGAAGAAGTATTTGCAGATTACAGATGAAAGCTGGAATTAATTCTCCAGAATCTCTACAGATTTTAATCTTGAATTTTAAAACATGTCCTAGATACACTGTATCACTTTATAGACATATATATTATCATCACTTGTGGTGGAAATTAACTGATAAAGAATTAAAAGAAATATGAAAAATGTTCAACATATAATTCAAAAAGTCATATTTGTATAAGATGATGTCTGAATAATTTGGTCATTATTTTATATTTCTTTTGATTCTTTATCATTTAATTTCCACAAGATTTCCTTCATTTTAAGGAAGAGAATGACAAAAACACAATCTGTTATCATGCTATAATTATTAATCGGTAAAACTACTATCCAAATACTGCTAAATCTCAAAATGAGATTGGGGAGTGCACTTGTTTGATGATCCGCACTTCCAAGCGGTTGAAGACCGTAGTGCGAGTAAGCAGGTTCGCGACGCCTCAAAACCCTTTATCCCAAAAGCATGCCCCCTAGGCATTAGATCTTGACGTGATGGGGCGCTCTCTTGACTAGGACCCCAGATTCGTCCCGGCGAAGTGGAGGGTTAAGTCTTGGTGTCTAACGTAATGCCATTTCGCGCCAGTCACTGGACCTGTATGGTGGAAGATCTCCGAATGGGGCCCTAGTTTTACTCAGGTGAAATGGAGGGCTGAGCCGGTTGATTAACTCAGTGACAAGGGAGTCTGTCGCAGCACAGGGCTTCTCCCTTAAAACTGGCGTACTCTACCCTATCGCAGTATAAATCTCCGGATTCTGTGTAATGGCCCGAGTTATGTAGCATACTGCGTTACCTCGGGGGGGTGGTCTTGCCCACAGGTGTTACTTGTACCACCTGGCCACCCCAATTGCTGTTGGACTCGAGGGGGCAGTGGTTGAAAGTCCGCATGCTGGACTAGGGGGGTATTTCATTTTTTCATTCAATTTAGGGTTTGTGGATCTCGACGAAATGGCTCCGCCATTAGTGCTTGACGCCAGGATCAATCAAATGACTTCACATGGGTTCGGTGGGTCAGGACGTATAGTCCGCTAGACGGTGCTCGTACCAGGATCAATTGTAGTCGTCAATCTTGAGTTTATTTTAGTTTATGGGACTGCGTTCGGGGGGATGGATAAGAATTCCCTGCGGCGGGTGAGTTGCGTCTCAAACCAACTCGGGTACTGACCTGCTGAGCCAGTAGAGGTTGGATAGTGCTTCGCTGCTACCAGTCAGACGGTTCTGGCTTTCGAGTCGGGGCTCAAACTGGAAGCTGGTGGGTTCATCTCTTCGGAGGGGTTCTCGCCACGCGCGATGATATGGCGTGATCCTTATCACACTTTCTACCTCTAGGGGTGGACTGTGGAGACTGCTTGGTAGTCACTTGGAAAATAGGCCTTCCTCAAATAGCCAATAACTATTCTGGTAGAATTCACCTATCCCAAAAGCAACTTGTGCCTAATAGGACGTTGCCTGATAGGTAACAGGAAGAAAGCATCTCTAAACTGGCTGACATGGTCATATTTCGTCAAGTAGTAGACGAATTTGATACCAGCATTCTGCAAGCGTTCCAGTTTATTCAATTGGGTTACCGTAAGACCCACAAAAACAACATCAGCATAGTCCAGGATCGGAAGCAAGAGTGCGAAGAAGAGTGTTTTTCTAGTCTGAAACGCTATAAAGTTCTTCAGGAGATGAGGGCACCGGAAGAACCTCCCACTCATATCGGTAATTTCAGAATCCCAAGAAAGCGTATAATCATTAACCAGACCCCGATTTCCACCTCCGAAGAGTAAGGAATCTAATCACTACAGAGAATAACCTGATGATCGAGTCAAATAACCAAATTCAAATTTCTCCTCGTATCAATGATAACTGATTGAGTTCTGGTAGTGTTTATTACTAGACCCATACGTGAAGCAGCAGTTGCAACCGTTGAGAGATCTTTATTTAGATGCAAACTCTTCCGGGTATGGATGTAGATTTGTAGATCATCCGCGAAAAGGTTAAAACTGCAATGTATATTATCGGTTGAGGAAGAAATGTATAGAGAGAAAAGAAGTGATCCCAAAACTCTGCCCTGCGGAACACCCGACACCGTCTCCACCCACTCAGAGCAGCCATCATTCACACTCATCGGTATTCAACGTCTTCCTAGATATGAGTCGAAAAAAAATCGAACGCCGAAAAAATCCCACCAAACGCAACCTGCTCAATAGTAGACGATATCAATTGAATCATAGACCTTGCTGAAATCAAAATGTAGCAATATTATGACCATTTTTTCCATAGCCTGACTCATGTCACCACTTTGTAAGAGCAGTGGTGGCAGTGCTATATTCCTGGCGGAACCCCGATTAAAAGAAGTTATGAAGAGAATGATTTTCCACATAGTTCAAAATTTGAGAGCAAAGAAGCTTCTCAAATATTTTCGGCAATGTGGAAAGTATTGATATTGGTCTTGTGGAAGTTTAGCATGTTGTTTCTTCACAATAGGGATAGCACGCTTACAAACTGTTGGAAAATCATAGTTTGCAGTGAAAAATTGAAGATATGCCCTAGAACAGGAAGGATCTCGTTAATTATAGGTTTTAGCAGAGGTATTCTTATCCCATCAATTCCGACCAATCTTGGGGTTATTCCATTCAAGACACTCTTAATATTTTCTTCACTAACAGGCTGAAAATGAAATCTGGGTCTGTCCAACGGAGAACCCGAACGGAGTGATTTCAATGTGGACTTCTTAATGTTGTCATCTAGTACAGACCCGGTGGCAGAAAAACACTGAGCAAAAAAAGGGATCCAGACCAGCTGGAGACGGATTCATCTCCCTACCTACACCTACAGAGCGCAAGGTTTGCCAGAACTTCCTGGCGGGGACATTGTTTATATTATGTTCAAGAAATTTTCTTTTATCTCTCCTACACAACTGATTACATCTGTTTATCGCCACACGATACACCTCCTTACTTTCGTCTGTTGGGTTTTTTAAGTATTTGCCCTTCAATTTATCGCGTTCTTTAATCATCACTTTAATATCGTCGTTCATCCAGGTGTTTGGAGGGTGTTTAACTGTAATAACCTTCATCGATATAACTTTGTCATATATTTCAATGATTTTCTCACTGCGATGAACCCGCCAGAAAGATTGATTCCTGAACATGTTTTAGCATATTAAATGATTTGGACATGTAAATGACTGGTTTCGACTAGCATCGTTTTATTATGTTAATTATTATATAATCTTTCTTTAAGAGTATCTTCAGGAATTAAATTAATGGCTCACAGGTAGTACTTATATCCAACGACATATAAAATAAACATTCATTTTAAGACATCGAAATGATATGACAAAATCCAATAAATATAAATTGTTAACAAAAATCCTATAAATTCAATATTTTGAGTGGACAAAATTTCGTTTCTGCTTATCCCTCTTATGAAACAGATATCTTTCAGAAATGTTTGACATAATCCTAAGAATTTTATTATGAAACTATCTTACTTAAAATATTCAATATTATTGGATATCTAACTAAGTTACTTTATAGACAATCTCAAGATATGTAAAAACATTACTAAAAAACAAGTTCCAAGAAAGACTTTGCTTCGTCAGTACTCAATCATATTCATATTCAATAAAATATAACATCAATCAACAAAAAATATTTTCTCACATTTTAACTATTCAGAAAGCTTCTGGTAAATGAATACTGAAAATTTAAATGGAGTGTAATGTTAACTCAAATAAATAATTCTGTGGTTTACCATTGATCTGAAAGATTGAAAGGCAATTTAACGGCCTCTGTTATAGTACAAGAACCATCTGTATCAAGAATGTTAAGGAAACTAAATAATTATATATTATGAATGAAATGAAATAAATGGAGGTTTATATTTGATAGAAGGTATATTTAATTATATACTCTAATATTTACAGATATATTATGGTACTCAACAGAATATATCTGTAAATATTGAAATATTTACAAAATTTTATATACCTACTATCAAGTATAAACCTCCATTTATTTTATTTAATTTTATGTAAGGCTACTCATACTTAATTAAATAATACACTACATATAGATTTTATTCTTATATTAGGAGTTGAATACACGACGCATTCCGCCAAATTTTGTAACATACATTCTCATAATGGATTTTACTTTAGAGATATAGAAACAATATAAATAAAGATTTTTATTACTTTAGAAAAAATCGCCTGATTTCTACGAGGATAGACCCAATACAGGTGAACTAAAAAATACGAACTGGTCATTTCTTAATCCCATTATTTCTAAATCTTCAACATCACACCTTTATTTTTCTTATGCAAAATCTTGAAACCATAAGTGAAATTTCCCTCTCATAAGATGTTCTGCATGGGATCTAACTTGATACTGAGAATTGGTTAACTATGTTAGTTTATTCTAGTATCAAAGGACCTTCCGGTTTGTCTAATAAAGGTTTCTGGGCAGGTACCACATCATAAATAGTGGACACTTCATAACTCAGATTTATTAATTTTATGTTCAGAAATTTGAAATTTTTTCCAGAGAAGGATATGTTAATGTTATTGAGGAGCTTTACTTTTTATAGAGATGATTTACCATAGTAGCAGCTCGAATTGAAGGTTTTTTCGGTTTTTAAGTCAAGCTATAATTCGTGAAAAGCAATTTTGCTACTTTCTGCTAAAAAAATATGTATTTCTGATGGCGAATAAACATTATTAGGTGCTATGAGAGTGGACGTTTTTGCCGGCCTCTGCCTGTTAAGTGTTAAGCTATATGTTGGAACATATTGTCTTAGGAAGCATAGGACAACGCTCCAGCTCACCACAGTTGATTGGAAGTCATGTCTATGCAACTGTTACATAGGTCTGTTGATAAACGCTTTATCATGAAATTATCTGCGTGTTAAATCGTAAAACCTTCCGAGTTTTTACATCGGTTGACAGTTCACAAAAAAGATGCTCTTAAGTATTCAATTCTACGAATGGCACAAAATAATTTAATGGGCCGTGTAGCAGTAGTCTGTCTGCGGGAAAAATTTCTGCAATTATATTTGGGGATAATAAGTACTGATAATTGATTTCCTGCATGAACAACGTACGATCAACACCAAAACTTATTGTACGATCCCTGATTAGTTGAAGCTGGCTTATCGACGAAACATCCAGACGTAGTGTGATTCTTCTTCATGACAGCGATCGACCAAACCCAGGGGCTGGAATCACTGAGGATTTCTATAGTTTTTTTGTTCACTGCACTTTTCACGAGCTCAATTATCTGAGTATTATACTTCATATTTCAAATTGAAAGACAAGAGAACAAAAACTCATTCAAAACACAGAAATAAAATTAGAATTGTTTCCTAGTTGCACTAAGGCAAAGGTTAATTTGCTAGTAGAATTGTGTTCAAGTAAACAAGGGAAATGGGGAGTATATTTTGGTCAAATTAATTTGTGCATTTTCTATACATGGTGTCCCAAAGAAAATTTAACCCCATCACTCAAAAATTGAGAGGTATCAAGGGACACCCGGATAGAACGAAGTTCCTTTCGATTAATTAGTGAAGGCATAATCGTCGCGACACTACACTGTTTAAGAGAGAGAGAGAGAAATAACATAAATAGAGGTTAATACTGGATAGAAGGTGTATGAAATTATTTAAATATTTTAATTTTAGCCTTCTACATATTTAATTTCAAAAAATTATATTTAATAGTTATAACTTCAGGAATTAAATTAAAATAATTTCATATAAGCACCACTTATATCAAACGACATATAAAATGAACATTCATTATAAGACATCCGAATGATATAACAAAATCCAATAAATACAAATTTTTAACTGAAATCCTATAAATTAAATATTTTGAATAGGCAAAATTTTGTTTCTGCTGATCAATCTTATGAAAACATTTGGATGTCTTATAATGAATGTTTATATTACATGTCGTTTGATATGAGTGGTAATTATATGACATCATTCACCTTCTATCAAGTATTAACCTCTATTTATGTTATTGTATTCATAATATATAATCATTTGGTTTCCTTAACATTCTTTATACAGATAGCCCTTGTGCTATAACAGAGGCCGTTAAATTGTCTTTCAATCTTTTAGATCAAGGGTAAACCACAGAATTATTTATTTGTAGTTAACCGTACTCCATTTAAAGTTTTCAGTATTCATTTACCAGAAGTTTTCTGAATTGTTGAAGGGTGAGTAAATATTTGTTGTTGATTGATGTTATATTTTATTGAATATGAATTATTTGAATACTGACGAAGCAAAGTCTCTCTTAAAACTTGTAACTTAGATAACCAATAATATTGAATATTCTAAGTAAAATAGTTTTATGATGAAATTCTCAAGATTATGTTGAAAATTTCTGAAAGATATTTATTTTCATAAGATTGATCAGCAGAAACAAAATCTTTTATATTCAAAATATTTAATTTATAGGATTTTGGTTAACAATTTTTATTTATTGGATTTTGTTATCTCATTTCTCTTGTCTTATAATGAGTAATTATTTTATACGTCGTTTAATATAAGCAGTGCTTATATGACATCAATTCAATTTAATTCCAGGAGGTAATAATTATTGAATATAATTTTTTGAAATTAAATATGTAGAAGGCTAATATTAAAATAGTTAAATAATTCTATCGTCTTATGTCTTTCGTGTTATCGGCTTTGTTAGTCGCCGCGAGCTGCAAGTCAACGTGTTTTAAAATGCAAGTTTCGTTTATTCATCAAGCTCACCCAATCTTCTATTGTTTGGAATGAAATTGAAGTACTATTGTCTATTCAATCATTGCATTTTGGTTACTGAATTGTTTCAGC
Organism: Megalocaria dilatata; assembly: GCA_034642435.1. Classification (NCBI taxonomy): domain Eukaryota; kingdom Metazoa; phylum Arthropoda; class Insecta; order Coleoptera; family Coccinellidae; genus Megalocaria; species Megalocaria dilatata. The sequence continues at coordinate 72,836,590 of CM067856.1, read as the reverse complement.
CGGTACTATTTGGTAGTTGATCATAATTAAAACAATTAAAAAAAATGTATATGAGACAGTAATTTATTTCCACAAAAATGTTTGTACTACTACAACAATTGTTTCACTACGATGTGGCTTCTTCATGTATTACATTGTACTGTCTGATGGTATTCAGTGTAACCGAGTTTAAATACATTTTTAGGTACGTGACCAAATAATGGAAGCACAAGTCATAAAAACTCTAGGTGTTTATTGGAGTTTGCCGCTAAAAATGCCATTAAGGAAAAATATTCAGTAATGGAGAATGATCGACATCTGTTTGTTCGTTCGAAAGGATTTTACGGGCATTATACCTGTTGATTTCAAGAAATTCTAAAAGTGTTAATCTAGAACTTTTGCTTTCAACGTGAATAATTTCATAATTATTGTTGAAATTATGCCTGAATTCCTTAAGATGATTAGCATATGACGAATGTACAGAATGTACAGAATATAACCCCTTTGGTGTTCTTGGACACGTTTCTTGAATGATCTACCAGTCTGGCCAATGTATACTAAAGGGCAATCTTTGCAAGTCAACTTGTAGACTCCGGATTCATTTTCTTTATTTGTACGATCTTTATTGTTTTTTATGTGGGTACTAAGGTTATCAATTGTCTTAAAAGCCGCATTATAATTGAAACAACTTTTGAAATATTTAGCAATATTTTCAGATAATCCATTGACATAAGATAACGAAAAATATTTCTGTGTATTGTCCTCTTTTATGATTGGGTACACGAGATTTAATGCCATTTTCTTTTGTTTATTGGATACCATTTTGTCTATAAGAAAGGGATTATAACCGTTGTTTTATATTTGTTTAATAATATTTAATTCTTTCATAAAATTTTCTGAATTTAAAGGGACATTCAATAATCTATGAAAAAAACTATTATATGCTGACATCTTTTGGTGGGTTGAAGTCTTGGGGTGGTCTTTGGGGTGGTTTGAAGTTTTATGTATTGTGATGTCTGTATGTGTTGGTTTGTGAAAAATACTAAAATCATGTAAATTATTTAATCTTGTTATAGTGAGGCCAAGAAAATTAATAATTTGATTCTTTTCTTCTTCGATTGTGAATTTGATTTTTGGGTGGAGTTTATCAATGAAATTCGTGAAGATATGTAGTTGTCGGTCAGTGCCTTTGAAGCAACAAGAAATGTCATCTACATATCTGTACCAATAAAAAAATATTTGCTGATAGGATTCAGGTGTATTTTTGATTCCAGATCGTCCATGAATATTTCAGCTAAAATTGAACTGAGTGAATTTCCCATTATTAAACCATTGTCGGAAATATAGACGGTTCCGTTAACTGGTCAATGGTTTAATAATGGGAAATCCACTCAGTTCAATTTTAGGTGAAATATTCATGGACGATCTGGAATCAAAAATACACCTGAATCCTATCAGCAAATATTTTTTTATTGGTACAGATATGTAGATGACATTTCTTGTTGCTTCAAAGGCACTGACCGACAACTACATATCTTCACGAATTTCATTAATATCCTCCACCCAAAAATCAAATTCACAACCGAAGAAGAAAAGAATCAAAGTATTAATTTTCTTGACCTCACTATAACAAGATTAAATAATTTACATGATTTTAGTATTTTTCACAAACCAACACATACAGACATCACAATACATAAAACTTCAAACCACCCCAAAGACCACCCCAAGACTTCAACCCACCAAAAGATGTCAGCATATAATAGTTTTTTTCATAGATTATTGAATGTCCCTTTAAATTCAGAAAATTTTATGAAAGAATTAAATATTATTAAACAAATATAAAACAACGGTTATAATCCCTTTCTTATAGACAAAATGGTATCCAATAAACAAAAGAAAATGGCATTAAATCTCGTGTACCCAATCATAAAAGAGGACAATGCACAGAAATATTTTTCGTTATCTTATGTCAATGGATTATCTGAAAATATTGCTAAATATTTCAAAAGTTGTTTCAATTATAATGCGGCTTTTAAGACAATTGATAACCTTAGTACCCACATAAAAAACAATAAAGATCGTACAAATAAAGAAAATGAATCCGGAGTCTACAAGTTGACTTGCAAAGATTGCCCTTTAGTATACATTGGCCAGACTGGTAGATCATTCAAGAAACGTGTCCAAGAACACCAAAGGGGTTATATTCTGTACATTCTGTACATTCGTCATATGCTAATCATCTTAAGGAATTCAGGCATAATTTCAACAATAATTATGAAATTATTCACGTTGAAAGCAAAAGTTCTAGATTAACACTTTTAGAATTTCTTGAAATCAACAGGTATAATGCCCGTAAAATCCTTTCGAACGAACAAACAGATGTCGATCATTCTCCATTACTGAATATTTTTCCTCAATGGCATTTTTAGCGGCAAACTCCAATTAACACCTAGAGTTTTTATGACTTGTGCTTCCATTATTTGGTCACGTACCTAAAAATGTATTTAAACTCGGTTACACTGAATACCATCAGACAGTACAATGTAATACCTGAAGAAGCCACATCGTGTTGAAACAATTGTTGTAGTAGTACAAACATTTTTGTGGAAATAAATTACTGTCTCATATACATTTTTTTAATTAAAATGAGTTTCCACCAAGTAAAGACCGAATCTATCAAATATAATTAAAACAAATTGTAGAAAAAAATACTATGTTTTACTACCAATGAAAAGATTGTTTTAGTTGCATTTTGCAACAGCTAGAAACCTATAGGTAAAAAGATTAATATCTTATATGCATTTAGTACTTTTTTGGCGCATTCAGATCAAATACGTCATTCCAAATGTTAAAATTTTACTACATCTTTCTTAAACCGCGCACTAAGATCATGATGACAAAATTACCGATGAAGCGCACGTGTCCAGAGCAAGCTTGATATAAAAACCAAATAGCATTTCTACAACAGAATTCTTTCTGTTTCATGTCCGGTAGTTTTTATTGGGAATCCCGATATTTTCACTATCAAAACGATCAGAAAACTGATAGTTGATTTTCTCCAATTTTTAAAATTCCATTTGAAAATCTAGCCTATTCGGACCGGAAAATTTTCGTAGCGATCTGACTACTATTGTCGGAAAAACAACCGCGAGTGCAACAAAAATCCTCTGTTTTCATTCACATCAGTTGATGGTATCGAATCTAACTGGCGATCCAAATTTCAGCCTTACAGTTGTTTTTTAGCCTTGCAATCCATCGGAACTATCCAGCGTTTTCGCTGCCGACAAGCAGAAATTTTATTTCCGTATAATGCGGGTACCCGGGAGGCAACTTCCGGGTTAAAATCAATTTTCAGTACCCCAGTTTGAACTTTGAAAAAATAGATGAAGTCTATTGGAAACGCGCTAGATGATTCGATACGATACTTTTTTTAATAATAGGATGTTATTTTCCGTTGAATGCCAAATGCCGCTCCGCAGATGGAAATCTCGATGAGGCCGACTGGAATTTCGGAAATCGTTAAGGGCGTTTAGAAGTTCAGAAGTTGGGAAACGATTGTTGAATTTTCCAGATCTTTACCGTTCGGGAAAAATGATTTCGGAATATTGTGCGAATTAGTGGATATTTTCCTCATAATTTTCCTATCTGGTATATACAGAGATATTCGCGGAATATTTCGCCCACATATTTTATCAATAGCAACCAACAAAAAATTGTATATTTTATTCTTTGAATAAATAATACACACATGTTTATTATTGTTACGTGCTCACGTGATGCGTTCAGTTCACTTAGTATAATCTTTAAAAGCTCATGAACAACTGGTCTGAATTTCGTAAACATACAATATTTAAATAGTTTCTCTTTTTAGATAAAAGTTCAATAAAGCTTTTCATTACTTTTCGTAAAACCACCAGGTCCCTAGGAGAATATATCCAATATACATATATAACAAGTGTAAAAGATTGAGTTGTTTCATACAATATTGAAAGAATTGTTGCCGTGTAGTTTTAAACTTGAATTGCTCGTAGAGGATTAGATCGATGAGCTTTTTCACCGTTGTTCACTTTCACTGGGTTCACCTTTACTGAGTTAACTTTTGTCTTCACTTTGAACATGTACTACATAACTTAAACGTAAATAATACAGACAATACATTCACTTTCAAGCCTTTTATTGCGTTATATGCTATCACGAGAGGGTACTCCTTGAGAGGTTAAAGTGAATGCGAAGAGAGAGTTTAGAGAAAGAAAGTTCGAATCGAACTTACTTATTCAAAGAACAGAGAGAAATAAAAAAAGTCAGAGCTTAGAACTTAATTGTTCACCGAAAAAGTTCGCTGATGTGAATGTTTCTATTTGGTTGAAGCACAAAGAGAGTGTTTGTCGATGTTTTTATGCCGAGTGCAAACTAGATACTGCCGATGTGTATTAACCGAGTGCTAAAATATATACTGTCCGATGCTTAGCGGGAGCAGGTGAAATTATCTCCCAAATTTCAATACGGCCTTGGTCTGAATGAGTTTTTGGGTCTACTTTTTAAGAATTTCCATACTCTGAGTTTCTACCTGGTGAGCTTATCTGTAAAACTAGCGTCGTCCAGAAATATTCTGATTCGTGAACTTTGTGGTCCAATAAAAATGTCTTTCTTTAATTTGGCATCACTTAACTTGGAAAAGACTTGTTTTAAGTATTTGAATCCATCACCATCTTTATTCATAGCCTTCACAAAGCTTTTCATCAGCCCGAGTTTAATGTGAAGAGAAGGCAGAAGGATATTTTTGGGGTCAACAAGAGATCTAAACTTAACATTTTGAGATCCCGGTTGAAATACGCGTTTTTCTGGCCAGAGTGACCAAAGTCCCACTAAAGTGCCTATAATATTTGAGTTCTCACATATATCTGCCATTTATACATGTTGTAATTTCGAAAGGGTGCTCATATTTTTATAACTTTTTTCCATCGGCTCTAAATAGGAAACTGGTATAGAGGGGTTTGAACTTCCATTATGCAATAACAGCAGAATTTAGAGGAATCTATAAATAAACGCCACTCAGAGGGGGAATGTTCAATATCAAGTACCTACATTAAACCATCGATAACAGTACATGAACACAACAAATTTTCCATACTGTAAAATTCACACAGTCTAGGAAAATTCCTAGTATTTTTGATTAATTGAGTCGTTCAAATTCGAACAAATGTAAGATACCTGTAAACGTCTTTAGAGGCGATGAGTTTGGGTAACTGTTTCTTTCGCTTTCAAATTTTACTATTTCCATACTTCATTTGAGTTTTTCTGTAAGATACCATCCTAAACTCTAGGTTTTCATCTTTGATACCCTGTATTACTTTATTGAATTTTTTAAACTGTTTATTTGTAATTGTTTCTTCTTATTGAAAAATTCAAGCTGTTTCATGATTACATGACATTTTGAAGTGGAATCCTCATAAAGATTATTTGTCATCAAACATTGATATCGATTTTCTTGAAAATTTGATCTGCTTTCTTTTATGTGAGATTTTAATTTGTACTTCAATGCAACAATTTCTTTACATGGAGTGGAGCGAATTCATAAACTAGAGCAAAATTTTGCTTGGGATAAAATTTTGGTTCAGTCTGAATTTTCTCTCTATAGTAGAATTTTCTTGCTTTTGCTGATAATAATTGAGCAATACATGGGATAAAGATTCCAAAAAGTTCAAGTAGAGGATCAGGCCTCTGAACGGAAGGAGATATAAACCGAATTTTTTGGGGGTCCATATTGGGATACTCACTATATCTAGTACTAATATATTTCAAGGAGTTACCTTCAAATGTTCATTGTGATGCTATAACTCTCTCTTTCGCTTTATATTGCCTATTTTTGTGTTCTAAACAAAGGTGAAAATCAGAAAAAGCTAAATAACAATAAATATTGGAGAGAACCTTCAAGTTGTCTACTGGTTCCATTAAAGCATTCGATTATGTTCATCTACATATCTGTACCAATAAACTATCTTATTAGGTATTCTATTTTTATTTTCGTGAATAGTTTTCCTTCAAACTATTCATGAAAATATCAGGTAAACGTAGGCTCAAGGGGCTCCCCATAATTGAAATTTATGTAGTGCTGTAGAATTCAATACTAAAACTGAAATAATTTCGATTCAAGCAAATTCGCAATAAATGGATGAGTTCTAACTTTTACTACACAATTCACTTTATTTTCGAATAGCATTCATATAATAAGAGTTATCACAACTTCAGATGTTACATTAGGAAACAAATTTACAACATCGAATAACACTAACTTTGTATTGTGTTACTTTTAATTTTGTCAATGAGTATTGATGAATTTCTAATTGAAAATTCAGGCTGAAATGCACAAAAAGTGCTTATAATATCTAAAAAGAATTCAAAACGTTTGTATGGTGGTATTGTTTAGTATGAATCTACTGGCATTATCTGGTACTCTATTCTGTGAAGTTTAATTAACTTCGTACCTGAGGGTCTATTGTTACAAGTCTATTTATATTTTTCTGAGTTATAATAGTCTTACTTCTCTTAAAAATTTATTCATTTTCTTCACTGAATACTTCTGTACTATCTTTTCTAAGTGTTTAATTTGCCTCTTTTCGAATAATTCAATTTTTTTTATCGGTATAATTGATAATATCTATTGTCACAAACGTATTACCTTCGTATTATTTTGTGAATATGCTGTTGTTTTGATCAGCTTTCATTTCAAACTTAATTCTTGTTTTTCTTTCGGTTTGGGTATTTATTATGAATTATACTATTGATCTTTCGAATTCGATAAGCTATTAGATCTAATTCTATTGAGAGTTCATTCACTCATTGACAAACTTAAAAATATCATAATGACACCCAATAAAAAATGTGTCTCATTTGATATTGTGAATTTGTTTTTTACTGTACAACCTGAAAATGAAATGGTCCTCATTGAAGAAATGCGAAAATGTTAAAAAAAGTTAATTGTATCATGAAATAAGACATTATCCATTCACTAAAAATTTGCTTGAATCAAAATTATTTCAGTTTTAATAGTGAATTCTACGGCACTAGAGAAGGCTCAATTATATGGAGTCCCTCAAGGCCCTTTCAATTGATATTCTCACAAATGGTTTAGAAAAAACTGTTCATTTAAATAAAAATAGAATCGCTAGCAAGATAGTTTACTGGTTCTGATATGTAGAAAAAACAATCGTGTACTTAAAAGGTATATAAGTAATATAAAAAGTATAGAATTCATAATTGAAGCAGATACTGAAGACACATCAAATTATTTGAATTTAACAATAAAAAGAGTTAATAACAAACATAATTTCCCATTTTTCATAAACCTTCTTATACATATTTCACAAAAATGCTATTCATCCAAAACAACATAAATTGCACAAGATTTTTGTGACACAAAGCAGATCTTCATTTTTTTTATGGAAATATCCTTCTAATAATAGAAAATATATTCCTAAAGCCCTACCACTTGCCACTTTTCAATAGATTAATATGACCAAGTAGTCAATTTCATGAGGAGTAGGTTGAAATGGATACATTTTATAAGAGGAAAAGTACCTAAACTGTTTTTTTACAATATTTGACCTAAAATTGAGATTGAAACTCAGTCTCCTGTTGAGTTCCGAAGTGAGTGATTCCCTGTGTGTAGATAAGAAAGTGTTTCCAGGACGAAAATATCGAAACAGACGCGCACTTGCACAATCTCTCTTGATAAATTTTGTTCTAGAATTTATGATGAAATGACAAGCCAGGGCATTTTCTGAAAATGTTAAAAAAAAAACCTTCGTTCAATATATTAGTGTTTTAATTGGAGATCAAGACAAGCAGTGGGCTCCCCATGTGTGCTGTGTTAGTTGTAGGGTATCATTGGTGCATTGGATGAATGGGAAGTGAAAAAACATGCCTTTTGCAGTCCCTATGGTATGGCGTGAACCCACTTATCATTTAGACGATTGCTATTTTTGCCTCGCAAAGACTTTCAACATGTGAACGCACAAGATCGACTATCCAAATTTGCAGTATGCAATACGACCTGTTCCTCATATGCAGATTTACCAGTGCTGATCGCAAGTTTAGACCCGCAAAATGTTGTCTTGGAAGGTATTGGAGACAACGCATCATCAGGCAACTCCGAAGAACAGTTTACTCCAGGTCCCAGTTCTGGCGAGCCACATTTGCTTGCTCAAAGTATGTTAAATGATTTAGTACGTGATTTCGTGTTATGAAAGCAATAGTCAGAACTTCTTGGTTCCCGTCTTAAGGAATGGAACTTATTGGGCAGCGGAACAAAAAAATCGTGTGAATTTAATCTGAAAACCAAAACAAGGAAATGAACCTTTAATTCAAAATTTGAACACTAATTGTTTTTTGAAGAGATGTTTTGAGAGATTTTTGAAGTAACTTATTTCAATATATAAAATATTTGAAATAAATTATATTCGTTGAGGAGTCCCCAAAATTATGGTTTGTATTTTTGAAAAGAAATTAGTTTTCATAATTGTAAGATCAGAAACAAAATTTTTTCTTCTTCAAATATTTATTTTTTTATTTTAATTGACAATTTATATTTGTTGGGTTATTTATTTCATTTGATGTTCTATTTTGAGTTTTGATTTTATGTGTCTATTAAATAAAAGCGGTGCTTATAAGACATTAATTTGATTTTAAAAACTTTTTGAGATTAAAATTGTAATAGATTAACAGATTAAATCTGTTTTGTTATTCAGATTATGTTATATTCCTTCTATCAAGTAAAAAACCTCTTCTATTTATTTTACATTCAATTCACCTTAAACAACGCATTTTCCTGCCAACCAACCAAAACGAATTTGAGTTTCAATACATGCTATATTTTCCATAAATAAATATTACCTAAAGGTGAAGCAACACTTTACTATTCCCAGGAAAAGCCTTTTTCGTTCAATGATTCCTATATAATATCGACCCCAAATGATAAGAATTAAAAAGATTTATCTGAGAAACTTAAGAATAATCAAATAATAAGTTGAAACTTCATCGTTGATTCCTCCTGCAATCATTCTAGTCAACTGTGATATTTAGAGAACGTGACTATTCCGTATTTGATGAAATACACCTGCTGTTTTGTAGATCAGAATAATTTCCTCTGAAGTTTATTCACCCCTTTTCTCAAGACATTTGGTTAATAGTAAGAATCGGGTGATCTAAATTATCCGAAATCAAAGAAATCAAACACACTATTACTTGCATAAGAAAACCCTTTCTTGAGAGAGTCGACAAGAAAAATATTTATTTAGAAGAGAAGGAATTCGATGCATTGGAAACAATATCTTTATTATCAAACAGAATAACTTTGTTATACCTCACTTCTAATTTTGATTTTATGAAATTTCTCAAAATATTTTGAATTTCAATCAAATGAATACTTTGAGAATCCTCAAGAAACAGCATCCAAAGAAAATATAGAATATTGATCGAACTTACCGAACGAACATTCGATGGAGATAGCACTCTTTCATACCGGTATTATGAAAAACAAATTTCACTTTGAAAATGTCCAACATAAACTTAAGAAATTCTTCGGAACAACCCCTTTTAAAAAGGCTATTCCTGAAAACTCACCGATAATGCTCAGTCCACTTTCCTGTCAGCAAAAAAATAATAATCAACAAAAATATCTATCATACCTATACGACCAGGTGTCATTCCGAATTAGAGACAGAACGCAAATATTCTTTCAGTGGTTTGACTAAAAAACCATTCTTATTCTGTATTTGTCTATCTTCAAACTTATGTAGCACATCTTCATAAGGGCGTTTGAAAAAACTTAATGATAATCCTCAGTCCCCTTTCATGTAAATAGAATGAAAACAATCAATAGGAATATCTATCATACCTATACGAACACGTATCATCCTGAACCAAAGACAGAACACAAATAATCTCTTAGTGAATAGGCAACTATTTTCAATTCTGTTGACAAACGAAAGTTATTAGGTGAAAATCGTTCGATGTTCCAACGAGTCAACTGAATTTTAACAACCTCTTCAGTATATCCTTCATATACTACTAGTACACTAATAATTCACAGTATTCGCCTTTATACAGAATAATGAGATTGTCTGATCTATACGATAATGCTATAAATATTAACTGTATATCTAAAGAGATGTTGAGGAGGATGTTGAAAGAATATTTTTTGTTGCTTTGATATTTGTTATTATTTTCTTTCTGATTTCTGTACCCTGTGGGGAGAAGTTTTGTTATTGCATTTTTTTTTAGATTCTGGACATATTTTATTTTAATTGGATAACTGCATTGGGCTATGCCTGTTTGTTGTTCCCCAATAAAAAACAACAATATTAATAGTTTTACGATTTTAAGAATTAAACTATCTGTGCAAAATAATTCTACATTCCTCATCAGATTTTTCCAAGAATTCCCCAGAAAGAACAAAATGGTATCATCGGCAAAGGAGAGGATCTAATTATCATAGGTGGGCCATTCGAATATGTCATTCATGTATTTAATGAAACGAAGTGGTCCGAGAACTGTACCTTGTGAAACCCCAAATTTTATCATCAATTTTAGCCAGTTGCATTCGCCCACTGAGAAAAATTTCCATCATTTTTAATAGCGTCCCACTAAAACCTAGTCTCTCCATAGTTTTCAGAAGCTCCGAGTATTTTACCTTATCGAACGCTTCATCAATGTGGATCAAAATGTTTCTTGCTTGTTTATTCTCACCAATAGCATTATAAACTTCACCTATTAGACCTGCAATTGCATCCTGCGTCCATTTCTTCGCTCTGAATTCATATTATTTATTGGAAATAAGATTATATTTATCCAGGTACATAGCTTGTGAATTTCGATTACAATATTTCCTCAAAATTTTTAGAAACAATAGGTAATATTGAAAAAGGGCGATAGTTAGAACTTTAAAGTTTGTTTCCAGCTTTGATATAAGTGTTACAATGGTTTTTTTTTAAATACTTCAGGATATTGACAGCTTTCTATGACCGGTTCAATAAGAAATGTGAAAGAACAGCCACAACCCCTATTACATTCTTCAAAATATTCGACGTTATACCATCAACTCCGACCACAGCTCTACTTTCAAATAGAAAATCGCTTTACATACTTCAGTCTCATTCATTGGCAAAATTGCCATAGAATGAGAACACCTTCTATGTCTCTGCTTTATAAATTTTCTGTTCCTGAACCTGCATAAACACTTTGAACCTATTGAAGAGTTTTCATTTTTTCAAAGATAAAGTAATGCTTCGAAACTGCAATCACAAAAATGTCTCAAATTATTTGGTAGTAAGATATAGTTTTTTTCTGAAAACAGTTTTGAAATAATTACGGCAAATCATAAAATTATAGGAAATGACCGCGAACCCAAATAGCAGGTAGATTAGCAAAAATTATTGGAAGTTGACTGAGATTTCATTTCATTATTCATATTTTAAATGTCGATACTAAAAATTAGAATATAAAATTCAGTGGTATAACCTGATAGGGAGAATTGTGGAATGCAAGCATTTTATTTTATAGCATTCTGCTAATAAAATCTGGGTATTTTCAGCGCCGAATTTATCTGTGATTCCGTATATAAATTTTATTCGTGGATTAATCCATTTCGGTGTTACAACTCGCTGAACGGGCGTGAAAATCAACATAGTCCAATTGAATGATCTATATTTCAATCGTTTCAACAACAGTGTTTGCTGAAAATGAATATGTATCTGACCAATTAGAAAAAAAACAAAAGAAATAATAATTTTACGCACTCAATATCACCAAGGATTGAAAAATTTAATATAATGTAAATTTGTGATAAAGTGTGAAGTTAGAAATGTGTGTTCCAAAAAAATATAGAAGATCAAATACGTCACGTGATGGATGGACAAGATCTAATAAGAAACATAGAAAAAATATTATATATTTAGCCAATGCCCTTTCATTTAATTTTCAGAGTTTTTGAATTCAGAAATTGAAAGAGTTAAATTATTCCCAACCAGCAGACTTTCCTTTAGGGAAAGAGAATTGATGCATTACCTTTCAGGATTGGAATATTATCAAAATTAATAAGAAACCCGATTTCTCAATTCAATGTTCAAGTTTAAATTTCATCTTCCATCACTCATATTTTTAAGTATTAGCTCATAATAGTTTGCTTTAAGGATTCATCCATATACCTATGACATAGGACTAAGAATACCATATAATTACACAAGTAGTATGAATTAGTGCCCTCAAAATAGGGAAATTACGCATAAACAGGTATGGAAAAGAGAGTTGTAAACAAAGGAGATTCAATGTTAATTTAGAGCACCACGAGGGTCCAGTGGAGCAGTGGAAGAATCAAAACGTCAACGCGATGCGATGACGAATAAAAGAATGTTCTCTTTCAATGATTTCGTATTGGCTTAAAAAAAAAAACTTACATTGAACGTTAAGAAATCATTTTACCTACCATTTACATCATATGAATCGGGACTTCCTAATTTGGGACCCCTCAAAGTCGATAACCAAAACTTTATTCTTGAACATCCAGAAGGACACATTAAGTATCTTGGTATTCATATTGACAAGCATATGCGTTGGGATCATTACTGTGAATACGTAGCGAAATAACTCCGCGGTCTTCTGCATATATTCAGAAACCTAAAAAAATAAATGCATGTTACTCAGTTGATGAAGGTCTGTTTTGCATTAGTTCAGTCTCACTTGTCGTATGGTAATGTTGGTTGGGGTGCAGCTCATGAAACTCATGTGGAGATACTCAACATTGTTCAAAGACTGCTACTCAAGATCATACTTGGAAAGACCCTGCTCTTCCCCACTGATGAACTTTATAAGATATCAAGAGTGCTGGATATAAGACAGTTATACTTCTAAAAAGTTATTGCTCTTATAAAAAAGAGAAAGATCTTACTCCAGCCAATACAACATACCCATTTGACAAGATATAAACTTACCAGTTGTTAGAAACATCGAGCCCTCAAAACAGCAAGACAAATGTGCTGGTCGTTTCTGGCACTCAGGATGTTTGCTTTCTTACCTTTGGAGCTTAGACTAGTAAACAGCTACAGATCATTCATGATGAAAACTAAAATATGGCTTCTTAATACTGATAGAAAACGAATACATGATTTAATAAATAGTGGCATATAGAAAAAATATACTTACCTGGTGATTCTGTGACTGGATCAAAGTAAGAGGTTTCAAGTGTTTGCTAGAAGCTATGCTTTTCCGGATTTGACAATTGTACCGAGTGCTGTAAACAGTTTTAAGACATTTACCATTTAAGTGCTTCCCCAAAAATTGACAATAGTTTCCCGAAATTGACTATTATTTTGAACCAATTATGATCCTTTGTCCTCAAGATTATATGATGCATGCTGCACCTCTGTTCTATTGTGGGTGAAATTGTTTGATTCCTTGGTTGTCTGGTCATCCTGCTTCGCTATATGTATGTTTAAAAATTCTTTGTTCATTTTTTGGGACGGCTAGTAAAATGTTTTAGGTTTCTAAGTATCAGAACTATTCATTAGTGGGCCTCTGTTCATCATCTTGTTTGTTTGCCATGTCATTTATTTATTTAGATAAAAATTTGTTTATTTTTTTTGTAAAAGAATTTTATTCTTTATATTCGTATTTTAGTTATGGGCAAATAAACTATTTTTATTATAATTCAAACAAATTGTAGAAATTACTATCTTTTACTCCCAATAAAAATATATATTACACATTTTCTTGTGACTCGAGTTTCCGGAAATGAACTATCCCATCATCAGACAAACTCAAGTCACAAGAAAATGTGTAATATATATTTTTATTGGTAGTAAAACATAGCAATTTCTTCAATTTGTTTTAATTATGGTCAACTACCAAATAGTAACGGATGAAACAATTCGGTATTATTATTATTATAATGGCAGTGGGGGGAAGCTTCAATCGAAACGAGGCTTTACACTGCTTTCAGCAATCAGTATCGTTCGCATTTCAATTAGTTAGACCATATTGTTTGAAAATAAATACGACAATCTTATTCCATTGTATGCGAGGAATTTATTTGTCACGATTAATGACACCAATAATTTCCTCTGTGAAAATGAGTACTAAGGTCCTTTTTCGCCGTAACTGTCTTGAAAATAAAATAAATTCTACGAAAACAAAAACAAATTCTAAAAAATGCGAAATCCACGGTCGACAAATTCAAATTGAAAGTTTAAATAATCCATATTGTTGAGCCAAACATTGGCCAAATCTATTATAAAGAGATAATCCCTTATCTCTGAGCAGATTCGGCATAGTTGCTATTTAAGTCAAGAAATGAACTATTCTATTTGTTTTTATTTGTTTTCATGTATCATTATCAGAAATATTTCGTCGGATTCAGAAATTGTAACACCAGAAGAAGAATAGAACCATTTTTTTATCCACACATTATGTGGGACTCAAATTGCTTAATGCTCTTCCTGAAAACTTCAGAACAATAGATAATATCAAAAATTTCAAGAAGAACTTAAATAAATTAATTTTAAAATTTGAACCCTATTCACTGGAAGAATTTTCAGGATTTTGTAATACAGAATTAAAATTGTACCTGATAATTGTTGACGAATTCAACCTTATTGTTACATCTGTAACAATGACTTTTGAATTAAATATTTTTATTATTTTCATCTACTTTTTCCATCATAGTTTCGGCAAAATTCCATTCATTTGATATGGTCTTCTGGAAAAATTTTCTTGGTTTGTTTGAACCTTATGGTTACCGATAACATCGGTAACCATTACTTTTCAAAATATTCTGAACACCTCAATCACTCACATCGACTTGTTCAGTAATTTGTTCACTCGAACAAGGTGCACTGGTTTCAACAGAAGCACACACATCTACTTCTTTTCCAGACGATTTTCACTAATGCTTTTTGGTGGTTTATCAATGTTGGAATGCCTCTATATTCGTAAATACCCACATTCCTGGAATGTTTTCATTATTTCAGAAATAGCCAAACTTAAAGGAATCTTCAAACGCAGCAATACATGAATTTATTGTGTCTTACATTGATTGACCACCAAAGTACCATTTTCCACTGCTCCACTGGACCCTCATGGTCCTCTAGATTAACACTGAATTTCCTATGTTTCCGACAGTCCTTTCCATACCAGTATATGAAAAACATATATGTCATTAATTTACACAGCAGAAAAAACTGCAGAATTCGATATGCACTTGCAGATATACAAGAACTATTCACAAGAAAAATCGAAAAAAGATATCGCACTGTTCAGATAAGTTCAGAATACAAAATTATTTTATTATTTACATATTCCAATACTCAACGAATAATTTGAATTACATGGTGTTGTCTTCTCATAGATCTTTAGAAATTTAAATACCCTGTAGCTGGGTTATAATGAGTTTGAGAACCTATATATATTGAAAATTTTTGTCTCAAAATTGAACATTCTATCGGCTAAAACTGAAGCTTTCTATATATATATTGGCCGAACGAAAGTTAATTTGGAACAAAAATAAAGGACCACGAACAAATTTACATTGATAACAAATAGAATTCAACGCTTAAAATGCATCTATTAATCACGGGAAATTATCTAAATTGCAGTCGCGCAAACATGTTAAAAATAAAATTCATAGAATTACATTACTAGAAACTTTGAATATCAACAGATATATCAAAAACCATATTTTTCAAATAATGGAACCGAGTTAATTTCATCTGGATAATTTTCTTCAGTAGGTCCCATATTATCTCGAATTTATTGAAATATGTCTTACTTCTTCATTTTTCTCACACTGAGTTCGGTATTCAAGAACATCTTTTTTCAACATGTGACTGGAAGATATTCGTCTGATGAAAAACAAAGGATGTCAACTTACGGAGCGAACTTGTTTTTTTCTTCAGGGGTTTTCTGTGTGTAGCACTCAAATTTTTTTTTATTCATGATGAGTAATGAGAAGTCTATTCCGTAAAATTTCTTCGAGTAATCTGAGTTTCCTAAGTTACCTGGGTTTTCCAACATCCATTGCTGTTATTTCTAAGAAATTTTCACTTTTATATTATATTATTATTATATTCTTTGTCGCATTGAATCACTTAATTTCACATATTCAACGAGAAACTCCAAGAAATAATTCTGTGTTTCAAGATTTCAATATCCAGCTTAATTAATCAATCAATTTTGACGCTCACTCAGTGTTGGAAAGATTTCACTCTTTAGTAATTTTAATTAATAGTTTATATTTCTTTGAATTCTTTTATTTCCTTTAGGTACTGTGTAATAAGTGTCAATTCTATATGTCTATTAAACTGATATTGTGTTTTTCTAAGATTTGGAATAAATTTTTTTTTTAATTAAAATTTGTAGGACGTTGATAGAATAAATCTGTACGATATTTAAAAATTTCTTGATAATCAATATATCAAGAAATAAACTTTTTTTATTATATTTTGTAATCAGCACATTAGATATATACAATACATTTCTGAAGTGGTCTGGAGAACGAAAAAGCTATCAAATGTTGGAATTCTCGTTCAATTATTTTTATTTGATCCTTTATTTTGAGAATTTTAAATAACTTTGGAATAGTGGATTTCTTGTATTTGTATGTTAATATATATACTTATATAGTTTTTGTTAATGCATTTGTATTAATATGTTTCATGTCGGGATGTAAAAAAGTTTTTTCCGAGACATTGAAAAATATTTTATAGTGATTATATATAAGGATATCATTTTGACAGTTTTTCTATATAATTTCAATATATTTTTAAGAAGTTACTTCTATCAAGTATCGACTGACATTCAAATTAATTATTAGATATATTAGATTCCCGCTCACTATTCTTCACACCGCTCGAAGAAAATTAACTATTTATGTTTAATTTAAAAGAATCTGATCCTTATTTGAAATCTCATTACGTAAGAAAAATCCTGTAGGTCCCTTATAATCATCGCTCATTTGTAATCGGAATAAACCCTAAAACATCTTAACACTGCATAATGTTGGTACAAGTACTGTTACTACATTCAGATAATAGAAATCATTTCAGAGGACCTTCTCAAAATGTGAAGATTAAGGGTTTTCTGTGTAACCAGATTCTTCCAGGCTAGGAGCACTGCGAGCAGATTTTTCCCAGTTCCCTTAACACATATCGCACGCATGAGTCAGGAATATTTGGAGCACGTTTACCGTTAACGGCGTCATAAATCCGGATACTAAATCTTCGCATTTTATACCGTTTTATTCCTATCTGTTTGCTCATTAAAATATTTCATTGTGATTCAGGGCCAGCCTAGGCACGTTCCTCATGATTTTCTCTTGGTTTGAAACCTCCGAATCTTCGAGTTACGTTATTTATTCGTCAGATGTGGATTTTCTGGAAATACTTCTGTGATTTTTCCACTTTCGTATGAAAACTCTATCGGATTTCTTTCTGTTTCAGTTAGAAAGCATACCTCGAAGTAAGTGTAGAACGCAGTATTGTTATTTTCCTATGAACGTGAATATTTTTTAGGATTAATAAATGTTTTCTCTATTTCATTCGAGTTCTTTTCAGATTATATCTTTCTGGTATTAATAGGACGCTAATATATAAATGGGGAATTTGCCTTCTATTTTGGACTATTTCTTAGTAAATGAAATGAAAACAATAATTGTTCAATTTACACTTTTATTGAGTAACTGACGATGCGTTTCGTTACTTCTTCAGATCATACAGACTACTGTAGCATTATAATTATAATTTCGAAACCGTAGCCATAAACCTGTTGTAATAAGAAGAAACTATCAATCAAAAAAGATTCTGAACTAATGGACAATATGACAGTACTGCGAAGCGAGTGTGCCCACATCAAAAAGGCTGAAGAGGTTGAGGTGTATGCTGAAGCGTCATTCTTGACATTATCAACAACTTCACGAGAGCAATGATGTCTCCTTACCTGAACTATCCGAAATGGTATTCCTTACAACCCTTCGAAGCGACCATAAGCGTTCGTTGCTTCAAATATTTATGACAATAGCGCATAAAATGATAGAACTGTAGATGATGTTCCATTTTAGGAAAAGGTGGGAAAAGTTTGCGAACAATTCATAAAGTTAAGGCTTTATTGTTGAGATCGTATTTCATACAGCCCCCTGCAATGATTGAATCGTGAGATTATAAAAATATACGTTAGACAGAGGAAATGCAAACTCATCGATGAAACGAAGACCTCTAGATCACCAGACTTCTGTTATTCAATTTCATTTTACAGGGTGTATATGAAGAGATACGAAAAAATTTAGGAAATGATTCCTTTAAAAAAAAGGTGGGTCATTTTTATAAACTTATATATATTTTTTGAGCCCCCTTGCTTAGTTACGCCCCCCTAAAGATGGCGGTCGAAAAAGAGTTTTTAATTTTTTTCTCAAAAACCAGAACACTGAAAAGAATAAAATTAAGCAAACATTTTATGCGGGCGAGAGGGCACTCAAAACAATTTTTAGTGGTGTTCCTCTATGATTGCAAGGGATGAAAAAAGCCACCCTCAAACCTTCTTTCGCAAGAAACTTTTTTCCATATTCCTATTTCACAATGAAAAAATTTTATTTTGGATCTATTCTTAACAATTAGGGTCTCTTGTAATTTCTTGCTAAAATTCAAGATTTTTAAGAAAAAAAAACTCATCAACATGATAGCGTGAGTCTAAGAGGCTGGAATTATTTTCGAACTAGAATTTATCTAGTAAGCGGATGGCATTTTGATATAACAACTGACTAGTTTTGATTAACTTTGATTCAGTTACAGTTATTGTCAGTTTTTTGGTTTTTAAGAAAAAAATTAAAAACTGTTTTTCGGGCGCCATCTTTAGGACGGTAACTAAGCAGGGGGGGCTCAAAATATAAAGTTTATATGAAAGACCCACCCTATTTTTTGACTAGGAATCACCCGCTAAATTTTTTCGCAACTATTCGTATACACCCTGTATTCATTGAAACTATGAAGAAGAACCATATGAGAAGAACTATCTAAACATCTTTATGCCTAGAGTTGTATTGAAACTCACGATTCGTTACTTACCTTATCCAATACAATCTTAATATTTGAAGAAACAGTTTCCTAAATATTCTAGAAAGAAACAAAAAAAAGCCGAGAAGTCAGAAATTTCAGAAAATTGCAGTATATCTTTGGAGCGTAAAAATCGAATCAAAGAAAATTATTACGACAAAACACAATATCAACTATCAACTAAAAATCAGCAGCTGCAAAGGAAACAAAACTTAGCTGCAAAGGAAACAAAACTCAGCTGCTCAAAACGAAGGAAAGAGGTATTGGCTAAAAAGCTCTGATTCTTTCTTAATTTCATTTAATGAATTTCTTCATTCCTATATTTTCTAAAAAATATAGGAATGAACAAATCTAATAAAAATTATTTAGGTCTAGAGACAGAAGACTACGATATTTTTGACATAAAAGAAGGACTTGTGTCCAGGGGATAGTTACAACAAAGGACATTAATTCCTGGGGCTAATGAGAGAAAACACAGTTTTCTGCAGAATTCTACTTTATCGATCAACATACCTTGTAAACTTCCAATGCCCTTCTTTTAAGATACTGAACTGTTTCAACCATTACTATTTGGTAGTTGATCATAATTAAAACAAGTTGTAGAAATTACTATGTGTAAAATATCAGTTTTTTTGGTAATAAACCGTAGTAATTTCTACAACTTGTTTTAATTACCTTCCTCTTGAAATATTCTTTGGCCTTAAATTAAACTTCAGTTGCTACTATAACCTATAAACCTATAAACTATAAATATTGGAGTCAAATCTCTTTCTTTGCAGCATTTTCATGCGACATACGAACAAGTATAAGTTATATGAGGCCAGATCTGGTGAATATGAGAAGTAAAAAAGAAATAGAATCGTAAATTATTCGATTTTACCATAGTTCTCATCAACTTGTGAACCGTTGTGCTATTTTATTGAAACAGAGATTTTTTCATCAACATGTACACTACCTTCTTTTCTGTAAATATTTGAAGAACTCAATATCAAATATGTAGTTAGTACCATACTCACCTGACAAAGTCATGTTGTCATGACGAAACAATTGTTGTGAAATTAAATAAATTAGCGGAAATTAAGTTGTTTTACTTTAATCATCAATTTTCATCAGATATACATTCTGTCAAGAAACTACCGGGAATTATCGATTTAAATCTGGCGGGGCAATGAGGCAGGTAAAATTTTTTTTTCTAGGTTGGTACCACTGTCCTTAATTACTATGCCAAGCTTGAGCGGGATCTGTCAACTAGTGTGTTTGCAACAGCTGATTAAGTCAGTCGATGTCAGAGTGCGTGCCGATTTTTACTATGGGTGATTACGTTGAGCAAAGAATTTGTTTAAAGTTTTGTGTTGCAAATGAATTTTCGTGTGCCAATGCATTGAAAATGTTGCAAAAGGCCTTTGGTGATAATGCTCTATCGAAAACTCGTGCATATCAGTGGTACAGAGCCTTCAAGGACGGTCGTGAAGTGGTCGCCCATGATGAGACCTGGGTCTACGAGTACGATATGCAAACAATCCAGCAATCATCGGAATGAGTGGCAAAAAATGAGCCGAAACCGAAAAAACCACGCCAAAGCCGCTCGAAAATGAAGGTGATGCTCATTGTTTTCTTCGATATCCGTGGCGTGGTGCACTACGAATTCATTCCAGAGGGTCAGACGGTAAACAAGGAGTATTACTTAGGCGTTATGAAACGTTTGCGTGAGCGTATCCGTAAGAAGCGGCCAAATTTGTGGGCGAACAACTCATGGATTTTGCATGATGATAACGCGCCTTCTCACCGAGCTACGATTGTGACTGACTTTCTCGCCAAAAACTCAACAAACGTGCTTCAGCAACCACCGTATTCGCCAGATTTGGCTCCCTGCGACTTTTTCCTCTTCCCAAAACTAAAATTGCCCCTTCGTGGCACCCGTTTTGAGTCGATTGAAGCCATAAAACAAAATTCGGCGCGAGAGCTAAAGT
Organism: Megalocaria dilatata; assembly: GCA_034642435.1. Lineage (NCBI taxonomy): Eukaryota > Metazoa > Arthropoda > Insecta > Coleoptera > Coccinellidae > Megalocaria > Megalocaria dilatata. The sequence goes on along the minus strand of CM067856.1, from coordinate 72,815,547 downwards.
CCATCCCGGAAAGCGCCTATAAAAAATGTTTGGATAATTGGAAGTGCCGTTGGCATAGATGTATTGGAGCAAATGGAGCCTATTTTGAAGGCGACCCAATAAATTTTGACGATTAAATGTAAAAATGTTGTTTTAATTGAAAATTCCCGGTACTTTCTTGACAGAGTAGTAAATACATTAGTAGAATTATCTTCTTGAAAAGATTGACAAATTTCTATCTTTCGTTACTTTTGTAAAGGTGTCATTATAGAGATTTTTTTTTGGTTTCCTTGATATGTAGACTTGTCTTTTCAGTAACATATCCACGGTTTCTGGACATTCTTTTATATTTCGCTGATTTCTAAATCAATTAGTCAATTTGCGAAACCTCAGGCGCAGATTGGCATATTGGCATAAATTGTTTCCTTTAATCTTACGCGTTCTTCCTTAAACTTGTCCATGTCTCATATCCGTGCCATTTTTATTCTCTTTATTGTCTCATATACAGCACTTTTTCCCAGTTCAGTCAATTGAACTAATTTATTAACGTTTTGAAAACCTTCTTTATACAAATATTCAACCTGTTTTGTTTTTTCTAGTTGCGACATTATTCCATAAATTGTAATCTGTTGACGATCAACAATATTTGGTAAATAGTGTTGCCATGCAATTTTTTTAGCTAACTATCTGCATAACCTATTTTATATATTACTTTTGTCGTTGAATGTTACAGAAAAAAAGTATATTAAAATCATGAAGAATAATAAATTCCGGATACTTCCTAGATGTACTATATAAACGTAATACATAAATACTTTTTGTTGGGTGCAAAATAATGACTGCTCCAGGTATACATTTTTATTCAAATTCATGCTAACATATGTATCTTTAAGTCTCGGGACTAACCAGTAAAAATACAATTTTTTATTCAAAATTCCACTTTATTAATTATTATAATCATCTTTTATAGCGATACTATAATTTCAAAGATTTTCATATTTTTCGATGAATTTCTTCATAAAAAGATTTGTCTTTGGCCTCAAAATGGCCTCAAAGTTATCAGTTGCGGCTATTACCTCCTCATTGAAGCCAATTCTCTTTTTATGGCTCATCTGTTTGACAAGAAGTAGAAGTCAAATGGGACCATTCATGCAAAATTTTGAACGCAGTAACTTTTGGAATCTTTAGGATGGCAACTTCACTTCCTACACACAATTTTCGGACATAACACTTTTCAAAATGTGCTTGATCTTTTTGGATATAGCTTCATTTGGTGTTGAACTGAGCCTCGCGTCTTTAGTGGTTGTTCGACAGCATTTAAAATCTACATACAATCAGCAATTGGTTGTATTTGATGGGTACTTTCCTAGGTAATACTTTTCAAGCCATTGCTCAGCTTGAATGCTACTTATTTCGATGGGAAAAGGAGTGTTTGATTAACACATGAACCTCGTTTTCATACAACGTTCAACCAGAAACGAATGTAGTGTCATTTAAACTTTACTGTCTTGACATTAAATGAAATATATATAGAGATAATTTTTACAGTTATCTTTTAAAGGTTGATAGTAACGAATAACATAAGAGTATTGGCGCCGCCAACTTGATGACCCATCTAGTATACTACTCTGTCAAGAAAGTACCGGGAATTTTTAATTAAAACAACATTTTTACATTTAATCGTCAAAATTTATTGGGTCGCCTTCAAAATAGGCTCCATTTGCTCCAATACATCTATGCCAACGGCACTTCCAATTATCGAAACATTTTTTATAGGCGCTTTCCGGGATAGACTTTAGCTCTCGCGCCGAATTTTGTTTTATGGCTTCAATCGACTCAAAACGGGTGCCACGAAGGGGCAATTTTAGTTTTGGGAAGAGGAAAAAGTCGCAGGAAGCCAAATCCGGCGAATACGGTGGTTGCTGAAGCACGTTTGTTCAGTTTTTGGCGAGAAAGTCAGTCACAATCGTAGCTCAGTGAGAAGGCGCGTTATCGTCATGAAAAATCCATGAGTTGTTCGCCCACAAATTTGGCCGCTTTTTACGGATACGCTCACGCAAACGTTTCATAACGCCTAGGTAATACTCCTTGTTTACCGTCTAACCCTCTGGAACGAATTCGTAGTGCACCACGCCACGGATATCGAAGAAAACAATGAGCATCACCTTCATTTTCGAGCGGCTTTGGCGTGGTTTTTTCGGTTTCGGCTCATTTTTTGCCACCCATTCCGATGATTGCTGGCTTGTTTACATATCGTACTCGTGGACCCAGATCTCATCACCAGTTATAATGCGTTCCATGAATATAGAATCGGAATTACAACGATCCAGCATGTCTGAAGCAACCTGTTCGCGATGACGTTTTTGAAGAAAATTCAGGTCTTTCGGTACGAGTCGTGCGGCCACCTTTCTCATGCCCAAAATATCAATCAAAATCGTACGTGCGGACTCATGCGATATCTTAAGATCATGTGCTATCTCTCTCAAGCTGGTACGACGGTTTTCCAGCACCCTTTCCTTAATTTTATCGACGTTATCTTCGATCGAAGCCGTCGATGGGCGACCACTTCACGACCGTCCTTGAAGGCTCTGTACCACTGATATGCACGAGTTTTCGATAGAGCATTATCACCAAAGGCCTTTTGCAACATTTTCAATGCATCGGCACACGAAAATTCATTTGCAACACAAAACTTTAAACAAATTCTTTGCTCAACGTAATCACCCATAGTAAAAATCGGCACGCACTCTGACATCGACTGACTTAATCAGCTGTTGCAAACACACTAGTTGACAGATCCCGTTCAAGCTTGGCATAGTAATTAAGGACAGTGGTACCAACCTAAGAAAAAAATTTTTACCTGCCTCATTGCCCCGCCAGATTTAAATCGATAATTCCCGGTACTTTCTTGACAGAATGTATATCGGATGTTTTTTTCAGAGTGATAAATTGAAATAAAACACATTTAAATTAAGATTGAAGCCAAATTTTTTTTTATTTTAAAGATATTTTATGACATTTATGTTTTAAAAATCATTTCCGGTATATGTCCACCACAACTAGCTCTGAGGAACCGCATTCAACCCGAACAATTTTGGACCACTCTTTCGAGTAATTCAGGCCTCATTTCATCAATAACACGAAATATGTTGGCTTCCAAAGCGTCTATTATTTCTGGTTTATCACCATAAACCAATGACTTGACATGACTACAAAGAAAATAATCCAGTGGACTTGTGTCGCATGATCTTGAATTCATTTCCAATTAATTGAACAATTTCTCGAAGTAATGTTATCGCCAAATATTTCTTTCAATAAATCAATTCTTAGGGTAGCAGCATGAGGTGTAGCACCATCTTGTTGGAACCAAAACACTTCTGGGTCACTACCATTCATATTTTGAAACAAATAATCATTGATAATCGATCTGTTACGAGCACCATTTACTGTAACATTAGCTCCAGCATCGTTTTTGAAGAAATATGGACCGATGATGCCTCCAGCGTGTGAAGCATACCATACAGTGCATTTTTCAGGATTCGATGGAACCTGTAGAACTTCTTCAGGATTGTTTTCGCTCTACATACGGCAATTTTGCTTGTCCACATAGCCGTTCAACCAGAAATAAGTTTCATCACTAGACACAATTTTACGATAAAAAAGTGGATCAACTTCAAGCTGTTCTAGGGCCCAATCAGCAAATAAACGTGGCTTATTATGGTCAAGTGGCTTTAGTTCTTGAAACAGTTTGATCTTGTGTGGGTGTAGATCAAGATCTTCACGCAAAGTCTTCCATGTGATGGATGCACAGATTCCAACTTCTCGTGAACGTCGACGAATAAACGAATAGACGAATCTGGATTATCATTAACACTATGACTTACAGCAGCGATATTTTCTTCTGTAAGTACAGTTCTTTGTCTTGTTGTTGTTGCATCGAATACAGAAAATGTTGTCCGAAATCTATCGATAGTTCGACGAATAAGCTGCTCTCTTGGACGATTAGGTAAACCATAAATTTCACGAAATACTTTATAAGTTTGGCGAATAGAACACTGATTTTGAAAATAAATTTCAACAATTTGTAAATGTTGCTGTGGCGTGAGTCTTTCCATGATAATTTGTCAATGCTTACTGAACAGAAATGTCAAAACAACATGGCTTCTACCTTCTGTCAAATCATAATGTTATTTCTCTCGAAAGAAGAAGAAACACTCGATATTGGAGCAAATTTTTGAGAACTGAAAAAATTTCACAAATATCATACTAGGCATGCTGAAACCTTTTCTGTGCCATACATATACGTCGACAAAATTTAAAACATACTAATTCTTTCAGGATATTATCGTGTTCAATATTCTGCCAGCTTCTATACAAAAATTGAATATGTCGAGTTTTCACGGTGCTTAAAAGCGAAAAAAACCTACTTCTCAGAGATATCTCCTGTAATATCCAATATTATCTTATGACTTTTACCACTGGTGTTGCGAAAGATACATAATTCCTCATCAGTTCCAAGACATGTCTTGCCTATTATATTCAAAGAATTTTTCTAAAGAAATATCAGGCGACATTATATCGCATACCTTCAAAGTGAGAATGATAGCAAGAAAGAAAATATGAGTTCTTTCTATAAAATAGCCTACGTACTATATTTGTTCATTTGGAAAATTTTTCTTCTCACAATATAATCCAATTTGAATTTATACTTATGTATTCAATAAAATTCCTGATTATTCAGATCGTTACGGTAAAATTATTTGATTTATATAATCAAAATGTGTGGTTTTGGACCAATAAAAAGCAAAATTTGATTATCGATTGACCATTACCACATATTAAGCCATCAAAGTATTGGTGTTAGTTGTTATTATGAAATCAAAACGAATAAATTGGGAATCATTTCAGCGAGTTGTGAATTGTCAAATCGTCAGTTTCAGTTATGAGAGATTTGGGTATTTAATGCAATATAGAACTGAATGGAGTTATATCTGTCATTGTACCAATCGAATCTATAATAAATTCAGATTTTGCAAATAGATATTGTTTTCCGATTACCCATTTTTTTTATTTTCAGCTTTGCCTTCAAAAATTATTTTTCTGTGCAATGAATCTCTCTTCTATGTAACGGGCGTCTCTTTCAATTTATATTTTTCAATTAATAAATCTCATGAATAGAATATCACCGTAAATATACTAACGTCCAGAATGTGTATCGAAAATATCTTCGCAAAAGGTTTGATGAGCTATATACTTATTATATTGAAAACGTATATTTTCAATAATTATTAGTCAATTTTTTTCTCCTCATACTTCACCGTTACTACGCAATCAGGAACGGAAATCATATTCACAAAAATCAAAACAAAATAGAGAAAATATTGAAATTTTGGTCTGGTTCTAATTTATGGAAGAAATAATGTGGAATAACCGCAGTAGCTAATGATTTCGTAAACAAAATTCACAATATAATTCAAATGGCAAAAACTACTGACGTAAAGTCAGGAAATATCTTTAGCGCGCTTGTACAATTTTATCTGAACATTTCTGATCGTTGAATAACTTTTAAAAGCAGATACATAATGGGTAGGCAATCTTAGGTTCGCATTTTGAAGAAGTGGTTTATTTCGAGTCCTACAACACTTTTGTCATTCGTTTTTTGACTGAACGTCTTTTTAATATTTGATATTAACGAAATGATTCGCTTCATGCTTGAACAAAAATGAAAAATATTAAAAAGTTATATCCAAAGTGGTGAATCTTCTATCAAAACTTACGTGGAGAATTCAATGGATAAGAATTCAATGGATAAGAAACACCCTCACGAAAATTTGTGGAGCAATTTGTTCGTGAAAACTGGACCGTTATTCCATCAAGCAACCCGTTCACGTTCTCGTCCAGTCAGCACACCTGAGAACATTGCTTTTTTTCTGCTTATTTATTTAGTTATAATGTGAGTGTGGTTTTCGCCGAACTCGATCCTGTTTGGATTGCGATAGATTCAGAGTGAGAATGCTGTATCTGGTGAAGACGGTGAGAGATAGAGTCTATTCAGGGTGAAACGGACGTTACCTTATAGGGTTGGGAGGTTTTGGACCACATAGTTTAACTCCAATAGAAATAATATTATAATAACATTTATTTACACTGATTCTAATTCATTACAATTTCTAAATTTTGCAGAAAACAAATATATACGAGTAGTTCCCACAGAAGGATGAAACTCGTACGCGAAACAGACAATATTCACTTATACTATTATAAATAACACCGAACAGCAATACACTGAATCGCAGTAATCTGTATCGATTAAAATTCATAAATTTTCATGACCAAATAAAATGAGCAATAAATTATACATTTTAAAATTACAATACATGTTTGGGATAGGTCTTCAGCATGAGAAACCAAAAAAATCGCATAATAAATAGATGTTACCAATGACTTCAGTACCAGATTAAGATTGAAACAAATTTATTCAACTTTATGGTACCATCGAGCCAAATCTACTCAGAGGTATGAGTCTATCTCTGTATAAAAGATTTGGCTCAACAAGGTGGATTATTTGAGTCCTTAATACATTGAATTTGTGAGCCCCTTATCCGAAATCAGTGGTGTTCTTATCATTGTTCTAATTTATTGTATGTCTGTGAAATTTTTTTTATTCTATCGGAATATATTTTATGTTCGAGGAATTTATTTTATTCCTAAAGCATTTATGGCAAAAAAAAGGAAACGATTATTTTCAGGAGAAAAAGTTATTGTTGTGTGCTGTGGGACTGCAATCATGGCTCCTCTTGTAAATGTATGGTAAGTTTCAAATATTTTGCTTCATTAATCTATGTGATAGAGAAATTTACGTCGCCATCGCTTATGATAAGGGAACCCAATCTATTAAAATTGCTTGAATACGAAGTATAAGTTAGAAAGCAAATTTTGTTTTCATCAATCTTCAGCCATCTACTCTCAAAATATTGAATCATAGTTATGAATTTTTAGTCAACTTAAAAACCAAAAACTCAAGATAAGCACTGATGTGAAGTTAGGAACTTTTGCGCGCTTTTTCATATAACCCACGATTCTCAGGAAATTTTGCATTAGCTTTCTTGTCTTTATTTAATATTTGCTAAACTTGTACTCAGATACTGAATTGTTTCAGCCGTTACTATTTGGTGGTTGATCATAATTGAAACAAATTGTAGAAATTACTATTTTTTACTACCAAAAAATATATATTACACGTTTTCTTGTGACTCGAGTTTCGGGAAATGAACTATACCATCATAAGACAACTGAAGACCTAACAGTGGTACAGTGGTATTTAAACAAAAGTGATAAATATTTTGAATATTTCAACAGATTCTAGGTAACACCTAATAGTGGTACAGAGGTTTACAATTGGAACGTGATAAAAAAACCCGGTTAAAAAAGAGGAGCCTTCTAACAGATATCGGAATGTCGGCAATCGACAAAGAAGGTTGTTAAACAGATGGTACCCATTTAAATATCTCAAATAATTTTTGAGGTTACATAGCTCCGTACAGTCATTCATTATTTTAGCGTTATTTTGTTGTTTATCTCAAATATTTTGATTTACAAAGCTCCATACAGTCATTCATTATTTTTTACATTATTTTTATTGTGAACGAATTTGAAAATTTCAATAATCAGGTTTTTTTTCTTTTGAATCTACATGTAGAATTTTCTTAAGATTTTCTTTTGTCGAAAGGAATTACTGTTTTCCAAAGAATGAGTGGCAAAAGTTGAATTTTTGTTTACTTTTCATTAAATTCATTTTATGTTCGTTGAAAAAGGTTTTAAACAGATGTTACTTTTCAAATATCTCAAATATTTTCGATTTACATAGCTCCGTAACGTCATTCATTATTTTTACATTATTGTTATTGTGAACAATAATGTAGTTCCGAGCATATACAAGTAAAACTTTATCTGATTATAACTCGAGACTAATTGGGCGACTTTTTCTATATTTAAACTTGAATGATATATTTAGGCTCCAAACCTCCCCTTAAAGTTTCAAATTTTTAGGCCTCTTCGGCCGAACGTTAGCTTCTCACTTCCAATCGGCCACATTATTTTCATAAAAATTTTGCAATTATCTTCGTGTCGTTGTTTGATATCTAAATGCTAAATTCAAACTCGATAACAGGCCTGCTGCTATAGTTCCGCTAGAGCTCTACGCAACTCTGATCGCAAAATATAGTATACTAGCTGACCCGGCGAACTTCGTACCGCCTTAGCGTAGCTTTGATGCACTACTTTATTTTGTATAGCTGAGCTATCTTATGTATGAGCACCTATTCAATTTGAACTGGAATCTATAATATCCTCCCTATAAAAGGGAATCCTTATTTCCCTGGTCTCGCCATAACTGAGGACTTTACTAATTTTTATTAAATAAAAAACAACATATATATTTTCATAATAGTGTTTATTCCATAGGGCTCAATTTTACTCATATTTTTACAAATCGCTATTGAACAACTTTGCATTTTGAAGTAAACACTGAGCTCAACACCACGCGCGCTCTAGAAAGCAACTAATAATAGCCTCTATACCCTTCACTGCTTCTCTCTATTCTAATGCTTTTGATAAACTATATTTTTAGTTTTATGTTCTGGCGCGTAAATAAATAATGTTGATGGTTTTCCGACACGGGAACAGACGACATATAATTGGCCATGTGAAAAACATGGATTTTCTAAGTTGATGCCACATACACTTAGCGACTGCCCTTGCGATTTATTTATTGACATTGCAAATGCAAGCCGCACTGGAAACTGTAAACGTTTAATATTTATATTAAAAATAACACTCGGTTTATATTTCACAGTTTATTCAGAAATCTGACACGTGTTTCGGTATTTCAACCATCTTCAGAGGAGTACAAAAAGTAACTCCTCTGAAGATGGTTGAAATACCGAAACACGTGTCAGATTTCTGAATAAACTGTGAAATATAAACCGAGTGTTATTTTTAATATAAATATTATAATGTTTCACCTAGAACCAACCGCAAACTCAATTCTTCTTGTAAACGTTTAAAGCTGAATGGCATGTCGCTCGGTATCAAAGGGATGCGTGGGATTAACACATCTTCGCCTTTGTACTTCCCTTTCAAAATTTTGGATTCGATGACGTTGTTCAATAATTTCTTCACCGCAAGCCGGGTGCCATTACACAGACCTGGCTGGTTTATACTAATAGTTTATTTGCCCATAATTAATAAACAATATAAAGAATAAAATTCTTTTACAAAAAAAAATAAACAGATTTTTATATAAATAAATAGATGACATGGCAAACAAACAAGATGATGAACAGAGGCTCACTAATTTATAGTTCGCCTGTTAGTTCTAATACTAGGAAACCTAAAACATTTTACTAGCCGTCCCAAAAAATGAAAAAGAAAAAAAAAATTTTAACAAAGAATTTATACACATATATAGCGAAGCAGGATGATCAGACAACCAATCATCAATCAAGCAATTTCACCCACAATAGAAGCGAGGTGCAGCATGCATCATCTAATCTTGAGGACATAATTTATCATATAGTATCATAATTTGTTCAAAATAATAGTCAATTTCGGGAATCTATTGTCAATTTTTGGGGAAGCACTAAAATGATCAATGTCTTAAAACTGTTTAAAACACTCGGCACAATTGTCAAATCCGGTAAAACATAGCTTCTAACAAACACTTGAAACCTCTTACTTTGGTCCAGTCACAGAATCATCAGGTAAGTTAATTTCTATATGCCACAGTTTATTAAATCATGTATTCGTTTTCTACCAGTATTAAGAAGCCATATTTTAGTTTTCATCATGAATGATCTGTAGCTGTTCACTAGTCTAAGCTCCAAAGGTGAGAAAGCAAACATCCGGGGTGCCAGAAACGACCAGCATCTTTGTCCTGCTGTTTTGAGGGCTCGATGTGTCTGAAAACTGGTAACTTTATATCTTGTCAAATGAGTATGTTGTATTGGCCGAAGTAAGATCTTTTTCTTTTTTATAAGAGCAATAATTTTTGAGAAGTATAACTGTCTTACATCCAGCACTCTTGATATCTTATAAAGTTCATCAGTGGGAAAGAGAAGGCTCTTTCCATGTATGATTTTCAGTAGCAGTCTTTGAACAATGTTGAGTATCTCCACATGAGTTCCATGAGCTGCACCCCAACCAACGTTACCATATGACAAGTGAGACTGAACTAATGCAAAATACACCTTCATCAACTGAGTAACATTCATTTCTTTTTTTAGGTTTCTGAATATATGAAGAAGACCGCGGAGTTTTTTCGTTACGTATTCACAGTGATGATCCCAACGCATATGCCTGTCAATATGAATACCAAGATACTTAATGTGTCCTTCTGGATGTTCAAGAATAAAGTTTTGGTTATCGACCTTGAGGGGTCCCAAATTAGGAAGTCCCGATTCATAAGATGTAAATGGTAGGTAAAATGACTTCTTTATGTTAATGTGAGTTTATTCTTTCTAAGCCAATCCGAAAGTTTCTTCAAGTCTTTTTCAGCACTAACTTTGAGGTTTTCCCATATCCTGTCCTCGCAGATCACAGCTATATCATCAGCAAAACTTATGATCCTCCCAGACACCTTCATGTACAACATATCATTCATGTAGATAATGAACAAGAGTGGACCTAATATCGTACCTTGGGGGACTCCATAGGTTACAGCTTCCTCTCTACTACTCATTTCCTGAATTTGTACTATCTGCTTTCTATCTGTTAAGTAGCTTCTGAATAATTCTAAGGCAATTCCTCTTATACCATATTTATGCAATTTATTTAATAATATTTCGTGGTTTACGGTATCGAATGCCTTAGATAAGTCTAGGAAAACGCAAAGAAGAGGCACTTTTTTGTCTAGTCCATCATTAATCAGTTTCGTTAAATCTCTTATAACTTCCTCAGTCGACATCCCCTCTCGAAAACCGTATTGCCCTTCCGACATTATTTTATTCTTTGTTAAGAAACGCAGCACTCTATTTCTCATCATTTTCTCCAAGATTTTGGCCACATTCGAAACTAAAGTAATGGGTCTATAATTGGATAGCTCTAACTTATCACCATTTTTGTATATGGGCTTAATAACACCTGTTTTAAGAGTGTTAGGAAAGCGTCCGTGAATGAAACATTCATTCATGATGTGAGCTAAGGGCGCAGATATGTTTGTTTTTATATTATTGAGTGTATCTGATCGTATTCCGTCTATACCAGGTGCCTTTTTAATCTTCAAATCACCTATCATGCTTTCAATCTCCTTAGCATCAGTAGGTATAAGGAACATACTGTCTCTCACGAAATTAACACCTTCATCTACAAAATCTTCAGGCTCAGTTATCTGTTCTGCATATTTCCCTCCCATTCGAGAGAAAAATCTATTAAATTCATCAGCGATCTCAGACCTGTCGAGCAGAATGTTACCTTGTTCACTTTTTATCTTTTTTATATCCTTTTCATGTGAATTCTTAGTGTAGATCTTCTTAACCTGGTTCCATATAATTTTCGATTCATTTCCACTCCTTTCAATGCTTTCACATAGATATTTTTTCTTCGACAACTTAATTAATTTAAGGAGCTTGTTTTTATATAGTACATATTTTTTTTTTCAGGACAAAATCAAGTGGATCCTTCCGGAGTCGCGAGTATAGCCGATTCTTTTCATTAATTGACTTCAACAGAGCCTTCGTAATCCAAGGACACCCCGACATCTCCCTCCGACTGCCTGTCAACATTTTTGTATTATTTTGTATATGTGTCTGTAAAGATTTAATGAAGTTCTCCGCCTTTATATTAGTGTCCTGTTCAGAATATACACTAGACCAACTCTCATTTTTTAAATCAAAATTCAAAGAATCATGATTTATTACTTTCTTGTTATATGCTCTACCTTTAGGTTTATCTGCAAGCTTATCTACACCCACGGTGAGAAACACTGGAAAATGGTCAGTAATATCGTAGTGTAGAATATTACCACGTATGCTGTCTCCACCAGATGGTAACCTTTCACCAACAAAATAATGGTCGATACATGATTGGCCCTCAAATCTAGTGCAGCCATTAATATAGGAATAATATCCAAAATTACTCATATAATTTCTATACTCATCAGATTTCAAGTCATGTTGAGCTAGAATATTGATGTTTATATCTCCTCCTATAATATGATAATCAAAACTTCCTTCAACTTTTTTGAGGTATGGGTGTAGTTTTTCAATGAACAGAATGTCCGAAGAATTGGGTGATCTATATATTGCGGTCAACTTAATAATTTTACCGAAGAATTTTAAATCTATCTCTAGAGCATCAGTTTCTCCAATTCTAACAATACAGTGTTCAAATTCAATTTCCTTCCTGATATAACACATCACACCATCGTGGCTGTTATATTTGCCATAGTTGTAAACACCCACATATCCTGGGATGTTGTAAATATTAGGATTTTGCAGCATGAAAGTCTCCGTCAAGATCAATACATCCATCTGTGGTGAAAGCTGATCCATCAGAATGAGGAACTGGTCCAGATTTTTATCAATACTCCTGATATTCATTTGAACAATCTTAAGTTGTGTTGATTTCATGAAACTTTTTAATTCTACTATCTGATCAACTTCAACTGTCAGATAATCATCGTTGCTGTACTCCTCAATATAGGGGTCCATTGTAGAAAAAATATCAGAATTCGACAAAAAAAAATTTAAATCCACAAAAAACCAAAAATTCAACAAAAAAGAAAATATATATGTTTTTTTATTTTCACCCTATCAAGAGAGGTGGAGAATTACATACCAGATTTTTTGTTTCTTCCAATATTAGATCTCGCAGCCGGATCGCTGGTAGAGTATGATCTAGTCTTTATATTAGATCTGCGAGTCGAATCACCAAAATTCTTAAGAATTGTCCGATCCGGTTCCCCCATTGGCTCACGTTCACTCGCTTGTGTACCAACTAAGCCCTAAAGATCTCTGTTCAGCTGTTCCGTCCTTGTCACTGCGTTAGGGGTATCAGGGGCACTTCTGGAATCCGCACTCACCGCACATACCGTAGTCTCCAAATGATCATCACGGTCAAAAATCACCTCCTCGGCATTCTGCCTATGCAGGTCACCATATGTAAATCGCTCCCCGTTTACAAAAAGATCCTGATTCCGGATATAAGCACTATATCCCTTCTTCTTAGCCTCTCGGAGGTGGTTTCTCAGGGTTTGTTGTTTGACCCTATCTTCCAAACAAAGATCGTCGTTTATATAAATTTTTGTCCCTCTTAGCTTACTTTTCTTTTCTAAGATTTTTCTTTTGATAAGATATGACAAAAATTCAACTTTTATTGGTGCACTCGAGCTCTTACCCAATCTGTATATATTGTTGACATTATTCACCGACAAATCGACATCAAGTAATCCATTTAACTGGGAAATCACATGATTGACCAAATCATCATCACCGACCTCCAAACCAACTATCTCTATATTATTCCAAATATTTTTTCTCTTCAGAGCCAATATTTCAGATTCTAGCCTTGAAATTTTCTCCTCCACCAAAGTTATGCTCTGTCTGGTACTTATTCCTTCGTCCTGAATACTCTTCTTAACTATATTCAATTCCTCCTTCAGAATAGTAGTCTGCGATGAGAGCTCTTGCCTTAATATTTTAATAAGTTCATCTGTACCAGACATATCTACAAGTCGGAAAGCTGATGGAAACCCTTAGTTGCAGCGGTCGCGAGGCGATAAAGAAGTATTATTTCCAGATAAGGATAAATAAACAACAACAACGGAATCAAAAACAATTTGAATGAATTTTCAATATCTTTTAGTCTGAAAGAAGCACTGCGCCTAAACTCTCACCTGTGAAGCATCCAGGATATTCCCTCACGCAAATTTTAAATTTAATTGTATTAAAGTTTGTGAATTATAAATAACTTTCCTGCACACAACTGTATGGTACGGCGATGTATTGACTTATGTTCCGTAACATAATAATAACTGATCCGATTTTTAATTGCAGATTATGAGGTGGTAAGCCGGGCAATTCCAGCGTATTTAAAAATTCTGTTGGATAATTGACAACTTCATCTTCATTAGTAATGGAATCAACTGATTTGTAATTCTTCAATTCGCCAGCTATTTTCTCTTGAATCTGAAAATTCATTTCATTCACATCAACATTTTTTGCTGCCAATATAACACGTTCGCTTAACTAAACGTGATTCACGTAATTTTGAGCAATGTTTGGGAAAACCATCTCCATGAGTTCGGTCTTTGATTCACAAAAGTTACAAAAATTGGTAGGGGATGTAATGTATCCAGTGATGTATCAACAGCAATAATACCATTACCAATATCGAGCAGTTGTTTGGAAAACACTTCTCCAGACTGCTCTTCCTGCAATTCGACTCTCATGTTTATACTCAATTTAAGTGTTTTAATGTATTTCCATAAATTGGACGACTTCAAACATGTATTCAGTTCATCAGCAGGCGTTGAGCGTGGAACAACTGGCAATATTTGTCGAAAATCACCAGCCAATAGTATCATTGCACCACCAAACCGTTTTTTGTTATTTCGTAAATCTTGCATCAAGCGATCTAATGCCTCCAAAGGTTTTTTGTGTGCCATCGTACATTCATCCCAAATGATCAATCTGGTTTGCTGCAGCACTTTGACCATCGCAGAATTCCTCGAAAGGTTGCAAGTTGAAGTCTCATTAATTTGAAGGTTCAACGACAGCTTGAGAGCTGAATGAGCTGTTCGACCGCCTTCCAACAACGTAGCTGCAATACTTGATGAAGCTAGGGCTAGTGCAATTCCATTTTGCGATCGAATCGTTGCCAAAATCAATGATAACAAAAAAGTTTTCCCAGTTCCACTGGGACCATCTAAAAAATAAAATCCGCCAGATCCATCGTTCACTACTTTCATGAGCGTATCGTAGGCATATTTTTGTTGTTGATTTAAAAGGGGAACTGTTCTATCAACCATTTCTCGTAATGTTTCGGAATCGTATTGGGCTTCGCGTCTCAATTCTTGATCAAATGAGTCGTGCATTGGCAGTCAGATTTTAATTTTTGTTTAAAAATACGTGCAGTGATATCATGGCGATGCATCGATGTTTGACCTGGCAACAACAAACTTTGAATTTCATCCCAGTTTGGATTACACGTAAATGTGATAAAAAGATCTGGTCGGCCATATGCACGTACGTCTTGAATATACTCTTGCATATGACGCGGACTACCAATGCATCATCACACATGGCAGAATATATGCGCTACCGATGTTGTTGATGTCATTAGTTGCATCTACGTTACCAATAACGGCAATGAATGTACTCCTCAGCACGAAGTTTTGTTTGATTAAATTTTATATATCGTAATCTCTCACTTTCTATTTTAACGTACATATCGACAATATACCGAGAAAATAGCTGTCTGCATCGGAGAATGGTATCGTCTTCATTAGCACGAATCATCAATCGATATGCGTAGAAGTTCATAGCACTAACTTTCTTGATCAGTTCTTCACCTGCGAATAAATACATATATGAGAGATACAGAAATTAATTGAAAAAAATAATCTGTAAGATAGTCTATAAGTTGTACCTGTAGTTGGATTCCTTTGTTTAATATTTAAATGGTAACCATCTTCTCCTTCCCAAAATATCAACGGATACTGCAATGCATCGTAAGAACGATGATTGTCTTGAATTATTTGCATTGTATTATCTCTGCGTTGAATGCGAATATCCCGACGTTCACATGGGTCACCAGCCATAACAACTGCAACTTCATTAATAGTATTAATAGTCATTAATACTTGGAACATTATATGTGCCTGCTTGCTCTCCATAGGGCACTTTGTCTGCTTTAATGATAATGGCGTAGTTGTCGTTGTGTAGTCTGTTAGAAAAAGTCTTGAACAATTGCAACAACTGGTTATGGTTTTGCGAAAATGTTTCCAAAATGTCCACAATTTCATTCAATTTTCATTTTCTTATGACTTAGTTTTAATTTTAATTTGTTTAAGGTATATAATTTTTAATAATTTTTTTATTTAATTTTTCAATAATTTTTTTTTATTTCAAACATGAATAAATACAATATTTATGACCTACACAAATAAATTTATAGGTTAGGTTGGTTGTTCTATCACTCACGTGTAAATTTGATAAAAAATTTATACAAAATATACTTACTTCGATTCCACTCTAAATTCGCAAATATTATCGTTTTTTAGGCACACTTAAAAACTCTTCAAACATCAATTACTATTCGCCGTTAATATTTTAATGAGCACACGACTTGAACAAATACAATAATAACAATAAAATTTCAGATATTTTTCTCAATTTGATCGCAGCACGAACTATCGAGACTAACTGAAATTAATATAGAATAACGCTGCGATGACAGCGCAGTCTATCGAATCGAAAGTAAAACATTTCCAAAAACTCTTCAAACATCAATTTCTATTCGTAGTTAATATTTCGATTAGAACGGGATAAAAAGTATCCTTCTCCTGGCTCTAAACTACCTCCCTGCCAATTTTCAGCTAAACGGTTCAGCCTTTCTTGAGTTATAACTGAAGTAACTAACAAGACTTTCTTTTATATATAGATATGAATCTTTTACGAGTAACTATAGGATTCTCGCAAATTTTGGCACGAACATGTGCGTCCATATTGCTCTTCCAAATAATAAATTTCAGGTTGATGGAATCTGTACTTTCAATGATATTTGGAAAATGGAAAAAATTTCAAATCTAAATAACTGCGAAAGAATTGAATCAAACCTACTGTGAAAGTTTCAAATCAGTAGCTCATTTCGTTCGAAAATTAGAGTGTTTACATAGGGAGCGGTCTCAGAATTATTTTTGACCTTGACATCTTCATCAGTGAGTTGGACCTACTCGTTTGAAACTACCCTCGGTTCAGAAGTTGGAAATTTTGCATATTGCATAAACGATAGCACGCTGTTTCCTAGAACCAAAGCGCAAATCATAGAATTCTGTGTTCTGTCGCCCGAAAGACATAAATGTAATTTTTTGCATTTTGTCTTCTCAAAAAAAAACTTATCTATTCCACCGAAATCATATGAGAAAATTTCAAACAATTCTCATAATTTACTTCCACTAAATAATACACGAGCATTCATGTCGACATTTCATTTGAATACTTAATTCGAAGCAGATGGAATTTGTGTTTTAATATTGGCATTTCTCTACTAAATGAACATACGAGATATACATATGTGAATTAATTGAAGTAAAGAAAATGTGATCAACGAAACCCTATTGAGTTTGTTTGAGTATACAATTTTTATACATATGTATATTACACTGTCTCGATTTCAAAAATTTTCTATTACCATAGCTCATACTCCTTATTAATGATATTTGGTACAGATCAGCCGAATTGATTTATTTGTATATGATTATGCTTATTATGATCATTACGGCATATTATAGTCTGATAAGAGCATGAAGAAACTTTTTCTGCCTTAGTAACGTGAAAATATCGGAAATACATTTATTTACTTGAATTAACTCGCAAAGGTATATCTTGTATGTATATTTACATACTCTGGATGGTGCTAGTGTAATTAATACCTTAGTGTCTCTGTGCATAGCGAATATAGATACTTGACATATCTTTAGTCACTAGCATACATTGCACCGATGAAAACCAAGCAGTTTGAAACGTGAGCATGTCTGCAATTTGCCTCTCTGATCAACAAAACCTTGTTGAGTTTGCCTGAATATAGAATTGTTATACAGATGTATGTTACATTGTCTCGATTTCTAGAACTTTCCAATGCCATATCTCATACTCCTTATTAACGAGAAAAAATTATTTGTTGATATCTAATTTTCATATTAAATCAGTCCTATATCTATCTCTCTTGATAGACGCTCCTGTTAGCAAAAATAGCTCTTACTATGAGAGATTAAAAAAATGTAATAAGAGTTTCCTCCAGATGCGAATTAAAATAATGAGTGGTCTATGTAAATTTCCCATCACTTACTGAATAATGTAAGCAAACAAGATATGGATTTATCTAGCGCGTCATTTCATCCTTGGAATGAAAATTTTAAGAAATAATACTCATATACTCAAATCATTCTCAGAAATTAAACACTACCATAAAACGTATTTGGGACAAGATGTATGTATTTCTTTCTTTCTGCAAGTTTGTTCTAGAGAACAAGTGATTTGCCCAAATATCTGCAATTTTAGAATTTTGAGCTTAAAATGGTCCCAAATAACTGGGTAAAACTCAGTGATGAAGAATCCGATATCAAAAGTAATTATGTCTTGCCGGTCTGGTCTATCCGTAAAGACTTAGAACTTCAGAACGAAAAGAGCTGAAGAATTGCAAATTTAGGCTAGTGTTTAGGTCTGAATACAAATGTTTTAGTTCAGTTTAATAATGAACCAAATCGGTCGAGTAGTATGAAGTAAAGTAAAGTAGATGTTTTGTTCATTCCTTTTATGTTCTGTTGCTTGTCATTCTTGCCAATATGTAACAGTGCAGATCAAATAGAGAAGAATGGAGGCTTTTATTCAAGTAATAATCATTTTCATGAGATATTCATTTGTTTTAGAAAACTGAATTCTGCATTTTTATTCATCTTATGCAGTTTCCTTGAGGAGTTATTCATAGATTCGAAATTTTCAAGGCAAATGGATTCTTGAACAAGCGCGCAGAAGCTGTCAAAGAAAAAGAAGAAAGGAATTAATGGAAATTCTCAGATTTTTTCTGAATCATTTTCTGCTTCACTTTGATTGGCAGATGAAGGTGAGAAAAGACAAATATAAATATTTTATCCTACCAACGTTTAATGGTCGAGTCCACCTTCGAAAATTCTCTCGAATATATTTTTGACCATAAACATACAGCTTCCTCATCATATCTACTTAAGAAAGCTACAGTGAAGAAAACCTAAAAAATAATCGATGCTTTGTATTTGCTATTTAGTTCTTTTCATAAGAAACTGTGGGGCTATGTCTAATTTTCAAACAACAGCCGACCATTTTAATCGAAATGCTCCGAGCGCTAACAACTCTTGTTGGCTTCAGATCATCTTTGTTTAGTTTCGGTTTCATATACAGAGATCCATGATTCGTCACCTCTCATAATCGCATGGACTTTTTCAATCAACGCAATAAAACTTTTTCATTAATTCTTTGCACCAATCGACACGGGCCTTCGTGAGCGATAGTTGTTATCAAACGCGTAAAAATATTTTGACGGCGAAATAATCATTCAATATTGAATTAATGCCAGTGAAATTAATGCCCAACTTTGTCGCAATCTCACGGTATGCCACTTAATGATTTTACAATATCACGCACACCAATAATTTTTTCTGGCATAATAGGCGATTTTGAACGTCCTCTGTTTGCTGTGCGAAGTGCAACCACCATTGAATTTTTGAATTTTACCACCGAAAGGCAAGCGTGTTCATTGGCTCTTGGATCTTAGTTTAATCCATGTCGATATGTAAATGTTCATGCTTTAGTGCCATTTTCTGATCAAGATGAATTTAGAAAGTTTCTACAAACCACTCAAATAACACTCCTATGATAACCATCTTATAGAGTCACTAGCCGCCAATGAAGTGAAGGTGTAATTTTCAGAAGTAATTCAGAATGTAAACTTGAAGAAGTTGTACGGGACGCAACTCACACGCCGAAGGGGCTTCTTATCCATCCATCCGAACTCAGTTCTATGAACTTAGATAGTCACAAGATTGATGCCTCAATTGATCCTGGTACGAGCACTGTCAATCCGACCTGTACGTCAAGACCCAAGAATACTTGAGAAGTCTTTCAGTTGATCCTGGCGTCAAGCACCAACAGACTAGCCGTTTCGTCGAGATCCACAAACCCCAGAAACGTCTCACAATCGATCCAGGTTCAGGACGAGTGCGGTCGAACCGTCAAGTCCCGCAAACCCTGAAGCATTTCTCGAGATATCCGGAACATGAGTGTCTGCGAACACATAAAAGGAATACATTCCTACTCTAACATGCGGAGTGTCAACCACTTCCCCCTCGAATCCAACACTAATTGGGTGGTCAGGTCGTACGAATACTTCCCGAGGGCCTGCACCCTCCCGAGGTAACACAGTATGCTACCTAACGCACTCGGCTAATGACAGAAAAATCCAGAGATTTACTGCAATAGGGTAAAGTACATTAGTTTTGAGTAAGAGGCTCTGTGCTGCTACGAACTCCCTTGCCACTGAGTTGATCAACGCGGCTCAGCCCTCCATTCCACCTTACGGTGAAACTAGAGCCCCATTCGGTGGATCTTCTATAACACGGGTCCAGTGACTGGCACGAATGGCATTACTTTAAGCATCAAGACTTAACTAATTGAGTAGCGCAACATTCGAAACAGCTAGGTAAACTCAACAGTTTAATATCAATTCTATAAGAATATTTGATACCTTTTTCGACTTAAATAGCGCATTCACCATGATGATCTTTCTATCTGCTGTATAAAGATACTAATACGAATCCACTCGGTAACTTCATTTCACCAGGATGAAACTAGGGTCCTAGTCAAGACAAAATCCACCAGAGCGTCAAGCTTTAATGCCATAGGGGCAGCTGTGCAGTGTCAGTGCTCGAGTTTTTGGGACGCAACTCACATGCCGAAGAGGCTTCTTTGCATTCACCATCCCTCGACCGCTCGAGGTCCAGACCTGCCATGGACACCCCAATTAATCCTGGTTCAAGGCCAGTATAAAGCATGGTCGAGACTCCTAAACCTCCAGGCCAGTCCTGGTTATCCAGGAGCAATAACTACGACCTTGATCGGCAGAGTACTCTTCTAGTCTAGCATGCAGGCTCCCAACTACTACCCCACGAGTCCAACATCAATTTGGGTGACCAGAAGTACGAATACCCCTGCGGGCCAAACCACCCACCTGTGGTAACCTTGTTTCTAAAACGAGTGATTGAAGGCTAAAGGTCGCCAAGAAGAGTTCAACTCGATGCCAGAATCCACGAACTCTTGGAAACTAACACGTCATAGTATCCCTCCCCTTAAAGCTAGAACAGATCCAATTCTGAACCATTCGCCCTTATGGATAGAAGACCTGCAATCAGATAGAAACACTCCAGTTCTATGGGTGAGCGCTAGATCACCGTACGATTTTTTTTTTGTGGGGTGATCTCAAGAACAAATTAATGCAACACAGCCGATAAGTATCGCAGACCTCAAAGAAAGGATAAATTCAGAAATGCAGAATATTGTAACTCAAACTTGAAACAGAATTAGAACAAGTTTTATAGGAGACTGTGTCATTGCCAAGAATGAGAGAACATTTTGAGCATTTATTTTACCGTTTTAAAATTAATAACCGTTTTAAAATGTAATTTGAGTATTCAGTTTCTTGAAACCAATTATAAACTTTCGAAATTTCATCTAGTATTATTCATAATAGACCATACATTATACACTTCGTTGAAATCAGGATATAAAAATATACAGGGTGTTCCATTCAAAATGAAGAGGAGGGACTATGCTGGACTCGCGCGAATCACCCCGTATATTTCAAAGCAAGATATCGGCGAGTGAAGACGAAGAATGTGATCGCTATGCGAATAAACTGAAAACTGATGAAATTAAACAAAATTTGTGTAACCACTGCAACAAAAAGGTAGTACACTCTCTGAATTGCATCAAATGCAATGCGATGTTTCATAAATCGCGCTGGAATAAGTTGAAAAAATCATCATCGACTTGTATTCACGTTTTGAGTTCGGAAATAGAAGAAACGTCAACAAAATCTAAATCAACACTTATAACTGACTGGAATATGGAAAACGAATATTTGAAAATGCAGGTAAAATTTCTGAATTATTTACTGGGGGAAGTAAAAAGTAGAAGTCTAATATTGATGAAAAATAATGAACTCCTCATCGATATATATCTTGAAAATAACAACACAGGACAAAGAACATATAAACAAGTGTCATCGTCGATGCCTAAATGATCGCTAGCCGTCCAGAATTCGGAGACAGAGAAATCACCTGTCGTATCTCCGTAAATTTTTGTTTCTGCGGCGTCAACATCAACGTCAACACATGTAATTAATAAAAACATAAACATAAAATGATAATAATAAAAACATAAACAAAGACATATCTAAAAAAGCAAATGAACAATTACCATGGACTACAGTTGTCAATAGGAAGAATGGAGAAAGATTCTGGCTATTCAATCCGAGGAAAATAAACACACTCCGATAAACTGAAGATCATTAACGGAAAAAAACTAGCATGTACTGGAATTGTGAAAACAAATACTAATGTCAAAGGTGCAATGAGGACAAACTGGATGTATGTGGGTAGAATGACTGGTGCTAATACTTCCGAGGTGGATATTAAACTGTATCTTTCTGAGCTACAAGGGAGCGAAATGATCCAGGTAAAGAAACTTCACACAAAAAGAGAGAACTCGGCTTCAATATGAAAATCACTACAAAAGAACCAACTAGAAGAACAACCACCTCAGCTTCCTGCCTGGATAATTTTATAACCAACGTTGATCGGAATACCATTATTATTGAAGAACACCTATCGGATCATTCAGGTCAGAAATTCATTTTTGGTGCTACTTCAGTCTCACAGAAATCAAAATCTAATAGACAACAAATCCGACAATACACTGAGGAAAACCATATGGTCTTCAAGGCACTATTGGAGAATGTTGACTGGTTATATTTTTATGATTTAGCTGAAAACGATGTCAATGTAATGTGGAATTTATTTCTCAACAATTCCAAGGATACATATAATACAGCCTCTTCCACTTCCAAATGAGCTCTACATCCAAACAAAAATATGTAAGTAGAAAAAAATCATCAATCTACCTATTTGATGACGATGAAAATGAGGTATTATCGAATGAAGAAGAAATTTTTCTCCGGATATGACGATATTCCTTTTTCTGTAATAAAATACCATCTCTCGAATATAGTTACACCAATTTGCTTTATCATAAATACGTCTTTTAAAACTGGATTTTTTCCCGATGCATTTAAAATAACTTGAGTGAAACCCTGTTACAATAAGGGCAATCCCGATGATCTTTCCAATCACAGACCGATACGCTTGATTTGCCAAAATTTTCGAGAAGGTTCTTCTAAACCGAATGCTTCTTCCAAAATTTAACATCTTATCCAACAGTCAGCACGGATTAACTAGAGGTAAAAGAACCGAAACAGCAGTGTTCGAACTTACGCAGAAGGTTTCTTCTTCTTTTGAGGAAGGCAAAATGCCAGCAGGATTATTCGTCGATCTTTCGAAGGCGTTCGAATGTGGGCGTTCGAATGTGTTGATCACAAAATTCTACTACAGAAACTGGGGAATAATGGAATGAGGGGTGATCCGTTAAAGCTGACTTCAAGTTACCTGAAGGACAGAAAAGAGATGGTTATTTTAGATGTTAGGGATGAAAGGATATGAGGTAACAATATCTGCAGAAATACCACAGGGTATTATTTTAGGCCCAATTTTATTCATCGTCTATAATAACGATTTTCCAGAAGCTTTGAAGAAAAACATACTACCGATCAATAAAAGTCCTTAGATGATTTCTTATATGCTGACGATTCTAAGGTAATGATTTCATCCCACAACGTTGAACAGGTGACAGTTGGACTACAAACTGCATTTTCTAAAATTAAAGATTGCTGTTTTGGCAATGCATTGCCACTTAATTCCGATAAAAAAATTGTGTGTTTTCCCCTAATACCAGATCCAACATGACTTACCCTGAAAACATCAGGATGGAGGATAATAAGATAACAATAAACTAAAGTATAAATTCTCGAAATATCTGTTTACATACATTTGAACTGAAGGCAAGATTGTGAAACAATATTACCAAAATTAAACTCGGTAAATCTGCTATCAAAAACCATATTGATATGAATATTTTGACGACCATTTACTTCGCAAACTTCCAGTCGCTCTTATCCTACGGTGTCATTATCTGGGGTTCTAGTTCACAAGCACAACATGTTTTTATAATTAATAAAGTTTGCAAATGGGCCCAAACCCGAAAAATATATATCAACAACATAACATTAAACTTTGGTGAAACTTAAGCCCAGTAATTTATTTATCCTATTAATATCCAAAATGTTTCATCAAGTGGTTTGCGAGAAATCAATATACGTTTTCATAACTCAAAAACATGAAGTGAGAACTAGGTTCAATATTAAATTCAGGTCATCTTGTAGAAGCTTCTTCAAAGCAAATAATATTTTAACTTTACCATGTTTGTATATTTGTAGAGTGTTATTGATTTTTCGTTAATATAACCATTATTTTGAAATGTATAAGAACACAGATACCACAAAAAGAATTCATGAATATTTCTACCCAATTCATAATTATTCGAATACTGAACTCTATATATGGCTATTTATTAAACTGAACAATTTTCTTTCTAATACCATAAGAAATATATCAGAGTATACATCATATCGTAGAGCAATTTATTTGTTTGTATTGAACTGTGAACCATATTCAATCACAGAATTCAAAGATGCATGTAAAGAAATTTGAATATCAAAACAAATTAAAATATGTTTATCTTCTAAAATTTTAATTTCAAAAAATTTTTTATTCAAAAAACTTTTAGAATTTAATTAATGTCTAAAACAAGCACCGCTTACATTTAATAGACGTATATAATCAAAACTCAATATATAATGTCAAATGGAATAAATAAACCAACAGATATACGAAAGTTATTAAAATTAATAAATAAATATTTAAAGGAGACAAAATTTTTGTTTCTGGTCTTACCTTTAAGAACACCAATTGCCTTTTAAAACATGAACACACTCAAAGGATTTTTCAAAGAATATAATTTATTTGAAATATTCAATATATTTGAATATTCGAATAAGTTAATTCAGAAATCTCTCAAAACATGCACTATATCTTCAAAAAGCAAAAATAATTCTAAGAAATCCCTTCTTCGGTCCTAAATAATATTCCAAATATCGAAATCAAAAAACTAACCTATATCAAAAACGCACACGTGTAAAAAAATGAATGTTTCGAAACACAGATCAACTTTATAATTCAAGATTGATCTATGTTCTAACAAAATCAAAGAACAGTGTAAGTTATTTTTAAGGCTTATTTGAATTCATTGACATTCCATAATGAGATTTATTGAAGCCAAAATATAATTATATATTATATATAAAATGAAATAGAAAGGCCTTTTACTTGATAGAAGAAATATAACAAAATTTGAATATCAAAACAAATTAAAATATGTTTATCTTCTACAATTTTAATTTCAAAAAATTTTTTATTCAAAAAACTTTTAGAATTAAATTAATGTCTAAAACAAGCCTTAAAAATAACTTACACTGTTCTTTGATTTTGTTAGAACATAGATCAATCTTGAATTATAAAGTTGATCTGTGTTTCGAAATTTCTTTACATGTGTGCGTTGTTGATATAGGTTAGTTTTTTGATTTCAATATTTAGAATATTATTTAGGACCGAAGAAGAGATTACTTAGAATTATATTTGTTTTTTGAAGATATAGTGCATGTTTTGAGAGATTTCTGAATTAACTTATTCGAATATTTAAATATTTCAAATGAATTATATAATATAAAAATATTTTTTTTTTTTTTTTAATTTTCAAACAATTTTAAAAAATTAGCCTTCTACATATTTTATTCCAAAAGATTATATTCAATGATTATAACTTCTGAAAATAAATTAAAATAATGTCGTATAAGTACCACTTATATCATGACATAAAATAAACATTCATTATAAGACATCCAAATGGTATAACAAAATCCAATAAATAAATATTTTAATTTATTTTCAGAAGTTATAATCATTGAATATAATCTTTTGGAATTAAATATGTAGAAGGCTAATTTTTTAAAATTGTTTAAAAATTTTTTAAAATATTTATATTATTTTATATACCTTCTATCAAGAATGACCTCTATTTACGTTAATTTAATAAATTATATTCTTTGAGAAGGTCTTTAAGTGTGTTTATGTTTTCAAAAGGCAATTGGTGTTCTTAAAGGTAAGACCAGAAACAAAAATTTTGTCTCCTTTAAATATTTATTCATTCATTTTAATGACTTTCGTATATCTGTTGGTATTTATTCCATTTGACATTATATATTGAGTTTTGATTATATACGTCTATTAAATGTAAGCGGTGCTTGTTTTAGACATTAATTTAATTCTAAAAGTTTTTTGAATAAAAACTTTTTGAAATTAAAATTGTAGAAGATAAACATATTCAAATTTTGTTATATTTCTTCTATCAAGTAAAAGGCCTTTCTATTTTATGATGCATGTAATGTAAATATATAGGGGTTCAATTTTGTTTTTGGTGACTTGTTCTCATTTTGTTATCATGTATAATGATGATTCTGAAAATAAAAATTATTATTTTTATTATTAGTTAAATTTATGTTTGCAAAGCCCACTATTCAATTTGAAAGTTGACGTGTCCCAGTGTTTTTTATAAATTCCCAACATAAGGACACAAATGATTTCATTCCATAAATGGTCACTGTATGTTCTTTCTTATTTATTGTAGAATATACGCTTATCTCATCCGCCGTATATAAATCCTCAGAAGTGGAGGAGAAGTGGGGGATCTCGGTGGCATAGTGAGCCTAGACACGAGCTGTGGTATCAGGGATTGCGGGTTCGAATCCAGCTGCGCCCATGGATGTGTTTGTGTATGTTGTGTGAATGGTTGGTATGAATGAGAAAAATGAAACGAAGAATATTACGTAGAGACTGTCTGCATAGCCTAGTTGCTGGAACAATAAAGAGAAAATGAATGAATGAATGAATAAAGTGTAACATGCATATGACTCAGTTGATCGTGAAACGCCCTGTATATGCATTCTGTTCACTTCGAGCTGTATTATAAATCACCAAACATAGTGCTAGTCCGTGTTCCTTTCAACAAAACATGCGAGTATAAATATTTAAATCCGATCCGCTTTCGTTTGTTGTATAATTTGTCCGTTAAATATTACGTTATCTAAGATTAATCCGGATTTTCTACCGTATACAATGTGCGACCATATTATGATTAGAGTTGTTCTTATATTCCACATGTACAAACCTATTTATTTAGCTGCGAAACATGACTCGCATATAATTACCTACTATTTAGTAAATTCATTTCAATTAATGCAGGAAAATATTTTAAAATCACTGGGCCAACTTCAGTAGCTTTTAAATGGTTGGTTAATAGTTGAATTTCACATATGTCTGAAATGCTAGTCAATACACGTTGTCGAAAACACTTATTTGATTCTGTTAGAAACTTTTGAGATACTTTAATATACGGTATTTTTTTCTCTGGATATAGCGTTAAGCAGTTGAAAATGAGAGCCAATTTATGTTTCCATTTCCCATAAATTTCTTTTATCGGATTTATACGAAATTTTCTGCTAAAGAAGTACGTTGAAAATTGAAAAGGTTATTTCATCCCGTTAGCAAGATAGATGACTCCCATTAATTACCTAACATTTCTTCGAAAAACAAACAGAATTAAATATTATGCAAAGAATAAAAAGAGATTGGTTTGTATATAATAGTGTACTCAGTTTTTGTGTTATATTGCTCATTTATCATTTTGGTTTGTTACTGCTTTTACAAATATTCTTATATATTTCTGTGAGGTTTACTTCATCTTAATTAATTTTTTTTTATTCGCAATTCATGTTACATTCAGAAAATACTTTGAAATTATTCACTAAACAATTATAAACTTCATAAATGTTCAAAAAAATAATATCCACAAAAGAGAATGATCATGTTTTCCAGTCATAAAAATAACTTGCAACTATTCATTAAAATTCATTTAAATATTGTTAGAAAAAATTTGAATATCAAAACAGATTTAATCTGTTAATCTTCTACAATTTTAATTTAAAAAAAAAATTTTTATTCAAAAAACGTTTAGAATTAAATTAATGTCTACAATAAGCACCGCTTATATTTAATAGACGTATATATTGAAAACTCAATATACAATGTCGAATGGAATAAATAAACCAACCAATATAAGAAGGCAATTAAAATTAATAAATAAATATTTGAAGGAGACAAAATTTTGTTTCTGATCTTAACATAGTGAAACCAATTCCTTCTCAAAAACATAAAACAAAACTTAAGGATTTCTCAAACAATATAATTTATTTGAAATATTTAATATATTTAAATATTCAAATAAGTTAATTCAAACATCTCTCAAAACATCCAATATATCTTCAAAAAACAATTAGAATACGGATAATCTCTTCATCGGCCCTAGCTAACCAGACTCCCAAAATCACAGAAAACTGTAAAGCATTCTATGGTTTTCTTCACACCATTGACATTCCATAATGCTAATTATTCAAGCCTAAATGTAATTAAATATTATGTATAAAATAAAATAGAAAAAGGCTTTTTACTTGATAGAAGAAATATAACAAAATTTGAATATCAAAACAGATTTGAACTGTTAGTCTTCTACAAATTTAATTTCAAAAAAATTTCTTATATTTCTTCTATCAAGTAAAAAGCATTTTCCTATTTTATTTTATACATAATATATAATTATTTTTAGGCTTGAATAATTCTCATTATGGAATGTCAGTGGTGTGAAGAAAACCATAGAATGCCTTACAGTTTTCTGTGATTTTGTGACGAAGTGACTACCAGGATTTTTAAAGTTAGTCTGTTTCAAACAAGTCCAGTGTTACATTCTAAGGTATGATATACTGATGGTTAGTTGATTTTGATATTTAAATGTTATCTAGGGCCGATGAAAAAATTATCCGTATTCTAATTGTTTTTTGAAGATATATTGCATGTTTTGAGAGATTTTTGAAATAACAATTTTGTAAACCAAAGTCTTCTTGTAAAATTCGCCACAAAGACGTCTGGGAGATCCCTAGTTCTTGTGAAAGTCGAGAAATCGAAAAATTTTGGTCTTCACGAACATTTTCACGTAGGGCAACAATATTCTCTTCACTTCTTGCATTTCTTTGTCCCACTGGCACTGTAAGATCATGAAGTTTAAAGTTTGTTTCAAACGTGTTCCCTAAACGTTCAACTGTTTTTTTTATCCGGACGATTATAACGACCAAAAATTGGAGTGAAAACACGTAAAGTTAGAGTAACAGATCGCGATTATAAATTTGAATTATTTGTGAACGTTGTTGGAGTGTATACGTTTCCATTATTCAATGGTAGACATTGACATATATAACTGTCAATGTCGCAAATAAACAGCTGTTGCCATGCGTGAGTTTCGGCAATTTAAAAATGGGGCGTTCCCATCGAAAGACGAAAGAAATTGTCAGATCTTCATCGATTATCTTTTCCAAAATAAATACTAATAAAACAATACCAATAAAACATTCAATTTTCAAAACAATAAATATGTTTCTTGTAAGAAAATCAATTTTTTATCAAAACAAACAGAAATAATATAATCAATCAACTGTGTATTCGGCTCATTTCAAAATATTTTTCTTCAAAATCTAGAAGGTATTCTTCATCCGAATCATGAGTTAGACTCTCTAACCCTGGTTATATTGCCAGAAAATCAGTATGCGCATATTGTGCACGCTGAATTTGATGTTCTGAAGTGAATAAAAAAGAATCCTTTGCGGTGTGGAAGCACTTCAGAAAACGTTCGAATAAGGTCGCGCTCTTTTGCTTTGTCCGCACTGAGCTTTTAGATGGTAAATTACGGTCTCAGTATATATCTTAGATTGAACTTGGTAACGCTTGGTTCTGAGAGACGAGAAGGAGATCACTGATAACAGAGAATGTACCTGCTAAAAATAATTAGAATAATTCGTCAAAATCATGTTTCTCTTGTATTGGATGTTCGGCGTACGTAGAATATAACTTCTTTTTGAGAAAGGAACATCTTTGTTCCATTATTCTAGTGTCGAAACGTCTTCCATTTTGGCCAATATGAATTTTTGAATAGGTACCGCATGATAATTGATGAACGCCTAACAGATGTAATTTGTTCCTTTTAGGTTTTGCGTTTTTTAAAAAGTTCCTAATGAGTTGTCTGTTCCATAAAATAGGTTTTTATCCATATTATTGAAAATTTTTTTTATTGTTGATGATAGTTTTCCATAGTAAATGAGGGAATTATATGTTTTTTCCCCCGTTTTCAGCATAGGGTATATTTCATTGATAGCATTTTGATATTTTTTTCTGGTTATCTTATTATCTATTATGAATAACGAATAATCGTTATTGGTTGCTATTTGCTTAATTGAATTCAATCTAGATTAAAATTACTTGAAGATAAAGAAATTTTCAATAATCTATGTATGTTGTTGTGGATATGCTGATTATTTATGTTGTATTGGATGGAATGAGATTTTTCAAATTGTTATCTTCCTATAAGAGGTTTCATGAAAAACAGAAAACTTATGTTTATTATTGGCTCCAATTATTGTTAAATCCAAATAATTTAATCAGTTCTCAGTTTCTACCTGTATTGTAAACTCAATATTTTTATGTAACGATTTCAAGTAATAAAAAAAAACCTTCAAGTTGTCTACTGGTACCTTCCAAGCATAAAATTAGGTAATCAATATATCTATACGATTAAACTATCTTATTGGCCATATAATTTTATTTTTATGAATAGTTTTTTCCAAACTATCCATGAAGATATCATTTACAAGTGAGCTCAAGGGGCTCCATATAATTCAACCCTTCTGTACTACTGTAAATGTGTCCATTAAAACTGAAATAATTTTGATTCAAGAAACTTTTTAGTAAATGGATGATACTTAACTGTTTCAGCCGTTACTATTTGCTAGTGGATCATAATTAGAACAAGTTGTGGATCACTATATTTTACTACCAATAAATTGATATTTTACACATCTAATTGTGACTCGAGTTTCGGGAATGAACTATCATTTTCCTAATAATGGGATATTTAGTTCCCGAATCTCGAATCACAAATAAATGTCTAATATTTCAATTTATTGGTAGTAAAACATAGTACTATCTACAACTGGTTGAGTTTTTTTGAATGGATGATATTCGATATAATATAATAATAATAATGATAATAATTATAATAAAAATAGTAATTATACTCTATTGATTCTTTAGGACACAAAAATGTGCATATGACAAGTCAGGTAAAAAGTACAGGTTATGTATAAAAAAATTTCTTAAAGTCTATATAATATAACAATAATATTAATAATATAATATGATTAATTAAACATATAACTGGTCATTTAGGATATTCCAATAAGCATAGAAAGGTGAGGTAGAAAGTATAGTTACAAATCAGTTAACATTCTTAGTGTTTAAGGAATCAGAAAGAAAATCTCTAACTGAATAGAAACATTTTAACAGTATTATTTCCTTGATTTTCCTTTTGAATTTATGTTCATTCAAAGATTTGATGTAAGATGGCAGATGGTTAAACAGTTTTATGCTTTGATATAAAGGAGAACATTCAAATCTACGAGTTCTGTGTTTAGGAACAAGGAGTACTTGTGAATTTCTTGTATGATAATCATGTAAACTCGATAGTGTTTTCCACTCAGTTTCATTCTCCATAGCTTATAAAAGACACTCAAAAATTTATACGCAAGGCAACGGCAATATTCTGTTAGCAATAAACTCCGGCTGACATGATGAGCGATGGCTCTAGAGAAAGAGGTACTGTCACCCCAGAGCAGAATATTGTAAGATATATGACTGTAAACAAGGCTATAATGAATATCGATAAGGGAACTACGCGGTAAGGAGTCTTTCAGTCTATTATCAAAATATCGACATGAGCTGACCAGATTTCTATCCATGTGTACGCTCAGAAATTTAGTACACTCAACTGGAATCGACGTTGTGTCGAGACAGTTTATTTGTAAAGGAGCTTTTCTATAGTTTATTAAACTGAAATACAGGCAAGTGGTCTTACCGAGATTAACTATCAAATTGTTTGAACTACACCACGCAGTAAACTCATCCACGAGTCTTTCACCAGCTTGCTGGAGCTTCCCATAACTCTGCGCCGAAACAACCACAGAAATGTCGTCAGCGAATTATATCAGCATCTTACAAGTCAAATGCGCTGGCAAGTCATTTATAAATAATAAAAATAGTAGAAGTCCCAACACGGAACCCTGGGAGACTCCTAGTTTCATATTATATTCCTTGGACTAGTATTTATCAAAACTCCACCTGGGGTTAGTTGCAGGGTGGATTGAGTAGCCTTGTAACTGCCTCAGTCGGTCCCAAGCCCGGATAAAGGAGGAGGGCTTTTAGGTCAGTTTAGCTTCCTGCCTGAAGTAAAAAAAAAACGAATATGCTCACAGAACCGTTACTCTGCCTCGGAACAGGAGTGATTTAAACGTGACAACCCACGCAAGCAAAATGATCCGAAATTAAAAAAAGCTGGACATTTTGCGCTGTGGTACCTGCAACATAAGATCCTTCAGCGGAAGAAAACAGGAACTTATGGTAGAACTGAAGGACAACAACATTGATATATGTGCACTGCAGGAAACCAAGAAGAAAGGAAAGGGTCAGAAGTTATATGGCAATTACATTTTAGTATACAGTGGAGTGAATATGGAACAACGTGCGAAAGAGGGCGTAGCAACTGCATTACACAAAAAATACAAAGACTGCCTAAAGGAATGCCAATACATATCTTCAAGGATATTAGTGATTAAAATACACAACGAAACACAAGAATTATATATCATATCCGCATATGCGCCCGAAGACAATAGAGCAAAACTTGACAGGGAACAGTTTTATGATCAGCTTCAAACAGCAGTCGAGTCAATTCCACAGAGGAAGCCAATGATATTGCTTGGAGATCTAAATGCACGCTTCGGCATCGAAACCGTACCTGGATTCAAACAGCGCTTCAACGAAGATGTATTAAACAACAACGGAGAACTCGTAATTAGCATGTGTGCGATGAATGAACTGAGAATTACGAACACCTTTTTCAACCATAAAATGCAGTACAAATACACATTCGGTAACACACGAGGTCAACAATCTACTATCGATTATATAATAACCAATAGATACTTACATCCATCTCAAATACTGGACATAAGAACCCTAAACTCAGCGAATATTGGTAGCGACCATAAACTACTCCTCGGAAAAATCAGGATGAATCTGAGACCGAATAGAACCACAACTCCTATTGTGACAGAGAAAAGAATAAACGTAGAATCGCTGTGGAATGAATCTGTAAGGGAGTTATACCGGTCTCGATTCAAATTGAAAATAGAAAGTAATCCCTTGCAGGCAGAGAAGGACATAAATGACAGCTTAGATAAACTGAAGCAAAATATTATCGAAGCAGCCACTGAAGCACTCGGAAAAAGAAAAGCAAAACAAAAGAACAAAGTAACCAATAAAACCCCATGATTTTGTATGGAAGTTAAGGAACAATATGAGAGGAAAAAGAAAGCCTATTTAAAGTACAGGACGACCAAAGCTACGGAAGACTATCAGGAGTATAAAAGAATCAGAAATATAATGGAAAACGACTTCTATGGACTTCAGAAACAAATATGGAGGCTAATAAGAAACCAAAGACAGGAAACACATGAATTAATCAGTATTTACCGCATATCAAAAAAAACTTGGGTGAATTATTCAAAAAAATTATATGAAAAACAGCAAACCCAACTTGATCCAAACGCCCCACAAATCATAACAAATGAAACCGTAGCTATTGAAAGTAAAGATGTGGAATTAGCCCTAAAAAAGTCAAAAACAAGTCCTGGATTAGACGGAATCAGCAATGAGATGCTCAAGTATGTAGGTGACGCCATCACAGAAGAACTGACGATCCTCATCAACAAGATTCTACACTGTCACAGAATGCCTGATGAATGGAGAGTAAACAAAACAATACTCCTCTTTAAAAAGGGCGATAAAGAAGTACGATCCAACTATAGGGGAATTGATCTACTCCCGACCTCGCTCAAATTGACCATAAGAATCTTATCGACCAAAATCACCAAAACACACATCTCTGAGAGACGAACAGCAAGGATTTCGATCAGGAAGATCATGCGCGGATGCAATATTTGTCATAAGACAACTAACAAAAATATCTATTGAATATAATCCACCAGCTCTTATGTGCTTCATAGATATACAATTTTGATCGATTACAACTAGAAGATGTAATACATCTGCTTCACGATAGACAGATACCTTATAATATTGTTAAAACGATCGAAAATATATATCAAGATCCAAGCAGAGATAAATGGCGAACTGACAAAAGAAATAATCGCTAACAATGGCATTCGGCAAGGTGACTCCCTCAGCCCGCTATTGTTCAATATTATCATGGATGAGCTGATAAAACAGATGGTTAAACTAAAAGGGTATAAACTTGGAAATAAAGAAATCCGAATACTGTGCTTTGCCAATGATGTGGTACTAATAGCAGAATCCGAAGACGATCTTCAGAGATCAGTTCTACCTAACAGCGAAGAAATTTCAGATGGTTATATCAACATCTGAACCAAAATGTATGACCACGTCAAAAACACCACTCAGATGCAAGCTGGAAATTGACAACCATATAGTACAGCAAGAAATGAAGTTCAGATATCTCGGCGTATTGATATCTGGGTATGGAGCTGTCGAAGCAGAGGTAAGAGGACAAGCTACAAAGGCAGCACGAACAGCTGGCTGTCTCAACGACATAATTTGGAACAACAAGTATATAGGAACTGAGGCAAAATCTAGGATATATAAATGAGCAGTTAGACCCATCCTCACTTATACTGCGGAAACCAGGCCAGAAACCTCTAAAACCGCAAAAATACTGGAAGCAACCGAAATGAAGGTGCTGCGCAAGATAGCAGAGAAAACCCTCATGGATCGCGTGAGAAGCGAAAATATTAGATAACATGCGGAGTAGATAACATCAATGTCTGGGTGCTAAAGAAAAAGAAGGAATGGAATGAACATATAAACCGCATGGATGAGAATAGATTAGTAAAAATAATGAGAGACCGTTCACCCGTTGGGCGCAGGAGCATTTGAAGACCTCGTTAACGTTGGAATGATATTCTTCCAACTGAGTAATTATAGGCAATGGAACGAAGAAAAACGAGCAATTTGCTTATATATATAAGGAAGAAGAAGAAGTAGTATTTATCAACTCTTACTGATATTGTTCTATCTTGAAGAAAGCTATACAACCAATTAGAAAAAATTCCTCTGAAAGCCAAACTGAAGCATTTGTCTATAAAGAACTGAAAACAAAGAGTATCAAAAGAACAAGAAAGATCTAAAAATATTCCTGCCACATGTAAGTCACCATCTAAGCACTCGTAAATTGATTCCACAAAATTTAGTGCGGCTGACTGAGTAGAACAACCATTTCTGAAACCATGTTGGAAATTAGCGAGTACAATGAACTTGCTGATGTAGGCACATCATCATCATTCTCGTGAAAATGATTTTCTCAGAAACTTTGAAGAGATGGGCCGATAGTTGGTTTACTTTCTTGAAAATTGGTATAACTACTGATTTCTTTAGAACATTTGGATATTCTCCTGATGTAACGGACAAATTACTGATAACATGAGCAAACAGTTCTAGTGGAGCAATTTTCTTAAGGACCCTGGTTGAAATGTTATCAGATCCAACACTTTTTTTATTTTTCAAGTTTTTAATAGTCTCCTCAATCTCTAAACCCTAAACCGGGTGAAAGAAAAAATTAAAATAAAATAGAAAGGCCTTTTACTTTATAGAAGAAATATAACAAAATTTGAATATTAAAACAAATTGAAATATGTTTATCTTCTACAATTTTAATTTCAAAAAAATTTTTTATTCAAAAAACTTTTAGAATTAAATAAATGCCTAAAACAAACACCACTTACATTAAATAGACGTATATAATCAAAACTCAATATATAATGTTAAATGGAATAAATAAACCAACAGATATACGAAAGTCATTAAAATTAATAAATAAATATTTAAAGGAGACAAAATTTTGTTTCTGGTCTTACCTTTAAGAACACCAATTGCCTTTTAAAAACATGAACACACTTAAAGGACTTCTCAAAGAATATAATTTATTTGAAATATTTAATATATTTAAGTTCAAATATTCGAATAAGTTAATTCAGAAATCTCTAAAAAATGCACTATATCTTCAAAAAACAAATATAATTCTGAGCAATTCCTTCTTCAGTCCTCAATAATATTCCAAATATCAAAATCAAAAAACTAACCTATATCAAAACCTCCTCACGTGTAAGGGACTAATGCTTCGAAACACAGAACAACTTTATAATTCAAGATTGATCTATGTTCTAACAAAATCAAAGAACAGTGTGAGTTATTTTTGAGGCTTATTTAAATTCATTGACATTCCATAATGAGATTTATTGAAGCCAAAATATAATTATAAATAACTCACACTGTTCTTTGATTTCGTTAGAACATAGATCAATCTTGAATTATAAAGTTGATCTGTGTTTCGAAGCATTAGTTCTTTACACGTGGTGAGGTTTTGATATAGGTTATTTTTTTGATGTTGATATTTGGAATATTATTGAGGACTGAAGAAGGAATTGCTTAGAATTATATTTGTTTTTTGAAGATATAGTGCATGTTTTTAGAGATTTCTGAATTAACTTATTCGAATATTTAAATATATTAAATATTTCAAATAAATTATATTCTTTGAGAAGTCCTTCAAGTGTGTTCATGTTTTTAAAAGGCAATTGGTGTTCTTGAAGGTAAGACCAGAAACAAAATTTTGTCTCCTTTAAATATTTATTTATTAATTTTAATGACTTTCGTATATCTGTTGGTTTATTCATTCCATTTAACATTATATATTGAGTTTCGATTATATACGTCTATTAAATGTAAACGGTGCTTGTTTTAGACATTAATTTAATTCTAAAAGTTTTTTGAATAAAAAATTTTTTTGAAATTAAAATTATAGAAGATAAACATATTTCAATTTGTTTTAATATTCAAATAAAGAAAAAATTACTTGCCAATGAGGGAGCAATCGTACAAGAGACCGATATATCCGCATAACGAGTGTTTAACTTCTCCTCTGCCACAGAAGAGAAGTATTCTCCGAATAAGTCACCTAACTGATCCGAACTATCGTGAGTCGCACCATCAATCACAATATTTATGGGATTGTTGAATTGACCAGAGTTTCCATTGTAGGTATTTACAATCTTCCAGACCGTTTTATTCTTGTTTTCTGAATTTGCTATAGCAGAACTGAAATACTTGTATTTAGTAGACTTCAATAGGGCATTATGATGTTGTTTTGCATTTTTATATTTTATTTTCAAAATATTGCTGTAACTTTCCTTCTGTTGAAAATGTTCTATCTCTGTGAAAACATTCCTGTAGCAACATCCTACGTAAAATTCTATGACGTTCATTGGTTTTACTGCTGACTCACATTTTATGAGATATCGTTATGAACATGTTTTTTTCAAATGTGATACCTCGCATATTTCCACATATTTCGATAGAGCTTTGAATTACCATTATAAATGAAGCATACTTGATATTTTTCTGAAGTCATGTTTGAGATATTGAATTTTCAAATTTTATCTCTTGGTTAAGTAGGCTTTGGACTCTGCGGCAGTGAAAATAAAATAATGTGAACATTGATAGTTGGCTGTCAAAGTTCGATTCAAACAGTTGATACTCTGAAGAAAACCCGTTGTCTTGTTGAAAACCATAAATATTCGAACCTTATTCTGAAAAAAAAAAGAACGATGAATTTCATCAACTGAGGTGTTCAAAGTGACAACCATTTTCGTTCATCCACATGCGGCACATTTTCTGAATATTTTTTTGCTGAATTGATAAGCTCACAGGAAGTAAGAGAAGTGAAACCACAAAGCATCTTTATTTCCAGCTCTTCTCTAGAGGCTTTTTATAGATTATATCTTTTAATTTTCGCCAAAGGTAAATATCCATAGGTCAGGTGATCTAGGAATCCAATTGTTGCTAAAATTTACTAATAAAATATTCTTGATAATGCTAGCGTTGTGAGGAAGAGCGCCTCTTTTTGGAAGTAAATATTCTGGAGTTGAGATAACGGCATTTCTTCAACAATCAGTTGTATTTGTTGCCTTAAGATCTGTGAATAATTCTGTAATGTGAGATTATCATTATGAATAAACGGCCTATAATTCTGCCCCTATAAATGGCTGTCCATATACTAAACTCGAATCTTCCTTGATTTCTCTGCTCCTTACTTGAATGGGAATTTTGTTGTGCCCAAGTATAGAAGTTGAATCGGTTTAAAATACCATCACTACACACTTGAGCATTCATCTGTCAAAATACAATTCAAAGGGAAATCAGTTGTCTAGTTATATTTATCCAAGAACTATCGACAAAATCCAATACGACTTTCGAAATCTCCAGGAAGTGATGAACTCTTTTGGCTCTTCTGTTTTTTCAGAATCCTTTCAACATTCGGTCTTGGTACGTCTGTAAATTCTTCTATAATACGAGTTGATGTTCTAGGATTGATTTCAACAGCCCTAAAATGACAAATTCTTTCAAATCTGCATTCTAAAGATATCTCTTCGGTCTTTTCTTTTCAAACTGCCTTCATTCATTAAGTTGTGACGCAATCGTGCAAAAATATCTTTGAATGGTTGTCGTCTTTCTCGATATTTTCCATGATACAAATCACTTGCTGCCGCTGCATTCTCTCCAGTTTGTATGAAGCAGACTTCGGTGTCCCACGTCTCATAATTTTCGTATTTCAATGCAGAAATTTGAACAGAATTAGCAAAGTAAACAGAACTTTTACTGTTTCAATAAACGCTTGATAACTAACATTTCCATGGTTTCATTCATCATCGCATCCTCCAAAGCCCTTTTATCCAAGAGATAAAATTTGAAAATTCAATACCTCGAACATGATATCTCATAAAATATAAGTTTGCAGAAAATTCAATTAACGTCATAGGATACGTGAGAAGTTACTACAAGAATGTTTTTACAAAAATAGAAAATTTTCAACAGAAGAAAAGTTCAAGCAATATTGAAAATTAAAATAGAAAGGCCTTTTACTTGATAGAAGAAATTTAACAAAATTTGAATATTAAAACAAATTGAAATATGATTATCTTCTACAATTTTAATTTCAAAAAATTTTTTTTTATTAAAGAAACTTTTAGAATTAAATTAATGTCTAAAACAAGCACCGCTCACATTTAATAGACGTATATAATCAAAACTCAATATATAATGTCAAATGGAATAAATAAACCAACAGATATACGAAAGTCATTAAAACTAATAAATAAATATTTAAACTAGACAAAATTTTGTTTCTGGTCTTACCTTTATTCCATTTGACATTATATATTGAGTTTTGATTACATACGTCTATTAAATGTGCTTGTTTTAGACATTAATTCAATTCTAAAAATTTTTTGAATAAAAAATTTTTTTGAAATTAAAATTGTAGAAGATAAACATATTTCAATTTGTTTTAATATTCAAATTTTGTTATATTTCTTCCATCAAGTAAAAGGCCTGTCTATTTTATTTTATATATAGTATAATATATAATTATATTTTGGCTTCAATAAATCTCATTATGGAATGTCAATTAATTTAAATAACCGCTTACATTTAATAGACGTATATAATCAAAACTCAATATATAATGTCAAATGGAATAAATAAACCAACAGATATACGAAAGTCATTAAAACTAATAAATAAATATTTAAAGGAGACAAAATTTTGTTTCTGGTCTTACCTTTATTCCATTTGACATTATATATTGAGTTTTGATTATATACGTCTATTAAATGTAAGCGGTGTTTGTTTTAGACATTAATTTATTTCTAAAAGTTTTTTGAATAAAAATTTTTTTGAAATTAAAATTGTAGAAGATAAATATATTTCAATTTGTTTTAATATTCAAATTTTGTTATATTTCTTCTATCAAGTAAAAGGCCTTTCTATTCTATTTTATTTAAATAAGCCTTAAAAATAACTCACACTGTTCTTTGATTCTGTTAGAACATAGATCAATCTTGAATTATAAAGTTGATCTGTGTCTCGAAACATTATTCATTTACACGTGATACGTTGTTTGATATAGGTTAGTTTTTTGATTTTGATATTTGGAATATATTTCAGAACTGAAGAAGGAATTGCTTAGAATTATATTTGTTTTTCGAAGATATAGTGCATGTTTAGAGAGATTTCTGAATTAACTTAATCGAATATTTAAATATATTGAATATTTCAAATAAATTATATTCTTTGAGAAGCTCTTTAAGTGTGTTCATGTTTTTGAAAAGCAATTGGCGTTCTTAAAGGTAAGACCGGAAACAAAATTTTGTCTCCTTTAAATATTTATTTATTAATTTTATTGACTTTCGTATATCTGTTGGTTTATTCATTCCATTTGACATTATATATTGAGTTTTGATTATATACGTCTATTAAATGTAAGCGGTGATTGTTTTAGACATTAATTTAATTCTAAAAGTTTTTTGAATAATTTTTTGAAATTAAAATTGTAGAAGATAAACATATTTTAATTTGTTTTGATATTCAAATTTTGTTATATTTCTTCTATCAAGTAAAAGGCCTTTTTATTTTATTTTATATATAATCTATAATTATATTTTGGCTTCAATAAATCTCATTATGGAATGTCAATGAATTTAAATAAGCCTTAAAAATAACTCACACTGTTCTTTGATGTTGTTACAACATAGATCAATCTTGAATTATAAAGTTGATCTGTATTTCGAAGCATTAGTCCTTTTACACGTGGTGAGGGTGTGGATATAG
Source organism: Megalocaria dilatata (assembly GCA_034642435.1). Taxonomy (NCBI): domain Eukaryota; kingdom Metazoa; phylum Arthropoda; class Insecta; order Coleoptera; family Coccinellidae; genus Megalocaria; species Megalocaria dilatata. The sequence continues at coordinate 72,774,617 of CM067856.1, read as the reverse complement.
GTTAGTTTTTTGATTTTGATATTTGGAATTTAATTGAGGACTGAAGAAGGAATTGCTTAGAATTATATTTGTGTTTTGAAGATATAGCGCATGTTTTTAGAGATTTCTGAATTAACTTATTCGAATATTTAAATATATTAAATATTTCAAATAAATTATTTTCTTTAAGAAGTCCTTTGAGTGCGCATGATTTTAAAAGGCAATTGGTGTTCTTAAAGGTAAGACCAGAAACAAAATTTTGTCTCTTTCAACTATTTATTTATTAATTTTAATGACTTTCGTATATCTGTTGGTTTATTTATTCAATTCGACATTATATATTGTGTTTTGATTATATACGTCTATTAAATGTGCTTGTTTTAGACATTAATTTAATTCTAAAAGTTTTTTGAATAAGAAATTTTTTGAAATTAAAATTGTAGAAGATAAACATATTTCAATTTGTTTTTATATTCAAAGTTTGAAACTTAATTAACATTTTTGATAAACATCTTGTAACAATGTTACGGTGATAGGTATCGACATGCGGTTTTCACTAATGAGTTTCTCATGAAAATTGGCCCCACATTAGTTTCATGTGTCTAGTACAGAAATAGGAATGCTCCTTCAAAAGTGTCCAATTTGGCCCACTCTGTACTCCAACCATCATAATGAGTTTCTTCAAAGAAAATTCCTCCTAATAAATAATAATAATAATAATAATTTGTTTCTGTATAGTTGTTGTATCCTAACGGTTAAACCTTATCCTAATGTAAAAAAGCCAAAAATTCCGTTATTCACGAGTATGAATCGACAATTTCAAATGTCCCATTTGCAGAAATATTCGCTATTTAGATAAACGAAGGTGAGATAACGTCGCAGCCTGAACGAAAAACAAATTCCAAATGCAAATTTCCACAACGAAATCATTTATCAAATCAATTTCGATTTCCATAAAATCTAATTAAAACGGCCGTGTTCCGTTCTGAATGGATGCGGAATGAATGATTGGAAATCGCAAAGCTCGAACAGCGAAACACGATGTACAGCCATTTGGCAACTGTGCCTAATATTCATTTCTCTCTCTCTTTTCGCTCTTCATGCAGTCTTGCAGAAGTAATGGATTTTCAATAGTGGAACAATGGTGGGCCGGTAATCGAATATCAGAATTCAACGCGATTATTGTTCGAATTTCGTGCAAGTAAATCGGCCCAAGTGAATATTTTAATATTTCAATGCCAATTCACATCGGGAATCCAATTTTTTCTCTTTGCGGAAACCTTTTGATGACTAGCGATTTTGAATCCCCAGTAATTCACCTTGTTGAGTAAAGTACGAAATTGATCAAATCTGATAATGGTAATTAGTTCTGTGGAAAGGTCAGAACGTACGCACTCAAAGGACGTGAAGAACTGGAAAAAAAATCCGATTTTGTCATTTGATTCTCCCTACTGTATAGCTGATGAATATACTGCACGAATAAACAAACTGTAGAGAATGTAATGAAATAATAAAAAATGTGTTTTTTTATTGATAGAAAGATTATTACAAAATTTTGAATATCATACAGATTTATTCTGTTAAAATAACATAAATACAGATTTATTCTTGATAGAAGATATATAAAATTATTCAAATATTTAAAATATTAGCCTTCTACATTTTTAATTTCAAAAAATTATATTTAATGAATATAACTTCTGGAAATAAATTAAAATAATTCCATATAAATACCACTAATATCAAATGACATATAAAATAAACATTCATTATAAGACATCCAAATGGTATAACAAAATCCAATAAATAAAAATTGTTAACGGAAATCCTATGAATTATTAGGAGTACAAATAAGTTTCCGTCGTTTTATTGTAGATGACGCGGCACGGAGTTTCGGTTAGCTTTCGCAGATGATAAAAAATATTTTGGACATTCAAGAACAACATAACCTATTAATATCATTGATTTTATATTGGTAAAATATAATTTTTATAAGTTGAAAATGTCAAAATTTGAGCCAAGTAAGCGTCATTTGCGGGAAATATTAGTTTACTTCTTTAATTTAAAGAAATCTGCTACTGAGGCGCATCAATTGCTCGTAGAAGCATATGGTGAGGGTGCTTTGAGTGAGAGAACGTGTCGAGAGTGGTTTCAAAAGTTTAAAAACGATGATTTCGACGTAGAAGACAGAGATCGCAGTGGAAGGCTAAAAATTTACGAGGATGCAGAATTGGAGGAATTATTGGCGGAAGATTCATCTCAAACACAAAAAAACTTGCTTTAACATCAGAAGTCACTCAGCAAGCAGTCTCACATCGTTTTTCTATAATAAATATTTAATTGGTGTTAAAAAACGGCGGAAACTCATTTGTACTCCTAATAAATATTTTGAATAAACAAAATTTTGTTTTTGCTGATCAATCTTATGAAAACAAATAGTATCCTAAGAATTTCATCATAAAACTATCTAACTTAGAGTATTCAATATTAATGGACATCTATCTAAGTAACTTTATGTAAAAACTCAAGATATGTAAAAACATTACTAAAAAACAAGTTTTAAGAGAGACTTTGCTTCGTCAGTATTCAAATAGTTCATATTCAATAAATATATTATAACATCAATCAACAACAAATATTTACTTATCTTTCAACCATTTAGAAAACTTCTGGTAAACTGAAAAATCTTTAAATGTAGTGTAACGGTTAACTATATGTAAATATTTATGTGGTTTACCCTTGATTTAAAAAATTGGAAGACAATTTAACGGCCTCTGTTATAGCACAAGGACTATCTGTATAAAGAATGTTGAGGAAACCAAATAATTATATATTATGAATAAAATAAAATAAAAAGAGATTAATTCTTGATAGAAGGTATATAAAATTATTTAAATATTTTAATATTAGCCCTCTATATATTTAATTTCAAAAAATTATATTTAATGATTATAACTTCGGAAAATCATCAGATCAAGGCTAAACCACAGAAATATTTACATATAGTTAACCGTTACACTACATTTAAAGATTTTTCAGTTTACCAGAAGTTTTCTAAATGGTTGAAAGGTAAGTAAATATTTGTTGTTGATTGATGTTATATTTATTGAATATGAATCATTTGAATACTGACGAAGCAAAGTCTCTCTTAAAACTTGTTTTTCAGTAATGTTTTTACATATCTTGAGTTTTTATATAAAGTTTGTTAGATATCCAATAATATTGAATACTCTAAGTTAGATAGTTTTATGATGAAATTCTTAAGATTATGTTAGACATTTTTGAAAGATATTTGTTTTCGTAAGATTGATCAGCACAAAGAAAATTTTGTCTATTCAAAATATTTAATTTATAGGATTTTGGTTAACAATTTTTATTTATTGGATTTTGTTATACCATTCGGATGTCTTATAATGAATGTTTATTTTATATGTCATTTGACATAAATGGTACTTATATGACATTATTTTAATTTATTCTCAGAAGTTATAATCATTAGATATGATTTTTTGAAATTAAACCTCCTAAAAATTTTAAATAAAAATAAATTTTTATTCGAAAAATTTGAGAATCAAATTAAATAAATGTCTGTGTCAATTAAGTAGACATATAAAATTAATACTCATTACACAGTACCAAAGGGACTAAAAGAAATTCAAAGGAATATCAATTGTCAACTACAAATTATTAAATCAATACTTGAAGAGTACAAAATTTTGTTCCGTTCCTTGTTTTATGAAAACGAAATACCTGATTCAAAAATGCAAAACATAACCTCAAGAATTTCTTCAAAAACAACTTGCTCAAAATAAGTTCCTACAAAAAAATCTTAAAACATGTAAAACATGTTTAAAATTCAATTTAGGATTATTACAACGGTAACTCATCAGCTCAATTTCATATTTAAGAAAAACAAATAATTAACAAAAGACATCTTACCAATCCAACTGAATGCTGTTTACTAGACAAACACTAGAATGAAGTGAACTTATAAACATCCTACCTTTTCTGTGTTCGTCACAGACAATTACATAAAGTTTGCAAGGTATTTTGGGGACTCCTTCAAAACCAAATGATAATATTTAATAACCGTAAACAGAAATATATAATTATTATATATACCATTAAATTATGAAAAGATGTTTTTTCTTGATAGAAGGATTATTACAAAATTTTAAACATCATAGAGATTTATTCTGTTAACCTCCTACGAATTTCAATTTAGAAAAAATTTTTATTCGAAAACTTTTAGAATTGAATAAAATTAATGTCTTTAAAACACAATGTGTCAATTTTCATAAAACAAGAAACGAAACAAAATTGTGTACCCTTCAAGTATTTATTTAATAATAATGAATTGACAGTTTATATTTCTTTGAAATTCTTTTATTTCCTTTAGTACTGTGTAATGAGTATTAATTCTATATGTCTACTAAATCCACACAGTGTGTTCAAAATACATTTAGTTAATTCAATTCTGAAAGTTTTTGAATAAAAAATTTTTATATTAAAATTTGTAGGAGGTTAACAAAATAATTATGTATGATATTTAAGATTTGGTAAGGCAAGTACCGGGAAGTGACCGTTTTAAAAAGCTGCAAACCTACTTCCAAGCATTCCCAAAATTCTCTTCGTCCTCAATTTGCTAAGACTATGCTCACGTGGAGTTAAAGATCTATTTCTAACCAGGAAAATATTTTAGTCCAGTGGAGAGTATTGAGTATTCAAAATACTCAGTAGTGTCAAAAAAATCGTTCGCACTATTCGAGTACAGTACCCTTATTCTTAAAATCATTCGCAACTCTGTGCATATGCACCTCTGCGAATAGTCTTTATTCGTACAAGTTCCAAAAGTGGTGTTAATAATGATAATATTTATTGCCATACATATACAAGTACACGATCATTTTCCTTCTAAAGCTTCATAAACTTATAATAATACTCCACAAGAAAAATTTCCGCGCTAGGACAAAATTAAATTTTAAATTTTAAGCATATTCATGGCAAAAAAACCCAACCTATCCTTAATACAAAATGAAACTTACATCTTATTTATGATGTTTTTTCCCATTTCCTTTCTGTCAAATCCCTTACAGCTGTACGACCTACCTCAATAAAATACTTCAGAAAATTTTTTTTGAATATATTTCATGAATGAATTTGTTTTTCTAGCTGTTTTTGGCAGTTCATTGATCAAACGAGGCCCCAAAAAAACGAAAGATCTTTGACTGATCGTTTTATACATTTTAAGTTCTTCTAAGCAATTGCCGTGCAACATCTGAGAGATAAGGATTGTTGTGATAAATTTAGCGGAATTTTGATAACTGAGCGCGAAAAATAGTGCGACGTGCACGAATTTGAGGCATTCTGTAGAATGACTCGAAAGAGCGAAATATAAACAAATATTTCGTTTGATAAATAGGAGGAAATGACCCAGTTAATATACTCGTTGAAAGGAAAAAGTGGAAAAAACGAGGTAAAGAAATACAAAGGCCAGCAAAAAAAGTTGATGATAAGATTTGAAGAACCATAGCTGCCAATAATTACATAGAGAATACAGATGACCAATGAAAACAATATGGAAGTAAACATGGAACAGGTTGATAACCCCAACATAACCAAAATAATAACATCAAAAAATCATACTTCCTCATATGAAACATACAAAAACTCATTTCACATAACAATAGAACCAAACAAAACAAGATTACAGATCCAAACAAAACAAGGTTTCATCATTAAATCGAAGAACTTTAAGGAAAATCTTCTAAAAGCGCTAAACCACCTGAAAGAAATCTAAGACATCATCACTTTCTTAGAAACTTCAACCTCAGTATCAGCGCACAAAACTAGAACGCAAATGGAATCATTTTTCAGCAGAAAAGAAAATAAGCAAATTCTTAACTGAAAATAATATAATTCATAGATATTTCAAGAGAATTATGTCAAGGAAAACCAACAAACCGTCACTTTTCATCCGCATAATAATCGGCGAAATCCAATCATATGAAAAATTAATCAACGAAGGGGTTTTCTATAAGTGTAGACACTACATGGTCAATTCCACTCACCCTCAGATCCAATACCAGTGCCTTGCAAAAAATGTTCCCAATTCTTTCATACAACCGATAAGGGTAATTTACCTATTGCATGCACTAAATGTGGTCAACAATACAAGGATTCAGACTGTAACAATAGTTTACCATCCAAATTCTCCGCATGTCAATTTACAGAGAATGTAGCATGGTCAGCGAAACATAAGCCAAGTTGTTTTTATTTACTTTATTAATTTAAAAATGTTTCACCAAATGACATGCGAGAAATCAATATCCCTAATAACTATTCCTGACAATCATTGCAAAACGAAGCGAACGATAGCATTCATTGCTTCAAACAGCGCATATAATCAAAGAACTATAGATCTAATGTAAATTTATAGAAAAAAGCGAAATGATCATTATCTAGATGAAAGATGAAAAAGTTGAGGTATCACTTTTTGAGATCAAATATTTCCTATCAGTGTTTGAAAATTGAATTTTCAGATCAAAAGCACCAAAGTAAATGCGTAGAAATAAAAGATATACCCAATAGTTGTAGACACGATTAAAATTGGAAGTCTTAAAGAAAGGTGAATACAATAAATGAACGAAATACTGTTTTTCAAAACTACTGCTTCTCATTTTGTTACAGATACATTATAAATATTAAATAAATAGAGCTTTATTGGTTCGAAAACTACAAATAAAGTCTGGATAGAAGACTGTGAGTTATAAAAAGATAACTGTTTACAGTCTTTTCAACTTAAGATATTTTTTTTTTTAATGAACTGAAAATAACATGAACTCCTCCACTCCTAAAACCACCCCATGGAATATCTCACTTTTGTGTCCTCTTCTTCGCCTGTTCATTGGGTTATATATGTCTTCATCGGGTTATGTAATACCAAGTCTTCATCGGGCTATATATGTCTCCATCGGGTTATGTAATATTAGGTCTCCATCGAGTTATATACGCCCTCATCGGGTTACACATGTCATCATCGGGTTATATATGTCATCATCGGGTTATATATGTCTACATCGGTGTTAATTGTACAATGATAATTTTCCGGAGGATGTTCCTTTTATATTTTATCTATTAGTATATCAACTTTCATATATTTTTTTTCATATAGAATTTATGATCCTATGGATCTTTGTACGGTCCTCGTATAAGAGCCATCTCTTGACTTCTTTCTTGAATTTATTCACGTTTTTTATGTCCTTGACTTCCCTTGGTACAATCGGGAGTATTCTCGATGCTAAGTATGTGCAACATCGTTGACCAATTTTTTTTATAGCTCTTGTTCTTTTGTAGCTGTTTTTCTTTGCCCTAGTATTATGGGTGTGTTCTATTTTCTTGATCAATATTTTATTTTGGTAAACATTCAGGATTATTTTATGGGCATATATTTGTCTTATATCGTGTACCTTGGAAATTTGGTATATCTCACTGCTCGAAAAAGACATCTTTTTTCCATACATCACTTTGAGTATGCATTTTTGTAGAGTATCCAGTCTTCTTTTGTGAACGTGTCGAGAACGCCTCCCCACCCTATTATTCCGTACGAAAGTTGCGATTGTACCCATGCGTTGTATAGAATATGTAAATGTTTTTCGGAACTTATGTTTTTCCTCAAATATCTAAATTTGAATAGGATGCCTCTAAGTTTTCTTGCCAGGTAAGTTGCATGTACGTCCCATTTCCAGTTTTCATCAATAAAAATTCCTAGATATTTAGCTGATGTCGTTGCTGGAATGTGTAATTCATTACTAATTTGTAGACTTCCTAATTCTGTTTGTCCTGACTTATTTGAAGAAAAATTTAGGTATCTTGTCTTTTCGCGATTTAAGGTAAGCCCATTCGATTCAAACCATTTCGTCAGCTTCCCTAAGTCCTCCTGTATTGCTTTCTGTCTTAGACCATGCCATGTTGCATCCTCATATAGAACTATGGTGTCATCAGCAAAACTTATTATTTCTCCTGTATTTTTCATTTCGAGTAAACCGTTTATATACAGAATGAACAACAGAGGTCCCAGGACAGTGCCCTGGGGCACGCCATAGGTAAGTTTTCTCTTTTTTTTCATTGAATAACAATAACGAACTACAACAATAGTGAACAGCTTTCATATCAGACACAGCGTGATCTTCTTGCCATGATTATTCGGCTTGACAGTTGATGACCCGGGTATCCATACGTTGCCCGACGTTTCGAATTATCGTGATAGACCAACTTATCATAGCTAATCAAAATTCGATTTTGCCATTTGAGAAGTTTTTCATCCAATTTCCTACCTTTCGGATCATTACTATTGCTTTGAAACAATGAAAATGGCTAGTTAAATGACTCCAAGTGTTTTTCTGAGTTACTCTTGTATTTGTGATGGATCTTCATTGAGCCTTGCCTCTTATACCTCATCCTTAAACTCTGGTATCACTCCGGGTTATTCTCCGTCGTCCAAGTCAAAATTGACCCTTTTAAATCAGACAAATCACTTTTGACATATTATAAAAATCCACTAAAATACGATGACGTTCGGCAGCATTTTTTTTCACCTTTAAATTATGAAGTAAACCTCCTCGCACAAAAAACATTATTCCATACAAAAGTTGACATAGGAAAGATGTTTTTTTTGTATTTCGTTCTTTACCCGATGCCGTATCTGCAACAATTTGAATATTGATAGTTTTGAAAAACAGTTTTCGTTTATTTATTGGATTTCTCTTCAAGATTTCCAATTCTTTTTTGTTCCCTTTCCAGAACTGTTCGTATTTCACTTACATTCTGTCAAGAAAGTACCGGGAATTATCGATTTAAATCTGGCGGGGCAATGAGGCAGGTAAAATTTTTTTTTCCTAGGTTGGTACCACTGTCCTTAATTACTATACCAAGCTTGAGCGGGATCTGTCAACTAGTGTGTTTGCAACAGCTGATTAAGTCAGTCGATGTCAGAGTGCGTGCCGATTTTTACTATGGGTGATTACGTTGAGCAAAGAAATTGTTTAAAGTTTTGTGTTGCAAATGAATTTTCGTGTGCCGATGCATTGAAAATGTTGCAAAAGGCCTTTGGTGATAATGCTCTATCGAAAACTCGTGCATATCAGTGGTACAGAGCCTTCAAGGACGGTCGTGAAGTGGTCGCCCATCGACGGCTTCGATCGAAGATAACGTCGATAAAATTAAGGAAAGGGTGCTGGAAAACCGTCGTACCAGCTTGAGAGAGATAGCACATGATCTTAAGATATCCCACGAGTCCGCACGTACGATTTTGATTGATATTTTGGGCATGAGAAAGGTGGCCGCACGACTCGTACCGAAAGACCTGAATTTTCTTCAAAAACGTCATCGCGAACAGGTTGCTTCAGACATGCTGGATCGCTGTAATTCCGATTCTACATTCATGGAACGCATTACAACTGGTGATGAGACCTGGGTCTACGAGTACGATATGCAAACAAGCCAGCAATCATCGGAATGGGTGGCAAAAAATGAGCCGAAACCGAAAAAACCATGCCAAAGCCGCTCGAAAATGAAGGTGATGCTCATTGTTTTCTTCGATATCCGTGGCGTGGTGCACTACGAATTCGTTCCAGAGGGTCAGACGGTGAACAAGGAGTATTACCTAGGCGTTATGAAACGTTTGCGTGAGCGTATCCGTAAGAAGCGCCCAAATTTGTGGGCGAACAACTCATGGATTTTGCATGACGATAACGCGCCTTCTCACCGAGCTACGATTGTGACTGACTTTCTCGTCAAAAACTCAACAAACGTGCTTCAGCAACCACCGTATTCGCCGGATTTGGCTCCCTGCGACTTTTTCCTCTTCCCAAAACTAAAATTGCCCCTTCGTGGCACCCGTTTTGAGCCGATTGAAGCCATAAAACAAAATTCGGCGCGAGAGCTAAAGTCCATCCCGGAAAGCGCCTATAAAAAATGTTTCGATAATTGGAAGTGCCGTTGCCATAGATGTATTGGAGCAAATGGAGCCTATTTTGAAGGCGACCCAATAAATTTTGACGATTAAATGTAAAAATGTTGTTTTAATTGAAAATTCTCGGTTCTTTCTTGACAGAGTAGTATATTATGTATAAAATAAAATGGAGAAAGGCTTTTTACATGATAGAAGAAATATAACAGAATTTGAATATCAAAACAGATTTTATCTGTCAGTCTTCTACAACTTTAATTTCGAAAAAATTTTCATCAAAAAACTTTTAGAATTAAATTAATGTCTACATAAGCACCGCTCATATTTAATAGACGTATATAATCAAAACTTAATATGAAATGTCAATTGGAATAAATAAATCAACAAATATAAATAGTCATTTGAAATTAATTAATAAATATTTGAAGGAGACAAAATTTTGTTTCTGATCTTTCCATTATGTACATCAATTCCTTTTCAAAAACATAAAATAAAACTTAAGGACTTCTCAAAAAATATAATTTATTTGAAATATTCAATATATTTAAATATTCAACATATTTAAATATTCAAAAAAATTAATTCAAAAATCTCTCAAAACATGCACTATATTTTCAAAAAACAATAAGAATTCCGATAATTTCTTCATCGGCCCTGTTTTATGTTTTTGCAAAGGAATTGGTGTTCATAATGGTAAGATCAGAAACAAAATTTTGTCTCCTTCAAATATTTATTTATTAATTTTAAATGACTATATATATTTGTTGGTTTATATGACTATATATATTTGTGGGCGAACAACTCATGGATTTTGCATGACGATAACGCGCCTTCTCACCGAGCTACGATTGTGACTGACTTTCTCGCCAAAAACTCAACAAACGTGCTTCAGCAACCACCGTATTCGCCGCATTTGGCTCCCTGCGACTTTTTCCTCCTCCCAAAACTAAAATTGCCCCTTCGTGGCACCCGTTTTGAGTCGAGTGAACCCATAAAACAAAATTCGGCGCGAGAGCTAAAGTCCATCCCGGAAAGCGCCTATAAAAAATGTTTCGATAATTGGAAGTGCCGTTGGCATAGATGTATTGGAGCAAATGGAGCCTATTTTGAAGGCGACCCAATAAATTTTGACGATCAAATGTAAAAATGTTGTTTTATTTGAAAATTCCCGGTACTTTCTTGACAGAGTAGTATTTCTATTTATAGGGTAGGGATAGTAATATAGTCGATAGCGAATAACACGCGTGAAGGAACCGTGCTGACTAAACTGCATTTTCTATAAAAGTTATCGTCTTTTAAATTAGTTTCTGATACAAAGTTGTTCTTGTTGTGTGTGGAAAGTGGCGAGAATTCTGATGAAGATGACTGTGAAATCACTATCTGCGAGTACGAATTCCGATAGTGGTGCAGCTGCAATTGTGAGAGAAGTTCTAAATTCGACAGTATTCCTGGATAAAATCAAACTCATAATTGAAGAGGTCGTTAGTACTTCGATTGCTGAAAATATGTGTAGGTTCCATAAGAAACTTGACAGTTTGACATTGAAAAAAACTCAGCTGAAATCCGAGGTAAAATCCCTGAAATCATGGGCCGACAGAACAGGTCAGTACTCTAGGCGCATTAATTGGAAAGTGTTCGGCGTCGAGGAGAACGAAAACGAAAATGTGGAAGAAAATGTTGTTGCTATGATGAAAACGAAAATGGGCGTTAAACTATCCCAGCTATCTATCGAGAAATGCAGAACGCTTGGAAAAAAGACCCCGGAGCTCAAAAAACCTAGTTCATCTTAGTGACATTCTTCAATTTTTCTGTTCGTAAGTTGGTTTATGATTGAAAACGTAAATTGAGGTCCACTGGATTCTATGTTAGCGAGGATCTCACCCCTTCGAGATATCAGATGTACAAACTGGCCGGAAAAGTTTTCAACCCAAAAAGTGTTTGGACTATTGATATATTCATTCGCTTCAATAATAAATCTCATAAATTTGAATATCAATATGTTGGAAACTTTCATATCTGGTGAAGATCCAATATTATATAATAATTCCACCTCAGTCAGTTCAGTCATGAACCACTGTATATGTTATTTATGGCGAGCGGGCGTCTGTCCACCCTACCACTTCGTCTGCAAGGAATATTGTGGTTCACCCCTAATTTATATCTTCCCGACGAGATCCAGTTTTTGGATAAAACTGATAATCTTGTTCGGGGGTATTTTTTTCAGTTCGCAAGGGGCTATAATAGCCTGGCCAAAGACCTCGAATCTGATGCGACTCACCGCTGGGCAGTCTGAGACGATGTGCATGGCTGTTTCAGTGTCCTCAAGACACAGCCTGCATTCATCGTCTTAAACCAGACCGATTTTGTGCAAATGCGCTTTCAGTCTGCAGTGACCTGAAATAATTCCGACAAGTGTTCTTAGTTTGGCCCTATCCACACCTAGCGCTAGGTTCGCCATATTTTTGTTCGAAGCTGTTCCAAGGAACAATTTCTGTTTCTGGCCAGAATGGCACCGCCATAAAGACTCTAGCTTTGAGTTGATTCTGCCTGTTATCGCCTCGTTAGCCACGTCATGTGGTATTCCCAGGAATGGTTCCGGTCCTACTAGAGGCAGCGCAGCTCCAGCAAACGCCAGCCGATCTGCCTCCTCGTTACCCAAATAGTTTGAGTGGCTCTGTATCCAAACCTGAGTAACTCCGTTATACATAACGAGCCTGTTTAAAGCCGTGCGGCAACTCAAGACTGTTCTCGAGGTACAAGAGCTGGATTCCATAGGGTTTAGTACTGACTGACTATCAGTTCGACTTTCTTCCACCATGCTACAGCGCCATACACTAATTTTGGTCTAATTACCATAGTGCATAGCCAGTACATCTACTTGGGCTTTAGGCCCCAGGTTTTACCATAGATCCGCCTGCAAGTCCAGAAACCCATTCTGTCTTTATGACACACTTTATCTAGGTGTGCATTCCAACTGAGGGTTTTATCCAGGACTATTTCCAGGTGTTTTGCCTCAAATGAGAATTGTATTATTCCACCACGGATAGTCGGCGGTTCTGAACCATTGAACTTCCGTTTTTTAGTGAATGGTACTATAACTACCTTTTGTGGGTTGAGAGACATGTCTTCCCTTATGCACCATTTGTCAATAGTGTTCAGTATCTCTTGAAGGACGGCCGATATCGTCACCTCCGATTTACCTTTCACTGTATATGTCTTATCACGTATTGTTCATATTTGATTGATAACAGAACTCATTTATTTCTTTGCACGGTCACATGCGGTTGCCGTAGTTGTCTTTATACCGTATTATTCAGGAATACCTTATATTTGCCATATTTTGTTATTTTTTTTTTCATTTCACTCATTCTCATTAATGTATTGCTCCTTTTCATGAAATGACTGTTTTGAAGATAGCAAATCTAAATGTTCCATAACTTCTTTACGGATTATTTAAATAACTCAAATGACTTTTCTATTGTTCGTGTGGCGGAGACTTGGCTCAGTAATTTTTCTGATCATGTTGTGAATTTGGAAGACCATAATTTATATCGTCACGATCAGAATTCTAGGGGGGGTGTGGTAGGTTTGTATGTGAAAAGTTGCATTATATCCTTGTTGTTATTTGATCATTCTAATAGTGACTTGGAGCAACTTTGGGTTTGAGGTGTAAAGTAGGCGATAAAATCTTCGCTATAGAGCTCGTTTATCGACAACCTAGATCTTGTATTTCTAAATCAATAAACCAAATTGAAAATTATCTATCTCGGGTTTTTCCGAATGTGGATGGAATCATATATGTGGGTGATTTTAATCTTTATGTTTTGGAGATAGACAACGTCTTTGTTGAGCAGTTGAGTAGTGTGATGCGGAGTTTTGGCTTAAAATATCAGCGAACCCACTAGAGTTACCGATCGCTCGTCTACCCGTATTGATCATGTTTTCATTACGGATTCTTTCAAGGTAGATTCTTCTGGCACGTTAGATTCGGAAGGTGTATCAGATCACAGATTGACATTTTCCAATGTATACGTCAATAGATTGGAGAAAGTTGAGAAATTCATAACATTCAGAGATTATCAATATTTATCGAGGAATGACTTCAAAGAAGATCTCAACTTGATAGACTGGGATCAACTTTATTAGAGTAATTCTGTCGATCATAAAACAAGTTTCCCAGGAAGACTTTGAAACCTACAAAAGTTTGAGAAACTACTGAACGATTTGAGACGTTACTATTTGGTAGTTGATCAAAATTAAAACAAGTTGTAGAAATTACTATGTTTTACTACCAATAAATTTTCTTCTGATAATGTTGTGAATTTGGAAGAATCATTTATGTCGTCACTAGAAGGGGTGGGGTAGGTTTGTATGTGAAAAGTTGCATTAAATCCTCGAGTTTCAGGAAACTCGAGTCACAATTTAATGTGTAAAATATCAATTTAGTGGTAGTAAAACATAGTGAGTTCTACAATTTGTTTTAATTTGAGGAACTATATATTGAGTGCTATTCGAAGGGCAAAGAGGGCGTATGTAGTTTTCATTTCTAGATCGAATGATAAGTCGCGAAATCTCTGGGAGCAGCTTAAAAACTCACATATTGTACAAAAATAGAGGAAATACTATAACACCTGACTTGTTAGATGATGTTGAGAAAATCAACACACATTTTCTATCGGTTGCTGACAGTTAAAGTGAGGATTGTTTCGAGATGATATCGCATTACACAGGTGCCCAGGATATATGCCAGATAGTCTCCGGGTTGAGCTCTGATCCTGTTGGCGACGATGGTATTTCGGGGGCCACGATTCGGTTGTGTATACCTGAGCTTCTGTTACCTTACTTCTGTTATCACTTATATCATAAATACTTGCTTAGAGCTTGGTTATTACCCCGCTTCTTGGAGAATGGCTGTAGTTTTTTCCTTGTCAGAGGAAACAACCAAAATTCCTTGATGTTCTCCGACCGATCAGCATTCTTCCTTTCTCTTCCAAAATTCTAGATAAGTGGGTGTATATACTGGACGACATTCTGGGTCACTGGGATAAAGGTCTAGTAACTGCTCAGATTCTTTTAGATTTAACCTTTGATACTATTAGTCATGACTTACTTTATACCAAGCTGAAATACTATGGACTTTCACAAATACCCTTCAAATTTGTTGAATTGTAGGAAGCAATATGTCAGAGTTTGGAAAAAGGAATCTTCTCGCATTTTTGTTAGCAAGGGGTACCTCAGAGATCCATTCTTGGGCTACTTGTCTTTTTAATTTATACGGCCGATATGCCTCGTAGAATAAAGCATTGTCAATATCATTCTTCCGCAGATGACAGTCAAATCTATCTTGGTTTTCATCCGGATGAGGCCTAGGTTGCATGTTCTCTGATAAACAGTGATCTAACTTCGCTTGTTGAGCTTGCGATACGTATTAACATGTCTCATTCTTTTTGGCGGAAATTCTGCACTTTCTAGAACTAATTTACCTCCTATTCCTATTGAGGATGTAGTTTTTTTGCGGCAAAAATAGGTAAAAAAATCTTGGTCTGCTTGTTGACGGTCGACTGAAATGCTCAAATCACGTATCTAACTGTGTTTGGAGAGCATATATGTACCTAAAACTCCTGTTCAATAATCGCCATCTTCTGAAAAGTAAAGAAGTATCGGAGCAATGCTGTGCAACGAACTTATTTGTCGTGTTTTGATTAGTGCGATGTAGTGTTTGGTCCATTTCTCGATATGTTTGATTCGTCAAGAATCAAACATCGTTGTTGTCGGTTTAAAAGGGACTGTTCCAAAAACGAGATACATCACTCTATGAGATGGCTCAATATGAAGAACCGTAGGAAAATCCACTTCACGTCCTTCACTCATAAAATAATAAAATTGAAACAGCCTTCTTACTTACACCGCAAAATTAACTACAGACGCTAAACTTTCATCCAATAAAGACGTTCATTATTATTTCTCTTAGTATTATTATATACCTTGTGCATTTGAAATCGTTAGAAAATTCTTCTGTAATTAAGTTAGCGTTTTTTCATAAGATCCAATACCTGCTTCTATTCTGTCGATGCGTTTGTACATCTATCATTTTTGATCACAACAATTTTTCTGATTTGACAATTCAATTTTTACACACTTATATATGGGAATCTTTAAGCAATTAATGACACAACTTCATATTATATTTCATATAGAGTCAATTATAAATTTATCTCACCTTTTTTCTCGGATTTACATGTTAAGATCAACAGTTCTTTGATGATATGCGCTGTTGTCATATAATAGATTTTCAAAAAACAAGTTTCCTAATTAATTTTAAATATTTGTTGAAGAAAAAACTTCCGAAGTAATATTCAATTTATGTTTATTCCTAATTATTATACTTCGGCTTTTTACACATGTGCGTAGCAGTTTTCAGATACTGAATCTGAGATCGTTTCTTTTTCTCAAGAATATTCTGTGGATGCTCAACCATAAAAGCTATATAGTTTGCTGTATAGGTTTGTTTTAGTCTTCTTCGAGCCGGATTTGTTTCACGGAAAATATGTAGATATATTTTTCATTGATTGTTTTTATGTAACATTCAAATAACTTGCGGTTCATGAGAAAATGGGTTATACAGTTTCAAACGCTTTCTGTGGGGAATACATGCCATATTTTTTGAAAAGAAATAAAAATTTAAAATTTATTTGAAGTATTCTTGAAATTGCATTCGTTATTCAATATACAATCGAAACAATTGTCTCGAATAATGATTGCTAATTTTATCATTATGTATCGGTTTACTGCCGCACATTTAACCATTCTATATAATTATTAAATAATAGTATTTCCAGACTTTTAATTTAATTTAAGTTCATAAAACATCAGAAAGTTCTTCGAGATAAAAGTTTCTAGTTCTCAAAAATAACTCTCTGATTAATATATGAAATACAATAATAATAAAATTATGCAGGAATAAGAATTACTTCGGCTATTCTTCAATAGCTGAAACAGATTTTTCCATTTAAATTCCTGAGTTTTCCCTGGCAGCTCCTGAGTTTAACATTATTTTGGTAATCTACAGGTCAATTTGTTTGCTCCGCATATTTATACAAGTCATTTAAGTTTGAATCTACGGCCAAAGTTTCTACAGGGTTTTTATTTTCAAATATAACTGAATCTGGTTCTGAAATAAAATCAGATTCAGTCATTTTCGAAAATAAAATCCCTATAGATAACTTTGGTCGTAGCATCAACATGAATACCAGAGTTTAAGAATACAGTATAAGGGGCAACGGTCAATGAAGATCCATCACAAATAAAAGAGTAACTCACAAAAACACTTGTAGTTATTTAACCAGCCATTTTTTGTCATTTTAAAGCAATATTCGTGATCCGAAAACTAGGAAATTGGGTGCCGTTCAAAATGAGACCAAGAGACGTTAAAGGCAGTGTGCAAAACTTCTCCAACGGCGTAAAACAAAGGGGTTTTTGCATCTAATTATGATTAGCGATTAGAGGTTGGTCTATTACGATAATTCAAAACGTCGGTCAACAACAGTCAAGCCGAATAATCATGGCGAGATCATGCTGTGTATTTTGACGTGACAACGTCTTATAAATTGGTTTGCCGGGTGACACTTCAAGAAACTGCGTTACGCTCCGCTCACGTTATGCGCTCACAATGAGAGCGAGTGAGAGGCACGCGTCCCTTCCACTCGGGCATGGTTAGCCCGCCTAAGAGCGAGAGAGACAGACATAAAAAGTGAAAGGCACGCGTCCCTTCCACTCGAGCACAGTTAGCCCGCCTAAGAGCAAGAGAGACAGAGCGAGAGAGAGAGAGAGTGTGAGAGATAGGCATACACACCGGTTCATGTCTTGCGCTTCTATTTCGCTTAGGCGCCTGCATACAAGTTTACACGTTGCCAGTTAATTGTAAAACGATTGTGTAGTGATAATGTGAAGGTAGTTTCGTCCATCGCAACAATTCAAACAGCAAAGGTAAATAATTTCAGACTGATAATATAACATGATGAAATAAATGACTAAGACATAAGTGAATAGGTTATGTTGTAGTAATCACAATGTTGTGGTAGTTTTCAATCAAAAAAGTAGTAGAAATCGTTTCTCAACCAATAATAATTTGTTTAACTTGAAAAAATGAGCGCGACTTGCTATGTAAAAAATTGAAATAACAATGTTTAACCTCCAACCTGTCAAATCGAAACTTTCAAACATTCAAACCGAGACGACTAATCACTGCGCAAGGTTGTAAGCGCGCGATTTACAAATTCAAAGATCAAATGTGAATTAGTTTTCTCCTTTTAGAAAATACACTTTGAATTAAAATCGATTGATATTAACAATTAATGTGATTTAAATAAATGTTCTAACTTTTAAATTTAGTTTTTATATTTATAACAATGTAAAACAAGTTAAATTTATTAATAACTTATAACAACTGATTGATAAATAAAATTTTGTTAATATGAAATTCATTGCGAGATTCTTTGTATAAATTAATGTTTTAAATATAATTCTTTGTATAAATAAATGTTTTAAATTGTTACTATTATTTCATCCTTCTTCCTACTATACGAATGAATATTCACATTAAAATTATTTTACCACTCAAAGTCGTTGTCACGTAAAACTTTCGCCCGTATACCGACTTTACAGGCAACAAATTTTTTTGACACTAGTTCTATGTGAATTATGGATAAGCTATAATTTTTTTTTGTCTATTTCGATTTTTCACGCAGAAAAATTAGTAAGGCCTCACCTGCAGAGACGTGCAGTAAATACTAAGTTGAAAAGAGACTTTCGCTCTACAATACGTAGAATTTGATCCCTTCTTGAGTTCGATGAAGCTGAAGTTACGGAGGAAAAGTTAGAAAAAAGAAGAACATGTTACATTTTCCTACCCAGAATTGAAAGAAAGACATTATATTTTTGCAAAATTTACCATGAATCGACTTGTTTGGAATGTGCAACTGAAATTTGTTTTTTATTTTTGGCTTACTGAATGGATAAATAGTAGGAACATTTATTTCTCTTTTGAAGTCTCTACCACATAATATTTGGAATGAAATAAGGAATTACTTTGTTTTCTATCACTTTTTATTATAACTGATATACAGTGACTCGAGTTTCGTAGTGTTTACTACATTTTTAAACTGAACAAACAAATTAGATCTCAACTATTATATATGGGGATTGTAGGCTTCGGCAGAGCTTCGAAGAGAGGGGTTTTCCAAAGTTCCGTCTGTTCGTTCAGCACTTTTATTATTGGTACGTGCTTTTTATATTTTTCAATTTTTATGGATTCCAGGATGTCAAGTTTTTTCCCTTTCGCTTCCACGTGCAAGATAACAAGGTTGTTCAATTCTGGGAAGGTGTGATCTGTAGTGAAGAAATGGTTCGCAAAATTGGAATTATTCTTCCGGTTCCTAAAAGCAGATTCATGCTCTTTGTACCTTTTATGGAAAGGTCGGCCCGTTTGACCTATATACACTATATACACTATTACACTCTTGACAACTTAATTTATAGACTCCAGAATTATTCAGTCGGTTCTCTTTGTCTTTCGGATTAAAAAAGAGATTAGAAATTCGATCCATCCGATGGTTTGAAAAACCATCCGATGGTTTTTCAAACCATCCGATCAATCATAAACTAGCTGCTTATAGATCAATGGTACATAGAGCATTTTCAATTCCTTCAGATAATATTACCTTAAAGAGGGAATTGAATACAATCAGACAAATAGCCACAAAAAATCAGTTCGAAACCAAAACTATAAATTCCATCATAAACATAAAACAGAAGCAACTAATTCGTAAACAAATTTACTCCATCTCCAAATCAGATCATAATAACAATAAATTTATAAAACTAACATATTTTGGACCAATTTCACAAAAAATAGCTCGAATTTTATCAAAAATTAACATAGTAACAGCTTTCACACCCTCCCATAAAATTTCTAATCTCTTTTTTAATCCGAAAGACAAAGAGAACCGACTGAATAATTCTGGAGTCTATAAATTAAGTTGCCAAGAGTGCAATAGTGTGTATATAGGTCAAACGGGCCGACCTTTCCATAAAAGGTACAAAGAGCATGAATCTGCTTTTAGGAACCGGAAGAATAATTCCAATATTGCGAACCATTTCTTCACTACAGATCACACCTTCCCAGAATTGAACAACCTCGTTATCTTGCACGTGGAAGCGAAAGGGAAAAAACTTGACATCCTGGAATCCATAGAAATTGAAAAATATAAAAAGCACGTACCAATAATAAAACTACTGAACGAGCAGACGGAACTTTGGAAAAGCCCTCTCTTCGAAGCTCTGCCGAAGCCTACAATCCCTATATATAATAGTTGAGATCTAATTTGTTCGTTCAGTTTGAAAATGTAGTAAACACTACGAAACTCGAGTCACTGTATATCAGTTATAATAAAAAGTGATAGAAA
This sequence comes from Megalocaria dilatata, assembly GCA_034642435.1. Classification (NCBI taxonomy): domain Eukaryota; kingdom Metazoa; phylum Arthropoda; class Insecta; order Coleoptera; family Coccinellidae; genus Megalocaria; species Megalocaria dilatata. The sequence goes on along the minus strand of CM067856.1, from coordinate 72,754,205 downwards.
ACAAAGTAATTCCTTATTTCATTCCATTAAAATGAACTATCACAAAGTAACGGACTACTCCATCCAACACATAATATTTCCTTAAAAGTTATCAAAATGAGAGCAGTTCATCCAAAGTGATCGCTGTCATTAGGAATTCATTAGAATACTGAAACTTTTGAAAGAAAAACGAACTGCAGTCTATAAATTATGCATCATTCCATGAGAAATATTTTTCTAACGAATTTTCTAATAGACTCTGCTTCAATAAATTGCTGAGGTCACGTAAATGTTTGACAGTCATCCTAGGTCTTTTACTTATAGATCGAAAAACGAATGAAGATTCGATTCTACAGAACGACATTTTTTTCACGCATATAAATTCCTACATCTTTCTAAAAATTCCCGATACCTGCAATGAATTTCACACGAGACGTTCGGAATTGCTTCCATAAAGAAAAATAACTGCAGTACATATGTCAAATATTCCCAAGCATTCTCTTATATACACCGACACCCACATACGTACGTACATATCCATTCCGCCGATAGTTAAAGATGCTGGAAACAGCGAACACGTACCAACTTGTTTCTTATACTTACGAGGCTCTAGCATATTTATTATTCATATGGTACCATGAATTTCTAATGAGATATTCCTGAGCGCCGTGTGGATTCGCCCTTTCAAATGAAATTTCTTTCCGTTTTCCGTTACTTTCCTGCCTTAGGACAGAATTTCCATTCAAAAGGGCATATTAGAAGAAATTGAATTGCAGCGTATGTATCGAACAAGAATTGAACTTTTCTAAATTATTTCCGAACAGAAAAGTTTGGGCGATGGAATTCTTATTTCAATTTTATCAAAAAATTACTACTTTCTCTGTAAGAAAGAGAATTGAATCTTATTATTTTCCTGGCGAGATTTTGTCGTTAGTCGGAGGAAAGACGCGAAAATCAGGAATTTCGGTAGGCTTGTAATATACAAAACCTCCAAAAACTTCTAATTTTTCAAGATTATATCCATAAATCCATGATTTTCAATAATGCAGACTTTCTATTCACGTGCGTAAAAATATCTGTAGCATTTAGAATTTTCGGAAAACTTTTAGGTCATTATTATAGTTATTTTAGGTCAAACAATGGACCCTTCAAATTCATTGCTTCGAAGTTTACCTATAAATTTTGGGTTGTGCTGATTAAACGAGAAAGTCGCAAAATCAAGTACGTAAAATGAAATATGTAAAGAAACTAAATATATCATCATTTCAGACTCTATTTTCAAACTGTGTAATTTTGAGCTTCAGCTGATTTACTTATATTATTATTTTATCATACTTGAATCAGATTCTTCAAATATCTTTTTGATATTTATAAGCCTATATTCATTCAAGATTGAGTAAACACGTATTAAATAGTGCTCCTGTGTAATCGGTGATATCTGAGCGATTTTTGAAATTATAATACTTGTGTGATTTCATCTGTGAGTATCTACTGCTCATTTATCTACATTGAATCCTATTTTCAAAGTTGAGATAATATACGAAATAATTTTATGTTTTCTTATTTCCTTGTTTACGTTCAGAGGCAAACCGGTATTGTTATATTTGCGCGGTGCCTTCCTCGCTTTTTTATACTGGTATCTAAATAATTGTCAATTAAAAAATAATCATATCGTTTACTGTGGCCAGTTCGCTCCGTCTTGGGCTTTGGAACACGTAGACTGTGTGGTCATAGTCTGAGATATGGTTGTTGCGTCGTTTTGGATTTGCGTGTATCCTCTTCCGCCCTGACTTCCTCTATCCGTGGCCCTTCCAATCTGTGTCGACTCTTTCTTAGAGGCCCAAGAAAGTGGAGAATGTCTAAATATTTGTTACTCCTTCACTAATAATGTCTCGTTATCTTCTGGGGATAATGAAAACCCTGAACAACTTTCAGGGAATGCAAATTCAATAACCCTACATATTCTCATGGAAACGATGGATGAAATTGATACGAGTGTTGTTAGAATAGAGAAACGACAGGATGATATAGTAAGCTAGCTTGCGAACTGCAACGCTTCCATTAATGAACATTCTGAGATCCTCAGTGTGCATCAAACTTTTCAATCGACGAAAATACATCGGATATAAGCCTTCGTTCAGAGTCTCAATCCAACCTCACATTATCTGTTACGGAAATCAAGACGCCACTTACCACTCTTGAACTCAATTCTTCGGTGACGACAACAGCAGATACTGGTATCATTCCGGAACTGCTGGATCGAGTCAAAAAGAGACACAACGTCATAATTTCCAAAGTACCAGATGACGGAGACACATTCAAAGACTCTGCCCTAGCCACTGAAACTGTTGATGTTGTCTATGGGAATTCCAGTAAATGTTTAGTCAGCGCACAGCGGCTTCCATCTAAAGACCCTACTCGCCCTCGCTGGTTGACAGTTAGTTTCTCAAATACAGAAGTAGTGTCGAACATTCTCCGACACAACCATCCGCAAAATAAATTATACTGGGGTCAGGGAGTTTCTTTTGAAAGAAGACTGGTAATCACTTATTCCTGAAGACACAGATGTTCATACATTATGGTTAACATCGTCGAATATATTTAACGAAGCCGTATCCGTGTTCACAGAGGAAAGAACTATTAAATCAAATCCCTCCACAACTTGAATCACTGAACAGGTTCTCAAAATGATAAGAAAAAAGAAATCGCTGTGGCAGAGGAACCTTAGAAGTCGTGCACGAACCGAATACCAAAACCATAGATCCTTTTCTAATTCTATGTCTGCTGTGATAACGAACATTAAAACATCTTCTGAAATTATGTTCAGAAGTACTTGCATTGCCTTTGTCAATAATATTTCGCCAATCCTTTTCTACTTCTAGGCTGCCTTGGGCTTGGCTATCTGCCTCTGTTACGCCTGTTTTCAAGAAGAATGACAAGCTTAATCCTAATAACTACAGGCTTATTGGTCTGACGTCGGCTACTTGTAAACTGATGGAGAGGATCGTATGTGAAGCCATCTTAACCTTTGCGATTACCAACGAAATTCTGCCTGAACAACAGCATAGTTTCGAGCCAGGGCACTCCATTTTAACCAACCTTCTCCGTTGTATCGGTGATTGAAAGAGAGCTTGGGACTCTGATGTGCCGGTAGATGTCATCTACTTAGACTTTGTAAAGGCGTCCGATCGTGTTCTTCATCGTCGCCTAGTTACTGAACTTGAACATCTGGGTATTAGAGGCGATTGTTTGTCGTGGATATTTATTCCTATTATTATTTTATGAAGAGCGGGCATCTGTCCACCCTACTGCGTCCGCACGGAGTATTGTGGTTCACCCGTAAATTTATATCATCCCGATGAAATCCAGTTTTTGGATAAAACCAATAATATTGCTCGGGGGTAATTTTTTCAGTTCGCAGTGGGCATGACCGTTTCAGTGGCCTCAAGACACAGCCTGCATTCATCGTCTTCAGCCAGACTGATTTTGTGCAAATGCGCTTTCAGCCTGCAGTGACCTGTCTTATTATTCTTAGTTTGGCCCTATTCATATCTGGGGCTAGATCCGCCATCTTTTTGTTCGAAGCAAGGAACACCTTCGAATATTTCAGGCCAGAATGGCTCCGCCAGAAAGATTCTAGTCATGGGTTCATTCTGCCTGATATCACCCGCTTAGTCACGCCATGTGGTATTCTCAGGAATGGTTCCTGTCCTACCAGAGGCAGCGCAGCTCCAGAAAACGCCAGCCGATCTTCTTCTCCGTTACCCAAATAGTTTAAGTGGCTTGGTATCTAAACAAGAGTGATTCTGTTATACATACCGGGCCTATTCAAAGCAGTGCGGCAACTCCAGACTGTTCTCGAGGTACAACAGCTGGATTCTAAAGCTGTTGGTACTGACTGACTAACAGTCAATATTTTGATTTTGCCATGGTATATTTGCCGTTTTATCAGCAACGCCGCCGCGGTTTCAATGGAAAATAGTTCTGCCTGAAATATGGTTGCATTTTGACCGAGACTCAATGAGATGTCTATTCTCGGTTTTCTCCCATAGACTCCCGCTCCCGTTTCATTCGTCGTTCGCGAGCCATCTGTGAACAAGCCAAGGTCGGTCCTCAGCATGCTAGGTCCATTCGTCCCGGCTGGGGACGATTTAGTTGAAATGCCGTTCTTGGCTCGTGACTTTTGACATTAGATCCGAGGGAATCGATGGGGTGCTTTTCGTTAAAAGCTCGTCCAGCAGTCCTGAGACCCCATCACTATATCCTCTGGCCTGTAGATCGCGAGTTGATATAGTTTGTATGTGGTTCGTTTCGCCTTCCTCTGCATAAGTAGGTGTGGTGCGAAACGCACCTGTAATTGCAAGGCAAGCCTGTCTCTGTAGGCTTATGTTGGCCTTTCTTCCACCACGCTACAGCGCCATACATTATCTGTGGTCTGATTACCATAGCGTATAGCCAATACATCTGCCTCGGCTTTAAACTCCAGTTATTACCACATATCCGCTTGCAAGTTCAGAAACCCATTCTGGCTTTATGACACACTTCATCTAGGTATGCATTCCAACTGAGAGTTTTGTCCAGGACTATTCCCAGGTTTCTTGCCTCAAATGAGAATTGTATTGTTTCACCACGGATAGTCGGCGATTCCAAATCATTCGTCTCCCCTTTCCTAGTGAATGGTACTATAACTACGTTTTGTGTGTTAAGAGACATATCTTCCCTTATACACCATTTGTCAGAAGAGTTCAGAATCTCCTGAAGGACAGCTGATATCGTCACCTCCGATTTACCTTTCACTAGGATTGCCACTTCATCATCAAATGCTTGAAAGTCGACTCCGCACAGCAAAATGATCGCTAGCAGGTCATCAACGAGAAGGGTCCACAGTAAGGGTGTGAGAATACCACCCTGCGGACAGCCCTTCGCTGCCTTGAACTCGAAGACCTCATCCTGGTATGGGGTCGTTATTATTCAGCCGTATAGCATTGCCTGTATCCATTTACAAATTACCGCGTCGATTCCTCTCGCAGAGATAACTTCAGCGAAAGAAGTAGCAGCGTATTGTTAAAGGCCCCTTAAATGTCTAGAAACGCTGTAAGTGCTATCTGCCGATTATCGGGAGATTGGTTCAAGTATCCTACCAAATTTTGTAATGCAAGTTCTGCCGATTTTCCGGCCTGGCAGGCTTATTGATGAGAGCTAGGGGGATTGCCAATTAGCACCTTCCCCCTGATATGATCTTTCCAGACTCTTCAGCAAGAACGATGTCAAACTTATTGGTCTGAACGATGAAGGTTCCGGTTCTGTACGTCCCACCTTTGGTATATAGACCACTTTAGTTAGTAACCCCCCAAGCCAGACTTGTTCTAAATAATGTCAGCAGGTGCGGAATCAACACATACATCCCCTTTTGAAGTAGGGGTGGAAAGATTCCGTCCAGCCCGGGTATTCCGAAAGGTTTAAAGGACCTTATCGTGTCTGCTTGTGCCGTGACCCTTGTGCCGTGATTTTTTTTTGGATATTCACCAGTTGCCTCTCCCAGGCCAGATTGAATGGTCAGGGTTGGATCTGGCATTTGTATCTTCCAGGGTTTAATATCCAAGGCAGTGTTTGTTCACTCCAATGTTTCTTTTCTGGTAGCCGTGAAACCACCCTCCGATCGTTTGAGTGAACCGGTTGTTCTCACTGGCTCACTGGAGAGAATCTAGTGTATTCTGGCAGTTCCGGGGGCATCATTTATAACCTCACAGAACTTGCCCCCCAAGTCGCTCTTGACCCTCCTAATGCTCTTATTGTAGAGTGTTAGAGCTTCCTTGTAATTGTCCCCTTGGCCGGTCGCTTTGGCTAGGTTGAATAATCTCTGAACATCCTTTCTCTGTTTATTCAGGTTGTTATTCCACCAAGATGAATTTCGGTTATCCTTCTTACATCTTAGTGGACAGTTTTCGTGATAAGCGGAGACCATGGCGGTTTTTATTTGCTCCTCCACAATCTGATTCTGTTTGAATATTTTAGATATACACGTGCTAAGGTTAGCCCGGAAGGTTTCTACATAACGAATCCAATCTGTTGCCTTGGCATTCCTGAAGTATTCTAATGGTCTAGGACTAGTTCTTGTACTGAAGAGTATATGCCTATAGTCTGAAAATTATTGTTCAGTAGATATCATCCAATCGGAAATCTTATTGTTAATGAAGTTAGTACTCATAGTGAGGTCTAAAACCTCCTGTCTATAAGGGGTAAAAAAATATGGTTTATTACCTTTGTTTACTACTGTTAAGCCCTCTTGAAGTAAGTAATCTAGAAGTGACTCACCTCTATGGTTGATGTCCGTGCTACCCCAAATTGTGAAGTGGGCATTGGCATCACATCCAATTATAAACTGGATGTTTTCCCTTCTACAGTGGTGGACTAATTCTGCACGGCTGTTGGTGAAGGTCCTTCGGTGGCTCTGTTTCCAGGAAAGTACGCAGAACGATAAACTCCGTCGCATTCTTTACCCCCTGGCAGCGGACATGAATTGATGTCATATCCCCTGTGCAAAATTCAGAAAGAACGAAATAATCTATCTTTTTCTTTAAAACTATTTAGAATCTCAACCTCCCAACTGAGACCCCGGCTATAATAGTTCCTGGAATTCCTTCGATTCCACTTACCTTACCCGAGGATGATATCCAGGGTTACTTGATTAGTGCAATATCTATCTGCTGCCAAGGGTGAACGATGGCATTTGGGAGATTGGCCTGTATACAGCGTATGGCCCTTTTTTTACGCTGGCCTCGGTATGTCCTAGGGTGATGACTTTTTGCCACCTTTCCCTTGGCCGCTGGCCGACTTCTTAAGAAGGGGTTTTCCAGGGATGTATTCACCCTTACCTTTCCTATCTTGTTTTTGGATTCTGGAGGTGGGATTTATCCCGCCCTCCTTTGAGTCCCTTTTGATTTTTACCCTTACCGACTTGGACACTGGCTTTGAGGAAGGCGCAGCCTCCCTCTCCAACTTGAACGAGGCAATTTGTACCCCAGACAAGTGTTCCGAGAGACGCCTCGTCTCCCTCTCTGCCTGCTCCGAGCTGGTTTTTTGTGCCACCTTGGTAGCCTTTGTCGTCCAGAACTGGACTTTTTCGAACCCAAAGAAGGGTTTTTAGTTCAGGTCTTTCGGAGCTTTCATCGAAAAATCATCCATGGCCATTGTCCAGACTTGGCTTGGTCCTGACAACTCGCTACGTAGTAATACTCCACTCACGCGTCCCCCGCGCTGGTGTGTTACCCTCGGATCTGAGCCTCTTGCTACCGACCTCTGTTTCCGAGATAGATTTATCCCCCTCTTCAACAGTCGGCAGCTTGGACTCTTCGTCAGTTTTATTTTCAAGGTGGCATCGTACGATGTATCGCTCTTGAGGAGTCTGTCAAGTCGTCTTCTCTTCGATCCCGTCAGTCTCGCCTTCTTTTTTGGTTTGCCATCTATGACTTGGGATTCCATCGTATCGGATTCCTGGTCCGAATGGGCTGAAGTAGTTTGAGTAACCACCTCCATGAGCTCCTCAGTCGCCTGAGGAACAAAGGATCGTCCCCTCATGTCAGGGTTATTTTTATTTATTTGTGTTTCCTTATATGGTCCCACGAGTAGCAAGGAATATAAGATGTCCACCCCAGTAGATCCCCGCGGTTCTGGGCTAAGGCTGATGAAACCAAAGTTCGCCCGATGTCTGGAGTTTGCCTATAAAGGACTGATCTACCCATCAAACATATAGACTTCGGCATAGGCTGTTCCACCTTGTCTTGGTGGAAATTTCATTGTGTGCACCAAGCACTTGATTTAGACAATTAGGTCAAGATCCCCACCGAGGGGATGTCCGCTAGACCTGACTACCGATCAGCGGTATAACAGTTGGTATATTCAACTGGCATCGTTTTCTCTGTGCAATACCCTTGGCCACGACACTACAGCTGGGTAGGGGCGTAGATTGTTCGCCGTTACAGTATAAAGTTGCCCAGGGTGCACCACTTGGAGGTCAATCTACCACACTCCAAGGATAAGTTCATTTTCACATGATAGGATTTTCTGGGCAAGAATTGGAAATAGCATGTATTCCTCAGGACACAGTCCTCGGACCCATTTTGTTTCTCTTGTTCACATCAGATCTTTCCCTCTTCATAAAACCCAACTGTAAATTATTTGCCGATGACATGAAATTGTATAGTTGTCCTCCTACCGGCGCCAGAGTTCTCCAGGAAGACCTGAACACGTTGAGTCGATGGCGTGAAGAATGGATGCTGCCTTTCAACATTGGTAAGTGCTGCTTGCTTCACATAGGCAAAACAAAATCCAAAAATCGAGAGGAGATTGCTGAGAACTGTTAACGAGCACTGTGATTTAGGAGTTACAGTTACCTCTAATTTATCCGGGTCCCGCCATATTGCCAATATATGCAGCAAACCCGAGCAATTATGTTACTTCTTATAACGCTCCTTCCATGAATGCAGTCTACCTACGTGCAAGCTATTATACACCTCCTATATACTTCCGATAATGGAAATTGCCGGTCCAGCTTGGTGGCCTTTACTCAGGGGTGATTTGGAGGCATTAGTGGCTGTTCAGCGCACATGTACACGATTGCCATATGGCCGCAACCGCCCTGATCATGACTCCCGACTCGAACTCTTGGGCATCCCTAGATTTGCGTATCGACGTGAACGGGATGATCTTATAATGACCTACCGGGCACTGCATGGATGTGCTGATGTTTGTCTGCAAGCCTTATTCACACTGAACCAAACTCACCTACGAAGCCATGAATATAAGCTTGCAAAGGAGAAATTTAGAACTGCGGTTCGCCAAAACTATCGATAGGATATTTGAGTGCTGGAATCGATTACCGCCTGATGTTGTTGATGCGCCTTCAGTTAACGGATTCAAGAATCGCTTCGACAATTGGATTTTAGCACATTAATTTCATTATCAACTTTTCTTTGTGAGGTCTATACCTCAACTCTTTTTGTGTTTAATAATAATAATAATATCTTTTTTCATATTTTCATTTCATGGTCTCAATCAAATACAAAGTGTTTACAAGGATGAGTTTTTTTTATCAGAAACGTATCAAAATAAAACATTTCACCAAAAATCGCCTACAAAGAATATTCAAATGGACGACTAAAGAGGGATCCCTAAAGGCAAATTCGATTAATTGAAAATTCAAGTCTGATTCTTATAATGAAATATTTCCAGCCGATCCAAAGTAGATCGAGAACTACAAGTCAACACCAGTCAAACAATACTCAACGAGAAGTTCAGCTGTAATTTTAACCCTAAACATCAAGACTCAAGTACGACATGTCTACTTTTTCGTCTTTCGTGATTTGTTGAAAAATGCTGCATATTTTTTCATTCAAATATTTAATTTACAGAAATGATTCTTGTCTATAGAGAACTCCAGCAAAATTAGAGTACAGCAGTTGACACATAAAATGATATCAGTGTAAAAATTGTTTATATTAAGGAATATTGACTAATTTAATCAATTTGGAAATCGTTATGCATCGTGAAAGAATTGAAGACTATAAAAGAATTGAGGAATAGTACTAAAAGTGTTTTTCAAGTTATTCATGGACACAATAATGAAATGAGGTAAGTTTTTCAACTCATTTTAAATTTTTCAATACGAATGTTTCAAAGCTTACACTTTCTATGTCAGGAGATATATAGCCCATCAGAATGAAACATCCTATATGTCACTTACCTAAAATTAGCTTCATTTGATATAGTATAGTAAATTCATATCCCTAGTAAAAATCCTAAAAGAAAATAAAGTCCATCCTCAAATGCTTCAAACTCCAAAACTCATTTGAAATTTGCTTTTAAAATTTACTTTGAACAAAGAATTTTTAATTCACTTTGCAGGTACGTAACAATTACGTCCCCAGAGTTCAATAATTTAGGCCTTTCAACTATGAATCATTTAATTCCTAGAAACCTAAACGGACCTAAACATCAATTAATAAACGAATATATTAACTCTCTTAGATTCATTCCTAGAAACCTTAATGGGCCTAAGCACAAATTAAGAAACGAAGATATTTCTCCCTTAGATTATTCCTAGAAGCCCATTAGAAACCGATTCAGCCGTTTCAAGACTCTCTCATTCGCCAGTTAGTAAAAAGGTACAGGTCACTACACATCCTGTATAAAAAGTCAGTTAAGAAAGTTCAGTTAGAAGACAAGTTCTGATACCACGCACATCTCCTTGAAGTAAGCCCTCGTTACTTGTGAAACTTTTTTATCTCTACGCTCAAATTATTTTATATTCGCATTTTTCACTTTAAACTTTCAAGGAACTCTCTCCCTCTCTCTCAGTTACCCATAACGCACTAAAGACCTGGAAGTGAATGTATTATCTACATTATTCCTTTGTTATTAGATATTAAGTTGTGAAAAGTGAACTCAAAAGTGAAACCAATAAAATTGAAGTCTGTGTCGTGAACAACAATAGAAAAAACTCAAGAAAGAACTGTTTCAGGATCAAGATAGTGTATCCACCTCAATCTGTCAACAAATCAAAATTGTACACTTGTATTATATGTTCTTCTGCTGACAATTCTCTACATGGTCCCTACGAGCTGGATTACATTCCACATCTGGTCACCAAACAACTTCCTCAATTTGGGTAAAATAATTCAACTCTCTGAACTTGTATTATATGTATTTTAGGCTGTGAATAAAGCAATAAGTCTAATATACATCCCTCTTTCACCCCCATTTGAAGTATGCTCAACCAAGAATTTGCATACTAATCGGTTAACGTTTAATCAATTACTTTCGGAGAATTCAAAAAGGTATCTCTACATAATAATAATAATTATAATAATAATAATATGGTTTATTCACAATTAAGTTTACATTGGTAGCTTTTGACAAAAAAGTAATGTACATACTGGAAAACTGAACAAAATAATAAGCCAATACAACACAAAAAAAGACTGTTGCTGAATAAACATAGATTTCCTCCAAAAACCGAAGGTTGCACGGAGGATAAATCTCTTCTCAATATATGCATCTGTTTTGTGACCATGGCATTGAAGCAGTTTTATGAGCAAGGTGCGACTTTAGACGTTGGACATCGCTATCTCTGATTGATCATGTCTCCTACTTTAGCTCCACCAATTTGTCCCAAATAGTTTTTAATATACTTGCTGAACAATTTGCAGGAGTTTAGTGAATAAAATTTAGTTCTCAGTTCACCCTCAAGCAAGTTGAAAATACGTGGCTTGATGTAAGTATATGTACGTTCTCCTACAGTCTTCTTAGTTCTATGGGTCTGTACTTTCGGCTTTTCTGTTCTACGAGTATTATATCCGTGATTGAGGTACTCCATCGAATTTCGATTTTTAAAGTTTTGCATAAGTAGGGTTTGGAAGTACATCCCTCTCATATCAAGAACTTTTGCTTCCAAAAAAAGATCATCTGTTGGATACAATCTCTCCCTACGTAGCATGATTCTCAAGAAGTAATTCTGTAGAACCTGTAATCCTTTTATATGTGTATCATACAGGCCACCCCAGGCCAGAATACCATATTGAAGCCTGGATTCTACGAGTGCATGGTATAATATTTTCATCTGCTTGAATCCCAATATTTGGTTAAGAGAGCGAAATCGATGGAGAAATCGTCGCAGTGTATTTATTACATTACGGCAGTGAACATCCCACCGGAGATGCCGGTCGATATGTATACCTAAGTACCTAATGGAACTCACTTGGCCAATTCTGAATCTTGTTTCTCCGTCACATATCAATAGATCATCAAAACGTGGAATACAACATATCAATAGATCACTTGCGCAAAGTGAAAAAGGCAAGTATTTAGTTTTTTCCTCATTTACTGTCAAGTATCTGCATTTAATAGCATTCAAAACATTTTTCATGTCTTTCTCGACTAGCACTTTCAAACTACTCCATTTCAAGTCCTTATAGAGAATGGCTATATCATCTGCGAAACAGATTATCTTTCCCATACAATTAATACATAGTATGTCATTTATATACAACGTGAATAAAACAGGTCCCAGTAACGTGCCTTGCGGCACCCCACACTGTATTTCCAACACATCACTCAACACTTCACCAACCTGCACCCTCTGTGACCTATTTTTTAAATACGTACTAAATAGTTGAAGGGGTATTCCACGCACTCCAATATTTTCCAAGACATTCAGCATCTCATTATGATTTACCGTGTCAAATGCCTTTGAGAGGTCCAAGAACACACACACTGCCGCCTCATCAGCATCCAAGATCCTATACACCATATCAGACAGGTACGATACAGCATCCGTCGCAGACTTCCCCTCACGAAAGCCAAACTGATTATGTGATATGATCTCATATTTTTCCAGGTAGCTGTTCAACCTCGTTCCGAGAATCTTCTCAAATACCTTGGCAAAAGAGGTAATCAGCGATATAGGCCTATAATTTGAAGGTGATTCCCTTGTTCCCTTCTTATATATTGGTCTCACAATTGATAATTTAAATTCCCCGGGACAACAACCAGACTGCAACACATCATTTAGTATATGCGCCAACGGGACAGATATTTCGTCTTTAATTTTCCCCAAGGTTTCACCTGTAATGCCATCGTATCCCGGAGATTTATTCCTCTTTAAGTTATTAATCGTTGACTCAACTTCTGCTGGGGTCGTTGGATTAAGAAAAAAAGAATGCTGAATTTTCCCCGGCTTGAATGGTTTTGTGTCTGCAACAGTTAGGTTACTTGCAAGGTCCGATGCAGCGTTTATAAAATAGCCATTAAAAATATCAGCAACCTCCCTTTCATCCTCTGTTCTCGAACCATCTCCTCCTCGAATCCCCTTCACTCCGACCTGGTTTCCACACTTATATTTCTCCTTTAGTATACTCCATAAATTCCTTGAGCTACCCCCATTCTTCTCTATCTTCCCGCTGTAATAGCTGCACTTAGCTGCCCTAATTATCCGGTTTAGGTGGTTTCGATATCTGACAAATTCCTCTCTATACTTGTCTGGTTCTCTAATGTATTTCTTATAGAGCTCGTTTTTATGATTTACAGATTCAACAACACCCGCAGTTATCCAGTCCCTCCTCCCCGTATTCCTCCTCCCCATCTTAATCCTCCTAGTATTTCTCTCTACCATGTCCATTATCGTCTGAAGAAAATACGTTGTCTTCAACTGAGCGGTCCCCAACGAGTACAGACACCCCCATTCAAATTTCGACATCTCAGATTTGAGAGTATCATAGTCTATAATACAATGGTATCTCTGCTTCCTATGGTTTTTCCCCCCTCTTTTCATGGGGAGGTTTATGGCTGTAGCACGATGGTATGTTATGTATGTCTGCACTGTTGCCGCCCAAACCAAAGACTCGTCATCCGGAGACCCACTTCTCAGAAATATATGATCCAAGCAAGATCTGTTTCGTGTTTCCTTGTTTATCATAGACCTATAATCGTATTCACTCATGACGTTCATATAATTTGATACTATTTCACTAGATTCATTCAAAATATTGATATTTAAATCTCCCACGATTACATGACTTTCAACTACTGCGGACTTTTTCTGTTTCAGATATTTCTCGAGTGACACAATGAAATCATCAACATCTGTTGATGGAGGTCTATAAACACCAGTGACGAGTAATTTCCTACCTTGTGGAAGAGTGATCGTGACCTCAAGTACCTTCACTGGTTTAATATGTACAATATCGTGCTGGAAGCTGTAACATGTCTTCAAATAAACAATTACTCCATCTTTCTTATTTATCTCGCCCTGATTATAAACCATATCATACCCTGCAATACCAAAGCTCTCTTCATCTAACAAATTGAAGGTTTCTGTTAAAATCAAGCAATCTGGCAGAGTATCAAGTTTCCTGAGGAGTATCATCAATTCATCGAAATTCTTATGGAGACTCCTAATGTTCTGATGCAGTATTTTGAAGGTAACTTCACCCGAGCGCTGAGACCACCTGCATTGATCAACATCAAGACACTCAACTGTAGCTGCAGGCGAAAAATGGACATCTCTTATACTAGGATCCATCTAATTAGTGAAATTCAAAACAACAACAAAAAGAAAACAATGAGGAAACAGTGGACCAACACACAGTGTGACGACAACCCAACAAGAAAAAAAAACAAGAAAAAAAACAACAATAAGAGTACGCTTTTATTTATTTTTTCGAGCGCGTCTTCATCTTCTCCCTAGCGATATATGATAAAGAACCTCGCAGTTGAGTCCCCGAAGTCCCCGCTGAGAAGGACTCTTGTCGACCCTTATCTGTCGGTCCTGCAGCCGCTCTCAACACTGCCCTATTTCTGCTCTGGACAGATTTTGAAACCAGTTGGCTATCCTGCTGGAGCGCACGCTGTTCGTTTGGAGTTTTCTGTGTCCGCTCCTGATATTTTTCAACGTTGGGAGCGGGTGGAGCGCTATTTGTGCGTTTAAAAGGAACCTCTTGTAGTTCGCTGAGTTCTTCCAGAGTATAAGCTGTGTTTTCTATATACAGTCTATTTCCTCTAATCTGACAATTTGATATATTTTGGTCCCTCAGATTAGAAAGATAACCCCGAAGCTGATTGTACTCCTCACGCTGATGTTTCGTCAAATCGTGAGCGAAGTATACTTCTTTTCCCTTAAGCATTCGCAGATTTTGAAATATTTCCCTTTTTATCCGGTAGGATAACAACTCAACTTTAATTGGGCTGTTTTTCGATCTTCCTAGGTGGTAAACATCATTGATATCTGATTCAACGAGTTTGAGCCTCAACAGTTTATTTATTTCGTGGCAGATAGAGTTTGCACTCAGTGTCTCTGGTACGTCTGAGTTAAGGCCATATATTACAAGGTTATTCTTCCTCACTCTACCCTCCAAAATTTGAACAGCCCCCCTGAGATCAGCGTTTTCCTCTTCCCAAATTGAAACCTTTTTTTCTGAGAGTCTCTACTTCTAATATGATATTCGCCTCGACCGCTTGCATTCCATGCTTCAATTCATCTCTACTTTTTAATATTTCATCATGCAGACTCTTTAGAGTGATCTCAGACTCGGACATTGCTCAGTAATGAACGGAAAATATGAGGATAGGAAAGGGTTCTACGCTCTTCACTCCAATGGGCCAGTAATGAAGGCTTCTCGATGAATAAGGAGGGCCACGGATTGATCGGAAAATTGATCGGGTCAAGAAGAATCAGGATGTGAACAATTTAACAAGCGATAGTTTTCACAATACGCATACAGGAAAACAACCGTGACCGCAACTCTCACACATGAACAAGCAGCCGATAATAAAATAATGATAATCAAAAGAAAAGATATTAATTTTCAGCCGACAATATGTTTACACGTGCAATTTTTATGGTTTAGAATTTATTTGTTTACGAACTACAAACAATTTCAGCTGCACTCAAGTCTATTTCAGTGAAATTCAACTTAAGAAAATTGGGCTCACGTGAATCCTGTAAGCAACGATATCTCGACTCACAAAATTTTCTGCAAATTTCTACCTTCTGAGCATCCGATTTAACACAACAATAAGCAACGCGACCTGCACACATGCACTCACATACCAAGCAATTCTTTACATTTGCATCATACAGAACTTTTTAAGGTTCAAATCTGAATCCTTTTTCCAAGAATCTGGCATACTAATAGAGTCATCTGTAAATCTTCCTTTATCAGACATTCTTATGGATATTTCACAAACTGAAATATTCTCAAAACATTATTTACGAATTGTAGAATTGTTTCGTACCACGGTTAGTTTACCTTAATATTTTGCCTAATATTTCAGTTTTTTGAAACAACAGGCAATTGCAAATTAATTAATCCGGATTATTAATTTCGATGGTAATAGTGAACTGTATTCTGACGTAGTGAAGCGAAGAGTTTTACTTCAAGGGCACTTGTACGTAGTTATCGCGATGATGAACTAGCTTTATTTATCTAATAAGATGAACCAACGCAGATTGTAAGGAATTAAAGTAAAACACTCGTAATATGATATATTATAAGAACGAACTAATATTCTTGATTTACTGTATATGAACCAAGTCAAAAGGTATCATTATTACACTAAAAACTAATGTACGTTTTTATTACCTTTGTAGCAATCGCGATAATCTTATACAATATACAAACGAAAAACTTGACTATTCCGAGAATATAGCATAATTTAGCTACGGCTAGATGCGACAACTTTGACTATTACTAGAATAATAATGCATAATGTAGCAGAAGCTACATACGAAAAGTTTGAATACCAGAACGAAAATGATTTTACAGTCTTTTCAAAGACTGTGCTCGATGAATTTATTCTAAAAAAAAGGGGAAATTAACGAAATTGATTGAAAGAACCATTTGGACGTGAAGTGAATGAACGAAATTAACCTTCTTATTGGTCACAGAAAAATTATGAGATTAATGCAAGTATAGAAGGATAGAATCAGTTTACAATTCCTAATGCTGATGTCGAAATTAACATACCAATCAATATATCAAAATGTTCTTAACGACTCTACATGTTTTCTAAGGCCATAAATAATCATTAGAAAACAAATAAGCTGAAAAATTCGAATGACAAAACTCAAAACTACTAGACTGAAATTGTCGTCCTGGAAAGACCTAACAAAATAATATCGAACATCAGAGTCGCCTCTTATGAGACCTAAAAGAAATATATCTTGGTATACATTCTGTCAAGAAAGTACCGGGAATTATCGATTTAAATCTGGCAGGTAAAATTTTTTTTCCTAGGTTGGTACCACTGTCTATAATTACTATGCCAAGCTTGAGCTGGATCTGTCAACTAGTGTGTTTGCAACAGCTGATTAAGTCAGTCGATGTCAGAGTGCGTGCCGATTTTTACTATGGGTGATTACGTTGAGCAAAGAATTTGTTTAAAGTTTTGTGTTGCAAATGAATTTTCGTGTGCCGATGCATTGAAAATGTTGCAAAAGGCCTTTGGTGATAATGCTCTATCGAAAACTCGTGCATATCAGTGGTACAGAGCCTTCAAGGACGGTCGTGAAGTGGTCGAAGACTTGCCTCGTTCCGGACGCCCATCGACGGCTTCGATCGAAGATAACGTCGATAAAATTAAAGAAAGGGTGCTGGAAAACCGTCGTACCAGCTTGAGAGAGATAGCACATGATCTTAAGATATCCCACGAGTCCGCACGTACGATTTTGATTGATATTTTGGGCATGAGAAAGGTGGCCGCACGATTCGTACCGAAAGACCTGAATTTTCTTCAAAAACGTCATCGCGAACAGGTTGCTTCAGACATGCTGGATCGCTGTAATTCCGATTCTACATTCATGGAACGCATTATAACTGGTGATGAGACCTGGGTCTACGAGTACGATATGCAAACAAGCCAGCAATCATCGGAATGGATGGCAAAAAATGAGCCAAAACCGAAAAAACCACGCCAAAGCCGCTCGAAAATGAAGGTGATGCTCATTGTTTTCTTCGATATCCGTGGTGTGGTGCACTACGAATTCATTCCAGAGGGTCAGACGGTAAACAAGGAGTATTACCTAGGCGTTATGAAACGTTTGCGTGAGCGTATCCGTAAGAAGCGGCCAAATTTGTGGGCGAACAACTCATGGATTTTGCATGACGATAACGCGCCTTCTCACCGTGCTACGATTGTGACTGACTTTCTCGCCAAAAACTCAACAAACGTGTTTCAGCAACCACCGTATTCGCCGGATTTGGCTCCCTGCGGCTTTTTCCTCTTCCCAAAACTAAAATTGCCCCTTCGTGGCACCCGTTTTGAGTCGATTGAAGCCATAGAACAAAATTCGGCGCGAGAGCTGAAGTCCATCCCGGAAAGCGCCTATAAAAAATGTTTCGATAATTGGAAGTGCCGTTGACATAGATGTATTGGAGCAAATGGAGCCTATTTTGAAAGCGACCCAATAAATTTTGACGATTAAATGTAAAAATGTTGTTTTAATTGAAAATTCCCGGTACTTTCTTGACAGAGTAGTAGATACGTATACAATGTGATAGTTGGTTTTAACAGAGTAGAAACACAATTTCATATATTTCTGAATTCGTGCACCGCGAAAATCAAATGAACAGTTCTGAAAAAAGAAACAAATTATTAGTTAGATTTCTAAGATCTGACAATTTCTGAAATTAAGAAACTTTTAAATGTACACATATATAAAAAAAATTACTTTCACAGATTAAATGATTCCTCAAGATTCTTTGTATCTCGAAATTTAGTGTTTACTGTTCTGAATTTCATGATTTATTGGGCATTCACAATAACTATGTCCCAGGAAATCGTTTCTACAGAATTCTTTTCAATAAATCATATAACTCCAAATACTAACTTTCTTTCACATTCGGTGAAAAGAATAATTTTAATGAAAATAAATGAACAAATAAACAAACAAATGCCGTTCGACAAGTCTATCCTGTTCCAGAAGTATATCCAATTACAGAAAATGCGAATCACAACACATAACCTCCAATTATTTAGGATATTTATATATTATTTTATTATCCAGAAAAATTTCAATAATTTCAACCCAAAAACGGCTTCTTGATAGAGTGTACCAATCTAGGAAGTATTATATTATATTTAACACAAAACAAAAACCATATTATTTAAAAATTTCTGGGGTACACAGTGTACTATTTCTTGTCTCAAATTAGTAATCAGTCTTATGAAGGATCATAATGAACCTTCGTGAATCTCATTTTTAATGAATAAACAAAATAACAAAAACAAATATTAACCTTCGCTATTTTAGAATTATTTTATAAAATAGCGGAAGTTAATATTTGTTTATCTTATATTGAAGATGAATTTCCGTCAAGTAAAAATCGAGACGATCAAAAAAATAATGAATAAACTTTAAAAATTTTATGAAATATAGTTTTCTATTCTCCAGTATAGGACAGATTTTCAGAAAATGTAAAAAGTCATCGACATTTTCTTTCATATTATTTTCTACTGCCAATTCTTCCAGCGACATTATAAAATGTAAATGCTTAAATTTTCCTCGAACTGAAACTGATATGCAGATCAGAATGAAACAGTTCTGATCTATTCATGTTTCTTCTATCTCAACTAGCCAAAAACTTTGGTCTTCTGGAGAAGATAAGTAAAAAAAGGTCAACGCGAAAAATAAGAATTTACGTCGTACAAACTACTCGCTAAGTTCTCCATCAACTTCTCGAAGAGCGGAAAATAAATTCGCTGGTAGGCAGTTAGTATTTCTTGTGGAATTTTATTTGCATATTAAAATATAATGAAGTTTTTCCCAGAGAAGTTGGGTAATGTCTGAAAAATTATTACGTTCAATTTTCCCCGAGAAGTCCCCAGGAAGTTATAGTCGCATTCGCTGATGCTTTAATAAAAGTATGTGGGGGGAATGCTCCTATTTTACACCCCGAAAAAACGAGCAGTCTCTTTGGTGAAGCTCCTGAACGAATTTTTCTGAACTAAGCCGCCGATGATTATGGCCAAACAAACTTTTATTAGACGTTTCACGGACAAAACCTCGAGATATTAGGAATTCATGAAATTAGACATACCTATCCCGTATTCAGCAATTTTCAGGGCGAAGGGATGCTTCATCCGTTCAGATTTACGGCTTGTCTCCCAGGATTTTCCGTAGTTTTTCCGGAGCGAGTTCATCATTCATTAAAATTAATATCACGTTCTTGAATATTGGACTGAAATGGCAGCGGAGGTGAGATGATAGGGAAAACATATAACGATTTCACGTGGAATTGCTAAATCTGACCTAAGGTAAGGGAGAATTTTATCGTCGATCTCGCGCTTAAATAGAAATTAACGGAAAAAATTATAAAATAATGGACGTTTCCGAACTTTTCGGCGTATCGCCCACTGTTGATTGGAAAGTGAATAACCAGTTGCGTCGATTAAATACTAGTGAAAAGTGGTACTTTTCAGTGAAAGACATTTCAAAATGTCTAGGTTGAAGGGATTAAAATTTTCTTTCCTGTCTTAGTCTTAGATTAAATACCACTGAAAAGTAGTACTTTTCAGTGAAAGACATTTCAAAATGTCTAGGTTGAAGGGATTAAAATTTTCTTTCCTGTCTTAGTCCCTTATACGATATTTATTCAAGAAAGCTGAATTATTTCGGGTTATTCAAATAAATCTTCAATTGAGCAGATACTTCTTTTTTTTTCCAGATATAAAACTTTAATTTCAATAACATTGAGCACATGTTAATATCTCCTCGATTTTATATACATACCTATATATTTTTGCTGATATATTTGTATTAATACTTTCATTTAGTGAAGTAAACATGTTTTTTCCGATACATTGAAAAATATTTTATATTGAAAATAATGAGTTATCCATTTCGTCACCCGGATTAAGCCCCGTGATTTGAAGCCTCATATGTTTGTTTGAAGTGAAAGAGATAAAGTTAGTCTGTTTAAAGCAATTTATCCTGTTACCACGTAGAGGTAAGATGTAGTGAAAGTTATTTGATTTTGATATTTGGAATATTATTGAGGGCCGATGAAGAGATTATCAGAATTCTAATTGTTTTTTGAAGATATAGGGCATGTTTTGAGAGATTTTTGAATTAACTTATTTGAATATTTAAATATATTGAATATTTCAAATGAATTATATTCCTTAAGTTGTGTCCATGTTTTTGAAAAAGAATTGGTGTTCATAATGGTAAGATCAGAAACAAAATCTTGTCTCCTTCAAATATTTATATAATAATTTTAACGATTTTTTTTATATCTGTTGGTTTATTTATTCCATTTGACATTATATATTGAGTTTTGATTATATACGTCTATTGAATATAAGCGGTGCTTATTGTAGACATTAATTTAATTCTAAAAGTTTTTTGAATAAAATTTTTCTGAAATTAAAATTGTAGAAGACTAACAGATTAAATCTGTTTTGATATTTAAATTTTGTTTTTTTGAAGGTTGGCCATTTAACAATATGGAAAGTTTATCTACTGCTAAACGTGTGAAAATTGTGAAAACTCACTACAAAAACAATGATTCTGTAGTAAGTACGTTTCGTGCATTACGGGCAGATTATGGTCGGCATTATCATCAATTCGAGTGTACAATTGGAGACACAGGGAAAAAATTCGGAGAGGGAGGATCTGTTACTGATGTCTTAAGGCTCATACATCATCGAAATGTATGCCCGATCGAAAATATTTCTACTGTAGGAGAAAGTGTTGATGTAGATCTAAATTTATCAATTCATCGACGCGCACAACATTTGGGCCAATCTTACGGCACACTATGGCTTATTTTCCATCTGGATTTGCATCTCGATCCTTATAAGGCTCAGTTGATACAAGGACTAACGCCACATGACCATAGAATGCATGAAAATATGCCGATTCGGTGCTTGAACAATAACGTTTGGATGACAATTTTTCGCATCAAATTTTCTTCAACGACGAAGCTTATTTTTCACTCGGTGGCTATGCAAACGAGCAAAATTTTCGCATTTGGGGCAGCGAAAATCCTCCCGTAACTGCTGAGAGAGCATTACATGCATAAAAAATCACTGTACGGTGTTTAATTTGGGCTGATGGAGTATTTGGCCCGTACTTCTTTGAAAATAAAGAAGGTGTTACTTAAACCGTAAATTCTCATCGCTATTGGCCTGAAATTAATTATAAGGAATTGGAAGAGCTGTGGTTCCAGCAACATTATGCAGCAAGCCACACAACAAGACCCATTTTGCCATTATTGCAAGAAAACTGCCTAGGAGGAGTAATTTCTTGTTTCGGAGATGTAAATTGGCTACCAAGATCTTGAGATTTAATTCTGAATTTAAAGTTATTTCAATTAAAATAGAAAAAGGCTTTTTACTTGATAGAAGAAATGAAACAAAATTTTAATATCAAAACAGATTTAATCTGTCAGTCTTCTACAATTTCAAGAAAATTTTTAATAAAAAAACTTTTAGAATTAAATTGATGTCTAAATAAGCACCGCTCATATTTAATAGACGTATATAATCAAAACTCAATAAACAATGTCAAATAGAATAAATACACCAACGAATATAAAAAAGTCATTTAAAATTAATAAATAAATATTTGAAGGAAACAAAATTTTGTTTCTGATCTTATCATTATGAACAACCAATTCTATTTCAAGAACTTGAAACACAACTTAAGGACTTCTCAAAAAATAAAATTCATTTGAAATATTCAATATATTTAAATATTCAAATAAGTTAATTCAAAAATTTCTCAAAACATGCACTATATCTTCAAAAAACAATTAGAATTTCTATATTCTCTTCGTCGGCCCTAGATAATATTTAAAATATCAAAATCAACTAACAATCAGTATATCTTACCTTAAAGTGTAACCGGAACTTGTTTAAACAGACTAACTTTAAAAACCCGGATTGTCTATGTTCTTCACAAAATCACAGAAAACTGTAAGGTATTATAAGGTTTTCTTCAAACCATTGACATTCCATAATGAGATTTATTCAAGCCTAAATATAATTATATATTATGTATAAAATAAAATAGGCTTGAATAAATCTCAATAAGGAATGTCAATGGTTTAAAGAAATCCTTATAATACCTTACAGTTTTCTGTGATTTTGTGACGAACATAGACTATCTGGATTTTTAAAGTTAGTGTGGTTAAACAAGTTCTGGTTACACTTGCAGGTAAGATATACTGATTGTTAGTAAGTTTGATATTTTAAATATTTTCTAGGGCTGACGAAGAGATTATCGGAATTCTAATTGTTTTCTGAAGATATAGTGCATGTTTTGAGAGATTTTTTGATTAACTTATTTGAATATTTAAATATATTAAATATTTCAAATAAATTATATTTTTTGAGAAGTCCTTGAGTTGTGTTTTATGTTCCTAAGAAAGAATTGGTTGTTCATGGTTGATCAGAAACAAAATTTTGTCTCCTTCATATATTTATTTATTAATTTTAAATGATCTTTCTTCATATTCGTTGGTTTATTTATACAATTTGACATTGTATATTGAGTTTTGATTATATAAGTCTATTAAATATAAGCGGTGCTTATATAGACATTAATTTAATTCTAAAATTTTTTTTGAAATTAAAATTGTAGAAGACTGACAGATTAAATTTGTTTGGATATTCAAATTTTGTTATTTCAATTACTTATATCTAGTATGGTCTCTTATTTTCATTCATTCAGTATATTATGAATCGTATACATATAGAGACATAGATCCACAAAATATTCCTTAATTATGTATTGTGTTTGAAGTTTTGGTTATTTTTCTCATTATGGGACATTGTTTGGAAAGACTGACATTTTTGTGTTTTCCAAGTTTACGTGAATTATGGTTAACAATGTATTTCCCTTGTACTTTAGATACAATAAAATTTAATCTGAGTTGATTCGTTGCAAATTAGGTCTTTTTGATGAGTTGAAATTTTATTATGTGATATATTGTGTCTGAATTCAGACACAAGATAAAACAACTAGTTTTCTGTTTGAACATAATCTTTGGACTTACTGATTTATACTTCGAATATTTGGTGATTTCTTCACGATTTGGTCCTCATCTGGATCAATTCTCAACTTTGAACATGCCACGAAATAATAAGAAAACACAGAAATACGCAAAAATTTTTTTTATATTTATTTGTAGTTAGTGCAGAGGTGATGCAAGAGAAGCTGCAGCCCTTTATAGGAAAAGATATCTTAACATGCGTCACCCGGATTACTGCGTATTCATCAGAGTCCATAGATGTTACATGGAAGGGCATATTCCTGGCAATGTGTTGGTGACTCAAGCACTGGACCCATCACTAACACTTTTATGGAAGATAAAGTTCTTGAGGAAATTGAGCGAGATCCATCAACCTCATTAAGAGCAATCGTACGACACACTAGTGTATCAAGATCGAGTGTACACTGTATATTAAAAAAAAAAGAAATTTCACTCGTATCACTTAAAACGATATTACAACCGAGAGACTACCAAACGAGACTGCTTTTCTGTCCACAGTTGCTTACGAAAATGGAAGAAAATTCACAAATATTCAATAATTGAGTGATGCATCAACAACAACAGCACAGCTGGCAAACTTCAAATCCTCATTTGATTGGAGAAGACAGGTGTCAGCGCCAGTTCAAAACATGTGGTGAACTATGCCTGGTCAGGACGAAGTCAGGGGAAACCCTGATGGAGGTTGGTAGCGATTCTGACGTGCAAATCGATCGTCGGAACTGAGTATAGGGGCGAAGGACTAATCGAACTATCTAGTAGCTGTTTCCCTCCGAAGTTTCTTTCAGGATAGGTGGCGCTCGTTACGTGCCAGTCTCATCCGGTAAAGCGAATGATAAGAGGCATTGAGGTCGAAACGATCTCAACCTATTCTCAAACTTCAAATGGGTGAGATCTCAGGCTTGCATGAACCTGGAGCCACGAGATTACGGATCAGAGTGCCAAGTGGGCCATTCTCAATAAGCAGAACTGGCGCTGTAGGATGAACCAAAAGTGGCTGAAGTGTTGAATGAAAAGATAATTGGTCTTCCGAACCAATTGACAATTTCACTGTTAAAGTAAGTTATTCCTGGTGAGTCATTCAGGGTACCTTCCAAATAATAATAGTATTTTTGGGATTGTCGCATTTCATTTATATCAGGGTTATCGTTGTGATTTCTACAAATCTGATATTTCTGGCCAACTCTATATTATCTTTCAAATCGAAGGTATTCAAGTTAAGTAGCCGAAAAAGTATCAGGATGTGAACACCTGCTAAGGGGAATTTTTCTCGTCGTTATTACAGCTGGTAATTCATACAGAAAAAAAAACACTTGTCTGGTAGAAATTTGGCATCGAAATTTTTGTAATACCTCGGAGTTTGGGACAGGTTTTTCCGTTATACTAATTCTGTTGATCATAGTCATTAGTTAAGATTCAATTCCGTATGAAAAATTCAAATTTCTCTATCCAAATCAGTAAGCTGCGCGACTATTTGATCGACTTTTCAGGGACTCGAATCCAAGATTCAATCAAAAGAAAAACTACATCCTTCAATGAAAAATTCTTCAAACATTTTTTTATATCTTCATTTTTATTCAACAAAATTTCTTATAATGATTGTTTTCGATAACTTACTCTTACATTTTTCGTTTGAATCGTTAATTTATCGGTTGAATCAGAACACTACAGTTAGGTTGGAGAAAAATTATACCAATATCATTATGATTATCATTATCAATGTTGTTAGACCAAGGGTTATCCAAAATAAATGAAACCTTTTCATTTAAATTCTTGCTGCGAAGAAATTTCTTGACTGTAGGTAAGAATTTTTCTTGGAACCAATCTGCATCTCACGATTTGCAGGAATAAAGTATCTGAAAGCGTTCTCATCCTCTAGGTGTTACGCCTGAAAGCTGTAGCAGAGAAGAGCGGATTTCTAGCCAAGAAGCGGGCACGTCGCAACAGGACATTGAAAGATCGAGATATGCTGAAAGAATTCTCTCATTCTGGTTCATCATTTACTATTATTGTAGAATAAAATGAGTTCCTTTGTCATTAGTAGTCTCAAATGTTCCTACGAAACTATTTATTATCTTTTCGGAATGACAAGCTTGTACAAATGACATAAAATACATTAATACTTTCAATTGTACATTTTGAATTTTTCAGATTATCTTTGACTCATATTCGGATAATTAAAAATGTTCAACGTTTCAAAAATATGCATGTGACAGACAAAATTTCAAAAACTTCAGATTATTCAAAATATGTCACATTTTTACTGTTCGTTATTCACAATCAAAAAGAATAACAGGTTTAAAATAAAATCACATAAATGGATGGAAATAGAAAGAGTGAATTATTTAAATACTTCTATTTTCATGACGACGTAATTGAACCTTTAGATCGTAATTGAACCTTTAGATCTCAATCGTTGATATATGACGGTAGATAATCTTGTAGACATCTCTCAACAGTTGACTTTATTTTATCTGGATTATAGGAAAAAAGTATTTTATTCAGCATCTGTAGTAGGTATCCTATGTATGTTGGTCTAAGATAAAGAATGTTAATGTGATATATTTCGAGTGGAATAAAAAGCTGCTGGATTTTATACTTTGAAGAATGAATAAACATTCCGCTTCCAATTTTCAACATTCACTTGTCATAAGATTCAATGTGTCAATAAGAGCAACACATGGCGATACCTAGATACGAAAATAATTGATATATAACACTTAAGGTGATACAATTCACATGCAAAATGAGAAACGTGCACTAGCAAAATATAGAGATCTCAGACTATTACCGTTATGGAGAAACTCACATGACGACGCTATAAAGATTCCTTTTTAGTGCTCGTGATCCTTTCATGTTAAGTCTTAATGTTATATGAGCATGGGAACCAGATCGTAAGAGCCTTTATGGTGATGTAAATATTATGCATCCAAGCTGCCGACGTGTTATTAAATTGGCAAAACAAGGAAATTGAGTTTCACATATTGACTCCTGATGTTGATGAATTATATATTTGAAATAAAATATTCATTTCTATTTTTGGCTAATTTCGCTTTTCAAACGATACGGATTCAGTTACTTTTTGAAGTAATTAATTATCTTTCGATTTATACCCAGATTACTTATTTCGGCCATTCCTTCGCAACTGTGATTTCAGAGCATATATTAATTCTTTTTGGTTCCTAGTCATACTGGGTGTATCGTTGGTGGGTTTTTGATCATTTTACAACTATATGTTTCTTCAGTTAGCGCGTCGCCGTACCTCAAATTCTTACCTCTATATTTATCAACCTTGGTTAGTTCCATTATGCAGGAAAGTTTCACCTCCTTTAGTTTCGATTATCAAATAACGTTTTCATTTAACTAATGACTTTCTGAAGATGTTAACGATGTCATATAGTTTTGCTATTAACACTATTCATTAAAACAATCCTGCGTCTGTCTTAAGGTGCAGGTTGGAATAATAGCTGAAAAAAATAGATCAATATTCATCATATACCAAGAGTTAGTGTCAGGTCGAAGCCTTAAGAATAAGGGGAGTGAGTGGACTTCATTTTTTGGGTAACCATTTCAAAGGCTTAAATACAATTGAGAACCAAGAAATAAGTAAGAAAAGGCTTCGAAAATACATCCCCACTTGAGAACTAGATCATTCAAAATAAGCGTTCGGCTCTTCCTTCCGAGGGTCGAATTCTTAGTGACCAAGACGATACGGCGTGAAATATTCGAAAGCAGGGTTGAAGCTGAAAACTATTTCTTGACCACCTGGTTCCTGTTAAAAAAGTTTATAATATCCTTATATACTGTAGCACTAGGGACTTTACAATAAATTACAAAATCTAAAAACTAAACGGACGTATTCTGGTACAAATTCCAATTATTAAAAGATGAAAAGCACTGACGTGAATTCAGGAGCTTTTGCGAGCTAGTTCATGTCGCTCATGATTCCCAAAAAAAAATTTTTGTCTTATAATTATACGAACTCCATGAAATTTTGTATTAGCCTTCCAGTCGTTATTTTACATGTAAAAGCTTAATTTGATCGAGATTGTGGGACTTTCGCTGTGGAATCTTCAACGCTCAACACTGCTCCGCTCACAAAACTTATGTATTCAAATGTGAATGACTGCGGGACCAACAAACTGATTCAGCGCAATAACAAACTCAATCGGGAAATTCCGAAAGTCTCAAGTATCTATCTCTTTCAGTTCAAAAGTTATAGTGCCTTAGGTAGCGCTCAACGCTAATACACTCACAAATATATAAAAATTTTTAAACTTCTAATTATAAAACCCTCACAAAATGAAGCACGAACAAGCGTGTTATTATTATTCTTCTAAATGTTGAATTATGACCGATTTAATTCGTGGTAGAAATAATGAAAAAATAATATAGGTTGGGAAAAAATCCCTCATCTTTGGGTGAACCTCCGAACTTTATTTGACATGTTTCGAATTGCCTGATTTCTTCTATAATTTGTTGTCATTTCAAAGTTAGCTTCATAATGACTTTCTCATAAAAGTCTTGGTCCTTATTGGCGAAAAACTCTAGTTACCAATTTTTACAATCTATTGTTAGCGTGTTTAAGGACGGACGGCCGACTGGCCGGACTAGTAACCTCGGATTCTTCATCAGTGAGTTCAACCTTTTCATTTTTCATCTTTTAGGCTATAAAACTACAGCCATTTGGCCACTACGATAATTCATTGAGTACTCAGTGGGCAAAAATAACTATACAAAAGCGTTAATCTTTCTTTCTCTCTGCATAAATCTGTACTTTTGGAAAAGTAATATGAGCTCTGAAAAGGGAAAATCAATAGTATTAATACGCTGCATTTTTTTCAATACATAGGTGCCGCAAGGGCGGATCCAGCGTTCAATTCAGGAGGGGCATATATCATATTTTCTCAATTTTATTAGTATACAAATTTAAATTCTCTCTGTCAGGTGACCATTCTGAAAGACATGAAGAGTGTGTTGGCCTATGGTGAAAATTTTGGTCTTCCTGTCACAAAGGTTGAAAACATTCCAGTTGTTATCATTGCTAACATAGCAGTTATTTTGAAAAATTCATAAGAAGATGACAGGAATGAAATAAGAACGAAAGTAGTGAAAGTGGTAAATAGCCATAAAGAAAAACTAAAAAACAATAAACATAAAATTAACAGTACCCAAAAAGTACTAATGAAAAACATCACAAAACTAAGACATTTCTCAAAGCTAATCCTCAACTTGTCATTCTAAAACCAGATAAAAGTAATAAAACTGTTATTATGAATAATGTTGATTACGAGGAAAAAATGTTGCATCTCTTGCGGGCTGACAATGTCTACAAAAAACTCAGGCAAGATCTAACCAATAAAAACAAGTTACAAAACAACAAACTGATGAAAAAAATGGCGTGAAAAAAATTATATAGCCACTGAGGCGGAAAAACTGTTGAAAAAAAATAATGCTACATCTCCTAAAATTTATGGTTCACCCAAACTCCATAAGGAGAATACCCCACTGAGACCAATTGTTTCCTGTGTTCAATCTCCATTCTTCAAACTAAGCATCTTGCCAAGAGTATATCTAAATTAATAGAAAAAAACGAACATTACATTGAAGACAGCTTTTCATTCAAATAATTTATAAACACAGTTACTATAACTGATGATTTTATGTTAATTTCCTAAGATGTAGTATCCCTATATATAAACATCCCCAACCAACTTGTGGGGCAAGCTTTAAGCAATAAATGGGCTGAACTAAGCGACACACCTCTTTACCCTATGAAGAATTTGTCAGTGCAGTCGGACTAACGTTATCAATAAATTATTGTCAATATGAAAGTAATTTTTACCAAAAAATAGATGGATGTGGCATGAGCTCACCAATCTCAAGCCCTGTTACACAACTAGTGATGGAAATGGTGGAGGAACTTATAATTGAGAAGTTGAATATTGAATTACTCTTCTACAAGAGATATGTGGATGATTGCATCATGGCTGGTCAGGAAGATATTTGAACTTTTTATCCGAACATCCTTTCAGCCAAAAAGAAAGTGTCATAATAGGCATAACAGACCCTGCTATTGCCTTAACCAGCACATCTTTGAGAATAGACACACTGAACAGAGTTTAGTTTAATAAACAATAACTACCCCATTGATTTAGTGAACAAGATTATCAAACAAAGAACGAACAGTTTTTATAACAGAACAAGAAACAGGAAAGAAAAAAATATATATCTCCATTCCGTATGTACGAAACCTATCTGAAAACATCGGTAACATTCTGAAAGCACATAATTTGAAGATATGCCACAAAACACATAATAATTTGAAAAAACTGTTTACTCCGCTAAAAAGTGAAATTCCACCAATGAAAAGATCAAATTTGATATACAGTATTCCCTGCAACAATTGCGAGAATGTAAATATAGGCTTGACATCACAATTATTGAACAATAGACTGAATGGGTACAAATACATTCTGTCAATAAAGTACCGGGAATTGTCGATTTAAATCTGGCGGGGCAATGAGGCAGGTGAAAATTTTTTTTCCTAGGTTGGTACCACTGTCCTTAATTACTATGCCAAGCTTGAGCGGGATCTGTCAACTAGTGTGTTTGCAACAGCTGATTAAGTCAGTCGATGTCAGAGTGCGTGCCGATTTTTACTATGGGTGATTACGTTGAGCAAAAAATTTATTTAAAGTTTTGTGTTGCAAATGAATTTTCGTGTGCCGATGCATTGAAAATGTTGCAAAAGGCCTTTGGTGATAATGCTCTATCGAAAACTCGTGCATATCAGTGGTAGAGAGCCTTCAAGGACGATCGTGAAGTGGTCGCCCATCGACGCCTTCGATCGAAGATAACGTCGATAAAATTAAGGAAAGGGTGCTGGAAAACCGTCGTACCAGCTTGAGAGAGATAGCACATGATCTTAAGATATCCCGCGATACGATTTTGATTGATATTTTGGGCATGAGAAAGGTGGCCGCACGACTCGTACCGAAAGACCTGAATTTTCTTCAAAAAAGTCATCGCGAACAGGTTGCTTCAGATATGCTGGATCGCTGTAATTCCGATTCTACATTCATGGAACGCATTATAACTGGTGATGAGACCTGTGTCTACGAGTACGATATGCAAACAAGCCAGCAATCATCGGAATGGGTGGCAAAAAATGAGCCGAAACCGAAAAAACCACGCCAAAGCCGCTCGAAAATGAAGGTGATGCTCATTGTTTTCTTCGATATCCGTGGCGTGGTGCACTACGAATTCGTTCCAGAGGGTCAGACGTTAAACAAGGAGTATTACCTAGGCGTTATGAAACGTTTGCGTGAGCGTATCCGTAAGAAGTGGCCAAATTTGTGGGCGAACAACTCATGGATTTTGCATGACGATAACGCGCCTTCTCACCGAGCTACGATTGTGACTGACTTTCTCGCCAAAAACTCAACAAACGAGCTTCAGCAACCACCGTATTCGCCGGATTTGGCTCCCTGCGACTTTTTCCTCTTCCCAAAACTAAAATTGCCCCTTCGTGGCACCCGTTTTGAGTCGATTGAAGCCATAAAACAAAATTCGGCGCGAGAGCTAAAGTCCATCCCGGAAAGCGCCTATAAAAAATGGTTCGATAATTGGAAGTGCCGTTGGCATAGATATATTGGAGCAAATGGAGTCTATTTTGAAGGCGACCCAATAAATGTTGACGATTAAATGTAAAAATGTTGTTTTAATTGAAAATTCCCGGTACTTTCTTGACAGAGTAGTACATGAAAAACTCAAGCACAGCACTTAACAAACATATTTTAACAGATGACCACAACCCAGACTTCCAAAATACGAAAATCCCTGCTTTTGAAACTAATTATGACAAAAGGAGCATGAAGAAATGATTTATATAAAAAAAAAACAAAATCGCCATGAATAACAGAACTGATATAAGAAACCTTAGCCAGATCTATCACACCATCCCATAGAGAAAAATTCGAAAAGCAGATACAAGACCTAACATTTAAAAAAAATTCCATCACCAATCGCTATGTTCGCGACCATCTTTTATAACCACTAATGTTTTCCTTTGGAATACATACGGAGATATCCAACGAAAATATTAAAAACACCTGATATTTCACGGCAAACCGCCTCATTCGGGAATCATTGTGAACCAATATATAGACGATGTTGCATACCAGTGGAATGTACATTGTTTCTTGACAATTTGGTTTCTGAATAATACTAATTTTCTGCTTGGGTACGTCACCTCTTAATCCTATTTTATATATTTTTATGATTGTAATATTTTTTTTCAGAATGGTCACATGACAGAGAGAATTTTAATTTGTATACAAATAAAATTGAGAATGTGCTCAACCAAGGACGAAAATTCTTTTCAATATCATAGTATCTTTTTATTTTGCTTGCGGAATTCAATATCTCAAGAAAAACCAACTTTATTTAAATAGCAGGATTCAAAAAATTCTAGTAATGAATAAAATCACAAATGTATAGTATTTCAATCAAAAAAAAATATAAGAGGCAATATTTTAATTTCCAGAAAAATGTTTATAATACAACAATTGTTTCACAACGATGTGGCTTCTTCAGGTATCTACATTTTACTGGCTGAAGAAGCCACATCGTGGTGAAACAATTGTTGTATTATAAACCTTTTTCTGGAAATTGAAATGCTGTCTTTCATTTATTTTTTAGTTAAAATGAGTTTCCATAAAGTAAATACTGAATCAATCAAACATATAATAGTATTTCATTTGTATGCGTCAAATTAATTTTAATCAAATAAAAATAACAACATCAATTCTTCTCCTTTGTCGTCTCGAGAAACGAGTTATGACTTCCTTCACTTGAATGGGTATGCATTTGTGAACGTAGAGAAGTGCTAATCCAGTTAGTCGGTCTTCTACCATTGAAGCTGTAAGCCAAGTTTTGAACCTCCTAAGAGAGGAAAAGACCTTTCTGCTGTGGTTTGATTAACTGGTAGTGTAGCAAGAATACATAAAAATGTTCTTATATTGGGATACATTTCAGTATCACATTTTCTATAAGATGAGAAATCGACTGCGGAATACTCTGAATCCGCTGCTATTTCACCTTCCACAGCCGATATTCGTTTATAATTACCGATACTGGAGTATGGTCACCTAGCAGTTCATAGTCATTTGCAAGCTGTTTGACAGATTTATTGTCCTCATCTTCATCAGTATAATCGACCTTTGGAATAAAAACGCCTAGTTGAAATAATTTTAGTACTTCTGGAGACAGACGATCTTTTAAGTCATTTATTACAGAATCTAGAAGGGGGATGTATACGGCCCTGCAGAAATACTCTTCAGCAGATTGAGCAAGATGGTTATTGGTTTTGTGTGTTTGTCGTGATACTGTTCTGGGGCATTTAATTTTTGCATCTAGTTG
Source organism: Megalocaria dilatata (assembly GCA_034642435.1). Taxonomy (NCBI): domain Eukaryota; kingdom Metazoa; phylum Arthropoda; class Insecta; order Coleoptera; family Coccinellidae; genus Megalocaria; species Megalocaria dilatata. The sequence goes on along the minus strand of CM067856.1, from coordinate 72,721,254 downwards.
CTCAGCTACTTCTTTTGCCTCCTCAAAAAGCTATTGGAAACTTATGTCGGCCTTTCCCTTTTTATTTCGTAGGACAGTCATTGTTTCATTTATGGCGTCCGGTTTCCTTTTCATTTAAACAACAGTTTCGCCCTTTACGTGATATAAACGGTAATTTGAACTGCCTATTCTGAAATGCTCAAAAGTTAGTAATGAAATAAATTATTCAAAACTTCGCTCATTGGTATCTAGAAATGAAAAATAAAATATTTTAAAACATCACTCAAGCAGATAGGTGATATGATGAAGTCCGAACTGCGCGAACGTTTGCAGTTAGCAATGCGCGTCTGCAGTTTTGTGGTCTTGCCAAGTAAAAATCTATCCAGAGCGCTACAAATTTCACTAGGTTGTCTCCTTCAAATTGTACATGCCCATCATGCCTCTCGACCCAGCGCGTCTCACAGATACTTTGCATTGTAACTCCAAGTTCTTTTTTGAAAACTTGATGTCTCTCAACGGATGCATTGGCAAATGCCAAAACTTTTCTCATCGTGCCCGACGTATTGCGGCAAGAAATAACTTTGGATAATGTAGCTTATTTATCATCAAGAATCTGATTGCTGCACGGGGAACGTTTGGCATATACAGCTTTTTTTGACAACTCCTGTACAGTACCCCTTGTATCTGAGACAATAATCGAGCAGCTTTCAGTCCCAATATCCACAGACCATGTTAAATCTATATTAAATTTTAGAAAGAGATTTTCAACGATTTTTGCCAGTGCTACACCTGTCAACCATCTAAGAGTATCCTATGTATCACAGAAAGTTACAAAATCTTCCTTTATGATACCATTGTAAAGATATCTAAATGATAGGCTCAGCTGTTAGACATCGAATAAGATTGAAAAGTATTTAACTTCCTTAACTTTTTGTAATATTATTAATTAAGATAAGACTTATGTAAACAAAAATTTAATAATTCGTTAACAGGTTCTGGGTCCAGCGTTTTTCCTTCTTGGACCTGGTCCTAGAACCTGTTAAAGAATTATCGAATTTCTGTAATATTGTTTCCTGTATGATTTCCTTGCAAAACATCAATCAACTACTCATTAAGCACAGTTTTGCTGATGTATGTTGCGTTAGATTTAGAAGTCTCTAAATTATGCTGCAATTTTGTGTCACCACATTCCATACAGACTTATCTGATTCCTTGGCCAACAATATACCATCTTAGTGATATTTTTTGATGACCACCTGATGAGGTAAAGTGTAATTGACGGAACAATTGTTGTGTAGATATAAAATATTAGCGGATATAAAGTGGTTTACTCTGAATCATATCAGTTTAAACAGGTTTATACGTGCTTGCCTAACTCAATAACGACATTAACTATGATAATTTATTACTTACCATCTCCTGCATGGTAATTTTCAACAACTTTCAAGAACTCTGCTTCTGACTGGTAAAATTTTAGGTATTTGCGCTAAGCAAGCAAGCGAAGCGGTACGACTGGTGGTAAGGGACAGCGAACTACACGAATTGACGAACTACACAATGATCGTCCCAGGCCAATGTGCAAGCACAGAATAGAGAAGAAGAGAAGAAATACTTCTCTATTCTGTGGTGCAGGGGTATTAAGCGCGTGTGTTTGCCATATATGTGTTATATTAATAAGAATAGGAAAATTATCACTAGTCAACCTAGACCCAGCCCAGGGAGGGGTCATGACTCCCCCCCTGGATCCACGCTTGAGGTGCTGAGAGACTATATTCTTCAAAATGAAACATGATGTGCCATCTATCTGTGAAATTTATTGAAATACTTAGAAGACTAAAGAAGTCAAACAAGAAAAATTATTATTATTATTACAGAAAACTAATTATAGACGTGAACAGATAGATACTGTAGTACAGTAGAAGATTAGTATAACTCAACAACAATTCTTCTGTTTATCTATTTATCTTCTAGCGTTCAAGGTTGATATCAATACAATGTAATGTACTGATTTCACTTAGAAACAGTTTAAATTAAAATTTCGAAGAAGCCACACTGTGGAGAAAAAATCGTTGCAATTTTAGTAATGAATATGTGAAACATTGAGAAGATTGTATTCAGTCCTAATTTTAATCAAATGAGATCGCATATATAAGATAATAAACCTCAGCCCTTCTTCATCCAAATTATTCCTGATCTAGCGATACTTTATCAGATAAATGAATTTACACACTTTTCAGTTCTGCCTAGCTATCAGTAGACAAGGGTACCTAAATACTCATTGATTTCACTAGGGTGAATATTCTGTCACATCGATATTTTGCGATCCTTAGCGTTCGGGTTTTCGTTATTCTTGGTTTGGAGTCAAGAATTTGTTGAAATAATCTTCACGTGAAGTTGATTGATTACCAGTTGTACGGAAAATTCAGGTTTCGTATAATGTTGTTAATGTCATCTGATATGGTTTCAAAATTGTGATTGAGCTACAAGTTATCTCGCTGGGATATTTATAATGTGATTATTAAGCAGATTATTGGATACCATATGATTATGTGCTTAAAAGCTTTATTCACAAGCACTTTATCGATATAATAATTGTTCGTGACCCAATTTGATGGAATCTGTCGAAGTGGTAATTTGGGGGTAATAATAATTAAAGAGTGGATAGAGTTTCCGAAAAATATCATAGATTTATACGTGCACTACTTGGCTGATTTCATCGAAAATATATTTTTGAAACGGTAACTCCATAATGTAACACAATTTCCTCAACATTCTTTCATATAGTTATTCCGAGTACCTCTGAATCGGCTTATACATAACAGAATTGGTCGAAAAATGATTTACTGAAATGTATAAACAATATTAATTATAAAATAGCGGTAGTCCTTGATGTTGTCGCTTTCAAACAGAGTGGTTGCGTGATTCTTGTGAATAAAAACATCGAACTTGTATCTGTGGGAACGATAAATGGTTTGTCAATTAAACGACACGAAGAATTATGTGCAATATTTGAGAAGTTCACAAAAACATTTGTATCTACAACCCCCGCATAGAAATTTCGCTTTGTTTATTGGTATGCTAGATGGCGCCATGAATACTATTCCCGGCAAACCGAATCATAATATACTGATAGCAGGTGATTTCAATGTTCAGTTCACTGGAAATACTAACGAAGAGTTAGGGATAAAGAAAACCATCATTTCATATGGTATGTATGTTGTTTTCAGACAGACATCACGTGTAACGCGGAAGTCAAGTAGTTGCATCCACAATGTTTTCACCTATTTGAATCGTTCACTCTAAAGAGCAGCAAAAAATAAATAATCATTTATCGTATTATCTGGTGCAGATACTACATACGTACGTACAGCTAGTAAACATCCCCTAAAAATAAAAATATAAGATGGTTCGTAAATTAATTAAAGAAAATACTACCATTCTTCGGGAACAATTGCAGTTCCGAAATTTGAATATCAAATCAGATTTCCACTGTTAGCCTCCTCTAATTTTAATATCAAAATTTTTTTGAGATTGAAATTATAGGATAACATAAATAGAGGTTAATACTTGATAGAAGGTATATAAAATTATTTAAATATTTTAATATTAGCCTTCTACATATTTAATTTCAAAAAATTATATTTAATGATTATAACTTCAGGAATTAAATTATAATAAAATAATGTCATATTAGTACCACTTATATCAAACGACATATGAAATAAACATTCATTAGAAGACATCCAAATGATATAACAAAATCCAATAAATAAAAATTGATAACCAAAATTCTATAAATTAAATATTTTGAATAGACAAAATTTTGATTCTGATGATCAATCTTATGAAAACAAATATCTTTCAAAAATATTAAACATAATCTTAAGAATTTCATCATAAAACTATTTTACTTAGAATATTCAATATTATTAGATATCTAACTAAGTTACTTTCTACAAAATCTCAAGATATGTAAAAACATTACTGAAAAACAGGTTTTAAGATAGACTTTGCTTCATCAGTATTCAAATAATGCATATTCAATAAAATATAACATCAATCAACAACAAATATTTACTCACCCTTAAACAATTTAGAAAACTTCCGGTAAATGAATACTGAAAATTTTAAATGAAGTATATATAGTTATATACCCTCTATCAAGTATTAACCTCTATTCAAGTTATTCTATTTATAATATATAATTATTTGGTTTCCTTAACATTCTTTATACAGATAGTCCTTGTGACATCACAGAGGCCGTTAAATTGTCTTTCAATCTTTTAGATCAAGGGTAAACCACAGAATTATTTATTTGTAACTTAACCTTATGCTATATTTAAATTTTTCAGTATTCATTTACCAGAAGTTTTCTAAATTGTTGAAGGGTGAGTAAATATTTATTGTTGATTGATGTTATATTTTATTGAATATGAATTATTTGAATACTGACGAAGCAAAGTCTTTCTTAAAACTTGTTTTTGAAAAATGTTTTCACATATCTTGAGATTTTATAGAAAGTAACTTAGTTAGATATCCAATAATATTGAATATTCTAAGTAAGATAGTTTTACGATGAAATTCTTAAGATTATGTTGGACATTTTTGAAAGATATTTGTTTTTATAAGATTGATCAACAGAAACAACAGAAACTATTCAAAATATTCAATTTATAGGATTTTGGTTAACAATTTTTATTTATTGTATTTTGTTATATCATTTGGATGTCTTATAATGAATGTTTATTTTATATGTCGTTTGATATAAGTGGTACTTATATGACATTATTTTAATTTAATTCCTGAAGTTATAATTATTAACTATAATGTTTCGAAATTATATATGTAGAAGGCTAATATTGAAATATTTAAATAAAATTATAGGAGGCTAACGTTTGGAATCTGTTTTGATTTTCAAATTTTGTAATAATCCTTCTATCAAGTAAAAAACCTCTTCTTATTATTTCAATTGCTGTTCTGTTTGTATGAGCTTAGGAGGAGATTATTTCAAGATTTTTAATGCATGGAACATAGAATACCTTGGATTTCAAAGTTAGTGTGTTCAAACGTGGTAATCACGAGGTCTTAGAGGTAAGTTATTTATTGTTATTTGATTTTTTTAATGTTATTTTTTAAATGTAAAGTTGGACTGAAGAACACCTTATCTGAATTCTAATTTTTTTTTGAGGATGTAATATATGTTTTGAGAGATTTCTGAAATAACTTATTCAAATATTTAAATATATTAAATATTTCAAATAAATTATTTTTTTGAGAAGTTCTCAAAATTATGTTCTGTATTTTTGAAATGGATTTAGTTTTCATGAATTTAAGATCAAAAACTAAATTTTGTCGCCTTCAAATATCTATTTATCAATTTTAATTGACAATTTATATTTGTTGGCTTTTTCATTCCAATTAATATTATTTAATGAGTTGTGATTTAATAAGTCTATCAAATATAAGCTGTGCTTATAAGACATTAATTCAATTTTAAAAGTTTTTGAATAAAAAATTTTTCAAATCAAAATTATAGGAGATTAACAGATTAAAGCTGTTTTGATATTAAAATTTTTGTAATAATCAAGTAAAAAACCTGTTTTTATTCTTTCACTTCAATATAATATGTAATTATATTTAGGTTTTAAAAAATTTCAATATATGAATATCATGTGGTTTAACTAAGACCATAAAATACCTCACGAGCTTTGTGTGATTTTCGTGATGAACATAGAACATAAAATCCCTTGAATTTTGTTTTTTGAAGATATAGTGCATGCTATCTTATTTGAATATTTAAATATATTAAATATTTCAAATAAATTATATTTTTCGAGAAGTCCTTAAGTTGTGTTTTATGTTTTTGAAAAAGAATTGGTTATTCATAATGATAAGATCTGAACCAAAATTTTGTCTCCTTCAAATATTTATTTATTAATTTTAGATGACGTTTTTTTATATTCGTTGGTTCATTTCCATTTGACATTGTATATTGAGTTTTTATTATATACGTCTGTTAAATATAAGCGGTGCTTATTTAGACATTAATTCAATTCTAAAAGTTTTTCGAATAAAATTTTTTTTTGAAATTAAATTAAATCTGTTTTGATATTCAAATCTTGTTATATTTCTTCTATCAAGTAAAAAGCCTTGTTCCATCTCATTTTAGTATAGTGACAACTTTCTCACTAAAAAAATTATTGCTTTCTATACAATGTTCTGCAGAACCGTTTGATTTCTGGTTTTTTAAAATAGGCATCCTATGTTTTTTGATTCTATGCTGTAAACATCGGCCTGTCTATCCTATATATGTAGCATTTACATCCCCACAATTAAATTGATAAATCACTGATTCGGAAAAGTTAGGGTTCCCTTCTTTATTGTTCACCAAAATCACAGCATAATTATTTCTATTTACTGCTAAAGAATTAATTCCCATATTATGAAGATCATTAGAAATCCTACTGCTGAAACCTTGTGCCTGCCAACCGCATACTCCATTCATGTTATTAATGTTAACCTGCATGGGTTTGAGTAAGGCATTCGATTGAGTCGGTCAGGGGAAGCTGCTGTTCAAGCTGATACACGTTGAAGTCTGGCGGCCAGCACTGGATATGATAAAATCCTATTTAAAAAATCGTGGCCAAGTTGGAAAATTACCAGAGGAGTACCCCAGGGATCTGTGCTTGGACTACTTTCATTTGCTCTGTACATGGATGACTTGATACAGAATGTTGTAGCGGATAGTTAAATTCTGTTTGCATGTGATATATCTTTCCTGAACAGAGCAAGAGGTGAAAAATTACAGCGACAGAAATCGAATAAATCCATGGATAGTGCAGTTGGTTAGTTCAAAAATAACAGCATGAAGGTAAATAACGATAAAACGAAAAAACTGGTGATCACCACAAAGAGAAGCAACAAAGAAAGTGTCTTCTTGCTCGGGTTATCAATCAGCGGTAACTTGGGTTGGGAATGACAAGTGGATGTATTGTTCAAAAAACTTTCGACAGTACTGTTTGCTATTAAAAGGGTAAAAAATCTTTTTGCAGAAAAAGAAGCTCTCATTGTGTACCATGTTCAAATACACGAAAGAATTGTCACGTTTCGGCCCAGCTAGGACCTATTTTCGACGATACGTGCAATAATAATAAAACAAAGAAAATTAATTATTGCATTTACTTCAACGACAGGTGTAAACAAAAATTACAATTTCATAAAATGAAATATCTATTATAATTATTTATATCAATATAAATGATCCTTGATTAATTCAATTATGTAGACAATTATCACTGGGGATTGTTTCGTTTCAACCAAATACAGGAATAATCTTTCACAAGGAGGAAACGAATTCTGGCAGATATGATATTCTTATACCAGCAGTTATATAATACTCAAGTTCTGGTAATTTCCTGACTTACAACTTATTCGAAGGTATACAGTCCTCTCCGATTGAACTGGTGTTCTTAATCTCTCTCTCTCTCTCTCTCTCTGGCTCTCTTTCATTAATGGAAAGAACGTTTATCTAAAATCTAATGAAACGGTTCGACAAAACATCAACCTCAAACAATTCAACATCAGTTACCTTTCAATTCTTCAATCAAAATCCCAACTGGGGTAGGAATTTGATTTCCAATCAATAATCTAAACCTTTATCTTCAAGCCTTTAAATCCACCTCCGTGATTTATCGACCTAACGAGCATTGATTTATGCTTTCGCAACAGTGTTGAATTGCCAATTGAATTCTGAAATCGAAAAGACTGCCCTACGGTCGACGGTATAATCGAAGGACTTACGCGTTACAGAAAGACTTATGTCCTTTTTCATGTCTTCAGAAGCTAAGAGGGTCTTTCTAAAACAAAAAAATGTGATCAAAATAGTAGCTGGAGTGGACTGTATGACAAGCTATAGACCGCTTTTAAAAAAATAGGCAATACTTACCGTTCCATGCTATTACACTCTTGAGTATCTCTCATATGTTCATAACAACACAAACAAATTTCAAAAGCACTTGATTGCTCAGGGTTATCTATCACGATTTAGAGACTGATATGTGCCTCCGTTGCATCGACTGGAGAAAACACGAAACATGCACATATATAATGGTTTGAAATTGTGTAACTACCCGACAGCATATTTCTGAATTTCAACGCCTTCAAGAAGAAAACAAAGAGCCTACTTAAACAAGGTGCCTTCTACTCCATGGACGAATTTGTGTTACAAGATTTTTTAGCCAATCATTCTCGATTTTAAATTGTCTGTTGATGATTGTATCAGGTGTGATAGAATTTAAAACTTTGATAGAGTGATAAAACTTTAAATTGAAATAAAACACATTTAAATTGAGATTGAAATTTTTTTTTATTTGAAAGACAAATTTATGACATTTATGTTTTAAAACCGCATTCGACCAGACCAATTTTGTACCACATTTTCGAGTCATTCAGGCCTTATTTCATCAATAACACGAGTTATGTTGGTTTCAAAAGCTTCTTTTGTTTCTGGTTTATCAGCATAAACCAATGACTTGACATAACCCCAAAGGAAATAATCCAGTGGATTTATGTCGCATGATCTTGGAGGCCAATTAATTGGAACATTTCTCGAAATAATGTTATCGCCAAATCTTTCTTTCAATTAATCAATTGTTACGGTAGCAGCATGAGGTGAAGCACCATCTTGTTGGAACCAAAACACTTCTGGGTCGATACCATTAAAATTTTGAAGCAAATAATCATTGATCATCGATCTGTAATGAGCACCATTCACTGTAACACTAACTCCAGCATCGTTTTCAAAGAAATATGGACCGATGATGGCTCCAGCGTGTAAAGCACACCATACAGTGCCGTTCGACCAGAAATGAGCTTCATCACTAAACACAATTTTACGATAAAGAAGTGGATCAACTTCAAACTGTTCTAGAGCTTAATCAGCAAATAACCGATGCTTATTATGGTCAAATGGCTTCAGTTCTTAAACCATTTGGATCATGTATGGGTGAAGAGCAAAATCTTTACGCAAAATTCTCCATGTGGTATATGCACAGAGTCCAGTTTGTTGTGAACATCGACGAATAGACAAATCTGGATCATCATTAACACTATGACTTACAGCAGCGATATTTTCTTCTGTATGTACAGTTCTTTGTCTTGTTGTTGTTGTTGCATTGTCCGAAATCTATCAATAGTTCGACGAATTAGCTGCACTGATGGACGATTATTCAAACCATAAACCACGAAGTTCTCTATAAGTTTGGCGAATTGAAATTAAATTGCAGCAATTTGTAAACGTTGTTGAGGCGTGAGTCTTTCCATGATAATTTGTCAATGCTTACTGAACAGAAATGTCAAAACGACATGGCTTCTACCGTCTGTCAAATAGCAGTTGTCCCTATCGAAAGTTTAATCACTCTAAAAAACACCTGATATTATTGTATAATGCATAATCTATATACTGTGGTTGCTTCCAACAGAACTGAGTGGCTCTATGAAAGAAGATTAACCACATAAACCATAGATTAAATTCCATGTTATTTTTCTATGACTCATCACATGGAGAGCAATTCATTAGCCACATTAACAACCAGCTATCTACTCTCTAGGCAATTTTGATCTCATTGAAATTCCTTTTGCAATATATTTATTGCAAATTTGAAAGTATCTTTTAATTTTGAGCGTATTGGATGTATTAGTTCATTTTTAAATCGAATGAAATAAGAATACATTTAGTTTTCTATTTCCTCTTGTTAACTGAATATAGAGTGACTCGAATTTCGTAGGGTTTAGTACATTTTCAAACTGAACAGAACAAGTCATACCTCTGCGATTATATATATTCGTTTAAGGCTCCGGCTTGTGCAAAACTTGGAGAAGTGCTTCCAGGTGTTTTTTCAAGATTGTCGAATTCTGGGATATGATTGATTTCGAAACACTGCTTTGCAAAATTAGAGTTATCTTTCCGGTTCCAAAAGAAAGACTGATGTTCTTTGAACCTTTTTTGGAAGGATCTCCCAGTTTGTTTCATATATTCGCTACTGCACTGTTGACAACTCAATTTATGAACTCCAGAATTATTCAACTGGTTTTTTTGCCTTTTACATCAAGAGAGAGGATGGAACTTTTATGTTAGGGAACTTTTATGTTAAGAGTTATGTTGAGAGTTATTTCAATGTGGGTTTTTGGAAAAATTAATGCTATGTTCTGCGAGATTTGTCCAAAATACGTTAGTTTCACAACTTTTCAGTCATTTTTTCTATTTTGAAAGTGCGATGTATTTGTTTCTGAATGTGTCGTTTTCCTTTTATATTTATGGGGGAATTTATTGTTTTTGTTTCGAAATGATTATTTGTGGCTATTTCTCTGATTGTTTTCAGTTCCCTTCTCAACTTAATATTATTTAAGTAAATCGAAAATGCTCTATATATCATTCATCTGTAAGCAGCGAGTTTATGAGTGTTCGGATGGTTTGAGAAATTGGGTATGGTTGTATCTGTTGTTATGGATTTTATTAATTTACATTCTGTCAAGAAAGTACCGGGAATTATCGATTTAAATCTGGCGGGGCAATGAGGCAGGTAAATTTTTTTTTCCTAGGTTGGTACCACTGTCCTTAATTACTATGCCAAGCTTGAGCGGGATCTGTCAACTAGTGTGTTTGCAACAGCTGATTAAGTCAGTCGATGTCAGAGTGCGTGCCGATTTTTACTATGGGTGATTACGTTGAGCAAAGAATTTGTTTAAAGTTTTGTGTTGCAAATGAATTTTCGTGTGCCGATGCATTGAAAATGTTGCAAAAGGCCTTTGGTGATAATGCTCTATCGAAAACTCGTGCATATCAGTGGTACAGAGCCTTCAAGGACGGTCGTGAAGTGGTCGAAGATAACGTCGATAAAATTAAGGGAAGGGTGCTGGAAAACCGTCGTACCAGCTTGAGAGAGATAGTACATGATCTTAAGATATCCCACGAGTCCGCACGTACGATTTTGATTGATATTTTGGGCATGAGAAAGGTGGCCGTACGACTCGTACCGAAAGACCTAAATTTTCTTCAAAAACGTCATCGCGAACAGGTTGCTTCAGACATGCTGGATCGCTGTAATTCCGATTCTACATTCATGAAACGCATTATAACTGGTGATGAGACCTGGTTCTACGAGTACGATATGCAAACAAGCCAGCAATCATCGGAATGGGTGGCAAAAAATGAGCCAAAACCGAAAAAACCACGCCAAAGCCGCTCGAAAATGAAGGTGGTGCTCATTGTTTTCTTCGATATCCGTGGCGTGGTGCACTACGAATTCGTTCCAGAGGGTCAGACGGTAAACAAGGAGTATTACCTAGGCGTTATGAAACGTTTGCGTGAGCGTATCCGTAAGAAGCGGCCAAATTTGTGGGCGAACAACTCATGGATTTTGCATGATGATAACGCGCCTTCTCATCGAGCTACGATTGTGACTGACTTTCTCGCCAAAAACTCAACAAACGTGCTTCAGCAACCACCGTATTCGCCGGATTTGGCTCCCTGCGACTTTTTCCTCTTCCCAAAACTAAAATTGCCCCTTCGTGGCACCCGTTTTGAGTCGATTGAAGTCATAAAACAAAATTCGGCGCGAGAGCTAAAGTCCATCCCGGAAAGCGCCTATAAAAAATGTTTCGATAATTGGAAGTGCCGTTGGCATAGATGTATTGGAGCAAATAGAGCCTATTTTGAAGGCGACCCAATAAATTTTGACGATTAAATGTAAAAATGTTGTTTTAATTGAAAATTCCCGGTACTTTCTTGACAGAGTAGTATCTGAGGAAATTTCATGATTATTCTTAATTGAAGTTATGTCCACAAAATTCATTTTCTTATCACATTGTGGTTTCATCGTGAATTTGACCTTATGGTGCAAAAGACAAAATATATCAACTACATGTTTCAATTTATTTTCCTTCCAGTCTTCATTTAAGTTTCATACTTACGTGAATGTTTTTGTTAAAATAAGCGTCCCCTTCTTTTGAAGTGAACTGTGAATATATGACACTTCAAATGAGTTTACCTAGATGCGCTCGATCTTTGGGGAAACTTTCGATGCCTTGTTCTTTGGCATACCATGACGCCCACCGTTATCTATCCTTTCCATTATTGCGACAATAACTGTATGACTATTGAGGTTTAAATTCGAGTAGTGACACAAATAATTCGATTGATTTTTCAAATAAGTTCAGAGACAATGCATGCAAATCTACTGCATAATTTAATGTTTTCTTTAGAAATATGTTATGAGTTTTTCTTGGAAGATGATATAACAATTATATTAAATTCTGCATGACCATTCAAATTAATCTCTAACATGATTGTATTTTGAGATATTTCAAAAATGTATTTCTTCCTGTCATATTTTCAAACCCGATGCATAGATCTTACCCATTCGTTCTAGCTAAGCAAATATCTAAGTTATGTCTTTCTGAGAATATAATGGGAAGGACGGATAAAACTAAATTTGAAACTTTAAATGTTAGTTGAATACAACGATTGACTTCAGCGCAAGCTTACCCAAATTAAGATATTTTGAAAGAATTGTTTCGGCCGGCTATCTATAATATTCATTCCATGTTTGAAATCTATATTTGAACTCTATAATACCATAGGCGTCGCTGAAAATTATTCTTCACCATTAATGTGACATTTAAATGGACTATTTGCAATTCCTAAAACCTGCATCGCTCCATGGAATGTTGTATGTATATTGCGGCATTTAAAACTTTGACATATTTAATTATTCCAGTATTCCGATTCTTGGGCTGGAACAATCTGCATCTGTCATGAGAATGGATATATCAGGATTGCGAGGGAGCTACAGAAATGGCCTGATTAATTCAACTACGCAACTAACATTTCCCGGAAATTCACGCTTGCGGTAAGGAAATTCAGGAAACGATGATCAAGTTTCAGCTTTTGACAAACCGAATTATATGGGTTTCATAATACGTATGGCTTCGATAGAAGCTATTTCGTCCGTGAAGACAACAGAATCCTGGTGACTGTAATGAGTGCCATGATATGTTTCACGTACACGAAGAAGGGTAATGTACACATTATGCTGAAGATGATGCCGACTAAGGCGAATGCAATCATTTTTCAACGAATTCATTATTCGTACGCTAATTCATTATCAGAAGTAAAGAATGTAAAGCTACTTATCAACAAATAACTTTTTTAATTACTAAGGTTTTATGTTATAGGGTGACATCTATATATATAAAAGAAAGTCGTGTTAGTTACTTCACTTAAAACTCAAGAAAGGCTGAACCGATTTAGCTGAAAATTGGCAGGGAGGTAGTTTAGAGACAGGAGAAGGACATAGGATACTTTTTATCCCGTTCTAATAAAAATATTAACTACGAATAGAAATTGATGTTTGAAGAGTTTTTGGAAATGTTTTACTTTCGATCCGATAGACTGCGCTGTCATCGCAGCATTATTCTATATTAATTTCAGGTAGTCCCGATAGTTAGTGCTGCGATCAAATTGAGAAAAATATCTGAAATTTTGTTGTTATTATTGTGTTTGTTCAAGTCGCGTGCTAATTAAAATATCAACTACGAATTGAAATTGATGTTTGAAGAGTTTTTGGAAATGTTTCAGTTTCGATCCGATAGACTGCGCTGCCATTGCAGCATTATTCTATATTAATTTCAGTTAGTCCCGATAGTTAGTGCTGCGATCAAATGGAGAAAAATATCTGAAATTTTGTTGTTATTATTGTGTTTGTTCAAGTCGCGTGTTAATTAAAATATTAACTATTAATACAAATTGATGTTTGAAGAGTTTTTCGAAATAATTTACTTTCGATCCGATAGACTGCGCTGTCATCGCAGCTTTATTCTATATTAATTTCAGTTAGTCCCGATAGTTAGTGCTGCGATCAAATTAAGAAAAATATATGAAATTTTGTTGTTATTATTGTGTTTGTTCAAGTCGTGTGCTAACTAAAATATTAACTACGAATAGAAATTGATGTTTGAAGAGTTTTTGGAAATGTTTTACTTTCGATCCGATAGACTGCGCTGTCATCGCAGCATTATTCTATGTTGATTTCAGTTAGTCCCGATAGTTAGTGCTGCGATCAAATTGAGAAAAATATCTGAAATTTTGTTGTTATTATTGTATTTGTTCAAGTCGTGTGCTGATTAAAATATTAACTACGAATAGTAATTGATGTTTGAAGAGTTTTTAAGTGTGCCTAAAAAACGATATTTTTTGCGAATTCAGAGTGGAATCGAAGTAAGTATATTTTGTATAAATTTTTTATCAAATTTACACGTGAGTTATAGAACAACCAACCTAACCTATAAATTTATTTGTGTAGGTCATAAATATTGTATTTATTCATGTATGAAAAACAAAAAATTATTAAAAAATTGAATAAAAAAATTATTAAAAAATTAAATAAAAAAATTATTAAAAATTATATACTTTAAACAAATTAAAATTAAAACTAAGTAATAAGAAAATGAAAATTGAATGAAATTGTGGACAGTTTGGAAACATTTTTGCAAAACCATAACCAGTTGTTGCAATTGTTCAAGACTTTTTCCAACAGACTGCAAAACGACAACTACGCCATTATCATTAAAGCAGACAAAGTGCCCTATGGAGAGCACGCAGGCACATATAATGTTCCAACTATTAATGAAGTTGCAGTTGTTATGGCTGGTGACCCATGTGAACGTCGGGATATTCGCATTCAACGCAGAGATAATACGATGCAAATAATTCAAGACAATCATCGTTCTTACGATGCATTGCAGTATCCGTTGATATTTTGGGAAGGAGAAGATGGATACCATTTAAATATTAAACAAAGGAATCCAACTACAGGTACAACTTATAGACTATCTTACAGATTATTTTTTTCAAATAATTTCTGTATCTCTCATATATGTATTTATTGGCAGGTGAAGAACTGATCAAGAAAGTTAGTGCTATGAACTTCTACGCATATCGATTGATGATTCGTGCTAATGAAGACAATACCATTCTCCGATGCAGACAGCTATGTACGTTAAAATAGAAAGTGAGAGATTACGATATATAAAATTCAATCAAACAAAACTTCGTGCTGAGGAGTACATTCATTTGCGTGACGCCGTTATTGGTACAGTAGATGCAACTAATGACATCAACAATATCGGTAGCGCATATATTCTGCCATGTATGATGGAAACATTGGTAGTCCGCGTCATATGCAAGAGTATATTCAAGACGCCATGGCTTACGTACGTGCATATGGCCGACCAGATCTTTTTATCACATTTACGTGTAATCCAAACTGGGATGAAATTCAAAGTTTGTTGTTGCCAGGTCAAACATCGATGCATCGCCATGATATCACTGCACGTGTTTTTAAACAAAAATTAAAATCTGACTGCCAATGCACGACTCATTTGATCAAGAATTGAGACGCGAAGCCCAATACGATTCCGAAACATTACGAGAAATGGTTGATAGAACAGTTCCCCTTTTAAATCAACAACAAAAATATGCCTACGATACGCTCATGAAAGTAGTAAACGATGGATCTGGCGGATTTTATTTTTTAGATGCTTCCGGTGGAACTGGGAAAACTTTTTTGTTATCATTGATTTTGGCAACGATTCGATCGCAAAATGGAATTGCACTAGCCCTAGCTTCATCAAGTATTGCAGCTACGTTGTTGGAAGGCGGTCGAACAGCTCATTCAGCTCTCAAGCTGCCGTTGAACCTTCAAATTAATGAGACTCCAACTTGCAACCTTTCGAGGAATTCTGCGATGGCCAAAGTGCTGCAGCAAACCAGATTGATCATTTGGGATAAATGTACGATGGCACACAAAAAATCTTTGGAGGCATTAGATCGCTCGATGCAAGATTTACGAAATAACAAAAAACGGTTTGGTGGTGCAATGATACTATTGTCAAGTGATTTTCGACAAATATTGCCAGTTGCTCCACGCTCAACGCTTGTTGATGAACTGAGTGCATGTTTGAAGTCGTCCATTTTATGGAAATACATTAAAACACTTAAATTGAGTATAAACATGAGAGTCGAATTGCAGGAAGACCAGTCTGGAGAAGTGTTTTCCAAACAACTGCTCGATATTGGTAATGGTATTATTGCTGTTGATACATCATCTGGATACATTACATTCCCTACCAATTTTTGTAACTTTTGTGAATCAAAGTCCGAACTCATGGAGATGGTTTTCCCAAACATTGCTCAAAATTACGTAAATCATGTTTGGTTAAGCGAACGTGTTATATTGGCAGCAAAAAATTAATTTTCAGATTCAAGAGAAAATAGCTGGCGAATTGAAGATTTACAAATCAGTTGATTCCATTACTAATGAAGATGAAGTTGTCAATATCCAACAGAATTTTTAAATTCGCTGGAATTGCCCGGCTTACCACCTCATAATCTGCAATTAAAAATCGGATCAGTAATTATTATGTTACGGAACATAAACCAACCCTGTCTGTGTAATTGCACCCGGCTTGCGGTGAAGAAATTATTGAACAACGTCATCGAAGCCACAATTTTGAAAGGGAAGTACAAAGGCGAAGATGTTTTAATCCCACGCATCCCTATGATACCGAACGACACGCCATTCAGCTTTAAACGTTTACAGTTTCCAGTGCGGCTTGCATTTGCAATGTCAATAAATAAATCGCAAGGGCAGTCGCTGAGTGTATGTGGCATCAACTAAGAAAATCCATGTTTTTCACATGGCCAATTATATGTCGCCTGTTCTCGTGTCGGAAAACCATCAACATTATTTATTTACGCGCCAGAACATAAAACTAAAAATATAGTTTATCAAATAGCATTAGAATAGAGAGAAGCAGTGAAGGGTATAGAGGCTATTAGTTGATTTCTAGAGCGCGCGTGGTGTTGAGCTCAGTGTTTACTTCAAAATACAAAGTTGTTCAATAGCGATTTGTAAAAATATGAGTGAAATTGAACCCTATGGAATAAACACTATCATGAAAATATATATGTTGTTTTTTATTCAATAAAAATTAGTAAAGTCCTCAGGTATGGCGAGACCAGGGAAATAAGGATTCATTTTTATATGGAGGATATTATAGATTCCAGTTTAAATTGAATAGGTACTCATACATAAGATAGTTCAGCCATACAAAATAAAGTAGTGCATCAAAGCTACGCTAAGGCGGTACGAAGTTCGCCGGGTCAGCTAGTTCTATATAATTCAAGATTCAGGAAAACAAAATTTCAACTATGTGGAATGCCTTTGCCGTAAATGCTGATATTGAACTATCCGAGTGTTGATCTGCCCTAAAGCCTTACGTCATATGGACAGAAGAAACCCAAAAAACTTCCAGGAGGATTTAGGGGTAGAAAAAGGTTCGTGCTGTTTTGATAACAGATGTCGCTACAAGTTTATTATTCCATTTAATCATATGGCAATATCTTTATTTTGAAGTGTCATCATTATGCTTTTTTTCAGTATCTGTCATTTCGCTGAAGTATAAACAACATAGTTTCTGTGTACTCTGAAAATGTCACCTTTTCTAATAAATAATGTAATAATATGTTTTTGCGGAGATTTTTACTTCAAAATGAAGAAAGGGGCGGGCAAAATTCATCGTATTTTGGCGGATGACCATGCTCTAGCTGAACGAATGTGTCAGAAGTGGCAATCTTAACTAACAATTTCAATTTTGAGGACGAAAAATAACCCAGCGCGTTTAAAGATCAAGAATTAGAGGCCAGGCTCGATGAAAATCCATAGCAAATGCAAAAACGCAAGAGGAATACGCAAAAACACTTGCAGTCATTCAATCAGCTAGCTGTCATTATTTGAAAGCAATGGAAATGATGCAAAAGGAAGGAAATTCCTCACATATAAATTTTTTTCTTGACAATCTATATAATCTTGGATTCAGAGGAAACTTCCATAAGTGGATACGCAGATTATTCACTGTTAAGGTGGCTAAACTGCCTTTTAGCATATGAAATTATGCAGAGCAGTTTGCAGCACATAATATAGGACTTAGTCACAACAGCAACAGCTCAGCCACACCCCTCAAACACAGAACAGATTTAAAACTCCGGAAAACTGAATGAAATACAGGAGAATAACAAAAACACTGCTTCTGCACCACCCACTTTCAGTGAGATCCTTAAAAGGAACGATCCCAGCAGCACAGGCACAAACACCTGCACTGGACACCAGCATCTCTGTCAAAAAGCACAAAGTGATTGTGCAACCAAATTAAAACTGCAAAAGTGTTAAAATGGCAGAGGACACCAAGAAAATCCTATGTCCAAAAAATCAGGCGACCTTAGGATACGCGCTGACAGAGTCATCCCGATGAGGAATAACTCTGTACTCCTGGAGCCGACTTGCCCCTCAATCTTGACACCATACTAATCAGCCACTCATGAGAAGATTAATCTGACTGCAAAGCTAGTGAACAAGCACTGGCCCCTAATGCAGATTCTGGACATCCCTAAATCAAAGAAGGAAGAAGAGGTCAGGGAAAAACTGGAGAATGACAATAATCTACCAGAAGCCGACTCAACATGTTTCAAAACACTGCAAATCGGAGCACGAATGCGGCTACTGCACTTCATCTGATCATGAGAGCAGAGGCTTCCCTCAGAAGGATGTACCAACAAACCACAAATATGCGAACTGCGTCCGCAGTGGTGTAAAGGACACTAACTATCACGCAGCAGACGTTAGTTGACCAATAAATCATCACAGACTTCAGGAGCAGATATATCTCACTATCTACGACGTTTAGGCATAAGTACACTGACGTCATTCGAATAATCCTGCAAGGCTCAAAAACGGCAACAAATGAACTGATTGAAAAACTGTTGAAAAAAAATAGACCTGGCGCGGGATAATTTGCACTACATCCCTGGTCCACAGGAAACCACAACCGCCTACAGTACAGCCAGCAATATTTTTCGGCTACCATACTCTACAACAGAGATGCAGTACAGGCGATGCACCTTCCACAATTGTACACAGCACATGCTGCAGTCATCTCAAGCTTCAGCAACAACCTACAAACCTTCTAGACAAGCGTGTACCGCCCACCGTCAAATGAGCTCAAAGCCGACATCGAGTCGCTACAAAGAATCCTCAACGAGCTGAAGAATCAGAGAATCCTGATTGGCAGAGACCTCAAGGTGAAATCCCAACTCTGGAAGAATTCTTCCTGAATAATGATCTAGAGATCTTGAATAAAGTGAACACCGCAACATTTGAGACGGTAAATGGATCCAGCCGTATCGACCATACTCTGGCAACCCTAAATATCGCCGAGAACATCCAAGGATGGACCGTTAACAGAAACACGATCTCTTTCGATCATAACGCAATTCATTACACCATTCTGAAGGCCAACACAACACAACCTAAAGGCAAACCGAAGTGCATCCTGGATGTCTCGAATATAGACGAGCAATACTTTAGAGCAAGCAAGGAGGAACTGAACCAACGACTCTGCAGCTTAAAATTGTAACATTCGCAAGAAGTCGGCACTGCAATTGAAACCCTGTAAAATGGTATTAGGAACTTCATAATTAAGGTGGCACCAAGAAGGAAACAATACACAAACCGTGACAGACGAGGTAGAAAGACACCGGAAAATCTACCTCAGGACAAATAATCTATTAGACAAAAATAGATACAATTACTATTTGGCCCACCTCAACTCAACTCTCTCAGAAGAGAGGATAACACAATAACCCTCTGTCCAGAAGAGACCGTGTGCTACCTAGTACGGTCCTTCTTACTAGATAATGGCTAAGGGAAAAACGACAATGTCCGCAACATGAAGCAAACAGATTTTGATTCCTTCAACCCGGAGATGAACAACTGCAACGATGATAGCACGGAGCACATAGGAATTAAGGAAATAGACGCAATCGTCCAAAACCTCGAACCTAACGAAGCTCCAGGAACAGACCAAATTAAAGGAAGAGTCGTAAAACTCATTCATCCTCTCATCAGAACCTCCATGCACAGAATCTAAAACCCTCGTTGGAGAGAAAGCTACTTTCCAAAAATATGGAAAAACGGCAATCTGGTCTCCAACGGGAGACACGGGAAGTAAGAAAAAATACAGACCGGTAGTTCTCCGGTCAAAATACAGGAAAACCTTGGAGAAAGTCATCAGAAACAAAATGCGAAGAGACCCCATATATCCACATCATGAGTCCCAATGAGCCGGCTTTATTACAGGCCGATTCACAACAGACGCGTTGCTGAAATACAAGAGCAAGGCGAAGAACAGCAACGCAAAGTACCTGAACATGATGTTCGTCGATATAAATAGGGCCTTCGACAATGTATGGTGGCCTTTCCTCATTCGGATCCTGAAGAACAGAAAAGTTCCCTGCAACACCTTGAAGATGATGAAAACTACCTCACGAACAGAACCGTTGAGTACGAACGAAACGGTTTTCTATTCAAAAAGTACATCATCAAAGGGACGGTTCTAGAGCCAGACTTATGGAATTTCATCCTAGATTAACTCCTAGAAACTACTTGGCCAGAAGGAGTTACACCCAATGCCTACGCAGATGAACTGGCTATTACGATAGAAGCTGAGAAACGAGGGGAACTTCCTCAGAAAATACAGGATACGATTGACAAAATCCTTATCTGGGCACACTCAAACAACCTCCAGATATCCGGACCGTAATCACGGCAAACATATCCCCGAAGAGAATACATCACAAACAAAGATATACGGTAGGAAAATGAATAGAGTGAATCAGTACAAATATCTGGCTTTCATTATAAATCCAAAACTGAACTTCGAGAGGAATGCTGCAAATGCAACAATCAATGTCTTTCAGGAAGAAAATCCCTCCCATTCGTGAACAACCTGGCCGAAACTCCAGAGATCCCGGGGAACCAATACCCTCTTGCAAAGCAAGGAAATAAAGTCTACCTACTAGAGACGGAACTAGCAGCGGCAAAATATGGAACTCTAACATGGATCATATGCGAAGCCATCTTAACCTTTGCGGTTACTAACAAAATTCTGCCTGAACAACAGCATGGTTTCGTACCAGGGCGCTTCATTTTAACCAACCTGCTCCCTTGTATCGGTGATTGGACAAGAGCTTGGGACTCTGATGTGCCGATGGATGTCATCTACTTAGACTTTGGGAAGGCGTTTGATCGTGTTCCTCATCATCGCCTAGTTCCTAAACTCGAACATCTGGGTATTAGAGGTCATTGTTTGTCGTGGATAAGTTCATTTTTACATGATAGGACTTTTCGCATAAGAGTTGGAAATAGCATGTCGTCAACTTATGCCTGTGTTATCAGCGGTATTCTTCAGGGCACGGTCCTCGAACCCATTTTGTTCCTCTTGTTCACATCAGATCTTTCATCTTCCATCAAATCGAACTGTGCATTATTTGTCGAGTACATGAAAGTGTACAGTTGTCCTCCTACCGGCGCCAGAGTTCTTCAGGATGAGCTGAACACGTTGAGTCGATGATGTGAAGAATGGATACTGCCTCTCAACATTGATAAGTGCTGCGTGCTTCACATAGGCAGAAAAAATCCAAGAATTGACTATTTCATCGAGAGGAGACTGCTGAGAACTGTTGACGAGTACTGTGATTTGGGAGTTATTTGTCTGGTCTCTAATTTATCCTGGTCCCGACATATTGCCAATATATGCAGCAAAACCACGCAATTATGCTACTCCTTATATCGCTTCTTCCATGGATGCAGTCTACCAATGTGCAAGCTATTATACACCTCGTAGTCCGTCCGATAATGGAGTTTGCCGATCCAGCTTGGTGGCCTTCACTCAGGGGTGATTTGGAGGCATTAGAGGCTGTTCAGCATGTACACGAGTGCCATATGGCTGTAACCGCCCTGATTATGCCTCCCGACTCCAATTCTTGGGCATCCCTAGATTTGCGCATCGACGTGAGTGGGTTGATCTTATAATGACCGACCGGGCACTCCATGGATGTGCTGATGGTTGTCTGCAATACTTATTCACAGTGTACCAAAATCACCTAAGGGGTACGAATATAAGCTTGCCAAGGAGAAATTTAGAATTTCGGTTGGCCAAAACTTCCTATCGAATAGGATATTTGAGCGCTGGAATCAATTACCGCCTGATGTTGTTGGTGCGCCTTCAGTTAACGGATTCAAGAGTCGCTTCGACATTTGGATTTTAGTACATTGATTGTATTATCAACTTTTGTTTATGAGTTTATAGGTTTATACCTCAACTCTTTTTGTATTTAATAAAAATAATAATAATAATAAGGTGTAATTGTGAATGGTCTCACCATTTGATGTGGCGCAAAGTAGTAACAGAAACACAAGCAATAACGGGTTCAACCCCAATATAATAGATAATCTAATTCGACAGAAACTATCTAAAATAACTATGAGCTAAATTTATCCCATCATAAAAACCGAAGAAAATGAAAAATTCATTTCCCTGTCGTACTTTGGTAGCATAAGTCAATAGTTTTTCAAAATCAGATGTCAATATTGCCTTCAAAACGCAAAACAAATTATCATCGGTATTCTTTAACGCAAAGGACCCTACTCCAAACATACACAAATCAGGAGTTTATGAGTTATCTTGTTCTACGTGCAGTAATAAATATATAGGACAAACAGGACGTTCCTTCAAGACGAGGTTCAACGAACATAAAATGAGTTTCAGGAAAAATAAACAAAATTCTACTTCTGCCACTCATTGTCTAGAACACGATCATTCCTTTCCCACAATAGATAATCTTAAAATTTTACATGTAGAATCAAAAGGAAAGGAACTCGATTATCTAGAATCTGTTGAAATATTCAAATTAGTTCACAATAACAATAATGTAAAAATGATGAATGACTGTACGGAGCTATGTAAATCGAAAATATTGGAGATATTTAAAAAGTAACATCTTTTTAAAACCTTTTTCAACGAACATAAAATGAATTTAATGAAAAATAAACAAAAATTCAACTTTTGCCACTCATTCTTCAGAGAACAGTAATTTTACATGTAGATTCAAAAGAAAAGAAACTTGATTATTGAAATTTTCAAATTCGTCCACAATAAAAATAATGTAAAAAATAAATGACTGTATGGAGCATTCTTAATACAAACATTTAAGATATACAACAAAATAATGTAAAAATAATTAATGACTACGGAGCTATGTAACCTCAAAAATTATTTGAGATATTTAAATGGGTACCATCTGTTAAACAACCTTCTTTGTCGATTGCGGACATTCCGATATCTGTTAGAAGGCCCCTCTTTTTAACCCGGTTTTTTATCACGTTCCGATTGTAAACCTCTGTACGACTATTAGGTATTACCGAGAATCTGTTGAAATATTCAAAATATTTATCACTTTTGTTTAAATACCACTGTACCGCTGTTAGGTCTTCAGTTGTCTGATGATGGGACAGTTCATTTCCCGAAACTCGAGTCACAAGAAAATGTGCAATATATATTCTTTTGGTAGTTAAACATAGTAATTTCTACAATTTGTTTTAGTAATAAATGAATATTTGAAGGAGACAAAATTTTGTTTTTGATCTTACCATAATGAACACCTATTCCTTTTCAAAAACATGAAACACAACTTAAGGACTTCTCAAAAAATTTTATTTATTTGAAATATTCAAACATTCAAATAAGTTCATTCAAAAATCTCTCAAAACATGCACTACTATATCTTCAAAAAACAATTAATATTCCGATAATTTCTTCATCGGCCCTAAATAATATTTGAGAAATCAAAATCAACTAACAATCAGAATATCTTACCTCAAAGTGGTAACCGGATAATTACTTTAAACAGACTAACTTTAAAAATCAAGATAGTCTATGTTCGTCACAAAATCACAGAGAACTGTAAGGTATTATTAGGTTTTCTTTAAACTACTGACATTCCATAATGAGATTTATTCAAGCCTAAATATAATTATATATTATGTATAAAATAAAATGGAGAAAGGCTTTTTACATGATAGAAGAAATATAACAAAATTTGAATATCAAAACAGATTTTATCTGTCAGTCTTCTACAACTTTAATTTCGAAAAAATTTTCATCAAAAAACTTTTAGAATTAAATTAATGTCTACTTAAGCACCGCTCATATTTAATGGACGTATATAATCAAAACTTAATATGAAATGTCAATTGGAATAAATAAACCAACAAATATAAATAGTCATTTGAAATAAATAAATAAATATTTGAAGGAGACAAAATTTTGTTTCTGATCTTTCCATAATGAACATCAATTCCTTTTCAAAAACATAAAATAAAACTTAAGGACTTCTCAAAAAATATAATTTATTTGAAATATTCAATATATTTGAATATTCAACATATTTAAATATTCAAAAAAGTTAATTCAAAAATATTTCAAAACATGCACTATATTTTCAAAAAAACAATAAGAATTCCGATAATTTCTTCATCGGCCCTGTTTTATGTTTTTGCAAAGGAATTGGTGTTCATAATGGTAAGATCAGAAACAAAATTTTGTCCCTTCAAATATTTATTTATTTGAATATTAAAACAAATTGAAATATGTTTATCTTCTACAATTTTAATTTCAAAAAAAATTTTATTCAAAAAACTTTTAGAAATAAATTTATTTCTAACAAGCACCGCTTACATTTAATAGACGGATATAATCAAAACTCAATATATAATGTCAAATGAAATAAATAACCCAACAGATATACGAAAGTAATTAAAATTAATATTCAAATTTTGTTATACTTCTTCTATCAAGTAAAAGGCCTTTCTATTTTATATTTATTTATTAATTTTAAATGACTATATATATTTGTTGGTTTATTTATTTCATTTGACATTGTATATTGAGTTTTGATTATATACGTTCATTAAATATTAGCGGTGCGTATGTAGACATTAATTTAAATCTAAAAGCTTTTTGAATAAAATTTTTTTTGAAATTAAAATTGTAGAAGACTGACAGATTAAATCTGTTTTTGCATTCCAATTTTGTTATATTTCTTTCATCAGGTGAAAAGCCATTTTCTATTTTATTTTATACATAATATATAATTATATTTAGGCTTAAATAAATCTCATTATGGAATATCAACGGTTTAAAGAAAACCTTATAGTACCTTACAGTTTTCTGTGATATAGTGCATGTTTTGAGAGATTTTTGAATTAACTTATTTGAATATATCAAATATTTCAAATAAATTTAATTTTTTAAATTAAAATTTTAGAAGACTGACAGATTGACTCTGTTTTGATATTAAAAAAAAAGCTTCTAGGACTTTATATTGACGGCATTTTGAGTTGGTTAAAATATGTAGATGTGGTCTTTGGTAAGCTTGGTAAATACTTCTATGCGGTGAATAGACTAAAGAGCTGTTTTTTTTTGCCGACCCTTTTGAATATGTACTTTAGTGTGGTAGACATCCATATAAATTATGACATACTATTACGGAGCTGTTCCAGTGAAATCTAAAGAGTTTTTGGCTATCAAAAAGGACTTTTGAGAGCAAAAACGATCTTGAGCCGAGAGAGTCCTATAAGCTAATATTCAATGAACAAAATGTCTTGCCACTGCCTTGTATATACCTTTATAGGTGTCTCATCAATAAAAGGAAGCTTCACATAGCATAAACAAGCTTTCTAGTAGGCACACCCATGGTGAAAAACTGCTTCTCCAGTTATAAATCAACCAACTCTCCAATTTACCAGGAAATAAAATTTTATGATCACTTTCCATTACAGTACATAAATCTTCGTGATACCGAGTTCAAGAAGCCATAAAAAAATATTACAAAGTAAATATTATTATATAATATGATGATATGCAATATTCAATTGATCTTTTGTTGTTAAATGATGTATTTCCATTGTAATATTATACATACATACTTTTATTATATTGGATGGAGTAGTCCGTTACTTTGTGATAGTTCATTTTGATAATGGAATAAATGAAATTACTTTGTTTACTATCACTAGTGATAGTTAACAAAGTAATTTCATTTATTCCAATACTTTCATTATATTTTACGTTGTACCTGAATTCAGTTTGTGATATTTTCTGTTTCTATTGTATTTACTTGTGACCTGGCCTATCTAGCCATAAAGAACAAATAAATATTATTATTATTATTAAGATGGCCATTTATTTACTGAAGAATTTAGTTGATATTCACGAGTAAAAGTAAAACTACTTAATTTACGCTGATTAATTCAATTTCAAAACAATTATTTTGTCATGATAATATCAGGTATGATAACTGACTACATATTTCAATTTGTTTTTTTTTTTAACATTAAGATATTTCTGACAAGTAAAGGCCGAGACAATTAAAAAATATCTATTTCATATTCAGAAACTGGCCTCATAGTGTCATAAAATTCAGATCTTATATCTGGGAAAAGGATTCATTATTCCGAGTAATTATCCATTTCTCGAATTCAAGATTACAAAAATCCCTAATTCTAAATTGATTACAACTTCCCCAGAGCGAAAATTCAATTTATTGGGGAAAATTTATCATCTTGAAGACGTTCTCGCTAGTAGTAGGGTCTGCTATTTCATGCTCCAGTTACCTCATTCATTACTAATTTCACGTGAAATTGTTGGTGCGCTGTTTGAGCAACAATATCGTTTCGTTGTGCAGTGACTCTGACGTAGTGGGACGTTCTAACAATGGCTTTATTTCCTTCTTTCGGTAAATCACAAAAGATAAGCACCAACTGGTGAAGCTATTCAAGAATGGTTTGTTGATTATGAACAAAGAATCACAAATATGTTACGCATTGCGTGAAGAAGTCATACACAAAACAATCACATGAGGAGACTGATTTTGTTAAAAACTTCAACCCTCAGGATTCCCGTGCTTTTGTCATAGGAACTGTCGAAACAAGTGGGGAGAAATGGTGAGGTCCTCTAAATGTATTCAGAGAAGGAACAAAAAATGTTTTCAGGTATTCTCACTGGGCGGGAACGTGAAGGAGTTGTTTCTTCAAATAAAGATCCAGTTTTTTCGAATAAATTCATCCACGGATTGCCGTCAGGACATTTCATTTCTATTCAATTTCCAGTTTGGATCGAAGATTCACCACTTTGGAAATAAGATTTTGATATTTCCCAGTTATGTTTAAGCGTAGGTCGACCCGTTTCATTAATGTTAAATATGAAACTAACTTTCTGTCTAATCATAAATGACAGAAGTGTTGCCAGACTCGAAATAACCACTACTTCAAAATGCAGACAATAGAAGGCCCACCCTTTATATCCTTAGAGGATCGAAAACTAAACAAACGGTACAGGCTACATAGGCAGGTAGCTTCGAGGAAAAATATCTGAAAAATGTGTAATTTGTTCTATTTGCAGCGAATTTTTGGATTTGTTGAAATCGGCAACAATATCATTGGGGAAATGAACTATCCCATCATCAGACAACTGAAGACCTAACAGTGGTACAGAGGTATTTAAACAAAAGTGATAAATATTTTGAATATTTCAATAGATAACACCTAATAGTGGTACAGAGGTTTACAAGCGGAACGTGATAAAAACCCGGTTAAAAAAGAGGGGCCTTCTAACAGATATCGGAATGTCGGCAATCGATAAAGAAGGTTATTAAACAGATGGTACCCAAATATCTCAAATAATTTTTTGGGGTTACATAGCTCCGTACAGTTATTCGTTATTTTTACGTTATTTTGTTGTACATCTCAAATATTTGGATTTACATAGTTCCATATAGTAATTCATTATTTTTTAAATTATTTTTATTGTGGACGAATTTGAAAATTTTAGTATTCAATTTTCAAATTCATTCACAATAATAAAAATAATTTAAAAAATAATGAATGACTGTATGGAACTATGTAAATCCAAATATTTGAGATGTACAACAAAATAACGTAAAAATAATGAATAACTGTACGGAGCTATGTAACCCCAAAAAATTATTTGAGATATTTGGGTACCATCTGTTTAATAACCTTCTTTGTCGATTGCCAACATTCCGATATCTGTTAGAAGGCCCCTCTTTTTTCACCGGGTTTTTATCACGTTCCGCTTGTAAACCTCTGTACCACTATTAGGTGTTATCTAGAATCTATTGAAATATTCAAAATATTTATAACTTTTGTTTAAATACCTCTGTACCACTGTTAGGTCTTCAGTTGTCTGATGATGGGATAGTTCATTTCCCGAAACTCTAGTCACAAGAAAATGTGTAAAATATATTTTTATTGGTAGTAAAATATGGTAATTTCTACAATTTGTTTTAATTATGATCAACTACCAAATAGTAACGGCTGAAACAATTCATTAACTTTTAGATTAATTAATATTGGTAGCTGTTCGGAATCAACCCAAGATTCTCGAGTGTAAAAACGGCATTGAGAACAATACACATGATACCTACGTATGTAATTAATTAACACAACACGTAGTAAAATGAAAATCTCTATATAATTCTATTAATCATACAAAATACATTCCGAATTTACACCTTCTCCAAGTACAACACTAACAATTGTTTAGTTAAGCGAATTCTAGATGAACTTACTCTGATTATTTTTGGTAAATAATAAGATGCCTCTACTGATTTCTCTACTCTTCGAAAAAATATTTAATATGAGCAAAATAGTGAAATATTCTGAAATTGTCTGCAGAATAATACGAAATTTCTTCAACCCAATACTCACTGGATTGCTGGGGTATGGAGTGTATGTGAATTTGTAAGCACTAGATGGCGGTAGTGTATGATGAATACTTAAATGTTTCTGTGTAGAATGAATTTAGGTGCGTGGATGATTTGTAATCGTTGGACATTACAGGACAATACGAGTTCGAAACGTGTACTTAATCTGCTACTTATGTCCCAGTGATCAACAAAACTTTATCAATTTGTAGAACCTTCTATAACCATAGCCTGTACTTCTTATTGATGATATTTGGTACGATTAATTAATCGAATTAATTCATTTGAATATAACTATGCTGATTATGAACATCAGGGCTCAATTTGATCTTTGTGACGTTATCATTTCGAGTAATAGGGTTTTATCCTTTGGAATTCGATCTGAAATTTGTTTGTTATTGTTGTATCGGAAAATTGTGATGTTAGTGGTAATTGGCATTTTGTTCAGAGTAATTAGTTTATATTGATGCGAGGGAAAGATGAACGGTGGCCTTTAGGATTGGTTTTGAAGTTCTAATATGGATAGTAAGGTAGACCATCGTTACCGTTTTTGATAATCCAATAAAATTCAAACTTTGAATATCAAAACAGATTTAACCGTTAGTCTTCTACAATTTTAATTTCAAACATTTTTTTCAAAAAACTTTTAGAATTAAATTAATTCAATTTTAATTAATAATTTATTTTTTTTGGGTTTCCACATTCCATTTGATATTTTATAGTGAATTTTGATTTTTATACGTCTATTGAATATGAGCAGTGCTTATTATTACAAATTAATTTAATTCTAAAAGTTTTTTAAAAAAAATTTTTGAAATTAAAATTGTAAAAGACCAACAGATTATCTGTTTTGATACTCAAAGTTTGTAATTATCCTTCTATTAAGTAAAAAACCGCAACTTGTTATTTTATTTTACAATAAATTTCAGATTTCTCCACAATCTACTTCTTTACTGTAGATAATTTCTCTTGAAAATTGGCATCTCTGTTAACTTATTCGATGCATATGATATTGTGAATGAAAACCTGATACTAAGATTTTTGGGAAAGAGTTTCTGGAAAAATTGAATCAAGCTGAGGAATATTTCATCTAGAATCATCCTTGTTATAAGTGATTATATCTTCAATTTGGTTGTTACCTTTTGATATATTTTGATTTAGAATATTGATAGGAACAGCGTTTTATACGCGATCAAAATTTTTCCACAAGGCCGATCTTTCCTCTGAACATCTAGAGGTATTAATATCCTTTGTTATTTTGTTCCATAAACCATTGTCTGAACATATATTATTAGGTTTCGAATCGTGACGATTCTCGAAATTCGTATGGGACTTTAGACGAAGAATTGAAGTTGGAGGTGTTTCGTACCACGGTTAGTTGTATTTCGCCTATTAATATCAGTAATTTTAAATAACAGGCAATTGCAAATTAATTAATCACGATGATTAATTACTTGAAATTAAGTGTATTTTTTGTTGAGTATCGGTGATTTTAACCTCAAAAGAAAAGTCTGTGTGCAGTGGTTCCGAACTCCCTTTATATAATGATGATAAACCACAACGACGATGAGGAATTGAAGTAAAACACTTATTTTTTTTTAACCTTTTTTTTTTAACCTGTATATTGAGTTTTGATTATATACGTCTATTAAATGTGAGCGGTGCTTGTTTTAGACATTAATTTAATTCTAAAAGTTTTTTGAATAAAAAAATTCTTTTTGAAATTAAAATTGTAGAAGATAAACATATTTCAATTTGTTTTGATATTCAAATTTTGTTTTATTTCTTCTATCAAGTAAAAAGCCTTTCTATTTTATTTTATATATAATATATAATTATATTTTGGCTTCAATAAATCTCATTATAGAATGTCAATGAATTTAAGTAAACCTTAAAATAACTCACTTTGTTCTTTGATTTTGTTAGAACATAGATCAATTTTGAATATATAGTTGATCTGTAGTTCGAAGCTTAAGTCTTTTAACACGTGAGTGATGTAGGTTATGTTTTTGATTTTGATATTTCGAATATTGAAAAAGGGCTGAAGACGGGATTATCTAGAATTATATTTGTTTTTTGAAGATATAGTGCACATTTTTTAGAGATTTTTGAAATAATTTGTTCGAATATTTAAATATATTAAATATTTCAAATAAATTATATTCTTTGGGAAGTCCTTTAAGTGTGTTCATGTTTTTATGAGGCAAGTAGTATTTCTTAAAGATAAAACCAGAAACAAAATTTTGTCTCCTTTGAATATTTATTTATTAATTTTAATTACTTTCGTATATCTGTTGGGTTATTTATTTAATTTGACATTGTATATTGAGTTTTGATTATATACGTCTATTAAATGTGAGCGGTGCTTGTTTTAGACATTAATTTAATTCTAAAAGTTTTTTGAATAAAAAAATTCTTTTTGAAATTAAAATTGTAGAAGATAAACATATTTCAATTTGTTTTGATATGCAAATTTTGTTATATTTCTTCTATCAAGTAAAAAGCCTTTCTATTTTATTTTAAAACACTTATAACACAAAAAGATTAAATATTGGTATCACTGTATATGATACCAAGGTAAAGTAATGAAAATTACACTACGAACAAGTAAGATACTTGCTACTTTTACAGCAATCGCGATAATCTTTCACAATATATAAACGACTAATATGACTATTACGAGAATAATAGTGCTTAATGCGACAAGTTTGATTATCCGCGGATAATGCATAATGAAGCAAAAGCTACATACGACAAGTTTGACTAGCCGAACGATAATGATGTTACAGTCTTTTCAAATACTGAACGTTAGAGGTGCTCGATGCATCTCTTCTGACAAAAAGTCGGAAATTGACGAAATTGATTTGAAGGTGCATTTGAGGGTGAACTAAATGAACGAAATAAAACTTCTTATTGGTCACGGAAAAATTCTGAGATTAATGCGAATAGAATAAGGACTGAAACAGTTCATAATACCGAATGCTGTGTCATGTGAAATGAACAGGCACAAATATATCAAAATCTCTGAAATATTTTCCATTTTTTCTGAGGCAACACATAATTATTGAAAAACAAATCTCAAAACTGGTGGATCTAAATTGTTAACATGAAAAGACCTAAGTATCGATTACAAAATAATGTCGAACGACGGGTCGTCTCTAATGAACGGAACATGAGGTTATATCTCATATACATTTCCTCGAACAACAATCCAGGGGTATGAAGTTATTTTTATTGTTAGAACAGTAGCTTGTACTCTTTTATTAGGGTCCAAGTGCTGAAATAAACCAGTATTCAAGTGCCGGGCAAAACCGGTATCTGAGTGCTGGATAGGTATTTACATTCTGAGTGAAAATCCACCTACTAGACAGTTATTGAGATCTACTTTTGGGGCCCTCCTCGCTCTCGGTATAACCTTTATATCATTATTAAGGTATTCATGTTTTTATTGATTATTAGTTCTTGAATATATAGTTATTTTTCATTGGTAGCTTATGATATTTTATGTTTTCTTTCGGGTCGTATCGACCACTGCACTATTTCTTATAGATAATTCAATATTGGATTTTTGGGTTAATTTTTTTTCAGCTACTCTGGTAGAGGAGTACGCAACCTTTAGATACGTGGTATATCTCTATCTGGTACCCATTTTTTCAGCCTGATAAACACACGCCCATCATCACTGAGTTATAGCCGCGAGTCTAATTGCCATGTTACCGACTTCCTCAAAGTCCACGTCACTATATGATGAAAATTTTCTGCGCTTCCAACGTTAAAAAAATTGGTAATACTATGCTTGAATTGGCTTACTACGGTATGTCCTATGTATATTAGCGTGCACTAGATGGCACAAGTGTTTGATGAATACTTGAGTGTTCTGTGCAGAGCGATGATAGTAGCATTGCTGATTTATAATAGTGGAACATTTCAGGGCACTGACGAGAACCAACAAGTTCGAAACGTGCGAATGTCTGCTACTTATGTCCCAGTGACCAACAAAATTTTTGCGGCCTTCTCTGAATTAAGAATTGTTATACATATGTATGCTACACTTTCTCGATTTGTAGAACTTTCTCTTACCATAGCTCGTATTTCTTATTAATAAAAATTTTTTGTGATTTAATTCAATGGTATGTTTAAATTCACTATCAAACAAGAAGAATAGTTTATCTTGTTTGTATTGAATTATAAAATTTTATAGCGAAAAGCTCAAAACAAGAGTGTATTCATTTCCAGAGTTTTGCTGCCTCATTTCCGGCTTAATTAGAAACATTATATCTATATGAAAAACTCATATGTATATGTTGAAGGAATGAAGTTATTATTATTACCATTATTAATATCTTAAAATGAGATGATTAACCAAAATAACTTTTTTTTCGAGTTTTTAGTATGATCAAGTTACATAAATGCCATACAATAACCATTATAAAAATAGTTTCTGTTATACATTTTACATCCTATATATCCATATCTAGGATATGGACAGGTTGAAAAGAAAATTATCTTCCATCTCGAATATGCTTCCAGGCACGGAAACTTCGAAGGAACACTCTCCAAGATGCTACTGCCATAAAATGCGATATGTTGTCGAACTTTATATTAGGCATAAAAAATGTATTGAACAAAAGCGTTGGTTCGGAAGCGCCCAGCAAAGTTCTGTGATAAATTGAAACTTTCTTGTTACTCCAGTTATTCTTGTATATCCAAAAAAGACCACATTTCAAATACCCCCGACGCAGAATTTTTATTTCTTCAGTATTCAATTTCAGTCTAGGCTACCGCACGGCAGATATACCTGATGCTCCTAAGTAGGCTTCTTTTTTGAAATAATTCAAATGTCATCAAGAAACTTCGAACTTTCTAATCAAAATCTTATTAATTTTTTTGTGAAAATCAAACTCATTCAGAATGACCTTTTTACAGAAATCATGGAAATCCTATAAGTTTAAATTGAAAAATATAATAAAGATAATTTCCACTTTTTAACAATTTAACGACAATTATTTCGTCAACTCTGTGGCTTCCTCAAATTTACAACTAACCCTCAAAATTACATCTTCACTTCTTATGTAGAAACTTAAAAAAAGAGGCTAACAATTTTCGAACTAACCCTCAAAATTATATCTTCACTTCTTATGTAAAAACTTAAAAAAAGAGACTAACAATTTTCGGAAATAAAGATGAAAAAAACATATTCAAAAAGTGATACAAATAACCATTTACAGAAATACCGATAAAGACAAAGATGCGAAAATAGGGATATAAATAACCATAAGATATATTTGGGTTCATTTTCGAAAATATCTCAATAAATAAAAATATTCAACAATGGAGATCTTGCGACATCTGTTTGGTCGTTGAGCAGAATTTTAATATTCTTGTACCTACTTATTTCTATTGCTTGCTAAAGAATGAGCCTGGTGCTTTTCATTTCCTTATGGATAATTTCATAATTATCCTTAAAATTATGTCGCTAGTGTTCGTTACTTCTTTCTCAAAGAATCTTCCTGTTTTACCAATATATACCACATATACAATTTTGTAACAGAATAACAGCCGAATTAATTCATTTCATTCAGATGAATAAATCTTTGTGTGCGTTGACAGGCAGTCTTGGTGGTGGGGTTAGTCTTTATCTCAAGAATACATTTAGTTTCGGAAAGTTAAAAAATCAAGTGAACATGAAACAAGTCTGGATTCTTTAGATGTTTTTCAATTTTCAAGTAGCATTTTTAATTATTAATGAGCCCCCTTTTTATGATTAAAGTTATTTCTAGATGAATTAGGAACGACTATTGTAGAAATTATTACAACAGTTGATCATGTGCTTCGCCTATAAGATTTTAATATGAATTTTTCAAATAAATGTAATGTCCAAATCAAAAACTTATAACAGAAAAATACTGAATTATAACAGATAATTGAATATTCCACCAGGACAACTTTTACTTCTGCAACACTAACAGATTTAATTTTTTCAACTAAGTCGAAGAGTGTTCTAGACTCTGGTATACTGGCACTCCAAGAAATAAGCTATCATGATCTGGTTTATTATATCAATACAGGTAACATTTTCGAAACTTCAAGGAATTTCAGAAAGTTGAATTATGAAAGATTCAATTCTGACTTGATTTACATTCATGGGTTTAACATATATATTGAACGGACTATTGAAGAAAAGGTGGATTTCGTGACCTCAAATATAACATCATTCTCGATTCGCATGCACCTTTTCAGAACATATGGAATTTCAAAAAATTGTACGCCTTGGCTCACTAACATTTTGATGATGCTGACTTGAATTCGGGCATTATCTAAGGTCGAAGCAAGTTAATGACCCGAAGGAAAGAGAAGAAAATTATTATAGCGCAGTTTTGTTTGGTGTGCACACTGGATAAGTTGATTCGATGGTTTTGAGATAGCTTGGTTTACAAAACGGTAAAAGTTCATGTAACCCAGTGTGAAGAATTACTAGGTGTGAAGAGACACCCTTTTGAATTCTTCCTAGTAATTGATTAAACGTTAACCAATTAATATGCCAATTCTTGGTTAAGCATGCTTCATTTGGGGTTGACAGAAGAATATATAATTGGCTTTAGTGGTTTATTTTCAGCCTAAAGAAATATATTACAAATTTGAATTATTTACCCACATTGAGGGAGTTGTTTCGGTGTAGTTTTAACTCTAATTGCGGTAAAAATACTACCTTCTTCCTGAAATAGTTCTTCTTTGAGCTTTTTCACCGTTGTTCACTTTCATCGAATTCACTTTTATTGGTTTCACTGTTGGGTTTACTTTTCGCAAAAAAAATTCCAATTACAAAGAAAAAATGTAGATAATACTCATTCCCAAGCCTCTTAGTGCGTTATGGGTTACTAAGAGAGAGATAGAGAGTTCCTTGGAAGGTTAAAGTGAAATGCGAGTATAAAATAATTCAAGAGTAGAGAGATGTGTTATTACTTGAGAGAACGTGAAACTCGCGAGAGTGTATCTTCAGTGCTGCTTTGTGGGTATCTGGCAGAATGAGAGACTCTCTTAGGGCTCGAAATATGGTCAAGTGAATTCTGAAACGACATTCGACTATTATCGTATTGAAACGGCGGCGGTTCTAATGGGTTTCTGAGAAAATTTTGAAGGACAAATGTTTTCGATCCTTACCAGATCCAAAGGTTTCCAGGAAAAAATTAAACATATTCGAAGGGCCTAGATTCTTGACTCGAGGATCATAATTCTTATGTAAATTAAAAATTCCTTGTTGGATGTAAAATCCGTAAACCAAGTAATATCGATAATGTCGAGGTTATTGCTCTCGTTTCCTAATTTAGTTCCTGATAATGATTTAATGTATTTTCATTCTAATTTGAAGAATCGTGTCAGTAATACTATTTTAATTTTAAATACAGATGATGAAAGCGAGATGCTCGAAATTATTAAATCTATAAAAAATAAGTCGATGGATTCATGATTTTATAAATATATCTACTTTTGCATTTACGGATTTTGCACAGTTTACTTCACATAACCCATGTTAGAAATTTCTGACTGATATACTCACTTTTTCCAAAACGATGAAAGAAGGCTCTTCTCATTCCTGTAACTAGGGTTTCAGAACCATAGGATTGAAATAATTTGCGTTTCTTAGCATGGGCCAATCGGAGAAACTAATGAAGGGTAAGGATTAGTCTCTCAGATTAGCGTCTTTTACAGGGTGTTGCCTAGAACAAAAAAGTATCTTTCTTCTCGGGAATTCTCAGAGGCGTTCCACAGGGCTCAATTTTGGGACTAATTTAATTTTCAGTCTACATTTTTCAATTCATAACATTTATTTTTTGTTGTAATCGTCATTATAACGTAGAACAAGAAGTTTATATTATATTACAGAAGAAGTTTGTCAGGTTGTTGAGGCCTCGAACTATGATTCGAATTTTTTATTGAAGATCTCCAGAACACATTGCTTGCAGCTGAATTCCAAAAAGACTACTGTGATAATTTTTGGAAGAAAAAACAACAGATCTAAATTTACAGCCAATAATGGATTTCTTAAGATTGGTGATGAAATCATTGGTTGGAGAACCTTGGTGTGTGGATGGATCAGGACCGTAGATTTTTCGAGGATGTTTCTACTTGCCCCCACAAAATTTATGGTATGTGAAGACTTGCACTGTTACTTGAAGAAAAATGAGTAGCAAAGAATGCAGAAACTTCAGAGTTCCTGTTTCCGTTGAATATTTGGTATAAGTAGATCTGAAAGGATTAGCCATACATTTCTTACAGTAGGATTAATATGAATAATAAAACTTCTTCTATCAGCAATTTTATTCATGATAATCCCACTAAAACTCCTCTCACCTATAAAATGAAATAACTTATAGATCTGATGTCCACCGAATGTCCGTTTTAAATGTAGATGTATATAAACCTGTTATCTTGAAACGTGTTGTCCTGTACTTGATTGTAATCCATTGTTCACTTAATTAATTAATACACATACATGTTGATTTATTTTTATTCTTAAGAGTTGGTCACATGATGCGTTTATTATTTAATTGAAACTGTTTGTTCAGATGTAAGTTTTCGTAAAATAGACCATGATGTATTAATAACTTAACAGCGGAAGTCAGGGCTATTCCAATTTAAGACGGTCTAAAGATTTCACTCCTCAAAACACGAGCAGACGAGGGCTCTGTATGGGTAGTTATAATTATATAATTGTGTTTTGTTAAATTTTAGATTTTTAATCTTTTAAAGTAATTTTTGATAGCTTTCTTTCATACATCAATCTGATGGAAATTTTTGTGTACTTATTCTTCTTGCGAATTGGCACAACATTGGAAGTTAGATCGAAAAGTGTTTCTAAACGTTCACTCGCTTACTCACTTACTCGCCTTTACTTTCAGTGGAATAACGATATTTATTATTATGAATTCTATATGAATTGAATCGGGAGCATCAACTTGTTATTATATATCATATAATTATTATATTGTCATTTTTAAAACAAATTTTTATTACATTGTTTTACAACCTACAATTTTGAGATGTTTTACAGTATGAAAGGTTTAACTTTTTGCAACTAGTTTCGAACTTTCGTTCAGGCAACTGACCCCTAAGCACATGGGGTATTTTATGCAGTTTCAGGTTCAACGTAGTCATAATAAAAAAATGAGAATTACAGGAATTTTGACTCGACCAGATGTTAGGAAAAATATTTTTTTTTTGGGTAATTATGACTTTGAAGGCTATTTTGATATCAAATTTTGATATATTATTGGCTACTTTTTCACTTATGTCACCCAAGTACGAAAGAGAAATGAACTTTCGATTTTTTCTGTTTTAATAGAAGGGTAAATTTGGTTCATGGCTGTTTGGGACATTTTGTGTTTTATTATTTTATCTATTATCTTATGACTGAAAGCATTGTTTGTGGCTATTGTTTTGATGGTATCAATTTTGGTTTCACTTCTGGCTTCACTTTTCACAAACTAATATCTTATTACAAATAAATAATGTGGATAATACATTCATTTCTAGGCCCGCGTTATGGGTTACTGAGAGAAAGAGTTCATTGAAAGGTTAAAGTCAAGTGCGAATATAAAATAATCGAAGATAACTAAAATAAATGTGTTTCATAAGTTAAGGGAACTGGAAACTCGCGAGTGTTTCATTTTGTGCTCTTTGGGCAAGCGACCGAATGCGACTATTTTGGGGATGTTTCTTCACGGGTGCTTTGTGGCTAACGTAGATGAGGGGGCTGTTTGATTATAACTTGAGAGAAAGAGAAATGTGATTAAAACTTACTTCTAGAGAAAATGTTTGGGATCAGAACTTAATGTTTGAAGAGGGAATATTGCATGACCGTTTGGTCGAGGGAATGTCTTCTACTGTACCTTTCGGCTAACTGTAGTGGGAGAATTGTTTGTCAGATAAATTACGAGACAACATTCGACTATAGTCGTCTTGAAATGGCTAAAACGGTTCTAATGGATTTCTACGAAAAATCAGGACACATATTTTCGTTTCTTAACTGGTGTTTAGGCCCGTTTAGGTTTCTAGGAATTAAATGAGACATATTTGAACTGTTCAACTCTGGGGACGTAATTGTTATAGTGAATTTAATTCCTTGTTCGGTGTAAAATCCGACCAATTATAAAATAATATTTATATTATAAGGGAGGAACAAATGAGAACCAAACTTTTTTTACCGATTGGTGCGTGAATTCGTAATGCGTGTGGTATAATGCTATGTGTGTGAAGAGATTTTCTAAGGAAGGGGAGGACAACGCTCCAGTTCATGGAGCGTTTGAGCGTCATTAGCATTATGTCCAAGCGAGAGGTGCACACGTTTGTTGAGCAACGCATTATTATGAAAAAAAATATCGCGGGAAATGATAAGACATTCGGAAATTTTGAATTCATTGAGTCTAAAATTCTCTTAGAAGATGCTTAAGATAACGCAAGTCTATGAATGGCACAAAAAATTCATGTAGCCGTTCACCAGTAGAAAATGTCTTCGCCGACTGCGAACAAGTTTAACTGACACGAATATTCGTGTAATCCGTGAGCTGATTGGAGCTGATCAGCAACATGCAGCAAACGAAATTGCAGCAAAAGTAGGAATATGGAGTGGAAGTCCTCAATCAATAATTTTTTATGAGTTGGTTTATCGAAAACTACCGACAAGATGGATTCTTCACATAAAAACGGAAAACATCTTATGTGATGATAATATATATTTTTTCAAAGTGCTACACAATTCTGTCTAGGAATGTTTAAAATTTAATTCTAAAGATTTGCAAAAAATTCATTTAGATTTAAATTTGTAGAGTTCCGTAACACAACGTATAACGCGGGTATACAATGGTCGAATTTATATAATCTATGAGGGGTTGTGACTCGTATGGACCTTAAAGGATACGGATCTCTTTAATAATGAGGTTAAAAAGTAGTAGATTCAGGCCGTCACCGTGCCTTATATCAGAGTTGAACTTGATTTCATCAGTACAAATTGATTTTGTTTTTCTTACCAGGATGTTTGAGGTTGTTCAATTATATTCCCCTCATAGTTTGTTACTCCCTTTGTTCTTAGTTCAGCCAGGACGTTTGCTACGAGGGACGTAAAATGTATTCTCGGTATAGGCATGAAAGGAAAAATTCATTTTTTCATTGTTATCCCTTACAATTTTAATACATTTGTTAAATCGTATAATATTATATATAATAAGCTTCTCTAAACCTTGTTAAAAATATTTTTTCCGCTTCTCTTCGAAATAGGTATTAATCGCTACCCTCAGTTCTTCATCTTCGGAAAATCGCTTTCCACGAAAATATTTTTTCACATTTGGAAATAGATAGTAGTCACTGGGGGTCAAGTCTGGACTGTAAGGAGGATGAAAAGTTATTTCAAAGGGGAATTCCCTCATAGCAGCCTTCACTACGCGGGCCTTGTCTACCGGCGCGTTGTCGTGAAGCAGCAACACCCTCGCTGTGAGTTTTTCTCGCCTTTTTATTTTAATTGCATCTCTCAAATTCAGCAAAGTAGTTTCATATGATGCTGGTGTGATGATTTCACCTTTTTTAGTGTATTTCATCAATAAAATAGCTTCAGAATACCAAAGATCGTAGCTATTATTTTTCCAGTAGATGGGGTAATTTTGAACTTCTTTGGGGGTTGTGCACCCTTTTCAATCCACTGCATGAACTCTAGTTTACTCTCAGGGTCATAGTGGTTAACCAAGTCTCACCCCCAGTAACCAGCCGATTGAAAATAGTCGATGGGTCTTCTCCACAGAGCTCTTGAAACGCCTTACAACACTCGACTCGCACTTGTTTCTGAGGTGCGGTACCCATCTTGCACTGACCTTCGAGAGGTTAAGATTCCCTCATGTCATGAAGGAATGCCTGTATGGTACCCAGGAATAGGTTTGTCTTCTCTGTTTATATCTCGAATTTTATTCTGGCATCTTCAAGTCCAAGCTTTTCCACTTTTTTCATATTTTCTTCAGTGATGCCGCTAACGGGGCCGTCCGAGCGAGGATCGTCTTCAATGCTTTCTCTGCCTCTTTTAAATTCACTTGATCATTTTTGAACGGTGGATAACAACCGGGCACAGTCATGGTAAACAGCAACAGCCATAATTTTTTGACTTTTGCCCTGCTTAGTGAAGCACGACTCTCGATTTTCTTCATCATTGTGGCGTCAAGTCATTCTGGTCGTCTTTCAGTGAGGATACCTAGGAAACCAATGGTCGTAAATTAATGAAATTTCATATTTATACCCACAGATAGTGTCATTAGTAAATGAGATAATTAAATTACTCATATAATTAGCAAATCACTCCGATATCTAGAATACATTGAACGCTTCAAACGGTTGGAGTCTCGAGTAAGAAGACTTAAAAGCAGGTTTTTTATATTCATATATTCTTTCTTTAACTTGACCCACTATGCATATTGCGTCGGTTGTGCGGGTTTTTCTGAAACCTTGATGTTTCTCGCTTTTCCGAGAGTTTTTTCCAATGAGTTTTATAAATAACTTCATGATAGTGTTCATAAGGAATATTCCTGTGTTATTAGAGGCGTCAGTTTTTTTCTCGGAAACTAGAACCGTTAATTGATACGGTATCATAAAAGTCGAAATATTTCAGTAATAATATATTTGAATTATTTCCGCAGTTTATTAAACATCCTGTACATTAACTGTGATCATATCGCTGCACTGCGTGATGCCCATCCCTTTTTTATAGAAAACCCCAGAGGATATTTTTCAATAATGGGCATAAGGGAGCTTTTATTTATTCTATCTGCTCAAATATTTATCTCATTCCTCCCTGAAGAGTTTCTGCAATCGAACACCTTCGAAATGAATAATTGTTGAGGGACCGAGAGCCAATAAGGTCCAGTTTATTGATCTTTCCACATGTTTGAGCAGTTTTTGCCCAAGCACGTAACTTTTTTTATTACTGGTTCTCAAATTAATTCCATATTGATTTCGAAATGAATGGTTGGGTTGTGTTTCCTTTGAATTAATATCCCCAAGAATCCACTGATTACACTGGCTTGCATTGTATTTTGAATTTTGTTTAAATTGAATTCATACCAATGTTACAAGAGGTGGGCCATCTAGCGCTTCCAATTTCAAGAACTGGTTATTTCGGGTCATTTCTGTCATTCGTGTTTTGACCAAAGGTCAGTTCAATATTTGACATTAACGAAATGGGATTGACGCTTGAACATAACTGAAAAATATTCAAAACTTATGTCGGATGTGGTGAATATACCATCAAAACTGTTTTATGTACGTGGAAAATTCAGTAGAAATTAAATAATCTCACGGTAATTTGTGGATCAATTTGTGAAGGGAGTCTGTGTAACTTGATCGTTATTTCATGAAACAAACCGTTCAAGTTCTAGGCCATTGAGCACACCTGAAACATTGCTGCTCTAGCCCAGAATGTAACTGAACATCCATCAACGTCAACTCGTCATCGTGCTCAAGAACTGAATATTTCTCACACCTCTCTGGGCAGAATTTTTCATGATGACCTCGGTATGTAGTATTTTCATTATTTCATGTTGCTGTTTTGCTCTGTATTTCTGGAGTTGGGTGGAAAGAGTATTTTAGATGTGAAAGGACGATTTTGTAGTAAAAAAGAGGAGGAAATTATCATGGAATTCTTTATTAAGATGGACAATTATGCAAATATGTCAAGAAAAAGCCTTACCGATGTATATGAGTTGACTCGTTAGAGGGTTATCGGATCAAAATCATTTAAATAAGATCAAGTTTGATAAAAATATTTATTATTTAGTTCAACATACTTACACTTACCAAAATTAGAGAATCTATTGAGAAATTCAAAATAGAACTGAAAGGGTGTATTCATTTCAATATAATTCAATGTTAAGAGAAGATAAAACAAAATAATTATAAATTTCATACCTATTCTGAAACTTCCGAAACAACGACTGAAAACTTCGTTATTATGTCATTATGTTATTATACTTAGTATGTTACTTTAAGTTAAAATATTGGCAATATGCAAGCTAAATCACACTTAACTCATCAAAGCAATGGAATTTCAGTAAAACTAACAGAATTCAATGAATTTCAGGAAATAATGTATCTACGCCACTAATATTAAAAATTTATATAAAAATTGTATGATCTCAGATGCTTTTAGCATGAATGAATTTGTAATAAGATATAAGCTGAAGAAATGTTATAATCATCTTAGGTAATTATAAGTACTAATTAAGTTATAAGCATAAGAAGATAAAAGCTTTGGAGACTTTTGGCACTTAGATGAATTTTTGAAATATTGTTATTAAAACTAAGCCGAATGTAATAAAACTGGTAAAACTTTGATAAAAATGCAGGCTAATTTTCTAAAGTAGTTTCAGGTCAGTAAATACTGTGATTTTCATGTAAATAACACATCATTTTCGAAGGATTTTGACAAATACATGTAAGCTTTGGAAATGCGACTTTTCGGGAAGCTATAAAAGGACGTGGTGCAGAAAACGTCATTTCGTACAAAAATACCAGAGTTAAGACCACGTCGGTCCTTCTTAAAATTACTCCTCCAAAGTATTTTATGCCACAACTCAAAAGAAAGAAAGATTATCGTGAATTGTTATCAAAGAGTATGTACCTCAACATATAATGAAAAGATTCAACATTCAAATCAAGTATCAACCAAAAAATCCAGCGACGAAAAGTGACATGGCATTTAGAATTATCTAG
The DNA here is from genome assembly GCA_034642435.1 of Megalocaria dilatata. Classification (NCBI taxonomy): domain Eukaryota; kingdom Metazoa; phylum Arthropoda; class Insecta; order Coleoptera; family Coccinellidae; genus Megalocaria; species Megalocaria dilatata. The sequence goes on along the minus strand of CM067856.1, from coordinate 72,677,792 downwards.
AAAAAATCAAGCGAAATAGTGACAGGTTGGAGAATCCAGAATAAGCGGAAATTGCTGAAACAGAATACGAAGATAATTAAGAACCTTAACTGACTGAAATTGATATTCACCTGAAAGGCACAGACAATTTGTGTAATTCTTCAAAGTAATTTACCTTTGTATATTACCATTGCCCCATTACCATTGCATCTTTCTAATATTTGCACAAATTTTAGAGATAGGTTAGGTAAAACATATAAGTAGGTTAATTTTTTCGCAGATTTCATATATCAAAATACTTCAATTCAATATATACAAAAGTAATAAAAAAGTTCGAAACAAAAATTTCATTAGTAAATTCCATAATGAAATAGCTTCCATAATGAAAAGAGGTTTTTTTTGATAGAAGGATTGTTATAAATTTTTGAATATGATACAGATTTATTTTGTTAACCTTCTATAAATTTTAATTTCAAAATATTTTTAATTAAAAACTTTTAGAATTAAATTAAATTTATTCTACATGTCTACTAAAACTACACTGTGTGTTCTAAAGACATTCATATAATTTAATTCTAAAAGTTTTTGAATAAAATTTTTTGAATTTAAAATTTGTAAGAGCTTAACAGATTAAATCTGTATGATATTTAAAATTTAGTAATAATCCTTCTATCAAGAAAAAACGTCTTTTTATTATTTTATTATATTAGGAGTACAAATAAGTTTCCGCCGTTTTTTAACACAAATTGAATTTTTATTATAGAAGAACGGTAATATATAATTTTAAACGATGTGAGACTGCTTGCTGAGTGACTTCTGATGTAAGAGCAAGTTCTTTTTGTGTTTGAGATGAATCTTCCTACAATAATTCCTCCAATTCTGCATCCTCGTAAATTTTTGGCCTTCCACTGCGATCTTTGTCTTCTACGTTGAAATCACCGTTTTTAAACTTTTGAAACCACTCTCGACACGTTCTCTCACTCAAAGCACCCTCACCATATGCTTCTACGAGCAATTGATGCGCCTCAGCAGCAGATTTCTCTAAATTAAAGAAGTAAACTAATATTTCCCGCAAATGACGCTTACTTGGCTCATATTTTGACATTTTCAACTTATAAAAATTATATTTTACCAATATAAAATCAATGGTATTAATATGTTATGTTGTTTTTGAATGTCCAAAATATTTTTTAAGCCGGTTATCATCTGCGATAGCTAACCGAAACTCCGTGCCGCGCGTTCTACAATAAAACGGCGGAAACATATTTGTACTCCTAATATATAATAACATTTGGTTTTAAAGGAGTCCATAAAATACCTTGCAAACTTTATATAATTTCTGTAACGAACATAGAAGGATTTTTGAAAGTTCACTTCATTCTAGTGTTAACAGCACATTCAGTTGGTTTAGTAAGATATTTTTTGATAATTATTTTATTTTTTAAATAGGGAGTAGAGCTGATGAATTTTCGTTGTAATCATTCTAAATTGCTTTTTGAAGACGTTCTGCATGTTTAAGGAAGTTTTTTGAAGGACTTTATTTTGAGCAAGTTGTTTTTGAAGAAGTTCTTGAGGTTATGTTTTGCATTTTTGGAAAGAAATTTGGTTTTCATAAAACAAGGAACGAACCAAAATTTTGTACTCATCAAGTATTTATTTGATAATTTTTAGTTGACAATTTATATTTCTTTGAATTTATTTTATTCGCTTTGAAATTATGTAATAAGTGTTAATTCTATATGTCTGCTAAATTGACTGAGTGTGTTCTCAAGACATTTATTTAGTTTAATTCTAAAAGTTTTCAATAAAAATTTTTGGAAATTAAAATTTGTAGGAGGTCAACAGAATAAATCTGTATGATATTTAAAACTTAGTAATAATCCTCCCATGAAGAAAAAACGTCTTTTTATTATTTTATTATATATAATAATTATATATTTCGGTTTACGCTTATTACATATTATCCTTTGGTTTTAAACGAGTCCATAAAATACCTTGCAAACTTTATATAATTTTTGTGACGAACATAGAAGGATTTTTGAAAGTTCATTTCATTCTAGTGTTAACAGCACATTCAGTTGGTTTGGTAAGATATTTTTTGATAACAATTTTATTTTTTAAATAGGAAGTAGAGCTGACGAATTTTCGTTTTGATCATTCTAAATTGCTTTTTGAAGATGTTCTACATGTAAGGAACTTTTTTGAAGGCCCTTATTTTGAGGAAGTTGTTTTTGAAGAAGTTCTTGAGGTTATGTTTTGCATTTTTGGAAAGGAATTTGGTTTTCATAAAACAAGGAACGAACTAAAATTTTGTACTCATCAAGTATCTATTTGATAATTTTTAGTTGACAATTTATATTTCTTTGAATTCATTTTATTCGCTCTGAAACTATGTAATAAGTGTTAATTCTATATGTCTGCTAAATTGACTGAGTGTGTTCTCAAGACATTTATTGAGTTTAATTCTAAATGTTTCTTAATAAAAATTTTTTGAAATTAAAATTTGTAGGAGGTCAACAGAATAAATCTGTATGATATTTGAAATTTCAAAATAACTTCCAACGAAAAACAAACAAATTCATAAGAACACGAAATTCCTTAAATTTCTTAAGTTTGAATAATAAAATGTCGCCTAAGGAGTTGGCAACACAAAAGGGAAAATTATGAGAAAATATAAAATTTAATAAGTAAGATTCATATGCATGTTGTACAGTATGTCGGTAGACAGACTTTTGATGAGTTTGAGTACCAGGCGGGAAAATGTGTATGAATGGTATGTGTTGTTGTGTCGAGTACTTTTTCTTTCCAGTCAGGTATCTTTAGTTCGGTATCGTCGTAGCTTCTGTTCTGCCAGAAGTGAAAATGGGTTAGAATGGTATGTCTGATTGTGTAGAGTATCTTGAGTTCGGTGTCGTTGTAACTTCTGTCAGTTGGGTATCTATCCACCTTCGGCGACTTGATACCCAATTACTTTAGTACGTGGACCTGCCCATGGTGGTATATAAGTGCCTTCGTTGATTAGATACAATATTGACAATATTTTCATTTGTTTCTGATGATTTGAACATATAAATAATTTGGATTCGTTCACTGGAGAGCTTTTTGTAGATCGCTGGTAATCTGGTCTCATCTCCTGTGGAAGAAAAAGGGAATTGCCGCGGTTTCAAAATAGTGTTGAAAATGTACCTAATTTCATTTGGTAGATGCCCGTATTACTCGAATTTATGAAAATTTTGAATCCTTTTCTCCTTCTATGAAATTTGATAAGTTATTGAGTTTTGCGATCAAGAGTCTCAATTTACGCTTCATCAGAATGAATCGTTCTGGTTTGTTGGTCGTTATTACAGGATTTTTTGGTAGTCATTGTAAATTTTGATGGGGTCGTTTTAAGAGGTGGAAATTCGAGATGTGAGGAAATATATTATCATTTCCAGTTGGAATCGTCTTGGGGTTGATATTTGGGGAGCAGAATCTAGATGAAAGTTATTAGAAATCTTGTGGTCCAGACTCTATATTATCGTTGACGAATTTTTTATCGCCTTTTTTGTACGTAACATAGCTCTCGAAATTTGTTCTTTTTACTAGAGTACGATTCTTGATGTTGATCTCGAACATATTTAGCACATTAATCCCGATGGAAATCGTAACCCCGTAAATTTTTTCCACCTTGTCTGATGTTTTAGTGATTATACATACTTATCTATAGAACTTTTTAGAGTTGGTGAAAATATTGAATTCTACCTGTAGAAGAGGCTAAAAAAATATTGTTTGGAGTTCTGTTGTCCCTGGTTTTGCAAGTTACAACGTGTAACCCAGATGTGAAAAAACATCAGTTGCGGAATTCTGGTGTAGTCAGAGTTAGTGAGTGCCCATATTCGTTAAGCACGTCGTATTGGGTGGTTTTTTAGAGTGATGAAACGGGAATTTTTGTACAGAAAAAGAAAATTTCTAACAGAAGAAAAGTTACAGCCATATTTTGAAAATTGACATTTTTGAGAAACACCTTGTAACGGTGATATCGTATGTTTTGTTTAGAGTGATAGAACTTTAAATTGAAATAAAACACATTTATATCAAGGTTGAAGCCAAATTTTTTTAATTCGAAATATAATTTTATGACATTTATGTTTTAAAAATAATTTCCGGCGTATGTCCACCACGACTAGCTCCGAGGAACCGCATGCGATCAGCGTCTATTGTTTCTTGTTTATCAGCATAAACCAATGAATTGACACAACCCCAAAGAAAATAATCCAGTGGAGTTATGTCGCATGATCTTGGAGACTAATTAATAAGACCATTTCTCGAAATAACGTTATCGCCAAATCTTTCTTTCAATGAATCAATTGTTACGGTAGCAGCATGAGGCGTAGTATCTTCTGGGTCGATACCATTCAAATTTTGAAACAAATAGTCATTGATCATCGATCTGTAACGAACACCATTCACTGTACAATTAGCTCCAGCATCCTTTTTAAAGAAATATGGACCAATGATGCCTCCAGCGTGTAAAGCACACCATACAGTGCATTTTTCAGGATGCAATGGAACCTGAAGAACTTCTTGAGGATTGTTTCCACCCCATATACGGCATTTTGCTTATTTACATAGCCATTCAACCAGATATTTTACGATAAAAAGCGGATTAACTTCCAGCTGTTCTAGGGCCCAATCTGCAAACAAACGACGCTTATTATTGTCAAGTGGGTTTAGTTCTTGAACCAGTTGGATCTTGTATGGGTGTAGACCAGTTATCCCTATCGTAAGTTCTATCACTCTAAAAAAACACCCGATATTTTACTGACATGATTGCAGTCCGTTTTTGCGTTTTCAAAACTGAAATTACCAATTGGAAATTTATAGAAGACGTAGAAGACAATTCGTGGCGAATACTGAATTCAACTCTTGAGAATGGATTGATGATTGGATTATACATTGGCTTAAATGTATCATGAATGTGATATAACAAATTTGAATTGATAATACACATTTTTCGTTCCAGCGAATGAATTCATGCTATTTTTTTGATATCTAAGCGTGCCAGCGGGATCAACCAAAATCCTCCTGAAACGATCAAATTCCAGCATCACTTGTGATATATTCACTCAAAAATATCAAGTTTCAAACTGAAACGGAAAAGAATGGGGGATAAGTGATACTCACAAATAGAAAAAATCTTTCATTTTATCTTGAACCTGTTTTTCATAAGGCACCCAATATAATATCGGGAACTCCATTCTGCTTTTTATTTGAAAAAAACGGCACTTTATGAAATGACCGATTTACTGGCATTTCTCAATTTCTCCACGTTCATAATATAAACATTTCGAAGCACATATACTCGTATTCCTTCAAATATCTTTTCACCTAACAGAGTATCGATTCGCTCTCCGTGTGTCCATGTTAAGCGTGAGCAGCGACCCGTTACGTAGGGACAAATAACGTAAACTGTAGTTCATGTGCAAATTCAATATGCTTGTCTCCGGTGGCCGGCTTTTTGCTACTTTCTCATGCCGGCAAGCCCTCGTCTGCATACAAAACATTGGGAAAAGGATCTGGAATTGTAACACATCCTCGCCTTGGGCAGGGTCCGATTTGGAGCTGCGGACCATCCGATTAATATGGGCCAGAAACCGTGATGAAGTGATATCGGATTCTGGGCATCAGACGCCCCCGAGGGGGACTGAAGAACAATGTATATATATCCAAGTGTGAAATATCACAAGGTTGTGTGGAATATCAATATTTTCTATGAATATTCCGAAAAGAGCGGAGGGCTCGATTCGAATTACGTGAGACAAAGGACACAAATCATATTGTTTTAATACGTTCTCGAATAATAAACCTTTGAAAACGGAGAAATTATTTCTGTAATTCTTCCATTGAATACTCTCGACTTGTGGAATTAAACTGCGGCAAGTACGATTTTTGGTGATTCTGACAAAATATAATAATATGTTCGGAAAAAAGGAAGCCATTATTTTTTTGGTAGATGGCTGTAGTAACTGATACCTCGTAAAGTATCGATCAAACAACTTCAGATATAATCATTGTCAAGATGATATTTCACACTAAAAATTCTTCTGCAGTTTTTTATTTGGTCCATTCAGTTGTGAGTTACAGGATGTTGAAAATGGAAATCAACAAAGGAAAAATTCGATACATTTCACATATTTTCTTTGATAAAGGTGTAAATGTAAGCAAGGCGGCTGAAATTGTGAACGGTTCTTAAAGTTACGATACTGTAACAACTCATTAAGTGCAATTTTAGTTTCTGTTCAGGTATTTTTAATGTTTAGTATGCACCTGGCACAGGCAGGCCCATCGTCGAAAGTGTCAATAAACTCACAGAAATAATTGAAGCTGACCGGCATGTTAGTAGTTGTAGCATCGCCCAGAAGCTAAAAATCGACTCTAAAATAGTTTTAAGTCATTTGTGCAAAGCTGAATACAAAAAGAAGCTCGATGTATGAGTGCCACACTAGTTAAGACCAAATAATATGATGAATTTTCATCTGCGAAACCTTGGTCAAACAGAATGAAATCGACCCATTTCTTCAGCTAATGGTGATTGGTGTTGAGGAATGGATCACATGTGATAATATTGTGCGGAAACGATCGTAATCAAAGCGTGGTAAAGGAGCTCAAACTATGGCCAAATAGGACAAACATCCAGAAATGTTCTACTGGAACTGCATTTGGTGAGGCTGGAAAGGAATAATTTATTTTGAGTTGCTTCCATATGGCCAAATACTAAATGTATATCTCTACTGTCAACAACTGGACCGTTTGAAGCCAGCGATTGATGAAAAACAACCAAAATTGACAAACAGAACAGGTGTTGTATTCCATCAGGCCACATACGTCTGTAGTGACTCGCCAGAGATTCCGAGAGCTTGGTTGGGTTTTAATACACCCACAATATAGTTCGGACCTGGCACCAAGCCATTACCATCTTTTTCTTCCATTGCCAAACTACCTGACTGATAAGAAATTGGTATAAAGGGAAGATTGTGAATATCGATTACAAAAGTCTTTTGCTAATAAGGACCAAGAGTTCTACGAGAGAGGTAACAAATTATAGAACGGCAACAAATTATAGTACGAAATAGTTTGACCCAAATCAAAATCCAAAATGTTAAATAAAGGCTTGAAATTCAAGTTAAAATAATGGATTTCTTCCCATGACACATGAAAACTACGTACTGCTTTGTCTTTGCATGGATCATATTTAATTTCTACAGTTCATATACCGGTTGGCCTACAGAACAGAATCCAGCTGGATAGTTCCGTAAGTATAAATTTTTCCAGAAAATGCTGAACCAGGTCAATTTTCATTTGGAGGGCGACATTGTTTGCTTTCAGATTCGTGGGTATACGATCATACCTCGTTCGGGTTCCTAAAGAACCAACCCCTTCAAGAATCTTAAATGAAAAAAATGGTCAAGTGATATCATCATTCTGAAAGTTTTGCAACTCAATTATTGAATATGCTAAAAAATTTCTCTTTGTCATTCCTTTCGGTGTGAAAATACCGTTGAAAGTGATGGTTGAAGCGAATTATAATTATGTCGAGTTCTTGAACTTTTTTCAATTAGTTAAATGATGCAATTGCCTGCCCTCCATTTTGTAAAAGTAACAGTGTCTTTGTTGAACATTTTCTATCACATTCTGTGGCCACCTTTTTCCAGATGATCTACACCAGAGAAAAGTGTTCTATGTAATCAAATAACAGCCAAAATATTTCAGAATATGAGATAAAATATAAAATGAAAACACCATTTCTTTTAACAAATTAACGGTGTGCAATTTGGTCATCTTATTAATTAGAATTCGTTCAAAAACTTGATCCCTGGAGGCACTTTACTTATCAATGGCTTTTTTTACAACGAAACGAACAGCAAACACAAATTTTTTGCATGTTCATTAAAATAATTGCAAATCCTGCAAACTGATTTTTCACCCGACCTCTATCGCGATTCAAGGTTCTTCAAGGGATTGTCACCCTGTTTAGGGAACTGATAGGGTCAGAAATTTGCAATCAAATAATGTCCCTCGTCAAACAACATTGATCTGTCTAGACGTTTTCCATCGAACCTCATACGGAAAAATCATGCTGGACTGTTTTACCTGGACAACCCGGTAGTGTAGTGTAGTGTACAGAGATTGAAAAATTAAAAGAACCAAATCTGTAGAAATTTTTTTAGTCACTTAGCGGTGGTAGGCTTGTGGCTTAGATATCGGACTAATAATCCTGAGATTGAGAGTACGAACCGCGGGCCAGGAACGAAATTTTCTGGTTTCGGGGTAGCGTCCAACCATTCGCTGTTGGGTGAACAATTAACAGTGCTTTTCCTGAAGTGGCGTAGGGAAACCGTAACAAAGCCTACACAGAACACAAATCCGATGTGGATACTATGGTGGACTTCTGTCTGTATCTCTGGGACCCGCCCCCAATGACATTATAGCTTGACGCGCTGGGGTCACTTGTCTTGACTAGGACCCTAGTTTCATCCCGTTGAAATGGAGGGTTAAGTCTTGATGCCTAAAGTAATGACATTTGCGCCAGTAACTGGACCCGTGTGGTGGAAGATCGACCAAATGGGCCGTAATTTTACCTTAAAAACAGAATGGAGGGCTGAGCCGCGTTGATCAACTGAGTGACAAGGGAGTCTGTTGCAGCACAGGGTCCCTTCCTTGAAAATTAATGTACTCTACTCTATTGCAGTAAATCTCTGGAATTTGCTGTCCAATGGCCTAGTGAGTTATGTAGCATACTGCGTTACCTCGGGAAGTATTCGTACGATCTGGCCACCCAATTGGTGTTGTATTCGAGGGAGCAGTGGTTGAAAGTCCGCTTACTGGACTAGGAGGGTATTCCTTCTATCTGTTCGCAGATACTCATGTTCAGTTTATCTCGCGAAACGCTTCAGGGTTTAGCAGGACTTGACGGTTCGGCCAGCCTCGTCCGGAACCCCGATCGATTGCGAGACGTTTCTGGTGTTTGTGGATCTCTACGATACGGCTAGTCCGTTAGAGTTTGAAGCCTGGATCAATAGAAATACTTCACAAGGGTTCGTAGGTCTTGGCGTTGGATTGACGGTGCTCGTATTAGGATCAATTGAGGCATCAATCTTGAGACTATCGAGGGTCATAGGACTGCATTCGGATGGATGGGTAAGAAGCCTGTTCGGCGTGGAAGTTGCGTCCCAAGTAACTCGGGTAATGACTATACAGAGCCAGTTGAGGTTGGATAGTACTTCGCTGCTACCAATTATACGGTTGTAGGTTCTCGAAATGATGCCCAAACTGAAAACTGGTGGGTTCAGCTCTTCGGAGTGGTTTTCACTATCCGCGCTAATAAGGCGTAAACCCTATCACACTTTCTGCCTCTTGGGACAGACTGTGTAGACTGCTAACTAGCTAATTGGTGAAAGAGCTACGCTCATATGCCAATACACTAAGTGGTAGAATACACGTGTATTGCTGGGACCCTCCCCCATGGCAGTATAGCTTGACGCGCTGGGAGCACTTGTCTTGACTAAGACTCTAGTTTCATCCCGGTGAAACGAAGGGTTAAGCCAAAAGTAATGCAATTTGCTCCAGTCACTGGACACGTGTGATGGAAGTTCGACTGAATGGGGCCCTAGTTTTACCGTAAAGGTGGAATGAAGGGCTGATCAACAGCCCTACTTCACAAGGGTTCGTGGGTCTTGGCGAACTGGCCAGATTGTCGGTGCTCATACCAGGATCAATTGAGGTATCAATCTTGAGACTATCAGGGTTAATGAGACTGCGTTTGGATGGATGGATAAGATGCTATCAATCATACGGTTGTAGGTTCTCGAAATGATGCCCAAACTGGAAACTGGTGGGTTTAGCTCTTCGGGGTGGTTTTCACAATCCGCGATCATAACACCTATCATACTTTCTGCCTTTTAGAACAGACTGTGGAGACTGCTCACTGGTCACTTGGCGAAAGAGCTACTCTCACATGCCCATATAATAACTTGTATAATTCACGATGTATCCCTGGGAACAATAAATAGATAAATAAATATAAATGAGTTGACAAAGCTGTTATCTATAATCACGTAGGGTTTTAGTATCATTGAGATTGAGTTGACAAAATAGAGCATTATAGGCAATCTGGGTTTTGCGATCTATACAATGAAGAAAATTATCGAAAAACAAATCGGTCTTAAATCTTACATCTCAGATAGTTTTTGGTGTGTAAAATGTTACGTAAGTCTCTCAGACTATATCGAAATCATTTGAGTATTAATGCAATCAAAAGTGGTGAAAATTTTTTTCCCCAGTGTGGCTGACCATTAACGTCTTCAATTTAGCTCAAATTTTCCAAAGTAAAAAAATTGTTACTGAAAAACGCCCCTTTTTGGCCTGAGAAATATAGCAGTTACAATTAGTGCTCCGCAGGAATTAATTCCTATCATTTTAAAAGACTGGTTTCACATGAAACTTTTGGCTGATTGATCAGTGTTGAAAGACCTGAATTTTGTCCCAAAATTACCGTTAAGTCTCTGAAACCATACTTTAATCCAACCCACATTTGTGGAACGGATTTTTGTTGGTGACGAAATTACGTATTGGACATTTAAATCAGTCAATATACTTCAAAATGTTGAATTTTTTACTGCTGGCTAACTTCAGTTGTATTTAAAATTTCTTCAAACTACTAAATTTCATTATATAATGATAAGGAGGGTTCAAAGTTGAATTCCTTAATCATTTACTGTGAATTATATTGAAAAGAAAGTAATGTGATGAAAAACTGTGAACAAATTAACCCACTTCTACGTTGTACTTAATCTAACCTCAAAATTCATGCAAATATCATAAAGATACAAAAGATTATTGTACAGACAAAATAACTTCCAAGAATTACACAAATTATCAGTACCTTTCTGGTGATTATCAATTTCACTTAAAAAATGTACTTCTTTATTTATCTTCCTTTTTCACTTTCAGGGAATTCCTACCTATTCTGGGTTCTTCAACTTCTCACTTCTTTTTTCTAGAAGGTTCTGAATGCTATCCAGCCAAATATGTCAATTTTCTTCGCTGTATTTTGTTGGCTCATACTCGATTTCAATGTTGAATCTTTCTATCATCAGGATAATGTTTTTTTGACATCAATTTCCTTGATAAAATTTTCATTTTTAGGTCATGTGAAATAAATTCCTTGTTGTAGTAGTATATTTCCAGAAGGACTGGCTCATGACCTTGTTTGTTTTAATACTGGTTAACGTTTTCTATTTTTCAAAGCTAGGTTGTCAGAATTCTTCAAAAAGTAATGCTTAATGTGAAAATACAATATTCTCTGGTCTAAAACAACACAAGAAAATTAGCCTGAATTTTTATCTAAGTTTTTTTTCATTCGGTTCAGTTTTATTCACAATATTCTTCAAAATTCAATCAAATGTTCAAAATCATTAACTTCTAATGCTTTCAAATCACTCTAACGGTTACATATGAAAACGATCACATTTCTTTATCTTATATCTTATTACAAATTTCTCCATGCTGAAAACGTCTTAGATCATGTATGTGAATTTTCAATAACTAATCATAGGCACTTTCTTTCCTTGAATTCATTGAATATTATAATTTTTGACAAATTTGCATTGCTTTGATGAATTTTATATGATTTAGCTAGCATATTTTCACTAAAAATAACATACATTTCATGTTAATGAAAAAGTGTTCACTCATCATTAATAAAGAGTAGAAGCTACGGTAATAGAAAATTCTTCAAATCGAGACAGTGTAACATATATCTGTATGACAGTTCCTTATTCAAACAAACTTGACAAGGTTTTGATGATCACAGAGACTGGTTGGTTTTCATCAGTGCAAATGTATGCTAGTAACTACAAATCTGTCAAGCATCTATATTCGCTACACACAGAGACACTAAGATATCAAATGAACATTAGCGTCATCTAGAGTATGCAAATTTACATAAACGACAAAACGAATTATTTCGGCTGATCTGTACCAAATACCATTAATAAGGAGTATGAGCTATGGTAATAAAAAATTTTACAAATCAAGACAGTGTAACATACATCTGTATAACAATGCTATACACAAACAAACAAGGTTTTGTTGATCACAGAGGCAAATTGCCATATCCGCACGTTTCAAACTGGTTGGTTTTCATCAGTGCAATCAGTGTATGCAAATCTGTCAAGCATCTATATTCGCTACACACAGAGACACTAAGGTATTAATTGTACACTAGCGCCATCTAGAACATGCAAATATACATACAAGACATAACTTTACGAGTTAAGTCAAGTAAAGGAATATATTCTCGATATTTTCACGTTACAAACGCAGAAAAAACTTACTCAGGCTCCAATCAGAACATAATATGCCGTAATGCTCATAATTCGCATATCCATATTCAAATAAATTAATTGGGCTGATCTGAACCAAATATCATTTATAAAGTGTATGAGCTATGGTAATAGAAATTTCTACAAAATGATACGGTGTAACATACATCTGTATAACAATTCTAGATATATTGGTAATTTCAAGTTATTTATAAGTTAGAAGCATTAAAAGTTAAACTTTTCAATAATTTCGACAAATGGTAGTAAGCTTTGGAATTCAATTTTCGAGAAAACTATTAAAGGGTAAGGCAGCCAATCAGTATGAAAATGCTCCAAAGCCCATACACGTCGCTCTGAATAAAGTACTCTCCAGTTTCAAAACCTGAAATAGAAATTAACGTTGTTATTGTGAATGGGAATGTGATCAAGAAAATCGTTACCTAAGTGTTTTAAATGAAAATATTCATAATGAAAAACAAGTATCAAATAATCAAGAAATTAGAACACTAGAAAAATATCAATGAAGTTGGCTGTGAGCTTGGAACTTTCCAAAAGTATCATTCGTTTCAGCAGTTTTCCTGAAATGGATCGAGGGCAAGCAAAAACGAACATTGATAATCGATAAAAAAACTTACCAAAGGTAGGAATAAGTTTCTGTAAGTGAAACTTTTCAATTTCACATCAAAACATTTCTTGTTTACCTTAGTATTACGATATTTAGAGATTAGGTTAGGTTAACGCAGAAGCATAGGAACAAAGACATTAGTATAGTTTAATATTCGCAAATTTATTTTTCATATTACTTTTATTCGATATATATTTTAAAATTAACTCATTAAAATACAAATTGAATCCTCCTTATTGAAACTTATCAGAATTAATAATATTTGAATCTCAATTTTCAATTACAAAATTATAACATTAAGAGTTAGCTGGCGCACACACAAAATATCCAGTTGGATACAAGGGTGATTCAAGAAGTTTTCATATTGAAAATTTAAAAAGTAAATTCCATAATAATTTGGTTCCTCTAATGAATTTTTCGAGTGATTATAATAAATTGGCATCCAAAACATGGAACTGCTAATTAATTATTCAATAAAAATTAGAAGTTTTCTCTTATTCATTTCATGATAATATACATGAATATATACCTATGTATACAACTTAGAATTTCTTGAATCCTGTTATTTATAATAAAGTTGGTTTTTTCAGGATATTGGATTGCACCAGCAAAAATTTGAATTCCACCAATGAAAAGATCAAATTTGATGTTCAGTATTCTCTGCAACGATTGTAAGAAAGTATATATGGGCATGAAATCACAATTCTTGAAGAATAAAATGAATGGGCCCAAATACATGAAAAACCCAAGCACAGCACCTAACAAACATATTTTAACATTTTAACAGAAGACCATAACCCAGACATCCAAAATATGAAAGGCCTGCTTTTGAAACTAATAATGATAAAAGGAACATAAAGAAAATGATTTATATAAAAAAAAACAAAGACGCCATGAATGACAGAATTGATATAACAAACCTTAGCCAGATCTACCACACCATCCTATAGAGAAAAATACTAAAATAAGACAAGAACTAACATTTTTTTTTAAATATTCCACCACCAATCGTTATGTTCGCGGCCTCTATAACCACTAATGTTTTCCTTTGAAATACATACGGAGATATCCAACGAAAATATTAAAAACACGAAAATATTAAAAACACCTGATATTTCACAGTAGACCGAGTAGTTCGGGAATTATTGTGAACCAACACACAGACGATGCTGCATACCAGTGGAAGGCAGATTGATTCTTGACATTCAGATTTCAAAATAATACTAATTTTCACCTCTTAATTCAATTTTATATGTTTTTATGATTGCAATTTCTTTTTTCAGAATGGTCACATGACAGAGAATTTTAATTTGTGTACCAATAATATTGAAAATGTCCTTAACCGAGGATGAAACGTCTTTTTGATATTCATAGTACTTTTTTATTTGAGTTGTGGAATCTAATATCCTAAGAAAAACCAACTTATTATATATATATATATATATATATATATATATATATATATATATATATATATATATAATATATATATATATATATATATATATATATATATATATGTAAAAATAAAACTGCTATTTTTAGGGAAAACAACTTTGTAACTTCTATGTTTTATGATCTGTGTTCTATGTCTAAGATTTTAACCTAAAACTATCACTTGTCATATTCAATTAGCTGTTAGAAATGTGAATTGGGAAACCCGAAGAAATAACATTGTTTTTGATTTCTTCCAGGTTAGTGAGCTATTTTTTTATTTCTTTGTGTGTTATTATTTTATTTTGTGTATGTTATTCTGGTATTTTTCAAACTAAAGAAAATAAATTCTCCCAGAATCATAACATCAAATCGTCTATTTCTTCAATTATAAAAATAAAAATTGATTACATTCTTATAAATCAAAAACGTAAGCTATAATGACGACATCCATGAAGATTTGCATCGCTTTGGAAGCATCCAATACAGATAATAAGAAAAATACATACAAATTCAAATGGATCGAAACTACGGAAACGGAAAATATATATTATGAAATACCAGAGGATAAACAGGATATATCTGATCATCATGAACTTTTGGCTCTACCGAAGGTGAAGAATATCTTGAAATCGATTAAAGTGAGAGGTTCATTTCGTACGCGAGTCGTTTCATTAACTCCGGAATTGAAAGAAATATATTTTGGTGCCGAAGAAGATGTGATGTTTAAGAATGAATATTTCCAACTGATTTATTCACCCGCATACGCGAGAACAGTATTTGGACAAGAATCACCAAAACCACAGGCTACGTTAGAACTTTCAAGAAAAAGCAAGGATTTCAAGGGGATAAAGGAGGATTTTGTGCTGAATAATTTTGATGGTAAGAGTGTTTTAGTGAATTTATGGTTAGAAAAATTCGAGACGGAATGCACGCGTTGTGAAGTAGAAGAAGATAGAGACAGAATTTTGATTTTACGGTTGTTTCTGGATGGAATACCGAAGGAATGGTTTGATTCTTAATTAATTACATTAGGTTTAGACAGCAGTTTTCAAATATGGAAGGTAACTGCTTAGAGAACTTTCGTGAAACGAGGTGGCATAAATATAGAGAGGGCTATTCATTTAGGTACATAGGAGGAAGTTTAGTTGGTTACGTTTTTAGAAAAGAAAATTTGTTGTTAAATCTCCGAATTAATTTTCCAACTGACATATTTATTTATTTAATTGTTATAAGTTGGCCAAATATTTTACAAGATAGAATTGATCGATCAAATTTAACAAATTTCGAGAAATTATTGGGTGAGTTGCGAAAGCTAGAAAGTTCAAAAAAATATGACAACGATCGAAATAAAGAAAATCATAGAATGAATAAATCTTTCGAACAAATTCCTTCCTATTCACAAATAAATAGAGAACCAGTCCTTAACAAAACTGCATTCTACAACATTCAAGCGAAAAGTTAAAGCGATTCTAACTGAATGTGCATTTTATTTAATGGACGAGTTTATGAAGTACCAGTTCTAGTCATTTGCTTTCTGTGTTCCAGTTCGTATCTTAGTGTAAGAGTTTGTTTTTATTGATTGTTGTACATTTTAAAGTTGAAATATTTTAGTATGACATATTTACTACAATTTTTCATTTTATGATATATATCATCATATATTTTTTTTGCATTCCCTGTAAAATTTTGAGGGTAACTAATAAATTTGAATTTGAATTATATATATATATATATATATATATATATATATATATATATATATATATATATATATTTGAGAAATTTCTTTCTATTATATCACATGGACGTTGAAGGTTATCTAATGCTGAGTTAAATCGTATCTTCTTTTATTGCATATTTCTGTGATAAAACCCAGTTTTGTATAGGCCATGCTTATCCAAAAATTGGTTAGGTGCTGCAGAAATGTCTGGTTAAAAAAAGGTATTTTTATATATTTTCTGATGATTATTTTGTTTATTCAAATATCTCCTTACTGAAGAGATTTGGGTTCGAATTTATCATGTCCTTTCTCTGGAGAACGTGCTATATATTCTCCAAAAAGGTGAATAAAAAAAACTTTTTTGAAGTATACGTTGACATTTTCTGATGATGGAACTTGTGATTCCTTAACATCCAATTGAAACATTGTCTGAATAATTTAGTCCTCATTTTATATTTCTTTCAATTCTTTATTAGTTAATTTCCACCAAATGTGATGATAATATATATGTCTATAAAATGACAGTGTTATCAAGGACATGTTTTTTGAAAATTTAATTCTAGGTGTGTTCATGAGATTAAGTTAGATTTAAATATGTAGAAGTTCTGGAGAATAAAGTCCAGCTATTATCTGTAATAAGAATTTTGAGGTTCTTCTACAGACTAATTTCTTCTGCTTCCAAAAGCGTGAGTTTGATACATTTATTTTCGTTATGGATAATTTCATAATAGTTGTTGAAATTATATCTAAATTCTTTCAAATGACTGTGAATGCGAGATGTTTGCCGTGAAACTCCGCTAGTGTTCATGAATCCTTTTCTTGAAAGATCTTCCCGTTTGACCAATATAGGCATAGGGCAATCATCACAACGCAACTTATTTACTCCAGATTTATTCGATTTTTGTTATTTTTTATATGAACTATAAACCGTTCTATACTTGGCAATATTATCCGATATTTTATTCGCATAAGGAATTTAAATTTTTTTCTAAATTTCATTTGAGATAAAAGTGGTTGAATTTCGATCATGATAGGAATTCAATTTCAGGTAGCAAAGAGAGAGATTTTTCTTCGACTAAGGACCGAGACAATTGAACATTGGTTTAAGTTTTACTCTACCATCGGCCTGCACCTCTTGACTCCGTGTCAGTGCTTTTCTAATAGATATATCATTATATTGAAATGGTGCATACTAAATCGAATATCAGGCAATCTTATTCTAGCTGCAAAACCTTCGGGTCGAACACTTTATTTCCAACTGCTGACATTCAGGTCGTCATTTGCATCTAAGCATAAAATTAATATATTTTTGGTACAAGGTCAGCAAGGGATTCGAGAAGGTGATATGTGGCACGATTTCCACTACATAATTCAAAGTTCCGACTACGCCGATCCATAGAACATGCACTGTTTAGAAACTGGCTTCAAAGCGGGAATCTCTCGGATCCCACACACGTATTGCATTCACGCAATAGACCAGCACTCTTAAGCATCCGCCCTTAAATCAACCTCAAACTGGAGACCGGGGAGAATAATATTGCGCCTCACCGACCGGATCGTCGCCGAATAAATTTTCCGATTCTCCAGAGACACAACCAGATTCCTTCCAAATTTATCTTTGCTCCCTTGGAATTCCTTTGAAGGCTCCAGTCGAAAGAAGCTCCTACTTATCATGGCAATGTTGGATTTTTTGCGAAGAAATGAAATAAACCTTTTCAGATCTGACGATTGAAATAACAAAAGATGGAAAGAATCCATAAATGGAAAGAAGCGGGTTATAACTTGCGAATATTTTTTTCTACCTAGTTTTCCGGATGATGCCGGAAGGCGGAGAATTCCTTTGAAAATATTCTCATCAGTCCAGATATTTTCCTTTCATAAAGATATAATTATTATAGGGAAAGGCATTTTTCATTCAAATGAATCCCTACCGAGACTTTGTGGTGAACGATATTGAATTATGCCGCATTTTCTTTGATTTCTTCCAATAGGGGGTTGTGTTATGGCATGACTTTTTTCCGAATGACAATAACTCTGATGAATGTAGCATTTGTAGCTCCAAGCAAGTTAGCTGCTACTTCTACATGGAAAAAGTGTATATTCCTGATGATTATTAGAGATAGTAAAGAGAAGGAGCACAAATTTCACTGGGCGTATTAATGGGTTTGTGCGGCTTTTTCTAATTGAAGCTTTACTGTGAAAATTGGATATACATTCAAGGTTGTCAGTGGCTAACCACTACTTTTTCCATCTTTCTAGCAATTGACGGATCCCATCGCATAAAAAGGCTGGGTCTTTGGCCGCTATCCATGTAACGGTTCATTTTTTGACTTAATCGAAATTGAAGAAGTGCTGGTTAGCCATGCCATGTTGCATCGGAATATATGGTAATAAGAAGTACTAATTTCTAGGAGCGTCTCTAAGTACATTTTAACGGGCTAAGTTGAAACCGAAAATTGCTAACCCATCACAGCGAAGGCTATGATAAAAGATAAAAGGATATGAAACTAAAATGCTCTAGCTTGAGCTAGCGCTTTTTGTCCGTCCGCACTTGAAACACCTTACTTCGTAAAATGCCTCATAGAGCGACAAGGAAAAGATAAATTGAACTTGTCTGTCCTGAATGAATCGTAAATTGTCAACCTGATAGTGAAAATGCAAACTCTTACTCCCTATATATTTATTTCAACTTCACAATCAAAATAGCGGCTCTAATTGTAAATAATACAGTTTTACAATAAGCTTGAGATCCTAGATTAACGTAAGGACTCATCTTTGAAGTTTTTTTCTCCAAGGTGTCGGAATGAAAGTGCTTTCTCCAAGAAAAGTTTTCATTCTGCATATAATCAGCAGGTGTTCAGTTTCAAATTGTTTCAAATGACCAGTAGAGCGTCCGGAACCAAAATGGTGCGGTAATAAGATACTCTAAACCGGCACATGGAAGATTGTCTGGTATTTAGATAATCCAAGCAAAAAGGTACTCAAGTAAGATTGTTCAGTTCTAAGAACATCAGGTACTAAAACCTCCGCTATTAAGATCTCCGGTACAAATATCTCCGGTACAAATATATCCGGTGCAAAGTTCTCCGGTACAAAGACTGCAAATTTCAAATATATAAGACAGTGCTTGTGCAACACGTGATCTCACTCCTAGTGACTCTAGATTTTATTAAAATTAGTTACAAGTTAATAAACATGAGATGAAATATCTAGAACCTAGGAAGAAGAGCACGTTATTCGACCATGAGCATGAGAAGGTAAACTAAATCCATAATGTCGTATAAAGCAACATGTTTACCTGTGTAACCTGCAGAGAATGAAATAAATCAAGAATAATAAATGCCATTCAAAAATGCAGAAAATATTTTATCAGGATCTACGTATTACTTACCGCCTTTTGATTAGACGTCTTATGAGAAACGATAAAAATTTAATATTCCACGATTTTCATGGATTAGGTAGGTTAATTTGATAAAAATATCACAAAGTGTGTATTCGTGTACGAAAGAAAGAAATCTGGGAAATTCTGCACTTCTTGAAAACAATGCTACTCTACAGCGCATGCGATAACAACATCGACTTTCATTGCGGAAACTCCAAACTTCTTAATGGTCTTAGTGTAATCACATTGTTAGAGCTATTTTTAGCGATTGTTATTCAAATCAAAAGTGGAGCGTTTTTTAACGTTACAAGTTCGATTTGGATTGAATATGCACCGTTTTGTTCTATAATTTGATACTATTGTAAAGGTAGTTTCAAAATGCCGCTATTATAGAAGTCTTGTTCCTTTTTGGTGAAAAGCCTAGTAATCGATTTTCACAATATTCTCTTGATACCAATTTCCTATCGCTCAGGAAGTTTGGCAATGCCAGAAACAGATGGTAGTCGTCAGGTCCGGACTATATAGTAGGTGCCTTAAAAATTCCCAACCAAGCTCCCGGAGTTTCTCACAAGTCACTACAGAAGTGTGTATCTTGGCGTTGTCTTGATGGAACACAACACTTCATTTCTTGGTCAATTCTGATCATTTCTGGTCAATAGAAAGCTGCAAACAGATCAGTTGTTGACACAAGATATACGAGGTTAAGGTTTGGCCATATTGGAGCAACTCACAATAAATGATTCCTTTCCAGTCCCACCAAATGCACGGTACAACATTTCTCGGCCATAGTTTGAGTTGCTTTACCACGCTTTGATCACGATCATATCTGCACGATATTATCTTATGTCATCTATTTCTCAATACCAGTCACCATTAGCTGAAGAAATGGGCGATTTGATTCCGTTTGGCCAAGGTTTCGCATATTGAAATTCAATCGATCATATTTTTTGGTGTTAACTAGTGCGACATCCACACGTCTAGTTTTTTTTTAATTCAACTTTCCGCAAATGATTTAAAACTGTTTTATGATCGATTTTTAGCTTTTTAGCATGCCGGCCAACTTCGATTATTTCGACATTTTCGGCTACGGGCCTATGTCACCTTGATAACCAGAATGAATCTGAAATAGTTTGATTGATAATTTACGAGATATCGATCACTACAGTCATCTACCGAAAAAATAATGGATTTTTTTCCCCAAACTATTATTTTATGCAGACAGTTATACTGTAGACTCGCGCTAGTGTGAACACAAAAAATTTTTGGTTGTTTATACTTTCGAGCCGTTCACACTAGTGGAAGGTGTGTAAAAGACATGAAATAAATTTTCAAAGCATTAAAAAAATGACATGAAACCAAAGCTTCCGATGTTAAATTTTAATTAGAAAAAAATAAAAATTTGTCATTTGAAATGAGAAGTTATTTTTGTTGGCACTTTTTTGGCTGATAGTTGAGCACTCACTGCTTTATACTTAATTGTTCGTAGTCTTTCTATTTGACCTATGTTTATATCAGTACTTTGTTGGGCCCATAAAGACACCACTTTTAATGCCTTCAGAACCTCTGCAATAGGAATCTTCTCATTTTCCTCAGTTTCCACATCAGAGTCGCTTTTTTCGGAATCGGTGAGGACATTAAAATTACCATCAATATTAGCCAGACTTTGGTTCGCTTCCAGCATATCTCCAATCCAGTTTTCCATATCTTCACAGCTGTACTCAGCCTAAAAATTAAAAAATATCTTAAGTAATTACTTAGCATCTTAAATAGTAGTTGATCTGCTCGAATATTTGATAAGTATGAGTGTTACAAAGTTTTCTCAATTGACCGGATAAATTATGTTCAGCAACTCGATAGTTTCCACTACTGTAGATTCCGATTTTTTACTCATCAATATTTCTCGGAGCTTCACAAGAGAAAAATCATCTTCATCAATGTCGCTATAGTCAAATTTTTCTTCCAGCACGTTTTGATTACCAGAGGCTCTAATTGTTGCCATGCCAGGTGTAAATGTACAGCAGCATCCTTCAAGGTGAAGTTGTTGAGCCTATCTGCCATGTGTCCTTGAGGCCACCAGAAAACTCAAAAAAAAATTCTGTGGTACAGTTTGGTTCACTTCAAAGCATTTTGATCCATTGGCTGAACTAAGGGAGTCACATCAGAAGGAAAAAACATCACAAATATTGTGCCATCTGCTGTTCTCAACTCTTCAGCTGATGGATGACTTAGAAGAAGCATTGCCTTTCCTGGAAGATTTGAAAATTTTATAAATTTTTCTAACTACAGAATATTCTCATTTTCTCACATTTCATTTTTCATATTAACACTTCCCCCTGGTACGAAACATTCGAAGGACCAGTTTTTGAAAATTTCCTTTTTCATCCAAACATTCTTTGTAATCTTGTAGATAAAGGAATTATGGAATTTTTTTTAATGCTCTTGAAGATTTTGCTTTGGCAATAATCAACGGCGTAAGTTTGTAGGAACCTGATGCATTTGCATAATAAGGTTATTCGCTTCTTTGATATTTTGAGAGCGGGTGCAGTTTTGTCCGAACTCTTTATATAGGTTTTATCAGGAGTAATTTTGCAGTACAATTCAGTCTCATCAGCATTGTATATCTGGTGGTGAGTTAGCTCAAATTTTGAATGGGCTAGTATTATTCACCTCTGATAATCGTTTTCTGCTCAAATTTTCAAAAAACAAACACCATAACGAACCTCGAACTTTTGCAACCATCCTCGCAGTATATTCGTCATTTCCAGATTTCAACGTTTCATGAAGCTCATAATTTCTCCTGTTATAGGCAAATTATATTCCCTCTGTTTAATAAACAATCTGTTTAAGGTTTCCTCTATTTTCGGATATTCAGTTTCCCTCAAAATGTAATTTTTAATTATATTCGGCTCAAAAGTCTGGTTCACAGAACTGATGATTTTGATCTGTTCCTTTAATCAAGCATATAGTTGATTTCGCAATTCCATATTTTTTTAAAACAATCTTCCAAGATTTTCGATTTTTCATACAAATTCAAAAATTTCTTGATTTTACCCATTTCAATTACATATTTCACATCAAAAGACACTGCTCGCGGTGGAAGCTAACTCGTTATCAATAAAATTCGAATCATTCAAATGGCTTTACGCATCGGATGTTTTTTTAGAATGATAGAACTTTCAATAGGGATAACTGTGATTTGACAGAAGGTAGAAGCCATGTTGTTTTGATATTTCTGTTTAGTACGCATTGACAAATTATCATGGAAAGACTCGCGCTGTAACAACGTTTACAAATTGTTGAAATTTATTTTTGTTTACTGGCCGAACTTATAGAGCCCTTCGTGAAATTTATGGTTTACATAATCGTCTATCAGAGCAGCTTATTCGTCGAACTATCGATAGATTTCGGACGACATTTTCTCTACTCGATGCAACAACAACAAGACGAAGAACTGTACGTACGGAAGAAAATATCGCTGCTGTAAGTCATAGTGTTAATGATGATCCAGATTTGTCTATTCATCGATGTTCACAACAAGTTGGACTTTGTGCATCCACCACATGCAAAATTTTGCGTAAAGATCTTGATTTACACCCATATAAGGTCCAACTAAATCAAGAACTAAACCCACTTGACCATAAAAAGCGTCGTTTGTTTGCTGATTGGTCCCTAAAACAACTTGAAGTTGATCCACTTTTTTATCGTAAAATTGTGTTTAGAGGTGAAGTTCATTTCTGGTTGAACGGCTATCTAAAGAAGCAAAATTGCCACATATGGAGTGAAAACAATCGTCAAGAAGTTCTGCAGGTTCCATTGCATCCTGAAAAATGCACTCACTGTATGGTGTGCTTTACACGCTGGAGGTATCATCGGTCCATATTTCTTTAAAAACGATGCTTGAGCTAATGTTTCAGTAAATGTTGCTCGTTACCTATCGATGATCAATGATAATTTGTTTCAAAATTTGAATGGCATCGATCCAGAAGTGTTTTGGTTTCAACAAGATTATTTATTTATTATTATCCTGATACTCCTAGATCTTCTGTGAAGATCCCTCAGAAGCTTTTCCAGCTTGTTTGAGTTAGGAGTTCAGTTGTGTTCTGGGTAGGCTTTGTAACTGCAAACTTGCGCCACTTTAGGTCAGAGCACTGTTTATTTGTGACCCAACAGTGAAATGATGGCAGACACCCGTCCAACTAGAAAATTACTTTTCCACTTGAACAGGATTCGAACCCGGAGCTTCCAGTCACGAGCCCGATGCTCTCCCACTGAGCTATCCACACTCATGATGGTGCTACACTTCATGCTGCTACCGTAACAATTGATTTATTGAAAGAAAGATTTGGCGATAACATTATTTCGAGAAATGGTCCAATTAATGGGCCTCCAAGATCATGCGACATAACTCCACTGGATTATTTTCTTTGAGGTTATGTCTAGTCATTGGTTTATGCTGATAAAGCCGAAACAATAAGCGCTTTGGAAGCCAAAATAGCTCGTGTTATTCTAGTTGGACGGGTGTCTGCCACCATTTCACTGATGGGTCAAATATTAACAGTGCTGTGGCCTAAAGTGGCGCAAGATCGCAGTAACAAAGCCTACAAAGAACACAACTGAACTTCTAACTCACACAAGCTGAAAAAGCTTCTGAGGGATCTTCACATAAGATCTAGGAGTATCAGGATAAAAATAATAAAAAAATCGATGAAATAAGGCCTGAATTACTCGGAAAAGTGGTTCAAAATTGGTCTGGTCGAATGCGTTCCTCAAATCTAGTAGTAGTAAACATATGCCGGAAATTATTCCTAAAACATAAATGTCATAAAATTATCTTCCAAAAAAAAATTGGCTTGAATCTTAATTTCAATTTAAAGTTCTATCACTCAAAAAAAAAAAACCCGATAGTACGTCACACTAACGAGATCGTGGATTGTTCACACTACTGAATATACAATGAGAATATTTTCTTGTTCGCACTATTCGGTTGTTCACACAGACGTGTGTTCATAATATGGCGAGTCTACTGTATTTGTTCGCGTAAAGTTTATTGCATTTTTGCGACCAGTAAAATCGCATTAATGCTGACACGATAATCTCAAATTGTTGAATTCAGCACTGCTGCAACTCCCTGATAATTGCCTGCCCCACTAGATCTATAGAAGTATTGAGTTATCAAAGCGAAATTAAATTTTCACGTCTGTATTGCATAACGGTGATGGAATCATTACCATGTAGACACTAGCGTGTTTTGAGCGTAACAGTCACGGCAATAATTACTGCACCCTGCGAACTACCGGCACTATAAAATGAAAATGAACACTTTAATATCGAGAACATTATATAATGATCGATTACGGAGTATGAGCCATGTTCGGCTCCGACAGGTACGGACCAGTATTGACGGTCGTGCCACATTTAACATGTATAGCCCGATGCAAAATCTATTGGCACTGTTTGTGTCGGACCGAATCGATTTCTAATTAAGGTGTGAACTATAAACTTAGATTTCTGTCCAATTACCGGAGTGGCCTTCCACTCCACACGGCATCACTGTTTGGCGTTATTAGCGTTCGTGTGAGATGAACTGTACCGTGAAATATGCCCAGAGTTCGTTACAACCCCATCGAACTCCAGGTTAATTGCGTAATGAGAAGCTAAGTTTTTCTACTCTGAACTGTCTCTATGAAGCGATGTTACCCAAAGAGGAAAACATTATTAGAGATGTCCATAAATTGCTCGGAGATGCCTTCCTTTAATGCAGGTCTTTCCCACATACCAGATCTTTTCTGACATCATATTTCCCTTTCGTTTATAGTTGGTGGGATTTGTAGTTTGGAATTCTCAGCAGGGGCAGTTTTCACCTGTAATAAAGGGCCTATATTTTACTAAGAAATAGGGAAATAAAATTTTGATCCAAAGAATTCTATTATAATAAAGCTCGAGGACCGACAAGCGGTGTTAATTATTTCAGATAGAAATGTAGCCTAAACAACGGGCGATAATTCTAAAAGCAACAATGTATTAATCAAAAGATCGATTCATTTAAATTTCAACGAGGAGGTCTTGGGAACGGAAGTCCGCGATTATGATTTTAGTGCAGACGACACAAAGGAATTCAAGGCTAAGATTGGGAATTTTCAATAAAGTCGAGATAAGAAATCGACAAGTCAAAAGATCTGGATGGTCTAGACGTGTGTAGGCGTTAAAACGATGGGAACTTAGAAAAGGCCGACTTAGTAAAATTTGGGTAGGAGGATAGAAGCCAACGTTTTGGAAGTTCGAAAAAAATGGAGGGTAGTCGTCGTTAGGCATTGGTGACAGACAGTCACTAATCGGTTCGTGGTCGGGATAGTTTAGTTTAATTCAGGTTGAAAAATAAAGGGCTACATTATAGTATTTGTTCTTGAAGGGATGTTGTGCCTTTGGGCTGAGGCCAACACTCCTGTGTAGAGAAGGGTTCAGCTATTGGACATGGTATCGGGTTTTGTGGATCGGTGTCCCGAAAAAGGTTGGATTTTTCTTTGTAACTTCACGAAAATCTCTTTGTTAGTTTTGAATATAAATTGTTCATAAGCGAGAACGAAAGTATGACCTATTAAAATTGACAGTCCCGGGTCCTGAAGTCTTCCAAGAATTGATTCAAACAATTATCATGATTTGATTTCAGACTATCGTTTTACATCAATTGCTTTTCAAAAGACTGTGAAAATTTGTAAATATTGAAATTTCTTTTGATTGACACTATAATAGCTCATTATATGTGATATCTCACTTAAATGTGTTATTTTTGTTCTACCCATCACCTCAGAAAATACTTTTAAAACAAAAGACTTGTCCTTCGTACGACGAGCACGAACCCAAGTTCTTTCCAAAAAGAAAGTTTAGTAAAGTAAGTATATGATTTGATATATTTTCGAGTTGGGAACTAGATTCAGGAATTATGAGTAGAATGTAGATAGTAAATGGTGACAGTGGTAAGGGTCAATAGCCAGAAAAAGTTTTATATTAGGTATAATATTATTTCGTTTTTTGCTTGTTTCAGTATTTAAAAATTGGAATTAACTTTATTTTATTGAAAGTACGAAATATAAAAAGTTTCACATATATTTCCCTTTTTTATAATGAGATAAACACACTTATATATTGAGGGAAACGACCTTGAGTAGGTTAAAGGTGTTAAAGGAGCTGGATAAAGGTGTGTATTACACACCCATATGCTGCAGAGTTCCAGATCCACAATTTTTTTTAGCAAAAATGGCAAATTTAGCTACGACCATATTGTTAAAATATTTTTAATAAGTTCTGTGCGTGGACCACTTTAGCAGTCGCAGAAGACCGAACCGCACGTTCGGTAAATCAATACAATTCAATATGAAATAACGTTTACTTATCGTCAACTTATTTGAGGCATTTATTCAATAAATTTTTGAATGTGCTGTTTCCACTAAATGTTTGTTGAGTAAGTTCAATTAGTATTATATATTTTCTTTGGATTCTTTTATTTATTTCGATGCTGTAATGAGTATTAAGTTCATGTCTACTCAAATTGAAACAGTGGTTTCTAGGTCATTTATTCAATTTAAATTAAGAAGTTTATGAAGAAATTTTTTATAAAATTTAAAATTGTAGCGAGGTTAGCAAAATGAATCTCAAAGTGAAATGAGTCTAACTATTAAAGGCTTTCATTAATATAAAATCAAATAAAATAAATTACTACGTAATACCTTTAGTAAATATCTTACGATATTTTGTCAATGAAGCACTGTCTTGATGATGACGAATTTTGAATTTTATGAACTGAAATATAACAATCAAAATAAGAAGTCGACGAAGTAATTTAATATGAGACACATAGTCTAAATACAATGTTTTATATTATTTATTTATTATTATTCAAATATTTTAATATTGGCCTTCTACATATTTATTATATAACTTCTGAAAATAAATTAAAATAATGTCATATAAGTAGCACTTATATCAATTGACATATAAAATAAACATTCATTATAAGACATCCGAATGGTATAACATAATCCAATAAATAAAAATTATTAACCAAAACCCTATAAATTAAATATTTTGAATAGACAAAATTTTGTTTCTGCTGATCAATCTTATGAAAACCAATATCTTTCAAATATATCTAACATAATCTTAAGAATTTCGTCATAAAACTATCTTACTTAGACTATTCAATATTATTGGATATCTAAGGTACTTTATATAAAAAAACGAAGATATGTAAAACATTACTGAAAAACAAGTTCTAAGAAGGACTTTGCTTCGTCAGTATTCAAATAATTCATATTCAATAAATATTACATCAATCAACAACAAATATTTACTTACCCCTCAATCTAGAAAGACTTCTGCCGAACTGAAAAATCTTTAAATGTAGTGAGAACGGTTCACTATATATAAAAATATATCTGTGGTTTACCCTTGATCTAAAAGATTGAAAGACAATTTAAGGGCCTCTGTTATAGCACAAGGACTATCTGTATAAAGAATGTTAAGGAAACCAAATAATTATATATTATGAATAAAATAACATAAATAGAGGTTAATTCTTGATAGAAGGTATATAAAATTATTTAAATATTTTAATATTAGCCTTCTACATATTTAATTCCAAAAAATTATATTTAATGATTATAACTTCTGAAAATAAATTGAAATAATTAACCTCTATTTATGTTATTTTATAATATTTTATATGTCCATGTTTCAAACTTTAATACTCTCATTTTCTGATTGGTTCTGAATATGCTCCCCCCCCCCCTCTCTGTACCTTGCCGTGGTGAGGGAGCTTGTCATAACGAGTATCCTAGTTTCATTTTTGAAATGAAAGATATGGTTATGATGCCTAAAGCAGAGACTCTCAATCCAAACTTGCTTACTTTATTTCTTACATACCGTCCCATCATGTTGTCCCCCTTCCATCCATTTTCTTGCGTAAGACTTGGACAGAATCACGCGACCCTGCTATTGGTTAAAGTTTTGTAATCCATACACGGGCGAAGGCGATACCCTGCTGAATCTCAGCCTGGGTTTTCCAACCTTCGTCTACTTATCCGCTGTGGGATCTTAAATGGTTGCTTAAGGAAAAGGGGAGACTACGAAGTTTCGACCAGATTTGGAGGTCCTGGAAGAATCGCTCTGCTTGCCCCCATTTTCGGCCCGATTCGTGGATCCTTATGCTTATCTTATCTGCTGCGGGGTCGGAAGTGGTCCGTTGGAGGGAAAGGGACACTACGACGTTTCGACCGGGGTGAGATCTCGGAAGATTCCTTCTGCTCACCCCCAACTCTGGCCCCACTTTTTGATCCTAAAGCCCATCCTCTTCGATGCTTCGGAGCCTCGATTTTACCAGTCGGCATTATATCTTGACGTGATGGGGGCGCTAGTCTTGACTAGGGCCCTAGTTTCATCCCGATGAAATGGAAAGTTAAGTCTCGATGCCTAAAGTAATGCCATTTGGGCCAGTCGCTGGACCCGTGTGGTGGAAGATCTTCCGAATAAGGCTCTAGTTTTGCCGTTATTGTGGAATGGAGGGCTGAGCAACAGGGAATCCATCGCAGCACAGGTTCTCTCCCTTAAAACTACCATATTCTACTCTATTGCAGTAAATCTCCGGATTTTTCTGTACAATGGCCGAATGCGTTATGTAGCGCATTAGCAGGGATGGGTGGATGCCCACATGTTGTACTTGTACTACCTGGCCACCAGATTGGTGATGGACTCGACGGGGTAGTGGTTGAAAGTCCACATGCTGGACTAGAAAGGTATTTCATTCATCTGTTTGCAGACCCCCATGTTCGGGATATTCTCATGAAATGTCTCAGGGTTTAGCGGGACTTGTTCGACCGGCCTGGTCTTGAACCTGGATCTATTGTGTGACGTTTCAAGGTTTGTGGATCTCAACGAAACGGCTGGTCCGTTAGTGCTTGACGCCAGGATCAATCTGAAGACATCACATGGGTTCGTGGGTCTTGACGTATAGGGCGGATTGACGGTGCTCGTAACAGGATCAACTGAGGCATCAATCTTCGGATTATCTTAGTTCATGAGACTACGTTCGGGTGGATGAATAAGAAGCCCTTTCGGCATGTGAGTTGCGTCCCAAACGACTCGAGTACTGACAATGCATAGCCAGTAGAGGTTGGATAGTGCTTCGCTGCTACCCAGCAGATGGTTCTAGGCTTTCGAACTGAAGCCCAAACTGGATGCTGGTGGCCTCATCTCTTCGGAGGGGTTCTAGCTTCGCGCGATGATATGGCGTAATCCTTATCACACCTTCTGCTTCTAGGGGCAGACTGTGGAGACTGCTGTGTAGTTACTTGGTGAAAGAGATAAGCTCACATACAACTATGATGGTAGAATTCACGTGGTTCTCAATATGGAACATGTGAGTATTAAAGTTTGAAATATGGACATATGAAATATTGTATTTAGCGTGTGTGTGTTATATTGAATTACTCCGCCTATTTTTTATTTTTATTGTTATATTTCGGTTTATGAAATTTGTCATTTTTAGAGCACTGGTTCTTTGACAAAATGTGTATTGTAAGACATAAAAATATCGCAAGATATTTTACTTGAGGTATTACGTAGTAATTTTTCTTTTTAATTCTATAGAATACTTTTTTTATATTTAAGATATTTGAGTGATAATGGTCTTCTGTACAGCCTACAAATAATCCCGCCATTTCGCATTCACCTCTTCACCTAAAAGTTAGATATACGCTCTCTTATGGGCGATTCAAGCTGCAATGTATAGAGCTTTTTAATGATTCATTTTTAGATGAGTCTTGTTTTCAGAGCGTGTCGCGGTGTTGATCGGACTTAGGTTTATTGCGCATTTGACACTTTCAAGTTTTTAAAAATTAGTGTTGACGAAGACATAATTTATAGTGATATCAATATGAAAAAAAATCACGAATTTTTGTTTGCTGAACAAGTACCATTAAAGTCGTGGAAATTCTCATAAAAGACAATTCAATCCAATGATAAATTTGCTGTGGGTACAGCAAATAAAAAGAGTTAATTGTTTCGCCTGTCTACTTCAAAATGGTGAATAATTATGGTGTTACTGGCTAAGTCCATTTGAATTAAAACAAATTGTAGAAATTGCTTTGTTTTACTACCAATAAAAATATATATTACACATTTTCTTGTGACTCGAGTTTCGGGAAATGAACTATCCCATCATCAGACAACTGAAGACCCAACACTGGTACAGAGGTATTTAAACAAAAGTGATAAATATTTTGAATATTTCGATAGATTCTAGGTAATACCTAATAGTGGTACAGAGGTTTACAAGCGGAACGTGAGAAAAAACTGGGTTAAATAAAAAAAAAGAGGGGCCTTCTAACAGATATCGGAATATCGGCAAAGAAGGCTGTTAAACAGATGGTACCCATTTAAATATCTCAAATAATTTTTGGGATCACATAGCTCCGTACAGTTCATTATTTTCACATTATTTTGTTGTATATCTCAAATATTTGGATTTACATAGCTCCGTACAGTCATTTGTTATTTTTTACATAAAATAAAATAGAAAGGCCTTTTACTTGATAAAAGAAATATAACAAAATTCGAATATCAAAATTTTGATATTCAAATTTTATTTTGTACATTATTTAATACATTTAATAATGAATGACTGTACGGAGCTATGTAACCCCAAAAATTATTTGAGATATTTAAATGGGTACCATCTGTTTGACAACCTTCTTTGTAGATTGTCGACATTCCGATATCTGTTAGAAAGCCCCTCTTTTTTTCATTTTTTTAGCCCGGTTTTTTATCACGTTTCGCTTGTAAACCTCTGTACCACTATAAGGTGTTACCTAGAATCTATCGAAATATTCAAGATATTTATCACTTTTGTTTAAATACCTCTGTACCACTGTTAGGTCTTCAGTTCTCTGATGATGGGATAGTTCATTTCCCGAAACTCGAGTCACAAGAAAATGTGTTATATTTTTATTGGTAGTAAAACATAGTAATTTCTACAATTTGCTTTAATTAGTCTACTACAGTAGTTACTGACTTAGTCAGTAACACCACAATTATTCGCCATTTTTAAGTAGACAGGCGAAACAATTAACCCTTTTTTTGGTGTACCCACAGCAAATTGATCATTGAATTGAATTGTCTTTCATGAGATTTTCCACGACTTCAATGGTACTTATTCAGCAAACAAAAATTCGTTATTTTTATTCATATTCACTATAAATTATGTCTTCGTCAACACTAATTTTTAAAAACTTGAAAGTGTCAAATCCGCAATAAATCTTAGTCATATCAACACCGCGACACGCTCTAAAAACAAGACTCATCTGAAAATGAATCATTAAAAAGCTCTATACATTGCAGCTTAAATCTCCCATAAGGGAGCGTCTATTTAACTTTTAGGCGAAGAGGTGAATGGGGAATGGCGGGATTATTTGTAGGCTGTACAGAAGACCAATATCACTCAAATTTCTTGAATATAAAAAAAAGTATTCTATAGAATTAAAAAGAAAAATTACTACGTAATACCTTAAGTAAAATATCTTGCGATATTTTTATGTCTTACAATACACATTTTGTCAAAGAACCAGTGCTCTAAAAATGACAAATTTTATAAACTGAAATATAACAATAAAAATGGAAAATAGGCGGAGTAATTCAACATAACACACACAGGCTAAATACAATATTTTATATGTCCATATTTCAAACTTTAATACTCACATGTTCCATATTGAGAACCACGTGAATTCTACCATCATAGTTGTATTGGCATGTGAGCTTATCTCTTTCACTAAGTAACTACACAGCAGTCTCCACAGTCTGCCCCTAGAGACAGAAAGCCTATTTAGCCTATTTTTTTAACTACATTTTGATGTATGTTTCATATTAAACAGAACAGTCAAAATCTTGCTTTTCATCCATAAAGTATTTCAAGTGTCAAAATTTAACAAAGTTTAACTTCTAATGCTTATAACTTATAAAGTATTTGAAATTTCTTATGAAATTGATAAAATTTCTTTAGCTTAGATGCTATTACAATTCTATTGATGCCTAAACATCTTGAAGGATATCTCTTACATTAATCATTTGAAAATATCAGACGAAGACACTATATTCTCCTTAATTAATTGAATTTTGATTAAATTTGTCCGATTTACATATTTCTGGTGAGTTATATTTAATTAAGCTTGTTCTTTGTCAATAATTTCACTGAAGTTCATATGTGATTCATGATAGTAACAAATCTTTTCAACAATTTCTTCATCAATTTCAAATTAGAAATCTAAATTCAAATTACTTCTATTTATCGCAACTTTGACTGTCCTAAATATTTTATATTCATGAATTGAATGCTCCCTGTGAGTTCTGTCTAAAATTTTCGAAAGGATGAATGAATATTTTTTTTTGTTTGACGTTAAAAAGAATTTTTACTCGAGAGAAGGTTATGTATTCTAAATATGTTTTTCTTCATAATCTTGACATGTGAGTATTATTATGAGTTGAATTAATCATGTTTCTATCTGAATTGATATAAATATATTAATTTTGATCTATTTGTGTTCTAACGAGTCACCTTATATACAAAGGTGAATCTTTTCCTTGCGTTGTAATTTTTCATCTTATGATTTTTCAATAATGAGTCATTATAACTCGTTTACAAGATTTATTTTATAAAATCCATGATACTACTTATAAATACCAGATTTAGAATATGTAACTGTACTTTCCCAGAATATACTGCTAGCCATCAGTTTAAAGACCATAAGAAAGCTTCTGCAGACCATCTTCCTCTTCCTCTTCCACATTATTTATTCGAAGTTATTGAAATTTTTATTTCATTACAAAGTACCAAGTACCAATCAATGACTTAATGTGACCTCAAAGAAAAAAGTCCAATGGAGTTAAATCGCAGGAACGAGAAGGATAATTTATCGGTCCATTTCTTCCGATTTTTTCTAAGCACCAATTGCTACACGACGCTTTGAATGATCTGTTAATTTGAGTTCTTGGGTTACAACAATATTGTATGGATGTAAACCAAGGTATTTTCATAAAATTCGCCACAAAGACGCCTGGGAGATACTTAGTTCTTGTGAACGTCAAGAAATCAATAAATTTTGGTCTTCACGAACACTTTAAGGTACCGCAGTAATATTCTATTCACTTCTTGCTTTTCTTTGTCTCACTGGCACAATAACATCATGAAGTATAAAATGTTTTTCAAACTTCTTCACTAAACATTCAACTGTTCTTTTAGCCGGACGATTATAACGACCAAAAATTGGAGTTGAAGCACTCAAAGTTAGAGTAACAGATCGCGATTTTTCATAATGAATATGGATTATTTATAAACGTTGTTGGAGTGTGTACCGTTTTATGGTTAAATTGACAGATACAACTGTTAATGTCAAAAATAAAAAATTGCTGCCATGCGTGAGTAATGTAAATTTAAAAATGGGGTGTTCCCATTGAAAGATCTTTTACAAGATAGCATCGAATGGTTGTCGAAGCTAATGGTGAAATTGTTTTTGTAAGAGAGTATTTCGAGTGGTTCAGAATCTTAAAAAGTGGTGATTTTGACGTAAGAAACCAAGAGCGTGGAAATCTACTGGAAAAGTTCACAGACAATGAATTATCCAGTATATGAAAATAAATTATAGGCAATGTCAAGAAGAACTCGTGGATCAATTGAATTTGACAAAGAAAGCTGTCTAAACTGAATGAATAGCAACAAGAAAATCGAAAAACCACTTGTGTAATTCTGTTTGGAAACCACACAATCAACAATGGATATGTTTTAAGAATACTACATATCCTAAATTATTAACGAATCCAGGCGGAACAACGGCATCTGCTGTAAGTTCAAATAACTTTGGAAGGAATAAAATGCTGTGTGTTTGATGGAATCAGGAGAGTGAAATCTATTATGAGCTTCTAGAACATGGTGAAGTTGTTAACATTGATCGCTATCAACAACAATACATAAGAGCATTACATAAAAAACCACCGTAATATGATGATACATCAATGATGATGTATCTGCGTATGAACGCAGCAAAGCGAATGGGGGGAACCAAAGAGGTTTTCATTTGGAAAATACTAGCGCATGTGGCTTATTCTACCGACTTGGGGTCCGTATTTTCTTCTTGTATTCACATTATTGGGACACGCTCTCGCTGAGCAACACTCCAACTCTTATGAAAATGTTCTCTTCGGAAGAAGTTGTTTTTGGCATGGCACTGTCGGAAAATGTATAAATAGCAATGGAGACTATTTTGAAGGAAATATTTCATCAGTTTCAAACAACAAATGTATAATTACCACAAAAAAATTCCGAAATGATTCTGCACCTGGTAATACTTGTATTTTCAACATATCTCTAACTAATCTGAAGCACCGTTTTAGGAGTTTCCTCGTAAACCCTGGAAAGTGTATTCTTATAGTTTCTATTCTGATAGTTAAGTTTATAGAGGGTATCCCATAATGAATGAATAATCCTGAAACAATGTATAGAAGAGCTATTGGGCGCTCTGAAAAAATTAAAAACAAAATCTATAATTTTTAAAATCATCCGAACACTCATAAACTAGCTGCACATGGAAATAGTTACATAGAGCATTTTCAATTCCTTTGAATAATATTACGTTCAAATAGAAACTGAATACTGAAACAAACAAATAGCCATAAACAACCATTTCGAAACAAAAATCATTAATTCTCTCGTGAACAAAAAGGAAAAACAACTCATTCTGAAACAAATATACCCCACTTCTAAAACAGGAAATAATGACAAAAAAATTGTAAAATTAACGTATTTTGGACCAATCTCGGAAAAAAAACTGAAATATTTTCAAAAACTAACACAAAAACAGCTTTCACGCCCTTACATAAAATTTTCAACCTCCTTTTTGATGCAAAAGACAAAAACCAATGGCTAAATATTCTAGAGTTTATAAATTGAGTGCAGTAGCGTACATATAGGACAAACCGGAAGATCTTTCCAAAAATGTTCGAAAAAACATCAATCTTCATTTAGGAACCGGAAAGATTATTCTGCGAAAGAGTTTTTCGAAACGAATTATATCTCCCCAGAATTGGACAATCTTGAAATAATGCAACTGGAATCTAAAGGAAAAGACTATAGATCCTGGAATCTATAGAAATATTTCAGCACAATTACTTTCCAGAAATAAAATTATTAAATGAATAGACGGACCTTTGGCACACCCCACTTTTCGAAGTTTTGCACAAGCTGAAGCTTTTAATGAAAATGTATATATAATAGTTGAGATACAATTTGTTTTATTCAGTTTAAAAATATAGTAAACACTACAAAACTCAAGTCACTGTATATTCGATTCACGAAAAGTAATAGAAAAATAAGTAATTTCCTATTTCGTTCCATTTATAAATGAATTATCACAAAATAACGGACTATTCCAGGCAATATTTGTACGAAAGAAATGATAAATACAATTCAGATATATGATGGCCATTTATGTTTCCCAATAAATTATTTGAAGCATGAAAATACTCATCTGCGCGAAAATCTAAAGTATCTGAAAATTATGACAAACAGAAATATGCGGTAACAAGTCCATGTTCAGGATGTCAAGGAACACGAAAAACTACACCTGTAACAGAGCAGATTTTCGTGAGGGTAACCGGTTTTATATTTAAATTAATTAATTAGTTCATTTATTTATCATTTTTTTGACTATAGCTGAAAAAGACTAGGTTATGTCGGAAACATGCATATCCTTTATTTGAATTGTATTTTTGTCAATTTTTTGTGGAGTTTTTTCTGATTCGGAATTTTGTATTATGGATGAATTTCAAATAAATTATTTCGGATGATCTATACCAAAAATTATTAAAACAACTTTCTTTTACCATAGCTCATACTCCTTATCAATAATTAATGACTGAATTTTTCAAATTTTCATTGAAGAGAAACCGTATTTCTTGAACATTATTTACTATTATTTGTATTACACTACAAAAGAAATATGAAAGAGTATACAAAGTTGCATTAGTCCGTTTAAAGATGCATGTTTTCTTGAAGCCTGAAATGTTATCAGAGTTGACACAGAAACAACAGGCGATTCCCATGGACTTCAGCATCTCCTTCCGTATTTCTCCAATACGCATTAAATTGCGGAAGCTAATACAGAGTAACATATTGGCAGCTATGTCCATCAACGTCTAGAACAAATTCGCTTCCATTTTGTAGGAGACTTTGACGATGCGAAAAACTCGGATATTTTAAACGTAGTACATTCACAACGCCCAAAGGTATTCGGAAAATATCCATAGGCCTGATAGTATAGATACAACCTTTTCTTTTGTCTACAGTTGTGCTTTGTTTGCATCTATTCATCATCATGAATTGAAATCTAAAAGGAAAAAGTTTTTTCATTATAGGGAAGTATCGATATTTGTACACATCAGAATTCCAATCTATTAGTTCTGACGGGATATTCATTCGAATATTATATCAGGAAAGTTCGAACTTTTTATCATTATTATTCCACTGAGTGGAATCAAAGTAAACTTTGATATTCCTCACAAATGGATTTTTGAATATAGTTGAACATTAATGAACAAAGTGATGTATAAAAAGGTGAAAAGTACTGATGCAAACTCAGGAGCTTTTGATGGCTTCTTCATATCACTCATGGCCAATAAATTTTGCCTTAGCCTTCGTCTTAATTGTCGTAATTTTCTTCTGAATGTCAAATTCAATATCAATTGTAGAGCTTTTGCTATAATGTCGGTAGTACCCAATGCTGCTCTGCTCACAAAATATTGTTTTTCAATCTTCATATATACGATCCAAAAGTAATTTTAGCCTTTGTGTCATTTTACTTCCTAGTTCTAAATTTAAACTGGATCTTGGGATTTTTACTATGGTTTGGAAGCGCTGAACTGCTCACAAAATATTTTTCTAATCTTGTAATCATATAGTTCTCACAAAATTCCCACGAATATATTCGTCATGATTCCACTTCTAATCGATCGGGTCTGAAAGAGCATGAAAAAATTTCATGTTTGAATAACAGCGGAATCATCGAAGCGATTTTTTCTACCAACGAAATTGACCGAGATATTCAGGCCTCAAACCTATCTTGAAAGTTTCAAATTTCTCTCTCTTTTTAATTAAAAGTTATCTTGTTCGTAAACAGATCGGCCGGAAAGAATTACTACTGACCTCGAATTATTCATCAGTGAGTCCAACCAAGTTATTTCAGACCACTTTCGACTCAAAGTTCCAAAATAACAGACATTTGAGCGAAACGATAGCCTGTATCTTAGAACAAGGGCGCAAAAAATGAAAGAACTTTTTTTGATACCTCTCAACGTTATCTTATCAAATGTAGTATCATTTCGAACTTTAGCCCATAAGGTATCTCATACATATAAGGTTGACCTGCAGATTGAAATCTGTGATGAAATTCAACTCAGCCTGTTCGGACATGGATAAGTTCCTCGTTATCAGTATGATGGAAGACCAATGTTTGGCTCAATGGATTAATGTTTTTACCACGATATTATTTATCGTGATGAATTCATTTTCTCACTGCATCTTGTAGCCATAAGCCAAAATAGTTCGATTCATTCTTGGTTTGTTTTGATAGAATAATGGCGAAATTACCACTAAATATTCGTTTTCTTGTATTAAAACACTCAGAATTAATAAAGATGATCCCGATATTATCTGCTAATTGATGAACATGAAAGAAATGTTATTATTTTGCCAGGCTAAAACCTAAGAAAACGTATATTTGTTGATACACGTACTTCGGATTACTACCAAGAAAAAATGAATATTTGAAAGTATGAATGTACGAAAGCAAAAATATAAAAAGAGACAATTCTGTCCAGGAATTAAATAGAGTTACAACTGAAAACTAACTACTTAGAAGTTTCAATACAAAATTTTACACGTGAACCTTAGAGAGAGCTTGTTAAATACTTCGAAAACTAGACTATATTACTGGAATAAATAAACAATATACTCGTATGATACAGATATTTAGGATAGTCTCCACAGAAGTCGCAGCCGTAAACAATGAAAATTCAAAAAAATTATACACATATAATTGTATACCCAATCTAGATGTTGGGTATTTATCCATCTTCTTCGTTAGTGGAGCAAGGTGTTATTGCAATATATAAATCTAAGAATTGTCACGTACAGAAAAACAAGAAGTTAACCCTGATGTATATAATTTTTGACAAATACCGGAGTTTTTGATAAATAAGCCATTAGGCATCAATATATTGATAAATGAAACATATTCCTATTTATTCAATATTTTCAATGGATCTCATATACGTTTCATCCATACTCAAACAGACTTCTTCTGAGTCATATGTTATAAAAACCTATATGAGTTAACGTTAATAGCTTTGAAAATGTAACTCTATTCGAAAATTAATTTCGTCTTCTCCCGACAGAGGATTTAGTTTTATTTTTTTCAACCCAACTTCACACTTTTATTTTGAGACCTCATATAGCAAGGTTTGTCTGTGAAAAAGTTCAATTCATTCTACGCAGTAGTTTTTGGTTGGTGCCCTTTTGAATATAGAGAGCAATAAGCAGCATTTTCGTCATATTTCACTTTTTTACTATAGAGAAGGTCAAAATGCTGTTCAAGCCAGAAAGACATTGACCGATGAGTATGGGTAAGATGTGTTAACGGTACGTTAGTGTCAGTACTGGTTTGCAAAATTTCGATCCGGCTCTTTTGATGTCGAAGATGCACCACGTTCCGGAAGGCCGGTTGAAGCTGATAAAGACACGATAAAGGCATTAGTTGATGTGAATCGGCGAATGATAATACGTAAGATCGGTGAGAGTTTGAGTTTATCGAATTCAACTGTCAAGGGCCACTTGAAAGGCCTGTTTTTAACCTCGAAGCTCGATATACGGGTTCCCATATTCTCACGGAGAGAAATTTATGTCGTCCCGTTAACGCTTCTCAGACGTAACGAAAATGATCCATTTTTGAAGCACCTCATTACTGGGGACGAAAAATGGGATGTATATATCAATGTCAAATGCAAGTGATCATGGCGCAAAGAAGATGAACAAAGCACTTCGAAAGCCAATATACATCAAAAAAGGGTGATGCTGTCTGTTTGATGGGATTTTAAAGGAATCGTTTTTTTTTAGCTTATACCGGATAACACAACAATTTTTTCGGAAATCTTCTGTCATCAGCTGAATAAACTGAATGATGCACTTCAACAGAAAATGTGTAGTATTCCACCAAGATAATACGAAACGTCATACAAGTTTGGTCACTCTCCCAAAGCTTTTACAGCTTGAATGGGATGCACTGCCACACCCACCTTATTTTCCAGATCTGGCTCCTTCGGATTATTACTTGTTCCGGTCATTGCAAAAGTTTTTGGACGGTTAAACCTCTACTTCAAATGAAGAGGTCAAAAATCGCCTGAATCAGTTTTTTGCCAGCAAAGACCAAAAATTTTATGAGCGTGGAATCATGCTACTACCAGAAATATGCAAATGGTGTTGCACCAGAATTTAATAAAATATTTATTCATTATACGAAAAGTGTCTTTCAATATCACAAAAAAAAAAAAATTACTTTCCTAACAACCCAATAATATAATAATGGAAACGCATGTTTCATCAATAAGCCAGTTATAAAAAATTTGCTCCAGCCTCGCTCAAATCAATCCAATATTAGCGAGTGAATTCCCTAAGCTGATCGAAAGCTATAGTTAAAAATGTTGCAGAAAAGATCTTCAAACGATAATTTCAACATAAATCATATTGAAGAGTTCTCTGGTATATTACTTTTAGAATTCTTCAGTAGTAATTGTACGTTAATCAATAAGTGTGCAAATTCCAGGATGAGCATACTTCAAGCAGAAGAGAGGAATTATAATAGAATAGATTTCGTTCATTTAGAATTCATGTATTACACAGTGTATTATACAATTTTCGGTTGTTTTATACAAAATAAGGAGAATTTTCGATGGGATTTTAAGCTACAGTTGTGGTGAAAACAACAAATGGCACGTAGAAGAGTGAATCGCTAGACTATTTCACTGTCGTTTACTTAAGTTCACTCCAGAAATTCATTAATCTCAATTACAGGTGTAGATATTATGGACAACTCATTCACTTTCAAACTTGTTGACTGTGGTATTTGTATTTTTACAGGGAAGGTTGAATGAAAATTTTCTTCATAAAGTAAATTGAAGAAGTTACAAATGGAGGCATGTAGGGAGAAATACTGAATTCATGTTCAATTTGGTTATTCTCTAGAATCAGCATCAACGTTAGGAGTTATTTCCTACCTCAGCACCGTTCATTTGGTACGAAAATACAAAGGTATATTGTGAAGTTCAATATAACATAATAAAAAACGTTGGCCAACAGTAACAAGCTACAGTTACGTTGATATTTTTCAGTGAAGTTTTTTACAAATATACCGTATGCTACGTGTTCCCGTTACATAAACTAACTATCCAAAAATTTCAGAGTATAGTTTTTCAGAATTCTTATGAATGATAAGCTGCAAAGAACGAAATATAATCTTTATTTCTCTCGCTGCAATCTCAACAATTTGTAGTTTACTTGATACTTCAAGATTTTAAAGAATATATTCGGTGCTCAAAGAGTGATTTTGGCCACTCGTTAAGATGATTATCCTATTTAGACTTAAGTCACTTATTTGTAAATTTTTAGTTTATAAGTTGTTTTTTTCAAAAATTATTATATTTTACAATTATCTTAAAATCAGTTGTTTTCGATTATTTTCGGCTTAAACAATTTGATATTCAAATATAATAGGAGTTCAAGAAAGGAAGCGCAGAAAACAATAACATCTAAAATTCTTAGTGATGAACTGAACC
The DNA here is from genome assembly GCA_034642435.1 of Megalocaria dilatata. Classification (NCBI taxonomy): domain Eukaryota; kingdom Metazoa; phylum Arthropoda; class Insecta; order Coleoptera; family Coccinellidae; genus Megalocaria; species Megalocaria dilatata. The sequence continues at coordinate 72,636,363 of CM067856.1, read as the reverse complement.
ATTGTAAAATTTGAATATCAAAACAGATTTAATATGTTAGTCTCCTATAATGTTAATTTGAAAAAGTTTTATTCAAAATCTTTTAGAATTAAATCAATGTCTTATAAGTACAGCTTATATTCAATAGTCATATAAAATCAAAACTCATAATATAATATCAAATGGAATAAATAACCCAATAAATATAAATTGTCAATTAAAATTAATAAATAAATATTTGAGGGAGACAAAATTTTATATCTAATCTTACAATTATGAAAACGAATTACTTTTCAAAAATACAAAACATAATTTGAGGGCTTTTCAGAAAATATAACTTATTTGAAATATTCAATATATTTAAATAAGTTAATTCACAAATCTCCCAAAACATGTATCACATCCTCAAAAAATAATTAGAATTCAAATAAGGTCATCATCGGTCCTACTTTATATGTTTATTAAATACAACAATTTTATTTAAAATAATTCACACAGTTTTTATGTTTTACAATTTATCTATAATTTATTTTCGACGAGTTTTTTTCGAATGAATTTATCGTTCATCTTCATCAATTCAGTCAGTTTGTTCAAGTCTGCACGATTGTATGAAAATATCAATGTGAATATGTAATTAATGTGTTGGGTTGAAATACCAACGTGGCAATTTTCAAAGCTCCAATTTTTACTCCTCAAATTAACTGAGTCCATGCTATAGATTCGGCTTAATTTGATCTCACACTCCTCTTTTCTCTTAAATGGACGCATTTAAAGAGCAGCTGAAAAGAAACAGTAAGAGGGAAAACAAGAAATATATGTCCATTAACCCTCACCACCTCCATTTCCGATCCACACAACACATTAAGCCGGACCTTTCACCTTTTGTCACGATGCAAATGACTGCTATACTACAAATTAATTGTCCTAATGTTTGTTTATGATTAATTTATTTCGTGAATGTACACACAAGTTATTCTTGCAGGAGCGTTACAAGAACAAACGTGGCAAGGTAGGGTGTCTGCATGAAAACCAGTAATTAATTACTCTGGAGCTTTACCAGTGACGGGAAAATTGTTTCCGCCATTGTCCTTTGTGAGTTCAGGACACGTTCTGTCGGGATAATACAAAAATCAGCCTATTTCGAGGTTTGCTACATATCCGCCTCGAGTTTTGTGAATGTTCCGTCGAATAATTCAGGCAGCTAATCGAGCCGGAAAATTAATGGAGGAGATTGGTTAATTTGCTACTTAATTACCCCACTCTTTGGATGAATACTTACAGCTTCCTTCTCTGATAGTTCCAATTTTATTCTGTTCGGGAAGATTTTCGGTAAAGACAGCGAACACAGTGTAATTTAAAATGAAACTTCTGTAACATACAAAAAATTATTTGATAAGTGATAAAAGTCGTTTCGATATTTTGGTATTTTATCCTGATCATCTTAGATATTCTGTGAATGTACCTCAGGAGCTGTCTGTAGCTTGTGCGAGTTACGAGATCAGTCGTGTTCTGCTTAAGGCTTTGTAACTGTGTCCTTGGTGGTCGGTCATCCTAGCGATAAAAATTTCTTCCTTTGCCAGGAGGCGAATCCTCAACCGGCTCTCATGAATACTCGAGTATATTAACTGCACATTGGGGTAACGTAAAATACTCCAACTGCAACTGAAAATACCCTCCTTTGAAGAAGAAGAAGAGAAGCATTTTCAATGAATCTTATGATTCGATATTTCTCAAAATAATTTCTGTTAAATTATTTTCACGGAAGTACATTTAATTGTTACTAAACACCAAAATTAATAAACTCATATCTAAATAAATGAATAATGGATTGCTGAAGAGAGAAATCGCCATGTGTACTATAGAGTTACACATTCATCGAATTTTTTTTTCAATTTCAGGTCTTCTTAATATAAATTTTAATATAAAGTAAACTGACAACTTTCTCTCATATATTGAATTGTATCAGTCGTTACTTAGTGAAAATCCATATTAAATAATATTTAAATAAGGTTATTCTGATTTTCACAAATTTTTATTGATATGTTCACAACAATTGTTTCGCTATCACAGTAGCATCATCAGGCAAGATCACATTTTGAATAACTCAGTTATTCAAAAGCGAAACAATTGTTGTGAACATATCAATAAAAATTTGTGAAAATCAGAATAACCTAATTTAAATATTAAAAAAAAAATACTTTCTCTCATGTTCCAAATGAATTCATGAAAATATATTCCAATTTTGAGTTATCTTTAGTTAATTTTCAATATAATCGATGATAACCTATACAAAAGGGATACCTCTTCAAGACTTTGACTTGCAAGGATTTTCATAAATTAAATTATTAATATTTCTATCAGAATCAATTTCATTTTAAGGATTTCGATCAAATTATTATCTATCGCGTCAAGTTATAATGAACGGTAAATGGAGAACTTTTCCTAGGTTATTTCAATTCCTTGGGGCATCTTCGGTTTCTGACATGTTTCATATATTTTGTTTGTAGTATATAAGAATTAATCTATATTTTGCTTTCTCTTTATAGAACTGGTTTTTCAGAATATTATATTGTGCTTAATGTCACGTACAGGTTTTAATATCCTATTATGTACCTCGGTGATGTAATATGTTTGTTCATCAAACGAACTTCATTATTATTATCTTTCTGCGGCTCGATAAAATTTAATTTCAAAAACTCATGATGAATAAGCCTTCCCCACCATATTCCGAATGAAATTTGAATATAAAAACAGATTTAGTCTGTTAGTCTTCTACAATTTTAATTTCAAGAAATTGTTTATTCAAAAAACTTTTAGAATTAAATTAATTTCTACAATAAGCACCGCTTATATTTAATGGACGTATATATTCAACACTCAATATACAATGTAAAATGGAATAAATAAACCAACCAATATAAAAAAGGCAATTAAAATTAAATAATAAATAAATATTTGCAGGAGACAAAATTTTGTTTCTGATCTTACGATAGTGAAACCAATTCCTTTTCAGAAACATAAAACACAACTTAAGGATTTCTCAAATATATAATTTATTTGAAATATTTAATATATTTAAATATTCAAATAAGTTAATTCAAAAATCTCTCAAAACATGTAATATATCTTCAAAAAACAATTAGAATACGGATAATCTCTTCATCGGCCCTAGATAACATTTAAATATCAACATCAACTAACCATCACTATATCATACCTTATAACATAACACGTGAACTCGTTCAAAGAGACTAACTTTAAAAAACAGGTTGTCAGTTCGTCACAAATTCACAGAAAACTGTGAGGCATTCTATGGTCTTCTTCACACCATTGACATTCCATAATGGGAATTATTCAAGCCTGAATATAATCATATATTATGTATAAAACAAAATAGAAAAAGGCTTTTTACTTGATAGAAGAAATATAACAAAATTTGGATATCAAAACAGATTTAATCTGTTAGTCTTCTACAATTTTAATTTCAAAAAAATTATTATTCAAAAAACTTTTAGATTTAAATTAATGTCTACAATAAGCACCGCTTATATTTGATATTATAATATCATTATGGAATGTCAATGGTGTGAAGAAGACCATAGAATGCCTTACAGTTTTCTGTGATTTTGTGCGAACTGACAACCTGTTTTTTAAAGTTAGTCTCTTTGAACAAGTTCACATGTTAAGTTATAAGGTATGATATGGTGATGGTTAGTTGATTTTGATATTTAAATGTTATCTAGGGCAGATGAAGAGATTATCCGTATTCTAATTGTTTTTTGAAGATATATTACATGTTTTGAGAGATTTTTGAATTAACTTTTTTGAATATTTAAATATATTGAATATTTCAAATAAATTATATTTTTGAGAAATCCTTAAGTTGTGTTTTATGTTTTCGAAAAGGAATTGGTTTCACTATGGTAAGATCAGAAACAAAATTTTGTCTCCTTCAAATATTTATTTATTAATTTTAATTGCCTTTTTATATTGGTTGGTTTATTTATTCCATTTGATATTGTATATTGAGTTTTGAATATATACGTCTTTTAAATATAAGCGGTGCTTATTGTAGACATTAATTCAATTCTAAAAGTTTTTTGAATGAAGATTTTCTTGAAATTAAAATTGAAGAAGACTAACAGATTAAATCTGTTTTGATATTCAAATTTTGTTATATTTCTTCTATCAAGTAAAGGGCCTTTTTCTATTTGGTTTTATACATAATATATATTCATATTTAGGCTTGAATAATTCTCATTATGGAATGTCAATGGTGTGAAGAAGACCATAGAATGCCTTACAGTTTTCTGTGATTTTGTGACGAACTGACAACCTGTTTTTTAAAGTTAGTCTCTTTGAACAAGTTCACGTGTTAAGTTATAAGGTATGATATAGTGATGGTTAGTTGATTTTGATATTTAAATGTTATCGATGAAGATGAAGAGATTATCCGTCTTCTAATTGTTTTTTGAAGATATATTTCATGTTTTGAGAGATTTTTGAATTAACTTATTTGAATATTTGAATATATTAAATATTTCAAATAAATTATATTTTGTGAGAAATCCTTAAGATGTGTTTCATGTTTTTGAAAAAGAATTGGTTTCACTATGGTAAGATCAGAAACAAAATTTTGTCTCCTTCAAATATTTATTTATTAATTTTAATTGCCTTTTTTATATTGGTTGGTTTATTTATTCCATTTGACATTGTTTATTGAGTTTTTGAATATATACGTCTATTAAATATAAGCGGTGCTTATTGTAGATATTAATTGAATTCTAAAAGTTTTTTGAATAAAAAAAAATTTTTTAATTAAAATTGTAGGTAACTAACAGATTAAATTTTCTCAGAAAGCCAAGAAGAACTTCAACAAATGCTGAATGACCTGAATACTTATAGTAGAGAAGCTGGACTAACGATAAATTAAAATAAGTGAGTATTTCATAAAAATCGCCATAAAACTACCCTATTCTAAGGAGAATTTTCCAATATTTCCAAGGTGTACACTGATTTTTGATTAAGATGATAGTTTCATTCGACCGTAATGTATGGGAACTTTTTCGTTGCGAATTGCCTGTGGAATCACCTTGTGAAATTTGGCAAGAGATAACTTGGTCACCCTGTATATATTAATAAATATATATTTGATTCTTATAAAATTAATTTTATATTAGGAATACAAATAAGTTTCCGCCGTTTTATTGTAGATGGCGCGACACGGAGTTTCGGTTAGCTCTCGCAGATGATAACCGGCTTAAAAAATAGTTTGGACATTCAAGAACAACATAAGCTATTAATATCATTGATTTTATATAGGTAAAATATAATTTTTATATAAGTTGAAAATGTCAAAATTTGAGCCAAGTAAGCGTCATTTGCGGGAAATATTAGTTTACTTCTTTAATTTAAAGAAATCTGCTGCTGAGGCGCATCAATTGCTCGTAGAAACATATGGTGAGGGTGCTTTGAGTGAGAGAACGTGTCGAGAGTGGTTTCAAAGGTTTAAAAACAGTGATTTCGACGTAGAAGACAAAGATAGCAGTGGAAGGCCAAACATTTACGAGGATGCAGAATTGGAGGAATTATTGGAGGAAGATTCATGTCAAACACAAAAAGAACTTGCTCTAACATTAGAAGTCACTCAGCAAGCAGTCTCACATCGTTTAAAATCATTAGGAATGATTCATAAACAAGAAAATTGGGTTCCGTACGAATTAAAACCGACAGATATTGAACGCCGATTATGCTTGAGTGAAATGCTGCTAGCTAGAAATAAAAAAAGGTTTTTTACATCGTATCGTAACTGGTGATGAGAAGTGTATACATTAGGACAATTCAAAAAGAAGAAACTCGTGGGGATTACCTGGCCACGCGTCAACATCAACAGCAAAACCGAATATTCACGGAAAAAAACTTATGCTGTGTATTTGGTGGGATCAGCTAGGTGTATTTTATTATGAGTTGCTTAATCCGAGCGAAACAATTACTGGAGCCCTCTATCGAACACAACTGATGAGATTGAGCCGAGCTCTGAAGGAAAAACGCCCTCGATACTATTCTAAACACGAAAAATTATTCTTCTGCATGACAATGCTCATCCACATGTTGCGGCTCCCGTGAAAAAGTACTCGGAAACACTTGATTGGGAAGTGTTACCCCACCCGCCGTATTCACCAGACATTGCACCGTCCGATTATCACCTGTTGCGGTCTATAGCACATGCTCTGACGGCGCAGCGGTTCACATCTTATGAGGATACCAAAAATTGGGTTGATTCGTGGATAGCCTCAAAAGACAAGGAGTTCTTCAGACGTGGGATTTGAATGCTGCCTGAGAGATGGGAAAAAGTGGTTGCAAGTGATGGGCAATATTTTTAATAAATTAACATTACCGTTCTTCTATAATAAATATTTAATTTTTTTTTAAAACGGCGGAAACCTATTTGTACTCCTAATATGAAATATATTTTTTACATAAAATGATAAATTAATGTTGTTGTAGAAGAATACTGATTTTATATTAATTATTTTTCTCATATCAATAAAGTGAATAATTTGACTCTCGACGGTGAATAACGAAAGCACCTCAATTTTTTTAGGAGTTAATGTTCAAAATAGATGGAATCAATGGAAAAAATAATAATTCAATCAAAATCTCTGAATTTCCTACAAGAGAAAGTTAAGTGTTACATTTGAAGTTTAGATTTAAAAGTCCTGTTGAGATATCTTAATCATCAGGACATGTAAGGAAATTACTCATCCGGGTAGATCGGGGGCTTTGATGCGGGAAAAGCAGCACCAGTCCGAATGCTGGCCCCACTTCATTACGAGGTTGCAGAGTATACTGTCATACACAAAATGTGGTGAATTTATAGTAGATGAATTAGTGCTGTTGGTAACAACCCTACGGGATCTTATTAAATAGTTAAAGGGAGTCTTAACAGAGTTTCAATCTTAACATACCGCCTTGGTCGTGTCTGGGTTTCTACAGTTTCTACTAACGGAGTTGTAAATGCAAATGGGGTCACCGACTACGGCCCACGGCAAAAACCAGAGGGTGGATCCGTGAAGGAAATGGTTTTCTATCCGGGAATGTGCTTCATATAAAATTTATATCAACGTATCTTATTCGCTACGTTATGCAGAAATGAGGAAATCGAAGATGTGACCTCATGCATATATCAGATTTTTTCTACAATTTTTTTACCGATTGCTTTTACGGTGAGAATTTGCAAAAGAAAACTTTCATTCATTTTAATATTCTCGGATTGAACCACTTATAGATGGGAATGAATTATCTTCTCTGAGTAAATTAAAGTGAATGAAAGGTTTTTCAAATTTTGAAGAATTTAAATATCAAAACAGATTTATTCTGTTAGCCTCCCCTAAATTTTAATTTAAAAGAATTTCATCCAAAAACTTTTAGAATTAAATTAATATCTTATAAGCACTGCTTAAATTTAGTAGAGATATCAAATCAGAAATCATTATATAATATCAAATGGAATAAAAAATCCCAACAAATATAAATTGTCAATTAAAATCAATAAATAAATATTTGAAGGAGACAAAATTTTGTTTCTGATCTTATAGTTATGAAAACCATATGTTTTTTAAAAATGCACAACATAATTTTAAGAACTTCTCCAAAACTAATTCATTCGAAATATTCAATATATTTAAATATTTAAATGAGGTACTTCAAAAATCTCTCAAAACATTTAGATCATCCTCATAAAACAATTCAAAATCAAATAAGGTCTTCGTCAATCCAACTTCACATTTAAAAAATAAAATTAATTAACAAGAAATAACTTACCAGAAACACCTTGTATCCTTGTTGAATAAACACTAAAATTAGAGAACTTAAAAAATCCAACATATTAAATTCAATTCAATTCAATTTATTCATAAAAAAAATACACAAAAATAAAAGATAAGCAATTTCGTTCACAGAAATATTACAGTCTAAGCCAAGCTTGTATACTGTCATATTCTGTACATACTAACGATGAAAACTCACAATCTCATTCTCATCAACAGGCTCGAGGAATACGTATAGGAATATGTATATAGGACACACTCGCAGGGACATTCAAAGCATCAACAATGGTCGATCTATTTATACCCTGTGCTAAACCTTTACTTATATTAACAAAAAAACAATCGAATTTATCTGCTTTCTCTTTTATTTCCGTGACAGAACAGGCATCCTCATCAACTATTTCACCAGGGATATTGGATTTAATGTTACAATTCATCGCAAAAATCACACATTTTATCGCCTTAGTTAAACCGAATGACAATTGTATAATGATCTTAAAAACCAGAATATAATTATATATTATATACAGTAGGACAAATAAGAAGAGGTTTTTTACTTGATAGAAGGATTACTACAAAATTCAAATATTAAATCAGATTTACTCTGATACTCTCTGATAAATTTTGAAAAGGTTCAATTCATTATTTCTCAAACACACTTTCCACTGTGCTGAGTAAAGGCTGAGCCATTTAAACTTTGCATTTTTGATCGGTTTTAAATAAAAGACCAATGAATATTCTTTCAAAGCTATGAGTTTATTAGAAAAGTGAAACCTCGATATTTACGAGTGAAAAACAATTTCGTTCAAACGCCCGCTACGACTAACTACAGTACCTCATCCGATCAATCCAATTCTTCAGCACATTGTCGATTGTTTGGGGCTGAATCTCCTGAATCGCAAATTCGATATCGTGTTTCAAGGCATCAATCGTTTCTGGGTGATTAGCGTAACACTTATCCTTAACTGATCCCCACAAAATAGTCCTCGAAGGTGAAAATGAGCTTCATCTCTGAATATGATTTTTCTAGAAGAATGCTGATCTGCGGTCGTACGATCATTAGTTCATTGAGTGAAGTGGAAACGCATCGAATAGTCAAGAGGCTTCACCTCTTCCACTAGTTGAACTTTGTACGCCTTCATAGCGAGGTCTTTATGCAAAATTCTCCTCAGAGAAGTGCGCAAAATGTTCAGTTTTCGTGCAGGATGACGCGTTGATGTTCATGGATGCTCAGACATATCCTGGGCTTACAACAGCAATGTTTTCAGATGTGCTCAATGGACGTGAACGTGAACGGATTGTTTCATTAAATAACGACCAAGTTTCACGAATTCGCTTCACAAATTGCCGTGATTTTGGATAAAATATTCAACACTTTGGAGATGAGTTTCTGATATTTGCCCGGTCCGTTCAAGCGTAAGTCGACCCATTTCTTTGATGTCGAATATTAAACTAACTTCCGTCAGAACATGAATGACAGAAGTGTTGTCAGACTCGAAATAACCACTACTTCAAAAGGCAAACTCTAGATAGCTCACCCTAGAATTCAGGAAACGAATGAAAAAGCGCAATAGCTGTTTGAAAAATTTTCACGAAAATTCATTCAGCATACATCGTGTGTCTTGATGTTTGAAGCTTTCCAGCTGATATCTTTACTATTACAAAGTGCACCAAATTTTCCAAATATACTTATCAGGAATAATGACTTTTAAAGATACCCCATCAGTTACCATTCAGAGAACTTATTCTATGGAAACTACGAGAAGCTCATAATAAAATACAAGGTAAGTAGGAGAACAGGATAATTTTTCAGCATCTCTATGGTTCAAAACAGCAATCTTCCTTAGGCAAGCTGCTTGATTCAATCATCTCAAAATAACTCGTTTGCAGTTGAAAATGCTACTAAAATATGAAGAAAATTCTCTGTTCCAATGAAATAGAATGAACCTATTGAGTATTCAATTGTCAAGAGGCAATTAGTTGAAATTTTTTCAAAATGTTTTTATAGAAATCAATTCTAAAATTAATTGTGATATAAAGTCTTCCAATGGGAACCATTTTTTAAATTGACATTACTCATGCCTGACAACCATTGTTTATTTGTGACATTAACATTTGTACTTGTTAATGTCTACCATTTAATCATGGAAAGGTAAGCACTCCAACAACGTTTACAAATATTACAAATTTATTATAATGAAATAAAATAATGAATATTCATTATGGAAAAGCGCGATCTGTTACTCTTACTTTACGTCTGGACGAAAGAACAGTTGAACGTTTAGTGAAGAAGTTTGAAACTAATTTTACACTTCATGATGTTACAGTGCCAGTGAGACAAAGAAATGCAAGAAGTGAAGAGAATATTGTTGCCGTACGTGAAAGTTTTCGTGAAGACCTGAATTTATCGATTTCTCAATATTCATAAGAACTAGGCGTCTCCCAGACTTCTTCGTGGCGAATTTAACGAAAATACCTTGGTTTACATCCATAAAATTGTTTCAGCCCAAGAACTCAAACCAACAGATCATTTAAAGCGACGTGTATTCAGATTTTCTTAAGAAAATCATTCTCAGCCACGAGGCTCATTTCTGGTTAAACGGTTATGTTAACAAGCAGAACTGCCTTTCTAGTGTGGTGATAAACCTGAGGAACATCAAAAACTACCATTAAATTATGACAAACCAACTGTTTGGTGCGGATTTTATGCTGGAGGAGCCACTGGATCTTTTTTTTGTCTCAACGAAGCTCATGGGGCGGTAACTGTCAATGGAAATCGTTATCGTTCAATGTTGACTGAATTTGTATGTCCTGAATTGATCTTGATTTGCAGAACATGTGGTTTCGACAGGACGGTGCTACTTGTCATACTGCCAATGACACACTGACTTTATTGAAAACAAAATTCAGTGATTCAATTATTTCAAGAATTCCTTTGGGGTTAAATTAAGTCATTGGTTTACAGTAGTCATTCAGCAAATTTAGACGATTTACAGATCAATATTGAACGAGTAATTTCTAACATAAGACCTGATTTGTGTGAGAGAGTCATGGAAAATTCGGTTCAACGACTTCAGTCCTGCCAGAGTTTTCGTGGTGGACATTCAAAAGATGTTTTGTTCCATAACTGAAAGTATCCATTGTACTTTATAATGAAATCAAAATTTTAATAATTTTCAAATAAATAATGTGTTTTATACACAAAACAAAATGGGATACAGTTAATAAAATACTCTTTATTTTAGAGATCCATTATAAGGCCATTACAAAAATCTTTATTACCATCGGTGATAAAATACTTATATCTAAGAAATATCGTTTTTATCTGAAGACAATAACGGAAATTCAATCATTATATTGTACAAGTTTCCGAACTAGAAAAATCTTTAAAGATAATTCCATCGGAATTTGAAACATATTCTATACCTGAAAAAGTGAAACATTATAATATATTATGAAATATATTTTTGCAAGTTTATTCTATGAGGTTTGTTGAAATTCGAAATCTTAAATAATGGTTGAATTTTATTTATTGTATTAAAATGGAAACAGTGTTTCTTGGGCATTATTTTGTTCCTTATAATGACAGTAATGATTTTTCTAATTTTTACTGATGAGCTGTTACCAAGTACATACGCAATTAATTTATTTTATTTTTCCACTGAAAAGGATTTCACTTTGAGTTAAATTCAACTATTGAATAATTTTTTGAATTTGTTGAGATTCTAAACACAGCTTAATGCATGTGTTAGTACGTAGTGTCTGCTTAACACAAAATTACAGAAACTCTTCTTTGTTCCTATGTATGTCAGTGCCGACAGCTCAGTGGTTAGAGCTGGATCCCGGGTTCAGGCCTCCCTTTTATTGTAAAAGGAATTTTACAAACGAGTTTCGGCCAACATTTAACTGTTCATCAAAAGTGCTGTGCCTAAAGTGGCGTAAGGATGCCGTAACAAAGCCTAACCAGAACACAACTAAACTCCTAACTTGCACAAGCTTCTAGAGGATCTTCACAGAAGATCTAGGAGTACCAGGATAATATATTGATCGGATATGTACTTTTGAGGATATTCGACAAATAAAATTTCAAATGGTAATAACTTCAAAACCATCAAGCCGATTAGATCTATTCTTGAACATAACTAATATGTTAAGGCCATTGCTCGAAAATTAGCATTTTCACATTCACACAGAATTTGAATTAAAAATTTGTGTCATTATTGTCCACAAAAAATCAGTTGGAAACTAAAACTATAAATTCCATCATAAACAAAAAACCAAAGGCAACTAATTCGTAAACAAATTTATCCCATCTCTAAATCACATCATAATAACAATAAATTTATAAAACTAACATATTTTGGACCAATTTCACAAAAAATAGCTCGAATTTTATCAAAAATTAACATAGTAACAGCTTTCACACCCTCCCATAAAATTTCTAATCTCTTTTTTAATCCGAAAGACAAAGAGAACCGACTGAATAATTCTATACTTCTTCTATAAATTACTTCTTTCTTCTATAAATTACTTCTTCTATAAATTAAGTTGTCAAGAATGTAATAGTGTGTATATAGGACAAACGGGCCGACCTTTCCATAAAAGGTACAAAGAGCATCAATCTGCTTTTAGGAACCAGAAGAATAATTCCAATTTTGCGAACCATTTCTTCACTACAGATTACACTTTCCCAGAATTGAACAACCTTGTTATCTTGCACGTGGAATCGAAAGGGAAAAAACTTGACATCCTGGAATCCATAGAAATTGAAAAATTTAAAAAGCACGTACCAATAATAACACTGCTTAACGAACAGACGGAACTTTGGAAAACCCCTCTCTTCAAAGCTCTGCCGAAGCCTACAATCCCCATATATAATAGTTGAGATCTAATTTGTTCGTTCAGTTTGAAAATGTAGTATGCACTACGAAACTCGAGTCACTGTATATCAGTTATAATAAAAAGTGATAGAAAATAAAGTAATTCCTTATTTCATTCCATTAAAATGAACTATCACAAAGTAACGGACTACTCCATCCATTATTGTACACCTAAACAGCAAATTTTATTTGGATCGGATAAGTTGTTTCGAAATATCGGGAAAATAAAAAATGCTTCGAATGTGAATAATAACCATTGGACCGACTCGCCTGATAAAAAGAGGACATATTTTGTACCCGAACTTATTCTGAGATTTTCAAGCATCTGGCTGTTTTCATTCGAAAGTTAGTAAAATGCTTTCTTTCAAGAGAATTGTTACTACGGTTCCGTTAGTTCTCAACGCTGCTCTTTTTAAAAAATAAATGTTTCCCATTCTTCTCACTTTGTGATCCTCACCGAAGTTTTTACGGATATGCTCGCCGTTATACTACTAAAAATCAAATTTCACATCGATTGTCTCTGATTTGGAAAATATCGTAAAGAAAAAAATTCCAACTGAGAATTATTCCGGAAAAACAAGTCCGATTTTGGCCATTAACGAAAAATGCATTCCAAAGGAGACTGCAAAGATATTAATTATTATTTGATGTTATACGAGTTTATTTGTTGTGTAATTGCTCACAGCTGAACAAAGTTTCATTTCATTTCATCTATATAAAATAATAATAATTCACATTTTTTCAATATAAGGGGAAAAGCAGGATATATTTGAATATAATTATTTCATCACTTATTGGTATATTTGATATTATTCAGTGCACAGGTTGAAGTTCTGATGTGACTAGGGTGTTATGAGGGAGCTTCTACTTCCTAATTCGGCTGCGGCGTTTCGTTCCGAGCTACGCACCTGAACTCTTCAGATAGGTGCGATGCACATGTCTTCCTATGACGCCAGTGACCTTGTTCCACGTTGGAACGTCAGTCGTCGAGAGAGGACGGATGAGTTAGGTATTGTCTGATACCAGTCGCGCCCATTTTATGCTACATCGGGAAGCTGCAGCAGAGCAGAGTAAAATTCTGCGACAAGAGCGGGCACGCCCCAAGATGAGTAGGACCTTCAAGTAATAATGAATTGAACGGAAATCTTACTAATATGGTAGTAACGGAAAATGATTGATTCATGGTCACATACAAAAAGAAATGTACTTTCCAGGGACTTTTGGTATGTTTCTGTTGAAATTTTATTTGGGAAAAGAGTTAAATTTCTTTGTTCAATTCAAATCAGTAAGAACACTGTAAACTTGGTTGATCATTTTTCATTCCATGGAGACATGGAAAGCAACTTCTTCTATTTCAACATATATTTGGCTTGTCACATGTGTCGAAAAAAAAAGATTATCATCTATGAAAATTTCACGAAAACCAGAACAAAGTAACCTACTAGATTCTTCAGCAATAAAATGCAAAAGGTATCTGATGATGATTTTCACTTCAAATATTAATTTTCAAAAGATCCATTAACACGTATCATAGCTGAATCTTCATAAATACTTTCAGTCTTTATTCTATTTTTCAAATTATTCAATCCTCTATGGTCATTTCTTCATTGATTCATCGTAAAAAATTGACATTGTTGCAATCGATGACGCTTATGTCAATTTCAGGGCAAACTCAACAAATGTTTCTTGAAAGCTTTTCAGAGAAGGAAAAAGCAAATCTCACTTTTTGAGGCAGTCTGTAGTCACTTATGATTTTTTTCGTTCTCAAAAGATGGGTGAATGGATGAGTAAAGATATTAACCAAATTGATGCACAAAAAAAGCATGTTTCTGTTGAGGAAACGGTGGACATAGTGGTTAAAACATTAGACGAACATTTCGCTGTTGAGTGAAAAATTAAAAGAGCTGTACGTAGGATACACAGTAACAAATCTTTATCAGAGTACAACTGGAATTCACACAAGCTATAGCTTCTGAGAGATCTCCACAGAAGTTCTAGGAGTATCAGAATAAAAGTATTAGTTACCATGAGCACTAGTAGACGAAGTGGTTAAAACGTCAGACGCATGAGCAAAAATTACTTTTCGTTACAGCTTCGCATTTTGGCGAAGGAACACATTTATTCGCTGAAATGATAGCTGTTGGGTCTAAAATTGGAAGTACTGTGCCTAATGCGGCGTAAAGAAACAGTAACAAAGCCTGACCGGAGCAAAACTTATCTCCTAACTCGCACAAGCTACAGCATCTGACTATTCTTCGCAGAAGATCTAGGAGTATCGGGATAAATTATCAAATATCAAGTTATTTCAAACATGGAAATTAAAGGAACTTAATGATTAAGAATCAATTTCTACGAGAAATTCTTCGGTATTGATCGTTAGGGCTATGTTACGAGTTATTCTTGACATTTCAAACATAAAACAGGCTGGATGTAAATTAGTGTATACTTTTTCCGCTCTGGCTCAGTTCAAAGGTTGAATTCCGAAGCTTATTGACTGGTTTGCATGTCAAACCCGTGAACACTATCACCATTTATATTGCGTTTTGGGAATGCGAGATCAGCACTGACTAGTTCTAGTATGTCCAGCGATTCTCATGGAACTCAGTTTTTGCCACATTCGTTCGCCACTAGTCGAGCGGTAAAAAATAATTTATTTCCTTGAATTTAGCGATGTTACCTTTAGTTGACAAAATTGATGGACTATCAAAGCTAGACAAATCGATCATATATTTCGATATTTTAGGTCGTGATTAGACGACAAAAATATATGACATGAAAAATTTTGCTTTTGCATTTAAGAGACCGATTGAACGATATTTTCAATTTAAGATGAAACCACTCAAATAAATCAAGTTTTATTATCAAATTAACTCATGAAAAGTGTACAATAATTTAAAAGTGCACTCTAACTTTTTCTTTTATGTTCATAGGTAATTTCACTCAATAAACCCCAAATATAGTCTCCCATGATGTTTTCATTATATTGGTCTTGATAGCGTTGTTCAAAGCTCATAATATTCTGATGAAAAAGTTCTCCTTGCTCTTTTGAATATGCACAGAGAACGTGAGATATTTTCTGTTCGTACTAAATTGACCACATATTCAACAAAATGCATCAGCATCATATTTACACTTTCGCGACGACATTTTAAGTTTTTCTAGACTTTTATAAAACAACTGATTGTTGTTTATCACTCAAATGCCATCTAGTGCAACTATGTGAATGTGAAAACTCTACTCTGATCACGCCGTTTTTTTTGGAATGTATTGAAATTAATTAAAACCCAGAAAACAATTCAAAAAAATTACTACAACTACTAAACAAGCAAACTTCATAACACGAAAGATATTTTGTTTTCGTTTTCGTGCATAAATTACTGAAAAATCAAAATATAAACTTTACGACAAAGAACGAAAATTTCTGTAGAGTCGTGAATCATACCTTCAAACTTGTTTTATATTTTGAATTGTTTTCATCGCGTGAGAAACATCGGGCTCCAGAGACTACTTGGAGATCGGCAAGAAGGATTTTGAACATACTTCTCTGTCAAGAAAGTACCGGGAATTTTCAATTAAAACAACATTTTTACATTAAATCGTCAAAATTTATTGAGTCGCCTCCAAAATAGGCTCCATTTGCTCCAATACATCTATGCCAACGGCACTTCCAATTATCGAAACATTTTTTATAGGCGCTTTCCGGGATGGACTTTAGCTCTCGCGCCGAATTTTGTTTTATGGCTTCAATCGACTCAAAACGGGTGCCACGAAGGGGCAATTTTAGTTTTGGGAAGAGGAAAAAGTCGCAGGGAGCCAAATCCGGCGAATACGGTGGTTGCTGAAGCACGTTTGTTGAGTTTTTGGCGAGAAAGTCAGTCACAATCGTAGCTCGGTGAGAAGGCGCGTTATCGTCATGCAAAATCCATGAGTTGTTCGCCCACAAATTTGGCCGCTTCTTACGGATACGCTCACGCAAACGTTTCATAACGCCTAGGTAATACTCCTTGTTTACCGTCTGACCCTCTGGAACGAATTCGTAGTGCACCACGCCACGGATATCGAAGAAAACAATGAGCATCACCTTCATTTTCGAGCGGCTTTGGCGTGGTTTTTTCGGTTTCGGCTCATTTTTTGCCACCCATTCCGATGATTGCTGGCTTGTTTGCATATCGTACTCGTAGACTCAGGTCTCATCACCAGTTATAATGCGTTCCATGAATGTAGAATCGGAATTACAGCGATCCAGCATGTCTGAAGCAACCTGTTCGCGATGACGTTTTTGAAGAAAATTCAGGTCTTTCGGTACGAGTCGTGCGGCCACCTTTCTCATGCCCAAAATATCAATCAAAATCGTACGTGCGGACTCGTGGGATATCTTAAGATCATGTGCTATCTCTCTCAATATGGAAAACACAGTTAGATAAGGATTGAATAGCTCTAAAATAATGACGATAAATAATGGATCCGAGAGAGCATCAGACAATTCTTAAATGGCAGATGCATTTAATGTTTTTTTCTCGGGTATTGGTCCAACGCTGGCCGAAAAGATGAAAATAAGGGTAGTCCTCCATCGTGGAATAACCATGTCCAAATTATTCTCGAACCTGCTGACGAATCTGAAATCCAAGAAGTGATAAAATCACTAAAACCACACAGGGCACCGGGTTTGGACGGCATAACAACTACCACGCTCAAGAATATTTCAGATGTTTAATGCAACATACATTGTAAACAAATCTATGGAAACAGGCACCTTTCCTAACCCTCTGAAGACAGCTCTGATTAAACCATTGTTTAAGACTGGTGACAGACAATCTCTGAATATTTACAGACCCCCTGACGTCCAATGTATTCAAGATCATAGAAAAAACATACATTCCAGAATAATCAAGTTTCAGGATAATTGCGGAATTATTGCCGATCAATAGTTTGGATTTCGTAAGGGAAATCTACTCAGGATGCACTGGCCTTTTTAGATTCAAGAATATATAAATGTTTAGACTTGTCCAAACAATGCTTCTGTATTTTCGTTGATTTAACAAAGGCATTTGACTGTGTTGATCATAGCGAACTATTATCGACTTTAGGGAGTTTTGGAGTTAGGGGAGCTGAGTTAAACTTATTTAAAACATATTTAACAATATTTGATAGATTCGGTCTTCACTTGGTGGAAACTTATTTTAATTAAAAAAAATGTATATATGACAGTAATTTATTTCCATAAAAATGTTTGTACTAATACAACAATTGTTTCACCACGATGTGGCTTCTTCAGGTATTACATTGTACTGTCTGATGGTATTGAGTGTAACCGAGTTTATATACATTTTTAGGTACGTGACCAAATAATAGAACCACAAGTCATAAAAACTCTAGGTGTTTATTGGAGTTTGCCGCTAAAAATGCCATTAAGGAAAAATATTCAGTAATGGAGAATGATCAACATCTGCTTGTTCGTTCAAAAGGATTTTACGGGCATTATACCTGTTGATTTCAAGAAATTCTAAAAGTGTTAATCTAGAACTTTTGCTTTCAACGTGGATAATTTCATAATTATTGTTGAAATTATGCCTAAATTCCTTAAGATGATTAGCATATGTCGAATGTACAGAATTGTATATATAACCCCTTTGGTGTTCTTGGATACGTTTCTTGAATGGTCTACCAGTCTGGCCAATATATACTAAAGGGCAATCTTTGCAAGTTAACTTGTAGACTCCGGATTTATTTTCTTTATATTATTATTATTATATACAGTAAACCAAGAACATTGGCCGACAAAGAAAATTTTTGGCTGTAATATAAAGCTGAATAGCATATTATAGTAGAATGGGCCTATCTTCATGATAAAATGAAAACAAAAGTTAAATTGTAACACGTAAGGTTATCTTGTTACATTTATTAAACCAGATTTAATGTAACAAAATCTGATGTGTATTGAAAAAAATGATTTTCTAATTTTTTGACCGTATATATCAGCTTTATTTAGTTTTACACTTACTGAACGTATCTTGTACCTAAAAATAACACAAAGATTAAAAAATATTGACTTAAAATACTATAAATTATTCTTTACTTTTAGGAGGGTTCATATCTTCTCACTTCAAAATCCAGCAGTAATCACCCATCATGGCTGGAACTCATCATCCTTGATAGCGAATTTCCACTACCGAAATGTTGTGGTGGAATCTTTCACCCTGCTCGTCACTGGCAGCTCCCCAATTTTCAGGAAAAAATTACAGATGTGAATGAAGGACATGAATTTTTAATGACATTCGGGCAGCAAGCGATTTGTAGGCATTCAATAGTTCATTAACTTACTGTTGGTAGTTTGCATCCATTGTTGCCCAAAAATCCTCTTACTATACTAAGAAATGAGTTCTATGCTGTATAAGATTAACGTCGTCCAGCAAATTTTTTGATTTGTGGTCAAATAAAAATTTTTTCGTTTAGTTTGTCATAACTTAACTTCATATAAATTTTAATTCTCCATATTTCTTCCATTTAAACGTGTTGAAGTTTATTTTATCTAAAAGAGTGAGCATATTTTCATCAATTTCTTTTATCGTCACTGAATGGTCAACTGGTATAGGGGATTTTAAATTAACATTTTGCAATAAGACAACTTTTAAACTGTATTTAGACGAATCTACAAATAAAAGCCACTCAGAGGGAAATGCTCAATATCAAGATCCTACATTAAACCATCAATATCAGTGCACGCACACTGTAACAATTCAGCTACAACTATATTTTAAAATGCCCGAGCCCAGTCGGTTTAACTGGGTCGTGAGCCTGATCTCACAATTCCACCAAATGAAAAGACACAACTCCCTGACAAACAAGTCACTCGTTTAATTTACCACAAGTAATTTTTCTTACAAATTACATATATACATTTAAAAGAAATATACAATTTACTATCTTACACTAGAGTAAGTTTCAATAATATTATTACCGATAAAAGTAGAAAAATATATATATATATATAAAAATGGGAATGTTATTATTAATATATACAAAAATTTGAAGTTCCCTAATGTGATATGAATATATACAAAAATTTCTCAATATTACTTCCCTGGTTGGTTTAGAATACAGGCTGATGTTTTGCCAATCAAAACAGGTGGTGGTTTTGTAGGTCGTCTCAAGCAGGCTGTTATGTAGTTCTTTGAACTTAATAGCTTCAACGTCTTCGGGCAACCAGTGTACGTGTAACTATTCCTCACCAAGAAAACTTCCAAACTCCAGGAACAAATAACAGGAAAATAATCCAAGAGAAATCCAGGAAAAATATTCCATAAAACAAATCCAGAAAAAGATAATCCAAAAATAATTCCAGGAAAAGATAGTCCAAAAAAAAAACCCTTCTTTGAGGGTTTTTACTTCTAATCTTCAAGAAAAATTAATTAACGAGAAAATAAATTTTATGACATTCCGATTTCAACTTTACTCTGCAATCGTGAACCGGAAAAGAAATAATTCCTTCATATCAACGCGCACGTGACGACACATTGACGGACAGATATCCCAATTTCTTCATTCACCGGTCTTCTCGATAAAGGTGATATACCAGCGAATAAATTCGACGTGTAGATCGCTACACTACCCTCCATTCCCCCCAAAAAAATCTTGTCACAAAGAGATTTTTTTTCTTTGCAAAAAGTTGAAGTTACACAGGAAAAGTTGGGCGCCAGTGATTTATGAATCACAAGGTAAATAAAGGTGAATGACTTCAAATAGACATAAAACTGCATCTGAAAGACACAAAAGATTTATGAATTCTAGACCAACTAAACAGCCACACGAAAGAGACATGTCAGCACATCATACAGATACCGTATAACTGTATGTTGATCCGAAAAAAGGTAGAAGTCTACATTAGGGGTTAAGGGAAAAATTTAGCCAGAGCAGAAGATAAAGATAACCGTAATGGCAAGACAAGAGACATAGAGACTGTCTCTCCACTACGGGAAGGTAAATGCTCTCAGCTAAAAAGAGAAAAGGAAAGGAAAAGGAAGATAATTACCCCTAAATACTTCAAATAAAAATTATGTCAAAAAAAGTCAATGAATTCGTAAAATATATATATGAGGAATGAGGACGGTGCAATGAATAGTGGGGATATAAGACTATTAACAAGGACACATGAAAGAACAGTATTTTGAGTCACTGAGATTCGACATTTAAATCATCATCGGGGTCATCTTCGGTTAAATCAGGTTTTATATCTTTGATATGAAAATTTCCCAAATTCCTACCAGATAAGTCGACTAAATTGTAGACAAGTGAAGATATTATCTTATTTACTATGCAAGGGACGAATTTTGGAGCAAGCTTTGAGGTGAAATTTTTCGAAGCATCGGACAGAACAAAGTTTTTTTTCCAAACCCTATCACCGATGTTCAAACGAACATCACGTCTTCTAAGATTGTATCTACGAGCGTTGATCTCATAAGAATGCTTCAAACGTTTTCGAACGTCTTCATAAAGCTCTGGCAGCTGTTGAACCAAATTGGAATCCAAAACTCTATTCCCTATAGTGACGGCGTTATTAGCATTTTCCGAAATAAGACCATAGAATGATCCATCAGTAGCGACATTCCTAAGAAAAACTAAAAAGGAAGGACTATATTTCAAGCCCTCACTCCTAGCTAGTCTTATAGCCTGAACTATTTGGTGAATGTGCTGGTCCCAAAGTTTGTGATCACCATCGATGTATGATCTGATGGCAGTGACGATTGTCTTGTTTACACGCTCCGTTGGATTTATTTGGGGATGGAATCGAGCGTTATAAAAGATTTTTTGGACACCATATTTTTTCATCAGATTCTTGAATTCAGCAGAAACAAATTGTGATCCATTATCCACGGCAAAAATTTGAGGAACTCCGAAAATCAAGAAAATCTGATTCTCGATAAATTTCACAATGGCCCTACTAGTAGCCTTAGAAAGTGGCTGCACGAAAACAAATTTGGTGAACCAGTCAGTCACCACTAAAAGATACTGGTTACCTGTTTTGGACCGTGTATAAGGTCCCAGCAAATCAGCACTCAAGAATTGAAATGGGAAGTTAATATTTCGATACTTGCCCATTAAACCAGCCTGGGGTAGGTTTCCTGGTTTACAAGAAGCACATACCTTACAGCATCTTACATACTTAATAATTGAGTTCTTCATCCTAGGCCAGTAATATAAAGAGGAGATACGGTGCAAGGTCTTGTAAACACCAAAATGTCCAGCAACTGGCTCATCATGGAACTCCTTCATAACTTCCAGCCTGTGAGGAGTGGGCACAACAATTTTCCATTCCGGAGAGTCATTTATTATTCGGTACCTGGGCAAAATATGTTTATATAAAACACCATTGCTTACTCTAAATTCTGGATATAGATCTGGACGGTCGCTTACTTTAGTTCGCAAATTGCTATACCATTTATCGACTCTTAATTGAGAGAGATTCAAAACTGAAACTTGTAAAGTGTCAGTTGACAAACGAGAGAGTGAATCAGCCACAGTGTTGAGGGATCCGCTTCGATGAACAATTTTGAAACGATATGAAGATAATCTCATAATCCATCTAGATATCCGTTGATTGGGATTCTTCATCGAGTTGAGCCATACTAGAGAAGAGTGATCCGTTATGACGGTAAACTCAGTACCTTCGATATATGGTCTGAATTTTTCAATAGACATCACTATAGCCAGAAGTTCTTTTTCTGTAGTAGAATATTTGCGTTGGCTTTTATTCAAAATCCTACTGTAATAGGCAACCGGATGTTCCAAACCATCCTCCTCCTGAAACAAAACCGCTCCAATACCATTATCACTAGCATCGCATGCAAGACAAAATGGTCTAGAAAAATCCGGACTTGCCAAAATGGGAGCTGTTGTCAACAACGATTTTATCCTGAGGAATGCTTCATTTGCATCATCCGTCCATGCAATGGGTTGTCCTTTCTTTCTTCCCTTCAACAAATCAGTAATTGGACTACATACTGAAGCAAAATCTCTCAAAAACCTACGGTAATAACCAATTAAACCGATCAACCGACGGATCTGTGTGGTATTTTTGGGAATCGGGTAATCCAAAATATCTTGAACTTTGGATGGATCCGTTCTTAAACCATTTGCATCTACTACAAATCCCAAAAAGTTCAATGAAGGTCTACAAAACTTACATTTTTCGAAGTTAACTGTCAGATTCGCCTCCTTCAGACAATGAAACAGCTTTCTGAGAACAGCAAGATGCATTTCAAAGGTAGGGGTGCAAACGATTATGTCATCGATATAATAGAACACATAAGGCTCTAACGATGGACCAATGACCATATCCATAAGTCTTACCATTGCCTGACAAGCACAATTCAAACCAAACGGTAATACATTGAAACAGAACAGTCCTCTGCCTGGAATAGCGAAGGTTGTTTTTATCTTAGATTCCTCGTCCAAAGGAATCTGGAAGAATGCCTGTTTCAAATCTATTGAACTAAGATAACTTGCATCCCGTACTTTGCTCAAAATAGAATCAATGGGAGGCATTGGATAACTATCAGGAAGAGTAATGGAATTCAACTTCCTGGCATCGAAGATAACCCTATAGGTACCATCTTTCTTGGGGACCAACCAAAGTGGAGACAACCATGGGCTGCACCCGGAGACAGGTTTGATAATGTTGAGCCCCAACATCTTATCAATCTCCTCGTTCAAAACTCTCTGCATTGCTGGAGAAAGCGGATATTGTCTTTGCCTAATCGGCTTGGCATCTCCTGTATCAATATGATGCTCATATAAATGCGTCTTACCCAACTTATCAGACGGCGCAATTTGATTGAATAGGTCGACAACAAAATCCAGTTCGCACTTTTGCGAATCTGTCAATGACTCAGATCCAAGTAAGGCGCGAACTACAGCTACGGAGTTATCTAAAGATAGGTAAGAGGAACCATAAGTAAAATCCTTAAAATCAAGAGTTAAGTTAAATGCATGAATGAAATCCATACCCAAAATAAGATCGTGATTTATCGATGGTACAACAAGAACCTTGAGAACCTTGATCATATCGTTCAAACTTATGGGAAGGTTGACATAGCCTAGAGTATCTTGGGGCCTTCCATCAGCCGTAGTGAGATTAACCGATACGTCATAGTGTAGGCAGAGATTCAACTTTCGCAGAAGATGAATAGAAGAGGAACCCAAAATTGTAACATTGCTCCCACTATCTATTAAGGAGGATATAGGCTGACCTCCAACATGAACTGTTAGATAAGGACGATTGTCCTTCTGCCGAAGTTCCAATAGAGGATTGGTTTCCCTCAAGAGACATTCTTTCCTTTTGACTATTTTTCGAACATTACCAGAAGATAAACTGTGATGACCATCAGATAAATCGAAGTTCTTCGCGGTTGTGGGCGACGAAGTGGTCAATTTTTCATCTGGCTTGATTTCCCTTTTCGTTTTTGAGCAGGATTTTGACCTGAAGGACCTCCAATACCTGCGGGATTGTGGACCCTCTTCTCGTTTTTTGAGCACAGAGGACAATTGGACTTGATCACGTTCTTCTGACCGCAACCAAAACAGAAACGTGTGCGTAGCTTACGACACTCGTTATAGTGGTGGTTTCCTTCTCCACAGTTCCAACATCTGGCACTAGAACGAGTATCAGACACCCGCAGTTCTCCCAACTGATTGGAAATGCTCAGACAGAGAGCATCCTCCACTCTCTTACAAAGAGCTATCAACTGAGATATTGACAAAATATCCT
Organism: Megalocaria dilatata; assembly: GCA_034642435.1. Taxonomy (NCBI): domain Eukaryota; kingdom Metazoa; phylum Arthropoda; class Insecta; order Coleoptera; family Coccinellidae; genus Megalocaria; species Megalocaria dilatata. The sequence goes on along the minus strand of CM067856.1, from coordinate 72,611,911 downwards.
GTAAAACGAGGGCTTTTACATAGTCAGGAAGTAAATTATTTCTTATAATATTGACCATTTCAAGCTCTGAAGGACAATTATTTAACCTATAAAATATAGCCTCCATAGAATTGATATACAAGGTAACAGACTCTCGAGGATTCTGTTTACGAGATTTGATCTCATGAAGTAAAACTGAGTCATAATTACTATGCAAAAATGTGGACTTCAAAGCTTTAACGAGTTCGTTCCAATTCAGGAAACGATTTTTGATGTAGTTGTTATGCCACCAAGTCCATGCATCATTCTCGAATAAATCCCCAGCAGATTCAAATAGGTCTGAATCTTTACAACCCCTCGAAACTTTTAGGGACTCAACTAACTCCAAAAATGGGATTAATGGTTCCCTTCCGGAAAATTTCTTTAAACCCCACTTATACACAGGTATACATTTAGAATTAGTTCCCATATTGACAGGAGATAGAGGATTGTGCAAACCTGTAGATTTCACAGGAGTTGAGGTACAAGGAGAAAGAGCCTCAGGAGAGGACATCTTTTCCGCAATATCAGATTCTAACATGAGGACCTCCTTATAAAGACTCTGTCTGATAGCAGACTCACCATCTTTGTCAGCAGATAACCGTTGGATTCTACCAGTCACATGAGTTAGGCGAGTGAGTATACGCCTGTGATCAACTTGAGAGGAACCCGAGTTGAACTTGGCACAAATCTCCCTCAAATCTGTCAAACTTTCTTTAATGCCACCGACATTTTCTTCAAAAGAGAAAGGATCAGATAAGATGATGAAACTACGATCAGAGGATTCTTGGGATAGCAAACCCCTCAAAATTTTACGTTTGTCATCTACTGATGACGGAACTTCAATTCCTCTCATCGCAATCTCATAAGCAAGTTCATTTTGCTTTAGAAACTGTGGATTAATCGCCATTATGCCGAAAATGAAGAAAAAATTTAATGACTCTATATATTACCGAAAAGAAAAAATGAAAAATGAAACCCGATTGAAAAATCTTGCAGACAATGACCCAAAGAAACTTACAACTACCCGAAACGAGCACCTTGGTTGACCAGGAACCCAAAGTCACTTCCACCCGGAAAGAGTGAGATCAAGTTTATTTGAAATCCGAAAAAGGAATTCAATGGCCCCACGTTGGGCGCTAAAATTTGTGTAACAATTCAGCTACAACTATATTTTAAAATGCCCGAGCCCAGTCGGTTTAACTGGGTCGTGAGCCTCATCTCACAATTCCACCAAATGAAAAGACACAACTCCCTGACAAACAAGTCACTCGTTTAATTTACCACAAGTAATTTTTCTTACAAATTACATATATACATTTAAAAGAAATATACAATTTACTATCTTACACTAGAGTAAGTTTCAATAATATTATTACCGATAAAAGTAGAAAAAAATATATATATATATATATAAAAATGGGAATGTTATTATTAATATATACAAAAATTTGAAGTTCCTTAATGTGATATGAATATATACAAAAATTTCTCAATATTACTTCCCTGGTTGGTTTAGAATACAGGCTGATGTTTTGCCAATCAAAACAGGTGGTGGTTTTGTAGGTCGTCTCAAGCAGGCTGTTATGTAGTTCTTTGAACTTAATAGCTTCAACGTCTTCGGGCAACCAGTGTACGTGTAACTATTCCTCACCAAGAAAACTTCCAAACTCCAGGAACAAATAACAGGAAAATAATCCAAGAGAAATCCAGGAAAAATATTCCATAAAACAAATCCAGAAAAAGATAATCCAAAAATAATTCCAGGAAAAGATAGTCCAAAAAAAAAACCCTTCTTTGAGGGTTTTTACTTCTAATCTTCAAAAAAAATTAATTAACGAGAAAATAAATTTTATGACATTCCGATTTCAACTTTACTCTGCAATCGTGAACCGGAAAAGAAATAATTCCTTCATATCAACGCGCACGTGACGACACATTGACGGACAGATATCCCAATTTCTTCATTCACCGGTCTTCTCGATAAAGGTGATATACCAGCGAATAAATTCGACGTGTAGATCGCTACAACACAACGAATTTTGCATACTGTAGAAGTAGTAAACGGAGAATTTTTTTTCTGAAATTCGTAATCTTCGTTTCGTTGCCTATTAAGTTCCATTCCTCAAGACGGGAACCAAGAAGGTTCTGACTGCTGCTTTGATAACCCTAAATCATGTACTAAATCATTTCTACTCACTCTGAACAATTAAATGTGGCTGACTGCAACTGGGACCAGAAGTACGAGTAGGGTCGGTGCACTGTTCTTCGTTGATGCGTTGTCTCCAATATCTTCGGAAACAACATCTTGCGGATCTAAAGGTGCGCAAATTTGGATAATTAATCTTGTGTTTTCCCTTTTTGTAATAACCCTAAGTCTTTGTCAGGCAAAAATAGCAATCGTTCAAATTATTAGTTCTCGCTATACCACAGGGACTGCAAAAGGCATGCTTTTTTATTTCGATTCATCCACTGCACCACTTATACGCTACAACTAACCCAGCACACATGGGGAACCCACTTCTTGTCTTGATCTCCAATCAAAATACCAAAATAGTGAAAGAAGGCTTTCTTGACACTTTCAGAATGTGATTTTAACATAAATTCTCCACAAATATAACAAAATTTGTCGGGAGAGATTTTGCAACTGCGGCGCGTCTGTCTCCATATTTTCGTCCTTGAAACACTTTCTCATCTACACACAGAGAACCACTCACTTATACACTCAACAGAAGACTGATTTTAAATTTTACTTTTATGTTTCATAACATAGTTTAGGTACTTTTCCTGTTATAAAATGCATCCATTTTAACCGTCCCCTCATGAAATTGACTACTTGGTAATGTAAAATGTTCTTTTGAGCTTTTGAAAAGTGGTAAGTGTTAGGGCCTTAGGAATATTTTCATTATAGGAAGGGTACTTCCATAAAAAGAAAGATTTGCTAGGTGTTACAAAAATCTTGTCGACCAGTATAATAATATTTCGATTCTTGTTATAACTGTTCGACCTTTATTTCAATTCTCCATTTACGTTGTAGTCTATCATTATTAGATAAATAATGTTGGTTGATCATCGAAGCAACTACATGCAAAGTGCACTTTGAAGTTTAAAGCACCGCCATATTACATTAGATACAGTCGAAAAACCTATCGTTATCAATCATTGCAATGAATTAATGTGCCATTGTTGTTTAAAAATACTGGAATAATAAGCAAAATACGGTGGTAAAGAAACCGTGGTACGATACACCGGCATTATAGCAGTGTTTTGTGGCATCAACGTTTTTCATTTCTGATTTTTCAGATGAATAGAAAATTTGGATAAAATCGGAACAAAAAATAGTGGATATTAATGTTAGCTTGCTGATGTTGTTAGCAATCAGCGAGTTCTTATATTAATTTGTCTATTCCACATTTTATTGATGGAGTACAAGCTTGAAAAATATAATATTTTTTAGCAAAGAACTGATAATGAAAAATTTTGATCGGAAGAACTTTTTAAGATGTAAATCAATAAATCAGTGATTGCCGATTTTCTCCATAACACCTCATGGAAATAATTCTCGACAAAATGCATACATTGTCATGATGGCGCTGCGATCGAATAAATATCAAGACCATAGTTATTGTTCGTTTGCGATATGGAACAAACCTAATGCCACTATTTCCGGTGAATGATGGCACCGGTAAAATATGCAAACGAAGATTGATGCTGCACTTCTGCAAACTAGCTGTTCGAATATGGGTTATTAATTCTGAAACAATTTCGAGTGGAACTCATGAACGGGCATTGACAAACGGACAATTTTGATGTAAACACATGGGAATAATGACAAAGAGGTAGCAAACTTGCACAGGCGGTCTCGTTCTTGTCAAAAAGGCAAACAGTGCTAATGCAGGTTAATGTTCTGCCTACCAATTCTGTTCAGAAAAATCTGGAAAAATTTTGAGGAACGGAAAATTTGATTCATATATGTGTCAAATTGCTTAAGCGAAGTGGTCATCTGACCGGGCCATTTATAGAAATAACATGATTACCTTCAATGGATAAACTGATTAGATAGCTGTGTTCAATGTTCTTGGAACCACAGATAACTGATGTCAAGTCTATCAAATTCTTATCAATTATAGTTTTCTACAATGTCGATTTCAATTGGTCCTAAGATGCAATTCATGGACGAAAAAATATGTTCGAATTTCAACTCGGGCATGAAATACTCAGAACAAGGATATTTTCTCTAATTGTCTTGAGGACATTTGAAGCACATGTGGATTTGTTGGTGTCAAAGAGTTTCGTATATTAACGTAACCAGAAATCCAAAAGTGAGCTGAATACATTGGGTTGTCCGCAAAATAATTACTTTTTTTTTTGGGGAAAATGAGAGACAGTTTGCATATAATGAATGAACACTTTATTAAATTATATGTTTGCCATTCTGGTCCCACACCTTTTCCCATCTTTCTGGTGGAAGCATTATTTCACGCTCATAAAATTTTTGGTATTTTCTGGCGAAATACTGATCCAGGTGATTTTTTACCTCTTCATTTGAAGTGAAGGTTTTACCGTCTGAAAATTTTTGCAATGACCTGAACAAATAATAATCCGAAGGCGCCAGATCTGAATATGGTGAGTGTGGCAAAGTATCCCATTCAAGCTCTCTAAAAGCTTTTGGCGAGTGACCAAACTTGTATGAGGTCTCGCAATATCTTGGTGCAACACTACACATTTTCTGTTGATTAATGCTGGCCCTTTCGGTTGAAGTGCATCATTCAGTTTGTCCAGCTGATGACAGTAGACTTCCGAATTAATTTTTCTGTTATCCGGTCACAGTTCGAAATGAAAACGATTCCTTTGATCCAACCAAACAGACAGCATCACCTTTTTTGCTGGATATTTACTTTCGAAATGCTTTGAGCCGGTTCATCTTTTTTGCTCCATGATCTCCTGCGGTTGATATTGTTATACAACCCATTTTTCTTCCCTAATAATTATGCGCTTCAAAAATGGATTATTTCCGTAACGTTTGAGAAGCTAATCACAGACGTCAACACGACGATACAAATTTCTCTCCGTGAGAATATGGGGAACCCATATATCGAGCTTCGAAGTTAAACCCAGACCTTTCAAGTGAAAGGTGAAAGTTGAATTCTATAAATTCAACCTTCAATTCAACCGATTTAACGTGTTGTTATTCGCCGATATGCATCAAATAATTTCTTATCACGTATTTATCAGCTTCAACCAGCCTTCCGGAACGTGGTACATTTTTGACATCCAAACTGCACAAATCGAAATTTTACAAGTCAGTTCTGGCACTGGCGTACTGTCAGCACATCTGTGCCCATTGTTATCGAGCTGTCGGCGACGCAATTCAAGGTTGAAAATATGAAACTCCTAGTGAATTTGTGCTTATAGAGTGCGGGATTTAGATTTCACTGTATTTCTGCAAACAGTGGAAAATATATTATACTAACGGCCGGTTTCATAAACGAAATTAAAGCCTCCTTTTTTCCAAAAAGTCTCCTTTAATGATAAAACGTGTTTCATAAACAAATTTTGAGGTTAAAGGAAACTTAAAAGCGCCCTTTATCTTAAAGTGAGAAAATCGGCCCTTTACGGCTGGAAAAGGATCCTTTAACGAGAAGCTCGACACTGCGCAGGTGCTCGATAAACACGAAAACAGTGGACATAACCCTGTTCTGTCACAGTTACACATTTTGTTTAATTTTAGCGTACTACGAAATATGTTGCACCAAATGTTGAATGCTGATTTTAGTTCTACTTCTTCATCAAATGATGAAGAAATAATTGTGAGAAGATCAAAAATTTACAGGAGAGACATTTTTCCACGTTAGATGATCTAGATTTCTTCTATCGTTATTGCCTGACAAAACCAACTGTTTAATCTTTGCTTCAAAAAATTACAGATCAATTGTACTTCCCATTTAACAGGTAAACAAATTTCGATTTATTATTTTGTTGATATAATTTTATCTATACCAAATCATTAAATTGACAATTTTCAGAGGCAGCTGTGTTGAACCGATGAACCAACTACTTTTGACATTGAGATTTTATGGAACTGGAAATATATGATCAAACCATCTTCAATAACAGTGTCTTGAAGAGACAATTTGAGAGTGGTAAATTTGGACGGTACTTGTTACTTGGTGGTAGTGGTTATAGTTTGCAGACTTATTTTATGATAAAGTTACCGGAAGCTATAACTGCAGCTGAAAATTTATATAAGCAGTCTATTTCCACAAAAATGTTTGTACTAATACAACAATTGTTTCACCACGATGTGGCTTCTTCAGGTATTACATTGTACTGTCTGATGGTATTGAGTGTAACCGAGTTTATATACATTTTTAGGTACGTGACCAAATAATAGAACCACAAGTCATAAAAACTCTAGGTGTTTATTGGAGTTTGCCGCTAAAAATGCCATTAAGGAAAAATATTCAGTAATGGAGAATGATCAACATCTGCTTGTTCGTTCAAAAGGATTTTACGGGCATTATACCTGTTGATTTCAAGAAATTCTAAAAGTGTTAATCTAGAACTTTTGCTTTCAACGTGGATAATTTCATAATAATTGTTGAAATTATGCCTAAATTCCTTAAGATGATTAGCATATGTCGAATGTACAGAATTGTATATATAACCCCTTTGGTGTTCTTGGATACGTTTCTTGAATGGTAGACTCCGGATTTATTTTCTTTATTTGTACGATCTTTATTGTTTTTTATGTAGGTACTAAGGTTATTAATTGTCTTAAAAGCCGCGTTATAATAGAAACAACTTTTGAAATATTTAGCAATATTTTCAGATAATCCATTGACATAAGACAACGAAAAATATTTCTGTGTATTGTCCTCTTTTATGATTGGGTACACGAGATTTAATGCCATTTTCTTTTGTTAATTGGATACCATTTTGTCTATAAGAAAGGGATTGTAACCGTTGTTTGATGCTATTTGTTTAATAATATTTAATTCTTTCATAAAGTTTTCTGAATTTAAAGGGACATTCAATAATCTATGAATAAAACTATTATATGCTGACATCTTTTGGTTAGTGAGGTGGTTTGAAGTTTTATGTATTGTGATGTCTGTATGTGTTGGTTTGTGAAAAATACTAAAATCATGTAAATTATTTAATCTTGTTATAGTGAGGTCAAGAAAATTAATACTTTGATTCTTTTCTTCTTCGATTGTGAATTTGATTTTTGGGTGGAGTTTATTAATGAAATTCGTGAAGATATGTAGTTGTCGGTCGGTGCCTTTGAAACAACAAAAAATGTCATCTACATATCTGTACCAATAAAGAAAATATTTGCTTATAGGATCCAGGTGTATTTTTGATTCCAGATCATCCATGAATATTTCAGCTAAAATTGAACTGAGTGAATTTCCCATTATTAAACCATTGTCAGAAATATAGTCTATATTTCTGAAATAGTCAGAAATATAGTCTATAGTTCTGTATCCAATAAACAAAAGAAAATAGCATTAAATCTCGTGTACCCAATCATAAAAGAGGACAATACACAGAAATATTTTTCGTTGTCTTATGTCAATGGATTATCTGAAAATATTGCTAAATATTTCAAAAGTTGTTTCTATTATAACGCGGCTTTTAAGACAATTAATAACCTTAGTACCTACATAAAAAACAATAAAGATCGTACAAATAAAGAAAATAAATCCGGAGTCTACAAGTTAACTTGCAAAGATTGCCCTTTAGTATACATTGGCCAGACTGGTAGACCATTCAAGAAACGTATCCAAGAACACCAAAGGGGTTATATATACAATTCTGTACATTCGACATATGCTAATCATCTTAAGAAATTTAGGCATAATTTCAACAATAATTATGAAATTATCCACGTTGAAAGCAAAAGTTCTAGATTAACACTTTTAGAATTTCTTGAAATCAACAGGTATAATGCCCGTAAAATCCTTTTGAACGAACAAGCAGATGTTGATCATTCTCCATTACTGAATATTTTTCCTTAATGGCATTTTTAGCGGCAAACACCAATAAACACCTAGAGTTTTTATGACTTGTGGTTCTATTATTTGGTCACGTACCTAAAAATGTATATAAACTCGGTTACACTCAATACCATCAGACAGTACAATGTAATACCTAAAGAAGCCACATCGTGGTGAAACAATTGCTGTATTAGTACAAACATTTTTGTGGAAATAAATTACTGTCATATATACATTTTTTTAATTAAAATGAGTTTCCACCAAGTGAAGACCGAATCTATCAAATATATAAGCAGTCAATTATATGAACTAGAAATGTGGTGGAGAGAAAGTATGGAGTTTGGAAAAGTCATTTTCCTATACTTTCTAAAGGAATGAGTGTTAAGTTAACGACCATAAGGGTAATTATTATTGCTACCGCTGTTTTGCACAATATGTAGATATCAACGAAATATTTCCAAATGAATTTTTGCAGGAGGAAGAGGACTTTCAAACAAATTCAACTAATGTTAACGCAGCTCGTCAAGCGAGAGTCTATTATTAATAAAGATTTTGCTAATTTAAAATTTATATTTGTGTGATAATTGAAAATAAATTTGCTTGTCACTTGTGGAACTATTCTTCATATTCAATTTGTATCTTCAACATGACAAGATTTCATATAATTTTTATAAGATTTTACAAGGTATGTATTTAGATAGGCTTCTATGTTTGTATTTCCGATTCATTGTTTTACTTTAGGTAACATCTGAAATAGTTTCAAGTGAGAATAAAGAAATGAAAATATTATGTGTTATTGAAATTTCTGTTTTTAATTCAAATTTGAGGGGACTTCATAGTCTGCAGCAATGCTGTAGAATTCTAATACCGCTTTTTCCAGAAAGTGCATTCAAAATAAAAAAGAGTTAATTATTATTATTTAATTTGCTCTTCATCTCCATAATTTGCAAATCTAATATTTTAAGCTTTGAATGCTCCTCTTCTTTTCTTCTATTCTCTTCCTTGATAACCACTATCTGAGCCTCTACTAGAGCTGTTTTTTTTATAATACATCTCTTTCGCTTCGGTAAGTGGGTTCGTAACAGTTGGTCTCAACTGTTTGGAAATTGGCTCCCTCAATTTCAATGGAGCCCCACCACCAGTCAATATGACTGCGTTGAGCAGCTACCACCTTCTAGTTTTAGTTTTTATATTGTCATATTTGGATTTAAGCTGGTCCCCATTTCTCCAATGGAGAACTGTTGCATTGAAAGCAGTTTCTATTCTCTGCCAGACTATCCTATACTATTAAAATTATCTTTTTCAATCAATTTCAAGAGGCATAGTTTCTCCTCAGGTTTTAAAGTAATACTTTTTCCCTTTTCTTCCATATACATTCATATAACCCACGTAATAAAATATAACAATTCGCACGTAATAATGATATAAATTTCAATATACTGTCTTCTGCACATAACCTTGTTTATGAAAAGATCGATTTATGCTTCTTCTTTTTTTCTTTTTACAATATCCAACGCATAACTCACAATTTTTACAGAATATCACCAACTACATTCGTAAAATCACTAGTTCTCAGGATAGCCAACAGTCGGAAACATATGACCGGCGCATTAAAGGAAGCTTTAAGTAAAGAACGGTCGATGTGCGTTTATGAAACTGATGCTCCCATTTAAAGGATCCTTTTTCATATAGGAACTTTATCATAAAGGAGCCTTTTGATGTTGTTTATGAAACTGGCTATAATATGATTATTCAGGAAGACTGCACCTTATTTCTAACAGGTGATTTAATATTAACTTATTAGTCACTAGTAGGGAATCAAGTAAATTTTGGCACTTTTGAACTCGTATAACCTCAAATAATCCATATTCGACTCCACAAGAATAATACCGCATTCACAAAAATGTATTGACAACATTTTCACTAGCTTAACAAATTTCGAAGCGCAAATATTGAACCACCAAATTTCTGGATAGGTTTTAATTCCAATTATAAAAAAAACCTTCAATAGTCAAAAGAGATTTCAGTCAAGAAGATAAAACGAAATTTGTAAGTACATTTAGAGAACAGAATATATATCCTGTATACTCTCAAAACTGTAAATGGTAGTTATACATTGAATATAACGAAAAAAAATCGTACAGCCAGTTACTAATCGAATACAGAACGCACGGCTATTCTGATAAAATGAATAAAGTGGAAAATAAGAACAAATAGTTAAGGAAATCACAGGTAGAAAAAAGGAACCAATAACGAAATAAATGGAAAACCTACAGAAATCAAAAATGAATGAAATTTATTTTTCTTAACACCGGCGATGAGCCCTATTCTGAAACATATGGTGGATAGTAACGACTCATGTTCTAAAATTAAAAGGAGTTGTAATTCGATTTTTTTGTGTCCTGTACTAGAATTTGAAGTTCACAACATAAAAAGAAGGTTGAAAAATAAATGGACTATTGGTATGATGAAGTCCCTGTGACCATACTGAAAATATGTTCTGAGGTAGTATGGGAGCCCTTGGCATTCGTCGTGGACAATTCTTTAATATATGGCTAATTCCCTCATAGTCTGAGGGTGGCTTTAATTGAACCAATCTTCAAAACTGAAGATCCTACAAAAATACAAAATGACAGATCCATAAACATACTTAAAAGAAAAATAGAAAAAGGCTTTTTACTTGATAGAAGGGGTATAACAAAACTTGAATATCCAAACAGATTTAATCTCTCAGTCTTCCACAAATTTAATTGAAAAAAAATTTCATTCGAAAAAGTTTAAGAATTAAATTATGTCTACATAAGCACCGCTCATATTTAATAGACGTATACAATCAAAACTTAATATACAATATCAAATGGAATAAATGAACCAACAAATATAAATTGTCAATTAAAATTAATAACTAAATATTTGAAGGAGACAAAATTTTGTTCCTGTTTCATTATGAACACCAATTCCTTTTCAAAAACATAAAACACAACTTAAGGACTTCTCAAAAAATATAATTTATTTGAAATATTCAATATATATAAATATTCAAATAAGTTCATTCAAAAATCTATATCTACAAAAACCAATTAGACTTCCGACAATCTTTTCATCAGTCCTAAATAATATTTATAAAATCAAAATCAACTAACAATCAGTATATCTTACCTCAAAGTGGTAACCGGATAATTGCGTCAACAGACTTACTTTAAAAGTCAAGATATTCTATGTTCGTCACCAAAATCACAGAAAACTGGAAGGTATTATGAGGTTTTCTTCAAACCATTGACATTCCATAATGAGAATTTATTCAAGCCTAAATATAATTTTATATATTATGTTTGAAATAAAATAGAAAAAGGCTTTTTACTTGATAGAAGGGACATAACAAAATTTGAATATCAAAACAGATTTAATCTTACAGTCTTCTACAATTTCAATTTCAAAAAGGTATGAAATATTTTAAGAAAACCTTATAATACCTTACAGTTTTCTGTGAGTTTTGTGACGAACATAGAATATCTTGATATTTAAAGTTAGTCTGTTTAAGCAATTATCCGGTTACCACTCTAAGATATACTTAATGTTAGTTGATTTTGATTTTTTAAATATGATTTAGGGCCGATGAAGAGATTATCGGAAGTCTATTTGTTTTTTAAAGATATAGTGCATGTTTTGAGAGATTTTTGAATTAATTTATTTGAATATTTAAATAAATTGAATATTTCAAATAGATTATATTTTTTGAGAAGTCCTAAGTTGTGTTTTATGTTTTGGAAAAGGAATTGGTGTTCATAATATTAAGATCAGAAACAACATTTTATCTCCTTCAAATAATTATTTATTAATTTTAATTGACAACTTATATTTGTTGGTTTTATTTATACCATTTGATATTGTATATTGAATTTTGATTATATTCGTCTTTAAATATAAGCAGTGCTTATATAGACATCAATTCTAAAATTTTTTTGCATAAAAATTTCTTTGAAATTAAAATTGTAGAAGACTGACAGATTAAATCTGTTTTGATATTCAAATTTTGTTATATCTCTTCTATCAAGTAAAGAGCCTTTTTCTATTTTATTTTATACATAATATATAATTATATTCAGGCTCGAATAAATTCTCATTTTGGAATGTCAGTGGTTTGAAGAAAACCTTATAATACGTAACAGTTTTCTGTGATTTTTGTGACGAACATGGAATATCTTGATTTTTAAAGTAAGTCCGTTTAAGCAATTATCCTTTTACCACTCTGAGGTAAGATTTACTGATTGTTAGTTTATTTTGATATTTTAAATAGGATTTAGGGCCGATGAAGAGATTATCGGAATTCTAATTGTTTTCTGAAGATATAGTACATGTTTTGAGAGATTATTGAATTGACTTATTTGAATATTTGAATATACTGAATATTTCAAATAAATTATATTTTTTGAGAAATCCTTAAGTTGTGTTTTATGTTTTTGAAAAGGAATTGGTGTTCATAAAGGTAAGATCAGAAACAAAATTTTGTCTCCTTCAAATATTTATTTATTAATTTTGAATGATCTTTTTTATATTGGTTGGTTTATTTATTCCATTTAACATTGTTTATTGAGTTTTGATTATATACGTCTATTAAATGTAAGGGTTGCTTATTTAGACATTAATTTAATTCTTAAAGTTTTTTGAATAAAATTTTTTTTGAAATTAAGATTGTAGAAGAGTCACAGATTAAATCTGTTTTGATATTCAAATACTTAAAAGCTTTTCTAAAGTTTTTGAAACTGCGATGCTGGACAGAGTCAAGAGCATTTTTTACTGTAACAACCTGTACAGCAACTGTCAACATGGCTTCCTAAGTAATCGATCTACGAACACCGCCTATGAAAATAGAGAACACATACTAGGTATACTTTTGGACCTAACGAAAGCTTTTGAGTCGGTTTCCACAAAATTCTGTTGAGAAAGCTAGACATATTGTAAGTGAGAGAAAACGCACTCAAATGGTTTGAATCTAATAGTCGAATATGAAGGTGGGCACTACTTTTCCGAGCTAATCTACTTATTGGAAATAGGGGGGAATTGTCGACCCATTGCTGTTCCTCGTATTTGGGAATGACTCTGATAGGATAGTGGAAGAAATAGCACGTGGTTTTGTGAATTTTGCAGATGATTTTAGTCTCCTGATACGCGAAAAAAATCGAGAACTTCTTTCGCAAACCCCTCAAACATGTTGGGATCGTCTTGTAAACTGGTATAGTAGTAATAATCTCATCCTGAATACTGCAAAAACAAATCCATCTATGATCAAGACCAACAAATCAAATATTAACACACCCAGATAAATCCAATTCGCAAATGAAACTTTGAAAATAGTAAAATCGGCCAGATTCTTAGGCTCAACTATAGATGAAAATGTTCAATGGAATTTGCATATTGAAAGTTTGAGCAAAAAGTCCATTCTATATATAGTCTGTCTAGAAAGTACCCGGGAAAAACAAAGCTATAATCCGTGCATTTCTGAAATTTTCATTCTGTTGGTAGATTTGGAATCATTTTCTAGGGAAATAGCCACAGGTTCATCCTTCTGTGGGTGTTCTATATTTGTTTGCTGTTATCATTTTATAATGTATTTTGGGAATCAAAAAGCAAACACATATTTTTATTATTTATTATTGTATTTGCAATGCCAACGATTCATTCATAAAACAAAAACGCACACTTAGATCTATATAGTATTGGATGTTTCTTTTAGAGTGATAGAAATTTAAATTGAAATAAACTTAAATTAAGATTGAAGCCAAACTGTTCTTTTATTTGAAAGATAATTTTATGATATTTATGTTTTGAAAATAATTTCCGGTATATGTCCACCACGACTAGCTCTGAGGAACCGCATTCGTCCAAACCAATTTTTTTCGAGTAATTCAGGCCTTATTTCATCAATAACACGAGTTATTTTGGCTTCCAAAGCGTCGATTGTTTCTGGTTTATCAGCATAAAACAATGACTTGACATTACCCCAAAGAAATTAATCCAGTGGAGTTCTGTCGCATGATCTTGGATGCCAATTAATTGGACCATTTCTCGAAATAATGTTATCGCCAAATCTTCCTTTCAATAAATTCATTGTTACGCTAGCAGCATAAGGTGTAACCATTTTACTGGAACTAAAACACTTCTGGGTCGATACAATTCAAATTTTGAAACAAATAATCATCGATCATCGATCTGTAACGAGCACCATTCACTGTAACATTAGCCCCAGCATCGTTTTTTGAAGAAATATGGACCAATGATGCCTCCAGCGTGTAAAGCACACCATACAGTGCATTTTTCAGGATACAATGGAAGCTGCAGAACTTCTTGAGAATTGTTTTCACTCCATATTTTTAGTTCTTGAAGCAGTTGGATCTTGTATGGGTGTAGACCAAGATCTTTACGCAAAATTTTCCATGTGGTGGATCCACAGAGTCCAACTTGTTGTGAGCATCGACGAATAGACAAATCTGGATCATCATTAACACTATGACTTACAGCAGCGATATTTTCTTCTGTACGTATAGTTATTTGTCTTGTTGTTGTTATTGCATCGAGTAGAGAAAATTATGTCTGAAATCTATCGACAGTTCGACTACTAATCTGCTCTGATGGACGATGATGTAAACCATAAATTTCATGAAGTGAAATTATATATATATATATATATATATATATATGACTTTGAAAATAAATTTCAACAATTTGTAAACTTTGTTGCGGCGTGAGTCTTTCCATGATAATTTTTCAATGCTTACTGAACAGAAATGTCAAAACAATATGGCTTCTACCTTCTGTAAAATCATAGTTATCCCTATCCAAAGTTCTATCACTCTAAAAAAAACACCCGATATTTTAGTGATGTTATTTTTGTAAAATTCACTATCTAAATGTTTTAAGGCTCTATGGAATTATTTATGATGTTTATTTTTTTGTGTCATATTATGATTCGAGTGAAAATTCAGAATTATTCCAGAAAATGTTAGTTTTTGGTACCAATCTTTTATTATTTTGTCTTTCCTTCTTACTAGTAATGAATCTAGTAAATGTAGTAAGTTGTTCTGTGTTTCTACTTCAATGGTGAATTTTAAACAGAGATGAATGGTGTTGAAAATTGTTAAGATTTCATCTGCTCGATTAAATGGAATAGATGTGACAGTATCATAAACATATCTTTCGAAAAATGTTAATTTAAAGCTCAATTTTTCAATAGCTTTGTACTGAGCTTCTACCATTACTATGTCGAATGTTACTAGTGTCAAATTATTTCCCATACCTAGTCCAAAAATTTGTTTGAAGATTGTATCTATAAATACGAAATAACTATTTTCGATGCAGATTATGAAAAGTTGTGAAAACTCTTTAATTGACAAGGCTGTGTGAGGTTTAATTTTTTCCTAATTTTTTTGAATTATCGTGATCGCCAAATCAAGCGGAACATTAGTATAAAGGGAAACTACATCTAATGACATGAGTATGTAGTTTTCTGGAATGGTGAAAGATTTCAAAAAGTTTACGAGCTCGAAAGAATTCCTTGTGTATCTATCATCCTTGTCAAAATCATGGTTTAGAGTTCTGCTAAAAATTTGCTAATATCATATAAGAGGCTTCCAATGAATGAGACTTTTGTTCTTAGTGGGTTATTTACCTTATGAATATTTGGTAAGAAAAAATCTTACGATATAAACCATTGTTACATTTTAAACGTTTGTGTGCTGCCTCCAATTTTTTCATCTTTATATATGTTTGTGACTTACGTTATCACCTAAAATATCTTAAACTTTTTTGTCGCATTCTTGTTTGAATATAGCTTTATACTCCATTAGGATGCTCTTAATTTATTTGTTTTTCGATTTGACAAAGATAGTAATCAAGTTAATCAGCGATTTACGAGCCAGATTCGTGTCATTTTCGTTATTGCAAGCTATTTCATCATTATTTTCTCTAAAGGCTGTTTGTTATCATCATAAGGTATAATGAATTTTTCTCCTAAGCTGAGAAAATATCTGACACTTATGGGGAATTCTATATCTGTTAAATTTATGAGCCATTTTACCTCACTTTTAACACTATACTAATGTTCCACTTGATTTGGCGATAACAATAATTGAAAAAAATTGGGCAAAAATTGAACCTCACACAGCCTTGTCGATTCACGAGTTTTTACAACTTTTCAAATTCTGCATCGAAAATAGTTATTTCGTATTTCAAGATACAATTGTCAAACAGATTTCTGGATTAAGAATGGAAAATAATTTAGCACCTTTAACATCCGACATAGTAATGATGGATGTTCAGAATAAATCTATTGAAAAACTAAGCTTTAAAATACCATTCTCCAAAAGATATGTCGATAACATTGTCACATCTATTCCATTCGACCGAGTAGATGAAATATTAACATTTTCCACATTCACCCCTGCTTGAAATTCACCATTGAATAAGAAACGCAGAACAATTCACTACATTTGCTAGGTACATTACTAATAAGAAGAAAAGAGAAAATAATATAATAACAGACTGATACCAGAAATCAACATTTTCTGGAAGAATTTAGAATTTCTACTCAGATCATAATATAACACAAAAAATAAACATCTGGAATAATTTGAAACATAGATCGTTAAATTTTTCGAATAGTGAATTTCACAATAATACCTAAATCATTAAAATACAATCAATCCTAGAAAATAATGACTGCATCACCAAGTTCATAAAGAAAATTATTAACAAGGAAGAAACGTAAAGTCAAAATATTTCAAGATAATTTACATAGAAAATGAAGCAGAAACAATTAAAAATATTCACCAAAATGAACATAAACGTTGCATTCAAATCTGACAACACAGTTAAACAACTTTTCATGAAGACTAAACGTGCAACTCCGAAGGAATTCATTGGTGATACCATATATAAAATATTCTGAAACGACTGTCAATCAACATACATTGGTGAAAACTGGTCGGTATCTAAAGGACAGAATCTCTGAACACAAAAGACTCTTCTTGAATATCCTCAGTCCATTGAAAAACAAAAAAAAAATAACACCGCTTTAGCAGAACATGTAAAAAATACCATTCATTCCTTTAATTTCGATCCGGGCTCTATCAAAATTTTAGGCAAACAAAAAAATTCAAAAGAACGTTGAATACATGAAACGATGTCTATCAAACAAGACCCAAACTCAATTAATAAGAGAACCGACATCTAAATTTTAAATACGGCATATTGTCATTTGATAGAAAATAAAGGACATGAATAAAAATGAATATAAAAAATAAAGCAATTTTCAAAACAAAAATTGAACCCATTATTCTCCAGCTCCATCGTGATACACGTTTCCTCCGTAAGCCGCAGATTATTCCACCTCAATCTTTCGACAGTCTCCTATGCGGCCAGTAGTTGTCATTTCCAGAATTTTACATTTTTCATACGACAAAAACCAAACGGGATAGAAATGTATCTTAAGAAAGTCAATTTGATCCATCAACAAAAAAAAACAAAAATTTTCCTGACTTAAAAAATTTTATATTTGTTTTGTATTGATTTTGAAATTGTATTGTTATGTTATAACTTCAGGCAACTCAAAACATTTTGTAACTATATTTCATGTTTTTCGTTTCAGAGTTCTGATGAAGATTTTGTAATAAAATCGAAACTAGTTGGCCTATTCTTAAAAAGTTGGTATTATTGTAACCCTGGACCTAGAACCTGTTAAAGAATTATTGAATAATTTTCGCTATGTTCGAAATCATTGATATTAGCCTTTAGCTCTTCAAGAAATTTTTTGCCCCCGATTTGTAAATTAGTATCACTATTGAACTTGAACTGAGGTGGGCACACTCCAGAGGAGAAGCAACTGTTGATCAGATGTGACAAAGGAGAAGAGATCTCATCTACCATTTCCTTCAGAGTTTCAAATGTAATCCTATCAATTCCCGGCGATTTTCCATTTTTTGGCTATCCAATGACTTCTGATATTTCTGTGGTTTAGTCGGTATTATAAAAAAAGTGTTCCCTTTTTTATGTGATATTTTGTATATTGGCTTCTCCATGCTTTTTACCATTTTTTGCTCTTATTTCGGTAAAATAATCGACAAAATCTACTTAGATGTCAGAATCCTTGGTTATTACTTTCGAACTATCTAATTCGATCTCTTGTATAGATTGATGACCTCCAGAATTAATTATCTCTCTGACGACATTCCAAACATGCTTATTATCCACTTGATTTTTAGATGTTTTCTTGATAAAATATTTTTTTAGCTGACATGATCACCGTGTTAAGCTTATTTCTATATTTCAGGAACTCTATTCTTCTCAACTCACAAGGATCGTCCTTCATGGATTTGTACATTTTATCCTTCCTCACAATAAAAACCATTGCATCAGATGTTATCAGAGGTTTACTTTTAACTTTGAATATCAAAACAGATTCAATCTGTTAGTCTTCGACAATTTTAATTTAAATTTTTTTTTGTAATTTTTAGAATTAAATTAATGTCTTATTATAAGCACAGCTTATATTTAGTAGACGTATAAAAATCAAAATTCACTAAACAATATCAAGTGGAATAAAAAACCCAACAAAATTTGATATTGTATAGTGAATTTTGATTTTTATACGCCTATTAAATATAAGCAGTGCTTATTATTAGACATCAGTTTAATTCTAAAAGTTTTTTGAAAAATTTTATTGAAATTGAAATTGTAGAAGACTAACAGATTGAATCTGTTTTGATGTACAAAATTTGTAATTATCCTTCTATCAAGTAAAAAACCGCATCTTATTATTTTACTTTTAACTCGTTTATGATTTCTTTTAAACTTGCTTGTGCTGCTTTCTAAGGCTTCAAGAATATTTTCATGAAAATAGATGGCATTCGTACTTTCGCTGACAGGTGTTACTGTCTTTAAATCAATATCTATATATCTCATGAATGTGATATAATCGATCATATTGAAGTAATGGAGTAAAACTCCACGCAAAAACACATTATTCGGTACAATGACATTTTCATAGCACTCAAACTATGTTGTTACACTTCAGATAAAAGAAAAGCGGATTTTCTTGAAATTAGGTCCATATTCTTTGAAATGACTGTCATAGGTTGCGTGTGAGTTTTGACGTATCAAACTTTTGGTGTTCAGGACTTCTTTCCTTGAAGCATCTACCTGTTTGACGAATATACACCATAAAACAATCATTTCCAGTCAACTATTCAACCATTGCGCTGATTTTTGTTATTGATTATTATATGTCAGTTGATAATATTTAAAAAAATTTTTATTTATGGAACAGAGCTTCTGCGAAAATAGTGTGTATCGAAAGATGTAAAAATGTTGTCAAATATAAACTGCAGGTAAAGTAATTCATTTTATTTCAATGTTTTAAAAAAGCATTTGAAAGTTAGGCTTGTTTAACTTTAATATCAATAATAATTTGAATAGAGGTTAATACTTGATATAAGGTACCGAAAATTATTTATATATTTTAATATTAAAATATTTAAATAATTTTATATACCTTTTATCAAGTATTAACCTCTATTTATGTCATTTTATTCATAATATATATTTATTTGGTTTCCTTAACATTCTTTATACAGATAGTTCTTGTGCTATAACAGAGCCCGTTAAATTGTCTTTCAATCTTCCAGATCAAGGGCAAACCACAGAATTATTTATTTGTAGTTAACATTGCACTCCATTTAAATTTTTTAGTATCCATTTACCGGAAGTTTTCTAAATTGTTGAAGGGTGAGTAAATATTTGTTGTTGTTGATGTTATATGTTATTGAATATGAATTATTCCAGTACTGACGAGGCAAAGTCTCTCTTAAAACTTGTTTTTCAGTAATGTTTTTACATATCTTGACATTCTATAGAAAGTAACTTAATTAGATATCCAATAATATTCAATATTCTAAGTAAGATAGTTTTATGATGAAATTCTTAAGATTATGTTGAATATTTTTGAAAGATATTTGTTTTCATTAGATTGATGAGCAGAAACAAAATTTTGTCTACTCAAAATATTTAATTTATAGGATTTTGGTTAACAATTTTTATTTATTGGATTTTGTTATATCATTTGGCTGTCTTATAATGAATGTTTATTTTATGTCGTTTGATATAAGAGTACTTATATGACTTTAATTCCTGAAGTTATGTAGGAGGCTAATATTAAAACATTTAAATAATTCAATAATAATTATTAATATCCCTACTATCCCTATCCCTACTAATAATATTATAAATGCGAATGTAAGTTTGTTTGTTACGCTTTCACGCAAAAACTACTGAACCGATCATCATGAAACTTTGTACATATACTCTTGAAGGTATTAGAAGTAACATAGGGTACTTTATATTTAAAAAAAAAAAATTTTTTTACGAAAGACAAAACAATTGTTTGTCAAAAAATCGTCAAATTTAGCTACTTCAGTAATGAAGTTTTACTATTATTATACCCTTACCCTTTATCTTTCATACTTATTCAATGACTCCACTGCGGGCGAAGCCGCGGGTAAAAGGCTATCCCTATCCCTACTTCCCTACTATCCCTATCCCTATCCCTATCCCTATATCCCTATATCCCTATCCCTACTATAATAATATAATAATAATAATATAATAATCCCTACTTCCCTATAATCCCTACTAATATTATAAATGCGAATGTAAGTTTGTTTGTTACGCTTTCACGCAAAAACTACTGAACCGATCATCATGAAACTTTGTACATATACTCTTGAAGGTATTAGAAGTAACATAGGGTACTTTATATTTAAAAAAAAAATTTTTTACGAAAGATAAAACAATTGTTTGTCAAAAAATCGTCAAATTTAGCTACTTCAGTAATGAAGTTTTACTATTATTATACCCTTACCCTTTATCTTTCATACTTATTTAATGACTCCACTGCGGGCGAAGCCGCGGGTAAAAAGCTATCCCTATCCCTACTTCCCTACTATCCCTATCCCTATCCCTATACCTATATCCCTATATCCCTATCCCTACTATAATAATATAATAATATAATAATATAATAATATAATAATATAATAATATAATAATATAATAATAATCCCTACTAATATTATAAATGCGAATGTAAGTTTGTTTGTTACGCTTTCACGCAAAAACTACTGAACCGATCATCATGAAACTTTGTACATATACTCTTGAAGGTATTAGAAGTAACATAGGGTACTTTATATTTAAAAAAAAAAATTTTTTTACGAAAGATAAAACAATTGTTTGTCAAAAAATCGTCAAATTTAGCTACTTCAGTAATGAAGTTTTACTATTATTATACCCTTACCCTTTATCTTTCATACTTATTTAATGACTCCACTGCGGGCGAAGCCGCGGGTAAAAAGCTAGTATAATATTATAAATGCGAATGTAAGTTTGTTTGTTACGCTTTCACGCAAAACCAACTGAACCGATCATCATGAAACTTTGTACATATACTCTTGAAGGTATTAGAAGTAACATAGGGTACTTTATATTTAAAAAAAAAAAATTTTTTTACGAAAGATAAAACAATTGTTTGTCAAAAAATCGTCAAATTTAGCTACTTCAGTAATGAAGTTTTACTATTATTATACCCTTACCCTTTATCTTTCATACTTATTTAATGACTCCACTGCGGGCGAAGCCGCGGGTAAAAAGCTATCCCTACTATCCCTACTAATATTATAAATGCGAATGTAAGTTTGTTTGTTACGCTTTCACGCAAAAACTACTGAACCGATCATCATGAAACTTTGTACATATACTCTTGAAGGTATTAGAAGTAACATAGGGTACTTTATATTTAAAAAAAAAAAATTTTTTTACGAAAGATAAAACAATTGTTTGTCAAAAAATCGTCAAATTTAGCTACTTCAGTAATGAAGTTTTACTATTATTATACCCTTACCCTTTATCTTTCATACTTATTTAATGACTCCCCTGCGGGCGAAGCCGCGGGTAAAAAGCTAGTCCCTATAATATTATAAATGCGAATGTAAGTTTGTTTGTTACGCTTTCACGCAAAAACTACTGAACCGATCATCATGAAACTTTGTACATATACTCTTGAAGGTATTAGAAGTAACATAGGGTACTTTATATTTAAAAAAATCTTTTTTTACGAAATTATGTAGCCTGTTCACGTGTATCTAATGCCAGGAATTTACACATATTTGCACGCGACAGGAAAACATTGTCTACAAAAATATCTTAAATTAATACTTTGTATTTTATTTTTTTAAATTGTTAGAATTCAGAATTATTTATTTGTGTTACGGTGAAATATATTTTAACATTTGTTGATGCATTTCAATAAGCATATATTAAAGTGTTGAAACTTCTGTCTGTAGTAGATTTTAAAAATTGTTGATCTCAGCCAAACAATAAAATTTAGTTATCATATTGACTCATTACTATTATTATACCCTTACCCTTTATCTTTCATACTTATTTAATGACTCCACTGCGGGCGAAGCCGCGGGTAAAAAGCTATCCCTACTTAATATTATAAATGCGAATGTAAGTTTGTTTGTTACGCTTTCACGCAAAAACTACTGAACCGATCATCATGAAACTTTGTACATATACTCTTGAAGGTATTAGAAGTAACATAGGGTACTTTATATTCAAAAAAAAAAAATTTTTTTACGAAAGATAAAACAATTGTTTGTCAAAAAATCGTCAAATTTAGCTACTTCAGTAATGAAGTTTTACTATTATTATACCCTTACCCTTTATCTTTCATACTTATTTAATGACTCCACTGCGGGCGAAGCCGCGGGTAAAAAGCTAGTTATTATATAAATTTGTATGAGCAGCTCTCATAATAAACGCACTGTCATTTTCTAATGCCTTCTATATGGGCAATGAAAAAACGAACCGAAAAATTTAAGGTAAGAGAACAATTGAGTTGTCCTAAATGTTTTCAATCTGTGTTATTGATAAAATTTCAGCAGATGTTGTGCAGAAGCATGAAATGGCTTTAAAAAAGATTAATTTTCATCATAGCATCTTTGCCAATTTTTTTTTCAAATTAGCCATAAAGTCTGTATATACGCCCCATAATAAAAATCTGCGAATCCAAATTTTTTTCCTGTTCCCCGACCTTTTTGGGGCCCGGAACTTAGCCCTGATTGCCGCTTAGTAGTTTCGCCCCTGGTTCGTATTCAAATACCATATTGTTATATCCCTATTTAAAAACCTGATATCTTCATAGCGAAGCAAAATTATTTGAATTTTTTATCCTATAAACCTTTAGAGTTTCTAGATATTCTCATGAAATACACTTGAAGTTTATCGAATAAGAATTGAAATTATTTCAGATTGGAATATATCAGCTCTGAAAATTCCTAGCTTGGAAACAAATTTTCTATGGTCAACAATTATTAACGCCTTAGTTATCCTATTATTTTTTTCTCTACCTCAAGAATGAGCTTGTATTATTTTTCACCTTAAGAGTTATAAGAGAACAATTGAGTCCAACTGATAATTTTGATTAAAATAGAACAGATTTTCGATTCCTTTAATCAGAAACAGGTACAGCATACAATTAGAAATCAGTGAAATTTTATTAAAAAAAAAATACTCTTACAACTAATAATTTACAAATTGATGAAATCTCAAAGTCACATTCTCTTAAATCTACTCTGATGAGGTAGATGATTCTGCATCGGCAGATTCAGTAGTTGCAGTTGATTCAGCAGCATTTGTATAAACTGAACTAGCTGTGCTGGTTTCTCCATCAAGAGATAACTGCAGAGGTTCATCCTTCTGACTGGTCAAAGTTTTGTCCTGGAACTGACCTTCAAACGAGGAACCAAAAGATGATGATAAGGAACTTGATACTGAAGATTTGTTCTCTTCAGATTTATCGACTCGTCCTGATCGAAAGGCGAATCCGGATTTTGGACTCAAATCAACGAATGATGGAAAGTTGGAGAATCCAGATGAAACGTAAGTGTTGGGGCTAAAAGTTGAACTTTGGAAGGAGCCGAAGTTTCCAGTACCGAAACCTAAGTTGCCGTTGGAAAATACGTTATTTCTAGATGAAAAAAGATTGTTTCCTGAGGTAGAAAATACCCTACTTCCTAACAAAGAAGGTGAATAAGTTGATGCGAACTGGTTCAAACTACCGTCATTCAACAAAACACTGGAAGGGCTAGAAACGTAGCTCAATTCTGGAGAATAAGTACTGGAGATAATGGGAAGTGCAGTAGAAGATTCAAATAAATTCAATGATGAACTGGGATAACTTCCAGATATTGTTTGTTTAACAATAGTATTTCCTCCGCTTTCAGATAATTTTACATTTTTAATAGAATTAACCAACTGTTGACCATTCACACTTAGAGATTCCTGACCTAAATTCACACCATCTTGAGCTTCCTTGATTGCTTTTTCAGCTTCTTCGCGAGTTTTGTATTTGATGTAAAAAACCTCTGGCTTCTCAGGCTTAGGCGTTGAACCAGCAACAATCCTGACTTGTTGTTCAGTTTCTGGTTTCTTGACCAAAACATAGACGCGAGTCTTTTCTTGATTGAGAACTTGGGCAGGAATTTCAATTGGCTGAGGTTCAGGTGCAGCTGGAGCTTTAATGAAGAGAAGCTTGTAGTTAGTTTTTTGAGGAGGAAGTTGGATAATTTTACGTTGACGAATTGGCTCTGGTTCTTCAGGTGCCTCATAGAAGAAGACGCTCTTAGTGTCCTCGGTTTTTTGATTGTTTCTCACTTCAACTTGTTGGTAGTTATCCAAGTTGTTGAATTTGTATGAGGACAAATCAAATCCTTGCAAGTTGTTTAAGAGGACGTTTCCACCAAATCTGGATTGAAGTAGACTAGACGGCAGAATAGTTGAGCTGACAATAGGGAGAGCTGTTGGGTTAACATTGAGAGAATCAAATGTGGATCCAGAGAAAGTACTTGATATTTCTGGAATTGGAGTGACAGATGGGGCAAAACTTTGAGCATAGAGTCCAGATGAGGCTACAGGGTTTATTGGTAGGGCATTGAAGGATGCAGCGGAATTGATAGAGCTTATCTCAGAGTTGAGAAGAGGAGATATTGTACTCGTTGGAAGGTTGAAAGACACTGGTAATGATGAAGCAGTTGTAGTTGACACAATTCCATTCGAGTTCAAACCTGATGAACCTACGTTGGAGATTTCAGGTCCACTGAACGACGAAAATTCTTGATTCAATAGGGCCCCATTGAATTGATTTATGTCTTGGTTTACGAGAAGACTAGGTGTCTTCTCGGACTGACTTTCGATTATGTTAGCTCCATTCTGGAAAGTTCTGGCGCCAAATTGATTGAAATCTTGACTCACTTGAGGAATGAATGAATTGAAGTATTGCCTCTTTACTAGGGGCTTTACGGCCGGTTTGGCCAAGGCAAAGGTGGCCAATGAAACGATCTGTAAAAAAAATTGTTATTAACAGAAGGAAGAACATTTTTCGTAGTGATGAATTAAAAATGAAATGATTTTAGTAATTTATTGACTAGGAGTGAAACTGACTTGAAACTAGTTGAAGGTGATCTCGTTTCAACCTTGAAAAGTGATCAGAGACATACAAGTTTATTTTTCTCAATGGAAAAACCATTGTCAGATTATTTTTTATTATACGAGTTAGCACTATAACACTGTATATTCAATATTACCATGTTAAATGTTTAATATATGGGAGCTATTATACGGAAATACACAGATTACCTTTGATTTGGAAATATGGAATCTGAGCGAAATTTAAAAATTGTTCCATATCGAAACTAACAATAAACCATGTTATTATTATCCTAACTATATGATTCACCAAGCCAAATAATAATGAAAATAATAGAAGAATTCTGAGCTAGTTTTTTAATAACACATATTGTTATAATAACTTATCCATCCTGAGTTTGATTATAGTTTTAAAATCAATAAACTTCATTATTATTATTTTCCAACATGACACAATGAAACTAAAATATATGGTATGATATAAAAATATTATAAGTTTACATTAAATATTTAATTGTTTCAGCAGTTACTATTTGGTAGTGGATAATAATCAAAAGAGGTTTCTGTAAATTATGGTTTTGTCACTAACATTGAGAGGTCTAGATTTCTTGTAAAAAAATACTGGTTTTAATTTATTTTTACATTACTTCACTCAAATGGATTTGGTTATTACAAGTTCCAAGTTCCAATTGTTTCTATAGTGAACATAAGGAATCAAATATCGAACGAATTATAGGGTACGTTTTCTAAAATTTTCATGAATTAAATTGGATAAGTATGCCGCATTATGGCAGAAGTGACAGTTTTAATAAGGATAATATCAGGTGTTTTTTCCAGAATGATAGAACTTTCGATAGGGATAACTGTGACCTGACAGAAGGTAGAAGCCATGTTGTTTTGACATTTCTGTTCAGTAAGCATTGACAAATTATCATGGAAAAGCTCACGCCGCAACAACGTTTACAAATTGTTGAAATTTTTTTCAAAATCAGTCTTCTATTCGCCAAACTTCACTTCGTGAAATTTATGGTTTACATAATCGTTCATTAGAGCAGCGTATTCGTCGAACTATCGATAGATTTTGGACAACTTTTTCTCGGTGCAATAACAACAAGACAAAGAACTGTACGTACAGAAGAAAATATCGCTGCTGTAAGTTATAGTGTTAATGATGATCTATTCGTCGACGTTCACAACAAGTTGGACTCTGTGCATCCACCACATGGAAAAATTGTGCGTAAAGATCTTGATCTACACCTATACAAGATCCAATTGGTTCAAGACCTAAAGCCACTTGACCATAATAAGCGTCGTTTGTTTGCTGATTGGGCCCTAGAACAGCTTGAAGTTGATCCAATTTTTTATCGTGAAATTGTGTTTAGTGATGAAGCTCATTTCTAGTTGAACGGCTATGCAATCAAGCAAAATTGCCGTATATGGAGGAAAATAATCCTCAAGAAGTTCTGCAGGCTCCATTGCATCCTGAAAAATGTACTATATGGTGTGCTTACACGGTGCAGGCATCATGGGTCAATATTTCTTCAGAAACTATGCTAAAGCTAATGTTACAGTGAATGGTGCTCATTAGAGATCGATGATCAATGATTATTCATTTCGAAATTTGAATGGTATCGACCCAGAAGTGTTTTGTTTCCAACAAGATGGTGCTACACCTCATGCTGCTACCGTAACAATTGATTTATTGAAAGAAAGATTTGGCGATAACATTATTTCGAGGAATGGTCCAATTAATTGGCCTCCGAGATCATGCGACATAACTCCACTGGATTATTTTCTATGGGGTTATGTCAAGTCAATGATTTATGCTGATAAACCAGAAACAATAGACGCTTTGGAAGCCAACATAACTCGTGTCATTGATTAAAATAAGGCGTGAATTACTCGAAAAAGTGGTCCAAAATTGGTCTGGTGGAATGCGGTTCCTCAGAGCTAGTCGCGGTGGACATATGCCGGAAATTATTTTTGAAACATAAATGTCATAAAATTATCTTTCAAATAAAAAAAATGGGCTTCAATCTTAATTTAAGTGTCTTTTATTTCAATTCAAAGTTCTATCACTCTAAAAATACACCCGATATTAATGTCAGTTTCATTATATTCTTCGTACATAGTTGTACTTGGAGTTTGAACGAAAATAACTATTTGTTGAAATTTTAAGAGAAATAGATAATGAAAATATCCTTAATTTAATAAATGACTATTTGAATCCACAATTTTCAATACATTCGAATAATATCTGTGGACCGCTTCTCTTTACTCTATCGCCATTTCATAACACTTGCGTTCGTTCTTGTTATTATTTTATATACCTATCTACTTAAAATACTCAGTATATCTTGTAAAACTTTTAGTCGTTTGAAGATGTAGTAATAGCTTGAAACTGCAGCCACAAGAAAGTCTACATTTTTTTTAAGAAAAATAATAATTTCTGAAAACTTGTTTTAATTGAGATCAAATTCCGATAATTTCAATTTCAAAATTCAAATTTCAAAATCAAATTCAATAATTTCTTTTTCACATAGCAGTTGATGAGAAATTAGTGCATCTGAAATATAAATGACGGACGAAAGTAAAATTCAAATAACGAATTTTCAGTATATTTAAATATTGAGTCAACTCCAACTGGAGTTGAGTGTTGCAAGTCATTGAAATCTATTCAACTGTTAATCTCGATAAAATTGATGTTTCGTATTCAGATGCATTACCTTCCTAATTTGAATCAAAAGTTGAATTTAAAATTTAATTCAGCAAAAGAAAATGGTAACACATTTCGAGTTATATAATAGTTCTTTGATGTTGATTGATAGAATTTGTTTTCAGTTTGAAACTTTTAAACCCTTAAAGTTAATATATTCGCATAAAAATCTTCAAGAGTTAGTGAATAACAAGTACAGGGAATTGATAATTGCTTTTCTGAATAATATGTTATGAAGAAAATACTGAATCTACATCGAACGGTGTGTAATTTTATTTCATTCTTGATCTGTGTAAGCACACATAAAAATTGAAAGTGTTCAAGAATGATTTTTACGTTGACAAATTCCAAAAAATCGAGAAAATTATATGAAATAATCAAACCATATAACTTTGTTCATACAATACCTACTTGATATCAACATATAAGTTCAAAAAATTATTCTGAATTTCATTTCGGCAACGTTTTAAAATCAATAAATTAAAAAAAAGTCCTGTAGCCAGCAAAATACAAAAATATAATAAGTAAATCATGCTTCGTTTTATTCTACTTCCAATAGTTTTATTGCAGAAAATGGAAAGAAAAGTTCATTTTGTTATTTCTTAATTCAATTATTCCTAAAAATACGTTATGAAATATTTTTTGTCTAAGAAATTTCACGATTTAGAAGATTATAAAATAATTCTTGATATTCCGAAAATAACTCTCATTCAGCGAGTTGAAAATTTTTATCAATTTGAGTCCTTCAACACTTCAATCCACTGAATAAACTTTTTCACTATCACCGTTTTACTCACCACTAGAAGCTTCATTGCTGATGTGCACCGAATATCTTAAAAATTTGAGGAAATTCATATATATAGTTTATCCCCTCCCAAGAATCTATGAACATCCTTTTAACAAGGACGACTGCGTTTTTCGAATAATAATTCAGATGGAAGAATTCGAAATGTTCATCTCATTTGGGACCCCATTGACCTTTCCAATTATAAATTGATCCCACTTCAGAAGAATATAGGTGTTTGTATTGTAAGCTGATAGTGCCTGAAGAAGTCTTGCATTTTTGTTTTAATATTTCCTGATGAAAAATCTGAAGGACAAAATGTATAATATTAATTAATTTTCAAGGAACGTATTACGGCTGCAAATGCTTGAAGTAGTTTTATTAGTTTTTCTGAAAAAATCATACGAAACATATGTTATACTAATTCTAAATTTTTTTCTTTTTATTCAAATGTCAAAAATCATCCAGGATATCATTGATAGAAAGACAACTGAAATGCAGATTGCAACGAGACTACCGACCAAGTTTCAAATTTGATTTATGGGCTCTTCTGTTAGAAAATCAATAGTAATATATTTACTGTTTTATAATCAAATAAACATTAACAAAATATTTCTCAAAAACAAACTAATTTCAGATACTGAATTGCTTCAGCCTTTACTATTTGGTAGTTGAATTACTATGTTTTACTACCAAAAAAATATATATTATTACACATTTTCCTGCGACTCGAGTTTCGGGAAATGAACTATCCCATCATCAGACAACTGAAGACCTAACAGTGGTACAGAGGTATTTAAACAAAAGTGATACATATTTTGAATATTTCAATAGATTCTAGGTAACACCTACTAGTGGTACAGAGGTTTACAAGCGGAACGTGATAAAAAACCGGGTTAAAAAAAGGGCCTTCTAACAGATATCGGAATGTCGGCAATCGACATATATACCTTCTGTCAAGAAAGTACCGGGAATTATCGATTTAAATCTGGCGGGGCAACGCCAGATTGTTGGTTCCACTGTCCTTAATAACTATGCCAAGCTTGAGCGGGATCTGTCAACTAGTGTGTTTGCAACAGCTGATTAAGTCAGTCGATGTCAGAGTGCGTGCCGATTTTTACTATGGGTGATTACGTTGAGCAAAGAATTTGTTTGAAGTTTTATGTTGCAAATGAATTTTCGTGTGCCGATGCATTGAAAATGTTGTAAAAGGCCTTTGGTGATAATGCTCTATCGAAAACTCGTGCATATCAGTGGTACGGAGCCTTCAAGGACGGTCGTGAAGTGGTCGAAGACTTGCCTCGTTCCGGACGTCCATCGACGGCTTCGATCGAAGATAACGTCGATAAAATTAAGGAAAGGGTGCTGGAAAACCGTCGTACCAGCTTGAGAGAGATAGCACATGATCTTAAGATATCCCACGAGTCCGCACGTACGATTTTGATTGATATTTTGGGCATGAGAAAGGTAGCCGCACGACTCGTATCGAAAGACCTGAATTTTCTTCAAAAACGTCATCGCGAACAGGTTGCTTGAGACATGCTGGACCGCTGTAATTCCGATTCTACATTCATGGAACGCATTATAACTGGTGATGAGACCTGGGTCTACGAGTACGATATGCAAACAAGCCAGCAATCATCGGAATGGGTGGAAAAAAATGAGCCGAAACCGAAAAAACCACGCCAAAGCCGCTCGAAAATGAAGGTGATGCTCATTGTCTTCTCCGTGGCGTGGTGCACTACGAATTCGTTCCAGAGGGTCAGACG
Organism: Megalocaria dilatata; assembly: GCA_034642435.1. Lineage (NCBI taxonomy): Eukaryota > Metazoa > Arthropoda > Insecta > Coleoptera > Coccinellidae > Megalocaria > Megalocaria dilatata. The sequence goes on along the minus strand of CM067856.1, from coordinate 72,581,083 downwards.
GTAAACAAGGAGTATTACCTAGGCGTTATGAAACGTTTGCGTGAGCGTATCCGTAAGAAGCGGCCAAATTTGTGGGCGAACATCTCATGGATTTTGCATGACGATAACGCGCCTTCTCACCGAGCTACGATTGTGACTGACTTTCTCGCCAAAAACTCAACAAACGTGCTTCAGCAACCACCGTATTCGCCGGATTTGGCTCCCTGCGACTTTTTCCTCTTCCCAAAACTAAAATTGCCCCTTCGTGGCACCCGTTTGAGTCGATTGAAGCCATAAAACAAAATTCGGCGCGAGAGCTAAAGTCCATCCCGGATTTATTGGGTCGCCTTCAAAATAGGCTCCATTTACTCCAATACATCTATGCCAATGGCACTTCCAATTATCGAAACATTTTTTATAAGCACTTTCCGGGATGGACTTTAGCTCTCGCGCTGAATTTTGTTTTATGGCTTCAATCGACTCAAAACGGGTGCCACGAAGGGGCAATTTTAGTTTTGGGAAGAGGAAAAAGTTGCAGGGAGCCAAATCCGGCGAATACGGTGGTTGCTGAAGCACGTTTGTTGAGTTTTTGGCGAGAAAGTCAGTCACAATCGTAGCTCGTTGAGAAGGCGCGTTATCGCTCAACGTAATCACCCATAGTAAAAATCGGCACCCACTCTGACATCGACTGACTTAATCAGCTGTTGCAAACACACTAGTTGACAGATCCCGCTCAAGCTTGGCATAGTAATTAAGGACAGTGGTACCAACCTAGGAAAAAAATTTTTCACCTGCCTCATTGCCCCGCCAGATTTAAATCGATAATTCCCAGTACTTTCTTGACACAATGTATATTTCTGTGATATAACCTAATTTTCGTATGGGCCATGCCTATCCCAAAATTCATTAGTAGTTGCAGAAGTGTGTTGTGTTAAATAACGTATTTTTATATATTTTTAAATGATTATTTTGTTTGTTCAAATAACTCCTTACTGATGAGATTTTGGGTCCGAATATATCAGGTTCTTGCTCTGAAAAATGTGCTGTATATTCTTCAAAAAGAAAAAAAAAAAGGCCTCTTTGAATATATGTTGAACAATTTATTGTTGATGGAACTTGTGAGTCTTTAACATCCAATCGAAACATATATATGTATAAGGTGATGTCTGAATAATTTGATCACTATTTTATATTTCTTTTGATTCTTTATTAGTAAATTTACCACATGTGATGATAATATATATCTATAAAGTAATACAGTGTATTTAGGACATGTTTTAAAATTTAATTCTAAATGTTTTCATGAGATTTATTCAGATTGAAATCTGTAGACGTTCTGGTAAATTAATTCCAGCTATTATTCTGTAGTATGAAAATAACTCTTTATAGTAATTTTCAATTTAATAACTATGAAATTATCCACGTCGGAAGCAATAGTTCTAGATTAACAGTTTTGGAATTTCTTGAAATCAACAGGTACAAGGCCCGTTAAATCCCTTAGAATGAACAAACTGATGTGGACAAGTCTTCATTACTGAATATCTTTCCCTAATGGCATTTTTTAGCGGAAAACTGAAGAAAACACCTTGAGTTTTTATGACTTGTTCTTCCATTATTTTGTCACGTACCTAACACTGTATTTAAACTCAGTTAAACAAGACACCATCATGTAGATACGAAGAAACCATATCGTGATGAAACAGTTGTTGTATTATAAACATTTTTGTGAAAATTAAAATACTTTTTATTATACATTTGTTAATTTAGTGTTGAGTCGTGAACCCCGTCGAACCCCATCATGTAGATACGTGAAGAAACCATATCGTGATGAAACAATTGTTGTATTATAAACAGTTTTGTGAAAATTAAAATACTCTCTATTATACATTTGTTAATTTAGTGTTGAGTCGTGAACCACGTCGAAGTCTCTTTTAAGAAGCTAGAAGCTTTTGAAATATGGCTTTATCTAAATAGAAATATCTAGATATTTCCATATTACCCTCGAAACGGTTTCGGAAATAATGGGAAGGTAGAGATCCACTGTTTATAATCAAGGAGCATAAATTGAAGTATTTCTGATACATCGTGAGGAATTCAGATAGATTATGTCTCCAATAGTTGACAAATTCAAGGAAAACAAAGTGTCAGCCGAAGATAAATAACTTGGCTTAAGAACCTACCCCTAAAATTCAGCACCTCTAACACTGGCTAATTCCGCAGTGCGAACGACTTCTTGATCGCTCACATCTTGAATGCATAAACACTGTAAGAAAAGAACGAGGAGGTTAAAACATACTCTTCATATTTCAAGTTTTTAAACTCTTTCTGTCAAAAGTAATAGTACTTATAAATTAACGGACAGACGGGCAAAATTAAATTCATTCACGAATTGACAAATCTGCTGCTGAAGTTCGAGTTAAATGGAGAAAACACAAATCTTTCGATCAAATTTGTCTCTTTTCATCAACACAGTCTGCTTCAAGAGCGATACAATAATTCCACTCTTGGAATGATACCTTTATTGGCGCATATTTTATCTTTGGCATCAAAATAGGCGTTTGTTTCGGTAATCGCCTACTCATATATTGAAAATTTACTTTGAAGAAGTTTTTTGAATATTACATATAATGGCTGGAATTAATTTTCCGGAACCTCTACAGACTTAAATTTAAATCTGTAGAGGTTCGGGATAATTAATTCCAGCTATTTTCTGTAATCACCTACTTGTTGAAGCCAAATTTCCTCTCGGCGAGTATTTTTTTAGATGTGTTTACAGGTTAAAGTCACTCGCGTCTAAATCAAAAAAATAGGGTTGGTGCTGAACCAAACCGTAAGGTGATTTCACCATTGTAACGATCGTCTTGGTGGAAGATACATTTTCTTCTTATATGGGCCGACTGTTCGATGCATTTGGGCCAGATAGAAATTGCTGATGACTTTCGTATACCGTTCATTTGGTCAGTTCATCTCAAGTGTGTTTTTTTATTTATAAAACTGCCAAATTAAGAATCCATCTTGGGTTTTGCATTGTGAATAGAATATTGAAAGCGCTGGATAAATAATATATGTCTTAGAGTGAATCGACTGTATCAAAAATACCTGCTTATCAATGGTACAACGCATTAAGAAGGAGTTGAGATGTTGTTGTTTATTTGAGAATTACAAATAGCCCAATAGAGTTTTTCACTTAGAGTAAAATATGCTTAGTTGAATTAAACATAAAAAAAATGAAATGCAATAACAAATTTTCCCTTTACAGGGTACAGAAATCAGAATGAAAATATTAAACACACATATCCAAGTAAACTCAACGTCCTCTTCAACACCTCTTCAGAAACAGCAAAAAAGTCAATGTTCAAAGTATTATTGTATAGATAAAATTTTCTCACCATTTTGCATGCCTGTGAACATTATGTACACACGCACAGTCAATATTCATTAATGACTCTGTAGGAGACCTGAGATTATAGTTATTCAATAAACTCTATTATTATTATCATTTCTTACATCTCAATTGACGCGGCACACCGAAACAAATTTATGTCTTTTATGAATTAATTCTCACCATATGAAACTCTTTCTTCGGCATGAAATGTGTTGCCACTCGACTAGTGCCGAATGGTCTGGGTTACAAGGTCATTCTGAGCAAATTTCTAGACGAAGCTCAATGAATGGCATCGGAGAACCATTGTGTTTCCTGATGTTCTGTTTTTTTCAAAACTCAAATTACCATTTAGAGGCACCCGTGCTCGATTGATAGAAGAAATAAAAGAGAATTTCTGACAAGTGCTGGAAACGCGTTCAAAATCTATGTGAGTGTATTTGTTTGAGAGACACCTACTTTGAAGGCGATACAATAAATTTGGATGACTGATACATATTTCGTGATTCAGTTATTGGTTTCCGGTAGATTTCTTACGGGGATATCAGCTTTTAGTGTGTCCAAAATTGGTGATTTACGAAAATAAACGAATAATCAGAATTATCTGTCGTCGAAGAATAAAAACGAAATTCACACTGTTCTTAAATAATTTTCAGTCATGAGGATTTTACGTCTCATTATGACACCTTTGTGAAATATTGTTCGGTTGAATTATCATTATTTAATTTAAGGTCCAAATAAAAGTTTCAATACGAGATAAATCAGAACAGATGCAGATTTATCAATTAAAGCTCAAGTTCCTGAAAATCGATCTCGTATACTCTCAATGAATGAAGAGAAGAAGTACCAGATGTTATAATCTGAATTTAAAATCATGTGGCTGCCCATCCCTGGACAAGATTATAATCCGATGAATATTCATCATATTGAAATCATCAGAAAATATCACAGAATTTTCAGGATGAGACATCCTTGATATATTATTATACATAACAGATATTAACGATTGAGAATCTAAGCAGTAGAGGTCGATGCTTCCTAAAGAGGATGCTAATCGCAGATAATGGTGAACAGGCTCCATAAATTCAAGAAACATAAAAGTCAACCAACCATCTTTCCATAATAACTTGGTGATTGGAACTTAACTCGAAGGTTTGTTATTTTTCCGTCAAATTGTTTCAATTCTTCTATCCTTCATCTAGGTAAAATGACAAAAATATTTGGAAACATTTGAGCTTTGCTAAAAAGCGCATTAGATAAAATCCAGCAAGGTCCAACAGGTCAATTTTTCCTCGTTTATGCGGACTTTTATTGGGGAAACAGCTTACTATAGAAAATGGTTTCAAACGAATAGGTTGAATACGCGTATGAAGAATCAGTGGTCAAAAGCAATTTTATCCGGTCAATCTGTGCTATATCATCCTCCGACGATAATTTGTTGTTCAAACTATCTATTCAGAATTGTTATTATATCGAATATTATCTAAAGGCCTCCAAATACGAATTTATTTGATTTCATGAAAGAGGGTGAGGATATTCTGTCAAAAATGTATCTGGCGCTTGAAGATATTATTTGTTTGGGGGATTTCAATATCGATTTGCTCGACAAACATTCAAACGAGTACATCACTACGTCATTATTTTTCACTTTTGGTTTGACACAGATGATAGAAGAACTCATCTCTCATTACTCTCCTTACATGTTCACTCCCTCCTTGGTTGACCTTATGTTCACGAATGAAAGAATTAGTTGGTATATATATATATATATATATATATATATATATATATATATATATATATAATATTTCTGGGACAGCACCCCACGCGATGAGTGCGTAGGATATGTGATTTTCCGCCAAAGCATAGTATAGTACCTTTAGATATTTAGTATTAATTGCGTTAGAGATATTTTTGAAGATGTATAACATGAATCGTAGATTTTTTAATGTATAATTGATCTGTTCCTCCCATCTCAAATGGAAGTCTATGTATATACCGGGATATTTAACTTTATCAACAGACACTGAATTGTTTCAGCCGTTACTATTTGGTAGTTGATCATAATTGAAACAAATTGTAGAAATTACTATGTTTTACTACCGATAAAAATATATATTACACATTTTCTTGTAACTCGAGTTTCGGGAAATGAACTATCCCATCAGCAGACAACTGGAGACCTAACAGTGGTACAGAGGTATTTAAACAAAAGTGATAAATATTTTGAATATTTCAATAGATTCTAGATAACACCTAATTGTGGTACAGAGGTTTACAAGCGGAACGTGATAAAAAACCGGGTTAAAACAAGGGCCTTCTAACAGATATCGGAATGTAGGCAATCGACAAAGAAGGTTGTTAAACAGATGGTACCCATTTAAATATCTCGAATAATTTTTGAATTTACATAGCTCCGTACGGTCATTCATTATTTTTACATTATTTTGTTGTATATCTCAAATATTCGGATTTACATAGCTCCGTACAGTCATTCATTATCTTTCAAATTATTTTTATTGTAAACGAATTTGAAAATTTCAATAATCAAGTTTCTTTTCATTTGAATCTTCATGTAAAATTTTCTTGAGATTTTCTTTTGTCGAAAGGAATTACTGTTTTCTAAAGAATGAGTGGCAAAACTTGAAAAGTAAACAAATATTCAACTGTTGCCACTCATTCTTCAGAAAACAGTAATTCCTTTCGACAAAAGAAAATCTTAAGAAAATGTTACATGTAGATTTAAATGAAACTCGATTATTGAAATTTTCAAATTCGTTCACAATAAAAATAATTTAAAAAATAACCAATGACTGTATGGAGCTATGTAAATCCAAATATTTGACATGTACAACAAAATAACGTAAAAATAATGACTCCAAAAATCATTTGAGATATTTAAATGGGTATCATCTGTCGATTGCCGACATTTCGATATCTGTTAGAAGGCCCCTATTTTTTAACCCTGTTTTTTATCACGTTTCGCTCGTAAACCTCTGTACCACTATTAGGTGTTATCTAGAATCTATTGAAATATTCAAAATATTTATCACTTTTGTTCAAATACCTCTGTACCACTGTTAGGTCTTCAGTTGTCTGATGATGGGATAGTTCATTTCCCGAAACTCGAGTCACAAGAAAATGTGTAATATATATTTTTATTGGTAGTAAAACATTGTAATTTCTACAATTTGTTCTAATTATCAACAGACTCTATTTTTAAGTGATTGCCCTTATGACATCATAGGGAGGTAAATTTGAGGGTAAAAAGTGTGTTTTTTAAAATTGATTGTCAATACTCTATTGCTGAAAAAATGTGTAACATTACGAAATTCTTTCTCGATGATGTTTTTGAGTGTTCTCCAATCAAGTGCCTAGTAAAAAATGGCAGTACACTCCTAGTTTTCGGTTGTATAGATAGCTTTGAAACAATTCATGGGCAACTCTTCTGATTCTAATATTCTCAAGCACTGAGATTAGTTTATCATGGTCGACTTCATCGAATGCTTTAGCCAGATCGATAAAAATACAGATAGAGGGAGTTTTTTTGTCAATTGCATTATTTATTATTTCATTCATATCAGATGTTGGGTAATTTTCTCGAAAACTGTATTGTTTGTTAGACAAAATTTCATATTTTTGTAGGTAGGAACTCAACCTTTTTTGCAGTATTTTTTCGAAAACTTTACCAATGCTCGATATCAGCGAGATAGGACGGTAATTTGTTATTTCAAGTTTATCCCCATTTTTAAAAATCGGCTTTATTTCGGCAATTTTCAGGCTATCCGGAAATTTCCCAGCACTAATACACTTGTTTATTATATAAGCTAATGGAGATGCAATTTCTTCCTTGATGTCTTCAAGAATTTCACATCTGATATCGTCTATCCCGGGAGAATTATTATTTTTTAAATCCATTTTTATTTGTTTGACTTCTTTTCGTTCGTCTACGATAGAGAAATTGTGTTATCATTGGTTTTATGATGAATTTGTTTTGTTTTTCCATTTCTCATCTTCGAGTTCCCGGCCACCTCCTCCCCAATCCCAGTGAAGTGTTTACAAAAAATTTACGATATTTCTTTAGGTTTAATCCAAACTTTTAATTTCGATTATGCCTGTTTTTTCTTTTCATTTTTTAGAAATTTTATTGATACATCCAATAAATTTTTACTTATGTTTTTGTTACTCTCTATTTTACTATTGAAGTAGTCACATTTTGCTTTCTTTATTGAATAATTCGATCTGTTTCTGTAATTTAGAAATTGTTCCTTGTTGTGTTCAGTGGAATTATTTCTCATTATTTTATACAGCCTATTTTTTCCGTAGGTGAATTTCACTAGTCCAGTAGTTATCCAGCATTTTCTTTTAATTTCATGTGTTTTAATCTCTACTTGTTGTGTTGAGTTTTCGGTATGGTTTTTTATTTTTTCTATTAGATCACTGGTACACTTGTCAACGTCATTTACTGTATAGACCTACAACCAATTTTCATGTTCAATTCTTTCTTTAAATTTCTTTTTATTCAATACATATCTGAATCTTTGTGATGAAGTGATTCATGATGCAAAAATGTTCTGTTATATTGGATTTCAGAACTACAGGAGTGTTATTGTAAATCATTTCTTTGGTTTTAATGAATATATGATCCAGTCAAGATTTCTGATTACCTGTTTCTCTAGTACACTTATTGATTAAACAGGTGAAACCTTCTTCCCCTAAGATGTTGAGGTATTCATGTACCATGGTATTAATTTCATTTAAGATGTTGATATTGATATTACCTGTTATCATGTGTAAGTCTGGAATTGGACACGATTTTAGGTGATCTGATAGTTCATTAATGAATCTTTGTTCGGATGTTGGACAAGATCTATAAATTTCGTTGATTAATATTCGTTTATTGTTTATAGTTGTGCACAACTCCAATCTATTTATTTCGCCAAGTTTCACTACTTCACATATACAATTGAGGTACTCTTTGGCAAAGATAATGGTGCCATTATTCTGGTTGAATAAATCTTCATTATAAAATAGTTGATATCCATCAAGATTAATCAAAGTTATATCTAGTATTTGCTATGTTTCAGTGATAACAATGAAATCAAAAGTATTTCTCACCTCCGAAAGCAGAATTTTCAGCTCATCCAAGTTTTTACTTGCACTTCTAATATTCATCTGAAAATTTGAAAGTTCAAGATTATGCACCTGTTTCTGGAGGGACATGCCATAGTCTAGGGTATTTTCTAAAACAATCGTTTCAGTTTGTTCAATATGGAATTCTCTGAAATAGTTATTTTCTAGGGAACAGCACTACAACAAGAAAGGAAACAGCTATAAAACAAAAAGATGAAGATGAAAGAAAAATTTGTGAGGATATTTACTTTTTCCTTTCTGTTTCGCTGCCAGATCTAGTTTTTAATTTGTCTGTGTTTGAGTTGTTGATCAGTTTCTGAGTGAATTTCCTGATGACTCCAAGGGACCCGCTTGCTTTAGGTGTGACGAGGATGAGTTCGATTGATCCTGATAAATTTTTTGCAGTTTCTCCTTTATATATTTCGCGGAGAAGGGGTTCAGTCGGTGTTGCTGGAGCACTGTTTCTCTCAGTTTCTTGCTCTGTATTTTCTTCCCTACTTTTAATTGCAAGTAGTTGTTTCACCGTATATTGGATGCCATCAAAAACAAGCCTGTTTCCCTTTATGTATGATTTTCTGTTTCTATTCTGCCTGTGGGATTGGAGATATCTTTTCAAAACTGCCAAGTCTTTCCTCCGTTGAGTGGTAAGATCCTGAGAAATGGAAATTCCAGTTCCTTCCAGTTTTTGCAATTTGCAAATATATGTTTTTTGGTAAGGCTCGAAACTAGTTCAATTTTGACGGGACAGCTTTTCCAGATCCCAGACAATATGATGTTACTTGATGAATTGATAGGTCAACTTGCAGCAAGGATTTCAGTTCTTCTCGAAGGCAATCGAAAGTGATCTCATGGCGTTCTTTATTTAGTCATAAGATTCTCCTATTCTAAGTTGAATACGAACCACGGTTGCATTCTTCAGTTCCGCCCTGTTTTGTTGTATTTCGCCTATTATCCGTTTTGTATCAACCGCAGTAGAGCTCATGGTATGTGGACAACCTTAGTCCCGTATCCGATAAGGAGATTTGTTTTGTAAGTTTTTGGTATCTGAGTATATTTATTCTTTCTTTGTATGCTTGTTTTTTTATTCTTGTGCTAGGTGCATTAAAAGTGGTACTATATGTGCGAAAGACTTACTTGATGACTTATGTCCTTTTAGAAAATTTACGTTCACTTTGCTACTCAATATTTGATATAATTCAAGGAGCACAACTCAAAACAACTACCACAGCCAACTAATGTTATTTGTTCAAAATTGTATTACAAATATTTCGGTTTCAATATTCTTATAAATCTCAACTAGCAGTTCTCACAATTTCTGTTTGGATCTTGTACTTTTCACACTTTTATACTATTCACAATAGTTTCTGAACCATTGTTGACATTAACCAGTAACTTAAATCTAACTGCGGAAATGAACAATTGTTACTGCATGATGAAATAATCAAAAGAAAAATTAAACTGCAACTGATATTGATTTCTCGAATATCACTTGGTGAAACGTTTTTAAATTAATAAAGTAAATAAAAATACCTTAGCTGAAGTTTCACTGTTGATTTGATGTCTGTTGACATATATGTTTCGGTTTTTTAGCCAATTTTCAAAACTGAAGAGAACAAAACTTAAAATCCTATTTATAATGGTAGATCACTGGTACAATTTTGGGCATTGTAAAAATATGAAATTGATTGGGTCCTAATCTTCTACAGATAAGAGCAATGGTGATAAATTAAATTAAAGTTGTTCATTTGAAATTCGTAGCTTCTTACCATGTGCTAAACAAATTTCCAAACTTTCTGAAAGTTCCATTCTTCTGCTTTTATTACCTACGTGTAAAATCTCAGTTCTACTGAAATCCATGAAATGGTTGTTATTTATACAATGTTCCGAAAAATCAGATGTTATTTTATTATGTGATATACTTTTTTTATGTTCTACTACCCCTATGTTTATAGATCGTCCTGTCTGACCTACGTAAAATGCATTCTTTGCTATTGACTAAGAATGAACCTAAATTTTTCTTATTTGTACAAATAATATTAATATTATTCTGTTTTAGTCTATTACAAATTTTGTTACTTATTTGTGGTATGAAATTCATGCTATAGAATTTTTCTTTTTCTTTGTTCTGACGAATAGGGTAAAGAGAAGCTAGCTTTTTTATTCTGTTTTTTTTAAATTAATTTATCGATTACGTTCGTATTGTTCGACGCTAATGGCTTCAAAACTTGAATCTCTTTGTTAAAGTGTTCTATTGAGAGAAAAAAATCAATAAATTTTTTAGATACTGAGATCACAAGAATATTTAATTTCCATAAATTTGACATATTAAGAAAATCCACCTACACAGATTCACTAATACCATTATAACAGTTCCCACCCTCATAAAATAAAAATGTCTCCTTTTCACGCCTTTGTACAAATGTTACTACTAACCCCTCTCTCAATAGAAACTTTTAATAAAAGATATTAATGTTTGAAAGGAATTAGCGTCGAACAATGGTTACAACACGAACGTAATCCATAAATTAATTTTAAAAAAACAGCATAAAAAAGCTCTAGCTTCTCTTTACCCTATTCTTCAGGACCAAGAAAAAGAAAAATTCTATAGCATGAATTCCATACCACAAGTAAGTAACAAAGTTTGCAATAGACAAATAATATAATAATATTTATATTATTTGTACAAATAGGAAAAACTAAGGTTCACTCTTAGTCAATAGCAAAGACTTTCGTGAAGCGTGTGAAAAAAGCGGTATATACAAATTATATTGTAATGAATGCCCTGTGTTTTACATAGGTCAGAGAGGTCGAATTATAAACATAAGGGAAGAAGAACATAAAAAAAGTATATTACATATTATAATAAAATAACATCTGGTTTTTCCAAACATTGTGTAAATAACAACCATTTCATAGATTTCAGTAGAACTGAGATTTTACACGTAGGTAATAAAAGCAGAAGAATAGACCTTTTAGAAAGTTTGGAAATTTGTTTAGCACATGGTAAGAAGCTACCAATTACAAATGAACAACTTCAATTTAATTTATCACCATTGCTCTTATCTGAAAACGATTAGGACCCACCTAACACCATATTTTTACACTGTTCAAAATTGTACCTGTGATCTATCTACCCTACCATTATAAATAAGATTTTAAGTTTTGTTCTCTTCAATTTTGAACATGGACTAAAAACCCGAAACATATATGTAAGTGAAGTTGTTTTTATTTTCTTTATTAATAAACTGAAACTGCTCAATATTCGAGAGACACTAAAAAAGGATGAAATTTCAAACAATTCTTACCACATCCGTATCCGTGAAATCCTGTACTATTCAATAAATATAGACACCAAAAGAACTGAACTGTTCTACGTCAATTCAATCTTCCCTAATTAATTCAGCTCATTAATTTTATACCCGAAGAAGAATTTATTGATTGAAATATAAAAGTGACACTTTCGGTTTCTGATATTATTTCTATATTTCTTGAGATGACCTAATCCTTGAACTTTAAGTGGATTTCATTCAATAAACAGGTTTCTTTGGGATGAATCACTCAAGGAATCTTCAATCGGGCGCTTTTATGGACGACGGGTCCAGAAAATGGAAATGAATAATTTCAAAATTGAATAATTTTTTCATTATACATTATTTCGAAGAAAATACGCATTAGCCTTGGACTTGTATTGAAATATTGAGTTTCTATTCATACTTTGATTATCTGATCGAAAGCAAAGCGCAATATTCTACTGAAAATAATGAATACTTTTGAATGAAAATTATAATATGAAAATAATAGAGAATCCTATAAAAGACATTCGAATTCAATAAACATACCCCCCTGGATCCGCGCTTGCTATTGTTCGTAACGAATATATTTCTAACAAAATTTGAATATTAAAACAAATTGATATATGTTTATCTTCTACAATTTTAATTTCAAAAAAATGTTTATTCAAAAAACTTTTAGAATTAAATTAATGTCTAAAACAAGCACCGCTTACATTTAATAGACGTATATAATCAAAACTCAATATATAATATCAAATGGAAATAAATAAACCCACAGATATACGAAAGTTATTGAAATTAATAAATAAATATTTAAAGGAGACAAAATTTTGTTTCTGGTCTTACCTTTAAGAACACCAATTGCCTTTTAAAAACATGAACACACTTAAAGGACTTCTCAAAGAATATAATTTATTTGAAATATTTAATATATTTAAATATTCGAATAAGTTGATTCAGAAATCTCTGAAAAATGCTCTATATCTTCAAAAAACAAATATAATTCTAAGCAATCCCGTCTTCAGCCCTCAATAATATTCCAAATATCAAGATCAAAAAACATAATCTATATCACAAACAACTCACCACGTGCACAAGGACTAATGCTTGGAAACACAGATCAACTTTATAAATTAAGATTGATCTATGTTCTAACAAAATCAAAGAACATATATTATAATTAATATTATTGAGGGCTGAAGACGAGATTGCTTAGAATTATATTTGTTTTTTGAAGATATAGAGCATTTTTCAGAGATTTCTGAATCAACTTATTCGAATATTTAAATATATTAAATATTTCAAATAAATTATATTCTTTGAGAAGTCCTTTAAGTGTGTTCATGTTTTTAAAAGGCAATTGGTGTTCTTAAAGGTAAGACCAGAAACAAAATTTTGTCTCCTTTAAATATTTATTTATTAATTTCAATAACTTTCGTATATCTGTGGGTTTATTTATTTCCATTTGATATTATATATTGAGTTTTGATTATATACGTCTATTAAATGTAAGCGGTGCTTGTTTTAGACATCAATTTAATTCTAAATGTTTTTTGAATAAACATTTTTTTGAAATTAAAATTGTAGAAGATTAACATATATCAATTTGTTTTAATATTCAAATTTTGTTATATTTCTTCTATCAAGTAAAAAGTCTTTCTATTTTAGAATATATTTCTGCGCAACGAGTGAAGCAAGTTCGATAAAAAAAAGCGATTTGCGACAAATAATGTTTCACACGATATTTTTTCTAATTTTGAATTGAATGTGACATTTTGAATTCAAATTATAAGTCCCTACGGACGCCCATCGCTTATGAATCGTGTAGTGATTCGGGCATATTTATTTGTTACTTTGTGTCTCTGGAAGTGTCATGTCTCTTGGTTTCGTTCCACGAAAAGAGTGGTATAAATTGTATCCAAATAATAGAGAAATGCGTTTTACTGAGGCTATGAAATGTTAACACGACAGATTTTTGTCATTTGACAAAAATCTGTCATTAAAATATTTATTTTAATGGCAAATGTGGGGTGCAACCTGTAGGTATTATTACATTTGGAAATATGGCAAAAATAATCGCCCAGTTTTTAAAGATGCCAAATCCTTCTTTGGATACTGGTCATTGTTTTCGGCGCTCATCAACTACACACTAAGAGGATTCTGGAGCTGATTTGCTGAGAATCAAACAGCATGGGAGGTGAAGTCTAATACAGTTGCTGAGGGGTTATGTTGAGGATTCCATAATTAATGAACAAAAGATTGCAACAAACATCCTTGGAGAAAATTATATAGAAAACGCGCAAATTAATGCTGATCAGTAGAACACTTTTTTTATAAATATTCATAGATAATTGTATAAATAATAAATCTTCATAACGTGTGGTACATCAAATTAAACGACAGGAAAGAGGTATATCAAGTAGTTTTGTTGTACAATTTTCTGTATTTTTCGCAATCAATGGTGAAATATACTTTTCATTAACAGTTGCGCAATGTTTTTCTTTTCGAAACTAGTCACGAAAAGTAAAAGGTTTCAAAACGTCACTGAATATATAATTCTGAAATTGTTTCCTTTTTTCTTCATTAAGTTCTCAATTAATCAATCAATTTTTACAAAACAACAAAACTGACAGTGAAGTGACAAATCCTAATGCATCTAACTAATGTCAAATTTATTTTCAGCAAAAATTTCTTTATATTTTTCAATTAACATGATTATCTTCCTTTTTTCTGTTCATATAAATGATCTATCTTGGCATCAGAATTTTCCGTGTATATAAATTCATTAAAATTAACTTCATATTCTGGATCTTTCATATTTTTATTGTCTCGTCTAATTCTTCATTGCTCTATATTTTCTGTAGAATTTCAAGGTTTTCATCTTAAATTAAACGAAAGTTTCCAGTACAATTAAGACCAATCAGAATGTCATATATAAAATTTTCTTTGTTACAATAACATCAATAATATCGTCAATATTCAAAATTTTCATTTTCAATCTTATAACACCATCTATTCCTTCCATACCACTTGTTGTTCTGATCGTGCTCTTATACTCTATCAATTCTTTCCCTATACCTTTCAAAATTTTAGAATCTATCTTTGGGATATTAGCTCCAGTATCATATACCCCTTTATTCATTTCCTGGTTATTTACCACGTCCAGTTAAAACAGTGCTACCATTCCTACTTTTTTGGATTTGGTAATTCATCATTCACGTTTTCATACAGTTTAGCATTGTAAACTGTTTTCATTTTACTTTGATTCCAATAAACATCCTGCCGATGAAATCTATTTGGTGAACCCAATTTTTCACAGATCTGATAGATCTTCCTTTTAGATTCATGCAATTCATGTCTTGTAAGAATTTTTGTCCTCTTTAACGGAAGACGTTTTTTTAAAGGCAATGTATCGAACTTCCGGATTTCACTAATAAAGTCCTCTGTTTTATTAATTTCATTATTAAGTTTATTCTCTATGAAAATTGGTAGACCAATAACGATGAGATAAATCAGAATATTTTCAGGAATGTTTGGATCTCGTGATAAAAGCATACTTTTTTTTAATTGCCTATTCCACAAATGAACCATTCATAGATTTGAAATTATAAACAAAAGGCGCATTTGACCAACCTTTCTCTGAAAAAGTTTTTCGGAATGATTGCTCTAGTATATTCCATGACGTATCCAGACAATATTTTATTTTAACAGACGTATACCAATCTTTTGCATTGTTTTCCAAGAATAATCTTAATATTTCAAACATTTTCTCTTCACCTATTCCAAACTTAAGCATTCTTTTTCAAAATTTTCTAGCCATAATTCGGCATTACGATTTCTCCCGTTGAATTTTCCCAAAATGAAACACTCAGTGACAAGTTTTAAATCGAACGGTGTCACTTTGGAGCTAGGTTCAACTAACGATGTAATTTCGAGGTTTCTATTTGATTGTTCAACTTCCTCCAAATAATAATCGTTGAAAGCTGCATCAAACTCACAATCCAAATATAGACTTGCTATTTCTATAAGCAGTTCTATTGAAACATTGCGAAACTGACCCCGTTGTTTTAAAGACTTACAAACTTTTGCTATTTTATTGATATCTAACTACTCTGGATGGTGTACTTTTAATTCCTGAAGACCATCGGAAAAAAGGTAGGTTTGTTTCTTTCAGTCTGGACGGATAGTTTCCAAATTCTGAACTGTCTTCTAACCAACAACCGAACCTTCAGCTTGAATCCTCAAATGAACCTGATGAGGGCTTTCTGACATAATTTGACAAGTATTCTCGATTTATAATTCTGAAATTGTTTCCTTATTATTCATTAACTTCTCTGGTTGTAAGTTTATATAACAAATTTTATTCAGTAAATACAAATCAATTATAACTACAACATACATATAACAAAAATCGAGAATAAAAGGTCAATTCTTCTAGAAACAGTTAATCTTTACAAAACAACAAAACTGTCACTGAAGTGACAAATCCTAAGACAGCTAACTAAACTGAGTTACAAGTATTGAAAAGTGTCACTTTGTATGTCAAAATTAGAGAAAATTAGTTTCCAAATTGGTCGCACATCATCTGAAGAACTCAATAATAAAAAATCAGCAAGGTTTCATTAAGGGTCTAAACCTGGAAACAAATCAGTTGAGTTTCCTGGATCACCTTCATGAAGTTTTCGAGTTGCAGCATCAGACTGACGTCATCCAAACAGATCTAAAAAACATTCGATAAAATCAATAATTCGGTAGTAATGCGTCGACTTGCAGAAATTTAAATCTGTAAGTGTTGAGGGTGTGAGGTCTCGAAAGTTCTCGAACACATCGGGTGTACCTCAAGACTGTCACTTGGGCCTCTTTCATTAATAATTTATTTGAATAACATATAGTTCGATGAGCGGATACGATTGTTAACTAGAATTGTTTATATATTTTTTTCTCAATGTTCTGTATATTTCTCAATATTTTGTCTATTGAGAATAATTTTATTTTGAGTTAAATCTGCGATTATAAGTATAGAATTGTATGCAGTATAAGACTGAAATCTGAGTATTGTGTTGGGTTGTTATACCTATTCTTATTCTGTTCTCAATAAATAATAAACAATTAAACTGAAGTTTTTTACAATTCTACATATTCATTATCAAAAAACATTCTTGAACTTGAGCTATCTCGTGTTATACGGAGTACTCTAAAATATCCAGGATTTTACGGTATATTTTAAGATATCTGGGATTATATAGAGTACACTAAAGAACCCTAACCTTTTTATCGTTATCGTGGCGGGAGAATAGGACGTTATGTTGTGTAGACAGTCCAAATTACATCTAACGGGACCAGGGAAACAGTAACGGGAGGTTCAAATATTCAAAACACAGTAACGTCAGCATAATATATTCATATTAGTAATCTTGAAAGGTAGCAACTCTACACGAATGAAAACAAACATTTATCAGCCTGTGGTTAAATCTACTCTACTCAGTGGTTCGCAAAGCTCCACAGTGAACCTAATAGTACCCCGGGACTGAATGACTTATTTCTACATATCGTTAGGTCGGTTATTCTCTCAAATCAGATATCATTCTTATACAACGGAAAGGGTTACAGAGGACAGGATACAACCAGCATGCACCTTAAACTGCACTCAAACCAGTGTAGAACCTAACCAGTGCAGAACCTAATCGTTACCAGGGGTAAGTTTGAATGGTCAGTAAGGTAACTGTCGTATGCTCAGGAGATCTCCTTGAAGAGGGCATCTAACATAAATCGAGTCGACCGGAAAAGTTATTATCAAATGGACTGTAATGGTTAGGTCCAGGAAGGCTCAGATATTACTGAATAACGAACCGAACACTACCTGAAGAGTCACGCAAACTAATCCTGGGGATATCATAATACCTCGGAACGATGATCTAGAAATCACTCACACATTCTCACAGTAGCGTTGGATATCCGGAGCTATTTACTGTCTCTATACGATACGTCGTCCCCTGCCAGGACTACTCAGCGATTTACCATAAAGAATGCCACTGGTTCCCAGGGAATACAATTCGCAAACTGACTAGAACATTATAAAATAGATACAGTACCCCATCACCTAGGCGTATTAATGAGAGTTACAATTAAATCAAACAAAGAAATAGGTAACCGGGGTATCACACAAGAGTACATGCAAATCAGTTACATATCAGATTTGGCGAATACCGTGAACAGTACAAACAAAGAACCACTATTAATAAATACAACAAACAGCAACTAGGCACCAAGAGAAAGTATACAATACAAATAGATAACTTGTGAGATCGTGTCGCTTTAGTTATATATAATATAAAGCCAATGCATTTTAGTTAAAACATTTCGGTCGGATTAACTAACACTGAAGAAAAAATACAAGAATGAAAATCAATTAATAGAAGTACAATGAACGAGCGTGCAATCACTAATTTCACATTAACACTAAGGTGGTATTTAAAAATGTGAAGCATGCAATTAATCAGAAGCATTTAAAAGAAGTTTACTTACCAAGAGTTACCAAAGGGGACTGTTATAAGTACTATTATCTCGAGTATGTTTCTAAGTCGCTCAAGAGGTTTATTTCCAAGAACCCTCTTCTCGGCCACTTCGAAATACCATGGAAACGCCATAAGGACGTTCTTCTCTTTATTATTGTCACTCATCGCATACGTGTCAAGTTACAGTGCCACAGAATATTTGACAACATAAGTAATGCGGGTAAATACCGTGATGTAATGATGTACTTTATATAATCTGAGAGGAATTCTGCAACTTGTATGATCCTTAGAGAATACGGATCTCTTCAAATTAATTAACGTTCAATTACTAGGAGAATTTTAAAAGTTTAAATATATATATATACGTGCGCTGAGTAATATTTTATCGAGATAAGACAATATTATAAATAGTTGATTCATTGTATCTAACAGTGATTTTTGCATTAGAATTGAAGCTCATAGTTACTGTATGATTTTCCTAATAAATAGTTTTATTTTTTAAAAACAAGGTTTCCTAATCAAAATACATATTTGGCGACGAGTACGGGATTGTGCCGGTCTTGTTAGAAAAATAAATACATTTTGTCCAGCCCCAGAAGAGGTTCCACTGGTCAACATAGCAGCAAAATCTTTCCAGGCCGTTGGTTTCAACCATTAAGCACAACAGGACGATCAGAAAACCTACCCGAAGCTCGATCACCTGAGTAGCGCCCCGTGACGACTTCGTTGGAAAACTCTATATTCTAGTAAGTGAGCAAATTCCTTTCTTTTTGTGAAATCCCCAGTAATCAACCTGGTCCAAAATTGAAATCATTCTTTTTTCGCAGTTTTGAGTGTAAAACTTGTTTAAGTTTTTCTAGGTTCGCTTTAAAACTGACTTAATAAGTTTTTCCTAGGTTTCTTTAATCAAAAACCGAATAATAATAATTTTATTAATAAGTATCAATTAATTTAATAATAGTGATTGATTTGTTTCATTGTTCAATTTTTACTATATTTAAAAAGTCAATATTACTTCAAATAAACAATTTGTTGGAAAGAAAGCCAAAAAACTTAATAAAGTGAAAATGGCGAATGAGGGTCTTAATTTAACTACTGCTGAAAAATTTGGATTACTTCTACCAAAATTTTCGGGAATTGAAAATGAGTTACATTCCTTTATTAGAAGTGCTGAACAGTATCATGGCATGTTCACAAATGAAAATGAATTGATTAAAACATATTGTTTTGCTGTAGTAAAATCAAAATTGACAGATAAGGCACTAGCTGAAGTTTCAACGTCAGATTTACCTAACAATTGAGAAATATTGAAAAACTTTTTGTATTCAAAATTTGGTGATCAAATTAATTTGGATGTTTTATTACATAGTTACAATTCTTATCTAAAAAACCAAATGAAGATTTGATAAATTTCATTGATAGGATTATATCTATGAAAATTAGAATTAATTATAGAATTGATGCAGATAGAATGGATGTTGCAGAAAAACAATTGTATAATATACTCAAAATTTGTGAAACTGTTTTGATATCGAAGTCTCCTATTGAATTAAGGACCTATCTGATAACCAACAATGCTTTCTCATTTGATGATACAGTGAACGCCGTGAAAGATTACCTTTCCAAAATGGCACAATACGAATTATTAGACAGAAGTAGAAAGAATAGAAATCCCCAAGTAAATTCTAATTATAAAAATTATTCGTACTTTAATCTTAGAAATACTTCTCAAAATCCGAGAATGAATAACTTTTCCCATTTCAATCAGCGTCCTTATCAAGAATCGAGGAATTTTCCCTTTCAACCCATAAATTTTCAGCAAAGAAAAGTGTATACGCATTATCCAACAAATGAACAAGTAAAATAAGAAGGAACGGTTTTTTACTTGATAGAAGGATTATTACAAAATATGAAAATCAAAACAGATTTAATCTGTTGTCTTCTACAATTTTAATTTCAAAAAATTCTTTGAAGAAACTTTAAGAATTAAATTAATGTCTTTATAAGCACTGCTCATATTTAATAGACGTCAAAATTCATCATACAATATCAAACGGAATTAAGAAAAACCAACGAATACAAACTGTCAATTAAAATTAAAATATAAATAAGCAAACATATTTTGTTTCGTTCCAGGCATGCGTAATGAACTCTTCAGACAAACTTACGAAGCCCTGTTTGTTACAAATGCATTGTTTTCCGATCCCATATGAATGAAAAATAACCCTTTCTCAAAAATATAAAACATAATTTCAAGAACTTCTCAAAAACTAATTTATTTGAAATATTCAATATATTTAAATAAATTACTTCAAAAAATCTCAAAACATGTAGGATCGGGATCGGAAAACAATGCATTTGTAACAAACAGGGCTTCGTAAGTTTGTCTGAAGAGTTCATTACGCATGCCTGGAACGAAACAAAAAATGTTTGCTTATTTATATTTTAATTTTAATTGACAGTTTGTATTCGTTGGTTTTTCTTAATTCCGTTTGATATTGTATGATGAATTTTGACGTCTATTAAATATGAGCAGTGCTTATAAAGACATTAATTTAATTCTTAAAGTTTCTTCAAAGAATTTTTTGAAATTAAAATTGTAGAAGACAACAGATTAAATCTGTTTTGATTTTCATATTTTGTAATAATCCTTCTATCAAGTAAAAAACCGTTTCTTCTTATTTTATTTTATATATAATATATAATTATATTAGGTTTTTTAAATAAAGAAATTCATTATACAGTGTTGCACGGTTTTAACTGAGGCCAAGTGCCTTATAAGCTTTGTATGATTCTGTGAACGTGGAACATAAGTACCTTGGATTTATAAAGGTGTTTACTTTTATTTTCTATTGAGGGCCGTGTATTCCTAAGATTCACTGAGTAAGTCTATACATTGTTTAATTGATTTTATTATATTTTTATATGTAATGTTGAACTGATCTTATCGTAACTTTAATTATTTCTTGAGAATGTGCTACATATTTTGAGATTTTTTGAAGTAATTTATTTAAATATATTGAATATTTCAAATAAATTAGTTTTTGAGAAGTTCTTGAAATGCGGTAGGCTCCTTATTATCTCAAGGTCATCCACCTAATGATCTTCCTATTGCTTTCGCTAGTAGAACGCTGAATGAAGCGGAATCTCGATACAGTGTGATCGAAAAGGAATTGTTGTCGATTGTATGATCATGCAAACATTTTAGGCCATATCTTTACGGTAAAAAATTCACAATTTATACTGATCATAAACCTTTAATTTGGCTATTTTCTTTGAAAGAACCTAATTCCAGACTAATGAGATGGAGAATTGAACTTGAAGAATTTGATTATGAAATTAAGTATAGAAAAGGCTCGCAGAACAATGCAAACGCATTAAGTAGAATCATTATAGACCCGACTAAAGAGTTAACATTTGAAAATTTCTCAACTATGTATAAAAATAATGCTATTGAAATTACTCCAAATATTAAAGAAGAAAATGGTGGTCTATTTGAATCCCCCAAAAATTATGCGTTAGCGCATTGCGTGTCACCAGTTTTTAAAATGAGTGGAGGTATAGCGTTAGAATTTAAAAATAAATATGGTAATATTGAAGAATTGAAAAAAAAAAAAAATTAATTGGCGATGTCGCCTTAATCCGAAGAGACAGTAGGAATATTTATTATTTAATTACTAAAGTATTTTATTTCGAAAAACCCGAATATAATACGGTGTTTCAATCACTATTGAATCTTAGAAAAATATGCGATATTAAACAAGAAAAATATTTAGCTTTACCACGAATTGCATGTGGATTAGACCGATTAGAATGGTCAATTATACTGAATATGTTGAGATATATTTTCAGAGGATCAAATATCAACGTAATTTTTTATCATTTGTCAACAAATAGTGACAATTTAATAGAGTTTAATAGTATTGAAGACGATCTTATTTCGATTGCAAATCAAATAACTGTTGAAGAATTAGATGAATGCTTAAATCTTTTGAATTCCCAGGATGAAAATAATGAACAGAATGACAATTTAGTTGACATAGAATCCGAAGACATCACAGTTCATAGCAATGTATAAAATCCAATTTTAGAACTACCCTATACAGAAAGAAGTCTGAATTCTTCACCTTTACAAATAATATTTAAAACAGCACCCAATTTTAATGTCACAAAAACTAAACCTTTCGGAGATAAACTTAGATTCCGAGTATCTATCAATTCAATTAATGATGATTTATTCAAATTCATTAAGGAATATGTACAACCGAAGAAATCTTATACTCTATATTTTGCCTCCCAAGAATTAGAAAAACAACTTTTACAACAAAAATTCGATTATAAAACCTTCGATTTGAAAATCTCTAAAAGATATTTAGGAGACGTAGAAGATAAAGAAGAACAATTACTTAGAATACAACAATATCACGAAACTAAAACAATACATCGAGGTTTGCGTGAAAATTCAATTAGTTTGAAACGTAAATACTATTGGCCAAACATGAATAAAGATGTTCAAAATTATATTAACGCTTGTGAGTTATGTAAAAAAAGTAAATATGAAAGAACACCAATTCAGTTGCAATTTAGACCTAACCCTGTAGGTTCCAAACCTTTTTCTCACATTTATTGTGAGATTAGAGATTTAATCAAACACATTGTTTGACTATTATAGCTTCTTTTTCTATATTTGGACAATGTTACCCTCTTTTACAAAAAACCGGAAGTGAAATTTTAGACAAATTACTCTTTTATTTCAGTCATTGTGGTATTCCTAACAAAATTACTTGCGATAATGGATTAGAATTTAAAAACCATGTCGTACAAGATTTCTGTAAATTACATAAAATTGAAATTCATTACATTTCGAATTATAATCCTAATTCAAACGCTTTAGTAGAAAGATTTCATTCGACCCTTATTGAACAGTTGAGGACAATAAAAAATCGAAATTCAACCTTCCAAAATAAATTCCGGAGTAGAAATGATACCAATGCAAATTATAAAGGGAGATTTAAATTACTCTTTGCCAATTCAGAGAACACATAATGAACAAATAGAAAATTATGTCAAGAATTATGTAGATAATCTTAATGAAATTTTAAAACATTTGGAAACTCGTAATCAGAAGAATGTAAATCGTTTAGAGAAAATTAATCAGAAAAGATCAGCAAAAAAGGACCATCCTTTGAATGATAACCCAACTTATATAAAAAACCCATTAACTCGAAAATTACATCCTGCTTTTAAAAGGATAAATACACGTGAAATGGATAAAATTCGTATACAAGATAATGAAAACAAGCATATTTACCATAAAAAGATTTTGAAACAGAGAAAAAAGTAGTATTTTCGTTTGTTATAGGTCCAAAATGAATTTGCCTATCATCATATTAATATTCAAGATGATGACACTAGTTAGGAGTTTAGAAATCATACCCCTAGAAAGTAGTATTCTACCAATATCTTTAGGAAAAGCATACGTAACGAATAAGAATTTACAATTTATTTATCACATAGATTTGAATTGGTTCAAAGATTTGATTCTGAATTATCAGAAAGAAATAGATAACTTTAAAAACACAAAATTGAGTTTTGCCCAAACAGCACTATAGATATTTAAAGCGAACGAACGAAATAAATTTCAATACTCTTGAGGAAATTCTGTATGAAAATATAAGAATAAATCGAGGACTAGTTAATATTGGAGGAAAAATTTCCAAAACTCTTTTCGGAACTCTTGATTCCGATGATGAAGAACTTTACAAAAACTATTTCAAAAGCATAGAGAAAAATGAAAAAGTATTGATGAGAAATCAGAAGCAAATTGCTATAATTGTTAATGACTTGAAAAATAAGTACATTGAAAATTTCCATAAATTTTCAGATAATCTCAAGTTATTTCAGATAGTTCCACAATTGGAGGAAGTAGAAAAAATGCACTTCTTAACTTTTCAACTGAAAGATGTAAAAAATCTATTAGACGAAATCCAAACAGCTGTAAGCTTTGCTACACTACATTTATTACATGAGTCAATTCTACCCTATTCTAAGTTTTCAAAATTGGTTGAAAATTCAAGTATTATTCCATTACACCACATCAAAGATTATTATCAACTTTGTAACACGAAAATAATTTTCAGAAACAAAGTATTATTCATAATATCGATTTCTTTAGTTCATAAAGATAATTTTGACTTGCATAAGTTTTACTATTTACCTCAAAACAATTTAACCTTTCCATATACCGATCCCTATTTGCTCTCTGAAAGAGCAGTTCTGAAATGGTCGACAAGACAATGTTATCAAGTGGAAGAAGACTACCTGTGTGATCAAGATTCTTTAGTTGAACCTCCTACATGTATGCTAAATATTTTAGAAAACCATATTGAAAATTGTTCTAGAAGAGAAGTATTTCGACCCCCAGACCTCAAACTACTAGAAGATGGAAATATCCTTTCAATGGAAAATCAAAAACTTATGGAAATCTGTCCCTTACAAACAAAATATTATTTTGTTCCTTCGATGGCTATTCTTCGTACAAGATGTGCTGTTAGTAATGGCAGAAAAGACATCTTCCCAACCACTACAGTAGATGAAGAAAAATACATCGTACTACCCAAGATGACATCCTCTTCCAGTAAACACAATAGTACTGAATTACCGAAGATGGAAAACATCAATGACATCACCCTTGGGAAATTAGATCAATGAAATCTTCAGCCCTCAAGATTCACCCTTGTATTCATTTTATTAATCATAATTTTTGTAATTTTTGTATTTTTTGCTTTGAAAAATTTTAGTAAAAATAATTTTTATAAAGCTACACCTCATGAAGGTGATACCTACTTTAAACTTAAGTGGGGAGGAATTACATAATCCGAACCCCATATTCTAGACATTGGCCCATAATCTCATCCTCATATACCATGAATATAAGTCTGTTACTTTTTGCTTAATTTGTAAATTCTGCTACGTAGTTGCACCGCCACGTGCGCTGAGTAATATTGTATCGAGATAAGACAATATTATAAATAGTTGATTCATTGTATCTAACAGTGATTTGAATTGTAGTTACTGTATGATCTTCCTAATAAATAGTTTTATTTTTTGAAAACAAGGTTTCCTAATCAAAATACATATTTATATATATATATATATATCCTATATATATATATATATATATATATATATAAATATGTATTTTGATTAGGAAACCTTGTTTTCAAAAAATAAAACTATTTATTAGGAAGATCATACAGTAACTATGAGCTTCAATTCTAATCATCTATCTATATATATATATATATATATATATATATATATATATATATATATATATATATATATATATATATATATATATATATATCTATATATATATATGTATATATATATATATATATGTATATATATATACATATATATGGCTCTAGGCGAAACATAAGAATTATATTTAAAATGATTCACAGAGTTTTTATGTTTCACAATTTATTCAGAATTCTGACACCTCTTTCGGTCTTTCGACCATCTTCAAAGAATACAAAAAGAAACTAAACTTAACATTGAAGAAGGTTCTATTTATTACACTTCGGACATCTGTGTATTTTTATGGCGCATGGCAATAATAGCATCCACTATAGGGGTGTTGCTGAATAGTATTTGCCAATTTGTTGAATTCTCCTTTTTCTCAATAGCTTTTTTGATTGGAAGAATCTCCAAATAGTCCATCAATTTACCCTTTTTATCATTATATAGTAAAGTGACAACTTTCCCATTTAAAAAATTATTATTTTTTTCTGGTCTTTCAAAATTAACTTTGTTCCTTGATCCTGTGTTGTAAACATCGGCCTGTCTGTCCTATATATGTAGCATTACAATCATCACATTTAATTTGATAAATCCCTGCTTCGGAAGATTTAGGGTTCCTTTCTTTATTATTCACCAACATTTTAGCTGTGTTATTTCTCTTTACTGCTAAAGAATAAAATTCTATTTTATGAAGACCATTAAAGATCCCTCTGCTGAAATCCTTTATATAAGCCATTGAAAACCATATTTTTGTTTCTTCATAAGGATCATTTATATTGATATGATTTTTTTTTAAATATTGTGCTAAGTTTTCTTTTTAATCCTTTTATCAATGATTTCAGTTGTATAGCCATTGCTCACCGCTATAGTTTTAATTATATTGACTTCTTTTCGTGAATTTACTTCGTTCAACGGGATGCTCAAAAGTCTGTGAATGAAACTATGGAATGTCGACATTTCAATTTGCCATGACTGAATGGATTTTGAATGGAATATGATATCTGTAGTGGTAGGTTTTCTAGAAATGTCGAATTCGACCTTATAACTACTATGACTCATATTAAGATCCAAGAAGAATTTTTTCTATTTCTATTGTGAATTTAATATTTTCATTTATGCTATTCAGATAATTCAACAATTGCCATAGTAGCTTGTCAGTTCCAGTCCAAATTCAAAATAGTTCATCTACATATCCAGCCCAAAAGTGAACGAGTTTTACAAACTTATCAGTTGTAGTGTTGGCGAATAATAATTTATGGTTCAGCAAACAGTGCCTCAAAGAAATATCCATCCGAAATATATGAAAATTACATGTTCCCATTATTCCAATGAAGCGAAGATGTCAGTGCGCACAACCTACTGCAATTTGCTAAATAAGGAAATTGCTAAATGAGCAAATTCATAAATGGAACGAGAGAAGAAACTATCTGCAGCTCCATTTGAAATTAATTCCTGACGAATTAGTCCACAAGGTAATATTTGAGGAGTTTCAAGCCATTGATAAATCAGCCCGAGAAGACGATACATAGGTCAACTTAAGAAGTTAAACAATCCCAGAACGTTAAAAGAAACAAGCCCCACCGAAACAACCCAAGAAAATTTAAATTGTGAATTTTTTAACGATACATTAAAAAATCTCATTTCAGTAATTTTTGATAAAATAGAATCGAATGTATTAGAGAAAGGACTGGAATATTACCGAGATGAGTATAATTCAAAAAACAGAAACGTTAGTCTCTAAAACTGAATCAATATTAGATATATCAAAAAATCATTGAGTGATAAATTTTGAATAGCTCAAAATTTCAATCTGAAAAATATGGGTTGATTTAACAACTCTGAAAAAAGAATTATAATGAAATTGAAAATTAAAACTCAATATAGTGATCTAGTGATAGCAAAGCACATACAGGAAATATCCTAACCATTATGTCAAACACAGAGTATAAAATCAAAATGGAAGACTTAGTTAAATCAAAAAATTTCAGAGAACTAAAATCAGATCGATCAAACAATTATCTAATGATTACAAGAATATTTTCAGTGTTAAAAACCCAAAATGAATCTTACAGCACCTGTTCTTTATGGAACGCCTAAATTACATAAGAACACATTCCTATGAGACCTGTTATTTCATATATAAACGCACCAGCTTATTATTCATGTAAAGATTTGTGCACAAACTTCCGTGCCATAATTAATTGTACTTCTCCGTATACTGTCAAAAATTCTTTAGAATTAATCAATAGATTAGAACATACTTCGTTATCAAACAAATGTAAATTTATCTCATTCGAAGTGAAAAGCCTATTCACTTCTATTCCAATTGATGAAATCAAAACTATGATCAATAACAGTCATCTATCAAATAATAATAAAGAAAATCTTTTCACAACTTTATAAATGTGTTTAGAACAGAATTATTTTTAATTCAACATTAAATTCTTTAAGAAAATGAATGGCTTACTTTGAAAAATTATTATTCGCCAACACTATGAATGATAAGTTGGTAAAACTCGTTTAATTTTGGGCAAGATATGTACATGACGTATTTTGCATTTGGAATGGAACTGACATGATGCTATCGCAATTTTTGAATTATCTGAATAGCATAAATGAGAATATTTAATTCACAATAGAAATAGAAAGATATTCCTTAATCAACTTCTTAGATCTTAATATAAGTCATAGTAATATTAAATTCGAAGTCGACATTTTTAGAAAACCTATCACTGACAACATAACCCATTCAAAATCCAATCAATCATGGCAAATTGAAATGTCAACATTCCATGGTTTCATTCATAGACTTTTGAGCATCCCGTTGAGCGAAGTAAATTTCTGAAAAGAAGTCAGTATAAATGAACAATAGCTATAGAACTGAAATCATTGATAAACTTACCGCATCATTAAAAAAAAATTACATCAATATGAATGATTTTTATGAAGAACAGAAAATATGATTTAAAATGGCTCATATAAAAGGTTTCAGCAGTAGGATCTCTAACGATCTTCATAAACTGGAAATTAATTCTTTAGCAGTAAATAGAAATAATTTAGCTAGGATGTCGGTAAACAATGAATAAAGGAACCCCAACTTTTCCGGACCGGAAATTCTTTTAATTTAATTTTTATTATTATAATGCTACACATATAGAATAGACACAGGCTGCTGTTAACAACATAGGATGAAATAATATAGAATGTCTATTTTGAAAAACCAGAAGTCAACCGGTTTTGCAGAACATTGTATAGAGAATAATCATTCTTTTAATAAAAAAAGGTGTTACTTTACTATAGGATATTACTAGTAGCCATTGAGAAACGGAGAATTTAACAAATTGCCAAATAATCTTTGAGAACATCACTATATCGGATGCTGTTATTTCCATGCACCATAAGAATACAAAGATGTCCTAAGTGTAATAAAAGAACCTATTAAGTTAAGTTACTTTTTATACTCCTTTGAAAATGGTCAAAAGGCCGAAACACGTGTCAGAATTCTGAACAAACTGTGAAACATAAAAATTGCATGAAAATTTTAAATAACTGAATAGAACCGATCAAAAATATACACTCATCCATCAGGTTTTTTACTACTTCAGAAGATTCAATTCAACAATGATGATTTGAGCGTTTAGTACATCGTGAGTGTTGCTTAACGGATTACAAAATATCTATAAAATTTTCTTGGCATTTAAATAATCAAATTTATTCTTATAACCAGCATTTATAAATTTTCGTTTCAATTTTTGATTTTTTCGAATAATTCATAATCATTATTATTATGTCTAATAATGTGTGCCACCATCTTGGGCTCATATGATAGCAATTCCAGGTTATAAGTTTATTAGATAAGACAGAGTAACTAGGGGTGCTGGTGTAGGAATATATTACAAGAACTCATTCAGGGTTGCTGTAGTTTCTATTATCGGACAGTTGGAGTATGAGAAGGTTTAGATTAGTTTTAGGCTAGAAAGGAGTAAATATCTCATTGGATGTGTTCTCTCATTTTGAGGAGACTCTATCAGAGTTTATTCCAAAATATGATTGCGTAGTTTGTATAAGAGATTTTAATATCAATATGCTCAATGATAATTCGAATCATGTTAAAGAATTGCGTGCTAATTTGGAATCTTCTAACGTGAGACGAATAGTAAATAAATCGACCAGGGCTACACATCGGTCCTCATCACTTTTATATTTGAGATTGATTATTGATCCGTTGCATGTTGTGACTTTTGATGAAATCTCTCTTCCTGATATCTCTGATCACCACCTGGCTTATTGTGAACTGTGTGGTCCTAATCTTAAGTCGAAACAGCTGGTATATGCACGCAACACAACTCAAATCAAGGAAGCAAGACGAATCAATGATTTAACTTCAAATAAATTGACCTCTAGATTAAAAAACATCTACTGGTTAAAGGAAAAAACTGAAGAAGTACCTGATAAAGTATTCGAACAGTTCATGAAGATACTAAATAGAGAATTTGATTCATCACATCCCATCCCATCAAGAAAACCAAAATTAAAGTACACGAAAAGAAATCGATATAGTATACAGCAGAATTGATCCAGCTCAAGAATACACTTGATGCAGTTTCCATCATTGCAAGATCAACAAATGATGCAAATGCGAATACCATGTGCAAAAAGATCAGGAAAGAATATAGAGAGAAAATAAAAATATAGAGAGAAAATAAAAATAAAGCAAGCAAACCATCAATTCATAAAAAAGGCGGATAACACGCAAAGAGTACTATAGACAATTATAAAAGAAATGACAACAGATAAAAAACAACACAAGGAGATGAAGGTAAATTTTTCTGCAGGAGATTTCAACAAATATTGCTCTCAAGCAAGTATCAACATCCAGAAGCGAATAGGTGGAAACAACTTAACACCACAAGAATACACCAAAAAAAAATAGAAGAAACATTGATAGTTTTATTATAACGTAAATAGAGGTCATTCTTGATAGAAGGTATATAAAATAATATAAATATTTTAAAAAATTTTTAAACAATTTAAAAAAATTAGCCTTCTACATATTTAATTCCAAAAGATTATATTCAATGATTATAACTTCTGAAAATAAATTAAAATAATGTCGTATAAGTACCACTTATATCATGACATAAAATAAACATTCATTATAAGACATCCAAATGGTATAACAAAATCCAATAAATAAAAATTATTTATTTATATACCTTCTATCAAGAATGACCTCTATTTACGTTATTTTATTCATAATATATAATTATTTGGTTTCCTCAAACATTCATACAGATAGTCCTTGTGCTATAGCAGAGACCGTTAAATTTGTCTTTCAATCTTCTAGATCAGGTTAAACCACAGAGATATTTCTGTGTGTAGTGAATACATATTTAAGGTTCTCATTTGAGTAGAACTTTTTCTGGAGAGCGAAGGGTGAGTTTGAATATATATTATTAATTGATGTTATATTTATTGAATATGAATATTTGAATACTGATGAGCAAAGTCGATTTTAAAACTTGTTCTTCAGTAATGTTTTGCATATCTTGAGTTTTTATATAAAGTACCTTGGTTAGATATCCAATAATATTGAATAGTCTAAGTAAGATAGTTATGTGATAAAATTCTTAAGATTATGTTGGATATTCTTGAAAGATATTGGTTTTCATAGGATTGATAAGCAGAAACAAAATTTTGTCTATTCAAAATGTTTAATTTATAGGATTTTAGTTAATAATTTTTATTTATTGGATTTTGTTATACCATTTGGATGTCTTATAATGAATGTTTATTTTATGTCATGATATAAGTGGTACTTATACGACGTTATTTTAATTTATTTTCAGAAGTTATAATCATTGAATATAATCTTTTGGAATTAAATATGTAGAAGGCTAATTTTTTAAAATTGTTTAAAAATTTTTTAAAATATTTATATTATAGTTTTATTATGTTGAAATTTTCAAATTAGTTCATAATAACAATAATGTAAAAATAATGAATGACTGTACGGAGCTATGTAAATCGAAAATATTTGAGATATTCAAAAAGTAACATCTGTTTAAAACCTTTTTCAACGATCATAAAATGAATTTAATGAAAAATAAACAAAAATTCATCTTTTGATAGTCATTCTTTACAAAACAGTAATTCCTTTCGGCAAAAAAAGATCTCAAGAAAATTTTACATGTAGATTCAAATGAAAAAAAATTTCATTATTGAAATTTTCAAATTCGTTCACAATAAAAATAATTTAAAAAATAATGAATGACTGTATGGAGCTATGTAAATCCAAATATTTGAAATGTACAACAAAATAACGTAAAAATAATGAATGACTGTACGGAGCTTTGTAACCCCAAAAATTATTTGAGATATTTAAATGGGTACCATCTGTTGAACAACCCTCTTTGTCGATTGCCGACATTCCGATATCTGTTAGAAGGCCCCTCTTTTTTTTAACCCGGTTTTTTATCATGTTCCGCTTGTAAACCTCTGTACCACTTTAGGTGTTATCTAAAATCTATTGAAATATTCAAAATATTTTTCACTTTTGTTTAAATACCTCTGTACCACTGTTAGGTCTTCAGTTGTCAGAAGATGAGATAGTTCATTTCCCGAAACTAGAGTCACAAGAAAATGTGTAATATATATTTTTATTGGTAGTAAAACATAGTAATTTCTACAATTTGTTTTAATTGTTTTACTTCAATCATGAAAACACAGAAAGCTGTAAGTTATTATAACGTCTTCTTTAAGCCACTAGATATTTCATAATGAGATTTTTATTCAAGCTTAGATATGATTATATATTATGTATATAATAAAATAATAGAAAAAGGCTTTTAACTTGATAACAAAATTTGTATATCAAAACAGATTCAATCTTTCAGTCTTCAACAATTTTAATTTAAAAAAAAAAATTTTTATTAAAAAACTGTTAGAATTAAATGAATTTCTTATAAGCACAGTTTATAGTTAAGAAACATATAAAATCAAAACTCAATATACAATATCAAATGGAATAAATAAACCAACAAATATAAATTGTAAATTAAAATCATTTGTTAATTTGTTAATTGTTTTTTGAAGATATAATGCATATATTTTAATTAAATTATTTGAATATTTGAATATATCAAATATTTCAAATATATTATATTTTCTGAGAAGTCCTTAGATTATGTTTCCTGTTTTTGAAAAGGGATTAGTTTTCATAATTGTAAGATCAGAAACAAAATTTTGTTTCCTTCAAATATTTATTTATTCATTTCAATTGACAATTTTTTTTCGTTGGTTTATTTATTCCATTTAATATTGTTTATTGTATTTTGATTTTATACGTCTATTAAATATAAGCTGTGCTTATAAGACATCAGTTAAATTCTAAATGTTTTTTGAATAAAATTTTTTTTTTAATTAAAGTTGTCAAAGACTGACATATTAAATCTGTTTTGATATTAATATTTTGTTACATTAATTCTTTCAATTAAAAAGCCTTTTTCTATTATTTAAGCTTACAAAATTCTTTAAGCAACTCCTCAGTCACAACCAACATTGCTATAGAGATGCTAGCTAAAAACCTGTCGAAGATAACTTATAGAATTAAAATAATAATTGAGGAAGCAACACAAGAATCTGCTCTTACTATGTATTATAGCAATTTTCATAGCAGAATCAGTTATGGGGTCATATTGTGGGGAACAACACAAATATTGATACATACTGAGACTACAGAAGAAATGTGTGAAGACTATATGTAGAAAGCCAACAAGAACAAGCTGCCGAGAATCATTTCAGAAACTACGAATATAAACAGTTACTTCACTCTATATTCTGTCATTTGTATTATATGTTCATGACGATATATATAAATTTGTTGCAAATGGGGACTTTCACAAATATGGCACTCGGAAAAGAGATGAGCTGCTAGTACAGTACCACCGACTGAGAACCAGCCAGCAAAGTATCAACTACGATTGTATACTACTCT
Source organism: Megalocaria dilatata (assembly GCA_034642435.1). Classification (NCBI taxonomy): domain Eukaryota; kingdom Metazoa; phylum Arthropoda; class Insecta; order Coleoptera; family Coccinellidae; genus Megalocaria; species Megalocaria dilatata. Next base: position 72,547,477 of record CM067856.1, on the reverse strand, counting down.
ATAACTGCCTTAAGACATCAAAAAGCTAGATAGAAAATCCTTTAAGCGCGAACTAGTTAGATTTGTACTAAGCAAAATGTTGTACAAGATTAAAAAATTCTGATCTGTTATTCATTGTAGTTATTATTTGATGACTGGTACATTCTTTATAATGTTTTGTGGGAAATATATATTATTACTATTATTGAGGTCAGGAGAACTTCTCGGCCCTTAGGGGTTATATTCGGTAGTTTCCTCAGGTTCAATTCCCATGTCTCTGACAGTATGAGAAGAGCGTAAATCAAGCTCAAATTTTTATATTGCAAACGTCATTTTTTTGCCGAGGAATATAAAGATTCTCCTTTGCGACTCATTAGTATTATCATTTTTCAACCACTGCGACGTCGTATATGGTGACTGCCAGACTAAAAATGATAAAAAAAGAATCCAACTCGTTTATAATTCATGCCTCAGGCTCATTTATGAAATTAGAAGATGGCAGCACGTCTCCAATGGGTTGAGTATGGCTAGCTGGTTGAGTATGGAGCAGAAGAGGCAATTGCGCTTGTTCCTGTTATAGTATCTTTGTTCTTAAAAGACCCAGCTATTTATACAAGCGCTTGGAATTCAGATCTTCTGTTCACTCTTTGAATATTCGCACGATATCAAAGATTGCTTACTTCAATATAACCAGATTTTTCAATGCTCTTCCATTTTCTTGTGGGCAGTCGACACTCGCCTTCAAACGACAATATAAAAAGTTAATTATAGAAACTGAAGGCGATTGATATATACATTCTGTCAAGAAAGTACCGAGAATTATCGATTTAAATCTGGCGGGGCAATGAGGCAGGTAAAATTTTTTTTTCCTAGGTTGGTACCACTGTCCTTAATTACTATGCCAAGCTTGAGCGGGATCTGTCAACTAGTGTGTTTGCAACAGCTGATTAAGTCAGTCGATGTCAGAGTGCGTGCCGATTTTTACTATGGGTGATTACGTTGAGCAAAGAATTTGTTTAAAGTTTTGTGTTGCAAATGAATTTTCGTATGCCGATGCATTGAAAATGTTGCAAAAGGCCTTTGGTGATAATGCTCTATCAAAAACTCGTGCATATCAGTGGTACAGAGCCTTCAAGGACGGTCGTGAAGTGGTCGCCCACCGACGGCTTCGATCGAAGATAACGTCGATAAAATTAAGGAAAGGGTGCTGGAAAACCGTCGTACCAGCTTGAGAGAGATAGCACATGATCTTAAGATATCCCACGAGTCCGCACGTACGATTTTGATTGATATTTTGGGCATGAGAAAGGTGGCCGCACGACTCGTACCGAAAGACCTGAATTTTCTTCAAAAACGTCATCGCCAACAGGTTGCTTCAGACATGCTGGATCGCTGTAATTCCGATTCTACATTCATGGAACGCATTATAACTGGTGATGAGACCTGGGTCTACGAGTACGATATGCAAACAAGCCAGCAATCATCGGAATGGGTGGCAAAAATGAGCCGAAACCGAAAAAACCACGCCAAAGCCGCTCGAAAAGGAAGGTGAGGCTAATTGTTTTCTTCGATATCCGTGGCGTGGTGCACTACGAATTCGTTCCAGAGGGTCAGACGGTAAACAAGGAGTATTACCTAGGCGTTATGAAACGTTTGCGTGAGCGTATCCGTAAGAAGCTGCCAAATTTGTGGGCGAACAACTCATGGATTTTGCATGACGATAACGCGCCTTCTCACCGAGCTACGATTGTGACTGACTTTCTCGCCAAAAACTCAACAAACGTGCTTCAGCAACCACCGTATTCGCCGGATTTGGCTCCCTGCGACTTTTTCCTCTTTCCAAAACTAAAATTGCCCCTTCGTGGCACCCGTTTTGAGTCGATTGAACCCATAAAACAAAATTCGGAGCGAGAGCTAAAGTCCATCCCGGAAGGCGCCTATAAAAAATGTTTCGATAATTGGAAGTGCCATTGGCATAGATGTATTGAAGCAAATGGAGCCTATTCTGAAGGCGACCCAATAAATTTTGACGATTAAATGTAAAAATGTTGTTTTAATTGAAAATTTCCGGTACTTTTTTGACAGAGTAGTATATCCGATTCTCTTACTTTTATTTTGTTATTTGCTCTCCTCATTTTTTAAATTTTTTTCCAATTTTGTTTTTTAAAGTTGTTATTCTTTCTTCTCGGTTAATTTATTGCTTTTTTCATGTGTTTTTGTACTGATTAGAGAAATTATTATCGTTTCAATATTTTTGGATGAGTAGATCAGGAAGTTACTCTTGGAGTTGCTGATGTTATTGCATTTTGTTTGTAATTTTTTTCTGTAATACTTCTAAATTTTTGATGCAAAATATAGACATTATCATTATTACTATTCATTTTTACAACTTGATTTTCTGAGGATAAATTTTCATAACAGAGCAACATCCAGTGCACACCGTGCACCTAGGTGTTGCTTCTTCGTCCGGAGGTAAGTATTAAAGTACTTTGCATACTATATGAGCCGTACTCAGGACTACTACCTTTTGCATTTGTATAAGATTATGCCTTCCAGGAACTTCCTTCATAATGTTGGTGGAGACTTTGGAGATGAGTTCTGTTGCTCCAATGATGACGGTAATTATTTTTCCTCAGGTTCCACATGCGTTGTATCTCGATTTGCAGATCTTTATATTCCAGCATCTTTTGAGCTTTCTTCTGTGTTATACTAGATTCTTGATTTCTTCGAAGGTTTCGAGGCACAAGCAAGTTAACTGGAGCTAATCATGCAGGATTTGGAACAAATAGAACCGAAGACATGAAATTTTGAGGGTAAGTTTGGGGCCTGAATATACTGTTTTAAAATATAAAAACGCTTTTTACTTGATAGAAGAAATAAAACAAAATTTGAATATCAAAACAGATTTAATCTGTTAGTCTTCTACAATTTTAATTTCAAAAAAATTTTTATTCAAGAAACTTTTAGAATTAAATTAATGTCTACAATAAGCACCGCTTATATTTAATAGACGTATATAATCAAAATTCAATATATAATGTCTAATGGAATAAATAAACCAACAGATATAAAAAAGTCATTAAAATTAATAAATAAATATTTAAAGGAAACGAAATTTTGTTTCTGATTTTACCTTTAAGAACACCAATTGCCTTTTAAAAACATGAACACAACTTAAGGACTTCTCAAAAAATATAATTCATTTGAAATATTTAATATATTCAAATATTCGAATAAGTTAATTCAGAAATCTTTCAAATCATGCACTATATCTTCAAGAAACAAATATAATTCTAGGTAATCTCTTCATCGGTCCAAAATAATTATCCAAATATCAAAATCAAATAACTATCAGTAGATCTCACCTCCCACGTGTTCACAGGATGATTGCTTCAAACAGACTAACTTTAAAATTCAAGATGGTCTATGTTCTAACAAAATTTAATTCTAAAAGTTTTTTGAATAAAAATTTTTTTGAAATTAAAATTGTAGAAGACTATCAGATTAAATCTGTTTTTATATTCAAATACTGTTTTAGTTTGAGTATAGGGAAAGTCACTTCAATATTCATATACAGAACAACATATCTAATCTGGTTAAAATTTTTCATTTGGATGGCAAATAAAGACATGTAATATTTCGTGGAGAGCAATTGCTGCATATGGTATTCACGTGCATTATATGGTGCTCTTTTTTGGTAAAACATTAGTGTCTGTATGCAGGGCGAATAAAGCTGCGTCGCTGTATTGCGTTCGTCGGCATTACTAAATTTCACTAAAGATATGCCAACAAGCATTGAAACATGCATGTATGGTGTCTTCGCCTAGTGATCACCGAAACCTATTAGGCAGTATTTGAGTTTTGAACTGTAACACAAATGCAAGTTTAGCACTGTGCCGATTCGAAAAACTTTCTGTTTACCATAGCTCATCCTGTTTATTATATTTTGGGAAAATATTCGCAGTATCAATGAATTTACTTCCCGCCCTACTCGTATTACTGGGCTCAAGACTTTTCCCACTTGTCCTTATGACTACTGCATTATCAGTGAGATTTTTAACGAATCCTTTTTTGTCTGGAAATAACTCGACTAACATAACATTCCATAACGTTATTGAAAATTTCGTCAAAAGGATACGCTTAAGCTGTGGCGGCCATTCACAAGATATTTTGTTTCATACATAATTCCGAAATGTATATTTCCTAAATCAATAAATATTTCAATACTTTGCCTCAGAAAACCATGTTTTATTGAACATTGAAATCTTGCGCTATTTTTGAAATTACCTTTATTACGCTAACTATCTAGAAACAATTGATGCCTTGAAATACGAAATATAAGTTGTCATTCATGAGATTGATCCGAAAAAAATCGACTATGTACTGAAGAATTAGGTTGATCGGATGGAATACTGTAACCGGTCGTGGCTGTTATGTAAATCCTGTGATCTCATTCGGGAATGTGAAGGTTCAACCTTTCTAATGAACTCATAACTTTATTTGTTATTTAGAGCCGATCAAAAATACAAATTTCAAATGGCCCACCTCTTAGAACAACTAGAAGCGGTCTCGTAATGATTGCAGTCATAATAGAATACTAGGGTCCTAGTAAAGACAAGCGACCCCATCACGTCAAGATATAATGCTACGGGGGGCGATTGGGGTGCTACAGAGCACTGTTCTTGGTCCTACATTATTTCTTTCATATATTAACGAGTAGAGTCGATTGATCTATATTTTTCGATCGATCCGGTTTGAAGAAGTCATTTTTTTTTTTAATTTTCTATAATTTTAGGTGGGATCTACTTTTCGTTCAAATTCCGTCTTTGGTCACCCCCGTTTGGTCATCCCTACGCGGCATACGCGTAGGGCGGTGACCGTTTGGCGAGCGCCGGAAAAGTCTGGAAATTTTCATCCGCTCGTTTCGTCGCGACGGAAAGTCATCCGCGAAATATATGGGCTTTCGCGGGTAGCGGGTCTATCGGACCTTCGGTCCGAATGGGTATTTTCGCGACGGGTTTCGCCCGTCGCGAGATATATCCATTTCTTCCGACGGTCCGAAAATTTTCGGACGGTCTCCGTACTTAACTTCGCGGATCGCCGCTATACGTACACCACAGAAACGGTTCGAGATCGCGGTGGGCGGGGCCTGTTTGTTTACAAATGGAGTGCGCGGGAAAAGTCCCGAAATTTTCGAACTTTATCCGCTCGTATCTCGGGAACGGAGGGACATCCGGGAACGGGAACGGTACTACTGTCTGGAGGGAAGTGCGGACCTTCGGTCCGCACTGATATCCAGGCGACGAGCTTCGCCCGTCGGGATCCTATGCGTCTGGAAGTTAGCACTACATGATGGCGATATCGATGGTTGGTTGCCATGGAAATTACTGTTTTAATATATAGTGTAAGGACATACAGAGAGAAAACAGCATCTCCTTTCGCGAGGTTGGTTAAAGATCAATCAAGCGACAGTGACTAAATTCTGACTATTCCGATCGTTATAATAACAGTATTCGCTGTTCATGCAAAATCACTTCACGAGGGGTCAGGAAGAATCCAACAATCAAAACAGAATAGTTGAAAATTGCACGAGAAAGAAAATCGCTGCGGTGGAAAGGAGCGAAAGATGGCTCCGGCAGAGACAAAAGACCCCATGAATATTCATAGATTTCTTATCGGCGCTAATTTTCCGATGGGCGCGACGCGGGTTCAAACCCTGCCGAATAACATTCGTTAACGAACATCAATATATACAATTATGCAAATGGATGCAGAACCAACATTTTCGCGGACCGCCTCCTGGATTTGAATTCATTAAGAGAACAATACGGACCCAGATAAGAAAGTTCCACGTTCTGTCCCGGTACTCTAAGATCCTGGGATGCTTACACGATCTCGGGCCCTTTCATTTCGTCGTAACACTGTTTACATATCGCCGGCAATATCGCCGGACTCGGGAGATAATTAAACAATGGCTGGGATAACATAAACAATTCTGGAATTTACAATTATCTCACAGGAGCCGGCTGGCGGACACATTCACGGGCTGTGAACAATAACTGGAGCAATAAGACGGCGAGGATGTTCATTCACAACTGGTTTAATGACCAATTGATCATAAATTCTAACTTAAATTACAGATGGATGAAGGGCAGTTTGCAATTTTCGATGCATGCGATTATAATTATTGCAATTATGTGGAGAACGAAAATGAGAGTAAAACATATGAATCTTCATGTTTTTTTTTATGATCGATCTCCAAATCTTACAGTTATTATAAATATCCATGTATGTAAATTTTGATTTATTAATACATTCAGCTGACGAAGTTAGTTTTGATGCACGAGTTGATTATTATTTATGGTTGACTATAATATCATGGACAACCATTTGATAGACCTCGGAATTTTTGTTTTGGTCGACAAAATCGGAAGTGAATAAAGTAATCCACAGAATTGAACTGGATTTTCGATTTCAAAACAGAATTATTGCTATTCATACAAAAACGTTGAAAACCCTTATTTAAGATATTTATCAAAGATCATTGGACTATTTCGTTTTATACGGAGTACTCTAAAATCGTATATACTTCTATCGTGAACGTCTAATGTGTTGAGCGAAGGACGCTATGTTGTGTACACAACCCAAATTACACATAACGAGAGCTTGGAAACACTAGCGGGAAGTTCAAATATTCAAAACACTGTAAAGTCGAATAATATATTTAAATTAGTAATACTAAAAGACAAAAACCCTCAATGAACAGAAACACAGATTTATCAGCTTGCTGGTACATTTATTATAATCTACTCAGTTATTCGTAACGCTACACAGTGAACCTAATTGCGTCACGGGTATAAGTGACTTATTTCTACATATTGTTAGGTTAGTAATGTTCTCGTGTAGGATATTGTTCTTATACAGCGGAGGGGTCTTACTGCCAACGTGTGCCTGCAGCTATAACTTCCTGTAACCAGTGCAGAATCTGAGTTAACAGGGTGGAATCTGGATGGACCAAAAGATGGATAACGTGGTATGCCTAGGACATCACCTTGAAGAGGAGATCTAACATAACTCGAGTCATCCGGAAACGTAATATCAAGAGGACTGTATCTGGCCTCCTCGGGGTGGTCGAGACCCAGGAAGGCTAGGATATTACTAGATAACAAACCGCAAACTGCCTGAAGGATCACGCGATCCAATTCTGGGGATACCACAATATCTCAGGGATAATACTCCATCAGTCACTCACGCATTTTCACAGCAGTGTTGGATATCCGGAGTTATTTACTGTCTCTGTATAATATTTTGTCCTCTACCAGGATTACTCAATGATTTACTCTAAAGGACGCCACAGGTTCACAAGGAATACAATTACACAAATTAAGCGGGCTGATGCATATGACAAACAGTAACACAAACAGACTGGGACATAATAAAATAGTACCCCATCACCTGACGTGCTAGTTAACGTTACAATATAAGAAAACAAAGAAATAGGACACCGGGGGATCACACAGGAGTATATGCAAAACAGTTATATACCAGACATTGGGAGAAAGTCACCATGTAACCAGAATAACTTGTGGGGGTCATGCCGATTCAGTTATATACAAAGTATTCAAATTTACTTTAAAGAAAAAATTTTTAATTTACTATGCAGGTAGATAACAGTTACGTACCCAGAGTTCAACAATTTAGGCCTTTCAAATATGTCTCATTTAATTTCTAGAAGCCTAAACGGGCGTAAATACCAGTTAGAAAACGTAGATTATTCCTAGAAACCCATTAGAACCGTTTTAGTAGTTTCAAGACGACAAAAGTCGATTGTCGTATCGGAATCTACCTGGGGTTTCGAACCCAAATCCACTCTCTTATTCGGCCAATTGAACAGAACTATACAGTTTAATCTATTCCCTCAACCAGACTTTCTTCTTCGTTTGTACCTCTAATTTAGGAACAGCCTGTATATCTGTGTCTCATTTAACTACAGTGTACCTACAATGGACAAATGAAGCTTAATTTACTGTCTGTCTCACGGCGTGGTCTCTTATCGCATCTCCAATTCGAATTCGATTGTTACAGACTCCCGTTTAAAGATGAAGAAAATCTTAAGAAGAAGAATAAAAAAATTAATCGGCTTCGCTTACTCTGATTAAATCAAAATAATGAGAAACTTCAAGTGAAGAAATTTGAAACAAAGCGCAATAGTTGACCAGACTTGATATTCTGCACTCTAAGAACTTTTATCAACTCAATACAAGAAATTAAAGTTTCTACCTAGCCCAATATTTGAAATTAAGATACCCTCTTGATTTCATTAATGGTCTGAACACTATCAATAATTTATTCCAAGGTTGAATCGAACTGAACAGTATCAAAGGTAGCAAAAAACACAACTGATCTTCAGGCCCCTCTTCCCCACTGGGCACTATGGGCACGTGCCCAGGGCCCCGCGATCGAATGGGGCCCCCTAGTTCCTGCCAGATTACCAAATGATAACCGATATTTAGGTATTACCGAAACGATTTTGCTCATCTTAAATCTAGAAGGGTACCTTTGCAATCAACATAGAATTAATCTAAGGATTTTAAGTTAAGCGAGACAGCGAGTTACTTTAGTAGATTATTTTTTATATTTCCTATTTTTTTATAGTTAGTAATTAAATAAAAATAAATTTAGAACCTTGTTTGTCTTTCTTTATCTATTGTAACTAAATAGTGTTTTCTCAAGGTCATAGGGGCCCCATGATCCTAATGTGCCCAGGGCCTCAAATAGTTTAAAGACGGCCCTGCTGATCTTGTATGACTTAGAAGGTCAGCTGTGTTTTTGTCGACGACTTGGTGTGAAAATGTCAATTTCCGAACGATAAGACCTAGAAACTTGGAATTTTCAGTGTAGATTTGAAGTTTCATTATGCCAGTTATGTTCAAAAACTGACAAACTGGGCGCAGTGGTTCTCGAGTTATTCCCAATTGAAATTTGGTTTTAAAATATTTTCGAAAGAACAATCAAATCCTATTCAGATAGGAAATAACGACACAAAGGCTCGTGCGTAATTTCGTGAAGATAAATTACGTGAATTATTTGGATTAATTTAATTAAAACAAATTGTAGAAATTACTATGTTTCACTACCAAAAAAATATATATTATACAAAATAAAATAGAAAGGCCTTTTACTCGATAGAAGAAATTAACAAAATTGAATATTAAAACAAATTGAAATATGTTTATCTTCTATAATTTCAATTTAAAAAAAAAATTTATTCAAAATACTTTTAGAATTAAATTTTTGTCTATAACAAGCACCGCTTACATTTAATAGACGTATATAATCAAACCTCAATATACTACTCTGTAAAGAAAGTACCGGGAATTTTCAATTAAAACAACATTTTTACATTTAATCGTCAAAATTTATTAGGTCGCCTTCAAAATAGGCTCCATTTGCTCCAATACATCTATGCCAACGGCACTTCCAATTATCGAAACATTTTTTATAGGCGCTTTCCGGGATGGACTTTAGCTCTCGCGCCGAATTTTGTTTCATGGCTTCAATCGACTCAAAACGGGTGCCACGAAGGGGCAATTTTAGTTTTGGTAAGAGGAAAAAGTCGCAGGGAGTCAAATACGGCGAATACGGTGGTTGCTGAAGCACGTTTGTTGAGTTTTTGGCGAGAAAGTCAGTCACAATCGTAGCTCGGTGAGAAGGCGCGTTATCGTCATGCAAAATCCATGAGTTGTTCGCCCACAAATTTGGCCGCTTCTTACGGATACGCTCACGCAAACGTTTCATAACGCCTAGGTAATACTCCTTGTTTACCGTCTGACCCTCTGGAATGAATTCGTAGTGCACCACGCCACGGATATCGCAGAAAACAATGAGCATCACCTTCATTTTCGAGCGGCTTTGGCGTGGTTTTTTCGGTTTCGGCTCATTTTTTGCCACCCATTCCGATGATTGCTGGCTTGTTTGCATATCGTACTCGTAGACCCAGGTCTCATCACCAGTTATAATGCGTTTCATGAATGTAGAATCGGAATTACAGCGATCCAGCATGTCTGAAGCAACCTGTTGGCGATGACGTTTTTGAAGAAAATTCAGGTCTTTCGGTACGAGTCGTGCGGCCACCTTTCTCATGCCCAAAATATCAATCAAAATCGTACGTGCGGACTCGTGGGATATCTTAAGATCATGTGCTATCTCTCTCAAGCTGGTACGACGGTTTTCCAGCACCCTTTCCTTAATTTTATCGACGTTATCTTCGACCGTCCTTGAAGGCTCTGTACCACTGATATGCACGAGTTTTCGATAGAGCATTATCACCAAAGGCCTTTTGCAACATTTTCAATGCATCGGCACACGAAAATTCATTTGCAACACAAAACTTTAAACAAATTCTTTGCTCAACGTAATCACCCATAGTAAAAATCGGCACGCACTCTGACATCGACTGACTTAATCAGCTGTTGCAAACACACTAGTTGACAGATCCCGCTCAAGTTTGGCATAGTAATTAAGGACAGTGGTACCAACCTAGGGAAAAAAAATTTACCTGCCTCATTGCCCCGCCAGATTTAAATCGATAATTCTCGGTACTTTCTTGACAGAATGTATAATGTCAAATGGAATAAATAACCCAACAGATATACGAAAGTAATTAAAATCAATAAATAAATATTTAAAGGAGACAAAATTTTGTTTCTGGTCTTACCTTTAAGAACACCAATTGCCTTTTAAAAACATAATAATATAATAATAGCAATATATTATACATTTTCTTGTGACTCGAGTTTCGGGAAATGAACTATCCCATCATCAGACAACTGAAGACCTAACAGTGGTACAGTGGCATTTAAACAAAAGTGATAAATATTTTGAATATTTCAACAGATTCCCGGAAACACCTAATAGTGGTACAGAGGTTTACTATTTGGTAGTTGATCATAATTAAAACAAATTGTAGAAATTACCTTGTTTCTTAATTCTATAGAATACTTTTTTTATATTTAAGATATTTGAGTGATAATGGTCTTCTGTACAGCCTACAAATAATCCCGCCATTTCCCATTCACCTCTTCGCCTAAAAGTTAGATATACGCTCTCTTATGGGCGATTTAAGCTGCAATGTATAGAGCTTTTTAATGATTCATTTTTAGATGAGTCTTGTTTTCAGAGCGTGTCGCGGTGTTGATCTGACTTAGGTTTATTGCGCATTTGACACTTTCAAGTTTTTAAAAATTAGTGTTGACGAAGACATAATTTATAGTGATATCAATATGAAGAAAAATCACGAATTTTTGTTTGCTGAACAAGTACCATTAAAGTCGAGGAAAATCTCATAAAAGACAATTCAATTCAATGATAATTCAATGATAAATTTGCTGTGGGCAAATAAAAAGAGTTAATTGTTTCGCCTGTCTACTTCAAAATGGTGAATAATTGTGGTGTTACTGACTAAGTCCATTTGAATTAAAACAAATTGTAGAAATTGCTTTGTTTTACTACCAAAAAAAATATATATTACACATATTCTTGTGACTCGCATTTCGGGAAATGAACTATCCCATGATCAGACAACTGAGGATCTAACAGTGGTACAGAGATATTCAAACAAAAGTGATAAATATTTTGAATATTTCAACAGATTCTCGGTAACACCTAATAGTGGTACAGAGGTTTACAATCGGAACGTGATAAAAAACCGGGTTAAAAAAGAGGGGCCTTCTAACAGATATCGGAATGTCGGCAATCGACAAAGAAGGTTGTTAAACAGATGGTACCCATTTAAATATTTCAAATAATTTTTGGGGTTACATAGCTCCGTACAGTCATTCATTATTTTTACATTATTTTGTTGTATATCTCAACTATTTGGATTTAGAAAGCTCCATTTGAGATATAGAACAAAATAATGTAAAAATAATGAATGACTGTACGGAGCTATGTAACCCCAAAAATTATTTGAGATATTTAAATGGGTACCATCTGTTTAACAACCTTCTTTGTCGATTGCCGACATTCCGATATCTGTTAGAAGGCTCTTCTTTTTTAACCTGGTTTTTATCACGTTCCGATTGTAAACCTCTGTACCACTATTAGGTGTTACCGAGAATCTGTTGAAATATTCAAAATATTTATCACTTTTGTTGAAATACCACTGTACCACTGTTAGGTCTTCAATTGCCTGATGATGGGATAGTTCATTTCCCGAAATTCGAGTCACAAGAAAATGTGTAATATATATTTTTTTTGGTAGTAAAACATAGTAATTTCTACAATTTGTTTTAATTATGATCAACTACCAAATAGTAACGGCTGAAACAATTCAGTATCTGGATTAATTTATATAAATTCAATAAAAAGTAGGGAAAATAATATAGTAAAGTAGAGCAGCTTGAAAATTGGAGAAAATGGCGTTTTTTGACGAGTGACAGAACACAGAATTTTGTGTTTTCTGTAATTGCTCAAGGAAACAGCGTGCTATCGTTTTGGCCATATGTCTGCAATTTTCTAATATTGACTCGAAGATCATCTACAATTTCAATTTTTTTACCAATGAAAATCCGAGGTCGAAAGTAATTCTATGCAGCCTGTCCGACCATAAACACTCTACCTTTCGAAAGGAATAAGCTAGAAATTTGAAACTTTCAGGGTAGGTTACGGGCCTAAGTATCCCAGTTGATTTTTTCAATAAACAAAATCGGTTCAATGATTTTACAGTTATTCGGATTTGGAAAGTTTTCCTTTTGACCAATATTTTTGAAACTACAGATCGGATTGATCTGAAATTTTTATTTAGAAGAAAAATAATGACGTTCATATTTGCCTAATATCCCTGAATTTAGAAATCTGATCGATCCGAAATTTGTTAATTACAAAAAATAATGCCGCATACGTTAGTGAAAATCCCATAATTGAAAGATTCAAAAAAATCTATTTTGCGGACAGAGCTGCCTTGTGCGCTACTGGAACCTTAGAAATAGGCCTTTTTTCGTGCATTTAGATATCAAATAACGACCTCAAATATTGTGAGAATCAGGCAGCCGACTGGAGATAAAAAATCCTACCTTCGAACGAGAAGACCCAAAGACTTGAATTATTGGTGGTAAGTTTGAGGCCTTAATATACCACTTAGCATTAAATAAAGGCGGAATATAGCTCAATTTTTGCGTAAGTTAACTTCAGATGTGGTATTTGGATATAGAACAACAACACAAAGAATCATACAGTATTCTGTAGAAAATATACCACAATCTTTGCAACTTTCAAATCAATTTAACTTAAAATAAAATAGAAAGGCCTTTTACTTGATAGACGAAATATAACAAAATTTGAATACCAAAACAAATTAAAATATGTTTATCTTCTATCTTTTTAAAAGGCAATTGGCGTTCTTAAAGGTAAGACCAGAAACAAAATTTTGTCTCCTTTAAATATTTATTTATTAATTTTAATGACTTTCGTATACATTCTGTCAAGAAAGTAACGGGAATTATCGATTTAAATCTGGCGGGGCAATGAGGCAGGTAAAATTTTTTTTCCTAGGTTGCTACCACTGTTCTTAATTACTATGCCAAGCTTGAGCGGGATCTGTCAACTAGTGTGTTTGCAACAGCTGATTAAGTCAGTCGATGTCAGAGTGCGTGCCGATTTTTACTATGGGTGATTACGTTGAGCAAAGAATTTGTTTAAAGTTTTGTGTTGCAAATGAATTTTCGTGTGCCGATGCATTGAAAATGTTGCAAAAGGCCTTTGGTGATAATGCTCTATCGAAAACTCGTGCATATCAGTGGTACAGAGCCTTCAAGGACGGTCGTGAAGTGGACGCCCATCGACGGCTTCGATCGAAGATAACGTCGATAAAATTAAGGAAAGGGTGCTGGAAAACCGTCGTACCAGCTTGAGAGAGATAGCACATGATCTTAAGATATCCCACGAGTCCGCACGTACGATTTTGATTGATATTTTGGGCATGAGAAAGGTGGCCGCACGACTCGTACCGAAAGACCTGAATTTTCTTCAAAAACGTCATCGCCAACAGGTTGCTTCAGACATGCTGGATCGCTGTAATTCCGATTCTACATTCATGGAACGCATTATAACTGGTGATGAGACCTGGGTCTACGAGTACGATATGCAAACAAGCCAGCAATCATCGGAATGGGTGGCAAAAAATGAGCCGAAACCGAAAAAACCACGCCAAAGCCGCTCGAAAATGAAGGTGATGCTCATTGTTTTCTTCGATATCCGTGGCGTGGTGCACTACGAATTCATTCCAGAGGGTCAGACGGTAAACAAGGAGTATTACCTAGGCGTTATGAAACGTTTGCGTGAGCGTATCCGTAAGAAGCGGCCAAATTTGTGGGCGAACAACTCATGGATTTTGCATGACGATAACGCGCCTTCTCACCGAGCTACGATTGTGACTGACTTTCTCGCCAAAAACTCAACAAACGTGCTTCAGCAACCACCGTATTCGTCAGATTTGGCTCCCTGCGACTTTTTCCTCCTCCGAAAACTAAAATTGCCCCTTCGTGGCACCCGTTTTGAGTCGATTGAAGCCATAAAACAAAATTCGGCGCGAGAGCTAAAGTCCATCCCGGAAAGCGCCTATAAAAAATGTTTCGATAATTGGAAGTGCCGTTGGCATAGATGTATTGGAGCAAATGGAGCCTATTTTGAAGGCGACCCAATAAATTTTGACGATTAAATGTAAAAATGTTGTTTTAATTGAAAATTCCCGGTACTTTCTTGACAGAGTAGTATCTTTTGGTTTATTTTTTCCATTTCACCTTATATATTGAGTTTTGATTATATACGTCCATTAAATGTAAGCGGTGCTTGTTTTAGACATTAATTTAATTCTAAAAGCTTTTTGAATAAAAATTTTTGAAATTAAAGTTGTAGAAGATAAACATATTTTAATTTATTTTGATATCCAAATTTTGTTATATTTCTTCTATCAAGTAAAAGGCCTTTCTATTTTATTTTATATATAATATATAATTATATTTTGGCTTCAATAAATCTCATTATGGAATGTCAATGAATTTAAATAAGCCTTAAAAATAACTCACACTGTTCTTTGATTCTGTTAGAACATAGATCAATCTTGAATTATAAAGTTGATCTGTGTCTCGAAACATTATTCATTTAAACGTGGTACGTTGTTTGATATAGGTTAGTTTTTTGATTTTGATATTTTGAATATATTTCAGGACTGAAGACGGAATTGCTTAGAATTATATTTGGTTTTTGAAGATATAGTGCATGCTTTGAGGGATTTCTGAATTAACTTATTCGAATATTAAAATATATTAAATATTTCAAATAAATTATATTCTTTGAGAAGTGTGTTCATGTTTTTGAAAGGCAATTGGCGTTCTTAAAGGTAAGACCAGAAACAAAATTTTGTTTCCTTTAAATATTTATTTATTAATTTTAATGACTTTCGTATATCTTTTGGTTTATTTATTCCATTTGACATTATATATTGAGTTTTGATTATATACGTCTATTAAATGAAAGCAGCGCTTGTTTTAGACATTAATTTGATTCTAAAAGTTTTTTGAATAAAAATTTTTTGAAATTAAAATTGTAGAAGATAAACATATTTTAATTTGTTTTGATATTCAAATTTAACTTAGGTTTAAAATTTCAAAATAAAATATGTTCTAGTAAAGGCGTAAGACTGTGGTCTTCTTTCGCAATGCATTTCTGTGGTGAGTAATAATAGTTTTATGATTTTTTCTCGAAATAATCATTTCAAATATCAAGTTGTAATGATGTAATAATGTAAATGATACGGAAAATTGAATGAGAAGGAAAAATCAGCCCAATCCTTTCGCAGTTATCAGTTTAAATTTTTTTTCATTTTTCCCAATATTTTAGAGACTGCAGATTGGATCGAAATGAAATTTGGTGATTAAAAGTAGACTAGAAGCACATTGTTATCTAATTTCGTGAGAATCGTGTATCAATAGATCCCAAATAATAATTGTTAGCGTTGAACCCTACCAAAATGATGGCAACACTTCTGCGACCTTGTTTGAATTTAGCATGTAGAAATAAAATGGTGACATCTAGAACTTTAAAAATTTTTCGTAAAATTTTGAGACTATCGTGGGTTATATGAACAAGCCTCTGACTTCATGTCAGTTTTTTTCAGAGAAATTTTTAATATGTATGAGCATAAATCTTCCATAATGAAAACGAAATCATGCTATCACTAACTTTATGGTCTCTCAACTTTCATCTATTTTGATTATTTCGGTATCCTTTGCAAAGCTTATAATTTTTTCACGTTCCTACGTGAAACAAGATCACAGGCGCAGTGGCAGACTTGTACCCCATGGCCAATCTGAAGAGTTCAGGGGGAACGAAACACTATACCTCCCAAAACTAAGAGGTTAGAAATTCCTTCATAATACTGCAGCCCTAAAGAGCTTCGAATATGTGTAATAAGAATGTAATTGATTTTATTGAAGAATCTGTCGTACAATGAATTTTGGCAATCCAAATCACTCGAAATGTTTCTGATACTCAGTGAGTAATTGAACTGAATGTAGGCCAAACCTTTCGAATGCTTTCCTCGGTACGTATTCATAGTCTTCTTCTAGGTGTTCATATGGGCTGCAGTCGTCTAGTCATTCTTGAAAAAACTCCCTAGGCAAAAATGTCTTCTCTGAAATTGTATTGCATATTCTCATGATGTGATTGCAGCATTTCCGAAATTTCTGAAATGAATGCGTAACATTCATAGACGTATTATATAGGACAATAAGTTTATGTTTACATTTCTTAGTTCTGCGTTAGTAAAAGTGAATCCGAGCCAAAGAAGCTACCCCAAGTAGATTACTATTTTGAGCTGGCTTGTTGCCATGGTTATGTGATTTATTCTTCTCGTAAAGTTAAATCGGTTGTGGTTATAGAATTGTTCACATCATCTTCTATGAATCGAGAACGGATGGAGATATTGTGATGCGATTTACACTAACAGTTCGCCCATATTATGACATTTGAGAACCTTTCAAGAGAAAACGGTTATTATCTTTGATATTTTCGGATGAAGCATGAAAATGTGTAACTGCTACAGATAATGCGCTACAGTCCGTTTGTTTGTGAATGCAAAGCTCAACAATGAACATTTCCTTTTAATCAAGACTAAAAATAACCAAATCGATCGAATCGCTCAAAGGTAATTGAATGAAAATCTTGTGAAAATATTAACTCCTCTTAATCTAACAGATACGAAAAAAAAATTCAAATCAAAATGATCCGATATTACCCAAGCTGTTAAGTGGTGTTTCCGAAGTTATAGATGATCGATCTATTTTCCGAGTAGTAATTTGCGTTTATGTGCGTATCCCATCCTTCTTGTTGACAGTCCTCCAAAGTTTCAATATCTTGCAGCCATCTTTCACCTTGTTTCTCTCTAACATATCACGAATGCTTTAATATTCATGCTACACCCTAGAATTCTTTAACTATTAAGAATGTGGTTTGCCAGCTAAACCTAATTTTCAGCTTTGAGTTTGCCCAGAAAATGTTGTACAATTGCATCAGATTTCACCTCAGTTTCATTCATTAATCGTACGAAACTAGAATTCGTTTTATTTGTGGACAGCCAAAAGCTCCTGCTTTTCTACTCTGTATGCAAAGCATATTCTAGTCATATCGAGAGCCTTCACAAACTACTTGAATAAGCCCAGATTATAGTGAAGCAGAGAAGAAATGATTTTTTTCGTCCAGTCAATAGATCGTTAATAATGCTTATTTCTCCAACTGCCATATTTACTCTATTGAATCACTCTTTTCTAAACAAGTGCTTTGTTATGTCCCTGCTGTCCCAGATGCACAAGAAACACGGATATTTGGTTCAGTAGATTTGCTGTCCAAGAAGAAAGTTAACCATGTTTAAGTCGATGCAAATCATCTCTTGAAGCTCATAAAACTTCATCTCCTCTTACGGCGCTATCGTATCATATTCTTCTTTCACTTTTGTGGAATTACCACATTGTGAAGAAGGACGCATTTCAAACAACCCTGTCAATAGGTAGGCGCCAATTCAATGTTTTCAATTTAATGGTAGCAGCTGCTCTTCTATTCTGTTGTATAAGATAATTTTGGTCCCTTGCTCCAATAAATGTTTCTAATTTAACCTGAAAGCCGTCGATCCATAAACATCTTTTGGCTTTCCCAGATTTCTGCTGAGGTCGTTTAGTTCATCCTGATTATAGTAAAACCTTGAGTAAGTGATGTTATTCCTTCATATCACTATCGTCTTCGTTTTTATTAGAAGGTGGCCAATATTCGTAATCAAAGAGCTCAGGCAGCGGGTGTAATGTTTGGCTCGACACTTCCTCTGAGTGCGTGACATTTTGCCTTGCAGATACTTTATCGATTTGAGTCCACCTGCTTTGGTTAATTCTCTCAATATTCACCAGAAAAAAATAATAATTATTGAAGTGGATTTAGGGTTCTCTCCAAACCTTCCCTAAGCCGAAACATTAACCTTTTTTCCTTCCTTCTTCTTAAGGTCTAGGACTACTTCGCTGCTTTGCAGAATTTGAATATGGGAATACCACAGAATTCTTTCCTGAGACTCCATCTGTTCCTGTAGTTCATTTTGCTAATTTGCAAAATGTGCTCATACTTTTTTACACTAATCCTGATCTTCTAGCATTGATTTAAATGTGCATCACAATTTTTTTCAGATTTATAATTTATTTGAATTCAACTTCTCATAATTTCATAGAAATTGTAGAGAACGTTATGATTCATATACGGGATAATATTTTTTATTCAATAATTGATAGTGAGATTTCAATATGAGATGATTTTCTTCAAAGATTTCGATGTTCAGTCTTTACTGTTTTAGAGAAAATGTTATACTCAAGCATGATTTCAAATTTTTACCTAATCCTTCATGTTTACGTTTGTTCCCTTGAAGCTTGAACGCTTTTTTTATAAACGTGTAATACTCTGGTGTAAGATCAATTTCTAATCTGAGAGCACTCAGTTTATCCAAGAAAGAAGAGCTCAGGTATTTCAGTATCTGGAATATTTAGATTTTTTGAATAACATTTGATCGACGCATCCCAGTTTTTTTTTGAGAATGAAACAATAGTGTCCTATATTATCATTTGGATCATCGGAAATCTTCAGATCCTTATCTTGTGGATTTATGTCAATAATAGAATGGAAAAGATATTTTCCGAAACATAGTTGTGATGTATTTAGATCACTTGATCTTGACTTTGTAAAGGTTTTCCAGAATTTTTTGATTTTATATTTTAATTCAACCTTTACCGAGTAGATTAAAAACTTTGTCAAAGTATATAGAATTGATAAATAATTTTAGGATTCCGACTATTGCTATTAGTTTATTTACTATCAAAGAATCTTAACAATTAATACATTCTTTAATATTTCTAGTAAACAGATGTTTCTGTGGTGATTCTTTATGATTGCGTATATGAGAAAATAATATCTCTCGCTCCTAACTGTAAAGATTATCCATGCAAATTTCAGAATTTCTGATTCAAAATTCATTTCTTTCCTGAGTTCTCGTAGGCAGTGAATATACCCGAGAGAAAACCATATCTCATTTTCGCACAGCATTCTACCTACCAAAATAAACAACAAAAGTTTCCTCATGAATTTCAAATTATCTGGAAAGTCGGACGTTCTCCCATGAAGGATTTCATTAATATTCAACTCCATAAAGGTGTTATCAGCAGTATCGAGATATAAAATGAAAATGAAATAGAATCTGAAAAACGAGAACTTCTATAACAAGGCATAATTTTTAACTCGAATTCTCCATTGCTAATTGCATATTTTCCTAAGCCTATTTTCCAGATATGCACGTGAAATTCTTATGAACATAGTTAACTTGCAGCATGATAAAGAATTTACAGAATTTACTGGTATAAAAATGTTATTTAACGTGCTATCGGCTAAAGGTTATTAAATTCTTGCCTCCAAACCTTATTTTCAGAATAGCATTTTCATTATAAAACGTCATTTCCATATAATTCTTAAACAGACATCAGAAGGTATAATTATTAATGAAAATAAGATGGAGTCACTCACTCGTACTTTGTTCGGAATCCAAAATCGACCTCGAAATGAGAGATAATGAGCTGCTGATTTAGACAAGGTGCATCTTAACTATTGAGACATAGGCTAGAACAGATTATTTGGTCCAAAATATGGGGATTTGACCAAATATGCCCGAATGAATTATTGCATCAAATTAGAATTTTTTTTTCTCTTTTACTGATAATTTCGTTCTTTATTTCTCAATTTTTATCAAAATCGGCGAAGAGGTATAACGGGGAGAGGAGGGGAATATTATTTTATGTATTTCAGTTTTCGTTACAGGGGGCGCCACGTGAATCATGAAATTAAGTGTTAGCTTTTTTGACGTAACTTAATAGTGATTTTGATTATAAAATACGATGTAAAAATTATTTCTACGTTGTATTGGTACCAACGTTTTAATGCGATAATTTCACCCGTTTTCGAGAAAAGCGTAATTGGGATTCATTGCCTCAGAAAATGATTTCAGATATTATTTAATTTATGAGAAGTATGCTTTGGCCTGTCATAAAAATGTTGCCGGTAAATGTCATTTCTTCTCAGTGAATTATTTTTGCTGTGAGATTATATCTTATTGTTGCATTTTTAAAGCTATTTCAATTAAAATGCCTCGTTGCAATCATTTTACGAAAGTAGAATTAAGAGACATGATTTGTGTATATGCACAAGAAAACTTTTGTAGTGGATCTTGCAGCTAGAACGTATGAATTTTCATATCCAGACAGGAGACGACCAAATCATAAAACTTTTGCAATGAAACTAAATCATTTCGTAGTAAAAATCTATGTGATGGTCCGAAACAAAAGACGCCTAATGAAGAAGATGAAATTTCGGTTCGATTAGATGAAAATCGACTGGCAGCTGCAACAGGAGTAAGTGAGACATCATTTATTATTATTATAAAAAAATAAAATAAAAAAAGGATTTTTACTTGATAGAAGAAATATAACAAAATTTGAATATCAAAACAGATTTAGTCTGTTGGTCTTCTACAATTTTAATTTCAAAAAAATTTTTATTCAAAAAACTTTTAGAATTGAATTAATGTCTACAATAAGCACCGCTTATATTTAATAGACGTATATAATCAAAACTCAATATTTAATGTCAAATAGAATAAATAAACCAACAGATAAAAGAAAGTCATTAAAATTAATAAATAAATATTTAAAGGAGACAGAATTTTTTTGTTTCTGTTCTCACCTTTAAGAATTTCAATTGCCTTTCAAAAACATGATCACAACTTAAGGACTTCTCAAAAAATATAAGTTATTTGAAATATTTAATATATTTAAATATTCAAATAAGTTAATTCAGAAATCTCTCAAAACATGCACTATATCTTCAAAAAACAATTATAATTCTGATAATCTCTTCATCGGCCCTAAATGATATTCCAAATATCAAAATCAAATAACTATCACTATATCTCACCTCACACGTGTTTAACAGGATAATTGCTTTAAACAGACGAACTTTAAAATTC
This sequence comes from Megalocaria dilatata, assembly GCA_034642435.1. Lineage (NCBI taxonomy): Eukaryota > Metazoa > Arthropoda > Insecta > Coleoptera > Coccinellidae > Megalocaria > Megalocaria dilatata. The sequence continues at coordinate 72,525,900 of CM067856.1, read as the reverse complement.
AAGATAGTCTATAATTGTTTTTTGAAGATATAGTGCATGTTTTGAGAGATTTTTGAATTAACCCATTTGAATATTTAAATATGTATATTAAATATTTCAAATAAATTATATTTTTTGAGAAGTCTTTAAGTTGTGTTTCTGAAAGGCAATTGGTGTTCTTAATGGTAAGATCAGAAACAAAAATTTTGTCTCCTTTAAATATTTATTTATTAATTTTAATGACTCTTTTATATCTGTTGGTTTATTTATTGCATTTGACATTATATATTGTGTTTTGATTATATATGTCTATTAAATATAAACGGTGCTTATTGTATTTAATTCTTAAAGTTTTTTTAATAAAAATTTTTTTGAAATTAGAATTGTAGAAGACTAACAGATTAAATCTGTTTTGATATTCAAATTTTATTATAAAAAAAGAAAAGGTCCACCCTTGTCATTTTGCTTCCAACAAGAAGAGAAATAATACATAAAATAATATTCTTCGCCCAAAGTTATATGAATTGCTCGTGCAACTGTAACTTCTGAGACAACAAAAATTCTTTCGGGAACCCTTCGAAGATTGAGGTTTATTGAAATTTATAGTGTTTAGACAACTTTTTGTGATTATTATGTGGATTTAAAATTGAGAACATGATCATGTATGATCAATTATATTTTACTTAACCGAATCATCAATTCAAAATCCTCAACTGAGTGAATTATATTTTTTTGAAGATATTTCGAGAATGCGAATCTGATATTTTTGCTGATTTTAATAATTTTTCATCTAACATGTCCTTTATGAGTATTCTTTCATTTAAATTGGGTTGTGAAATGCTGCTTTCCTTTAAAAATTTTTTTCTATGAATGGCTTTCTGTCTGCAGGTTATATTTCTGGTTTTATTTGAAATTGTTCAGCCAGTTGAATTCTAAATTATTCTATTCAAATCAGTTCAATTATTTCTGATTTATGTAGAATTAGGTTTCCACGAGTTATGAAATATTGAATAATATTTGTTTTCAAACGAATTATTGTTCAACATTACGGATCTTCTAACCAATCTCTGGATATTATACAATGTTTCTCACGTGAAATCTATATTAGAACTGTATGTGATATAAATAACTTCTTACGGTTTTTCGCCGAAAATTGAAGTATTTTCCTGGAACATTGGTTCTATATTCCAAGATCAAAATATTGTCCGTCTCTAGCCACTACTCTTCTCCATCTTTCTGGCCATTGATGGATTCCATCGCGAAAAAAGACAAGCTATCCATGCATCGATCCATTTTATGACTTCATCGTAATTGAGAGGGTACTGGTCAGCCAGACCATATTGTATCGATCGGTAGAGTTGTTTACACTTCAGCGAAATGACAGTTGTGAATAGAAAGCCTAACACTTCAAAATGAAGGTGTTGCCAGATGACATAATGAAATAATAAACTAGCATCTGTTATCAAAATATCACAAACTTATTTCTACTCCTAATATATATATATATATATATATATATATATATATATATACCACAAAATAATTATTATTCAGCCAAATATATTTTATGCCTTCAAATTACGTCCCTTCCGAAATTACCTCAAGTTGAGATCATCAAATTTTGAATCAAAGATCAGAAATTTCGACCGAGTTTGTGGTTCGGCGAAGATTTCTCAGATAAAAGACTCTCAAGGTTCTTTTTCTTATCAAAGGAACGAACCTAAGTTGAAACAAGTCTACAGAAAACGGACTTGACTGGTTTTCCAGTTAAGAACTCGTTTCCTACGCGACGTTGACTTTCTATTTTACTTTGTTTTTTGTGTGTCAAAAGCACTTTTGACTTTGTCTATTAGATTGCCTTTGCGTCTTAGATAATAGGATCTTAACCTGGGGTTTCACCATTCTCTCAGGTTAGTATTTTTATCCGTTTTGTTCTATTTAGTTCTTTCGGAACCCAGCAGTTTGGTGGAGAAACCAAAGATCTCTTTGATATTGTTATAATTAATGGAAAATCAAGTATAATAGTGAAGAGATCCACATATAAAGGAAGATTAGGCGGGAAGAACCACCTAGGGAATTTGATGCCTACTTGTCACTGTCAATACTAGGAGTAAGAGTCTATGGTCGCTTCGTAGACTTGCGCGCGCGTCTGAAAATGTAAACATAACACTGAGAGATCATCCTTTTTGTTGTCCAGAAGATTAGTGGTAATCCTCCTCGACTGAACGTCGGTTTCGAAGAATCCAGTTTTTCTTTATTAGAAATAGAATTCCATTGTATATTTTTCATTAAAAGTGAGAGTTAGACACAAAGTGAAGTCGACTGAGCTGCCCTAACATGTAAAGTTATTGTATTGTATTGAATTACCTGAGGTCAACGTGAGTGTTATTTGTATCATGTATTCTTTGTCCATTGGTGGATTTTACTCTATTGATGCTCCAGCTAGGGGCGATCTGTTTGCTTTAATCTGAATTGACCATTCAACATATTTCATACATGTAAGCGTCTTTAGCTTCATTTCATTTATTGGGTTCTAAGAGGTGGTTAACAATGGTACTTTGTTTGAGGATATAGAGTGTTTAGTGTGAATGAAATGTGGATCCACAATTAGATACTGACACAACAACCCTGTGTCTTTCAGAAATGGCCACAACACGGCGTTCCTGAACAACTATTATTAGATATGAATATTATAATGAATAGGTAGTTAAATAAAAGACACCACAACCTCTGTGTCTTCAGAATGTCGCAACAAGGCCTTCCTGAATAACGATATTATGAGCCCCGATTATAATAATCTAATGAAATAGTAGGTGTGTGAATGGGGAATTCCTGACCGAAGGGTTATTGTTAAACTACCCTGAAGATCTTTGTTACATGTTCCTATTGCCAGGTTATCTGTGTGTTCACTCAATTGATTGCTGTATTTACCTATGCATGCACACTAATTATGTTTTAGAGTATTAGAAAGGTTGTCGATCTCTGGAACATTGATTTTATGAAAAAAGGAAAGGACAGGGTTGAAGAATGTATGGGAGCTGAAGAGAGGTCAAGGTTTTTTATCCCTGACTCTTTTTTTTTTGTCCAAAAGTATCACCTCGCTCTCATACACCGAGTCAGATTCGGGACCCTGCCTTCTGCCAACAAATATTGTATTTTTACTTATCCTTGCATTCTGAACTTCCCGTCACTGTTTTTTCGTTCTCGTTCAAGTGTAATTTGGGTTCTCTACACAACGTAACGTCCTATTCTCCCACCACTAGATGATCATGATAAAAAGGTTAACGTTCCTTGAAGTACTCCGTAAAATCCCAGATATCTTAGAGTACTCCGTAAAATCCTGGATATCTTAGAGTGCTCTTAAAAGGTTGGGATAGCTCCATAGATTGACTAGAACAAAGAACGTATTCGATTTGCTCAAGACCAAAGGTTTTACTAGATCGAGCATTGGCAGTCTTTTATCTAAGATATCTTGATCAAACTCCGTCAAACTTTCTCATCTTTGATTTCAAATTTGATGAAAATAATAAGTTAGAAATTCACCGACGTTGAAAAGATTTGAATCCTGTTGAAATGAACATACTAAACGCACCCTACCAATTCAATCTTAAAACATCTCTTATGGCATTTTCGAACCGTGAAAAGTACTCATTCATTGAGAAAATTGCAGAACCAACTGAGAAGAACTGACAAAATGGAAGACTATGATTGAAATAAATGGCACATGACGCTCTTAGTCCACATGAGTTTGGAGAACCGTGGTGCCAACTTGCCAACAAAAATAATTCTGACAATCCATTTAATCCGGCTTTTTGAATGTGTGTTCTCATATTTTTTTGAACCAATATATTCCATAGGAGGAAAAATTGCCGAACACAAAAATCATCTAAAGAAAGCGAAATCAAAACAGTTCATAATAAAGAATGTGAACAGTAATGAACTGAATAATTCCGTTGAGGTTCCCGAGATTCGAACCAAACATAAAGCGTCAGCATGGAGCGCTATTAACCGTCACGGATGGTATGAAATAAAGCTTGTATAAGTTTCAGGCCAGTATATCTAAGGGAAAACAATTAAGTTATATCAAAGGGGCCACATCGATTATCTTAGCATGGAACATAATAGAAGGACAATCCGCAGGAACTGGCGAACCTAATATAACCTCATAATTCCATTGTTATACGTCCAGGGTCCGGTCTTCCTACACGACTAATATAACGCGTAAGTCTTGAAACGGAAGTCTGTTAATTTCTGGGTGGTATCAAACAAGATTAGTTTATTATAATTCAATTAGTTCAATAATGAGCGTATGAAAGAACCATAAAATGATAAAAGTATTGGCACTATGTCAGAAGCTCTAACGCCCTAGCACATCAGTAGATATGAACCTCACATAAGTGAAGTATATTATAAATATGTTCTTGTTTAATTTCATTTCATTTATATCTAAAATGAGAACAGGAGCATGTTTCAAATAATATATTTTTATTATTAATTTATGAATAATCCTATCTTAATAATAATAATAATTTTCATCTCAAATAGAATTCATCCAACAAAGTAACAAAAGAAAAATTAATGTCATATTCTGGTTCTACAATTCTCGATTCTAAATGGCTCTAAATTGAAGGGATATTTATAAAGAATTTAAATATTGAATTGAATCAGTCCTTACTTGGTGAAAATCCATATTGAATAATATTTAAATGAGGTTATTCTGATTTTCACAAACTTTTATTGTTATGTTTACAACAATCGTTTCGCTATCACAGTAGCATCATCAGGTAAGATTACATTTTGAATTGGTTTTGAATTTAAAACCAATTCAAACTTGAGTAAATTTATTAAAGATAATGAAGACTGTACACATAAAGATGATAAATCGGTGGTTTATGAGTTAACCTGCGGTGATTGCCCTAAAGTTTACATTTAAAGAACAAACTGGAAGAACTTTCCTACACAGAATTTGTGAACATTTGAAGAGTTTCCTCTATAATAAAAGTAATTCTACATACTCAAACCATTTGTTAGAAACAGGACATACTTTAAACCATAACTTTGAAATTCTTCATATAGAAAGTGAAAGTTGTGCCTTGAATCTGTTAGAATCCCTAGAGATAAATAAACATAATAAAATTGGAATATTACTTAACCAACCCAATAGATTTAAATAACTCACCTCTGTTAAATACTATGTATATTCAGATAAGCTGGAATTTGCAGAGATCGTTTTTGGCTTTTTAGTGCTCAATAAAAATTTATTGTACTTACTGTAATATAAATAGCAACGGATTTCGGAAACAAGCTTAGTTATTCAAAATGTAATCTTCCTGTGATGATGCTACTGTGATAGCGAAACGATTATTGTAAACATAAAAATAAAAGTTTGTAAAAATCAAAATACCCTTATTTAAATATTATTCATTAAGAATTTAAATAAATTAATTCGGCTGATCTATACCAAATATCATCAAAAACAAGTATTATGATAATAGAAAGTTCTACAATTCGAGACAGTGTAACGTACATCGCTATACACAGAGACACTAACGTATTAATCATACAGTAGCGCCATCGAGAGTATGCAAACATAGAGACAAGACATACCTTTTTAACTTGGAAATTTCGGGAATTCATTTCTTGAATAAGAGAGGTCGCAGAGGTGTGTTGTACGAGGGTGGTTCAAATATTATCGAGAAAAATACTCTTACACGTTTTTTATTATCGAAAAATTTACAAAATATCACGTTTTTTCTAGGTAATTCCACTCACTATTTACACATTTTGTCCACCTTTCCGGATGTTTTTTGATGCCGCTATCGAAAAATTCCTTGGGCAACTCGGACAGCCATGTGCGCACGAAGCCCTCTACCTAGTCGTCGGTGTTGAACTCTTTCAGTGGTCCAAACATGTGGTAGTCGCAGGGCGATAAATCCGGAATATAGGGAGGGTGTTCCAGTACCTTTCACCCCAATTTCGATATTGTATCGAGAGTGAGACGCGCGGTATGAGGGCGCGCGTTATCCTGGAGGAGAATCGCACTTCGTGCTGGAATGCTCCTCCGTTTCGAGCGATAAGCGAGTTTCACGTGTGTTTTCAGAAGGTTAGAGTAGTATGCAGCATTGATGGTATGTTGGGTGCGCAGGAAATCGACGTACAGCACGCCCTGCCGGTCCCAGGTTGTCCTCGCTTTGACTGGTGCGCCTTCCTCCTTCTTTCTCCTCTCTTTATTTGACACCTTGGTTTCGGGAGTGAAATAGTGTACCCACGTTTCGTCTGTAGTGAAGATTCGCGTTAAAAAACCGTTCCCCTCCGCTTCGTATCGCGTCAGTAGGCGGCAAAAAACTTCCAACCGCGTTAATTTTTGCTCAAAGTTCAACGGTTTAGGAACCCATCGCGCCATTATTTTACGATATTGAAGGTGTTCGTGAATGAGAGACTCTACACTACCAATGCTGATGCCGACTTCAGCCGAAATGTCTCGAACATTCATCCTACGGTCCTCCAAAATGAGTTGTTCAACGCGGCAAATGTTGTCTGGTGTGACGCTGGTTCGCGGTCGACGATCATGCGGCTCATTCTCAACGGTTTCGCAGCCATCCTTGAATGCTTTGGCCCATTTAAACACGGCAGCTCTACTCAGGCACTCACTACCGAACTGCTTTTGCAAGCGCACAAAAATATCCGTGTTTTTGACGTCTTCTCTTACTAAAAAACGAATGATAATACGTTGCGCAACGGCAGTTGGCACTTGACGTTCACTCATGGTCGTAGCACACTCGTGAAACACGTGCTCCGATGAAAACAAATGCCACACTGTTAGTAAGAGAACCAGCTATCACATACTCAAGCCACGACCTTCGAAACATAGATGTGTGCCATCTACAGAATTTGTCTTGATCATATTTGAACCACCCTCGTATGTATGTTTGCATACTCTGGATGGCCCTAGTGTAAGATTAATAATACCTAAGTGTCTCCGTGTATAGCAAATATAGATACTTGACTGATTTGCAGTCACTGGCATACATTGCACGGATAAAAACCAAGCAGTTTGAAACGTGCGCATGTCTGCAATTTGCCTCTGTTATCAATGGAACCTGATCGAGATTTTTTGAGCATAAAATTGTTATAAAGATGCATGTTAGACTATCTCAATTTGAAGATTTTTCTGTTAACATAGCTCACACTCCTTATTAATGATATTTGATACAAATCAGCCGAATTAATTTATTCAAATATGAATATGCTAATTATGAGCATTACGTCATATCATGGTCTGACTTGAGCAGGAAGAAAGTTTTTCTGCGTTTGTAAAGTGAATATCGGTAATACATTTCTTCACTTGAATTAGTTCGCAAAGGTATGACTTGTATTTATATTTGCATACTCTAGATGGCGCTACTGTATGATTAATACCGCAGTGTCTCTGTGTATAGCGAATATAGATACTTGACAAATTTATACTCAGTGGCATACATGGCACTGATGAAAACCAACCACTTTGAAACGTGCGCATGTTTGCAATTCGCCCCTGTGATCAAAAAAACCTTATCGAGTTTGTCTGAACGTATAGAATTGCTATACATCTATATATGTTCCAATGTCCCGATTCGTAGAACTTTCCATTACCATAGCTCTCACTCCTTATAAATGCTTTCTCATGAAATCTTTGGCGTCTCTTATTATTTTTAAGTGTTCGGGCAATGACATGAATTTTCAAATATCTATATTCAGCTTGCTTTTGGCCTGTTGTTGAATTGTATTTCGGATATACGTAATCTTCATTTCTCGTTTCGTAAGAAGTTTTTTCATTTTTGGGGGCTTCTTTTATATAATCTAGTATACATTTTTAAGAACAGTTCTTGCATATTTAACTGAGCCAGTTTCTGCTAAATTCATTAGACTCACTTAAAAAAATTAGTTTCTTCGGTTTCAAAGGAACTATTAGCGTTTTAAATCATGTGTTTGTGACGTTGAAACAAAGTTGTCACTTTTCTACATATATTTTTTATTGAAAAAAAATTAATATATGTGTGCCGACAGCTCAGTGATATAGCATAAGGCTCGTAACTGAAAGGTCGCTGGTTTGAATCTTGTTGGAAAGAAATTTTCTAATTCGACGGGTGTCGACCACCATTCCACTCTTGGGTTGAAAATTAACAATGCTGTGACCTAAAGTGGAGCAAGATTGCAGTAACAAAGCCTACGCAGAACACAACTGAACTCCTAACTCACACAAGCTGAAAAAGATTTTGAGGGATCTTCACATAATATCTAGTAGTATCAGGATAATAATGTATGATGTAATAATATATGTATATAAGCACATATGTAAAAGTATTACAAAATAAATAACATTTAATCATTATTGCATTTACTCTTCTGAGTACAGTAAAATGGGGCGAGTTTGATTTTTGGGGGCTAGATTGATACTCACTTCTCACTCGCACAATATTGTAATTCCCCCTTCCCCCACTCATTCTCGAGATGTCTAGCATACGTTCGAAAGAGCATGAATTATACCACCAAACCCAATGCGGCCAAAGGTTCGAGTGCCTACAAAACCAAAGTTTTTATACTGATTCCCAGAAACTGAGTAGAAACCTCAAAACGTATAAAAATGTTGTCAAAATTTTAAGGTTAGTCTCAACTGTTTTCTTTAATTTCTCCCTAACGCGGGGTGAGTTTGATACTACCTGTGAGGTGAGATTTCTAGGGACCCCCTATCAAACTGGCACCGCTCCTTCTGAAATATAATTCCTTCGTTTTTGAGAAATGAATTTCAGTGAGGTTAATCATGAATAACTTGGGTTTCCAGATGGTCCGTAATTACCAGAGAACTCCAGGTACCCGACAATGCAGAAACTATACTGATGAAAAGTTGAACGAAGCCCTGAGATGAGCCGATGGGGTAATTTCCATGAAAACATAAAATAACATAACATAACATAACATAAAATCTGTTATGGAACATTACACAATGAGTTCCATGAAAAACATGAGAAATACTGGAAGATAGTCTGTTTTCACGAATATAGAAGAAAAACGATTCTCAACGCAGCATTGAAATTTTCTGACTGGGGATTTCACCTGGTTCTCTTTGCTTGCAAAAAAGTATCTTGACAGGTGAGGGCGAAAAGTAGAAAAAATTTGCAAATAACCTCCCTGGAAAAAGACTTGAGCCATGAAAATCGAGAAACCATATCACAATACTTTGATAATTCAGAAAAGACTTTTTTGGAAAATGGTCCTGCTAGCAACATATTCAATTATGACGAAACCAATGTTGGCGATAATCCTGGTGTTAAGAATCTGGTTTATAGAGGAGCAGTAAAATATTCGGAAACCGTGGTGAATTATTCAAAGAGCTGCACGTCCCTTCACCATATGTAATTTACAAGAGTGAACATCTCTACAACATCTGGAAAGAAGAAGGAATAAGTGTATAGCCTTGTTGTGTTATAAAATAAAATAGAAAGGCCTTTTACTTGATAGAAGAAATATAACAAAATTTGAATATTAAAACAAATTGAAATATGTTTATCTTCTACAATTCTAATTTCAAAAAAATTTTTTATTCGAAAAACTTTTAGAATTAAATTAATGTCTAAAACAAGCACCGCTTACATTTAATAGACGTATATAATCAAAACTCAATATATAATGTCAAATGGAATAAATAAACCAACAGATATACGAAAGTCATTAAAATTAATAAATAAATATTTAAAATAGACAAAATTTTGTTTCTGGTCTTACCTTTAAGAACACCAATTGCCTTTTAAAAACATGAACACACTTAAAGGACTTCACAAAGAATATAATTTATTTGAAATATTAAATATATTCAAATATTCGAATGAGTTAATTCAGAAATCTCTAAAAACATGCACTATATCCTCAAAAAACAAATATAATTCTAAGCAATTCCTTCTTCAGTCCTGAATAATATTCCAAATATCAAAATAAAAAAAATAACCTATATCAAAACCTCACCACGTGTAAAGAACTAATGCTTCGAAACACAGATCAACTTTATAATTCAAGATTGATCTATGTTCTAACAAAATCAAAGAACAGTGTGAGTTATTTTCAAGGCTTATTTAAATTCCATTGACATTCCATAATGAGATTTATTGAAACCAAAATATAATTATATATTATATATAAAATAAAATAGAAAGGCCTTCTACTTGATAGAAGAAATATAACGAAATTTGAATATTTAAACAGATTGAAATATGTTTATCTTCTACAATTTTAATTTCGAAAAAATTTTTTATTCAAAAAAATTTTAGAATTAAATTAATGTCTAAAACAAGCACCGCTTACATTCAATAGACATATATAATCAAAACTCAATATATAATGTCAAATGGAATAAATAAACCAACAGATATACGAAAGTCATTGAAATTAAAAGATGAATATTTAAAGGAAACAAAATTTTGTTTCTGGTCTTACCTTTAAGAACACCAATTGCCTTTTAAAAACATGAACACACTTCAAGGACTTCTCAAAGAAAATATTTAATATATTTAAATATTCGAATAAGTTAATTCAGAAATCTCTAAAAACATGCACTATATCTTCAAAAAACAAATATAATTTTAAGCAATTCCTTCTTCAGTTCTGAATAATATTCCAAATATCAAAATCTAAAAACTAACCTATATCAAAACCTCACCACGTGTAAAGGACTAATGCTTCGAAACACAGATCAACTTTATAATTCAAGATTGATCTATGTTCTAACAAAATCAAAGAACACTGTGAGTTATTTTTAAGGCTTATTTAAATTCCATTGACATTCCATAATGAGATTTATTGAAGCCAAAATATAATTATATATTATATATAGAATAAAATAGAAAGGCGTTTTACTTGGTAGAGGAAATATAACGAAATTTGAATATTAAAACAAATTGAAATATGTTTAACTTCTACAATTTTAATTTCAAAAAAATTTTTTATTCAAAAAACTTTTAGAATTAAATTAATGTCTAAAACAAGCACCGCTCACATTTAATAGACGTATATAATGTTTTATACATTAATTTAATTCTAAAAGTTTTTTGAATAAAAAATTTTTTTGAAATTAAAATTTTAGAAGATAAACATATTTCAATTTGTTTTAATATTCAAATATTGTTGTGTTAAACCTTGTTGTTCTCAAGGATTTCGTTGCAATAGAACCTCACATGTTTGGATGGACGCCGTCGCATTTGAGGATTGGTTCTGATTGTTGTTTCAAACGCGAAGCTGTTAAATGGTAGGAAAGAGCTACTAGGAGATAATTTGACATCTCATTTCAACGATCGAGTTTTAACACTTTGTGAGGAAAACAACAAAGTGTTTGTGTGCCTGGTCCCTCATTCCACCCATATTCGTCAACCACTCGATGTCGCGTTTGTTGAACCATTCAAAGTTGCATGGTGAAATGTTTTAGCAGCGTTCAAAATGAAAAATCAAAACTCAGTTGGAATTGCTAAATAAGTTTTTCCGTCACTTCTTAAATCTGCAAGTGAAAAAAGGGACACAGTGGAGGCTCAGTCTAAAAGCAAACCATGAGATAAGGAAACCGCTATAAAGAGAAATCTCTTAAATGACTTTAATGCCACTGAACCGTAACAAAGTCTTGCATAAAACTCCAGATTTGAATGATAACTCAGAACAGGAAATTAATGATACTTTGGGTGAGCTGTTACGAGTGAAGCGGTTTGGAGCTACAAATTCGAAGCAAAAGACAACGAATCACTATTATTCCGGAGTGTGGGCAGGACGTATGTACGAGAAGGTAACGACATAAGTGAAATCGAGGAATACGTTAGTGCAGAAAATGAAGCTGAAGGCGAACTCAATGAGGAAATCGCAGATGAAGTGGAATATATAACTCCCACCAAAGATTTGCTTGAGCCCGGAGCATTTATCTTGGCCAAATTTTATTCCCGAAGAACAAAATCAACAACCTCCAGATATATCTGCAAGATTTCAACTAGATTTTCAGAAGAAGAAGTCAACACAGTTGGACTCAGATCGTTCAATTCTCAACGGACTAAATTTAAACTGCAGGAAAATGACCTCAGTATAGTTCATGAGAGAGACATCATTGCTATTCTGCCAATCTCTTTTGAACTGGCAGACAATGAGTATGAGTTCTCGGCTAGAATAAATGTTGAGGAACTATTAATTAGGCTGGTTGAAATATTTTTTGATGAAAAATGTATTTTTGTTCCATAATGAGCTCTTTTTCCTTTTCTTCTAATTTATATTCATTCATATAAATAAACAAAGAATAAATTTCCGTGGCATCAATCTTACCCTGTATATCAATCTCGCCCTACAATTTGTTTCAAATTTGCAATACACAAAAGCTGACGGTTCGAATTAAGAATGAGGCAAGATTCACCTATTTTGGTTCTATACTCGCCGTTTAACACAATTTCGAAGGGGATATCAAACTCGCCCCATTTAGCGGCTCAGATTGGTTTGAGCTATTTGAATTTTTGTCAGCATTGCTTTTTTGTTCATTGAACTTCCAATTTTACTCCGAGGTTCATTACACTATACTCCACAACAATCCATTTTTTGATCGATGAAAACTTTGTTTGAAATCTTTCTGTCTTGAAAATTTTTTTGAAACTTATCAATATCACCCCGTTCTCCGGTACCATATTTATACAGCTTAACGTATTTTTCTTTAGTTCTTCATTGTGGTTGCAATATTATTATTATTATTATACACATTATAAGACTGGTGATAATGTTCTATTATAGCCTAAAGATATATAATGTTATCACATAAACATATTGTAAATTCACGAGTAAAAACAATAATACAATGTCGCCATCCTATATGTATCCAATATATTATTCTCTTCATCAACTGCACCCTGCTTGTGATGTTTTCGTCTGACATTTTCTCGTTTTAGGCAGTCCCAGGCATTCTCGATTCATGTCAGCAGGGGTCCATGCTGAAAGAGGTATTTTCTTCTCAACCAAGAATTATTTTATGCTTTTAGCAGTATGGCAGGGCGCTCCATCTTGCATGAACTTTTTACGTCCATTGGCAAACTATTTGTTGTTCTTTCTTAATAAGTTGGTCTGTATAACCCTTTCGTTTTGCTCCTGACACATGGTTCCCTTCATGATATGACGCCTTCTCAAATTCTTCCTACGACCATATCATCACAGATGGGATGCTCAACCCTTTTCACTACATAGTCTGTATGGAACTTTTTTGTGGAACAGACTACACAGTTTGTATGGAACTTTTTTGTGGAACAGACTACACAGTCCGTAAATAACAAATGGAGTTCTATCATCCACTATTTTGAAAGTTGCTTCTTAACTAAAGAAAACCTGAAAATTTTCAATAACCATTTCAAAGAACCAAAACAAAATTCTTCATCAACTACTCTGCCAGTATTCAAGAGGAAGAGTTTTATGCATATTGACCCAATTCCACCACTTTATGATCATGGCTGGTGTCAATTTTGACTATTCAATATGTATGTGTTATTAGAACTGCATGCCATACAAATTTTTTTGTATCATAGCTACAAACAAATAACAGCCTGCCTGAAATTGAACTAACTGTTAGATCAAAATGTAAACCTGACGAAGCCACAGTGTTGGCGAAACAATGTATTTTATTCAAATGATTTTTCATGAACTTGGGACCGATTGAATTGAAAAATGCATGGATCGATCAATTTATGCTTTCAAAACAACTAGCCAAAAAAAAATTGAAATACACTATCAGAATGAATTTATTCAGTTTTGAGTTATAATATATTGTTAACTAGTTCTTCAAAATATCATATTGTAGCGAAATGCGTCATATGTTCAAATCATAATAATAAATAGAAATCAACATATATGTGTAATATTTAATGAAGTGTTGAATGGATTTCTATAGAGTTAAGACCAGCATAATTTGGAGCTAATGACATTTATAATAACTTGAACGTGAAGAGGAGCACTTAAATCTGCTTGAAAATCAATTATGATGGAAAAATACTCATTATTTCATCCTTAATTCATGATCAGTTTCCCAAATTTTTATTTTCCGACCATGTCTGATGAAGCTGCTTAATTTCTAGGAAAGCAGTCAACCATGTTTTTCTATTGGGTCAGCTGAAACATAAATACATATCATTATTGATAGGTTTCCTATAAATAACAAAAGTGAATAAATTGAAGACATCTATGTCTTTTATTGAATCTAAGAATGCAATAAGACATTGTTTTCTGATTCATAGAATGAATATTCAATATTCAAAATATTGCTTTTTTATCTTCAATCCTTACAAACTTACAATAAAAAAAATATTAAAGCAGATGAAAGTGATTCATCAGTTCCGTTCAGAATATTGATTTCTTATGTTTTTCTGTTAGAAGAAAAGATAATCCATTCCAGGTATAATCATCGTCGAATACTCATAAATTTTCTGAGGTAGCTTTAAAAGTCGAAGTAAGTTCTCTAGATATTGTACTGCAATTCAAACAAGAATATTTGGTAATAATAGTTCTGAGAAATTGAAGATTTTCAGATTTAATGTTTATTTTCTACCTTGAAGTATAAGGTAATGGTTCACAAATTAAATTTTATTCTCAGCAATTACATGAAGGAATTTCCATATCTTCTGGAAACGTTAAACTTTTACGTTATCGGTATATAATAAACTATTAGTCCACCACAAGTAAGAGCACCTGTATCTTCTGACATCTCACATTAAAAGCCATATGGCAGAGGGCGCGAAGCCAATTTATATTGATATAGGTGTAACTGCATACCTACCTTTAGACCTGACAATAATTAGGGTCTGTTTGCGGAAGACAGTTTATCTTGTTACAACAGAGACTGATTAACAAGGATAGTTAATGAAATAAGCCTTGATTGCAACACCGATCGGTCTAGATAATGAACCGACTTCCACCTGCTTCCAATAAAGCTGCTTGTTCAGCTTGCACAGATTCGATACTCATCGAAGTAATCAGTAGTATGTACAGAGGGAAATGTCTGAGGTGATTTTCTGCGAATATACCTCTCCTAATGAGATGGAGGATTACATTCTGCTGAGCATCTTACTTGTAACATTCCTACTGATGTATATTCAATGATACCATGAGAAAATCTGCTTCCTCTCTATAAAATGGAGTGATTAATTGGAGAGCGGTTGAACCAATGAGCTGTTTCATGATGAGTCAAACGCGAAAGTGGGCCAAACTGATTTTTTTGTCACTGCTTATAGAATGATCTTGAATAGTTAGAACATAATCTTGTAGATCTTTCAGCAACATAATAATTGTTAGGGAGAAAAATAAAAAGCAATAATAAGAAACATGAGTTCAACAGTGATCCTCCCTGAATGTTGAGTGAACAAACATTATGGCGTAAGTCGATATTTATCACTCTCATAATAATAGTCAATCAACACTCAACATATGACATAATATCTATCGCTATTGTAATTTTAGCGAAAAATCAAAATTTTTATCGATTTCTTTGGATGGTTATCTGAAAAACATTACAAACTGGGGTTCAGATTCAATTTTTTCTAGTCTTTCCTTCATTTTAAGAAGTTTTATGCGATTTTGAAGTAACAGATATACATTAGTATGTTCTATCAGGTGATTTATTTAGAGGTATTTTTTGTAATAAAAAAATGAATAAAAACAATTTTATTGTACAATCTTTATTATTACACAAAAGAACTATTCTTTACAATTTTTTTTAAAGATAATTTCTTTCAAATGTTCTCCACGAATACGGTTAACAAGGTCCAATTTTCAATTACGCGTCTGAGTATTTCTAGTGGTATTTAGCCGATAACACAAGTAATATTGTGCACCAGTGTCTCAATTGTCGTCGGCTTATCCATATACAATTTGGACTATACATAGCCCCAAAGAAGAAAGTCGAGAAGTGTGATATCACACGATCCAGCCGGTGACCAAAATTTTGGTGGATCTTTTGCAAGCTTGTCAAGAGCCAAACGACTAAAACGGAAACGATTCGGAAGTTCGGTCGGCTTCAATTCTTGCACTAGTAGAATTTTGTAAGCTTTTGAAAAAGATCCTTACGTAAGATACTCCAAGTTGTTGAATATGGTAGGCCAAGCTGTTGAGAACGGCGACGAATCGACACTTCAGGGTCTTCGCGTACACTCTTCGCTACCGCCCCTTTATTTTCTTCACTACGTGCTGGGTGTGATCTATTTGGTCGAGTATTATCCAATAATGAATTATGTGGACCATAAGTTGCTCTAAGCGCCCGATACACATTCCTCGTTGAACGCCCATTTTCGTGATAAAGTTGAATAATTTGTAGACGCTGTGCCAGGCTAAGTCTTTCCATTATGAATTGTCAAACACTACTGAACAGAAATGGCACTTCAGTTAAAACGAGGCATGCGCAATCTGCAATTGAATCCCCAACACAAAAAGTACCTCTAAATGAATCACCCTTTATAAGTGAAGGTTCAACTCCTCAGAGTGTGATAGTGGACATCATAGGAATTCATTATTCTTTACATGCCAATGGTGTAACCTCACTTGTTTTCGCCATACAGAGGCTTACACTATTTTCACAAAAAAATTGATTAGCCTTATTTACTCAACGAATGCAATGAAAGGAAAAATGTTTTGCTAATATGTTTTTTCTGATAGGAAAACCAGGAGCAGACTCAACAAAAATGATGTAGCAAATATGCATTATATATTTCTTTTTGCAAAAAATCATCCTGAACACTTCAAAATCGAGTAAAAAAGAAAATTATATTTCCACAAAATTTTTATTGTTTGACGACAATTGTTTTGCCACACTGTGGCTTAATTATGTTCTACATTTGAGATAGTGATAGTGTAGGAAAACTTATATACAGGATGACCTAACGGAAATTTTTCCCTCCCCAGAACTCAGAAATGAAGAATTTTCGAAGGTGTTTTTAGGGGAACGAATTTCCATCATGAGTTTGTTCCGGAAAAAACACCCACATAATAATAATAGTGCTTTTATTCATACATTTACAATATATAAACATAGGGCGAAGTCATGAAGGTGGTATCAATCAATCCCAATGTTTTTTGAATAGGGAAGAGATATCGAGGGTTGGTTAGTCTGAAAAATATTTATGTTCTGTGCACACCCCAGTTGAAATTTTCAAAATCTATTCACTATTCACGAAATAATGTAGTGTTAAACTAACCGTCAAAAGGTGATGTTGAACAGACAGTCGAGCCGCCCAAACCCAAGAACCTAAAAGTTTTAAAAAATCCAAAAATAATTTTGTTCTATATTAGGGATAAAAAATTCCTATGACGATATTGTTCTGAAAAAACCACCTGTGCGTGGCAATAACCTCCATTTTTTGTTTAATAGGAAAGGGATGCGGATGTATTTCAGTTAAAAAGCTTTTTTAATTCTCTAAAAACCCAATACATTCAAATACACTAGATCTGTAATTAATTATAGGGAACGTCTAGAAAAAATTGTAAAATATTTAAAGAACCAACGTGAGCATTGTTCAAAATGACCACCACCAACCTCAATAAAATGATATAGTCTACTTTCAAATCCTTCTCTACCGTTTTGGAAAATGTCTGGTGTCGATAATTGGCATTCCGTGATGATTCTTTGTCGCAGTTCTGCAAGATTTTCAGGTGGAGCCTGACCCCTAGAGAGCGCGTCCCCAGGTGGCGGATCGGGGAATGCCTCCCAGATATGGGTGGTAGGAGGGAAATCAAATACCTCCCGCGGACCAACAGGTGGGATGGATGGGATTCCGAAGCTGCAGGAGGAAGCGACCTATCTAGGGGAAGAAAACCTTAAATGAATCACCAGGTCCTCCATGTTTGGGGGTTGAGGCAATGGGTCTGCTGCCCATTCTTCACAAAAAAATACCTTGCAAAAAATCCTAGAATTCGATCATATTGCTGATCCTTTACAAGCATGACAAATTTCGAAAGAATTGATTCAAATTATGCAAAAAGTATCAAGCTCAAAAATATGAGCAGAGTTAATTTGTGGGGCTCAAAAAGACATATGAATCATCACTAATGTACTCTTTCTGACCAATTCAGGATCCTTCGTGAATTTTCTGGCACGCAAATTTCCATTCTTTCATAATATTCCTCAACGCTGCATTCTCTAAGAATATGTATTTTGTAGGAAAAAACTGCTTTTTTCTCAAAACTTCATACATGGATGCATATTGGTCAATTTTTGAATAGACAACGTTGGATCTACAACAAAATGTCCTAGTATCTCAAAGTAGCAATTATTATCAGTACTGTTTTCCATTCGGAATTTTCTTGTTTTATAGAAAACTTATTCCTCAAAACTTACACATCAATGTTTCTGATTAAATAATCTGGCGGTTCTATGCGCGCATCGATCATCATAGTTACAGATATTTCTGTTTCATCGGCCAAAAGTGAGTGTTTATATCTACCCAAACAGTATTGGTGCACAGCTAATGAAAACTTAGGTTAGTGGGTGTTTTTATGATACCACAAAAATGTATTATGATAATGTATATGCAAAGACGTTACTCAGAGAATTAGCAAATGCAGAAAAGCTGCTTTATTTTAAATCACCAAAAGCAGCACACATTTTGGGCACATGAAGAATGTTACGTACCACGGTTAGTTTACAGCAGTATTTTGCCTATTATTTCAGCTCTTTCAAATAACAGGCAATTGTAATTTAATAAATCTCGATGATTAATTTCGATGGGTTTAAGTGGACTGTTTTTTGACGTATTTTAGCGGAGAACTTTACTTCAAGGGCACTTATATGTAATAATCTCGATGATGAACTAGCTAGCCAACGAAAATGATAAGGAATTTAAGTGAACACTCGTAATACACTATGAAACAAAGGACTATAATTCTTAGTTTACTGTATATAACCCAAGATGAAAGGTATGATTATTACATAAAAAAAATGTAATGAATTTGCCCATACTTTGCCAATCGAATGGATTACTACTATATCAACAATAATAACCGCGATAGCTTGGACCGAAATGTCTCAAACTATCAAAATAACTCTTTTCTTTTTGAACAAGCAAGTTCTATTCTCACTCTCTCTCTACCCCTCAACATGTTTACATTCACATTCACTAAAGTCACATTCTCCTCTCCCCCAATAATTTACACACATTAATCGAAAGAACTCTCTATTCGCATTCACTTCACGAATTTAATCCCAAGGAACATTTTCGTTCACCCTCTCGTTATAATTCAATATCGCAATAAAAAGCCTGGAAGTGGAGTTAGTATCTGCATTATCTACTTGCAATTAGGTGACACATGTGTAGAGTGAACCCCGTGGAACTGAACAACGGTAAAAAAGCCCAACGATCTTCTTTTCTACGAGCAAGATAGTGTTTCCGCCACAAGTACAGATCGAAGCTACACCACAACAATTCTCTCAATTTTAGGTGAAACAACTCAAAATTGTTTGAATATATTTAGGCTGTAAATAAACGAATTATAATCTGTTTATGCCTATCACAATTCCTATGAAGTACACTTATCCAATAATTTGCATACTAATTGATTAAAGTTTAATCAATTACAACGCAGAATTCAAAAAGATTACCCAATAAGCAAATTCTTCAAGTATTTCCAAAGCTTCTAACGTCACGTTAGCACGTCAGTGCCTTTGTAATCAATTTCAATTCAATTCAATTCAATTCATTTATTTATATCAAACTACAAATATTCGACATTTAACAATTTGGAGAAGTCTAGCCTAAACTTAAAGTTTGTATGCCGACATCCTCCGTACATAATGAATAATAAAAACAATAGTTCACATAAGGTCAACTCAATTACGTTCAACCAAGAGAAAAAAAAAACCAAAAACACTACTTCGCAGAAAAAAAAAAAAGAAAATCAAAAACAACCAGATTGAATGCCCAACACCTGTACCAAAGCTCATCACAACCACACTATCGTCCAAGTATTCTATAAAAAGCCTCAGGCTTGTCCACAATAAACGATAACAATTTTTTTCTATCCTTTTTCCTCCTGGGGTTAAAATTCATTTTTATTTGGCCAGGCAACAGGGAAAAGAACTTGGCACCATGATAAGGCAAACTGCGCTGCAAGTGGCTACCGCAAAATCTTGGAACTGAGACAGTGAGGTTGGATGTGTATCTCGTGTTATAACCATGATCTACTAGCGTATCATTTCTATAAAATTGTCTCAGCAAACACTCGTATATATATAGTTGTTTAAAATTAAGTTGTTTAGTTTCCCTATACAATATTTCAGTACTATATAAACGTCCCACCCCATGAATTATTTTCAAGATTGTGTTCTGTACCGTCTCCAAAGCTTTAGCGCAACCACCAAACATACCACCCCAAATGGCCACTCCGTAACGAAACACTGACAGAATTAGAGACTCATATACTTGGAGGAGGGCTTCTTTTTGTAAAATATTCCTTAAATTATAAAAAATATAAAATGTAGAACGCGATCTCTCAACCAAGGACTCCACGTGTTTATCCCACCTCAAAAACTGATCAACGACCACTCCCAAATACCTTACCGATTCAGCTTTGGCAATCAAAGGACAACTACACCCTACCCCATTACAGTCCGGAAAATGTAGCGGAATCGAAGAGAACCTAGGCTGACCTTTAGCTGTTATAGAAAAAGCTGTAAACCTCGTCTTCGCTATATTCAGTCTTAATCTGTTCGTCATCAACCAATAACGAATTACTGCTAATCCGTTTGTTGCCCTCTCATATACCTGATCCCAGTTGTCTCCCACAAACAGAGCGAGTGAGTCATCGGCATATGAGATGATTTCTAATCCTAGACTGTTCAACAGATCATTAATGAACACAAGAAAAAGTACCGGGCCGATCACCGTACCCTGCGGTATTCCCATCTTTATCACGCCTGGTTCACTCAGTACCCCCTCAATTCTGACAGATTGCACTCTGCCCTTCAAATAATTACCGAACAGATCAAGACATTTTCCTCTTATTCCAATTTTTTCTAATTTTTCGATCAGTAACTCGTGATTCACTGTGTCAAACGCCTTTGCTAGGTCAAGAAACACCGCCGCTATCTTCCCTCCGCCATTCATAGTATGTACTACCCGCTCCACCATTACCTCCATCGCATCTACCGCAGATAAACCCTCCCTGAAACCGAACTGCCCAGGATCTATCAACTTGTATTTATTGAGGTAAGCCGTTAACCTCTTCTTTAAACTCTTTTCAAATAATTTAGCAATGTTGCTGATCAAAGAAACAGGCCTGTAGTTTGTCATTTGCTTTCTATCACCAGATTTATAAACACATATGACCTGGGATTTTTTCCACTCTGAAGGGATCATAGCTGTCTCCAAAACTAAGTTGAACACATGTTTCAGTGGTTCGAGTATAAGATGGTGTATACTTTTTAACAGTTTGACCGATAAGCCATCAGGACCTGCGCACGAGTTATTCTTCAAGGATGCAAAATTATCTATGAGTTCGACAGTAGTAATCGGATCTAAGTACATAGACCCGGAATGTATGGACGGACCACCACTTTTATACGACTTAACCCTTTCATAGTTGAGGTCCATTTTCTCTCCTATGTTTATAAAAAAATTATTGAATTTATTCGCCTTGAGAAAACTATCAGTCACCGCCACATTCCCCTCATCGATTATTTCGCCTGGAATACATCTCCTATTATCACGTCTGTTGTTGATTTCATTTATTGTTTGCCACATTTTATCATTACCGGCCATTTCGATTTTATTACGATAAAAGGATTCTCTTGTGTATCTGATCCTTACGTTAAGTTGGTTTCTGAATTTTTTATACGCCACTTTATTTTCATCCGTAAAATTTTTGTTCAAGTCCCTCTTCAACTTGTCCCTCCGTTTAATATCCGCTATTAGTTCCGTTGTTATCCACGGTTGTATCCCCTTCGTATTTACTGTTTGAACTGGTTTTTTGTATGAGGACATCTTAATATACCTATCGAGCGTCTTAATGAACTGGGAGTGCGCCGTGAGTGGATTAGTCTTTTCAGTAACCGACTGCCAACTTTCTCCCGCCATGATTGATGTAAGTC
The DNA here is from genome assembly GCA_034642435.1 of Megalocaria dilatata. Taxonomy (NCBI): domain Eukaryota; kingdom Metazoa; phylum Arthropoda; class Insecta; order Coleoptera; family Coccinellidae; genus Megalocaria; species Megalocaria dilatata. The sequence continues at coordinate 72,503,819 of CM067856.1, read as the reverse complement.
TAACATAGTCTATATTCTTGATGTGTTTCTCTGCTTTTTGTTCATTACGACGGCTACGAGAATCTGCGATGGACCGCAGTACCAAAATTATGGGAAAATGGTCAGTCATGGAAGCTTGAATAACCCCTGCCAACAATGACACTTTATGACCCATCATGGTTTTTATCCTGACGAACATATGATCAATGATCGAACCAGATGTTTCCGTTTCTCTTGTTGTCTCATTTATCATACTCCTGAATCCGAATTGCCCCAGCGATGTAAGATACAGAACACTCTCCTGACATAAAATGTTACCTATATTTATATTGATGTCTCCAACGAATAGTTCCACATCACAAAATTTGATCTCGCCCATATAATTATTGAGGTCTTTGATATATTGTTGTACATTAATTGATGGCGGCCTATAAGAGGCCGTAACCCCAAATATCGTTCCATCAACCTCCAGGCACAGGCGCAGGACATTCGTCTGAACAAAATTAACAACCCTAATATCTACATTTAATTCTTCCTTTACATAAACCAGTAATCCATCATTTTTATTCACACAAGAATCATTACTAATCAATTCATAACCTTTTATAGCATACTGCGAATTGTTACTAAACTTCCAAGTTTCAGAAAGTACTATCAAATCAATATAGTCTAAATTCAACGTTTCCAAGTAAATCAATAATTCATTAAAATTTTTACGTATGCTTCTTATGTTGAAATGTATGATGTTAAGCAATCTATTTTCCCCGAATTCTCCCTTGACAGTCTCAACATCTGAAAACACTCTTGTTTCCTCAAAACACAGCAAATCATCTTCCCCCATAAAATCATCCATTTCAAAGGCAATAATCACAATAATACAATGTTAAATAAAAAAAATACAAAAAAAAAAAAAAAGAGAGAACAATGGAGGTATCCGAAAATTCAGTTTTTAGCCGAATTCTTTCGGCTCCTCAGTTTATTCTGCCGAGTATATCTTATGTTCTTCCCAGATGTACCCTGTCCTGGAGTTTCCAGGTTATCACGATTGGCCTCTTTAATAGATCTAGGCAACTCGAAAACTTCAGACGGTGTCCCCAACGGCCGAGAGCAAGGAGATGCCCGAGAAAGTCCCCCCGACTGTCTCGGGGCAGGTGTTCCGGGATCACTAAGTGATTCGGGGATTTGCCTATCCCCACTCTCTAGTTTTTCGAGATCCGCTGCAGTGAAAACCTCTTTATTGATGTGAAGTCTGCCACCACCAATGAAACACTTGTTATTACTGTCCTGTCTTGCTTCCAGTAAGTGTCTCCTCAATATTTTATTCTCTGACCTCTGTTTGTTGGTCAAATCTTGGGCTATTCGAATATTTTTTTCCTTCAGTTTGTGAGTATTCTTAAGAATCATAGACTTCGTTAAGAAGGAAGAAATTTCCACCTTGATGGGACTTTGATTGGTTTTACCCAATGGATATATATCGTTTATGTCCTCCCTCAACAATTTTATATCGAGTAAATCGTTGACCACCTGTGTAAAATGGTCAACAGTAATTTGATTTTCTACCCTCTCCAAGCCAAATACCACGATATTATTCTTCCTCTGATTCCTCTCAAGCTGTTCGACCCTCTTCCTCAATTCTTCGTTCTCTCCTTCTGACTTGACAAGGCGATGATTAAGTTCCTCAATTTTCATTAAAAGCTTAACCTCCGCCGCCTGAACAGCTGACCGCAATTCCTTATTTCCCTTCAGTATCTCGTCCCGAAGTTGCTCATTAGTAATAACCATCGACATCGTATCAAGTTTCTGTCCCCTTTATCAATCACGTTCTTATCAATCAGGTGACAGATTGTGGAATAATATGTGAAATCAGCTTGTTTGTAAACAAATAAATCTCGATCCGAAATCTTCAAGAATTAACCTCCTGAATATTTCTGGTTAGTTTACTTTCTTCCACTCAATGAGAACAAACTTTATTCTGTTAAGACGGATTATCAACGTTTTTTAATTGTAGCTATTTACCTACCCCGAAGCAGACGTTTGGTCAAGAACTCCTCGTCAACACATGCACCTCGGCTGAACGATCGAAATCATTATTATGATTTGTTATTTTCATCTGAGTAAATACCTAAACCAAATCTGTAATATGTGAGCATTAAACCTAACTTACAGTCGGAACATCCCTACCATCAGTTCGCCTAAAAACTACCGCAAAACGAAATCAACGGACTTCATGAAAACTATGCGGAATATCAGAGTTGGTAAAGTCTGAAAGCAACCGGTGTAAAAGCCCCTTCAATGGTTTATACGGTCCGAAAGCTCCAGAATTCGTAGAAGTTATTTCGGTTTTATTATCAAAGTATTGTGAAGTTTTACTTTTCGAACTTTACGGCTTTGATATTCGCGCAGTCGGTTACAAATGTAATATTTATATCGCTATCAACCGTCCGCTTGTTGCATTCTAATGACTTTTTTAGATTGTTTCTGTAGAAGTTCAGGGGATTCGTTCTGAAGTATGAACTCGGAGAAATTTTTTTTGTGCAGGAGAATCCCTGAACACTGTTTAGAGGTTACTCTCTTCCGACGTTCCTTTTTAGTGAGACATTTTATACTAATCCTGAATTAGGTATTCAATTCGAATTGGGTGGAACAAAGTTACTTGCTCCTTAAATTTTTAATTAATTAAAATCAAGAAATCTTTATATCTCGAATTTCCTAATAAGAGGGGCCGGATTTAAAGCTGAAATAAACTACGGTAAAATTCAGAATGGAACACAACAACTTTATATAGCTCACACATCATCTCTGAATTTTTTCACAACGATCTGCAATGTCTTGTCACCTAAGTCACAAAAGTTTAGAATTATAGGACAAATATATCCAATATATCATTTCTGAAAGGAAGTTGGGCGTTGTTGCCTATTTTATTTTGATATGTCAAAAGACTAATTAAAGCGGGAGATATATAATAAATCAGGCGATATGGATTTTTATTATTTAATAAAATAGGGGATAAATTTTTTATTTCACTGATAGAAATAGAAGATTATACCCTAGGAAAAACTCACTCTCTAGATGTATATATCAGGACTAAAAATTATTTTCTGCGGTTTTGATGATATATGTCGTTTCTCGTTTATTATTCCATTATTTCATCTGGCAACACCATCATTTTGAAGTGTCAGCATTAGACTTTTTTTTCGGTATCTGTCATTTCGCTGAATTGTAAACAACACAGTCTCTGTGTGCTCTGAAAATGTCAACTTTTGTACCGAATAATGTGTTTTAGCGAGCAGTTTCACTTTATATCCTCCATAAAAGGGAACGGCTTCTGAGAGTCATCTTATTTTTGTGGATGTCATGCTCTAGCTGATTGAACGTGTCAGAAGTGGTTTTCTTGATTTAAAAGTGGCTAAATTTGAATATCAAAACAAATTAAAATATGTTTATCTTCTACTATTTCAATTTCAAAAAATTTTCAATCAAAAAAAACTTTTAGAATTAAATTAATGTCTACAACAAGCACCGCTTACATTTAATAGACGTATATAATCAAAACTCAATATATAATGTCAAATGGAATAAATAAACCAAAAGATATACGAAAGTCATTAAAATTAATAAATAAATATTTAAAGGAGACAAAATTTGTTTCTGGTCTTACCTTCAAGAACGCCAATTGCCTTTTAAAAACATGAACACACTTAAAGGACTTCTCAAAGAATATAATTTATTTGAAATATTTAATATATTTAAATATTCGAATAGGTAAATTCAGAAATCTCTCAATCTCTCATTATGGAATGTCAATGAATTTAAATAAGCCTTAAAAATAGCTCACACTGTTCTTTGATTCTCTTAGAACATAGATCAATCTTGAATTATAAAGATGATCTATGTCTCGAAACATTATTCATTTACACGTGGTACGTTGTTTGATATAGGTTAGTTTTTTGATTTTGATATTTTGAATATATTTCAGGACTGAAGACGGAATTGCTTAGAATTATATTTTTTCTTTGAAGATATAGTGCATGCTTTGAGAGATTTCTGAATTTACTTATTCGAATATTTAAATATATTAAATATTTCAAATAAATTATATTCTTTGAGAAGTCCTTTAAGTGTGTTCATGTTTTTAAAAGGCAATTGGCGTTCTTGAAGGTAAGACCAGAAACAAATTTTGTCCCCTTTAAATATTTATTTATTAATTTTAATGACTTTCGTATATCTTTCGGTTTATTTATTCCATTTAACATTATATATTGGGTTTTGATTATATACGTCTATTAAATGTGAGCGGTGCTTGTTGTAGACATTAATTTCATTCTAAAAGTTTTTTTTTAATAAAAATTTTTTGAAATTAAAATTGTAGAAGATAAACATATTTTAATTTGTTTTGATATTCAAATTTTGTTATATTTCTTCTATCAAGTAAAAGGCCTTTCTATTTTATTAAAAGTGGCTATTTTGATTTGGGAGACGAAGAAGGACCCGGAGTTTAAGAATGAAGAATTGGAGGCAAGACTCAGTGAAAAACAATCACGAATGCAACAGGAACTCCCAAAAACACTTGGAGTTACTCAGCCAACCATTTGCCATCGTTTGAAAGCACTGGAAATGATCCAGAAGGAAGGAAATTGGGTGGCGTATGAACTGAGACATCGAATGCAGTTACTTCACGTGTGAATAACTGCTCCAACGATGCATCGGGGTTTTTGCATCCACTTTTGACTGGTGACAAAAAGTGGGTCTATTACGATAATCCAAACATCAGGCAACGTCTTGATGCCTGATCATCAACTGTCAAGCCGAATATTCATGACTAGAAAATCTTGCTGTGTATTTGGTGGGACCAGCTGGGTGGCGAGGTCTACCGTCGACAATCGATGTATTTGACTCGAATGCTGCAAGAAAAACGGCCGCAATATACCGACAGACCCAACAAAGTTATTGACAATGCACGGCCACATATTGCGGCGCCCATGAAAACGTACTCAGAAACGCTCAGATGGGAAGGCCTGCCTCACCCAGCGTACAACCCAGATATTGCTTCTTTCGAGTACTGTTTCTTGCGATCAATACAACATGGCTTGGCTGACCAGCACTTCTCCAATTACGTCGAAGTCATAAAATGATCCGATGCATTGATAGCGGCCAAGAAGCCAGACTCTTTTCACATCAATTGTCAGAAAAATGAAAAAAGTAGTGGCTACCGATGGACAATACTTTGAATACTGTGAATGCACAAGGTGTTCAAAAAGAGTATCCGGTATTTTTTGTTTCAATAAAACCAAAACTACTCAAAATTTGAAAAAAGGGTTTAGTGTTAATTATTAAATATAAAATGAAAAATTATTTGGAAAAGATGATGTTATCTAAATGGTGACCATTACGCTGCTGGCATTCTTCTAACCAGGAATGAAGATTGGCTATTAGACGCTGAGCTGATGTTTTGCTTTAATTGCGTCAGGTTCGTCAGATTATTTTTATAGATCTTACTTTTAAGGTATGTCCATGGAAAATAGTCAAGTGGACTAGGGTCGGTGCTTCTGGGAGGCCAGTTGATGTTACCCCTTCGCGAAATGACCTTATTAGGGAATAATTAGTTAACAGCTTCCATTGCTTGATTTGATGTGTGGCAAGTGGCCGCATCTTGTTGAAACCGCGTTTTTGATTTGAAACCATGACATTTCTATAACTCTGGACCCAAAAAGTTTCGCAGCTTATCGCAATAACGGTCACTATTCACATTGAGTGATTGGCCTCGTCGATCATCATGAAAATAAGGACCGATTATGCCTCTAGCAGACATAGTTGCCAAAACAACGACCTTTGGGCTGTGCAGGGGTAGTTCATGCTTTCGTCTTGGAATTATCTCTGTCCAGTACCGACAATTCACATTTTTCACATTCAGATGAAAGTTTGCTTCATCATTGAAGAGAATGTTTTCAAAAATTTTGAACCGCCGCCACATTTCATTGGCAAAATTCAATCGATTAGCATAGTCTGTATCCTCCAATTCCCGAACCAATTCAATTTTATAGTTTTTTAAATGTAAATCTTTCTTTGATATCAAATTCAAGGACGATTTTTTTATGTTTAATGATTGGCCTCGCTTTCGGATGGATAAAGGCGGATGTTGACGAATTGACGCCTCCAATTTTAGAACCGTTTCTTATTCGCGGACTAATCGAAGGCGGCCAGAGTCTTGAATTGTCACCGTTGCACCTGTATTCTCGAACATCCGAATCAATTTTCTGATGCTGCCGTCACTTGCTGCATTGCGTGTACGATATTCCGCACAATACAAGCGTCGAGAAGCCACTACTGAATCACCGTTGCGATAATACGCTCGTACGCAAATATCGCTATGCATTCCTGGGTACTGTTCCATCGTGACTAAAACTCCACAAAATGATCCCCTCACAACTCTGCTTCATCGCTCAGTTTCAAATGCAGCGCCAAAACAATTACCCAATATACGTTTTGAACACGCTTTATAATCAATTTCTCACAATAAAGCTTTAATTTTCTAAATTATCCGCAAGAACTTATTTATACTCCTAATATTATATTTTACACGACTCTACAGTTAAAATTTTGAGATATCAACAAAATAAAAAATGAACAATTGTTATTACGACACTCGTAGCTAACAAATATTGGATGACGCAAAAAAAAACTGATTTGACTGTTATTGATTATAATGAAAGGAGTAGCCTTTTTGCTGTTGAAGAATATCAAAAATTTCTGCTCGTATTTCGCAAGGCGTTTTACTAGGTTTTCAGAGTAAATTTTGTAGAAACTTGCGATGAAACTATTGAAGAAGCTACTGCAGAAATAGTAGTTGATGTGTTGCATGAAAAATCGCGGAAATTTCTCGAAAATTTCTTCAAGGAATTTTGTGATTGGTGCTGCATAAAACTAATAGATGGAATGCATAGCAAGAGTGTGTAACCATAACAGAAAAAGAACCATTTCTATTTTTTGACGCTCCCGTCTCTTTATTATGTGAATGAAGCATGTCTCAAAATCAGGACTAATGTTAATACCAGGAAGTGCTCAACAGAATTTTTGAAGGGATAAAATTTTGGTTACCAGCCGAAAAGTCAATAAGTCTCACCAGAAAAAAAGTTGAAAATTTTCTTAAAGAAGTATCGGTTTTCAATTGCAAAGGTAATCTCTGAAGTAATTACATTTCAAAACTTCATTTTTGCAATGTCATGTGACAATAATTATGATCATGGATGATTCATTATCTTTTTATATCACCCAAAGACATTTATAGAGCTTTCTTATGTGTCCCTTCGTATAATAAGGGTCATGTCTGTTACCCTTTTTCTATAGTTCCTAGCAATTCCCTCCTAAATCATCCTTATATACATATATATATATATATATATAATTTGTCATGGAATTTACACTTAAATTAAATAATTACATAAATATATTGAGGAAAAGACTTACCGTTGTATATAAGTTGACTCCCCGGAGTGTAACCAGACCGAAATTAATTGAATAATATCCACTCTGATAAAAATATTAATAATTCAATTCATAAAAATACTCATGAGCTAAAATTATGAAGAAAAAGCATATTCAGGATACATAACGACTAGTCAAATTAAAATTCTTTGAACGGTAATCAAAAAACAGTAATCTTGTTGACAGTTTATAAATAGAATTCACAGGGGGATTTCAATTTACAATTATTCAATATAAAACCAGCCAAAGTTGCAATAAATAGAAGTAATTTGAGTTTAGATATCCATTTTGAAATTGATGAAGAATTTGTTGAAAAGATTTGTTATTATAATGAATCACATATAAACTTTAGTGAAATTATTGACAAAGAATAAGCTCAATTAAATATAACTTACCAGAATGATGTAAATGGGACAAATTTGATCAAAAATCATTTAATTCGATGAAAGATAGCATCCACGTCAGATATTTTCAAATGATTAATGTAAGAGATATCCTTCAAGATGTTTAGGCATCAATAGTATTGTAATAGCATCTAAGCTAAAGAAATTTAATCAATTTCATAAGTAATATTAAGTATTTTATAAGTTATAAGCATCAGAAGTTGAAATTTGTTAAATTTTGACACTTGAAATACTTTACGATCGAAAAGCAAGACTTTCACTGTTCTGTTTAACATGAAACATACATCAAAATGTAGTTAAAAAAATAAGCTAATTTTCAAAAGTAATTTCAAACCAGGAAATATTGTAAATTTTGTAAAATCATCCAAAGCATCATTTTTATAATTTTGACAGAAGCTAGTAAGCTTTGAAATTCAATTTTTCTTGAAAACTATAAATAGGGCAGACACAGAAAAAGTCGGCAGTCTCCAATTATCTGCAGAGTAGAATCCTTGTCCATAATTTAAAAAGTTCAAAAAAGTATCATCATCTAAAAAAAGAAGATTATTTGGTTACTGTGAATGGAAATTGAATCCATAAAATACATTACCTGAATGTGAATGGAAAAATCCCACATAGAAATCAAGTTTCAAACGAATTGGATATATTGAAGAAAATCAACAAAGTAGCCTGAGAATTTCAGAACGTCCTAAAAGTGTCGTTTCCAACGGAACCAGTGTTATTCCTGAAACGAAGAAGGGACAGTAAAAAGAAACAATCATAAATTGAAGAACAAATTTACCAAAGGTAGTAAAAATTCAATACTATTAATCTTTCCACAAAGAAGTTTATAAATAATAATCATTGTTTATATTAGAATTACGTTAGGATATTTAGATAAGGTTAGGTTAACATAGAATTAGAATGTAGGTTATTGATCACTGATTATAATATTTCAAATTACTTTCATAAAATATAATTTAAAAATTCAACCTTTTAAAAATTCAAATTGAACCCTCCCTCAAATATCAAATCAAATTTGATAATATTTAAATTTCAATTATTCAAAATTATAATCTTGAGAGCGAGCCGAAAACATAGAATACATCAACTACATACAAGGGTGATCTAATTAGTATTCATTCAAAAATTTCATTTAATTAATTCCTTAATTCCATAACAATATATATATATATATATATATATATATATATATATATATATTTTTTTTTTTTTCTCTGAAATTTGGTAAAAGCAGTAGCGTGAAGGATAGATATTATTGTTGATAAATCGATCGCTGCTAAAGCCTTTTTAACAAACTAGTAGCTGGCTGACAGAAATTTACATTTATACTCGACAGCTACTGGGTCAGTAAAAAGATAGTTGGACCAGTTACTGGCGGCTAGTAACTGTCTATCAGTTAGTTCAATATATTTTGATTCCACTGTCCATTGACTTTCTACACTCGTACGAGGATAACTACTGGGCTGATACTCCGTCACTAACGCAGCAAGACACTGACCAATCAGTGCACAGGGACAAATTATGCTTGACAATGTCAGGTTTTTCAGAACTTGATTTGCGCTTTGGAAAATGGGGACGGCAGGGCATTGCAGTGATGCCCACAGTTTGAAATTTCTCCATACATATATACAAAAAAAATTCAAAACATTTCATCTAAATAAATAAATGACATGGCAAACAAACAAGATTCTAACACTAAGGAACCTAAAACATTTAACTAGACGTCCCAAAAATGAAAAGAATTAACAAAAAATATATACACATATAGCGAAGCAGGATGACCAGACATCCAAGAAAACAATTTCACCCACAATAGAAGAGGGGTGCAGCATGCATCATCTCGAGGACAAAGTATCATAATCGATTCAAAATAATAGTCAATTTTGGGAAAGTATTGTCCATTTTTGGGGAAGCACTTATGAATGTCTTGAAAGTGTTTACAGCCCTCGGCACAATTGTCAAATCCGGAAAAGCATAGCATCTAGCAAACACTTGAAACTTCTTACTTCGGTCCAGATATAGAATCACCAGATAAGTATATTTTTATATGCCACTATTGATTAAATCATGTATTCGTTTTCTATCAGTATTAAGAAGCCATATTTCAGTTTTCATCATGAATGATCTGAAGTTGATTTCTTGTCGAAGTTGCTAGGGTAAGAAAGCAAACATAATGGGTGCTAGAAACGACCAGCACCTTTTTCTGCTGTTTTAAGGGCTCGATGTGTCTGGAAACTGGTAAGTTTATATCTTGTCAAATGGGTATGATGTATTGGCTTGAGTACGATCTTTTTCTTTTTTATAAGAGCAATAATTTTTGAGAAGTATAACTGTCTTACATCCAGCACTCTTGATATTTTATAAAGTTCATCAGTGGGGAAGAGAAGGCAAGATCCAAGTATAATCTTGTGTAGCTGTCTGTGAACGATGTTGAGTACCTCCACATGAGTTCTATAGGCTTCACCCCAACCAACGCTACCATATGACAAGTGTGACTGAACTTATACAAAATACACCTTCAACTGAATAACATTCATTTCTTTTTTTAGGTTTGTAAATATATGAAGAAGACCCCGGAGGTTTTTCGCTACATATTCACGGTGATGATCCCAACGCATATGTCTGTCAATATGAATACCAAGATACTTAATGTGTCCTTGTTCAAGAATATAGTTTTGGTTATCGACTTTGAGGGGACCCAAATTAGGAAGTCCCGATTCATATGATGTAAATGGTAGGTAAAATGAGTTCTTGATGTCCAATGTAAGTTTATTCTTTCTAAGCCAATCCGAAAGTTCCTTCAAGTGTTTTTAAGCACTAACTTTCTGGTTTTCCCATATTCTGTCCTCGTAGATCACAGCTATATCACCAGCAAAACTTATGATCCTGCCAGACACCTTCATGTACAACATATCATTCATGAAGGAAATGAACATGAGTGGACCTAATATCGTACCTTGGGAAACTCCATAGGTTACACCGTCCTCTCTACTACTCATTTCATGAATTTATACTATCTGCTTTCTATCTGTTAACTGAATAATTTTAAGGCAATTCCTCTTATTCCATATTTGTGCAATATTTTTAATAATATTTCGTGGTTTGCGGTATCGAATGCCTTAGATAAGTCTAGGAAAACGCAAAGGAGATGCACTTTTTTGTCTAATCCATCATTAATAAGTTTCGTTAAATCTTTTATAACTTCCTCAGTCGACATCTCCTCTCGAAAATCGTATTGCCCTTTAGACATTATTTTATTCTTTGTTAAGAAGCCCACCACTCTATTTTTCATCATTTTCTCCAAAATTTTGGCTACATTTTAAATGAAAGTAATGGGTCTATAATTGGACATCTCTGACTCATCACCACTTTTGTATATGGGCTTAATGACACCTGGTTTAAGAGTACTTGGAAAGTATCCGTGAATGAAACATTCATTAATAATGTGAGCTAAGGGCGCAGATATGTTCGTTTTTATATTATTGAGTATATCTGATCGTATTCCGTCTACACCAGGTGCATTTTTAATCTTCAAATCACCTATCATGCAGAATGAAATGCTGGAATTGGAAAACAACTATCTCAAACAATTAATGAAAGAAATAACCGAAAAGGATCAAATTCTAATGCAAAACAACATTTAAATCTATGAAAGCAGACAAGCAAGAAAAGAAATTATGACTCTTTATATCCCAAATAAAAGCAAATGTAGAATATGAGGTAATAAAAGACTATGTAAGAAGAAAGGGTAATTTAAAAGAAAATGAAGTAAGTGTCAAACAACTAAACACTAAAAGCCAAGAAAATTTGAGCTATAAATTTGATTTCCAAAGAGCAGAACGTTTTTTAGAGAAGGAATCCTTAACAAACTGAGCAATGGAAAAGATTTTTAAAATGGTAAAATTATCAAGAACAATGAACAGGTTAGTATATTACACCAAAACATACAGTCGTTGGGAAATACTAAGGAACTATTAGAAGAAACGCTAATTAAACATGATGATGTCCGAATTTTGTGCCTAACAGAGCACTGGAAATCAGAAAAACAGTTGGAATATCATGTAATCAAAAATTTCACACTAAAAAATTTTTTTTTGTAGAAATTAAAGGAGAATGGGGGAGTAGCTACCTTTACTAAAAAAGAGATGCAAGTCAAAGGAAGAAAACATCAAAACATCAAAAAGATGTCAATGGAGATTTCAATATTAACTTAATGGTACATTCGAGGAAAAAATTGGAACTGGTCACCATGTTAAGATATAACAGTATACGTCAAACTATATACCAATCTACAAGAATAACATCCACTACAGCAACCTGCATTGACAACATTTGTACGAATATTAAGGAACCCTATTAAGGCAATACTATACAAACCCATATTTCGGATCATTCAGCGCAGAAGATGAAAATTGTAACAAGGAAAAACAAACAAAGAAGACCTATAAGCGCATCTTCTCACGGAAAAACATACAATATTAAAGACCCGATAATACTGATCCTACGATTACAGAGATCAAAAACTCATAAGGCATATTACTCGTCCTGAGTACTTATGATGGAAAATATAAGGAGATATATCGTGAAACAAAAATGGAATATGATCGGTTACTTTTGAAACAGAAAAAGGAAAAATATGACACTATGATTCAAAATTCTGACAAAAAGAACAAAACAGTATGGAACTTAATAAATTCTCTGGAAAATAGGAACACAAAGAAGACTGAATTAACTGGAGATCCATTGAAAATAGCAAATGAAATGAACAACTTCCTTATTACAGCAGGAACTAACTTAACGAAGAATACTCAAGAAGCAGAAAAAGTTGACAATTTCCATGAAATAGACAAATCTATCCACTTGAAAAAAAACTCAATCTGAAACATAAGAAATCATAAAGTTATTGAAAAATAAACATTCAAGTGGTTATAATGAAGTCTCTAACCCTATTATAAAACAATCATCTGAAGAAATAACGCCATAAATAACATACATCATTATTAACTCTCTAAAATATGGAAAATTTCCAGGCAAACTCAAGCCATCGTAAAACTGATTTATAAAAAAGGTGATATCCTTGACCATAACAACTATAGGCCAATAAGTATTCTACCGAGCTTTTCCAAGATTATAGAGAAGGCCTATTGCCGGCAAATAATCGAATATTTACTACTGAATAAAATATTAGGAGAGAACCAACATGAATACATTAAAGGAAAATCAATTGAAACAGCAATTTATGAATTCATCAATAAAGTAGTAGAGTTTTTTGAAAACAAAGAGTTATCCATGGAAATTTTTTTGGACTTAACCAAGGCATATAACTGAATAGAAATAAGTAACTTCGTAAATTAGAACGTTATGGAATTCGGGGACTGGCACTGGAATGGTTAAGTCATATTTTCTACTCAGAAAACAAATGGAATAAAAGGAAATCCATGAAGAAAATAAAAGCAAATTTAGAAGATACTGAATTGTTTCAGCCGTTACTGTTTGGTAGTGGATCATAATTAAAACAAATTGTAGAAATTACTATGTTTTACTACCAAAAAAGATATATTACACATTTTCTTGTGACTCGAGTTTCGGGAAATGAACTATCCTATCATCAGACAACTAGTTGTCAGAGTAGTAAAACGTAGTAATTTCTACAATTTGTTTTAAATTTAGAAGAATTACTTTTAGGCATACCACAGTGAATTTTTGCTGGACCCTTATTATTCCTAATATATATATATATATATATATATATATATATATATATATATATATATATATGTATGTATATATACATATCTAGTGCTGTCCTTTCCCATATTACTTCCAGAAAAGAACTAAGGAAATTCGGTGGCCTATATAGAACACATAAATATATCTCTGATTATCACAGTTTTTTGAATATTATTATTGTTTTGTTACAAAAATTTCTAAAATAAGATTATTTTCAGTAGGTATTTCAATTTTAATATCAATATGGGGAATACACGTAAAACACTCAGAAGCTCTAGAGTTGTTTATTTCAATAGTATTATTATTATTATCTTGAGACAAACACAATCGAAAAACCAACCTCTGAAAAAGTAGAACCATCCAATTTGCAAATTGGATGAATTTAATCTCTGACACATTTTTTCACTATAATCAAATAAAAGACAAAATTTTTCACTGCTTCAAATTATTTCCAGAAAAGTAAGGGAGGAAGTCATTGATCTAAATAATAATTCAAATTAAAATCAAACTCGAATATCAAATATAAGTAGTATTTCAACTAGCAATAGGCCCTAATTGGCAGTTTCCAATGCATAAATGAACAAAAAAATTTTATGTCTGATCTATTTCGAAGAAATGTTAGAAATTTTAATTCCTGCTGTATTATTACCCATTTTTCAATGAGTTATAATTACCACTGAAAATTAATCACTCGTTAAAATATATGGCTAACTGTAAATCATACTTTATCTCATACCTTTTTACGAATGCTATTTGTGTATTCTTTATAATAGACGTTATCTGTATTTTGTATAACTATATATTCTTGAACTGACTTAACTCTTTCAGTTTGTTCATTACTCATAACACAAAATGAAATATATTTTATTAATTTCATTCGCCGCCCTTATTGCATGTTCTGGGGTAAGTATAATGAACATTTCCAAAAGTTCTCAAAGAAGGTAGCCCATAGGGCCAGGCAGAGCAAACAACCTATTTGGAAATTCAAACGATGTGAATCTTAAATAATAAAAAGCGGTTTTTTCACTTGATAGAAGGATAATTACAAACTTTGAATATCAAAACAAATTTAATCTGTTAGTTTTTTTTTTCAGAATTAAATCAATTTCTTATAATAAGCACTGCTTATATTTAATGGACGCATAAAATCAAAATTCACTATACAATATCAAATGGAATAAAAACCCAACAAAAATAAATTGTTAATTAAATTTAAAAATAAGTAATATCGAATGTTTCGTTCCAAACATACGCACCTGAACTCGTCAGATAGGCGTGGTACGTATGTTTTGCCTATTGATAACTGACCTCTTTGGTCACGACGTCTGGTGGCTAAAAAAAGTACTAGTTTTAGTGTGCACTTTAATAGAGAATCGTGTGTAATAATTTCAGTATTAAATAAAAAATTCAATACAAAATTTTTAATCACGATGGAAGTTATTAAATTAACGCCTTGTAAAAAAAATAAAAGTCGAGTTTATTGTGCTGTGAATGGTTGTGGTAGTAAATCACATGAAAATTTAGAAATACTATATATGCTATACCCAAATCAGGTAGCAATTTTGTTTATATCGAAAATTTATTTGGAAAAAAAGAAAAAATAGATAGGTTTAAAGCTTGGCAACGGGCCTTAAAATTAAAAAATATAAACCCTCACATGAGAGTATGTTCGTTACATTTTGAAAGAAATGATTTTGTTTTACCAGGTAAGTTAACTGTGTTTAACCTTAAATGAAGGATAATGAATATGCCAGTTACAAATAAAATTATTATTTTTTAATCATTTTTACAAGTATAATTTCCAAAAAGATGACTTTAAAAAAAACAAGCGTTCCTTCCTGCAATTTAATGGATCGCAAAGTATCAAAAGATGTTGAAAAAAATAAGGAAGCACGGCATCATCGTCAAGTTAATCGGAGTTTAAAAAAAATAGCTGTTGAGAAAAACAAAAACATTAGTGAAAATTGTAATTTGGTGAATGTAGAAAATATTGTAACTGATAAAAGTGAAGAAATGTGCTTTATAAATGATAATGTTGTTGAAATGTCTTTGAATAAGTCATACAATTATATTGGAGTACAGGTGGAAACTTCATTCATAAAACCATCGTTCATGGATTTCATCAAAACAGAAGATGATTTTCGAACAGCTACGGGAATCCATTCATATCAAATCTTGGAAACTATTGTTGAACTTGTGAATGACAATTTTGGGCAAGCTTTACATAAAACTCAAGTGAGTTTAAGAGAAAAAGTAATTATGACTTATGTAAAATTAAAACAAAATATTTCGTATTGATTTTTATCGATTATTTTTAATAACTGTACACCAAGACATTGCCAACGAATTTTTTATCATACTTTACAAATGTTAAGTAAGTGTGTAAAACCTTTCATTCCTGGATTTGAACCGACCCAATCAAAAATTTCTTTTAAAGAAAACATAAATAAACTTAAAAATCACTCTAACTTAATGCAAACTTAATGGGTAAACTCTTTGGTTGCACACAATACGTAGCCATGTTTTTTAAGCCACGCCTTCTGGTCAGTTCTCAATAAAAAACATTTGACAAAATGTTTAGTATCTGGTCTTATATTTATGAAAACTAAATCTTTTTCGAAAATTCACAACATAGTTTCAAGTACTTTACAAAACTAGTTTATTTGAAATATTTAAAAAGTTTAAATATTCAAATTATTTTTAAAACATGTAGTACATCTTCAAAAACAATTAGAATTCAGAAAAGGTCAGTTCAACTTTACATTTATAGTATATGTATAAATGTAAAGTTGAACTGACCTCATCTGAATTCTAATTATTTGTGAGGATGTGCTACATGTTTTTGAGAGTTTTTGAAGTAACTTATTTGAATATTTGAACATATTAAATATTTCAAATAAATTTGTTTTGGAGAAGTTAATAAAATTATGTTTTGTATCATTGAAAAAGATTTAGTTTTCATAAATATAAGACCAGAAACTGAATATTTTGTCAAATGTTTGATATAGGCAAAACATACGTACCACGCCTATCTGACGAGTTCAGGTGAGTATGTTTGGAACGAAACATTCGATATTACTTTATTAATTATTCATTATAACAATTTATTTTTGTTGAGGTTTTTATTCCATTTGATATAATATAGTGAATTTTGATTTTATACGTCTATTTAATATAAGCAGTGCCTATTATAAGACATTAATTTAATTCTGAAAGTTAAAAAATAAATTTTGAAATTAAAATTATATAAGACTAACATATTGAATCTGTTCTGATATTCAAAGTAACGAAGTGAATTTATTGGCATAGCTCGACATAGAGCATGTTAATTTCACCCGTATTTCTATAAAATATTGAGTATGGTTCTTTTATTCTTAATTCACTGGGGTAGTTCAACTCTGAAGTTCCAACTGTTATGTTGACAAAAGCACCTAAAAAAAGTTTATCTCTAAATAATCCAGAAGGATTGAATATAAGTAACACCTAATGAGTCAACTGTGACACCTCGTTTCATATTATGGTGAATGATAAACATAATTGTGTCAAGTTTAATTAACATGCAACTTCCTCAAGAAATACTTAATTCATTAAGCAGCATTTTGGTAAAATATATAAATCACCTAAAACTGCATCTGATTTTTGATGAAACAATTACATATTTTCAGGCAGATCAAAAAGAAGAGAAGCATCGATTCCAGGAAGAATGTCAGAAACAAACGGGACTCGATGAAGATACATTCAAGATCATTAGGAAAACTGGTAATATGGATAAATATGATAGGACACAGGAAGAGTATATAAAATGTGTAGCATTAAAAATGGATTTAATAGAAGAGGATGGAAGTTTGAAAAAAGATAATACCGTGAAATATTTCGAAAAGGCTGGTTTGAGTAGAGATACTATAAATGAGACTATGAAAAAGTGTCACAATTTGCAAGATCACAAAGACAACTCAGGTTTATTGATTGAGCAGTTCAATTGTTATGCTCATTTCATACCTAAAGATATGTTAATTGTTCTAGAATAAATAACAGTTAATTTTCCTTCTAAAAATTTTCTGAACTTTTGTTTATCTCAATAAAATTATACAACTACTTTTCTTTATTTTTTGTCTAACGTCACATTGAAATATACTTGAATTTTTCTTACCAGAAAATACGAGATTAAAACTATACTGCAGCAACTGTAATTTGTGTGATTCATTGTATGGTATTGTTTGGATAACTAGTAAAATGCTGTCAGTAATACTTTTCATGTTTTTTTTCTCCACACAATCCATAAAAATTACTGGAGAATTCCGCTTCTTCAAAAAACGAACACCTCATCACTATACTCAAATCACCAAAACATCTTTTAAACGCTTATTATTATTATTATTATTTATAATGCGCGGTCGTCCATCCACTCTACCACTGTGTCAGCGCGGACTATTGTGGTTCACCCCTAACAAGGGTGGATCCAGCGTTCAATTCAAGGGGTTTCATATACATATATTACAATATGTCATATATTGTTCTGTAGACTAAATTAGACTTCTAGGACTTTGGTGTTGAAGCTTTTAGTCTGCTAAAAATCTCCTCATTTGATTTTGAGTTTTGTGGACTGCTTTTATATTATGGAACTTCAATATTTGTGTGATTTTATAGGACAAATTTTTTGTGTATGGTATTGGTATTCGAAAAGTTTGTCCTATAAAATCAAGAAAATATTGGGGCCTCATAAATAGAAGTAGTCCACAAAGCTCAAAAACAAATAAAGGAGATTTTAAGCGGACTAAAAGCTTCAACACCAAAGTCCAAGAAGTCTAATTTAGTTTACAGTATCCCATGCAAAGACTGTGACAAACAATATATCGGACAGACTTCACAAAGATTACAGGATAGACTAAACGCTCACAAATACACGAAAAACGCAACAATGGCGCTTAAGAAATACATCTTATTTTACTGAAATCTTTTTGTGGAGTAAAATCATATTTATAACATTGCGGAGTAATTCATATTTTTTTTGTAGTTTTAAAATTTTATTCATTGTAAATAATCATAGTATCAATATTTTACTGAAGAAAAAGAGTTTCCCCGAAACGTTTAATAAATAAGAGCCTAAACCAAATTTCAATTAAATTAATTATTTGAATTAAATATATATATATATATATATATATATATGGAATTATGTGATATATATAATATATATATATATATGGAATTATGTAATATATATATATATAATAATAATATATAATATATATAATATATATAATTATATGGAATATATATATATATATATGGAATTTACAGTTAACAATTAAATTATTATACACGTATATTAAGGAAAAGACTTACCCTTATATATAAGTTGACTCATTACAGTATAATCACATTAAAATTAATTAAATAAGATCAATTCGGATAGAAATATTAATAATTCCATCCATAAAAATATTTACGAGCCAAAATCAGGAAGAAAAAGCATATTTGGAGTACATAACCTCTAGTCGAATGAAAATTCTTTGAACGGTGATCAAAAATCAGTAATGTGTTGGAAATTTTTTCACAGAATTCACAGGAAGTATTTAGTCCACAATTATCCAATGTAAAAACGGCCAAAGTTGCAAGAAATAGAAGTTATTTGAATTGAGATATCTAATTTGAAATTGGTGAAAAAATTGTTGAAAATATTTGTTACTATTATGAATCGCATATAAGCTTCAGTGAAATTATTGACAACGAGCAAACCTAATTAAATATAACTCACCAACTAGTGTAATTAATCAAAAATCAATTAATTCAATGAAAGATAGCGTCTACGTCAGAAATTTTGAAATTATGAACGTAAGAGATATTCTTGAAAATGTTTATGCATCAATAAACTTGTAATAGCATATAGGCTGAAGTAATGTGATCAATTTTATAGGTAATTTTAAGTAATTTATAAGTTGTAATCTGTAGAAGTTAAACTTTGGGAAAATTTGACACTTGAAATACTTTAAGTATAAAAATCAAGACTCAATTATCTAGAATAATTTCAAGCCAAGAAATGGTGTAAATTTTGTGAAATCGTTTTCAAGAATATCTCTTACGTTCATAATTTCAAAATTTCTGACGTAGACGCTACGTCAGAAATTTTGAAATTATGAACGTAAGAGATATTCTTGAAAATGTTTATGCATCAATAAACTTGTAATAGCATATAGGCTGAAGTAATGTGATCAATTTTATAGGTAATTTTAAGTAATTTATAAGTTGTAATCTATAGAAGTTAAACTTTGGGAAAATTTGACACTTGAAATACTTTAAGTATAAAAATCAAGACTTAATTATCTAGAATAATTTCAAGCCAAGAAATGGTGTAAATTTTGTGAAATCATCGAAAGTATAATTTTTTTCAATAATTTTGACAAAGCTAGTAAGCTTTGGAATTAAATTTTTCGAGAAAATTATAAAAGGTTGAAACAGATGAAATATTAATAAGTATTGAAATACTCCATAGCACGAACACGTCTCTGTGATTCAAGATGTTTCTATCTTCAATAATCCATTTCCAAAACCTAAACAGAAATTAACATTGTTATTATCGTGAATGGAAATGGGATAAAACAAATACGTTACCTGAGTATTGTGGGGGGGGACTGTTGCTATAGGAAGACAATATATTTTCACCTTCATCACGTATAAATACCCGAATTCGTTGCTCTACTGACCAGTTCGCTACAGTGAGTGGAAACACTGTGATCTATAAGACTACGAGGCCTTATGTGAATCTATAAAAATCAGTCACCGAAACGCCATGTGATATCATATGTCAATAGCCCCCACGCAAAAGTAGCTTCCAAATGAAATAAAATATTTGAGGAACAAATACACTTCAATTCAACCTGTTCAATTGTACACACCAAAAAATAGAAAACTATTATGAATAAAGTCGAAAATATGCTAAAAATATTAGATCAATCTGGACATGAAAATGAAATTTTCACTCATTTTCAGCGTGGAAAAATTAATTTCAATATAATAACAACTTTCACAAACAAAAAATCAACTATCAATGATCTCATCTCTCAGCCCACTATTTTATGAAATATTTATAACCTTCCTCGGAAAAAATTCTACAATCCACACACACAAGGCATATCATATTACGGTACATACATGTAGACAACTTCTTTGTTTGGTTGTGTGGAACTTATTCAGAACTAGAAAACGCATTGAGATGGTTCAACTCTCACACCAAAAGGTCAAATTCAATATGAAATTACAAGCTGATAATAAAATTAATTTTCCGGACATAACTTTAATTGAGAAAATTTTGGTGGTTTATTCAGAAAACAACAATAGAACGACAGATTCAACTTTTCAAACTATCCGAATTCACATAAACTCTCTGCTTGTAAGATCCAATGGAACATGGAGCATATTCCATTTTCTTAAATCATATTATAAAATAGAAAGGCCTTTTACATGATAGGAGAAATATAACAGAATTTGAATATTAAAAGGCAATTGGTGTTCTTAAAGGTAAGACCAGAAACAAAATTTTGTCTCCTTTAAATATTTATTTATTAATTTTAATTACTTTCGTATATCTGTTGGGTTATTTATTCCATTTGACATTATATATTGAGTTTTGATTATATACGTCTATTAAATGTAAGCGGTGCTTGTGTAGACATAAATTTAATTCTAAAAGTTTTTTGAATAAATTTTTTTTTTGATTTAATTGTTTTAATATTAAAATTTTGTTATATTTCTTCTATCAAGTAAAAGGCCTTTCTATTTTATTTTATATATAATATATAATTATATTTTGGCTTCAATAAATCTCATTATGGAATGTCAATGAATTTAAATAAACCTTAAAATAACTCACACTGTTCTTTGATTTTGTTAGAACATAGATCAATCTTGAATTATATAGTTGATCTGTGTTTCGAAGCTTTAGTCTTTTAACACGTGAGATATATAGGTTAGGTTTTTGATTTTGATATTTGGAATATTAAATGAGGCCTGAAGACGGGATTGTCTAGAATTATATTTGTTTCTTGAAGATATAGTGCACATTTTTTAGAGATTTTTGAAATAATTTATTCGAATATTTAAATATATTGAATATTTCAAATAAATTATATTCTTTGAGAAGTCCTTTAAGTGTGTTCATGTTTTTAAAAGGCTTGGTGTTCTTAAAGGCCTTAAAGGTCTTAAAGACCAGAAACAAAATTTTGTCTCCTTTGAATATTTATTTATTAATTTTAATTACTTTCGTATATCTGTTGGGTTATTTATTCCATTTGACATTATATATTGAGTTTTGATTATATACGTCTATTAAATGTAAGCGGTGCTTGTGTAGACATAAATTTTATTCTAAAAGTTTTTTGAATAAAAACTTTTTTGAAATTAAAATTGTAGAAGATAAACATATTTCAATTTGTTTTAATATTCAAATTGAATCATATTGTTTTAAAAAGGAACTATTTAAAATTGAACAAATAGCTAAAAATAATTATTTCCAAAAAAAAATCGTGCAGTCTGCACACGAAAATCAAGCTGATGAACCGATAAGATAGCAAATTTGCTCAAAAATTGATACATTCTCTGAAAAACAAGTTTCTCAAATACTTTTGATATTACACTGAGTATTGAAATAGGTCAGTAATTTAATATTTCATCTGATAAAAACGAGGTGAATTCTAATTTATTTCACTTTCATTCCATATTCAAACTTATTTATTCGAAAATAAATAGTAACAGTTACTTTTCAATTCATTTTTCATCTGAATTGGTGAGAAATTTAATGTCATTCTAATCGAAATTGTTTCGTCATTGTGATCTATCCAATGGAATATGAAAAATAAACGAGATACGATATTGTAGCCCCATCTACGAACCTATTATTGAAGCTCTCATGTCGCAGGAAGAAATACTGGGATTGGGATAATACACCCCTATTCAAATGAAAATAATTCCAACAGATGGCTCTATCCAATATTCATCTATATTTATGCCCTTACTGATTTATTTACAGAGTTCATTAAATCTTAAAGTTCCAAATACAATAACCAAAAAGACATTATTTTATTTCGAATCTCACCGATGTCAGATGTTGTGTATTCTTTCATTATTTTGAAATGAAGGAATCTCACAAATTTATTCTGTAGTTTCTCGAAACGCAGCTTGTGCACACTATTATATGTGTTTCACATAACACTACCATAATTAAGCTTACTTAAAAAGGAATAATATAAAGATCATATTGCTGTTTCGTACTGAAAGTTCTTGCATAAACTATACAGAAAACCTAAAGTCTTATTGGGAATTGACTTGATGGAATCAAAATGAGCATGAAAAGTTAGTTTTCACTCGTGGTCTTTTATTATTATTATTATTATTTACAGTAAGTGGGCGTCTGTCTACCCTACCACTGCGTTCGCAAGGACTATTTTGGTTAATCCCTAATTTATATTAACTTGACGAGATCCAGTTTTCGAATAAAACCGATAATAATGTTCGGGGGTAATATTTTCAGTTCGTAGTGGGCTATAAAAGCCTGACCAAAGACCTCTGATGCGACTCACCAATGGGCACTCTGAGACGATTTGCATGACTGTTTCAGGGTCCTCAAGACACATCCCACATTAATCGTCTTCAGCCTGGCGATTTTTGTGCAAATGCGCTTTCAGCCTGAAGTGACCTGTCATAATTCCGACAAGTTTGGCCCTATCCAAACTTAACGCTAGGTCCGCTATCTTTTGGTTCGAAGCCGTCCTTCGAATGTTTCAGGCCAGGATGGCTCAGCCAGAAAGACTCTAGTCTTGAGTTCATTCTGCCTGTTATCGTCTGCTTAGCCACATCATATGGTAATAATAATAATAATAATAATAATAATAAATTTATTGATCCTTTCAGACATTTACAATGTATAGGACAAGTCTTACGAAGAAACATAGGTAAAAATAAACACATATAAAAATTAACAAACGGCATCAGCCAGAAACTCATCGACAGTATAATAACACTTATTGAGTAAAAGGGATTTAACTTCCCTCTTGAAAAACTTTCCATTCATTGATTTTAGTCGACTAGGCAAATGGTTGAACAGTTTGATACCCATATAATCGGGTGAGGATTCAAACTTGGCCGTAGAATGTCTAGGAAAGGCTATAATATCTGATTTACGTGTTTCATACTTATGAAAGTCTGAACATCTCTTATACTTGCTTAAGTTTAGGTGGATATTCACAAGGCAGTTCAAAATGTACACGCATGGGAAGGGAAGTATACCAAATTCTCGGAAAGTCGGACGACATGAATCGCGAGGCCGAAGTCCGAAAATAAGGCGTATGATCCTTTTCTGAGAAATAAAAACTCGGTGAGATCCCCCCGCTGAACCCCAAAGAACTACGTTGTAGCTCAAGTGACTAAATACCATGCTGTAGTAAACACTCAGCAATTCTTCGACTGGTAGACAGCCCCTGAGACGTGAAATAGCATAGCAAGCCTTGTTAAGCCTACCACAAACATGCTCTGCGTGATGACGCCACGCAAGGTTACCATCAACAAACAGCCCCAGAAACCTGACGACTTCCGTCGACTGCAAAAAACCTTTTTGGTGTTTAATAACAAGAGGTCCCGAAGTTTGGTTTTCCCGATTCTGAAACTTAATCAGAACTGTCTTCGATAAGTTGAGGATTAGAGAATTTCTGTGGCACCAATCCTCGAAACACAGAACAATTTTCTCGCAATGCAACCTCAACTCCTGCCAGCTGGAAGCTCTGATTGCGATGGAGGTATCATCGGCAAACATAATCAATATAGGTACAAGCAGATATGTAGGGAGATCATTAATGAATAAAAGGAACAGGAGCGGGCCCAAGACAGATCCTTGCGCAACACCCAGATCGCTGACGAACTCGTCGGATAAACACCCGTTCAGTCTTACGTACACTCTGCGATCTGAGACAAAGCTTCTGACCCACTCCAGAAATACACCTCTGAATCCCATCTGATACATTTTCTCGAATATGAACTTGTGTTGGAGCGTGTCAAACGCCCGGGATAAATCGAAGAATATACCTGCAACACAGTATCCGCTATCCAAGCTGGTGTAAACAAGGTCGAAAAACTCGCAACAGGCGGTCTGGGTTGACCTACCAAGCCTGAAGCCGTGTTGTCTGCTAGACAGAATCGAATATTTCGTCAAATAGTTGTACATTCTATTATATATGACCCTTTCCAAAACCTTCGAAATCTGGCTCAAGATGGAGATAGGCCGATAGTTCGTTATATCCTCGATGTCGCCTTTTTTATGGATCGGTATAACTCTTGCCAATTTGAGGACAGACGGAAAGTATCCAGCAGAAATTGACTCGTTCAGCAGGCAGGTGATGGGCTCAGCAATTAGAGGAGCCAAAAATTTCAGAGACCTGGCTGAAACCATGTCAGGTCCGGCACCACTAGCGCTCTTCAGACCACGTATAGTAGAAGAAATTTCCTCTGCAGTAGCAGGAAAGAAGAAAAAATTATGGTCAAGGAGAACTTGCGTAGTGCACGAATCCGACAAGGAACCGCCGAAGTGCTCTTGGACAGAGACACGATTAACCTCGGTAAAGTATCGAGCAAAAGTTTCAGCTATCTTCTGAGGACTGGAAACAAGCAGATCATTGATCTTCAGTGAAATATTCTTAGGAATTTTAGCGTTGGTATTGATTTCATCTCTGACCATCTTCCAAACAGTTCTGCAGGTATTGTCAGAATTGCATAGGATGTTTTTATTATAATTAAATTTGGACGACTTTAATAATTGATTGTACTGAGTTTTTGCCCCACTATACAAGTGAGATGCCTCGGGTGTCTTCAAGTTCTTTGAGAGCCAATGTAAGTTCCTCAAATTGTTCCGTTCTCTACGTATTTTGGAATCAATCCAACCATGTTTCCGAGAAGTGGAAGAATGAATATATTTAAGTGGAAAGGCTTCGTCAACTGCAGACTTCAGCAAAGTGACGAAATGGTTGAACTTATCGTCAACTGGCAAATCAGAATAGATCACCCGAAAATCGCTGCTCCTGACCAATGAATAGAGAGTTTCCCAATTATCATCTGACATAACTCGCACCATCTCCCGTTTAGGGATACTGGGCTTAACATAATTACAAATGTATTCAAGCATAATCGCTCTATGGTCGCTTATAAACGGTTCAAACACATATGTATTGACAAGTTTTGAGTCAACATTAGTTGTTACATAGTCAACTTTGGAGGACGAGATAATACCGTTCTTATTAGTAACGACTCTTGTTGGCTCTGAGGAGCTGACCACCAAATTGAAACATACAAACAAATCTTTTAGGGATTGAGATCGTGATGAAGGAGACAGATAATCCACATTAAGATCTCCGCATAAGAATATAATTTCACACATGGAGCTGCAGTATGTTAGAGCATATTCTAGAGTTTTTAAAAATAATTTGAAATCACCTGAAGGAGGTCTATATACACTTATTACACAGAGAGTGGTCTCATAACATTTAACTTTTGCTGCACACACTTCACAATGCATCTCAATCGAGAATCTTGCTACATTAAGCTGGTGCACTTGATGTGTTGACTTGGTATAAATAACAACACCACCATGTTCACGAGTTGGTCTGCTATAAGAAGCTGCCATATGATAACCCGCTAATGACATGTAAGGTAACCGCTCGGCCGAACACCAGTGCTCGGCCACACTTATGACATCCGGCCCGAAAGAACTGAGCAAAACCTCGAAGGATGTTATTTTGTTTATAATACATTGTGCATTTAATTGCATTATCTTGAACTTGGTGGATCTAACTTGATTTATTTGGTCATTTCCATAGCCTGCGATGGAAATTTCGGAATGGGACGCTCGATGGGCGGGCGTCTCCGAAAAAACCTATTGACTGTAACTCCCTCCGGCCAAAATGCTGGATCCATTAGCTGAGAAAAATATTCAAGAGGAAAAGACAGTCTAAACGATGAGTAGATATCAGGCTGTTTAGAACTGAGCTTCTCGCAGATAGGATTTGGAACTTTTTCTCCGAGAAACTTTAGCACATCTTCAGCAGAAGTTTCGGGACTAAGTCTCGAAACATGGAGATGAGCCATGGATCTCTTCGGGGCACTTATCAAAGCTGTACTCTTCGATGAACCCACTATAGGTGACTTGGATTTACCCTGCTTTCTCGAATTGGTTACGGATTTTTCCCCATTATTTTTTTTCTTTTGTTTCTTCTCAACTATCTTCCATCCACAAGTGTTACCAGTTGCCTCTGGCGCTCTCGAGTCTTCATTTACGTAGACGGTATCTTTCTCCTTCTCATGTGGACCAACTGTAGATACGTGAAGTTTATCAGCATTTGATGTATGATTCACAATATTATCCGAAGGGAGACTCCGCATGCCAGATGTAGGTCCGCGCGATTCGCCCACATCATTTGATGTATCTAGAGTCGGCTTATCAACCGGGGGATCCCGCACAGCTGATGGTGTTTGTGCGTTTTTTCCCTCGGCTATTGTTTGAATTATTTCAAGCAGAAAATCGATCTGTTTGTTTTGAGAAATTACCTCGTTTCTCAATTTCGACAATTCGGAATTCAGAGGTCTTATAGCGTCCTCAACAGCTTCGCGGACGATCAATCTCAAATCATCAATCTTGCGATCATCTTGGGGGCTCACAATGGAAATACTTGGAGATTTTTCACAGGATTGACAAAGCCACTCATCATGACCTACCTCAGCCCTCATTTTATTGTAGTCCTCAATGGAGATATTCACACACTTAATGTGGAAATTACTTTCACATGATTTACAGAATATTGGATCGTCGTATCGATCAATCTTATTTGAACACAGAGAACAGCATATTCCGCGTATTCTCGACATGACGACTAGCATGTAACTATATAATTTATAATTATATTTTGGCTTCAATAAATCTCATTCTGGAATGTCAATTAATTTAAATATAACCTTAAAAAAATATTCCCAGGAATGGTTCCCGGCCTACCAGAGGCAGCCTGGCTCCAGCAAACGCCAGCCAATCTACTTCTTCGTTACCCAAATAGTTTGAGTAGTTCGATATCCAAACAAGAGAGACTACAATTCGAGGACTATACTTAAGTTTGAATATCAAAACAGATTTAATCTGTCAGTACCTAAAATTATAATTTTAAAGAAATTTTTATTCAAAAAACTTTCAGAATTAAATTAATGTGTTATGAGCAAGGCTTATATTTAATAGATATATAAAATCAAATCTCAATATACAGCATCAAATAGAATAAATAAACCAACAAATATAATCAATTAAAATTAATAAATTAATATTTGAATTGGACAAAATTTTGTTTCTGATCTTACAATTATGGAAACTAATTCCTTTTCAAAAATACAAAACATAATTTAAGGACTTCTCAGAAAATATAATTTATTTTAGATATTTAAATGAGTTTATTCAAAAATTTCTCCAAACATGCAGTATATCTTCAAAAAACAATTAGAATTCTGGTTATATCTTAATCGGTCCTAAATCATAATTAAAAAACAAAATCATTTGTACTACTCGGTCAAGAAAGTACCGGGAATTTTCAACTAAAACAACATTTTTATATTTAATCGTCAAAATTTATTGGGTCGCCTTCAAAATAGGCTCCATTTGCTCCAATACATCTATGCCAACGGCACTTCCAATTATCGAAACATTTTTTATAGGCGCTTTCCGGGATAGACTTTAGCTCTCGCGCCGAATTTTGTTTTATGGCTTCAATCGACTCAGAACGGGTGCCACGAAGGGGCAATTTTAGTTTTGGGAAGAGGAAAAAGTCGCAGGGAGACAAATCCGGCGAATACGGTGGTTGCTGAAGCACGTTTGTTGAGTTTTTGGCGAGAAAGTCAGTCACAATCGTAGCTCGGTGAGAAGGCGCGTTATCGTCATGCAAAATCCATGAGTTGTTCGCCCACAAATTTGGCCGCTTCTTACGGATACGCTCACGCAAACGTTTCATAACGCCTAGGTAATACTCCTTGTTTACCGTCTGACCCTCTGGAACGAATTCGTAGTGCACCACGCCACGGATATCGAAGAAAACAATGAGCATCACCTTCATTTTCGAGCGGCTTTGGCGTGGTTTTTTCGGTTTCGGCTCATTTTTTGCCACCCTTTCCGATGATTGCTGGCTTGTTTGCATATCGTACTCGTAGACCCAGGTCTCATCACCAGTTATAATGCGTTCCATGAATGTAGAATCGGAATTACAGCGATCCAGCATGTCTGAAGCAACCTGTTCGCGATGACGTTTTTGAAGAAAATTCAGGTCTTTCGGTACGAGTCGTGCGGCCACCATTCTCATGCCCAAAATATCAATCAAAATCGTACATGCGGACTCCTGGGATATCTTAAGATCATGTGCTATCTCTCTCAAGCTGGTACGACGGTTTTCCAGCACCCTTTCCTTAATTTTATCGACGTTATCTTCGATCGAAGCCGTCGATGGGCGACCACTTCACGACCGTCCTTGAAGGCTCTGTACCACTGATATGCACGAGTTTTCGATAGAGCATTATCACCAGAGGCCTTTTGCAACATTTTCAATGCATCGGCACACAAAAATTCATTTGCAACACAAAACTTTAAACAAATTCTTTGCTCAACGTAATCACCCATAGTAAAAATCTGACATCGACTGACTTAATCAGCTGTTGCAAACACACTAGTTGACAGATCCCGCTCAAGCTTGGCATAGTAATTAAGGACAGTGGTACCAACCAACCTAGGAAAAAAAAATTTACCTGCCTCATTGCCCCGCCAGATGTAAATCGATAATTCCCGGTACTTTCTTGACAGAATGTAAATATTTAAATATATTGAATATTTCAAATTAATTATATTTTCTGAGAAGTCTCTGAATTATGTTTTGTATTTTTGAAAAGGAATTAGTTTTCATAATTGTAAGATCAGAAACAAAATTTTATCTCCTTCAAATATTTATTTATTAATTTTAATTGAGAATTTATATTTTTTGGTTTATTGATTCCACTTGATGTTGTATATTGAGATTTAATTTTATATGTCTATTAAATATAAGCCGTGCTTGTAAGACATTAATTTAATTCTAAAAGTTTCTTGAATAAAAATTTTTTTGAAACTAAAATTGTAGAAGACTGACAGATTAAATCTGTTTTGATATTCAAATTTTGTTATATTCTATCAAGTAAAAAGCCTCTTCCTATTTTGTTCTATACTTAAGTATCTGATTTCGTCTACCCTGACAACCATAATAATTGTTATTGAAAATTGTTTCCATTATTTTTACTATTCAAAGAAATGTATGTACACTTTTCGTTGTTGAGCTTAAGTTTATTTCTGTAGCAGTAATCCAAAAATCTGACGAGATCCTTCTGGATATGGTATCTTCAACTGAAATTATACTCCTAAAAATCTTAAGATTATCAGCATATAATAGGATAACACAATGCTTGAAGTATTTCATGATATTGTGTAGAAAAATAAAAAACAATAGGCCAAGATGTGAACCTTGGGGGACACCCGACATCACAAATGTCGAAGGCAATTACCCATTTACACCAACCAAGTTGCCATGTGAACTTCATCATTAGAATATTATGGTCAATCTTATCGTATGCTTTGCTAAAATCGTTATAATTAGTTCATATGAACTCCATCATCCAAAATACAACGAATAAATTCCGTATAAACAACCAAATTAGTTTCTATGGAACGCTTTGAGGAAAAACCATGTTGACATTTCATAATTAATGATCTCACAATTGATCATAAACAATGCTCTAAAATAAAGGGTTTTTCAATAAGAGGATTTATTTTGAACAGCCTGATATCTGGACAGCTGTCCCTTTTGAAGCTGTCGCCTTTTTATATTTGACAAGTAAAAACCATGAAATGGTTGAAATTCGCTACAAAAATGGTGAAAATTTTGCAGTCACAATTCCCAAAACTAAAGCACTTTTGGGTCATGGTGAAACAACTTTCGGCCGGCCATAGTGAAACTGGTGGAAAAATTCCAGCTGTTAGGACAACTTAATGATGTGAAGATCCGAAACCGTGTGCTTCACTCAAGAACAATTGAGAATAGTGATGCTGTAGCCCGTAATGTTTACGAAAACCCAGGTTTGCCGATTCCTCGTCGATATTTGTAATTAGGCATTCCACAAACGACATTACACCATATTTTTCATAACAATTTGGGTCTAAAGGCTTTTAAGGTTCAGTTAACAGAGGAACGTCGCTGATCGGGTCTTTGAAATGCATCAAAATGATTTTCACCGAAAAATCATCTTCAGTGAGGCCAATTTTCACCTAGGAGGCTACGTTATTATGCATAATTGTTGTATTTGGACCTCAGAAAAATTCAAGAATAATTGTTGAAAAGCCTCTCCATTCTCGATGTGTCACTGTTTAGTTCTATTTTTGAGCTAGCGAGGTAATTGGATATTACTTATTCGAAAAAGGGTCTGGTGAAACTGTTACTAAGAATGGGTTGCGCTACAGAGCTTTGATTAATGATTTTTTATGACCGGAATGGGAAGATACTGATGTGGACTATGTTTATTTTCAACAAAACAATGGTACGTGCAATTTTGCAAGAAAAGTTTCCTGGCCGTGTTATTTCTCAAAGAGGTGATCACCATTGGCGACCGAGATTTTGCGATTTAACACCTTGAGACTTTTTTTGGGGGCCACGTAAGAAGATGAGGTCACTTCAATGCTCCGCAATCCATTCAAAACCTTAAAGATGGAATCCTTGGAGTTATCGGGGACATAAGCAAATGTGCGAATAGGTCATGGACAATTTCATGAGAATTTCATTGCACAAATTCTTGTAAATTGGAACTACTAATGCAATTTTCCACACAACAGAAAATATGCTATATTGCATTGATTTATTGAATAGAATATCGAGAGGAAGGCACAACCGAATTGCGCAATGTTCAATAATATACGAGGGGTATCCATCAAAATCTGTTCCTTTACTATTAACCAAAGATTTCAGCTTATTTTCTGCCATTTCCGGACTGAACACAATCGTATTCATAAAATTTTTGTAACCACAAATAGGAATATGTCTGTTTATGAGGTTCATACAGACTGAGGAAATAAGAAGGAAAAAGATTATATATTGACACCGAAATCGCGGAGGCTATGATGAAAAGATAATAATAATAATAATAATAATAATAATAAGTAATTTATTTCCTACAGGATACACTCCCAATTACAGGAAATCACAAAAAATCAGAATACAGTTTCATATTGACATGGTGCACAAAGTACTACAATGAAAAATAAAAAACAATCCCCATAAAATTCAGGTGCGTTGTGACAAATAGGCATTCACTATGGTCCGAGGAGAGTCGAAGAAAATGTCGCATGCATTGCCGAGCGCATTTATTATACCACATGTATAACCTATGGGAGACCGAAAACTGGCATTCGTTCTCCCCGTTCCACAGTAAAAGACCATCTCGCCTCTGGAACCCAAACGGGGAACCAGAAACGGAAGACCTGACAAAAGGTCCGGACAATCAATTTTTCCATTAACAATCTTGAACATAAACATTAGTGCACTTATATTCACCCTGTCGGTAGTGGATATGGTACCGAACCTGGAGAGCAAAAGATTGTTGTCATAGCCTATGGGAGGATACACACCTTCCTCCCTCCACATCAAAAACTTGTAATATTTTCGCTGCACCGACTCAATGCTCTTCCTATGACAGTTATATATAGGTCTCCAAACGATGCTACAGTATTCCAATCGACTTCTTATTAAACAATTGAACAGGGCTATCAAGGTATCCGAATTCTGGAAGTTCCTAGTGTTTCGGACTATGAACCCATATGTTCTATTTAATGAGAGTATCAACTGACTCATATGAGGTACAAAGGAACAACCACTGTCACATACAATCCCCAGATCCCTTATCTCAGTTATACGAGACAGCGCTGTGTCACTGATGCTATAATCGAAATTAATGACCATTTTCTTCTTCGTGTATGTCATAGCACAGCATTTAGATATATTCAAACTCAATCTATTGTCTTCGCACCATATTGAGAGGCTATCGAGTGCTGCTTGTAGCTTAGCACAATCAAGGAGACTGAGTATCCGATGAAAAAGTTTTAGGTCGTCTGCGAATAACAATACTGATACATCAATCACATCCACTACATCATTGACAAACAAAAGAAAAAGTAAAGGCCCAAGGTTGGAGCCCTGAGGGATTCCAGATGTCGCACAAAATTCAACAGAACAATAACCTTCAATCTCAACACGACAAATTCTGTCTGACAGATATGACCCGATCAAATTGACTAATTTATGGCTGAAACCAAACTTATTCTCCAATTTGTTGACTAAAATACTATGATCAATCTTGTCGAAGGCTTTCGTAAAGTCAGTATATATGACGTCTACCTGACCTGATCTATCCAATGTACCTAGTACCTCCTCGAAAAATGAAACGAGATTAGTTGTCGTCGATCTTTTGGGCATGAATCCATGCTGGCTGTCAGCAATTTTGTGATGAAAGAAAATGAAACTAAAACACTCTAATTTGCGGTAGCGATTTTTGTCCGTCCGTACTTGAAACATCCTACTTCTTAAAATGCCTCATAGTGTGCCAATGAGAAGATCAATAATACTTGTCTTTCCTGAATGAATCCGAAATTGTCAAGCTGATGATAAAAATGCAAACACTTACTCCCTGTCTATTTATTTCAACTTTACAATTAAAATAGTCGCTCTTATTCACAATATAATACAGTTTTACAATAAGCCTGAGGTCCGAGATTTACGTAATGACATAAATAGAGGTTAATTCTTGATAGAAGGTATATTAAATTATTTAAATATTTTAATATTAGCCTTCTACATATTTAATTTCAAAAAATTATATTTAATGACTATAACTTCTGAAAATAAATTAAAATAATGTCATATAAGTACCACTTATATCAATTGACATATACAATAAACATTCATTATAAGACATCCGAATGGTATAACAAAATCCAATAAATAAAAATTATTAACCAAAATCCTATAAATTAAATATTTTGAATACACAAAATTTTGTTTCTGCTGATCAATCTTATGAAAACCAATATCTTTCAAAAATATCTAACAACATCTTAAGAATTTCATCATAAAACTATCTTACTTAGAATATTTAATACTATTGGATATCTAAGTTATTTTATATAAAAACTCAAGATATGTAAAACATTACTGAAAAACAAGTTTTAAGAGGGACTTTGCTTCGTCAGTATTCAAATAATTCATATTCAATAAATATAACATCAATCAACAACAAATATTTACTTACCCTTCAATCGTTTAGAAAGCCTTCTGGCAGACTGAAAAATCTTTATATGTACTGTGACGGTTCACTACATATAAATATTTCTGTGGTTTAACCTTGATCTAAAAGATTGAAAGACAATTTAACGGTCTCTGTTATAGCACAAGGACTATCTGTATAAAGAATGTTGAGGAAACCAAATAATTATATATTATGAATAAAATAACATAAATAGAAGAATAGAATTCTTGATAGAAGGTGAAGAGATCCGGATCCTCTAAGGATCATAAGAGTCACAGAGTCCCTGATAGATTATATAAATTTTACCATTATGTCATTGTATTTACCCGCGTTATTTTCTGTGTCAAATACTCTGTGGTACTGTAACTTGACACGTATGTGATTAGTGACAATAAAAAAGGAGAACAATATCCTTATAGCGTCCCCATTGTATTTGAATTCATTCGAGAGGATGGTTCTTGGAAATAAACCTCCTGAGCAACTTAGTAACATACTCGAGATAATAGTAATTATAACAGTGTCCCTTGGTAACTCTTAGTAAGTAAACTTCTTTTAAATGCTTCTGATTAATTGCATGCTTTACATTTTTAAATATCACCTTAGTGTTAATGTGAAATTAATGACTGCACGCTCGTTCATTGTACTTCGCTTTTCATTCTTGTATTTTTGCTTCACTGTTATTTAATCCGACTGGAATGTTTTAACTAAATTGCATTGCCTTTGTACATAACTAAAGCGACCCTCACAAGTTTTCTGTTTGTATTGTATACTTTCTCTCGGTGCCTGCTTGCTTTTGCTGTATTTGTAAATAGTGGTTCTTTATCTGCGTAATACTTGCTAATAGAGATTTGTATTATCTTTTCTCACTAATTGCGGTGCTTGATATGTCACTGATTTGTATGTACTCTTGTGTGATCCCACGGATACCTATTTCTTTGTTCTTACTGTAACGTTCATTAACGCACCTAGGTGATGGGGTACTGTATCTATTTTATAATGTCCTAGTCAGTTCATGTTACATATTTGTCGTATGCATGTGCCCGCTCACCTTGAAAGATTGTATTCCTTGTGAACCAGTGGCGTTCTTTAGGGTAAACCGCAGAGTAGTCCTGGTAGAGGACGACATATCGTATAGAGACAGTAAATAGCTCCAGATATCCAACGTTATTGTGAGGATGTGTGAGTGATTGCTAGATATTTGTTCCGGTTACTGTGATATCTCCAGGGATTAGTTTGCGTGACCCTTCTGGTAGTGTTCGGTCCGTTCCTCAGTAAGAGTTAAGCCTTCCTGGGCCTTTGTCACCCCGAGGTGGCTAGATATAGTCCTTTTTGATAATAACTTTTCCGGTCGACTTGAATTATGTTAGATCCCCTCTTCAAGGAGATCTCCTGGGCATACCACAGTTACCCTTACCTTACTGTCCGTTAAACTTTCCCCTTGTAATTGAGGTTCAGCACTGATTACCGGAAGTGCAGTTGAAGGTGCAGGCTGGCTGTATCCCCTTTTCCTGCATAACTTTACCCTTTCCGGTGCATGAGAATGATAACTGATTTGAGCGAATACCGACCTAACAATATGTAGTAATAAGTCATTTAGACCCGGGGCGCTATTGGTTTCACTGGGGCGCTTTGCGAACCACTGCGTAGAGTAGATTTAACCACAGGCTGATGAATGTGTTTCCATTTGTTGAGGGTTGTTGCTTTTGAACATTATTAATAAAAATCTATTATTCTGGTATTATTGTGTTTCGAATATTTGAATCTCCCGTCACTGTTTCCTTGCTCTCGTTAGGTGTAATTTGGGTTGCCTACACAACGTAAAGTCCTATTCGCCCGCCACTAGACGAACACGATAAAAAGGTTAGCGCTCTTTAGATTACTTCGTATAATTCCAGATCTTTAAGAGAACTCCGTAAAACCCCAGATCTTAGAGTACTCCGTAACACCCTAGATCTTTTAGAGTACTCCGTAAGGTACGGGATAGCTCAAAGGTATATAAAATTATTTGAATATTTTAATATTAGCCTTCTACATATTTAATTTCAAAAAATGATATTTAATGATTATAACTTCTGAAAATAAATTAAAATAATGTCATATAAGTACCACTTATATCAATTGTCATATAAAATAAACATTCATTATAAGACATCCGAATGGTATAACAAAATCCAATAAATAAAAATTATTAACCAAAATCCTATAAATTAAATATTCCTCTCTATTCAAAATATTTAATTTATAGGATTTTGCTTAATAATTTTTAATTATTGGATTTTGTTATACCATTCGGATGTCTTATAATGAATTTTTATTTTATATGTCAATTGATATAAGTGGTACTTATATGACATTATTTTAATTTATTTTCAGAAGTTATAATCATTAAATATAATTTTTTGAAATTAAATATGTAGAAGGCTAATATTAAAATATTTAAATAATTTTACGTAATGACTTATCTTTGAGGTTCTTTCCTCCAAGGTGTCGGAATAATAGTGCTTTCTCTAAGAATAGTTCCTATTCTGCTTGTAATCAGCAGGTGTTCAGTTTCAAATTGTTACAAATGACCAGTAGAGCGTCCGGAACGAAGATGGTGCGGTGATAAAATACTCTAAACTGACACAAGGAAGATTTCCTGGTATTTAGATAATCCAAGCAGTAAGATTAGTCAGTTATTCAGTTTTAAGAAGAACAGGTATTAAGATCTTCGGTATAAAGATCTCCGGTACTAAGATCTCCGTTACTAAGATCTCCGGTACAAAAATACTCTGTACAAAGACACCTTATGATTAGACGTCTTATAAGAAACACTAAAAATTCAATATTCTACGATTTTCATGGATTAGGTACGTTAATTCGATGAAAATACCACAATGTGTGTCTTTGTGTAACCCCACAATACGAAAGAACGAAATCTGTGAAATTCTACGCTTCTTGAATACAATGCTACTTTACAGCGCATGCGATAACAACGTCGGCTTTCATTGCGGCAACTTCAAACTTCTTAATGGTCTTAGTGAAATCACATCATTGTAGCATTTTTTAGCGATTGTAATTCAAATCAACAGTGGAGCGTTTTTTAACGTTACAATATCCTCACCTCCCTCAGCTATAGTATCACTATATGTCATTGTGCAGGGTATATTGGTATCTCTTTTACAAATAAATTCATAGTTCTCAAAGTTTCTTAGGAACGCCGTTGTTTGTTCTTGTACATTTCCGATGTTTTTAGCTTATAATCATTACGAATGAGATCCTTACTTTTACACCTCAAGAATCTAAATTTTTCGTAATGATATTCATTACATAATATTTTCCAGTTTTGTGAATTATATAATAGTTTTTTGTTTTATTATAATAATAGTGTTTCTGGAAAAATGAAATGGATATTTCTCAATTTCGATCTCAACTTTGGGAACTCTGAATTCCGCTTCAGAACTTCATGAAAAACAGTAGCTTGATCAACAGAGAGATCTTAAATAATTTTCCAGTTTTCATTAAAAAAAATTATTTAAGTCATCCCTCCTAAAATCATAAAAATATAAAAATGATGTATTAAGGTCCTTCAACCTAGAAAAATCAACGTGAAATTCAACCAGACGATGGTGAGAATCAGGATCGACCAAAGATCGCTGAGATCAGCAGGTTTCGTCCTCGAACAGAAGATCAAATCTCAAATTTTATAATTCTCATTTTTAACATTATTTTATTGAAAAAAAAATCTCTGAATGACAACATGTCCAACAAAGGAGAACAAGATTTGTCGGTAATGAAAGGAATATAAAAATTGTCACACTCACTGGAAATAGAGTCGATGTTCGGTAAATTGAAATCTCCGAATATAATTAGTGGATCACTCTTAATTTTCTAGATGTTGTCCTGAAGACTAGAAGTGAAACACGAGCTGGCGTAGTCATCTACGCAACATATATGGATTTCCATATTGCTAACCTTATTGAACACGGTGACCAATTAATCTTTCGCCTCACGTTGAAAAGAGGACATCCGAATGGTATAACAAAATCCAATAAATAAAAATTATTAACAAAAATCCTATAAATTAAATATTTTGAATAGACAAAATTTTGTTTCTGCTGATCAATCTTATGAAAACCGATATCTTTCAAAAATATCCAACATAATCTTAAGAATTTCATCATAAAACTATCTTACTTAAACTATTCAATATTATTGGATATCTAACTAAGGTACTTTATATAAAAACTCAAGATATGTAAAACATTACTGAAAAACAAGTTTTAAGAAGGACTTTGCTTCTTCAGTATTCAAATAATTCATATTCAATAAATATAACATCAATCAACAACAAATATCTACTTACCCTTCAATCTTCTAGAAATAGTTCTGCCGAAATGAAACCTTTAAATGTAGTGAGGACGGTTCACTACACACAAAAATATATCTGTGGTTTACCCTTGATCTAGAAGATTGAAAGACAATTTAACGGTCTCTGTTATAGCACAAGGACTATCTGTATAAAGAATGTTAAGGAAACCAAATAATTATATATTATCAATAAAATAACATAAATAGAGGTTGATTGTTGATAGAAGGTATATAAAATTATTTAAATATTTTAATATTAGCCTTCTACATATTTAAGTCCAAAAAATTATATTCAATGATTATAACTTCTGAAAATAAATTAAAATAATGTCATATAAGTACCACTTATATCAATTGTCATATAAAAAAAGGTTGATCAGCAGAAACAAAATTTTGTGTATTCAAAATATTTAATTTATAGGATTTTGGTTAATAATTTTTATTTATTGTTATTGTTAAACCATTCGGATGTCTTGTAATGAATGTTTATTCTATATGTCAATTGATATAAGTGGTACTTATATGACATTATTTCAATTTATTTCCAGAAGTTATAATCATTAAATATAATTTTTTGGAATTAAATATGTAGAAGGCTAATATCAAAATATTTAAATAATTTTATATACCTTCTATCAAGAATCAACCTCTATTTATGTTAAAAACGAGTATGTTTTAGGAGAAATTAATAGAATTGCACGTAGGCAAGTACTGAAATGGTTCAATAAATGACTTTTATTTTAATTATTAATTGAATTTTGAATCAGTATTTATTATTTATCAAGATGTAATTATAAAAGTTAATTTTTAAATGGGTTAAACTTAATTATCATGAAATCTTACTTTTATGTTGGAGTATGAATATGAGTTTTCAGTATAAATACTAGTTAGATCACCCTTGTATCTAGTTGCTTGTATTCAGTGTTGCTAGCTAGCTCTTAATATTATAACTTTGTTGTTGAATAATTGAAATTTAAATATTATTAATTTTGATTTGATCTATGAGAGAGGGTTGAATTTTTAATAAGTGAATTTTGAAATATATATTGAATCTGAGTATGAAGTATGAATCTGTGACTAATAATCTATCTAATGACTAGGCTCTATCTATGTTCTAACCGAACCTTAATTCTAAAAATCGTAACGTAAACAAGAAATGTTTTTATTTGAATTGGCAAATTTTTACAGGAATAAACTTAATTTTACATTTGGTAAGTAATAATAATACTGATAGTGCCTTTATTCATACAATATATAAACATAGGGCGAAGTCTAGCCTAAGCTACTCCACTCAACCCTAAAGAAAAACAAAAAGGAAAGAAAAAAAAAGATAGAAACAAACATAAGTGAAAAAAAATAAAATTAACCATTCAATCACATTGTGAGTAAACAAAACATATTTCATATTTACGAAATTATCCTAACCTATAATTGGCTCGTCAAGAATTTTGACGTCAAAATTTTTCTCAGTAAGCCCAAAGAAATTCCTTCACACGAAACTTAAAATTCATTGTGTCACTTCACCGCATTGAAGGTGAAGGAGCGCTGAAACATGGCTGAACCAAATCTTGTCCATGTCCATGCCTAACGTCTACACAATGAACATCACGTCTAAAAATTAGCTTTCCCTCAAATACGGTGGAAGACAAGAACGTAAAATTTGATGGACCATAGTCGTCAGGTAGAGCCGGAAAACACTCAACCCTAAACCATCTCAAGCTGTTTATTCCGTCCCTTATTCCCGTCATATTTCCTCAAACCGAAAACAAACCGGCAGCATGAATTCTGCATTTTCTGTCATCTACACCTCTGCACGGAATCAAGGCAAGGATAAAATACCGTTAATCCATAGTTCAGTTTGGACAAAACGAGAGTCTCACAGAGATACTTGCGTGAATGAAAATCCAAACAATATCTTTGCCAATACAAAAGGCGCAATGCAAAGAAAGAATTCCTCAACAGCAACGAGACATGCTCCCTGAATCTCAACTGACAATCGAAAAAGATTCCCAGGTTTCTACAGCAGGTGGAGGACGAAATTCATTAACTGCCCATCTTGATCTCAACCACACCCTGAAATGTCCTGGAAGAAAGCATATATAAAAACATTTTTTAACGTTTGTCCTCAAATTATTCATTTGAGAATAGCGCATAATTAAGTCTAAATCCTCATTCAACCGCTCGACAGCCTGAGAAACAGAGGAGGGATGAAAAGAGAGGCGAACCTGAGTGTCATCACAATAAAAACGGGCGGATGCGAATCTGATCACTTTATGCATGTAGCCACATATATAAGGAAAAGCAATGAGCCAATAACATAGCCCTGTGGCATCCCTGAAGTTATAAGGCTATACTTTGAAAATGTATCACGCAATTTAACGCACTGATACCTATCAAGAAGGTAAGACTTGAAAAATCTCAGAGCAGTTTCATGAAAACCAATATAACTTAATTTAGCACAAAGCAGTTCATGGTCCAGGGTATCGAATGCCTTTGCGAAATCCAATAAGGTGAGAATTGAGGCATGTTCGCCATTCAAAGATTGCAAAATATCATCAGTGATGTTAAGCAGAAGAGTGGTAGTAGTGTAACCCCTCCCTGAAACCAGACTGCCGCGCAGTGAGAATTCCATTGTCGGTGACGTATTCATAATAAACCTGAAGAAACAATATCCTCTCCAGAACCTTTGACAAAGCTCGTAGCACACTTATCGGGCGAAAATCGGATAAGCTCTCAGGACTAGGAATCTACAATAGAGTACTTCCAATTCACAATAGAGTAGTTCCAATCATAAGGATAATAACCAGACTCAATTCAAACATTAACAATGTGCGTCATGAAGGGCAGAATAATACTGAGGGATAATTTAAGCATTTTGGTCATCAATTTTTCTATGTTCCTTTTAATGTCCTTCCTCCGTTTCAGGAATGTGTTTGGTCGGAGAATGATATTTCTGGAATGTTCCAAGATCACAGCCAACCTAGTTGATTTTTTCTTAACATCCAATTTGTTTTATAGTTGATTTCTATGTGGGTTTTTTCCATTCATAATACTCAGATAACATATTTTTTATCACATTTCCATTCACAATAATAATAACGTTAATTTCTCTTTTAGATTTTTGAACTGGATTCTTGAAGAGAGAAATGTTCTATTTTGAGACAAAATG
This sequence comes from Megalocaria dilatata, assembly GCA_034642435.1. Lineage (NCBI taxonomy): Eukaryota > Metazoa > Arthropoda > Insecta > Coleoptera > Coccinellidae > Megalocaria > Megalocaria dilatata. The sequence goes on along the minus strand of CM067856.1, from coordinate 72,462,323 downwards.
ACGTAAACTCTGCTATCAAAATTTGCAGACTGACCCAGTATTTCTGTGCCTCCCCTATTTATAGTTATCACGAAAAATTGAATTTCAAAGCTTACTAGCTTCTGTCAAAATTACTGAAAAATTATGCTTTCGATGATTTTACAAAATTTACACTAATCTAGGTTCAAAATTATTTTAAATAATAAATCTGAATTTCTGTGAATAATTTGGTATCAATTTAATGAAAATTGTTTGTTACTTATTTTCATACGAAGAGTTTTCCAAATGTCAAAAACTTTACATAATTTAACTTCTAATGATTTTTTTTGAATAATTACTGAATAGTAGTCCTCATGAAATTGATTAATTTTTTTCATTTCTATTGATGCCTAAACATCTTGAAGGATATCTCTTACATTATTAATTTGAAAGTATCTGACGTAGACACTGTTTTCCTTAATTAATTGAATTTTGATTACATTTGTCCTATTTACATAATTCTGGTAAGTTATATTCAATCAAGCTTATTATTTGCCAATAATTTCAGTAAACTTTATAAATAATTCATGATAGTAATAAATCCTTTCAACAATTTTTTTCACCAATTTCAAACTAGATACATAAATTCAAATTACTTCAATTTATTGCAACTTCAGCTTTCTTAAACATTTTATATTTATCCATTGAATGCTGTCAGTTCTATTCGAGTTTATCAAGAAGATTTCTTATTTTTGACTATAGTTTAAAGAATTTTCACTCGACTAATCTTTATGTACTCTGAATATACTTTGTCTTCGGAATTTCGGCTTGTGAGTATGTTCAGAAGTTGAAGCCAGTACAATGTATATACTTGTAGAAGCCACATCGTGGTGAAACAATTGTTCTAGTACAAACATTTTTGTAGAAATAAAATACTGTCTCCTATATATTTTCTAAATAATTTTCCTATATTTCAATGAAATATAATTAAATTTCTCTTTTACTATGGGGTTTACCATATTTAATTCTGACTTAAGATTGATTATCTATCAATACTGTATTGTAGTCGTTATTAATTTATTTTGGTTAAAAAATGATCAGTTCGGAAACCTAGTGTTTCATTGGAATATCAACTAGTCTGAATCATGTTGAAAGCTGATAACTTCATGTTAATAGGGTGTGTGATTCATTGTGTATAATTGAATTTTTATATGTGGGATTGTGAAACATTGAGAACTGATGTGAAGAATTAGATTTGCTGGTGACTAAATGTAGTAAATTAATACTCTTGCCAAATTCAACTTTCATTGGGAATAATATTGGCCGATTTAAATTAGTGATAAATAGAAAGAACTTATTCAATTATCTGTTTGATCCTATGGAATAACAAATAATAGCGCCAACATAAGTATAGCAACATGAGAATGGTTTCATTAAGAGATGTTGATGGATTTTGGATTCGATATTGTTCATAAATATTTCACATAACAAAGGGCTAATGGAGTTTCCTAAGATTAATATAGTTCATTATTTTTTCAGATTCATTTATTTCATTATTAAATTGCAAAATAACGTTGAACAATGCAAACTCTAAAGTATTCCAACGTATCATCGTTGACAATTACAGAACATTTATTTTTATTTGATAGGTTTTATAACGGTTCTATTGTTTCATTATGTTGACTTTTACTGACAAATAAAATTTATTATTGATTATCTGTGGACTGAATATTTTTTAAAATAAAGTAAATGGAGGTTTATACTTAATAGAAGGTATATATTTTTTTTTTAAATATATTAATATTAACAGATATATGCTGTTAGCCTTCTACATAATTAATTTCGAAAAATTATATTATAATATATATTAAAAAATGTATATGAGACAGTAATTTATTTCCACAAAAATGTTTGTACTACTACAACAATTGTTTCACCACGATGTGGATTCTTCAGGTATTACATTGTACTGTCTGATGGTACTCAGTGTAACCGAGTTTAAATACATTTTTAGATACGTGACCAAATAATGGGAGCACAAGTCATATAAACTCAAGGTGTTTATTGGAGTTTGCCGCTAAAAATGCCATTAGGGGAAAATATTCAGTAATGGAGAATGATCAACATCTGTTCGTTCGTTCAAAAGGATTTTACGGGCATTATACCTGTTGATTTCAAGAAATTCTAAAAGTGTTAATCTAGAACTTTTGTTTTCAACGTGGATAATTTCATAATTATTGTTGCAATTATGCCTGAATTCCTTAAGATGATTAGCATATGTCGAATGTACAGAATTGGATATATAACCCCTTTGGTGTTCTTGGACACTTTTCTTGAATGATCTACCAGTCTGGCCAATGTATACTAAAGGGCAATCTTTGCAAGTCAACTTGTAGACTCTGGATTTATTTTCTTTATTTGTATATATATATATATATATATAAATCCTGAGTCTACAAGTTGACTCTGGATTTATTTTCTTTATTTGTATATATATATATATATATATATATATATATATATATATGTATATATATATATATATATATATATATATATATATATATATATAAATCCTGAGTCTACAAGTTGACTTGCAAAGATTGCCCTTTAGTATACATTGGCCAGACTGGTAGATCATTCAAGAAACGTGTCCAAGAACACCAAAGGGGTTATATATCCAATTCTGTACATTCGACATATGCTAATCATCTTAAGGAATTCAGGCATAATTTCGGTTACACTGAGTAGCATCAGACAGTACAATGTAATACCTAAAGAAGCCACATCGTGGTGAAACAATTGTTGTAGTAGTACAAACATTTTTGTGGAAATAAATTACTGTCTCATATACATTTTTTTAATTAAAATGAGTCTCCACCAAGTAAAGACCGAATCTATCAAACATAATATATATATATATATATATATATATATATTTCATGTTGTATATTAACTGTAAAAAATTCTATGCTGAGTATTTCAATTAAAATTCAATTTCTCTTTCACTGATACTGATTGATTGTTAAGAAAGATTTAATGAAGGAGTTGTGACAAATAAACAATAGGTCTGATGGGTTATTCTTCTTTATGCCATTTTATAAAAAAATACCTGTTTGGGTCCTAGGGGATAATCAGAATGAAATTATCTCTAGGGATATTCAAAAAAAAACTAGATTCATGAGTAATTCTCTTTCGTTTTATCAAGATTTATAGTTTGATAATTATTAAATTCTAAAAACAAGAAGGTTTAGCAATATAATCTTATTTTCGTAATGTGGAGATGGTGTTATCTTTATTTGCACGAATGAATATTTTTGTGCTTTCTACGCTTTTGGTTCTAATTGATTCAATAAGTCTGTAATCATTATAAACTCTTATAGTTTTTATTTGCTAGTGCATTATGATTTTCTATTTTTCATCAGCGGACATGAATACAAGAGTTACTAATGATAACAAATCTATTGAATCAATCAGAACCAGTTTAGAAAACAAATAAGTATTCACTCGTGGAGATAAAGGTTGAGTATTATTGCATTAACAAATAAAGATAATATCATGAAATATATATTTTCAGAATCTTATAATTTGCGAATGGTGAATCGGGATCCAAAATTATATGATTAATCAGGAGTTCATAAAATAATTTATGTTGATTGCCAAAAAGCTCACATTGGACAAACTGGTACATTTTTTCAAAAGAGGATTCAAGAGTATTTGAGGAGTTTCCTCACAGGAAAAAATATTGTCACTTATTCAAACCATTTATCGGAAGCATTAAATATGACTTCAACCAAAATTTGGCAATTTTGCATATTAAAAATAGAAGTTTCACCATGACATTGAAAGAAGTACAAGAAGTGAATAGACAAAACAAAATTGGAATTCGATTAACCAACAGATGTGAGCAGTTCGTCGATTTTGAATATTTTTTTTGACCTCATTTTCAGGTAACTCCTAATTTTATAAATACCATAGACCTTATTTTACTAATATATCTGTAACAGTATGAAAAAAACCTAGTTCAGGCTCAAGTTCAGTTACTCAAATTGTAAAAAATCCGACTATACTAGATACTGAAATAATGGTCATATTTATAATAAATATGTGGAAATTACAGTAGCTTCATTTAAAATCTCATTAATATTTTTAGTAGTCCAGAAAAAAGCGTAAGATTCACATTCAACGAATTTATCCATAAATTTTCCTAATATAATTTTGGTAAAAAAAATAGTTGATAATGAAAAACTTCAAATAGAGATCAATTGATTTATTTGTCAAATTGTCGGAGTTTCACAACAGTCTTGCCAGTACATCTTTGCCCTAAGTATAAATTTGAATACGTGATTTTCCATTAGGGTCAGTCACTTCTCTGAAAAAAAATAATGAATTAGAAATGGGGAAGAAACATAAAGGAAATTTCAATTATTAATCTGTCTATGATGGAACCCAACGTAGTAGAGAAGAGGAAATAATATAAACCTATGTTTCAGAAACAAACTTCTATTATAATTTTTATGACACCTTCATGAAAAATATATATATATATTTTTATAAAGGAAATTGCCCAAACTTTCTGTTTTTTCTATCGTTAAAGCTGAGTACTTCTGCTTTCTGAAAACAAAATACATATCAACAGATAAAAGTTGGAGTAAATGAAAATATCAACCTTCAAAAAAGTCTATTCTCATATTTATCAAGTTACTCAGACATAATAATATTTTCGTTGTAATGAGCTTGCCCTTCCCATGGACTCTGCGTCTTCAGTTGGTACTCTGAAAAATATTCACATTATTCAAGGTTGATCGAGACACTACGTCATACGCAACAGTAAAGCAAAAGTGGCAGAAATCTCTCTCGATTTATATTCATTTACTTTTTATTTTATTTATTCAGCTATTCAGCATCCATAACTATCGGCAGCTATTCAGTATCGATTTATATGGTGATGTCTATAAGTCTGAGCCATATTAAGTATACTAATGTTATCTTTGGTACGACAATTATGCCTGTAGTATCCAGATATACAGCATATTGTAGAATGATATAGATCTGAAAATATGCAGTTATGCGACGAAAAAAATTCAGTAGAATACAGAATGATTCATGGCGATTATTCATGTTCAGTCCACAGTAATGGTAAAATCTGAGTAGTTTTACATAAGGAGTGTATTTAGTATTTCACGATAATTAGCCAAACCCATTCGGCACATTTTTTGAACAGATGAACCGAATCAAATAATTAAGGAGATTCACTGGGTGCCCTATTTAAATATTCATTCCTTCCAAACTATAAATAGAACTAGAATCATAGACAAACCATGTTTGCACGTATATCTTCCAGGGGGCTATGGAGTACGAAGGCAAAAAACATTTTCTCCTATGGCGTATATACTATTTTTTGCATGATGAACAATTTTAATTGTGAAGTACTGTTACGAACCATTTGAGTTCATTGTTGTTTTTTCTGAAAAATTGTTTACGATTTTCTCTACCGTTGAAAATGTGAACAATTTCTGTGAATTGTGCCAATTCCCTACGATAATCCGAACGGAGACAAACCCTCTCTCTTATCGGTGCAGAGTGATTGGTTTTCGAGGAATAACACCTCTTGTCGATAGTTGGGAATTAATAATTCCAGTGTTTTCTGTTCCTGCGGAAAGGTACATTTTTGACCCTCCGATAATATAGCTCTCTAACCATTTAGAAAGGTCTATTTTGTGTAACCCTTTCAACGTTTCTTGAAAGTTTATATCCTAGATTCAACAACTACTTCATGAACTTTCCAAAAATCAGAAACCATCTAAATTTGATTTTCCACCTTCCAAATCCAAGTTAATATGCAGGCAGTTTTTATCTTTACTACTCCTTCAAAAATTCTCATGACAACTTGTTCAAGTTTCGTTACAACTACTCGTTCAGTATTCATAAGAACTTCTTGATCAATTGTTATAATTGTCGCTGTGTATCTTCAGAACTAAAAGTCACGTTTTTGTACAAAAGGGTCATTTGTGGACAATGTATTTGACATTACTGTTTGTCCAGAACGGCATCTCTATCCGTTTCACTCGCACTAGACGAAATGGTGTGATAGAGATATGAGAGGCACCATAAAAGTAGCGACATTAGCTATCTCCCTCACACTTAGCAAAGAAGTGTCACTATCTGTCTCATTCACATCACACAAAATAACGTCCGTCTTAACGTACTATTATGAGGGCATTTTTAAGGAGATGTGGAGCTTGTTTTGCAGCTCACGGCAAACACTTCGAACATTTGCTGTAAAAACTTGTAAATCTTAATTTAATCAAAAACATAAGGATCCACTTAATTTTATTTCAAACAAATCTTAAAATGGCACATTAGAATAATTTTCAACTAAGGGAGATAAACTTGTTAAAAACGAGATTATTTCCAAAGAAAAAATTGTCTACCATTTCAGCAGGAATTTACCCAGTGTTATACCATTTTGGAATCCTTACTAAATGCATCAAATTTTGACGTCAATTACCAAACGTGCGAAGTAATTTTTTTCAGTACAGTCAATACATTAATTTTTGAAGAAAGTTCATAGTTCGACGGCAACATTGGTACGTGAGAAACAAAACATTTGTACGGCTATCTCAATTAAACACTAAAGTAATTTTCGGGATATCATCAACATACTACTCTGTCAAGAAAGTACCGGGAATTTTCAATTAAAACAACATTTTTACATTTAATCGTCAAAATTTATTGGGTCGCCTTCAAAATAGGCTCCATTTGCTCCAATACATCTATGCCAACGGCACTTCCAATTATCGAAACATTTTTTATAGGCGCTTTCCGGGATGGACTTTAGCTCTCGCGCCGAATTTTGTTTTATGGCTTCAATCGACTCAAAACGGGTGCCACGAAGGGGCAATTTTAGTTTTGGGAAGAGGAAAAAGTCGCAGGGAGCCAAATCCGGCGAATACGGTGGTTGCTGAAGTACGTTTGTTGAGTTTTTGGCGAGAAAGTCAGTCACAATCGTAGCTCGGTGAGAAGGCGCGTTATCGTCATGCAAAATCCATGAGTTGTTCGCCCACAAATTTGGCCGCTTCTTACGGATACGCTCACGCAAACGTTTCATAACGCCTAGGTAATACTCCTTGTTTACCGTCTGACCCTCTGGAACGAATTCGTAGTGCACCACGCCACGGATATCGAAGAAAACAATGAGCATCACCTTCATTTTCGAGCGGCTATGGCGTGGTTTTTTCGGTTTCGGCTCATTTTTTGCCACCCATTCCGATGATTGCTGGCTTGTTTGCATATCGTACTCGTAGACCCAGGTCTCATCATGAATGTAGAATCGGAATTACAGCGATCCAGCATGTCTGAAGCAACCTGTTCGCGATGACGTTTTTGAAGAAAATTCAGGTCTTTCGGTACGAGTCGTGCGGCCACCTTTCTCATGCCCAAAATATCAATCAAAATCGTACGTGCGGACTCGTGGGATATCTTAAGATCATGTGCTATCTCTCTCAAGCTGGTACGACGGTTTTCCAGCACCCTTTCCTTAATTTTATCGACGTTATCTTCGATCGAAGCCGTCGATGGGCGACCAGTTCACGACCGTCCTTGAAGGCTCTGTACCACTGATATGCACGAGTTTTCGATAGAGCGTTATCACCAAAGGCCTTTTGCAACATTTTCAATGCATCGGCACACGAATATTCATTTTCAACACAAAACTTTAAACAAATTCTTTGCTCAACGTAATCACCCATAGTAAAAATCGGCACGCACTCTGACATCGACTGACTTAATCAGCTGTTGCAAACACACTAGTTGACAGATCCCGCTCAAGCTTGGCATAGTAATTAAGGACAGTGGTACCAACCTAGGAAAAAAAATTTTTACCTGCCTCATTGCCCCGCCAGATTTAAATGGATAATTCCCGGTACTTTCTTGACAGAATGTAAATATTCAAATATATTGAATATTTCAAATAAATTATATTTTCTGAGAAGTCTCTAAATTATGTTTTGTATTTTTGAAAAGGAATTAGTTTTCATAATTGTAAGATCAGAAACAAAATTTTATCTCCTTCAAATATTTATTTATTAATTTTAATTGACAATTTATATTTTTTGGTTTATTGATTCCACTTGATGTTGTATATTGAGATTTAATTTTATATGTCTATTAAATATAAGCCGAGCTTGTAAGTTATTAATTTAATTCTAAAAGTTTCTTGAATAAAAATTTTTTTGAAACTAAAATTGTAGAAGACTGACAGATTAAATCTGTTTTGATATTCAAATTTTGTTATATTCTATCAAGTACAAAGCCTCTTTCTATTTTGTTCTATACTCAAGTATCTGATTTTTTTTTTACTTGCCTCATTGCCCCGCCAGATTTAAATCGATAATTCCTGGTACTTTCTTGACAGAATGTATAGTGGAGTGGTGATAGGCTACCATAGGCAATAGCCTTTCAAACCATTTCGCTAACTGTCCTGTTTATATCCTTACTCTTAACCCTTAATCGCTACCGCCGTTCATTTTGACACAGGCGATATTATGTGAGCAGAAATTTTTAATTTCTCGTATGAGTAGTGGGGTGAATCTTTCAGTATTCTCTAATTACCTGTTGATCTTTGTCATAGCGTGTTAGGTGTTAATTGTGCCGTTTGCTATCTCGTGTAGTGTTGTATTGGAGTACATACGTGGGTCAAATTGACCCGTGGGTAGTGCGAACGTTACTTGTGTATTAAATATAAGGTATGTTTCCTATTTCAATAAATTCATAAATCGTTTGAAATTCATTTTGATATCCAGTTTTATTTTATTTTTCATTTCTAGAAGTATGAACAGGCCACTCACCCAAACTGAGATCTTAGAAATAACGGAAGATTCAATTGAAGTTCAGGACAGAATAGCAGCCACTGAAACTATAATAGATGAAGGTGATATAAGTGATCTTGAGGAGGGTAATCATGAATAAGTTAGCGTACATGATACTGACAGTGAACTGAAAATGGTTGCCCAATGATGAAGAACGTTCTGATGAAAGTGAAGATGAAAGTGCAGAGCGAGAGGCTAAGCATGTTGAAAAAATAATGGAAAACAAGATTTTTATGGTAGAGACAAAATTAAATAGTCGAAAAATGCACCAAAAAAATACATGTTCTATATTGCCTGGCCTAAAATGAGCAGCTAAAGCAAACCCACCTTCGACAGTTTTAGAAGCCTGAAAACTTATTTTTTCAGATTTAATGCTAGAAGAAATCATATTGTATACAAATTCCAAAATAGATGAAGTGCAACAGAAATTTCGCACTGAAATAAAGGAGAAATTGTAGATTACAGTTTTCTGCTTCGTCTATTCACAATACCGACAAAAAAAGTAGATGCTTTCATAGGCCCGCTCTATTTCAGAGGCATTTTCAAATCAGGCCATGAGGACCTCATTTCTTTATGAGTCACTGATTGAACTGACGGAAACATAATCAGATGTACTATGTCACTAGCGAGATTTTTTTTTTGTTATCCTGTATTCGATTTGACGATGATCGAACGAGAGAGTAAAGACTAAAAGAAGATAAATTGGCTGCAATTTTTGAGTTATATAATCAATTCGTCCACACTTCTAAAAGTTGTTACTCACCCTTTCTACATCTCACTGTAGATGAGATGTTTGTCCCATTTAGAGGACGCTGCCGATTCCGAATGTTCATGCTAAGTAAGTCTGCTAAATATGGTATCAAAGTACAGGTTTTGGCAGATTCAAACACTACATGATTAACTCCGAAATTTACTGCGGAAAACAGATAATATACAAGAATGGTTTGGAAAAAAAAGAAAAACTTTCACTTCCGACACAAGTAGTTCTCAGATTAGTTGAGCCTCTTAAAGACTCTAATAGAAACAGACAATTCGTACACCTCTTTAGAACTTGCCAATTGTCTGAGTAAAGAAAACTTGGTGCTGTGCATTTTAAAAACATTTTATCGTTGAAAATGCAACTCGGAGATTCATTCGTGTATAATTCTTATTTAGGTTCCACTTTAATACATTTTTGAGTAGGTTTGAACCATTCATTTCGTATTTAAATTTATTTAATTCAGATGAATGTTCATTAAGTCAGGACCGATTCAATTAAATTCTTAATTTAATCAGTAACTCATTATAATCCAATTAATATCAAAATAATAATATTATTTTGTACATATAATCTAGAATGAAATCACCCAATAATTTCGACTCCTTTTTGTTATTTTTATCTCATATATTCTCAGAATTTTTGGAGCAATCTCTCTAAGTTAGAATAAATTCACTAATGACAAATTCGAGGTCAAAAGTTGTCCTGTCCGGTTGGCTGTCCGTCCATAAATACGCTAACGCTCAAACGAAAAGAGATAGATCCTTCCAACTTTCAGGGAAAACTTGGGGTCTAAATATATCAACCAGTTTCATTTATTGGCACAATCAGATGATTATTCTTGCAGTTATTCACGTCTGATAGTTTTTCGTGTTTTTCTAATATTTTCGAAACTACAGATTTCATTGATCTGAAATTCAACATTCAGTAGAAAAAGAATAACACGTATGCTTGTTCGATTTTCATGAGGTTCAAAAAGGATATTTTATGAGCGGATTAGCTCTATTTCCACCGTTTATGAAAACATATCACAAATGGTGAAACTTTCCAATTCACGAAATTTTGAATTTCTTCTAATGTTTCTCAATATTTTCGATATGGAACTTTGTATTCAGAAGTACTATTATGAGGTGTATTCCGTGCGAAATTCAGTAAAGGTTGAATTGTATCAGTCCTCATTTAGTGAAAATCCGTATTAAATAATATTTAAATAAGGTTATTCTGATTTTCACAAATTTTTATTGTTATGTTCACAACAATTGTTTCGCTATCACAGTAGCATCATCAGGCAAGATCAAGTTATTCAAAACGTAATCTTGCTTGATGATGATACTGTGATAGCGAAACAATTGTTGTGAATATAACAATAAAAATTTGTGAAAATCAGAATAACCTTATTTAAATATTATTCAGTAAAGGTTGTTCAATTAGAAGAGTCAGAAAGAAATTTAAATATATGAGAGGAAAAGATGGCATCGAGGTCACGTTCAGTATTTAAATGTCAAATAATGAGACAAAGGATCACGCAAAATTTTGTGAGAAAAGCTCCTGAGTTCAAATCAGTGCTTTTCTCGAATTTTCCCCTGTATATTTCAAAACGAATCGTCCATAATTCCAGCATAGATTTGTACATTTCGAAGAAACCTCATTTTTAGTTAATTAGGATAGTCTTCAAAGTATTTTCAGAGAAACAAGGGAGAAAACTTGCGGTATAAAGGGTCCCTTTCAAATTTGAAACGTGGAAGAAGTTTGTCAAGCACTTGTAAAGGGTCTTTCAATACGAACGCCCCATTTTTGAAATTGATATTACTCACGTATGACAACCATTGTTTATTTGTGACGTTAACATTTGTATTTCTCAATGTCTAACATTTTATCATGGAAAGGTACAACCTCCAACAACTTTTACAAATATTCCAAATTTATTATGAATAATTGCGATCTGTTACTCTGCTTTAACTCCAATTTTTGGTCGTTATAAACGTCCGGATAAGAGAAAAGTTGAACGTTTAATGAAGAAGTTTGAAACAAATTTTAAACTTCATAATGTTTCAGCGCCAGTGAGACAAAGAAATGCAAGAAGGGAGAAAAATATTGCTGCCGTACGTGAAAAAGTTTGTGAGACCAAAATTTTTCGATTTCTCGACGTTCACAAGAACTAGGCATCTCTTAGACGTTTTCTTGGCAAATTTTACGAAAAGACCTTAGTTTACATCAATACAAAAAAATACCTTCCACAACACCACCAAATACCGTTAAACAGTTGTATGAATTAGGCGTCCTTTTACAAGGACATACTGTTCCATGGCTGATATTTAGGAATATACGAATCTCGCATTCTGATTCGCTATTCAAATGTTGTTCTCAAATGGGTACAAATGTAGTTTGTATTTTTCGCAGATGGCGACATCTCATTATGAGTACTTCAAACAAGACATGCCTTCCTTTTGCATGTTACAATGAATTATTATCTGGTCAGATTAATGATGGTTGCATTGATTACAGAATTTATAGATGTAATTAGTGATTTTACTGAACCTTAACATGAATGCACAATTGAAGTGAATGTGAAAAATTCTGTCTGGATATAAGAGGTAAGAGAGTTATCGTAGTAGTTTTAAACGTCCTCATATGGGGACACCGTGCATCGTGTAACATCGTGTTGTTAAAGTTACCTAATTCATGGTTGTTTATTTTCTGTTGTGTGTATTGCTCTTGAGTGGGCTCAGAGTCTCAATGACAATTTGTTACTAAACGTTAATTTTAGGAACAAGAAATCGTATTAATTTCTATATGTATTCACTCAGTGGTCTGTCGCGTTAATATTTGTATGCACAAAACTCTAGTTATATTTGTTTGACTAGAGTGTCACGGACTCGAGCAATATGGCCACTAAAGAATGTCATTTATTTTTCCTGTCTTTTATTTTTGTATTTATATTTTTTCATTTTTAGCGTTGATTTCATCAAGTGAATGAACTTCAAGCTGAAATATATGATTTGTGATAGATTGCTTGGTAGAAATCAGTTGTAATTGTCATTATAAAATAAAACACTTGTTTACATTTTCTACTTTATTTTTGGTATTGACGTACGTTTCGTCTTTGCTTGAAAGACTTCATCAGAATCGAAGTAACAGTTGTTGTACAATGAATTTATAAGATTTTTTTTACAGAAGGTGTACATGTGTTTTTAAATTGTTCGTCGGGTTGATTTTCTCAAAGAATATTCCCTTCAGAATCATGTTCACTCGATCCCTTGTAAATATTGAATAGAGGGGTGTAATAAAAATCTGTTCGTTCATTTACTAGGTTATTGCTGTTTTTATGTTTATTTATTTCGTAAATTTCCCATAAGTTCAATATTTGACCTCTATTTTCAACATGTAGAATTTCTATTTCTTTTGTGAAAGAATGGTTATTTTCAAGAAGATGTTTAGCATAATGTGAATCTTTTTTATTTTTATCGAAACTTCTTTTATGTTCTCCTAGGCGTGTACCGAAATTTCTACCTGTTCTACCAATATAAATCTTTGGGCAATCTGGGCAAGTGAGTTTGTATACACCTGATAATTGAAGTTTATCCATACTGTTTTTATTGTTTTTGATGTATTTGCTAATAGGATTGTTTGTCTTGAAAGAGACTTTAATATTTTCTTTTTTAAGTAGGTTTTTTAGTTGAATACTAATGTTTCCGAGATATGTGAGGCTAACGTATTTGTGTTCAGATAGATCAGATGTTACTGGATAAATTTCTTTTAATGTGTTTTTGTGTATACGTTGGTTAATTAAATTATCTATTAGAGATGTATTATATCCATTGTTGCAAGCTATTTGTTTAATTATACATTTTTCTTTTTGGAAATTGACTTGGTTTAGTGGAATGTTCAATAAACGGTATATCATACTATGGAGAGCTGCTAGTTTGTGTTGGAATGGATGAAAAGAATTACGGTGTATAATGGTATCTGTTTGTGATGGTTTATGATAAATTGCGAAGTTATGTTTATTGTTTTCTCTAGTTATCGTGAGGTCAAGAAAGTTGATGGATTCATTATGTTCTATTTCTGAAGTGAAAACTATTTTTGGGTGGAGGTTATTTATAAAATTCTCAAATGTTGATATTTGTCTGTTAGTACCTACGAAACATGCAATTATATCATCCACATACCTATACCAATAGAGGATGTATTTTTTGAACGGATGTTTATGAATTTTGTTTTCTATGAAATCCATGAAGATTTCTGCGACTAAAGAGCTTAGTGGGTTTCCCATGATTAAACCTTCTTCGCTAGTATATAAAGTATTGTTAAATTTGAATAAATTTTGGTTTATGCAAATATTTAATAAGTGTATTATTTCTGATTTTATGACGGTGTTTACTTTGTTATAATTTAAAAGTTCTTCTATCAGTTTTAATGTTTCCATTGGGGGGACACTAGAAAAAAGGTTTTTAACATCCCACGAAATCAATTTTGCATTGTTAGGTAAAGTTACATCTTTAATTTTTTTAGTTAGTTCTGCTGAGTTTTTTATGGAATATTCAGATGGTCTTTAATAGGTCTTTGTTTTAAGATCTTAAACAAAGACCCAACTCAAAAATTTCAAAAAGCCATAAAAAATGCATTAAAAGATACACAAGTCATTATAACAGATAGAGAAAAATATATATTGATTAATAGTAATCCCCAACCACCAGAATTATACTCTTTCATTAAATTGCATAAAGAAAATTATCCCATCAGACCCGTAGTTCCATACTGTACAGCACCGGCCTTCAAATTATCTAGACACCTCATTGAAATAATAAAAAAACACACCAAATTTTCATCTAAATATTCCATAAAAAACTCAGCAGAACTAACTAAAAAAAAATTAAAGATATAACAATGCAAAATTGATTTCGTGGGATGTTAAAAACCTTTTTCCTAGTGTCCCCCCAATGGAAATATTAAAACTGATAGAAGAACTTTTAAATTATAACAAAGTAAACCCCGTAATAAAATCAGAAATAATACACTTTTAAATATTTGCATAAACCAAAATTTCTTCAAATTTAACAATACTTTATATACTAGCGAAGAAGGTTTAATCATGGGAAACCCACTAAGCTCTTTACTCGCAGAAATCTTCATGTATTTCCTAGAAAACAAAATTCATAAACATCCGTTCAAAAAATACATCCTTTATTGGTATAGGTATGTGGATGATATAATTGCATGTTTCGTAGGTACTAACAGACAAATATCAACATTTGAGAATTTTATAAATAACCTCCACCCAAAAATAGTTTTCACTTCAGAAATAGAACATAATGAATCCATCAACTTTCTTGACCTCACGATAACTAGAGAAAACAATAAACATAACTTCGCAATTTATCATAAACCATCACAAACAGATTCCATTATACACCGTAATTCTTTTCATCCATTCCAACACAAACTAGCAGCTCTCCATAGTATGATATACCGTTTATTGAACATTCCACTAAACCAAGTCAATTTCCAAAAAGAAAAATGTATAATTAAACAAATAGCTTGCAACAATGGATATAATACATCTCTAATAGATAATTTAATTAACCAACGTATACACAAAAACACATTAAAAGAAATTTATCCAGTGACATCTGATCTATCTGAACACAAATACGTTAGCCTCACATATCTCGGAAACATTAGTATTCAACTAAAAAACCTACTTAAAAAAGAAAATATTAAAGTCTCTTTCAAGACAAACAATCCTATTAGCAAATACATCAAAAACAATAAAAACAGTATGGATAAACTTCAATTATCAGGTGTATACAAACTCACTTGCCCAGATTGCCCAAAGATTTATATTGGTAGAACAGGTAGAAATTTCGGTACACGCCTAACAGAACATAAAAGAAGTTTCGATAAAAATAAAAAAGATTCACATTATGCTAAACACCTTCTTGAAAATAACCATTCTTTCACAAAATAAATAGAAATTCTACATGTTGAAAATAGAGGTCTAAAATTGAACTTATGGGAAATTTACGAAATAAATAAACATAAAAACAGCAATAACCTAGTAAATGAACAAATAGATTTTTATTACACCCCTCTATTCAATATATACAAGGGATCGAGTGAACATGATTCTGAAGGGAATATTCTTTGAGAAAACCAACCCGACGAATAATTTAAAAACACATGTACACCTTCTGTAAAAAAAATCTTATAAATTCATTGTACAACAACTGTTACTTCGTATTCTGATGAAGTCTTTCAAGCAAAGACGAAACGTACGTCAATACCAAAAATAAAGTAGAAAATGTAAACAAGTGTTTTATTTTATAATGGCAATTACAACTGATTTCTACCAAGCAACGGCCCAATCTATCATAAATTTGAGAAATGCTGATACCAGCTTTTTGGCCCAGAAGTACTACAGTTATTTACTGAAATCATCTACATGTACACAAGATTTATGGTTCTTGAAGAAATGCCTCACCAATCAAGTAATTCCGAAATACATCAACCTAAGAACAAGCAACAAGAGCCATTCAGCAGAAGTAGGAAGCCATAAAGGAAAATTAATATGGCTCAAAGAAGACATGAAGTTTCTATACCGGAAGAGGAATAACATAATACTTTTTCTAAAGGTAATCCATTCAGAACTATGTTACAAACTCCATCCCATTGAATTTGATTGTCTAGACATAAATATTAGAGAAAAAATAGATAAACGTATTCATAAAAAATATTTGAATCAACGTAAAAAACTTAAAAACCTTATCAAAACACAAAAAACAGATAAAACTTCAGTCAACACCACCCACAAGTTCAAATTTTCAGATCATGTATTTTTTGAAAATTTCATAAATTTATCCACAACTCAGTTTAACACAAAAGATATATCACTCCTAAATAAAGGCTTTAAACATAATATGGTAATTAAAAATAAACAAAATATCGACACATTAATTATAGAAACAGAATTAGCTTTAAAAAACTCTAATAATCAAACAAAATTTGCCGCAACTGATATAATAAAATCTTTCAATCTTCAAACACCTATAAACAGAAACCTTTCCACACTCAAATCAATCAAAACAAAAACCAAAACAAACTCTCTAATTTTCACTGAAGCCGATAAAGGCAATTCAATCATTGCAATAAACAAGACAGATTACATTGAGAAAACCGAAAATTTTATTAATTCTGCCAAATATAACATCTTAAACAAAGACCCAACTCAAATTTTCAAAAAGCCATAAAAAATGCATTAAAGGATACACAAGTCATTATAACATATAGAGAAAAATATAGATTGATTAATTGTAATCCCCAACCACCAGAATTATACTCTTTCATTAAATTGCATAAAGAAAATTATCCCATCAGACCCGTATTTCCATACTGTACAGCACCGGCCTTCAAATTATCTAGACACCTCATTGAAATAATAAAAAAACACACCAAATTTTCATCTAAATATTCCATAAAAAACTCAGCAGAACTAACTAAAAAAAAATTAAAGATATAACAATGCAAAATTGATTTCGTGGGATGTTAAAAACCTTTTTCCTAGTGTCCCCCCAATGGAAATATTAAAACTGATAGAAGAACTTTTAAATTATAACAAAGTAAACCCCGTAATAAAATCAGAAATAATACACTTATTAAATATTTGCATGAACCAAAATTTCTTCAAATTTAACAATACTTTATATACTAGCGAAGAAGGTTTAATCATGGGAAACCCACTAAGCTCTTTACTCGCAGAAATTTTCATGGATTTCCTAGAAAACAAAATTCATAAACAAGCGTTCAAAAAATACATCCTTTATTGGTATAGGTATGTGGATGATATAATTGCATGTTTCGAAGGTACTAACAGACAAATATCAACATTTGAGAATATTATAAATAACCTCCACCCAAAAATAGTTTTCACTTCAGAAATAGAACATAATGAATCCATCAACTTTCTTGACCTCACGATAACTAGAGAAAACAATAAACATAACTTCGCAATTTATCATAAACCATCACAAACAGATTCCGTTATACACCGTAATTCTTTTCATCCATTCCAACACAAACTAGCAGCTCTCCATAGTATGATATACCGTTTATTGAACATTCCACTAAACCAAGTCAATTTCCAAAAAGAAAAATGTCTAATTAAACAAATAGCTTGCAACAATGGATATAATACATCTCTAATAATAATTTAATTAACCAACGTATACACAAAAACACATTAAAAGAAATTTATCCAGTAAAATCTGATCTATCTGAACACAAATACGTTAGCCTCACATATCTCGGAAACATTAGTATTCAACTAAAAAACCTACTTAAAAAAAAAAATATTAAAGTCTCTTTCAAGACAAACAATCCTATTAGCAAATACATCAAAAACAATAAAAACAGTATGGATAAACCTCAATTATCAGGTGTATACAAACTCACTTGCCCAGATTGCCCAAAGATTTATATTGGTAGAACAGGTAGAAATTTCGGTACACGCCTAACAGAACATAAAAGAAGTTTCGATAAAAATAAAAAAGATTCACATTATGCTAAACACCTTCTTGAAAATAACCATTCTTTCACAAAAGAAATAGAAATTCTACATGTTGAAAATAGAGGTCTAAAATTGAACTTATGGGAAATTTACGAAATAAATAAACATAAAAACAGCAATAACCTAGTAAATGAACAAATAGAATTTTATTACACCCCTCTATTCAATATTTACAAGGGATCGAGTGAACATGATTCTGAAGGGAATATTCTTTGAGAAAACCAACCCGACGAACAATTTAAAAACACATGTACACCTTCTGTAAAAAAAATCTTATAAATTCATTGTACAACAACTGTTACTTCGTATTCTGATGAAGTCTTTCAAGCAAAGACGAAACGTACGTCAATACCAAAAATAAAGTAGGAAATGTAAACAAGTGTTTTATTTTATAATGACAATTGAAATATATGAAGTTAGAACTAGATGTGATTTTTAATCATTGCCAATTTTCCATTTTCCAACATCACAACTATAACATCAGATTCGTATGTTGTGTCTTTTAATACCTGCATTATAAAAATCTCGTTACTGCTATCACATACAGTATTCAAAGGTACCAAGTTCAAGGGTACGATCTAATTAATTTCTCATGGTACTAATTCTCTGATCATTTTTCTAGATTTCTAATGTTGTTGATGTTTCATTAAGAGGATTTACAAATTGAATATAAAGTGTGCGCAAATGATGTTTTTTGCGAACTAATATTCAAAATTTATTCCTCCGAAGTAGAAATAACAACGACAAAACCTGCTTTTCCTTTCCTGTCAGGTTTTGGTTATAAATAGCATAAAACATCTCTCGAAATAAATTCACAGCTATAACTTTCCATGAATTCAATCAATTACGAACATACTTTTTAAATTGATGGATATTAAAATGCACATATTGTCCATATGAAAAAAAATATATTTGTTATTTATTTTAAAAAAATACGCATGTTTTTTCAGTCCGTTTTTTTGATTTTAAGGAATTCCGATTTTGCTATAAAAATGGGAGATACTTATTATGTTTCCACGATGTTAGAAAATTTTGTATCAATATACATTCTGTCAAGAAAGTACCGGGAATTATGGATTTAAATCTGGCGGGGTAATGAGGCAGGTAAAATTTTTTTTTCGTAGGTTGGTACCACTGTCCTTAATTACTATGCCAAGCTTGAGCGGGATCTGTCAACTAGTGTGTTTGCAACAGCTGATTAAGTCAGTCGATGTCAGAGTGTGTGCCGATTTTTACTATGGGTGATTACGTTGAGCAAAGAATTTGTTTAAAGTTTTGTGTTGCAAATGAATTTTCGTGTGCCGATGCATTGAAAATGTTGCAAAAGGCCTTTGGTGATAATGCTCTATCGAAAACTCGTGCATATCAGTGGTACAGAGCCTTCAAGGACGGTCGTGAAGTGGTCGCCCATCGACGGCTTCGATCGAAGATAACGTCGATAAAATTAAGGAAAGGGTGCTGGAAAACCGTCGTACCAGCTTGAGAGAGATAGCACATGATCTAAAGATATCCCACGAGTCCGCACGTATGATTTTGATTGATATTTTGGGCATGAGAAAGGTGGCCGCACGACTCGTACCGAAAGACCTGAATTTTCTTCAAAAACGTCATCGCGAACAGGTTGCTTCAGACATGCTGGATCGCTGTAATTCCGATTCTACATTCATGGAACGCATTATAACTGGTGACGAGACCTGGGTCTACGAGTACGATATGCAAACAAGCCAGCAATCATCGGAATGGGTGGCAAAAAATGAGCCGAAACCGAAAAAACCACGCCAAAGCCGCTCGAAAATGAAGGTGATGCTCATTGCACGTTATGAAACGTTTGCGTGAGCGTATTCGTAAGAAGCGGCCAAATTTGTGGGCGAACAACTCATGGATTTTGCATGACGATAACGCGCCTTCTCACCGAGCTACGATTGTAACTGACTTTCTCGCCAAAAACTCAACAAACTTGCTTCAGCAACCACCGTATTCGCCGGATTTGGCTCCCTGCGACTTTTTCCTCTTCCCAAAACTAAAATTGATCCTTCGTGGCACCCGTTTTGAGTCGATTGAAGCCATAAAACAAAATTCGGCGCGAGAGCTAAATTCCATCCCGGAAAGCGCCTATAAAAAATGTTTCGATAATTGGAAGTGCCGTCGGCATAGATGTATTGGAGCAAATGGAGCCTATTTTGAAGGCGACCCAATAAATTTTGACGGTTAAATGTAAAAATGTTGTTTTAATTGAAAATTCCCGGTACTTTCTTGACAGAGTAGTAGATCAAGCAGCATTCCAAATTTCCAAAACTAACTAAATATGAAGCGAAAAATTTTACTCAACTAGACTCTCCAGCCTAAGTTATTTTTATTTTCACCAAACTCATTATACTCCTGGAGATCATAGTAAATTTGGTGAAAATAAAATTAACTGCAGCTGAAAAAACTGGTTTATGTGTTTTGTTATCTTTCAATTTAAAAAATTTGTCCCAAATTTTTTGAATAAATTCAAAGTTGCAGCTGTGATCATATTTTTAGTACCAATATATTTCAAAGGAAATTTTTTTTCACTTAATTCATAACCGAAACCTCAGGAATTTACTGCGATTTCCGAGACTACTGATGATGAGACCTGGGAAGTACGCAGATTCATGTCTCGGCGTAAATCAACATTTGCTCTTGATAATGGCTCCAAAATCGCAGCCGAAACGTAAAAAACTTAAAAATTGTAACGCGGTCGAACCCGGAACCTTCAAATTCTTAATAAAATAAAAGGTACTATTTTTTTCATTTTAGTAAATATTTTATTCAATGTACTAAAATCCCCAATATTCATTTGCCAGTGACATTATAGTAATTAAGTGGCATTACTGAGTGAAAAATATAAAACATGACTAATTGAGAGATCAGCAATGTCACTGAAATAATGCGGAGTGACGACACAGAATAACCATATACGATATACATATCTCTGAATAATAAACTCATATGTCAACAATTTATCATTTCTCACACAGAAAGAGAAAATTTGAATTTTGTAAAGTTTGTCACCTTTAATCGTTTTCTAATCAGTCGACATGGAAAATTTGAGATATTTCCTCTTATTGGCCTGAGATTCTGTGCCTAGGTACATAGATTTATTGTCCTATGGATAGATATTCCTGTGTGGTTCGGAAAAAAATAGGATGTTAAAAAAGCTGAGAGGACACAGCTTCTAAAACGAAAGCTATTCATTTAACCGCTGTTTCAATAACTTCATTGTCCTCTTTGGAACAATTCTACCATAGATAAATAATGAAAATATGCACGGAAGACTTTCAGACAACAACCACTCTTTTTAGTTATTGAACTGTTTCAATTTTTGTTAGTTGATCATAATTGAAATAAATCTTGAGAAATTATATTTTGCGAGAAAAAAACTTATTAAAATTTATTAATTTCTGTGACTGCAGTTTCGAAGTATTCATTATTTCACATGTCCGAATATGAAATGAAACTTCAAGACTGCAGTCTCAAAAATGTATAAATTTTTTAATTCCTCCATCCTCTAGACAAAGAACCACGCCTTGGTAGACGGTAAGATTTACTTTTGTTAGATACTATCAGATATGCAACATGAAATATGACTGACATGCACCAAAAAGCACTGAGTTATAATGCTATAAATTATATGCGAGTGATTGAGAAAATTTAAAACTGAGCATAAGAATAATAGAGTGTATCTTCTATCTAAACTTCACAATACGTGAAATTAAAAAAAAAAATAGAGAAAGCAAATGCACAACCAGTAAAGATAAATTTTGGAGAGAAAAAAGGGAAAAACAAGAAACAAAAGAGAAGAAGCCTCTGGCGGGAACCTTCCATGTTTGGTACAACAATTCAAAAAGTCGTTTTAAAGTTGCACTAAGAAAATAGAAACCTGATCTTGATCTGAACATACCACATCTTCTTTCAATATTTAATTGCAGATCATTATCGTCTTAAAAACCTCATTTCAACATATGGAGTTCATTAGAAATCTGGAACTGGATGAGAATATATTATTATTTATTTATTTTTAACTCCAGATAAATCTCAATCGGCTCAGTAAAAATCATCAGGTTGCAAGTGCTCGAACCAATAATTTCAATTTTTAATGACAATAATTGATAATAATATTTCACAGCTCTATGGTGAGAAATATTTCTACAAAAAAATCTCCAACTGTCTAGATGTTAAGTAGAAGTATACAAGAAGAAGCCTCGTATTCGTTATGTGCTTTCAATATAGACATCACAAAACGTTTTGTTACGATGGATGTAAATCGAACGCATTTATAAAATCCAGAAGCAAAGCAGCAGAAGAGTAAGTCTGGTTCTCCAGGGCTTAAAAAAAAACAGTTAAAATTCTGATGTGAAAGTCCTTGTTTCGGTTTTTAAAAAAAGTGTTAAAAATCTGATGTAAAAGTTTTTTTTTAGGGTTTTTGGTATCGTCGTGAAATAACTATATTTGATTATCGAAATAAGGTTGAAATAATAAAAGAGAATTACTATTCGACGTTACTGAGGATCACTCTACGAGGAATAATTATGGATAGAAAATGCGGAAAGTTGTACTTTGGGTGCAACCAATTTTATTCATTCTCTTCTTACCCGTTTATATTCTAATTCATAAATGATTGGTTTTGTTCTCTAGAGCAATCTCTGTACTTTTAGTGAAGTCTAATGTGTAAGGAACTAATCCATCAATGATATACTACTCTGTCAAAAAAGTACCGGGAATTTTCAATTAAAACAACATTTTTACATTTAATCGTCAAAATTTATTGGGTCGCCTTCAAAATAGGCTCCATTTGCTCCAATACATCTATGCCAACGGCACTTCCAATTATCGAAACATTTTTTATAGGCGCTTTCCGGGATGGACTTTAGCTCTCGCGCCGAATTTTGTTTTATGGCTTCAATCGACTCAAAACGGGTGCCACGAAGGGGCAATTTTAGTTTTGGGAAATGGAAAAAGTCGCAGGGAGCCAAATCCGGTGAATACGGTGGTTGCTGAAGCACGTTTGTAGAGTTTTTGGCGAGAAAGTCAGTTACAATCGTAGCTCGGTGAGAAGGCGCGTTATCGTCATGCAAAATCCATGAGTTGTTCGCCCACAAATTTGGCCGCTTCTTACGGATACGCTCACGCAAACGTTTCATAACGCCTAGGTTATACTCCTTGTTTACCGTCTGACCCTCTGGAACGAATTCGTAGTGCACCACGCCACGGATATCGAAGAAAACAATGAGCATCACCTTCATTTTCGAGCAGCTTTGGAGTGGTTTTTTCGGTTTCGGCTCATTTTTTGCCACCCATTCCGATGATTGCTGGCTTGTTTGCATATCGTACTCGTAGACCCAGGTCTCATCACCAGTTATAATGCGTTCCATGAATGTAGAATCGGAATTACAGCGATCCAGCATGTCTGAAGCAACCTGTTCGCGATGACGTTTTTGAAGAAAATTCAGGTCTTTCGGTACGAGTCGTGCGGCCACCTTTCTCATGCCCAAAATATCAATCAAAATCGTACGTGCGGACTCGTGGGATATCTTAAGATCATGTGCTATCTCTCTCAAGCTGGTACGACGGTTTTCCAGCACCCTTTCCTTAATTTTATCGACGTTATCTTCGATCGAAGCCGTCGATGGGCGTCCGGAACGAGGCAAGTCTTCGACCACTTCACGACCGTCCTTGAAGGCTCTGTACCACTGATATGCACGAGTTTTCGATAGAGCATTATCACCAAAGGCCTTTTGCAACATTTTCAATGCATCGGCACACGAAAATTCATTTGCAACACAAAACTTTAAACAAATTCTTTGCTCAACGTAATCACCCATAGTAAAAATCGGCACGCACTCTGACATCGACTGACGTAATCAGCTGTTGCAAACACACTAGTTGACAGATCCCGCTCAAGCTTGGCATAGTAATTGAGGACAGTGGTACCAACCTAGGAAAAAAAAATTTTACCTGCCCCATTGCCCCGCCAGATTTAAATCGATAATTCCCGGTACTTTCTTGACAGAATGTATATTTATCTAAGTATATTTGAGAATTGAATGTCATTCATCAATGTTGCTTTCTAGCTCATTGTCTACTTAAGAATGGTGCAAACAATGATATATTTCATTCAAATTTTTTACCAATTCTATATAATTACTAGTAGTAACCATATCTATGGTGTTTTAGATTACTAAAATCCCTGGTGTCCATTAGGGGGTTCAGTAATTTTGACTCCTCTATTTATAGTTGTTATTGTTCTCTATTGATTTATACAGTGATGTAATTTTTTAGTTATACAGCTACAGATAGTGGCCGAGTGCTGAAGGCTGCTCCTGTAAGTGTTATGAGTAGATCATTGGTATCGTTCCGAATAGCGGACAATCTTTATTGTAATATGCTATTTTATAATAGAATATTTTTTCATCCACTCTTTGTCTGAGCCTATGTAAGATGCTTTAATCCTGAATTTCGCTAAGTATGGTGGATTCATTTCGTCTTCTGGTGAAGAGGGAAGACCGTACTGTTTTGACGGGATCTCATTTTAATAATTGGGAACTCGCCTTATAGACAAATCACTGAAGAGCCAAGAAGCAGCAACATGTCATAGTGAAAGGTTCTCAACTGAATCCTTGGGTAATGCTCCGTATTATATATTTTTTAAAGAAGGGAATCAACGCAGTATATGTCGGTCTAAACACAAATTTGTCGTACTTAATCGGGTGGAGTAGTTAAGAATATGCATAACAATCATGGACTCATGATCAATGAGTCTGAATCAGTGAACCCCTTTGAATCGACTCGCTGCTCAGGCGTAAATCTGAAGAGGATACCATTCCGAATTGTACTAAATGATTTTTATTGAACCAACTTTGCAATTTTCGTTGTTCTCATCTATTGATTGATATTGATATTTTGACTTACATCAACCTGGTACTCTTAGATCTTCTGTGAGGATCGCCAGAAGCTTTAGTGTATTAACCATGTGCCCTTAGAGCAATTGTGTTTTGATTGAGCTTTGTTAATGTGTCCTCATGCCAGCGCGCTGTTACTTTGTGACTAATAGTAAAATGGTGTCAGGCCATCCTAGCAAGAAGATTCATTCCCTTTTCAAGATGGGAATCCGCACCGAAAAGGATTCTGAATTCTATGGGTAGGTTGTTTGAACCATTACACCATGAAACTAATTATTTAAATATTTTATTACAGATATATGTTGTTAGCCTTCTTCATATTTAATTTCAAAAAATTATATTTAATATTATAACTTCAGTAATTATATTAATGTCATATAAGTACTACTTACATCAAACGACATATAAAATAAACATTCATTATAAGACATCCTAATGATATAACAAAATCCAATAAATATAAATTGTTAACAAAAATCCCTTAAATTAAATATTTTGAGTAGACAAAATTTTGTTTCTGCTCATTCCTCTTATGAAAACAAATATCTTTCAAAAATGTTCAACATAATCTTAAGAATTTCATCATAAAACTATTTTACTTAGAATGTTCAATATTCTTGGATATCTAAGTTACTTTTTAGGAAATCTCAAGATATGAAATTAAATATGTAGAAGGCTAACAGAATATATCTGTATATATTTAAATGATTTTATATACCTTCTATCAAGTATAAACCTCCATTTAGTTCATGAAAGTAAATAATTTATGGACGCTTTGAAAACTGTTAAATTTGAATACCATTGGATATTTAATTTCACCGAATTACGAAGTTGAACGACAAATGAAACCTAAGAAGTTGGTTATTAAGTTATGCATTAAGCAGAATTATGTTCAACTGCTAACATGCTAAATACTATTGAAATATTTTCATCAAGAGAAATATATAATATAATATGTATATCATATTTGCGAAAGTTTAAATGAACAATACTGTCATTATTCCGCATCGAACTATTTGATTAAAGGGCTACCGATTCATATCCTATTTAGAAATGATCAAGTGAGCAGAATTCAAATTGATCATGTATTTTCCATTTGCAGATACCGTGAAGTTCTTTATCGACTCTTATAAAATTCCTGAATTTGAATGAAATTAAAAAATAATTCAGTATGACCAAGCAAGAATAAATAAAAAAGATGGTTATAAGATCTACCACTGAAGTTGATTCGTGGCTAAGGTTGATCAGAAAATTGTCTGAAAATTGGAGTCGGCGGCCTAGAGTAATAGCAAATGCCCACTTTTGGCGCTTAAATCTACGAGGTAGAACATCAGTTCCATTATGGGTTAAATTATAATTATTCTTATTATAATATTTTAGTTACCATTACCCATTGAACTAGTCGATCCAAGTAGGCAAATTCAAATTCGACTCTTAAATTAATGTTCTCTGCAGCAATAATATAATTAATAATAATATCTAATAATTGAAAAAAAGACGATATATAGTACATTGTGCGATGTTCGTGGAAGAAAACAGTGGGAAATAAGGGAAGGAATACGAAGGGTGGCAGCATCATGCAAT
Source organism: Megalocaria dilatata (assembly GCA_034642435.1). Taxonomy (NCBI): domain Eukaryota; kingdom Metazoa; phylum Arthropoda; class Insecta; order Coleoptera; family Coccinellidae; genus Megalocaria; species Megalocaria dilatata. Next base: position 72,435,668 of record CM067856.1, on the reverse strand, counting down.
GTTGTCCAGAATTGAGTATCCGCAAAGAAAATCCACCTGTGTTAGGTGAATAAACTGAATGAATGCCTGCATTACACAGTTCTATTCCAGAAGGAAAAATTGCATATTTTTCCACATGCATCCATTCTCTGATATCGAAGAAACAATATTCACTAAAGCTACCATGTATAAATATTCTAAGTGAATAGGTGATTTCAATGTTAACAGAAGGAAAACATAAGTAGATCAAACAATTTTTACAAAGTGGACTTTTCACAAAGAGACTGACAGCTCCTACATTTATCATGAACAACAACACCGATACAACTCTGGATCTTTCAATTCGTTCATCAAACCTAACAGATACCATCAAGAAAATGAAGCTTCTTCCTGACTTTGCATCAGACCATTTCACCATGATGATAAACTTTGATTTAGAACGAAAAATCGAGGAATTTTCTAATGAAGTATCATACAGATATGAGAGATGAAAAATTGGCAAAGTAAACAGATCAATTACGTAGTTTAACGGAAAAAACAACCAAAGAATCATTGATGAAGAATATGTAACAGAATTTAATAACCAGATTCCAGAGAGAAACACATGAACAATAAGGGCGTTTATTTGCATATAAATGACTATGATCTTATAAATATTATAAATAATCTTTTAAATAAACTGTCTTTTATGTATGAAAGAATAAATGAACTGCAAAACAGAACAATAAAAACACAATTGAAAAGTACAATTATAAATATATATAAACCCATAAATATACAGAGAGTGCAAAGCCAAAAGGATGTCCTCACTTAGAGCATTCGTGGCATCACATTTTCCCCCAGTTTTTGAAATAATACCCCTACTTTCAAATGGACAAATTGAAGAACGCGACAAATTGAACAATCCTCCGAACAGGTACATGGGATGCGACACCCAGTAAGGATCAAATAACATACAGTTTACTTCATGCTTCTACTTTCAATTATGTCACGAACTCTTTCTCTTTTCCTAGCATACATATAGTGTCCTAGCTTCAATTTTAAATTACTGAAGGAGATTATACTCCTTAATTCCAATGGAAGTGAATTAGACACACGCGGACCAAGGAATGAATGACACCTCTGACCTACATTTTTGACCGAGGTAGTAACAGTCAGTGTTTCGCCGTTCTAGTTCTTGTCCCATAAGAATGATCGACATGCTTGAGTTGGTTCCTATTCTTGTGGCAAAACAAAGCTAATTTTTAAAATAAATTTATCTAGGATCCAATATTCGTGCCTCTCTCTAAAGGTCATCCGAAGAATATCTATAGTCGTTTCCAAGAATTATTTTAAGAAAACAACTCTGCAACACACTCAGTTGTCCCAGATGAGAAGAAGATAGACTTCCGCAGCCCAACATTCCATAACTCAACCTAGACGCAACAAGAGCACAACACACCATCCATAGATGATGAAAATCCATCATGCGGGCGAGATACTTGAATCAATGTAGCATTGTTCTGATCGTGTTGCATATATTATAAACATGAAACCTCCACCTCAAATGGAAATCCAGAGTAACTCACAAATATTTCGCTCCATCAGCCAACTTTATCTCCGCAGAACAATTATCATTGCCGATCAAGAAAGTGTAATCCAGTCATCCGTTCCTCTAACTTGTTAACGGGAGTGCTATAGTCTTCTTGAGATTGACAGTCGAACGTTTATGGCTGAACCAATCCACTATACTACCAAAATCGGATTCTGCCTTCTGTTTAAGATCCTCCCATGTGTCCGCCGAATATATAACAGAGACATCATCCGCAAAACAACATATAGTTCCTGCACTATTGATGGTAAGCATGCTATTCATATAAATCACGAAAAGAAGTGGACCCAACACAATTCCATGTGGAATACTGACTCTCTGATACCGCTGTATTTGCTATTTATTTCGACGACTTCTCTCAGATATGTAGCTACTCAACAGATTCAACATAGTTTCCCGACATCCCATATCCTCCAATGCCTCTAGCAATTAGTCATGATCCACAGTATCGAGGACTTTCGAAATATCAAGGGAAATTCACAGAGCCTGCTTAATTTTCTCGAGTGCTTCAAATATTTTTGAGGTCAATGCTGTTATTGTATCCTCCGTAGATTGACCTTTCAGAAATCCATATTGAAATGCAAGTCAACAGACTTGCATTTCTTTATGAACAACTCCAATCTTCTCTCAAAAATTTCTGCGAAACTACTTATTAATGAGATTGGTCAGTAGTTCAACACAATACGCACATATCCACGCAACCTACCATAATTGAGATGTATAATGAAGGAAACTGGCTGCGAGACCTCTGCGGAAATATGCTTCAAACTTTCCGAAGTAATGATCCAATCTAGAAGCCTTATTGGTTTTGATATCTTGGATAATCCCAGATATTTCCTTTTTCGTTGTTGGGTTTAAAAACAGTGGCATTACACTTGCAAGAAGGAGGTGAGGAAGATGATCTGACAATCCTTTCAGCTAATTTTGAACCAACGCCTGTAAAAAATTTCACAAATTCTTCTGCAGTTTCAGAATCATCAGCAGTTGTTGAATTATCATTCCTCAATACTTTTCCGATTAATTATAATAACCGTTCTTTATTGACCACAGTCAAAGGCCATCGACCGAAGTCCTTCAGCCCTGTACATCTGATTGTATTAGAGGCAAAAAAAAAACTTTTTGTATGTAAAAATTCAACTCAAATAAACAGCACTTCTAATTTGTCATGAGGCCGTCCATAACAGTCTTGACTGGAAACTTTCTGAGTGGCTTTGTCACTGAATCCCTATGGAACATCCCAAATATGTCGCCCAGTTGCTGCAGCCGTTTTAAAAATCTTTCGTTCAACATTTTCAGCCTTTCCGTTATTGGCTGTTTCTTGGTTTTTCTATATAGCAGTTCGTTGGGTGGATTGTGCAATATATTTTGAGGATGTCTCAGCCGTGTTATTATTCTCAGAGATGTTCTCTCTCCTACTTGTAGGTTCCGTATTTGTTGCATTTGCATACAGTGGATGACCGTACTCAAGAATTTGTCTGCAGATTGTTGTGAATATCTTTGTGGCATTTTCAAAACGGTCTCCTTCATTCTTATAGGTGAGACATTTGAAATGTTTCGCTCTTGCAATTGTGTTTTTGCGAGGTTTGCTTGAAGTTTCATGTTTACTTTGCTGTCAATTTGTATGCCAAGGTATTTTATTGCTGGTGTTATATTTCTATTGTCCACTTGGATCATGGGCGAACTCGGTCTTATCTTGTGGTTAAATATTAAGAATTTCGATTTTTCAGGATTGGGACGTAACCGCCATTTATAGAACCAGATTATCAATCTCTTCATATAAAGTTGTAGTTTCTTAATTCATCTAGATTCGGTTTTTCGTGTGAAATTAAAATGGTATCATCGGCATGAAGTAGAAGGTATTGTTCATTGTTATAGCTTCTAACTATGTCACAGCAGAAAATATTGTAGAGCAGAGGGGAAAGTGGAGAACCTTGTGGTGTGCCCTGTTCCGGGGTGAATGAGGTGGATGTAGAGTCATTGATTTTCACAGAAAGATTTCTGTCCTCCAAAAAACTTTTCACCATCTTTGTCGGAGAGTTAAGTTTGTTTAATTTGAAAAGCAGACCCTTGTACCACACGCTGTCGAATGCCCTGTTGATATCCAAACTAAGAGCAGCTGTTTTTTTTCCGGTTCGTTGGGCATTTTGTGTGTTAGATACAAATATGGTGAGTAGATGGATTGTTGATTTCTTGGGTTGAAATCCAAACTGGTATTTGGGAATGGCACAAACAAGCCTCTCCTCAAGCCTTCTTTTGATAATTTTCTCGAACAGTTTCCCCAAAACAGGCAGCAGTGTTATTGGTCTATAATTTTTCATTTTTTGATACCATGTTTCGGTATGGTTATTATGGTCCCTGTTTTTCATATTGCTGGGAATACTCCAGATCTCATACAGTGTTCATACATCTGAATTATTTTTGTGTGTACGTCCTTGTCTAGTTTTTTTATGATACTCCATGGAATAGTGTCTGAGCCCGGGGCGCTGTTCTTAGTTTTTGATATTATCTCATAGTATTCCTCTTCCTCAATTTTTATATTTTCATTATCAGGTAGGCGATCAACATTTTTGAATATGTCCTCATACCAGTCGTTGACTTTTTTTTCTTATATATTTGATAGTTCTATCGTACTGAAATGCGCCCTTGAAGTAGTCGGCAAACTTTTCCACCTTCTCTTGGTCTGTCTTATAGTCTCCGTTATTGTCTTTAAGTGTAGGTATGTCATGGACTTGTTTGTATTTCGAAAGTTTTTCAATCTGTTGGTAAAATGTTTTTCCCCTTGTCGAGTAGATTTCGTTGTAGGCCTTTATCCAAGTGTGTTGTCTGTAGTGTTGGACCATGACCTGAATGCTCTTATTGATCTCGTTGATATTTTTTTTGTATTCCGGATGAGGTTGGATCAGGTATTCTCTGTTCATTTTTCTCTTTTATTTTATGAGATTTATTATGCATGGTAGGAGTTCTTGAAGTATACTATATGATGCTTGGCTATTGGTGTATTCTTTCTTATACTACTTGACAGGGTGTTGCTGGAGTTGGTAATATAATCCTCGTCAATATGTATCTTGTCATTTTCTTTAATGAATTCCATAACCACTCTATTGACTTTTTTTATCTTGCATCTGTGGAACTTGTATGTTGTCTTCTTAGGCATCTCTTCAGGTATCTGCTTCAAATCAATATTTATCATCATTGCTAGGTGATCTGATCCAACGTCTGAGGTTTTTCCGATTATTTTTTTCTGTTTTTGCTGTCCGTGATATTATTTATGACCTTCCATAGATTCGTTGTGCTGCCTTTATTTTTTTCCATTTCAGAATTATAGAAGCTTCGTTTCGCTGTCCTAATAGAGTATTGAGTTTATTCCCATATGCAATAAATTTTGAGATGGAATTTGCATCCTGTATACTTTTTTATACTCTTATACGCGACTACTGGATCAACCATGTTGAAGATGGTCGCACAGCTGAAATTAGACAGCTCTCGTTTCAGTGCATGAAAATTTATATGTTGAGTTATCGGTTCCTCGTACGAGTGGTCATCTTTTGATTACTTCCCGTATAGCTTCATGATCACTATAGTAGCCCGATGGTCAGACATGTGGGTGTCTAAAACATATGTTGAACAAAAGTAGCGTGGTTCATTATATGGAGACTTTATGAAAATATGATCGATGCAAGTAGCAGACTCGCCCTAATTTCGCGTACTGACATTCATCATCGAAACATAAACGAACTCGCTCATTATATTGAAGTAATCATCGCAATCATGACCTGCTGAAAAAAGATCAATGTTCATATCTCCCATAATGACGTGATTTCCAGTAACTGGCTCTCGTCCTCCTAAATAATTCTGCAGTTCAGGAAGAAAATCATTGATATTGGTAAACGGAGGTCTGTACAAACTAGTAAAATGAACGAAGGTATTATCATGTTCAATTTTCACTTCGACAATATTGCAAGGCCCTATTCTGGTGATATTTTGTGTGCGTGTAATAGATTTTTGAATGAATATCGGACACCATCATTCTGATTTATAATACATCTGTATACTGAATCATGATCATTTAACATTAAAAAGCTCGGATCAGAGAAATACCAAGTCTCCGTGAGGATGAAACAATCGACAGATTCCCCAAATTGATCCAGAAATGCCTTCAATTTATCGAAGTTTTTAGAAATGCTTCGTATTCTCTGATGACATATTTTGAAAAAATTATTCCCAAGTACAAGATCATCGAATACACCAGTGTTATCTCACACTGTTGTTGGAAACTACTCATAATTATATTCTCTCAGAAACTGATCCAAAACAAATAATTATTTTTCCAAGTATAAACCTCTATCTGAACTACAACAACAACAAAATAATAATTCTTATGTACCAGTGGAAAACAAAATGAGATTCGAATATTTATGTCCAAGAAGATGATGAAACAGATTTGAAATTTCTGATACTTCCTTTATGGGATGGTAGAGCTGCCTCTGAATGTTTTTTAGTAGCTGTGGAGTTTGATGCGACTATAGAGCCATCCGGATTTCATTTTCCAGCGATACCCTTCGTATTACTGCCTATCTTCTCAAATCTTCTCTCCTGCTTGGCAAAAAATCTACTCTCGGAATTATTTATTGCTGGCATTGAAGGAGCAGTATTCACCGATCTTTGCTTGTATGTTAAGTCAGAGGTGATTGCAAAATTGGATCCCCTCAATCTCCCGCAATTTTTTAGCACTTCCGGTATTAAGGTATTAAGAGAATTCAACTTTAACAAGATTTGTTTTTTGAGTTTCCAATCTATACGTGTTATTCAAATCAGATGGGTGAATATCTTTGTCTAGAACTCTTCTTAGTTAATCACAGATGAAGGAGGACAAGATTTCACTTGAATCATCCAATCCGAAGACAATAATGTTGTTTTTTCTCGACCTGATCTTCAGAACTTCGACTTTGTTAGAAAGAACATTGTTTTTTACCTCCAAATTACTCACTTTATGGTTCAGTTCCTCGATTTTAAAAAGTAATCTATCCTCGAATGCGCCAATAGCACTTTCGATTTCCAACCTGGTTCTCAATAATTCTCTTTCAGAGCCAGAGAAACCAGACACGTATGTTCAATTTTAGCTCTTCGCTGAGTCAACCTCAGAATTATAGATGCAAACTCGGGGATTCCAGGTGTTGTTATCAACAACAACGCATTTGCTATCTACTTATCGTTAATCTTATAAGTTTATATGCGTGTGTAACTCCCCTAGTCGATTGTCGTATATAATCTGAATGTAGTTTTTAATTTCACAACAAAATTTCAAACATGTCTTAATTATCCCGAAGAATCAGACTAGCATCAACAAAACAAGAACCCCGATTCATCCTTTTCGATCAATTTTCGAACTTTTACTAGAAATCTTGATTCAAACGGAAATCGATTTGTACCGTGCGATGAACACGTGATTCATTTAATGATTCAGTGAAAGCATAAACCGTATGATAATCCAATATAGACAACACAACTGGTTGAAAGCCTGCAATAAAATTAACAGAAATAAAATAAAATAATTTTATCAAACTCTCAAGATACAAACAATACCAAAAGATCTCTATACTTGAGGACACAATGAAGGAATACAAGATAGAAAAGTGGAAAGTAGAACAATTTGCAGCATACTAGCAGAATATTGATACAATACAAACATCATATTCGATATTAGAACAGAAACGGAACAGAGATGAAAATAAGGAGAAATCCTATGCATTTAAAATCGAAGGGGAAACTTATTATGAAATACTGTCCAAGAGTAGAAACAGTGCTCCTGGAACAGACTATATTATGTGGAAGGTCATTAAAATGCTAAACAGTGAAAGACATGAGCATATTATGAAAATATACGAACATTGCATTAATGAGGGCATTTTTCATGTAATATTGAAACTGGTACTAGGGCAATTACGCTACTCCCAGTGATAGCAAATTATTGGAGAAATCATTAAAGAGACATCGGTATATCACCTAGATAGCGCTATCCGAATGTTTTAATTTAGATTTCGAAGAGGAAAATCAACTATTCACCCACTCTCCATCTTTCTCGCCAATACCCAGAACGCTCAACTGAATAAAAAAAAGGACAGCTGTAGCATTTTTATATAGAAATAAAGCCTTTGATAGCGTCTGGCATGAAAGACTTCTTTTCAAGCTGCACAGAATCAATATTCCACATCTTATAGTATTCATCAAGAATTCTCTGGAAAACAAAAAGCTGGCAGTTAAAATTAACAACATGCTATCCACTTTCCCCAAGAGAGAACAAGATACTGACTGCATGGGGCTCACCACTTTCTTATCTCCTATATAAGGTATATTGCATGAACATTTGTCCTAAAGCTGATCAAAATAATTACATGCTGCTGTATGCCAACGATGAAATCTTTATACATCATGCGAAATCACTGAAAGAATGTTATTCCCACAAAAATAATACTTTTGTGGAACTAAAATACTGTCTAATATATATTTTTTAATTGAAATGATTTTCTACCAAGTAAAGACCGAATCAATCAAATACTGAAAGAATGCACTAAAAGCTTGCTAAATTCTGTGGATAACATAAACCTGTCGTTCAACAAATGGTACATTAAACCTAATGCGAATAAATTAAAACTCCCGATATTCAATCACAAAATATCAAAAAGCTTGCCATTAATTTCTATCGGAAAAGAAAAAAGAGCCAAGTTTTCTGCTGAAAAATACCTTGGCATCCTCAAAGGCAACAAGACAAATCTGAAAATATACTCACAAAAACACAATTACTAGAGCTAAACGTTTCAGAAGTCTCACATACAAGAAAGAGAGTATTATTATGAAAAATGTAAAAAAAATATATGCAGACCCACAGTAGAGTACGAACACCCCTTATACTCTAATTGTAATGATTCAGCTTTGAAAAATTTGGAAATTGCCGATAGGTCTGCACTAAAAATTATTATACGCCAGAGACACCAACTGAATGGACTTCATAACTCATCAAATGAACTCCTATATCAGGAAACTAATATCCAACCTATTGATGAGCGACTAAAACACTTGGACAAAAAATTCGCTAAGCTAAAAGACTGAAATTGAGGATAAAATAGAAAAAGGCTTTTTACTTGATAGAAGAAATATAACAAAATTTGAAAGCCTTTTTCTATTTTATTTTATACAAAATGTATAATTATATTTAGGCTTGAAAACCTTACACTTTTCTGTGATTTTGTGAAGAACATAGAATATCTTGAATTTTAAAGGAAGTCTGTTTGAAGCAATTTATCCGGTTACCACGTGGAGGTAAGATATAGTGATTGTTATTTGATTTTGATATTTGGAATTATATTCAGGGCCGATGAAGAGATTACCAAAATTCTAATTGTTTTTTGAAGATATAGTGCATGTTTTGAGAAATTTTTGAATTAACTTATTTGAATATTTGAATGTATTAAATATTTCAAATCAATAATATTCTTTGAGAAGACCTTAAGTTTTGTTTCATGTTTGTGAAAAGGAATTGGTGTTCATAATGGTAAGATCAGAAACAAAATTTCGTCTCCTTTAAATATTCATTTATTAATTTAAATAACTTTTTTATATCTGTTGGTTTATTTATTACATTTGACATTATTTATTGAGTTTTGATTATATACGTCTATTGAATATAAGCTGTGCTTATTGTAGACATTAATTTAATTCTAAGTATTTTGAATAAAAATTTTTTTGAAATTAAAATTGTAAAAGACTAACAGATTTAATCTGTTTTGATATTCAAATTTTGAAATTGAGGAAATGAATAAGTTGTTTCAAAGTGACAGAACACTCAATATTCTGAGGAAATCTCCATCATTAACTATAATAGAAAGTTTAAGAAACCATGAAGAACTACTACTGAAGAATTTTCAATATAATATATATATATATATATATATATATAATATATACAAATTTTTGAATGGTGTACATAGATTGTTTTGTAATATTTCTTTCGTTATAATTATAGCAATTTTTTCAGGTTGAAAAAAGTGCAACCTCAGGTTTAGACTTGTTATTGATTACATTGCGATTGCAGATTGTATTTTGAGTGAGCTTTCTACCCTAAGGTTTACGATTACTGCCCCAATGGGCGTGGAATTTCGAATTTTTGGTACACTTAATTAGCGCGCAAAATAAGTCGTTTCCCTTGCTTTCAATCAGCTGAATATCTAAATAGGAATATTATATTCAAAAATAATTGTTTTGCTCAAAATCTGAATCACGGAGTGAATGTGTCTGACTTGAGCATATCTGAATTCGAAATATAGGATCAAATCGAATATATTTGAGCTAATTATCAGTATCACTGCGTGACAGAATATGACTTGAAGACGAATAAAATTCTCTGCCTTCGTTATGTTACAAACAATCGGAAATAATGCTCTTCGAAAATACTTTCACAAGAGTAAGTTAGATATGAGTCTATGCATGAACTTTTGTTAATGTTGCATATGATAGAGAACTTTCGATAAGTCAATTTGACCAAATCGGGCTACTTTTTGTTCGAAATGGTTATACGGATGTATGTTGAAATGTCCCGATATATAGAAATATGTATTACAATAGCTTATACTTTAATTAGATATATACGGTACAGATCAGCCGAATAGGTATATTCAAAAATAATTGTTTTACTCAAAATCTGAATCATGGAGTGACTCTGTCTGACATGAACATGAGGTAAGATATCCGCATTCGAAACATGGGATGAAATCGAATATTTTTGAGCTAATCATCAGTATCACTGCGTGACAGAATCTGACTTGAAGATGAATAAAATTTTCTGCCTTCGTTACGTTACAAACAATCGGGAATAATGCTCTTTTCAATAATAATTTCACAAGAGTAAGTCAAGTATGCGTTTCTGAATGAACCCATTTTAATATAAATCTATATGTTTTTCTGTGCAGGGCGAATATTGGTACGTTGCAGATTTGTTAATATTGCATATTACAGAGAACTTTCGATAAATCAACTTGACCAAATCGGGCTACTTTTTGTTCGAAATGGTTACACCTATGTTTGTTGAAATGTCCCGATATATAGAAAAATGTATAACAATAGCTCATACTCCTAACTAGATATATAAGGTACAGGTCAGCCGAAAAGGTATATTCAAAATAATTGTTTTGCTCAAAATCTGAATTACGCAGTGACTGTGTCTGACTTGAGCATGAGATAATATTTCTGAATTCGAAACATGGGATAAAATCGAATATATTTGAGCTAATTATCAGTATCACTGCGTGACAGAATCTGACTTGAAGCTGAATAAAATTTTCTGCCTTCATTACGTTACAAACAATCGGGAATAATGCTCTTTTCGAAAATAGTTTCACAAGAGTAAGTCAGGTATGAGTCTCTGCATGAACTGAATATCTACCGCAACGCAGGTTCAAGATCTTCAAACAGCCATGGACAACACTCCCAGTTGATCTGGGTCTTAGCCCAACGGACAAGCCTTGGGGTTAAAACTCTCAAACCCAAGAGATATATACCGATAAATACATTTCCGAGAACCACGAACTCAGGTGAATCAAATACTGCTCTAGTCTAGCATGCAGCCTTCCAACCGCTGTCCCCATAAATCCAACCTCGGTTGGGCGGATAGGAGCACTAATTCTCTTATGAATAATCGCCCTTTCGTGATAGCTTTGCACCATACGGAACCTTTGAATGTTGACGGTCACCAAGAAGATTTCAACTCGATGCTAGAAACCACGAACTTGAGGAATCCAACACGTCAGTGCCTCTCTCTCTACAAACTAGCACAGATCTACTACTGACCTATTCACTCGTTGGACAGATTACCTTCAATTGGGTAAATCACGTCAGTTTTACAGGTGAGCGCTCTTTGTTTCAACGCTCACCCAGGCATTATTGAAAATGAAATATCTGGTATCATACTGCGTAGGTACATTAGTTTCGAACTGATTACAATTAAGATATTATAAATAATGTTACTTACGCATCTGCTACGAAAATAACAGACATGAAAGCTACCACAAGCCACAATAAGTTGAAGTTCATTTTTGATGATCAGGCAAATGACTGTAATAATTTCAGAAACACAGTCTCCTTTTATATTGTAGAACATTAAAATATTATGAATGCTGATTTATTTAACGATTGAGTTTTTATTATTCTATTAGAGGATTAATACTAACAGAATGATAGGATTATAAAATATTACGATTAGACAATCATATATTTGATATGATATTTGTAACTCATAGTGGAATCAATCAAAATAGATAGATTTATTCTCAGTCGTCTCACAAATGAGGTAGATTCTATTAATCATCCTGTACGTATAGAGGTGTCCTGTAAGCACTGTACTATTGAAGTGTTGGTTATTATCTAACAGAATACTGGAATTTATTGGTGACTTACGCGTAATAGTTGAGAAGTTGTGATTTTTTTGATGAGTTTAGAATGTCATACTTTTCGCAGAAAGTTTTTGATTTCACAAAGTAGTTTTTTGTTTTTGCAAGCTTGTTCTACGGAACAGAGTGCTATCGTTTTGCTCAAATGTCTGTAATTTTCGTATTCTGAATCTAAAATGATCTCAAACAGCCAGATTGGATCCGCTGATAAAGAATCCGAGATAAAAAATCATTCAGCCCGGCTGATTCGGTCCAGCCGTGGACACTCTTAATTTCGAACATTCAAAGAGATTTGAAACTCTTGGGGTGGTTTTAACGCTTAATTCTCTGGGTTGAGTTCGCTAATAAAAAAATTGTTTTGCTGATTGCCTAGTTATTGACACTCTTCTTTCTGTAAGTTCCAAAAAGTTTGTCATGATAGAAAAATCGCAACTGAAAGACCTTGTACTTGTAATCATGGTTAGTGAATTCATGAAGTGAACTCAGGAAATTTAAGTAAGCGGCAGTGAAAAAAAGCCGATCGACCTAATCTTCTACGAACAATATAGTGTTCTTACTACAACGATAAAAATTCTTCGTACAATTACTAATGAAAAATTCGAAAAGGTTTCTCAAAAGACCAGGCAATTCTCATTAGGATTAGGTATTAGGAGTATAAATAAGATCGAGCGAACATTCAGAGTTCAGAGTTTGTCCGTCGCTATCCACTACTTTTACCCATCTTTCTGGCAATTGACGGATTCCATCGCGAAATTAAACCGGTTCTTTGGCCACTATCCACACTCCATTTTTCAATTAATCATCTTAATTGGAGAAGTGCTAGTCTGCCAGGCCATGTTGCATCGATTGGAAGAGATGGTAATCGTAAGGAGCAATGTCTGGGCTGTACGGCCGTTAGGATAGAACTTTTCCCATTGAGAGTTTCTGAGGTCGTTTTAACGAGCAACGCAACATGTAGCCGTGGATTGTCATTCATTATCAATAACTTTATAATATAATAATAATAATAACATAATAATCTATACATCCACAGATAACATATAATACATATATTGATTCAAGCCAAAATAAATCAATTATACAAAAATAACTAATTACACACTCATTATGTATTACTGCAGAAAGGAGCTTGAGACATTGTGACTGATCTCAAATCAAGCCCATAAAAATTTCACAACAGAAAAAATGCCCGCACAAAATGTTACGTACATAAAAATTCAACCATACCCATATAAAAAAATACGTCAAATCCCCGCTCATCAAGAATACCCATGAAAAATTCCCATCGCCCATATCGTAATATGTCCGTATTTCAGGCAGCCATACCACATAATTCCGTCTGAATCTAGAACTTAAAATTCTCCGGTATTTGATTGTATAGCTTATAAATTGTATATGAAAATGATCTTGGATCTTTCCGGTGGGGGAAAGAGGGGACCTTAAATCTCAAACTAAGAGAATGCCATCCGACCTATAACGGATCTTATTATATAAATATGGTGGACACCTATTAAGAATTATGGAATGGAACAATAACGCAGCATGAAACTTACGTCTTGTCTCCATATCAAGCCAATTAAGTTTATGGATCAAAGAATCATATTTTCTTATTCCATAAATGAATCGGAAACAAGATCTCTGCACTCTCTGTATCCTAACACTATCTGCTTTGGTCAAACAAAACCCATAAACTGCATCGCAATAATTGACTTAGTACCAATGAATTTGTCAACATTATTTTCAGTTTTGCTGAAAGGAAGTGTCTATGCGGATAAAGCATAGTTCGGAAGGCGACAGCCTCCCGAACAGGAGACAATACATGTCCACCGAATATGAGATCCTTATCCAAAAGAACGCCCAAATTCGAAGCCTTATCAACAAATTCAAGCTTTATGTTATCCCAGATAATATTCAACTCGCTGATCATCTTTTTCCTATCCTTACCAAATTCCAATACTGCCGGATTCAGCGAAAGTTGATGTTTTCTAGAATTATCAACTAGTTTATCAAGATCTTGATTCACCCTTCCACTGGCTTCTTGCACAAATCCAATAAAAGTGCATGTATGATTTGTATGTCGTCGGCATATTTGAAGTCCTGACAGAACCTCAAATCATTCGTAATATAATAGGTGTAAACACAAAATAGAAGTGGACGCAAGATTGAACCCTGCGGAACACCACAATCCACAGACCTCGCCTCTGAAATATCCTCAGCAGTCTCCACGTACTACCGACGACCCTTCAAATAGCTCTCCATAAACTTTATGGCGTGAGCAGTACAACCAATGTGTCCCAGAATAGCCAGTAAAATTTCATGATTAATTGTATGGAAAGCTCGTCTGGAACGATCTTCCTGTCTGACCAACATATACAAAATGGCAAGTACCGCAAGTTAACTTACTTGCCATTTTGTATATGTTGGTCAGACTGGAAGATCGTTCCAGACCAGACTTAGGGAACATGAAAAATGTTATTGTAACAAAAAGGGAAATTCAACCTACGCAGAGCACCTTCTAGACACAGGACATAGTTTTAATAGTAACTTTGAAATTTTACACTCAGAAAACAAAAGTTTTGGATTAAATTTGTTAGAAACTTTAGAAATTAATAGATACCATAAAAGAAAAATGTTATTGAATAACCAAACAGAATTAAGTAGCTCCCCTTTGTTGAATCTTTTTTGAATCATTTTTCAGATTTCCAAAAGAATTGTGAAACTCTCTTCACCCCCCCCCCTTTTTTTGTTATTTCCATGTACTATAAAATGAATTTTTTGTTCATGGTATACTCAGTATCTTGTAATACTCACCTGAAGAAGTCATGGTATGACGTAACGATCGTAGTGTTAATAAAATATTAGCGGAAATTAGAATATTGTTTTTATTCATATTTTCAAGATAAAATTTCGTCAAATAAAAACCGAAACAATCATAAATTTTTTTTGGTAAAACATAGATAGTATAGCAAGGAGTAAATGATTAAAATTTGGAGAAAAAATCGTGAAGGTCTTTTCATGTAAATATTTTTTGTTTCTTAAATATGTAGTCGTTTTTTGCAAATTTTTTAAATTTTACAACAAACCAGCTGTTCCAGGAGATCCAAAGTCGATGTTTAGTTGTTGTTAACATGCCTAGAGCACGTGTAAGCAGAATTTATCGCCAGCTAAGTAAATTTGAAAGAGGTCGAATTATTGGTCTACGGGAGGCGGGGTTGTCATTTCGAAAAATCGCTGACCGTACGAACAGAAATCCAACTACTGTTATGAGATGTTGTCAAGCGTGGTTTGGTTATGCCCAAAATCGAAGAAGAGTAGGCACCGGACGACGAAGGGGCACAAATGAAGTTCAAGATCGACGTCTAAGACTTATGGCAATTAGAGACCGATTTGCGACCACTCGATCTGTGGCTGATGAGTGGTTAGGAGAACAAGGCCATCCTGTAACTGTCCTAAAGGTTTACCGCCGGATAAGGTCTTTTGGACTGCAGCATTATCGACCCCATCTTGTGTTCCTTCTGAGGTTGAGCATCGCCGGCAACTATTACGGTGATGCAGAGAACGTCAACATTGGAATGTGGAATGGCATCAGGTCGTCTTTTCTGATGAATCTCGATTCTCCTTGGGTGCACATGATGGCCGAAGAAGGGTTAGAAGACGTCGGGGAGAAAGAGTGAAACTCAGTTTGATATTGAGCGTCATGTACACCGGACAGGAAGCGTTGTGGTATTGCACATGCAAGTAGGGCACCTTTAGTCTTTATTCGAGCTTACATGACAACGCTGCGTTACATTCAAGAAATAGTGGAGCCATATGTTCTCCCTTACCTTAACCGGCCCGAGAATCGAATATTTCAGCAAGATAATATTCAATAAAATAGAAAGGCTTTTTACTTGATAGAAGAAATATAACAAAATTTGAATATCAAAACAAATTGAAATATGTTTATCTTCTACAATTTTAATTTCCAAAAGAATTTTTTATTCAAAAACTTTTAGAATTAAATTAATGTCTAAAACAAGCACCGCTTACATTTAATAGACGTATATAGTCAAAACTCAATATACAATGTCAAATGAAATAAATCTGCTGGGTTATTTATTTCATTTGACATTGTATATTGAGTTTTGACTATATACGTCTATTAAATGTAAGCGGTGCTTGTTTTAGACATTAATTTAATTCTAAAAGTTTTTGAATAAAAAATTCTTTTGGAAATTAAAATTGTAGAAGATAAACATATTTCAATTTGTTTTGATATTCAAAAATTAAGATAATATTCGACCTCATATTGCAAGAGTTAGTTTAAACTTTTTAGAAGCGACCCATGTGAATCTTTTGCCATGGCCGCCCAATGATCCCCTGATCCTTCGCCCATAGAGCATGTTTGGGACATCACGGGTAGAAGGTTTGGAAATTTACCCCAGCCCCCACGGACTTTGGCGGCTCTGAGACATGAACTACAGGGAGCTTGGAGCTTCAAGAAGAAATAGACCATCTTATTGCATTAATACCAAGACGTGTTGGGGAGTGTAGAGATAATCGCGGGGGAAATATTTTCTCCAAAGTTGAGAATGAACTTTGGTAACCATTTTATTTAACGGACGATTTATTTGACAGTTATAATCGACAAATAAGAATGTTTTTACTCGTAGTACATTTTAAGGTTATGTCAACAAATAAAGATAATCGCATCGTATTATGCAGAAGAAAAAAATACCTGCATAGCTCCGAGCTACAAGTAACTCATTGAGCTTTTTCACCGTTATTCACTTTCATCGAATTCAGTTTTATTTGTTTCAATGTTCGGTTCTTTTTTCACAAATTACTATATTATCAAAAATAAAAAATTTGAACTAGCGAGCGGTTTATTTTGTGCTTTTTGGGCAAGCAACAAAATGCTACTTTTTTGGAGACGTTTCTTCAAGGGTGCTCTGTACCTAACTCTTATGTACAGGGTGAGTATTCCGTGACCATCTGGTTGAGAGAATGTCTTCAACTGGACCTTTTCACTAACTTGTTTGTAGAGGGTAAGTATTGCGTTACTGTCTGGTCGAGGGAATGTCTTCAACTGTGAACCTTTTTACTAACTGGCCGAATGAGAGAGTGGCTAAGGGCTCGAAAAGGTGTTCCAGGTAGATTCTTATACGACATTCGACTGTTGTCGTCTTTAAACGGCTTCGGTTCTAATGGGTTTCTAGAAAAGATGTGAAGGACAAATATTTTCGTTTCTTAACTGGTGTTTAGGTCCATTTAGTTTTCTAGGAAATAAATGAGACATATTTGAAAGGCCTAAATTGTTTAATTCGGAGGGAGTAATTGTTATATCTACCTGCATAGTAAATTTAAAATTCCTTGTTCGATGCAAAATCCGAACATTAACTAACAGAGAATTTTTAAGAGTTAGAGCCGTAGAATAATCAATCGTTTTCTGAATACTTGAGAGCACAAAATTATAAGCGTACTTTGCATATTACGCTCTAGAATTTTTTCAACGAAATTTTTCAAATATCAAACAAAAATTTTCTTCTGAAAACGTCTACAAATTTAATCTGAAAGATATTCCTTTTTTTCATAAATTCATTTAAATGTCTAGGACACACCCATTTTTATAGCTATATATAATCATCAACACATATGTGGGACAGTCAACTGATGCAGAATCAAAAAAAATTAAAATATTGACCTTAATTGATTAGCAAACATCATACAGCTGTATCGATAGACACGGAATTTTCTCCACAACTAGTTCTTGTGGTGAACAAGCTCCAGTAGATGGCCATCAATCGAAGGTTTTGAATAGTTGTAACATTTTTTATTGTGGTCACATGTATGGTTATACTGCGAGTAACTGTTTCGTGAAAAGTTTCATGTTCAAAAATATACTGAATCAGTCCAATGATTCTCGAGTTACTTTTATTTGAAATTTTAATGTTCGAATATTATCGAAAGCACATATCCGAACGATTTAAATTTGGTTTAAGAAAACACAAAAATTGTTTAATATTGTAGTAAAACGACTTGGAGAAATTAAAAAGTCTATCTGATAATCAGTTTGCATTTAGGCACGCTGCTGATGCTTTGAATGCCTTGTTGAATAATGTCTACGCAGCAGTAAATTGAGATAGAAAAATTCTTGGTGTTTTCGAAAGCATTTAATACCGTGTGTCATAGAATCCTCCTTGAAAAATTTCACGGAATCGGAATCAGGGGTAAAGCAGTTTAGGAGTTATTTAACAGATAGAGAACAACGAGTTAAAGAGAAAAAAGAACCAGTGAGAGGAAGGTAAAATGTGGGGTAACTCAGGAAACGGTTTTGAAACAGCTTCTCGTTCTTGTTTACATGAATAATTTGCTCACCTCCAAATTATCGGCTAAAATAATATCTTTTACTGACGATACTTGTATTGTCTTCTGAGGTTACGCTAATCGTAACCATGGAACTGGAAAAGATTAAGCATTGCTTTGATTTAAATCTATTATCTACAAATATGTCTGAAACTAAATACATACCTTTTGCACTTCAGAGCGATCACTTACCTGATTTCAATATCCTGTATTTTGGTGATGTTAGATTTAGAGCGGTATGTCTGTTGGTATCTGGGTATTACACTTGATTGCCAATTAAGATGGGATATCCAGACTGAAAAGTTGCACAAGAAACCGAGGAAAATAATTTGATCTATTTTGCCAAACATATAGTGCCTATTAATCGATGCTATGCTGTATATTTTGCTTTGCTGCAGTGCACTTTGCAATATGGCATACTCAGTTGGGGTGCTTTAGCGAATAAGTACTACTGCAAAATTGAGAGGGTTCAAAAATGAATTCTGAAGATACTTTTCAGAAAACCGTTAGGATATCCAACAGAGGCTTTGTATGCTCAATTAGGAGTGCTAGATCCCATGCAACTCTATGCGAGAGCACCAATTATATCCATTCAAAAAAATAGATTTAGATTAGATCTCCTCTCCTCGGATCACAATACTCATCAAAGGGATGATGAAATGGTTAAAGAATTGAAATTTTGGAAAGAAAAAATGAGATCCCCCTTTTGTAAAGGCTACCTCAGATTTTTAACATGATTCCCCCTGAACTGAGATCTTAAAAAAGTTGTTACTCCTTGAAAGGCAAGGTTAATCATGGGGTGATTGTGAGACAAGCTGTGCACAAGTTCTCTCCCCTGATTTTTGTTTTATATTTTTCTGACACTTCGCATTAACATAATTTTTCACTTAAATTTACTTCGGGTATATTCTTAACTTTGATTTATTGAATGTGTATTATATGAGAGTATTATTGGAAATTTCTTAAGTACAGTTTTCATTCCGTACTCAAACTCTTAAGTGAGCTCACATGGAGGAGGACTGATTCTCTAATTTTGGTTCGTAGTTTATGATATTTCATTCGTAATTATGCTAATGATCTTCAAAATACTATGAATGTTTTTTTCTTTGCTGTAGTTATTAGTAAATAATATAAGTGGTTGATAATGTAAATTTAATAATGTAAAAGAATGAAGAGAAAGTTGTTCAGGCTTCCAAATAAATAAATTAAAATATATATATCTATATATATATATAAAAATGAAACCCGTTTTCTGTTGTCACGACATAACATGAAAACGGCTTGACCGATTTGGCTGATTTTTTTTTGTAGTTTTCTAATACTCTGTACAAGGTTCTTACGGAAAAAATATAAAGAAAATCTCGCAGAAAGATTGAAAAATATACATTTAATTTTGCATATTTTAAAAAACGCGCGTAACGAATGTCAACGTCATTCAATTTAAAACAAAAAATCTGTGGTAATGTGTGACACCACATCGATAACCGCGCTGACAAATGTCAACGTCATTCAATTTAAAACAAAAAAATCTGTGGTAATCTGTGACAACACATCTATAACCGCGCTAACAATAATTTTATTAAGTTTTTGATAAAGTTCGTTTTGTTTTAATGACTAAGAAGTTTTTTGTTTGCTAATAAGTGTTTGTTAATCACGGTAAGTTCACTTCACTTCATATCGATTTTTGGTGACTACACAATATTACAATTTTACATGGTTACACAGAAAATATATTTTCAGTTTGATTTTCGTTTTTAACAATGCCACCAACCAGACGTACAAACTTAGAACTCGAAATACGACAAGTCAAAGAAATATAAGAGCAAATCAAACTGATGAGCAACGCGAAGCGCGAAATGAACTTCAACGGAATCGAAATCAACATAGAAATGTTGTGTTTAATCCCCACAGAGCTGCATTCAGTTATAATGTTGCAATTGATTACAGTTCAGAGAAAATTGTTGCTATTGGACTAATGAATATTGTGTGTCCACATTGCAATGCATTGCAATTCAAAAATGAAGCCCCTGGATTGTGTTGCGCCAGCGGCCAAGTCAAATTGACGCCATTGGTACCACCACCAGAGCCACTAGATTGGTTTCCGGAAATGGGCCAGATTCTAATCATTTTTTGACTCATATCCAGCAATACAATAATTGTTTTCAAATAACGTCATATGGCGCAACAAAAGTTATTCGAGACAATTTTATACCTACCTTCAAGGTAAGTAAGTATAATGGCAAACAATTTTATTTAGTTACACAACCATGTAGCTGGTGCAAAATATGCTGAGCCAGTGTTGTGTAGACGTGTTTATTTTGTAAACAATAAGTCAAATACATAATAATAGTGGTACAAACAATTTGCTATACAATTACCTAAATACATATTTATATTCTTGCAGATTCAGGGTCAAATATATCATGGAACAGGTTCCTTATTGCCAGTGCCTGATGAAGACTATAAATTTTTGCAAATATATTTTATGGGCAATTCAGCAAGAGAAGTCGATCAGCGTTGCGCACACAACAACTGAGTCAAAAGATCCATTGTGGAACAACTTCAAACATTTTTCCATCAACACAATGAATTAGTTGCATTATTCACAACTGCATTAGACCGCATGCCATCAGATAATCATAAAATTATCATCAGAGCCGATAAAGCGCCTGCAGGACAACATGCTGGACGTTTTAATGCGCCAACAATTGATGAAGTGGCTATTGTCATCGTAGGAGAAAATTTAGAAAACCGAGATATTCTTTTACATCGGCGAAACGATCAACTTCAGCGTGTTTCTGAAACACATCGATCTTATGATGCCTTACAATATCCTATTTTGGCAAGGTGAAGACGGCTATCATTTTTCAATTAAGATGATAAATCCAGTTACAGGTAAATCTATATATATATATATATAAATGAAACCCGTTTTCCGTTCTCACGACATATAACAATATATGTTTACTACATTAAAATATATGTTTACTAACTTAAAATTTATATTATTCACACAAAAAATTGTTAACAGGTGCTGAAACGAACAAAAAAGTTAGGTCAATGAAGTATTATTCATACAGACTTGATGGTTTGGCAAAATGAGGACAATCACATCTTAAAGTGTCGGCGTCTATTTCACCAATATGCTGTGGATATGTATGTGAAAGTTGAAACTGAACGATTGACTTTTATCAGGTTGAACCAGGCAAAACTCCGTTCCGAGGAATACATTCATCTTCGGGATGCCATTAATGCTGATGGAAATGCACAGAGTGTTGGCAGAACAACTATTCTCCCAGCAACGTACGTCGGAAGTCCGCGCCATATGCATGAATATGCGCAAGATGCGATTTCCTATGTACGACATTATGGCACACCAGATTTGTTTATCACGTTCACATGCAATCCAAAGTGGACAGAAATTCAACAAGAATTATTTACTAGACAATCACCTATTGATCGCCACGATATCACTGCAAGGGTGTTCAAAATGAAATTAAAATCACTCATGGATTTCATTGTTAAGCATCGCGTGTTCGGCGAGACGCGCTGTTGGATGTACTCAGTTGAGTGGCAAAAACGCGGATTGCCACATGCACATATCCTCATTTGGTTGGTTGAGAGGATAAGACCAAATGAAATTGATAATGTGATATCAGCAGAAATTCCCGATAATAATGAAGACCCACTGTTACATGAGGTTATTACAAAAAATATGATACATGGTCCATGTGGAATATTAAATCCCATTTCTCCGTGTATGGTTGAAGGAAAATGTTCAAAACGCTACCCAAAACCATTTGTAGCAGAAACTATTACTGGAAATGCTGGATATCCACTTTATCGCCGCCGATCCATTTATGACAATGGAAAGTCAACAGTAGTCAAAGTAAATCGACAGGACATTGAAGTCGATAATCGTTGGGTTGTTTCGTTTTCGCCATTACTCTGCAAGGCATATAAAGCACACATAAACGTCGAATTTTGCCATTCAGTAAAATCTATTAAATACATTTGCAAGTATGTGAACAAAGGTAGTGACATGGCTGTCTTCGGAGTTGCTGCCGAAAATTCAAATGATGAAGTCACTCAATATCGCTATGTTAGTAGTAACGAAGGCATGTGGCGTATATTTTCGTTTCCTATACATGAACGACACCCTACTGTTGTTCACTTGGCCGTACATTTGGAAAATGGTCAACGGGTATATTTTACAGATGCAAACGTACTTGTATTACAACGAATTGACAGGCCACCATCGACAACATTAACCAGCTTCTTTGAAATGTGCCAGAATGATGATTTTGCCAGAACGTTACTTTACTCCGAAATGCCAAGATATTATACCTGGAATCATCAAAAAATTTGAACGACGAAAACGAGGACAGCCAGTTCCAGGTTTACCTTCGAGTATTTTCCACCAATGCACTAGGCCGTCTTTATGCAGTCCATCCCAGTCAAGACGAGTGTTTTTATTTGCGTTTACTGTTAGTTAATGTTCGTGGTCCAACATGGTGTATTGTGTGGCACATACAGAGAAGCCTGTCAACATTTCGGATTGTTAGAGAATGACACTCATCGGGACCACACTCTCGAAGATGCTGTGATTTCGTTAAATGCTAAACAAATACGAACATTATTTTCTATAATTTTGTCTACATGCTTCCCATCAACACCGACGGATTTATGGCATAAATACAAAGATCATATGGCGGAAGATATATTGCATCAGATGCGTCTTAGAACATCGAATGCAGATTTGCAAATGAATCAAGAAATTCACAATGAAGCATTAATTTTAATTGAGGACATGTGCTTGATGCTTACCAACAAAGTATTAACACAAATAGGAATGATAGCACCCAATCGCCCAATGCACGACTCATTTGATCAAGAATTGAGACGCGAAGCCCAATACGATTCCGAAACATTACGAGAAATGGTTGATAGAACAGTTCCCCTTTTAAATCGACAACAAAAATATGCCTACGATACGCTCATGAAAGTAGTGAACGATGGATCTGGCGGATTTTATTTTTTAGATGCTCCCGGTGGAACTGGGAAAACTTTTTTGTTATCATTGATTTTGGCAACGATTCGATCGCAAAATGGAATTGCACTATCCCTAGCTTCATCAGGTATTGCAGCTACGTTGTTGGAAGGCGGTCGAACAGCTCATTCAGCTCTCAAGCTGCCGTTGAACCTTCAAATTAATGAGACTCCAACTTGCAACCTTTCGAGGAATTCTGCGATGGCCAAAGTGCTGCAGCAAACCAGATTGATCATTTGGGATGAATGTAAGATGGCACACAAAAAATCTTTGGAGGCATTAGATCGCTCGATGCAAGATTTACGAAATAATAAAAAACGGTTTGGTGGTGCAATGATACTATTGGCAAGTGATTTTCGACAAATATTGCCAGTTGTTCCACGCTCAACGCTTGTTGATGAACTGAATGCATGTTTGAAGTCGTAAATTGAGTATAAACATGAGAGTCGAATTGCAGGAAGACCAGTCTGGAGAAGTGTTTTCCAAACAACTGCTCGATATTGGTAATGGTATTATTGCTGTTGATACATCACTGGATACATTACATCCCCTACCAATTTTTGTAACTTTTGTGAATCAAAGACCGAACTCTTGGAGATGGTTTTCCCAAACATTGCTCAAAATTACGTGAATCACGTTTAGTTAAGCGAACGTGTTATATTGGCAGCAAAAAATGTTGATGTGAATGAAATGAATTTTCAGATTCAAGAGAAAATAGCTGGCGAATTGAAGAATTACAAATCAGTTGATTCCATTACTAATGAAGATGAAGTTGTCAATTATCCAACAGAATTTTTAAATACGCTGGAATTGCCCGGCTTACCACCTCATAATCTGCAATTAAAAATCGGATCAGTAATTATTATGTTACGGAACATAAACCAGCCACGTCTGTGTAATGGCACCCGGCTTGCGGTGAAGAAATTATTGAACAACGTCACCGAAGCCACAATTTTGAAAGGGAAGTACAAAGGCGAAGATGTTTTAATCCCACGCATCCCTATGATACCGAACGACATGCCATTCAGCTTTAAAAGTTTACAGTTTCCAGTGCGGCTTGCATTTGCAATGTCAATAAATAAATCGCAAGGGCAGTCGCTAAGTGTATGTGGCATCAACTTAGAAAATCCATGTTTTTACATGGCCGATTATATGTCGCCTGTTCCCGTGTCAGAAAACCATCAACATTATTTATTTACGCGCTAGAACATAAAACTAAAAATATAGTTTATCAAAAAGCATTAGAATATAGAGAAGCAGTGAAGGGTATAGAGGCTATTAGTTGCTTTCTAGAGCGCGCGTGGTGTTGAGCTCAGTGTTTACTTCAAAATGCAAAGTTGTTCAATAGCGATTTGTAAAAATATGAGTGAAATTGAACCCTATGGAATAAACACTATTATGAAAATATATATGTTGTTTTTTATTTAATAAAAATTAGTAAAGTCCTCAGGTATGGCGAGACCAGGGAAATAAGGATTCATTTTCATATGGAGGATATTATAGATTCCAGTTCAAATTGAATAGGTACTCATACATAAGATAGGTCAGCCATACAAAATAAAGAAGTGCATCAAAGCTACGCTAAGGCGGTACGAAGTTCGCCGGGTCAGCTAGTATATATATATATATATATATATATATATATATATATATATATATATATATATATATATATATATATTACGAGGTTGAGAATACTGAAACACTTTCCAGCATGACAACTTCTGGTATATTTAGCAGAAATATTCATGAATGGCATAATATTTTGTAGGCAAATAAATACAGGTTTGCGTAATCGAATATACAATAAACTATCAACAATAATTTGATGAATTGAAATCAGTTTTGTAGCAATTTCAGGAAAACTTTGAATTTTTTTACGGGGGGTTTCTGAAAAATTAAACATATTTATTATAATGAATTTATCCTTTCCCATTGAATCATAGCTACTACCTTCCATTCTCTTCCATCAGCACGGTTATGGCAATCTCCAAATCTAAGCGGACAATCTTCCTTGTCTACTAGGTTGTTCGTTATCCTGAGATAATTCTTCTTGGTTCTCTTCATCTTCTTCTTACATCCATAGTTCTTTCTCTGAGACTCTTCTCCCTGAAACAGACAACTATCAGGGTTTGCTTTTTGGTGGTATTCAAACTGATTTTCAATAATAATGATCAGCTCAATGTTCAACTTGAAAAGTTTTTTTAGTGCGAGCAAAATGACTGAAAATGTATTTTTTTATTGGAACCTTAGCGATACATCTGATCAGAGTAACCAATGGACATTCCTCTTTTGGCTCTTGCTACCATTCTTTTCGAAATTGTCTGAATTCTTGATGTATAACTCAGTAACAAAATATTGCCTTTTAAAATTTAGTTTTTTCTCACTTCATTTGCCTATAGAATTACATGCTGAGCATATGAGAATGTCTCAGTTGTACTGCAAAAGCATACATATTTGTGTTAAGGTCATCATCGCTCTTACATCATCCATCCACATACTCACTTTTTCGATTCTATCAAAGTGTTTGCTTTATGGTGTTTTTAATATTCATCCTTCATTTAAAACAGCAGTCTTTGAGTTTTTAACTTAGATACTACCTCTATTACTTCTTTTTCAAATAGAGTGAGCTTCACTTTAAGAAATAAGTTTTTTGAGATTTTGAAATAATATATCTCAGATGATACACTCTCAAACAGTGGATGAAATATTCATGTCATAAAGCTAACCTTCTTTGATATGATAAAGGGTTTGAGGCATTCTTTCATACAAATAAGGTGATTTTTTTACGTCTTTAAAATTTGGCACCCATTTTACGGTGTCACCCAACTGTTTTCTCTTCTTTGGTCATCAATACTTCACTTTTGTTTTCCAGATTCATTTCATATAATCCTGTTGTTGTTTTCTCTCCCTTCTTTAAGACATTATTGTGTAATTGTTCAATATTGAATGATCATTAGTTGTAGGTATTTGAGCCTATATAGAATTGATTTTAATTTATTACAAACAAATTGTATATGCTCATCCCACTTCAAATTAGCATAAGTATAACACCCAGATATCTCATTTTCTTCTCAGGTAGTATAGTATGTTGCTCTCCTATTGTGACAATCCTCAATGAACCAAATGATGGCCTCCTAGATCTGTTACAGATGAATGGTAAGTAAGAAATTGACTAAAATAAAATAGAAAGGCTTTTTACTTGATAGAAGAAATATAACAAAATTTGAATATCAAAACAAATTGAAATATGTTTATCTTCTACAATTTTAATTTCCAAAAGAATTTTTTATTCAAAAACTTTTAGAATTAAATTAATGTCTAAAACAAGCACCGCTTACATTTAATAGACGTATATAATCAAAACTCAATATACAATGTCAAATGAAATAAATAACCCAATAGATATACGAAAGTAATTAAAATTAATAAATAAATATTCAAACGAGACAAAATTTTGTTTCTGGTTTTATCTTAAGAAATACTACTTGCCTTATAAAAACATGAACACACTTGAAGGACTTCCCAAAGAATATAATTTATTTGAAATATTTAATACATTTAAATATTCGAACAAATTATTTCAAAAAACTCTAAAAATTGTGCACTATATTTTCAAAAAACAAATATAATTCTAGATAATCCCTTCATCAGCCGTTTTTCAATAATCAAAATATCAAAATCAAAAACATAACCTACATCACTCACGTGTTAAAAGACTTAAGCTTCGAACTACAGATCAACTATATATTCAAGATTGATCTATGTTCTAACAAAATCAAAGAACAAAGTGAGTTATTTTAAGGTTTACCTAAATCCATTGACACCGTATAAAGAGATTTATTGAAGCCAAAATATAATTATATATTATATATAAAATAAAATAGAAAGGCTTTTTACTTGATAGAAGAAATATAACAAAATTTGAATATCAAAACAAATTGAAATATGTTTATCTTCTACAATTTTAATTTCCAAAAGAATTTTTTATTCAAAAACTTTTAGAATTAAATTAATGTCTAAAACAAGCACCGCTTACATTTAATAGACGTATATAATCAAAACTCAATATACAATGTCAAATGAAATAAATAACCCAATAGATATACGAAAGTAATTAAAATTAATAAATAAATATTCAAACGAGACAAAATTTTGTTTCTGGTTTTATCTTAAGAAATACTACTTGCCTTATAAAAACATGAACACACTTGAAGGACTTCCCAAAGAATATAATTTATTTGAAATATTTAATACATTTAAATATTCGAACAAATTATTTCAAAAAACTCTAAAAAATGTGCACTATATTTTCAATTATATTTTGGCTTCAATAAATCTCTTTATACGGTGTCAATGGATTTAGGTAAACCTTAAAATAACTCACTTTGTTCTTTGATTTTGTTAGAACATAGATCAATCTTGAATATATAGTTGATCTGTAGTTCGAAGCTTAAGTCTTTTAACACGTGAGTGATGCAGGTTATGTTTTTGATTTTGATATTTTGATTATTGAAAAACGGCTGATGAAGGGATTATCTAGAATTATATTTGTTTTTTGAAAATATAGTGCACATTTTTTAGAGTTTTTTGAAATAATTTGTTCGAATATTTAAATGTATTAAATATTTCAAATAAATTATATTCTTTGGGAAGTCCTTCAAGTGTGTTCATGTTTTTATAAGGCAAGTAGTATTTCTTAAGATAAAACCAGAAACAAAATTTTGTCTCGTTTGAATATTTATTTATTAATTTTAATTACTTTCGTATATCTATTGGGTTATTTATTTCATTTGACATTGTATATTGAGTTTTGATTATATACGTCTATTAAATGTAAGCGGTGCTTGTTTTAGACATTAATTTAATTCTAAAAGTTTTTGAATAAAAAATTCTTTTGGAAATTAAAATTGTAGAAGATAAACATATTTCAATTTGTTTTGATATTCAAATTTTGTTATATTTCTTCTATCAAGTAAAAAGCCTTTCTATTTTATTTTATATATAATATATAATTATATTTTGGCTTCAATAAATCTCTTTATACGGTGTCAATGGATTTAGGTAAACCTTAAAATAACTCACTTTGTTCTTTGATTTTGTTAGAACATAGATCAATCTTGAATATATTGTTGATCTGTAGTTCGAAGCTTAAGTCTTTTAACACGTGAGTGATGTAGGTTATGTTTTTGATTTTGATATTTTGATTATTGAAAAACGGCTGATGAAGGGATTATCTAGAATTATATTTGTTTTTTGAAAATATAGTGCACATTTTTTAGAGTTTTTTGAAATAATTTGTTCGAATATTTAAATGTATTAAATATTTCAAATAAATTATATTCTTTGGGAAGTCCTTCAAGTGTGTTCATGTTTTTATAAGGCAAGTAGTATTTCTTAAGATAAAACCAGAAACAAAATTTTGTCTCGTTTGAATATTTATTTATTAATTTTAATTACTTTCGTATATCTATTGGGTTATTTATTTCATTTGACATTGTATATTGAGTTTTGATTATATACGTCTATTAAATGTAAGCGGTGCATGTTTTAGACATTAATTTAATTCTAAAAGTTTTTGAATAAAAAATTCTTTTGGAAATTAAAATTGTAGAAGATAAACATATTTCAATTTGTTTTGATATTCAAATTTTGTTATATTTCTTCTATCAAGTAAAAAGCCTTTCTATTTTATTTTATTTATAATATATAATTATATTTTGGCTTCAATAAATCTCTTTATACGGTGTCAATGGATTTAGGTAAACCTTAAAATAACTCACTTTGTTCTTTGATTTTGTTAGAACATAGATCAATCTTGAATATATAGTTGATCTGTAGTTCGAAGCTTAAGTCTTTTAACACGTGAGTGATGTAGGTTATGTTTTTGATTTTGATATTTTGATTATTGAAAAACGGCTGATGAAGGGATTATCTAGAATTATATTTGTTTTTTGAAAATATAGTGCACATTTTTTAGAGTTTTTTGAAATAATTTGTTCGAATATTTAAATGTATTAAATATTTCAAATAAATTATATTCTTTGGGAAGTCCTTCAAGTGTGTTCATGTTTTTATAAGGCAAGTAGTATTTCTTAAGATAAAACCAGAAACAAAATTTTGTCTCGTTTGAATATTTATTTATTAATTTTAATTACTTTCGTATATCTATTGGGTTATTTATTTCATTTGACATTGTATATTGAGTTTTGATTATATACGTCTATTAAATGTAAGCGGTGCTTGTTTTAGACATTAATTTAATTCTAAAAGTTTTTGAATAAAAAATTCTTTTGGAAATTAAAATTGTAGAAGATAAACATATTTCAATTTGTTTTGATATTCAAATTTTGTTATATTTCTTCTATCAAGTAAAAAGCCTTTCTATTTTATTTTATATATAATATATAATTATATTTTGGCTTCAATAAATCTCTTTATACGGTGTCAATGGATTTAGGTAAACCTTAAAATAACTCACTTTGTTCTTTGATTTTGTTAGAACATAGATCAATCTTGAATATATAGTTGATCTGTAGTTCGAAGCTTAAGTCTTTTAACACGTGAGTGATGTAGGTTATGTTTTTGATTTTGATATTTTGATTATTGAAAAACGGCTGATGAAGGGATTATCTAGAATTATATTTGTTTTTTGAAAATATAGTGCACATTTTTTAGAGTTTTTTGAAATAATTTGTTCGAATATTTAAATGTATTAAATATTTCAAATAAATTATATTCTTTGGGAAGTCCTTCAAGTGTGTTCATGTTTTTATAAGGCAAGTAGTATTTCTTAAGATAAAACCAGAAACAAAATTTTGTCTCGTTTGAATATTTATTTATTAATTTTAATTACTTTCGTATATCTATTGGGTTATTTATTTCATTTGACATTGTATATTGAGTTTTGATTATATACGTCTATTAAATGTAAGCGGTGCTTGTTTTAGACATTAATTTAATTCTAAAAGTTTTTGAATAAAAAATTCTTTTGGAAATTAAAATTGTAGAAGATAAACATATTTCAATTTGTTTTGATATTCAAATTTTGTTATATTTCTTCTATCAAGTAAAAAGCCTTTCTATTTTATTTTATTTATAATATATAATTATATTTTGGCTTCAATAAATCTCTTTATACGGTGTCAATGGATTTAGGTAAACCTTAAAATAACTCACTTTGTTCTTTGATTTTGTTAGAACATAGATCAATCTTGAATATATAGTTGATCTGTAGTTCGAAGCTTAAGTCTTTTAACACGTGAGTGATGTAGGTTATGTTTTTGATTTTGATATTTTGATTATTGAAAAACGGCTGATGAAGGGATTATCTAGAATTATATTTGTTTTTTGAAAATATAGTGCACATTTTTTAGAGTTTTTTGAAATAATTTGTTCGAATATTTAAATGTATTAAATATTTCAAATAAATTATATTCTTTGGGAAGTCCTTCAAGTGTGTTCATGTTTTTATAAGGCAAGTAGTATTTCTTAAGATAAAACCAGAAACAAAATTTTGTCTCGTTTGAATATTTATTTATTAATTTTAATTACTTTCGTATATCTATTGGGTTATTTATTTCATTTGACATTGTATATTGAGTTTTGATTATATACGTCTATTAAATGTAAGCGGTGCTTGTTTTAGACATTAATTTAATTCTAAAAGTTTTTGAATAAAAAATTCTTTTGGAAATTAAAATTGTAGAAGATAAACATATTTCAATTTGTTTTGATATTCAAATTTTGTTATATTTCTTCTATCAAGTAAAAAGCCTTTCTATTTTATTTTATATATAATATATAATTATATTTTGGCTTCAATAAATCTCTTTATACGGTGTCAATGGATTTAGGTAAACCTTAAAATAACTCACTTTGTTCTTTGATTTTGTTAGAACATAGATCAATCTTGAATATATAGTTGATCTGTAGTTCGAAGCTTAAGTCTTTTAACACGTGAGTGATGTAGGTTATGTTTTTGATTTTGATATTTTGATTATTGAAAAACGGCTGATGAAGTGATTATCTAGAATTATATTTGTTTTTTGAAAATATAGTGCACATTTTTTAGAGTTTTTTGAAATAATTTGTTCGAATATTTAAATGTATTAAATATTTCAAATAAATTATATTCTTTGGGAAGTCCTTCAAGTGTGTTCATGTTTTTATAAGGCAAGTAGTATTTCTTAAGATAAAACCAGAAACAAAATTTTGTCTCGTTTGAATATTTATTTATTAATTTTAATTACTTTCGTATATCTATTGGGTTATTTATTTCATTTGACATTGTATATTGAGTTTTGATTATATACGTCTATTAAATGTAAGCGGTGCTTGTTTTAGACATTAATTTAATTCTAAAAGTTTTTGAATAAAAAATTCTTTTGGAAATTAAAATTGTAGAAGATAAACATATTTCAATTTGTTTTGATATTCAAATTTTGTTATATTTCTTCTATCAAGTAAAAAGCCTTTCTATTTTATTTTATTTATAATATATAATTATATTTTGGCTTCAATAAATCTCTTTATACGGTGTCAATGGATTTAGGTAAACCTTAAAATAACTCACTTTGTTCTTTGATTTTGTTAGAACATAGATCAATCTTGAATATATAGTTGATCTGTAGTTCGAAGCTTAAGTCTTTTAACACGTGAGTGATGTAGGTTATGTTTTTGATTTTGATATTTTGATTATTGAAAAACGGCTGATGAAGTGATTATCTAGAATTATATTTGTTTTTTGAAAATATAGTGCACATTTTTTAGAGTTTTTTGAAATAATTTGTTCGAATATTTAAATGTATTAAATATTTCAAATAAATTATATTCTTTGGGAAGTCCTTCAAGTGTGTTCATGTTTTTATAAGGCAAGTAGTATTTCTTAAGATAAAACCAGAAACAAAATTTTGTCTCGTTTGAATATTTATTTATTAATTTTAATTACTTTCGTATATCTATTGGGTTATTTATTTCATTTGACATTGTATATTGAGTTTTGATTATATACGTCTATTAAATGTAAGCGGTGCTTGTTTTAGACATTAATTTAATTCTAAAAGTTTTTGAATAAAAAATTCTTTTGGAAATTAAAATTGTAGAAGATAAACATATTTCAATTTGTTTTGATATTCAAATTAAGAAATTGACTATCAATAATTTATGTTCTAACCAATTTTGAAGTAGTGGGATTCCACGGTGATCTTAAGCTCCCCCCAAGTATCTGCCCTATAAAAAACCGCAAATCCCAAAATCTCTCCCCCACATCGCACAGAAAACATTCCGTTGGTATAGATACTGAATAGTATCGATCCCAGGACCGTACCTTGGGGATCCCAAACTGCAGTCTCTTCTTATCACTCATCACGCCATCCATCCTCACGTACTGAGTGTTTGTATTTCTTGTTTTAATTAGAAGACTTCATGGAAATAGGTGTTTATTCAAAAACTGATTTGACCATAATAACGTATTAATTGAGATTCACATTAAACTTGTGAAATCTGACTGCCTTCAGTGAATGCTCGACTGGTACTACCCTCCATCATTCCTCGGTCGCCGTGGGTAGAAGGGCGGTCCTCTTCGGGCTTACTCGGCCGTACCGAACATGCCCCCGGCCTTGAAAGGGTTGACTTTTAATTGGGAATGTCTGGTGATTCGATGGGTAGTGGACATATCTTCTGAAATGTCCTCTTTATAACCCCACCCTGTGTTCGGATAGAGGCCACTCTTGCTATACCATCGACTCCAGTATCTATAGTTTCTACTCGTCCTTGCTTCCACTGCGTGACAGGGGTATTATCCTCCTTCAAGAGGACAAGTGAACCAAGTTTTAGTGAATCGTGATTGGTCTTCCATTTCGTTCGTTGTTGAAGTTCGCTGACGTATTCTTTGCACCATCTCCTCCAAATGTGCTGTTTTAGTTGGGTAAGGTGTTGTTATAAAGACATTTTGTTGACTGGAAGATGTGTTACATCCAGTTATTGTAGAGTAAATGAGGATCGTCCAATAAGGAAATGTGCGGGGGTTAAAGGAAGAAGGTCATGGGACGAATCAGATAAGGGGGATGTTGGTCTTGAATTTAATATAGCCTCTATTTCAACCAACAACGTATTTAATTGCTCGAAAGTTAATATAACGTCTTCCGTAATACGACGCAAATGATATTTCATTCTTTTTACTCCTGCCTCCCACAAGCCACCGAAGTGAGCGGAATAGGGAGGTATGAATTTCCAATTGAAATAATTCCTGTTGAATGATTCCTCCAACTCATCTCCGTGTGTAGCAATAAACCTGCCCAACTCGTGGCTCGCTGCCTTAAAATTTGACCCGTTATCACTGCATATTTGTGACGGTTTTCCTCTTCGAGATACGAATCGTTTCAACGCTAATAGAAACGATTCTTTAGATAAATCCGACACGAACTCGATATGAATTGCTTTGGTAGCTGTGCAAACAAACAGGCTGACGTAAGCTTTACTAACCTTGTAACCACGACCAGATTTACTTTTAATATGCATTGGGCCAGCATAATCTACACCTGTCACCTGAAACACGGTTCTAGGTTCCAATCGAAATTTTGGCAAAGGCGCCATAATGGGATTTATAGTCTTCGGATTCCATCGAAAACATGGAATGCATTTTCCAACAACAAGCTTTGCAAGAATGCGACCGCCAATTATCCAGAAATTTTCTCGGATGTATCTTGTACAGATTTCAAGAATTTCGTGAAGTAAGTTAGTCTAGCCTTTAACGAACCGCGTTTTTCAATCTCACTATTTAATTGAGCCATCGTAAGCTACCGAATTAAAAGCAAATAATTTAAAAAATTGATTTGAATAGACCAAACAACAAATGCAAGGAAAGAAAGCAGGAAAGGATGCACTTACTTGAACGATTTGTTAACAACTTCAACGCTTGGTCCCAGCTGCAGGTACTTCCCGTCTCGACTGTGTGTAGCGAATCTCCGCCTGGTTGACTTATGCGTCTTTGTGTCCGCTTCTCGTTGAATTATCTTCTTCGGTTTCTTGTAAACCACGCTCTCCTACCAATTTTGTTTGTATTTCTTGTTTTAATTAGAAGACTTCATGGAAGTAGGTGTTTATTCAAAAACTGATTCGACAATAATAACGTATTGATTGAGATTCAGATTAAACTTGTGAAATCTGACTGCCTTCAGTGAATGTTCGACTGGTACTACCCTCCATCGTCCCTCGGTCGTCGTGGGTAGAAGCGCGGTCCTCTTCGGGCTTACTCGGTCGTACCGATCTACTCGTCCAATGCTTATCCCAAAATTTGTTGGTCGTTGCAGATTTGTCTAGAGATGAAAAAGGTATTTTTATATATTCTTAAATGATTATTTTGCTCATTCACTCTTTACTGAAGAGATTTTGGGTACGAATTTATCAGGTTCTTTCTCTGGAGAATGTGCTATATATTCTTTAAAAAAGGAAAATGAAAAAGGCCTTTTTGAATTATATGTTGAACATTTTTTTGGTGAGGGAGCTTGTTATTCTTTAACATCCAATCGAAACATATATGCATAAGGTAATATCTGAATCATTTGGTCATTATTTCTTATTTCTTTTGATTCTTTATTAGTTAATTTTCACCACATGTGATTATAATATATATGTTCATAAGGTGATACAGATTATTTAGGATATGTTCTGAAATTTCATTCTAAATGTTTTCATGAGATTTATTCAGATTAAAAACCTAGAGAAGTCTGGAGAATTAATTCCAGCTATTATTCTGTAATATGCCAATACTTCTTCATAGTAATTTCCAATTTTTATATATAAATAATTGAGAAATTTCTTTGTATTACATCACATGCACGTGGCGGTTATCTAATGCAGAGTCTAAGTAGTATCTTCTTTCCTTGTATATTTCTGTGATATAACCTATTTTTCGTATAGGCCATGCTTACCGCAAAATTGGTTAGACGTTGCAGATATGTCTAGTGATAAAAAAGGTATTTTTATATATTTATAAATGATTATTTTGTTCATTACTGAAGAGATTTTGGGTTCGAATTTATCAGACTCTTTCGCTGGAGAATGTGCTATATATTTTCAAAACAATAAAAATAAAAAAGGCCTTTTGTAATTGTATGTTAAACATTTTTTGGTGAACTTGTGATTATTTAACATCCTATCGAAGTAAGGTGATATCTAAATCATTTGGCCATTATTTCATATTTCCTTTGATTGTTTATTAGTTAATTGCCACCACATGTAATGATAATATATATACATGTCTATAAAGTATTTAGGACATGTTATAATTTAAGTCTAAATGTTTTCATGAGATTCATTTAGATCAAAATCTGTAGAGGTTCTGGGGAATTAATTCCAGCTATTATTCTTTAATATGCAAATACTTCTTCATAGTAATTTTTAATTATATATATATATATATATATATATATATATATATATAATTAATTAATTCAAAATCATTCCCGACTTTCTAATGTCAAAAACTTCGCTTATTTTCTCATATCTAGATGTCTATCATCTCAACAATCATGAGGCAGTCTATGAATTACTCAAAAATGAATTCTATATTCGAGTAGTTGAATCTGATTACTCGAATCAAATTTTCTGGTTAAATCTAATGAAGGACAATAATAGGAAAGCACCGAAAAAAGTATGCGATTCACTGCAGACAAATGTAAATCGTTTAAATAATCTTGTCATTCTTGATTTATTGTAGATAATTCTTTTGTTTTGGAGTTTGAGAATTTTGAATCCACACATACGCCCTGATTTCAGATCGAAGATTTTGAATAAAAATTTTCCTAATTTATTTATTTATTTAAAGGAATACAAGACGGGACGAACCCAAAATTATGTATACACTAATAATCCAATCACAATGTTACTTAAAAACCAATAACAACGAAAACAGTAAATTCATCTGAACCATGAATAAAAAAAAATACAAATATGAAACAAAATTCAGTAATTTCCCAGAAATCGTTTCAAAGCGCAAGAGAAGGCCAATAAAGAATCAGAAAAAACGTCAACGGCAGCGAGATTAGATAGTGTATTATAAGTTCTGCAGCATCTCATCAATGGTGAATTCAGATGATAATTGGAAGAACTTTGATCTATATGGAACAAAAACTTATTTCTTGTGCAATATTTAGGTACATTGAAACTGAGCATATTCAAAATTTCAGTGGAATCGAGAGAATTAATAGTCTTGTAACTTTGCGTCCCTCAACATTCTCTGGTCAGCCAAAGTAGTTAACCCTAACTCCCTCATAACTCGATCCCGATCATCAGTAACATGTTTATAACATTTTTTGTTGACATGATTAATAAACTTTTTCTGAATGTTTTCCAGTAGATTAATATAGATATTGTAATAAGGATTCCAAATTATTGATCCGTAGCTCAACACACTCTGGACATAAGCCATGTATAATGCTCTAAGGGATTGATGCTTACGAAAATGCTCACAAACTCTAATGATGAAACCCAGCATACTTTTCGAAATATAAGCGATGTGGTTATCAAAGATAAGCTTTGAGTCAAAAATGATTCCCAAATCCTTCACCAGCGATTCCTTAGTCGGAACACAATTGTTGATGTTAAATTGAGTACTAAAAATGTTTTTATTTCGTGAAAAAGTTATGTGGTGACATTTACTGAGGTTGAGATACAGAAAGTTTTCGTGACAATATTCATGGAGTCCATTTAAATCCTCCTGAAACTCGATCAAATCTCGTAGGTAAAAAACCACAGCAAATATCTTCAAATCATCAGCGTACATTAAAAATTTGGCAAATCTGAAGCAGCCTGCGATATCATTAATATAAAGGTTGAAAAGCAGAGGACCCAAATGTGACCCTTGTGGCACACCAGAAGTGAGATCCCCATAAGAGAAGTAACATCCACTGATTACGACTGACTGACGCCGACCCACTAAGTAAGAAGCAAACCAATCAAGCAAAGCACCGTGCACACCAACACCAGCAAGCTTCCGCATCAAGATAGCATGATCAATTTTGTCGGAAGCCTTGCTGAAATCAGTGTAAACGGCATCAACCTGGGAACCCACGTCCATCTGCTCAAGCAGAGACTGAGTGTACAAAAATAAATTGGTTTCAACACATCGCCCCTTCATGAATCCATGCTGCTCAACGTTTAAACTGCCTTTAACCTCATTGTATAAAAAATCGAAAATAATCGATTCAAAAACTTTGGCAATAATGCACAGTTTAGATATAGGTCTGTAGTTCTCTAATAGTTGTTTGTTGCCTGATTTATGTAATGGAGCAATCAATGCAGTTTTCCATATTTGTGGAAAGCAACCCTCTCTCAAAGATATATTGAACAATTTGTGTACTGGCTTAACGAGGATATGCACACAATTTTTCAGCAGGCATGTTGGCAGCATATCTGGTCCAGGAGGCTTACTGGGTAAATCATTAATCTTCCTCATAACAACCTCAGACTGGATACTGCTCAAGTTTATAGGGTGTGAACTATATTTATTGTGCATAGGCATGGCAATATTGACAGAATGAGGTGGATTGAACACAGAAATTAAGTGATTCGAAAACTACTCTGCAATGCTCTGATGATCCGCCAAAACACTACCAGAGTTTTTATCTCTGATCGACACCACCACAGGATTTCCTCTTTTACTTTTCGCGAACTGTCACAAGGTTTTCGGATTGGAAATGACTGGGGATTCAACTGAGTCTATATAATTACTGTAGTCAGACTCTATCAGAAATTTTGACCGGCCTCTCAAAATTTTGAATTCTTGGTAGTCTAGCAAATTTTTATACCGTTTTCACTTGCGGTGAACCCTCTTTTTCTCATTTATTACCCTTATTGTTGCTGAATTCAACCAACATGGTAAATACTTCCATAAAAAGCTTCTGTACACTGTTCGATATTTTTATTCTTAAAAACGTTGTCCCAATCAACCTTTCCCAATTCCCTACTTATTTCCCGATAATTAGCTTTAGAATAGTTGAAACCACCGTTAACCTTCCCTCTAGCAGCAGCGAAACCAATCTGAGTTACATATTCG
Source organism: Megalocaria dilatata (assembly GCA_034642435.1). NCBI lineage: Eukaryota > Metazoa > Arthropoda > Insecta > Coleoptera > Coccinellidae > Megalocaria > Megalocaria dilatata. The sequence goes on along the minus strand of CM067856.1, from coordinate 72,397,206 downwards.
AATTCCAGAGTATTATGAAATTTATCCTCAGCCACAAGGGGTGACTCAGAAATTTTAACATCCCCAACCGAAAAATTATTATTCAATATCAAATCAAGAGTGTTCCGAGAGTTGTTCACAAAGCGTTTAAACTGCGAAAGACCACAGTAAGAAATAGTATCAACAAATACATTTGTATGAACATCAGTGAACTCTAATGGGATACAATTTTTATTCACACTGTCATATTGCCAATTAATTGATGGTAAATTGAAGTCCCCACAAATAATGAGATCATCACTCGGATGATTACTAGTAATTTTTTCCAATTCAGAACAAAAAGTCTGTAGATGATGGGAGTTGCCTGGGGGAATATAAACACAACATATGTGAAATTGAGACGAGCCATGAGTTATAGTCCCAAAGATCCTCAGCGTCCGACATCCATTCAGATCTGAAAGTAGCACACAAATTTTTATTTAGTGCGATTAAGACACCACCACCGTCCTTTTTACCCGAACTGCACACATTTCCATCGCGACGGAATATCTCGAACGAATTACAAAGAACCTCACTATCGACTATTGAATCAGTAAGCCACGTCTCTGCAAGGCACACAATATCACAACTGCAAGCTAAAGAACTATTGTAAATGTTGGACAATTTTGATCTCAATCCCCGTACATTCTGATACAGAAAAGACAGTATCATCACAAAACACTGCAATTAAACTTTTAAGTGGAGCAAGAAATAAATTAATTTAGTCTTTCCAAGTCAGATTCAGTGAATATTCTAAAGACTTTGGCTTTATCATCTTTCCTTGCATAAATAGTGCCCTCTCTGACCCATATATATTTGTAGTTATTTTTTCGTGCATTCTCCTTCGCCTTATTCAATAAAATTTTATTGTATCTTGTGAGATGTTCGTTTATGAACAGCTGATCAGAAATGTTATCAATCTTGAGTCCGGGAGACGACGTTCTATTTGATTTGCGCTTCATTCTGGCAGCGGACAAGAATTCATCTCTAGCGACTTTTCGACTGAACTTGACGATGATTGGCCTAGACTTACCAATGATGCTAGTGCCTGACCTGAACAAGGCATCAACATCACCTGAAGATATGGGAAACTCAATATTTTCGGAGATCTTCTGCAAAATAACCGGTAACTTCTCATTCGACTTCTCTGGCACACCCAGAATTTCCAAGTTATTTGACTTCAACTGTTGTTCCAATGATTCAACTCTCTTAGTTAAATTAATTACCTCCTTCTTCAGACTAATATTCTCCTGTGTTAATCTTTCGATTATATCCAATTTATCATTGACCTTATTGAGTATCATCTGAAAAGATGATATTTGATCACTGCAAAAGGAGACGGAATGAATAATTTCCCGCTGTTTCTTATTAAAATTTGATATATCATCTTGGGTTTTCTGAACAATTTTCGAGGTGAGCGTCGATGTAGGTGGATCCATATCCTCTTTCACACTAGGAGAAACCATAACGAACGATCGACCTTTGTTTTGGACCAATCTGCATTCAGGACACAGCCTTGACGCACCAGGAAGCTGGAGATCCACCACAGACTGCTTACTCATGCCAACACATTTTCCATGGTACAATAAGGGGCAAGAACCTGCACATTTCAACCCTGGAGTCTTGCTTGTCGAGCCTGCGGTGCAAACGTTACATATCACCATGATGCTCCCGTACAGTCCACCTCACTCAACACCAGGGCGCTCCAGATGTGAACTGCGTGCCGTCTCTGCACCTTAAGGCGGAAATTTCTCACGGGAATCGGGATCAAAATGTTGACAGAAATCAGCCGATAAACTTCTCAAATACAAAAACAGAGTCGCGAAAAATATTTCCCGATACTTTTGGAATGGTTTGATATAAAATTCAGTTTTAAAAAGTAACAAAATACTATAATAAAACAACAATTCATAGAGAGCGATGTAAATACACCTTATCTCCACAACATGCGTTATTGTAATACTTCTTCTGATTCTTTTGATTTGTTTCAATTTCTGCAAGATCGTTGTGCCATTAATGAATTAAGTGCAGATTCTATTGCAAAGTAGATCTACTAGGCAGGTCACCAATTGAACACAGGATCAGATTATAAGAGTAGCAGTCAATATAAAGTTTTTTGTTACTACTAGGAATCCACACACACACGTTCTGATTTCGGAACGAAGATTTTGAATAAAAATTTTCCTGATTCTTTTGATTTGTTTCAATTTCTGTGAGATCGTTGTGCCATTAATGAATTAAGTGCAGATTCTTTTGCAAAGTAGATCTAACGGACAAGTCACCAATTGAACACAGGATCAGATTATAAGCGTAGCAGTCAATATAAAGTTTTTTGTTACTACTAGGAATGAACCTGCAGTTTTAGAGAAAGAAAAGGTCAATATATTGTGTTAATGTTGCAATGGCTCACATAAAGTTTCACGCTGTTCACGGCTTCTTACTTCTTTGATAGAAAGACAAACGGTCTTTATTCATGCTTATAGGACGTCATTCAATTTCCTCTGATCAGTCATGTAACCGTTGTCGTTAATATACATTTTGTCAAGAAAGTACCGGGAATTATCGATTTAAATCTGGCGGGGCAATGAGGCAGGTAAAAATGTTTTTTCCTAGGTTGGTACCACTGTCCTTAATTACTATGCCAAGCTTGAGCGGGATCTGTCAACTAGTGTGTTTGCAACAGCTGATTAAGTCAGTCGATGTCAGAGTGCGTGCCGATTTTTACTATGGGTGATTACGTTGAGCAAAGAATTTGTTTAAAGTTTTGTGTTGCAAATGACTTTTCGTGTGCCGATGCATTGAGAATGTTGGAAAAGGCCTTTGGTGATAATGCTCTATCGAAAACTCGTGCATATCAGTGGTACAGTGCCTTCAAGGACGGTCGTGAAGTGGTCGCCCATCGACGGCTTCGATCGAAGATAACGTCGATAAAATTAAGAAAAGGGTACTGGAAAACCATCGTACCAGCTTGAGAGAGATAGCACATGATCTAGAGATATCCCACGAGTCCGCACGTACGATTTTGATTGATATTTTGGGCATGAGAAAGGTGGCCGCACGACTCGTACCGAAAGACCTGAATTTTCTTCAAAAACGTCATCGCGAACATGTTGCTTCAGACATGCTGGATCGCTGTAATTCCGATTCTACATTCATGGAACGCATTATAACTGGTGATGAGACCTGGGTCTACGAGTACGATATGCAAACAAGCCAGCAATCATCGGAATGGGTGGCAAAAAATGAGCCGAAACCGAAAAAACCACGCCAAAGCCGCTCGAAAATGAAGGTGATGCTCATTGTTTTCTTCGATATCCGTGGCGTGGTGCACTACGAATTCGTTTCAGAGGGTCAGACGGTAAACAAGGAGTATTACCTAGGCGTTATGAAACGTTTGCGTGAGCGTATCCGTAAGAAGCGGCCAAATTTGTGGGCGAACAACTCATGGATTTTGCATGACGATAACGCGCCTTCTCACCGAGCTACGATTGTGACTGACTTTCTCGCCAAAAACTCAACAAACGTGCTTCAGCAACCACCGTATTCGCCGGATTTGGCTCCCTGCGACTGTTTCCTCTTCCCAAAACTAAAATTGCCCCTTCGTGGCACCCGTTTTGAGTCGATTGAAGCCATAAAACAAAATTCGGCGCGAGAGCTAAAGTCCATCCCGGAAAGCGCCTATAAAAAATGTTTCGATAATTGGAAGTGCCGTTGGCATAGATGTATTGGAGCAAATGGAGCCTATTTTGAAGGCGACCCAATAAATTTTGACGATTAAATGTAAAAATGTTGTTTTAATTGAAAATTCCCGGTACTTTCTTGACAGAGTAGTAGTAGTAAAAAACATAACACTATTATTTTTCGTGTAATATTTTTCAAGGAAGTGGCTCAGCAGAGAAAGATACTTCCTCTACGAAACAGGTTAATATATGTAGTTAAAACTTCTTCATTTCTCTCATCATATTATATATCATATATATTTAGAAAAAGTTGTGTTAGTTAAAGTTAGCGATTTGAATGGCCTTTGACAAAAATGTGTGCTTGCATTAGATCCTGGCAGTCACGTAAATTTTATTATTGTAAAATTTGCATTACTCCTAACAGAAAATATGGATAACATAAATAGAGGTTCATACTTGATAGGAGGTATATAAAACTATTTAAATATTTTAATATTAGCCTTCTACATATTTAATTTTAAAAAAATTATATTTAATAATTATAACTTCAGAAATTAAATTGAAATAATGTCATATAAGTACCACTTATATCAAACGACATATAAAATAAACATTCATTATAAGACATCCAAATGATATAACAAAATCCAATAAATAAAAATTGTTAACCAAAATTCTATAAATTAAATATTTTGAATAGACAAAATTTTGTTTCTACTGATCAATCTTATGAAATCAAATATCTTTAAAAAATGTTTGACATAATCTTAAGAATTTCATCATTAAACTATCTTACTTAGAATATTCAATATTATTGGATATCTAACTAAGTTACTTTCTATAAAATCTCAAGATATGTAAAAACATTACTGAAAAACAAGTTTAAGAGAGACTTTTCTTCGTCAGTACTCAAATAATTCATATTCGGTAAAATATAACATCAATCAAAAACAAATATTCACTCACCCTTCAACAATTTGGTTGAAGGTTAAACTTCTGGTAAATGAATACTGAAAATTTAAATGGAGTGTAAGGTTAACTACAAATAAATAATTATGTGCTTTACCCTTGATATAAAAGATTGAAAGACAATTTAACGGCCTCTGTTATAGCACAAGGACTATCTGTATAAAGAATGTTATTTGTAGATAACTCCATTTAAATTTTTCAGTATTCATTTACCAGAAGTTTTATAAAATGTTGAAAGGTGAGTAAATATTTGTTGTTGATTGATGTTATATTTTTTTGTTTGATATAAGTGGTATTTATATGATATTATTTTAATTCTTTTCCTAAAGTTATAATTTTTAAATATAATATAAAATTTTTTGAAATTAAATATGTAGAAGGCTAATATTAAAATATTTAAATAAGAAAATATGGACTTGCAATCTCGGATGTTAGTTATACTCAACTCTTTTTTGCCAAGAAATAATATCGAGTTCTCCAACTTGATTATTAGATGAGGCAATTTTTATTTAGATGTAGCTATTATATGGCTAAGATAATTTCAAATTTGACTACCATAAGTTTACCAACAGTTTGCGGAAGAGATTTTCAACGCTTTCGTTTGCTGATCCTCATTTTACTTAATCTTCATCAAATAAAATGTTAGTTAAGGTACAAACCTACCTGATTTTTTACCGAACAATTCATAAAACATTGAAGGTCAACTTTACGTTGTTCTGTGTAAACATGGACAGGGTTTCTTCGAAAGATTCTCCGGCTGTATTTCAAATAAAATATATTTTCTGAGAAGTCCTTAAAATTATGTTTCGTATTTTTGAAAAGGAATTAGTTTTCATAATTTTAAGATCAGAAATAAAATTTTGTTTCCTTCAAATATTTATTTTTTTATTTTAATTGACAATATATAATTGTTGGCTTATTCATTCCATTCGATATTTTATTTTGATTTTTGATTTCATACGTCTATTAAATATAAGCTGTGCTTATAAGACTGATTTAATTCTAAAATTAAAAAAAAAATTCTTTCAAATTAAAATTGTAGAAGACTAACAGATTAAATCTGTTTCAATATCCAAATTAAGAGTAAAAAACTGAAAAAAATTTAAACGCCGTTTTCTCGAAAGTGAACTGACACTGTTTGAGCGGAGGTACGATATATAGCCTAATAACCCCCGCTTGAAATAGTCCTCCAAATTTGAATGGAAAGATAATGAAATTTAATTTGAATGAAATGTGAATTCATTCTTGTTAACCTTCAACATATCGACCACCTACAGGTCCAGGTCTCAATTAAATTTTTTCCTTTAATTTTATAATCTTGCGCAATTCCATTGATATTGTTGAATTATTTAAATACTTTAATATTAGCCTTCTACATATTTAATTTAAAAAAAAATATATTTAATAATTATAACTTCAGAATTGAAATTGAAATAATGTCATATAAGTACCACTTATATCAAACGACATATAAAATAAACATTCATTATAAGACATCCAAATGATATAACAAAATCCAATAAATAAAAATTGTTAACCAAAATTCTATAAATTAAATATTTTGAATAGACAAAATTTTGTTTCTACTGATCAATCTTATGAAATCAAATATCTTTCAAAAATGTTTGACATAATCTTAAGAATTTCATTATAAAACTATCTTACTTAGAATATTCAATATTATTGGATATCTAACTAAGTTACTATGATGAAGTTTTATGATGAAATTCTTAAGATTGTGTCAAACATTTTTGAAAGATATTTTTGAAAGATATTTGTTTTCATAAGATGGATCAGCAGAAACAAAATTTTGTCTATTCAAAATATTTAATTTATAGAATTTTGGTTAACAATTTTTATTCATTGGATTTTGTTATATCATTTGGATGTCTTTTGATGAATGTTTATTTTATATGTCGTTTGATATAAGTAGTACTTATTTGACATTATTTGAATTTAATTCCTGAAGTTATAATTATTAAATATAATTTTTTGAAATCAAATATGTAGAAGGCTAATATTAAAATATTTAAATAATTTTATATAACTTCTATCAAGTATTAACCTCTATTTATGATATTGTTGAAACACGTTTTCTGACTTAAACTTTATTAAATTATTCAAATATTAATGAAATACACAATCCTCATTTCTCAATAACGATATCCATATAATCTAGGTCTGATTATAACTCTGGTTCTTCCATTTGGTTCATCTTTTGCTACTGGTTCATCTGGATTGCTGAAAAATATTTTCCTTGATCATATAATTAGTTCAAATTTGAGGAGTTGAATTAAGCACGAAAATAATCATAGTAGTCTCGAATTAATGTTCCTGATATGAAGATACTCTAAACAAACACCATCTTAGACAAAGCATTTTAATTTTTCACCTAACAGTGAATTGGTGGCCGAATCCGTGTGACCATAAAATTTCTCTTCGAACTAGAGGGAACCATTGAGCTATGGGATGAATAAACACAAAAATTCAAACGAATCTTCAAATAGGGACTTTCGAATTTTGATAGTTGTGATCGGCCATATTGTTAAAGCTTAGTCTGTCAAATTGGATGTATAATAATTTATTCATCCTGTTTTGCCAAATCACTATGAGTAGATATAGCGTTCAATAACATGAGCAAATGATAAATTTTTTTTATCCATCTAGGTGTTCTATTCGGGCAATGTTTCGTGCGCTTCGTTCATTTTACAATCGTCATAATCCTATCAAGAGGAATATTCGCAGTCTGGTGGAAAAATTTGAGTCCACTAGTTCAATGAACAATGAACCAAAGCCCGTACGATGACGAAACGTAAGATCTGCCGAAAATATCAAAGATGGTCGTGAGAGTGTGGAGGGGAGTTCGAGTTACATATTTATTTTCGCTCACAAGGGCTTTCACACACCAAAACTTGGCGAGTTTTGCGTCGTGACTTGGGCTTGCACCCGTACCAAATTCAAGTCACCCAGGCGCTGAACAGACAGGGAAAAAAATCCAGGCGATTTTGAATTATCGTTGTTTCCGTTCTTACTCTAATAATGCTACCGGCCCAGATTATTCAACCGAATTAACACTTTCTTATTTGAACCAGTCCTGCATCGTATACCGAACTAGACGAGGATTCGTCACTGAAAATATGTTGAAAATAATTCAGAAATGTACCAGAATTCAGCAGTCATTTCGGAATTGATGGTCAGTTGAGTATCTAACCGCATTAAAGAACAAACACAAATGAATTCAACCACAAAATAACCTGAAGGTCAATAATTTGGTTCTATTAAAGGACGACAATGTCCCTCTTCTCAGATGGTCCAGAGCCAGAATTTTTCTGGGTTCTTATGATAGAGTGTAAAAATTCGATCACGCAATGGAATCTTTACACGTCCCATCACCAAACTCTGCCACTTGCTACAGGATTCTTAAGCTCTCAATTTCAGGATTTTTCCACTCAAATGTCAACTCGTTTCTAATCATCCTCAGCTGTTTTGGACGAATCCGCCCATCGCGGGGACTATGCTCGATTTTCTCCGATAATGAACAAGAAATTATCGGCCTCTAATCAGCAGGCAGTTCCATTTTTTCTATTACAACATCCAATCTTTCATAAAAAGCCGTTCGCCAAACTAACTTTTTAAATTGCTATCAGATTCATAGAAAGTTGGTCGTCAAAGCAACATTGTGAAAGCCGTCAGTTTCCGTATAAAGTCGATCGTTAAAGCAACTTTCTAATAAACCCTCAGTTTTCATGAAAATCTGAATTCGAAAATAGTCACTACAATAGCAGTTAGACAATAAATGTAGTCCGAATCAGCCATGCCGATATTTTCTCATTCGATATATGAAAAATATGCACTTCAAAATATCAAGTGTGAAATTTTTTTTCAATCGATCCATGAAAAATTTTTATTATCAATATATAAGGTAATAACTGTTTTCATTCAACCGAAAATTTCAATTTCGGTTTATTGTCAGCAAATAGTCTGAATTGTGAATTCTGCAAAATAAGCATATAGTGTAAAAATGCAATAAGAGATTGTGGCTTATTCTAATAATCTCATTAATAAATGGTCACTTCTAGATGATTTTCGGATCAAAATCACTGTTAATCCATTAACGATTTACGATCTTTTACTTATTCAGCACCATGTGACTTTTAATTATTCGCAATATTGTTATGAAAGAAAACTAAATATTTTGGAGTTCATATCGGAAATTAGATCAACATTTCAAAGGAAATTTCGTTTTCAGAAACTCTAATTCTTTATAATTTTTGACACCACCACTTGCTGAGACTATACGTATAGAATCAGTAAATATTGGATGGATTCGATCTTTATTTGATGGAGATTCATTTTCAACTAGAAATAAATAAAATTCAATTTCCACAAACTTTTTATTGTTGAATGACAATTGTTTTGCCAAACTGTGACCATTTAAACTGATCATTTCAAATGTATAATATGATTAAGCCACAGTGTGGTGAAACAACTGTCAATCAACAATAAGAAGTTTGTGGAAATTGAATTTCATTTATTATTAGTTAAAATCAATAAACATTTTTTCGGATAACTAAGTTTTTGTCCTTATCCCGATAATTTCCTGTTCACTCTGGAATACGTAGGCTATTTGTCACTAAACGATCAGATTAATGGAACGAAATATTTATATACATACCCACTAACAACAGACATTATTGACAAGAATACTGAAACAATCAGAAATAAGTTGAAATACATTTTGCTCTTAAAGAAGACTGTAATATTACTTTTAACAAATTTCCTTTATACATGTATTATATATATATATATATATATGTATTTTGTCAGAGAGCAAATCATCATAAAATTTAATGTCATTTTGCGCTCAATCATTTCAGGATAATTGGTTATAACCTCTCAACCGCAAAATATTATTATAATGAAATATATATGATTTTCAAGGATATCTTATCGAAAATTATTTTCACTCCTGATACATTATTTAGAAATAATGAGCAAAGTATTAGTAAGTACAGATAAATGAAGACATGAAGACTGGTATCTGGAGAGGCAAACATAAGTAAACATCACCTTTGGAATTCACCTTCATACGAAAGATGATGATTTTTTAACCACTTAGAAAGAATGGATGTAAAAGTCAAATTCATCAAAAAAGAAGATTTTTATACAGTATGTGTCAATGAACAACCCCTAAGTATGACAGGGAATATAAGGAAAATGCGATGAGTGTGATATAAGGTGGTATTTGAAGCGTTTTCCATGTTTGATGTGAATCTATGATCTGTGTTTGTGATATATCATCATAGTTCATGGAATTATGAATGAATATTTATACAAGGTCCTGCAATAGTGCGTTCTTCTTCCATAACTGCTGAACCAGACATCTTAAATATTTAGTTCAAAAACAGGTTTCTTGTATTTCTATTTCTGCATCTCAAAAAATTATTTTCCAATATACAGGATGTTCACAAAAAAAGATATTCAACAAACGGGTGATTTTTAAAGGATTGCCCTGTATATTTTTATGTATTTTCATTGACATTCATCATCTTTATTAAAACGAAAAACTTTAAAAATATTTTTCAAACGGTACAGATCTTATTCAGAAAAAACTGGAAAAAGCTGAGCACACAGCATTTCGCTAGAAGAACTGAACCGGTTGCAAGAACAAGACATAATACGAAGATTTGTAACGCCCTATTTATTTTTTTATAATAATGCAGAGAATTGAATACTTCACATCTTTTCAGAAGCAACCTTGGGGTTGACAGCTGACAGTATCAAATATTTTGATTTCTCGCAAACCACTTGATGAAACATTTTGGATATTAATAAGGTAAACATTGAAACTTTTGAAAATTGGTTGAAACCCGAAACATATATGTCAATTAGGCCTATCGACAAAACCAGAATTTTGGAAAGTCGCTTCATCACTGAACTTGCCCAGTTGCAGAAATTCAGACGGTTTTCAAAATCATCATCGAAAAGCGCTTGGTGCACTTGAATGTAGTGGGCGTGAAACTTTGAACTGAAGCTCACTAATACCGCAGGCTTGTGTGTGGGCCTTCTGTTACCTCAAGCTCTTTGTCTTAGCTTGTGGCCGATTTTGCTTTTTCTTGTTTTTTGTACTCCACGTTTCCTGCCTGTACAAATCTGTTTAAAAGCCTTCGACAACTCGATTCTTTTGGATGTCTTCTCTCAGGATATTCTGCAGAATAAGTTCTACTTGTTAATAAACAGTTTCTGTGGTACTGCCCTAACCTGAAAATCAAATCAGTCATCTCATTTTTGTCAACATTCATCCTGACTTATCCAAATCGCGACTCTGTGCAGTAAAACAGCTCTTATTTAAAATACAATGTTTGAAATGACTATTAACAATGATATATCTGAAATCAATATCGGTTAAATACAGATGTAATGCTGTTTTTTTTCGACTATTTGATCCATATGTGACGCTTAATCGGAAAAACATATTATTCTGTATTAACGATATTCCCACAACTATGTTATGATTTTGAGAATATTTTGAATATCTAATGACTTAATTATGTTTTTCGTTTGTAATAACACTCAATGGAAATCATTTCGTGCTTCATTTTTCATTTTACCAGCTATGTTGAAATAAAAATTCAGAATCGAAACGAAATGCCGGTTTGAAAATCTTGGCAACTTGAACTCAAATTTGGATACCCGACGCAAAGGATTTATGGCAGATAGGATCAGGGGTAGAAACATTTTTCGGAGTGTTTTTAGATCTCCCTATTTTTTGGGAATTTCGATAATCATAAGAACTTCGGGACGTTATATCAAAGAATATAGAGAAATATCCGAGCGGAACGCTACCCACTTATTTATTAACTTCGGAAAGCCTGTATATTGGAGATGTCCATGATCGAGTGATTCTGTACTGAATATAACCTGAATAATTTTTACAGCAGGTGCCATGGTTTCGATAATTTTTTTTTTAATTTCTTCATTTTTTTGTTCATATTCAAATCAAATTAAAACAAGTTGTAGAGATTACTGTTTTACTACCAATAAATTGATATTTTACACATTTCACTGTGATTCGAGATTAACTATACCATCTTCAGTTGTAATATTTTATACCAAAGAGTGCGCACCTGGGAATGTGAATATGATACAAGATGGATATTGAGACAAATGGGGAAAGTGGGAGGATGTGGTGCTTTTTCATGGCAGTCATTTGAAAAAAAAATGCAGATGTATATTTGTTGAGTTCTCCTCTCGAAACGATTTCTGCTTGATGATTGAGAATGTTTCCATTGGGAAGGTGTATGCTAGATAATGAGAAACTCATCTCATGAGCTGAGAAATAAAGACTCAATGGGCTATCTTTCCTCTGAAGATCTTTGGCGATGATGCAAATCCTGCAAGGAATCGCGTCCATACAGTATATTCCATTGAGATCGCTATGATAAAGGCGGATCCAGCGTTCAATTCAGGGGGATGTCATATACATATATTACAATTATAGCTTGAATATATAATTACATAATCTCAACCCTTACTAATTAAATGTATCTTTTCCTATACGCCGTAAGACCTGTATATTGCAATGTATTATTTTGCCAATTCTGCATTTTTCTATTGCATCATATTTGTTATTCCCATTCTTGAATCATACTACTGTCAGCATCTATTCCGATAAGGAAACCCATAAAGGGAATTGAATCTGTTTGTTTCAACAGCGATAGACTAGAGTTAGACTTGTTCAGACGTACCATTGTATTCTTGTTTTTCGAAAATAAATAGTTTTTTTTTAAAAACTTGGTTTTCTACCCCAAAAACTTCGGCAACTTGAACTTGAGGCGGTCTTCTACCGTTGAAGCTATAAGCCAAGTTTTGAGACTCCTAAGAATGAAAAAGGACCTTTTTGCTGTGGCTACACTAACTGGTAGTGTAGCAAGAATACACAAAAATTCTCTTACATTAGGATACAATTCAGAATCACAATATTATTAGAATAAAAACGCCTAGTTGAAATAATTTCAGTACTTCTGGAGACAGACGGTCCTCTAAGTCATTTATTACAGAATCTAGATGAGGTATACAACCCTGCGGAAATACTCTTTAACAGATTTAGCAAGATGGTTATTGACTCTGTGTGTTTGGCGTGATACTATTTTGGGGCATTTCATTTCTGTATCTAGTTGCTCAGCTACTTCTTTTGCCTTTTCAAAAAGCTGTCGGAAAATTTTGTCAGCCTTTTCCCTTTTTTTTCGTAGGACATCCTTTATCCATCCTTTATGGCGTCCGTACCCCTTTTTAAATCAATTGACCTCGTTTGCAATACTCTGCTTAAGGCTACTGTTGTACCTGAAAAATATTAAGTTATATTTAAACTGCAGTTAGGCTCTTTACGTGATACAAACGGTAATTTGAACTGCCTTTGCTGCAATGCTCAAAAGTTACTAATCTAATAAATTATTCAGATCTTACGTTCATGCATTAGTATCAAAGAAGAAAAACAAAATATTTAGGTACCTAAAACATCACTCAATCAGATAGATAATATGATGAAGTCCGAACTGTGTGACGATTGCAGTAAGCAATGCGCGTCATTGGCAGTTTTATCTTACCGAGTAGGAATATTTTCCAGAGCGCTACGAATTTTCATTAAGTTGTCTCCTTGAAATTGTAGATACCCGTCATTCCCCTCGACCCAGCGCGTCTTACAGATACTTTGCATTGTAACTCAAAGTTCTTTTTTAAAAATTTTATGTCTCTTAGCGGATGCATTGGCAAATGCCACAACTTTCGTCATCGTGCCCGAGGTGTTGCGACAAGAAATAATTTTGGATGTCGTAGCTAATGTATTTTATTAAGAACTTAATTGCTGCACGGGCAATGTGTGGCATATACAGTTTTTTTTGATAACTCCTGTACAGCACCCCTTGTATCTGAGGCCATAACCGAGCAGCTGTCAGTCCCAATACCCACACACCAAGTTAAATCTATATTTAATTTGAGTTAGAGATTTTCAACGATTTTCGCCAGTGCAACACCTGTCAACCGAGGCTCTATAACGTCTTTGATTTCATCAACTTCATTATATTTGAAAGTATCAAAAAGTCACAAAATCTTCCTTTATGATACCATTGTGAAGATATCTAAATGCTGGGCTCAGCTGTGAGATACGTGATATATATTTTTTTATTATTATCCTGATACTCCTAGATCTTCTGTGAAGATCCCTCAGAAGCTTTTTCAGCTTGTGCGAGTTGGGGGTTCAGTTGTATTCAGTGCAGACTTTGTTACTGCGATTTTGCGCCACGTTAGGTCACAGCACTGTTAATTTTTGACCCAAAAGTGAAATGGTGGCAGACACCCGTCCAACTGGAAAATGTCTTTTCCACTTGAACAGGATTCGAACCCGGACCTCCCGGTCACGAGCGCTATGCTCTACCACTTATGTGATGATTTGATAATATTTTTATTTTTTTCTTTTAAGAAATATATTAGGATACTCGAAGCTCTCCCACTGAGTTATCCACATCTGTTGTTTCATCGAATAAAATTGAAAAGCATTTAGCTTCCTTCACTTTGTGTAATATTGTTTCCTGAATGATTTCCTTGCAAGCATCAATTAAATCATTTTGCATAGTGTTGCTGATGTATGTTGCGTTAGATTTAGAAGTTTAATCAATAAGAATAGAAAAATGATCACTAGTCAACCGAGATCCAGCCCAGGGGGTCATGACCCCTATGACCCCCAACTTGGCTATGATTGGCATCATGGCAAGGAGTTGTCCTCACGAGTATTCCTATCCGCCCTATTGGGTACTTACCCACTCAGCTAAAAAAAATTGAAAAGGAACAGCGAAGCTCCAACAAATCTGGGAAAGCACTGATGTGAAATCTGGAGCTTTTACGCGTTTGCTCAGCAGTTCATTTTCCCTGAAAATTCTAAATCATTGAGTTACTTCTCAAAGTAACCATATGCGATGAATGAAAACAAAGAATTTCTTTCATCCGAAAGTCATTTTGACGTAATTTTTTGCAATTTTGAAACCGTTCTCCTGCAGAAACAGAAAAACTTATGAAAATACATCATAAAAGGCTCGTAGAAATTACTATTTTTTACTAACAAAAAAATATATATTACACATTTTCTTGTGACTCGAGTTTCGGGAAATAAACTATTCCATCATCAGACAACTGATGCCTGATGATGGGATGATGCATGAATTTTCATGTCGTTATCGAAATATTAGGAACAGAAATAATTTTGGGCGGTTTTATTTGAATATTGAAGCTTTATTGTGAAATATTGGTTATCAATTCAAAGTTCAAAGTATTGTCCTTAGCTACCCACTATTTTTTCCCTTCTTTCGGTAACTGGATTCCATAACAAAAAAGGGCGGTTCTCTGGCCGCCACCCATGCATCGATCCATTTTTTCAATTCATCGTAATTGGAGAAGTGCAGGTCAGCCAACCTATGTTGCATCGATTGAAAGAGATGATTATCGGAAGGAGCAATGTATAGGCTGTATGACAGGTGTGGTAGGACTTTTCATTTGAGCGTTTCCATTTACGTTTTAACGCACCACACAACATGTGTCATACTGCAAAATAACTATGTCGTGTCTGTCGGCGTATTGTGCCCGTTTTTCTCCCAAAGTTCGACTCAAGCGGATCATTTGTCATCGGTAGATCTCTGTGATCCTTTCTTTTAATTGTAGCTCACAATACACCACGCCCAGGTGGTCCCATCAAATACACAGCATGATCTTCTCGCCATGAATATTCGTTCTGACAGTTGAAGATGAGGTACCAATTCGTTTTCCGCGTTTTGGATTATCGTTATAGACACACCTTTCACCTTTCGCTACTCACAATTCAATGTTCACTCTTGAAAAAACGGCGTTCAATATATCTTGGCTTCAGTTCATATGGCACCCTTTCAGATCATTCCCATTGCTTTTAAACGATGGTGAAATATACTCAGGGCCGTTTACCCTTGATATATAAGGGTGTTTATCTCGATATAGAAAGAGTAAAGTGTGTAAAACTTTTTCTATTTTCTACTTAAAAAAAAGTTAATTTCACTTTCTAAATAATGAAACAAGAAAAAAATGAAATAATACCCAATATGAAACTTTTTCCAACTAATTGGAATGAAATGAGAGGGTACTTTGTTTTCTATCGCTTTTATTTACTGATTATACAGTGACTCGAGTTTCGTAGTGTAATTACATTTTCAAAGTAACTTCTCATTCCATTCCAATCAAAATGAACTATCACAAAGTAACGGACTACTCCATCCAATACTTCTTCTAACTATAAATCCTCACCACTGTCATCATTCACTACATTCTACTCACAATTCCTGGATCTAATTCCCAACTCGAAAATATATCGGGTGCATTTTTAAGGGTGATAGAACTTTCGATACGGATAACTGTCATTTAACAGAAGGTAGAAACCATGGTGTTTTGACATTTCTATTCAGTAAACATTGACCAATTATCAGCTGAACCTCATTTCTGGTTGAACAAGCCAAATTGCCGTATATGGAGTGAAAACAATCCTCAAGAAGTTCTGCAGGTTCTATTGCATCCTGAAAAATGCACCACTGTATGGTGTGCTTTACACGCTGGAGGCATCATCGGTCCATATTTCTTTAAAAACGATGCTGGAGCTAATGCTACAGTTAATGATGCTCGTTAAAGATCGATGATCAATGATTATTTGTGCTACACCTCATGCTGCTACCGTAACAATTGATTTATTGAGAGAAAGATTTAGCGATAATATTAATTCGAGAAATGGTCCAATTAATTTGCCTCCAAGATCATGCGACATAACTCCACTGGATTATTTTCTTTTGGTTTATGTCAAGTCATTGGTTCATGCTGATAAACCAGAAACAATAGACGTTCTGGAAGCCAACATAACTCGTGTTATTGATGAAATAAGACCTGAATTACTCGAAAAAGTGGTCCAAAATTGGTCTGGTCGAATGCGGTTCCTCAGAGTTAGTCATGGTGGTCATATGCCGAAAATATTTTTAAAACAAAAATGTCATAAAAGTATCTTTCAATCAAAAAAAAAAAATTGGCTTCAGTCTTAATTCAAATGTGTTTTATTTCAATTTAAAGTTCTATCACTCTAAAAAAACACCCGATATCGAATCACATACAAACTCTCTTTTTGGAAAGAACTAGGGTTCGTGCTTGTCGCACGAAGGACAAGTCTTTTTTTTTCCAAAGTATTTTCTGCGGATATGGATAGAGCAAAAATAATTCATTCAAATGAGATATCACATATAATGAATTGAATGTTGTCAGTCGATATATATTTCAATATTCACAATTTTTCACACTCTCCTGAAAAGCTATGAAGGTAAAACGATATTCTAAGATCAAATCATAATTATTATTTAAATCAATATTTGGAAGACTTCAGGACACTGGACTGTTAATTTTAATAAGTCATATAATTTTTTCGTTCTTACTTGTAAACTATGTCCATTTAAAGCCAATAAAAGGTGTTAGTGAAGTTACAAACAGGTGTACCTTTTTCGGTACACCTATCAACAAAACCAGATAGCATGTTCAAAAGCTGAACCCTCTGCACAGCCCAAATGCACAACACCCCTCAAGAACAAACACTATATTTTAGCCCTCTATTTTTCAAATTGAATTGAACTAATCTTTACCGACCACGAACCGATTAGTGACTGTCTGTCACTAGTGCTCAACGACAACTCCCTTTTTCCAACTTGCAAAACGTCGAGTTTTTCCTACGTCGGATTTTCGAAGTTCCCATCGCTTAAAATACCTAGACACATCTAGACCATCCAAATCTTTTGACTTGTTATCTTTCTTATCTCGACTTTACTTAGAATTCCCAATCTTAGCCTCGAAGTCTTTTGTGTCGTCTGCTCTAAAATCATAATCGCGAACTTCCGTTCCCAAGACTTCCTGGTTTAAATTTAAATTATTCGATCTATTTCGTATATCAATTATGAGCAAATAAACTATAATTATTATTGATTAATACATGTTGCTTTAAGATTCTCGCCCATTGTTTATGCAACTATTAATGCCGCTTATCAGTCCTCTCAAGTCTTCAGATCAAAATTCATTTTTCTATTCAATGTGTAAAACACAGGCCTTTTATTACAATGGCAAATGGCTGGTTGAGTGACTCCAAGTGTTTGAGAGTTACTTTTGCGTTGGATCTTCACCGAGTCTTGGCTCTGATTCTTCATCGTTAAACTTTGGTGCCGCTCTGGGTCGTTATTCGTCTTCCAAATCAAAATTTTAGTCTAGATGAGTTTGAAATTCTATGTTCCGCCATTGTTACTGATTCAACAATTGAGAATTTAAACTGTTTAAATACTCACCTGATGAAGTCATGGTATGACGAAAAAATTGTCGTGTAAATCAATAAAATAGCGAAAGTTAACATTTGTTTTTCTTATATTGAAAATAATATTTCATCCGGCGCCTTTACAGAGGAATTTGAACAATTCTTTTTTTGTGGAAGTTCTTGATTTTTTTGGTCTGTATCCTACAGATTAGCATTTTAGGTATTTGATTAACTTCGTTTATTGGCTGATATCAATATTGTTTCTTACATATAACACAGATCGTAGCATTGAGTACACCGACCAAAGTGTAGCAGAGTTCATAGTTTTAGATTTTCACAAAAGTGAGCCATCATTACGTTTTCAGTGTACCTTCTAAATTTCCTTGAATGACACCATGTTATAAAGAGTTCGTACTGCTTTTCATACTTCCCCCGCAACTTTTCTGGCAATGGGTTTAATGTCGCGACTTTAGCAGCTCTTGCAATTTCAGGTGGTGTACATGAAAAATCGCTACAATCATTAAAATTAAAACAAATTGTATAAATTGCTATGTTCAACTACAAATAAAAATATATATTACACATTTTCTTGTGACTCGAGTTTCGGGAAATGAACTATCCCATCATCAGACAACTGAAGACCTAACAGTGGTACAGAGGTATTTTAAAAAAAAGTGATAAATATTTTGAATATTTCCATAGATTCTAGGTAACACCTAATAGTGGTACAGAGGTTTACAAGCAGAACGTGATAAAAAACCGGGTTGAAAAAGAGCGGCCTTCTAACAGATATCGGAATGTCGGCAATCGACAAAGAAGGTTGTTAAACAGACGGTACCCATTTAAATATCTCAAATAATATTTGGGGTTACATAGCTCTATACAGTCATTCATTATTTTTACATTATTTTGTTGTATATCTCAAATATTTGGATTTAAATAGCTCCGTACAGTCATTCATTATTTTTATTGTGAACTAATCTGAAAATTTCAATAATCAAGTTTCTTTTCCTTTGAATCTACGTGTAAAATCTTCTTAAGATTTTCTTTTGTCGATAAGAATTACTGTTTTCTAAAGAATGAGTGGCAGAGGTTGAATTTTTGTTTACTTTTCATTCAATTCATTTTATGTTCGTTGAAAAAGGTTTTAACAGATGTTACTTTTTAAATATCTCAAATATTTTCGATTTACATAGCTCCGTACAGTCATTTATTATTTGAAATATTATAAATATATAGCCAAACTGTTCCATTCAAAATTATGTGATGTATCTCTTTAAATAAAGAAATATATATCGACATTTACTTTGAAGGGTTATTTAAAATATTTCAGACAATAACTTGAGAAATTTTTAGAAATCTCGACAAATTTAATCTAAAAAAAATCTCTTAAAATTTTTTTTATGTTTTATGTGGGGCATTTTTTCGTCGACGCAGGCTGTTTCGGATGACGTCTGCTGGATGATCACGGTCAATATTTTCTTTTCATTATTTATTGGTTAACTATCGTACATATTTATTCATGATCATGGTCATTATTTCATTTTTTTTTTGATTATTTATTGGTTAACTTACATATGTATTGATTATTCAATATATCTTAAAACTGAAGCAGTGTTTCTAAGACATTTTATTCGATTAAATTTTAAAGAATATTTGAATGAATAATCAGATTGAATTTGTAGAAGTTTCAGTGAATTGATGCAGTTATTGTATGAAATATTTGAAAGAAATCTTCAGAGTACAGTTCAATTTTTAGTTGCTCATAATAACTATAATTTGTGTTTTCATTGATGTGCTTGGCTATTTTCAGATGTCCAGTCTATGATCGTACTTTTATCCCAATTGTTCTGTGGAATAACATTGTTTATAGATTGTGCTCAGATAGTAGAACACATTTACTTGAATTCGCTTCAAAACATATTATATAATGTTTGGTACATGAAGGTAGTTAAATATATTTTTATTCTTTTATTTGGCATCCAAATAACTTTCAACTGATGAGAATATGGATAACAATTTCACATACTTTTTCTAGAGATTGTGATATATATTTTTCAGAAAACCAAATAAAAAAGGTCCTTTTCATCTCTATGTGGAACATGTTTTCGTAATGAAATTTGTTATTTCTGAATATCCAATCGAAACAGACTGTCTCGGATGACGTTTGCTGGATGATCACGGTCAATATTTTATATTTTTGTCTGAATGTTTCTTGGTTAACTACCGCACATGTGTGTTGATAATTTAATATGTCTATGGGGTTGAACAGGATGTCTGATGCACTTCATTCAATTTAATTTTGAAATATTTCAACTGATTTTTAGACTAAATTATTTGAGGTTTCGGAGAACTAACCTATGCCGTTTGATATTGAAAGTTTTGCCGATGGATATTTTAGTTGCATTGCATACCGATGTCAAATTTACAAACTGATCATATTTTTGGTTTAGGAGTATTATATTTCCCAGGCTTACATACTCGTATATAACATAGTTCTCTAGAATTGGCATATGTGATCACAGAAGAATTTTAGTAGGTTATGCAGATCGATAGCAGAATCGCTTTCGACTGCTTACCTGCTAACTTATATCGGGATATTTTGAGCAGGGTAGTAAACTCTTTATGAATTTCAAAAGGAAGATTACTATCATGAAAGGTTATGGTACTTATATAATTAAACGAACATTCATCCAGACCACAGGGTATTTCTACCCATTCACGAATTTCATACAACAAATGGGTTTGAAACCTACAGAAAGCGATTCTCTAGATTATTTCCATCGATTATCATTGTACTTAGAGATACCCATCTGAGCAAAATTAAAATTTGTCCTGAATTTTTCACTTCTATGTACAATCAAGAAATTTTTGGCTCGAAATTCGCAGATATCTGAACATAATTATATCTACCTGATATAATCTTAGAAGAATGTGGTAACCAGTTAAATAGTAGACCTATTTTAGAAGTAGATTCGTATTCAATCTACATCAGAAAATTGCCTAAAAATCACAGATTTCCACACAAATACTAGTATGTGGCACTATAATATACGAGATAAAATAATTAAATAATTAAGAATTAAATACATTTAGTATGGGTTAAATTATAATAATTTCATATTTTTATCATATCATTCATTATGCTTCAATCAGGCCAAACTCAAGATGATAACTGATTGAGATTATCATCATCATCTGAATGAATATATACTGATATTGTGCGTATCAGTGAACTCTAGTTAATCTTCAACATGCCAAAGAATCTTGAAGGCTTAAGTTAGTGCATTGATGTTTTCATTTCATTATTTACTCTTTCAAGATTCAGTCGATACTACTGATCTAGATATTATAACCTAGAATGAGTTAAAATTCATGGTAATATTTCAAATTTATCGGTTTGCAAAGTCTTTATTTCTCAATGATGATATCCAAAAACATACTGTGAAGAAAAAAGATATGCGATTTCTAACCAAGGCTTATTGTTCATTCATTTCCCGAATCTTCTAGGCGATTTGAGTACAAGTCTGGCTCTTCCACTTTGTTGATCATTTGCTAGAGCTCCATCTGGATTGCTGGAAAATATTTCGCTTGATTATCAATTCCTTGAAGTGTCAAAGAGTTAACTTAGATTCTTAAAAAATAATTATACACCTCCTGATTAAAATTGTCGGATATGAGGATAATTTAAATCAGATTTTCGATAATTATGGTTGAGAAATGAAAATTTGCATCATTCGATATCATCATACGGGTGAGAACTGAAAACGGGAAAATATCGAAGGAAAGAAACTATAAAAATATTTATTATGCCAAAAGAAAAAGTCTTGAAAGACATTTCTAGGACAGAACCAGATTTTTCTCGAAATTATCTCTAACATTTTTATGGAACAGCTGGCATCGAACAGGGTACGGAAAATAAACAGATATTTTCATTCGATTTTTGAAATCAATTTATGTGACACTTTAATTTCGCCGTACAAATCTCTACATTTTGTTATATTGACGTACAGATCCATTTATCGTACATTTTATCAAATATCAACGATAAGTAGCCCTAGTCATATATATATTTCCATACTTCAAGGCGCGGGGCGTTTCGTAGAGTTACTGCGTAATTATGTTTTCCTTACCGACGATGTCGGGGTCCATTTTGAACATTTTAGTTGAATCTGATTGATTGATGACTTGGTGGAATTGAGAGAGTTTAAAGTTGAATTTTTGGACGTTTTTTAAAAGAATAAAGTTTCATTTAGATTTTGGATTATTCGGATGGTTTTTTAAACCTGAAGAAATTATTGGTGCCTTAGATTTTAGTTTCTGGAGTTTTATTGGGCCAAAAGAATGGATATTTTCGGATTAACCAGGATGCTTTCTTCTCTCACTTCTTTATTTGAAGCCACAATTCCGTATCATATCATCGAATGTACCATCTGATCCAGCTTAAAAACATAATTCGTAACATCTCCATTGAAGAAATTGGAAACTGGTTCTCATTTTACGATTCACGTTGAACGAAACGAAGTTTGGAATTTCAGGCGCACTTTGAACTCCTATCAGTGAGGAGGAAGGATCCGAACACATCTTTCATAACAAAATTTGAATCTACACAAGCACCGCTTACATTTAATAGACGTATATAATCAAAACTCAATATATAATGTCAAATGGAATAAATAACCCAACAGATATACGAAAGTAATTAAAATTAATAAATAAATATTTAAAGGAGACAAAATTTTGTTTCTGGTCTTACCTTTAAGAACACCAATTGCCTTTTAAAAACATGAACACACTTAAAGGACTTCTCAAAAAATATAATTTATTTGAAATATTTAATATATTTAAATATTCGAATAAATTATTTCAAAAATCTCTAAAGAATGTGCACTATATCTTCAAAAAATAAATATAATTCTAGACAATCCCGTCTTCAGTTCAAATTACATCTTTTATAAGTTTGATCATTTGACTATTTAATTTCAAGGACAGCACAAGGCCAGTGTATTTTCGATTTTAGACCATTATATTGAAGAATATATAACAGCTATTGGATAATTGATTTAATTCTCAACTATTATGCAACTTTATGTGAACAGATATCTGGGATATTTTTTTATTATTTGTTCACTGTACATTTTTGATATATTTGAAATAGCAGAATATCAAAATATAGTCTAGTTAGGACTAGGATAGTGAACCTATTCTTAAAAGCACTCAATCATTTTAAATAACAAATAATAATTTGTGAAAATTCAATAAATTATTTAAGTGGATATATTTCATTCTTTAAATTATAAACCTCCCACACCTGAACATCCAGTTCAAAGAATGTTTATAATTATCTTGCCCGTTAAACTGAAACTCTGAAACTGTATGTGACATGTACTTCATGATATGCACCGTGAAAATTTCAGGGAGTACATTTTTTGTTTTAATTGGTCGATCATAGAGAATTACTATTTACA
Organism: Megalocaria dilatata; assembly: GCA_034642435.1. Classification (NCBI taxonomy): domain Eukaryota; kingdom Metazoa; phylum Arthropoda; class Insecta; order Coleoptera; family Coccinellidae; genus Megalocaria; species Megalocaria dilatata. The sequence continues at coordinate 72,373,726 of CM067856.1, read as the reverse complement.
TAACATTACATAGTTGTATGCAATTCTATTCAGTTTCAGTCCTCAAAAAACAAATGGATAGATAGATATACACAACTTTCATACTGTCATAAATGACAAATATGAAATCCATTAATAAATAGATTGTTTTTAATAGTCACAGACTGATTTCTTTGACCAGCGGATTTCATCAAAGTTTTGCATGAAAAATTAGTTTTCATCTGAATGAACATTCCACTCGGAAATGTACTGTACTATAAATTCATTGGTGTATTTTGAAATAGTGGCGAGAAATTTGTAAAAAAATGGTGGGGAAACACGTTGTAGTGGATAAGTGCTTTAAGTTAAAATTTACGATTTATTCGGGTTTTTCAATATAATTTGACCACCTCTTAAGCTTTGTTACAAATGGAGATACAACATGAAGTTATCGACAAAAGTTATACGAAAGTAACTGAATTTTTCCAAAATAATTTCATAAAATGAAATATATACAGAGTGGAAAAGATATTGAGCTCAACTTTGTTTTTTCAGTGATCACCCTAAATATTTTTTTATTTTTGGCTAGTTTTTTCTACCTTAATTACAAATATATATATATATATATATATATATATATATATACATAATTATATAATTAATATAATTAATTATCCTCATATACCATGAATATAACTCTGTTACTTTTTGCTTACTTTGTAAATTCTGCTACGTAGTTGCACCGCCACGTGTGCTGAGTAATATTTTATTGAGATAAGACAATCCCTACTATCCCTATCCCTACTAATATTATAAATGCGAATGTAAGTTTGTTTGTTACGCTTTCACGCAAAAACTACTGAACCGATCATCATGAAACTTTGTACATATACTCTTGAAGGTATTAGAAGTAACATAGGGTACTTTATATTTAAAAAAAAAATTTTTTTACGAAAGATAAAACAATTGTTTGTCAAAAAATCGTCAAATTTAGCTACTTCAGTAATGAAGTTTTACTATTATTATACCCTTACCCTTTATCTTTCATACTTATTTAATGACTCCACTGCGGGCGAAGCCGCGGGTAAAAAGCTAGTAATATTATAAATGCGAATGTAAGTTTGTTTGTTACGCTTTCACGCAAAAACTACTGAACCGATCATCATGAAACTTTGTACATATACTCTTGAAGGTATTAGAAGTAACATAGGGTACTTTATATTTAAAAAAAAAAATTTTTTTACGAAAGATAAAACAATTGTTTGTCAAAAAATCGTCAAATTTAGCTACTTCAGTAATGAAGTTTTACTATTATTATACCCTTACCCTTTATCTTTCATACTTATTTAATGACTCCACTGCGAGCGAAGCCGCGGGTAAAAAGCTAGTAATATTATAAATGCGAATGTAAGTTTGTTTGTTACGCTTTCACGCAAAAACTACTGAACCGATCATCATGAAACTTTGTACATATACTCTTGAAGGTATTAGAAGTAACATAGGGTACTTTATATTTAAAAAAAAATTTTCTACGAAAGATAAAACAATTGTTTGTCAAAAAATCGTCAAATTCAGCTACTTCAGTAATGAAGTTTTACTATTATTATACCCTTACCCTTTATCTTTCATACTTATTTAATGACTCCACTTCCGGCGAAGCCGCGGGTAAAAAGCTAGTATTATAAATAATTGATTCATTGTATCTAACAGTGATTTTTGCATTAGAATTGAAGCTCATAGTTACTGTATGATTTTCCTAATAAATATTATAGTTTTATTTTTTAAAAACGAGGTTTCCTAATCGAAATACATATTTGGCGACGAGTACGGGATTGTGCCGGTCTTGTTAGAAAAATTAATGCATCATTGTGTGCAGCACCAGAAGAGGTTCCACTGGTCAACACAGTAGCAAAATCTTCCCAGGGCGTTGGTTTCAACCATTAAGCACAACAGGACGATCAGAAAACCTACCCGACGCCCGATTACCTGAGTAGCGCCCCGTGACGACTTCGTTGGATAACTCTACATTATAGTAAGTGAGCAAATTCCTTTCTTTTTGTGAAATCCCCAATAATCAACCTGGTTCAAAGTTGAAATAATTCTTTTTTCGCAGTTTTGAGTGTAAAACTTTCGTTAGTTTTTCTAGGTTCGCTTTAAAACCGACTTAATAAGTTTTTCCTAGGTTTCCTTAATCAAAAACCGAATAATAATAATTTTATTAATAAGTATCAATTAATTTAATAATAGTGATTGATTTGTTTCATTGTTCAATTTTTACTATATTCAAAAAGTCAATATTACTTCAATTAAACAATTTGTGGGAAAGAAATCCAAAAAACTTAATAAAGTGAAAATGGCGAATGAGGGTATTAATTTAACTACTGCTGAAAAATTTGGATTACTTCTATCAAAATTTTCGGGAATTGAAAATAAGTTACATTCCTTTATTAGAAGTGCTGAACTGTATCTTGGCATGTCCACAAATGAAAATGAATTGATTAAAACATATTGTTTCGCTGTAGTAAAATCAAAATTGACAGATAGGGCACTAGCTGAAGTTTCAACGTCAGATTTACTCAACAATTGGGAAATATTGAAAATTTTTTTGTATTCAAAATTTCGTGATCAAATTAATTTGGATGTTTTAATACATCAGTTACAATTCTTATCTGAAAAACCAAATGAAGATTTGATACATTTCATTGATAGGATTTTATCTATGAAAATTAGAATTAATTATAGAATTGATGCAGATAGAATGGATGCTGCAGAAAAACAATTGTATAAATCTAATATACTCAAAATTTGTAAAACTGTTTTGATATCGAACTCTCCTATTGAATTAAGGACCTATCTGATAACCAACAATGCTTTCTCATTTGATGATACAGTGAACGCCGTGAAAGATTACCTTTCCAATATGGCACAATACGAATTATTAGACAGAAGTAGAAAGAATAGAAATCCCCAAGTAAATTCTAATTATAAAAATTATTCGTACTTTAATCTCAGAAATAATTCTCAAAATCCGAGAATGAACAACTTTTCCCATTTCAATCAGCGTCCTCATCAGGAATCGAGGAATTTTCCCTCTCAACCCATAAATTTTCAACAAAGGAAACTGTATACGCATTATCCAACAAATGAACAAGTGTTTGGTCCGAGTACATCGAGACAAACAAATGTATTCAAACCCAATCCGAATCAAAGGATTCGAAGTCCTCCAGAAAGAATGTCTATTCAAACTAGGAATTATCATCAAAAAAGAAACACATATTCGACCCAATATCGAAATAATCCCCAGAAAAAATATTATTTTAATAATCAACCCAATCAAAACTATACATTTGAAGAATTGACGAATTTACAGTCAACTTCTTATCTCGAAATGAATCCAAATAATGATTCCCAACAAAATTTTCAGGAAACTGTCTACAAAGACAAATTGACTTGAATTCAACTCTAGGTCATATCATAACCTCAGAAGGAATTAAGCCAAATCCTAATAAATTAAAAGCCGTTAGTGAATTTCTAATTTCTAAAACGCGAAAAGAAATTAAATAATTTCTAGGTTTAGTCGGATATTATCAAAAATTTATACCAAATTTTGCAAAAATTACCAAACCACTCACGAGTTGTTTGAAAAAAGATTCCAAAATCAATATAAGCGATCCAAAATACGTTGAATCAATTGAAGTATGTAAAAGAAATGTATTATTATAAATCATCCTATATTGCGATATCCCGATTTCAATGAACCTTTTGTTTTAACTACTGATGCATCTGGATTTGCGGTAGGCTCCGTATTATCTCAAGGTCATCCACCTAATGATCTTCCTGTTGCTTTCGCTAGTAGAACGCTGAATGAAGCGGAATTTCGATACAGTGTGATCGAAAAGGAATTGTTGTCGATTGTATGGTCATGCAAACATTTTAGGCCATATCTTTACGGTAGAAAATTCATAATTTATACTGATCATGAACCTTTAATTTGGCTATTTTCTTTGAAATAACCTAATTCCAGACTAATGAGATGGAGAATTAAACTTGAAGAATTCGATTATGAAATTAAGTATAGAAAAGGCTCGCAGAACAATGCAGACGCATTAAGTAGAATCATTATAGACCCAACTGTAGAGCTAGCATTTGAAAATTTCTCAACTATGTATTAAAATAATGCTATTGAAATTACTCCAAATATTAAAGAAGAAAATGGTGATCTATTTGAATCCCCCAAAAATTATGCATTAGCGCATTGCGTGTCACAAGATTTTAAAATGAGTGGAGGTATAGCGTTAGAATTTAAAAATAAATATGGTAATATTGAAGAATTGAAAAAATAAAATAAATTAATTGGCGAACTCGCCTCAATCCGAAGAGACAGTAGGAATATTTATTATTTAATTACTAAAGAATTTCATTTTGAAAAACCCGAATATAAAACGGTGTTTCAATCACTATTGAATCTTAGAAAAATATGCGATATTAAACAAGAGAAATATTTAGCTTTACCACGAATTGCATGTGGATTAGACCGATTAGAATGGTCAATTATACTGAATATGTTGAGATATATTTTCAGAGGATCAAATATCAACATAATTATTTATCATTTGTCAACAAATAGTGACAATTTAATAGAGTTTAATGGTATTGAAGACGATCTTATTTCGATTGCAAATCAAATAACTGTTGAAGAATTAGATGAATGCTTAAATCTTTTGAATTCCCAGGATGAAAATGATGAACAGAATGACAATTTAGTTGACTTAGAATCCAAAGACATCACAGTTCATAGCAATGTAGAAAATCCAATTTTAGAACTACCCTATACAGAAAGAAGTCTGAATTCTTCACCTTTACAAATAATATTTAAAACAGCACCCAATTTTAATGTCACAAAAACTAAACCTTTCGGAGATAAACTTAGATTCCGAGTATCTATCAATTCAATTAATGATGATTTATTTAAATTCATTAAGGAATATGTACAACCGAAGAAATTTTATACTCTATATTTTGCCTTCCAAGAATTAGAAAAACCTCTCATACAACTTTTACAACAAAAATTCGATTATAACACCTTCGATTTGAAAATCTCTAAAAGATATTTAGAAGACGTAGAAGATACGGAAGAACGATTACTTAGAATACAAAAATATCATGAAACTAAAACAATACATCGAGGTTTACGTGAAAATTTAATTAGTTTGAAACGTAAATACTATTGGCCAAACACGAATAAAGATGTTCAAAATTATATTAACGCTTGTGAGTTATGTCAAAAAAGTGAATATGAAAGAACACCAATTCAGTTGCAATTTAGACCTAACCCTGTAGGTTCCAAACCTTTTTTTCACATTTATTGTGACATAATTAGATTTAATCAAACACATTGTTTGACTATTATAGATTCTTCTTCTAGATTTGGACAATGTTATCCTCTTTTACAAAAAACCGGAACTGAAATTTTAGACAAATTACTCTTTTATTTTAGTCATTGTGGTATTCCTAACAAAATTACTTGCGGAAATGGATAAGAATTTAAAAACCATGTCGTACGAGATATCTGTAAAATACATTAAATTGAAATTCATTATATTTCGAATTATAATCCTAATTCAAACGCTTTAGTAGAAAGATTTCATTCGATCCTTATTGAACAGTTAAGGACAATAGAAAATCGAAATTCAGCCTTCCAAAATAAATTAGCTCAAGCCCTTTTAAGCTATAATAATTCAAATCATTCCGGACTAGAAATAACACCAATGAAAATTATAAAGGGAGATTTAAATTACTCTTTGCCAATTGAGAGAACTCATAATGAACAAATAGAAAATTATGTCGAGAATTATGTAGATAATCTTAATGAAATTTTAAAATATTTGGAAACTCGTAATCAGAAGAATGTAAATCGTTTAGAGAAATTTAATCAGAAAAGATCAGCAAAAAAGGACCATGCTTTGAATGATAACCCAACTTATATAAAAAACCCATTAACTCGAAAATTAGATCCTGCTTTCAAAAGGATAAATACACGTGAAATCGATAAAATTCGTATACAAGATAATAAAAACAAGCATATTTACCACAAAAAGATTTTGAAACAGAGAAGAAAGTAGTATTCTACCAATATTTTTAGGAAAAGCATACGTAACGAATAAGAATTTACAATTTATTCGTCACATAGATTTGAATTGGTTCAACGATTTGATTCTGAATTATCAGAAAGAAATAGATAACTTTAAAAACTCAAAATTGAGTTTTGCCCAAACAGCAAACTATAGATATTTAAAGCAAACGAACGAAATAAATTTCAATACTCTTGAGGAAATTATGAATGAAAATATAAGAATAAAACGAGGTCTAGTTAACATTGGAGGAAAAATTTCTAAAATTCTTTTCGGAACTCTTGATTCCGATGATGAAGAACTTTACAAGAACTATTTCAAAAGCATAGAGAAAAATGAAAAAGTATTGATGAGAAATCAGAAGCAAATTGCTATAATTGTAAATGACTTGAAAAATAAGTACATTGAAAATTTCCATAAATTGTCAGATAATTTCTAGTTATTTCAGATAGTACCACAATTGGAGGAAGTAGAACAAATGCACTTTTTAACTTTTCAACTGAAAGATGTAAAAAATCTATTAGACGAAATCCAAACAGCTCTAAGCTTTGCTAGACTACATTTATTACATGAGTCAATTCTACCCTTATTTTAAGTTCTCAAAATTGGTTGAAAATTCAAGTATTATTCCATTACACCACATCAAAGATTATTATCAACTGTGTAACAAGAAAATAATTCTCAGAAATAAAGTATTATTATTCATAATATCAATTCCTTTAGTTTAAAAAAATAATTTTGACTTGCATAAGTTTTATTAGGAGTACAAATAAGTTTCCGCCGTTTTTAACACAAATTGTTTATGAATCATTCCTAATGATTTTAAACGATGTGAGACTGCTTGCTGAGTGACTTTTAATGTTAGAGCAAGTTCTTTTTGTGTTTGAGATGAATCTTCCTCCAATTCTGCATCCTCGTAAATTTTTGGCCTTCCACTGCGGTCTTTGTCTTCTACTTCGAAATCACCGTTTTTAAACTTTTGAAACCACTCTCGACACGTTCTCTCACTCAAAGCACCCTCACCATATGCTTCTACGAGCAACTGATGCGCCTCAGCAGCAGATTTCTTTAAATTAAAGAAGTAAACTAATATTTCCCGCAAATGACGCTTACATGGCTCAAATTTTGACATTTTCAACTTACAAAAATTATATTTTACCAATATAAAATCAATGATATTAATAGGTTATGTTATTCTTGAATGTCCAAACTATTTTTTAAGCCGGTTGTCATCTGCGAAAGCTAACCGAAACTCCGTGCCGCGCCATCAACAAAAAAACGGCGGAAACTTATTTGTATTCCTAATACTATTTACCTCAAAACAATTTAACCCTTCCATATACCGATTCCTATTTGCTCTCTGAAAGAGAAGTTCTGAAATGGTCGACAAGACAATGTTATCAATTGGAAGAAGACTACCTGTGTGATCAAGATTCTTTAGTGGAACCTCCTACATGTATGCTAAATATTTTAGAAAACCATGTTGAAAATTGTTCTAGAAGAGAAGTATTTCAACCCCCAGACCTCAAACTACTAGAAGATGGAAATATCCTTTCAATGGAAAATCAAAAACTTATGGAAATCTGTACTCAACAAACAAAATATCATTTTGTTCCTTCGATGGCTATTCTTCGTACAAGATGTGCTGTTAGTAATGGCAGAAAAGACATCTTCCCAACCACTACAGTAGATGGAGAAAAACACATCATATTACCCAAGATGACATCCTCTTCTAGTAAACACAATGGTACTGAATTACCGAAGATGGAAAACATCAATGACATCACCCTTGAGGAATTAGATCAATGGAATCTTCAGCCCTCAAGATTCACCCTTGTATTCATTTCATTAATCATAATTTTTGTATTCTTTGCTTTGCAAAATTTTAGTAAAAATATTTTTTATAAAGCTATACCTCATGAAGGTGATACCTTTAGCTTAGGTGGGGAGGAATTACATAATCCGAACCCCATATTCTAGACAGTGGCCCATAATCTGATCCTCATATTTTTTTGATTGTCTCGGTTTTTACTTGACGTAAATTCATCTTCAATATAAGAAAATCTAATGTTAACTTCCGCTATTTTATTGATTTTCAGGAGTGAAGCAGCCCGTGAAACAGCTCGGTTGGCAATGCAGAATCGTCGAGCGAACAACAGAGGTCAACAAATAGATAATTTGCGACGCAGAACAAGATATTTATCAAGTACTGATTTGAATCGAGCAGCGTTTCAATACGATTGCAGCAATGATTACAGCTTGCATCCTAGCGTTTGCATTGGGCAAATGGACGTAGTTTGCGAGTATTGTGGTGCATTAAAGTTTTCCGGAGAAACGCCTGGATTATGCTGCCTTAATAGTAAAGTGAAATTGCCATTGTTGACTCCGCCACCTGAGCCATTGTATTCATTGCTTTGTGGCGAAACACAAGAATCACGCCACTTTCTTGCAAATACTCAAAAATACAATGGTTGTTTCCAGATGACGTCATTTGGGGCAGATATTATCGAAGAACGGGGATTTAATCCGACATTTAAGGTATTTATTTTTGTACTTATATAGAATGTAGTTCAAGAATAACTTACTTTATCTATTGGTACCTATGTAGTATATTTGCTAATTCTGACTTACTTTATCTATTGGTACCTATGTAGTATATTTGCTAATTCTGAACTCTACTCTCCCACCGAAAAAAGTGTTTGAAACCCAGTTAATACTGTCTGGTTTTTATTTTGTAGATACAAGGACAGATTCATCATCGAATTGGATCATTACTACCTTTCGAAGACAGAATAAATTTTTACAAATATATTTCATGGGCAACATGGAAGAGCAACTTGATCGACGCCTAGAAATCAATGCAGGAATGAAGCGAGCAATTCTTCAATGCTTCATGAACATCATGCGTTGGTCAGGTTGTTTAAGAGTGCTTTAGAGCGCATGCCAAGTGATGACTATAAAGTTGTCATCAAAGCAGATAAACGAGCATCTGGAACACACGAAAGGACATTTAATACTCCAACAGTAGACGAAGTTGCCATCCTGATTGTTGGTGAACAATTGGAAAAACGCGATATTGTGCTTACACGTCGCGATACTGGGCAACTGCAAAAAATATCTGGAACTCATCGATCATATGACACATTGCAATACCCGCTGATGTTTTGGCAAGGAGAAGATGGATATTATTTTAATATTAAAATGAAAAATCCATTGAATGGTGAGTATCAGTATCATAATTTATTTCATTTATTTGTGAAAGACACTGATTTAAAATAATGCTTATTAAAAAAATGGTTAATGTCTGTATTGTTTGCCTTCAAAATTTGCCTTTGAAATGGTCAATTGTCAAATTTTTAATTTCAGGTGAAGAAACTACAAAGAAAGTTAGCTCAATGAATTATTACGCATATCGTTTGATGATTCGTCAAAATGCTGACAACTATTTGCTGCGGTTTCGTCGATTGTTTCAGCAGTATTGCGTTGACATGTATGTAAAAATAGAAACGGAACGTTTAACATTCATTAGGTTGAACCAAGCCAAACTGCGTTCTGAGGAGTACATCCGTTTACGTGATGCAGTTAGTACTGAAGGAAATGCAGCTAATATTGGTCGATTAACTATTCTGCCGGCGACATACATTGGTAGTCCACGTCATATGCATGAATATGCACAAGATGCAATGACATATGTTCGTCATTACGGTCGGCCCCATTTCTTTATTACTTTTACCTGTAATACAAAATGAATAGAAATTACTCAATTGCTGCTTCCCGAACAAATATCAAGTGATAGACACGACATCACAGCACGTATATTCAGGCAAAAAATTCGGTCCCTGATGAACTTTATTGTTAAACAACGCGTCTTTGGAGATACTCGATGCTGGATGTATTCAATCGAATGGCAAAAGCGAGGCCTGCCGCACGCACACATTCTTATTTGGTTAGTGGAAAGAATTCAGCCTGACCAAATAGATGATATCATATGTGCTGAGATTCCTGATTATGAAGCTGATCCAGACCTACATGATGTTGTTACTACTAATATGATTCATGGACCGTGTGGTGCCATCAATCCCCAATCACCTTGCATGGTCGATGGAAAGTGCTCTAAACGATATCCACGGAAATTAACGGCAGAGACTGTCACTGGCCATGATGGTTATCCGCTGTATCGGCGTCGATCACCAGATGACAACGGTCGAACTGTCACAATGAAAGTGAAAAGAATGGATTTCGTTGTCGACAACAGTTGGATTGTTCCATATTCGCCACTCATTTCTAAATCGTTCAAGATACATTGCAACGTTGAATACTGCAATTCAGTTAAGTCCATAAAATATATTTGCAAATATGTCACGAAAGGCAGTGATATGGCGGTTTTTGGATTGCAATCCTCGAATACCAACGATGAAATTTCACGCTATCAAGTTGGTCGTTATGTGAACTGTAATGAAGCGATTTGGCGTATATTCGCATTTCCCATTCACGAACGTCATCCTACTGTTACGCATTTGGCGAGTATATTTCACGGCTTCGAATGCTACGCAACGTGCTGAAACACCTCCAGCAACTACATTGACCAGTTTTTTTTGCAATCTGCCAAAGCGATCAGTTTGTACGAACTTTGCTTTACTCCGAGATGCCACGATATTATACTTGGAATGCTTCATCGAAGAATTTTCAAAGACGGAAGCAAGGCGATGCGGTTCCTGGGTATCCAGATGTGCGTTCTACTGATGCTCTTGGTCGTATGTATACAGTTCATCCAAAGAATAATGAATGTTTTTATTTGCGATTGTTGCTGGTAAATGTGCGTGGGCCAACGTCATTTGAGTCATTACGAACTGTTAATGGTGTAATATTCCCAACATATCGTGCCGCATGTGAAGAATTGAAGTTATTAGAAAACGATAGTCATTGGGATACGACAATCAGTGAAGCCATTATCTCTGCATCTCCAAGTCAGATACGCACATTATTCGCTATCATAATTTCGACATGTTTTCCATCAAACCCATGTAACCTGTGGCACAAATACAAGGATAATATGTCAGAAGATATTTTACATCAAATTCATGTAAGTTCCAGAAATCACGATATTGAGATGAATGAGGAGATACATAATCGTGCTTTACTCGATCGAAGATATGTGTTACCTCATGTGCGGTAATTTATTAATCAGGTTAAGAATGCCTGCACCATATCGTGAAATGAATGACGCATTTAATGGAGAATTGGAACGGGAACGTGAATATGATCACCAGGAATTAGATTTAGTAGTTCAAACGAATGTACCCCTGTTGAATTACCAACAAAAGGAAGTTTATGATACTTTAATGAAGGCAATCGATGATGAAAATGGTGGTTTATATTTCCTAGGTGCCCTTGGTGGAAGTGGCAAGACATTCCTCATGTCATTAGTTTTAGCAACTGTTCGGGCGAGATCTAACATAGCGGTTGCAGTTGCTTCTTCTGGAATATCAGCCAGATTGTTAGAAGGATGCCGTACGGCTCATTCAGCATTCAAATTACCGTTAAATCTTCAAACTATTGAAGAACCAACGTGTAATATTGCAAAACACTCAGCAATGGCCAAAGTTTTAGCGGTATCGAAAATCATCATCTGGGACGAATGCACAATGGCGCATAAACATGCATTAGAAGCACTTAACCGAACATTAAAAGATTTACGCAATGACTCGAGATGTTTTGGAGGAGCAATGATTTTACCTTCTGGCGATTTCCGCCAAATACTGCCAGTAATTCCAAGATCTACGGCTGCCGACGAAATAAACGCTTGCCTCAAATCGTCAAATCTATGGCGCCATGTGAAGAAACTGCAACTGACAACAAACATGAGAGTTACATTGCTTAATGATACATCTGCTGAAGATTTCTCGGAGCAATTGCTGACTATCGGTAATGGTCAAGTACCTGTCGATGAATCGAGCGGATTAATATCATTTCCAAATAATTTCTGTAATTTTGTCTCATCAAAAGACGAACTTATCAACAATGTATTTCCAGAAATTATTTCTAACTACAAAAATAATGAATGGTTGAGTGAGCGAGCAATTTTAGCGGCTAAGAATAAAGATGTAGATGACCTAAACTACATAATTCAAAATAAGATCATTGGAACAATGCATTCATTCAAATCTATTGACTGCGTCACAAATGAAGATGAAGCCACCAACTATCCAATTGAATTTTTAAACTCTTTGGACGTGCCTGGCTTACCACCGCACAATTTACGCCTAAAGGTTGGCTCCGTAGTAATCATGCTTCGAAACATAAACCAACCAAAACTGTGCAACGTACGCGTTTGGTGGTTAGAAAATTGATGAACAATGTAATTTACGCTACGATAATGATAGGAAAATTCAAAGGTGAGGAAGTTCTCATTCCGGAATAACGATGATCCCAACCGATATGCCGTTTGAATTTAAAAGACTTCAATTTCCGACACGTCTTGCATTTGCCATGACCATCAACAAATCACAAGGCCAATCCTTAAAAGTTTCTGGTTTAAATCTAGGACATTCATGTTTTTCCCATGGTCAATTATACGTGGCATGTTCACGGGTCGGAAGACCATCTGCGTGGTTTGTTTTTGCGCCTGATAATAAAACAAAAAATGTCGTGTATCACAAGGTACTTCAATGAAGAGCAACCTATGTACTAAAATACAGAAATAATTATGAATGATTAATGTACGTATTTAATTTTTTTTGTATTTTTTCCAATATAGAAAAAAATATGCATATTTATTGCCATTAAGACGGAACAAAGTTCGCAGGGTCAGCTAGTATATATATATATATATATATATATATATATATATATATATATTGTTATGAAATTATATTAATGAAATTTTGTGAATGAATACTAATGAGATCATCCTTGTCTGTAGTTAATGTATTTTGTGCTTCCGGCTAGCTCTTAAGATTATAATTTTGTATAATTTAAATTTTAATATAATTAAATTTGATTTAATATTTGAGGGAGGGTTCAATTTGAATTTTTAAAAGATTGAATTTTTTAAATCATATTATATGAAAGTAATTTGAAATATTATAATCATTGATTAATAACCTAAATTCTAATTCTATGTTAAATGTTAAATGTCCTAACCTAATTCTAATGTAAACAATGATTGCTATTTCTAAACTTCTTTGTCGAAAGATTAACAGTATTGAATTTTTACTACCTTTGGTAAGTTTGTTCTTCAATATATTATTGTTCCTTTTTATTGTCCCTTCTCCGTTTCAGGAATAACATTGGTTCCGTTGGAAACAACACTTCTAGAACGTTCTGAAATGCACAGGCTACTTTGTTGATTTTCTTCAATATATCCAATTCGTTTGAAACTTGATTTCTATGTGGGATTTTTCCATTCACATTCAGGTAATGTATTTTCTGGATTCAATTTCCATTCACAATAACCAAATAATCTTCCTTTTTTAGATGATGATAGTTTTTTGGCACTTTTTTAATTATGAACCGACAAGGATTCTACTCTGCATATAATTGGAGACTGCCGACTTTTTCTGTGTCTGCCCTATTTATAGTTTTCAAGAAAAATTGAATTTCAAAGCTTACTAGCTTCTGTCAAAATTATATGAAAATGATGCTTTTGTTGATTTTACAAAATTTACAATATTTCCTGGTTTGAAATTACTTTTGAAAATTAGCTTATTTTTTAAACTACATTTTGATGTATGTTTCATGTTAAACAGAACAGTAAAAGTCTTGCTTTTCGTTCGTAAAGTATTTCAAGTATCAAAATTTAACAAATTTCAACGTCTTATGCTTATAACTTATAAAATACTTAATATTACTTATGAAATTGATTAAATTTCTTTAGCTTAGATGCTATTACAATTCTATTGATGCCTAAACATTTTCAAGAATATCTCTTACATTAATCATTTGAAAATATCTGACATAGATGCTATCTTTCATTGAATTAATTGATTTTTGATCAAATTTGTCCTATTCACATCATTCTGGTGAGTTATATTTAATTCAGCTTGTTCTTTGTCAATAATTTCACTAAAGTTTATATGCGATTCATTATAATAACAAATCTTTTCAACAAATTCTTCATCAATTTCAAATTGGATATCTAAATTCAAATTACTTCTATTTATTGCAACTTTGGCTGGTTTTATATTGAATAATTGTAAATTGAAATCTTTCTGTAAATTCTTTTTATAAACTGTCAACAAGATTACGGTTTTTTGATTACCGTTCAAAGAATTTTAATTTGAGTAGTCGTTATGTATCCTGAATATGCTTTTTCTTCATAATTTTAGGTCGTGAGTATTTTAATGAATTTAATTATTGATATTTCTATCAGAATGGATATTATTTAATTAAATGTGCTCTGGTTATACTCTAACGAGACAACTTATACATTCTGTCAAGAAAGTACCGGGAATTATCGATTTAAATCTGACGGGGCAATGAGGCAGGTAAAATTTTTTTTTCCTACGTTGGTACCACTGTCCTTAATTACTATGCCAAGCTTGAGCGGGATCTGTCAACTAGTGTGTTTGCAATAGCTGATTAAGTCAGTCGATGTCAGAGTGCGTGCCGATTTTTACTATGGGTGATTACGTTGAGCAAAGAATTTGTTTAAAGTTTTGTGTTGCAAATGAATTTTCGTGTGCCGATGCATTGAAAATGTTGCAAAAGGCCTTTGGTGATAATGCTCTATCGAAAACTCGTGCATATCTGTGGTACAGAGCCTTCAAGGACGGTCGTGAAGTGGTCGCCCATCGACGGCTTCGATCGAAGATAACGTCGATAAAATTAAGGAAAGGGTGCTGGAAAACCGTCGTACCAGCTTGAGAGAGATAGCACATGATCTTAAGATATCCCACGAGTCCGCACGTACGATTTTGATTGATATTTTGGGCATGAGAAAGGTGGCCGCACGACTCGTACCGAAAGACCTGAATTTTCTTCAAAAACGTCATCGCGAACAGGTTGCTTCAGACATGCTGGATCGCTGTAATTCCGATTCTACATTCATGGAACGCATTATAACTGGTGATGAGACCTGGGTCTACGAGTACGATATGCAAACAAGCCAGCAATCATCGGAATGGGTGGCAAAAAATGAGCCGAAACCGAAAAAACCACGCCAAAGCCGCTCGAAAATGAAGGTGATGCTCATTGTTTTCTTCGATATCCGTGGCGTGGTGCACCACGAATTCGTTCCAGAGGGTTAGACGGTAAACAAGGAGTATTACCTAGGCGTTATGCCACGTTTGCGTGTGCGTATCTGTAAGAAGCGGCCAAATTTGTGGGCGAACAACTCATGGATTTTGCATGACGATAACGCGCCTTCTCACCGAGCTACGATTGTGACCGACTTTCTCGCCAAAAACTCAACAAACGTGCTTCAGCAACCACCGTATTCGCCGGATTTGGCTCCCTGCGACTTTTTCCTCTTCCCAAAACTAAAATTGCCCCTTCGTGGCACCCGTTTTGAGTCGATTGAAGCCATAAAACAAAATTCGGCGCGAGAGCTAAAGTCCATCCCGGAAAGCGCCTATAAAAAATGTTTCGATAATTGGAAGTGCCGTTGGCATAGATGTATTGGAGCAAATGGAGCCTATTTTGAAGGCGACCCAGTAAATTTTAACGATTAAATGTAAAAATGTTGTTTTGATTGAAAATTCCCGGTACTTTCTTGACAGAGTAGTATACCACGGTGAGTCTTTTCCTTTATTTCCTTTTTTAGAAGTAAAATGATAAAGTGTGCCAAACTACAATAGGGTTTTATCAATATTAATCCTAAACTCAGTAAAACCTCAATAAGGATGACACACTGAATAATTAAGGATGCAGATCCCTTAAGCACTACGAATCATTTATATAATTCTTGATTGTTTCGAAATTCTTCAAACATAATAATTAGGAAGAGATATGTCAACCTTCCACCTAGTTCTTAATTTGTTAACTTTACTTTAAATAAACAATTTCAACCTGAATAATATACTAAATTTTTTTAACATACTTTTAACCCCTAGACTCAAAAACCATACATTCAAACCAAAAATGGGTACACGCTATTTCTACTCGAAACGGTATATTTCACATAAACAATAAACGACTATGGGCACTCTTCATTTCTTGGTCCTGGAATTTAGCACTATCTGTTCAATTTACCTAATTCTTCTGACTTAATTCTTAGACTTTCAAAAAAACTGAGAAATTACTAATATCACTCAATATAATTATAATAAAGCTTAATTCTGAGACCAATTCGAGCCTCGCGGTACGATTTTTTCCCGACGATCATACTAGTTTTTCCGGCGTGTCAAGACTCCCCGACAAATTCCCTTTTGGTTCTTTTAATACCTCATACGAGTCGGTGCACTTCTCCAAATTTTCAGTTCGTTTATCTGTTCAAAATTTCTATTTAGCAATTTTCGAAAACCTCGGTTCCTGTTCCTTGTGTCAATTCCTAAGTCAGCGTTTTCCGCTGAAACTTTCCGTTCAGTAATTTATCTGAAGGATAATATTTACGTTTTGTACAATCAGCTTTTATGAACTTTTTAATCTGTTAGTTTGCCTCGAAAGTGAATTCCTAAGTTTAATATTAACTGGTCTGGAGATTAGAATAAACAAATTAATTCAGGGCATTGAACCTCGCGTTAAATCTGATATTGTCTTCCTGTAACATTACAGTCCTTTCATTAATTCTATTTCTAGTTGGTTTAGTACAAAAATATAAAATCATCGAACAAGCTAAACACCTAGGAAAAACCGCGGCATAAATAACCCGACAGCTTTAAAATTCTACCAAACTACCTGCAGAACGATATTAGAATATGGACATCTAATATACAACAACTGTAGAAAATCCACCCTTAATAATATCGAAATAGCAAACCGCAGTAACAATAGGACTTTGAGTAAGATGCGCCATCCAGGAAATCTACTTCATAATCTATCAAATGACTTTCTCTATGAGAATGATTGTAGACCAGTGGATTTCAAAAATTAGTAAAGAAATTTGTGAGGGCACCACACAACCTCCAAATCCTCCAGCCTGTTGTTCTACAAGATCTGATCTACAGGCTCAATAATCATATGAATCATCGTTCTCACAGCAGGAGCGTTCAGAAGAAATAAGCATTCTTTGGAAAACAAAAATCGAAGACAACGCAAAGTATTTCAAATTAGAAAATTTGGAAGAGGGTCTATTAATCTTTTAGTGTGGCATTATTTATAATAAAATTATGGGGCCTATATTTTTTGACAAATTAGCACGAGAAGTATGTTCAGAAAAAAAACTGCCACAGGTAGATCAGCATTTGGAGCAACTATTCGAGAACATTTAAGTAGTCAGTTTGATCTCTGGATCGATTATAGTGCACCTATTTCATGGCCATCGAATAGCCAGGATTTGAAACATACATATTTTGATGGCCGTTTCTGACGGAAAAAATTTACTATGATTAAAATGAATAAATGAGATCATTACCTACAAAATTGCATTATATCATTAACTCAATCAGAAAGAACCATAATAATGCTATCCTAAATATTCTAACCAACTTAAGAAAACGACATAAACTCTTTATATTGAATAATGGTGGCCATTTCGAGCAATTTCTTCAGTTTTAACTGTTTATTCCATACCACCATAAATACTCAAATATGTTCAGTTCTTGATTTTCATTCCTCCTCTTTCTCTTAAATATTTCGGAATCTTTTACACGGTTGTACAAATAAATGTATTTTCACTTGGAATTGGATGATCTGGATGTAACGTCATATCTTATCTCCTTTTAGCTTTCTTGTTATTATTCTTCTTCACATAAAATATATGATAGATTTGTTGTATTAATAATGTAATCTTTGTATGTATTAGTAGGAAATTTATTCGATTTGATTTTGATTTTTTCCGCTTGTCTGTAATGCATGTTTCAGAAATAATTTTATTGAATATCGAAGTGTTTCATATTGTTACCAATGCCGTTTGTTGTCGTTTGTAGATTTATTTAACACTTGGCAACCGACTACTGAGCCTGCCAGGTGGTTCATCGAATTTGAGACTCTGTAGTTCTCAAAATAAGAGAGACAGGCTGACACATGCGTAATCAGAAGAGAAAAAGCTAGTCAAAAATAAGAAAGTATAAAGGTGGTCTATTTGAAAAAACGACATTCGACTGTTGTCGTCTTAAAACGGTTAAAATGGTTTTAATAGGTTTCTAAAAAAATCTAAGGGACAAATATTTTCGTTTCCTAACTGGTATTTAGGCCCGATTTTGGTTTCTAGGAAGTAGATGAGACATACTTCAAAGGCCCAAATTGTTGAACTCTGGGGACGTAACTCTTATATCTACCTGCATGGTAAATTAAAGATTCTTTGTTCAAAGTTTTTTTGAGCAATATTTATTTTTTTATCATTATTATTCTGATACTCCTAGATCTTCTATGAAGATCCATCAGAAGCTTTTTCAGCTTGTGCGAGTTAGGAGTTCAATTGTGTTCGGTATAGGCTTTGTTACTGCGATCTTGGGCCACTTTAGGTCGCAGCACTGTTAATTTTCGACCCAACAGTGAAATAGTGACCGGCACCCAGTCACTAGAAACTTTTTTTCCACCTGAACAGGATTCGAGCCCGACCTCCCGGTCACGAGCCCTATGCTCTACCACTTATGTGATGATTTGATAATATTTTTATTTTTTTCCCTTAAGAGATATATTAGGGTACTCGATGAAAAAATTCATCTCTGATATATGTTATACAATAATAACAATTCTAATTTTTTTATATTCTGAAATATCTATCAGTATTTTCGTATTTTCGTGTTTTCGTAAACAAGCTTTCTTTTAAATTTTAATTGTTCATTTTGGTACTGGGGTAATATATGTAGATTTTGCCCAGCCCGAACTATAGTCGTCTCCACTCACAGTGAACTCAGTCTTATAATACTCTTTTTGTTCTAAAATGTATTAATACTCATTTTGTTCATTTTGACAGTATTAGAAGGAGTCGCTATATAAGGGGTGGGTCCTATTAAGGTTAGCATTTCTGATCGGCTATGAATAAAGAACAAATGCCTTCATACCGAGGTCTTCATGCAAAATTCTCCTCAGAGAAGTGTGAGAAATGTTCAGTTCTTGAGCACGATCAGGGGTTCATGTTAATGGATATTCAACCATATTCTGGGAGACAGCAGCAATCTTTTCACGTGTGCTCACTTGACGAGAACGTGAAAGGGGATGTTTCATCTAATAAATATTTAGTTTAATGAACTCGCTCCACAAATTGCCTTGAGGGCATTCCATTTCTATTGAATTTTCCACGTGAATTTCTAACAGCTTGGATAGAAGATTCGGCACATTGGAAATGAGTTTTTGATATTTACCAGCCTTATCTAAGCGTAAATAGATGCATTTCATTAATGTAACATACTCAACTCCCTTTCTGTTAGGACAGAAATGTTGCCAGACTGGAAATAACCAAAAATGCAAACTTATGATGTCTCACTCTTTAGTAGTGTTGAAAAAATGAAGATTCATTAATTTTTTATCCTCCTTCAAAAAAGACAATTGATTATTTTCAATTCAAATTGTGGTAAGTTGATCAACTTATATCTTCGTCTAACATATCTATGAACATATCTGAAAATGGGGACATATTGGTGGCTTCATCAATATGGTAACCCCGATTTTTCAATGTGAAGGTTTGAGTCATATTTAAAATAGTGTTAAAGTGAATTGTTCAAACTTTTAGGGGGTCTTAGCATCGCGCCAAAAGCAAAAGTTCATGAAATTTCACTCTGGTGTGATAAATACATAACTGCTATCTTGTAAATATATTCGGTTGAATGAAAAGAGTTCAATCAAAATATCCAACGAATTGTTTGAAAGATATATATGGAAGAACACACAAAGTCGGTAAAAGACGAGCTTTTCAGATAAAACGATTCCGTAGCCTTCAATTTCTTACATTTAACTGTAACTATTTGAAGACTGACAGAATGATATTTTCTTCAAATTTGTTCATTAATTCATTAAGAGTGTTCATTGAGATCACAGAAATGAGATTAAGATTCAATAAAACTCCAACACGTTGTAACAGAACATCTAATACAATGTTTGTTCAATACAAATTGATTCGTGATCAAAAATTCCACAGAATTCAACACGAGATGAGGACTATCAAGGAATCAAAAAAGAATAGATTTTCTTGTCTATTGTAAAGAGTGGTACTTTCAATCCAAACTTTGAGCCAAGTCCAGAAAAAAAATACCTAGATGAGCGTGATTTAAAGAATGTCGTTTAAAAGAGAGAAAAGTAAAGACCTTGTTAATTGGAAGGTTAAAGTTCAGAAAAAAATCCTTCAACAGAAACGCTGTGAATCCTACTTTTCAATTTCTGTTGTGAAGCATTTGCTGGGAGATATTCATCTTATTCAGCTAGAATATCGTGGTGAAAGTTGTTGACGTTTTTTATACAGGAATTCCTCAACTACTCATCTATCGCCACTATTGGATGATTTTTTGAACATATTTATAATTTAACAGTGAGCACCATGCAATTTTCATTAATTTGCAATATTACAATGAAAGAAAACTATCATCATGACATAGAGATGGAGTTCACAAAAAATTGTTCAACATTATTAATAGCATCTCTGCAAATTATCTGAAACATTAAATTTGAAAAATTTTTGGTACCGAAAAGAGCGTTGTACACTCTTACGAAGATTATCTCGAATGAAGTCAATGAATATTTTCAGAAGACTAATTTGAGTCTTTATCCTCATTTAGAAATTTTGTTCACTTTGCAATACGCGGAATATTATTCAACAAACGCTCAGATTTATTGAAATGAATATTCTTATACTTACCCTTCAACAACAAACATTAGTGACAAGAATAGTGCAGCAAGCAAAAATAAGTTGAAATTCATTTTGCTTTTCAATGAAGACTGTAGTATCACCTGTAGAAAATGACTTTTATATCTTGTAAGGAAACAAATGAACATAAAATTTAATATCATTTTGCATTCAATTATTTGAAACTAATTGGTGCTAATCTTTCAACCGTAGAATATCAATAAAAAATTTAATAAAATAATGATTCATTATTTGGGAATTTCTTTTGTCTTTGATCGAAAATTATTTTTATTTCTGATAAACTACTTGAAATAATGAGTTCAAAATTATAGATAGTATAGGTGAATGAAGACCGATATCCAGACTAAACATAGGTAAATATCCCCTATACCAATCTCTCTTTATAGTTGATTCCCAAAAGCCTTTTGACCACTGTGAAATTTTAATAAATAGCTCGTGATGAAAGTAGAAGTTCCAGTGAAATTTTGTATGGGTTGTTAATAATAATGAAGTTTCATGAATCAGTAGATCCTTACTATAATATGCCCAAGACATCCCTGGCCAAATTTCACAAGGTGATTTTCCAGGCGGCCCGCAACAAAATCACAAACCAAATTTATCCCATAATAAAAACAAAAGAAAACAAAAAATTCATTACTTTATCGTACCTCGGTAGCATAGGTCAAAAAGTGGCCAATAGTTTTTCACAATTAGATGTTAATATTGCTTACAAAATAAAATATCATCCGTATTATTTAATGCAAACGACCCAACTCCAAACATATATAAATCGGGATTTTATGAGTTATCCTGTTCGACGTGCAGTAATAAATATATCGGACAGATGGGACGTTCCTTCAAGACGAGGTTCAATCAACAGAAAATGGATTTCATGAAAAATAAACAGAACTCTACTTTTCCCATTCCTTGTTGAGAAAACGGCCATCCTTTTCTGGCAATAGATAAACTTAAAATTTTACATGTAGAATTAAAAGGATAGAAACTTGATTATTTAGAATATATGGAAATTTTCAAATTAGTTCACGATAAAAATAATGTACAAATAATGATTGACGGTACAGATCTAAATAAATCCCAAATTAGAATATTAAAACAAATTGAAATATGTTTATCTTCTACAATTTTAATTTCAAAAAAAATTTTGAATTAAAAAAACTTTTAGAATTAAATTTATGTCTAAAATAAGCACCGCTTACATTCAATAGACGTATATAATCAAAACTCAATATATAATGTCAAATGGAATAAATAACTCAACAGATATACGAAAGTAATTAAAATTAATAAATAAATATTTAAAGGAGACAAAATTTTGTCTCTGGTCTTACCTTTAAGAACACTAATTGCCTTTTAAAAACATGAAAGGTAAGATCAGAAACAAAATTATGTCTCCTTTAAATATTTATTTATTAATTTTAATTACTTTCGTATATCTGTTGAGTTATTTATTCCATTTGACATTATATATTGAGTTTTGATTATATACGTCTATTGAATGTAAGCGGTGCTTATTTTAGACATAAATTTAATTCTAAAAGTTTTTTTAATTCAAAATTTTTTTTGAAATTAAAATTGTAGAAGATAAACATATTTCAATTTGTTTGAATATTCAAATTTTGTTATATTTCTTCTATCAAGTAAAAGGCCTTTCTATTTTAAATCCAAAATTGTTGAAATATTTAAATAAGTAACATCTGTTTGCCAATCTTCTTTGACGTGCCGACATTCTAATAGTTGTTATTCATCCTCTCGTTTCAAACCTTTTCTACCTCTGTATATGCATGAATACTCGGTTCTGCTTCTTAAGTCTTCAGTTGACTGAATATGGGATAGTTAATTCCCGAAACTCGAGTCACAATTAAATGTGTAAAATATCAATTTATTGGTAGGAAAACATAGTAATTTCTACAACTTGTTTTAATTATGATCAACTACCAAATACTAACGACGAAAACCATTCAGTAACAAGAAGTTTCTATAGATTATGGTCCAATCGGTTTTCGTTGTGAAGTTATTGAAGATATTTGTATTGTTTTACAATTTTTTCACTAAAAACATAGCATAACTTCACCTTGATCAAAGTTCAGTGAACACCATTTAAGAGAGCGGAAAATTCTCTTTAGACTAGGGTGACTTCGTGCAGATACTTGATATTTCATTGGACAATAGATGTGAAACTGTGAAAGTACAAACAGTGATATATACACCATCTGAGGAAAAAATATTATTTGCGACAGATTTTATTATTCATACAAGCTTAAAACTTATCACAAAAAAGAAGAAAAAATGTGTAGCAGTTTCAAATATTTGTTCCGAAAAAAGTGCTGTATATATTTTCAAAAAGAAATGAAAAAGACTTTCTCAAATCTATGTGGAGCATTTTTGTAGGAATGGCATTTGTTTTTCGATATCTAATTGTCGGATAATATTTACTAATTATTCGCGATCAAAATTTCTTTTTCTTATTCTTTATCGGTTGACGCCGCACATATGTGTTGCTAATCCTATATGTCTATAAAAATGAACAGTATTTCTGATACATTTAATTAAATTCAATCTTAAATAGTTTTTGAACGAATTTCTAAATTACATTTAGAAAAAGATATTCTGATTAATATGTAAATTTTTCAATAATTTTCATTTCGGGAGCTATCCAATTGGGATTTATCCTGTTTAATGTCTCGATGCCTCAAT
Source organism: Megalocaria dilatata (assembly GCA_034642435.1). NCBI lineage: Eukaryota > Metazoa > Arthropoda > Insecta > Coleoptera > Coccinellidae > Megalocaria > Megalocaria dilatata. The sequence continues at coordinate 72,350,041 of CM067856.1, read as the reverse complement.
GGAGAACATAAAATACAAATAGATTTTGACCACTATCAAAACTATATGAAATTCCTAATCAGAGATTATATGAATTTTGGAAGTTTGCACCTTTTAAGAAGATTTAAAATTGAACTGAAATAAATAAATCAAGAGGAAATACCATATGATCTCTTAAACACGCTCCTACTACAATGGTTCAAATCTACGTTTGTAACTACCATTTGTAGACTTAATAGTAGATCATTGACTTTTTTGAAAATACGAGTGAGACATGAAGATATCACTCTTTCTATTTATGAAACACATAAATAAATCATTCAGAAGTTCCTCGTCTCAAGTATGTTCAAATAATTCAGTTTAAGTTCATCACTGAAAAATCAAGTCCACTAGATTATCATAGTTGTACTCAACGTGATACACTACTCTGTCAAGAAAGTACCGGGAATTTTCAATTAAAACAACATTTTTACATTTAATCGTGAAAATTTATTGGGTCGCCTTCAAAATAGGCTCCATTTGCTCCAATACATCTATGCCAACGGCACTTCCAATTATCGAAACATTTTTTATAGGCGCTTTCTGGGATGGACTTTAGCTCTCGCGCCGAATTTTGTTTTATGGCTTCAATCGACTCAAAACGGGTGCCACGAAGGGGCAATTTTAGTTTTGGGAAGAGGAAAAAGTCGCAGGGAGCCAAATCCGGCGAACACGGTGGTTGCTGAAGCACGTTTGTTGAGTTTTTGGCGAGAAGGTCAGTCACAATCGTAGCTCGGTGATAAGGCGCGTTATCGTCATGCAAAATCCATGAGTTGTTCGCTCACAAATTTGGCCGCTTCTTACGGATACGCTCACGCAAACGTTTCATAACGCCTAGGTAATACTCCTTGTTTACCGTCTGACCCTCTGGAACGAATTCGTAGTGCACCACGCCACGGATATCGAAGAAAACAATGAGCATCACCTTCATTTTCGAGCGGCTTTGGAGTGGTTTTTTCGGTTTCGGCTCATTTTTTGCCACCCATTCCGATGATTGCTGGCTTGTTTGCATATCGTACTCGTAGACCCAGGTCTTATCACCAGTTATAATGCATTCCATGAATGTAGAACCGGAATTACAGCGATCCAGCATGCCTGAAGCAACCTGTTCGCGATGACGTTTTTGAAGAAAATTCAGGTCTTTTGGTACGAGTCGTGCGGCCACCTTTCTCATGCCCAAAACATCAATCAAAATCGTACGTGCGGACTCGTGGGATATCTTAAGATCATGTGCTATCTCTCTCAAGCTGGTACGACGGTTTCCAGCACCCTTTCCTTAATTTTATTGACGTTATCTTCGATCGAAGCCGTCGATGGGCGTCCGGAACGAGGCAAGTCTTCGACCACTTCACGACCGTCCTTGAAGGCTGTGTACCACTGATATGCACGAGTTTTCGATAGAGCATCATCACCAAAGGCCTTTTGCAACATTTTCAATGCATCGGCACATAGTAAAAGTCGGCACGCACTCTGACATCGACTGACTTAATCAGCTGTTGCAAACACACTAGTTGACAGATCCCGCTCAAGCTTGGCATAGTAATTAAGGACAGTGATACCTACCATGGAAAAAAATTTTTAACTGCCTCATTGCCCCGCCAGATTTAAATCAATAATTCAATACTTTCTTGACAGAATGTATCTTATTGAGAAATATGTCGATATTGTCCGAAGCAGGCTCAAACATATTAATATTAAGACAAACTCTTACGTGATCGAAAACTATCATAACAACATGGAACTCGCTCCACATTTCTTCAAAAAGATTTTAAATGTTCATATCCTTCACTTAAAGCTGAGTTCTAGCAAAAATTGCATTACCACCATGTTGATGGGATGAAATTTAATAGTAGTTTATATCCTGGAATGGACACAATGCTCATATTAACCTTATTACACCAGTGCTTCGCAAAAGTTATAAAAGTTAGTTTTCTATCATATAAAAAAAATATCAATTATCAAATTATTAATCTTATAACAGACTAAACATTTGATTTTAACTGTCTGACGCTCCAAATGTTACATTTTAAATTATCGCTAATTACGACTTGAATGCTACGACTCAAGAATCTTTTCTGTTGATCTGCTTTAGTGAAAAGCTGCGTTTTTTGAAAATCAATTTGGGTATATAACAAGTTAAACTTTACTGATGAAGTTAAAAATTTATGTTTGCTCTTAGACTAAATTATGCGCTTTTTTGGACATCTCAAAAAAATACTAACTTAAGACTCCTATATCACAACAGAAATTTTCTAGACGTTTAAACTGAGGAAAAATTATGCAAATCATTTGTTCTTTCGAAATCAAATACTGTGAGTTTCTATAAATAAATAAATAAATTTATTAGTTACCCTCAAAATTTTACAGGGATTGTCGAAGAAATATATGATAATGTACATCATAAAATAAAAAATTGTAAATATGTCATACTAAAATATTTAAACTTTAAAACCTATAACAATCAATAAAAAACAAACTATTACACCAAGATACGAACTGAAACACAGCAAGTAGATGACTAGAACCGGTACTTCATAAACTCATCCATTGAATAAAATGCACATTCAGTTAGAATCGCTTTAACTTTTCGCTTGAATGTTGTAGAATGCAGTGTTGTTAGGGATTGTGGAAGTCGGTTATAGATTTTCATTCCATTAAATATGTGGTTGTTCTGTGTCCTCTGCAGTCTATGTCTTGGGGCAACAAAGTTGTTCCTATACCGGGTGTCATGACTGTGAATCATCGAGTGTGTCTGGAAATTATCCCGATTTTTGTGCTCATACATAAGACACTCTAGGATATAACAGCATGTTAAAGTAAGTATTCCATATTTCTTAAAAAGTGGTCTACAGCTAGTGACCTGGTTTACTCCCGCTACTAATCTTAAAGCTTTTTTCTGTTTCAGGAACACTCTTTCTGCCTCTGAAGATGAACCCCATAAAATGATGCCGTAGCTCATCCTGCTGTGGAAATGTGCGTGATATGTAAGTAACGCTTCTTTTTCTGTGAGCAAGTTCTTTATTCTTCTTATTGAAAATAATGCTGTTGAGAGTCTATGGCACAATTCATTTATGTGCTTCAGCCAAGTTAAATTTCCGCTGATTGAAACCCCAAGTAGAGAAATACTTTTTGGTTCTTGATGTTTTGTGCTCACAATCAACTCCTGAGTTTTCTCTTCGTTCACTCTCATGTCATTTGAACTAAACCATTCTATCGCATCTTTGACTGTATGAGATTTATTTAGGAGTAGATTTCTGCCCTTGGCTCTATTCAAAAATGTTGTATCGTCAGCGAAGAGGGTTTCATCATCAGCACCAACGTTATATATCAGGTCATCGATATAAAGGAGGAAAAGAATAGGCCCAAGCACAGATCCCTGGGAAACTCCTGCAATAATTTTCATCTTGGAAGACCTTTTACCTTCCAAATCAAAAATTTGGTACCTATTCTTTAGGAACGACTCCAACAGATTCAAAACTGGCCCTCTTATGCCAATGTATTCCAACTTATGCAGAAGCTTTTCATGGTTGACACAATCAAACGCTCGACTTAGATCCAAGCAGGTTACCATTACATCATCTGCATTCATCCAATACCTTCATGATGTATGTGGACCAAAGCTGTAGTAGTAGATTTTCCCTCTCTGAAACCATGTTGGAAACTGCCAAGCAACGAATTTTTTTCCAGAAATGCGACAATTATAGTTTTGAGGAGATTCCCATAGATTTTTGAGACAACTGGCAAGATAGATATTGGCCTATAGTTCTCGTATAGCTCTTGATTACCTTTTTTGTGGACCGGTATCACCTTCGCAATCTTCAGTTCTTCCGGAAAGTAGCCCTGCTGGAATCAATCGTTAATGAGGTAAGAGATAGGATCAGCAAGACAATAGATGATCTCTTTCAACATTTTCACGGAGAAGCCATATACATCTTGGGAAGTTTTATTTCTCATTTCTGATACAACCCTCAAAATTTCCTCTGGTGTTGTGGGGGTCAAAAAAAATGAGCGTGAAGTTTTACCTTGATTTTTATTTTTCAACATTTTTACACTCGATTCTGGATTGGTGTTAGCTCCAGTTAACTTTTCCGCAACCGTTGAAAAATACCGGTTGAATGTTTCTTCTGATAGTGATGAGGGGTATACTTTTCCTGTCTCTGATTTTAACCTTGAATTTATTACCTGCCATATCGCACGACTCTTATTTTCTGCTTCATTGACGAATTTTGAACTTTTATCTTTGACGGTATCATTTAACAGCTGTTTATATTCATTTTTCAATCTCATGTATAATTTCCTTGAACCATCATCTCTTTTTACCTCATATATTGTGTATGCTGCATCTAATTTGTTTTCAATGTCAATAATTTCTGGTGTTTTTAAGCATTTTTTCTCACAAGAATCAAAAAACTTTCTTTTTTCTTCCAGGAAAGTACTGATTGAAATGGTGCGTTATTGTTTGGTGAAAGATCCTGAAAGAATATTGGGTTGAGCTCATACAAATACATCCCCAATCTACGTTCCGCAGCTGTTCACGAAAGCGGCTAATATTATCCTCATTTATAATGCGCACCATCTTATATTTTTGTTTTTTAGGGATGTTTGCCTGCAGTTTGTCCAGTCTCTGCGCCAGATGATCCGACAAGTGATAATTAATTGTTGCGGCTTTGTAGAAGGAACGATTCAAATTAGTGAAAATGTTGTCAATGCAATTACTTGACGTCTGTGTACCACGTGATGCCTGATTAAAAATGGCATGTACACCGTATGAGACGAGTGTTTCTTTTACCTTTAGCTTCTCACTGTTTGTTCCATTGAAATTTATATTAAAATCGCCTGCTATCAGTATATTATGATTCGGCTTATCGGCCATGATATTCAGGGCTCCATCTAGCCGATCAACAAACAATTCGATGTTTCCCTGAGGGGACATGTGAACACATAAATAATATGTTTTTGTGGTCTTCTCAAATATCGCACACATTTCAATTTCTTTTTCAATTGATAAATAAATCATTTATCGATTCCACAGGTTCAAACTGAATGTTCTCTCTTAGAATGATTACGCAACCGCGGTGTTTGAATTAACTAAGATTAAAGGCATTTGCCACTTCATAATTACGAATATTTACGCCTTTCATTTGATCTTGGTTCATCCAATGTTCAGTTATACATGCCACTTTGTAGTTGTCAGTGTTCAATACATTCTCCACCACGTCAAGTTTATTGCCTAAGCACTGTATATTGATATTCAATATTGCGTCATATCTTAATTTAGTTATTGGGCCCTGTTTGACAAAAATAGGTAAAGATAGAATTCAAACGGTCCATAAATACTGTTATCTTTTAATATACGGAATGGGGAAGTTCAATAGGATTACGTACAAAATCTTAGAAGATAAGAGATAGCTTATGGAGTCTTGATGGTTGTGTCATTTGGGTTCTTTTACATATAACCTAGTTTTGGACCCAGTTGGTCATCCTTAACTAAAAAAATAAATTAAACGCCATATTAATATTCCCTCCAGAACTATAAGATTAAATGATAAATTTATTTTACCACGACACAGAACGGTCATGTTTTCCATAAGTTTCATTTATCAGGCAATTTCATTCTACAACTCCTCACTTGCTCAGTTCAAATTATATAATGCAAATAAATTCAAGTACAAGTTGAAAAAATATTTATAATATGCAGGATATAATTTTTTCACTTATTTTATATATTAAATTTAATCCTTCGGATACAAACGGCGCTGATCCAAAATAGTATTATTACAATTAAAATAAATTGTAGAAATTACTATGTTTTACTACCAAAAAAAGTTATATTACACATTTTCTTGTGACTCGAGTTTCGGGAAATGAACTATCCCATCATCAGACAACTATTCATTTCCTGAAACTCGAGTCACAAGTAAATGTGTAATTTATCTTTTTTGGTAGTAAGACATAGTAATTTCTACAATTTGTTTTAATTATGATCAACTACCAAATAGTAACGGCTGAAACAATTCAGTAGTATTATTACATATTATTACATATAGGTAAACTACAAATATTTTATAAACAATATCAGAGATACAAGATGAAAATTATCAAAACAGAGCATTACACAAATACAACAGTATAATCAAATTGCAGGCGACAACTTCAAAGAGTCAGCAGCACGCATCAAAATCCTTCAGCACCAAAATAACCGTACAGAATGGTTCAAAACCTTACATACCTATCAGAAAACACATCTATATTTTAAACTTAAGATTAACTTAATATTATATGTCCTCGTGGATTTATGGAGGGGTGAATACAGATAATAATAGGTACTAGCCTGCTCAACGAAAAGGGTGTTCATGTGTCGAGTACTGTAACGCGGAATGGTAAATTCTATTATATTTAACGAGAAATATCTGTATCTTCAATTTAATTATTGACCAGTTTGAAGGCGAATGTAACATCAGCTATCTTCCTGCGCTGCTTGGGAGATATTAAATTCGATCTTCGGTGCAACTCGGACACATTCACTACAGGGGGAAAGAATCGTCCTTGTACTCTCTGATGAATCTCCTATGCACACCCTCTAGCCTATCGATATATATTCCATAGCGAGGGTTCCATATCACTGAAACAACACCTAAAACACTGTTAACATAGGCCAAGTATAATGTACGTAACACAATGGGGTTTCTGAACTCGTACGCAGATCTGTGGACAAAACCAAGCATACGATTAGCTTTTTTCGTAATGTGGTAAATATGCTGATCAAAGAGTAGTTTTGAGTCCAAAATAATCCCAAGACACACACTGAATGAACACGGGAGATGGTATGGTTGGAAATTTCGTATGTAATCGACATAGCTGTAGGAGCTTTTCTATTGGAGGTAAGAAAACAACACTTGGAAAAATTCAAAATTAAGTGATTTCCTCCACAATAGAGGGACAAACTATCCGAGTCCTCCTGGAAAAATGATCGATCAGAAGGATGAGAAAGTGTCCTGAACATTTTCAGATCGTCAGCATATAAAAGGATTCTACACAATCGGAAGCACTTAGCAACATCATTAATGTATAGAAGGTATGGAAGTGGGCCAAGATGTGAGCCCTGCAGGATTCCCGATGTTACAACTCGCTGAAATCTATTTCTGAGGTAAGACTCGAACCATCCCAGAGAACCCCATGTACACCGACCTCCGCAAATTTGGAAATCATGATGGAATCATGGTTAATCATGGTGGAATCATGGTTAATCATGGTTAATTTTGTCAAAGGCCTTAATGAAATCAGTATACACGGAGTCAACCGAAAACCTGGAGTCCATAGTACCCAGAATATATTCTACATATGAAAATAAATTGGTATATACTGAAAGGTTTTTACCTAATCCGTGTTGATCAACATTGAGCATATTGTTCACATAAAAAACAGCATATCGGTCACGTACCAATCACGATACCAATCACGCAAAGTTTTCAGATAGACCTATAGTTCTCTACAACATTTTTATCGACAGACTTGAAAACTGGAACCAAGTTAGCAAATTTCCACTTCTGGGGAAAACAACCTTCTGTTAGTGATCTATTAAATAAAATATAGAATGAAATTTGAATATTAAAACAGATTTAATCTGTTGTCTTCTACAATTTTAATTTCAAAAAATTCTTTGAAGAAACTTTAAGAATTAAATTAATGTCTTTATAAGCACTGCTCATATTTAATAGACGTCAAAATTCATCATACAATATCAAACGGAATTGAGAAAAACCAACAAATATAAACTGTCAATTGAAATTAAAATATAAATAAGCAAACATTTTTTGTTTCGTTCCAGGCATGCGTAATGAACTCTTCAGACAAACTTACGAAGCCCTGTTTGTTACAAAATGTATTGTTTTCTGATCCTATATTAATGAAAAATAACTCTTTCTCAAAAATATAAAACATAATTTCAAGAACTTCTCAAAAACTAATTTATTTGAAATATTCAATATATTTAAACAAATTACTTCGAAAAATCTCGAAACATGTAGCACATCCTCAAGAAATAATTAAAGTTACGATAAGATCAGTTGAACTTCACATATAAAAAATAATAAAATCAATTAAACAATGTATAGACTTACTCAGTGCCATCTCAGAACTGCACGATCCTCAACAGACATATAATTAGGCACCTTTATATCCAAGGTACTCTAGGTTCTATGTTCACAGAAAATCATACAAAGCTTATAAGGCACTTGGCCTTAGTTAAAACCATTCAACACTGTATAATGAATTTCTTTATTTAAAAAACCTAATATAATTAATTATATATTATATATAAAATAAAATAAGAAGGAACGGTTTTTTACTTGATAGAAGGATTATTACAAAATTTGAATATTAAAACAGATTTAATCTGTTGTCTTCTACAATTTCAATTTCAAAAAATTCTTTGAAGAAACTTTAAGAATTAAATCAATGTCTTTATAAGCACTGCTCATATTTAATAGACGTCAAAATTCATCATACAATATCAAACGGAATTAAAAAAAAACCAACAAATATAAACTGTCAATTGAAATAAAAATATAAATAAGCAAACATTTTTTGTTTCGTTCCAGGCATGCGTAATGAACTCTTCAGACAAACTTACGAAGCCCTGTTTGTTACAAAATGTATTGTTTTCTGATCCTATATTAATGAAAAATAACTCTTTCTCAAAAATATAAAACATAATTTCAAGAACTTCTCAAAAACTAATTTATTTGAAATATTCAATATATTTAAACAAATTACTTCGAAAAATCTCGAAACATGTAGCACATCCTCAAGAAATAATTAAAGTTACGATAAGATCAGTTGAACTTCACATATAAAAAATAATAAAATCAATTAAACAATGTATAGACTTACTCAGTGCCATCTCAGAACTGCACGATCCTCAACAGACATATAATTAGGCACCTTTATATCCAAGGTACTCTAGGTTCTATGTTCACAGAAAATCATACAAAGCTTATAAGGCACTTGGCCTTAGTTAAAACCATTCAACACTGTATAATGAATTTCTTTATTTAAAAAACCTAATATAATTAATTATATATTATATATAAAATAAAATAAGAAGGAACGGTTTTTTACTTGATAGAAGGATTATTACAAAATTTGAATATTAAAACAGATTTAATCTGTTGCCTTCTACAATTTTAATTTCAAAAAATTCTTTGAAGAAACTTTAAGAATTAAATTAATGTCTTTATAAGCACTGCTCATATTTAATAGACGTCAAAATTCATCATACAATATCAAACGGAATTAAAAAAAAACCAACAAATATAAACTGTCAATTGAAATAAAAATATAAATAAGCAAACATTTTTTGTTTCGTTCCAGGCATGCGTAATGAACTCTTCAGACAAACTTACGAAGCCCTGTTTGTTACAAAATGTATTGTTTTCTGATCCTATATTAATGAAGAATAACTCTTTCTCAAAAATATAAAACATAATTTCAAGAACTTCTCAAAAACTAATTTACTTGAAATATTCAATATATTCAAACAAATTACTTAAAAAAATCTCAAAACATGTAGCACATCCTCAAGAAATAATTAAAGTTACGATAAGATCAGTTGAACTTCACATATAAAAAATAATAAAATCAATTAAACAATGTATAGACTTACTCAGTGCCATCTCAGAACTGCACGATCCTCAACAGACATATAATTAGGCACCTTTATATCCAAGGTACTCTAGGTTCTATGTTCACAGAAAATCATACAAAGCTTATAAGGCACTTGGCCTTAGTTAAAACCATTCAACACTGTATAATGAATTTCTTTATTTAAAAAACCTAATATAATTAATTATATATTATATATAAAATAAAATAAGAAGGAACGGTTTTTTACTTGATAGAAGGATTATTACAAAATTTGAATATTAAAACAGATTTAATCTGTTGTCTTCTACAATTTCAATTTCAAAAAATTCTTTGAAGAAACTTTAAGAATTAAATCAATGTCTTTATAAGCACTGCTCATATTTAATAGACGTCAAAATTCATCATACAATATCAAACGGAATTAAAAAAAAACCAACAAATATAAACTGTCAATTGAAATAAAAATATAAATAAGCAAACATTTTTTGTTTCGTTCCAGGCATGCGTAATGAACTCTTCAGACAAACTTACGAAGCCCTGTTTGTTACAAAATGTATTGTTTTCTGATCCTATATTAATGAAAAATAACTCTTTCTCAAAAATATAAAACATAATTTCAAGAACTTCTCAAAAACTAATTTATTTGAAATATTCAATATATTTAAACAAATTACTTCGAAAAATCTCGAAACATGTAGCACATCCTCAAGAAATAATTAATGTTACGATAAGATCAGTTCAACTTTACATATAAAAAATAATAAAATCAATTAAACAATGTATAGACTTACTCAGTGCCAAATATAGAATGGTTCGATCCAAATATTAGACCACTTTTTTCAAAAAGAAGGCGAGATTTCGTCGGGACCCTCACCAACATCTGGCATTATAATGATCTTTTCTATAATTTTATCTCTACTAATACCCAATATTCAAGGGTGTATCATGATGCTCAACGGTGTTAAAATACTGAACCAAAATATTATCAAAACAGATAACATATCTTTTGCTGATCAGTGAAAATCTGGGTTGGGGTTTTGATGGAGTAGGGGATGCAGGGAGAGTTTTTTTTTACTGTGAAAAACTTCGGGTCTTGTTTGACGGCACCACCTGCGCTATCGATAAATCTCATGTAGTCTTGTGATATTAAGTACTTGGCCCTACCCCTAAGGAGCTTGTATTGCGAATAGTCCACTATTCTATTATATGGAATTTCTGTTTTTCTCACTTTTTTTCACTTTTATAGTAGGGAGTGTGTACCAAGTAGGGTACTTTCTACAGAATCTGGGAAATGAGGGAACAATCCTCATTTCATATTGAATATGCACCAGAGTGTGGACACGTATGTATGAGTGACTCCTTAAAGGAAGGATTTTCTGAGTTAATAATTGAGTATTTTCTGTTCAGTGTCCTGTGTAAGGATATTAGTGTTCCCAGAATAGGAAATTCATAACTTTTTTCGTGCATTATTCCGTTGCTTTATTTTGCTGTTTTTCTGCGATTCTTGCATTGTTTACGTTGGCAAGCATCACGATTGCGTCGATTTCCCCACCATCACCTCTTGTTTTCGCTTGTTACCGTTCGCGTTCCCCCTGCTTCCCCAGTGCTTGAGATCACTTGGAGGTCCACAAGTACTGCGCTATTTCGGGATCTTTTCTGCACTGCTACGTAATTTACTAAGCACGGCGTATATTTAATTTTCCCCAAATCCTCCAACTTTTTGTTTGCATTCCCCTTTCCTGGCCTTCCTAATCTGCTACAAGTCTCTCTTATAGGCCCAAGACAGTGAAATTTGTGATTATCCCTTTCCACTCCCTTCTTTCGTTTTAATTTTTTATGGAGAAAAGGAGGAAGGGAAAGAAGGGCCAATATCACATATGCTCGAAACAAACAACTTCTTCGAGGTGTGATGATTGTTCGAAGTATGGGAACACTTTTCATACTGGTTGTCTCAATTTGCTACCCAACGAGTTAAGTTCGGTCGGCGATGGTTGGATTTGTAATTACTGTCAGAGAAAGGGCCGCTCGCTTCATGGCTTCATGGCGTTCATTGATCGGTTTCCTCTCCTGTACAAATTCCAGGTACATCGACAGTAGCGCCCCCCATGGTATCAGAACTTGACGCGCTGGAGGCGGTTGTCTAGTTTCATCCCGGTGAAATGGAGGGTTAAGTCTTGGTGCCTAAAGTAATGCCATTCGTGCCAATCACTGGACCCGTGTGGTGGAAGATAGACTGAGACTGAACGGGGCCCTAGTTTCACCGCAGGGTGGAATGGAGAGCTGAGCCGCGTTGATCAACTCAGTGGCAAGGGAGTCCGTCGCAGCACAGGGCCTCTCCCTTAAAGCTGACGCACTCTACCCTATTGGAGTAAATCTCCGGATTTTTCTGTACAATGGCCGAGTGCATTATATAGCATACTGCGTTACCTTAGGAGGGTGGAGGCACTCGGGAAGTATTCGTACGACCTGGCTACCCAATTGGTGTTGGACTCTAGTGGGCAATGGCTGACAGTCCGCATGCTGTAGTAGGAGGGTATTCCTTCTATCTGCTCCCATACACTCATGTTCGGGATATTATCATGAAATTCTTCAGGGTTTAGCGGTACTTTACAGTTCGACCGGCCTCGTCTTGAACCTGGATCGATTGTGAAACGTTTCTGTGGTTTGTGGATTTCGACGATACGGCTAGTCCGTTGGTGCTTGACGCCAGTATCAATTGAAAGACTTCACAAAGGTTCATGGATCTTGACCTAGAGGCCGGGTTGACGGTGCTCGTACCAGGATAAATTGAGGCATCAATCTTGAGATTATCTCAGTTCATGAGACAATGTTTGGGTGGATAGATAAGAAGCCCCTTCGGCGTCCGAGTTGCGTGGCTTGGGTACTGACCTTGCAGCCCAGTAGAAGTTGGATAGTGCTTCGCTGCTACCGGTCCTACGGTTCTAGGTTTTCGAACTGAAGACCAAACTGAAAGCTGGTGGGTTTATTTCTTCGGAGGGGTTCTTGACACGCGCGATGATAAAGCGTAACCCTTATCACACTTTCTGCCTCTTGGGGCAGACTGTGGAGACTGCTAACTAGTAAATTGGTGAAAGAGCTACGCTCACATGCCAATACACTACCTGGTATAATTCACATCGATAGCATCGGTTAAATCTCAACCTTCATTTTCACCTAATAATAATAATAATAATGGTGACCATTTCAATGTACTTATGGCTAAACTGAATGAAATCGCAAATGATATTTCCTCAATTAAAACTACACAATTAGTATTACAAACTGATCTATCGGAGTGTAAGTCTATTTCGGAGAAACACACATTAAACTTAAAACGTCATGGGTGCATTCTAGATAGCCATTCCCAATCAATCAGCAAACATGATTCTGAAATCAAGGCTTACACTAAGGAAATGTGCCATTTGACCGAATCTTCTGAAGATCTTAGAGTTGCTGTTGATTCCGCTTGTTCTAAAATATCGGAGATTACATCTTCAACGTTTGGCCCTGTTACTGTGAATTCTGTAGATTCGGCTTTTCAGCCTGCAGAAAAACTTGACCGTCTTCGTAGATTTCACAACATCGTGATTCGTGAAATTCCTAAGGCAAGCGCTGATACTGACGAAATAATTATTATTTGTTTGCTTGATTCTATAACTCCGAACGCGAATTGTCAACATTCTATGTCCAGAATTGGTAACTCATCTATCAATCGGCCGAGAATCATTAAGGTGTCTTTCAACAATCCTCTCATGGTGTTAAGAATACTAAGGAATAGGAGAACTGTCGCGAGTGTACTCGAGTGGCGAAAAGTCAATATTACTGATGATAAGTCACAAATGCAGATTAGGGAGCTGAATTATTTGCGTATTGAAGTGAAGCGCTGGTAAACGTAAGCGGTAAGCGGTCCCATCAAGCTGAAATTCATTTCTGAGTTAAAAAAGTTGCAAAATTGAGGAAAACCATAAGAAAGGAAAGGTAAATAGTGCCCCATCCACGCTAACACCAATATCGGAGAGTCTCCATATCTTGGCAACCCGGATTAATTGTGGAAAGCATCAATCTACTGGATTATACAGCCAAGACACTACTGAAGGTGGCGAATCTGTGGTGACAGCGGTTCTCAAATCGAACACTCCAAAAGCTAAGAGCACTTCCAAGAGATTGGAGAAGGCGAAGAGAGGTAGGACTCGCTCCAACAGATAGTTTTACATAACATTATATTCAAGAGTATTTTCTTTTTTTTTTTTTATTCTTTGCTTTTTTCTTCTTTTTTTCTATTTGATTTTTTCTCCTAATTTTTGTATCAAAATTTTTTGTTGGCATTGAACTCGGCGTTTTGCTGAATCAAATTAGTTATCTATTATTTATATAATCAAAATTTTTGGCTTTCATATTTAGTGTATAATATAGTATAAATATCCTGAAGTTTCGAACGTTAGAGGACTGGATCCTTTTGTTGATGATTTTAAATATGTTGATGTTGAAACATTAAAGTTGGAGACAGTTAGTGAGCTCATCAACATACTGCAACCGCAAGATGAACATTTTTCTATATAACACTTGAATATTAGAAGCATTCAGAATAATTTTATACATCTTGAGGTAGCTTTTTCGAATCAAATTTGAAGCTGCTTTGTTCTGACGGAGACCTGGAAATAGAGGACAAATCGCTGTTCTCTATCGAAGGCTATGAAACGGTTATAACACAAAACAGGGTCAATCATAATGATGGTATTGCTGTCTACATAAAAAAAGATATTTTATTTACATACTCTGATGTTAAAATAGGTCCCATAAACTCGCTTGAATTAATTCTGAGATTGGGAAATGTGAAGATAGGTGTAGTCGCCAATATCGGTCACTATATATATATATATATATATATATATATATATATATATATATATATATATATATATATATATATATATATATATATATATACACACATATATACACATTCACAGCAGGTCAAAGACAGATCCCACAAAAGTGAAGCAAGGCCATATATCTATATATATATATATATATATATATATATATATATATATATAGATATATGGCCTTGCTTCACTTTTGTGGGATCTGTCTTTGACCTGCTGTGAATGTGTATATTTGGTTGGAGATGTGCATATTGATACTATGGAGAGCAATGCTGAAGGAGACATGTACCAGAATCTTTTATATTAAAGCGGATATATTTCACTCATCAATGGTCAACTAGTGTAACAAAGTCTTCCAGAACTTCATCATATTTTTGTACATAGTAAGAACCAGATCCCCGAGTGCGACACAAAGTCAATAATACTCATAACGCTTATCACGGACCACTATACTACGATAGCTTCAACGAACTTGCGGGGCGAATTGCGGAGGAGAAGAGAAGAAAGTGTGAGAACGTGCACAGCACTGGACAAGGAGAAGCTTCTTCGTTGTTTATAACAGATAAATTGGGGTAGTGTTTATGCAAGTGATAATGGAGGCTACAACAAGCTTATTTTTCCACCAGATTCTCGAGATCATAGCTAATGCAACATCGACAGGAAATCTTCATATAAAACGAAGGAAGAAGCGTTGGATAACTCAAGGACTTATATCTTCCATAAAAACAAGAGCCAGATTATACGGATAGTACAGAAATATATAATACCTCATGATGGGACCTGTAAGAGAAGATTTGTTTAAATCGGAATAAACTGAACAAGCTACTAAGGAAGGCTAAAAATGCTTATTTTAGGGCGGAAATAGAACGGAATATAGGATCATCGAAGAATATTTGGAAGATGCTGAACGAATTCACAAACAAATATAAGCAGAAGGATTGGGGAGTAACGGGAGTGAGAGTGGAAAATAATGAGGAAGAAACAGATACCCAGGAAATATCTGAATGTTTTAATAATTTTTTTTCGCACACTCAATGTTCCTCAAGCCAACAAATGCTAGAGAAATAGTGGACTTAATATTATCACTTAAGAATAACAAGGCACCTGGTCTTGATGGAATTGGAGGTGAAATGGTCAAAATTATGAAGGATATAATATCATATCCGTTATGTCATGTATTCAATTTTTGTCTGTCTCAGGGTTTCCTACCAGGTATCTTAAAGACGGCTTTTATAGTCCCAGTGCATAAAGGAGAAGAAAGGGACATCATGACCAACTATAGGCCCATATCATTGACATCCTCGTTTTCGAAGATTTTCGAAAAACTCATTTGATCACCTTTAATGAAATACCTCAATAAGTATGGGATAATATCGCCGAATCAATCCGGTTTCAAAAAGCATTATTATACGAGTCCATTGATAGCATAAAATAATGCCTGGAGATTTTTGTTGATCTGAAGAAAGCATTTGATACGGTGTACCATAAATTACTGCTGGGAAAATTAGAACGACTTGGGATAAGAGGTGTAGCTCTGAAACTGTTCGAAAATTTTCTGGTTGATCGTGAACAGATGGTGAGATTGGATGGTAGAATTAGTTTGCCCCGAAGAGTCCACAGTGGTGTTTCACAGGGTACAGTACTTGGACCAATATTGTTCATAGTTTAATTGAATGGTTTGCTCGCTATGAAGTCCTCAGGTACAGTTAGTTCATACGCGGATGATACAGTCTTTTTGTATTGTGCAGATTCCTGGACGGAGGTCAAACATAAGGCAGAAAACGACCTGAAAATGGTGGACAACTGGCTTTGGTGTAACTTGCTGACAGTTGACTTGGCTAAAACGAAATTTTTACCTTTTACTTCCCTTCGGGCATCTCTACCTGTCTATTGTCATATTTCTTTCGGTGGGAAACCAGCTGAGATCGTGAATACTGTTCGTTACTTGGGTATATAAATTGACTCTTATTTCAAATTGGACATACATGTTTCTTATCTGAAGAAAAACA
Source organism: Megalocaria dilatata (assembly GCA_034642435.1). Taxonomy (NCBI): domain Eukaryota; kingdom Metazoa; phylum Arthropoda; class Insecta; order Coleoptera; family Coccinellidae; genus Megalocaria; species Megalocaria dilatata. Next base: position 72,333,483 of record CM067856.1, on the reverse strand, counting down.
ACCGTTCTCTACTTTATAAATTTTACCAAATACGATATGTTTGTCTTTGCAGCAGCTGAAAGCTGTATATTACGCATTTGCTGAATCATTATTGGGCTACAGGATCATTGGATGGGGAGGAGTGAGGAAAACTATACTTGAACCTTTAATAGTAGTCCAGAGGAGACTTCTGCAAATGATATAATTTCAACCGCCTCTTTATGACTCCAATCGGTTATTCATGAATCTTAGCCTTGTGGATATACGACAGTTGTTTGTCATGACAATGCTTATATTTGCCAATGAGGGTAAAACTAACCACAGCGGGCTAGATCACCCATATAATACACGTGGATTACTGAGGGATAATCTTTGCTTACCAACGGCAAAAAGTCAATTGGTCAACGATCCTTCACGTATATTGTACCTAGAGCTTTCAACTTGATCTCTGGGAGCATAAGAGATGTAAGATCAAAATGTAGGTTTGAAAAAAAACTGAAATTGTGGATTCTTCGGGAGGTAGGGGCTTCTGTCGTTCGATAGTTGACACACTCTAGAGGTGTTTGAACCGCTAAATGATGTTGTCTTGCAGGATGTAACAGACAAATTTTTTCAGTATGCTACTTATGTTTTTTTACTACTCAAAAGTTTTTTTGTATTTTTTGAGATATTGTAAAGTGAATTTTTCCATAATTTGGAATATTATATGTTGGAGTCATAATATATAATCATGTATGTTTGTTTATTAGTGGAACGCACCTGTTCTTTATTTATTATTATATTCTATGAATCTAGGACAGAGAGGCAACAATATAACCTCCCTACAACAATTGTAATTTAGATACACGTGTAAGTAAAATGTATAAAGTTAATATTAAATAAAGTTAGTTGTAAACCAGTGCTTATCATAAATTATTAATTAACAAGAACCTTCACGTTACAATGTACCATAGGCAGCACCGGAAAAGGTGCTACATGGATTATTTATTGTTTATTTACATGAATACTGCATGTTATGTTTATTACTTTAGTATTATTTTTGGAGTAAAAAAACTATTATTATATTATAATTACTATTATTATTATATTATCATTATTATTATAGATGTATGTTACGCTGTTTGTCTCGACTTTTAGAACTTTTTATTAAAATAGCTCACACTCTTTACTAATAAAATTCGGTACAGATCAGCCGAATTAATTTATTTGAATATGAATCGGCTAATTAGGAGCATTACGGCGTATTATGATCTGCCTTGCGCATGGGTAAAAACTTTTGTGAGTTTGTAATGTAAAAAAATCGGAAATACATTTATTTACTCGAATTGGTTCGCTAAGGTATGTCATGTATATATATTTGCGTGCACCAGGTGGTGCTTGTGTATGATTAATACCTTAGTGTTCCTGAGTATAACGAATATAGGTACTTGACAAATTTGTAGGCATTGTGGCATTGCAGTGCACTGAAGAGAACGAACAAGTTCGAAACGTGGGCATGCCCCTTGATTAACAAACAATTATCGGGCTTGTTTGAGTTTTTTGAATTTTTATACAGATATATGTAACACTGTCTCGATTTGTAGAACTTTTTATTACAATAGCTCACAATCCTCACTAATGATATTTGATACAGATGAGGCGAATTAATTTATTTGAATACGAACATGCTAATAATATAATAATGCATTACGAAATATTATGATGTGACTTGAGCATAAGGAAAGTTTTTCCTGCGTTTTTAACGTGAAAAAATCGGGAATACATTCATTTGCTTCAATTGGTTCTTTAAGGCTTGTCTTGTATATATATTTGCGTTTACTAGATGTATGATTAATACCTAAGAGTTTCTGAGTATAACGAATATAGCTAGTTGACAGATTTGTAGTCGTTGGCACTGCATTGCACTGAAGAGAACCAACAAGTTAAAAATGTGCCCATGTTTGTACTCATGCCCAAGTGATCAGCAAAATCTTATCAGGCTTGTTTGAGTTTAGAATTATTATACAGATATATGGCACACTATCCAGATCTATGACACACTGTCCAGATCTATAGAACTTTTTATTACCATAGCTCACACTCCTTAATACTAATATTTGGTATAGATCAGCCAAATCAATTTATTGGAATATAAATATGCTAACTATGAGCATATTACGTATTATGCTCTGACTTGAGCATAAGGAAATTTTTTCTGCAATTGTAACGTGAAAATATCGGGAATACATTTCGTTTCGTACCACGGTTAGTTTACCGCAATATTTTGCCAATTGTTTCAGTATTTTGAAATAACAGACAATTGCAAATAAATTAATCTCGATGATTAATTTTGATGGGTTTAGTCGACTGTATTTCGACTTAGTGTATCTAAGAGTTTTACTCCAAGAGAACTTGAATATAGTTGTCTTGATGATGAACTAACTTTGATTATCTAATAAGATAAACCAACGAGAATGATAAGGAATTGAAGTAAAACATTCGTAATACACTATAATAACAATGAACTATTAAAAAAATGTATATATGACAGTAATTTATTTCCACAAAAATGTTTGTACTAATACAACAATTGTTTCACCACGGTGTGGCTTCTTCAGGTATTACATTGTACTGTCTGATGGTATTGAGTGTAACCGAGTTTATATACATTTTTAGGTACGTGACCAAATAATAGAACCACAAGTCATAAAAACTCTAGGTGTTTATTGGAGTTTGCCGCTAAAAATGCCATTAAGGAAAAATATTCAGTAATGGAGAATGATCAACATCTGCTTGTTCGTTCAAAAGGATTTTACGGGCATTATACCTGTTGATTTCAAGAAATTCTAAAAGTGTTAATCTAGAACTTTTGCTTTCAACGTGGATAATTTCATAATTATTGTTGAAATTATGCCTAAATTCCTTAAGATGATTAGCATATGTCGAATGTACAGAATTGTATATATAACCCCTTTGGTGTTCTTGGATACGTTTCTTGAATGGTCTACCAGTCTGGCCAATGTATACTAAAGGGCAATCTTTGCAAGTTAACTTGTAGACTCCGGATTTATTTTCTTTATTTGTACGATCTTTATTGTTTTTTTTTTATGTAGGTACTAAGGTTATTAATTGTCTTAAAAGCCGCGTTATAATTGAAACAACTTTTGAAATATTTAGCAATATTTTCAGATAATCCATTGACATAAGACAACGAAAAATATTTCTGTGTATTGTCCTCTTTTATGATTGGGTACACGAGATTTAATGCCATTTTCTTTTGTTTATTGGATACCATTTTGTCTATAAGAAAAGGATTGTAACCGTTGTTTGATGCTATTTGTTTAATAATATTTAATTCTTTCATAAAGTTTTCTGAATTTAAAGGGACATTCAATAATCTATGAATAAAACTATTATATGCTGACATCTTTTGGTTAGTGGGGTGGTTTGAAGTTTTATGTATTGTGATGTCTGTATGTGTTGGTTTGTGAAAAATACTAAAATCATGTAAATTATTTAATCTTGTTATAGTGAGGTCAAGAAAATTAATACTTTGATTCTTTTCTTCTTCGATTGTGAATTTGATTTTTGGGTGGAGTTTATTAATGAAATTCGTGAAGATATGAGTTTCCACCAAGTGAAGACCGAATCTATCAAATACAATGAACTATAATTCTTGGTTTATTGTATGTAAACCAAGTCAAAAGGCATGATTATTACATTAACAACAAATGTAATAAATTTACCAATACGTTGGCAATCGACTGAATTACTATATTAACAATAAAAACCGCGTTAGCTTAGATCGAAATATCACAAGTGACGAGAGATTGCTCAATATAGCAAAGGCTACATGCGACAAGTTTGACTACCGTAATGATAATGATTTTACAGTCTGTTCGAAGACTGAATGTTAAAGGTATTACCATAGCTCACCCTCCTTACTAATGATATTTGGTACAGATCAGCTGAATTAATTTATTCGATTAAGCTAATAGGCTCAGCATCTCCACTATGTATAAATGCGACAGTGGTATTTTGTTATGCATTATTGATATTCTCGGTGTTTATTCGAAAGTATCATAATTTTGACCATTCGATCACTATTTGTGGTATAGTCTCTAAATATATATAGTGATGTTTTTTCTTTAATTAATCGATACTACTTATCAGCTGAATCCTGAAGGTTAATTTATTGTTATTCTGAACACACCTCTGGTATCCCTCCAAATAAATGGATAACTTTTACTGTGTTAAATTATTTTATATTATGATCGTTTCATATTTTGTTTTATTGTTTTTGTTATTCATTTTGAGAGCCTTTTTTCCTTAAGTGTTATGTATTCAAACTAAGCTAGATTATGGTAGAGAGAGAGAGAGAGAGAGCAATGGTAAGCAATGACAAATGCTTGAGTAATGCGCTGTAAAGGTAGGCTCTCTCTAACTTCACAAAACTAAAGCAGTAAAGGAGCAATACGCCGTAGTTAAGGACTCCTCAAAAAACTCTTGTGCAAAGAGATATAAAAGCGCTCTTTCTAATATGATAATGGTAAGGAGCGTGCTATTTAAAATTAGCATATTTGATTCGTTATAATTTGCTGAATATTTTTTCCATCTTATGAGTTTATTAGAAAGTTTTAATCTTGACATTTAGTATTGAAAAACAATATCATTCGAATGACCGTCACGACTAGCTACAGTACCGATTAACTAAAATTTTCAGTAAACTGTCGATTACTATGGGCTCAATCCCATGAATGGCAACTTTGATTTCGTGTTTCAACGCATCATCGTGAATTCTACCAGTAAGTGTATTGGAATGTTAGCATAGCTCTTTCACCAAGTGACTGTTAACTGTCTCCACAATCTGTCCCAAGAAGCAGAAAGTGTGATAAGTGTTACGCCATATCATCGCGCAAGGCGAGAACCACTCCGAAGAGCTGAAGCCACCAGCTTTCAATTTCGGCTTCAGTTCGGAAACCTACACTGTGACTGGTAGCACTATTCAAACTCTACTGGCTCTGCATGGACAGTACCCCAATTGTTTGGGACGCAACACACACGCCGAAGGGGCTTAACCACCCGAACGTAGTCCCAGAAGCAAGATAGTGCAAAAATTGATGCCTCAATTGATCCTGGTACGAGTGCCGTCAATCCGGCCTGTACGTCAAGACCCACAAACCCTTGTGAAGTCTTTCAATTGATCCTGGCTTCAAGCACCAACGGTCTAGCCGTATCGTCGAGACCCACAAACCCCAGATACGTCTCGCAATCGATTCTGGTTCAAGACGAGGCCGGTCGAACCATCAAGTCCCGCTAAACCCTAAGGCATTTCTCGAGATATCCTGAACATGGGTTGATGCAAACAGATAGAAGAAATACCCCCTAGTCCAGCATGCGGACTGTCAACCACTGCCCCTCGAGTCCAACACCAATTGGGTGGCCAGGTCGTACGAATACTTCCCGACGGCCTCCACCCTCACGAGGTAACGCAGTATGCTACATAACGCACTCGGCCATTGGACAGGAAAATCCGGAGATTTACTGCAATAGGGTAGAGTGCTGCGACGGACTCTCTTGTCACTGAGTTGATCAACGCGGCTCATCCCTCTCTTCCACCTTTACGTTGAACCTAGGGCCTCATCGATCTTCCACCACATGGGTCCAGTGACTGGCGCGAATGGCATTACTTTAGGCATCAAGACTTAACCCTCTATGTGACCGAGATGAAACTAGGGTCCTAGTCAACACAAGCGCCCCCAGCACATCGAGCCATAATGCCATGGGGGGCGGTTTCAAGGCATAAATCGTTTCTGAATGGTTAGCTTAACACTTTTCCCTAACCGATCCCCCACAAAAAAATAGTCCTCCGAGGTGAAAATGTGCATTATCGCTACAGATGATTTTCCTGGGAAAATGGTTATCTTCGGCTATGCGATCATCAGCCCAGTAAGCGAAGTGCAAATGCATCGAATAGTCAGGAAGTTTTATTTATTGCAAACCGTCGTACTGAGGTATTTATGCTAAATTCTCCTAAGAAAAGTGCGAGAAACGTTCAGTTCTTGACCAGTTAATGTTGGTGGATATTCAGCCACATTCTGGGCTAAAGCAGCAATGTTTTCAGGTGTGCTCATTGGACAAGAACGTGGACGGATTATGCTTTCATGAAACGATTCAGTTTTTACAAATGAATTGATCCAAAAAAGAGGGCATTTCATTTCCATAGAATTTTCCACCCTAATATCTTACAGTTTGGGTAGCAGATTCACCATTTTGTAAATAAGTTTTTGATATTTCCCAGTTTTGTTCAAGCATAAATCGACTAATTCCATTAATGTCAAATATTAAACTAACATTCCATCAAAACAGGAATGACAGAAGTGTTGTCAGTATAGTAATAACCATTACTTCAAAATGCAAACTCTAAATGGCCAACCTCTACAACAAAGAAGAGAGCATCGCAGGCATTACACTTTACTCTCGCACTGAACCAATTAGAGTATTTTAGATGAAGACTGAATGGTTAGAGATATACGAAGGGTGGATCTGAATTAATTAATCCAATTGAGCTACCACGTTGGATGTACCTAAATTTGAAGATGATATTATTATTTAGGTACCTGATTTCAGTTTTAATTCAAATGCTATTAATTTAACTGGAACTTATAGCCAGACTGTTCCTATCAAGTATCAAAATTATGTGATGTATCTCTTTAAGGCACAAGCTGAAGAAGCTTCTGAGCGATCAGAATATCTAGGAGTATCAGGATAATAAAAAAAAAGAAATAACAGGTTATCCATTTCGTGGTCCGGATTTCACAACTCTGTTTCAATAACATATGTCGAATGTAACTATAATCCGAGGCCTCATGTGTTTAGTCGAAGGTTAGCCATTTGAGAATACGAAACGTTTATCTACTGGTAAACGTGTGAAAATTGTGAAAATTTACTACAAAAACAATTATTCTGTAGTAAGTACGTTTTGTACATTATGGGCAGATTATGGTCGACATAATCGTCCATCTGAGCGTACAACTGGTAACACTGTGAAAAAATTGAAAGAGGCTGGATCTGTTAGTGATGTCTTAAGGCCCATACATCATCGAAACATATCGAACATCTTTCTACTGTAAGTGAAAGTGTTGAAAAAGATCTAAATTGATCAATCGGCGCGCACAACATTTGGACCGCTCTTACGGCACGCTATGGCATATTTTACTTCGGGATTTGCATACCCATCCTTATCAGGTTCAATCTATATAAAAAATAAAGGTAGCTGACCATAGAATGCGTAGAACGTATGCCGATTGGGTGCTTGAACAACAATTCTCATCACTATAGTCAAATTATTACCGATTTTTTTTGGCCTGAAATTAATGATATTGAATTGGAACAGATGTGGTTCCAGCAAGATGGTGCAACCAACCACAGAACACGACTCGTTTTTGCTTTATTGCAAGAAAAATTCTCAGGATGCGTAATTTCTCGCTTCGGTGTTAAATTGGTTACCAAGATCTTGTGATTTATCGTCTTGGAATTTTATTTTTGGGTTATGCAAAGTATCGTGTTTATACCGATAATCCTCAGAATATTGACTATCGGAAAACCAACAGCCGTCAAGTTATTGTTGAGATATTGCCCGAAATGTGCCAGCGAGTCATCGAATATTACCTCACAATGATCCAGTCCTGTAAGGGATCACGCGTAGGACATTCAAATGATGTTGTATTTGATGTTTTTTTTACTTTCACTTTTGGAAGCACAAAATGGATAACTCTGTATAGATTGAAATTTACTTTGAAGAGTTTTTCGAAATATTTCAGACAATAAATGGAAAAATTTTCAGAAACATCTACAAATTTAAATTTTTTTTATGTTTTATGTGGGGCATTTTTTGTCGGAACAGGCTATTTCGGATGATGTCTTCTGGATGATCACGGTCAATATTTTACATTTTCTTTTGATTATTTGTTGTTTAACTGCCGCACATATGTATTGATAGTTCAAATAAAGTGAAACAATGTTTCTGAGACATTTTATTCATCACATTGGATTTATAGAGGATTCAGAGAATTGATCCAGTTGTTTTTCAGATATTGAGTCTATGATCGTATTTTCTTTTCAACATTTTTCTGTAGAAAAGCCTAGTTTTATAGATTGTGCTCAGTTAGCTGAACACGTTTGATTGAGTTCACTTCCTAAAAGAATATTTGTTGAATGAAGGTATGTAAATTGTTATTATATTATCTTGATACTTCTAGATCTTCTGTGAAGATTTTCAGAAGCTTTTTCAGCTTGTGCGAGTTAGGAGTTCAGTTGTGTTTTCTGGGTAGGCTTTGTTACTCCAATCTCACGCCTCTTTAAGTCACAGCACTGTTAATTTTCGACTCAACAGTGAAATGGTTGCCGAAACCCGTCCAACCAGAAAATTCCTTTTCCAGCTGAACAGGATTTGAACCCGCGACCTTTCGGTTACAAGATCAAAACTCTTACCACTGAGCTAGCGACACTCACCTATATAGCATTTGGTCCTTATAGTTCGCTATAAATATCAACTGAGATCACAGAAGAATTTTATAAGGTTATGCAGATCAATAGCAGAAGCGTTTTCGAGTGCTAACCTGCTAATTTATTTTTTTGATTGTCTCGGTCTTTACTTGACGGAAATTCATCTTCAATATAAAAAAAAACAAATGTTAACTTCCGCTATTTGAGGTTAAATACTCACCTGATGAAGTCATGGTATGACGAAACAATTGTCGTGTAAATCGATAAAATAGCGGAAGTTAACATTTGTTTTTCTTATACTGCTAATTTATATCGGAATATTTTGAGCAGGAGTACACTCTTCAAGAAATGCAAAACGAAGATTACTATGTTGAAAAGGTGAAAGTACTTATATATTTAAATGAACATATGTCCATACCGACTACGCGATTCTACCCACTCACAAATTTCATACATCGAATGGGTTTGAAATCTACAAAAAGCTATTCTCTTGATTATTTCTCTCGATAATAATCGTAGCACTCAGTGACGACCGACTTAGCAAAATTTAAATTTATCAAGAAATTTTCACTTGTATGTCATAGAAGAAATTTTTCGGCTCGAAATTCGCACACATTTGAACATGATTTTATCAACCTGGTAGAATCGTATAAGAATGTGGTAACACATTCATACAACCTTCGTCATAAAATTGCCTGAAAATCACATATTTCCATTCAAATTTCTAACAAATATCAATGTATGGAGCTATAATATACAAGAGAGAATAGTAAGTTTAGTAGGGTTAAATTATAATAATTTCATGTTTTTATCACAATATTTTTCATTGGGATTAAATTAGGCTAAGCATAAAACAATTACCGATTGAGATTATCATCATAATCTGAATGTATGTACATACTACTCTGTCAATAAAGTACCGGGAATTTTCAATTAAAAGAACATTTTTACATTTAATCGTCAAAATTTATTGGGTCGCCTTCAAAATAGGCTCCATTTGCTCCAATACATCTATGCCAACGGCACTTCCAATTATCGAAACATTTTTTATAGGCGCTTTCCGGGATGGACTTTAGCTCTCGCGCCGAATTTTGTTTTATGGCTTCAATCGACTCAAAACGGGTGCCACGAAGGGGCAATTTTAGTTTTGGGAAGAGGAAAAAGTCGCAGGGAGCCAAATTCGGCGAATACGGTGGTTGCTGAAGCACGTTTGTTGAGTTTTTGGCGAGAAGGTCAGTCACAATCGTAGCTCGGTGAGAAGGCGCGTTATCGTCATGCAAAATCCATGAGTTGTTCGCTCACAAATTTGGCCGCTTCTTACGGATACGCTCACGCAAACGTTTCATAACGCCTAGGTAATACTCCTTGTTTACCGTCTGACCCTCTGGAAGGAATTCGTAGTGCACCACGCCACGGATATCGAAGAAAACAATGAGCATCACCTTCATTTTCGAGCGGCTTTGGCGTGGTTTTTTCGGTTTCGGTTCATTTTTTGCCACCCATTCCGATGATTGCTGGCTTGTTTGCATATCGTACTCGTAGACCCAGGTCTTATCACCAGTTATAATGCGTTCCATGAATGTAGAATCGGAATTACAGCGATCCAGCATGCCTGAAGCAACCTGTTCGTGATGACGTTTTTGAAGAAAATTCAGGTCTTTCGGTACGAGTCGTGCGGCCACCTTTCTCATGCCCAAAATATCAATCAAAATCGTACGTGCGGACTCGTGGGATATCTTAAGATCATGTTCTATCTCTCTCAAGCTGGTACGACGGTTTTCCAGCACCCTTTCCTTAATTTTATCGACGTTATCTTCGATCGAAGCCGTCGATGGGCGACCACTTCACGACCATCCTTGAAGGCTCTGTACCACTGATATGCACGAGTTTTCGATAGAGCATTATCACCAAAGGCCTTTTGCAACATTTTCAATGCATCGGCACACGAAAATTCATTTGCAACACAAAACTTTAAACAAATTCTTTGCTCAACGTAATCACCCATAGTAAAAATCGGCACGCACTCTGACATCGACTGACTTAATCAGCTGTTGCAAACACACTAGCTGACAGATCCCGCTCAAGCTTGGCATAGTAATTAAGGACAGTGGTACCAACGTAGGAAAAAAAAAATTTACCTGCCTCATTGGCCCGCCAGATTTAAATCGATAATTCCCAGTACTTTCTTGACAGAATGTATATTAAATGCATATCAGTGAACAGTAGTTAATCTTCAATATGCTAACGTTATGAATCTTAAAGGCTTAAGTAAATTCTTCTATTTATGTTTTCATTCCATTATCTACTCTTTCAAGATTCAGTCGATATAATTGGAATACATTTTCTAACCTAGAATGAGTTGAAATTCATGGGAATATTTCAAACATATAGGTTTGCAAAATCTTTATTTCTCAGTGATGATATCCATATCCAATATACTATGAAGAAAAAGGAAATGCAATCTCCAACCAAGTCTTATTATTCATTCATTTCCCGAATATTCTAGGTGATTTGATTACCAGTCTGGTTCTTCCACTTTGTTGATCACTTGCTAGAGCCTCTTCTGGATTACTGGAAAATATTTAGCTTGATTATAAATTTATCAAAAATTCAAAGAGTTTAAAATATCGAAGAAAACAAAATATGAAAAATTTTTATTTAAAAAAAAAATGCGAAAAATTTTGATATATAATTGTTTTGAATTGCCACTATTAATTTTCAATCCTTAGAGTGAATGCATCGTTTCGGCTCAAAGTCTTGAGGGACCACTGCCAGACAGAACCAGATTTTTCTCGAAATTATCTCTAGCAGTTTTATGGAAGAGCTGACGTCGGAACAGTGTAAGGAGAATAGACGGATATTGTCATTCGATTTTTGAAATAAATGTATGTCACACTTTCATTTCTCCGTTGAAATCCGAACATTTTGATATATTGACGCACAGAACCATTTATCCTACAGTTTATCAAGTGTGATTCTTTTCGTAGAGTTACGGTGTAAGTTGGATTTCTTTACCGACTTTCGAGGTCCATTTTGATCATTTTAGTGTTATCTGATTGATTAATGACTTGGTGGAATTGAACGAGTTAAAAGTTGAATTGCCGGGCATTCTTTCGAAGAATATAGTTTCAATTAATTTTGGATTATTGAGATGTTTTTTTTTACCTGGAGAAATTATTGGCGCCTTAGATTTTAGTTCTTGGAGTTATATTGGGCCAATAAAACCGCTATTTTCGGATCAACCAGAAGGCTATCTTCTCTTACTTGAAGTCACAATTTCGTATCATATCATAGGATCTACCATCTGATCCAGTTTATAAACATAATTCCTAACATTTCCATTGAAGAAATTGGAAACTGGTACTCATTTGGCGACGTACGTTGTATAAAAAGAAGTTTAGAATTTCAAGATACAGCTTTGGAGCCTCATCAGTGAGGAGGAAGGTCGTTTATAAATGTTATCATTTGACTATTTAATTTCAAGTACAGCAAAAGGTCAGTGTATTTTCGACTTCAGACCAGTACATTGACGAATATTTAACAGCTATTGGATAATTGATTCAATTTTTTTCTATTACGCAAATTTATGTGAACAGATATCTGGGATTTTTCTTATTATATGTTTACTGTAAATTTTCAAAAGATCGTCTGATTTGAAGTTGTAAAATATCAACATTCCATAGGGTAGGCTACCCTGGGATAGTGCACCTACTATAAAAGGCACACAATCATTTTAATAGTTTGTTCATTATATTACCTTGACATCCTGCTTAAAGAAGGTTAATAACTAGCTAACCAGGTATACTGAAACTCTGAAACTGTATGTGACATGTACTTCAGTACGCCGTGAATTTTTCAGACAATTAATTTTTTTTGTTTTAATTGGTCGATCCTAGAGAATTAGTAATTACATAACATTACATACTTTTATGCAATTCTATACAATTTTAGTCGTTAACAAACAAATTGATGAACAGGTATGCAAAACTTTGATACTGTCATGAATAACAAATATGAAATTCATTAATAAAAGGATTGTTTTTAATCGGCAGTTAGTTTTCATCTGAATGAACAGTCGACTCGTAAATTTACTGTTTATTATTCATTCATTGATATGTTTTGTAATAGTGGCGAGAAATTGTCCTAAGGTGCACATTTGATGTTTTCATTTTTTTCCTTCGGAAGTTATTCTACTTACGAATGGGATGATCGGGTGTCAGAATTGACTCATGGAATTTAGTTTTATCAGACAATTTCAACAACAACAGTGAATGAACAACACATATAGCAAGTGAATTCTATAAAATTTGCATTTTTTATCGGCTATGAATAGAAAAATTATGAATATTTCCTCAAAGTTATGAGTAAAAAAGTTGAACCTTGACGTTTAGGTATGAAAAACTATATACAGTACCATATCTAATCAACCAAATTTTTCAGTACAATTCCGATTATTGGGGGCTCAATCTCATGAATGACAACTTCGGGTTAGTGTTTCAAAGCATCAATCGTTTCTGGATGGTTAACATAACAATTATCTTTAACATATCCCAAAAAAAAATTGTACAACGGAGTGAAATCGCATTTTTCGAAGTGTCCAATTGATATCAGCATTTCGACTGATCATACGATTTTTAAAAAGGTGTGCAAAAGGGTTGCGTTGGCTGTGGCAAGTGGCCCCGCCCTGTCGAAACTAAATATCGCCCACTGAGTCTTTTTGATTTCAAGAAAATTAATTGAGCAATGCAAGGTTCCTTATTGGCCGTGATGGTGGCTTCTTGCTCATTATCGAAGAAAAATGGCCAAATGATGCCACCGGACCAAAAACCGCAGCGAACAATTACTCGTTGTAGGATGCATCGGCTTATCCACAATAACGTGTGAATTTTCTGATCCCCAGATACGAGAGTTTTGTTTATTCACATATCATATGAGGTGGAAATAAGCTTCAGCGCTAAAGATGATTTTTCTGGCTAAATTTCATGAATGGCAACTTCGATATCGTGTATCAAGGCATCCTCGTGAATTTTACTGGTTAGGTGACTGGTATGTGAGCATGGCTCTTTCACAAGGTGACTACTCAGCAGTCTCCACAATCTGCACCGACTAATTATCTATTGCCATAACTGAATAAATTTGAACATTCAGCAAGCACCATGTTATTTTTGGTTGTTTAAAATAATACGATTGAATAAAACTATTATGCAGACATGGAGTTCATAAAAAAATTGATCTACATTATTGAAAGCATATCTGCAAATTTACTGAATCTGAATAATGTTCGGCACCGAAAATAGCGCTGTAAAATTAGAAGACTAATTTGGGTCTTCATCCCCATTTCACTTTGCAATACACGAAATGTTATTCAGCGAACGCTCAGATTTATTGAAAGAAATATTTTTTTACTTACCCATCAACAACAAACATAAGTGACAGGAATAATGCAACATGCAAAAATAAGTTGAAATTCATTTTGCTCTTCAATGGGGACTGTAGTTTCACCTCTAGAAAATGACTTTTATATATTGTAAGGAAACAAATGAACATAAAATTTAATATCATTTTGCGTTCAATTATTTGAAAATAATTGGTGATAATCTCTCAACCGCAAATATTAATGAGAGATAAAATAATAATTTATCATTTGAGAATTTCTAAGATCACTAATGAAAAATTAATAATAATAGCTAACATTAAGGAGGTTTCATGAACCTCATTATATAATATGTAATTAGGAAGTTTCAATCCTCTAAGAGTATAGGACTGGAATTCAGACATCAATTTCATACTTTGAAATTTCCATATACTAAGTTGAACTTGCACATTTGTACTGCACGTGTAGCATTTTCGCTTGATAAAAAATCTTAAAATAATAAATGGAAAATCTGTTCACGATGAGATTCAATATTGAAATTGTTTTCAAAACTATTCTTATCTTCCCGAAATATGGTTAATTTTTTTAAACGAAGATTTATTATTAGCGACGAGCCGTTATCCTTTGATGGAATTTAAAAGATGTGGTACTGCTGAAATGATCAAAACAGCATATTTTTCAAATTTCCAGAGTGGGTTTTCATAGAGTATACTTTTATGGGGTAATGCATCGCACGCTACGAAAACTTTCATCATACAAAAGAAAGCAATGCGTATTATGTATGGAGTGGCAAGTAGAGATTCGTTTAGATCATTTTTTGTAAAGCATGAACATTGTAAAGCTCACTTTTCCATCGTTATTTATAAGAGGATGTCTCAAATACGTACATCAAAATGAAAACAATAGGCCAAGAACTTAACACCAGGTACAAAAACGATCTCCTCACTCCATTGTATAGAAAAAAATACGCAGATTATATCCAGCTACGGGAACATTAAAATTTTCAACAGGTTACCCGTCGAACTGAGGGACTTTCCAGAAAGATGTTTCAAAAGGAAAATACAAGAGACTTTATCGAAAGGCACTTTTTATTCTTTAGAAGAATTTTTTGTTGTAATTTGGCATGGGATGAATATAAATGTGTGTATAATTGACAAACCATTGATGGTAAATATAATATATCTGCTAGAATTCTGAAGCTGGTAAGCTCAGATATCTGTGAGCATTTCACTCACTGTATTAATCTTTCTGTAAATTCTGGCATCTTTCCTACTATTCTGAAGAAAGCCATAGTTTCAATCTTCAAGAAAAATGATAGTATCACGAATTATAGACCAATTTCTATTTTGATCATATTTTCTGAAGTGTTCGAAAGAGTTAGGCTCAACAGAATGATCAAGTATCTTGACAAGTTCAACGTTCTTGATAATACCCAACATGGTTTTAGATCGGGTCGCTCGACGGAAACAGCTGCAATTTCCTTTGTTGATTATATGTATGAATGCCTTGACAATGGCTTGCATGCAGCAGGTTTATTTTTTGACCTCTCGCGAGCATTCGATAGTCTTCCATTTCAGTTTATAGCTGACGAGTGTAACAATTTGGGTTTTCGAGATGTATTTTTAGATTGGCTCCGAAGCTATCTCTAGGGTAGATCCATTTTAGTAAGAGCTGAAGGCTGCCTAACTGACGAGTGCGATCTTAGTCTGGAAGTGCCACAAGGATCCGTCCTTGGGCCTCTTCTATTTATGCTTTTCATCAACGATCTCCCTGCTCATTTGAGAGTAATATTCCTTAATTTGATCGCGTGTAGACGCTTTTCGTCTTCGATAAGTGGGTTTTTGTTGAGTCTGTTCGCTGATGATGCTTCGGTAGTAATTTATGCCCCAACATTCGAAGAACTTCAGGCGCTCTCTGTGCTACTATTATGAAGCTTTATGAACTGGTGTCATGAAGATATTTTGAAAATCAATATTGATAAAACCGAATGTATCTACTTTACAATAGGGCATAATGACCTTAAGCTGGTGATTCGCCATTTGGATAGTACTATTCTGTCTAAGAATGGTACTAAATTTCTTGGCATTCACCTTGATAACAATTTGAAATGGGGTATGCATATTGATTCTGTGCGCAAAAAACTGAACAGATCTTATTTTGCCATAAATAGGGTGAGAACCGTATTCCCCTTGGAATCACTCATAAATATCTATTATAGTTTGGTCTATAGCCAGCTTTCGTATAATATTCTACTGTGGGGAAATTCTTGGGATGATGGAAGAGCTTTCATAATACAAAAACGTATTTTACGTAGGATATTCAGCATACTTCCACGTTCGTTCTGTAGACCCATATTTGTACAAAACAATATTATGACTTTAGCATCCATTTTCATTTTAAAATGTCTACTATATGTAAGTTTTTATAACTATAGTATCAGAAGTGAGAGAATATTATATGTTTCCAAGAAGCGAACGATTAAGCTAGAGATGTGTCCTATGTATCAATGTGTTAAGCTTTATAACTATTTGCCCCACAAAATTTGATCTCTTGTTTTAAATAAATTCAAAAAAACTGTTGAAAAGTTAATATTGAGTAGATGTTATTATACAGTAAACGATTACCTCCATGATGCTATTATTTTGATTACCTGATTAAAATTTTTTTTATCTGTATGACTTGTCCTATACATTTATTTGTCTCAGGGGATTGATAAATTATTATTATTTATTATGATTAATTTTTTTAAGTTGTCTGAAATTTTCGAATGAGTTCATTATGAAAATAAATTGAAAATAATGAATGAATACACGAACCATTGCATACCCAAAATATTAATATCCTTAAACTAGCAATTCTCTTCACTGTACCGAAACTTTTTTTATCTTTAATGTCCCTGGACTCTTCGGCTACACAGACAATTTGCAATTCATTTCTCCGATACTATATTAGTGCATTTATAACCAACATACACCACAAACTCATGGGAAAGCGTTGTATTTGAACCTACATCCATCGGCATGACAAAGAAGTTCTAACCTAGTTAGTTAGTCATGAGTCATGAGTGTCAGGATTAGTTCCTAATCATGACACTCATATTCTTCTTTTAATTGTTCTGTAGTTGAGTCTGCATCAGTATTCTGTACCTTTTACTAACTATCTTAACATGAAATAATTCTTTTGCAGTCCCAAAAATGTGCAAACATCTCATTCATTTCGTATTGGTACACACTAAAATCATTCTATTCTACAACTATGAAAAATATAATGGTCATGATGGTGTACTATGTTATATCAGAGAAGAGTTAAAGGTTGAATACAAAATTATCGGAATTAGAGACACGGAGGTATTAGAAATAGACTGGAATTACGCAAACAAAAGATTTAAATTAACAGCTAATACATGTCGCCGACATATATTCATTGATAAAATATCCGAATATCTTGAGAAAGTAGGAGCTAAGTGTGATTATCACATACTGGGTTTCGATATTAACATGAATATATTAGCGCATCACGTTTTAAAAGTGGATGAATACAAAAATATTATTAGTTATATCGGATATCGTCCTTTCATTAATAAATGTACACTATTCGAGAGCCACTCGTGCCTGAATCATTTCGTCATGAACCAGATTAATATAATAAGTCATGTGTTGACATGACGTAGATAACGGTATATATTATATATATATATATATATATATATATATATATATATATATAGCCACATATATTATATATATATATATATATATATATATATATATATATATATATATATATCTTAATATATATAAATCTCGTGTCACAATGTTTGTCCTCAATGGACTCCTAAACCACTTAACGGATAATAATAAAATTCGCACACCATGTGCAGTTCGATCCAACTTGAGAGATAGGATAGTTTAAATCTCAAATTATAGTCGCAATTTTAATTTATTGCTAATTATTTGTCTGTTATTATTTGACAGTCACAATTATCTGTTAACTCCAAATGATACTAACAGATGTCGATACCTTTCGACTGGGTTGAGTAAGTAATCAATAGATGGCGCTGCTATGGTAAATCTACGAACGTGTCATATAAGCTACATTTCAACAGCATAATTACCACGTGTTGTTGACGCTATAAAATTAATTAAATTTATTTTGTAGTGAACGAAATACCGTATAATTCGATTATTTCCACTTTTTAAATTTTTGGTGTTAGCATAGCCGGTCACGTGTTACTTAGACTGAAGTGTAAATTGAATTCATATTATAATGAAGATAATACAGTGAAATTATTCCTGTTTTTTACTTATTAAACAAAATAAGGTGATCACCATATTTTTTTACAAATACCATCCGTGTGAAAAAGCATAGTGGATTCCGTGAATGATGTTCTCTTATTGTTCCTCTTAGATTGTTTACTATAATGTAAAATAACAAAAACTTTAGCCACAGCAACGCGTGGCCGGGTCAGCTATCTTCTTAATATATATAAATCTCGTGTCACAATGTTTGTCCTCAATGGACTCCTAAACCACTTAACCGATTATAATAAAATTCGCACACCATGTGCAGTTCGATGCAACTTGAGAGATAGGATAGTTTAAATCTCAAATTATAGTCGCAATTTTAATTTATTGCTAATTATTTGTCTGTTATTATTTGACAGTCACAATTATCTGTTAACTCCAAATGATTCTAACAGATGTCGATACCTTTCGACTGGGTTGAGTAAGTAATCAATAGATGGCGCTGCTATGGTAAATCTACGAACGTGTCATATAAGCTACATTTTAACAGCATAATTACCACGCGTTGTTGAAGCTATAAAATTAATTAAATTTATTTTGTAGTGAACGAAATACCGTATAATTCAATTATTTCCACTTTTTAAATTTTTGGTGTTAGCATAGCCGGTCACGTGTTACTTAGACTGAAGTGTAAATTGAATTCATATTATAATGAAGATAATACAGTGAAATTAATCCTGTTTTTTACTTATTAAACAAAATAAGGAGATCACCATATTTTTTACAAATACCATCCGTGTGAAAAAGCATAGTCGATTCCGTGAATGATGTTCTCTTATTGTTCCTCTTAGATTGTTTACTATAATGTAATATAACAAAAACTTTAGCCACAGCAACGCGTGGCCGGGTCAGCTATCTTAATATATATAAATCTCGTGTCACACTGTTTGTCCTCAATGGACTCCTAAACCACTTAACGGATTATAATAAAATTCGCACACCATGTGCAGTTCGATCCAACTTGAGAGATAGGATAGTTTAAATCTCAAATTATAGTCGCAATTTTAATTTATTGCTAATTATTTGTCTGTTATTATTTGCCAGTCACAATTATCTGTTAACTCCAAATGATACTAACAGATGTCGATACCTTTCGACTGGGTTGAGTAAGTAATCAATAGATGGCGCTGCTATGGTAAATCTACGAACGTGTCATATAAGCTACATTTCAACAGCATAATTACCACGTGTTGTTGACGCTATAAAATTAATTAAATTTATTTTGTAGTGAACGAAATACCGTATAATTCGATTATTTCCACTTTTTAAATTTTTGGTGTTAGCATAGCCGGTCACGTGTTACTTAGACTGAAGTGTAAATTGAATTCATATTATAATGAAGATAATACAGTGAAATTATTCCTGTTTTTTACTTATTAAACAAAATAAGGTGATCACCATATTTTTTTACAAATACCATCCGTGTGAAAAAGCATAGTGGATTCCGTGAATGATGTTCTCTTATTGTTCCTCTTAGATTGTTTACTATAATGTAAAATAACAAAAACTTTAGCCACAGCAACGCGTGGCCGGGTCAGCTATCTTCTTAATATATATAAATCTCGTGTCACAATGTTTGTCCTCAATGGACTCCTAAACCACTTAACCGATTATAATAAAATTCGCACACCATGTGCAGTTCGATCCAACTTGAGAGATAGGATAGTTTAAATCTCAAATTATAGTCGCAATTTTAATTTATTGCTAATTATTTGTCTGTTATTATTTGACAGTCACAATTATCTGTTAACTCCAAATGATTCTAACAGATGTCGATACCTTTCGACTGGGTTGAGTAAGTAATCAATAGATGGCGCTGCTATGGTAAATCTACGAACGTGTCATATAAGCTACATTTTAACAGCATAATTACCACGCGTTGTTGAAGCTATAAAATTAATTAAATTTATTTTGTAGTGAACGAAATACCGTATAATTCAATTATTTCCACTTTTTAAATTTTTGGTGTTAGCATAGCCGGTCACGTGTTACTTAGACTGAAGTGTAAATTGAATTCATATTATAATGAAGATAATACAGTGAAATTAATCCTGTTTTTTACTTATTAAACAAAATAAGGAGATCACCATATTTTTTACAAATACCATCCGTGTGAAAAAGCATAGTCGATTCCGTGAATGATGTTCTCTTATTGTTCCTCTTAGATTGTTTACTATAATGTAATATAACAAAAACTTTAGCCACAGCAACGCGTGGCCGGGTCAGCTATCTTAATATATATAAATCTCGTGTCACACTGTTTGTCCTCAATGGACTCCTAAACCACTTAACGGATTATAATAAAATTCGCACACCATGTGCAGTTCGATCCAACTTGAGAGATAGGATAGTTTAAATCTCAAATTATAGTCGCAATTTTAATTTATTGCTAATTATTTGTCTGTTATTATTTGACAGTCACAATTATCTGTTAACTCCAAATGATTCTAACAGATGTCGATACCTTTCGACTGGGTTGAGTAAGTAATCAATAGATGGCGCTGCTATGGTAAATCTACGAACGTGTCATATAAGCTACATTTTAACAGCATAATTACCACGTGTTGTTGACGCTATAAAATTAATTAAATTTATTTTGTAGTGAACGAAATACCGTATAATTCAATTATTTCCACTTTTTAAATTTTTGGTGTTAGCATAGCCGGTCACGTGTTACTTAGACTGAAGTGTAAATTGAATTCATATTATAATGAAGATAATACAGTGAAATTAATCCTGTTTTTTACTTATTAAACAAAATAAGGAGATCACCATATTTTTTTACTAATACCATCCGTGTGAAAAAGCATAGTGGATTCCGTGAATGATGTTCTCTTATTGTTCCTCTTAGATTGTTTACTATAATGTAAAATAACAAAAACTTTAGCCACAGCAACGCGTGGCCGGGTCAGCTATCTTAATATATATAAATCTCGTGTCACAATGTTTGTCCTCAATGGACTCCTAAACCACTTAACGGATTATAATAAAATTCGCACACCATATGCAGTTCGATCCAACTTGAGAGATAGGATAGTTTAAATCTCAAATTATAGTCGCAATTTTAACTTATTGCTAATTATTTGTCTGTTATTATTTGACAGTCACAATTATCTGTTAACTCCAAATGATTCTAACAGATGTCGATACCTTTCGACTGGGTTGAGTAAGTAATCAATAGATGGCGCTGCTATGGTAAATCTACGAACGTGTCATATAAGCTACATTTTAACAGCATAATTACCACGTGTTGTTAACGCTATAAAATTAATTAAATTTATTTTGCAGTGAACGAAATACCGTATAATTCAATTATTTTCACTTTTTAAATTTTTGGTGTTAGCATAGCCGGTCACGTGTTACTTAGACTGAAGTGTAAATTGAATTCATATTATAATGAAGATAATACAGTGAAATTAATCCTGTTTTTTACTTATTAAACAAAATAAGGAGATCACCATATTTTTTTACAAATACCATCCGTGTGAAAAAGCATAGTGGATTCCGTGACTGATGTTCTCTTATTGTTCCTCTCAGATTGTTTACTATAATGTAATATAACAAAAACTTTAGCCACAGCAACGCGTGGCCGGGTCAGCTATCTTAATATATATAAATCTCGTGTCACAATGTTTGTCCTCAATGGACTCCTAAACCACTTAACCGATTATAATAAAATTCGCACACCGTGTGCAGTTCGATCCAACTTGAGAGAAAGGATAGTTTAAATCTCAAATTATAGTCGCAATTTTAATTTATTGCTAATTATTTGTCTGTTATTATTTGACAGTCACAATTATCTGTTAACTCCAAATGATTCTAACAGATGTCGATACCTTTCGACTGGGTTGAGTAAGTAATCAATAGATGGCGCTGCTATGGTAAATCTACGAACGTGTCATATAAGCTACATTTTAACAGCATAATTACCACGTGTTGTTGACGCTATAAAATTAATTAAATTTATTTTATAGTGAACGAAATACCATATAATTCAATTATTTCCACTTTTTAAATTTTTGGTGTTAGCATAGCCGGTCACGTGTTACTTAGACTGAAGTGTAAATTGAATTCATATTATAATGAAGATAATACAGTGAAATTAATCCTGTTTTTTACTTATTAAACAAAATAAGGAGATCACCATATTTTTTTACAAATACCATCCGTGCGAAAAAGCATAATGGATTCCGTGAATGATGTTCTCTTATTGTTCCTCTTAGATTGTTTACTATAATGTAAAATAACAAAAACTTTAGCCACAGCAACGCGTGGCCGGGTCAGCTATCTTCTTAATATATATAAATCTCGTGTCACAATGTTTGTCCTCAATGGACTCCTAAACCACTTAACCGATTATAATAAAATTCGCACACCATGTGCAGTTCGATCCAACTTGAGAGATAGGATAGTTTAAATCTCAAATTATAGTCGCAATTTTAATTTATTGCTAATTATTTGTCTGTTATTATTTGACAGTCACAATTATCTGTTAACTCCAAATGATTCTAACAGATGTCGATACCTTTCGACTGGGTTGAGTAAGTAATCATTAGATGGCGCTGCTATGGTAAATCTACGAACGTGTCATATAAGCTACATTTTAACAGCATAATTACCACGCGTTGTTGAAGCTATAAAATTAATTAAATTTATTTTGTAGTGAACGAAATACCGTATAATTCAATTATTTCCACTTTTTAAATTTTTGGTGTTAGCATAGCCGGTCACGTGTTACTTAGACTGAAGTGTAAATTGAATTCATATTATAATGAAGATAATACAGTGAAATTAATCCTGTTTTTTACTTATTAAACAAAATAAGGAGATCACCATATTTTTTACAAATACCATCCGTGTGAAAAAGCATAGTGGATTCCGTGAATGATGTTCTCTTATTGTTCCTCTTAGATTGTTTACTATAATGTAATATAACAAATACTTTAGCCACAGCAACGCGTGGCCGGGTCAGCTATCTTAATATATATAACTCTCGTGTCACAATGTTTGTCCTCAATGGACTCCTAAACCACTTAACCGATTATAATAAAATTCGCACACCATGTGCAGTTCGATCCAACTTGAGAGATAGGATAGTTTAAATCTCAAATTATAGTCGCAATTTTAATTTATTGCTAATTATTTGTCTGTTATTATTTGACAGTCACAATTATCTGTTAACTCCAAATGATTCTAACAGATGTCGATACCTTTCGACTGGGTTGAGTAAGTAATCAATAGATGGCGCTGCTATGGTAAATCTACGAACGTGTCATATAAGCTACATTTTAACAGCATAATTACCACGTGTTGTTGACGCTATAAAATTAATTAAATTTATTTTGTAGTGAACGAAATACCGTATAATTCAATTATTTCCACTTTTTAAATTTTTGGTGTTAGCATAGCCGGTCACGTGTTACTTAGACTGAAGTGTAAATTGAATTCATATTATAATGAAGATAATACAGTGAAATTATTCCTGTTTTTTACTTATTAAACAAAATAAGGTGATCACCATATTTTTTTACAAATACCATCCGTGTGAAAAAGCATAGTGGATTCCGTGACTGATGTTCTCTTATTGTTCCTCTTAGATTGTTTACTATAATGTAATATAACAAAAACTTTAGCCACAGCAACGCGTGGCCGGGTCAGCTATCTTAATATATATAAATATCGTGTCACAATGTTTGTCCTCAATGGACTCCTAAACCACTTAACCGATTATAATAAAATTCGCACACCATGTGCAGTTCGATCCAACTTGAGAGATAGGATAGTTTAAATCTCAAATTATAGTCGCAATTTTAACTTATTGCTAATTATTTGTCTGTTATTATTTGACAGTCACAATTATCTGTTAACTCCAAATGATTCTAACAGATGTCGATACCTTCCGACTGGGTTGAGTAAGTAATCAATAGATGGCTCTGCTATGGTAAATCTACGAACGTGTCATATAAGCTACATTTTAACAGCATAATTACCACATGTTGTTGACGCTATAAAATTAATTAAATTTATTTTGTAGTGAACGAAATACCGTATAATTCAATTATTTCCACTTTTTAAATTTTTGGTGTTAGCATAGCCGGTCACGTGTTACTTAGACTGAAGTGTAAATTGAATTCATATTATAATGAAGATGATACAGTGAAATTAATCCTGTTTTTTACTTTTTAAACAAAATAAGGAGATCACCATATTTTTTCACAAATACCATCCGTGTGAAAAAGCATAGTGGACT
This sequence comes from Megalocaria dilatata, assembly GCA_034642435.1. Taxonomy (NCBI): domain Eukaryota; kingdom Metazoa; phylum Arthropoda; class Insecta; order Coleoptera; family Coccinellidae; genus Megalocaria; species Megalocaria dilatata. Next base: position 72,309,089 of record CM067856.1, on the reverse strand, counting down.
CCGTGACTGATGTTCTCTTATTGTTCCTCTTAGATTGTTTACTATAATGTAAAATAACAAAAACTTTAGCCACAGCAACGCGTGGCCGGGTCAGCTATCTTAATATATATAAATCTCGTGTCACAATGTTTGTCCTCAATGGACTCCTAAACCACTTAACGGATTATAATAAAATTCGCACACCATATGCAGTTCGATCCAACTTGAGAGATAGGATAGTTTAAATCTCAAATTATAGTCGCAATTTTAACTTATTGCTAATTATTTGTCTGTTATTATTTGACAGTCACAATTATCTGTTAACTCCAAATGATTCTAACAGATGTCGATACCTTTCGACTGGGTTGAGTAAGTAATCAATAGATGGCGCTGCTATGGTAAATCTACGAACGTGTCATATAAGCTACATTTTAACAGCATAATTACCACGTGTTGTTGACGCTATAAAATTAATTAAATTTATTTTGTAGTGAACGAAATACCGTATAATTCAATTATTTCCACTTTTTAAATTTTTGGTGTTAGCATAGCCGGTCACGTGTTACTTAGACTGAAGTGTAAATTGAATTCATATTATAATGAAGATAATACAGTGAAATTATTCCTGTTTTTTACTTATTAAACAAAATAAGGTGATCACCATATTTTTTTACAAATACCATCCGTGTGAAAAAGCATAGTGGATTCCGTGACTGATGTTCTCTTATTGTTCCTCTCAGATTGTTTACTATAATGTAATATAACAAAAACTTTAGCCACAGCAACGCGTGGGCGGGTCAGCTATCTTAATATATATAAATCTCGTGTCACAATGTTTGTCCTCAATGGACTCCTAAACCACTTAACCGATTATAATAAAATTCGCACACCGTGTGCAGTTCGATCCAACTGAGAGAAAGGATAGTTTAAATCTCAAATTATAGTCGCAATTTTAATTTATTGCTAATTATTTGTCTGTTATTATTTGACAGTCACAATTATCTGTTAACTCCAAATGATTCTAACAGATGTCGATACCTTTCGACTGGGTTGAGTAAGTAATCAATAGATGGCGCTGCTATGGTAAATCTACGAACGTGTCATATAAGCTACATTTTAACAGCATAATTACCACGTGTTGTTGACGCTATAAAATTAATTAAATTTATTTTATAGTGAACGAAATACCATATAATTCAATTATTTCCACTTTTTAAATTTTTGGTGTTAGCATAGCCGGTCACGTGTTACTTAGACTGAAGTGTAAATTGAATTCATATTATAATGAAGATAATACAGTGAAATTAATCCTGTTTTTTACTTATTAAACAAAATAAGGAGATCACCATATTTTTTTACAAATACCATCCGTGCGAAAAAGCATAATGGATTCCGTGAATGATGTTCTCTTATTGTTCCTCTTAGATTGTTTACTATAATGTAAAATAACAAAAACTTTAGCCACAGCAACGCGTGGCCGGGTCAGCTATCTTCTTAATATATATAAATCTCGTGTCACAATGTTTGTCCTCAATGGACTCCTAAACCACTTAACCGATTATAATAAAATTCGCACACCATGTGCAGTTCGATCCAACTTGAGAGATAGGATAGTTTAAATCTCAAATTATAGTCGCAATTTTAATTTATTGCTAATTATTTGTCTGTTATTATTTGACAGTCACAATTATCTGTTAACTCCAAATGATTCTAACAGATGTCGATACCTTTCGACTGGGTTGAGTAAGTAATCATTAGATGGCGCTGCTATGGTAAATCTACGAACGTGTCATATAAGCTACATTTTAACAGCATAATTACCACGCGTTGTTGAAGCTATAAAATTAATTAAATTTATTTTGTAGTGAACGAAATACCGTATAATTCAATTATTTCCACTTTTTAAATTTTTGGTGTTAGCATAGCCGGTCACGTGTTACTTAGACTGAAGTGTAAATTGAATTCATATTATAATGAAGATAATACAGTGAAATTAATCCTGTTTTTTACTTATTAAACAAAATAAGGAGATCACCATATTTTTTACAAATACCATCCGTGTGAAAAAGCATAGTGGATTCCGTGAATGATGTTCTCTTATTGTTCCTCTTAGATTGTTTACTATAATGTAATATAACAAATACTTTAGCCACAGCAACGCGTGGCCGGGTCAGCTATCTTAATATATATAACTCTCGTGTCACAATGTTTGTCCTCAATGGACTCCTAAACCACTTAACCGATTATAATAAAATTCGCACACCATGTGCAGTTCGATCCAACTTGAGAGATAGGATAGTTTAAATCTCAAATTATAGTCGCAATTTTAATTTATTGCTAATTATTTGTCTGTTATTATTTGACAGTCACAATTATCTGTTAACTCCAAATGATTCTAACAGATGTCGATACCTTTCGACTGGGTTGAGTAAGTAATCAATAGATGGCGCTGCTATGGTAAATCTACGAACGTGTCATATAAGCTACATTTTAACAGCATAATTACCACGTGTTGTTGACGCTATAAAATTAATTAAATTTATTTTGTAGTGAACGAAATACCGTATAATTCAATTATTTCCACTTTTTAAATTTTTGGTGTTAGCATAGCCGGTCACGTGTTACTTAGACTGAAGTGTAAATTGAATTCATATTATAATGAAGATAATACAGTGAAATTATTCCTGTTTTTTACTTATTAAACAAAATAAGGTGATCACCATATTTTTTTACAAATACCATCCGTGTGAAAAAACATAGTGGATTCCGTGACTGATGTTCTCTTATTGTTCCTCTTAGATTGTTTACTATAATGTAATATAACAAAAACTTTAGCCACAGCAACGCGTGGCCGGGTCAGCTATCTTAATATATATAAATCTCGTGTCACAATGTTTGTCCTCAATGGACTCCTAAACCACTTAACCGATTATAATAAAATTCGCACACCATGTGCAGTTCGATCCAACTTGAGAGATAGGATAGTTTAAATCTCAAATTATAGTCGCAATTTTAATTTATTGCTAATTATTTGTCTGTTATTATTTGACAGTCACAATTATCTGTTAACTCCAAATGATTCTAACAGATGTCGATACCTTTCGACTGGGTTGAGTAAGTAATCAATAGATGGCGCTGCTATGGTAAATCTACGAACGTGTCATATAAGCTACATTTTAACAGCATAATTACCACGCGTTGTTGAAGCTATAAAATTAATTAAATTTATTTTGTAGTGAACGAAATACCGTATAATTCAATTATTTCCACTTTTTAAATTTTTGGTGTTAGCATAGCCGGTCACGTGTTACTTAGACTGAAGTGTAAATTGAATTCATATTATAATGAAGATAATACAGTGAAATTAATCCTGTTTTTTACTTATTAAACAAAATAAGGAGATCACCATATTTTTTACAAATACCATCCGTGTGAAAAAGCATAGTGGATTCCGTGAATGATGTTCTCTTATTGTTCCTCTTAGATTGTTTACTATAATGTAATATAACAAATACTTTAGCCACAGCAACGCGTGGCCGGGTCAGCTATCTTAATATATATAACTCTCGTGTCACAATGTTTGTCCTCAATGGACTCCTAAACCACTTAACCGATTATAATAAAATTCGCACACCATGTGCAGTTCGATCCAACTTGAGAGATAGGATAGTTTAAATCTCAAATTATAGTCGCAATTTTAATTTATTGCTAATTATTTGTCTGTTATTATTTGACAGTCACAATTATCTGTTAACTCCAAATGATTCTAACAGATGTCGATACCTTTCGACTGGGTTGAGTAAGTAATCAATAGATGGCGCTGCTATGGTAAATCTACGAACGTGTCATATAAGCTACATTTTAACAGCATAATTACCACGTGTTGTTGACGCTATAAAATTAATTAAATTTATTTTGTAGTGAACGAAATACCGTATAATTCAATTATTTCCACTTTTTAAATTTTTGGTGTTAGCATAGCCGGTCACGTGTTACTTAGACTGAAGTGTAAATTGAATTCATATTATAATGAAGATAATACAGTGAAATTATTCCTGTTTTTTACTTATTAAACAAAATAAGGTGATCACCATATTTTTTTACAAATACCATCCGTGTGAAAAAGCATAGTGGATTCCGTGACTGATGTTCTCTTATTGTTCCTCTTAGATTGTTTACTATAATGTAATATAACAAAAACTTTAGCCACAGCAACGCGTGGCCGGGTCAGCTATCTTAATATATATAAATCTCGTGTCACAATGTTTGTCCTCAATGGACTCCTAAACCACTTAACCGATTATAATAAAATTCGCACACCATGTGCAGTTCGATCCAACTTGAGAGATAGGATAGTTTAAATCTCAAATTATAGTCGCAATTTTAATTTATTGCTAATTATTTGTCTGTTATTATTTGACAGTCACAATTATCTGTTAACTCCAAATGATTCTAACAGATGTCGATACCTTTCGACTGGGTTGAGTAAGTAATCAATAGATGGCGCTGCTATGGTAAATCTACGAACGTGTCATATAAGCTACATTTTAACAGCATAATTACCACGTGTTGTTGACGCTATAAAATTAATTAAATTTATTTTGTAGTGAACGAAATACCGTATAATTCAATTATTTCCACTTTTTAAATTTTTGGTGTTAGCATAGCCGGTCACGTGTTACTTAGACTGAAGTGTAAATTGAATTCATATTATAATGAAGATAATACAGTGAAATTAATCCTGTTTTTTACTTATTAAACAAAATAAGGAGATCACCATATTTTTTTACAAATACCATCCGTGTGAAAAAGCATAGTGGATTCCGTGAATGATGTTCTCTTATTGTTCCTCTTAGATTGTTTACTATAATGTAATATAACAAATACTTTAGCCACAGCAACGCGTGGCCGGGTCAGCTATCTTAATATATATAAATCTCGTGTCACAATGTTTGTCCTCAATGGACTCCTAAACCACTTAACCGATTATAATAAAATTCGCACACCATGTGCAGTTCGATCCAACTTGAGAGATAGGATAGTTTAAATCTCAAATTATAGTCGCAATTTTAATTTATTGCTAATTATTTGTCTGTTATTATTTGACAGTCACAATTATCTGTTAACTCCAAATGATTCTAACAGATGTCGATACCTTTCGACTGGGTTGAGTAAGTAATCAATAGATGGCGCTGCTATGGTAAATCTACGAACGTGTCATATAAGCTACATTTTAACAGCATAATTACCACGTGTTGTTGACGCTATAAAATTAATTAAATTTATTTTGTAGTGAACGAAATACCGTATAATTCAATTATTTCCACTTTTTAAATTTTTGGTGTTAGCATAGCCGGTCACGTGTTACTTAGACTGAAGTGTAAATTGAATTCATATTATAATGAAGATAATACAGTGAAATTATTCCTGTTTTTTACTTATTAAACAAAATAAGGTGATCACCATATTTTTTTACAAATACCATCCGTGTGAAAAAGCATAGTGGATTCCGTGAATGATGTTCTCTTATTGTTCCTCTTAGATTGTTTACTATAATGTAATATAACAAACACTTTAGCCACAGCAACGCGTGGCCGGGTTAGCTATCTTAATATATATAAATCTCGTGTCACAATGTTTGTCCTCAATGGACTCCTAAACCACTTAACCGATTATAATAAAATTCGCACACCATGTGCAGTTCGATCCAACTTGAGAGATAGGATAGTTTCAATCTCAAATTATAGTCGCAGTTTTAATTTATTGCTAATTATTTGTCTGTTATTATTTGACAGTCACAATTATCTGTTAACTCCAAATGATTCTAACAGATGTCGATACCTTTCGACTGGGTTGAGTAAGTAATCAATAGATGGCGCTGCTATGGTAAATCTACGAACGTGTCATATAAGCTACATTTTAACAGCATAATTACCACGCGTTGTTGAAGCTATAAAATTAATTAAATTTATTTTGTAGTGAACGAAATACCGTATAATTCAATTATTTCCACTTTTTAAATTTTTGGTGTTAGCATAGCCGGTCACGTGTTACTTAGACTGAAGTGTAAATTGAATTCATATTATAATGAAGATAATACAGTGAAATTAATCCTGTTTTTTACTTATTAAACAAAATAAGGAGATCACCATATTTTTTTACAAATACCATCCGTGTGAAAAAGCATAGTGGATTCCGTGAATGATGTTCTCTTATTGTTCCTCTTAGATTGTTTACTATAATGTAATATAACAAATACTTTAGCCACAGCAACGCGTGGCCGGGTCAGCTATCTTAATATATATAACTCTCGTGTCACAATATTTGTCCTCAATGGACTCCTAAACCACTTAACCGATTATAATAAAATTCGCACACCATGTGCAGTTCGATCCAACTTGAGAGATAGGATAGTTTAAATCTCAAATTATAGTCGCAATTTTAATTTATTGCTAATTATTTGTCTGTTATTATTTGACAGTCACAATTATCTGTTAACTCCAAATGATTCTAACAGATGTCGATACCTTTCGACTGGGTTGAGTAAGTAATCAATAGATGGCGCTGCTATGGTAAATCTACGAACGTGTCATATAAGCTACATTTTAACAGCATAATTACCACGTGTTGTTGACGCTATAAAATTAATTAAATTTATTTTGTAGTGAACGAAATACCGTATAATTCAATTATTTCCACTTTTTAAATTTTTGGTGTTAGCATAGCCGGTCACGTGTTACTTAGACTGAAGTGTAAATTGAATTCATATTATAATGAAGATAATACAGTGAAATTAATCCTGTTTTTTACTTATTAAACAAAATAAGGAGATCACCATATTTTTTTACAAATACCATCCGTGTGAAAAAGCATAGTGGATTCCGTGAATGATGTTCTCTTATTGTTCCTCTTAGATTGTTTACTATAATGTAATATAACAAACACTTTAGCCACAGCAACGCGTGGCCGGGTTAGCTATCTTAATATATATAAATCTCGTGTCACAATGTTTGTCCTCAATGGACTCCTAAACCACTTAACCGATTATAATAAAATTCGCACACCATGTGCAGTTCGATCCAACTTGAGAGATAGGATAGTTTAAATCTCAAATTATAGTCGCAGTTTTAATTTATTGCTAATTATTTGTCTGTTATTATTTGACAGTCACAATTATCTGTTAACTCCAAATGATTCTAACAGATGTCGATACCTTTCGACTGGGTTGAGTAAGTAATCAATAGATGGCGCTGCTATGGTAAGTCTACGAACGTGTCATATGAGCTACATTTTAACAGCATAATTACCACGCATTGTTGAAGCTATAAAATTAATTAAATTTATTTTGTAGTGAACGAAATACCGTATAATTCAATTATTTCCACTTTTTAAATTTTTGGTGTTAGCATAGCCGGTCACGTGTTACTTAGACTGAAGTGTAAATTGAATTCATATTATAATGAAGATAATACAGTGAAATTAATCCTGTTTTTTACTTATTAAACAAAATAAGGAGATCACCATATTTTTTTACAAATACCATCCGTGTGAAAAAGCATAGTGGACTCCGTGACTGATGTTCTCTTATTGTTCCTCTTAGATTGTTTACTATAATGTAATATAACAAAAACTTTAGCCACAGCAACGCGTGGCCGGGTCAGCTAGTATATATATATATATATATATATATATATATATATATGTATATATATATATACTACTCTGTCAAGAAAGTACCGGGAATTTTCAAATAAAACAACATTTTTACATTTAATCGTCAAAATTTATTAGGTCGCCTTCAAAATAGGCTCCATTTGCTCCAATACATCTGTGCCAACGGCACTTCCAATTATCGAAACATTTTTTTCTCATTTTTTGATGAAATTCATATAATGTGAATTTTCTCAATTATATAATAATGAATTTACCTTGTTTTGTTGAATTGTTTCAATTGATCCAATTACAATAACCGAATTACGTCGTCTCTTTTAGCCAATACCATTAGAAGGAGAAAAAGAAGAAGAAAACCCTATTGTCAACTTGTGAAGAACCATAGACTGATACCTAAGGGGTGGGGAAAGAATTCATACTTGGCTATTTAAGTGTTCATCAAGAAGTTTCAATGTTAATAGTATAACAACCCCCGTAGATTGAAGAAACATTACATTCCAAATAAATAAACAAAATATATTAGTTGAATAAAGTGCAGTTACTTGTTTTATTGTAAATCAGTATATGATAATTGCTTCATCAGAAAGCTGTATCTCAGGTGAGGGATAAAAAACACATTTTGTCTAGAAATTATAACCAATCATTTTGTGACGAGACTCGTGAAAATTAGTTATTTGAATCACCTTACCAGTAACAATTATTAAAATCTCATATTATTTTGTTATTCATATTCCTTATTAATCGTTATTATACATTTCTAGAGGATGATTCAAAGTGTTATAGAACATTTATAGCTGGCCATTCTGTGATGATTTTCACGAAGCGGATGACATAATTGATGCTACGTTTCTTGTTCCATAATATATGGTGACTGTTCATTTAGAGAATATTATCAAAATACAAAACTTTTCATCCCTATTAATTTATAAATACTCGTATTTCAAAAGACTTCTCTATTTTAGTGTGAATATTGATACATCAAACATGACCACCATACCAGAGGAACATCAGAATATTGAACATAGGGACGTATTAGAATACTTTATAGACATTATGATAAATAATGTCGTGTCCATATTTGATCTCCGTTGTCGCCTAGACCTACGTGACATAGCAAAGAGAGGAAGCAATGTCGAATTAAGGAATGGAAATAATATGATTAAGATGGGCATAAGAAACCCTTTTACCTCTGCAAACATCTCGTCATCAGGTAAAGTGACATGTATAGGAGCTAAAAGTGAGGAAATGGCGAAAAGAGCATCAAGAAAGGTTGCAAGATGTCTACAAAAATTAGGTTATAATGTAAGTTTTACCGGTTATAGGGTCATCAACGTTATGGGATCATGCAGAATGCCATTTGAAATCGACATACTTTCGTTTTCTAAACGATATACAGAAGGAGCCTCATATGTGGCTGAATTATTCAGTGGGTTAACCTATAAAATAACAGAACATAATGCTTCTATGAACATTTTTTTTACGGGGGCAATAACGATCATAGCACCTAGCAGTGCGAATATAAAAGCTGCAATGGAATTTATTTTCCCACGAGTTTATGAGTTTAGAAAGAAAAAATGAACGACAGCTTCGAAAGGGTAAGAAGAACCCGAAAATAGAATCATAATTATTGTATAAGAATGAATATTGAAACTTATGTTTGAGTGTTTATTATTAATCAGTCATTTTGATATATCTACATGTTTACCATACATTTGCTATGTATTTTGAATTGATCTATTTTTCCCATTGTGATATTTTCTAGATATATGAATATTTGTTAAACCGCTTGTAATATAAATTTAAGTTTATTAGTAAACACAATTGTAAAAAGAAAACGCAGAAAAATTTTCTATGACAAAAAAATTTGATGGAATAAAATATACGAAACATAATATCTCTTTTGTAGTAGTTTTAGGTAGATCTTGTTCTTATTCGTAGATACTGTAACAATCAATTTGAATTTAAATGAACGATGATAAAAAATTTCGTTATGAATATTCTGTTTTTATCTAATATTTGTTTCTTTTTTTCATACTTCACACCAGATTTTCCTTGACTGTAGTTGTGTTTTACTGAAAATAATGTCAAAAGATAGTACTTGTTGCAGTGACATAAGTTTTGTATTTTAATTTTAATCATCTATTTTTGGTATTTTTGGCGATTTCCGTGAGATCAAAATATTTTTCTTCAATCTCTAGAGCGTATTCTTCATCCGAATCCCGAGATAAACACTCTAATTCTGGTTGTATTGTCAGAAAATCGATATACGATTGTCCGCCTGCTGAATCTAATGTTCTAAAGTGAATCCTTCCCGGTATCGAAGCGTTTCACAAAACATTCGCATGAGGTCAGGGCTGTTTTGAATTGTTGAATTCTGGTCGCATTATTCGTGCCAACTTGCGGACGCTTAATTTCTAGAAACAAGGATCACTAATTACAAGAGAATTACCTGCAGAATATAAAATGAACGAGCAACTAGAAGTATGAGAAAAAGGGATAATGGAATGATAAGTTGGTTTTGTGGAATTTACCTACTTTCGTGATACACAGGTAGAAGAAACTTGTGGGTTCACGGTTTGAGCTGCACGTACTTTGATTGCTTGCAGGTTTGCTTGACCTCCAGGTAAAATTGCCCATTTTATTTTCATTGTACTGGCCAGTACAATGTGAATACCTGGAGAAGCTACATCGTCGTGAAAAAATTGTAGTACAAACATTTTTGTGGAAATAGTATACTGTCTCCTATATATTTATCAATTTAAATGAGTTTCCACCAAGTAAAGACCGAATCAAACAAATATAAGGTATATAACTTGATTCTTTCTGAGATTGATGTGTCGACGCAAATATACAACTGCGTAATTCGACATTCTTTCCTCTAATTGCTATGTCAGGTAGGTCCAGGTGACAATAGAGATCAATTTAGACACGACATTATTTAATTGAATGAAAACAATAATTGTTTAATTTACACTTTTATTGAGTAACTGATGACGCGTTTCGTTACATCGTAACTTCTTCAGATCATACAGACTACTGATTTCTAAACAAACTGTCTTGCCTTTGAGTGCATTTATCAATTTATCATACAAGTATTTGAACAAAACGGGGAGAATTTTTGAAATTACAAAACTATTACCTTATCATTTTGAAGTTATTGATAACTCATTATAAGATAATTTTTATCTCATCAATCACCACCTAAAGTAATTAAGAAACATCATTATACCCCACTTAAGAAATGAGCAAAATCCCATCTTTTGAAATGCCCAGTATTATACTAATGCCCAATACAATACTTAACATAAAATTACCAAGAAATCGGTTACTTAAACAGATTGAGTAAAGGCGGATTATTTAGATCTAATTGATCATTTAATAAAACTCGTTTATGCTTCTCTCTATTTATTTCTACCGTTTCCCAATAATATCTTTATATAATAAACTTTTATCTACTTCATGTATTATCTTAAACTCCTGATCGAACATATGACTTTCGGATAATAAATGATTAGCATAGTTTGAATTATTCTTATTGAGCAAGAAACTATTTAAATATTCTTGTAGTGAAACATCTACTAGTTCCACCTATATGAATCTTATCATAACTATCGCAATTCGATTGATAAACACCCGATTTATTTTCTTTTTTTTATTTTTATTTTATTGTTTTTGATAAATTTTGCTAAATTATTTTGTGTCGTCCATGAAATATCAAATTGTTGCTTCTGTAGTAAATTTTTCATAATATGGCTTCTTTAACAAAATATGTTAGGCCATTTTATTTTTTATTATTTTCTTTTGTTTTCGGAAAAATTTACTCCGGTGCATAACCATTGTTAATTGCGATTTGTTTAATGATATTAAGTTCTCTCTCAAAGTTTTCATTTGATAATGGAATACTAATAAGTCTATGTATCGTACTATGGAACGCGGCTAATATATGATTATCTGGGTGATGAGAAGAAATATGAATAACTATATCTATTCATGTGTTGGTTTACGGTAAATAACAAATTCATATTTAACAATTGTTCTTTTAATTGTGAGATCAAGAAAATTTATAGAATTATTAGTCTCCATTTCGATAGAAAACTTAATTATAGAATTAATACCATTAACAGAATCAATGAACTTTGTTAGTTAACGGTTAGTCCCAGTAAAGTATACAATGATATCATCAACATATCTGAACCAATACAAGAATTTATTGAAGATGCAATTAGATGATATTGTGTATTCTAAATTTTTGTTGATTGATTTAGAATACACATATATATATATATATATATATATACATATATATATCTATATATATACATTCTGTCAAGAAAGTACCGGGAATTATCGATTTGAATCTGGCGGGGCAATGAGGCAGGTAAAAATTTTTTTTCCTAGGTTGGTACCACTGTCCTTGATTACTATGCCAAGCTTGAGCGGGATATGTCAACTAGTGTGTTTGCAACAGTTGATTAAGTCAGTCGATGTCAGAGTGCGTGCCGATTTTTACTATGGGTGATTACGTTGAGCAAAGAATTTGTTTAAAGTTTTGTGTTGCAAATGAATTTTCGTGTGCCGATGCATTGAAAATGTTGCAAAAGGCCTTTGGTGATAATGCTCTATCGAAAACTCGTGCATATCTGTGGTACAGAGCCTTCAAGGACGGTCGTGAAGTGGTCGCCCATCGACGGCTTCGATCGAAGATAACGTCGATAAAATTAAGGAAAGGGTGCTGGAAAACCGTCGTACCAGCTTGAGAGAGATAGCACATGATCTTAAGATATCCCACGAGTCCACACGTACGATTTTGATTGATATTTTGGGCATGCGAAAGGTGGCCGCACTACTCGTACCGAAAGACCTGAATTTTCTTCAAAAACGTCATCGCGAACAGGTTGCTTCAGACATGCTGGATCGCTGTAATTCCGATTTTACATTCATGGAACGCATTATAACTGGTGATGAGACCTGGGTCTACGAGTACGATATGCAAACAAGCCAGCAATCATCGGAATGGGTGGCAAAAAATGAACCGAAACCGAAAAAACCACGCCAAAGCCGCTCGAAAATGAAGTGGTACAGAGCCTTCAAGGACGGTCGTGAAGTGGTCGCCCATCGACGGCTTCGATCGAAGATAACGTCGATAAAATTAAGGAAAGGGTGCTGGAAAACCGTCGTACCAGCTTGAGAGAGATAGCACATGATCTTAAGATATCCCACGAGTCCGCACGTACGATTTTGATTGATATTTTGGGCATGAGAAAGGTGGCCGCACGACTCGTACCGAAAGACCTGATTTCTTCAAAAACGTCATCGCGAACAGGTTGCTTCAGACATACTGGATCGCTGTAATTCCGATTTTACATTCATGGAACGCATTATAACTGGTGATGAGACCTGGTTCTACGAGTACGATATGCAAACAAGCCAGCAATCATTGGAATGGGTGGCAAAAAATGAACCGAAACCGAAAAAACCACGCCAAAGCCGCTCGAAAATGAAGGTGATGCTCATTGTTTTCTTCGATATCCGTGGCGTGGTGCACTACGAATTCGTTCCAGAGGGTCAGACGGTAAACAAGGAGTATTACCTAGGCGTTATGAAACGTTTGCGTCAGCGTATCCGTAAGAAGCGGCCAAATTTGTTGGCGAACAACTCATGGATTTTGCATGACGATAACGCGCCATCTCACCGAGCTACGATTGTGAATGACTTTCTCGCCAAAAACTCAACAAACGTGCTTCAGCAACCACCGTATTCGCCGGATTTGGCTTCCTGCAACTTTTTCCTCTTCCCAAAACTAAAATTGACCCTTCGTGGCACCCGTTTTGAGTCGATTGAAGCCATAAAACAAAATTCGGCGCGAGAGCTAAGTCCATCCCGGAAAGCGACTATAAAAAATGTTTCGATAATTGGAATGCCGTTGGCACAGATGTATTGGAGCAAATGGAGCCTATTTTGAAGGCGACCTAATAAATTTTGACGATTAAATGTAAAAATGTTGTTTTATTTGAAAATTCCCGGTACTTTCTTGACAGAGTAGTATATATATATATATATATATAGATATATATATATATATATATATATATATATATATATACTTATACTTTCTTGACAGAGTAGTATATATATATATATATACATATATTATATATATATATATACATATAATATATAATATATATTATATATTATATATATATTATATATATATATATATATATATATATGTATATATATATATATATATACTATATATATATAGATATATATATATATATATATATATATATATATATATATATATGTGTATTCTAAATCAATCAACAAAAATTTAGAATACACAATATCATCTAATTGCATCTTCAATAAATTCTTGTATTGGTTCAGATATGTTGATGATATCATTGTATACTTTACTGGGACTAACTGTCAACTAACAAAGTTCATTGATTCTGTTAATGGTATTAATTCTATAATTAAGTTTTCTATCGAAATGGAGACTAATAATTCTATAAATTTTCTTGATCTCACAATTAAAAGAACAATTGGTAAATATGAATTTGTTATTTACCGTAAACCAACACATGAATAGATATAATTATTCATATTTCTTCTCATCACCCAGATAATCATATATTAGCCGCGTTCCATAGTACGATACATAGACTTATTAGTATTCCATTATCAAATGAAAACTTTGAGAGAGAACTTAATATCATTAAACAAATCGCAATTAACAATGGTTATGCACCGGAGTAAATTTTTCCGAAAACAAAAGAAAATAATAAAAAATAAAATGGCCTAACATATTTTGTTAAAGAAGCCATATTATGAAAAATTTACTACAGAAGCAACAATTTGATATTTCATGGACGACACAAAATAATTTAGCAAAATTTATCAAAAACAATAAAATAAAAATAAAAAAAAGAAAATAAATCGGGTGTTTATCAATCGAATTGCGATAGTTATGATAAGATTCATATAGGTGGAACTAGTAGATGTTTCACTACAAGAATATTTAAATAGTTTCTTGCTCAATAAGAATAATTCAAACTATGCTAATCATTTATTATCCGAAAGTCATATGTTCGATCAGGAGTTTAAGATAATACATGAAGTAGATAAAAGTTTATTATATAAAGATATTATTGGGAAACGGTAGAAATAAATAGAGAGAAGCATAAACGAGTTTTATTAAATGATCAATTAGATCTAAATAATCCGCCTTTACTCAATCTGTTTAAGTAACCGATTTCTTGGTAATTTTATGTTAAGTATTGTATTGGGCATTAGTATAATACTGGGCATTTCAAAAGATGGGATTTTGCTCATTTCTTAAGTGGGGTATAATGATGTTTCTTAATTACTTTAGGTGGTGATTGATGAGATAAAAATTATCTTATAATGAGTTATCAATAACTTCAAAATGATAAGGTAATAGTTTTGTAATTTCAAAAATTCTCCCCGTTTTGTTCAAATACTTGTATGATAAATTGATAAATGCACTCAAAGGCAAGACAGTTTGTTTAGAAATCAGTAGTCTGTATGATCTGAAGAAGTTACGATGTAACGAAACGCGTCATCAGTTACTCAATAAAAGTGTAAATTAAACAATTATTGTTTTCATTCAATTAAATAATGTCGTGTCTAAATTGATCTCTATTGTCACCTGGACCTACCTGACATAGCAATTAGAGGAAAGAATGTCGAATTACGCAGTTGTATATTTGCGTCGACACATCAATCTCAGAAAGAATCAAGTTATATACCTTATATTTGTTTGATTCGGTCTTTACTTGGTGGAAACTCATTTAAATTGATAAATATATAGGAGACAGTATACTATTTCCACAAAAATGTTTGTACTACAATTTTTTCACGACGATGTAGCTTCTCCAGGTATTCACATTGTACTGGCCAGTACAATGAAAATAAAATGGGCAATTTTACCTGGAGGTCAAGCAAACCTGCAAGCAATCAAAGTACGTGCAGCTCAAACCGTGAACCCACAAGTTTCTTCTACCTGTGTATCACGAAAGTAGGTAAATTCCACAAAACCAACTTATCATTCCATTATCCCTTTTTCTCATACTTCTAGTTGCTCGTTCATTTTATATTCTGCAGGTAATTCTCTTGTAATTAGTGATCCTTGTTTCTAGAAATTAAGCGTCCGCAAGTTGGCACGAATAATGCGACCAGAATTCAACAATTCAAAACAGCCCTGACCTCATGCGAATGTTTTGTGAAACGCTTCGATACCGGGAAGGATTCACTTTAGAACATTAGATTCAGCAGGCGGACAATCGTATATCGATTTTCTGACAATACAACCAGAATTAGAGTGTTTATCTCGGGATTCGGATGAAGAATACGCTCTAGAGATTGAAGAAAAATATTTTGATCTCACGGAAATCGCCAAAAATACCAAAAATAGATGATTAAAATTAAAATACAAAACTTATGTCACTGCAACAAGTACTATCTTTTGACATTATTTTCAGTAAAACACAACTACAGTCAAGGAAAATCTGGTGTGAAGTATGAAAAAAAGAAACAAATATTAGATAAAAACAGAATATTCATAACGAAATTTTTTATCATCGTTCATTTAAATTCAAATTGATTGTTACAGTATCTACGAATAAGAACAAGATCTACCTAAAACTACTACAAAAGAGATATTATGTTTCGTATATTTTATTCCATCAAATTTTTTTGTCATAGAAAATTTTTCTGCGTTTTCTTTTTACAATTGTGTTTACTAATAAACTTAAATTTATATTACAAGCGGTTTAACAAATATTCATATATCTAGAAAATATCACAATGGGAAAAATAGATCAATTCAAAATACATAGCAAATGTATGGTAAACATGTAGATATATCAAAATGACTGATAAATAATAAACACTCAAACATAAGTTTCAATATTCATTCTTATACAATAATTATGATTCTATTTTCGGGTTCTTCTTACCCTTTCGAAGCTGTCGTTCATTTTTTCTTCCTAAACTCATAAACTAGTGGGAAAATAAATTCCAGTGCAGCTTTTATATTCCCACTGCTAGGTGCTATGATCGTTATTGCCCCCGTAAAAAAAATGTTCATAGAAGCATTATATTCTGTTAATTTATAGGTTAAACCACTGAATAATTCAGCCACATATGAGGCTCCTTCTGTATATCGTTTAGAAAACGAAAGTATGTCGATTTCAAATGGCATTCTGCATGATCCCATAACGTTGATGACCCTATAACCGGTAAAACTTACATTATAACCTAATTTTCGTAGACATCTTGCAACCTTTCTTGATGCTCTTTTCGCCATTTCCTCACTTTTAGCTCCTATACATGTCACTTTAACTGATGACGAGATGTTTGCAGAGGTAAAAGGGTTTCTTATGCCCATCTTCATCATATTATTTCCATTCCTTAATTCGACATTGTTCAACATAATCTCCACTATTCAAATTATACATTTCCACATAATCGAGATTAGATTCCTGGATCTCTACCTGATTTACTCCACGTTTAAAACAGACTTTAGCCAAATGGCCCACTATATTGCAATTGTTACACTTATATTTGGCGTACTTACAATTTTTCTTTAAATGGTTACTCAACGCACAACACTTGCATTTCACTTCTTGGGCTTGTTTCCTTTCCTCTTTGGACGGTTGCGTAATCCTCTTATTCTTACCCCTCCAGGTTGTGTTCTGTTCATGCTCTCTTCTTGTCTTCAACAGATGTACTGATTTGGAATTAGGTCCTAGTGCTGCTTCTTTATTAACTGCTACTTCTAGAATTTGATCCAAGCTTTTTGTGTGATCTTTTTCGCACACTCTATCAAGTATAGGGCTTTTGTACATCCTTGCTATAAACTTGTCCTTTAACACTTCGTTCAAATTTGCTCCAAATTTGCAGGCATTAGCTTTGTTTTTTATCCTCACGTACCACGATCGCACAGTCTCCTCTTCCGTTTGTTTCAGATTATAGAATTCTATCCGTTCTTTAAATACGGAAATCTTCTTTGAAAACTGTGCAGTTAATATGTCTCTCAATTCCTGGTATGTCTTTTCTTTTGGCATAACCGGATCACACCGATCCCTCAGGGTTTTGTAGGCCTTTTCTCCAATCAAGGTTAACAACACGGGGACTCTTTTATCCTGACCTATATCATTTGCAGAAAAATACTCCTCTAGTCGTTCAACCCAAAGGTTCCAATCATCATCAGAACTGTATTCTGCGATAG
The DNA here is from genome assembly GCA_034642435.1 of Megalocaria dilatata. NCBI lineage: Eukaryota > Metazoa > Arthropoda > Insecta > Coleoptera > Coccinellidae > Megalocaria > Megalocaria dilatata. The sequence continues at coordinate 72,291,178 of CM067856.1, read as the reverse complement.
ACCTAATCGTAGCCCTATAAATTACCTGAGGTGCTTGTTTTTGAGACATTCTGGATACTTTATAATGCACCTATTATATATTTCTTTCATCCTAACTTAACACTTTTTTACTCGCGTTAACCAATTAGTTTCCTCGTCGCCAATGTAATATCTTGAAATAATACTCGGAGTACATACTTAATGTTTATTAATATCAGAATCTCGTGGCATGTAACGTGTTCACTATATAATATACAAGAAGATAGAGAGAGATAATATAGGTTATGTTTGGCTTGGTAACATTTGCCATAGAATTTCATAGAACACAGATATCTTCTTTTTGGGAACATTACATAGAGAAAGACCGCTTAAAAAAAATTCATCTTTAATTGGTCATAAAATATGAAAAAAAAATAACTGAAGGTATGGTATATAGAAGATGACCGCTTACAAAAAACTCTTCTGTAATTGATCAGAATTCGATTTCGCAAACAAGAACATTCCTAAAATCGGTCGTTTATACATTTACAAGTGTACATTTGTGTTATTTTTCAAAACAAGTGAAATTAATTAGGATCGTGAGAATGTAATTCATGTCTTTGTTCCTTATTCACACTGAAGATTATTGTAAAAACAGATCCATTTTCCGGGTCTCCAATTTGCAGCTCTATTGAGCTCATATGAATTAATATTCTTGAACAACTTTTAAAATACTACGATTTATGCAGAAATGTACTATCATGTGTTAATGACATACACTTATAATTTATAATAATTATATTTTATTGCTTTTATTGCTTGATCCCAAAACTGAATCCAATAGATCTTACCTCTCATTGAAACCAAAAAATTTAAATTAGAATTTTTGGATGAAGTTTGATAAAACTGAATTCAATTGTGAGTTTTATAATGAGTAAGGAAAAAACTTCATTATTATTGCGCGAATTTCAAGACTTATTTCAACATGTTTCAGATTTTTCGATTTGTGTCAAATATGCATGGTTTTGTTTTATAATTGGTTGCCATTTCAAAGGTAGCTTCATAATGCCACTCTTTATAAAGAACTCTCTGGTTTCTTATTGGCGAGTTTCACAATATTCTCTTGATGCCATCTTCTTATCACTCAGGACGTTTTGCAATGCGAGAAAAAGTTGGTAGTGGCTTGGTGCCAAATCCGGACTATATTGTGGATACATTAAAACTTCCCAACCGAGCTCTCGGAGTTTCTGGCGAGTGAGTGTAGACGTGTGTGGCCTGGCGTTCTCCGGATGGAACACAACACCTCTTCGCTTGGTCAATTCTCCCCGTTTCTGATCAAGCGCTAATTTCAAACGATTCAGTTGTTGAGAATAGAGTGTTTCGCCATATGGAAGCTACTCTCAATAAATGATTTCTTTTCAGTCGAACACGATTGGAAGATGAAATTCAAGAAAACTTAAATAGCCAATTGATTTTCTATGGAATTGAAGAGTCGAAAAATGAAAATCGATACAAAAAGATCTGTGAAATTGTAAATAAAAAGGGCCTACAAAATACAACTGAGAAAATAACAACGAACGATTTACGCCTTTGTTATCGTCTCGAAAGAAAAAGGGAAAAACATGGGAAACGCAGGTCTGTTTGCGAGATTATTTTCCACAACAAATGATGTCTTAAGGGTTCGAGTGTTATTGGTGAAAAGTTGACTCCCAGTAAGTTGAATTTATTCAGGAAAGTGCGTTGAATATTCAGCGGTAATTCCTGCTGGACATCTAGAGAGAATATTTTTGTCATCGTTGACAACTCAATTCGAAGAATTAGATCAGAAACAGACTTGAACAGTATGTAAGTCCAATAACTGAATAACTCTCATTCTTGTGGTTCGGAGTTTTATGCTATAGTTGTTATACTCTTGCTCTGCTTTGTATCATAATTTTTTTCCTATCTTTTGTTCTCCTTGATTACATCGATCGTTTCCTACTTGATAAATCTTTCTCTTTCTTCAAGCTGAAGTAGTTTACTGAGCCCTTGTGTCACCCATTGTTCAGAAATATTCGTTTGATTAACGCTTGTCTTTTTTTTTCTAAAAGTGTGTATTTACATAATATTGTAATTAATTTATCGTTGATTAGTAAAAATTACTCCAATGTCTGTTCATCATTCGTTCTTTTTATTTCAATAAAATATTGTATTGCTCATATGAATGGTGCTCGTTCATTGGTTCTACACTTCAGTGATATTGAAGATGTATTGATTGAGCGAAAGTTTGATATACTTGGCTTAACAGAAACTTGGCTGAATGAACGAATGTCAAACGAAAACTTTTAAAGGTTGTATGTGTTAAAACGGCATTTTCTGTTATTTATAGGCCACCGTTTTGTGATTGCAAATTATTTCTGGATAATTTTGAACCGACAATTGTAGAGATAATTCCAACGGATGAACATGTTTTCTGTGTGGGAGATTTCAATATGAACTATCTAAATACGTCCACTTTTGAAATAAAGCGGGTTTTTGAAATTTTGGAGAGCTTCGGCTTGGAACAAATAGTCAATGAGCCTACTAGAATAACTTCGAGCACATCAACTTTAATTTATTATATCTTAGCAAACAATTCCAACTTGATAGTTAACACTGGGGTGATCCCAATTCCGGAAATAAGTGACCATCATTTAGTTTATGGCGTTATTGATCTGAAAGTTGAAAAAATAGGACCCATTTTTAGTACTTCCAGGAATTTCAAACATTTAGATTGTGGCAGATTCAAGTCAGATCTCATTTATATACCCTGGAATAATATATACGATAAAGCAACAGTGGATAAAAAAGTGGACTTTTTGACATCGGATATAATAGCTTTATTAGATTTGCACGCTCCTTTCAGAGCATATAAAATTTCTAAAAAATATACACCATGTCTTACAGCTACCTTGATATACATAATTCAAACAAGAAACCGGGCATTATATAAATTCAAAAAGACGAGGCAAGCTAATGATTGGAATACTTACAAAAATGGACAGATTGACGATTGAAACTTTTAACAGTTTAGTGATGATGGGTAACGAGAGTGTAACATTCTCTAAGAAGGTTAAAAACTTGAATGTGTGGATTGATCAGGATTTACGGTTCCCTAATCATGTTTCCGGCTGTTCACAAAAAGCATATGGTATGTTGAGTTTGATCTATCAAAACTTCTTTGGCATTTGAAGGTAAACAGAAATCTTAGTTTCTTGGTCACTTTGACGATATAAAGGTCCCATCTCAGGTGAGCGTCGATTTCGACTCCAAAGTAAGTTCTCGATGATACGCATTCAACTAAATTACCAGAATTGTAATTCTTCAGTACCAACTGTTCAATTTTAGGTAGGTTAGATATTTTATTATCGAAAACCATTCATTTCGTCATCATTCAGCATCAAGTCTCACTCAGCCAATCTTTTATTCTTAGCATGTTTTACTCCGCCCTATTCGCAACTTCTTTCTTAGAAGAGTCTGTAAAGAGAACTACTGATGACACATCGGCATCCACCCTCAAAGATAGCAATCCATCGATATACATCAAAGATAGCAGTGGCCATTGTTCATGCTGAATTTGAACTCGAACGGATTTGTACTTTCGAGAATATTCATAAAATGAAATTCAGTCAGTTTAGTGTGAACAAAGGATCCCGTTATAAGTTTGACCGTTTTGACTTTCCAAATTTATTGAAAGATGCCGCATATTTATTCGAATATCCAATAATTTGGGCGTTCACGCAAAATACAGCATAGAGATGTCCGTTGAGAAATCCTGGATATCCGTGGATATTTAGTGAGAGCGGAGATGAAAACTGAAAAATTTGTGTGACTTAATTGAATATTTACATTGAAATTATAAATTTTATTCAGTGTTTGTAAAGCCATTAATGCCTACCGATTTTCTAAATGAGATAAATAGGTACAACATGAATATTATTTTAAAAAAAAATTTGAATATTAAAACAAATTGAAATATGTTCATCTTCTACAATTTTAGATTCAAAAAAATTTTTTATTCAAAAAACTTTTAGAATTAAATTTATGTCTAAAACAAGCACCGCTCACATTTAATAGACGTATATAATCAAAACTCAATATATGTCAAACGGAATAAATAAACCAACAGATATACGAGAGTCATTAAAATTAATATATCTTTTGGTTTATTTATTCCATTTGACATTATATAATGAGTTTTGCTTATATACGTCTATTAAATGTAAGCGGTGCTTGTTTTAGACATAAATTTAATTCTAAAAGTTTTTTGAATAAAAAATTTGTTTGAAATTAAAATTGTGGAAGATAAACATATTTCAATTTGTTTTAATATTCAAATTTTGTCATATTTCTTCTATCAAGTAAAAGGACTTTCTATTCTATATTATTTTTTATTCCTGGGTTTATAGGTTCTACCTCAACCCTTATTACTGTTTAAATAAATCAATAAATACGTTTATAGAAACTTAGGGTGTTCATGATACATACGAACAGACATGTTCTGAATTTCTATTTGTAATTTACAGAAGAATTAGGTGTACCTGAGCAAGTGCAATGGTTTCAACAGAGGTTGCTGAAGAAATAAAACAATAATGCAACTATCCATTTTGAAAAACTGAAATTTCATTCAGTTGACCGATTCTGAGAGTGGAATATTTTGAAAGAGCTTCTCTTTTCAGTGCAGAGTGTAACATTGCACTTTTCACACTTTCACCTCACTCTCATGTGGCATTGACAACATCCGAAGGGGTCTCTAATTTTTTCTGGGTAATGACCGAAAGGATCTTCAATTATACTTCTTGTTAATGAAGCTGATAGTCTATTTGAAGTTGATGTTCTCTGAATGGGCTTGATGTAGGATCTAAGGTTATGACGAGATATACATATAGTACTGCGTTGGTGACAAATTCATCTTACCATGTTGGTTCGTTATCGTGTGAAGTCTTCATGAATTCACTAGAACAATATTGAAAATATGAGTGAATAGAACCCACCACCATATTTTAATGCATATTCTATAATTGTTGACTCCTTGATCCAAAATATCAACCCATTGATGAATTATAAGTTTGTATACCACTTTCTCCATTGACCATCGTCTTACCTTTATCATTGGTTTTAACATATCATAATTTATTGTCATATTTACTGCGCTGTTATTATTCCTTCTAACGAAAAGGAGACATGCTTCCTTATCGTATCGGTAATCACAATATCCTCTGGGCTTATTTTTTAAAGTATTAAGTACTTATAATATATATTGAATATCATCAAACACTGTCATCACCCATTGTACCCAATCAAGTAGACTTGATTTAGCAAAAATGAAAAAAAAATAAGTACTTCATTGATTTATGATAGATTGGGCCGTTGCTTGGTAGAAATCAGTTGTAATTGTCATTATAAAATAAAACACTTGTTTACATTTTCTACTTTATTTTTGGTATTGACGTACGTTTCGTCTTTGCTAGAAAGACTTCATCAGAATACGAAGTAACAGTTGTTGTACAATGAATTTATAAGATTTTTTACAGAAGGTGTACATGTGTTTTTAATTGTTCGTCGGGTTGGTTTTCTCAAAGAATATTCCCTTCAGAATCGTGTTCACTCGATCCCTTGTAAATATTGAATAGAGGGGTGTAATAAAAATCTATTTGTTCATTTACTAGGTTATTGCTGTTTTTATGTTTATTTATTTCGTAAATTTCCCATAAGTTCAATTTTAGAACTCTATTTTTAACGTGTAGAATTTCTATTTCTTTTGTGAAAGAATGGTTATTTTCAAGAAGGTGTTTAGCATAATGTGAATCTTTTTTATTTTTATCGAAACTTCTTTTATGTTCTGTTAGGCGTGTACCGAAATTTCTACCTGTTCTACCAATATAAATCTTTGGGCAATCTGGGCAAGTGAGTTTGTATACACCTGATAATTGAAGTTTATCCATACTGTTTTTATTGTTTTTGATGTATTTGCTAATAGGATTGTCTTGAAAGAGACTTTAATATTTTCTTTTTTGAGTAGGTTTTTTAGTTGAATACTAATGTTTCCGAGATATGTGAGGCTAACGTATTTGTGTTCAGATAGATCAGATGTTACTGGATAAATTTCTTTTATTGTGTTTTTGTGTATACGTTGGTTAATTAAATTATCTATTAGAGATGTATTATATCCATTGTTGTAAGCTATTTGTTTAATTATACATTTTTCTTTTTGGAAATTGACTTGGTTTAGTGGAATGTTCAATAAACGGTATATCATACTATCGAGAGCTGCTAGTTTGTGTTGGAATGGATGAAAAGAATTACGGTGTATAATGGTATCTGTTTGTGATGGTTTATGATAAATTGCGAAGTTATGTTTATTGTTTTCTCTAGTTATCGTGAGGTCAAGAAAGTTGATGGATTCATTATGTTCTATTTCTGAGGTGAAAACTATTTTTGGGTGGAGGTTATTTATAAAATTCTCAAATGTTGATATTTGCCTGTTAGTACCTACGAAACATGCAATTATATCATCCACATACCTATACCAATAAAGGATGTATTTTGTGAACGGATGTTCATGAATTTTGTTTTCTAGCAAATCCATGAAGATTTCCGCGAGTAAAGAGCTTAGTGGATTTCCCATGATTAAACCTTCTTCGCTAGTATATAAAGTATTGTTAAATTTGAAGAAATTTTGGTTTATGCAAATATTTAATAAGTGTATTATTTCTGATTTTATGACGGGGTTTACTTTGTTATAATTTAAAAGTTCTTCTATCAGTTTTAATGTTTCCATTGGGGGGACACTAGGAAAAAGGTTTTTAACATCCCACGAAATCAATTTTGCATTGTTAGGTAAAGTTATATCTTTAATTTTTTTAGTTAGTTCTGCTGAGTTTTTTATGGAATATTTAGATGAAAATTTGGTGTGTTTTTTATTATTTCAATGAGGTGTCTAGATAATTTGAAGGCCGGTGCTGTACAGTATGGAACTACGGGTCTGATGGGATAATTTTCTTTATGCAATTTAATGAAAGAGTATAATTCTGGTGGTTGGGGATTACTATTAATCAATCTATATTTTTCTCTATCTGTTATAATGACTTGTGTATCTTTTAATGCATTTTTTATGGCTTTTTGAAACTTTTGAGTTGGGTCTTTGTTTAAGATGTTTAAGACCAACCCGACGAACAATTAAAAACACATGTACACCTTCTGTAAAAAATCTTATAAATTCATTGTACAACAACTGTTACTTCGTATTCTGATGAAGTCTTTCTAGCAAAGACAAAACGTACGTCAATACCAAAAATAAAGTAGAAAATGTAAACAAGTGTTTTATTTTATAATGACAATTACTTCATTGATGATTTGATAAGCTGTCATAAGAATTACTTGTATGATAAAACATAAATCAAGCAAAATATAATTATTTGAAAAAAGATATAGGCACTATTGATCATAAATTGTACTCATTTCTTGTAACGGTGCTAACTGAAGAACGTGTTCATTCATGTTATAATTTCTGATCAACATGATACATCAGAAACCTGTACTAGTTCTTAAGATAGAAAAGATAACTGAAACTGTATGAAACAATTAACTTTCAATAGATGTCTACACAATAATGGGTTAATACATGATATTTATCGAGTCCGCATGCTCGCTGGTGTCGCCAGAACTACTATCACCTTACTAAGGTGCACGGAATAGAATGAAAATTATAGGTATATGCAATTTTTTTGAATGGTTTATTTTTACGAGTGCTTCCTTCTATTAAAAAAGGCTCAACTTTGAAAATATCCTATAAGGGCATTTTTACGAATTGATAGGAACCGTGTAAGCAGCGGCCAATGAAAACTTATCTTTAAAAGCAACCTTTTTTTCTGAAATTACTTCGTAGACTTTATTAAACTTTAAACATAAAACTGTCACTTCTTATTCAGCATTGAATAGTCCAACCTTGTCAATACTTTTTGAGATACTTAAAATAACGATGATTACTAAATAAAAACGAAAATTTCATTCAATATTTATTTAATGAAGACTCTCAATATTGCTCATAAATCTTCTATCTCCGAGTCGTCAAATAAAAGTCCATTTTCAGCCAAACCAATACCATCACGAAAAATTAGTCATCTTCGACTATGCACATAATTTCGTTTACACCTTTCCAAAGATACAATTTTTGCGGTTCTTGAAAAATATTTCAAATTAGCACTCACCTCGCAAGTTTCTGGGCTAATTCTTCACACTGAACTAATCCAAATTAATAATCTTTCCGTGTAATCATTGAATGTCCCGTCCGAATCCAAAATATACGAAATTTTAATTTAAACTATGATCAACATCCACCCCTCGAGAATATTTGTGGAAGACTGATTCTTTCTTCAAAACACAATGATATTTCAATCAGTGTTCACCGCTGACTCATTTGATTATGTAACTGACAGCTCCGAAATCTTATCCAATTTCTACATGTGCACGGTTGGACTTGAAAATATATTACTTCCTTCGTTCCTTCGAAATATTTGAATGAAAGAAAAGTTGATGCAGCGCTAAAAAAACTACAGTGAGGTTTTCATTAGTTTTCTCAGAAAACAGAATGTTTCAAGTGCGAATGAACAAAAATCGCTAGCGCAAATTAGAGTGTTTTAGTTTAATTTCTTTTCATATTTTAATCGAGGCCTTCGCTGTGATGGGTTAGCGATTTTGGTTTCAATTACAGTAAAAAAATTTATAGGGCGTTACCTTTGAAAAAATCGAGATAAATCAAGTTCAAGTTCATCATATTTGGCAATCAATAATGAACACCTGTGTATGGCAGATTTATCTTTTTGTTATGATGCCTCTATGAATCCTTTAGTAACCACGAATTCGTATCACATTCTTCTTTTTTTTTGCAACCTTTTTGTGTTTTTTAGCGGAGTGCTGTGTGCTCAACTTTTTCCAGTTTTATCTGAATAAGATCTGTACCGTTAGAAAAATATTTCTATATTTTGCAGTTTACTAGAGATGGTGAAAATCATTGAAAATACATAAAAATATACAGGACAATCATTTTAAAAAATCACCTGTTTGGTGAATATCTTTTTTTGGAACACTCTGTATATTGGAAAATAATTTCTTGAGATGCAGAAATAGAAATACAATAAACCTGTTTTTTGAATGAAATTTCTAGGATGTCTGGTTCGGCAACTATAGAAGAAATACGCACTATTGCAGGATCCTGTACAGTATAAGTTGTCTATGCAAGCCCCTGTCATTTGTGCTAAGATGTTACAGATAAACCTTGTCAATAAGCTTTTATTTTAATATTCTTTTATTTTTGTGAATCTTTGAAGTTTATCAAACATGCCAAACTCTTGTTGTGAAATTTGAAAGGCCAAATATAAGGAGACCCCAAAAAGTTTTTTTTCTTGAAAATGAGGAACTAAAGACTAAGTAGTTGAATGCCATAAGTCGTGAAAATTTCAGCTTAACTGTCAATACACGGGTATGTTGTTGGATTCCTCCTTGGAAACCAAATTCTGAAGGAAATATGTACGCTGTCACCAGGGCAGCTTCATGAAGGAAGCTCGGTAAGTAAACCTTGTATGATGTTGAGGAAAGACTCCTTAATGACACTTAGGGAGTAGTTGAAACTAAATAACTTGATATAACTTGAAAACACTGAATAGAACACTGGTTATAGGTAGCAGTGAATTATGAAGACACTTATTAGATTTTCATTTTATTTGAGAAAGCACTTGATTGTAACGAACGATTTAATGAAATTACTCAAGAGGACTTGAAAATACATTATAAAGCCGAATGAAGAGATGTTAACGATATGGAGGATAGATCTGAACTATCTGGAGGGACGAACCTAACTATCTGGACAGTGGGTCTGAACTAAATTGGTAGCGCACTGTTGCTCCTTTTATTTTGTTTAAGAAAATGTTTATGTCTGCAAAAATAAGTTCAATGCATAGGGGTGTCAACATTCCCCCCAGCGTAAAAAGATTTTTGATTAATTTTTAAGAAAGCAAAAATCTTGAAGCAACAGATCGCTTTACACATATTTAAATTATAGTAAATATTGAATATTGGAAATTTTACAATAATCATTAGGTATTATACATAAAAATATGATTAGTGCAAACTAAGGAGGAAGTATAACAAAGAAATTATTAATAAGTATCAAAGAAATTATGTATAAATCAACAAAATGAGCTTGAAAACATAATATCAAAATTTCTTATTGTCTCGGTCTTTACTTGACGGAAATTCATCTTCAATATAAGAAGAAGCCAAGTAAAGTAGAAACCAATATCCAAAAACTCCCATATTTCAAAGATTTCCATTATTGGTACCGCTATGTAGATGACATAATTTGTTTATTTAATGGCACAAATAGACAACTTAGTTCATTTTTGGAATCTATCAATAAATTATATCCAACAATTGAATTTACACAGGAAGATGAAGTAAATAATAGCATCAATTTCTTAGATTTAAAAATCACTAAAATTAATAATAGACATGACTTTTCCATATACAGAAAACCTACACATACAGATGGTACGATTCATTATACTTCAAACCATCCATTTTCACAAAAATGGTCAGCTTATAATAGTATGCTTTATAGATTGGTTAACATACCCATGACGAAAGAAAATTTTGACAAAGAGTATAAAACGATTAAACAAATAGCTTTCAATAATGATTTTAATCCGTTAATTGTAGACAATTTACTTGATAAAATAAATTACAAGAAAGCAATATCACTTCTATATCCAAAATTTCAAAATTCAAACGAAACCAAATTTATTTCATTAACTTACATAGGCCAAAAATATGAAAAGATTGCTAGATATTTAAACAAAAAAGAAAAATATAACATCTCTTTTAAAACTATTAATTCTTTAGGCAGCTTAATAAAAAATAATAAAGACGTCATTCCTAAAAACAAAAAATCAGGAGTTTACAAGTTAACATGTAGTGATTGCCCATGTGTATATGTGGGACAGACAGGCCGTTCATTCCAGACAAGGATACGAGAACATGAAAAATGTTACATTAATAATAAACCGAATTCAACTTATGCCAACCATTTGTTAGAGACTGGCCATAATTTTAATATGAACTATGAAATATTCCATATTGAAAAGAAAAGTCAGAAACTAAATCTGTTAGAAACTTTAGAAATCAATAGATATAATAAAAGACAAATTTTATTGAATGATCAAATAGATTTAAATAGATCCCCCCTACTTAATATTTTTCATTAATTGTATACCTCTCTTTCCACCCCTCTATTTTTTGTACCAGAGCTGTGTATTTAAGGTCATGTTTTGCATTGTATACCTCAGTTTAAATACTCACCTGATGAAGTCATGGTATGACGAAACCATTGTTGTGAAAATCAATAAAATAGCAGAAGTTAACATTTATTTTTCTTATATAATATTAAAAAATTAACATTTTTCTTGAGATAAAATATTAATTGATTGAAATTGAGAAATGATATAAGATTAAAATAGAGAAATGATGTCTAATGACAGGATTGATTTTAATATTCTTCTCATGGAGCCTTTGGGGTCTTCTTATGGGCTGGAAACCTGAGTTGGAGGCATTTCTTGATTTGGCTGGCAGATATCAGACTGGCTGAGGTAGTTGGGACGTTGTAGTTCTGCATCATATAAAACTGGGACTGGAACCTCGACTGGTCTTGCATGACGTTGATTAAAAATTTGGAAACATGGACTAGATTCAATATCCCTTGGTTCTTTAGTGCAACATACGGATCTTCGAAGAATTTGAATGAGACCACAAGACCACATCATTTAAGAATGAGAATAAGAAGGAAACCACATACTATGAAGTGTGCTGTTGTAAACCAAGATGAATACTGGGTAATGAATGACTTATTCAGCTGTTGTTAGAGTTGATCATCAAATTCGTTCAACTTGTGTTGAGCATATTTCAATTGGTGAAGATTGATTTTGGTTAACTTGAGAGGATCCAATTGGATAGGATGCAACGTTATATTCTTCTTCAGTTTTTGGCAGCAGTAATCATCTGTAATGCTTGTTGAAAGAATTTCATAACTAGAATTAGAAGTCATTAATATAGACGTCATTTCAAGATTAATGGGGTCGGTGAAAGCTTTGCAGTTGGCAAAGGTCGAGTATTCCCATTTTTTTGATTATTTCTTGTTTGAGTGATTTTTCGACACATATTACTGAGGTGTAGGTAGGATTGAATACAGAAAACAGCAATTGATTTTTATCTATTATACTTTATGCCAGATTTCAGCATTGGCGATAATATTTCCGGTTTTCCAAGTGTTTTAAATTGCTGAGACTATTTTTGTCAATAATTGGATTTCACATGTATTGTCCGTTTTTCGAAGAGTTTGCATTTTTCTACAGATTCCCATACTTTGGATTGAAATTCTTCACAATTTGCCAAATTATCAATCATTAAATAACTTGTTCTCATATGTGGGATGGAAAGGTTTGGTAGGCTCAATATAAGAAAATAAAGTATTATCGGTCATATGGATACTAGGAAGAGACAGCATATGATATAAATCCAGGATTTAAAATGAAACAATAGGAATTTCAGAAGCAATGATAAGAATATTATTTTTGATGAATGAATTGAGATTAATGATTTTATAATAAAAATACACATTTTCAATTGAAGGTATTATTGGAAGAATAAAATTCGTCAATAGTTTAGTTAATTCATTGAGCAATTGTTCTGGAGGAAGTGATCTGTAACTTATAATTCCATGTTGAATTAGGTTGATGTCATTAATATTGTTTTCAGGAGTGTTTAAAATTTCGTCTCTCATTTAAATTAGTAATGATATATGATTTGAAATTTGAAAGATTGTGCTTCATTTGCATCATGGGTTCCAATTAACCATTAAACTGCTGTTCCGACTCCATTTATGAGTCCTCGTTTTTCCGTTTCTGATTAATTTCATATAATACTATATAATTCTTCAATAGTTTTGATTTTCGTGTTAAGATATATGAATTGATTTTTACAACCACATGAGATATGATCAGGCATTGCAAAATTTGATATATTCATTGAATTAGAATAATAAATTGAGATTTGCTCAAATTGATGCTCAACACGCGTTAAATCATGATACGTTATAAGAATATATTTCTCATTTGAGATATGTGCTTTCCCTCAATTATGAAATAATAACCCGTGTAGTATGTAGTAAAATGAACAGCATGTATATTTCCACACGTAAGACGGCAAGGCTCATTTAACCTAGATAGATAGAACTGTTATTGAAATAACACGTAAACTATCATTTCAATGATAGGTTGGAGTTGAGTTAATCATCTTTTGATCAGTGTAATATGGCTAAAGAATTAAACACCCTTTGATGAGTCTGCAGAATGTAATTAGTTCATCCCTCTCCTGTATAAACGATTGGTTGAAACTACCCTAGCCTGGGTATATCACACCCGGAGAACGAACTGAATGGAGTGATTTTGTATTTGACTTTAAGTGCCTGGAGTGGGACTTTAGATATAAATGACAGAAGAACAGTTATTATCTCCATTTTTATTTTCTGAAATTTCATAAGATTGTAATACCTGGAAATACTGAAATTGATTTTGATCTAAAGAAAAAAATTTAATAAAGCTCGAGGACCGACAAGCGTGTTAATTATTGGAGATCGAAATTAAGTACAACGGACGAGAATTCTAAAAGTTATAATAAATCGATTGATTCAAGTTCAATCAATGGACGGATTCATTTAAGTTCAATCATTGAATCGATTCATTTAAATTTATACCGGGAGGTCTTGAGAACGGAAGTTCCCACACTAGATAAGTGTAGTTAATTTGAAATGTCGCCACAATAAAGACGATTTCAGTGCAGAATCGCGCAAAGGAAAATATTCGATGCTGTGATTAGGTTTTCTCAGTAAAGTCGAGATAATAAATCGACAAGTCAAAACATTCCGGAGGGTGTAGATGTATGTATATAGGTGTTTAGACATGGAAACTTCGAAAAAAGTCGACGTTGGAAAATTTTGAGTAGAAGGGAAGGAACTCGGCGTTTTAGATGTTCAGAAAAAGAAAAGACAGTTGCGGTCCGGATCTCGCGAACGGTAGTAGCTCGTTGTTTGGTTTTGATGTACCGAGAGGGTACGATAATTGGGTAGTGGGAAGTGAAGTACGGTGTACCGAGAGAGTACAAAAGTTAGAAGCAGGTGTCGGAGGGAAAATTTAGTCAGAGTTGTGGTGGTTTGCTTTTCATTGTTACGGATCATTTATGTTATCGCGGTGAATTCGTAAGTCTCCTATTCACTCATATTCGATTAGCTGAACTTGAGAGGTAAGATATGTTAATGAAGAATCGTTTAATTGCTATGTAAATTCTTTTTTGGCACATAATAAATGTCGATGTGCGCATCAGCCGGATAACTGACAGCTCCCTGAGGTAAACAAAGTCGATTAGATATTTGTACAAATTTATATAATTTTAATAACTTTGAATGATTTATGGAAACTTGTACTTTATTGTATGTATTTGCTGTAATTGGAGGGATGTGCGCTCTTCGTTGAATATATTTGTTTTTGGCATCTATATACATCTCGAATACCCTTGATTGTATATTTAATTCTTTTTTGATATAGATGTAATTTTCGCAAAGTCGAGTTGCTTTCTTATTTCCCCAACTCCTCAGAAAAAAGAGATATTACTATAAAAGAATTCCTTGTCGTGCAGAAAGCACGAATATTCATTCTTTCGATGCCGTTTGAGATGTAGAAATAGTCATTATAGAATAAAACACTTGTTTACATTTTCTACTTTATTTTTGGTATTGACGTACGTTTCGTCTTTGCTTGAAAGACTTCATCAGAATACCTGTCATAAATTTGAGAAATGCTGATACCAGCTTTTTGGCCCAGGGTATTCTGATGAAGTCTTTCAAGCAAAGACGAAACGTCAATACCAAAAATAAAGTAGAAAATGTAAACAAGTGTTTTATTTTATAATGACAATTACAACTGATTTCTACCAAGCAACGGCCCAATCTATCATAAAAATGTAGAAATAGCTTAGGTAGTTAGACATTCAGAAGCTGAGTTTGGTTCCTCCATATATTATTATTATTAGGATCATTTCTTTATTCTTTACCTTTAGTTTTCAATGAGATGCAGAATGCGTCACAATATTCTCATTTACATTTAAGCCAGGAATTTTCGCACTATGAGAGTGGTGTTTAGCACGATCGCTTCTTGCAGGAGTATTATAACACGATCTTTCTAATGCCCAATTCTTCTAGTGAATTGTGTAAACTGGTCGGTATTATTCCAGTGGCTGATATCACTATAGGAACTTTTGATACGTTTTCTAACCGCCGTACTTTTTTTATTTCCTCTGCAAGGTTAAGGTATTTTGCCTTCTTTTCTGCTATTGTACTTTGTACGTGTTAGGAATAGCTATATATATTAAGTAATCAGCTTTAAGCTGTTTATCGTATACTACAATATCTGGTCTATTATAAGGGATTTTTTATCTGTAAGGATAGATCTGTCGAAATATACTCTATATCTTTCCGATTCCAGTACAGCCTGTAGTTCATACTTATAGTACGGTATTTTTTTGTTCAAAAGCTTGAAGTTGCTATATAAATTTTGATGACTGATTGCAGCAACTTGGTTATGGCGGTGAAGGTATTCAGTTTGGCTCAAGGTACTGCAGGCAGATGTTATATGCTGGATCGTTTCAGATCTAATTTCACATCTTCGACATTTGTCGTCCTGTATATTTGGGTCGTTCATGATGTATTTCAGGTAATTTTTATTTTAACTACCTGATCCTGGATGGCTACCATGAACCCCACTGAACGCACATGTTATTTATGGCGCCCGCTCGCCATAAATAACATAATAACAAATTTGTATGAATTGTATCTATCCATCCTACGAGATCTAGTTTTTGGATAAAACTGATAATTTTGTTCAGGGGTAATTTTTTCAGCTTGCAGTGTGCTATAAAAGCCTGACCAAAGACCTCGAATCTGATGCGACTCACCGCTGGGCACTCTTAGACGATGTGCATGGCTGTTTCAGTGTCCTCAAGACAGAGCCTGCATTCATCGTCTTCAGCCAGACTAATTTTGTGCAAATGCGCTTTCAGTCTGCAGTGACCACCTGTCATAATTCCGACAAGTGTTCTTAGTTTGGCCCTATCCAGACCTAGCGCTAGGTTCGCCATTTTTTTGTTCGAAGCTGTTCCAAGGAACACCTTCGAATGGTTCAGGCCAGAATGGCTCCGCCAAAAAGACTTTAGCCTTGAGTTCATTCTGCCTGTTATCGCCTGCTTAGCTTGGATTGACCAGAACATCTAAAGTACAACATGTAATAACTTTAGAACCCGGATCTCAACCCATTTGTAAAGCACTCTATAGGATTCCATATCATCAACGCGAAGTTTTGCAGAAGGAAATTGATAGATTTTTAAATGCTGGGTTTATTCGACCATCGTTTAGTTCATGATCAGCTCCTGTCGTCATAGTTAGAAGAAAATCACCAAAAGGGGAATAAAAAATCAGGATGTGCATCGATTACAGAGGATTAAATAGTGTAACAAAAACCGACTATTACCCACTTCTGAATATCTCGGATTTAATTCAAGAATACAATAATGGAAAAGAGAAATTGTTCTCTATTGTCGATGTGGCAGAGGCGTATCATCAGGTTGATATGGAAGAAAAGGATATTCCCTTGGCAGGTTTCAGTACCTTTCAAGGACATAACAAGTACGTGAAGATGCCATTTGGATTGAAGAATGCTCCGTCAACTTTTCAACGATTTATGAATATCACTTTAGCTGGACTTACTTGTGTATGGTGTATTTAGATGATATTAGCGTTTCCAACTCGACAGGAAAGGAAGATCACGTTGAAAAATTTAGAAAGGTTTTTGAACGACTTAGAGAAACTAACGTTAAACTTGAAACTAAAAAATGTGAATTTTTATTAAGGGAAGTCAAGAGTCTAGGACACATTATAACCCAGAATAGAGTACTCCCAGACCTGGATAAAATTGACACAATACGTAATTTCCTGATAGTCAAAAATGAAAGAGGATTTCGCTCTTTTTTAGAAGTAATTAATTAGTACCGACGATTTATTCCGAATGCTGCGGAACCTTCATAACCGCTGACAAATTAAACGAAAAGGGAGGTCAAGTTAGAAATTACACCGAAAGTACTCTAAGCCATAGATAAGTTGAAGGACGTATTGACCTCAGATAAAGTTCTTGTTTTCGGCTTTTAATCAACCATTTATAGTGGCGACGGATGCATCTGGATTAGGAATAGTAGCAGCGCTCAGTCAGGTAGGAGAAGGACATGAACGACAAATAGCGTACGCGAGCAGGAATTTCAAAAGAGCAGAACTTTATATTCCACAACAGAAAAGGAGCTCTTGGGTGTAATATTTGGAATTCTAAGTTTCAGGTGTTACCTTTATGGAAAAAAATTCACAATTATCACCGACCATCGGCTACTCAAATCGCTATTAACTCTCAAGGACCCTGAATCCAGGTTTGCTAGATGGGCACTGACCTTGGACGGTTTTGACTTCACGATAATTCATCTAAAGGCAAGACTGCATGGAACGCAGATGCTTTCAGTCGTATTTTCGATAAAGAAGAACACTTTATTGATATGGAATATGAAGAATTCGAATAATACCGAAAAACGCAGGTGCCAGACATGAGGAAATTAATCCAAGGCCAAGGAAACCTTTTTTCGCAGAACCATGAGCCTTGGCTCATTGCGTATCACAGGACCTCGCAATGGAGTTGAGGATTGCATTGCAGTTTAAAAAGATCTTTGGTTCTATAGGCAAGCTTGGTCAAGAGCATAAGAAGGTCGGGGAGACAGCGAAATTAAACTTGACTAAAAAAAATATCTATTACCTGGTTACTAAATCTCACTATTACGAGAAACCATCGCATAGAGGTATGTGGAAAGCTTTACAAAATTTGGGGGTTTGCTGTGAGAAAAACAAAGACAGATTTTTTAGCCATGCCTAAGATAGTATGTGGGTTACATAAACTTGAAGGGGAGAGGGTATTAGAAATTATCAAGTTTATTTCACACAATTCAAATATAGAAATAAATATTTACACCAACACAGAAGTATTTGTGACGGTCTGTTCACAAGATACTTCTACGATAAAACCCGAGTGGGATCGGAAGGCACTGAAGCTCAGGAGAATGACCCATATTGTAAGGAAATAACCAGGAATCTGAGCTTGAAGAAAGGAGTTTTTCAGGAAATCTATTACGTATCAAAGGATGGAATACTTTATTTTATCGAAGAGGATGGTGACAAGTGGATTGTACCTCGATCATATATACTGAAGGTAATGAGGGATTTTCATGACTCACTCATGGCAGGACATCAACGATAATGAAAAACATTAGGAAGTCTGAAGCGGAGATTTTTTTGGCCCAACATGCACAGCGATGTCGTCGATTATTGTACGAGTTGTAATGCATGTAACAGAAGGACAACATCTCCCCATCA
The DNA here is from genome assembly GCA_034642435.1 of Megalocaria dilatata. NCBI lineage: Eukaryota > Metazoa > Arthropoda > Insecta > Coleoptera > Coccinellidae > Megalocaria > Megalocaria dilatata. The sequence continues at coordinate 72,272,640 of CM067856.1, read as the reverse complement.
GAAGAAAGCTCCCTTACAACGATTCATCGCTACCACTGAACCTTGGGAACTGACGTCCATGGATATAGTAGAACCGCTAGTAACATCTTTGAACGGGAACCCATACCTACTTACACCCAAGATTATTTTACAAAATATGTCGAAGCAATACCTTTTTCTGGCCAGAAAGCTGACACCATCGCTCGAGCTTTTGCAGAAAACAGCATCATCAGACATGGAGCATCGAGAAAATTAGTAACGGACCGAGGAGCGAACTTTACGTCCGCATTATTAAAGGGAGTGTGTAATCTCTTGGGAATAGAGAAGATTAAAACTCCTAGCCATGCACGAACTTCCAATGGCCGAATAGATAGAATGCACAGGGTTTTTAAGGACATGTTATCCCAGTATATCAGTAAAGACCAACGAGATTGGGATAGTTCGATACCGTTGGCCCTGATGGCTTACCGAGGAAGTATACACAATTCAACAGGCTATAATTCGTTTTTCTTGTTACACAGAAGGGACAAAGTTCTTTCCATAGACATTTTTTTGGAATCTGAAAGAATTTGGTATGACTACGAGGACAATTATACGGCAGAGCTCCTAGAAAGGCTTCATGCGGTATATAAGGATGTTCACCAAAACACAGAAAAGGTTAAGTCAGCTCGAGTGAAAAGGTACAATATAAACACAATGGAACATCAGTTCCGGCTAGGCGACTTAGTATATCTGAAAATGACAAACATAAAACGCGGTTTGTCGAAAAAGTTAGTAATAAGTTGAGATGGATCTTACAGAATAACGTAAATGATAGGACCTTTAACGTGTAAGATAAAGAAATTTGGTGGAAGAGAAGAGCAAGTAACTCAGATAAATAGACTGAAAAGGTATGTTGGCAGAATATTAGATAAGACAATGGAAAAAGCCGAGGAAGGGAATAGAGAATCTGAAGAAGATAGTGAGACGGAATCGGATGAGAACATGAGAGAACCTAGAACGTTTCATCCAATGATGATTCCGCAGGAGTACATGTTCTCAGGGCAAAACTTTGAGAGAGAATCGGATGGAAGCGAACAGCAGGAAGAATCGATAATGAGTGATTCAGAAGAATTGAGGAAAATTTAATACCTTTACGAAGGTCTACTAGGATAAGGCGTCCGTCCGGCCGATTTACATGCTGTTGAGCAGGAAAATATTAGGGTAGCAGGGGGTACATCCTTTTATCTACCCCTAAGGAGCAATTAATCTACTGTTGCCCTTCTGCAGATTCCAGGGACTCGCTGACCCGGAGAGCTATCACCTGAAGAGGGTTCCAGTACTGGTTTACGGACAAAGTAAAATAACTGAATTAACGATATTATGAATAATTGTAATAATTAGCCACACATAATATTACTGTCCTCCTAAACTCTAGCTAAGCAATAGTCGTGACTAACGAATGGGTTTTTTCCTCAACCTAAAGCTTGATTCTACAATATCGGAAAATTCTGGGCCTTAGATTAAAGTAATAAAAATAAAATAGAGGAAAATGTGGGATACATTGGCATTGAATGTTACTGCATATTTGGTATTCAAAACAAAATTATTATAAACGTTGAAGTTTAAAGGGAGCCTCCACGGGTAAAAGATCTTATTTACTTAGATTTTTGTGAACCTGATGTGATTATATTCAAATTATTAAGTAGCTATAAATATAGAATAAATTCATAATGAGTCATGAAGGGGTCGGCCATTTTCTGTATATGCGTTCTTATTCATTTTGTGTACCTTGATAATGTTTATTTTACGTTAAAAAAGAAACAGCACGAATCTCAAGTGGAAAATAATTGGTTGGCATCAGATGGGGAGCAACCTTAATTTTCCTCCTTACCGTTATCGAAACCTGGACGTTAATCGTATGATTGCACGGACAAGAGTGCGGAAATAACGGCAGTGTCCATTCAGGATGACGTGGAGTGTCCGGCCCTCCAAATAGCGTACAAAAGTAAACCTATTAAAGTGAACATCGTACAAAGAGACGAAATTAGACTTCAGCACATCTAGGCTTGTTGCACTGAACTCACACGAGTGATAACACATTGCGTTATGCACAGCTATAGTTCTATCGAAGTCGGGGGTGTTTCGAACTATATTCACCAAGTAGGTGCCGAGGAGTGTCGGTCCATTTATCGTTACTGAACCCTGAGTTTATACAATCAAAATATAGGTGAAATCAATCTGAATGGTACAATGAGAGCGTCGCTCAGGCTAGGAGGATCTGTGGACAACAACGGAACACATGTAAGGGTACCACGTACCAAGAACATGGTCAGACGTGGCAAGATGTATATTGTGGCCACTGTAAAAATAGAAGTCTAGGATTATGAGGCGAGGATCAAGATCGATGAAAATGAGATAAGTTCACATGGAGGTGTAGTCTGAACGTATTTGAAAGGGTACTATTTTGACACAACGCTAGGAGAGATGACTTGGGAAAATGAACCATTACAGACATGTGAGGAATCACCGAGTCTATTGTACCATATACAGGTGGAGACAGTAATGAATTAACTGACGGCAAAACGGATAGTAGAAGTAGAAGACAATACTTAAGTTTTCGCAGTAAAATTAAATCAAAAAATTGTACAATGCCAATGAGAACTATGAAAGGCAGAACACCCGAGGATACTTGTTATCGAGGGAAAACAGTAGAAACAAATTAGTTCCAAAATGAATATTTTCCTCGCAACGCCGAATTTATGGCGTACGTAAACAGCAAATTTTTCTACGTCGACCAAGCTTACACAAGGAAACTGGATCAGCTGTATACAGACACGATCCATAGACGCTGCCTTACCTAGCGGTTATTGATGGCACCCCTAATACCAAACATCCTGAGTCAATTAGTAAAGAAGAGCGGCAGTTACGTCGGGCAAGTGTTAGGATAAGTGCTATATATAATGCATTGCATACCTCGCGCTGTCATGATTCGGCGTACGTAAAAAGTTAGAACGAATTACCCATATTAGTGGATAACAAAACAAAATTTATGTAGATTGCAATGTTGTGATGCCTCCATTATACATGATCGATGATCAATAGATGGGTTTGAGCCCTTACTCGACCGTGAAAAAGACCCTGAAGAACTATCAGCAGAGACGAGCAAGAAGTTGAAGTTTTTCCCCATTCAACCTATCGAAGCACCTGGCATCAATACTCAAGTTTAGTAAGTCATAAAAAATTCTAAGTTTTGGAACCGAGCGAAAAGCTGTAGAGAACATTATTGCTAAAAAAGTATCAGGACTCAACACTACTGGACAAGGCTTCTCCACAGATAATTTATTCAATCCAGATGAGACTAAAGAACTAGCTCACCATATGATACGACAAATATGGGGACAGTTCACAGATATATGTATATTTATGAGTGGGCTAAGGGGATTTTATGCTTTTTTTCAAATAGTAAAATATAGTTTAGGAGTAATCCTAAATGACCAAACCCTAGGCTGTGGATTCAGGATAATAGCTAGTTTATGAAATACCCTTACGATGTCGGTGATTCATAAACATAGAGCCGAACAAGACCGATTGAGGACCAATGGAGGAACCCAAGGGTAAGAAAATCCAGAAGAAGTCAAGACTCCAAATTTGTATCCCCCTATAGCACCAACTGCTGCCCACTAGACAGAGGAACCGAAGTAGTGATGCCTCTAAAGTCAAGGTATTCGACCAAGTGTAGTGTAGTGACTAGACTATCGGGTAGACTCTAAATAAGAGCAATGCCATAATTGCCTTCGACCAAAAATAAAGAAGATGAACTATCGGACAAGTGCGCGTGTAAGATACAACGAATCGAGCGCGTACCAGACAAGGAACTTCAAGTCCTTCTTTTCCCCAAGGGTTTTTTCCTCAGCCCAAATATATTTACCACAATGACAAGCTACTAATTGTTCCACTGCAAGGAGTCATCACACTACACCCCCGCCAAGACTTTCCCACTGTGAAAAGAAAGTTTTCCTAGTGAAATAGTCAGTCCGACAATGAAGATAGGAGTTTCCCCGCCAAGGAAAAGCAATGAGAGAGGAGCATCTGCTGCCTCACGAGTGCTTTTGCGATGCGCGAAAGTACGAAAGAAATACGAATCGATAGAGAATAATAATAGCAAAATGGTAGTGGAAATTACTTTTACTCTGAAGGAACGCTTCATTCCTTAGTATGTAAGATACTTGTCTTGATTGTTTTCTTTGACCAGAAGGTCGAAATATTTTCATATGATAACTCCTTCGAGAACGCTTTGATTTTGTTTTGTTTGTCTTATTACTCTTGTGTTATATAATACTTTGGATAGGTATATCTATGTTCTGTGAAAAATTGAATAAACGATAGTAATATGCATGAAATGTATGAGGGGTAGCAAATAAGTTGAGAAGTGTTGACTCATAGTAATGTATTGAGTAGAGGTTAATCGGAATGACGGTCGTGTTCATCAGTTGTTATGTTTTCAAAAGAATTGGCCTTGTGAAGCCAAGACTTTTTTGACGGGTAGAGTAATGTTATAACTGGGAATGCAAAAATTTATTTTGATCTAAAGAAATATATTAAATGAAGCTCGAGGACCGATAAGCGGTGTTGATTATTGCAGATCGAAATTCCGCATAAACAAGGGGCGAGAATTTTAAAAGTAATTAATGAATGAATTCATTCAAGATCAATCAATGGACCGATTCATTTAAATATAATCAATTCAATAAAATTCACATCGGGAGGTTCCGACACTAGATAAGGGTAGTTAATCTTAAATGTCGCGAAATGTGCAGAATCGCGCAAAGGAAAATATTCGAGGCTACGATTGGGTGTCCTCAATAAAGTCAAAATGAGAAATCGACAAGTAAAAAAATTCCGGAGGCCCTAGACACAGGTGTTTATGCATGAAGTACGGTGTACCGAGAGGGAAAGTTAGAAGCGCGTGTTTGAGTTAGAATTGATTTTCATTGTGGATCATTGGTGTTATCGCGGTAAATTTATAAGTTTCCTATTCATTCATATTGGAGCAGCCGAACTTGAGAGGTAAGATAGGTTAATGAGAAATCATTTTATTGTTATGTAAATTCTTTTAGGAACATAACAAATGGCGATGTGCGTATTCCCCGGATTACTGACAGCTCCCTAGGGTAAACCGAGTCGATTAAAAAATTTGTACAAATTTATATAATTTTGATAACTTTGAGTTATTTATGTAAACTTGTACTTTATTGCATGTGTTTTCTGTAAATAGAGTAATGTGCACCCCTCGTTGAACATAATTGTTTTTGGCATCTATATACATCGCGAATACCCTAAATTGTATATTTAATTCTTTTTTTAATATAGTTGTAATTCTAGTAAAGTCGAGTTTCTTTCTCATTTCCCCAACTTCTCAGATGAAGAGATATTAATATAAAACACTTCCTTTTCGTGCAGGAAGCACATTATGAAATTTATCATAATATTGTTTCGATTTATGTTTAGATTTGATAAGATTTCCACGTGCTGTTTCCCTTAAAATTTTAAGTTTATTCGTGATTTCATTCGCAAGTTCTGAATAATGAGATGAAGATTTTGGATTAATAATTTGCGAAGGGATGCGTGTTTAACCGGAGACTAGTTCATAAGGTTTTTTCCCAGTTGATTTATGAATAGCTTTGTTATAACTAAAAGTTGCAAAATTTAAAAATTCGTCCCAATTATTATTTTCGTTATTTGTGTAGCATTTAAAATAAACTTCAAATGTTAAATGGATTCTTCATAATGACCCTTGAGTTTGAAGTATGGAGAAGACTGTTTATATTTGATAGACATTATTTTATTGATTTATTTAAAAATAAGAGACGTGAATTCTATGCCTTGATCCGTAAAAATACTATTTCATTTAAGAAAATGAATGAACACTGTTTTTGCATAATGCGTATTAATAGAATATGCTTGAATAAACTTAGTTACATCATCGTGTATTGTTAATATAAAACGCTTATTATTTTTAGTTTCATATAAGGGACCTACGATGTCCAAAGCAATTTTTACACAAAATTTAGTAGAAGATATTGATATGGGATATAATCATGGGACTTTTATTATGTTTAAAATCAGTTTTAGATTTTTGACAGATTTGACATTTTGTAATATAGTTACGAATTGCATCTTTCATATTGTCCCAGAAATATAATTGTTTAATTTTTTCATAAGTACGTTCAAATCTTTGATGGTCGCCTTAAGGTGAATCATGAATTTCAAATAAGATTTGTTCAATAAAATTTTCATCGTTGATAATTATGAGTTCTTCATTCAATATTCCATAGTCAAAGTCCCAGAATAGAAAATATAAAGAAGAAAAGTACGTAACTTCACGAATTATTGAATTATTTTTAGATAAAGCTGTATTTGAAATAAAAAATTTCTTTACTTCGTTGCAATTTAATAAAAGTCTTAAATTAAAAGGAGTTGCAAAAATTTGTCGTAAAGTTCTGACTTACTGTAAAATTATTTTGAGAATATAATATTGTTACGAGATCATCTTCGTGCAGAGCAGTTAACATAGCTATCTCAGTTCGTTGAAAGTGCAATGTTCGAAAAGTGATGATACAGATTCTTTCCAAAATCCGAGGTGACAAGTCAAATAGACACATATTAAGTTCTGTTTAGACCTTGATCGTAGACGTATGTAAGATTAATCTTTGCGGACTCCGTTCCACTCTGTTAAAATTATAAAATCATTTATTCGTAAAGATTGTGATTTGTAGTTTAAAGAATAAAATTTTTTTTAAAAACAGAGTTCGTGGATCGTAAATCATAATTGGCGCTGCAAATAGGATATCGTCATTGTTTAGTTAAACGAAAAAAAAAACTGAAACTAGTGTCCACTTCGAAAACGAACTTCTGATCGTGTTCAAGGAATTCCCGTTGAGTTTCAACTCTTAGTTAGATATCACCACCATCCACTTCGACCCAGAAGGAGGCAACCCTCCACTTCAGTCAAGAAGGAAGGACGATCCACTCTGGGATGAAAATCTTGGTGTAAGTCCTATTTTCCTCACGATTTCCATTTTTATAAGTGTTCTTTATTTCAATGACAGAATCATCTGAACAATTGGAAGTAATTGCAAAAGATGTCGAAATTTTAGAATCACTTAATTCCAAAATCATCCAAGACCAACATTTAAGAAACAACTGATTTCGACCATACCCTAGTAAAGTTCCGTCAAACGAAATGACATAAAGATCTTCTAACAAACTTACACATTCAATTACAGAATTTTCCCCCGAAAAAAATTTGTCAATTTTCATAAACGAAGAATTTTGTTCAAATTTTTCGTTACGCTCGAAAATTCTGAATGAAGCAAGAGACTTCATCTCCTTTCAAAACGCAACAAATTGGCCTTCGATTAAACGTGCTCTTTTTCAAAGGTACGGAGATCAAAAGAACGAAGAATTATTAATTGCTGCAATCACTTACTGCGTTCAGAGAAGAAACGAAACCTATTCAGATTATTATTGCCGAATTTAAAAAAATTTAAGCGATCTTTTACAACACATCACTTTGAAAATCATGGATCAAAATTTATTAACTTATAAAAAATACGAGGCAGAAAAATTATCTATGAAAACTTTTCAAGTAGGATTATTAGAACCTTACAGATCTTATATCAGTAAGTTTGAATTGAATAGCTTAGAGGCATGTATCAATAATGTAAATTTTATGACAATCGCAAACAAGAATGGGAATATTCCGAATTTCTTCGGAAATCCCAAGAAAATAAAAAACCTTTGGCACTACCTCATTTCAAGCAAACATAAATTAACAGTAATTTATCAACTAGATTTTCTAATACTATTTGAATCAAAATTCACAAAATATTGTTTTACCACATAATCAACCTTCAAGAGAAAATCAGAAATTATTCACAAATAGACAAGTTTTCGGTAATAAACCAGGTTCAAGTTTTCATAAATCAAATCCTGAATCGATACCGATTCAATTTCAACAAGAAACACAAAACCAACGCCCATGTCAATTTGTACAAGAAATTCGAGATTTCCTCAAAAACAATTATACAATATTCAAAAAACCAAACCTGATGAGGTAATTGATCAAGAATTCGAATACTACGGAACCGAATGTTCTGAAGAGAACATCAATATTCCCGAAGAATATGGCGACAGTTATGAAATAGATGAAAATTTTCACCAAGTTCCACCAGAAATCTCAGGAACTTAGACCTCAATTCCGTCAAAATAAAATCAAAACTTCCTTACATTTATCTTCTAAAAATAAATTTGAAAATTTCAATAGATTCAGGTGCAACAAATTCAGTAATTAATGGAAAACCTGCATTTGAGAAATTCTTTCAATTTTTATACAAAGGAAAATTCAGTGTTTCAGGATTAGGAAACACAATAAATGCTAATGATAATCTTAAATTACCATTTTTGTATGAACTAGGAATCCTCGACAATATTCATTTACATGTTGTCAATTGGCATACCAACTTTGATGCATTATTAGGAACAGCCGATTTCCAAAAATTAGGTATAAAAATTGATTATCAAAATCATACTCTGGAAATTGTAAACTTAAAGGTACTCTTCAATCTTGAATATTCTACAAATAAACTCAAACCAACTAGAACCATAGCAAAGAATTTTTTTTAATTCCAGTATCCTTGGAAAACGATAACGTTCTCCTACCCGAAATAAATTTCAAACATTTTTCAACTCCTGCTTGAATTGCTCACGCAAATTAATAAAAACCAATATAGAGATTAACTTTTCAGAAAAAATACCAGTAAAATCAATATCTAAAACGAAAATAACTGCTCCTCAGATCGAGAATCCCAAATTTAAACTCACTACAAATATTAGAACCTCTCACATGAATTCTGAAGAGAAATGCGAAATTTTGAAACTTTGCGGTGAATTCAAAAATATTTTCTACAGCGAAAATTGTGATCTTTCCTTCGGTAATATTGTTACAAAAAATTAGGACAAAAGATGATAAACCCGTCCACGTTAAGTCATTTCGGAACCCTCACGGCATGAAAACAACTATTCAGGAACAAATTCAAAAATTATTAGACGATAACATCATTTGACCATCAATTTCACTCTATAGTACTCCAGTTTGGATTGTAGACAAGAAAAATGACACTTCAAGTAAAAGGAAATATCGATTGGACTATCGTCGCCCAAATGAAAAAACTATTAAAGATAAATATACGCTTCCACGAATAAAAGAAATTTTAGATAATTTAGGAAAAAGTTGCTATTTCTCAACACTTGATATGGCGAAAGCTTTTCATCAAATCGAAATGGATGAGAAATCAATAGAAAAAATTGCATTTACTGTAAATAACGGTCACTACGAATATCTTTGTATGCTTTATGGTTAAAAAAATTGACCTAGCACATTTCAACGCGTAATTGACAATGTACCTAAAGAATATATGCTTTGTTTGCATGGATGACATTGTCGTATTTTCAAAATCTTTACCAGAACATATTTGCCATTTGAAATTAATTTTCCAAAAAATCAGAGAATTTAATTTAAAAATTGAACTCGATAAATGTGAATTTTTGAGTAAAAATGTTGAGTTTTCAGGACACTCAATAACTCCCGAAGAAATACTCCAAATCCATCTAAATTAAAAGCTATTGAAAAATATCCTATACCACCTACTGTGTAGGAAATTAAATCATTCCTAGGATTGATAGGTTATTATAGACGATTTATTCAAAATTTTGCTCATATCGTTTCCCCTATGGCCAAATATCATAAGAAAGGCACAAAAATCAAAATTGATGATCCTGACTATGTAAATGCTTTTCAACAATGTAAAGAACTATTGACAAATGCTCCGATATTAGTCTATCCAGATTTTGAGAAAGCATTTAAATTAATTACCGATGCTTCAAATGTTGCAATTGGAAGTGTTTTTTCACGAGCCAATTGCCCAGTAGCTTATTATTCTAGGACCCTTAACTCCGCCGAGAAAAATTACTCAACTGTAGAAAAAGAGATTCTTTCTATTTCAGATTCATCAAAACATTTTTGTCCATACCTCTAGGGTCAAAATTTCATTATAGAATCTGATCATAATCCGCTTGTATGGCTTTATAAAATCAAAAAACCAAATTCTAGACTAATATGTGGAAAATTGAAACTTGACGAATTTGATTTTAACATCGTTCATAAGAAAGTAAAGGAAAATGAAGTTGCTGACGCTCTTTCTAGAATCGAAATTAATAACAGAGATGATGAAAACTCCTTATTATCACCTTCTGACTTGGACGCAAAAATTTCCTCAATTTTACCTAACGTTAACGAACTTCCGGTGTTAACTGATGAAGAACTCGAGAATATTTTGAATTCTCAAGACAACCAACAAATGAGCGATGACCACAACCATCAGAACAAAGAAAACCATAATGATTCTAACGCTACTATTCATTAGATTCGAGAAGACAACGGAAAATTTATTCCAATCACAGAATTTTCTGTTAATATTTATCCAAATAGAATCATTCTGAATATTGGCGAACAGTACAATTTGAAATACTACTCTGTCAAGAAAGTACCGGGAATTTTCAATTAAAACAACATTTTTACATTTAATCGTCAAAATTTATTGGGTCGCCTTCAAAATAGGCTCCATTTGCTACAAAACATCTATGCCAACGGCACTTCCAATTATCGAAACATTTTTTATAGGCGCTTTCCGGGATGGACTTTAGCTCTCGCGCCGAATTTTGTTTTGTGGCTTCAATCGACTCAAAACGGGTGCCACGAAGGGGCAATTTTAGTTTTGGGAAGCGGAAAAAGTAGCAGGGAGCCAAATCCGGCGAATACGGTGGTTGCTGAAGCACGTTTGTTGAGTTTTTGGCGAAAAAGTCAGTCACAATCGTAGCTCGGTGAGAAGACGCGTTATCGTCATGCAAAATCCATGAGTTGTTCGCCCACAAATTTGGCCGCTTCTTACGGATACGCTCACGCAAACGTTTCATAACGCCTAGGTAATACCGTCTGACCCTCTGGAACGAATTCGTAGTGCACCACGCCACGGATATCGAAGAAAACAATGAGCATCACTTTCATTTTCGAGCGGCTTTGGCGTGGTTTTTTCGGTTTCGGCTCATTTTTTGCCACCCATTCCGATGATTGCTGGCTTGTTTGCATATCGTACTCGTAGACCCAGGTCTCATCACCAGTTATTATGCGTTCCATGAATGTAGAATCGGAATTACAGCGATCCATCATGTCTGAAGCAACCTGTTCGCGATGACGTTTTTGAAGAAAATTCAGGTCTTTCGGTACGAGTCGTGCGGCCACCTTTCTCATGCCCAAAATATCAATCAAAATCGTACGTGCGGACTCGTGGGATATCTTAAGATCATGTGCTATCTCTCTTAAGCTGGTACGACGGTTTTCCAGCACCCTTTACTTAATTTTATCGACGTTATCTTCGATCGAAGCCGTCGATGGGCGTCCACTTCACGACCGTCCTTGAAGGCTCTGTACCACTGATATGCTTGAGTTTTCGATAGGGGATTATCACCAAAGGCCTTTTGCAACATTTTCAATGCATCGGCACACGAAAATTCATTTGCAACACAAAACTTTAAACAAATTCTTTGCTCAATGTAATCACCCATAGTAAAAATCGGCACGCACTCTGACATCGACTGACTTAATCAGCTGTTGCAAACACACTAGTTGACAGATCCCGCTCAAGCTTGGCATAGTAATTAAGGACAGTGGTACCAACCTAGGAAAAAAAATTTTACCTGCCTCATTGCCCCGCCAGATTTAAATCGATAATTCCCGGTACTTTCTTGACAGAATGTATATTATGGCCGTGATTTATTCATTTCATTTGGAAGAAAAAAAAGGCAACTGAGAAGAAAGTACAAGTAGAAATTAGAAGAAGCCACCTGGAGTTCGTTTAAAGTGCAACGCTACATGAAGAAACCGTTACAATTTTTTTGGTATGTCTAATTGTCAATGGATAGCGCTGAACAATTTGCTGAATTAAGTGATGTGTGCGAAAAATTCCTTGTGGGTATCAAAAGGGAACCGCGAGAACGTAGGGAACGGGCCGACAGAGTCAATAAATTTCTCAGTGGACTAGCTAAGTAAGAATATGAATTTAACAAATTAAAGCAAATTGTCAAGTCCGAACAAAATTTTCGCTAAACATTGAGTCTTTACGATACAATCATAGAAAAATCACTATCAAAATCTAGAATATTACTTCACGATAGATCTTAATTATCTGAAGATAAACTTAATTCAGAACAATTAAATATGGGTGAAAAATTCGATTTGAGGAAAGCATCTTCCTTATTGCCATCTATGAATAGCACAGAAAATCTGTGATAAAATGAATCGATTTAATTGAATTATACAATAATATGCTTGATGAGCAAGGCAAACAAAAATTCTTTAATTATGTTCTAAAAATCAAATTAACACCAAATGCAAAATTGAGATCGAAAAAGGAGTATCGGAAAGTTGAAGATTTAGTGGTATGCATGAAACAATTTCCTATAACCAAAAAGTCACCAGCAGCTTTATCAACCCAACTCCATAATATAAAACAGGAGAATAAAACTATAGAAGATTTTGCTAAGCTTGTTGAACAATTGCCTTTCGACTTAACGATCGCTCTAGCGGATAATACACCAGAAGCATTACTTGTTTTAGCTAAAGTGAATGAAAAAATTGCACTAGAAGCATTTGAAAATGCCAGAACTTTCAATAACCTCAAAGGTTCTGTAGCATCAGCTGAGGAAGAGGAACTTGTTCAGCTCCAACATCTAGCCAAAAAGTTTTCCACATCAAAAATTATAAGCGGAACCGTAATGGATACAATCGTAATTTCAATAATTCATATCGAGGTCATGTCCGTAAAGAAAATTCCAACAACAATGTTGAATGCACTATATATAATTACATAATCTCAACCCTTACTAATTAAATGTATCTTTTCCTATACGCCGTAAGACCTGTATATTGCAATGTATTATTTTGCAAATTCTGCATTTTTCTATTGCATCATATTTGTTATTCCCATTCTTGAATCATATTACTGTCAGCATCTATTCCGATAAGGAAACCCATAAAGGGAATTGAATCTGTTTGTTTCAACAGCGATAGACTAGAGTTAGACTTGTTCAGACGTACCATTGTATTCTTGTTTTTCGAAAATAAATAGTTTTTTTAAAAACTTGGTTTTCTACCCTAAAAACTTAACTGGCGACGAGTACGGGATTGTGCCGGTCTTATTGAGAAGAATTAGTGCAACCTCGACAGCAGAAAAATCTTCCCAGACCTTCAGTTTCAACTGTTCAGCACAACCGAAACTTCAGAAAACCAGAAGCCTGATCACCCGAGTAGCGCCCTGTGACGACTTCACATCGAAAACATACAACATTTGGTGAACATTTCTACTCTTTCTATCCTCCCAGTTTCCCTAATCTGGCCCAAAATTAGTCAACCTTTTTCCCAAGTTTTGTGCGTAAAACTTGTATCATAGTTTTTCCTAGGTTTCTATCAAAAAACCGACATTACAGTTTTTCCTAGGTTTCTATAAAAAAAACCGACATTACAGTTTTTCCTAGGTTTCTATCAAAAAACCGACATTAGAGTTTTTTCTAGGTTTCTTATTATAAAAAACCGATTTAATTTTATAATATCGTAGTATTAAATAATTATTCAATATTACTTCAGTAAAGCATTTTTCTGGTCGTAGAAATAAAAATAATAAAATGGCATTCGAAAGAACAGATTTGACAATACCCGAAAAATTCGGTTCACTTTTACCTACATTTTCAGGAATTGAAAATGAAATGCATTCGTTCATACGTAGTGCGGAACAATTTTTATTTATGTTTAATAATGAACCACAGCTTGTTAAGGATTATTGTTTTGCGGTAGTTAAATCAAAACTTACCGACAGAGCTCTAGCAGAAGTATCTACTTCTGATATTCCGAACAATTGGGATGTTCTTAAGCGTTTCTTATACACTAAATTTGGCGATCAAATCAATTTAGATGTTTTGATACATCAATTACAATTTTCAGCTAAAAAACCAAATGAAGACATGTTATCTTTTATTGATAAAATTATTGCTTTGAAAATTAGAATTAATTATAGGATAGATCCTATGCCTGATCCCGAAAAACTTATTTATAAATCTAATATTTTAAAAATTTGTAAAACTGTGTTAATTTCAAATTCACCAATTGAACTTAGAACGTATTTAATCACAAATAACGCTTTCAACTTCGATCATACTGTAAATGCTGTTAAAGACTATATTATGAATTTAGCACAATATGAAATGTTAGACAAAAGTCGTAAAAACGCATCATTCAAAAATAATCCTAGAAATATCTATCCCGATTATCGTCAGAATCAAAGTAAATCCAATTATTATAATCAAAATAATTATCGAAATAATTTTAATAATTTTTCAAATCGTGAAACTCCACGAAATAATCATTTTAATAATTTTTCAAATCGTGAAACTCCACGAAAAAATCATTTTAATAATTTTTCAAATCGTGAAACTCCACGAAATAATCATTTTAAAAATTTTTCAGATCATAACAGAGATTTCCATCACAATCAATTCAATTTAATCAGTGTCCCGTGAATACTCATTATCCCACACATCGTGAAGTGTTTGGAGAACCGAGTACATCCAGAAATACAAATGTATTCAAACCAAATCCTAATCAAAGAATTACTACACCCCCCGAAAGAATGTCAATACAAACACGTAATTATCCCCAGAAAAGAAATAATTATTCAACGCAATATAATCCTCAGAGAAAATATTTTAATAATAGAGAAAACTCAGATTTTATTGTAGAGGAAATAACCCATATTGAATCAAATTCTCAAAATAATATCAAACCCGACATGAACGAAAGAAAACGTTCCACAAATGATAATAAAAATATTACTGAAAATTTTCAACAGCTAGCCCTAGAAGATTCATGGACTTGAATCAAACACTAGATATCAAAAATCAGTTACCCTTTATTGGAAACGAGAATATTAATTATGAAAATTACTTAAAAGTTCCTCACAACCTTGAAACTCCCTCAAATATTGATGAAAAAATTGGTAATTTATTTAAAGCCCCTAAAAAGTATGCATTAGCACATTGTGTCTCAAAAGATTTTCATATGAATAAAGGTATTGCATTAGAATTTAACCGAAAATTCAATCGTGTAGATGAATTGAAATCCCAAAACAAATTGAAAGGCGATGTTGCGGTATTAAAAACGAAAGATAGAAATATTTACTATATAATTACTAAAGATTTTTATTATGAAAAACCGGAGTACGAAGATGTTTTCCAGTCACTCGTTAATCTTAAAGAATTATGCATCCGAAATAAAGAAAAATATTTAGCATTACCACGTATTGCTTGTGGTCTAGATAAATTAAATTGGTCTAAAATATTTGATATGATAAAATATATTTTCATGAATTCTTCCATTAAAATAGTTATTTACTCCATTCCTAATAATAATGTAGAAATAAATGGAATCGAAGACGATTTATACTCGTTAATTAATCAAGTCACAGAAGATGAACTTGATGAATGCTTAAATCTATTAATTCAAAATAATGAAAATGATGATAATAATGATAATGAAAATAATGACTCAGAACCTGAAAATATAATTGACTTAGAAACAGAAAATTTGACTGTTCATAGTAATGCAGAAAACCCTATTTTAGAAATTCCTCATACAGAGAGAAGTATAAACTCTTCATTATTACAAATAATTATCAAAAAAGCTCCGAGTTATAACGTTACAAAAATTAAATTATTTGGAGAAAAACTTAGATTCCTAGTTTCCATAAACACAATCGAAACCGATTTATTTAAATTCATTAAAGAATATATTCGCCCTAAAAGTTCCTATACTTTATATTTTAAATCCCCAGAATTACAGAAACCTCTTAAATTTATGATAGATTGGGCCGTTGCTTGGTAGAAATCAGTTGTAATTGTCATTATAAAATAAAACACTTGTTTACATTTTCTACTTTATTGAATAAAGTAGAAAATGTAAACAAGTGTTTTATTTTATAATGACAAGAAACCTCTTATTCGAATTTTGCAAGATAAATTTGATTACAAGACTTTTGATTTAAAAATCTCCACAATATATTTAGAAGATGTAGAAGACGAAGAAGAACGTCAACTCAGAATTCAACAATATCACGAAACTAAAACTGTTCATCGTGGTTTACGAGAAAATTTAATTAGTTTAAAACGAAAATATTATTGGCCTAAAATGAACAAAGATGTTCAAAATTATATTAATTCGTGCGAAATATGTCAGAAAAATAAATACGAAAGAACTCCTATCCAGTTACAATTTAAACCCAATCCTATTGGTTCAAAACCATTTACACATGTTTATTGTGATACTATTAGATTTGGTCAAACATATTGTTTAAGTATAATTGATTCATTTTCAAGACAAGGACAATGTTATCCGTTACTTCAAAAAACTGGAACAGAAATTGTTGACAAATTAATTATTTATTTCAGTCATTACGGAATACCGAATAAAATCACGTGCGATAACGGAATAGAATTTAAAAATGGAGTTGTTC
Source organism: Megalocaria dilatata (assembly GCA_034642435.1). Taxonomy (NCBI): domain Eukaryota; kingdom Metazoa; phylum Arthropoda; class Insecta; order Coleoptera; family Coccinellidae; genus Megalocaria; species Megalocaria dilatata. The sequence continues at coordinate 72,256,003 of CM067856.1, read as the reverse complement.
AAGATTTTTGTAAAATCCATAAAATAGAAATCCACTATATTACGAATTACAACCCTAATTCTAACGCATTAGTAGAAAGATTTCATTCCACGTTAATTGAACAATTGAGAACACTTGAAAATCGAAATTCCACATTTCAGAATAAACTTTCCCAAGCTTTGCTTAGCTATAATAATTCTAACCATTCGAGTTTAGATATGACTGCCATGCAAATTATAATAGCTGATTTAAATTATTCTTTACCTATTGAACGTACACATAATGAAGAAGTACAAAATTATGTAGCAAATTACGCGGAAAATCTTAATGATATTTCAAAACGAATAGAACAAAACAGACAGAAAAATGTCGAACGTTTAGAAAAAACGAATAGTAAAAGACAAGCTAAAGATAAACACCCCTTAAATAAAAATCCTACTTATATCAAAAAACCTATCACGCGTAAATTCGATCCAGTGTACAAACAGATAGATGCTCGATAAATTGATTCACATCGCATTCGCGATAATAAAAATAAACATATCTATCATAAGAAAATATTAAAGCAACGTAAACACTAATTTAGAATTTTGTTTAAGATTTTAAAAATGAAGCCCTTCGTTATTTTCCTAGTATTATTGAAGCTAGTTATAATCACAATTTCGCTGGAAGTTATTCCATTAGAAAATAATGTATTACCTGTCCTATTAGGAAAAGCCTATATAACCAATTGAAATTTGCAATTGATTTATCATATTGATCTGAATAAAATAGAGGAGATAATTCTCAAATATAAAAGAGAAATCGAAAATCTTAAAAACCAAAAATTAGGTTTTGCTCAGACAGCGAATTATAGATATCTACAGCATTCAAATGACATAAATTTTAAAGCCCTTGAAGAAATTTTTAATGAAAATATTAGAACTAAAAGAGGATTAGTTAATCTTGGTGGTAAGATTTCAAAAATATTATTCGGAACGTTAGATTCAGATGATGAAGAATTGTATAGAAATTATTTTAATAGTATTGAGAAAAATGAGAATACGCTCATGAGAAATCAGAAACAGATAGCAACTGTTGTAAATGATCTTAAAAACAAGTATATTACTAAATTTCAGAAAATGAATGAAAACTTGAAATTATTACAAATTGTTCCAGAATTACGAGATGTCCAACAGATGCATCTCATGCTATTTGAAATTAAAGATATTAAGAATATAATTGACGAAATTCAAACAGCAATAAGTTTTGCTAGATTACATCTTTTACATGAATCTATTCTGCCCTATGTTAAATTTACTGAATTGATCAGAAATGTCAGTATAATACCCGTTCATCATATTAAAGATTATTATCAATTATGTCATAAAAAGATTATTTTTCGAAATAAGATATTATTATTTTTGATATCAATTCCTACTATTTATCAAAAAGGCTTTGACCTATACAAGTTTTACTTCCTAAATCAAAATAATGTAACCATTTCCTATACCGATCCCTATATGCTCTCACAAGAAGAAATACTGGAATGGTCAACAAATCAATGCCATCCTATTGAAGATGACTTTTTATGTGATCAAGAATCGTTAAATAAACCACCAAAATGCCTAAAAAATATATTGAAAAACCATACAGAAAGCTGTCCTAGAAAGAAAGCAATTCCCAATTCAGATATTAAATTACTTGAAGATGGAAGTATCTGTCTATGGAAAATATGAAAATTCAAGAGAAATGTCCAGAACAAATCAAATACTATTTTACTCCTTCAATGGCACTCCTCCATTCAAAATGCATAGTTAGCAATTTACAAAAGGAAATTTTTCCTATAACCACCATCAATGAAGAAAAATATATTATTTTACCCAAGGAAACCCATTTATTCAAGAATGAATCAACTGAAGAAACCAAAAAAGAAGATGTTCCAGATATTGTGTTAGAAGACTTAGACCAATGGAATACTCAACCCTTAGAAATTACCTTCTTATTCATTTTAATATTACTCATTTTATTGATAATTATTGTTTTTGCTTATAGACATTTCAAGAAAAATGTATTTAATAAAGCTACACCTTCAGGTGATACCTTTCTCCAAGGAGGGGAGGAATTACATAATCTCAACCCTTACTAATTAAATGTATCTTTTTCTATATGCCGTAAGACCTGTATATTGCAATGTATTATTTTGCCAATTCTGCATTTTTCTATTGCATCATATTTGTTATTCCCATTCTTGAATCATATTACTGTCAGCATCTATTCCGATAAGGAAACCCATAAAGGGAATTGAATCTGTTTGTTTCAACAGCGATAGACTAGAATTAGACTTGTTCAGACGTACCATTGTATTCTTGTTTTTCGAAAATAAATAGTTTTTTTTTTTAAACTTGGTTTTCTACCCTAAAAACTTAACTATATGCACTATAGAAGAATTTGCTAAGCTTGTTGAACAATTCCAACAACAAACGAAATTTCAACTCAGCGAAAAAGAGTAACAAACAAGGTCTCGGTCGTCAGTCCAATAGTCATTACAAAAACTTTAACATTGGGTACTTGACCGCAAAGAGAGCATATTTTGTCGACAATTCCGCAAACTCCTCCAAAGAAGAAAATCCCATAGCAGATAAGTTTTTTCGTGACCAAAAATCATGTTAATTACAATATAAATGCGTTGAATTATATTTCAATGAAGTACAAAAGTGAATTAACATTTTTAATTGATACAGGTGCAAGTACTAGTTGAATCTTTCCAGAATATTTAGCTAAAAGAGAAAATATAGATACCAAGGAAAAAATTAAAATTAATGTTATAGTCAGATCCACATCTTCCATGGGCTCCGCAACCATTTCACTAATTAAAAAAAATTCAAGATTTGCTCAAAATTTTTCAGTTATTAGGTCCTTCGATTCGAGTATACAAGGTGTACTAGGATCAGATTTTTTCAAAAAACACAAAGCAACAATTTCATTATGTAAATGGTCCACAAAATGAAGCAGCAGATGCATTATCGCGTATCAAACTAGAATCGGAAGAACTAAAAGAAATGAAAAATTGAGTAGTTGATAACATGAGCGTCATGACGAGGTCTCGAGCTAAAAATGAGTAGCTTCCAAACAACACGAGACGAATGCCTCTGATGGCAAAAGGATTGATCATCCTGTTGTAGTAGAAGTTTTGAAACGTCCAGCAAAAAGTGTTGAGTTAAGGTACTTCGAGAAGAAGAATTTGGTAATTTGAAAAATCAACAGTCAGTTCAGTATAATGAGAATTTAATATATAATGTGAATTCACAAATTATTTCCATTATCAAGAACATCCGATCAGCGTACGACTTAGGTACATCGTTGAGGACACTGGAAAAATTATGCGCAGAAAATAATATATTAGAATTATTCTTAATAAAGCTAGCTAGCAATATCAAACTTATTCAATTATTATTACAAAAATGAAATTTTAGGAACATCTTTAAAGTTTAATATAATAAGAGACGTAACGCGAATCGAAGACAGAGAATTAAAACAAATAACTCTGAATGATTTTCACATGCTCCAACCGGTGGACATGCAGACATCGAGCGCATCTTGAACAATATCAAAAGAAAATATTTTTGGAACAGCTTAAGAACAGATGTTGAAAAATTTGTAAAGAAGTGTGATGATTGTCAACGTCATAAGCATTCTTTACTTAGGGAAGAACCTTTGACAATCAATACCACAGCTTCGTCCGCCTTTCAAAATTTTTTTTTTGGTTTTATATATATATATATAATATATATATATATATATATATATATATATATATATATATAATATATATATATGAAATTACATAATTCGAACCCCATATTCTAGACATTAGCCCATAATCTTATCCTCATATACCATGAATATAACTCTGTTACTTTTTGCTTACTTTGTAAATTCTGCTACGTAGTTGCACCGCCACGTGCGCTGAGTAATATTTTATTGAGATAAGACAATATTATAAATAGTTGATTCATTGTATCTAACAGTGATTTTTGCATTAGAATTGAAGCTCATAGTTACTGTATGATTTTCTTAATAAATATACTAGTTTTATTTTTTAAAAACAAGGTTTCCTAATCAAAATACATATTTGGCGACGAGTACGGGATTGTGCCGGTCTTATTAGAAAAATTAATGCATCATTGTGTCCAGCCCCAGAAGAGGTTCCACCGGTCAACACAGTAGCAAAATCTTCCCAGGCCTTTGGTTTCAACCATTAAGCACAACAGAACGATCAGAAAACCTACCCGAAGCCCGATCACCTGAGTAGCGCCCCGTGACGACTTCGTTGGAAAACTCTACATTCTAGTAAGTGAGCAAATTCCTTTCTTTTTGTGAAATCCCCAGTAATCAACCTGGTTCAAAGTTCTTTTTTCGCAGTTTTGAGTGTAAAACTTGTGTTAGTTTTTCTAGGTTCGCTTTAAAACCGACTTAATAAGTTTTTCCTAGGTTTCTTCAAACAAAAACCGAATAATAATAATTTTATTAATAAGTATCAATTAATTTAATAACAGTGATTGATTTGTTTCATTGTTCAATTTTTACTATATTTAAAAAGTCAATATTACTTCAATTAAAAAATTTGTGGGAAAGAAAGCCAAAAAACTTAATAAAGTGAAAATGGCGAATGAGGGTATTAATTTAACTACTGCTGAAAAATTTGGATTACTTCTACCAAAATTTTCGGGAATTGAAAATGAGTTACATTCCTTTATTAGAAATGCTGAACAGTATCTTAGCATGTTCACAAGTGAAAATGAATTGATTAAAACATATTGTTTCGCTGTAGTAAAATCAAAATTGACAGATAGGGCACTAGCTGAAAATTCAACGTCAAATTTACTCAACAATTGGGAAATATTGAAAATTTTTTGTATTCAAAATTTGGTGATCAAATTAATTTGGATGTTTTAATACATCAGTTACAATTCTTATCTAAAAAACCAAATGAAGATTTGATAAATTTCATTGATAGGATTTTATCTATGAAAATTAGAATTAAGTATAGAATTGATGCAGATAGAATGGATGCTGCAGAAAAACAATTGTATAAATCTAATATACTCAAAATTTGTAAAACTGTTTTGATATCGAACTCTCCTATTGAATTAAGGACCTATCTGATAACCAACAATGCTTTCTCATTTGATGATACAGTGAACGGCGTGAAAGATTACCTTTCCAATATGGCACAATACGAATTATTAGACAGAAGTAGAAAGAATAGAAATCCCCAAGTAAATTCTAATTATAAAAATTATTCGTACTTTAATCTTAGAAATAATTCTCAAAATCCGAGAATGAACAACTTTTCCCATTTCAATCAGCGTCCTCAACAAGAATCGAGGAATTTTCCCTCTCAACCCATAAATTTTCAACAAAGAAAAGTGTATACGCATTATCCAACAATCTAACAAGTGTTTGGTCCGAGTACATCGAGACAAACAAATGTATTCAAACCCAATCTGAATCAAAGGATTCGAAGTCCTCCAGAAAGAATGTCTATTCAAACTAGGAATTATCCTCAAAAAAGAAACACATATTCGACCCAATATCAAAATAATCAACCCAATCAAAACTATACATTTGAAGAATTGACGAATTTACAGTCAACTTCTAATTTCGAAATGAATCCAAATAATGATTCCCAACAAAATTTTCGGGAAACTCTCTCCAAAGACAAATTGACTTGAATTCAACTCTAGATCATACCAATTAATTGCCATATATTAAACTTGGACAACCGAAATGTAAATTACTAATTGATAGTGGATGTTCCGTATGTTTAATAGATCCTAAATTTGCGTATAATAATATTCCTAATAACATTATTAATGAATCAACAACATTGACTGCTTGCATGAAGCAAGAAACATCTAATGAAAAAATATTGTTACCATTATTTTCTGAATTCGCCATTGAGGATCTACATCCTTTTATTTTGTATAAATTACACAACAATTATGATGGTCTGATAGGTGCAGATTTCTTAAACAAATATAGACTTATGTTAGATTTTAAAAATAAGATTTTAAGAAATGAATATTGTCAAATTCCTTTTAAATTTCAACAAGTCTGTCAAAATTCTACACAGATACCAGTAGATCTCAGTTATTTAGAACCAAAATTAAGTAACCAATTAATGAAAATTTTAGAGACCCACAAAGATGCTTTACAGTTACCTGGTCAACCTTTAAATTTTTCTAATCAAATTAAACATAAAATTCGAACGATAGATGAAGTTCCCGTTCATTGTAAAATTTATCGATATCCCGAAGTACATAGGGCAGAAATTCAAAAGCAAATTACGGAAATGTTAGATGAAAAAATTATTAGACCAAGTATTTCACCCTGGTCATTTCCCGTTGTAGTAGTTCCGAAAAAACAGGATTTATCGGGAAAACAAAAATGGCGCATTGCAATTGATTATAGAAAATTAAATGAAAAAACTATTGATGATAAATATCCATTACCCCAAATTGATGCTATTTTGGATAAATTAGGAAATAAAAAATATTTCACAACACTCGATTTAGCGTCTGGCTTTCATCAAATCGAATTAGATGATGATTCTATCGAAAAGACCGCCTCTACTGTTGAAAATGGTCATTATGAAGTTTTACGTATGCCATTTGGACTCAAAAATGCCCCTGCTTCATTTCAAAGATTAATGAATGAAGTATTGAGAAATTACATAGGCAAAACTTGTTATGTTTATATGGACAATGTAATCGTATATTCAGACTCAGAAGAGCAACACTTAGCTGATATTCATAATATTCTAGAAGTTTTCAAAAATGATAATTTGAAAATACAGTTAGACAAATGTCATTTTTTCAAAAGTGAAATCGAATTCTTAGGTCATATCATAACCCCAGAAGGAACTAAGCCAAATCCTAATAAATTAAAAGCCGTTAGTGAATTTCCAATTCCTAAAACGCGAAAAGAAATTAAATCATTTCTAGGTTTAGTCGGATATTATCGAAAATTTATACCAAATTTGCAAAAATTACCAAACCACTCACAAGTTGTTTGAAAAAAGATTCCAAAATCAATATAAGCCATCCAAAATACGTTGAATCAATTGAAGTATGTAAAAGAAATTTATTATTATAAATCATCCTATATTGCGATATCCCGATTTCAATGAACCTTTTGTTTTAACTACTGATGCATCTGGATTTTTCGGTAGGCTCCGTATTATCTCAAGGTCATCCACCTAATGATCTTCCTATTGCTTTCGCTAGTAGAACGCTGAATGAAGCGGAATCTCGATACAGTGTGATCTAAAAGGAATTGTTGTCGACTGTATGGTCATGCAAACATTTTAGGCCATATCTTTACGGTAGAAAATTCACAATTTATACTGATCATAAACCTTTAATTTGGCTATTTTCTTTGAAAGAACCTAATTCCAGACTAATGAGATGGAGAATTAAACTTGAAGAATTCGATTATGAAATTAAGTATAGAAAAGGCTCGCAGAACAATGCAGACGCATAAAGTAGAATCATTATAGACACAACTAAAGAGTTAACATTTGAAAATTTCTCAATTATGTATAAAAATAATGCTATTGAAATTACTCCAAATATTAAAGAAGAAAATGGTGATCTATTTGAATCCCCCAAAAATTATGCGTTAGCGCATTGCGTGTCACAAGATTTTAAAATGAGTGGGGGTATAGCGTTAGAATTTAAAAATAAATATAGTAATATTGAAGAATTGAAAAATCAAAATAAATTAATTGGCGAAGTCGCCTCAATCCGAAGAGATAGTAGGAATATTTATTATTTAATTACTAAAGAATTTTATTTTGAAAAACCCGAATATAAAACGATGTTTCAATCACTATTGAATCTTAGAAAAATATGCGATATTAAACAAGAGAAATATTTAGCTTTACCAAGAATTGCATGTGGATTAGACCGATTAGAATGGTCAATTATACTGAATATGTTGAGATATATTTTCAGCGGATCAAATATCAACATAATTATTTATCATTTATCAACAAATAGTGACAATTTAATAGAGTTTAATGGTATTGAAGACGATCTTATTTCGATTGCAAATCAAATAACTGTTGAAGAATAAGATGAATGCTTAAATCTTTTGAACTTCCAGGATGAAAATGATGAACAGAATGACAATTTAGTTGACATAGAATCCGAAGACATCACAGTTCATAGCAATGTAGAAAATCCAATTTTAGAACTACCCTATACAGAAAGAAGTCTGAATTCTTCACCTTTACAAATAATATTTAAAACAGCACCCAATTTTAATGTCACAAAAACTAAACCTTTCGGATATAAACTTAGATTCCGAGTATCTATCAATTCAATTAATGATGATTTATTTCAATTCATTAAGAAATATGTACAACCGAAGAAATCTTATACTCTATATTTTGCCTCCCAAGAATTAGAAAAACCTCTCATACAACTTTTACAACAAAAATTCGATTATAAAACCTTCGATTTGAAAATCTCTAAAAAATATTTAGAAGACGTAGAAGATAAAGAAGAACAATTACTTAGAATACAACAATATCATGAAACTAAAACAATACATCGAGATTTACGTGAAAATTTAATTAGTTTGAAGCGTAAATACTATTAGCCAAACATGAATAAAATTATATTAACGCTTGTGAGTTATGTCAAAAAAGTAAATATGAAAGAACACCAATTCAGTTGCAATTCAGACCTAACCCTGTAGGTTCCAAACCTTTTTCTCACATTTATTGTGACACAATTAGATTTAATCAAACACATTGTTTGAGTATTATAGATTCTTTTTCTAGATTTGGACAATGTTACCCTCTTTTACAAAAAACCGGAAGTGAAATTTTAGACAAATTACTCTTTTATTTTAGTCATTGTGGTATTCCTAACAAAATTGCTTGCGATAATGGATTAGAATTTAAAAACCATGTCGTAAAAGATTTCTGTAAAATACATAAAATTGAAATTCATTATAATTCGAATTATAATCCTAATTCAAACGCTTTAGTAGAAAGATTTCATTCGCCCCTTATTGAACAGTTAAGGACAATAGAAAATCGAAATTCAACCTTCCAAAATAAATTAGCTCAAGCCCTTTCAAGCTATAATAATTCAAGTCATTCCGGACTAGAAATGACACCAATGCAAATTATAAAGGGAGATTTAAATTACTCTTGGCCAATTGAGAGAACTCATAATGAACAGATAGAAAATTATGTCGAGAATTATGTAGATAATCTTAATGAAATTTCAAAACATTTGGAAACTCGTAATCAGAAGAATGTAAATCGTTTAGAGAAAACTAATCAGAAAACATCAGCAAAAAATGACCATCCTTTGAATGATAACCCAACTTATATAAAAAACTCATTAACTCGAAAATTAGATCCTGCTTTCAAAAGGATAAATACACGTGAAATGGATAAAATTCGTATACAAGATAATAAAAACGAGCATATTTACCACAAAAAGATTTTGAAACAGAGAAAAAAGTAGTATTTTCTTTTGTTATAGGTCCAAAATGGATTTGCCTATCATCATATTAATATTATTCAAGATGATGACACTAGTTAGGAGTTTAGAAATCATACCCCTAGAAAGTAGTATTCTACCAATATCTTTAGGAACAGTATACGTAACGAATAGGAATTTACAATTTATTCATCACATGTATTTGAAATGGTTCAAAGATTTGATTCTGAATTATCAGAAAGAAATAGATAACTTTAAAAACTAAAAATTGAGTTTTGCCCAAACAGCAAAATATAGATATTTAAAACAAACAAACGAAATAAATTTCGATACTCTTGAGGAAATTCTGAATGAAAATATAAGAATAAAACGAGGTCTAGTTAACATTGGAGGAAAAATTTCGAAAATTCTTTTCGTAACTCTTGATTCCGATGATGAAGAACTTTACAAGAACTATTTCAAAAGCATAGAGAAAAATGAAAAAGTATTGATGAGAAATCAGAAGCAAATTGCTATAATTGTAAATGACTTGAAAAATAAGTACATTGAAAATTTCCATAAATTGTCAGATAATCTCAAGTTATTTCAGATAGAACCACAATTGGAGGAAGTAGAACAAATGCACTTTAACTTTTCAACTGAAAGATGTAAAAAATCTATTAGACGAAATCCAAACAGCTGTAAGCTTTGCTAGACTACATTTATTACATGAGTCAATTCTACCCTATTCTAAGTTTTCAAAATTGGTTGAAAATTCAAGTATTATTCCGTTACACTACATCAAAGATTATTATCAACTGTGTAACACGAAAATAATTTCAGAAATAAAGTATTATTATTCATAATATCAATTCCTTTAGTTCATAAAGATAATTTTGACATGCATAAGTTTTACTATTTACCTCATAACAATTTAACCCTTCCATATACCGATCCCTATTTGCTCTCTGAAAGAGAAGTTCTGAAATGATCGACAAGACAATGTTAGCAAGTGGAAGAAGACTACCTGTGTGATCAAGATTCTTTAGTTGAACCTCCTACATGTATGCTGGATATTTTAGAAAACCATATTGAAAATTGTTCTAGAAGAGAAGTATTTCAACCCCCAGACCTCAAACTACTAGAAGATGGAAATATCCTTTCAATGGAAAATCAAAAACTTATGGAAATCTGTCCTCAACAAACAAAATATTATTTTGTTCCTTCGATGGCTATTCTTCGTACAAGATGTGCTGTTTGTAATGGCAGAAAAGACATTTAACCAACCACTACAGTAGATGAAGAAAAACACATCGTATTACCCCAGATTACATCCTCTTCCAGTAAACACAATGGTAATGAATTACCGAAGATGGAAAACATCAATGACATCACCCTTGAGGAATTAGATCAATGGAGTCTTCATCCCTCAAGATTTACCCTTGTATTCATTTTATTAATCATAATTTTTGTATTTTTTGCTTTGAAAATTTTCAGTAAAAGTATGTTTTATAAAGCTACACCTCATGAAGGTAATACCTTTAACTTAGGTGGGGAGGAATTACATAATCCGAACCCCATATTCTAGACATTGGCCCATAATCTTATCCTCATATACCATGAATATAACTCTGTTACTTTTTGCTTACTTTGTAAATTCTGCTACGTAGTTGCACCGCCACGTGCGCTGAGTAATATTTTATTGAGATAAGACAATATTATAAATAGTTGATTCATTGTATCTAACAATGATTTTTGCATCAGAATTGAAGCTCATAGTAACTGTATGATTTTCCTCATAAATAGTTTTATTTTTTGAAAACAATGTTTCCTAATCAAAATACATATATATATATATATATATATATATGTATATATAAATATTAAGATAGAGATAAGTCAAAAAAAAATTTTTGTTTGTCAAGTTTGTATAGAAAATGTTTGTTCTCTCAAAGAGGGAAGGTGTAGTATGTAGCAGTATGAACACCCTGTATCTTTCCACACGTGAGACAGCAAGTCTGATATAAAGTAGATAGATGAAACTGTTATTGAAATAATACGTAAACTATCTGTATATTTATACGCATTATCGATCATGTTTATCAATTCATGATATAAGTATACACACCTACTATTAAACAAGGTATAAATGATTATGTTATGAAATGTCTCCAGTTGAGTTAATCATCTTTCGATCAATGTAATATGGCTAAAGAATTAAACCTCCTTTGATGAGTGTGCAGCGTGTAATTAGTTCATCCCTCTCCTGTATAAATGACTGGTCGAACCTACTCTAACCTGGGTATAATACTATAATAACCAATAAGTCCGAGAAATGATTTCATGTTTTAAGCATTTTTATAAATTGGAATATTTTTAATGATTTGAATTGGATTTGGGTCTAGTTGGACAGAAGCTGAAATATGATATCCTAAGTAAGAAATTTATTTACATAAGAATTTGCAATTATTAGGTTGTAATTGTAAATTATGGATTTCCAATTGTCGAAAAACATTTTTTAGTTTTATATTATGATATTCAACGGAAGAACCATAAACTACTATATCGTCCGGATAACAAAAGCATTTACTAGCCTGAAGACCAGATAAGATAATATTCATTAAACGTGCTAAACGGATACCTAGTACTATTTTGGAGTCCCATTGGCATCCTATTGAATTCATAGAAACCTCAAGGAGTTGCAATAGCTGTTCTATTTATTTTATTATTATCCTGATTCTAATACTAATTCAATTTGATAGAAGCCTGAACCAAGATCTAAACTAGAAAAATATTTTGCATTACAGAATTCATCCAAAATTTTTTCAATATTGGGAAGAGGTTAACCACTACCAATTGTATTATAATTTCATTTAATTTTCGAAAATTTCAAAAAAAGTCTCCATTTTTGGTTTCCAAAAGCATCAGTAGTTTTCATTGGTACAATACAATTTGAAAAATTCCATGGGGAATTAGAAGGATATATGATATTTAATAATATTTAAATAAGGTTATTCTGATTTTCACTAATTTTTATTGTTTGAATAGCAAAACAGATTTAATCTGTTAGTCTTCTCCAATTTTAATTTCAAAAAAAATTTTTATTCAAAAAACTTTTAGAATTAAATAAATGTCTACAATAAGCATCGCTTATATTTCATAGACGTATATAATCGAAACTCAATATACAATGTCAAATGGAATAAATGAACCAACAAATATAAAAAAGGCAATTAAAATTAACTAATAAATATATGAAGGTGACAAAATTTTGTTTCTGATCTTAACATAATGAAACCAATTCCTTTTCAAAAACTTAAAACACAACTTAAGGATTTTTCAAAAAATATAATTTATTTGAAATATTTAATATATCTAACGGCCCGTTTCATAAACGAAATTAAAGCCTTCTTTTTCCCAAAAAGTCTCCTTTAATGATAAAACGTGTTTCATAAGCAAATTTTAAGGTTAAAGGGAACTTAAAAGCGTCCTTTATCTTAAATTGAGAAAATCGGCCCTTTATGGCTGGAAAAGGATCCTTTAACGAGAAGCTCGACACTGCGAAGGTGCTCGATAAACACGAAAACAGTGGACATAACCTTCCTCTGTCACATTTACCCATTTTGTTTAATTTTAGTGTACTACGAAATATGTTGCACCAAATGTTGAATGCTGATTTCACTTCTTTATCAAATGATGGAGAAATAATTGTGGGAAGACCAAAAATTTACAGAAGGAGAGACATTTTTCCACGTTAGATGATCTAGATTTCTTCTAACAACAAAACCAACTGTTTAATCTTTGCTTCAAAAAATTGCAGATCAATTGTACTTCCCATTTAACAGGTAAACAAATTTCGATTTATTATTTTGTTGATAAAATATTATCTATACCAAATCATTAAATTGACAATTTTCAGAGGTAGCTGTATTGAACCGATGAACCATCTACTTTTGACATTGAGATTCTATGGAACTGGAAATATATGATCAAACCATCTTTAATAACAGTGTCTTGAAGAGACAATTTAAGATTGGTAAATTTGGACGGTATTTGTTACTTGCTGATAGTGGTTATTGCAGACTTATCTTATGACAAAGTTACCGGAAGCTATAACTGCAGCTGAAAATTTATATAAGCGGTCAATTATACGAACTAGAAATGTGGTGGAGAGAAAATATGGAGTTTGGAAACGTCATTTTCCTATACTTTCTAAAGGAATGAGTGTTAAGTTAACGACATAAGGGCAAGTATTGTTGCTACCGCTGTATTGCACAATATAGCTGATATGCTAGATATGAACGAAATATTTCCAAATGAAGGATTGCATGATGTGCAGGAGGAAGAGGACTTTCAAACAAATGCAACTATTGTTAATGCAGCTCGTCAAGTGAGAGAGTCGATTATTAATGAACATTTTGCGAATTCACAATTTATATTTGTGTGATAATTGAAAATAAATTTGCTTGTCACTTGTGAAACTATTCATCATATTCAATTTGTGTCTTCAACATGACAAGTTTTCCTATAATTTTTATAAGATTTTACAAGGTATGTATTTAGATAGCTTTCTATATTTGTAATTCAGATTCATTGTTTTACTTTAGGTAACATCTGAAAAAGTTTCAAGTGAGAATAAATAAATAAGAATATTGTGTTATTCAACTTCTTTTTTCAATTTAAATTCAAGGAGATTTCATAGTCTGCAGCAATGCTGATAAAATTTTAATACCGCTTTTCCCAGAAAGTGCATTCAAAATAAAAAGATTTAATTATTATTATTCAATTTTCTCTTCATCTCTATAATTTGCAAATCTAATTATTTGAGCTTCGAATGCTCCTCTCCTTTTCTTCTATTCTCTTCCTTGATATCCACTATCTGAGCTTCTACTAGGGCTGTTTTTTTTATAATACATCTCTTTCGCTTCGGCAAGTGGGTTCGTAACAGTTGGGCTCAACTGTTTGTAAATTGGCTCCCTCAATTTCAATGGAGCCCCACCACCAGTCAATATGACTGCGTTGAGCAGCTACCACCTTCTAGTTTTAGTTTTTATATTGTCATATTTGGATTTGAGCTGGTCCCCATTTCAATATACTGTCTTCTGCACATAACCATGTTTATGGAAAGGTCGATTTATGCTTCTTCTCTTTTTCTTTTTACAAGTTCCGACGCATAACTCACAATTTTTACAAAATATCACCAACTATATTCGTAAAATCACTAGTTCTCAGGATAGCCAACAGTCGGAAACATGACCGGCGCATTAAAAGGACCTTTAAGTAAAATTAACTGATGCTCCCATTTAAAGGATCCTTTTTCATAAAAGGACTTTATCATAAAGGAGCCTTTTGATGTTGTTCATCAAACTGGCCGTAAATATTCAAATAAGTTAATTCAAAAATCTCTCAAAACATGCACTATATCTTCAAAAAACATTTAGAATTCGGATAATCTCTTCATCGGCCGTAGATAATATTTAATATATCAATATCAACTAACAATCAGCATATCATACCTTAGAGTAACCGGCACTTTTTTGAAACAGACTAACTTTAAAAATCCATGTAGTCATTTCGTCACAAAATCACAGATAACTGTAAGGTAGTATAAGGTTTTCTTTAAACCATTGACATTCCAGAATGAGATTTATTTAAGCCTAAATATAATTATATATTATGTATAAAATAAAATAGAAAAAGGCTTTTTACTTGATAGAAGAAATATAACAAAATTTGAATATCAAAACAGATTTAATCTGTTAGTCTTCTACAATTTTAATTTCAGAAAAAATCTTTATTCAAAAAACTTTTAGAATTAAATTAATGTCTACAATAAGCACCGCTTATATTTAATAGACGTATATAATCAGAACTCAATATACAATGTCAAATAGAATAAATATTTCTTCTATCAAGTAAAAAGCCCTTTTCTATTTTAATTTTTATTGTTATGTTTACAACAATCGTTTCGCTATCACAGTAGCATCATCAGGCAAGATTCTTCTGAATTCTGAATAACTAAAATCAGAATGTCCTAAATTAAGTATTATTTAATATGGATTTTCACCAAGTAAGGACTGATTCAATTCAATATTAAAGGTAGATGATATTTTGATCTAACATTTTTTGAATTTGATTGTTAGCTTACTTTTCATAAATTTTTAGTAAACGAGGAATTTTTGATGATATTGTAGAATTTGTTGTTGTAGGAATATTATGTTTTAACGTTTGGGTACAAGTAAGATTATCTACGGGTAAATATAATAAATTTGAATATTTTTCGCAAAGTTTCAAAAGAGATGATTTTTCTTCAATATTTAAATGATCTACTCCAAGATTTTCTCTAAGAATTTTATTTCTTTTATTTTGTTCACATTTGGACGATACGTTGAATTACGAGTTAATGGAATTATAGAAAATTACTTTTCAGGGAAAGTTTCTTCTAATTTAACTGAAGGTCTATCAATTATTATTTCTGTGGCATTCAAATTTGGAATGGGTATTTTTTTATTTTAATTATTTACTCTAACATTTGGAATGAATACATTGGGGCTAAATTCGATTTGTTCAACAAGGCCATAATTAAGATTATTAGAAATATTTACTTCAGCAATATATTCGCAACGCAGAGGAATTATAATTTTATCATCTGAGAAGGTATTATTGAATTTTATAGTGTGAGCATTATGACTGATTTGTTTGCATATTTTATGACTACTCTTTGATTCTGAAAGAAATTCGAGCCTTAAAATCCGTCGAATTCTGATTATATTTCATTCGCACTGATAAGATTAAATTTATGATAAATATTCAAGTTGGCAAGAGATAAATTCAATTTATCTGTTCAGAGTGTGCTGATTGGCATATTCGGTTTGATCCCATTAGTTATAACAATATCTTCTCTATTCAAATTTCATGTGAGCTGAGGACGTTATGCCTTGATAAGGGAGAACGCAGCTCCTGTATCTATAAGAAAAGGGACTTTAGGTTTTGTCGAATAAGCAACTTGAAAAGATAATGTAAATAATGGAGGAATATTTTGAATGTTATTTATTTAGATTTCCTTTGGGGCTGGAATGCCCGGGAAATTGATTCGTCGGTGTCCTAGGCTCATCAGGGCCGACATTTGGGAGTTTAAATTATTGAATTTTGAATTATTTTCGTTTCTTTTGAAACAATCCTGAATAGTGTGTCTCGACTTTTCACAATAAATACAAAATTTATAAGTGAATGACTGAGCATTAGGATTCAAATTAGATGGGGAAAACGCTGATTCATATTTGATTGGCTTAAATTCCTTTGAGGATTATTTGAAATCCTTTGAAAAGTATTTGATTGATTAGGAACATTATAACAAGACTTTTTAAAATTGGAATTAATAGGCTTTCGATGCGAATGATGAATATTTGAAGAGAGTGTTCTCTGAGAATGGGAATGATTTCATTTTTGTGTAATTAATAATTTTATCCTATTGTTAAGCTAAAAAGTACGCCTCACTGAGACCAGTAATATTTCTAATTCTCAGCATTTGGCTTATTTCAGATGAAGAATGAATTATAAATCGCCTGCTGAATTGACTTTTTTATACCGGGAAGGTCATCTGGACAAGTAGAATTTGATATTTCGGCTTGAATACATTCATTTATTATTTTTTCTAACCGTTTGAAGGAATCTGTAATATTTCCCGAAGGAGTTTGCCTAATGGTTTCAAGTTCTTCAAGAGCCTAAACAAGATGTTTAGTTTGTCCATAGATTTGTCCTAATAATGTTTTCAAATCAAGCTAGGAATTTACATCAGAAAGTTCGATTTCATTACTGCGTTAATTGAGAGTTGAGATATTACATATAATAAAAGAGTATTTTGTTGATTAGGAGCAGCTAATGAAAAAGCTGAATTTGTATTCTGAATGAAAGAATTGAGTTTACTCCTATCTCCAGAAAATGGCTCAATGAATTTGAATAAAAATGCTGTAGAAAGATTTATGTCATCAATATCTGATGCATTATCGATATTAGAATTTGTTACCTCAGAAAGAGACATTTTATAGGAATATGTAAAAAATATAAGAACCAGTATTTAAATGATAATATGTCAAATTGACTTACTTGATTTGATTGATTGGTTGATAAATAAATCTCAGTGTAGATTCCCGATGGTCCGGTGAATCCAATGATCCAGTTACACAGAGGGTTCTTCTGGTCCTATGATCCAGTTAGAGAATAAGGATGTAGGTGGCTTGGTTTTAGAGATGGGGTCGTTTATGTAAAGCTTTATGCTTAAGTTGAAAAATTGATCCAATTCCAGGTTTTTCCCACTCAGTTGTCAAAATTCTTGAAACTATCCCATTGCTCTGTCACCAATTTTGTGTTGTATTCCTCCCTGGAAACCAAACACTAAATGAAATATACCATTACGCTGTCACCAAAGCAGCTTTATGAAGGAAGCTCCGTAAAACTTGTATGATGTTGATGATGATAAGGAAAGATTCCTTAATAACAATTAGGGAGTAGTTGAAACCAATTGGTAAAACTTGAGAACACTAAATAGAACACTGGTTATAGGTAGCACTGAATTATAAAGACACTTATAAGATTTCAACTTCGTTTGAGAAAGCACTTGATGAAACACGATTAAATACAATCACTCAAGAGGACTTTCAATATACTGTATGAAACCGTTTCAAGAGATGTTAACGATATAGAGTATAAATCTGAACTATCTGGAGAGACGAACTTTACTATCTGGAGAGTAGATCTGAACTGAATTGGGAGCGCACTGTTGCTCCATTTATATTGTTTAGTAAAATGTTTATGTCAGCAAAAATATGTTATGAATGGGTTCATTGTATAGGGGTTGTGAACAATGTATATTTATTAATATTATTAAATGATGAGATTTGTGATTTTTATGAAAATTTGACTTGTATGTTTATTTGTTGTATGTTTTTCTAGATAATTACAGAAAGAACGTTTCCTGATGCGGTGAATATCTGCTTAAGGTAGGTAAAGATTATTCATTTCTTGAAAAATGATATTGAAAAATTTACCAGCTGTTAAATTAAAGGCTCTGAAGAAATATCGTTTGTAACCGGATGCTTTTCCTTGCATGTTTCCCGGTAGGTTTCAGAGGAACTTATCACCAGCTCGAAAAGCTCTTCAAGAAAAGAGAGTTGAAGAAAGTATCAAATCGAATAAGGAATATATTACGTCAGAACTGTCACGGAAATTCATTAAAAAAAATCGGGGGATCTTAA
Organism: Megalocaria dilatata; assembly: GCA_034642435.1. Classification (NCBI taxonomy): domain Eukaryota; kingdom Metazoa; phylum Arthropoda; class Insecta; order Coleoptera; family Coccinellidae; genus Megalocaria; species Megalocaria dilatata. The sequence goes on along the minus strand of CM067856.1, from coordinate 72,237,285 downwards.
TTCGAACAGTAGATTACAACAATATGATATGGTTTGAATTTGTTTTTTATTGTCTGCAGTGATTGTACAATGATTTATTTCAGATTTTTTAACGTTTCTGTAACAGCAGGTATGTTGCATTACCGCTAGATATCATGCTATAGCGTGGATATCCATGAAGGATAAATCTAAACTAATATCAACACATTAAGTTTTTTTATCAATTTTTTCATCTTGAATCGAGTTCAGAGAATGAATATCGAATATCGTTCTTTTCCATCGTAGCCACTGAGGAGTTAAGAATAAAATTTTGACAAACAGAAGAGTTTAAAACCAGCATTTTTGAATTTATAATTTTTTGTAGCTGAATTAATTTTGCTGTTAAGGCACTCATCAATTAAAATTGGATAGCCTAGTCGGATTCTATTCCATTTTTCTTCGAAGCTGCAGATTAAGTGAAAATCCTCAACTACCAGGGTAAGGTGATCAATTCGAATTCAATTTAAAAGTACATTATTTTTCTTATTTCACTCTCAATTTTTTATGGTAATTTTTACATCTAGACGTATTACAAAATTTTCAAGTTCTACACGGGAATTTTGACCTCCTGAGATTATTGGTTGTATGGTTAAATAGCTGTATATGGAGAACTTTTCATCATGTATCTTTCCATTTGATTCATATCTGGTGCAGTTCACATGGGAAAGGAGTTCATCCTGACTTTTAAGATAAGTCCCTTATTATACTCTCGATATCAAATGTAAATTTGTATTTCGCTAATTAACTATTCTAACTTTTCATTTTGTATATCCTCGATTTCACGTAATCACTTTCAGTCGTCAATTGACATTTCACTTGTAATAATTTCATTGAACAAAATTTTATATTATAATTCAATTCATATTATATTTGGCAAATTTACTATTATAAATTTCAATTTTTTAATTTCACATATAAATTTGATTATTTGAAATTAGCATTCAATATTTGAATTCATACTGCTTCACTTCACAACTTAAAATGATCATTATCTGTTATTCTCAAAAACTGACTGGTTTATATTCAACTTCATTCTTCACAAAATAATAGTGACCATTGTTCTAAGTGCATGGTATTTCTATTGGATTAATTTCTCAAATTGTCCCTGTAATTTTCAAAAGTGTAAATAAAATTGTTGATCCAACTAGTAACATTAAGTACTTGTACGATTGTAAAATTTCTAGATAATACACTGGTAATTTGTAGATGTAAGTTCGATTTTTCATTATTAAGGCATAAATAACCCATCCCTGATTGAGTAAATGCTCATCAACATATTTTTAGTCTTGTATTTGACAAAATTATTAATAATTGTAATTTATGATCACAGGACTGAACAATAAAGAAAGTAAATGGTAGCATTGTACTTCTTGTTTTTATTGAACCGTGAAAATTCAGTGTAGTGTGTCAGTGTTGAAAGAAATTATGCTAAAAAGGGTTTATAGGGATACAGAAGTACAAAACTTATTTGAAGATCGACAATTGATTACTGATGAAAATCAAACATCATATATTTTAACGGAAACAGCTTCTTCAAAAAGAAATTGATAAAAGGCGAATTGAGAGAAAGTCTTTATTCAATAATAGCCAATAATATATCAAAACTTGATATCAAAATAGCTTTCAAACCGGAAAATGAATTATCGTCTCTCTTATTAAATGCGAAGGATTCAACCCCAAATTTACTAAAATCAGGAGTTTATGAGTTAACATGGTCAACTGGCAACTGGACGTTCATTTTATACAAGGTATAATGAGCATCGAATGGATTTCTGCAAAAATAAAAGAAGCTCCTCCGTCGCAACACATTGCATCGAGAATGGCCACATATTTCAAACAATCGACAACCTAAAAATATTACATGTGGAATCAAACTATATATATGTTATATAACTATAACAATGTGGAAGCTCAACTATCAGGAGTCCATTGAAGTTTATAAATTGGTACAAAAAATTATTATTGAGATAATTAATGATCAAATTGATCTATGTAATTCCCAAATGCATTCAAATAACATCTTTCCCTCATAATTACCCAAAAATTTTTATTTTTTCTAACATCTGATCTTGACAAAATTCCTGTAATTCTTTCTCACTTTTTTATTATCACTGGGTTATACCTGAATCCAAGTGCGCATCCAGGGGGGGTCATGGGGGTCATGACCCTTCCTGGGCTAAGTCTAGGTTGACAAGTGATAATTTTTCCAATAAAATAATAAAAGGCTTTTTACTTGATTGAAGAAATATAACAAAATTTGAATATCAAAACAGATTTAATCTGTCAGTCTTCTACTTAATTTCAAAAAAATTGTTATCCAAAAAAATTTTAGAATTAAATTAATGTCTACATAAACACCGCTCATATTTAATAGACGTATATAATCAAAACTCAATATACAATGTCAAAAAAAATAAATGAACCAACAAATCTAAATAGTCATTTAAAATTAATAAATAAATATTTGAAGAAGACAAAATTTTGTTTCTTCTTACCATTATGAACACCAATTCCTTTTCAAAAACATAAAACACAACTTAAGGACTTCTAAACAAATATAATTCATGTCAAATATTTCATATATTTAAATATTCAAATAAGTTAATTCAAAAGTCTCTCAAAACATGCTATACAACAACTATATCTTCAAAAAACAATTAGAATTCCGATAATCTCTTCATCGGCCCTAGATAATTTTGAAAATATCAAAATCAACTAAAAATCAGTATATCTTACCTCAAGATTAAGGCTTGAAATAAATCTCATGGAATGTCAATGGTTCAAAGAAAACCAGTTTTCTGTGATTTTGTGACGAACATATACTATCTGGAATTTTAAAGTAAGTCTGTTTGAAGCAAATATCCGGTTTTCTCGTTGAGGTAAGATATACAGATTGTTAGTTGATTTTGATATTTTAAATATTATTTAAGGCCGATGAAGAGATTATCGGAATTCTAATTGTTTTTTGAAGATTAGTGCATGTTTTGAGAAATTTTTGAAAAACTTATTTGAAGATTTAAATATATTAAGTAATTCAAATAAATTATATTTTTTGAGAAGTTTTTGTGTTTTATGTTTTTGAAAAGGAATTGGTGTTCATAATAGTAAGATCAGAAACAAAATTTTGTCTCCTTCAAATATTTATTTATTAATTTTGAATGACTATTTATATTTGTTGGTTTATTTATTCCATTTGACATTGTATATTGAGTTTTGATTATATACGTCTATTAAATATGAGCGGTGCTTATGTACACTATAATTTAATTCTAAAAGTTTTTTGAATAAAAATTTTTTTGAAATTAAAATTGTAGAAGACTGACAGATTGAATCTGTTTTGATATTCAAATTTTGATAATTTTCCTATTCTTAGTGATTAAACTTCTAAATCTAAATGCAACAGACATCAGCAAAATGGTTCAAAATGAGTTGATTGATGTTTGCAAGGAAATCATTCAGAAAAGAATATTACAGAAAGTGAAGGAAGCTAAATACTTTTCAATTTCATTCGATGAAACAACAGATATATTACATATCTCACAGCTGAGCCCATCATTTAGATATCTTCACAATGGTATCATAAAGGAATATTTTGATATTTTCTGTGATACATATGAAACTCTTAGATGTGATGAAGTGGATTAAGATAAAGACATTATAGAGCCTCGGTTGTCAAGTTTAGCACTGGCGAAAATCGTTGAAAATCTCTGTCTAAAATTTAATATAGATTTAAGATGGTGTGTGGGTATTGGGACGGACAGCTATAAGGGACCTCAGATATAAGGTGCTGTACAGGAGTTGTCAAAAAAATGTTTAAATAGTAACGTATCCATTGAAATAGATTTTATAAATTAAAAATAAAAATTAAAAAAATTAATAATAAATAAATATTTTTTCTCTAACTGTTATCATGAGAAATAAAATCCAAATTCAATAAAACTAAAATATATAACAAAAAAACATATAAATATAATAATAATAATAAATATACAAAATATCCAATGAATCTATAAAATAAAAAAAATATTTTTCTTAAGAATAAAAACATATTTAAAATTAAAAAATTGTTGAGCAACATAAGTTATTTAAAACACATAGAGGAATATTAAAAATATAAAAAATACACTTCATAAAATATTTGACGAACAAACATGATCATTACCAAAAGAATGAAATATCACAACAAACAACCCTATTACTCTTTCACAAACCCTATTACTCTTTCACAGAATATTAAAATATTCAAAATTGAAATTTTTTAATTTTAATTGCAATTATTTCTGGGATCTTAGGTTTAATTATTTATATAACAAGAAGTGATTCAAATGAGAAATTTAAATTCAATAACATTACCTCAATTAAAATATAAAATTCATTATTAATTTTTATCACCAAACAAACACAAAATATAGATTCAAATCGATTAAATTCATCTTATACATTAACTTAAAATTTCACAAATATAGAAAACTAAAAAAAAATTTTCAAATTTTTCAATTCTCGTTATTCTAATGTTTTCATTCTGATAATCTTCCACTTATCAGTAACTATAATTGCAATTGTAAAAATTGCTGAATTGAATTTTAGAATATTGAAACATAATAAATATTAAGGTGCTTATTCCAAAAAATAATTAAATATTAAAAATTCTAAATAATACTCTTATGGACCCTCCTATCCTGTTACGTCTATAAGGAGACGGTCCTGCCTGCGTTATAATAATTCTTTATTGTTTGTTATTGCAGGTGGCCGTGATCACTTAAACTTTTCATGTTGATATTTCCAATCGACTTGTTGCTGACCCATGTTAACTTCGAAGAATTATTACTTGCGACAGATTATTTGTTCTCTAATGACTATATACAGTATGGTCCAACAAAAACTTAACACCTCGATTTTTCGGCTTTAAAATGAAAATGTGGAAAATCGCTGGGATCCGTCAATTTCTGATTCGAGGCAGAACAACTTTTCCGCTTTTTTCATCTCCGCAACTTCGACCCCTAACGGGGATGAGCACAACCCCTTGATTTTGAATAGGGATGAGGGGTATTACGATAACTAATTTTGAAGATCGTAGCGAGTACTATCTGACCCTGAAATTTCGTTTCAAAAGTTTTATCGATAACGAAATGGCCGGTAAAATAGTGGAAGAGTTCTTACTTTTGTGATTAGTTTATTAAGTGCTGGAAATGGGCACCATTCACTTTTACACAGTAATGTAAGTTTTGCTGAAAACGTTTACGTAGGTTACTCAAGATTTCTGGTGTAATCTGTCGGCATTCATTAATGATCCGCATTCGCAAATCATCCAGTGACTCAGGCTGGGTAGCGTAAATCATGGATTTCAGGTGACCCCATAGAAAAAAGTCCAGTGAAGCCAGATCAGGTAATTTGGGTGGCCACTCAATATGTTCTCTTCTTTCAATCCAGGAATGAGGTGGTGCGCCATCTTGTTGGAAAATGATCGTTTGACGGGCTTCTGCATTCTCCAATACTTGCACGAGAGCCGGATAAATAGCGTTCTCCAATAGATCTAAATAAATTTGGCCAGTGAGATTATCGGGTAAAAAAGGGCCGATTATGTGATTTCCATAAATACACTCCCAAACATTTAATTTTTGGGGACGCTGAGTATGCACCCCACGAAATAATCTTGGATTTTCATCTGACCAATACAGGCAGTTATGCCGGCTTACAATGCCGTTAAGGTAAAATGGACACTCTTCCGAAAAACAGATATCGACCATGTAGTTTTGATTAACGTTAATCATTTCACTGACCACTTCACACGCCCCCCAGGCAGTAGATCTTGACGAGATGGGGACGCTTGTCATGACTAGGACCCTAGTTTCATCCCGGTGAAATGGAGGGTTAAGTCTTGGTGCGTAACGTAATGCCATTCGCGCCAGTCACTGGACCTGTATGGTGGAAGATCTCCGAATGGGGCCCTCGTTTTGCCGTTCTGGTGAAATGGAGGGCTGAGCCGGTTGATTAACTCAGTGACAGGGAGTCTGTCGCAACACAGGGCTTCTCCCTTAAAACTGGCGTACTCTGCCCTATCGCAGTATAAATCTCCGGATTCTTTGTAATGGCCGAGTGCGTTATGTAGCATACTGCGTTACCTCGGGGGGCTGGATTGCTCTCAGGTATTACTTGTACCACCTGGCTACCCCATTGGTGTTGGACTCGAGGGGGCAGTGGTTGAAAGTTCGCATGCTGGACTAGGGAGGTATTTCATTTATCTGTTCGCAGACCCCCATGTTCGGGATATTCTCATGAAATGACTCGAGGTTTAACGGGACTTGACGATTAGACCGGCCTTGTCCTGGCCCCGAATCATTTTTTAGGGTTTGTGGATTTCGACGAAATGGCTTAGCCGTTAGTGCTTGACACCAGGATCAATCAAATGACTTCACATGGGTTCGGTGGGTCAAGACGTACAGGCCGGGTGACGGTGCTAGTACCAGGATCAATTGAAGTCATCAATATTGGGATTATCTCAGTTCATGGGACTGCGTTCGGGTGCTTGGATAAGAATTCCTTCCGGCGGGTGAGTTGCGTCACAAACCAACTCAGATACAGAGCCAGTAGAGGTTGAATAGTGCTTTGCTGCCACCAGTCAGACGGTTCTGGCTTTTGAGTCGGGGCCCAAACTGGAAGCTAGTGGGTTCATCTCTTCGGAGGGATGCTCGCTTCGCACGATGATATGGCGTAATCCTTATCACACTTTCTACCTCCAGGGGTGAACTGTGGAGGCTGCTGAGTAGTCACTTGGTGAGAGAGCTATGCTTGTTATGCCAATACGAAAACCTGGTAGAATTCACGTGACCACATTTTAATTCTACTACAAATTTACAATCGCTTTGACACACTAGTGACGTTCTTAAAAATTCCCGATAGAATAAGGTTAATCAAAAACATGGTCCGTCCCCTTTATTGGACAAGAAATGAATACTTTTTTGGACAAAAATTTAACAACATAACTACCAAATACCTTTGAAATGTGTCGGATACGAATAATATTTTCGGGATAAATTCCACATTGCCTCTTTTGCCTTTCTTTGGCTGTTATTTCATTACCGATGGATATTTTGAAGCGAAATTTTAGGATCAGTTAGTATTCGATACGATCTTCAAAATTAGTTATGGCAACACCCCTCATCCCTATTCCAAGTCAAGGGGTTGTGCTCACCCCCGTTAGTGGTTGAAGTTACAGAGATGAAAAAAGCGTTCAAGTTGTTCCCCCTCGAATCAGAAATTGACGGGTTCGAGCGATTTTCCACATTTTCATTTTAAAGTCAGAAAAACGAGGTGTTGAGTTTTCGTTGGAGCACCCTGTTTATGGCCCTTAGACAACATGGAAAGTTTGAATGTTCTTGATATATATGGTGCTTAGTGTTAAATTATATTCAACGAAGTGTAAATTATATTCTCTCTCATTTCTTCTTTATCGGTCAGCAGATATTCGAAATGCTCCATCCCAAAATTCCCATTCCAAGAGAGCTGTTACCAATAAGAATCTATTCCATTGGGAGTTCATAGCCCACTAATATTAATTTTCGGCAACTTTGTTAATTTCCCCCTTTTTGTCTTGATGAAATAGATTAATTCTCCCCTATTTCTATATTAAAATTATACCCTGTAATACGTAAGTGTCATCATTATTCTCGTAATAGTCAAATTGGTCTATTGTATATTGAACAAGATTATCGCGATTGCTGTAAACGTAGCAATCCACCTTGAAGTATTATTGTTATTATTATATTAGCTTGGTAAGTTATGAATGGAGAGACCAAAATATAATCTTAAATAATATTGAAATAAGGTTATTTTGATTTTCACAAATTTTTATTGTTATATTCACAACAATTGTTTCGCTATCACAGTAGCATCATCAGGCAAGATCACATTTTTAATAACTCTTGCCTGATGATGCTACTGTGATAGCGAAACAATTGTTGTGAATATAACAATAAAAATTTGTGAAAATCAGAATAACCTTATTTCAATATTATTTAATATGGATTTTAACCAAGTAAGGACTGATACAATTCAATACAAAATATAATCGTTTTTTGTTATGAGTGTTTTACTTTAATTCCTCATCGTCGTTGTGATTTATCATTATTAGATGAAGGAAGTTGGAGACCACTGCACACAAAGTGTTCTTTGAAGTCAAAATCACCTCTACTCAACAAAAATACCTTCCACAAACTTATCGTAATTAATCATTGGGATTAATGAATTTGCAATTGTCTGTTGTAATTGTGCTATTGTTAAAATAGCGGACAGAGTTTCGCATATCTGTCGATATGTAAATTCAGGTTGAGTAACTCGAATTCTCCATGCAAATGAAGTCTTCTCATTTTTATTTGTTTTAACCATGTTGATCGAGGGATATATTATGGATCTAATAATTTATAAGATACGTGAATAACTGGAACTACATAAAAATTCACTTGAACTACATAAAAAACAAAAAATTATGCTAGACAATCTTTAAGTATAGTTTGTTTAATTAAAAATTATTTTAACAATAATTTTAGTCTGATAAACTTACATTATCAAATTTAAGTAAATTATGACTTACTTATATATTTAATCAAATTCATTGGAAGTGAGCGATAATTACTAAATTCATAAATTTATATTATAAATTGGTTCAAGAGACCATTACTTTCTTTCGTATAATGAAATTTTTCAAATTCATTCAAAGAAATTTCTTTTAGAACTTCTTTCAATAGAAATTGGTATAAAACTTTAACTAGTTCCACAAATTTTTGAGAATGGACCATAAAATATTCCTGTTCGATTTGATGTACCTAAATTTTATTTGATTTCATCGACCAGTATATGCATCAATTTTAATTCCTGAAGAAGGATCAGTTCATGAATGAATTACATCTACAGATGAATTAATTCTTTGAATAGGAGAATAATAAGGTGAATTAGTTCGATTTTCAACTTCTTAAAGACGAAAATCGAATTTATCAAGTTCTTCTATTGGAATTGAATCAGAATCAAACTCAATATTTTTAAAATCTGAATATTCGTAATTTCAATATCATTGATGCCTAATAGTTTTTAATGAAATTAAGGGTTTAAGTATTTCATCATATAAATAAATTAATTTTAGTGCCGAAAGAGTGATAAGAATTCATATTAATGCAGAATATTGAATTGTATCAGTCTTTACTTGGTGAAAATCCATATTAAATAATATTTAATCTCTGCAAGTTCCAGCTTATCTGAATATATTTAACAGAGGTGAGTTATTTAAATCTATTTGTTCGTTAAGTAATATTCCAATTTCATTATGTTTATTCATTCAACAGATTTAAGGCATAACTTTTGCTTTCTATATGTAGAATTTCAAAGTTATGATTGAAAGTATGTCCTGTTTCTTACAAATGGTTGGAATATGTAGAATTACTTTTATTATTGAGGAAACTCTTCAAATGTTCACAAATTCTATGTCGGAAAGTTCTTCCAGTTAGAAACAGGACATACTTTCAACCATAATTTTGAAATTCTACATATAGAAAGTAAAAGTTATGCCTTAAATCTGTTAGAATCCCTAGAGATAAATAAACATAATAAAATTGGAATATTACTTAACGAACAAATAGATTTAAATAACTCATCTCTGTTAAATATATTCAGATAAGCTGGAATCTGCAGAGACCCTTTTTTGGGTTTTGGTGCTCAATAAAAATTTATTGTACTTACTGTAATATAAATAGCAACGGATTTCGGAAACAAGCTTAGTTATTCAAAATGTGATCTTGCCTGATGATGCTACTGTGATAGCGAAACAATTGTTGTGAATATAACAATAAAAATTTGTGAAAATCAGAATAACCTTATTTGAATATTATTTATTTTATATATTAATGCAGGATGAATAGTTCACATACTGTCAATTAAATGCCCTTCTAATAGAACTCGATGATTATATTTAGTAAAAATTGAATGAGTTATAATGACTGTAACTGCACAGGTATAATTAAAATTAATAAAGCATGATTATGAAAAGATTTAAGTTGCTAGAGAAAAAATTATCTAGCGAGGGAAAGGTATATCTGTTATAACATAATGAAGATGAACTACTTCATAATATGTATCATTTAAAATAATATCTATTGAAGAATTTAAGATGTCACCTGTTAATCCCCCAATTATGAATAGAAACAGAAATCCTCTGGTTCCTGAAAATGAAAAAGTGTAAGAAAAGAGTAGTCCGTGTAAAGTTGCTACTCGGGATAAAATTTAAATTCGTATTGGAATTGCAATAATTATTGTAGCAGAAGTAAAATAAGCCCGAGTGGCAACACCTAATCCTACTATTTAAATATTTTAATATTAGCCTTCTACATATATAATTTCAAAAAATTATATTTAATACTAATAACTTCGTGAATTAAATTAAATTAATCTCATATAAGAACCACTTATATCAAACGACATATAAAATAAACATTCATTATAAGACATTCAAATGATATGAAAAAAATCCAATAAATAAAAAGTGTTAACCAAAATCCTATAAATTAAATATTTTGAGTAGACAAAATTTTGTTTCTGCTCATCAATCTTATGAAAACAGATAGCCTTCCAATCTTTTAGATAAATGGTAAACCACAGAATTATTTATTTCAGACAGTTATCTTCTTACTCCACCTACATTTCCGGACATATTGGATGCTCCATCAAAACCAAATGCTATACTGTTATCATAAAGAAGACCCAGAGATGTCATTTCTTCGTCGATAGCATTCGAAATAGTCTCGGCCTTGTCATCAGGGATTTTTACTATTGCCAGAAACTTTTCGACAACTCTGAACATTATACTTAGTTCCATTTTATTCTTTAAAGAAGTGTGTTTATCCGCTAAATGTAAAACATCTTATTTTTCAAGGAATTCTTGAGTCGATCTCTCAAAACTTCACCCACACATGTGGGCAATCCACAAGCTGTATCCTTACTTCTATAATTGGCTCTGTCACTCAGGGCCTCTGTCCATTGCTTGAAGACCTCATTTAAATTCACCAAAATATTTTCGATCAAGCTCTCATATTTTGTGGTATGAGCAATTTATTCTTTTAATAAAAAGTACAATCCTCCTAGGAGTATTTTAAGCACCTTCTATTCGAATCCTTTTGACTATCGCAAACTGACAGAATTTGGGCATGAACTGGTCTTTTCAATGCCTATATTCTGAGTTTTTCCATTTCAGATGTGTGTGAGCAGATGGATGCTCATGTTTTTCTAATTTGCCATCCTCTCCTAATACCCTTTTTGAAAGATGTGAAAGGAACAGATATAAATACTCCACCTGTCTTTTGAAACATTTTTTTCATATGAATTCGACATAGTTTACAGAATATGAGCATTTTTGCTCATCGTATTCCAACCAACTATATTGCTTCTCCTAATTTTTGTTATTATGTCGACGTACAATTTTTTTAGCAGATGGGCTATATACCTTCTCAAAGTGGAGACCAGCATAAAACTGATCAGCCAGGTTTACCCCTTGCGAATCAGGAGATTGAAGGGACAGCCTTGGTTTTATCGATGCGGATGCATCAGGTTCAGGCTCTGATACATTTGTAGGTTCTCTTTCCGTTTGACCTCTCGGTTTCTTCGGTACGGCACGAAATTAGGAGTCTATTGTGCTTTTTATTTTAATGAGTTTCTGACGAGCCTCAATCTGTAATTGAAAGGAAAAAAACAAATACTTCCATTATTCCTGGAAAGAATGCTACGCCAAAAATGAACATAAAATCTGGATATTCGGAACTGTACTGATAATAAACAGGCTTTTATACCGTTTAAAATCTGTGAATGGATAGTAGTTTTCGATATAATCGAAAATAACCAATTATTTCAAATAACTCGAAAGAGAGGGTTCATTCGCATTATGTTTCTTCACTTCACAAAATTTCGAAAAGAACCAGATCATATTTTTTCATAAACTTCAATGTGCTCTGAACATATTAGCCTTGAAACTAGATTATTAAAGCACTGACCTTATACAAAGAGCCTCTGAACGCTATTTCAGTCATCTTATAATTAGATAGGTGGATTTGCATTATAGCCTTCATCAGTTTGAAAAACCGATTTGAAAAATTCTCAATTTTGCCAAAAAATTATTTGATAGAAAACAAAAATTCGAACTGCCATATTCATGGAACCCCCCCTGTAGAATCTGAAAAAATTTCAGGCGTAACTTGAATACGTCATTGTTCGTCTAAATGCGAAATTATATTTCGATCAAATAAGTAATATTGAAATGAAAAAGAAACAAAATTTTGATCGGCAATATTTACGGAACACCATGTAGAATTTTTTCTGTAAACGATACGAGGCATTCGTGACCTGAACCTACCTTGAAAATATCAAGACTCTATAGGACCCTTTTCCGATACGGTTATCGTGCCGGACGAACAGAATTCAATTTGACCAAGAACCACGGATTCGTCTTCAGTGAGTCGGACTCGTTTGGGACCATTTCCGGGTCAAAATTTGAAAATTACAGCTTCCTGCGGGAATAAAAATAAAAAAAAATAAAAGGTTTTTTTATGTACTGAAGGACATCTGAAAACTGTTCAATAAATCACAAAAAAAAATATTCTGCACGAAATTCAATCTGTTTTGAATGATCCAATTCTAAAAATCCCAGAATGCTTAGAAGTCAGATGGTTATCCCACTATGAAATAGTGAATGCTGTTTTCAGAAGTCTGAAAACCATTTTGATGGCTTGCCAATACGTTCATTAGGAAGGTGCAGATCTTGCATCGCTTGCAGGAGGCTTTTGCTTGAAATCAGGAATGAGAGTTTCATCGTCACCTGCAGTGTTTCTTTCAGAAAGGGGTGGCTATTCAAAATTCCGGGGGGGAGGGCAAATTATCTTCATCTTCCTTCAATGCTTATGAGCATATAATGCATTAGAGTTCCTGGTAACATTCTGTTTCTTGATTTATTAAGTAGCCAATTCATCGTACTGAACGATCTTTCCACGGATGCAGTCGTTACTGGGATAACGAGAATTATTTCAAATAGCTTCTGTAATTCTCTGTATCCCACATCTGCTTCCAAAATCTTCGAAATCGGATTATCATTCATTTTCATCGAATCATAAAAGACTGGAAGGTTTCAAATTTACTTGACTAGGTCATAACTTCAATCGATTTATCATTGAACCTGTCATCTATTTCATTGACTACGCTATCACAATACGTTTTCAAGACGTTTAATGTTTCAATAATTTCCTCATCTTGAATAATTTGGACTTCATTTTTGATTTCATCGATTTTTCCATTTATGTTTTTTGTAAGGGACTTCTCTCATTTTCGTACTGCTTTGCAATATCTTTTAGATGCAATTTTGTTGTTGTAATTAACGGATTCACTTTGGTCAGGCACAAGTCCTTTCTTTGCAAAGCATTGCTGAGATACGAGAGTGCACTTAGCACCTCGTTCATCTTATAGCAGGTGACGATGAAACTCTCATTCCTGATTTCAAGAAAAAGCCTCCTGCAAGCAATGGAAGATCTGCACCTTCCTTATGAATGTATTCGTAAGTGATCAAAATGAACTTCAGACTTCTGAAAACAGCATTCACTCTTTTATAGTGGGATAACGATCTGACTTCTACGCATTCTAGGATTTTCAGAATTGGATTGAATTTCGTGCAGAATATTTTTTTTTGTGACTTGCTGAACAGTTTGTAGATGTCCTTCAGTAGATAAAGAAAACCTTTTAATTCTTTTATATTTATTTCTGCAGGAAGCTACAGCTAATGGCAATATGTGGGCTCGGCAATGCATATAGAGCACATCTTTTTTGGCTTTTTCAGACAGTTTTCTTCTTACTCCACCTACATTTCCGGACACATTGGATTCTCCATCAAAACCAAATGCTACAATGTTATCATGAAAAAGGCACTTTATTTTCGACAACTCTGAAAATTATACGTAGTTCCATTCCATTCTTTAAGGAAGTGCTTTCATCCGCTTAAACGGAAAACTTCTATAATTGGCTCTGTCACTCAGGGCCTCTGTCCATTGCTTAAGGACCTCATTTAAATTCACCAAAATATTTTCGATCAAGCTCTCATATTTTGTGGTATGAGCAATTTCTTCTTCTAATAAAAAGTACAATCCTCTTAGCAGTATTTTAAGCACCTTCTATTTGAATCCTTTTAACTATCGCTCTCTGACAGAATTTGGGCATGAACTGGTCTTTTCAATGCCTATTTACTAAGTTTTTCCATTTCAATACTAGTAGTGTGAGCAAATAAATGCTCATGTTTTTCTAATCTGCCATTCTTTTCTAATGCCTGTTTGAAATATGTGAAAGGAACGGAAACTTTTGAAAAATATTTTTTTCACTTTTTATATGAATTCGACATAGTTTAAAGAATGCTCCACCTTTTTGCTCATCGTACTCCAACCAACTATATTGTTTCTCCCAATTTTTGTTTTAATGTCGACGTACATATTCTTTACCTGATGGGCTATATACCTTCTCAAGTGGAGACCAGCATAGACGGACCAGCCAGGTTTTCCCCTTGCGAATCAGGAGTTCGAAGGGATAGCCTTGGTTCTATCGATGCGGATGCATCAGGTTCAGGTTCCGATACAATTGTAGTTCCTGTTTCCGTTTCACCTCTCGGTTTCTTCGGTACGGCACGAAAGTAGGAGTCTATTGTTCTTTTCATTGTAATGAGTTTCTGACGAGCCTCAATCTGTAATTAGAAGGAAAATTACAAATACCTCCAATATTCCTGGATAGAATGCTACGCAAAAAATGAACGTAAAATCTGGATATTCGGAACTGTACTGATAATAAACAGGCCATACCGTTTAGAATCGGCGAATCCATAGCAGTTTTAGATATAGTATTATAGAAAATAACCATTTATTTCAAATAACTCCAAAGAGAGGGTTCATTCGCTTTATGTTTCTTCACTTCACAAAATTTCGAAAAGATCCAGATCATATTTTTTCGTAAAGTTCAATGGGCTCTGAAGATATTAGCCTTGAAACTAGATTATTAAGGCACTTACCTTATACAAAGAGCTTTTGAACGCTATTTCTGTCACCTTATAATTAGATAGGTAGATTCGCATTATAGCATTCACCAGTTTGAGAAACCGCTTTTAAAAATTCAATCAAAAAATAATTTGATAGTTAGAAAACAAAAATTCGAACTGTACATGGAACCCTCCTGTAGAATCTGAACAAAATTTCGCTCGTAACTTGAATACGTCATCTAAATACAAAATTATATTTCGATCAAATAAGAAGTTTTGAAATGAAAAAAAAACAAAATTTCGATCGACAATATTTACGGAACACCATGTAGAATTTTTCCCGTGAACGATACGAGGCATTCGTGACCCGAACCTACCCTGAAAATATCAAGACTCTATAGGACCCTTTTCCGATACGGTTATCGTGCCGGACGAACAGAATTTAATTTGACCAACAACCACAGATTCGTCTTCAGTGAGTTGGGACCATTCCCGAATCAAAATTTGAAAATTACAATCGTAACGAAATAATATAGAACTCATTTATGTAGTACCTAGAACGAGCCCTCAAAAATGACTTTTTACGGTTTGAAGTTTGATATGAGAATTACTAATTACAAAGCGTATTCATTCTCTAGTATCACGTGTGTACTGCAATTATAAATAAATTAACTTGATATAAATATTATATTCCTACTTACCAATTCAAAGGGAGAAAACAACGGAATACAAAAGTAACTGTTATCTGTATAATTTATAACTGAAATACTGTTAACACTGAACACAACACAAGTAATACAATGTAACGAAAGGAGATTTGTTTTAAGAATAACCAAGAATAAGAAGAATAAATGGGAAGTTGAAATATAAAAAGAGCCGCCCCTATTTACAAAACAACATCAGTTGGCGCTTTTATCATAGTACGCCGACAAGTTCAATCATGCCGACAAACTTGTAAAGATAAGAAATCACAGGGAATCCTTATGTCGACTTAATATTATTTATGACACGAATCCGCATTTGTAATGGTTTTTTTATAATAGTTAAATTCGTCGTTATTCCTCCAGACTAGACCCTATAATACTTCCTCTTTCTGCATTTTGAGTATGCGAATTTTATGTTGAAGTAGAACCTCGTAACTGAATCTAGGCACTCTCAATTTCGCCGGTAATGTACCTGAAAGAAACTCTGCCCGAAGCACCTATCTTGACGGTCTGTCATATGCCTGGGTTGACCAGTTGGTTTTTATTTGTGTTCCTTCATCTTTTTCTATGTGTATATGATACACGTCTTGCCGATACTCCAGTTCAATTAACACATAAATTAAGAGATAAAATTTTGTTTTCGCAGAAAGTAATCAAAGATTATGACACTTCTAATCTCACCGAGTATATTATAATTCGTTATTTATTGAAATCGTCAACAACATCTGAATAAATTGTAATCAGTATTACGTATTAGTACACTTCATTCAACTATATATAAAGAAAAGCGTTAAAACTACATACGCCAAATAAATGCTTTTATTATTTTCCCCAACTGTTTCTCGATAATTCTTGAATATAGTCGATAATGAATGTTCATTATTTGAAGCAATAAACCTGAAATTTTTAATGAGGTTCATGAAAATTATGAGTGAAAATAGGAAATCCTAATCAGATGCATTGAAAGGCGTGTTTTTATTATATCATTTTGATCCAAAATGAAATTCTAATATTTAATTTTTACGATGCTTAGATTATAAATGGTGCTTCGATTATGTATGGTGATTTAGTTTGCTATTCAACTATAAGATTTTCTTCTATAAATAGTGGGAGTGTCAATATTGAATGGTGTAGGAATATTTTTTGTTCTTCCAGAAAAATGAAATTATTTTCTTTTTATATAATTTTTTTATCAGTTGTGCTCACGCTATTTCAGATGACAGTAAGGTGAGTAATGGTTTTTTTCTTGGATCTTTTCTAAATGAGTTTGTTTAATTCGATACGAAAATGACGGAGTGGCGAAAAGAATAAAATGATCCAAGCAATAAGTGCTTATGTTTAAAATTGAAAATCATGAATTGAAAAAACACAAACTGTAACAATTGTAAAAACTGCTTTAGTAAATGAACAGCATTATTATTATTATCATATAGTTTTTTCAATAATAATAATAATCTTCATTCTGTTAATCAACAGTTGTTCTCACAGAACGAAATTTAAAATACAAAAACTTTTTGAAAATGATATGTTTTCATTTTCAATTCAAAATTATTGCTGAATCATTTGTTGAATATTATATTATCCGAATGTTGATGTTGCGCATACTTCTAAACTTGAGCTAACATTTATTACTATAATTTATGCAATCTCACTTGATAAACTCCGAATTATATCAGATATTTTGTTTGTCTAAGTTTCCAGTAATTCAATACGAACTGGGAATTCATTTCGATCCAATTATTTTAACTTCATCCCGGTATGTTACGACACTTATTCGAATCGTATGTTTATTAGTTGAAACAGGTAATATTTTGCACAAATATGGATTGTGAATATACAGTCTATACTCAATTAACTTCGTACACATAACCGTTTTCACTTGAATAAATTAAGTTGGTAGTGTGAATCATTTCTATTTTCTGTTTTGAGTACGGCTTTGTGAACACCATTTTTTGAACTTATGGAGGATTTAATTGATCTGGAATTTGGACACAAGGATATACATGTGTGGTGTCATCGCAGAGTGCTAATTAACAATTATGACGCTTTGAAAAATGCAATAATGATAAATCAGAAAATATTATAATGAACTGGATTTGTGAATGAACAAAAAAGAGTATTCGAGATTATAACGCATATTTTATCGTGTAAACGTGGTTCATGATTCTGTTAAATGAAAACGTGTCAATCAAAAACATAAAGAATAGACTACTTTGCAAGAGATATCTCAGATGAGTAGTGTATGTTTTATATAGGTAATGTAGCGCTCATCCTTGAAATTAATTCCGATGACTTGAAAGAAGATCATACATTCTACTGTGATCGTAAATCTTTACAGACTGGAATAACGTTATTATTTGAGTCAAAAAACTTGGTAATTCGGATCTAACTACTTATAGTTATTTTCCCCGAAATGGTGAACCTGAATCTTTGACTCCAGATTCCTCGATTAAACGATATGTGAACATATAAGAAATTAGACTGTTTACCTGTCGCTATCTAATTGTTGTAATACGAAAATATTAAATAGATGAAATTATTTTTAATTTTATTCACAACAAAAGAAGTTAAGGTGAGCCTAATGTTTATATATATATATATATATATATATATATATAAACGAAGTTTACATTTAACTTTCATTGTAAAAGGACGTGGACTTACACCCGATACGATGGACTTAAGATGATAGCACCGTTGACGATAAGACTGAGGTAGATTCGTACCTGGGCTTGTAGCATAAAAAATTCATATAAATTGCAGTATTCTAGAGAGCTTAGAGCATCATCTTTCCTGGATGCTGACCTTAATACTATTCTGCGATTAACCAGCTAATATGCGTTTGTATATTAAGGCCAAATTGGCGTTAACATAAACGTTACGAAGTGTTTCGATGAAATGGGGCTATCGAAATAGAATTTCGGATAAAAGTTGATTCGATAATCATGATGTAATCAAACAAGGCTAGATATATGACTCGAAAAAATGTCATCCGAACGTCCCTCGTATTCTAGAGCTGAAAAATTATCAAACATCCCAGGGATTTGTTCTAGAAGCACTACTCTTATCTTATAAAACTATAGAAGATACTTGTGCGGATTATCATGAGGATATGACAGCGGAGCTTTTCGAAGGGTGGTTTTTGCAACAACCAGCAACCAGAATTACCGCAAAATTGATTGTTAGGGACAATACATTATACCATTCTCACATCTTACCTAATGAATACGTCCACTAAAAAATTCATGAAATGTATTATATGAACATGGAAATTATCCCAGATGGAAAACACTTCTAGAATGAATTAAAGCTTGAAAATTCTAAAATAGCAGATCAGTTTCAATACATCTATTAACCTAACCTTCATTTTATCCCAACTATCCGCATAAATTAGTGTCATTCATGTAATGTATAACAAATTTATTTCGTGATTTAGAAAAGTAGATGGTGCGGTCATTAATCCAAATATCGCTTAAGTGAATTCACCTGTGTGATGAATGCAGTTTTTTCACACTTTCTGCACTTAATTTCATTGGTAAATAGCCACGTGCCAAGTCTAATATCCTAAATAATTTAGGTATATTTCTTATTGCAGTAAGATCATCATTCAAGTTATTTAGTGGAAAGTTTATTCTTTTCATTTTTTCATTTAGTCGTCTGTTTTCAATTAAGAGTCTTGACTAACCTGTATTTTTAGCTACTAGAAGTAGAGGACTTGCGTAAAATGATGTGGTTTCTCTCACAATACCTGCTCGTTTTCATTCACTGACTATATCTCTGATCTTCTCTCTTTCTGCAGTTGATGCCCTGTACGGTTTACATCCTATCGGTTCACTCTTGGGCAGCACTTCAATTTTCATTTCCAAAACAATAGTTTTTTTCCATTTCGTCAATAGTTCTGGCTATATTCATTCAGTAAGTTGGACAGCTCCTATTTCTGCTCTCTGTCGATATTCTTTCTAACACTTATTTCTCGCACGCCTACTGCTTCGATCTGGATCTTGAGCGACTTCACTGATGACACTGATGAATAACCATAGTACTCTCGTTTACTTATGTAATAGGTAATTCCAAACTGTCTATATAATGAGAGCATAACCTCTCATCTACTACAAGTTCAGTAAAAGTTCTTCCAATAATAACATCTGTCACTATTCCTACAAGTACATTTTCAGCTTTCATCAAATCAACTAAAATATTCGCTTTAATTAATTCAAATGATTCTACTAGGTTTTTGTGGTCACCCACCCTGTTAATTTGCATTTTTCTCCCATGATTTTAAATTCTCCAGTAATGACTAGAGATGCATTAATAGTACAATAACTACTACTCACATCTATCATAGCTGTGAATGATTTATCGTCTAACTCTACTTTCTTATTGTATTTAGCGAATGCATTTACAGTCTTTTTGTTTCAAATTAGGAATTGAATACCATTTCTGTTCGTTGACTTTTGTCCTAAATTGTTTTATATCAAGTAAACAACACGTCTAATTCTGTGCTCATTCTTGAGCAATCCCCACAGAAGCTGAACATTTAGATTCACTCTTCGCAAAGGTTTGGAATCCAAAGAAGTTACCAAAACGAAGACTTCTCACTCCAGACGAAGAACTTGCTGAATAAAATTTCAAAAGAAATGTTTCTAAATGACGGAACTGTACAAATTGATCCACATCTGTGCTATCTGCAAGAGCCCTTGAGATAAGTTAATGCAGTTCACACAGCCAGAAGTCATTCCCTTTGTTCTTTGTCTAATGACACGACCTATTCAATATTTCGTGCCGATTCAGATAGTTTCTGTTGGCGGACATATCCAAAATCTACCGCCAGATTCAAGTTAATCCCAACCAAACAATTTTGCAGGACATTCTTTGGCGGAACACCTCCTCTAACCCTGCACCATGAATCGAACCACCCACTACGACATATGGAACAAAATCCGCCCGTTTCTTAAACCCTCGAGCCTCATAAGAATTGGTGCTCACACGTGGAATAAAACTTCCATACAACTCTAACGCCCTCCTCACGCAAACACCTGTTTATGATATTCTCGATGGAAATCACACATGACCCATCACCTAACCTTCCCTCTTACCACAAGATTCTTAAATCGAGGATCCACTACTGGTTGTTTTTTTATTCACACTTCCTTCTCTTAGGATCTTAGATCTCTCTTGTAATCACGATTACTTGAGAAATCCAACTTCCAACAAAGTATGTTAAGTAGAACCAAGTGTTCTGTATCAACTTTCAGATTTTTCGAGCAATCGAATTTTTGTCTCATTTCCGTTAATAAGTATCTTAAAGTCTGGGAATTATCATTAGTTATAGGGGAAAAATTGTGTTGAATTGATAAGTGGCAATTCATGATTGTATCTACTGCGGAAAATGTTCAGAGCCATCGAAAAGTTCTCGTTTGTGAGTTCAAGTCAGTTTTTAATGATAAGGGTTTTCCTTGAAGCGCGGTTTTAAGTCCATTAACATTTAACATCTGAAAGTGAACAACTGTTGTCGATTAGAGAATTGAACATATCATATAACGCTGTCCTCTTGCTCATCTTTCCGCTGAAGTTTGGCACTGTAAGCTGGAGCAATTTGACATTATTTGTATTAATGTTGTTGACTGGTGAGTTAATTCCAGCCGTTTGAGATTTTAACTTCGGGTAACACTTGAAGGTGAATGTTCTTTTTTAACCATAGCTACATAATCTAGATATCAATTAAATAAGGTATCATGTTCTGCTTTTTCAGACTCAATGTCAAGTCCTGGTTCTTCCATGATATTTTCAATGTTAAATTGGACCTTTTGAAACTTTCCATATGTATCAATGTGTGTTATTCTGCTAAAATCCAATTTGAATTCTTCTGAGCAAGTTTCTAAATACTTATCTAACCATGAAATGGTTCTGGTGAATACGTACTTGGCATTTTTTCTTTCATCCTTGAAACCTTCCATTTTAATAATTGATAGTAAAAGTACAAATAACAACGTCTTAGCGATGAAATGGAAATTGGTGAAATTGAAAGAAAATTAATTAGTACCTAATGATTTCTTAAACAACTCTTTCTTGAGAATTTCGAAGGACTGTTTATGAGAATATCCAGCTGGTATGATCAGATATGGAAATATAATCCGGCTCGTAGGGACCATGTAAAGAATTTCAAATATCCGGCACGAATGGACCAATGAAAAAAATGTCAGCATAAGTACATATATAACAAATAACAAGTTTGATTGTTTACCCAAATTGAGGTAGTAGTTTCGGTGTAGTTTCCACTCTAATTGCGGTAAAAACACTATATTGTTCATGGAATAGTTCTTCTTTGAGCTTTTTCACTGTTGTTTACTTTCACCGAATTCACTTTTATTGAGTTCAATTTTGGATTCACTTCTCACCGATTACTATCTAATTACAAATGAATAATGTAGATAATACATTCACTTCCAGGCCTTTACTGCGTTATGGGTTATCAAGAGAGAAACAGAGACGTGTGATTATAACTTGAGAGAACAAGGGAAATGTGATTAGAACTTACTTCTAGAGAAAGTGTATGGGATCAGAACTTGATGTTCGAAAAGTAGAGAATATTGAGTGACCGTTTGGTCGAAGCGAAGAGAGGGTGAACGAACGACTTCGAGAAGTCTTCAACCGAACCTTTCCGCTAACTCGCCAAATTAGAGGCTCTCTTGGGGCTCTAAATGTGGTCAGATAAATTCCGATACGACATTCGACTGCTGTCGTCTTGAAACGGCGACGCTTTTGAATTGGTTTTTACGAAAACTGTGAAGGACAAATATTTTTGATCCTTAACAGACCCAAAGGTTTCTAGGAAAAAATGAGACATATTTGAAAGGCCTAGATTCCTGACTCGGGGATTATGTACCTGCATAGTTAATCAAATACTCCTTGTTCGATCTAAAATTGGAGCACACAGTATTTCTATGTGTGACCTTCGTTTCTCCAGTTAAATCACTAATGGATTTTTCACCTTTCTGACACTTCTTGGAAATATGTCCCATCTCATTATCAGTTGTAGTATTTCACTTGTTTCCGTTAAAACTTATTCGTTGTTTCCAACTCATTCGAAGGAGTATCCTGCCTTGGTTTCTATTTGAATCTTCTTGCTGTGTTCTCATGACTGATTCGGTCAATCCCAGCTAGCCAAATCCTTTCAAACGTCATCATATAATTAAGTAATTCGTCTTTTCATTAATTGTCCTCTCATCTGTTCAAAATCAAAGTCTAATTTTTTACATAATGAGTCTTTCTCATAAACATAGTTATTAATATTTTATTTATGTGATTGCACCATATCTTTCACTTCATTCCATTTTTGGCCTTTCGTTTTACCTGACAAGAAAGTTTCAGTTAACGCTGCCTTAAATTCTCGTCAAATTCTAACCTCGTATATTTTCGACTGAAACCAATATTTTGTTGCTCCCTTTAGATGGCATCTCGCAAACATAATCGATTCTGGTTATGAGTATAAACTTTCTGTTGTCACCAGCTGCTGCAACCATATACCTGCTTGTCGTGCATATTGCTAATGATAAAACTAACGTCTATAGTGTTGTTCAAATCTGACATTATGTAGAATGTCTGATTCTGATCAGTAATTGAGTTATTACGAAAGGTTTGCTCTCGATTTTGCTTCTGAAGTTTGTTCCTCATTGTGGAGTTTTGTTCGATTAACTTCGTGATCGTCAACATAAAGATTAATTTGGTCGTTATTCGCTTGTCCAACGTTTTCCTCTTCTGATTTCATATTCACCAATTTCTTCCTACCAAATTCACTTCGTTACACTGAAATCATTGCACGGATCGGTTCGTTTAGCACGTATCTATTTTAATCCGATTAATACTTAACGAAAATTCACAATTTTCAATCGTGAATTCTTCCTCAATATTCCGCGCGCTATCCCACTTCTGAATTGTTACTTTTGATCGTTTATTAGATGCCTGTATGGCCAATAAATAAAAATCAGAATCATCAACTGCTACGACTCTCGCCCAACGTCTCTCCTTTTTTTGCCCGGCCCTTGCTTGACGTTTTACGCAGCGTCCATAGAAGGTGGTTGGGTTGTCTTTCTTTGACTTCTAACAGGTGCTACAGTAATCGAGAAAATAAGAGGGTTTTTTAATGATCTGTAGAGTGACGTTCGACAAAATCCTGTGTTTAATTTTACAAAAACTGAGGATGAATATTTTGCAATGAAATATTTACCTTCGGTTACTTTCGAAATTAGTATTTATACTTCATGTTCAAAATATGATAATTTCTGAATAGCTACACACCGAAAACGTTTCAAAATATATCGAAAACATTTTAAGAGCTTCTAATTGTATTTTAGCCTACAACGATCATTAATAAAGACCACAAATGTTTCATGCGAGAATATTACAGGCCAAGAAATTAGTATGATCAAATTACAAGAGGTATCATTAAATATCAAGAGCATAGTGAGAATGATGTGACAACAAAAGCTATTCACATTGCAAATATTCTGAAACAATCAACAGCAGAATCAATACATTAGTATTATTATCAACCTCATTACCTTAATGCGTACCTACGTCCATGGAAACGTCAAAACATCAAAAGAGCAGCTGTGGAAAGATTTATCAAGAGAGGTTATATAGATTATATACGTTGACAGAAAGCTGTGGTTTCTACTCTGATATTTATTCACCTTCCTGTTAAATAATACCCATAAAAAATAGTCCAAAGGACTCAAGTAAGGATTTTGTTGTTGATAGCTGAAATTATCTTTTCGCGAAATCAGCTTATTAGAGAATAATTAATTTCGGAATGAATATTTTATATGCGACAAGTTACACCATCTTGTTGATATCATATTCTTGTATCGAGCCCCTGGAACTGTTGCAGATATGAAATCAAAAATTTTTGTATTATCTCGTAATCATGTTAGTGATCGGAGACTCAAGTAATAATATTGCATGCTAATATATTTGTTTAATGGTTTTCCGCTGACCAGTAATAACTAATGTTCACTTAGATAACTGCCTAACTGGAAATTCACTTCGTTATTCAGTAAAATGTTTTGAAAAAGTCAAAGCCCTTGTGAAATTCAAATCCTACACTATTTCAATTTTATATACTTTAAGATGCATGAAATCACATGCAGTAATGATTTTTTGAGTTCAACACTTAAATTCTCTTATTTTGGATTTTCAGTAGTTAATTATTCGACACATTCTATCGTTCCTTCGAATCTGATGTCACATGGTCGATCGGTTTTCTGAATTATAACTCTTTATTACATCTACTGAAATATTTTAATCCATTGCCGTAGATCGGATCTCATAAAAGAAAAAATACTGTACAATAACGATATAATAATCCTTATGATAATACGCACACGGTTGACCCGTGAAATGCTCGAACGCTATTAAATTTCCAAATATCGAGCTTCTTAGTACTAAATCTCCGCCACAAAAATAAGTAGCACACACCCCTATTGGATACAGCGTATAACTATAAAACAAAATTAAATAAATCAAATGAAAATGCTAATGATGACCCTTGGTAAATGATTGGCTAGCTCAAGTGACATTAGAAGTATTGCATCCAGAAGGCATTGTTTTTCCAACTAATCTTTTTAGATGATTTGAAGTAAAACACTTTATTTCCGCTTATTTTTATTTTTCAACGACAATTCTTTCGTCAATTACATATTGACTTCGTCAGGTGAGTATGGTAACTAACTACTTTTACAAAATCTTTCTCCTTAAATACAAGTTTCACTAAAAATACGTGATAAAATGAAGTTTACAAGGAATTTATTAAAAAAGGCTCAACAACGGAGAACGGTTCACATCTGTTTGGTCGTTCAACAAAATATTCATTTTATGATGCCGATTTATTTCCATTGCTTCTAAAAGGTCCAATCTATTGCACTTGTTCTCGAAATGGGGAACTTCAAAGTTATGGTCAAAATCATGTCCGGATTCTTGTAGATGTCTGGCATTAGTGGAGTTTGATTTATTCTTAACGAATGAATTCCGGTGTTCCTGGATCCTACTCTCAAAAGATCTACCCGTTTGGCCAATGTATACATATGCACATGTACCACAATTTAAACTATTTACGTCTGATCTCTTGTTCTTATTGACGATATCTTTATTATTTTTTATTAATTTACCTAAAGAATTCATTGTTTCATATGAGTTATTGATATTTCGTTTTTTTCTTTAAATATCTAACTATTTGTACAGATTTTTGTCCTATGTATGGTAAGCAAATAAACTTTTCATTTTTTCTGATATGTGGATAAACTTATGACATAGATTAATGACATAGATCAGAAAAAATGAATAGTTCATTTGCTTACCATACATAGGACAAAAATCTGCACAAATGGCTAGATATTCAAAGAAAAAACGAAATGTCAATATCTCATATAAAACAATAAATTCTTTAGGTAAATTAATAAAAAATAATGAAGATTTCGTCAATAAGAACAAGAGATCAGGCGTATATAGGTTAAATTGTGGTACATGTCCATATGTATACATTGGCCAAACGGGTAGATCTTTTGAGAGTAGGATCCAGGAACACCGGAATTCATTAAGAATAAATCAAACTCCACTTATGCCAGACATCTACAAGAATCCGGATATGATTTTGACCATAACTTTAAAGTTCTCCATTTCGAGAACAAATGCAATAGATTGGACCTTTTAGAAGCAATGGAAATAAACCTGTATTGAAGCACTATACGTTTAGGCGCCCCCCAGCCGTTCTGGTGAAATGGAGGGCTGAGCCGGTTGATTAACTCAGTGACAGGGAGTCTGTCGCAGAACAGAGCTTCTCCCTTAAATCTGGCGTACTCTGGGGGAGGTATTTCATTTATCTGTTCGCAGACCCCCATGTTCGGGATATTCTCATGAAATGACTCCGGGTTTAACGGGACTTGACGGTTCTGCCGGCCTTGTCTTGGCCCTGGATCAATGCGTAACTTTTTAGGGTTTGTGGATCTCGACGAAATAGCTTAGCCGTTAGTGCTTGATGCCAGATTCAATCAAATGACTTCACATGGGTTCGGTGGGTCAAGACGTATATGCCAGTTGACGGTGCTCGTACCAGGATCAATAGAAGTCATCAATCTTGACGGGTGCTTGGATAAGAATTCCTTCCGGCGGGTGAGTTGCGTCACAAACCAACTCGGGTACTGACCTGCAGAGCCAGTAGAGGTTGAATAGTGCTTCGCTGCTACCAGTCAGACGGTTCTGGCTTTCAAGTCGGGGCCCAAATTGGAAGCTGCTGGGTTCATCTCTTCGGAGCAGTTCTCGCTTCGCGTGATGATATGGCGTAATACTTATCACACTTTCTACCTCTTGGGATGGACTGTGGAGACTGCTGAGTAGTCACTTGGTGAAAGAGCTATGCTCGTTATGCCATCACGAAAACCTGGTAGAATTCACGTTTATACGTTTAGGCGCTATCTTGCTGATGATAACATGAGTTATGTTTATCTTCACAATCCATTTCTCAAGTGCCACCACATGAGTTTAGAGTTAATTCAGTTTCAAGTTTTATCGTTTTGGTTGAAATTGATTTTGTTTTTTATTCGAATCTGAATTTACTACATACACGAAGAGGCTATTTATGCCGAAACATACATACTTGTCATATGTTGAAGTTCTGGTTCAACTATTTCTATTCTATCCCTTGTTTTGAGAATCTTATATAATTTTGGAATAATATATTTTTCTTAAAAAATATATAGCAGACAGTATTTTATTTCCACAAAATCATTTATACTTCAACAATTGTTTTACCACGATGTGGCTTCTTCGGGTACTTACATTGTACTGGTAGCCAGTACAATGTAAATATCACATCGTGGTGAAACAGTTGTTGTAGTACAAATATTTTTGTAGAAATAAAATACTGTCTCCTATATATTTTTTAATCAAAATGAGTTTCCACCAAGTAAAGACCGAATCAATCAAAAATGTATATTTTTCTGTATATGTATGTCTATGTACATACCTATTATATGTTGTGTTAATATATTTGTATTCACATGTTTAATGTCGTAAAGCGAGAAAAATTTTTTTTCTTAGACATTGAAAATACTTTATATTGATTATATATTGTGATATTAAATTCGGTAGATATGGTAGAAGTTTCAAGATATAATTCCGAATTTGAAGATTAAATTACTTCTATCTAGTATCGGCTCGTATTTCAATTTATTTTCTGATTAATTGCTTTAGTGTTGATTTAATGATTCAAGAAGTAACGCCGCAAAATTTGAATGTGGACAAATTTTCGAATGATTTGAAAAAATATTTCTTGTATAATGATATGATGCACAAAAGAGATGAACTGGATGTTTCAAACATAATGGTTTCAAAACTTAATCAATATTCATGTAAATAGAAATATAGAAATCCGACGAATAAGTGGCGTGAAGGTTACCACGAAGCGATACAGTTTTTGAATCTAAATTGCTGAAAGAAATCCAACGGTACCCGTTAATAACTATAGAGACATTTAAGTAGGGTGAAGGAAGTGTACCCGTGAAAACAACTTCGTGTTGTACAATTGTTTTGCAGGCAACAATCGAGAGTTCCGGAGTTATCTAGACATAATGAAATCAAGCGATTAGAATGTTTTTTTAGAGCGCTAAATTTGAAAAACAGAAGAATGGCATAATCATACCAGATAAGTCTTCGATCAGCCGGGGGTTCAAGCTGCCCGATCCATTGCAAAATCTAAAGGGACAGTGATGTTTAGGGAAAGGATTATGCTACGGAAAAGAAACAATTGCAACGTGCAACAAAATTATATAGATTTGGCGATATTAGAGATATAGAGGGATAATAAACCACTGATAACTTGCGCGAAGTGGTTAAAAATGTTTCCACCGTTTTCTACTCTACGAGGGTTGAACTAAGTTGAGGGCTTAGTAGAAAATATAGGGAACTAGATCACGATGAAAGAACTTATTTCTATGATACAAAAAATTTGATTAGGAATAAATCTGTGTAAAATTATTTATGTAAAGCTGATATAGATCACAATACTGTAGGCACATATTAAATAATCATGATTAAAAACGCAAATAAAATATAATTATAGTCTATTTCTTCTATTACTATATTTGAAGTGATAAATGTATGTAGGCTTTTTTATCAATTATTTAAGGGTTGATTGTTTGAGAAACGCATAACACTTCTTCTTAATTCTCGCTTCTGCCTGTTGAAACAGCTGATGTGCTCTATACAGGTAAATACACAAATAGTAAAAAGTCTTTACAATCGGTGGTAGGATTACTGCATTTCAAGAACGTTACTTTCGGGGACTTGTTTCTTCTTCAAAGTCGCGTCATTTTTCGTCTAATTTATTGCGTCTTTCTTACCGCCTAAGTACTCTACCATTGTTCTGCAT
Source organism: Megalocaria dilatata (assembly GCA_034642435.1). NCBI lineage: Eukaryota > Metazoa > Arthropoda > Insecta > Coleoptera > Coccinellidae > Megalocaria > Megalocaria dilatata. The sequence goes on along the minus strand of CM067856.1, from coordinate 72,208,103 downwards.
TGCTCACGCCTCTAGCCTCACCGCCTGACTGACTGACTCCGTTCACATCTCTAAGCTAAGTAAGTACCTGGCTGACTGCCTAAGATCACCCTTGGGCGGAAATCCACGATTTCCACTCCACTTAAGGGTGGACAACGCCTCTTTTAACATCACTTCAATTCAGTTCAATTCTTTATTCATCCTAAAGATAAGATATAATGCATAGGACATGTTCACATAAAAAAAGAAATACAATAATATTGAATTACAAAAAATGACACAGTAATGGGTGAAATATAGAAATAACAATACAATGAGTAATAACCCAATGTGTCGGAAAAAGTCTTTAGTGCTGTGAAAGCATTTTTCAATTACCATCGACATTTTTTTTCTTAAATATTTTACCATCTAGCGACTTCAACTCCCTCGGAAGATGATTAAACAAGCAAATACCCGCAAAAGTTCGTGAGGACCTATATTTACTTGTGTTATGCCGTGGTATGCATGTGGTACTAACATGCCATGTCTAATATTGTTCATTGAGTTGTTGATATTAGCCTTCACATGCAAGAGATAATTCAAAATATAGATTCCTGGATGTGTAAGAATCTTGAAGTTCTTGAGGGCTCAACCTGAAAATCAAACGAATGATTTTCTTCTGAGCAATGAAAATTCGATTACTACCAGAGGACGCGCCCCATAAAACTACATGAACTATCATGTTGACATCTCAACTATGAGATGTCAATTTACCATCCCATAGTAGATGCTAAATAATGCATCCATCGGTAATAAATGTTTGAGACGATGAATGGCATAAAACGATATGTTTAACTTTTTGCATGTTCGATATGAAAATTCCATCCCAAACATCCATCAACGTATAATCCAAGAAATTTAGTGCATTCAACGGACTCCAGAGCACTCTACCGTGTGTTGAAAACCATTGGTTTAACAGCTCCCGAGTCGCGTATCCGAAACTTGACGAGTTGAGTCTTAGTTACATTCGCAATGAGTGAATTTCTCCTACACTAGTCATTAAAAGTCTGGATCAGTAGTTCACATTTAGATATTAATTCGTCCAGGCTAATAGCTTTAATGGCCAACAATGTGTCGTCCGTGAACAGAATCAAAATGCACCCAACAGGGTACTCAGGCAAGTCGTTAATAATAGGTCCCAGGACCGATCCTTGAGAGACACCAAGATTATCATGGTATTCGTTGGAAGTTAGTTCGTTGATTTGAACAAATATGGAACGATTCGAGAGATAATTCAGAAAACATCTAAAAATATGCCTCTAAAACTAATCTGGTAAAGTTTGTTGGCAATAAATTAATGCTGAAGGCAATCAAATGCATGGAAAAAATCAAAAAAGACACCTGCAACGTGTGCAGCTGCAAGCTGTCGTGGACAAATTCAATAAAATCAGTACAAGCAATCTGGGAGGACCTACCAATCCTAAAACCGTGCTGCTGATTCGATAAGAAGAAACATTTGGTCAGAAATTCGCTCATACGATAGTGTACTATTTTTAAAAAAGACTTAGGATTTATATTGGGCTATAGTTAGCAATGTTGTCATCAGCGTCCCCTTTGTGTACTGGAATGAGCGCGAAAGTTAAAATATCGATGAAAAATAGCAGAAGAAACGGACGAGTTGATGGGATAAGCCACATACATGTTCCGATTTATTATGAGCAATCGATTTCAGTACTCTTGCCGAGATGAGATCAGTACCACCTCATCCACCATTTCTCAAGCCACGCACAACAGACGGAATCCCATCAGCAGTTTAGCAATTTCTGGGTGGTGCAAGTTCTAGAAATAGCGGTTCTGAAAAAGCTGAACAGAGACTGTTCCTTATCCTCCGCGAAATATCTATCGAATGCTTCAGCCAAACGACCCGGGCATGAAATGCGTTCAGCATTAACAATCAGACATATATCTCTCATACTTTCACCTTTACCGAGTTCACGATTATAAAGATTCCAGACAATTTTATTGAGCTTAGGTTAGGTTAGGTTAAATATCTGCAATTTGCCTCTGTGATCTACAAAACCTTGTCGAGTTTTTTTGAGTATAAAATTGTTATACAGATGTATGTTGCACTGTTTCGATTCCTAGAACTGTCTATTACCATAGCTCATACTCCTTATTAATGAATTTTGGTACAGATCAGCCGAATAAATTACTTTTAATATGAATATGCTAATTTTTGAGTATAACGGCAAATTATGGTCTGATTTGAGCATGAGGAAATATTATTCTGCGTTGGTAACGTGAAAATATCGAGAATACATTTCTTTACTTGAATTAACTCGCAAAGGCCTTGTATGTATTTTGCATACTCTAGATGACGTTGGTGTATTATTGATATCTTGAATTCTCAATGTATAGCGAATATAGATACTTGACAGATTTGGAGTCAGTAGCATACATTGCACTGACGAAAACCAATCAGTTTGAACGTGCTCATGTCTGCAATTTGCCTCTGTGATCTACGAAACCTTGTCGAATTTGTTTGAGTATAGTATATTTGTTATTCAGATGTATGTTGGACTGTCCCGATTTCTGAACTCTTCAGACAAGCGTACGCAGCTCCGCTTGTGACAAAATGTTTTGTTTTCTAATCTTATATTTATGAAAACTAAATGTTTCCCAAAAATATACAACATAATTTTAAGAACTTTTCAAAACCTAATTTATTTGAAATATTTAATATATTTGAATAAGTTACTTCAAAAAGTCTCAAAACATGTAGCTTATCCTCAAAAAATAATTAGAAATCAGATAAGACCAGTTCAACTTCACATTCAAAAGATAAAATCAGGTAACAATGAATAAACTTACCCATACGATCGCTAGGAATATCTGTTTGTTCAACATTTAAACTGGGTACATCTAATATCCAACGTACTTTATGTTCTATGCTCATTTAAATATATTAAATATTTCAAATGAATTAGTTTTCGAAAAGTTCTTAAAATTATGTTGTATATTTCTGAGAAAGATTTAGTTTTCATCAAAACATTTTGTCACTGCGTACGTTTGTCTGAAGAGATCAGTGCGCATGCTTGGAACGAAACAAACAAACATTCATTTATTTATTAATTTTAATTGAGAATTTTTATTTGGTGGGTTTTTTAATTCCATTTGATATTGTAAAATGAATTACGATTTTATACGTCTATTAAATATAAGCTGTGCTTATAAGATATTAATTTAATTCTAAAAGTGTTTTTTAAAAATTTTTTGAAATTGAAATTGTAGAAGACTAACAGATTATTGAATTGTATCAGTCCTTACTTGGTGAAAATCCATATTAAATAATTTGAAATAAGGTCATTCTGATTTTCACAAATTTTTATTGTTAAACTCACAACAATTGTTTCGCTATCACAGTAGCATCATCAGGTAAGATCACATTTTGAATAACTAAGCTTGTTTCCGAAATCCGTGGCTATTTATATTACAGTAACTACAATAAATTTTTATTAGGCACTAAAGCCCAAAAAAGGGTCCCTGCAAATTCCAGCTTATCTGAATATATTTAACAGAGGTGAGCTATTTAAATCTATTTGTTCGTTAAGTAATATTCCAATTTTATTATGTTTATTTATCTCTAGGGATTCTAACAGATTTAAGGCATAACTTTTGCTTTCTATATGTAGAATTTCAAAGTTATGGTTGAAATTATGTCCTGTTTCTAACAAATGGTTGGAATATGTGGAATTGCTTTTATTGTTGAGGAAACTCTTCAAATGTTCACACATCCTATGACGGAACGTTCTTCCAGTTTGACCTATGTAAATTTTAGGGCAATCACCGCAGGTTAACTTATAAACCCCAGATTTATCATCCTTATGTGTGTAGTCTTTATTATTTTTGATAAATTTACTTCAAAACTAATTTAAACTTGAGTAAATTTATCAAAAATAATAAAGACTACACACATAAGGATGATAAATCTGGGGTTTATAAGTTAACCTGCGGTGATTGCCCTAAAATTTACATAGGTCAAACTGGAAGAACGTTCCGTCATAGGATGTGTGAACATTTGAAGAGTTTCCTCAACAATAAAAGCAATTCCACATATTCCAACCATTTGTTAGAAACAGGACATAATTTCAACCATAACTTTGAAATTCTACATATAGAAAGCAAAAGTTATGCCTTAAATCTGTTAGAATCCCTAGAGATAAATAAACATAATAAAATTGGAATATTACTTAACGAACAAATAGATTTAAATAGCTCACCTCTGTTAAATATATTCAGATAAGCTGGAATTTGCAGGGACCCTTTTTTGGGTTTTAGTGCCTAATAAAAATTTATTGTAGTTACTGTAATATAAATAGCCACGGATTTCGGAAACAAGCTTAGTTATTCAAAATGTGATCTTACCTGATGATGCTACTGTGATAGCGAAACAATTGTTGTGAGTTTAACAATAAAAATTTGTGAAAATCAGAATAACCTTATTTCAAATTATAAAAAAACTAACAGATTAGATCTGTTTTGATATTTAAATTCTGATGTTATCGCCGACAAGGTCAGAATCAGTCTGTGACCCATAATCAAGGATAACTGCTTTGTGATCACTTAAGTAAGGCTCATTGACATATACACTAACATTATTAGTAGTACCCTTGGTAGCATTTTATTTCCAAACTGGAATTAATTATTTACTTTTGCGCGTTTGTTCTTGTTATTGTTTTGTCCCAAATGTCTGTGATTTTAGAATTTTTAGCTGGAAAGGATCTTGAACAACATGGTTTGACTGATGAAGAATTCGTTGTCAAATGAAACCTTGAAACATCTTTCATAAATTTTGCGCTCCTTGAATAGCTTAGGCACTCATCTTTCCAAAGTTCATTTTGAAAACGGCTCACAAAATATAAGCACACTTTTTCGATATTTACAGAAGGCAACGTTGCTACTACTATTCATCAGTATAGCAACCAAATTATTTTTTAAGCGCCATCCAGATTTTTGTGTTTGTAAAGTACGAATGTAATTTTAGATTCTCTTATAATAAAATCGTTGGTAACTTAGAATTACAATTTTTGAATAGTACAAAAAATAGTTAATACATCTCGGAAAAATGCTTTTTTCTACGGTTGCCCTTCAGGAAAGGATCATGCATTTTATTATCTGGTGTAATCTTCTCTTTCAGATATACTTTTTTCAGTGAGATCGTAATAATCAAATTGAATATCAACATTTAATGTAGTTTAAAGATTTGTCTTTGACTAACCTCTTTGAATTACAGTGCAGAGGAAGAGGAAGATGCCGTATATCATAAGAGAGCACAACGTAGGAAAGTATCAGTCTTATTTGATTAATGATGTGGGGGGAAAATTTTTAGATCAGCATATTATATGATAAACAATAAATGCATTTCTCAACATTTTAGCATCTCGATTTTTATTCAAAATACCCAAAAAGAATTTAGATTAGGTATGTAAGGAATAAGTAGTAGTCTGAAAAATCAACCGGCCTTCTTTAATAATTGAAGGTTAATTTTGCGAGTTATCATAAGAATGGAAAATAAAAAATTAACTTTAAACACCATCCAGCCAAATAACAATATTCTTTAGTCAAGGTTAACAAATTTTGTCATTTTGTTAAATACAATATAATCAATTCTTCAACTTGAATTTTTGTCCACAGTATGATATTTAAAGTATGCTTTGATAACAATGTCAACGCTTCTTCTTTGATAATTTTTCGTCTCCAAATTTTTTTTTGAAAAAAGCCGTATAAGAGTCGACTATTATGAAAACTTTTGGTTATTGCGCCTCTGGCTACTAGTCTTTGGTGTAACAATGGTACCTTGTCTTAAGTTTGGATATTCAAAAATTATAACCACTTGAGTGACTTTGATAGAGATGAAATTGTTGCCTATCGAGATGTTGCTTTGTCCGAAATTGTCCGCTATGTTAATTGTACTGCAATAACGGTAAGGCGTCTTTCGCGTGTGGACAGAAGAAAGTAGAGGAATACAAAAGAGAACTCACTGATTAATTAAGGCGTGACACAGAGCGTGAAGATAGATGTTTCATATAAGTAACTCTACGAGAAGGTTTTCATGTTACCATGTACTGAGGAAGAAGGTAAACCTGTTAATACGCCTGTACTATATCGCAGCATTCGAATTTTTTTACTTTTTTAATACCGCCCACGAATAGGGCTTCTTTTGGCTACGGACCACTTTCGTCAACATTTAAACTGATGTAGAGAAAGGCAGCCATGAAAGGCAGAATGGCTTAATGTTATCTTCAGCCACGAATTCTTATTTTAACTAGGGATGGCCATAGAAAGGTGATATTTAGTGTGCTGTTGAGAGGCACGTACACGGGATCTTTGGAATAGTGGGTTGGGGGCTACTGTTTATAGTATCCGATCACCACTTGACTGCCTCATTCATATGTTCGTTCAGAAATTCATTTCGAGCAATACAACGTACGCCTCTTATTCGTAGTCAAATTATAAATCTCCCCCAAAACAAGGCGTTAATATTTTTCTCTCAAACTTGTTCAATTGGTTTAAATTCCATCGATAGATATATGATATGATATGATTTAAAGCAGACTATCCACCTGGCATCATCCACAATAGACTGACACAGTTAATCCAAAAAGTTGGAATGGCTTAAAACAAGGTGCCACATGACACTGAACATCTCATTTTGACCTGTACAGAAGTAAACTGAGCTATGGGATTGTCAAACACTTTATTATTTTATTGAGATACCATGTTAGTAAGATTTCTGGCGGATGTTATCGTTTTATTCTTGACCACCATATTGACAATACCACTCAGTATATTTTCAGCCAAATACCTCGAAGTTAGTAATTTTTGTTGAACAAAATAGGTCATATTAATGAATTCACTATATTTAAATAAAAACTAAGCTCAAATTGAGATTTTGATGGAAAATATTTAGAAATCGAATTGGATAAACTAAGAATATAAAATTACATTCAATTGAATATAATATTGAAAAACAATTTCCACGAATCTATAAAATTAAAAACAATTGTCTCGTCAATACTGTGTCTTATTAATTTTTACATTTTAAACTTACTCTATAGAAGTAACATCTTATATAGTTATGGCTTAGCTATTCAATTGAAATACTTTTGAACTTATAGACAAAAGTGAAAATGTTTAAGTACTAAAAACCTCTGTTAAAGTTAAAGTGATCCAATAAAGAAGAATGACATTCTGAGTTGTCTTGATAATTGTCTAGAACAAAACTATCTTCAAGTAATGATACTATTTACCATTCAGATGAATGTTTAATTATTGAAATTCAATAAGTCTCATTTCAAATAAAAATTTTCTGAGAAATTCAGAGAAAAAATTCACATAAATCCTTTTAAAAGTGTTTCTTTCATTGGTAAAGATAGGTGAATAATATTGTTGCTTCAAATGTACAATAACTATTGTACTACGGATAAAATCCATCTAGCTATCAAGGAAGAAAAGAACTGGAGTTTAAATTAATTTGATCTTAAAATTTTGAGAAAAGATGGTTTACATAATTTCAATAATACATAAACAGTAATCTGTGTATACCGATATTACTATTCATCAAACTTTAAATCGTTCTATTAATCAGAAATTGGCAACATATCACAGAATGTTTCATAGATTTGTTAACATACCTACAGGAATCAGGATAATTTTTTTGAAGAATAAAATATTATTCAGTAATTGCATTATACAATAGCTATAACTCAATCATAGCAGAAAAAATTTTAACGAAAAAAAAAATTGTATTGCGTCTTATGTACTTTCCATAAACGATCCTAGTAGAAAAAATATTTCTATTCCTTACGTGAGTATAAGATCGGATAAGATTGTCTAGTATTATAAGAACTAATTTAACTGTAATGTAGATTTAGGAAAAGATTCTAACAAAAAAACAAGAAAGATGAAATTAATGAAGATAATGAAGCTGGAATTGAGTAAACTTGTGATGATTGCTCTATGGAATATATTGGTCAAACTGGGAAATTTCGGGTGTTTTTTTAGAGTGATAGAACTTTAAATTGAAATAAAACACATTCAAATTAAGATTGAAGCCAATTTATTTTTATTTGAAAGATAATTTTATGACATTAATGTTTTGAAAATAATTTCCGGCATATGTCCACCACGACTAGCTCCGAGCAACCGTATTCGACCAGACCAATTTTGGACCACTTTTTCGAGTAATACAGGCCTTATTTCATCAATCACACGAGTTATATTGGCTTCCAAACCGTCTATTGTTTCTGGTTTATCAGCATAAACCAATGACTTGACGTAACCCCAAAGAAAATAATCCAGTGAAGTTATGTCGCATGATCTTGGACGCCAATTAATTGGACCAGTTCTCGAAATAATGTTATCGTCAAATTATTCTTTCAATAAATCAATTGTTACGGTAGCAGCATGAGGTGTAGTATCATATTGTTGAAACCAAAACACTTCTGGGTCAATACCGTTCAAATTTTGAAACCAATAATCATTGATCACCGATCTGTAATTAGCAGATTAGCTCCAGCATAGTTTATGAAGAAATATGGACCGATTATGCCTCCAGCGTGTAAAGCACACCATACAGTAGTGCATTTTTCAGGATGCAGTGGAACCTGGAGACCTTCTTGAGGATTGTTTGCACTCCATATACGGCAATTTTGCTTTTTTACATAGCCGTTCAACCAGAAATGAGCTTCATCACTAAGGACAATTTTACCATAAAAAAGTGGATCAATTTCAAGCTGTTCTAGGGCCCAATCTGCAAACAAACGACGCTAAGTAAAGTCAAGTGGCTTCAGTTCTTGAACCAGTTGGATCTTGTATGGGTGTAGACAAAGATCTTCATGCAAAATTTTCCATGTGGTGGATGCACAAAATCCAACTTGTTGTGAACGTCGACGAATAAACAAATCTGGATCATCATTAACACTATGACTCACAGCAGCGATATTTTCCTCTGTACGTACACTTCTTTGTCTTGTTGTTGTTGAAGTAGTTGTTGAGTAGAGAAAATGTTTGTCCGAACTCTATCGATAGTTCGACGAATAAGCTGCTCTGATGGATGATTGTAAACCATAAATTTCACGAAGTGCTCTATAAGTTTGGCGAATAGAACACTGATTATGAAAATATATTCCAAAAATTTGTAAACGTTGTTGCGGCTTGAGTATTCCCATGATAATTTGTCAATGCTTACTGAACAGAAATATCAAAACAACATGACTTCTACCTTCTGTCAAATCACAGTTATCCCTATCGAAAGTTCTATCACTCTAAAAAAAACACCCGATACTTCAAATATCACTAGAAAACTTATTCAGACACCTCACACTCAACATATGCTCGTCATTTGCAATAATTTGTAATAATTTTAATAGCAACTATTAAATTGTCCATAATGAAAGTAAAAGTACATAACTGGTACTATTAGAATCACTTGAGATTAACAGGTCCAAGTTTTTTTAAATCCTTTGGATGAGTTAACAAATGTTGACAGATTTCTTTTGTTGAATACTGTTACTCAGTTTTAGCTCTAGAATCCAGCTGTTGTACATCGAAAACAGTCTGGAGTTGCCGACTCTAAACAGACTCAGTATGTACAACAGAATCACTCTTGTTTGGATACCGTGCCACTCAAACTATTTGGGTATTCGAAGAGACAGATCGACTGGCATTTGCTGGAGCCACGCTGCCTTAGGCCCGGAACCATTCCTGGGAATACCACATGACGGAGCTAGGAGGACAGTAACAGTCAGAATTAACTCTAGACTATAGTCTTTCTGGCTGAGCCATCCAGGCCTGAAACATTCGAAGGCGTTACTTGGAACGGCTTCGAACCAAAAGATGGCAGACCTAGCGCTAGGTCTGGACAAAACTAAATTCGGAATACTTGTCGAGATTATGACAGGTGGCTGCAGGCTTAAAGCGCTTTTGCACAAAATCAGTTTGGCCAAAGATGATGAATGCAGGCTGTGTTTTGAAGAAACTGAAACAGATATGCACATCGTCTCAGTGTGGCCATCGGTGAGTCGCACCAGATTCAAAGTCTTTGGTCGGGCTATTAAAGTCCACTGCGAACTGGAAAAAATGCCCCCGAATAAGATTATCGGTTTTATTCAAAAACTGGATTTTATCGGGGAATTATAAATTAGGAGTGAACCACAATTGTCCGCGCCGATGCAGTGGTAGGGTGGACGGACGCCCGCTCACCATAAGTAGTAATAATACTCAGCTTTGAAATTTCCGATAATCAGATAATTTACCGTTTCATTTGGGTCCTCTTTTTGAGTTTTTGATTGAACCTGCCAATATTAGATGTTATGTTACGAAATAATTATTCCAAATACTAATTGAAAAAATTCTCTGAAACCTTTAACCTCTGCAAACTTTATCTGAGGCAGCTGTTTCGAATGGATATTTATAAATAAAGAATTCCATTCCAAAAAATACTCAATTTAGAATTAAAATGTCTTTTTTCCCATTTTGTTTTCAAAAAATTTAAAGCACATTCCCCAGAAATGCCATTGAAATGCCTACCAATTTCTCATCAGTCGGAAATTATTAGGATGTTAAATAAAAACAATCAATGAAAAATATATCCACATACCTTCTATTCAATATATATCCGGCCTAAAGTAAATTGAAAGACGAACCCTACATCATTTATTAAACTTGCTCCTCCACAGAAAAGCATGAAGAGGAGACTCACTCGATATCAGAAAACTGCCTAGAGCATGTGTGAAAAGTCAAATTTTAATTATTATAAATAAACTTAAATTGAATCCTACTTCGAAGGGTTTTTCCAAATATGTTGAATATTGACTAAAACATTCTATAAAACCTCTTGAAATTTTAATTCAAAAACTGTCTCAAATTTTTTTCGAAAATAGGTTGAAGAGACATATAAAATTAGCGGAACTTATGTGCGGGAGTTAACCAGTGAAAGAATTAAAAAAAAGTCTCTTTTCGAATTTATTTGAAAAAAAATACCACATTCCCCAGAAGAGCCTTTGAAATACCTTCCCATTTTTCATCAGTAGGAAATTATTAGATTGTTAAATGAAACCAATCAAAGAGCCAAACTTCAAAGACCATACAAGTTATTTGCAACAAAAAATATCATGAAACACATGGTCGAAATGTTGATAGTTATTCGCCATTTCAACATCTCTTGATTTCACGAAATATTTCAAGTTTTTTCATAAAATCAAATATACTTCAGTTCTCCTTGTAGTCTCATCAAAATTGACCACATATCTGGAAATGGCATCAATTTTGCTACAAGATAAGAAGTTCTGTGTGCCAAAAAATTTTTATTGCGGGCGTGGTAAGGAGATGAATATCACGATTCTGAAGTGACCAACATCGACATCAGTCATATTTTTCCAATGTTTTTATCGATGAGAAATCAAAATTATGGACAGGTTTTTTTTCAGCAAAAAATACCTCATTTAGTGTTCTTTCGAATGACATCAACTTTTGTGCTAGCTACTTGTCCTCTGCCATATATCATGGCTAAGAAGATAACAACAAAAAGTTGAAATATTCCAAACCTAAATGTGCTGTATCTTGAGGCTCCTTGTCATTGAATATCAAAAAAAACATTGAATTTAAAATCATTGACTATTGTTTCTTATTTACAACATGAGTTAAGGGTCAACGTATGATTGGGAGTCATGAGGGATGAACTTTGCGGACCAGTAATACTTTCCGATCGCCTCAACGCTGAAAAATTCATTTCATTAATCCAAAGCAGCTTAACATGCATATTGGATGAAATGCCCCTGGCTAACAGACAAAATGTTTCACAAATTTCAAATGGATGGCTGCCCAGCTCATAATAGCCGGAATGTACGGGACTTAATGAATGAATATTTTGGGGTGCAATAGATTAGAAGATACGGTCCGGTAAGATGGCAACCAAGGAGCCTCGACCTTATGCCTTTAGATTTTTATGTCTGGAACACCTTGAAAGAAAAAGTATATCACATTCGCGTTCAGACTCGAGAGGATCTGATCGAAAGAATAAAATTGCGTTGTGCAGAAATGCGTCAGAAACGTTGTGAACTTTACAGTGTTGTATATTCAGTGGAAAACGATGTGCGAAATATATTGAACAAGGCGGTGGACATTTTGAACAATTGTTATGAGTAATAATTGTTTTCTTTACATTTCTTCACGAAATCCGGATTATTAAAATTTAGATTATTTAAAATATTTTGTAAAAAGAAGAAATGTTAAATTGAAGAAAAACCATCAACATTTCGACCATCTGTTATATGACATTTTTTTTTGTTACAAATAACTTCTATGATCTGTTCTTGAAGTTTGGCCCCTTTAAGAGTAGACATCCTGTATATATCCGGCCTTGAGTAACCTAAAACCAACTTGTAAGCCGTACCCTACACTATTCATTAAACTGTGCCCCTCCAAGAAAAGCATAAAGAGAAGGAAGAAGAAAGGATCATAGATTCAATATCTGAAAACTGTCTCGCGCATGTGCCAGAAAAAAATATAATTATTATGAATGAACATGAATTTTATATAAGTTCGAATGGTTCTTTCAAATAATCCCTTAAAATTCTGTTAAAATTTAATTGAAGAAGATGTCTTTGAAACCCCGTTCATTTTTATAGACATAAAGAATTATCAAAATATATGGACGTAAGTCAACCAAGAACCAAAAGAACTTTTAGAATATTGACCACGATTACCCAGAAAACTTCACCCGAGATAACTGTTTCGAATAAATATTTATGAATAACAAATACCATTCCAAATAATTCTACATGTGCTTTCTCGAGATGTTGTTTTCTTTATTATAAGTTATCCTATTATCATGAAATATAATTGTATGATTCTCTATCTTTTACATTTCCTAGAAGATTCTAGGAAATATTCCGCAAGAACGATTGATGTTAGGGCATACGGCTTCATTATGCAAGAAATATTGGCGGATTGATCTGAACTTTTCAAAGGGTGATTCTCATAGTGCCGGAAAATTAGAGCAGAAAACATCACGCATTCCTATAATATTAGCAATTCGCTCAATGGAAAATATGGAATAAAAGATAAAGAAGCTAAAGGGTTTTTTCTAGAGGTGAAGAACTTGAAATAGGCAACATTATATTCTGTGACAGACTCGACTATTCCAGGTTGTTTTGAGGTTAATTTGATCTACGAATTTCTCAGGAATCGATTCATATCGGACCAAGGTGAAAACTATTCAAATTCCACCAGAGGTATGAAATTGAGGATCGTTTTTTCGATCTATCTGTTTTGAAAGGTAATAAATATCCTAAAGACGTCGAACAATGCGCAGGTAACAAGCGATTAACAAAGTGTTGATGGCGACTTTAATGTGTTAACTCCTGATCAACAATTAATAAAGGTCTGGATTCAACAACTGCAGGAATTGAAGACATACATTCACCCTTTCGCTGTACATTTCACTAAAGGAAATATCCATAATTCATAAGATTGTTCGGAAAGTAATTTCGTTTTTTCCCGACAGAGGATTTAATTGTATTTTTTTGAACCCAACTTCACACTTAAGCTGCATGAAAATTATTTGTTTTGAGAGCTGATATAGCAAAGCTTGTGTGCGAAAAAGTTCAGATAATTCTACGCAGTGGTTTTTGGTTGGTGCCCTTTTATATATGGAGAGTAATAGGCAGCATTTTCCTCATATTTCACTTTTTTTCTAAAGAATCTATTAGATTATTTCTATGCGGACATGTGAAGTCTCATGCCTTTTGTAGATAAAGATTAATTAAATCACTTCATGTAAATTTTAAATGTAATCTGTCATATTTTGTTTGAAATTTTTCATTTGATCCGTTCAACTCAAGTATACTGTGCAATTTTGACAATAGTTGATAAGGAGTATGAGCTATGGTAAACAAAAATCATAGTTATGTAAGATATGAAGTTGTAGTTCAAGAGTTAGTTCAAAATATAAGCTTGAAGAAGCCACTGTGTTGACGAAACATTTGTTGTGAATTAATAAATTGTAGAAATATTTTTATTATTTTATTTAATAAAATGAATTCCCATAAAATAAGAACCGATTAATTCAAATTCATAGTAGCAGTCCTAGCTCCGAAGGAAACATTTCTTCAACAGAAAGAAAGTTTAGGGCCTTAATATCTCGGTTGAAATCGAGAATAGGTAAAATCAGCCGAATGCTCCTGGAGTTATTCTTAAGTGAAATTCAAAATTTTTCAATAAAATAAGTGGAGGTTTATACTTGGTACAAGGTATATAAAATTATTAAAATATTTAAATATTTGCAGATATATTCAGCTAGCCTTCTACATATTTAATTTTAAAAAATTATATTTAACATTATGACTTCAGGAATTAAATTAAGGTCATTTAAGTAGTACTCATATCAAACGACATATAAAATAAACATTCATTATAAGACATCCAAATGAGATAACGAAATCCAATAAATCTAAATTGTCCACCAAAAATCCTATAAATTAAATATTTTAAGTAGACAATTTTTTTTTCTGCTCATCCCTCTTATGAAAACAGATATATTTCAAAAATGTTTAACGTAATCTTAAGAATTTCATCATAAAACTATCTTACTTAGAATATTCAATAATACTTACAATATTCAATAATATTTAACTAAGTTACCTTTTAGACAATCTCAAGATATTTAAAAACATTACTAACAAACAATTTTTAAGAGAGACTTTGTATCGTCACTACCCAATCATATTATTCAATAAAATATAACATCAATATCAACAAAAAATATATTTACTCACCTTTAACAATTCAGAAAGCGTCTTGGTAAATAAATACTGAACATTTAAATGGAGTCTAATGTTAATTCGAAATAAATAGTTCTGTGGTTTTACCACAATTGTTAAAGGTGCATAGCCATCTTCCTAGAAAAATCATCTAAAGTGATTATTCCCATTTTCACCTCGGAAGATTATCATTTGTAGGAATAGATCCATTACGGATAAGTGTTACGGTGACCATCAAGAAACAATTGATGTCTTGAAACACGAAATCGAAGTCGCCATTCATGAGATTGAAATCCAAACAATCGACAATGTACTGAAAATTGTGTTATTTAAAAAATACCAGATGATAATAATTTTAAAAATATAGATCATTTCGTATATTACCACCAAATTCTGGGTGTATCTATAACAATATTCGTATCCACTATGACATCATGAAGCCCTTCAAATCTAGAAATATCGATATTGCAGTTTCATCATTCAAGAGTCCTGTAACGTACCACGGTTAGTTTACCGCAGTAATTTGCTTATTATTTCAGTATTTTGAAATAACAGGCAATTGCAATTTAATTAATCTCGATGATTAATTTCGATGGGTTTAAATGGACTGTATTTTGACGTTGTTGTCGAAGAGATTTACTTCAAGGGCACTTGTATGTAGTTATCTCGATGATGAAGTAGCTTTGTTTATCTAATAAGATAAACCAATAAAAATGATAAGGAATTAAAGTAAAACACTCGTAATACACTTTGATAACAACGAACTATAATTGTTGGTTTACTGTATATAAACCAAGTCAATAGATATGATTATTACATTAAAAACAAATGTAATGTATTTGCAAATACTGTGGCAGTCGACTTGATTATTATATTAACAATAATAATCGTAAACGTAGCTTGGACCGAAACAAATTTGACTACCCGAATAATAATGCATAATGTAGCAAAGGCTACATGCGACAAGTTTGACTATTACTAGAATAATAATGATTTTACAGTCTTTTCAAAGACTGAACGTTAGAGGTGCTCGATGCATTCTTTCTAACAAAAAAAGGGAAATTAATATATTTGATGTTGTCAATGTGATGATAATACCCTCTTTTTAAACCATGGCAGTGCATCTAATTCTAGTGCAGATAAAGGCAATAACTCTTTTGATGTGCAGGAATATGATTCTATTAATGAGCGTTTCTGAATGAGCACTGTCTTCAAAACCTCCACACTTCCCATACTCACTGACACCATAGCCTCCGAAATGGACCTTATGATGAAGTTCGTTGGATTCAAGTCTGACGAGTATGGAGGTCACTTCAATATAAAATAAATAAATTGTTGAATCAGACGAGCTTCATAAGATACTGCAATGTATCCGGTGTTTTTTTACAGTGATAGAAATGTCGATAGGGATAACTGTGATTTGACAGAAGGTAGAAGCCTTGTTGTTTTGACATTTATGTTCAGTAAGCATTAAAAGATTATCATGTAAATATTCACGCCACAACAATGTTTACAAATTGTTGAAATTTATTTTCAAAATCAGTGCTCTATTCGCCAAACTCATAGAGCACTTCGTGAAATTTATGGTTTACATAATCGTCCATCAGAGCAGCTTATTCGTCGAACTATCGATAGATTTCAAACAACATTTTCTCTACTCTATGCAACAACAACAACAACAAGACAAAAAACTGTACGTACAGAAGACAATATCGCTGCTGTAAGTCATCCAGATTTGTCTATTCGTCGACGTTCACAACAAGTTGGACTCTGTGCATCCACCACATGGAAAATTTTGAGTAAATATCTTGGTCTATACCCATACGAGATCCAACTGGTTCAAGAACTAAAGCCACTTGACTATAATAAGCATCGTTTGTTTGCTGATTGAGCCCTAGAACAAGTTGAAATTGATCCACTTTCTTAGTGTAAGTTTGTGTTTAGTGATGAAGCTCATTTCTGGTTAAACGGTTATGTAAACAAGCAAAATTACCGTATATGGAGTGAAAACAATCCTCAAGAAGTTCTGCAGGTTCCATTGCATCCTTTAAAATGCACTGTATGGTGTGCTTTACACACTGGAGGCATCATCGATGCTGGAGCTAATGTTACAGTGAATGATGCTCGTTACCGATCGATGATCAATGATTATTTGTTTCAAAATTTGAATGGTATCGACCCAGAAGTGTTTTGGTTTCAACAAGATGGTGCTACACCTCATGCTGCTACCGTAACAATTGATTTATTGAAAGAAAGATTTGGCGATAATATATTTCGAGAAATGGTCCAATTAATTGGCCTTCAAGATCATACGACATAACTCCACTGGATCATTTTCTTTGGGGTTATGTCAAGTCATTGGTTTATGCTGATAAACCAAAAACAATAGACGCTTTGGAAGCCAACATAACACGTGCAATTGATGAAATAAGGCCTGAATTACTCGAAAAAGTGGTCCAAAACTGGTCTGATCGAATGCGGTTCCCCAGAGCTAGTCGTGGTGGACATATGCCGGAAATTATTTTTGAAACATAAATGTCATAAAATTATCTTTCAAATAAAAAAAATTTGGCTTCAATCTTAATTCAAATGTATTTTATTTCTATTAAAGGTTCTATCGCTCTAAAAAAACTCCCGATACTACTGGAATTCGAAATTGGATGCGTATCACAAGGATCAATATCACTTAACTGCTGATACACTTTTTAACTCATTTCAACGCCATCATCTATAAATACTAACTTTCATGTTACTGTAACGAAGTCTTCAGGTCTGTAGAAATAAAAACGGAGATACAACGGAAACACACAAAGTGTACATTTAAACATAATAAAGGTCACAATGATTGAAGCTAGAAATGCGGTACGAATTTATTGGCGTTCATTTGGATTCTCCTGACTCGTCTGTACTATTGAATGTTCGATAATTTGCTGATTCTTAAGGGGCGGTATTGATGGATTAATCATGTGAGCATCTCAGAGATAGACGGCTGTGCAGTCGTAGCTTTGAAGAATATGCTTGTCCAAGGATGACTGTTTCGATGAATGTATGACGTCTCAACTTGAGCCCTGTATTTATCTTAATTGTGAGAAATTGTTACGAGATCTTTTCTACTTCCTGAAAGGAGACAACTACACTACACTGCATCCGTATGAAGTTACAAATATCATATTTTTGAACCCGATTATTTTATTCGTTTACATATTTCTGAATACTAAAACTGTTCCATTCAAAATACAAAATTCTACACTTCACTAGTTGCATCCAAGACTTTCACTACTTTCTATCTTAGAAACTGAACTTTTTTGTGCCAGTGTTTCATCCTAAACTAATTGTAGTTTCTAGGGCTTCATTCGAAGTTCATGTTTCAGTATGCGGCGTAGTAGAGACATTATCTATAAAAGATTTTTATTGAAAAAATATACTTTGCACTGAATCTTTGAAAGTATAACGTCTTGACAGTAATAAGCCGGAACAAAATTGAAATAGCATGTTAGTCAAACGAAATCTTCATTATATATAATAATAATGGGATATTTTTTTAGGAAATATGGATACATAATCTCAACACACTTATTAATTATTTTTTTTATTGAAAGCTTTATGTTTCAAATAATGATATTAATAATTTCAGTGAAACACAAAATTGAATATTTTTCTATTTTGTAATTCAATTTTACGATTGAAACTCGAAGGTATGATTTAGGATTGGGGAAAAATATATCACATTGTCAACTGGACAAAAATTCT
The DNA here is from genome assembly GCA_034642435.1 of Megalocaria dilatata. Taxonomy (NCBI): domain Eukaryota; kingdom Metazoa; phylum Arthropoda; class Insecta; order Coleoptera; family Coccinellidae; genus Megalocaria; species Megalocaria dilatata. The sequence goes on along the minus strand of CM067856.1, from coordinate 72,189,573 downwards.
GAAGAAAAAACAAGGATCTTGAGAAGACATGCACACAACAAATGTTAAACTTGTTAATCGTTTTACTGCGGCTTCAAATTTTTTTAAAATTAAGTTCATAACAGAATATTATGAATGTAGGAATAATCGTATTCTTGAATTTAAGGAAATCTGTACATTAAAGACAAAAGACCACATTTCTTCGAAATTAAATTCTTTTAAATTTCACGCAAAAACAATCGAAATTCTGGAAATAGCCTCCAATAATAAAAAGGAGGAAAACAATGCGTCATTTCAAAAAATATGGAATACTGTCTGAATATTTTAAGTTAAGTTAACTTAGTGAAACTTTTATGAATCGGAGCTTTGGAACCAGCTGCAACGATAATATTTTCGCATGTCTTCGAAGTTCCCATTACACTCTGCTGTATACAGAAACATAGAAAATGGAATGTTAATCTAGAGGCAACGACGGTTCATTGGAGCAGTGGAAGAATCAAAACCTCAGCGCGATGCGCTGACGGATAAATGACTGTTCTCTCTCAATGGCAGTGGGAAAATGCTTCGATCAAAAAGAGCAGTGCAGAACCTTGTTGCAATCGAAGTGACTACCCACTGTCGTTGAGAGAGAACAGTCGTTTATTCGTCATAGCATCGCGCTGAGGTTTTGATTCTTCCACCGCTGCAGTGGACCGCCGTCGCCTCTACATTAATATTAAATTTCCTGTTTCCACAAAATCGAGTTTAATTTAGAAAAAGATTAATTGAATAATGCAATTTTTTATTTTTGAAGGAAGCTGTCTCATATGTCGATTTTTCAACACAAATAGAGTCCAAAAAATTATCATGAAGTATGCCATAGTCAAATTTTATATTCTGGAGTGTCCTTTGTGGCATTCCAATGGATTGTAAAGATGACCTTCCTTTATTAATTCATTATGAACGTTAAGTTCAAATGAAGAACACAATAAAAATATTCATTTTCATAAAATTACTGTTCGACAGATTTTGTTATAGTTTCGTTTGACCACTATAAATTTAAAGGACCTTTTAGCATGTCGTTTCTTTGAAGTCTCAGTTTGATTTTTACTAAATAACAAATAGTTAAAAAATTTATCTGATTGTGATGACATTTTTCACATTCAACAACATTTTTGATAGCAATCTCCAATTTTTCAGAAGTCTTTTATATTTATTAGCCCTTAATCTTCGGTTCTGATAAAGAATCTTATTCAAATAGAGTTGAATAATTTTAAGCAACATCAGATGTGCTTGGTGAACTTTATTTGTCTAATGAAGGACCCAATAATAATGAAAAAAGTTGACGCAGTTGCCTGAACTTGTAGGTTCTTCTAAAACAATTTTCAAAGTATTCACTTCTTATTACAGTCCAACCAAAGTGATACTTTGTTACATATGGTAACGATATGATATTATCCTGGTGTAACTAGACCTTCTGTGAGATCCCTCAGAAACTTTTTTAGCTTCTGCGAGTTAGGAGTTCAGTTATTTTCTGGTGAGGCTTTGCTTCTGCTTCCTTAGGCACAGCAGTGTTAATTTTCGACCCAATAGTGAAATGATGGAATCTCACTAGAAAATTCCTTTCCTGTCTGCGAAAAGTATAAAATAATGTTTGAAATTGTCAAATCACGATGACTTAAACATGATACCTATAAACGGTTTGATTTCCTCTGGAATTGTAACTTTCTTCTGAATAGAATTTTTCATTATAAATATAGGCATTCTCTCGAGTTTTCTTCCACATATCAGCAGCAAAGTAAATTTGCAGTTAAATCAAATTCACTACTTTTGTTGATAAAGGGTCTTTCATTAACAGCGCCCCATTTTGTTTTGTAAATAAAACACATTATTTGTTCGAAAATTTTTGAAATTTTTACTCCATTATGAAGTGCAATGGATACCATTAGATATGAAATAAAACATCATTTAAATGTCCACCACGGAAACGCTGGCAGGAATGACGTCATTGAACCCAATTTTTCATGACTCTCACCCAAATCAGATCGTACGTCAGCAATAATTCGTTCAATATTGATCTTAATGTAACCCCAAAGAACGAAGTCCAATGGAGTTATATCGCAGGAACGAGGCCGATAATTTATCTGTCCATTTCTTGAAATAATCGAATCAGCGAAATTTGTTTTCAATAATGATCTGTTGGTTTGAGTTCTTGGTTTGAAACAATTTTGTATGGATTCAAACCAAGCTCTCGTAAAATTCACCATAAAGACATCTGGGAGGTGCCTAGTTCTTGTGAACGTCGAGAAATCGATAAATTTTGGTCTTCATGAACACTTTTACGTACGGCAGCAATATTCTCTTCACTTCTTGCATTTCTTTGTCTCACTAGTACTGGAACATCATGAAGTGTAAAATTTGTTTCAAACTTCTTCACTAAACATTCAACTGTTATTTTATCCGGACTATTTTAACGACCAAAAATTGGGGTTAAAGTACGTAAAGTTAGAGTAACAGATCTCGATTTTTCATAATAAGTTTATTGCTTGTAAACGTTGTTGGAGTGTGTACCTTTCCATGATTAATGATGACAAATACAACTGTCAATGTCACAAATAAACAATGGCTGCCATGCGTGAGTAATGTCAATTTAAAAATGGGGCGTTCCCATTGAAAGACCCTTTATAAGCTCGAATATAAACTAAAAAAATGTATATGAGACAGTAATTTATTTCCACAAAAATGTTTGTACTACTACAACAATTGTTTCACCACAATGTGAAGAAGCCATATCGTGGTGAAACAATTCTTGTAGTAGTACAAACATTTTTGTGGAAATAAATTACTGTCTCATATACATTTTTTTAATTAAAATGAGTTTCCACCAAGTAAAGACCGAATCTATTAAATATCGAATATAAACCATCAATTTTCTTCAAACACATCTCTCATAAATTTGAATTGTTTGTGGGGATCCTTTTATCCCTTCTAGTTTCAATTTGGCAGTACCTCCTCTCAGGATCCATGGGGAAGCATTTCACTAGGAACACATTTTCAGAAGAATTACTGCAATCAATTGCTGCATAACCGGACAGTGTTTTCACTAAATAGTGTTCTGCTTTGTATTATTACAACTAAAATTACAACGAGCAAAGATGGATATTACGTATTCTTCTTCTTCTTCTCAGTAAAACAGCCTCCTCTTAGGCTACCCCCCTAGATGAGGATGCTGCAAACCATAGAACAGCCAATGGGCTATGCATCCAGTCTCGTCGTAACAGATTAACAGCTAACAGCCTGGTTCCCGGGGGTGCAGGAGTCTAGATCGTATCTATACCAGACTGCGACGAATTCTTCTGATATCAGGTTGCTTTAGCTTTATAAATCAGATTCAGACTTGTTGAGAACAATACTCATACTCATGGAGTACACAGGAATGACACATATATTGGCTGACTCTGAAAGGACAGGAATTTGGAAAATTAAATGCTGAACACGCAAAAACAATGCTCTTTCACTATCAATCATACTCTACAAAGCTAGATTAGAGGAACTAAGGAAATCCAGCAACAAGCTTATCACCTTCTCATCAGTAGAAAATAGTAAATCATACAAATTAAGTGGTTTCGCGAATTGTAGCAAAGAAAGTGCGCTATATAATTCATCCATGTTATGTCTATTAAGTCTGCACGAAAAAAAAAGATGTCTCAGATCCCCATATTCCCCACAAATGCAGGAGGGGGATTCCTGAATCCCAATCCTAGCCATATGAGCAGGGAAACAACAATGACCAGACCTCAGGCGAATGATCGTCACTATATTTCTCCTGAGCAATTTCAACCTCCCAAACCATGTACTCTTCCTATAACGACTCGGCTGCACCATTTCCGAATAAATCTTGCCCTTGTCCTTACCCAGTCTACAAAATTCTCTATCCCACTCTTTCCAAAGTTCCTTCCTATACCGAGACCAAAGTTCACTGGGATCACCCCCGAGCACTGATATTCCCGGCAAGAGTCTACCCCGATTAGCCAACATATCCGCCATATCATTATGGACAATATAAGAGTGACTAGGCACCCACATCAATGTAATATGGAAGCCCGATGATTTAAGCCTCGATAACAAGATCACTGTACTGGCTGTTCCTATGTCCATTCTGGCATCCAATCTTCCACCACCCAACCTATCAACCACTCCCATAGAATCCGTAATTATGACCGAGTTCAACATTCTTTTCTCCTTAATAACTTGGAGAGCTCTATAGATCGCATACAACTCTGCTGAGAAGATTGACCAATGATCAGGCAATTTGCCACAGATCTTTAGTCCCTCGGAAGGTATCCAGACTGAGTAGCCAACTGAATCTGGATTAGCAGACTTAGAGGCATCTGTATATACCTGAATGGAGCCCGAAAACTCCCTCTTCATCAAGCAATTAAATTCCCGATTGTTGGTCAAAGAACCCTTAGTGAGATTAGATTTGTACACTGATCTCCTCTCTGATCTAATCTCAACATCTGTCATGAAATAGGGAAGATCTGTTGATCTCCATATTTGCGATCCGTAATTACGAACTAACTTCAGCGCCTGAACATAACCTGGAACCGTGTTATTGTACCACAGATGATCAAATCTTGAGGGGTTATGGAAAACCTCAAGCAGGGGATGGCAAGAAAATCTATATATCTTTGTCACATATTTGAAAGCTAGCCATCTTCTTCTATACTCCAGTGGAAGCTCTCCACTTTCAGACAGAACAATATTTGTTGGCGTTGACTTCATAAGTCCCAAGCAAATCCGTAAAGCAGAGAACTGCACCACATCCAACTTTCTAAGATTTGCCTTCGCGCATCTACCATATAGCATTCCGCCAAAATCAAGGTAAGGTCTAACTAAGCCCTTATACACACTTAGTAGCGTAGATGGTTGGGAGCCCCACGATGGTCTACAGATGGCTTTAATGGTCTTACACTGACTGATGGCTTTTGAGCACATGAGATCTATATGCCCTCTCTATTTAAGTTTCTGATCAAATACCACTCCCAAATACTTGACCTGTTGTTTCCAGGGAATTGTTTGTCCATCCAAAGCCACCTGTGTTGACGGAGAAGGGAGAATATGCTTTGCAAAGATCACTGCCGCCGATTTCGAGACATTAATCCTCAGGTTACGCTCCAGGAGCCACTTGTTAAATATGTGTAGGTTAAAATTGAGGTATTCAACTATTTGCTCTATATCTTCTCCAGAGCAAAACATTGAGAAATCATCCGCATATTGGAAGAGAAGAATCCTCCGATCCAGCAAATTCTGTGGAACTCGCGTATACAGGTTAAAAAGCGGTGCACTCAGGACAGAGCCTTGCAAGAGCCCACTGTAAAGAATTTCCTCAAACTTAGCCCCTGAATCACCCTGTAATGTCACCTTGCGTCCAAAAAAGAGCTCATATATTAAATTAGCCTCATTATGAGGAATTTTGCAAGCAATCATGTCTTTCCACAACACATTCAAATCCACACTATCAAATGCTCCCGCTATATCCAAGAAAGCACATACAGAAAAATGTCTTCTGTCAAAGGCCGAATAAATTTGGGCAGTCAGGAGAGTATGGCAGTCCGAAATTGACCTGCCCCTTCGGAAACCAAAGCTCAAGGGTCCCAACTGCTCTTCTATTTTCCCCTCTATTCTCTCCTTTAACATTCTTTCCAGGACCTTTGTAATGCATGGAGAAATTGAAATAGGTCTATAACTGTTGCCGTCATTTACCAATGCTCCATCCTTCAAGATGGGAATTATAACTGATGTTTTCATGTCAAGATGAGGCGAGCCAAAACGCAAGAGTCGATTGAACAGACTTAAGAGGCTTATTTTGACAGACAATGGAAGATGACCGAGTATTCTATAATCAATACCATCAAGGCCTGGGGCTGAGTCCTTTCTCAACCTTAAGGAAAACATCAATTCATTAAGAGTAAACTCTCTCGTATTGTCCTGATATCTCATCTCTACACAAGAGGATGAGACCGGCCTCGATAATCTATGTAGAATCTCCCCGCAGCATGAATCCGAGACCACCCGACAACCATTCGCAGAAGACCGACCAGAGAACTTTTTAATTATGCCCCAGAAGAGACCTGTCTGCTCCACAGAAAGGTTCTCGCAAAATTGCTTAAACGATTCTCTTTTCTTGCCCCTATTTAATTTTCTGACCTTTACGACCTGTCTCTTGTACCCTGTGTAGTTTTCCATATTAGATGAGCACCTGTATTTTGCGAGTAGAGATCTTCTCAAGTTGACCTCCCTTGCAACCTCCTTATCCCACCAATAAACCTTATATGTAGAACTGTATCTTTTGTGTCTGGACAGAGAGGAGTCAGCAGCCCTCTGAATGGCCATTATGAATTCCACCACATTATCCACACGACAGTTGTCAAACTGATCAAAGACCTGCCTACAAAACAAATTCCAATTAGCATTTTTAGTTTTATATTTCCGAAGAGATGCTTTTTCTACTGGGGTCTCCCCAGAGCCCCTATCAATCTTGACAACTATAGGAAAATGATCACTGGGTCCTGTGTCCTTAACCGTCGCCCACCTACAAAAAACAGACATATCACCAGTACACATTGTCAAATCTGGCGCACTCAGATTTGTTTGGGGAGGGGTCAACCTTGTTGGGGAACCATCATTGAGCAAAACGAAATCATTGTCCCTCAAAAACACTTGAACAGTACTACCATTCCGATTAAGAATCCCAGATCCCCATTGGGGATTCTACGCGTTGAAATCACCCAGCAAGAGACATGTTCTACCAGTAAACACCAGGAACTGCTCGAGGTCAGGAATTGAGAAGGAAACATCTGGTGGAACGTATACACATATAATCTTATACCCAGAACAGTTGAGGCCCATGGCTTGCATTCCAGATGGAAGGCTTAAGGTACCCAAATCCATTTCCCGAAAGGTCAAACCTCCACGAACCGCCATAGCAATTCCTCCATATTCATCCGCTATATCCAACCTCACCAACGTGAAGCCTGATATGGACAAACTTTGATAAGCGCTCAACCATGTTTCATTTAAACATATTATATCCGGTTCCAAATTTTTGATTAAAATTTTTAGATCATTAAAATTTGCAAACAAAGATCTTATATTCCATTGGAGAATCTTAAGCATCTTCTACAACTCCCAAACCGATCAAGTGAAAAGGAAAGTGACCAATACACTAAAAAAAAATAAACTAAAGTTGAAACAAGATTGAACCACTTATATAAACACAATAATAAAGTTGAAGGATTATTTATATTGTAAATAATCCTCATTATATATAATTCTTTTTCTTGTTGTATTCTCTTCATGTGAAAATGACTGTTCGTTCCAATTTGGTGAATATGCACATGCACCATCCTGAGAGAGAAACTCCGACCGAGAAAAGTACTGACTATTTGTTGTCTCAGCATCAATGCATGGAGATGTCTCCATTTCATGTGAAGATGATGCTATAGGAGCATCCACTACAGGAGAGTTACTTCTATAAGGAATAAGACACGCATTATGTGCATCTTTATCATAACCAGATTGTGAAGATGCTTTTCTTTTAATATTCTGTCTACTACGGGTAGGAGCGGAGATATTTGATGTACCCATGTTAGAACGAGTAACCACTTTTGCATAGGATTGAGTTCCAATTGCATTCCTTTCAGCTACCTTATTTTTCAAAGAGGGAAATTCTGAAGGAGATGGAGAAATTTGCTTTCTACAGGCTTTATCAGCTTCATACAAAGAAATATTATGTAAGGCCATTAATTCCCTCATTTTTACTTTTCTGGAGTATTCAGGACAAGCCCTATCAGTAGCAACGTGAGATTCAGCACAATAGATACAACGTGGTTCAGAATCACATACTTGTTCATCCGCATGATTTCCACCACACACACTGCAGCGAAATTTCCCTTTACATAGATTTCTGACATTACCAAACCTCAAACACTTCAGACATTGAACAACCGGAGGAATATACAATTCAACCGGAAGTCTAATTGAGTATAATTCAAAGGATTTGGGAAGTACTGTACCCTCAAAAGTAATAGCACATGTGTTAGTTTTGATGAAAATATTACCACCTTCACTGGCCCTTTTCCTATTAAACCTCCTTACTCTAATTACCCTGACATCCGGATTTAAGCCTCTTCCCAGGCTCAAAATTTCCTCATCTGTAATCTCCTGTCCAACATCTCTCACAATACCCATCACCGAAACAAATCTGCCCGGAATATAAACTTCATACTCATTTGGGTTGAACTTATTATATTTGACAAAGCAATTTGCCTGTTCCGCAGAAGAGAATCTTACTCCTACTTTTTTAAGACCCTTTCTGTTAATATTAACAATATTATAATCGTTATATTCTTTACTATTAAATATTAATTTACCAATGTTTAGGGGATTAAGATTCTTTATTTCACTACTAGAGCTCTCAATTATTACCTCAAATGGACCTTTATCCTTGGATGAATAATAACAATGAACTTTTTTAATTTTTGAGCCCCCCAGGCTAATCCTATATAAAATATCATCAATCTTGCTTACTATTAACTCATTATTTCTACGCTGAGCTTCAGCTCTGATATCCTTAAATTCTTCCTTCAATAATCCAATATTTATAGAGTTCCAAATCTCTCCTTCCAACTGCGAAAGGGCAGATTTAGCTCTCGGAGATAAAGCATCCAGAACCCGAGGCCAAGCCTCGGGATCTGTTTGACTCATATTAAAAAACTATGAGAGATAACAAGCTTGTTCCTCAATATGTAAAAAATTAACAACAACTCTGAAAAAGGTTAGAAAAAAAAACTATCTATGAAAAACAATGGCCTAGGGCCGCAATTTCGAAAGAAAATGTTCAGCACTCTCTATAGGTAAATTAAACTCACCAGGATAAAGGAAAACTCACATAACACCACAAACAAGGGGAAAATCAGGTTCTTAGCACTCCGAAAAAAACCAGATATCTTGCCCTGTCTCAAATTCTAATCAACCTCAAAATTAATTCAATCTCATTACGTATTCTTGTTCGCTAAGAGTCCAATGAAGGATCATATTGGAGGAAACCAAGAGCACTTTATAAATCACTGAATAAACAAAAAGAAAACAACTAAATGTCGACGCATCATGGCGGCTAATATCACATGATGGTGAGAACCAATCAAAAAGTTGACTGTCTATTGTCGCCACTCTCTTGAATAAAGTGATTTTCAAGTCAAATTCAGAATACAGATGCTTCGAAAATGCAATACATTCATTAAATAACTCCTGATTTATTGCACGTGATTTTTATCTGGTGAAAATGAGCAACCGACTCTAATAAGTCAAGGTAGAAGAGGGGACTTTTCAATTTTATGCTAACTGATAATAGTTTTCTAAGTTGAACCAGGAAGAATTTCGATATTCTGGGTGTTTCATGAATAACTAACCGTACATGTTTTTGCTGCAAATGCTGGAAAATTTGAATATCTTGAATCAGTGTTCAATATACTACTCTGTCAAGAAAGTACCGGGAATTTTCAATTAAAACAACATTTTTACATTTAATCGTCAAAATTTATTGGGTCGCCTTCAAAATAGGCTCCATTTGCTCCAATACATCTATGCCAACGGCACTTCCAATTATCGAAACATTTTTTATAGGCGCTTTCCGGGATGGACTTTAGCTCTCGCGCCGAATTTTGTTTTATGGCTTCAATCGACTCAAAACGGGTGCCACGAAGGGGCAATTTTAGTTTTGGGAAGAGGAAAAAGTCGCAGGGAGCCAAATCCGGTGAATACGGTGGTTGCTGAAGCACGTTTGTTGAGTTTTTGGCGAGAAAGTCAGTCACAATCGTAGCTCGGTGAGAAGGCGCGTTATCGTCATCATGTAATCATCCATAGTAAAAATCGGCACGCACTCTGACATCGACTGACTTAATCAGCTGTTGCAAACACACTAGTTGACAGATCCCGCTCAAGCTTGGCATAGTAATTAAGGACAGTGGTACCAACCTAGGAAAAAAAATTTTTACCTGCCTCATTGCCCCGCCAGATTTAAATCGATAATTCCTGGTACTTTCTTGACAGAATGTATGTTCTAATTCTATTCGTTTATGAGATACATGCATTTTATTAAAAACTTAAACTGGTATAATTCTACAATGCTTTCATAGATTGTCATGAAAATTCCAAGGAATAAGTTTAGGACAACATATATTTATTTTTAGTTAATAATTAATAACGCAGGTCTGGACTGAGAAAATTATATTTCTATTATAATATATTATTTCTTTTACATTTAGTAAAATTCCCAATTGAAATTATATGTTTTCAAAATTAAATGATCTAGAAAATACAGGGTGTTTCATGAAAAACTACATAAGTAGCAGAACAAATACAGGACAATTAAAATAAGCTCAATAAGAGTTCGAAACGTGTCCTGAGTCTATTCGTTGATAAAGTACAGTCTGTTTTATGCATTTCATCATAGATTTTGAACTAATTCTTGAACGCTTTCATAGATTTTTATGAAATTTTAATTCTACTTAATAATCAATGAGAAGATCATATATTTGATTGATTCGGTCTTTACTTGGTGGAAACTCGTTTTAATTAAAAACTATATAAGAGACAGTATTTTATTTCCACAAAAATGTTTGTACTACTACAACAATTGTTTCACCACGATGTAACTTCTTCAGGTTTTATATTATACTGGCCGATAGTTTTCAGTGTAACCGAGTTTAAATACATTGTTGGGTACGTGATCAAATAATGGAAGCACAGGTCATATAAACTCAAGGTATTTATTGTAATTTGCCGCTAAAAATACCATTAAGGAAAGATATTCAGTAATGGAGACGTATTAACATCTGTTTTTTCAATAATAATGAAATAAATGAAATTACTTTGTTTACTATCACTATTTTAGTCCATTATTGAAAATGAACTGTCGCAAAGTAACGGACTACTCCATCCAATATCTGTTTGTTCGTTCAAAAGGATTTTACGGGCATTGTACTGCTGATTTCAAGAAATTCTAAAAGTGTTAATCTAGAACTTTTGCTTTCAACGTGAATAATTTCATAATTCTTGTTGAAATTGTGCCTGAATTCCCTAAGATGATTAGCATATGTTGAATGTACAGAATCGGATAAATAACTCCTTTGGTGTCCTTGAACACGTTTCTTGAATGATCTACCAGTCTGGCCAATGTATACTAAAGGGCAATTTTTGCAAGTCAACTTGTGGACTCCGGATTTATTTTCTTTATTTTTTCGATCTTCATTGTTTTTTATGTAGTTACCAAGGTTATTAATGGTCTTAAAAGCCTCGTTATAATAGAAACAATTTTTGAAAACCACTTTTTCTTTCAATAAACTGTCCAGAATGCCTAGGCATCCCACGAATCAAGTCATCAATGAAATTTTCAGGTATATCGTTCCATTCTTCCTGAAGGGCGAAACTCAATTTCTGAAAAGTTCTGAAAGTGGGTTTTGGCGATTGGATATTGCTCTAAGTCATCCCATACGTGCTCAATTGGATTAATGTCCGGTGAGTTTGCTGGCCAGTTCGTTCATATTGTTTTCTTGAAGGTGGTGGCGCGTTATCATCCTGATAAATAAAACTATCCCCAGATTCGTTTCGCAGAGGAACAATGATTGGTTCAGTGATGTTTTCTTCGTAGATGGCACCAGTCATTGTTCGTTCAACGATTATAAGAGGAGTACGGCGACCGAACATTATACCCCTCCAGCACATTCTTGATCCGCCTTGAAAGGGCACAACTTCCTGGGCGAAATTGGGTCGCTCTAGTCTACCTGGACCTCTCCAAACCCTTTCTCGTCGACTATCACTTTGTAAACCGAATCATGACCCGTGCGAAAAAAGTGCGTTGGGCCATTGTGGTAAAAGCCAGTCTTGGTAGTGTTTAGCTCATTGCCGACGGGTAGCTCTATGTCCAACTGATAACCGTGGTACTCTTAAAGGTCTTCTTGCCCTTAAATTTGAGGAATTCAACCGTCTCCTTATGGTACTGGTTGAGACTACCCGTTTATAAGTCCCCAAAAAATTACTTCGAAGGGCTGTTACAGATACCGTTCGATTTCTTCGAGTAAAATTTACGATTTAGTGGTCTTCCTTTGCAAAAGTTTCTCTGGGCTAACGAGGCAACGGTGTCCGGCCAACGCTGCCGGTTTCCAGGAAAAGGGCCACTATGAGCTTTACTTAAGTCCGTGGAATAATCAAACGTTGTATTGTATTGCGTAATCTGGTGGTTCGACAAAGCTTCTTGATGTGAGGCTACTATTCTTGCCCGGTCAAACTGAGAAATTGGATGTACCGCCGTTTTCCACGGAATATTCTCAATATTGCAACTCTCGTTATTCGCTGAAACCTGATTAACTTCGAATACACCTGTATTCTCCTGAACAAGAAACATTTTTGCTGGTTTATTGTTTTCATTCAAGTGATAAGATAGTGAAGATTTCACACACAAAAAATTGTCATGTTACATTCAACAAGTTGAGAGTTTATAGGGGTGGGGCAAGACTTTTGACGATGTGTGTATATGTAGAAGTTTGTAATTTAAATATTTTCATTTTATATTATTGTTTATTATAAGTGTATATAAATAGTATTTTAATTCTATTCATGTGACATTACCTGCAAATTTTGAGGGTAAGTAATAATTTAATTTAATTTAATTGTTAATACTCGTTTAAAAAAGTTACTATGTAAATGAAACGCTTCATGTCAGTAACTCGCAATAAGAAATGGGAATCAACATGTGTATTATTCACTTATATGTATTGTATTATCATTTAATTGAGGTGTACGATGTTTTTCAATCAAGTAAAGGCCAACACGATTTGGAGTTCTCTTGTATTGTTTTTTCACGTTTTGGCTTCCATGCTATTTTGCATGAAATCTGTAACTTTACAATCATTTGTGTTTTAATCATTCAGAAAATATAATGTTCTAAAACATGATTTTCTTAGAATGGAATACTCCTTTCACTTGATTATACCTACTGAAACCTTTTAAATGTATCATATTTTTTAAACTTCTTTCGCTAATGCCTTGAATTCTCTCTCTATTATACTGCTAAAAAATAATTTTCCTCAAAAGGAACAACACCTCAAAATACCAAAATTTGTTTATTTTAATGAAATAAGATATGCAGCACATTCTTTGAGATCCGTTACTTTGAGATTTAATTGTTGTGCAAGATGGATTAACGCATTATTCCGAGATTAATAGCTCCGTATTTACACTGATTTGAAGTAAACCCTATATTTCATGCAACATAAAATGTTGATACGAAGTGTGGCAGATTTTTCAGTAGGCTTATTGAATAAGGTATTCAAAGCAGTTTACAAGCGTAAAATTGTTTTTGAAAAAATTGGAACACGTAAAATGTTTATGCTGCTATTACTAGATTTACAATAAAAATATGATATTCTCAGGACAGGCCTGCGCTATCAAATGGTGGGTCATCTAGCGTTTGCATTTTGAAGTATTGTTTATTTCAAGTCTGGAAACACTCCTGTCATTCGCGTTTTGAAAGAAAGTTAATATAATATTTGATATCAACGAAATGAGTCGATTCACGCTTGAACAAAAATGGGAAATATTAAAAACTCATTTCCAAAGTGGTTAATCTTCTATTCAAACTTAGAAATTCACATGGAAAATTCAATAGAAATTAAATGCCCTCACGACAATTTATGGATCAATTTGTGAAATGAGTTCATGAAACTGGATTGTTATTTGATGAAACAACCCGTTTACGTTCTCGTCCACTGAGCACACCTGAAAACATTGCTGTTGTAGCTCAAAATGTGGCTGAACATCCATCAACATCAAATCGACATCATGCTCAAGAACTGAACATTTCTTCTACTTCTCTGAAGATAATTTTGCTTAAAGGCTTCGGTATGAAGGATCACAAAGTTCAACTACTGCAAGAGATGAAGCCTCGTGACCATTCGATGGATTACCAATTGGCTCAATCATCCCGTGGCCGCAGATAAGCATTTTCTCAGGAGAATCATCTTCAGCGATGAGGCTCATTTTCATCTCGGATGATTTTACGATGGAATCCATTAGCGATAATTGTTACGTTAAGCATCCAGAAACGACTGATGCGTTGAAAAACGAAATCGAAGTTGCCATTCATAAGATTGAGAAATCTATATTTTACTGTCTACAGTTAGTAGAATGTAGATGCCTGAAGGAGCCACATCATGGTGAAACAATTGTTGTATTACAAACATTTTAGTGAAAATAAAATACTGTCTCCTATATATTTTTTAATATAAATTTTGGTTCAATACATTGCCTTTTCACTCTTTTCTGCCAATACATAACGATTGCAGATCGAAAGAAGAAGGGTTGAGCCTTTTCACTATTTTAGTAGATTGTTGGTTTACTAAAAAGTACAATCCTAAAAAGACCAAAAATGACGTTTAATCAAGGTTCGGATGACAGAACACAGAATTTTGTGTATTTATTCATCATATTTTTTAAGAAATAATTCAAAGATTTGAAATTTTCAGGGTAAATGGATTGTTGAACAAGCACGCAAAAGTTATTGACTCCACGTTTGTGCTTTTCACCATTATCGAAACACCAATACCTTTCTTATTCAAGCAATCACGATAAAATCATCGCCTAGAGAGAGTGAAATATGATAAAATCGAAAAAGAAAAGTTTTCTTAAATACTATTAAAGTAAATAAAAACTTGGCTTGAGTTTCACTATTTATTTCATGTCTGTTGGCATATATGTTTCGGATTTTTAGCCCATTTTCAAAACTGAAGGGAACAAAACTCAAAATCCTATTTATAATATCTAGTAGGGTAGATAACAGGTATAATTTTGAAGAGTGTAAAAATAAGATGTTGCTTCTGTCCTAATGTTTTACAGATAAAAGCAACCAATGGTGATAAATTGAATTCAAGTTATTTATTTGTGATTGAGAGCTTCTTTCCACGTGCTGAACAAATTTCCAAACATTCTAAAATGTCCATTTTTCTACTTTTTTTACCCACGTGTAAGATCTCAGTTCTACTGAAATCTATAAAATGGTTGTTATTTATACAATGTTCCGAAAAATCAGATGTTATTTTATTCTCAATATACTTTGCGTGTGTTCTTCTACCCTTAAGTTTATAGATCGTCCTGTCTGACCTATGTAAAATGTAGAGCATTATTATTATTATATTATGCATATTACAATATAATTTGTATATATATATATACCGCTTCATCCTGAAGGATAGGGATAAAAAAAAGGAAAATTCCGTAGCATAAACTTCATACCACAAATATGTAACAAAATTTTGGGATGACTCTAATCTTATGCTCAGCAGTGTATTCGCGGTACCTTTCAAATGTCCAGGAATGTTGGTTTGAGTTAGTCTACGTTTCATTCGGCATTATGTTACCTCAATAAATGTATATACATATTTTGTTCATTTTTTCATTATATCAATACCAAAGTTGACAAAATGTACTTATTTTTAACCTTATTGTTGCAACAGTCATTCGGGGGGTGATTGTGGGGCTATCTATTCACAGTAAGACAAGATTTGAAATTCAATATTTTTTGAGTGAAAAACAATTCATTGTGTGCTTAAGTCAGACCGTCATATGCCGTTATTCCTTTTGTTTCGTACCACGGTTAGTTTACTGTAGTATTTGCCTATTATTTCAGTATTTTAAAATAATAGACAATTGCAAATTAATTAATCTCGATGATTAATCCCAATGGCTTCTAGTGGACTGTATTTTTGATTATTAGCGGTGATTTTGACTTCAAAGAACACTCTATGTGCGGTGGTCTACAGCTTCCTTTATCTAATAATGATAAACCACAACGATGATGAGTAACTGAAGTAAAACACTTATAACAAAACAACTAATATATTTTGGTATCACTGTATATGATACCAAGCTAATGTGATGACAATTACACTACAAACAAGTGTAAGGTGGATTGCTACGTTTACAGCAATCGCGTTAAGCTTGTACAATTACAAACGAACAACTTGACTATTCGGAGAATCATGCATAATGTAGCTATGGCTACATGCGACAACTTTGACTATTACTCGAATAATAACGCATGATGTAGCAAGAGCTACATGCGAACACTTCGATTATCACGAATAATAATGATTTTACAGTCTTTTCAAAGACTGAACGTTAGAGGTGCTCGATGCACCTCTAACCAAAAGAGGGAAATTAACGTAATTGATTGGAAGGTTCATTTGGAGGTGGACTGAATGAACGAAACAAATCTTCTTATTAGTTACAGAGAAATTATGAGAATAATGCAAGTAAAGAAGGATAGAGTCAGTTTGTAATTCCGAATGCTGCGTCATGTGAAATTAACAGGCCTAAATATATCCAAATCTCTAATTGACTTTCAATATTTTCTAAGGCCATATATAATAATTAAAAAACCAATAATCTGAAGTGTCGAGTAAAAATAAACAGTTTGAAACAATCTCAAAACTGCTAGATCGCTAATCAACGTAAAAGACATGAGTATCGAATGACAAACTAATTTCGAACGACAGGGCCGTCTCTAATGAGACGGAACACCTTTGATTAGCATATTCATATTCGAATAAATCAATTTGGATAATCTGCATCAAATATCATTAATAAGGACTGTGAGCTGTGGTAGTGAAAGTTCTACAATTCGAGACAGATTAACATACATATGTATAAGAATTCTGTACTCAAACAAACCCGATACGGTTTTGTTGATCATTGGGGCATAATTGCAGACATACGCACGTTTCAAACTTGTTAGTTTTCGTCAGTGCAATGCAAAGCCAGCGGCTACAAATCTGTCAAGTATATTCGGTATACACAGAAATACTAAGGTATCAATCATTTGCATGCTCTAGATAGCGCTAGTGTATAATTAGTACCTTACTATTCTTATGTATAGCGAATATTGGCACTTGACAGATTTGTAGTCGCTGGTTTTGCATTGCACTGACGAATATGATGCTCCAGTGATCAACAAAACCTTTTATCGGGTTTGTTTGAGTATAGAATTGTTATACAGATGTATGTTACACTGTCTCGATTTGTAGAACTTTCTATTACCATAGCTTAAAATCCTTATTAATAAATTTTTTAAAACATTCAAATCATCATTTTAAATACGAGCATTACGTTTTTCTTAATACCTACGAAATCATATAAATGAAAATTTTCACTGATATCTTTTGTGTTAGACATTACACCTTTGAGCTGAAAGTCGTATTTTTCAAAACGACATAATTCAGAAACAATTCATTAAATTTTATGACATTTCCATATAGAGTGTTTTGCACCTATTGGACAAAAAATAATAGATAATGCTATCAAATTTAATGGCCTATTGTTCTCTGAAAATATGAAAAGGATTACTTTTTTAAGATCACATCACAGTCATTGTTGAAAGACAAAATGAACTTCAACTTATTATGGCTTGCTGTAGCAATCTTATCAATAATTTCTGTAAATGAGGCGTAAGTGTTGAAATATTTTATTTATGACGTTCAAGTAGTCTTTGAATCACGAAATGAATCTTTCAATTATTTAACATTGTTTGTCGCGTTTTTGAGCTATATTTTGTATAAAATCTTTTAAGATGTGATTATTATCGATGATGAAAATAATAAAAATGAATTATACAAACATACACTCAACTTTAGGAGTTTTAGCGACCTCTTTCTTGAACTTCTTCTTTAAATGAAGTTTATTGATATCAAATATTGATTTCAAGTTTTTCCAGACTTCGTTGTTTGCAATTGAAATTAATTCTCAATAAATACTGAACCATATATGAAAACAAATTATTGAGATATTCAAAACTCATTGAATAGCATTTCTCCAAACTATTTGTGCTTCAAAATTCACGAAACTACAAACGGTCGGAATGACGAACCAAAAAATTCAACACGGATTATTGATCATCTACACATTCAAGATAATAAACATAAATAAAAATTTAGTGTATTTTCGGCTAATAATAAAATTATATATAAACATTTAATTCAGAAATTATCGAAAAAGAATTACAAAAAGATTTGAAACATGAAATTAATAAGAAGAAATAAAATTATTTTAGCTCTTATACCTGTAGTAGTTAAATTTAAAAAAAAGAAATATCATTGTGATAAATAGTATATGAATAATTGAAAGTTAACCTATTTTTTGAGAGTATATTTTATTAATTATTCCAAAAGTTGAGTAAGTTGTCTGTGTCAGCCTCTTGATGGAGATAAAAAACTTTCGAAATAAGAATGCATTTTCATGTATAAATTTTTCATGATTCTATAAATTCTAATTCAATTCAATAACAGTGTATATTGTCATTATTTTCTATTTGCAACTTTTAATATTAATAGTACTTAATTTTAATATAATTTCTAATAATAATGATATTCGCAAAGATTCCCATAAAATTTATATTTAAAAATAAAATGTAATTTTTAGTAGTCGTTTTTTATAAAGTTTACAGTTGTTTCGTAATACTATGACATCATCAGGTGAATATTATTCACATTACTTATTCGATGCAAAAACATCTCGATTACACATTTATTGAGTTGCTCAATATCTTGGTAAACAAAATTAATTTGAATTGAAAATAATATTATAAATTCCGATTTTTCTCAGATATTCCAAGTATAGTAGGATAACAATATGATCATCACTCAAATCTTATCCCATTTCTGGACATGGGCCTATATTTTTCATTTCACTCTCTTTATGACCTCCTTTCAGGAGTAAAATAAAATAGAAAAAGGCTTTTTACTTGATAGAAGAAATATAACAAAATCTGAATATCAAAACAGATTTAATCTGTTAGTCTTCTACAATTTTAATTTCAAAAAAATTTTTATTCAAGAAATTTTCAGAATTAAATTAATGTCTACAATAAGCACCGCTTATAAACCAACAAATATAAAAAAGTCATATAAAATCAATAAATAAATATTTGAAGGAGACAAAATTTTGTTTCTGATCTTACCATAATGAAACCAATTCCTTTTCAAAAGCATAGAACACAACTTAAGGTTTTCTCAAAAAATATAATTTATTTGAAATATTTAATATATTTAAATATTCAAATAAGTTAATTTAAAAATCTCTCAAAGCATGCACTATATCTTCAAAAAACAATTAGAATTCGGATAATGTCTTCATCGGCCCTAGATAATATTAATATAATATTTAAAATATCAAAATCAACTAACAATCAGTATATCTTACCTTAGAGTGTAACCGGAGCTAGACTAACACACACAGACTAACTTTAAAAATCCAGATAAACTATGTTCGTCACAAAATCACAAAAAACTGTAAGGTATTATAAGGGTTTCTTTAAACCATTGACCATCTGTTTTGATATTCAAATTCTCCTTTCAGGATGTCACCTCTGTTTTTAAAAGCTTTCAATCGAGAATTTTCCTAGTCTATCGTCCATCTTTCATCCTTGACACGTGCCCAGCCTGATCCCATTTAAGGTTGAACATTGCTTCGTCAACGTCCCTTGCTACGAAAAGACTTCTAATGATTTGATTTGCAATTCTGGAATATCTTAAATTTACCCCTTACATCCTTCGTTGCTCAACAGATACGTTTCAGATATTTTTCTTCGTCAATATTATACCGGCTGTTAACAAATAACGTTTTAATGTTTGGGAGCTAATTCTAGACCTCAAAATAAGTTAAAAGTTTTATATAAACAGCAATGTTCGGTTTTCCAAATATTAACTACCAGCGCAACCAAATATGATAAATTACAGAGGATACTCGATTTATTTTTGACTTCCAGTATTTTACAGAAGATGTTCCATATGACCACCGTCTATTTCAATGCCGGAAGTACATCGTCGCATGAAGTAATTACGTACTATCTCGAAAATACCTGGTTGTGTTCGGATCGCTCAACAAGATAGTTCAATCCAATGTTGCAACTCTTCGATATTATTTACTGACGTTGTATACACTAAACTTTTCAAAAAATCCCAAATACAAAAGTCCAAAGGATTCGAATCGGGAGATCTAGAAGGCCATGGTACTGGGCCTCCTCGTCCTATTCATCTTCTGGGAAATGTTTGATCTAAATGTTCCTTAACAGCAAGTGTATAATGTGGGGGCGCCCCATCTTGCATAAACCAAATATTCGTCCTCTGATTTAAAGGTCGCAAGTCTAGAAAATCGGGCAAGGTATTTTGAAGAAAGTTAATGCGGCTCCTTTTAAATTTCGTGGTAAAACTACTGGTCCTTACAAACGATTTCCTAAAATACCTAGCCAGATATTTATACTTTAACGCTGTTGATGCCTGGATCCATGAATGGCGTGTGGATTTTCATCCGCCCAAATATGGCTACTATGAGAGTTAAGAATTTCATCTTTAGTAAAGCCGGCTTCATCGTGAAAAGGATATAAGAGGTAAAATGCGGATGTTCAGTAATCTTTGTTAAAACCCATTGACAGAACGTCCTTCTGGCTTCATGATCAGGAGGATTAAGAGCTTGCACGCGTTGAATATGGAATGGATAGAGAAGTTGTTGATGCATAGTTCTTCAGACAAGGGGGCCACTTATTCCTACTTCCGCTGAATTTCTTTTTACCCTTGTATCGGGTTTTTTAGTCGCCATATTTAAAAATTGCTCTTCAACTTCTAGAGTACTTACAGATCTTGAACGTAGTATAATGAGCGTTTTTTTAAAGAATCAGTTTCCTCCAATCATCTAAAAATTTTATAAAACGTCACATGGGAAGAAAGTTGACGGTCGGGATAAGCCTCTGCATAAAGGCGACGTGCTTCAGGACCACTTCCGTTGGCACAGCTATACATGAAAACCATATCACTCATTTCAATATTAGAATAAGGCATTTCAAATTCTGGAATTATAACCTTATCTTAACAACAAAGTGAAAGAAAGTAAATAATTCAAATCGGATGTAAAATACCCAATAAAAGTAAATCATATGAAATCATATGAAAACCAAATGTTTGATGCCAGCTGTGATTTTTTTTTAATGAATGTTGTTATTATATATATATATATATATTATTATATATTGTTACTGACCATATGCTGTCCATCTCCGTTTTATTTAATTTGTTCGAGCTTTCAGGACGTTTACTTTCTAATAAATCTCCTCTGATGTCTTACGTACCAGGTTGACATCTGTTGCCTGAATGCTGTCCTAGATCAAAACAATATCATCGGCGAATCAGAGATAGCTCAATGTCAAGCCGTCGATTGTTGCCAGATATCTGTGGCCAATGCGGCACCTTGTAAGCGAATCTAAAAGTATCTGTTGGTCTGCAGTTTCAATTGCTCTTTTGAAATCTATAGAGATGAGTACGTTTTTTATGCTCGATGTATTTCTTGATGAAAATATTTATTACCCGGAGATGATCGTTTCCTATATTCATCCTGAATCTGCTTGTTGCCTATATCAGTTTTGTTTTTTAGCTGTCTGGTTATAATTTTAGTGAACAAGTCTTCGATGAGGTTTATCAGACTGATGATAAGCGTAGTCTCTGTTATCCACTTTTTATGCATTATATTGATGGTTGCGTTTGTCCATTTTGTTTGAATTTTCTGCTTTCAAATGACATTTATTAAACAACATTTCCGGGACTTTTAGAACTTCCTTACCACCCTTCTAAATTGTCTTCGTTACAATATCATTCTGTCCGGCTGCCTTTAGGTTTTTCATTTTCTTCGATGGTACGGAAATTTCCTCTTCAGCTATTTCTGGGATTTTTTCTGGTCCTCTATTGTTATGTTTGTGAAGAATATTTCCTATGTTTACACAATCTCGTTTTTTGTGGCTATGTTACCTTGAGCTTCTTTAATTATCTTCTATTACTTTTTTTGAAAATTTTATCTCGTTTTTATCTTTTGAGTCTTATGATCTATTTTATTACTTCCATCTTTACAGGCTTGTACTCTTCTGATGTTTCGTCTGCCATTGTTTTTCTCTATTCCATTAAAACTTTCGTTCTGTCGTTTGCTCATTGCTCCCTTCTTTGTTTTGGGAGGTATTATTATTATTGCCCACTCTAATATTTGACGCTTGTGTTCGCGAGTGAGTGGAACTCTTCTCAACAATTGTCTCGATGTTAGGTTGACTTCAAGGAGACGTCTTCTGACTGTGCTTCGGTAACCTGAAGTATCTGAAGCATCTCAAAGACGTTGACTTATCATTCTGCAAGAGCTGAGAAGGTGCTTTCTAACCGAAAGAGTTGAAAAATTGAGTTGTAGTACGGGGTCTACAATTTCTGGACCTTTAATTGCATAGAATCGTTTGATCTTATTGAAAACGAAATACATACTGAAGAGAATATCATTGAAATGTGCTTATTTGACACACATGGAAGAAATTATTAAACTTCGTAAAAACCTGCTTCACGATGAACCAGACGACGTTTCTAAAATGATTATTAGCTTA
The DNA here is from genome assembly GCA_034642435.1 of Megalocaria dilatata. NCBI lineage: Eukaryota > Metazoa > Arthropoda > Insecta > Coleoptera > Coccinellidae > Megalocaria > Megalocaria dilatata. The sequence goes on along the minus strand of CM067856.1, from coordinate 72,167,099 downwards.
TGTCATTGAAAAAAGTAAGAAGATAATACGGAAAATATGCATCTTCGGAAAACATCGATATCCCTAACATTGAGTAGCAATTTATATTAATTTCATTTCTTTGAAACACTTACTCCATTAGGATTTGAATAGAATAACATATTGTACTTGGCTCTTTGACCTTCGGTCTGCGATCATATATTGTATTCAATTGTAGTACTATGTTATTTTCGACAGAAAGTAATTTATAATTCATATAAAACTCATACTGGGTGCTACACCGACCTAGCGGTCGGTGTATTATTCAATTAAAAATAAGACAAGTTATATCAAAAATACCGAAATCCCGAGAACGAGGTAGTTTACCGGGAGCATTGAAAACATATTTTTTTTCATTTCGATCTGAACAAACACAAAATGACTAAGAGTCAGTAGAAATATTACAAACAAAGAACCTAGTAATTCATTATTACCCTCAAAAATGTCATGATTTTCTTTAATATTAGTAGTATAAATAAACTCGTGCGATTTTTTAACGAGAAATGAAGTTTTCTTGTCAAAATTGATTATATATTCAAAGTTCAAAGTATTGTCCGTCGCTAGCTACTACTTATTCCCATCTTTCTGGCTATTGACGGATTTCATCCGTTCTTTGGATGCTACCTGTACATCGATCCATTTTTTACTCCATCGTAGATGGTGAAGTTCTGGTCAGTTAGGCCATGTTGCATCGATCGGAAGTGATGGTAATCGGAAGAAGCAATGTCTTGGCTGAACGGGGCTGAGACTCCATTTGAGCGTTTCTAAGCACGTTTAAACGGGCGATGCCCGTTAAGCCAGAGCATGGTCCCATAAACATCCACTAAAATACGATAGCTTTCGGCAGCCTTTTTCTTCATATGGAGATAATGAAGTAAAAGTATTTGGTACAAAAGTTGACATTTTCAGAGCACACAGAAACTATGTTTATTACATTTCAGCGGAATGACAGGTACTGAAAAAAAATCCTTATGAGGACACTTCAAAATGAAGGTGTTGTCAGATGAAACAATGGAATAATGAATAAGCATAGACATCTGTTATCAAAACCGAACTTATTTCTACTCCTGAACATAAGTTTTTGCAACTTATTACAAAATGGTACTACTGAAGAGAATGATGTTAATGCCCGTATTCACGAATCAGTGAATACTTAAGAGAAGTTTATTTTAATTCATTTGCTAGAACCTTTCATGATAAGTTGCAAAATATATAGTCGATCTAAAAAGTATCCGGAATTTATTATTTTTCATAATTTTAATGTACTTCTTTTTCGTAACATTCTAAGACAAAAGTAATGATAAAATAGGTTGTGCAGATAGTCGGCTATGGGCAAAGTTGCATGGTAACACTATTTGTAGAATATTTGTATAGAAAAGGTTTTCGAAACGTTAAAAAATTTGTGCAATTGACTGAACTAGGAAAAAGTACCGTATATGAGACAAAAAAGAGGATAAAAACTGATGCGGATATGAGGCATAGACCAGTTTCAAGAATATTAAAGGAAACAATTTGAACGCTTTATTCACCTCAGGACGACATAATCCGCGCCTGGGGTTTCGCAAATTGGCTACCAGATTTAGAAATCAACAAAATATAAAAGTATGTCCAGAAACCGTCCGTATATCAATGAAAATACAAGACTTACAAGAAACCAAAAAATATCCCTATAATGAGACCTTTACAAAAGGAACGAAGGATAGAATTTTGTCAACATTTTCAAGACGATAATTTTAATAATGTCTTTATGTCTGATGAAAGTTGTTTCCAACTTGATGTAAACCACTTAAAAATCCTATCAAAACAACCTGTTACCGTTCAAATTTCCAAATTTTCCACCAAAATAATGCGTGGTGCTACGCCTCTCTGTAAAGTTGATGGTAATAGTGAAAAGTATTGTGGCATTCTAAACGATTTTCTCCTTTAAACGGCATAAGCATTATATCCAGAGGGGTGGATAATGAAAGATGCCATACTTCAGCCTATATTCAAGTTTAGATGGAAGAACATCAAGTGAAAACCATTTCATGGCCAGCAGCGTCACCAAATCTTAGTCTCATTGAGAACATATGGGGACTAATGAAGATGAAGTTGAACCAGCAGCGCCACAAAATAAAAATTATTTAATTCAGTCAGTTTTACAGTCCTGGACTTCATCAACGAAAATTATGAAGGTGATCTAGTTTCGAGTACACCTCGACGTTTAGTCAAGTGTTTACAGTTAAGTGGAGGCTGTGTAAGTAATTCAAGAATTATAAATATATACTAAATAATTACAATTGAGCTTTGTTTCTTCCGGATACTTTCTAGATGGACTATATTAACGAAATGCTAATATTTATGAGGGTTAATATAACCTTCATTTATGATATTTCTACTGACTCTACGTGTACTTTTGTTTCATCAGATCAAATGAAAAATTCATAATGCCACCTGTTTTTTTCAATATTCCTCGAAAGCAACATCGTTTCCGGGATTTTTTCCGCATTTTTGTCTTATTTTTATTTGTTGAATATATATTGTGCGGACAGCACATAGGGCTCATGACCGGAAGGTCCAAGTTCGAATCCTGTTCAGGCGGAAAAGCTACTATTTCACTGTTGGGTCAAAAATTATCAGTGCTGAGGATCTAATCTTGCTGTGGCGCAAGATAGCAGTAACAAAGCCCACCCAGAACACAACTGAACTCCTAACTCGTACAAACTGAAAAAGCTTCTGAGGGATCTTCACAGAAGATCTAGGAGTATCAGGATAATAATAATATCCTACTGCTTGAGAGTGAATTTTGCGCAAACTGTATTTTTATGTTATCATAATAAGGCAAATTCGTTATCATCATCAAACGTCGTGAATCGTAAAGATTAATCTATTGAAAATACGATGATTTTAAACTCCCTTTTCAAATTGCTTCATTATATTTGCTAGCTTCTAGTTACAACAGTTTGAATATTTTCCTTTTATAGCTAGTAGTACAAAATTGAATTATTTGATTTGAAAGGAGAGTATTTGAGTAAGTTAGAAAATTTTATTAAAAGCATAACTGGATATTTCAATATATGACGCATTACGGAATAACCTAATCAAATTAGAAAATTTGGCATTCTTATATATTTTTCTATCATAAAGTATACCGATTTCATTATTAAATTCATTTTGTTCTAATTGTGCCTAAGTTTGAACACCCCTAAGAATTCTCCAATCAGAACGATGACTATTTTTACGCCCGAATATGGGTCTTTTTCATTATGTTTTATTCAAATACGCATTTTCAGAAATCATGTGGAACCTAATGAAATTTCAGAGGATACTCCTGTTGGAAGATCTACCTTTAAAATTAAAATTGGATAATGATGAAATGATATTGAACGAAAATAAATAGATGATGAAATCTAAAGATCTTTTCTTACCTGCTTTTGAAATATATACCCTGAAAATTTCACATTTTAATCATAGTCGTATAATGATAGAATTTATACGTATTGAATTTAAACTTCAAACTAAATTAAGGAGTGTAGGAGAGTATTTGACCTTTTCAGTATTTATACGATCTACAATAGAAGTTTAATAGAAAAGTGGTTGATATACGGAAATTTTATTCAACTGTAACATTTGATTTGGATGTGATCTACCAAAATATAGTACTGTGAAATGCGTTTGTCCCTCTAAATCTGATACTAAAACTATAATATGATTCAGAATTTTCATTTATAGTTCGAGGAAAATGTTAGTTAAAAAGGTTCTATGTAACATGTACATAGAAGTTAATACTGTTTTGGGTAAAGCATCATATGAATGAACACCTTGGTTTCGTTTGCACGTTCTAAATAGAAACCCAATTATCTGTGACTTTCTCACGTGGTTATTTTTAGCATTCAATATTAAACTTCAAAGCATCTTCAGTGAGTCAAGACAGGGTAAACCGTCAAATTTTGAATTTCTTCTTGGAGGTGAATCAACAGTTTTGTCCATGAAGCAAAATATATTTTCATAACTTCATCAAAAATTGTTACTACATAATTCAAGAACTGCTTCGCCACATTATTCCGTCGTCAAATTACATTCTGATTTCAATTAAAATGAACTACATATTGTCTCTTGAATAGTATTCTTCGAAAAAAACCTACGTAAATGATAATGTGAAGGGTCTTTCAATGGGAACGACCCATTTTTAAATTGACATTACTAACGCATGGTAGCCATTGTTTATTTGTGACGTTGACAGTTGTATTTGAAAGTATCTACCATTTAATCTTGAAAAGGTATACACTCCAACAATGTTCACAGATAATCCAAATTTATTATGAAAAATCGCGATCTGTTACTCTAACTTTAGGTGCTTTAACTCCAATTTTTTGTCGTTATAATCGTCCGGATAAAAGAACAGTTGAACGGTTAGTGAAGAAATTTGAAACAAATTTTACGCTTCAGGATGTTACAGTGCCAGTGAGATAAAGAAATGCAAGAAGTGAAGAGAATATGGCTGCCGTACATGAAAGTGTGTGAAATTGATCGATTTCTAGACGTTCACTAGAACTAGGCATCTCCCAGACGTCTTTGTGGCGAATTTTACAAAAAGACCTTGATTTACATCCATACAAAATTGTGTTAACCCAAGAACTCAAACCAACAGATCATTTAATGATGCAGATTTTCATAAGAAAATTATTCTCAGCTTTGAGGCTCATTTCTGGTTAATCGGTTATGTTAACAAGCAGAATTGATTTATCTGGAGTGGTGATAAACCTAAAGAATACCAAGAACTGCCATTAAATTCTGACAAACTTACTTTTTGGTGCGGATTTTATGCTGGATGAGTCATTGGATCTTATTTTTTTCATCGAATCTCATAAGGCGGTATGGAAATCGTTATTGCTCAATATTGACTGAATTTTTATGGCCTGAATGGGTTCGTCTTGGTTTTCAGAACATGTGGATGTTGCCACTTGTCATATTGCCAATGACATAATGACTTTATTGAAAACAAAATTCAGTTATTCCATTATTTTAAGAAATGGACCGATAAGTTATCCGCCCCGTTCCTGCGATTTAAATCCATTGGACTTCTTCATTTGGGGTTACATCAAGTCATTGGTTTACAACAATCATACAGCAAATTTAGACGATTTATAGATCAATATTGAAAGAGTAATTGCTAACATACGACCTAATTTGTGTGAGAGAGTCATGGAAAATTGGGTTCAACGACTTCATTTCTGTCAGCTTTTTCGTGGACATTCAAAGGATGTTTTGTTAAATAACTAATGGTATTCTTTGTACTTTACAATAAAATAAAAATTTAAATAATTTTCAAGTGTTTTATTTACAAAATAAAATGGGGTGCTGTTAATGAAAGACCGTTTATGTTCGAGCCTGCCGCTGGGATCTCCAAATTCACTGAATTTATTCAACAAGGAAAATATGTCTTAATCTATTTTCAGAAACATTTCGAGAAATCTTTTTTGTTGATTCTAAATGATTTTAAGAGTTTCATTTATATTATGACGAATCTCTTTGTTGTTATTGAAATTGTGTTCAAATTTCAATGTAGGTTGAGTGGAGGATCATACGATTTATGAGCGATTTTAAAGATCCTTCAAAAAGAGAATACCAGAACACCTGACGGCTTATACATCAGATACTCATAAGCAAACAGACATCTCTCTTGTTGATTTATTTTATTTTGAGAATCTCAGCTGCAGGCTGCAATATACTATATATCTTTAGTATATTTATTACTTTCCTTGAAAGTCCCTTCAATGTATTAGTTTTACTACACTTTGTAAAATTTCTTTTCCTAATTGAATATTTGAAGTAGTGTGACAGTTTTTCCTTCTATTCTAACATGTAATTAATTTTCTTTTTCAGCCAACTAGAGACCGATTCAGATCCTGAAGGGAAAGCAAGAATAAGAATCGTCACAAAATGAAATGAATGCGCAAAAATTCGAGATATGTTGAAAAAATAAATTAATATCTCCAAAAGATTTTTATTGAAATTATTTTTCATTATATTGATTAGGTAAGAGGAGGTAGAAGTCTAATTTCACTTTGAGTCATTGTGTTTTCATTTATATCGGGAGTGTAAATGAGTTACTGCGGTCATTTGTAGAAATTTTAAGCTTTATTATGAAATATTGGTTACACATTCAAAGTTCAAATTATTGTCCGTTGCTAGCCATAATTTTTTTCGGCGTATTGCGTCCGTTTTTTTCGCAATGCTCAACGATAACAAATGGCTGATTGAGTGACTCCAAGTGTTTTCGCTAGTTCCTCTTGCATTTGTGGTAGATATTAATCGAGCCTTGCCTTTAATTCTTCATCCTTAAACTTTGGAGGTGCTCCAGATCGTTTTTCGTCTTCAAAATCAAAATTGCTACTTTTAAATTGGGCAAACCACTTCTGACACGTTCCTCAAGTTAGAACATGATATCCAATAAAACATGATAACTTTCCGCAGCCTATTTCTTCAGATTGAAGTAACGAGGTAAAACTCTCCGCAAAAACACTTTATTCGTTACAAAAGTTGACATTTTCAGAGCACACAGAATCTACGTTGTTTACTCTTCCGCAAAATGACAGATACTAAAAATAAAGCCTAATGATGACACTTCAATATGATGGTATTGCCAAATGAAACGATGAAGATTTCACACTGGCATATTCAAAATATGGAGTTTGAACTAAGTTTTTTGTGAAAATTTCATTTTCTGCTGAACACTCCTGCCACATGATATATGTTTTCGAACTTTGAAAATTAAATTTTCTGATTAGGTGATGTTAAAATAAAAGATTTTCCTATAAAAAAAACATTAATCTATATATATAATATAATTGATGAATTTTAATAATAAAAAATGAAATTCTCAGTATGGTCATCAATTATTTTGTAAAATTTCACTATTTTAGCCATGCTCATTTAGAATAGCACCAAAAGGGTTGAAGTTATGATGATTTGATGAAAATAGCTAATTTCAAATTTTCATGCAAGTCCAAGAAAGAAAATGACGATATTCTTTAAGTCTTGAAAAAGAAATAGGTTTTTCCTTCCTTATTAACTTTAGTTGTCCTGGTAGGAATTGAATTTGGTTGTATATTTTCTAATTAAATGCATTTTAACTTCTGTTACTCTTAATTTTCTTTACAATTTCTCCTTCATACTATGAGTTTAAAAGGTGAGTGTTTTAATTATACAGGGTGTTCCAACGAAAATTTGACAACCCTCAGAACTCAGAAACGAAATCTTTCCGAAGATTTTGAAAATACAGCTCAACTTCTGTTTTGAAGGGGACGAATTTCCGTCATGAGTTTGTTCCGAAAAAATCACCCCATGAAGGTGTGAAGCTCTGAAAGTAATGATAGGGAACATTTTTTTCTGGATGTTCCCTATCATTACTTACAGATCTGGTGTATTTGAATGTGTTGAGTTTTTGTTTGAGTTACCTTTCTGAAAATGTTCAATATCAAATTACTTAAAAAAAAACACCTAATTTGAAAATTTCAACTAGGATGTTCAGAGAACAAAAAACACTTTTTAACTAAAATACATTCGCCATCTCTTCCCTATTCAAAAAAAATTGGGGGTTGTTGCCATCCTCTGGTGTTTTTTTTTCAAATTACATTATTTCGTGATTAGTGAACTGATTTTGAAAATTTTAACTAGGTTGTGCACAGAACATGAATGACTTTCAAACTAACCAACACTCGATATCTCTTCCCTATTCAAAAAATGTTGGGGGTTGATGTTACCTTCATGGGGGTGATTTGTCCGAACAAACTCATGATGGAAATTCATCCCCGTCAAAACAAAAAGTTGACCGGTTTTTTTTAAATCTTCGACAATTCTTCATTTCTGAGTTCAGTGTATAGTACATTCTGTCAAGAAAGTACCGGGAATTATCGATTTAAATTTGGCGGGGCAATGAGGCAGGTAAAAATTTTTTTTCCTAGGTTGGTACCACTGTCCTTAATTACTATGCCAAGCTGAAGCGGGATCTGTCAACTAGTGTGTTTGCAACAGCTGATTAAGTCAGTCGATGTCAGAGTGCGTGCCGATTTTTACTATGGGTGATTACGTTGAGCAAAGAATTTGTTTAAAGTTTTGTGTTGCAAATGAATTTTCGTGTGACGATGCATTGAAAATGTTGCAAAAGGCCTTTGGTGATAATGCTCTATCGAAAACTCGTGCATATCAGTGGTACAGAGCCTTCAAGGACGGTCGTGAAGTGGTCGCCCATCGACGGCTTCGATCGAAGATAACGTCGATAAAATTAAGGAAAGGGTGCTGGAAAACCGTCGTACCAGCTTGAGAGAGATAGCACATGATCTTAAGATATCCCACGAGTCCGCACGTACGATTTTGATTGATATTTTGGGCATGAGAAAGGTGGCCGCACGACTCGTACCGAAAGACCTGAATTTTCTTCAAGAACGTCATCGCGAACAGGTTGCTTCAGACATGCTGGATCGCTGTAATTCTGATTCTACATTCATGGAACGCATTATAACTGGTGATGAGACCTGGGTCTACGAGTACGATATGCAAACAAGCCAGCAATCATCGGAATGGGTGGCAAAAAATGAGCCGAAATCGAAAAAACCACGCCAAAGCCGCTCGAAAATGAAGGTGATGCACATTGTTTTCTTCGATATCCGTGGCGTGGTGCACTACGAATTCGTTCCAGAGGGTCAGACGGTAAACAAGGAGTATTACCTAGGCGTTATGAAACGTTTGCGTGAGCGTATCCGTAAGAAGCGGCCAAATTTGTGGGCGAACAACTCATGGATTTTGCATGACGATAACGCGCCTTCTCACCGAGCTACGATTGTGACTGACTTTCTCGCCAAAAACTCAACAAACGTGCTTCAGCAACCACCGTATTCGCCGGATTTGGCTCCCTGCGACTTTTTCCTCTTCCCAAAACTAAAATTGCCCCTTCGTGGCACCCGTTTTGAGTCGATTGAAGCCATAAAACAAAATTCGGCGCGAGAGCTAAAGTCCATCTTGGAAAGCGCCTATAAAAAATGTTTCGATAATTGGAAGTGGCGTTGGCATAGATGTATTGGAGCAAATGGAGCCTATTTTGAAGGCGACCCAATAAATTTTGACGATTAAATGTAAAAATTTTGTTTTAATTGAAAATTCCCGGTACTTTCTTGACAGAGTAGTATATCGAACTTCGAATTCTGTTGGTCTTTACTAGAAATCCATTGTACACTCAACTAAATGATACACGTATATGTTGATTTATATTCATTATTATGAATTGAATACATGCCGGGTTTCGCTATATTGTAGCTCCTTAAAATGGTTTTGAACAATCTGTCAAGAATTTTCTAACCAGGATCTGACCCGGATTCTACGACAATAGACGTCTCACGAATTTGCATATGTTCTATTTTGTCATCAAAAATTGAAAAATATAATTTTTTGTGTTCCCTAAATATGCCTTATAAATGAATGAATATGATATATTATAATTTTCCTTCTCCTTAAATATCCACTAATATTTTCATCCTTCTTCCTAGTTAGGTTGATGAAATATATTTTGTTTCTTATGAATTTTTAAATTTGGGATATACTTGCGTTATTGCCTTTGTATTCATTTTTTTTTAATGCATTATGTGTTATAACAGTATTTTCTAATGAAGTGTTTATTGATATTATAACAAAATATGCGATGTAGAATTAGGAAAATTTAACAACACAATTATAGGATTCATCACTCAATTGAAGTTATATAGCACCCCAAAAAATACTTAGTGAACATTATAATGTAAATATATTTTTACATAATAAAAAGATATAATGAACCAATATAAATAATTTGAAATAGAAAAAGGCTTTTTACTTGATAGAAGAAATATAACAAAATTTGAATATCAAAACAGATTTAATCTGTTAGTCTTCTATAATTTTAATTTCAAAAAAATTTTTATCCAAAAAACTTTTAGAATTAAATTAATGTCTACAATCCGATGATTGCTGGCTTGTTTGCATATCGTACTCGTAGACCCAGGTCTCATCACCAGTTATAATGCGTTCCATGAAGGTAGGATCGGAATTACAGCGACCCAGCATGTCTGAAGCAACCTGTTCGCGATGACGTTTTTGAAGAAAATTCAGGTCTTTCGGTACGAGTCGTGCGGCCACCTTTCTCATGCCCAAAATATCAATCAAAATCGTACGTGCGGACTCGTGGGATATCTTAAGATCATGTGCTATCTCTCTCAAGCTGGTACGACGGCTTTCCAGCACCCTTTCCTTATTTTTATCGACGTCATCTTCGGCCACTTCACGACCGTCCTTGAGGGCTCTGTGTTTTCGATAGAGCATTATCACCAAAGGCCTTTTGCAACATTTTCAATGCATCGGCACACGAAAATTCATTTGCAACACAAAACTTTAAACAAATTCTTTGCTCAACGTAATCACCCATAGTAAAAATCGGCACGCACTCTGACATCGACTGACTTAATCAGCTGTTGCAAACACACTAGTTGACAGATCCCGCTCAAGCTTGGCATAGTAATTAAGGACAGTGGTACCAACCTAGGAAAAAAAATTTTTACCTGCCTCATTGCCCCGCCAGATTCAAATCGATAATTCCCGGTACTTTCTTGACAGAATGCATATATATATATATATATATATATATATATATATATATATCTATATATATGTGTGTGTATTCTAAATCAATCAACAAAAATTTAGAATACACAATATCATCTAATTGCATCTTCAATAAATTCTTGTATTGGTTCAGATATGTTGATGATATCATTGTATACTTTACTGGGACTAACCGTTAACTAACAAAGTTCATTGATTCTGTTAATGGTATTAATCCTATAATTAAGTTTTCTATCGAAATGGAGACTAATAATTCTATAAATTTTCTTGATCTCACAATTAAAAGAACAATTGTTAAATATGATATATATATATATATATATATATATATATATATATATATATATATATATATATATATATATATATATATATATATATATATATATATATATATATATATATATATATATATATCTATATATATGTGTGTGTATTCTAAATCAATCAACAAAAATTTAGAATACACAATATCATCTAATTGCATCTTCAATAAATTCTTGTATTGGTTCAGATATGTTGATGATATCATTGTATACTTTACTGGGACTAACCGTTAACTAACAAAGTTCATTGATTCTGTTAATGGTATTAATCCTATAATTAAGTTTTCTATCGAAATGGAGACTAATAATTCTATAAATTTTCTTGATCTCACAATTAAAAGAACAATTGTTAAATATGAATTTGTTATTTACCGTAAACCAACACATGAATAGATATAGTTATTCATATTTCTTCTCATCACCCAGATAATCATATATTAGCCGCGTTCCATAGTATGATACATAGACTTATTAGTATTCCATTATCAAATGAAAACTTTGAGAGAGAACTTAATATCATTAAACAAATCGCAATTAACAATGGTTATGCACCAAAGTAAATTTTTCCGAAAACAAAAGAAAATAATAAAAAATAAAATGGCCTAACATATTTTGTTAAAGAAGCCATATTATGAAAAATTTACTACAGAAGTAACAATTTAATATTTCATGGACGACACAAAATAATTTAGCAAAATTCATCAAAAACAATAAAATAAATATAAAAAGAGAAAATAAATCGGGTGTTTATCAATCGAATTGCGATAGTTATGATAAGATTCATATAGGTGGAACTAATAGATGTTTCACTACAAGAATATTTAAATAGTTTCTTGCACAATAAGAATAATTCAAACTATGCTAATCATTTATTATCCGAAAATCATATGTTCGATCAGGATTTTAAGATAATACATGAAGTAGATAAAAGTTTATTATATAAAGATATTATTGGGAAACGGTAGAAATAAATAGAGAGAAGCATAAACGAGTTTTATTAAATGATCAATTAGATCTAAATAATCCGCCTTTACTCAATCTGTTTAAGTAACCGATTTCTTGGTAATTTTATGTTAAGTATTGTATTGGGCATTAGTATAATACAGGGAATTTCAAAAGATGGGATTTTCCTCATTTCTTAAGTGGGGTATAATGATGTATCTCAATTACTTTAGGTGGTGATTGATGAGATAAGAATTATCGTATAATAAGTTATATATGAAGAGATATAGAATATAGACCGATATCGCCAAAAACAAAAGAAAATAATAAAAAATATAATAGCCTAACATATTTTGTTGAAATAAGCCATAATATGAAAAATTTACTACAGAAGCAACAATTTCTCATGGAGAACACAAAATAATTTAGCAAGATTCATAAAAAAAATTAAACAAAATTAAAAAGAGAAAATAAATCGGGTGTTTATCATTTGAATTGCGGTAGATGTGATAAGGTTTATATAGGTAGAACTAGTAGATGTTTCACTACAAGAATTAAAGAACATTTAAATAGTTTCTTGCACAATAATAAGAATAATTCAAACTACCATTTATTATCCGAAAATCATATGTTCGATCAGGATTTAAAAATAATACATTAAGTAGATAAAAGTTTACAAATAAACTATTGGGAAATGGTAGAAATAAATAGAAAGAAACATAAAGGAGTTTTATTAAATGATCAATTAGATCTAAATAATTCGCCTTTACTCAATCTGTTTAAGTAACCGATTTCTTGGTAATTTTATGTTAATTATTTTATTGGGCATTAGTATAATACAGGGAATTTCAAAAGATGGGATTTTCCTCATTTCTTAAGTGGGGTATAATGATGTATCTCAATTACTTTAGGTGGTGATTGATGAGATAAGAATTATCGTATAATAAGTTATATATGAAGAGATATAGAATATAGACCGATATCGCCAAAAACAAAAGAAAATAATAAAAAATATAATAGCCTAAAATATTTTGTTGAAATAAGCCATAATATGAAAAATTTACTACAGAAGCAACAATTTTTCATGGAGAACACAGAATAATTTAGCAAGATTCATAAAAAAAATGAAACAAAATTAAAAAGAGAAAATAAATCGGGTGTTTATCATTTGAATTGCGGTAGATGTGATAAGGTTTATATAGGTAGAACTAGTAGATGTTTCACTACAAGAATTAAAGAACATTTAAATAGTTTCTTGCACAATAATAAGAATAATTCAAACTACCATTTATTATCCGAAAATCATATGTTCGATCAGGATTTAAAAATAATACATTAAGTAGATAAAAGTTTACAAATAAACTATTGGGAAATGGTAGAAATAAATAGAAAGAAACATAAAGGAGTTTTATTAAATGATCAATTAGATCTAAATAATTCGCCTTTACTCAATCTGTTTAAGTAACCGATTTCTTGGTAATTTTATGTTAATTATTTTATTGGGCATTAGTATAATACTGTGAATTTCAAAAGATGGGATTTTGCTCATTTCTTAAGTGGGGTATAATGATATATCTTAATTACTTTAGGTGGTAATTGATGAGATAAGAATTATCTTATAATAAGTTATCAATTACATTTGAAGGATAAAGTAAATAGCTTTGTAATTTCAAAAATTCTTCACGTTTTGTTTAAATACTTGTATGATAAGTTGATAAATGTATTCAAAGGCAAGACAGTATGTTTAGAAATCAGTAGTCTGTATGATCTGAAGAAGTTACAATGTAACGAAACGCGTCATCAGTTTTAAAAGAAATTTCTGATTTTTTACTAACGTTTCAAAATTGATTCTGTTAATGGTATTAATCCTATAATTAAGTTTTCTATCGAAATGGACACTAATAATTCTATAAATTTTCTTGATCTCACAATTAAAAGAACAATTGGTAAATATGAATTTGTTATTTACCGTAAACCAACACATGAATAGATATAATTATTCATATTTATTCTCATCACTCAGATAATCATATATTAGCCGCGTTCCATAGTATGATACATAGACTTATTAGTATTCCATTATCAAATGAAAACTTTGAGAGAGAACTTAATATCATTAAACAAATCGCAATTAACAATGGTTATGCACCGGAGTAAATTTTTCCGAAAACAAAAGAAAATAATAAAAAATAAAATGGCTTAACATATTTTGTTAAAGAAGCCATATTATGAAAAATTTACTACAGAAGCAACAATTTAATATTTCATGGACGACACAAAATAATTTAGCAAAATTCATCAAAAACAATAAAATAAAAATAAAAAGAGAAAATAAATCGGGTGTTTATCAATCGAATTGCGATAGTTATGATAAGATTCATATAGGTGGAACTAGTAGATGTTTCACTACAAGAATATTTAAATAGTTTCTTGCACAATAAGAATAATTCAAACTATGCTAATCATTTATTATCCGAAAATCATATGTTCGATCAGGATTTTAAGATAATACATGAAGTAGATAAAAGTTTATTATATAAAGATATTATTGGGAAACGGTAGAAATAAATAGAGAGAAGCATAAACGAGTTTTATTAAATGATCAATTAGATCTAAATAATCCGCCTTTACTCAATCTGTTTAAGTAACCGATTTCTTGGTAATTTTATGTTAAGTATTGTATTGGGCATTAGTATAATACTGGGAATTTCAAAAGATGGGATTTTGCTCATTTCTTAAGTGGGGTATAATGATGTATCTTAATTACTTTAGGTGGTGATTGATGAGATAAGAATTATCTTATAATGAGTTATCAATAACATTGAAATGATAAGGTAATAGTTTTGTAATTTCAAAAATTCTCCCCGTTTTGTTCAAATACTTGTATGATAAATTGATAAATGCACTCAAAGGCAAAACAGTTTGTTTAGAAATCAGTAGTCTGTATGATCTGAAGAAGTTACGATGTAACGAAACGCGTGATCAGTTACTCAATAAGAGTGTAAATTAAACAATTATTGTTTTCATTCAATTAAATAATGTCGTGTCTAAATTGATCTCTGTTGTCACCTGGACCTACGTGACATAGCAATTAGAGGAAAGAATGTCGAATTACGCAGTTGTATATTTGCGTCGACACATCAATTTCAGAAAGAATCAAGTTATATACCTTATATTTGTTTGATTCGGTCTTTACTTGGTGGAAACTCATTTAAATTGATAAATATATAGGAGACAGTATACTATTTCCACAAAAATGTTTGTACTACAATTTTTTCACCACGATGTAGCTTCTCCAGGTATTCACATTGTACTGGCCAGTACAATGAAAATAAAATGGGCAATTTTACCTAGAGGTCAAGCAAACCTGCAAGCAATCAAAGTACCTGCAGCTGAAACCGTGAACCCACAAGTTTATTCTACCTGTGTATCACGAAAGTAGGTAAATTCCACAAAACCAACTTATCATTCCATTATCCCTTTTTCTCATACTTCTAGTTGCTCGTTCATTTTATATTCTGCAGGTAATTCTCTTGTAATTAGTGATCCTTGTTTCTAGAAATTAAGCGTCCGCAAGTTGGCACGAATAATGGGACCAGAATTCAACAATTCAAAAGAGCCCTGACCTCATGCGAATGTTTTGTGAAACGCTTCGATACCGGGAAGGATTCACTTTAGAACATTAGATTCAGCAGGCGGACAATCGTATATCGATTTTCTGGCAATACAACCAGAATTAGAGAGTTTATCTCGGGATTCGGATGAAGAATACGCTCTAGAGATTGAAGAAAAATATTTTGATCTCACGGAAATCGCCAAAAATACCAAAAATAGATGATTAAAATTAAAATACAAAACTTATGTCACTGCAACAAGTACTATCTTTTGACATTATTTTCAGTAAAACACAACTACAGTCAAGGAAAATCTGGTGTTAAGTACGAAAAAAAGAAACAATTATTAGATAAAAACAGAATATTCATAACGAAATTTTTTATCATAGTTCATTTAAATTCAAATTGAATGGTAACATTTCTACCCCACTTGATTGTTACAGTATCTACGAATAAGAACAAGATCTACCTAAAACTACTACAAAAGAGATATTATGTTTCGTATATTTTATTCCATCAAATTTTTTTGTCATAGAAAATTTTTCTGCGTTTTCTTTTTACAATTGTGTTTACTAATAAACTTAAATTTATATTACAAGCGGTTTAACAAATATTCATATATCTAGAAAATATCACAATGGGAAAAATAGATCAATTCAAAATACATAGCAAATGTATGGTAAACATGTAGATATATCAAAATGACTGATAAATAATATACACTCAAACATAAATTTCAATATTCATTCTCATACAATAATTATGATTCTATTTTCGGGTTCTTCTTACCCTTTCGAAGCTGTCGTTCATTTTTTCTTTCTAAACTCATAAACTAGTGGGAAAATAAATTCCAGTGCAGCTTTTATATTCGCACTGCTAGGTGCCATGATTGTTATTGCCCCCGTAAAAAAAATGTTCATAGAAGCTTTATGTTCTGTTATTTTATAGGTTAACCCACTGAATAATTCAGGCAAATATACGGCTTCCTTATATCGTTCAGAAAACGAAAGTATGTCGATTTCAAATGGCATTCCGCATGATCCCATAACGTTGATGACCTTATAACCGGTAAAACTTACATTATAACCTAATTTTTGTAGACATCTTGCAACCTTTCTTGATGCTCTTTTCGCCATTTCCTCACTTTTAGCTCCTATACATGTCACTTTACCTGATGACGAGATGTTTGCAGAGGTAAAAGGGTTTCTTATGCCCATCCTCATCATATTATTTCCATTCCTTAATTGGACATTGCTTCCTCTCTTTGCTATGTCACGTAGGTCTAGGCGACAACGGAGATCAAATATGGACACGACATTATTTATCATAATGTCTATAAAGTATTCTAATACCTCCCTATGTTCAATATTCTTATGTTCCTCTGGTATGGTGGTCATGTTTGATGTATCAATATTCACACTAAAATAGAGAAGTCTTTTGAAATACAAGTATTTATAAATTAATAGGGATGAAAAGTTTTGTATTTTGATAATATTCTCTAAATGAACAGTCACCATATATTATGGAACAAGAAACGTAGCATCAATTATGTCATCCGCTTCGTGAAAATCATCACAGAATGGCCAGCTATAAATGTTCTATAACACTTTGAATCATCCTCTAGAAATGTATAATAACGATTAATAAGGAATATGAATAACAAAATAATATGAGATTTTAATCATTGTTACTGGTAAGGTGATTCAAATAACTAATTTTCACGAGTCTCGTCACAAAATGAATGGTTATAATTTCTAGACAAAATGTGTTTTTTATCCCTCACCTGAGATACAGCTTTCTGATGAAGCAATTATCATATACTGATTTACAATAAAACAAGTAACTGCACCTTATTCAACTAATATATTTTGTTCATTTATTTGGAATGTAATGTTTCTTCAATCTACGAGGGTCGTTATACTATTAACATTGAAACTTCTTGATGAACACTTAAATAGCCAAGTATGAATTCTATCCCCACCCCTTAGGTATCAGTCTATGGTTCTTCACAAGTTGACAATAGGGTTTTCTTCTTCTTCTTCTTCTAATGGTAGTGGCTAAAAGAGACGACGTAATTCAGTTATTGTAATTGGATCAATTGAAACAATTCAACAAAACAGAGGTAAATTCATTATTATATAATTGAGAAAATTCACATTATATGAATTTCATCAAAAAATGAGAAACTTCAGGAGTAGATATAGTAGGAGATTTTTGGGCCACCTTGAACTTTGACCCCAAGGTCGAATCCTCGACGTAAAAGTTGTTGCGATCACGTGATCTGTGGCTGATGTCATTTGATGATAATAGGAACCTGTATTAGGGGAGGGGTAGTGTTGGTGTCTACCGCTAGAGGTCGTTGTAGATAATAGGAATCTGTAAAAAATGTGGGGGTTTGCATATGAATATGTTTAAGCGTTTCGCTAGATGGCGTGAGGTGTGAGATTGTTATGAGCGATCACACGCTCGGTTGTTGACGTCATTTGACGATTGTAGGAATTTGTATTAGTTGGTGGTGGTGTTGTTGTTGCCTACCGCTAGAGGTCGCTGGTGATAATAGGAATTTGTACACAAAATGTAGGGATTTGCATATGAATATGTTTATGTCGCCAGATGGCGTGAGATTATGTGGGAACGTCGGTGATCAGTTTCAACGTTTATGAATTTTAATTCTTAATAGGGTGTTATGAATCTGAAAGTCTGAAATCTGATAGTCTGATATCTGATAGTCTGAAATTCTGATATCAAGATTCTAAACTCCTATATTTTACCTGTTAAAAAAAAAACACGTTTGAATATATATTTATTGTTTATAAAGACATATTTTTCGAAACAGTATGGATTTTTATCTGAAAATCAAACAGTTTCAAGTTTGAGTGATGGTAACAACGCAGATGACCCTTACACTCAAGCGTTGATTAACTTTCAAGATTTCTATAATTTGAATGCCACAGGGATTTTAGATGATTACACTAAAAATTTGATAGAAAAAAGTCGATGTGGTGTTAAGGATAATCCTCTTGATTTCACACTGTATAAGAAATGGCCTAAGAATATCATTAAATGGAAATTTTTGTTTCCTAAACAAAATGATAAGAATATAGCCAAACTGTGTTTCGATGAATGGTCTCAACATACAAATCTAACTTTCATTCAAGATGAAAATTCTCCTGATATAACAATCAGTTATGGAAAACGCAAACATAAATTATTCCATAAATGTCAAGGAGTTGGAAATTGTAATAATGATTTTGATGGAAATGGGGGGGTATTGGCTCATGCTTTTTTTCCTAAAGGAAGCGAATGTTTAGAGCTCCACTTAGACTCTGATGAAAATTGGTATAGGGGTACTGATAAAGCACCGATTGGATCGGTTTCTCTTTATTGGACTCTCCTGCATGAAATAGGACATTCTCTTGGTTTAGCTCATTCTAGTGTGAGAGATTCAATTATGTTTCCATTTTATTCTGATGATAGGACAGTGACATTATCTCAAGATGATATTAATGGAATTCAAACATTCTATGGAAAACCTCCAATAAAAAACCCAGTTACAACCTCAACTACAACGATGATTCCAGAAATAGAAACTTCAACCAGTAAATCTCTCAATGTGGTCCAACCTCCAGACTTATGTCAAATTAAAAACAAAATACACAAACTTTTTGTTATGAAAAAAAATTTATACGTATTTTATGAAGGATGGGTATGGATTATTCCTTTAATAGGAAAGAAAATAAAAAAACCTGTCAGGATATCCACCATGATACCCTTCTTCAATGATATTTCATTCAAAAACGATGGGTATATGATTCATGATGGTGATAACGTTAAACTAATTTATTCAAAACAAATTCTAACAATCGATCCAAATGGTTATAGAGTTTTAAGAAGGGATCACATTCAAACGTGGTATATGAATTCCAATACCACTATTAATGGAGCTGTAACCACTTACACAGGTCAAACTTTCATATTTTATGATGATTATTATTGTATTGAACTTGATAGCTTTGGTAGAAGGAAGGGTGTGCATTACGTGGATCGACGGTTTCCAGGAATTCCTTCACGCATTGATCATGTTTTCCGATATATTGATGGTTTGCTGTATTTCTTTAAAGATAAAAGAATATATAGATATAATGAACTCACTGAACAAGTTGAAGACTCTTCAATTTTCAAATTAGAAACAACGTTAAATATCCAATGCCAATCTGAGAGTATTTTGAACCAGTTGAAAGATCTGTTATCTACGATTATATCGAAAAATATGGTAATATCAGAAGATTGAGATTCTGATTTTCAGTAGTATGTTAACTCCTGTAGGATCAGGTATATTCAACGGAGCAATTAATAAGCTACCATTCGAATTACACCTTCCTGGCTATCAGTACTGTGGACCTGGAACAAAGCTCTCTCAACGGCTTGCCCGAAACGATCCTGGTATAAATAAATTAGATCAAGCTTGTAAGGAACATGATATTGCCTACTCTGAAAGTAACGAATTGATTGATAGACATAAAGCTGATAAAGTGTTGGAAGATAAAGCTTGGAACCGTTTTAAGTTCAAAGACGCAAATTTTAAGGAAAAAAGAAACGCTCTGCTGGTAACAGGAGCTATGAAAATCAAACGTAAACTTGGTTTGGGTTTTCGAAAATCTCTTATTACCCCAATTGGGAAAGCAATCAAAGGTTTTAAAAACTCTGACATTCATAAAGTTTCACTGAAAGCTCTACAGGCTGCTCGTGCAGCTATAAGGAAAGCTGGAGGAAAAAAACAGATTCGTGTTCCAAGAATCATTCCTTTTTCGCAGAAATCAGGCGGTGTGTTACCACTCATTCCGATATTCGCTGGATTATCAGCATTAGGAACAATGTTAGGTGGTGCAAGTGCTGTTGTTAAAACAGCGATAGATGCAAAAAATGCAGCTAAAAAACTTGAAGAATCTAAACGACATAATCAGGTGATGGAAGCGATAGGTCATGGATTATATGTGAGAAAATCTAAACGAGGTTACGGATTATATTTAAAAAAGAAGTCAAAAAACGTTTGAAGCTACCCAATCGTCCCTTGTATGACTATGAATTGCTAAATTATGCTCGAACATTGAAACTAAAACATTTTCGAGGAATATTTATGAATGACACATTACCGAGGAAACCATGGGTGAAGGAATGTGCTATTATAAATTTGGATAGTTCAAATGGTTCGGGAACCCATTGGGTAGCGTATGTGAAAGATGGAAATTCTGTTGAGTACTTCGATTCGTTTGGAAATCTCAAACCTTCCAAAGAGTTAGTGTCTTATTTGAATTGTGTTTGTGGTAGATTATGCTTGGAATTTTTAATGAATAAAAGACTATAAAAAGAAATGTGTTCTACTTTTTTCAGTCATGTCTCTGATATTCAATCTGAGAGGTACTTCATCAGTTCTTTCAGCTGATTTCTCACCTAGTATAGAATTGGATCCGTCATATAAGTATGGTTTAGCTCTAATTGGATTTCATACATATAATACCATACCTAATATTTCTGATGATACATATTTTGTATATGAGGAAAACGGTGAGGAGAAAAAAATCGAAATACCTACTGGAACTTATGAAATATCTGATATAGAAGGATTTTTAAAGAAAAAATTAATTCCTCCCGAGGAAAAAAAGGAAAAGGGTGGGAAAGGTGGAAAGAATTTTTTCTTCTTAAAACCTAATAATAACACTCTGAAATCTGAAATATTTCATAAAACCTCTTCAATTGACTTTACGAAAGCGAAAAAATTAGGTCGTTTACTAGGATTTTCATCATTGAAATTGCAACCTGGAGTCGTTCACTACTCAGATTTACCTGTAGAGATAATAAACGTAAGGACAATTCATATTGATACTAATCTCACTGAAGGCGCTTATCATAACGGAAAGCATTTACACACCATTTACGAATTTGCTATTGGAGTAGATCCTGGCTACGCCATTGATGAGACACCTTCGAATCTAATATATTTGACTGTAACAAAGCCAGTTATTTCTAACATAACTTTAACAGTTTTGGATCAAGAGTTCAGACCTGTAAATTTCCGAGGAGAAGAGATAATTATCCGATTAGAACTCAAGAGATGGTCCTAATTCTTAAAAGACCTGACTTTAAATATAAAGGTCTACTTCCAATTGATTCATTGCGCTTCAAACGTCCCTCTAAGACGCTGAAACAATTAGCTCTTCAAGACAAACAATTCCTCCAATCGCTCGGTTATGTTGTCAGGTCAAGTATTCAACCTATACCAGGAAATCAACAACGATGAATCCATAGTTAAACTGGAAACGAGAACCTACTTACCATTCATTAAATCTTTCGAAAATAATGATACTATTGAAATTTGTATAAATCGATCAGACGTTTGGCTGCTCATGTAAACAAAAAAAGGATCAGGAACAGTTGAGTTGGTTAACAACTTTGGATCGTTCTTATTTGAGTCGGTTCAATATGAATTATGTGGTTTCGAAATAGATAGTGTGAGAGATCCTGGAATAGTGAGTACAGTACGAGGATTTTTAACATATGATAATAATTCAAGACAAGAACTCGCAATTTCTGGATGGAATTTCCCCAACAAACCAATAGTGGACCAAGACGGAAATTTTCATTTAAGAATTCCCCTTTGCCACCTTTTGAATGTATTCAATGATTATAAATTAGCAATATGTGGAAAACAACTTCTCAGATTTGTTCGATCACGAATGACATCAACGCTATCAAAACAACTCAAACAACTGGAGCTGGCGATGTAGCGACAAGTGGAGAAATTACAATTTCAAGTATGGAACTGAAAGTGAAACACATTTATCCGAATGACGTTCTAAAAGTTCAATTACTACAAAACATCAAAAATAATCGACCTATCTTTATACCATCACGAAAATGGGAATTTTTTGAATTACCATCCCTTACTGTGGGGTCTACAAAAGAAGTTTGGAATATTAAAACTGCTTCCGCCGTTGAATGCCCAAGATTTGTTATATGTTGTTTTCAAACAAATCGTAAAAATAATTCTAACAGTGATGTCACTCTGTTCGATCATATCAATGTATCAGATATTCGTATATTATTGAATGGAGACTATTATCCTCAAGAATAATTGAATTTGAATTTTGATAAATCAGACTATGCAGAAGCTCATTTCGGTTACACAAAGTTCAGTGAACTTTATAATGGTATTCTGAAAAGTTCTTGTTTAGACTATTCAGAATTTAAAAATAGAGCATTATTTGTCATAGACTGTTCAAGAAGAGATGAAACATTCAAATCATCTATGATAGATGTGAAATTGGAAATTCAGTCTACTAAAGGTTTTCCTGCAGATACTCGTGTATATTCTATAATCATACATGATAATGTGCTGGAATATCTACCTCTCACTGAAACTGTTCGAAAACTTATGTGAGCAGTTGATATAAGATTGTTGAATAATACAGTTGATTGTTGAAAATGAAATTGGTTGTGCTTGACATACAAGGTTTTCAAATAGGAGATGAATTTGTTGCTAAGGAAATTTCAATGTATAATGGTAACCAATCACAGCATTACATCTTCAAATATCAACATCGTCCATTTTCTTCATTATCTGCTGCCGATAAGAAGAGGGTGAGATATTTGGAAAAACACCATCACGGACTATCATATTCATGTGGGGATGTGTCTTATGAAGATCTACCGGAAATATTACTCAAATACTTACGTGTATATGATAAAATACATGTATGTGGTCATCAAAAATATCATTTCTTAAAAAATGAGTTCAATCAGTTAAATGTTATAAATATTGAAAATCTTGTTGTTAAACCTCCAAAGATACAACGAAATCGTCCTCTTTGCATGAGTCATAATCAGAATTGGGGAGTATGTAGCTTGAACAATTCAATATCATTATATAATTGGTTATTATCATTTTTACCACAATGATTTATTGAATATTATATATATATATAAATAAAGTTTGTTAAATCAACTATTTCTCATTTAAAACCATCTGTTCCATGCGAAATGAGATGGAAATCCAACAACACAGTAACGAATTATCGATTGATAATTTCGATGAATTTGAAGATAAAACCATAATCAATAAACATGGTTCTTTATTTCCATCTAATGCACGTTTTATCATATGTGGAAGTAGTGGATGTGGAAAGAGTAACGCTTTCTTAGCATTACTTCTCCATCCAAATGGTTTACGTTTCATGAACGTCTATATTTTCTCAAAAAGTTTATATCAAGGGAAATACAAGTTACTAAATGATATTTTAACGAATGTTGATGGGTTGAAATATTATCAATACTCCGACAATGAAGAAATTTTGAGCCCATCCGAAGCTGAAGAAAATTCTGTTTTTATATTCGACGACGTTGCCTGTAATAAACAAAATATGATACGAGCCTACTACGCAATGGGGAGACATAAAGATATCGACGTTGCTTATCTATGTCAGACGTATTCTCGAGTACCGAAACAGCTGATTCGAGATAATGCAAATATTATTTGTCTTTTCAAACAGGATGATTTGAATTTGAGGCACGCTTTTGATGAGCATGTGTCACCTGACATGACTTATGATCAATTTAAAGAACTCTGTAGTATTTGTTGGAATCATAATTCACATAGTTTCATCACGGTGGTAAAGGATTTTCCACTTCATGAAGGACGATACCGTTTGTGTTTTGATAAATTTATAAAACTCGCTGATGCACTCTAATAATTACATTTCAAAATGAAAGCTGATTCTAAAAAGAAGTCTATTGAGCTCAACCGTAAATTAAAAATAAAGAAATTGATTGAAGATGTACGCAAAAAATATCTATCACTCAAGTTGGGTAGGTCAGAAGAAGATGTGAGCTTAAAACGGTTATATTCACCTCTTACGAATCAACTTGAAATTCTTGGTTCTAAATTGGTAAATTCATCAATGAATCCTGCTCAGATTAAAACAGATCCCAACCAGTTTAAAACAGATCCTGACCAGTTAAAAACAGGTCAGTTAAAAACAGGTCAGTTAAAAACAGGTCAGTTAAAAACAGGTCAGTTAAAAACAGATTCTAACCAGTTTAAAATAGGTCCTGACCAGTTTAAAACAGGTCAGTTAAAAACAGACCCTATGCAGACAGAATCGTCTACACCACAATTGGAGAGGACGCTAGTGCCAAAACAACTTTTTAAAGGGGAAAACGAGCCTGATTCTACTAATTGGTTAGAACAATTTCTTTATGGAGCTTTAACTCATTCCGATGATTTTGACAACACTTATGGACCAAAATATGATCAGAAAAGTCAAGGATGGAGTCTGGGTGGTACTGAGATAAGTTTTTCCAAGAAAAAAACTGGAGAAATAATGATTGGTAATGCAATATTTCCCAATGAGAAAGGACTCTATTCACTGATCTTCAATAAGGAGCCTAACAATTACACTTCTGAAGATCTAGGGAATTACAAGAAAATTCTTGAGATTTCAAATGTTCATAGAAGAAATTTCTCTCGGATGGGTCAAATAAAAGGAAACCCTGGCATTAAATACCGTAAAATTATCAAAAAATTATTCCCCCCAACTACAGGGGAGGGACTCATGAAATATAATGATCACCCTGTAGAATACATCTACTGGGATCACGTTCCTGAACTTATAAATCGTCTTCGTTTGTTATGGGCATCGAAACAAGCTGGGAATTCTTCCCATAATAATGAAATTGAGTCGATAATATCTGAGTTGAGAGAAGCGGGGGTTATATATTAATCGAATTGTATATTGTGAACCAGTTGTAAAATGTCTTTAGACAAATTCGGTCGATCTTCATCTTCCCCAGCAAGGGGCGTAAAACGAGCTCATATTGATTATATTTTTCCACTGACCCCTGACGGTGATTATGATGTTGAACGAAAAAAATTATGTAATGTAACTTACCCTACCAATGATAATGATTCTGCGACTAAGTTGTACGTTGATAATATGGATAGAATTTTGGATGTAAAACTGGATAGTACCGATCAAAGACTTAGTAGTATAGACAAAATTCTGAATCGCATTCAAAAACAAATTAAAATTAATGATAATAATCTCTCTGCGGAAGTGAAAAGAATCAATGATTCGCAGAGAACACTTCGGCTTAACAATGAAGAACAAGACCATCGTATAGAATCTCATGAAAATAACATAATTTTACTTGAGGACAAAGTTCGGCGAACTGACAATTCACTGCAGGATACACAAAAAAATCTTCAAACTGCATTCAATACTGTTGATGAGAGAATCTCAAAATTGGTTGATGATGTAATTCAAATCAATACACATTTCAGTACAGTAAATCCTTCAGATAGGGATCATTACAACATTGTTGACCCTAGAAGTAACTCCTCTTATCATTCATCAGCTCCAGATAGCAATCTTTCCAACATTGCTAATATGAAAAAGTAAATACCTCAATGATTCTAGAATTCTATAATGAATATCTCAAAGGAGAATATCCAGGTTGTTAAAGAACTCCATCGTCCTGCAAGAAAAAATTTTCCAACGAAACGTATAGTCATAAAAGGTCTCGATGAAACATGGCAAGCAGATTTAGCACAATTTGATTTCCTAGCCAGTGAGAATAAAAAGTATAAATTTCTCTTGGTTGTAATTGATTGTTTTTCAAAATATGTATGGGCAAGACCCTTGAAAAGTAAAACTGGTTCAGAAGTAACTCATGCTTTCCAATCAATTCTATATGATCGTACTCCGAAAAATCTACAAACTGATCAAGGAAAAGAATTTTTTAATTCACATTTCCAAAATTTGATGAAAACATATTCAATTAATCATTATCATACATTCAGTTCCAAGAAGGCTGCTATTGTGGAACGAGTGATAAAAACGTTAAAAAACAGGTTATATTTAGAATTCAGCTTGAATGGGAATTACAAGTGGATTGATATCATTCAACGTATCGTGGATGAGTATAATCACACGAAACATAGTACAATCAGAATGAAACCATCTGATGTTACTAAAAGTAACGAAAACATTATCATGAAAAATAGTTATAATTTTATAAAGATTGCAGGTCAGAACAAGTTAGTAGTGGGTGATGTTGTTAGGATAAGTAGATATAAGCATGTGTTTGATAAAAATTATCACCCTAATTGGACTACTGAATTGTTCAAAATTATTGAAGTAAAAATAACAAATCCTGTTACTTACCTTCTTGAAGACATGGAAGGTCGACCAATCAAAGGAGCTTTTTATGAACAAGAATTACAAAAAACGAAACAACCAGATGTATATTTAGTTGAAAAAATTTTACGTAAAAAAGGTGATTATGTATTAGTCAAGTGGTTGGGGTTTGACAATTCTCATAATAGTTGGATTCATCATACCAATCGTTTGTGAGCTCAGTTTGAATTCAGATATTCAGAAGTGAATACCATAATGATTAATGAATTGAATGAAGAATGGTCATCTAACGAAAATGTTGAAATGGAAGGAAATCTCATCTTATGTACTTCTTATCAAGTGAACGACTTTGTGATACAATGTGGGTTGAAACCAGCGCGAAATTTTCAAGCTGCAATAAATCTGGTGTCGAGAAAAGGAGTCTTATGTTTCAGTGAATTCGAATGGGATCTACTCATTGAAATTCTGAATGTTGAAAATATTAGTAGATTGATTGGGAATGTACAAGTTACAATTAATATATGCAATCAACAAAAAATTGCACTTCTCGAAGAGAAAAACCAAACTGTGATTTTGCTTGAAAGTTCCATAAAAAAAATAATGAATTTGAAAAAACTTCTGGAACTTCGTGTACAATTATTAAATGATTTGAATTTCTCTGATTATTATAATAATTTCATTAGAAAAATTCGGGATATATGTCAAATGAGGGGATTATCCACAGAATATTTAATAAATCAAATTTGTGATCTTAATCCATGTACACACACTCTTGGAATATATGAAGTACTATACTTTGTAAATAGTAAAATAGTTAACGATATATCATATCTGTATTAAAATAAAACAAAAATGTAATTTTCATATGTTTTTTATTTACATATCCAGAGTCCCCAAACAATTTCTTTCATATACATATTAATCTTAATCTAAACTGTGTCAAGCGAATAATGTCCCCATGGTAAAGTATCTATACAGTTGGAAAGTATGAAACGTTTATTGTCAGAATCAGATAGAGCCAATTTGGTTTGTTCAACTGAAAAGATATTATGAGATTGAGAAGTTATATTCCTTTGTTTAACAACTTTGGTTTGAGATTGGAATAAACAAGTTTTATAATCATCAAAAGTGATAGTTTTCAAACAAGATTTCCGGATACCTTTTATTTTACGAATTTCTCGATCATCAACTCTGAATGAATACATTTTAGAACGTAACCCAACGAATTCTTTCATAATCAGCCCATTGTTTTCATCCTTCATGACACCTAACACCTTTTTATTTACCTGTGGAATTCCATAAATATTACTGAGAGGATAATCAGAAGTATCAAATCGTTCTGTACAATCTCGACGAATAAGCTCATACGGATCTTGATTGGTTATTTCATATGTCAAAGAATCTGTATCTACATAGTTCAATTTACAATCAAATACATTCATCAACATATAATCGTAATGGAATTCATAAAGACATACTTTTGAGATATCTAAAACAGACATACCAACATAAATTGGTTTATCGAAAATGAGCTTCTTCTTGGAAAGTTCAATGGCAGCTAAATTTTCACCAAAAAGAGTTATACTTTTGAAATTCGGTGAACTGATAAAGTTTTTGACTCCAAATCTTCCATCCCATTGAGATCTTATCTTAACAATACGATGTTTTCGTATATTTTCAATAGTTTTTCCAAATACTGCATTATTCATTAATTTAAATAATTTTTTTTCAAAATTATTATCAGCTTTACTACGTAATAAAGTGTTTTTGTCAATATACGATTTCAACCAATCTGATTGATTAAATTTCAAAGCTCGGTGAATTTTTGTGAGACGTAAACCATGTTTGAGAGCTTGTTTTAGATTTCGATAATGAATAATATATTTTTCTTTTTTATCCAAAGTGGTTAATAATTTCTTCAATTTGCTTCCGGGGGGCACTTTCGTTTCAGGACAAAAAGGTAGATCCTTATGCGAATCATGTAATTCTCTAGGATATTCAAGATCCACCTCTAGAATATATCCCTCTGGAGAATCATCTGCTACTTGAGTAAAATCTATATTAGTATTTGACCACTGAAAACCTCCATATGGGAGATATTGTGACATAGCATAACCATAAAGGTTATTGACATCAAAGTATATGAGGTAATTTTCTGGTTTAGTTGAATCATAGTTGGCTATATATTTATTGTTAGCTTTTGAATACCTAGTTGAACATTGACTTATACCACCTCTTATTCCCCCTTCAATGAATAATAACATATCAATGTCTTTAATTATCTCCAATTCTATTTGAGTATGTTTCATCATACAATCCCACGTGTATCCAGGTAATGTATAATACCAAACTGGATCAAGATCATATGTTTTATGACAACTCATTCGGAATTTTTCAAACACGTCAGCCAAAAGAAGAATATCTGTTTTCAAATACAAATTCAAATAGTCACCCAAACTACCACAATTATATGTTAAAAACACTTGTTGAGCATGAAAATAATCCTCATCAGTGATGTGTTCATCATTCAACTTATTATAGAAGGCCTCTTTCGAAGGTAGTTGAGTTTCGGAAAGTTTTTCGAAACCATCGAGATAATCATAAGGAAAAACACCTTTTCTCATTAAAAGATTTATAGAATCATTTGGAAACTGACCTTTGAGCTCTACAAATTGATCTGAGTGTAGGTGTGAAGTCAATTCTGCAAGAGAACTTCCTATGAATCGTAGACTATCGATAAATCTAAATTGAATTTCAGTTTCCTCATCGAATTTTGTGAAACTGATGTATTTTTCCTTATTCAGTGGAAGCAATTGAACTCGTCCACTTTTCGACAATTCCTTAATAATGAAGTGAGCATCATAGCCAGAAAGATTATGATAAATTATTGGAATGACATAAGATTTTTTGAAATTTAAATTACATGAATTATGTGCAGGTCCCCTTATTTCTCCAGTAAAATGATCGTGATCAATAACAATCTTATCTTGTGAAGTGAACCGTTTAAGACAAATATGACATTTGTCGCGAGCAATTAACATTTCATGTTCAATTATAGGTGATACTGATTTGATTTTATCATATAAAAATACCGCTATCTCATTCAACTTTTTAGAAAACCATAACATGCAATCAAGACCCGTATAACTATCATAAAAAGATTCTTTTTCTGATGAAAAAGAAGTGCAGGAATTTATTTGAAAAGTTCATATGATTATGAACTTTTCAAATAAATTCCTGCACTGATAGGAATATGTTCTTGATATTTAACTGTCTGAATATTAATTTCTACATTTAGAGGTTTCAAATAAGACTCAAAATCACCATATATTACATAAGGACATTTTTGTTTATATCGGTAATTAGTGAAACTATTATGAGATTTGTCTGGGAAAAGAATGTGACATGGATCTCGTTGAGAACATAACTCCTCATGATCATTCAATTTTTTCTCGTTAGAAAAGTAATTCAGGCAACGGTCGCAAATGTAAATCTTCCCATTATGTTTTGAAATCTGTTTTGAAAGCAGTCGAGACATATTTTTAATATATGTATAATGAAAGACAGTTTCTTCCGAGCTATCTGTATGTTGTGAATAATTGTCTTGAATAAGTAATAAATTGAAATGACGTTCTGGTATTTTTGAGGAACTCAAACGTGTAGGAACCACAATCAACTCTTTATTCATCATTTCCAATGTAAAAACATTAACTGATATATTATTTAAATTTTCAAATTTGGATATGTTTTTCAGTGTTATTGGAAATTCAATGTCATCATATTTAAAGACTGAAGAAGGATGTGGATAAGAAGTAGTTCTCTCAGGGTGTTTACTTGTGGGATACATCCCTGCAAGAATACTCCACATAAAACAAATATTGTCATTATTTTGAATATTAACGCATGCTTTCTTGGAACTGATTACTTTTGGAAGATTTATGTAAGAAGATCCTCCTACACTGAATCCCACGTGATTTATGTTCACTTCGAGACCGAGAATTGATTGAAGGGCAAATCCTGAATCTTTTTCCTGAAATTCCTCGAGCTTACACAAAATTTTTTCAGTAACTGTATGATTGAACCAGTCTTTGATGTCAGTGCCATTATCAATAATATGATTTTTTGTAGGAAAATATTTACAATCCATAATCTCATCGTCCCCACTTTTTTTAATAAATTTCCCACAAAAAATTGTATTAACCTTAATTATAGATGTTTTCTTCAAAATATTCACATTTCTAGCTCTAAAGAGATGGTAAGCATCGTTGAAGAATTCGTGTGGCTGCTTATGAGAGATATTCATAATTATACCCGTTCTAATTCTACAGTTGAAACCAGATTGTAATTCTTCCCATTTTACTCTATCACTTCTTTTAGATATCAATCCTCGACCAATTATGGATCGTTCGAGAATTGTCTTATAGGTTTTCAAATGACTGAGGTTTGTTTGAATACTAACCTTATGACCATGAGAAATATCTTTTTTTATAAGTTTATTGAATAATATAATTTGTCTTTTAATGAGGGTTATCCAAATTTTCTTTAAATCGATTGATGTACATTTTTGAAGAATTATGAAGGCTTTATGAAATTCTAACATAACATCGTTACATACCTCCATATTTAATGTTCTGATCGCTCAATAAATTTGAATTTTGGTGTAGGATTTCCCAATGCTGTCTCAATTTTTCCTTCAACAACTATGGACAGCTTCTCTTCGTTTAATAAATCCAATGTTCTCGTGATGTTACTTGTCACCCTCCTAGGAAGAAACACCATACAGTCATCCAATTCTAATATAGGAGCTTTCCCATATTTTGTATTTACAATTCTTGCGCTAAGAACATGGTGTTCCACATTATGAGGTAAATCTAAGAGTCTTACTACCTCCTTCTCGATCTCATACGAACTGACAGCGTTCAATTGTTTAAGTAGATTAACTGAAGACATATTTAACTATAAAAAATAGGAATTCATATAATTGAATGAATTGATTTAAAATAAATAAATATTGACTTACTGAGGTTTTGAAGATATGTTGAACTGTGGACAAAGCTTGAATTTGGGTGAAGGAAAAATACATGTAATGACTTGATTAGGTTAATTGTCAGGTATTTATACGATAAATAATCAGATTAAGACTTGATATCCATCTTTTTGGTAAGTAAGGAATATAATTAGAAGATAATTATAATTTGATGGTTATTAAAATTATTTTGAATCATTTTCTAGAATATTAGTTTTCCATAATTAACATGACGTATACTCATCGAAGATGTTGCAATAATTTGGTTGTAGACCTTCGTATATAAAATGTGTGGTGACTTCATTTATTTCAAAAGTAACGTGCTGTGATGATGGATAGTCAGTTCATAGAAAAATTTTATAATCTGATGGTTGGGAATATAACCATCTTAGATTTCAATCAACTTGAACTGAGTCAACTTCCATTCAATTATTTCACTGAAGTGATCAGACCGTTGGAATTAGATATGATTTGGCATCGAATGCCATTGCATCTAAGGAAAGATTTGGAAGAGTATTTACCATGTATCGCTCACTACAATAAACCTGAATCGAAGTGTCACATTGATGGTCCATCACCCAGTAGACATAATTGTCTTGAATGTCAGCAAAATAAGAATAATAAATCATCGAACTACACTTTACATTCAGATTAATTTCACGTTGAATGAAGATCATTCTGAAATAGAAACTATAAGAAGATGGTAACTGTTGATCAATTTCTCCTGAATATTCAAGAACTGAAGAAGCAAATTTCTCAATATGAAGATATGCGAAGGATGTTCAATACATTTAAGGACTTGTCAACTTCTGAAGTCGATGATGTTTGGAAAATAAAAGGAAGAGGTTTTCAAATTTAAAATGTAATTCTAGAAAAATATGTCTTTATAAACAATAAATATATATTCAAACGTGTTTTTTTTTAACAGGTAAAATATAGGAGTTTAGAATCTTGATATCAGAATTTCAGACTATCAGATATCAGACTATCAGATTTCAGACTTTCAGATTCATAACACCCTATTAAGAATTAAAATTCATAAACGTTGAAACTGATCACCGACGTTCCCACATAATCTCACGCCATCTGGCGACATAAACATATTCAGATGCAAATCCCTACATTTTGTGTACATATTCCTATTATCAACAGCGACCTCTAGCGGTAGGCAACAACAACACCACCACCAACTAATACAAATTCCTACAATCGTCAAATGACGTCAACAACCGAGCGTGTGATCGCTCATAAACGTTGACAATCTCACACCTCACGCCATCTAGCGAAACGCTTAAACATATTCATATGCAAACCCCCACATTTTTTACAGATTCCTATTATCTACAACGACCTCTAGCGGTAGACACCAACACTACCCCTCCCCTAATACAGGTTCCTATTATCATCAAATGACATCAGCCACAGATCACGTGATCGCAACAACTTTTACGTCGAGGATTCGACCTTGGGATCAAAGTTCAAGGTGGCCCAAAAATCTCCTACCATATCTACTTTCAGGTTATGTGCTAAATAAAAAATTGAACAATTGAACAATTGCTTACTTATTGATACAATATATACAGAATGAATGTGCATTGGAGGGTTACAGCACTCGAAAGAGTATTTTTTTAATATTTTAAATATTGAGCACTGTAAATCTGTGAACCCTCTACAAATTTTCATTTGAAAATTTCCCGGAAAATTGCATCAAAATGTCTCGAAAACACTTTTTCATGCAAGTTGACATATGGAAATTTCGAACGACACACAAAACATAAAAAGTGTGATGTAATATGAAGAGATATAGAATATAGACCGATATCGCCAAAAACAAAAGAAAATAATAAAAAATATAATAGCCTAACATATTTTGTTGAAATAAGCCATAATATGAAAAATTTACTACAGAAGCAACAATTTTTCATGGAGGACACAAAATAATTTGGCAAGATTCATAAAAAAATGAAACAAAATTAAAAAGAGAAAATAAATCGGGTGTTTATCATTTGAATTGCGGTAGATGTGATAAGGTTTATATATGTAGAACTAGTAAATGTTTCACTACAAGAATTAAAGAACATTTAAATAGTTTCTTGCACAATAATAAGAATAATTCAAACTACCATTTATTATCCGAAAATCATATGTTCGATCAGGATTTAAAAATAATACATGAAGTAGATAAAAGTTTACAAATAAACTATTGGGAAATGGTAGAAATAAATAGAAAGAAACATAAAGGAGTTTTATTAAATGATCAATTAGATCTAAGTAATTCGCCTTTACTCAATCTGTTTAAGTAACCGATTTCTTGGTAATTTTATGTTAACTTTTTTATTGGGCATTAGTATAATACTGTGAATTTCAAAGGATGGGATTTTGCTCATTTCTTAAGTGGGGTATAATGATATATCTTAATTACTTTAGGTGGTAATTGATGAGATAAAAATTATCTTATAATAAGTTATCAATTACATTTGAAGGATAAAGTAATAGCTTTGTAATTTCAAAAATTCTTCCCGTTTTGTTTAAATACTTGTATGATAAATTGATAAATGTATTCAAAGGCAAGACTGTATGTTTAGAAATCAGTAGTCTTTATGATCTGAAGAAGTTACAATGTAACGAAACGCGTCATCAGTTTTCAAAAAAAATTTCTGATTTTTTACTATCGTTTCAAAATTGATTCTGTTAATGGTATTAATCCTATAATTAAGTTTTCTATCGAAATGGAGACTAATAATTCTATAAATTTTCTTGATCTCACAATTAAAAGAACAATTGGTGAATATGAATTTGTTATTTACCGTAAACCAACACATGAAAAGATATAATTATTCATATTTATTCTCATCACTCAAATAATCATATATTAGCCGCGTTCCATAGTATGATACATAGACTTATTAGTATTCCATTATCAAATGAAAACTTTGAGAGAGAACTTAATATCATTAAACAAATCGCAATTAACAATGGTTATGCACCGGAGTAAATTTTTCCGAAAACAAAAGAAAATAATAAAAAATAAAATGGCTTAACATATTTTGTTAAAGAAGCCATATTATGAAAAATTTACTACAGAAGCAACAATTTAATATTTCATGGACGACACAAAATAATTTAGCAAAATTCATCAAAAACAATAAAATAAAAATAAAATGAGAAAATAAATCGGGTGTTTATCAATCGAATTGCGATAGTTAGGATAAGATTCATATAGGTGGAACTAGTAGATGTTTCACTACAAGAATATTTAAATAGTTTCTTGCACAATAAGAATAATTCAAACTATGCTAATCATTTATTATCCGAAAATCATATGTTCGATCAGGATTTTAAGATAATACATGAAGTAGATAAAAGTTTATTATATAAAGATATTATTGGGAAACGGTAGAAATAAATAGAGAGAAGCATAAACGAGTTTTATTAAATGATCAATTAGATCTAAATAATCCGCCTTTACTCAATCTGTTTAAGTAACCGATTTCTTGGTAATTTTATGTTAAGTATTGTATTGGGCATTAGTATAATACTGGGAATTTCAAAAGATGGGATTTTGCTCATTTCTTAAGTGGGGTATAATGATGTATCTTAATTACTTTAGGTGGTGATTGATGAGATAAGAATTATCTTATAATAAGTTATATATGAAGAGATATAGAATATAGACCGATATCGCCAAAAACAAAAGAAAATAATAAAAAATATAATAGCCTTACATATTTTGTTGAAATAAGCCATAATATGAAAAATTTACTACAGAAGCAACAATTTTTCATGGGGGACACAAAATAATTTAGCAAGATTCATAAAAAAATTAAACAAAATTAAAAAGAGAAAATAAATCGGGTGTTTATCGTTTGAATTGCGGTAGATGTGATAAGGTTTATATAGGTAGAACTAGTAGATGTTTCACTACAAGAATTAAAGAATATTTAAATAGTTTCTTGCACAATAAGAATAATTCAAACTATGCTAATCATTTATTATCCAAAAATCATATGTTCGATCAGGATTTTAAGATAATACATGAAGTAGATATAAGTTTATTATATAAAGATTTTATTGGGAAACGGTAGAAATAAATAGAGAGAAGCATAAACGAGTTTTATTAAATGATCAATTAGATCTAAATAATCCGCCTTTACTCAATCTGTTTAAGTAACCGATTTCTTGGTAATTTTATGTTAAGTATTGTATTGGGCATTTGTATAATACTGGGAATTTCAAAAGATGGGATTTTGCTCATTTCTTAAGTGGGGTATAATGATGTATCTTAATTACTTTAGGTGGTGATTGATGAGATAAGAATTATCCTATAATAAGTTATATATGAAGAGATATAGAATATAGACCGATATCGCCAAAAACAAAAGAAAATAATGAAAAATATAATAGCCTAACATATTTTGTTGAAATAAGCCATAATATGAAAAATTTACTACAGAAGCAACAATTTTTCATGGAGGACACAAAATAATTTAGCAAGATTCATAAAAAAATGAAACAAAATTAAAAAGAGAAAATAAATCGGGTGTTTATCATTTGAATTGCGGTAGATGTGATAAGGTTTATATATGTAGAACTAGTAAATGTTTCACTACAAGAATTAAAGAACATTTAAATAGTTTCTTGCACAATAATAAGAATAATTCAAACTACCATTTATTATCCGAAAATCATATGTTCGATCAGGATTTAAAAATAATACATGAAGTAGATAAAAGTTTACAAATAAACTATTGGGAAATGGTAGAAATAAATAGAAAGAAACATAAAGGAGTTTTATTAAATGATCAATTAGATCTAAATAATTCGCCTTTACTCAATCTGTTCAAGTAATTTTATGTTAATTATTTTATTGGGCATTAGTATAATACTGTGAATTTCAAAAGATGGGATTTTGC
Source organism: Megalocaria dilatata (assembly GCA_034642435.1). Classification (NCBI taxonomy): domain Eukaryota; kingdom Metazoa; phylum Arthropoda; class Insecta; order Coleoptera; family Coccinellidae; genus Megalocaria; species Megalocaria dilatata. The sequence continues at coordinate 72,130,436 of CM067856.1, read as the reverse complement.
TCATTTCTTAAGTGGGGTATAATGATATATCTTAATTACTTTAGGTGGTAATTGATGAGATAAGAATTATCTTATAATAAGTTATCAATTACATTTGAAGGATAATGTGAAGATAAAGTGAAAGATAAAGAATAGCTTTGTAATTTCAAAAATTCTTCCCGTTTTGTTTAAATACTTGTATGATAAATTGATAAATGTATTCAAAGGCAAGACAGTATGTTTAGAAATCAGTAGTCTGTATGATCTGAAGAAGTTACAATGTAACGAAACGCGTCATCAGTTTTCAAAAAAAATTTCTGATTTTGTACTAACGTCTCAAAATTTTTTCACTCGACCAGTTATGTATTTTGAACATGCTCTTTCTTTAAAATTCAGGCTTGTAAGTATTTTGAGTTGAATTACGAATATTTCTGTCAGAATTGATCTTATTTAAAGGATTTTGATCTAATTACTCTCTAACGAGTCAACTTACCAACATCGAAAGTTTTTCCTTGGCATTTCTGTATTATTGTTTATTTTAAGGGTAAATTCCATAACAATACATATTTGTTATGGAGCATATGAGCATAAATGTTTAATTGTTTGATCTATACTTTACGAGATATCGATCACTACAGCCATCCACTAAAAAAATAATTCATTTTTTTTTCAGTAGATGACTGTAGTGATCGATATCTCGTAATGTATCGACCAAACAAATTCACATTTATGGTCGCTATCGAGGACACATTTCACACTGAAAATATTTTTTTGCTGATTTTTGTTTGTTCCATTCAGTTTTTAGTTTGTTAAACATGTCAATAAAGTCAACAACGGCAAATTTTACAGTTTTTCTTTAATAAAGGAGAGGCAAGGCAGGCGTCTGAAATTGTGAAAAGTGTTTATGGCCCGGATACTGTTATAGCTAATTACGTTCACTTTTGGTTTCGTTGATTTCTTTCAGGTATGTTGCAAATTACAATTCTTTTCTATCGAAGGCTGATGTTCCAACGAACGGAGTTCGTTTTCGGCTAAAAATTTGAGAGAATATAGGCACTATGATGTGCCCTGGAACGAACGCACAGAAGTGAATTTGAATTGAAAACAAATTAAAAATTTTATGACGAATTAGAAACATGTTCTTCATTAGATCTTTCCATTATAAGGAATACAAAACATAAACTAGAAAAAATTTCCAAGAATGACAAGTTTCTTCTTCGGAAATAAAATAATATTCTGAAAATTGCAGATGAGCCTCATTTTTCACTGAAAGATATTAATTCAAATGAATAATATATTGAATGAAATAAATCTAATGACAAAATTTATTGAAACTCCTCATACAATTTCATAGAAGTTGAATTCTCATATCTACAGCTCTGATGTATGTTATATTTTATTGAATAATAGTTTCTCCCTATTCTCTGGATTCATGTGGAAATCAATCCGAAATGATTTTTTTCTAAATGTGAACTGAAAATCGTAGATAAACCTACCGATCTCCTTTCGGACACACCCCGAAAATGGTGCTAGAATATTGGACTGGTCAGTGACGTAACACTGTACGTCAGGGGTGACTCAGGAACCGATCATTCGTTTTAAGAACTATATTTCAGTTTTATACGAGAGCGCGAGAAAAAAGAATCGCTATTATGTACTCTTTGTAGTTTAATTTCGAATAGTGACGTGAAACCTAGTGATAAGTGATCGTGATTACCGTGGTTCTACATTCAAATGTATTTAATTGGATACATCTTACGTGGAAAAGGATTTTCGCGAGTGTTTATGAAATTATATAATAGTATCGAATAAAAATGTTTTCAAAGAATTTTTGTGAATATGTTGAATTTTTCCAACTAATGAAAATTTTGGTTAATAAAATCTGTAAATAATCCATCATTTTGTCCATATAAACGTTATATAGTGAAATGGCATATTTTCCAAAGAAAAATGATTTTCTCTGCAACGTTCTGCAAATTTGGTACATCAGTGAATCCCATCTGATTGTTTCAGACCATTTTCGGCACAAATTTAGAAAATTACAGATATATGTGTACCAAAATAGCGAGTTGTTTCCTAGAACAAGGTCTGAAAAATATCATTTTCATTTAACATATTTTCAAATCCTGTGGGCGGATTTCACCTATTCGCCATTTTCTTTCGATTTAGTCTTAAAGCCAGTAAATTCTATTATATAATATATATATATATATATATATAAATCATTTAATTCAATGAAAGATAGCATCTACGTCAGATATTTTCAAATGATTAATGTAAGAGATATCTTGAAAATGTTTAGGCATTAATAGAATTGTAATAGAATCTAAGCTAAAGAAATTTAATCAATTTCATAAGTAATATTAAGTATTTTATAAGTTATAAGCATTAGAAGTTAAAATTTGTTAAATTTTGACACTTGAAATACTTTACGAAGGAAAAGCAAGACTTTCACTGTTCTGTTTAACATGAAACATACATCAAAATGTAGTTTAAAAAATAAGCTAATTTTCAAAAGTAATTTCAAACCAGGAAATATTGTAAATTTTGTAAAATCATCAAAAGCATCATTTTTATATAATTTTGACAGAAGCTAGTAAGCTTTGAAATTCAATTTTTCTTGAAAACTATAAATAGGGCAGACACAGAAAAAGTCGGCAGTCTCCAATTATATGCAGAGTAGAATCCTTGTCGGTCCATAATTAAAAAATTGCCAAAAAAGTATCATCATCTAAAAAAAGAAGATTATTTGGTTATTGTGAATGGAAATTGAATCCAGAAAATACATTACCTGAATGTGAATGGAAAAATCCCACATAGAAATCAAGTTTCAAACGAATTGGATATATTGAACAAAATCAACAAAGTAGCCTGTGAGTTTCAGAACGTTCTAGAAGTGTTGTTTCCAACGAAACCAGTGTTATTCCTGAAACGAAGAAGGGACAATTAAAAGGAACAATCATAAATTGATGAACAAACTTACCAAAGGTATTAAAATTCAATCCTGTTAATATTTCCAGAAAGAAATTTAGAAATAGCAAACACTGTTTACATTAGAATTACGTTAGGTTATTTAGATAAGGTTAGGTTAACATAGAATTAGAATTTAGGTTATTGATCACTGATTATAATATTTCAAATTACTTTCATAAATATAATTTAAAAAAATTCAATAATTTAAAAATTCAAATTGAACCCTCCCTCAAATATTAATCAAATTTAATAATATTTTAATTTCAATTATTCAAAATTATAATCTTAAGAGCTAGCCGGAAACATAGAAAACATCAACTACATACAAGGGTGATCTAATTAATATTCATACCAAAATTTTATTAATATATTACCATAACAATATATATATATATATATATATATATATATATATATATATATATATATACATATCGTCAATCAGAATCAATCCTTCATTGTAGATTTCATCGGTTATTTGGATGTCAGGATTATTCGTTTGAATGCGCAAGCGATGCAAGGTATCTTCACGTATGTCGTCTTTGTATTTGTTCCATAACTGAATTGGTTGTGAAGGAAAACATGTGGTGATGATAATTGCGAACAGCGTTCGTATTTGGTACGCATTTGATGAAACAACTGAATCCGCAAGTGTTAAATCCCAATGAGAATCGTTCTCCAGCAAACCCAATAGTTGACATGCTTCTCGATATGTTTGGCATTGGTGGCCATTCACAGTTTTCAAATGCGCAAATGATTTTGGTCCACGTACATTCACCAACAGCAGTCACAAATAAAAACATTCATCATTTCTAGGATGAACAGTATACATGCGAACTAGTGCATCAGTGGAAAACACCTGTGGCCAATCTGGAACTGGGGTTCCTTGTTTGCGACGTTGAAATGTCTTTGTTGATTGATTCCAAGTGTAATACTTGGGCATTTCAACGTACATCAGCGTCGCTGCGAATGGATCTGCTTCACACATTGCAAAGAAGCTAGTCAATGTTGTCGATGGTGGTCTCTCAGCTCCTTGTGCCGCATTAGCCTCAGTGAAGTAAACTCTTTGGCCATTTTCCAAATGCACTGCTAAATGTAAAACTGTGGGATATCTTTCATGAATTTGAAATGACAATAATCGCCACAGTGCTTCATTAGTACTGACGTATCTGCCCATTTGGAAGTTGCTGTTTTCGTCATTCGCGATACCAAACACAGCCATGTCGCTGCCTTTTGTGACGTACTTGCACAAATATTTGATTGATTTGGCCGAATGACAACTCTCAACGTTTGCATGTGTTTCGAAAATTCGTGATAGCAGCGGGCAATATGGTACAATGAATTCATTTCCGATCTTAATCTCCTGATTTGAACTTTAACTTTGATAGTTCGACCATTATCTTCTTTTGAATGCCGACGATAAACTGGATATCCATCGTTCCCTGTGACTGTTTCAGCAACTAACGCTCGCGGATATCGTTTTGTGCACTTTCCATCAGCCATGCAAGGCGATAATGGATTTAATGCACCGCACGGTCCATGCACCATCTGTGTTGAAACTCCCGCTCCGAGTTCTAGATTCCAGATTCGGTACTGTGATGTTTCAGTTTTTTTAGGTGGCTCCATCTAGCGGACAATAGTTGAATCACAGTATCTTATTGAGTTGTATTTCCTGTAATTACGGTAGATCTATTTTATTGAATGAGGGATCATAGACTGAGTTCTGTCGCAGACAAATGACAGAACTTCTTCTGTAACGAAAGAAATAATGCAATGTAATGAAAATGGTGGTTTTGAACCCGAAGAATTTAGCGTCAATTTTTGTTATCCTGTTTTTGTACATTTTTGTTAATTTATTTCCGCTTATACGAGTGAAGGAAAAGCTGGCAATAAAGTTTTATTAAAGTTTTGAGTTTTAATAGAACCAAGTTGTGAAAACGAACCAACTCAGCTAGAATCAACCGGTGAGTTGATCTTCGGCGAGTGTTTCACATTTTGTGGCGACCGTGACAGGACAGTTTTTCACATTACGATATAGTGCGGTTTGTACAGGAATATTAACAAGTTTGAAGTAAGTGAATAGTGCAAAAATGAGTGATTCAATTGAGGCTAAGAAGAAAAGTCGTAAAGTACTCCGATGTAGTTTTACAAAAATCGCTAATGAGTTGGAGACAACGTTGAAGGCAGTGCTGCTACCGCATTCTCAAATTGCTGTGCTTTCGGAGTGTTTGAGATCAAAATACGGGGAGCTGAAAGCTGTAGATCAAATTATATACGATCATTTGCTGGATACAGATGCTACAGAGGAGGTACTACTAGCTGAGATGGACCAGAATGATGCTTACCACCGGAGATTCGTCGACCTGAAATTTCTAAGTGAGAAGCCGGCGGAGCAACCACTCGAGGTATTGGGGGTTAGGTCAACAAATGGATGTAGGGGGAGAGATTCACAATGATCACCTTAAAGGTAAGCGTAAATTTCAACTACCAGTTTAAGCTGTTCGAAGGAAATATACGCGATTGGCTCGGGTTTTGGTCGCAGTTCAAGAAGGTTCACGAAGACATGGATATAGATTCATGTGATAAAATTGAATATTTAATTCAGGCCACTGTGGATGGCAACTGTGCACGAAGAATTGTCGAGAGTTTTCCTTCTGTCGGTGAAAACTATGAAAAAATCATCGACTGTTTGAAATCTAGATTCGGCCAGGAAGACTTACAGATTGAAGTGTACGTGCGGGAATTACTAAAATTAGTCCTTAATAGAACGCTTTCTCCGAGTAAAAATGATCTTGCTCATTTATACGATCAAATAGAGACACAGTTACGAGCTTTAGATACTCATGGTATAAATAGAGATAGATATGCGGCTCTATTGCTTCCTTTAATTGAGTCATGTTTACCCCTAGACCTTTTGCGAATTTGGCAGCGATCCACCTTCAATAATAGTCAAGATGCCTTTTCTGTTTCGGGTTCACAAAGTGAAGAGTTTTCGGTAGAGGGTCGACTAAATAACTTGATGCGGTTTTTGCGTTCAGATGTTGAAAATGAACTTCGAGTTGATTTGGCTTGCGCAGGTTTCGGTCTATCTGAAAATATGGAAAAGCTGTGCGACTCTGAGAGGAAAAATAGCAGAAAGCCGGAAAAAAGGAAAACAGCAGTGGCGCTCTTGCATGGAGATATGGAAAGGTGCATCTTTTGTACTGGAAATCATGAAAGCCAATCTTGTTTTAAGGCACAGAAAATGAGTTTCGAGGAACGAAAACGTATTCTTACTGAGAAAAAGGCATGTTTCAAATGTTTGAAGATTGGTCATCAATCACGTAAATGTAGAATGCGTTTAAGGTGTATCATATGCGGATTTTCACATGTAGCTCTGATGTGTCAAGATTTGCCAAATAAGCAGCGTGGCGGCAAATCATCAGACGAAAAGGTTGAGTCGGAGAAAAATCATGCGATGACCAATCAAAGTTTAAATACGCATGTCTTTCTACAAACCTTACGAATGTCACTGAAAGGAGCTAATGGTGTCAGATCTGTGAGAGGATTGATTGATTCAGGTTCGCAAAGGAGCTATATTTTGAAATCTACTGCAATTGCCCTTAATCTGAAACCAAAAAGGACAGAGAAAATAACTCATTGTCTTTTCGGAGGATCGCAAGTTGACAACACACACTATTGTTATGACATTACCATTGTCAACGCTCCAAACAGACTGAGTTTCGAAGTCCTAGACCAACCCTGTATTTGCAACGATGTGGCGACAGTTTTTTATGGCCCCTGGATACAGGAGTTGAAGATAGCAGGAATCGAAGTCTCGGATAGGCATGATTCAGGTCCTATAGAGTTATTATTTGGGGCAGATAATGCTGGATTATTGTACACTGGTAAGCGAAACGTGCTAAAGAATGGACTTGTTGCATATGAGGCGAGTTTTGGATGGACAATAGAGGGTAAAGTGCCGGCTATAAATTCGTGTAGTATGCTGTCAACCATTTCCATGCTTGCAAACCCATCTATTACAGAACTTTGGCAATTGGATGTCCTTGGAATTTCCGACCCCAAAGAGAGAAAATCGAGGGAGGAGTTGGCACTAGCGGCTAGGAAACTGTTTGAAGATACTGTGGAAGAAAATCGAGAGGGACGCTATGAAGTAAGGTTGCCTTGGCTTGAAGATCATCCTGCTCTCCCCAGTAACCTTGAAATTTCCAGGAAAAGGCTCGCTAGCACATTGAAGAAGCTAGAGGCTGACCAACTTACCCTCAGATACAAAGAAGTTTTCGAAGAATGGAGATCTATGGGTATCATTGAAGAAGTTGATGTAGTCAAGGGAATAGATGAGGGACATGGTCATTTCCTTCCTCATAGACCGGTTGTCAAAGAGGGATCAACGACGGTAGTGCGACCGGTATTTGACGCATCCGCTCGTGACAAAAGAAACCCCTCACTAAATCAATGTTTAGAAAAAGGACAGAATTTGATTGAACTGATACCTTTCCTTCTCACTAGATTTAGACAGAACAAGATCGCAGTCATAGCTGACATCAAAAAGGCTTTCCTGCAGATTAGTGTTAATCCCAAAGATCGTAAGTTCCTGAGGTTCCTGTGGGTGGATGACCAAGGAAAAGAAATAACTTACCAGCATAACCGTGTCGTCTTTGGCGTTAACTGCAGTTCTTTTTTACTTGGAGCAACGATAGAGTACCATCTGTCAAAATGTCTGGAGAGATCCTCTGATGAAAGAAGTGACTATTTTAAGAACAACATAGAGATACTTCGAAAGAGCTTTTATGTTGATAACTGCGTCACAAGTGTGCTGAATGAAGAGGTTTTGGACCGATTCATAAGAGATTCCGTTCAAGTTATGACAGAGGCGGGCTTTGAGCTCAGAGGGTGGGAGTTCTCAGGTAATGTGGCTAGACAGACAGAAGGTGTATCAGTTCTCGGACTCAGATGGTATCCCACTAGAGATGTCTTGACCATCAACAAGGACTTAATCAGTTTACAAGATGAGGATATGGTTGTTACGAAGAGGAAGTTATTGTCCGTAGCCCAGAAAATATTCGATCCCATTGGATTTACTAGTCCTGCTACCCTTCGTCCAAAGTTATGGTTGCAGGAGTTGTGGTCGAGAAACATCGGTTGGGACGTCGCAAGGAGAAGAAGACCGAAGATTATATACAGTAACAATGGAACGAATTTTCGTGGCACTGAAAATTTATTCACAAGTTTGGATTGGGAGAAAATAATGCGTGAAACTTCGATACAACGTATAGAATGGCGTTTCAATCCTCCTTCGTGGTGGGGAGGTTTCTTCGAAAGACTCATAGGTGTGGTTGAAAGTTTGTTAAGAAAGGTTTTGGGGTGCGCATGTCTCAATTATGAAGATTTAATGACTTTACTTTGTGATTGCGAGGCAACAGTTAATACGAGACCTCTTACCTACATTTCAAACGATCCGACAGATTTATCGGCATTGACACCTGCTATGTTTTTGAGAGACCAAATTGAAACCTTTATGCCGGACTGTGACGTGGTTGAGAAATCGAGTTTGTCACGTAGTATTCGAAATAAGCAGCGGCTTAGAGAGAACCTGAGACAAAGTTTCCGGTCAGAATATTTAGGGCAGCTTAAACTGACGAACGACCATAAATCGAGTGCAAGTGTTAAACTCGGTCAGGCAGTACTTATCGGAAATGACTTTAGCAAACGCATAGATTGGCCTCTCGGTCGTGTTATCGAGATAATTCCGGGAAAAGACGGTCAAATAAGAATTGTGCGTGTACGGACGTCTTGTGGCGAATTATTACGGCCTGTACGGCGTCTATATCCTCTTGAGTATGATGGAGGTGCTGTTTCGGAAGAGAAAGGAGTTGATGAGACGAAAATGGGCCCGGAGCCCACCACGACTGCTACTCCTGTTCATATGGAAGAAGAAGATGAAATTTGTGATTCGGGCAGTGCGGAAGTGAAAATAAGCAGAGTACCCGAAAACGATTCAAGTGTCGAACGAATTTCGCGTAGTGGAAGGAGAATAAAACTCCCCCCTAGGCTATTAGATTAGATTATAGTATTAATTAATTTTGTGGATTAACTTTCTTTTGTTACTTGTGTTCTTATGTCAAAGTTAATACTTGTTCAGTTCGAGAAATGTATTTATATTATTTCATTTCTCGGGTGGGAGAATGTTGAAACTCCCGCTCCGAGTTCTAGATTCCATATTCGGTACTATGATGTTTCAGTTTTTACTAGGTGGCTCCATCTAGCGGAGAATAGTTGAATCACAGTATCTTATTGAGTTGTATTTCCTGTAATTACGGTAGATCTATTTTATTGAATGAGGGATCATAGACTGAGTTCTGTCGAAGACAAATGACAGAACTTCTTCTGTAACGAAAGAAATAATGCAATGTAATGAAAATGGTGGTTTTGAACCCGAAGAATTTAGCGTCAATTTTTGTTATCCTGTTTTTGTACATTTTTGTTAATTTATTTCCGCTTATACGAGTGAAGGAAAAGCTGGCAATAAAGTTTTATTAAAGTTTTGAGTTTTAATATAACCAAGTTGTGAAAATGAACCAACTCAGCTAGAATCAACCGGTGAGTTGATCTTCGGCGAGTGTTTCACAATCTGTGTCGTCACAATGTCGTGTAGATGGGGATCAGTGACTGGTTCAGAAATTTCAGCAGATATAATGTCATCCAATTCATTTGAATGTAATTTGTTCAGCAACCAAAATAGGATATGAGCATGCGGTAGTCCACGCTTCTGCCATTCCACCGAGTACATATAACAACGTGTGTCACCAAAAACTCGATACTATCCCTTTTTCTCATACTTCTAGTTGCTGGTTCATTTTATATTCTGCAGGTAATTCTCTTGTAATTAGTGATACTTGTTTCTAGAAATTAAGCGTCCGCAAGTTGGCACGAATAATGGGACCAGAATTCAACAACTCAAAAGAGCCCTGACCTCATGCGAATGTTTTCTGAAACGCTTCGATACCGGGAAGGATTCACTTTAGAACATTAGATTCAGCAGGCGGACAATCGTATACCGATTTTCTGGCAATACAACCAAAATTATAGAGTTTATCTCGGGATTCGGATGAAGAATACGCTCTAGAGATTGAAGAAAAATATTTTGATCTCACGGAAATCGCCAAAAATACCAAAAGTAGATGATTAAAATTAAAATACAAAAATTATGTCACTGCAACAAGTACTATCTTTTGACATTGTTTTCAGTAAAACACAACTACAATCAAGGAAAATCTGGTGTGAAGTATGAAAAAAAAACAATTATTAGACAAAAACAGAATATTCATAACGAAATTATTTATCATCGTTCATTTAAATTAAAATTCAATGGTAACATTTCTACCCCATTTGATTGTTACAGTATCTACGAATAAGAACAAGATCTAAATAAAACTACTATAAAAGAGATATTATGTTTCGTATGTTTTATTCCATCAAATTTTTTTGTCACAGAAAATTTTTCTGCGTTTTCTTTTAACAATTGTGTTTACTAATAAACTTAAATTTATATTACAAGCGGTTTAACAAATATTCATATATCTAGAAAATATCACAATGGGAAAAATAGATCAATTCAAAATACATAGCAAATGTGTGCTAAACATGTAGATATATCAAAATGACTGATAAATAATAAACACTCAAACATAAATTTCAATATTCATTCTTATACAATTATTATGATTCTATTTTCGGGTTCTTCTTACCTTTTCGAAGCTGTCGTTCATTTTTTCTTTCTAAACTCATAAACTAGTGGAAAAATAAATTCCAGTGCAGCTTTTATATTCGCACTGCTAGGTGCTATGATCGTTATTGCCCCCGTTGAAAAAATGTTCATAGAAGCTTTATGTTCTGTTAATTCATAGGTTAACCCACAGAATAATTCAGGCAAATATACGGCTTCCCTATATCGTTCAGAAAACGAACGTATGTCGATTTCAAATGGCATCCCGCATGATCCCATAACGTTGATGACCCTATAACTGGTGAAACATACATTATAACATAATTTTTGTAGACATCTTGCAACCTTTCTTGATGCTCTTTGCGCCATTTCCTCACTTTTAGCTCCTATACATGTCACTTTACCTGATGACGAGATGTTTGCAGAGGTAAAAGGGTTTCTTATGCCCATCTTCATCATATTATTTCCTTTCCTTAATTCGACATTGCTTCCTCTCTTTGCTATGTCACGTAGGTCTAGGCGACAACGGAGATCAAATATGGACACGACATTATTTATCATAATGTCTATAAAGTATTCTAATACCTCCCTATGTTCAATATTCTGATGTTCCTCTGGTATGGTGGTCATGTTTGATGTATCAATATTCACACTAACCTAGAGAAGTCTTTTGAAATACGAGTATTTATAAATTAATAGGGATGAAAAGTTTTGTATTTTGATAATATTCTCTAAATGAACAGTCACCATATATTATGGAACAAGAAACGTAGCATCAATTATGTCATCCGCTTCGTGAAAATCATCACAGAATGGCCAGCTATAAATGTTCTATAACACTTTGAATCATCCTCTAGAAATGTACATTCTGTCAAGAAAGTACCGGGAATTATCGATTTTAATCTGGCGGGGCAATGAGGCAGGTAAAAAATTTTTTTCCTAGGTTGGTACCACTGTCCTTAATTACTATGCCAAGCTTGAGCGGGATCTGTCAACTAGTGTGTTTGCAACAGCTGATTAAGTCAGTCGATGTCAGAGTGCGTGCCGATTTTTACTATGGGTGATTACGTTGAGCAAAGAATTTGTTTAAAGTTTTGTGTTGCAAATGAATTTTCGTGTGCCGATGCATTGAAAATGTTGGTGATAATGCTCTATCGAAAACTCGTGCATATCAGTGGTACAGAGCCTTCAAGGACGGTCGTGAAGTGGTCGCCCATCGACGGCTTCGATCGAAGATAACGTCGATAAAATTAAGGAAAGGGTGCTGAAAAACCGTCGTACCAGCTTGAGAGAGATAGCACATGATCTTAAGATATCCCACGAGTCCGCACGTACGATTTTGATTGATATTTTGGGCATGAGAAAGGTGGCCGCACGACTCGTATCGAAAGACCTGAATTTTCTTCAAAAACGTCATCGCGAACAGGTTGCTTCAGACATGCTGGATCGCTGTAATTCCGATTCTACATTCATGGAACGCATTATAACTGGTGATGAGACCTGGGTCTACGAGTACGATATGCAAACAAGCTAGCAATCATCGGAATGGGTGGCAAAAAATGAGCCGAAACCGAAAAAACCACGCCAAAGCCGCTCGAAAATGAAGGTGATGCTCATTGTTTTCTTCGATATCCGTGGCGTGGTGCACTACGAATTCCTTCCAGAGGGCCAGACGGTAAACAAGGAGTATTACCTAGGCGAAAATTCCCGGTACTTTCTTGACAGAGTAGTATATATTATATATATATGGGGATTGTAGGCTTCGGCAGAGCTTCGAAGAGAGGGGTTTTCCAAAGTTCCGTCTGTTCGTTTAGTGGTTTTATTATTGGTACGTGCCTCTTATATTTTTCAATTTCTATGGATTCCAGGATGTCAAGTTTTTTCCCTTTCGCTTCGACGTGCAAGATAACAAGGTTGTTCAATTCTCGGAACGTGTGACCTGTATTGAAGAAATGGTTCGCCAAATTGGAATTATTCTTTCGGTTCCTAAAAGCAGATTGATGCTCTTTGTACCTTTTATGGAAAGGTCGGCCCATTTGTCCTATATACATACTATTACACTGTTGACAACTTAATTTATAGACTCCAGAATTATTCAGTCGGTTCTCTTTGTCTTTCGGATTAAAAAAGAGAATAGAAATTTTATGGGAGGGTGTGAAAGCTGTTACTATGTTAATTTTTGATAAAATTTGAGCTATTTTTTGTGAAATTGGTCGAAAATATGTTAGTTTTATGAATTTATTGTTATTATGATCTGATTTGGAGATGGGGTAAATTTGTTTACGAATTAGTTGCTTTTGTTTTTTGTTTATGATGGAATTTATAGTTTTGGTTTCGAACTGATTTTTTGTGGCTATTTGTCTGATTGTATTCAATTCCCTCTTTAACGTAATATTATCTAAAGGAATTGAAAATGCTCTATGTACCATTGATCTATAACCAGCTAGTTTATGATTGATCGGAAAGCATATCACTTTTTATTAGACGATATATTGGCTTGCTTCTGCGGAACACATTCAGAATAAAATGAAACATTAGAATATCTTAATAGTTTGCACAATAAGGTCCATCCACTAAAAAAATAATTCATTATTTTTTCACTAGATGACTGTAGTGATCGATATCTCGTAATGTATCGAGCAAACAATTTCACATTTCATACTGAAAATATTCTTTTGCTGATTTTTGTTTGTTCCATTCAGTTTTGAGTTTGTTAAACATGGTCAATAAAGTCAACAAAGAGACAATTCGGCAAATTTTACAGTTTTTCTTTAATAAAGGAGAGGCAAGGCAGGCGTCTGAAATTGTGAAGGATGTTTATGGTCCGGATACTGTAATAGCTAATTACGTGCACTTTTGGTGTCGTTGATTTCTTTCAGGTATGTTGCAAATTACAATTCTTTTCTATCGAAGGCTGATGTTCTAACGAACGGAGTTCGTTTTCGGCTAAAAATTTGAGAGAATATAGGCACTATGATGTGCCCTGGAACGAACGCACAGAAGTGAATTTGAATTGAAAACAAAAAAAATGAATTAAAATATAAAATAGGATTTTATGACAAATAAGAAACGTGTTTGATCTTTCTATTATAAGGAAATCAAAACATGAACTAGGAAAACTTTCCACGAATGACAAGTTTATTCTTCGAAAATAAAATGATGCTCTGGAAATTGTGGATAAGCCTCATTTTTCTCTGAAAGTTAAGAATACAAATAAATAATATATTGAATGAAATTCATAAATCTAATAACAAAATTTATTGAAAACTTCACATACAATTTCGTGCAACTTGAATTCTTATAATAACAGTTATGGAACTCTAATGTATGTTATGTTTCATTGAATAATAGTTTTGCCATATTCTCGGGATTTATGAGGAAATCAATTCGAAATAATATTTTTCTAAATGTAAACTGAAAATCATGAGTAAACCTACCGTTATACTCTCGAATAATTTTGCTAGAATATTGGACTGGTCAGTTACATAACACTATCCGTCAGGCGTGATTCAGGAACCGGTCATTCGTTTAAGGAAGTATTAGTCAGTTTTATACGAGAGAGCGAGAAGAACGGATCGCTTTTATGTACTCTTTATAATTTAATTTCGAATAGTTACATGAAACCTAGTGAAAAGTGATCGTGACTACCGTGGATCTACATTCAAATGTATTCAATTGGATACATCTTACGTGAAAAAGGATTTTCGCCAGTGTTTATGAAATTTAATAATAGTATCCAATATAAAAATATTTTCGAAGAGTATTTGTGAATATGTTGAATTTTTTTTTAATGGAGATTTCGATTAATTAAATCTCCAAATGATCCATCATTTTATCCATTTGAACATTATATAGTGAAATGACATATTTTCCAATGAAAATTGATTTTCTACGCAACCTTCCGCAAATTTGGCACATCAATGAGTCCCACCTGATTGTTTGAGACCATCGTGGTAAATTTCCATTAATTAACACGCTCGAAATTAAAGAATGAAACCTAATATTCACCATTTTTCATTAGGATTTTCTGTTTAATATCTCTTATGTACAATTGCCTGAAACTTTCAATGAATTATTCATCCCACTTCCAAAGATTTTTCCTAAATTTTAACACCATAATGATCAGAATAAATCATCATATATTCATATATTTAGTTAAGTAATCTCATATTTCTTTATTTTCAACATTATAAATTCCGTATATCCAGGAAGAATTTCATAGTTGCAGATAGTTCTTCTCACATGTGATTTTTGCTGACTAAACTAATCATAAATAAAAAATCGGTGGATTAACTGCATTTCGTAATTGTTCGAAATAAAATCGAATATAAAACTACATGGTTTATTGTACTGAAAACATAATTACTTTCACTTGAAAAAAATATTCAATTTATGCATTTCACAGCTTGTTCAGAAACTTGACATATGTTTCCATCGTTTATTACGAACATATTCAGAAGGATAAAAGTATTACCTAATTTTAAAGCAACAAAGATATATTTCAAACATCTGCGTAAATTTTATGAATCGCGGTTCTAATAATATCCAATATGAGAATGCTTTCGAAGAGTATTTTTGAATATGTTGAATTTTTTTCTTAATGGAGTTTTTGGTTAATAAAATCTCCAAATGATCAACCATTTTATCCATTTCAATATCATAAAATAAAATGCAATATATCTACTTACGACTTATTCCAAATTAAGTGAAAGCGACGGGCAATATGTACATATTTTAGTGCTTAATCATTAGAAAAAAGTGTAACTAATTACTTTCATATCCAATTGCCTAAAATTTTCCAAATTTAAAATTCAAAAATAAAATATACTGTAACCCATCTCTTCTTAAATATAAACTTCAGCGTGATCTGATTTACCGTCTAATAAAAAATTTTAAACAGAAAATTCTTTTAAAATGTTTAATAACGACGATATAAAAATTTCTAAATTAACTTTATTCAATCGTGGATTATCATTTACAGGACAGGTTCCTCTGAAAAGTTTAAAATACCGCCAAATTATTTAGCTTTGAAGAACCTAACTATCAATCACTTAGTTTAATATCTTACAGTTTAAATAATAGGGTATCTAATACTAGTTAAAAAAAAAAATTCTTAACTTCATAAAATAAAAATAAAAATAATATTAAATTTAAATTTCACCTTAAAATTCAATTTATAATTTTTTAAATTTTCTATTAATTGATAACTAAAACATATATATTGCATTGAAAAATGATTCTCTACGCAACGTGCCGCAAATTCGGTACATCAGTAAGTCCCACCTGATTATTTGAGACCATTTCGAAAACTACAGATATTTGTGCTTAAAACTAGCAGGCTGTTTCCTAAAACAAGGGCGCGAAAAATATTATTTTCAGTGAACATATTTTCGAATCATGTGGCCGAATTTCACCTACTCAAGAACAGAAACTTCCTATTTAGTCTTAAAGTCGGCCCTGCAATATACAAGTCCATTCTTTCGAAATCTGATGTTATAACGAAGTTCGTTTTCGGCTAAAAATTCGAAAGAATATAGGCACTGAGATGTGCACTGGGACAAGCACGCAGAAGTGAAATTAAATTGAAGACATAAAAATAAATATAAATATAAAATAATATTTTATAACAAATTAGAAACAAGGAATATGAAGGCCTTAAGACTCCAAAACGCGCCATTGGGATTACTAAAAAAGATGAAGAAAAACAGTAATAGGAGAAAGTAATATAAATTTTACAACTGAAGATGAAAAGATAAAGTCAACTGACTAAACCCAGAAAATAATTTCTCGACACGAAATCAAAATCGAAAAGGGTGACGTAAAGTCAAGAGCTTTTGCACGCTAGGTCATATAATCTACCATCCTCACAAAATATATTTTTGGTCTTCTTTTATTTATACGATCATTTAGAAATTTTGTATTAGCTTTCTTGTCGTTATTTTTTATATAGATACTAAATTAAACTACATAGTGGATGTGTTACTGTGGTACCATTGTGATGGCGAAACAATTGTTATATTTATAATAAATATGTGCTAATTAGCTTTACCTTTTTATTCTATTGTTTTTAATCAAAATTATGCATGCACGACTATAATCAGATTGAAAAGACAGTGGAAAAGATATGCCAGAAGTATTAAAAAAGTAGTTTTTGAAAACCGTGAAATCTTTATCAAAACACGGCCGCCTTAAATGGAAAGTGGCGTATTCCAAGGATTTTTTAGAAATTTTTTTCCTTTATACTTTTATGTTCTATACAACTCTAGGTCATCTAGACAACTTCAAATTACATATCATCAAGCTCTTTCAATTTACACATTAGATATTTTAGAACATTTTTTCAGTTATAGTTTCCATTAGTGGAAAGTATCAAATAAAAAAAATTGGACGGACACGATGTTAAAATCGTGCATAAATATATTCGCGAAAGTCGACTATTCCATGATGAATATATATTCAATTTCGTATTTTGAAGGTTTTCGCATTCTCTAAGGATCATACGAGTGAGAGAATCCGTCATAGATCATACAGACTACATCACGGTATAAACCCGCCTATACCTATGTCAAACTTTCGATGGCAATGGAACTTGATGATGCGCTCTGTGAATATAAGAAAGAAGTTGGACGTCCTTATGACATCTCTTTTAAATTTTAAAACAGCAGAGAAGGAGGTTCTTCAAAAAAACCTTCTAAGGGACACTATACGTACTGGACATAGTTCGCATATAGTTACCTCCTTGGTAGCTCTTGGTAAATGGACTTCTCGTACATGTTTTAAATGTACGTGGCACGTTTTCCTCTTTCTAATGTCCACCTTAGGGTTTAGGTTCTTGGGTATTGTAATCCCGCTAGTTGCCTGTTAATAAAATTCAGCATTTTTGACAAGTTATATTTTCTGAACTGGAATGTTCTACTAAAATGCGTTGGTTTTGTATATAACTATAGTGTCACAACCATAGATTAGATAATAGTCTACGGTCACAACATTCACAAGTCATCTTACTTTTATTCTATAATTTTTCTTGCTGTCTGCTTTATTGTTTGTTGTATTTATTACTAATGGTTTCTTATTCGTGATATTCATTCTATTCGCGGTGCCTATTACTGATTTGTATGTACTATTTTGTGATCCCCCAGTTACCTATTCCTTTGTTGTTTATTGTAACACTAATTAACACGATTGAGGATGCAAAATATGTTTCATATTTTTGGAATGGTCAATTTTAATCTCATAATTATATATGATATTGTACTGTATATATATATATATATATATATATATATATATATATATATATATATATATTTTGTTATGGTATTACATTAATGAAATTTTAATAATGAATACTTATTAGATCACCCTTGTATGTAAGTGATGTATTATTCTATGTTTCCGGCTAGCTCTTAATATTATAATTTTGAATAATTGAAATTAAAATATTATTAAATCTGATTCAATATTTGAGGGAGGGTTCAATTTGAATTTTCTAAAAAGATTGAATTTTTAAATTATATTTTATGGAAGTAATTTGAAATATTATAATCAGTGATCAATAAGCTAAATCTAATTCTATGTTAACCTAACCTCATCTAAATAACCTAACGTAATTCTAAAGTAAACAATGATTGCTATTTCTAAACTTCTTTTGGAAAAGATTAACAGGATCGAATTTTTAATACCTTTGGTAAGTTTGTTCTTCAATTTATGAATCTTCCTTTTTACTGTCCCTTCTACGTTTCAGAAATAAAACTGGTTTCGTTGGAAACAACACTTCTAGAATGTTCTGAAATTCACAGGCTACTTTGTTGATTTTCTTCGATATATCCAATTCGTTTGAAACTTGATTTCTATGTGGGATTTTTCCATTCACATTCAGGTAATGTATTTTCTGGATTCAATTTCCATTCACAATAACCAAATAATCTTCTTTTTTCAGATGATGATACTTTTTTGGCACTTTTTTAATTATGGACCGACAAGGATTCTGCTCTGCATATAATTGGAGACTGCCGACTTTTTCTGTGTCTGCCCTATTTATAGTTTTCAAGAAAAGTTGAATATCAAAGCTTACTAGCTTCTGTCAAAATTATATAAAAATGATGCTTTTGATGATTTTACAAAATTTACAATATCTCCTGGTTTGAAATTACTTTTGAAAATTAGCTTATTTTTTAAACTACATTTTGATGTATGTTTCATGTTAAACAGAACAGTAAAAGTCTTGCTTTTCCTTCGTAAAGTATTTCAAGTGTCAAAATTTAACAAATTTTAACTTCTAATGCTTATAACTTATAAAATACTTAATATTACTTATGAAAGTGATTAAATTTCTTTAGCTTAGGTGCTATTACAAAACTATTGATGCCTAAACATTTTCAAGGATCTCTCTTACATTAATCATTTGAAAATATCTGACGTAGATGCTATCTTTCATTGAATTAAGTGAATTTTGATCAAATTTGTCCTATTTACATAATTCTGGTAAGTTATATTTAATAAGGCTTGTTCTTTGTTAATAATTTCACTAAAGTAATAACAAATCTTTTCAACAAATTCTTCATCAATTTCAAATTTGATATCTAAATTCAAATTACTTCTATTTTTTGCAACTTTGGCTGGTTTTATATTGAATAATTGTGAATTGAAATCTCCCTGTGAATTCTATTTATAAACTGAAAGAATTTTCAATCGACTAGTCGTTATGTATCCTGAATATGCTTTTTCTTCATAATTTTTAGCTTGTGAGTATTTAAATGAATTGAATTATTAATATTTCTGTCAGAATGGATATTATTTAATGAATTTTGCTCTAGTTATACTCTAACGAGTCAACTTATATACAAAGGTGAGTCTTTTCCTTAATATATTTATGTAATTATTTATTTTAACTGTAAATACCATGACAAATTCCCCAAAATCAAAATGTTTATTCTGATGATAACGGAATTAGAATAAATATTTTGAATTTTTTAAATAAATGTGAATCATTTGTGAACATCATAGGATAATATTAATTTTGATTTTTCAAATGTAGTGATGAACTGTGAAATGTATTCTGAATTGAAATAGTAATAAAATTTTAATCTATAAATTTTGAAAGTTATTCTCTTAGTAATTGATTTGAAATCTTGATGTGAGTTTATTAATTGGCGTATCCACCAATTTTTAAAATCTTTGATTGTTTTCATTAAAAGTAGGAATAAATTCATGTGTGTTCTCGGAACTACCAGTGGCTTGTAATTCATTTCTTTTCTGTATTTTAATTATGAAATTTTTCAAATAATTTGCATTCTCTGTTGTATAAAATGTATTTGATGGAGGTTTTAGTTTTGGGCATTGACTTTTATCCTTTTGGAACCTTATATGTGTTTGTGTTGGGATCATGTCTCCTTCTTTCAATCTCACATATTTCCTTCCGATCTTTCTTCCCATTTTCTTGATTTTATTTTCACATTTTTGCCTGTATGTTCTCTTTACTTTTTGTGCATTATATTCATTTTTTGTTTCTGCTTTTGTATGGCAATGCCAGTTTAATTTTTCTCTTTTCATTTGATGCATGAAAGATTTCTTACTTCTATTCAGCAGTTTAAATTTAATAAATTTTGTCCCCATACATAACATTAAATTTTCATTTTTCCCTTTTTTAATTATTCTTTGAAAGTTCATTAGTTCAAGTTCATTCTGGTCAATTAGATTTTCTCTAATTTTTGTCATATTTATTTCATTCAATTTCAACTTTTTCTTCCTGTAATCTTGTCTTAAATCATTTTGTAAATACATGTCATTGTTTTTCATTGTGATTCTCTTATTTTTATCTCGATAATATTTGAAGTCATTTCGATTCTTCAAATCGTCATTGTCCAGTATTAATTCATTAATTGTAATGTCATTTTCATTACATGTTTCATTTATAATCATCTCATCAATAGTCATTTGTATTTTATTTCCATTAACATTATTATAAATTGGTTTATCATTTTCCATTTCATATTCCTCTACAAAATTATTATTCCTCATTGGGATTTCATTTATATTTATAGCATTATTATTCATCATCGGTATTTTATTTTCATATTCATTTATAATATTACTATTCAATGTCGGTATTTTATTTTCATATTCATTTATATTATTATTCATTATCGGTATTTTATTTTCATATTCATTTATATTTACTGTACTATTATTCATCATCGGTACTTTATCTTCATATTTATTTATAATATTATTATTCATGATTTCTGTTTCATTTTCTTCAACTTCTGTGTCATTATCAATATTATTTTTATTCTGTTCGTTTATGTCATTTTCTGTTTTGTGATTTGATATATTGAGTTCTGTATTTTCTTTTTTACTTTTATTCATCTCTTCTTTACTTTTCCTTTTCTCATTTGCCTCTCTTCATTTTTTATTTTCTGCTTTTAATGTATTTGTCATTTCTTTAATTTTTTCATTTTGATCTCTCATTTCTTGTTGTATGGCTAATAATATTTCTATGATTTTTGAGTCTCTTTCTTTCTGATCCTTGTTCGTTCCTTGTGTGTTTTCATCATCTCCTTTTTCGCCAATCAAGGTTTCACTTTTTGTTTCCATTGTAATTAATGAATATCACTTCATGCAATTTCAGTTAAGAATTTATGCTGAAAATTCAAATTTTCTAGCCACGCGTTGGGCGACAATTTGTTATGGTATTATTAATGAATTTTTAGTAATGAATACTTATTAGATCACCCTTGTATGTAAGTGATGTATTCTTCTATGTTTCGGCTAGCTCTTAAGATTATAATTTTGAATAATTGAAATTAAAATATTATTAAATCTGATTCAATATTTGAGGGAGGGTTCAATTTGAATTTTCTAAAAAGATTGAATTTTTAAATTATATTTTATGGAAGTAATTTGAAATATTATAATCAGTGAACAATAAGCTAAATCTAATTCTATGTTAACCTAACCTCATCTAAATAACCTAACGTAATTCTAAAGTAAACAATGATTGCTATTTCTAAACTTCTTTTGGAAAAGATTAACAGGATCGAATTTTTAATACCTTTGGTAAGTTTGTTCTTCAATTTATGAATCTTCCTTTTTACTGTCCCTTCTACGTTTCAGAAATAATATTGGTTTCGTTGGAAACAACACTTCTAGAATGTTCTGAAATTCACAGGCTACTTTGTTGATTTTCTTCGATATATCCAATTCGTTTGAAACTTGATTTCTATGTGGGATTTTTCCATTCACATTCAGGTAATGTATTTTCTGGATTCAATTTCCATTCACAATAACCAAATAATCTTCTTTTTTCAGATGATGATACTTTTTTGGCACTTTTTAAATTATGGACCGACAAGGATTCTGCTCTGCATATAATTGGAGACTGCCGACTTTTTCTGTGTCTGCCCTATTTATAGTTTTCAAGAAAAGTTGAATATCAAAGCTTACTAGCTTCTGTCAAAATTATATAAAAATGATGCTTTTGATGATTTTACAAAATTTACAATATCTCCTGGTTTGAAATTACTTTTGAAAATTAGCTTATTTTTTAAACTACATTTTGATGTATGTTTCATGTTAAACAGAACAGTAAAAGTCTTGCTTTTCCTTCGTAAAGTATTTCAAGTGTCAAAATTTAACAAATTTTAACTTCTAATGCTTATAACTTATAAAATACTTAATATTACTTATGAAAGTGATTAAATTTCTTTAGCTTAGGTGCTATTACAAAACTATTGATGCCTAAACATTTTCAAGGATCTCTCTTACATTAATCATTTGAAAATATCTGACGTAGATGCTATCTTTCATTGAATTAAGTGAATTTTGATCAAATTTGTCCTATTTACATAATTCTGGTAAGTTATATTTAATTAGGCTTGTTCTTTGTTAATAATTTCACTAAAGTTTATATGTGATTCATGATAATAACAAATCTTTTCAACAAATTCTTCATCAATTTCAAATTTGATATCTAAATTCAAATTACTTCTATTTATTGCAACTTTGGCTGGTTTTATATTGAATAATTGTGAATTGAAATCTCCCTGTGAATTCTATTTATAAACTGTCAACAAAATTTCTGTTTTTTAATTACCGTTCAAAGAATTTTCAATCGACTAGTCGTTATGTATCCTGAATATGCTTTTTCTTCATAATTTTTAGCTTGTGAGTATTTAAATGAATTGAATTATTAATATTTCTGTCAGAATGGATATTATTTAATGAATTTTGCTCTAGTTATACTCTAACGAGTCAACTTATATACAAAGGTGAGTCTTTTCCTTAATATATTTATGTAATTATTTATTTTAACTGTAAATACCATGACAATATATATATATATATATATATATATATATATATATATCAAGAAAGTACCGGGAATTATCGATTTAAATCTGGCGGGGCAATGAGGCAGGTAAAAAATTTTTTTCCTAGGTTGGTACCACTGTCCTTAATTACTATGCCAAGCTTGAGCGGGATCTGTCAACTAGTATGTTTGCAACAGCTGATTAAGTCAGTCGATGTCAGAGTGCGTGCCGATTTTTACTATGGGTGATTACGTTGAGCAAAGAATTTGTTTAAAGTTTTGTGTTGCAAATGAATTTTCGTGTGCCGATGCATTGAAAATGTTGCAAAAGGCCTTTGGTGATAATGCTCTATCGAAAACTCGTGCATATCAGTGGTACAGAGCCTTCAAGGTAGGTCGTGAAGTGGACGCCCATCGACGGCTTCGATCGAAGATAACGTCGATAAAATTAAGGAAAGGGTGCTGGAAAACCGTCGTACCAGCTTGAGAGAGATAGCACATGATCTTAAGATATCCCACGAGTCCGCACGTACGATTTTGATTGATATTTTGGGCATGAGAAAGGTGGCCGCACGACTCGTACCGAAAGACCTGAATTTTCTTCAAAAACGTCATCGCGAACAGGTTGCTTCAGACATGCTGGATCGCTGTAATTCCGATTCTTCATTCATGGAACGCATTATAACTGGTGATGAGACCTGGGTCTACGAGTACGATATGCAAACAAGCCAGCAATCATCGGAATGGGTGGCAAAAAATGAGCCGAAACCGAAAAAACCACGCCAAAGCCGCTCGAAAATGAAGGTGGTGCTCATTGTTTTCTTCGATATCCGTGGCGTGGTGCACTACGAATTCGTTCCAGAGGGTCAGACGATAAACAAGAAGTATTACCTAGGCGTTATGAAACGTTTGCGTGAGCGTCCGTAAGAAGCGTCCAAATTTGTGGGCGAACAACTCATGGATTTTGCATGACGATAACGCGCCTTCTCACCGAGCTACGATTGTGACTGACTTTCTCGCCAAAAACTCAACAAACGTGCTTCAGCAACCACCGTATTCGCCGGATTTGGCTCCCTGCGACTTTTTCCTCTTCCCAAAACTAAAATTGCCCCTTCGTGGCACCCGTTTTGAGTCGATTGAAGCCATAAAACAAAATTCGGCGCGAGAGCTAAAGTCCATCCCGAAAAGCGCCTATAAAAAATGTTTCGATAATTGGAAGTGCCGTTGGCATAGATGTATTGGAGCAAATGGAGCCTATTTTGAAGGCGACCGAATAAATTTTGACGATTAAATGTGAAAATGTTGTTTTAATTGAAAATTCCCGGTATATATAGTATATACACTACTCTGTCAAGAAAGTACCGGGAATTTTCGCCTAGGTAATACTCCTTGTTTACCGTCTGACCCTCTGGAATGAATTCGTAGTGCACCACGCCACGGATATCGAAGAAAACAATGAGCATCACCTTCATTTTCGAGCGGCTTTGGCGTGGTTTTTCGGTTTCGGCTCATTTTTTGCCACCCATTCCGATGATTGCTGGCTTGTTTGCATATCGTACTCGTAGACCCAGGTCTCATCACCAGTTATAATGCGTTCCATGAATGTAGAATCGGAATTACAGCGATCCAGCATGTCTGAAGCAACCTGTTCGCGATGACGTTTTTGAAGAAAATTCAGGTCTTTCGGTACGAGTCGTGCGGCCACCTTTCTCATGCCCAAAATATCAATCAAAATCGTACGTGCGGACTCGTGGGATATCTTAAGATCATGTGCTATCTCTCTCAAGCTGGTACGACGGTTTTCCAGCACCCTTTCCTTAATTTTATCGACGTTATCTTCGATCGAAGCCGTCGATGGGCGACCACTTCACGACCGTCCTTGAAGGCTCTGTACCACTGATATGCACGAGTTTTCGATAGAGCATTATCACCAAAGGCCTTTCGAAACATTTTCAATGCATCGGCACACGAAAATTCACTTGCAACACAAAACTTTAAACAAATTCTTTGCTCAACGTAATCACCCATAGTAAAAATCGGCACGCACTCTGACGTCGACTGACTTAATCAGCTGTTGCAAACACACTAGTTGACAGATCCCGCTCAAGCTTGGCATAGTAATTAAGGACAGTGGTACCAACCTAGGAAAAAAAATTTTACCTGCCTCATTGCCCCGCCAGATTTAAATCGATAATTCCCAGTACTTTCTTGACAGAATGTATATCCACACTAATATTATAAAGAGGAAAACTTTGTTTGTTTGTTTGGTTGTAATGAATAGGCTCAAAAACTACTGGACCGTTTTTAAAAATTCTTTCACCATTCGAAAGCTACATTATCCACGAGTAACATAGGCTAAATTTTTTTGGAAAAAAATAGGGTTCCGTAAAATATTTGGGTTTTTCGGACACAAGGTGTAAAAAATCAACCAGAAAAGTTACTTATTTTGCGTACGCTGCCTAAACTATAAAAGATAGAACCATAAAATGTTCTAATTAATTGGAGATCTTATAAATATATACAAAAAAGTCCGTGACACACTATACCTATCTATGTCGAGTGAGGCACAACAACCATTTTTTTATTTAAAAATCTTTTTTTTTGGACTACATTTAAACGCATTTATTTTACTCATGCTATTAATCCTTATCAAAATAAATTATTTCATCACTAAGTAAAGTTTATGTAGATAATATTTGGTATCTAAAAGATTAAAATTGGACGTTTGGTTTTGAAGTTATGGCGAAATTAAAATATTACTATTTCTGCGTTGCGAAGTGAGCGTCACCAAGGCG
Source organism: Megalocaria dilatata (assembly GCA_034642435.1). NCBI lineage: Eukaryota > Metazoa > Arthropoda > Insecta > Coleoptera > Coccinellidae > Megalocaria > Megalocaria dilatata. Next base: position 72,104,653 of record CM067856.1, on the reverse strand, counting down.
GGGGTGCGCGTGCGGGAGGGGAGTTTATATCTATGAGTAAGGTACCCGCGCGGCTCAGTTACGCGGTCGGCTCCCTACGCAGCGGTCGTGCGCGAAGTCTAATCATTTTCGTTCGATTTTTATTAGACTTCATTCTTAAAACTACACCTACGCAAAAGTTCTTCTCAGAGCTAGAATATTACAGGCTATTAACATTTTCTTAAACATTTGAAAATGCCTAAGAGAGCCAGATCCCAACTTTCTAACCATAGTTCTCAAGCACGGGCAGCAAGAATACGTCGGGAGAATCTTCACCTGAACGTTCACAACGCCTTGCTGATCAAAATCAGAGAAACTCTCAGGCTCGCGCACGAGAGTCGAGTGTCGAACGTTCGCAACGCCTTGCCGAACAAAGTCTGAGAACCTCCGAGCTACGCGCTCAAGAGTCGAGACTGGAGCGTTCCCAACGTCTTCTTGAACAAAATATAAGGACCTCTCAGTTGCGCGAAAGCGAGTCGAATGTCGAGCGTTTGCAGCGACTTAGAGCTCAGGCAGAGAGACAGCAGTTGTCCACAAATAGAGTTCGCAATCGAAGTTTAGCTAACAGCAACAGACTGGCTTTCAGATATGATCCGCAGGTTGATTATGCACAACAAGCGTCCGTCCAAATCGGAGTCATGAATAAGATCTGCTCTAACTGCTCTGCCAAGAAATGGGCGGACGAACCTAATGGTATGTGCTGTGCTTCAGGTAAAGTTTGTCTTCCTAACCTTCAGGAGCCGCCACAACGAATAAAAAATCTTTTAACTAATAACCATCTATTATTTGGTCATTTTTTAACAAATACACGTAAATACAATAGTCTTTTTCAAATGACTTCTTTTGGGGCTAAAGAAATCAGGGAAGGTCATTTTGTGCCCACTTTTGAAATTGAAGGACAGGTGTATCATCTCATTGGTAGCCTTTTACCACCATCAGGCCAAAACCCACAGTTCTTGCAAATATATTTTATTTCGGATGCAGACCAGTTATCGTTGCGATCAAGCATCGCACCAACCTTAAAAATGAATTTAATTCGCGAATTACAGAGCATTCTGAATAATCATAACGCGTATACACAAAGTTTTAAACAAAATTTAGAATTCAACTCCTCAGATAATTTAAAGTTAATTATTCATTCAGATCGCACTCCAGAGACAGCACACAGAGGCAGATATAATGCTCCTACTGTAAACGAGGTAGCCGTTCTCTTAGTCGATGAAGACAAAGGTCCCAGGGATATAGTCTTACACGGGAGAGACGGACAGCTCAAGAGAGTTTCTGAGCTACATCGGACCTATGATCCACTACAGTATCCCATAATGTTTGTGTCAGGAGAAGACGGTTATTATTTGACTATCTCTCAGCAGGGTTCTGCGCGTAATAAAACTGTTTCATGTATGCAATTTTATGCATTTAGATTAATGTTTAGAACTAACTCTTTTAATCCGTTACATTATTACAGAGACTTATTTAGTCAATATTGTGTTGACATTATGGCGAAAATGATATCTGAAAGATTAAATTATATTTCCCGGAATCAACAAAGACTGAGGGCCAGGCCCCTCTTCCCCACTGGGCACTATGGGCACGTGCCCAGGGCCCCGCGATCGAATGGGGCCCCCTAGTTCCTGCCAGATTACCAAATGATAACCGATATTTAGGTATTACCGAAAAACATTAATTTTGAAAAATCTGATGATAATGACTTACTACAATACCTGCGCTTATTATATTACCTTTAGTTTGCCGCATGCGGATAGCTATACCTTGTACAACATAGCTTGAACTTTTTGACAGATGGGTCAGTGATGGGAAACAGAAAATATCTATTGATGTAAAAAATGTGTTGGCTAAATATGTGGCTGTATGTATGTTTTAAACTATTCAAAATAAATAAATTCATTCGTCAATCAATTTTATTGCACTAGACATAAAAACATTGGGTAGGTAAGAGACCATTGGTTTCAGTTTTTCTATTTAAATTTTACTTCGAAGCAATAAAAACCACTTAAGACTTTCGGAAAATGCTTGAGTCCTTAACAGGTACTTTTATGTTGTGTGTCTATTCTTATGATCATTATCAATTTTTAATATTATTAAAATAAGAAAATATTGTTCGTCGTTGCAAAGTTATATCGATTTCAGATTTGACATCCGTCAAAAAGAAAGATCAAACTAATAAATAAACAGGGTATCCGTATAAGTACTCCACTATCTCTTAAAAATGAGTTTTTCCGATATTAGTATGTTTAGGTTAATTTAAATACTTATATGTAAGTATAAGAATACAATTAAAAGAAAAATTATTAAATTAAAAAAAGAAGAATTATTTGATGCGGTGTGGTTTATGTCTTAAAGAAACCTATTCGAACGTCATTCGTAATACCAAAGACAAAAAAGGGGAATTCCCTTCTCCCGATCGTCGTTTGACTTGACGAACAGGGGAATTCCCTTCAATTATTTGTCTGCGATGTTGTGGCGTTTGTTTTGTTTGTAGTTGTTAGTTTGTTACTGACTGTGCTCGAGCTCTGATAAAAAAAATAGTATTGTTTGATTAAATCGTCGTTTGTCTGTTTTGTGTTAGCGAATATTTTCGTTATAAAATTAATTAAATACTGAATTATAATATAAAATGTCGAAACGGTCATATCCTAGTGGATCTGAAAAAAGGAAAAAAGCTCTACATCAGAAAGAAGTAATTGAAAAGTTACCAAAATTAACATCATATTTTACTACTACTACTGGAGAAACTTCTGTAAGTAGCAATCAACTCATAAATGTTCCACATGATGACTCAGCTCAATTACAAATTGCGGGAATTTCTAAACCTTCATGTTCCAATTTTGAAAAAGAGATTGAATCAGAAAGCGACTATTCCTACGACGAAAGTGCAACGACTTCAGTGACTTCACTAAAATCGATAACTCCAACTGTGTCAATTGAACAGCAGTTTTCCAACACAGAAGAATTAATATCGCACGATCCCGCCGATTATTTTCACGAAAAATTTGTTGAAATAAATCGCGAAATTTTAATTCGTAAGGGACCAGTATATTTTCAAAATAAAGATTCTGACTTTTCCGAGGCATCCAGAACCTACAAAGATGGTAATAAATTAGTAACGAGATATTTCAACAAAGCATTATTTATTCGCAAATTAAAGAACAATGAAAGCGTCGAAAGAAAATGGTTGCTGTATTCGCCTTCCAAATGCTCTGTATTTTGTTTTTCATGCTGCTTATTTAACCCAACTGATGTTAATCTTTGCTCTCGGAATGGATGTAATGATTGGAAGCATATTAATCACATAATTTTAACACATGAAAATAGCCCAGCGCATAAGCAATCTATGATGACTTATCTGGCACGAAGTAAAGCGGTTAGTAGAGTAGATATAGACTTATTATCTCAACATCAAAAGGAAGTGGATTACTGGAGAAACGTACTTAAACGGATTGTAGCTGTTGTAAAATTTTTGGCATCGAGAGGGCTTCCATTTCGCGGCGACAATCAAATCCTAGGATCTCCAAACAATGGAAATTATTTGGGTTGTGTGGAATTATTGAGTGAATTTGATCCATTTCTTGCAGATCACTCGAAAAAATTTGGGAATCCTGGAAAGGGTAACATTTATTATTTATCAGCAAATATCTGTAATGAGTTTATTGAAGTAATGGGAAAACAGGTTCTAAAAAAAATTATAAATGAAGTTAAATCAGCAAAATATTTTTCCATAAGCGTTGACAGTACGCCCGATCTGTCTCATATTGACCAGCTAACTTTTACCATTCGATACGTAAAAGACTGTGTTCCTGTTGAAAGGTTTTTGAAATTTATACCTATTAAAGAGCATAAATCTAAGTATTTAGCGGAGACCATCTTAAATTTTTTAGAGATACATGATATTCCCATAAAAGATTGCAGAGGCCAAAGCTACGACAATGCTTCAAATATGTCGGGAAAGTATAGTGGTCTACAAACAAGAATCAAGGAAAAATGTGAATTTGCCACCTTTATACCATGTGCAGGACATTCACTAAACTTGGTAGGTGTCCATGCTGCTGGGTGTGTACCGGAGGCATCACAGTTTTTTGAAATAGTTCAGAAAGTGTACAACTTTTTTTCGGGCTCTACCCACAGATGGAATTTGTTAACAGAACATTTAGGTTCAAAAAAAGTTGTTAAGAGTCTTTCACAAACCAGATGGTCAGCCCGAGCTGATGCAGTAAGTGCTTTGCATGGGGGTTATAAAATAATATTAGAAGCTTTAATCACCATCGCAAACGATACTGAACAGGCACGAGAAACAAGAGACGCAGCCCTTAGTCTGTCTAGAAAAATAGGAAATCTAGAATTTATTATACTGACGGAAATCTGGAGCACTATATTGGAAAGAATAGACAAAACAAGTAATTATCTTCAGAAAGAAACAATAACACTGGACGTTGCAACCAATTTGTTGACTTCACTTTATGATTTTATTACTAACCTCAGGGATAAATTTGATAATTTCGAATCATCTGCCAAAGAAAATAACCCAGAATCTGACTACAAGGATCTATCTCAAAGAACAAGACATAGAAGCTCACGGCAGAGTTTTTTTGATGGCTCTGGGCCATCAGTCCAATTGAATGGAAAAGAGCGATTCAACGTAGAAACCTTTCTGCCAATAATCGATACCTTGAGTGTTCATCTAAAACAGCGACAAAGTTCATATGAGACCGTAAGTCAACGTTTTAGTTTATTTTTTCACTTAAAAACTCTGAATTCCGAAGAGATACGACAAGGATGCAAAGAATTTTCTCAAATCTATCACGAAGATGTAAATGAAAAAGAGTTAGAAATAGAATGTCAACATTTAAAAGAATACTTAAAAAATGTTCGGAGTGAAAATGAAGCATCTAACAGTGTACAGGAAGTATATAATCTATTAAAGCAAAACAAAATTGAAGACACATTTCCTAACGTAGAAATTGCATTGAGAATATTTTTAAGCATGATGGTAACTAACTGCAGCGGAGAACGCTCCTTCTCCAAATTGAAACGAATAAAAAATGAATTAAGAAGTACAATGCTTCAAGAGAGATTAACTAGTTTGTCGCTGATGTCCATAGAATGTGATATTCTCAATACCATAGATTTTCAAGAAGTGATTAACGATTTTGCTCATCTTAAATCTAGAAGGGTACCTTTGCAATCAACATAGAATTAATCTAAGGATTTTAAGTTAAGCGAGACAGCGAGTTACTTTAGTAGATTATTTTTTATATTTCCTATTTTTTTATAGTTAGTAATTAAATAAAAATAAATTTAGAACCTTGTTTGTCTTTCTTTATCTATTGTAACTAAATAGTGTTTTCTCAAGGTCATAGGGGCCCCATGATCCTAATGTGCCCAGGGCCTCAAATAGTTTAAAGACGGCCCTGCTGAGGGCTGATGACTACATTCATCTCAGAGATGCCTTAAATCATGACGCAAATGTTGACCCATCAAACATCGGTCAACATGTCATATTGCCATCGTCATTTACAGGTTCTCCGCGTTTCATGAACGAGAAAACGCAGGACGCGATGACGTACGTCCGAAATTATGGTAGACCTGACCTATTTGTCACTTTTACATGTAACCCTGAATGGCCTGAGATTAAGGCGGAGCTGCTACCAGGACAACGGTCTTTCGACCGTCATGATATAATTTCCCGTGTCTTTCATTTAAAGATGAAGAAATTCATCAAATTATTTGTCAAAGAACAGATATTCGGTAAAACAACATGTTATATGGCAAGTGTGGAATGGCAAAAGCGCGGTTTACCTCATTGTCATTTGCTGTTCTGGCTAGAAAATAAAATACAACCAGACGAGATCGACAGCGTCATAGTTGCGGAGCTACCCGATCAAGAAATTGATCCGATACTACACAATATTATAACTAAAAATATGGTACATGGACCCTGCGGAGAGCATAATTTAGCTGCACCATGCATGAAGAACGGTGTCTGCACAAAAAAATACCCTCGCCGTTTCATGAACGATACCCAAACCGGAGAGGATGGGTATCCAGTTTATCGTAGGCGCGATACAGAAAATGGCAGTCGGAACACTACGCTACAAATTAGGGGCAACATGGTGACGATAGATAATAGGTGGATTGTTCCATACTCCCCGCTACTATGTAAGACTTTTAACGCTCATATAAACGTGGAGTATTGCCACTCTGTCCAAGCCATTAAGTATATATGTAAATATATAAATAAAGGTTCAGATCAGGCAACTTTTAGCCTTAGTGTAATAAAGGGCCTATGTTTTACTTAGAAATAGGGAAATAAATTTTGATCCAAAGAATTCTATTATAATAAAGCTCGAGGACCGACAAGCGGTGTTAATTATTTGAGATAGAAATGTAGCCTAAACAACGGGCGTTAATTCTAAAAGCAACAATGTATTAATCAAAAGATCGATTCATTTAAATTTCAACGAAGAGGTCTTGGGAACGGAAGTTAGCGATTATGATTTTAGTGCAGACGACATAAAGGACTTCAAGGCTAAGATTGGGAATTCTCAGTAAAGTCGAGATAAGAAATCGACAAGTCAAAAGATCTGGATGGTCCAGACGTGTGTAGGCGTTGAATCGATGGGAACTTAGAAAAAGCCGACTCAGAAAAACTTCGGTAGAAGGATAGAAGCAAACGTTTTGGAAGTTCGAAAAAAAAAGAGGAGAGTCGTCGTTAGGCATTGGTGACAGACAGTCACTAATCGGTTCGTGGTCGGGATAGTTTAGTTTAATTCAGGTTGAAAAATAAAGGGCTAAATTATAGTGTTTGTTCTTGAAGGGGTGTTGTGCCTTTGGGCTGAGGCCAACACCTCCGTGTAGAGGGTTCAGCTATTGACCATGGTATCAGGTTTTGTGGATCGATGTCCCGAAAAAGGTAGGATTTTTTTTTGTTTTTGTAACTTCGCAAAAAACTTTTATTAGTTGAATATTGATTGTTCATAAGCGGGAACGAGAGTGACTCATTAAAATAGACAGTCCAGGGTCCTGAAGTCTTCCACAAAATTGATTCAAACAATTACTATTATATGATATGATTTTAGAATCGTTTTACATCAATTACTTTTCAAAAGACTCAAAATTTGTAAATATTGAAATTTCTATAGATTGACACCATAATAGTTCATTATATGTGATATCTCACTTAAATGTGTTATTTTTGCTCTATCCATCTCCTCAGAAAATACTTTTAAAACAAAAGACTTGTCCTTCGTGCGACGAGCACGAACCCAAATTATTTTCAAAAAGAGAGTTCAGTAAAGTAAGTATATTTTGATATATTTTCGAGTTGGGAACTAGATTCAGGAATTATGAGTAGAATGTAGATAGTAAATGGTGACAGTGGTAAGGGTTAATAGTCAAAAAAAGGTTTATATTAGGTATTATTTCGTTTTTTTTTTGCTTGATTCATTATTCAAAAATTGAAATTAACTTTATTTTTTTTGAAAGTAGGAAATAAAAAAGTTTCAAAAAGTTACCCTTTTTATAATGAGATAAACACACTTATATATTAAGGGAAACGACCTTGAAGGGGTTATAGATAAAGTGGTGTATTACAAATGGTGACAGCGGTGGGATTGTTTTGTATTTTGCTGAGGAGAGAAGAGAGGAGAAAAAAAAAGTTTAGAAGTGAATGTTTAAAACGGTGTGGAAGATTGCAGTTCTACGTATGAATGATATGAAAATGGGAGATATCGGATAATTGGTTATGTTGAGAAAAAAAATTTTTATGGTTTAAGGATTAAATAGGAATTTTCAGAGTATATGTATTATAAAATATTTTTTTCAATTAATGAGAAATTTCATGAAGATTTCGAGAAAAACGACTAAATAATGTCACAAGAAGGTCTCATCGATGTACTAGGGAATTTTTTTAAGAGGAAAGTTTAGTATTAATTTTTTTAAGAAGTAATGAAGAATTTCGTGGGAGAGTGAGAGGAATATGATAAAGTATATTAAGTTTTATTGAAAGGGAGTGAATTTTTTTTTAGGAAATTCCGCAAAATTAGAGCAGTAAGAGGGGTGGAGACCGTAGAAGTCGGAATATTTTCAGAGAAGTGTGATTTTTATTATTTTTGGAAAGAGAATAGGGGATTCCGTGAGAGATGGAGTAGAACTTGCATTGCTTTGTATTCATAGGTAATGAATTAGAAAAAGCCATGGGGAAGCAGATGCAATGGAAACGCTGATCCCTGGAATTTGCTGGATATGTTTTTCTCTTTCAGGAAGTGAGGGGATTTCGCGAGAGGCGAAATAAGTGTATCCTGTTGAAAAGAGTCCACAGGAGGACAGAGATATCGCGAGAGGCGAAATAAGTGTATCCTGTTGAAAAAAGTCCGCAGGAGGACAGGGATATCACGAGAGGTGAAATAAGTGTATCCTGTTGAAAAGAGTCCGCAGGAGGACTGGGATATCACGAAAGGCGAAATAAGTGTATTTTATTGAGAAGAGTCCGCAGAAGGACTGGGATTTCGCGAGAGGCGAAATAAGTGTGTAATATTGAGAATTGTCCGCAGAAGGACGGGGAATATTTGTTTTGTAGGTGCGTAGAAGAAGACTTCTCGAGGATTATTCCGCTTTCTTATAGTATGGAATTTAACGTGGAAGGAGGTGATATAGGATTTTTGTTTGTTTGAAGGAAAGATATTCATATTTTCTTTAAGATTAAATTGGTATAATATTGGTAATATAGTCAGTGATCATTTGTTCAGAGCAAGATGAGACCTTTCATGAAAAAATGTATGATATGAGCAGATCTTGAATAACGAGGGTTAATGTTGTGAAAAAAAAAATTAAAATAATTTTCTGCTGTTTATTTAATTGGGTAATTTGTTCGTCTCATTGACGTAGCTATTTGTGAATTATTGGTAGAGAATGACTTCAAGACCCACAGGACATTTATTTAACAAGTTGAAATAGAAGTAAACAAAGTACATAAGGAGAAATTTAAAATAAATTATGGATTGAAAATTTCAGGTTAATTTATGAAACTCACGTTGATGAAGATTTGAATTCAGATCGTTTTGGATGGAAAAGAAGGGTAGAATAAGATTACTAACATTTTTTGCATGATTTCATTAAAAGTTGAGATTTTTTTTCAGTAAAGTGTGATATTGATATAGAAAAATAAATTTCCGTTTATTGTTGGTATGGAATACTTTCGGGAAAGTTTGGATTTTATTTTATAGAGAGATTTTGAACATAATTAATTTTTATTTTATTTTTCACAAGTTGAAATAGATTCAAAGTACCAGGAGAATGCGTATCTGTCGGATTGATTGAAATATTGGTAAAGGAAAATTATCCTACTTTGAAATTTTTTTCGTTTTGATTTGTTTTGACTTTCAGTTCCGTTTTTGGAAGTTTCAATTGCTCGGGAAAAACTCCAAAGACTCCTAGGTTTTTATATTTTTGTTCAGATATGAATTCAAGATCAATTTATGTTTGTTTCAGTGTCAGTTGGTTATGATTTTTTATGTTGGGTAAATACAGTTGTTTCATTTAGACAGAAAATTAATTATCTTATAGAGAAATGCCCAGTTAGTCAAAATTGATCTTGATGTTTTATTTGGATAATTTTGTGTTGGGGAATATGATTAGAAGTATTTTGGTCGCTAGGAAAATATAAGGGCGAGCACAACGCTGCACAAAATGAGGTGAGGCTTAAATTTTAGTTTTGTGGTAATTAAGTTTTTCTTAATAGGTGGTCATGTTCCGTTATGTTTATCTATAATTTTGAGTATATGAACCTTATTTATTTGAATTAATTGATTTTATGGTATCAGTTTTGCTTTTTTTAATTTGCAAGTAACAATATGAAAATGTATTTGATTTTTTTTTGATGTATTCAGTGGTTTTTTTGGATTTAAGAAGCGAATATAATTCTGAGTGAAAGGCTTCACATGATAATATTTGTTAATTGGTAGGGAAACACTTTGATGAATATTCATTTATGCTATCATGAGTAATAGTTTTAATTTTTTTTTGTATTCAATGTTTTTGGAATTATTCATATTGGGAGAATGTGTCTCTGACCAATTGTGCTTTTGTTTTCTTGATGTATGTTATAAAAGAATGGAAGATCAACTACAAGGCAGTTGGGACCTGGAATAGATGAGATACTTAGTCATCATCAAGGATGTAACCTTCTTAAGGGCTATCAAAATGTTACCAAAAAATAGTGTCTTCTTGAACTGATAACAGTGCCGAGATAATGACAATCATCTTTCGCGATAACGCGAAGTAGGCTGAACTCAATGTTGTATATAATAGGACAAAGTTCAGAGTGTTGTGAAGGACGAATTTAAGGTTCGAAATTGGTGAGCTCATTGTGTTGGAGCTTATTTGTCAGTAGGCCTATATTGTTAGTTCGATTTTCGACTGAGTATGTGCGAGATAATTCCACTTCGGTCACTGAAATAAGTATAGAGGAGAAAATATGGAATCATGATGAAGCTGTCGAGGTAGAGACGAGAGTGACGATAGATGCAGCGGTGTCACTTGCTGACCAGAGGGATGAATTTAGAGAATATTAGTATTATTCCTTCCGTTAAGGAGTTAAAGAGAGAATGGTACCAAAGAAAAGTGAGATGAACCCAAAGCATGAGAATGAATTTGTATAACTTTACGATGGACATGTAATGACGATGCAATAAGACGAGATGAGGAGATTTATTTTTCGTACTGATTGCCCCTGCAGTGAGAATAATAAATTTTGTCCTGATTTCCCGAACAGAAACTGAAGTTGACTGAAGATGACGAGATGTTGTATGCTGAGAGAGTTTGCTGGGATGATAACCCAGTTCCAAGAATAGAAATATTGAATAAGGTGGAGATAATAAAAAGGAGGTCCTGAAGACGAATGTACAGAAAAAGAGGAAATGAATGGGAAAAACGTTCCTGAATATGAAATTACCGATTGGACAGTATTTTCCCTGATTAGAAATAGGCGATGTGCCTTAAAAGAGAAGAAGAAGACGTAAGAGTTATAAACTTGAATATGGATGTGACGTGATTTGAAGACTCGACCTTGCTGATATTCGTAGTCTACGTCACTGGACTGTAAAAGGGCTATGCTTAGACAATTTGTGTACGGAAATTAGTGCGCGCTCAGCGGAATTTGACTTCATATAAGCAACGTACGGACTAGAGCAGTGTCGTGCGGATATTTGTTTTAGAAAAACTATTTCATTGAACCTTGAATTTAATCTACGGTTATCTACTATATTGGTAACACCTGAAAGCCACTTTTAGAAGGTTATTCCTGAGATGAAAGGCCATCTTTCGAGAGAAGCTATCAAGGTATAGGAGAACATTATGGAGTTTGAATGTGATAGATATAGCAATTGAGAATTTTTTTTTTTAATATCACTTATGTGATTAACTCTTGTATTTCAGTTTAGTTAGGTCATGTTGATTTTTGTCCACGATTGTGTTATAATTTATATTCCATTTTTCCGGAACATACCACCTTAATTTAATTATAGTGAGATGGAACCTTATTGAATTTTATTGGTTGTTATAAGGTACCAAGGTGAATGGACTCGTGGACTGCCATACGGATTCATGAGGATAGGAAAAGTTATGGCTATGTAATGCCAAAACTTTTTCATTGAGGAGAGTAATGTAATAAAGGGCCTATGTTTTACTTAGAAATAGGGAAATAAATTTTGATCCAAAGAATTCTGTTATAATAAAGCTCGAGGACCGACAAGCGGTGTTAATTATTTGAGATAGAAATGTAGCCTAAACAACGGGCGTTAATTCTGAAAGCAACAATGTATTAATCAATAGATCGATTCATTTAAATTTCAACGAAGAGGTCTTGGGAACGGAAGTTAGCGATTATGATTTTAGTGCAGACGACATAAAGGACTTCAAGGCTAAGATTGGGAATTCTCAGTAAAGTCGAGATAAGAAATCGACAAGTCAAAAGATCTGGATGGTCCAGACGTGTGTAGGCGTTGAAACGATGGGAACTTAGAAAAAGCCGACTCAGAAAAACTTCGGTAGAAGGATAGAAGCAAACGTTTTGGAAGTTCGAAAAAAAAAGAGGAGAGTCGTCGTTAGGCATTGGTGACAGACAGTCACTAATCGGTTCGTGGTCGGGATAGTTTAGTTTAATTCAGGTTGAAAAATAAAGGACTAAATTATAGTGTTTGTTCTTGAAGGGGTGTTGTGCCTTTGGGCTGAGGCCAACACCCCCGTGTAGAGGGTTCAGCTATTGACCATGGTATCAGGTTTTGTGGATCGATGTCCCGAAAAAGGTAGGATTTTTGTTTTTGTAACTTCACAAAAAACTTTTATTAGTTGAATATTGATTGTTCATAAGCGGGAACGAGAGTATGACTCATTAAAATAGACAGTCCAGGGTCCTGAAGTCTTCCACAAAATTGATCGTTTTACATCAATTACTTTTCAAAAGACTTAAAATTTGTAAATATTGAAATTTCTATAGATTGACACCATAATAGTTCATTATATGTGATATCTCATTTAAATGTGTTATTTTTGCTCTATCCATCTCCTCAGAAAATACATTTAAAACAAAAGACTTGTCCTTCGTGCGACGAGCACGAACCCAAATTATTTCCAAAAAGAGAGTTCAGTAAAGTAAGTATATTTTGATATATTTTCGAGTTGGGAACTAGATTCAGGAATTATGAGTAGAATGTAGATAGTAAATGGTGACAGTGGTAAGGGTTAATAGTCAGAAAAAGGTTTATATTAGGTATTATTTCGTTTTTTTTTGCTTGATTCATTATTCAAAAATTGAAATTAACTTTATTTTTTTTGAAAGTAGGAAATAAAAAAGTTTCAAAAAGTTACCCTTTTTATAATGAGATAAACACACTTATATATTAAGGGAAACGACCTTGAAGGGGTTATAGATAAAGTGGTGTATTACATTAGGAACCCACACGATGAGGTCAAAAACTATTTAAATGGCAGGTACATAAGCACATTTGAAGCTGTCTGGCGCTTATTTGAATTTCCCATTCACGACCGGTATCCTACTGTAGTGCATTTGGCTGTTCATCTAGAGAACGGTCAAAGGGTATATTTTACACCAGGGACAGCTCATCAAGTTGTCCAAAACCCACGCAATACCACATTACTGGCATTTTTTGATCTCTGTAATGAAGATGAATTCGCGAAAACTCTTCTGTATCATGAAGTCCCGCAGTACTATACATGGGCAAATAATAAATTCACTAGAAGGAGGCGTGGTGAAGATGTAGTTGGACATCCGGGGATAAAAAAAGATGCCACTTTAGGTAGAGTCTACGGGATACATCCATCACAATCGGAGTGTTTTTATCTTAGGATTCTACTGCACCACGTACGCGGTCCGATCTCATTTGCATACCTTAAAACTGTAAACGGTTTTGTCAAAGAGACGTATCAAGCAGCTTGCCGTGACCGAGGTTTACATGAAAACGATGACCATTGGGGTAATACTTTAAGCGAAGCTTCGTTATCACATTGTCCAAAAAAACTAAGGGAGTTATTCGTAGTCATACTTTTATTTTGTCAACTATCGGAACCATTGAAGTTATGGGATACTTTCAAAGATCAGTTCTGTGAAGATATTAGACATCGTATCAGACAACAAAATCAGGATAACACTTTACCCTTTACTGAAGTAATTTATAATGAAGGATTAATTGAAATAGAAAACAAACTTCTAGAATTAAACGACAAAAATTTAAGTGATTTTGGATTACCTTCTCCCGTTCGTACCCAGAATAATACTATTGACACAATGGTACAACAGTATAACAGAAATGATCTAACAGCGTTTGTAAATGACAATGTGCCAAAATTAGTACCAGATCAAAGACATGCTTATGAGACTATTGTGGATAGCGTGAACAATAACATGGGGAGATTTTTTTTTTGGACGCACCAGGAGGCACCAGAAAGACTTTTCTCGCAAATTTGATACTTGCTAAGATACGGCAATCAGGGAAGATAGCGATTGCAGTTGATTCGTCAGGAATTGCTGCAACTCTCTTGAACGAAGGAAAAACTGCTCACTCTACGTTTAAACTCCCGCTATCCGTATCTATAGATCAACGGTCTACGTGCTCTATTCGGAAAAATGGGCCTCTTGGTAAGTTACTGCACGACGCGTCGTTGGTAATATGGGATGAATGCACCATGAGTCATAGAGCTCATGTGGAGGCCGTGGACCGTACTTTAAAAGACCTCCGAAGCTCTTCTAATGTTATGGGTGGTATCACTTTTGTATTTGCTGGAGATTTCCGACAAACGCTTTCAGTCGTCAACAGAGGTACGCGAGCAGATATTATGAAGGCATATTTAAAATCGTCTCAACTTTGGACATCTGTTCAACATTTGTATTTGCGCACCAACATGAGAGCTCACTTACATGGAAATACGCATAGCAATTTTCCACAACAGCTGCTGAAACTTGGAGAAGGATTTTTTCCATTTTTAAATTTGGCCACCAATTATGCAGTTACTTTAGATGAGTCTCTAGGCCAAATAGTCCATAATTTAGATAGTCTGATAGATGCTATATATCCTGACATCGAAAACTTACATCAAAATGATTTTCGTTGGCTGTGTTGTAGAGCAATAGTTTCTCCCAGGAATGAAACAGTCAACGAAATAAACAATTTAATTATGCAGAAAGTACCGGGTGAAGTTAAGTGCTATAAATCCATAGACACCGTCACTAACATCGAGGACGCAGTACACTATCCCCAGGAATTTTTAAATTCTCTGAAGTAGGAATTGATTTACGAAAAGAATGTTTTACGCATTGGCAACTTTAAATAATTTAACGTCAAATGTTCTTTATAGAAAAGCTCTACAATAATCGCTTTATTTATCTATCCTAAAACAACCGGGTTACACTTCGGGACTCCCGGCAGAAGTGAAAACTTAGTATTAATTACATTTAAATATTTTCATCATTAACAACTTTAACATCCTCATAAAGACAATCTATGCAGCCTGTGGATAATGATGATGTCGTTTGTCCATCTTTCGCGGCAAAACGGGGTGACGAATTGATGCTTTTTTTTAAGTGGAGATAGTTAAATAAAAGGATGGACAGTGACATGAGCTATTTACCGCCCAACGAAGTGGGTGCGGGTCAAGTAGTATATATATATATATATATATATATATATATATATATATATATATATTAATATACATTAAAATTGACCATTCCAAAAATATGAAACATATTTTGCATCCTCAATCTTGGACATTGACTTAGAACATTATTATTTATTTGCCCCTTGCTCACGTTAGGAGTTACAACCTAGGGTTCAGTAGTTAAAATTTTTATTCTTAATGACAATAAAGTTTATTTGCAAAGAAGAAATCTTTTCTATATAAATTTACTAAATATTAAAAAAATAGTCTGGTATATAGTAAATATTGTAGGATGATATCAATTTTCCTTGCTGAATTGTTTTGAAAATATTAATGTAACTTATCATTGTGTACACATAAAGTGAATATGAATGTTTGTATTCTCTGTCTGTAGGTAACTATTCGCAAATCAATAGAACTATTTCAACCAATACGAAATGTCATCTCATTGTCATTGTCTCTGAGTTTTCAAATCAAAATGGTGGATGTTTAACTTATATGTCATTAATTGTTGCCATCTGATTGTTCCGATTTGAAAGAAAGAAATTTACAATTATAGAGTGATTTGAAGTAAAAATAAATAATGGATATATAATAGTAAAAAAGAATTAAATCATGTGTGATACATGTTCAGATTTTATACAGCTTCTTGTTTCTTGTAAGTTTTCTTTGGTTTAAATGTCCTTAAACTGAATTAATGTATATTTTTGACTTCAAAGTTTCTGTTATGCTCATATCTTCCAATATATTTCAGATGAAACAAAAGTCTGCCGGGATGCCAATGATCTTCCTCTCTTGTATTCAAAAGATATAGAAGTAGTCAGTTCATATGTTCAGGCTTGGACTACAAGGTACATTTGATATGGTATTTTTTATGCAATTGAAGTAATATATTGGGTTGTTGTATCTTCTATTGCAGTCATGCGTTTTCATCAAACTACCTGAAATATCAGTGTGAAGCAAAAATCATGAAGTGCTAAGATTCTTTGATTTTCATTTTATAATTAAACCACAAAAATTCTGAACCAACTACATCTTTATTTTTCGTTGATAATGGTTTTTTTATTAAGTACCACTCTATTTCATTCTATATGATTAACAATATAGAGTAATCTTGGACTATATTGAGTTATATGAATTAAGAAAGGCAATAATTTTTAATGAAATAGTTTTAGAGGCACATAAATGTTTTATTGAGAAAATATATATTCATTATAGAAGCAATTTTCCACTTTATAGTTGTCAGTGCATTTTTCTGTCAATGGAGTTTATTGCTTTAATTCTAGCTTGACAAGAGAAGTACAAAAGTTTTCCTTATAAACATATTCTTAGATGTTGTCTGAAATGGCAATTTTTACTATTATTTGATAAATATTTCGTTTAATTTGAAATTATTAAGAAAATCGCACAAATTCTCAACTTCATATTAGTGTTGTTTAGTAGTATTGTTCTAATTGAAATTTAAAATTGTATCTGTGCCTGTGAAAAATACTTTGAAGAGACCACAAATTTTGAATTTGACAAATATCAGAAGTCCTACATGGTACATATGTGGTACAATCTTGTTTGATACTCATTTTAGTTTTTTTAACTGTTTAAATGTGAAAGAAATTTTCCAATGCTGGATGTATTACTTTCTCTTATTTTTAAAAATTCATCACAAAACATGGACCAAATTATGATATAAAAATATAATTCTATCTCTAATATTTTCATGGGGCTTGATGGTTTGATTTGCAGAGGAGAGCTTTTCTGCACATCAACTAATTAATCTTTTGTTGTTTTCTATGCTACTATTGGCATATTTATTTCTTTGAAGTTGATAATTGCCCTGACAGCTGTATCTCTATTGGACATAATGATCATGAGAATAAGTTTCATTTATGGCAAGCTTTGTTTTTGCAGATAATCCTCATAACCTATAAATAACTAAATCTTTTGATTGCTTGATAAGCAACTGTAGTATGTTCTTTGGTAAGGATAGTGCTAGTTGCCCCTTTTCATTTAAAGTGACAATAATTTGATTAGCTTAGATAAAACACTTTATGTTCTTATCTTTGTTTAATCTTTCTTCACAAACAGTGTGAATTACGTGAGAACTATAGACCTAATTTAATTTATTATATATTGGTTTGATGCACGATTCGCAATTAGTCTCCCAGGTATAGAAGTATGAAAATGATTGTTTTTGTAAAAATTACATGTCTGGAAAATGAAAGAAGAATATTTTATTCAAAATAATCTCCATTGCTATTTATACATTTTTCCCATCTCTCCAGCAGTTTATGAATGCCATTACAAAAAACAATTCTTCATTTGAAGCGAACCAGTTATCAAGTCATTTTAATACAGATTGAATCCTTGTTCAGTGAGAGAGTGTCCCAGTGACATGAATAGATGATAGTGCAGAGCCAATTCTGAAGAATAAGCCACATACTCTAGTGTGTCCCATCTAAACACCTGAATCGTATCACTCATCCATTTTGCTGTGTGTAATGGGGCATTAACGTGGAACAAAATGACTTTGTGTTGCCTTTTTCTATATTCCTGCCGTTTTTCACATAATGCTCTGTTTGAATCCATCATTTGCTATTGGTAGTGATCAGTTTTAACGATTTCACCAAGTTTTAGCCACTTATAATGGATTACACTCTTCTTATCCCACCAAACACAAAGCATTGTCTTCTTTCCAAGGTAATTTGGTCTTGTAATAGATGATTGCCTGGATTCGTCCATGATTTATAACTCTTAAGATTCTTTTATCATATCCATTTTTTATCACCTGTCAGGATTCATTGAAGAAATGATTTTCTTTTGTATCTGTCAAGAAGTATTTCACAAGTGTTTTTTCGATTTTCTTGATGCCTTTCATTAGCTCATACCCATTTTCTGAATCTACCTATAGCTTTCAAACGTCACATTCAATTGCTCCGCGTTTTATTATTCTTATTATATAATATTATATAACTTCCTCGGAGTGGCTTTAGGTAGAGAGATATGTATCCGCATTCTGACTCGGTCAAGGCAGCATTTATTGTCTTAACTGGTTTTGGAGTGACCAATGTCGGAAAATGATTTCTACGAAAAATTACAGATTTTAAGGAGGTTGCCTTAGCGACCGGCTTTGTATGAGAAGTGACGTCATCGTAACAGAGAAAAGACAGGTGCTGCAAGGAATCCTAGTATCTGTTTCGTAAAGGTCAACAATATCTTGTTCATTTTCGAAAAAAATACAACACAATTGTTCAATGAATGTTTCAAACATTCAATAACTATAACTTTATTGACACATTTTGAAGCTAAGGTGAGGAGATTCCCATTTATTTTGTGCTATTATTCTGAATGTATTGAATTGTTTGAAGTTTTTATTTTATACATCTGAATATAGTATTTTTATTTGAATGTATTAAATTGTTTCAAATTATTCTATTCTTTACATCTGAATGTAGTCAGAGTTTTTTTGTGTGTCTTCACCACAGCACCATTATATCGTTTACATATATTAATTGTGCGAATTTTTAGTTCAAAATGATCTGAAATCTCTGATTACTAACGACAAATTCATGATCAAATTTATTTATGTTGGTCGCTTTGTAAGTAGGATAACTTACGAAAGAAATAACCAAAAAAATTTATAGTGTACATAGTTAGATAGATATGGGTTTATTCATATACATATTATAAGTCGAGGTAAACTCTGAAAAAAATTGTGAATTATTGATGATTACTGTTTACAGGTGTAAACAAAAATAAATTTACTTCTAATGACAACAATCTGTTAATCTAAGCTAGTAGAATGTCAACTTGGGTTCTCGGCAAGGGGTTGAAGGCAACATTAGTGAAAACGACTAATCGTCAGGTAACTCTATATTTCGAGCACATAGGTGCGGTTCTTCATCAGGAATACTGAAAAATAAACTTTGAGGTCTTATACAATGATGCAAAAAAAAGACCATAATTTACATCTGACAAAAGTCAATAAACTAGCAAAAACGGCAAGAGGAACAATGTAGCTGTTAGAATTAACATCGACAAATCAGTAAAAGAAATTATTGAAATCATACCGATAATTCGTCGGAATTGTCAATTATTTAGGTTAAGTAATAAAATCATAACAATGTACTCAGATGACAGTTAAAAATGAACTTGGAAAATTACAATTACAATCTAAAAATATAATATTGGTCTTATGTATCCGGACTATCAATCAATCTATCCAACGACAAAAGATAACTATAAATGTTACTTAGGTTTTCTATATCAGTTTTTTTATTTATATTACTAGGGAAGTTGTTAATACAACATCTCTAAGAAGGTTCTTTTATGATAATTGGATACATTGAAAGAATTTTGGGCTCATTGAAGTCAAACTGATGGCCTGAAGACGATACATGATTTGCAAGTGCACATCTATTAGGATGTAATCTGATGTCACTCTTATGAATTGCCAATCTCTCCTCAAACACTGACTTGTGTTGAAGATTGGCAATTCATAATACTGACATCAGATAACATCCCAATAGATGTGCACTTGCAAATCATGCATCGTCTTCAGGCCATCAGTTTGACTTCAATGAGCCCAAAATTCTTTCAACTTCATATATATATATATATATATATATATATATATATATATATATATATTTTATAATTACTTGATGAATTATTTTTTTAATATTTCATTTGGTTTACAGACAATGCATGTGTTGCTACAGAGATCCGAAAAATCTTGAAAGATTCAGTTTTGTTACTCAAGGACTAATTTATCAAGCAGTGTACTGTTGCAAGGCTCTGGCAGACAAGGGTTCAGAATCGACTACTACAAAACAAGAGACTGAAGATAAAGGAAGCGATGAAGAAACCCAAGATACGGACAAATTGCTTAATCTGCTTTCTAAAATATTTCTGCTCAATTTCCCTCTCTATGTCGCTTATAAGCACACAATTCAAACAAAACTCGATGAGATGACTCAGCAAGAACTACAAAATCTTAATTTGTTCTGTGATATGCATGATTCGGAGATCCCTATATATCTATTGAAGAATGTCAGCTGGTTTTGTAAGATTGGAGGTCTTTTAGCAATGACTAGTTGTTTTACAATGTTAACACCAGACTTACTGCCAGTAACTACTGCACATGCAATGATTTCCGTGGGTAAGTGTTTTAGTTATTTGATAGATTTTTTTTACTTGAAGTCTTTATTTCAAAATGTATCTAAATCACAGCAAGAAACAAACGAAATGATGTCAAATAAAAAATATACAACGACTTAATTCTCATTTACCTAAAATTTATAATAGTCTTCAAGTTTATAAGTTTCTATTTCTACTAGGTTTCTTCCTTCTGTATGGAATATCGTAATGAATTGTACAATTTCAAAATTCTATATTTCATTTTCTTCTGTGTGCCAGATAATATCATCCTTGGGTAGCTATAATTTATATTTCTTATTCCGTATTTTGCCTTATGTTCATTTTCATAATCTCTGAAAAATTGTTTGTTTTTGTGAAGAAATATAAGGCATTCCTGAATGTAAACGGCATAATGTCAGTAGTTTGTTCCTTTTGAATGTTCCACGGCATGATGTTATTATTCCTAGATTGCAAATTATTCTTAGGGCTCTTTTTTGTAGGATGAATAGCGACAACAAATTTCCCAATCTGTAGAAGATTATTCCATATATTAACCTTGATTCTATTGTCGCATAGTATAAGGTCTTCAATGTGTTATGCTACAAATATCTGGATACAATCTTTAATCCATAAATCAACGAAGCAACTTGTTTCATTACCTGTTCAACATGGCATCTCCAGTTTAACTCGTTGTCTATATGTATTCCAAGAAATTTAACAGTTTCCTGTAATTTATAACTTTGGTTGTTCAATATTACATTACAGGATTATGTTAGTTTTATCCTTATTCAGGATAAGATTGTTGTTGTTAAACCAGGAATCGACAAGTATCAACATCTCTGCTGCTATCTTTCTTAATTTGAGCCATTGGTTTTCTATAGCAAGTATATTTGTGTCATCAACATAGTTAATTGTCGTATCCCTGTTACTCACTTCACTGATATCTCCTCCAAAATCGTTGATATATAGAATGAAGAAAATTGACCCTGGAACGCTACTTTGAACAATTCCAAGTTTAACGATCTCTTGTTCTAATCAAATTAGTTCTCCATCCACTTCTATTTCAACCATTTGGGTTCTGTTCTTGAAATATTATTGAACCCACTCCAACGCTTGTTCTGTTATTCCATTTTTTTGCAATTTTTCAAGGAGTTTATCAACATTTACGCAGTCATAGGCCTGAGAGAGGTCCAGAAACAATAAGGGCAGGTCAACATCCTCGAAAGAATCTAATATTTTCTTGATGAACTGGTATATAGCGGTTTCTGTAACTACGCTGGAACTCAGAAATAATTTTGGTAGTTATAACAAAATCCATAAGCGTCCTACAATAAGCCATCTCGAATACCTACGAGAATGATGGCAAGATACTGATTAGTCGGTAGTTTTCATAATTCATTGGGTCTCCTTTCTTGAAAACTGGTTTCGCAATTGCTCTTTTTAGTTCATCTGGAAAAACGACAAGTTTTAAGGATTTGTTTACTATGTATCTGAAAGGTTCTCCAATTTCATTAAATGTTTGTGTGTTTGCATGTGTTTATTCTTCATACATTTCACAATATCTTTCAGTTGCATTCTTCTTATTGATAAACCATTGTATATTAAAATATACAATGATCTGTCTAGTTCTTCTTGCGTAGTATTTGCTTTGTTTGTTTTAATTGATTGGGTTAAGTTTGCAGCAATGTTGATGAAATATTTATCCGACTTTGTGTAGATTCCATCTATACAGGTAAAACTCGTTTCAGTTATTCTAGTTACTTCAAAAATTGTCTGTTTTATTATAACAATTCAGGAAATTTAAGAACTCCATTTTTTAGGGGAATTTTTTATCATTTCTTTGTTGAGGTTACCTGTTATGATAATATTGTATTTATTGAGTTTGCGCAATACTCTATCTAATTTTTCTATCATAGATTTTATATTTCCATTGTTGTAAACAGTTATGCAAATGTGTTATTCATTGTTTAATTTGTATTCCACGCCCGCTACCTCCCATATAAATTTTTCAGAAATTGCAGCTGTCCTTTCTCTCTACTTCCCATATATCATTTCTTGCATAGATTGCAACATATCTATGCTCTTCATCATTTCTACGGAAGATGAAGAGAAAAGTTGTTCATCCCAAAATATTTAAGTTGGCTTTCTGTTTTCCAGTGTTTGGTGAGGCATACAATTATTATATTTTTATTTATAATTTGCTCTAACTGATTTTTGCTGTTTCCTAGTGAACATATATTTTGGCGAAATATTTAAAATTTTTGTTGTGGAGGCTGATTTGTTGTTGTATGGTTGCTAAGTGTCCCAGGTGGTTGATTTAGACCGTATCTAATAAATGTTGACCTCATATGAAGTTAAAACGTAAGAACGTTGTCCCGGTGGGTCAAAATTCATTTTTCTATATGGATTTAAAGTTACAGCTTATTTGTTTACATCACTGAATAATTCATATAATATTAGTCATTTTTCACTTAATCATCAATTTATTATCTATCAGGATTTCTCATTAATCTATCAATATGTAAAATTTTATAAAAACAAAACTTAGTTTTTACTACTTAAT
Source organism: Megalocaria dilatata (assembly GCA_034642435.1). Taxonomy (NCBI): domain Eukaryota; kingdom Metazoa; phylum Arthropoda; class Insecta; order Coleoptera; family Coccinellidae; genus Megalocaria; species Megalocaria dilatata. The sequence goes on along the minus strand of CM067856.1, from coordinate 72,081,753 downwards.
TTCCATTCCAGTATCATAAATAAAAGTGGAGTATGGCAATATGAAAATTTATTAAAAGTAGTAGAATCGGAGTTTTTAATATTCATTATTAAAACATCAGGCAATCTTGTCTGTTTCTTATAAAAGATTTTCCCATAAGAGGTTTTATTTTGAATGGCCCGCTATATTTGCAGCTGTCATCTTTTGACATTTGACAAGTAAAAACTGTGCCATTACTAGAAATGGATTGATACATGCTTCAACAATGCATTGAAATTGTTAAAATTCAGTACAAAAATGGTGAAAATTTTGCAGTCACAGTTCGCAAAACTAAAGCACTTTTGGGTCGTTGTGAAGCATCTTCTTGGCTGGCAATGGTAAAACTGGTGAAAAAATTTGAGCTGTTGGAACAAGTTAGAAGTGAAGAATTGGAACCGTGTGTATCGCTCAAAAACAATTAAGAATAATGCTGCTGTAGCCCATAGTGTTTATGAAAACGCATGTTTGTTGATTCCTATCGATCTCTGGAATTAGGCACAAACGACATCCAAGAATGATTGTTGAAAAGCCTCTCCATCTTCAACCTGTCACCGTTTGATGCGGTTTTTGGGCTGGCGGTGTGATTGGACCTTACTTATTCGAAAATGAGGCCAGTGCAGCAGTTATGGCGAATGGATTGCGCTAACAAGCTATGATTAATGCTTTTTTATGGCCGGAATTGGAAGATATTGATGTGGCCGACGTTTATTTTCAACAAGACGGCGCTATATACCACACGAGCGCAATTTTGCAAGAAAAGTTTCCTGACCATATCATTTCTTGAAGAGGTGATCACAATTGGACATCGAGATCTTGTGATTTAACACCCTTAGACTTTTCAGGTGAAAGATAAGGTATATGCCAATGCTCCATAATCAATTAACTTAAACATGGAATTCGTGAAGTTATCGAGGATATACAGCCCCAAATGTACAAATTCGTCATGGAAATTTTCATGAAAAGGGTATAGTGCTGCAACCGCAGCCGTGGTGGTCATTTGGCTGGTATCGTTTTCTATTGTTAATGGCATACCTTCCTCTTTACAATGAAATAAACATTCATCGATTTCTATTAAAATATACTAATTTTTTTATTATCAAAATGGAACCTCTTATTGGAAAACCCTTTTAATATAAGTTGAAGAATTTGTGTTTAATCATGATTTTATTCGCTGCTTACTGATCTTTATTCTTGAATCAACTTAAATTTGGACATTTCACATAACAGTTTGAATTTGCTAAAAGTCCATTACTGAATAAATTATATTACATTCTCCCATAACCTTTTGAGTTTTGCTTCATTTGTCTAGAGGATTAAAGGTTCTACCTTCAACAAAAATTATTCAAACTTTCTGCTGTCTAGATAAGGGTGTTACCATGGTTAGAAATTATTGCCATCTAACTTCCAAATAACATAGTCTTTGTGTATTCTTTCACCTTATAATTCTTCAATTAGATGAGAAAATTGATGTGACAGCTCAATACTTCTAGTATTGAGACGTACCTTAGTCCACTTATTGTAATCTGCAAATGCAAAGCGTAGTTTATATGTACAAAACTCGACATATTTATGGTTATAAAAAAATAAAGCGGTGTATAGAACTTGGGTTTTTGTGTGTTAAAAATTTTCCTCAACTGTTAGATGATGGCGTCTTACGGTTCCTAAACTGATGGTTAGCACCATCACAGTGAATTTCAGCTTTTATACTTCTACACTTGGTAGTTGATGTTAAAAGTTAACGTTAATTAATCTATGATATCATACTGTGATATGCTGCAATTTTCTGATTAATAGTACAGTTGAAATCTTGCAAATCATTCTTTTTTTTGAAGATCAAGAAGTCTATACGTTTTTCTTTCTAAAAAGTGCAAAATTGCATTATGATTAATTTTTATATTATTTGGATGTATTTTATTAAAATTGCATATGACTATCTGATCCCTAAAACACCAAATAATATATCTACATATTCATACCAATAAAGAAAGAATTTGGTCAAAGAATTTAATTTTTTTTTAATTTAATAAAGTTTTCTTCTAAATTATCCAGAAAAATTTTGGCTAAAATTGGACTAATTGAATTTCCCACAATTAAACCTTCATCTGAATTGGTATCATTGAATTATAAATAGTTTTTCTCCAGGCAAATTTAAAGACAATTTAAAATATCCTTTCTTCTTATTAGATCACCGTTACATTTAAGAATTTATAATGTCTATTGGAATGTTAGGAAATACATTTTGTACATCAAATTAAATTGACAATTTTTATTGATAATTTGATATTTTTAGTTTTGTTTCTAAGTTCAAACTTATTTGTAATTGAATATTAATTATTAACAATTGTTATTTCAATAAGTTTGTAGAAATTTTCTTTATTATTTTACGTTATTAAAATGACTTTCCATTTAGTAAGGACTGATTTAATTGAAAAAACAGCTACAAATTTATGAGCTCTTTCTTGTGCTTGCATTAGGTTAATATAAAAATAAGTTGAAACAATGATGCCTTTGGAAACCTTTCAAGAAGTATAATAAATTTTTCTCATTTCAGTTTGTAATTTAAAACTCTGGTTGAACTATAAAAGTATGGTAACTATGCTTGTACCTTTGCGATCTTGTGTTTTGAGATATATGTGTAAATTATCTGACCGGGACTTAAGGACCCCAACTATAAAAAGTATGGCTGGTATGTTACTTTCAATCAACAGTTTATTAAATGAAAATAATGATTACTTATGATTTTTAAGATTTTATGTGGAATGCTATCAAAGACCCCCTCGACACTCCTGTTGCATTTGATGTTGATGGTTTAGATTTAGCTTTCAAATATTTTACTTCAAGCACATTAACTATGAGGCTGGCAGGAATAACCCAAATTAACAACCAGATTGGTGTTCTGGCAGAAATTTGTGTGGGAGAAGCTATGCCCGAGGCTGAGGCCGCGCCACGACACATGGCAGATTGGCTTATAGCAAATAATATCATCTCCCACATATTTGGACCTAATTTACATGTAGAGGTATTTAATTTTTTTTTCAGTTTAGTATAAGTATTTCTAAATTTCTGCAAAAAAACTTTAAAAGGTAGTTCTTTATCAGAAATTATTTAAGGTCTTTCATATAATTTCTTGTTCTAAACCTCTTCCTTCCAAGTTACTTCCCTTGAAATTGGAGGAAAAATTTTGCTTTTATTAAATATGTCTCATAAAGAATAATTAAATTGTTGACTGGCAAGGAGGCCTATGTCCAGGAGTGGACTGAAGGGCCGTTGAAAGAAGAAGAAGAAATTGTTGTTAGCCCACACTAATTAAATATCACTTTTTAAGAGTTTTTTCAATTCTGAAATTATATCACAAAGGTGGAAAAATCAGCCCCTACAATATTTTGCATTAGGACTTATTGATGCTTTAATATTTTTCAAATTAAAAAATTGATTTAAAAAGATAAACAAGAGTCATTAGGTAGAGTGAAAAGAGAAGTGAGGTTATTGATGAAATTGCTCGATATTGGGAACGTTGTTATGGGATCACCACAGAGTTTACAGTTTTCAAATGTACTGAGATTCGCCATAAGAAGCCAATGATTGTAAGAGGGCCTCATCCGACTGAAGGAGATAGGCATAGCATAACTTTGAACAGACTTCAGTAACTCACTATATCGATACTCCTCACAGGATATGCGAACTCCAAGATCGGTCTGATGTAGGTTGTGTAGACTTTAATAGAGGTGGAAAATAAAATTTTGGAGAACGATATTCATAAAAGATATATTGGTAATATAGATTTCCTACAGATAGTAGATATATGCTCCGACCAGCTTAAGTCAGTCGTCACTACCACATCATCGATTGTGTTTTGAAGTCGTGGGTTTGACCTGCCAATATAAAAAACAAATTATATGAAAGATCCTCCATTAATTTTTGCCAAAGAAACACTTGTTGAAATTTTGCGCATCAATTTAGAAACATCCTTTGTCTTGAATAAGTTCTCGCTGTTTTACAAAAAATTGAATTACCTGGACTTTTTTTTTTCTTGAGTGAGAAAGATTCTGGAGATGTCTTGCCCATGCATCTACATCTGAGATAAAACCGAATATCCACGATTCAAATCTCCTGCTCTATATTTGAATAAGAGCTTGTCTTGAACTTGCCTAAATTGACCAATCAAATCTTTAGTGCATCTGCTTAAATTGGTGGTATCACCTGGGTGTGGTTTATCAATATTTGCTCAAAATGAAAGAAACCATCATAAGAAATTGTATCAGTGTGCAATTCATGTTTTTCAGCTGGGCATTGTAGAAAAAAATGACTAACATGATGTTATTTCAATGTAAAATTTGAATGCTTCTAAAAAGAAAAAAGTGGCTAGTATTGAACAAAATTCTGAATGACATTTTGTACGAATTTTTTAAATGAATAATTTATTCTCGGAAAGAGCGAGAAATTGGTCAAGATCCTAATGTCAATTTTAAAAAAATTGAAGATGCTATAGTCGTTTTATTGATATTTTGTTTGGAACAATAAAGGAATAATAATCTGATAAGGCAATAACTTTTCTACTGACTAATATTTCACATACATCATGTAAAGATCTTCATAGGTCATATGATATCATAGTTCAATGTATTTTAGATTTTTTGATGTACTGTATCTTCAGAATGCAAGTTTTTTATGCACATTATCAAGTAAGCATGATACTATTCTTCAAAAATTCAAAATTGATTAAATTTCAACTTGGAAAACAATTTGAAAAACTTCTGAGAGTTGTTTAATTGTTTTTAACAATGAGTTAATTGTAACCACAATTGATCTAGAGTATTTTCCGAAATAATATTGAAAATTACAAATCTCTAAAAATGGCAAAACAAAGATCCAAGTTGGAGACCCTAGTCAATTTCATTAAAGAATATTTGAAAACCTTGAAACTTTTACTAAACATACTTTTCATTATTCTCATAAGTTATAAACCAAGTCATGAGCATTTAGTTACTTAAACTCAATTTATGGGATATCTATGTAATCCACAGCTGACAATTCAAGTATTATCTTTATTTCCAAAAAAAAATCTTTCTCTACTTAAATGGAATGAAATAAGAAATTACTTTGTTTTTCTATCTCTACGTAATTATTAAGAAATAGTAATTTTAATTCTCTAGTTTTTCTTGGAGATAAGTCTGATTTGTATGCCTTTCAGCTTTTACAATAATTAACTTGATGTTATTTATATTTGGGACATAATGCTCAAAAAGTATGAAGCTGGTGTTCTTCAATAAATGATTTACAATTGCTCTAATTCAAGCAGATAAGTTTATATTACCATAAAATCAATAAAGAGCCTTTTTAATATGATTTGAATGTAAAAAATATTGTTTAAAAACTTCCTTCTGATTTAAATATATTTTACTCTGAAATAAAAATTTCTTAAATTTTTCATTCGAAAAGATTTCGATTCTTGATGTAATTATTATAATGTACTTGATTTTGATCATCAATTCAATATGATAACATTCCTACTTTTTAATATAAATCTAATTGCAAAGATTTGGAAGTATTGCATCTTCAAGAAAAATTAATAGGGTATCAGTCCTGTATGCTTGAATGATATTTGAAACTTTCAGATAATCATATGTTATTGCTCACCTAATTTTGTTATCTAGGTGATTAAACAAAGTCATATTATCCTAAACTTCCTTGCTATGGAGGGTAGGATAACATGTACTCATATGGACGTCATTTGGGCTGCTGCTCAGCTGAAACATTGTGCAAAGCCAGTTCATGATTTGCTTCCTGGACTAGTGAAACATCTATCAGCTGCTCCCACACTTCATCTATATAACCTTTTGACGAAATTGGAGCCAAAAGACCATACTGAACAGGTAAATGATGATAAATTCTGATTTATTTTTAAATTTGTTTTGATCTCTCAGAAGAGTAAGCTTATAGGAAGATAGTATCACCTACTTTACTATCTGTAAACTAGTAAACTAATGACTTTTAATTCGTAGAACAACCTAAGAGTAAGCTGTATGGTACTAGCTTCTATTATTAGGAGTAGAAATAAGTTCTTGTGGTTTTGATGAACGATATCGCTACTAGTTTATTAATCCATTGTTTCAACACTTTCATTTTGAAGTGTAAACAACATACTTACTGTGTGCTCCAAAAATGTCAACTTTTGTACTGAATAATGTGTTCTTATGGGGAGTTTTACTCCATTACTTCAATATTGAGAAAAAGGCTGCCGTATTTAAGTGGATGTCATGCCATGCCCTGGCTGAACGGTGTCAGAAGTGCGATTTAAAAGTGGCAATTTTGTTTTGGAAAATGAAAAACTACCTGGAGCACCTCCAAAGTGATGATCCGAAAAGTAGGAAAAAAGAAAATGGTTTTTGCATAGAATTGTGACTGGCGATGAAAAGTGGTTCCATTACCATAATCCAAAACGTCAGGCAACATATGGATACTTCATCATCAACTGTCAAGCCGAATATTCATGGCCTTTGCGTGCTTGTTCTAGGGAACAGAGTACTATTGTTTTACCCAAATGCCTAATTTTAAAATTTTGAACCGAAAATGCTATCAAAAACTAGGGTTCACTCATTGATGAATAATCCAAGGTCAAAAGTAATTCTGTCTGTCTCTCCAGTTCGATCCGTCATAACTTTCGAACGAAAAGAGTTGGAGACTTGAAACACTCAGAGGTTTTGGGCCTAAATATTTCGATTATGTTCGCTACTCAGTAAAATCGATCAAATAGTTCTGTAGTTATACATATTTGGACGTTTTCCTCATTTTCTATATAGTTCCGAAACTACCCGATATAAATCAGATTTGGTATTTAGGTGTATAACATCACAAACATTTATGACAAATTTCATGAAGATTGGCCGTTCTGGCGGACGACTGGAGGTAAAAATGCCAATTTTCTGAACGAAAATACCTGTATGTGTTGTAAAAACGTGAAATTCAATTAATTAGTCATATATACAGGTGTCCTGTAATTAAACCGACAAGCTTCTAGTGGATGATCTAGACATTATTTTAGACACTTTCGACCCAAATCATATAATGCAAGAATGCTTCATTAACGAACTAGAGCCCTCTGAAGATGACGTCCAGGTAACACTTTTTGTCACATATCTCCAAAACGGCGTCACCTAAAGTGTTGAAATTTTACACATTGGCTAATATCAAAAATACGCACCGAATGGTTTGAGTGCAATTTTTTTCATGTCAACCATAATCGTATCATTTTGGGAGGGCGAAGGATATTTTTAGTAACCACTCTTTTCTTTACCTTTCATTATTTCACAAGTTATACATCAAATTCATAAAAAAGGTGCTCTTGGTGATATCGACCAGTTGCACCGGTTTTCAGAAAAATTGATTTGAAATTTTCTCGCTGTTCACTACTCAGTGCTCAAACGCTTATGTTTCACATGAAAAAAATACACTCAAATCATTCAGTGCGTATTTTTGATATTAGCTAATGTGTGAAATTTCAATACTTTAGGTGACGCCGTTTTGGAGATATGTGACAAAAAGTTTTGCCTGGACATCATCTTCAGAAGGCTCTAGCTCCTTAACGAAGTATTTTTGCATTATATGATTTGGGTCGAAAGAGTCTAAAATAATGTCTAGAACATCCACTAGAAGCTTGTCGGTCTAATTATGGGACGCCCTGTATATATATGCCAGGTAAAGCCCCTTATGTGAAATGTGTTCTTTTATTGTGATTTTGAAATTCATCAATGAAACTGAAAGACTGCTGGCTACTTAGGAATTCAGCGAACTTCACCTAATATATTGTCAAATATATTATAATATAAGGGATATAATACGAAGTATGTAAACGAATTCTTTCTTAATTATAAGAATGAAAATTAAAAGGCGCATATTTTTATAGAAGATATAAAACCAATATACCGTTAAAACAGATATTGTCCTCAGTTTCTCATATCAACAAGATACTTGTATGGTTCATTATCTTAAGATGGAAATGAATCTTTGGCTCATGCTTCATTATGAAATTAAAAGAAGTCATTATTATACTTCATCTTATTTACAGACCCTGTTCCTTGCTTCTGTCTTAATCAAGGCCGTTTGGACTAGAGGTGGCAATACTATTCAAGAAGGAGGTCTTATAAATTTGGCAGCAGAAAATGCTGGCATTACATCTTATAAATGTGCTACTTCTTCTGAAAACAGTGTTAGTTTGGATGGAAGCAACTCTGAAGAGGAACATGTAAGTTTGTATTTTTATTATAACTGCAAAGTTAAGTGATTGATAATGACCAGTTTTAAATACTATGGTTATTTAACCGAAAATTTATACCACCTGATGAACCTTGTCAAATATCTTTTTCCCTTCTTTCTTCTGCTAACTCTTCTTCCAGATTATGCAATGTAACAATCGTGTCAAATCTGTAATAAAATCATAATGCTGGTAAACTGAAGTGTTTTACATCTTAAGTTTGGTATCCTTTAACCAATATCATAAATACTACAAAATCAAACAAAATGGCACAACCTTCTCATTATCTGATAGGCATTGTAATCTGTACTAGTCAATGATTTTGTTAATCTGTGTACACCGAGCTGATATCAACTCAATTATTAGGTATGCAATGCATTACTCTTGCCCTATTGGTACATGAATGGGGTGTTCAGATAACAGAGTGTTGAAGAACTCGTGACATTAACATCCAGTGTGTTTTCCTGAAAAGGAAATGTTATGAATCTATGTAAGCTGTAATGAAGTGTAGAATTTTTGCTGAAGAAAACGATCGGTGATTATTGAGTGAAGTGTTGAATTAAACTAATCATTCAAACATGAATTCAGAGAGGATTAAAATTAAATCAAAAACATGAGAAAAGCTATAATATTTAAACTTAGGCAAATTTATATCTTATTGATATCTTAAGGCAGAAAGATAATCATTTGATTGATTCGGTCTTTACTTGGTGGAAACTCATTTTAATTAAAAAAATGTATATGAGACAGTAATTTATTTCCACAAAAATGTTTGTACTACTACAACAATTGTTTCACCGCGATGTGGCTTCTTCGGGTATTACATTGTACTGTCTGACAGTACAATGTTGTTAAACAGATGGTACCCATTTAAATATCTGAAATAATTTTTGGCGTTACCTAGCTCCGTACAAACATTCATTATAATTAATTAATGAATGACTGTACGGAAAAATTATTTGAGATATTTAAATGGGTACCATCTGTTTAACAACCTTCTTTGTGGATTGCCGACATTCCGATATCTGTTAGAAGGCACCTCTTTTTTAACCCGGTTTTTTATCACGTTCCGATTGTAAACCTCTGTAGCACTATTAGGTGTTACCGAGAATCTGTTGAAATATTCAAAATATTTATCACTTTTGTTTAAATACCACTGTACCACTATTAGGTCTTCAGTTGTCTCATGATGGGATAGTTCATTTCCCGAAACTCGAGTCACAAGAAAATGTGTAATATATATTTTTTGGTTGTAAAACATAGTAATTTCTACAATTTGTTTTAATTAAATTTTTGTTCCTTATCCTCCCGCAAATGAATCAATGTTGCAATGAATGGACCAGGCAATAATAGATGCTTGCAAGCGATTTTTTAGAAAAATATTGCTATGGCATCTTTTTGGATGCTGTTTGTAGTCTGAAGGAATTCTGGAAGATGAAGGATGCAATTTTCACAGACACAAAAAGCTGGAATGTCGTTCCAGATGTGATTTCATAAAGATCTTGATTCAAATTGTGACCTTCCTTAAAAAAATTACTCAAATTACAATATTGAATCTGAAGGAAAAGTGATAATAGGTTGGGGAAAAAATTCATTATTTTTGCATGAACTTCAAGACTTTATTCAACATGTTTTGTATTATCGGATTTGGGTCAAATACCGAATACCGTTTTGATTTATAATTTGTTGCAATTTTAAAAGTAGCTTCATAATGTCTTGCTCCTTAGAGGCGAAAAAGTCTATCAAACAATCTTCTCTTGATGCCAATTTCTTATCACTCAGGAAGTTTTACAATGCGAGAAAAAGATGGTAATCGCTTGGTTACAGGTTGGGACTGTATGGTGAATTGAAACTCCCAACCAAGCTCCTAGAGTATCTGGGGAGTCACACACAGACGTGTGTGGCCTGGCGTTCTCCTGATGGAACACAACACCTCTTCTGCAGGTCAATTCTGGCTGTTCCTGGTCAATCGCTAGCTTCAAACGGTCCAGTTGTTGACAGCATAGATATGAATTTAATGTTTGGCCATAGGGAAGCAACTTATAATAAATTATTCCTTTCCAGTCCCACCAAATGCACAGTAGAACCTTCCTAGCCATTAGTCCTAGTTTGGCCATCGTTTGAGCTGTTTCACCACGATGGTTTTCACACAATATTATTGTATGTTAACCATTTCTCAACCCCAATCACTATCCGTTTAAGAAATGGGTCGATTTCATTCCGTTTGGCTAAGGCTTCGCATATGGAAATTCGATCCATCATGTTTTTTTGTGTTAATTGGTGTGGCACCCAAATATCGAGCTTCTTTTTGAATGCGGCTTTGTGCAAATGGTTTAAAACTGTTTTATAGTCGATCTTTGGCTCCTGGACGATGCTATGACTACTAACATAGCGGTCAACTTTGATTATTTCTGTTATTTTATCAACATTTTGTATGACGGGCTTACCTGTGCAAGGTGTATCTTTAAGATAAAAAATATCTGAGTGGTATTGATGAAACCAAAATTGCAGGTGATTAGCTATTACAGGCTTTAAACACCATTCATGATTTCAATCGCCTAACTTGTATTTTCGCTTTTATCAAAACATACCGAATTTTCTCTTTGTTGACTTCCATTTTTAACACCCTGTAACCTACAACTCAATGGACTAAACAAAAAACAGCAAAAGAGTTTTTGTACTGTGAAATACAACCTTGACAACGAGCATAAATCTGAAATTGTTTGATTGATACTTTACCAGATATTGATCATTACAGCCATCTGCCAATAAAATAAGATTTCATTTTCCCCAATCCATTATTACTAGTGCAACTTTCGAATCCCCTACAAAATTTGCTAGAAATGTTATAGTTGATGATGTTGAAGAATAGCTAGATTATGAGTTAGATAAACCTAATAATCCTACTTTGGATTGAAATTGCATAAATCCCTCCTAATCCAATCGCTGTATAGATGAAGATAGTGTTGAAGAAATATCAATAACGACAATATTTTCTGCTGAGATGCATTGAATTACGCCGGGAGTTTACCCCCTCCTCGATACCCCATCCTCGGGTATCTATAATTTATATTTGTTATTCTGTATTTTGCCTTATGTTCATTTTCATAATCTCTGAAATGTTGTTTGTTTTTGTGAAGAAATATAAGTCATTCCTGAATGTAAACGGCCTAATGTCAGTAGTTTGTTCCTTTTCAATATTCCGCGGCATGATGTTATTATTCCTAGGTTGCATATTATTAGGTCTCTTTTTTGTAGAATGAATAGTGACGACAAATTTCCCGATCTATAGAAGATTATTCCATACCTTAATCTTAATTCTATTGTCGCATAGTATAAAGTCTTCAATATGTTATGCTTCAAATATATGGATAAGATCTTTAATCCATAAATCAACGATTGCAACTTTCCTGTTCAACATGGCATTTTCAGTTTAGCTCAATGTCTATATGTATTCCAAGAAATTAAACAGTTTTTTTGTAATTTATAACTTTGGTTGTTAATTTATGTTACTTGGTGTATCTGTACCACTGAAATGGTGAAACAGGATTATGTTAATTTTATCCTTATTCAGGATAAGATTATTGTTAAACTAGGGATCGGCAAGTATCAACACCTCTGCTTGCTATCATTTGGATTCTGTTCTTGAAATATGATTCAACCCACATTAACGCTTGTTCTCTTATTCCATTTCGTTTGCAATTTTTCAAGTTTATCAACTTTTACGCAGTCATAGGCCTTAGAGCAGTCCAGAAACATTCCTAAGGACAGGTAAATGTAATATTTTCTTGATGAACTGATATATAGCGGTTTGTGTAGATCTTCATTTCATGTAACCATGCTGGGATTTAGAAATGATTTTGTTGTTTATAACAAAATCCGTAAGCTTCCTATAATAAGCCATCTCCAATACCTTTGAGAATGTTGGCCAGATACTGATTGGTTGGTAGTTTTCATAGTTCGTTGGGTCTCCTTTCTTGAAAACTGGTTTCACAATTGCTCTTTTTAGTTCATCTGGAAAAACGCCCAAGTCTTAAGGACTTGTTTACTATGTATCTCAAAGGTTCTTCAATTTCATTGAAAGTTTGTTTTATCGAGCTATTCGAAATACCGTCTACACCCTGTGTGTCCTTCATATATTTCACAATATCTTTCAGTTGCATTCTTGTTATTGGTTCAATATACAATGATCTATTTAGTTTTTCTTGCGTAGTATTTGCTTTGTTTGGTTTAATTGATTGTAAAATAGAAAGGCCTTCTACTTGATAGAAGAAATATAACAAAATTTGAATATTAAAACAAATTAATATATGTTTATCTTCTACAATTTTAATTTAAAAAATTTTTATTCAAAAAACTTTTAGAATTAAATTAATGTCTAAAACAAGCACCGCTTATATTTAATAGACGTATATAATCTAAACTCAATATACAATGTCAAATGGAATAAATAAACCAAAAGATATACGAAAGTCCCTAAAATTAATAAATAAATATTTAAAGGAGACAAAATTTGTTTCTGGTCTTGCCTTCAAAACGCCATTTGCATCTTAAAAACATGAACACACTTAAAGGACCTCTCAAAGAATATATTTTGATATTTTGAATATATTTCAGGACTGAAGACGGAATTGCTTAGAACTATATTTGTTTTTTGAAGATATAGTGCATGCTTTGAGAGATTTCTGAATTTACTTATTCGAATATTTAAATATATTAAATATTTCAAATAAATTATATTCTTTGAGAGGTCCTTTAAGTGTGTTCATGTTTTTAAGATGCAAATGGCGTTTTGAAGGCAAGACCAGAAACAAATTTTGTCTCCTTTAAATATTTATTTATTAATTTTAGGGACTTTCGTATATCTTTTGGTTTATTTATTCCATTTGACATTGTATATTGAGTTTAGATTATATACGTCTATTAAATATAAGCGGTGCTTGTTTTAGACATTAATTTAATTCTAAAAGTTTTTTGAATAAAAATTTTTTAAATTAAAATTGTAGAAGATAAACATATATTAATTTGTTTTAATATTCAAAAAATTTTTTTTTTTTTTTTTTAATTGATTGGGTTAATTTTGCAGCAATGTTGATGAAATATTTATCCAACTCACTAATGGTTTGTACAGGATTTTCTTTACTAGGTAATTATTTCTTTGTCAATTTCTGAGTCGAGGGAGAACAACTTTTCCGCTTTTTTCATCCCCGTAACTTCAACCCCCTAACGAGGGTGAGCACAATCTCATGATTCTGTGTTGCGATAACTAATTTTGAAGATCGTATCGAGTACTATCTGACCCTAAAATTTCGCTTCAAAATATCCATGGATAATGAAATAACAGCGAAAATAGTAAAAGAGGCAACGTGGAATTTATCTCGAAAATATTATTTGTATCCGACACATTTCAAAGGTATTTAGTAGTTATGTTGTTAATTTTTTGTCCAAAAAAGTGTTAATTTCTTGCCCAAAAAAATAGACGGACCATTTTTTTTTTTTTTTTACCTTCTAGTCTATCGTGAATTTTTAAGAACGTTACAAGTGTGTCAAAGCGATTGTAAATTTGTAGTAGAATTAAAATGGTGTATTCCGTAGAAGAAAGGGTGGAAATAATAAAATTATTGGAAATAACAAATAACGAACGGTATCCTGGAAAAAATCTATCCGCTGCTTACGTTGTGCAGCAGCTAGTTGCCAAATTTGAAGTTACTGGTTCAGTCGGAAACAAAAAGAGGCCATGAAAGAGGGACGTGGCTGTCTTAGGTCATGTAGCAATGGATCCAACCTTGAGTACTAGGAAATTGTTCGATGTATCTGGTGTTCCACGCACAACAATCATGAAAATCCTGAAACAGCATAAATTCCATCCTTATAAGATACGATTGGTTCAGGAACTGAATGAAGATGATCCCGATCGCCGACTCCAGTTCTGTGAAGTGGTCCGTGAAATGATTAACGGTAATCAAAACTACATATTCGATATCTATTTTTCGGACAAGTGCTCATTTTACCTTAACGGCATTGTAAACCGACATAACTGTCGGTATTGATCAGATGAAAATCCAAGATTATTTCGTGAGGTGCATACTCAGCGTTCCCCAAAATTACATTTTTAGGCGGGTATTTATGGAAATCACATAATCGGCCCTTTTTTTATACCCGCTAATCTCACTGGCCAAATTTATTTAGATCTATTGGAGAACGCTATTTATCCACCCCTTGTGCAAGTATTGGAGAATGCAGAAGACCATCAGACAATCATTTTCCAACAAGATGGCGCACCACCTCATTTTGTTCAACCGGTGCGTCAGTTCTTAGAAGTTTCCTCATGCCTGGATTGGAAGAAGGTGACATATTGAGTGCCCACCCAGATCACCTGATCTGGCTCCACTGGACTTTTTTCTTTGGGGTTGAAATCCAAGATTTACGCTACCGAGCCTGAGTCACTGGATGATTTGCGAACTCTGATCATTAATGAATGCCGTCAAATTACACCAGAAATCTTGAGTAACGTACTTGAACGTTTTCAGCAGAACTTACATTACTGCACAGAAGTGAATGGGACCCTTTTCCAGCATTTAATAAACTAATCACAAAAGTGAGTACTCTTCCACTATTTTACCTGTCATTTCGTTATTGATGGAAACTTTAAAGCGAAATTTCAGGATCAGATAGTACTCGATAAGATCCTCAAAATGCGGCATAGCAACACCTCTCAGCCCTATTCAAAATCAAGGGGTTGTACTCACACCCGTTAGGGGGTTGCAGTTACGGGGATGCGAAGAGCGGAAAAGTTGTTTTCCCTCGAATCAGAAATTGACGGGTCTGAGCGATTTTCCACATTTTTATTTAAAAGCCGGAAAATCGAGGTGTTAAGTTTTCGTTGGACCACACTGTATATATTTTTAAGTGACGGAATGTGTTGGCATAGAATCAATAATATGTCTACTTTTTCTTTTAGTTGCTTTGAATGTGAACTATGTTGGAATTTAGATTCATTTTTTTCAAAGGAAAAGCCAAATTAAGGTGTTGTTATGAAATATAAATCATCTAGATGTTATGAAATATGTTAAAGGAAGTATTTACGTCATTGTTATCGTTATATCTTATGGACCAATCTTGTTGTTTTAATCTATTTTTTAATTCTTCCACGTTTCTCTTGGTAAACAGTCTCTTCCACATATGTTGACTTCTGTTCTCTATTATTTGAAAGGTAAATTGCTGTGCCAAGTGATCTGATATGTGGGTATCCCAATCCAACGTTTCGTAGGAGTTACTGAGTTTGTGTAGATTTCATCTATACAGGTAGAACTCGTTTCAGTTGTTCTGGTTACTTCACAAATTGTCTGTTTTATATTATAACAATTCAGAAAATTTAAGAACTCCATTTTTTAGGGGAATTTTCATCATGTCTATGTTGAAGGCACCTGATATGATAATATTGAGTTTATACTGTTGCAATACTTTATCTAATTTTTCTATCATAGTTATGCAAATGTGTTTTTCATTGTTTAATTTGTATTCCACACTACCCCTTCGAGTCCAAAACCAATTGGGTGGCCAGGTGGTACAAGTACCACCTGTGGACATCCACCCTCCGGAGGTAACGCAGTATGCTACATAACGCACTGAGCCATTGGACAGAAAAATCCGGAGATTTACAGCAATGGGGTAAAGTACGCTAGTTTTAAGGGAGAGACCCTGTGCTGCGAGGAAGTCTCTGTCATTAAGTTAATCAACCAGCCCAGCCCTCCATTCCACCATAACGGCAAAACTAGGACCCTATTCGGAAGATCTTTCACTATACGGGTCACTTCTTTGTTTTGTATGCTGATTAGGTGTAACCCAGTTTCTCGTCCATGGGGACAGTGACCATAGACCCAGTAGATAGGAAGATCACTTTATGCCTTTAACTGCGTTGCGTTGTCTAATGTCGCAAATAGGGAGTTCTGCATTAATGATATTTAAATGGCGAATACACCTGTTACTGTGCGCAAAAAAAAATTTATACCAAAACTAATTCAGAACATCTTCATTTTGCAGATCATTGTCACTTTCGTCCAATCTGAGTTATCTTAAAAGTTTCAAGTGTGTAGTTGAGAATTTAGTTTAAAACGAAATGCAAAATTTGTATCAAATAAACAATAACAATGTGCTAAAAATTCTGTTCTTCTTTGCGTTTGAATTGTACAATTGGCTATAATGTTAATTACCTATTTATGTTCATCAAATCATGTAATATTTAATCTTAGTTAGACACAAATATTTAAAATTGTTTATAAAAACATAAAATCACAAAAAATCAACAATGTACATCTCAATCTTTTTCACAACTCTCCGATGTCTTGATAAGCCACCTGTAGGTGGCAATATATTTATATTTCGATTGGAAGAAGTTCATCCTTTATATTTGGATTATTGATTTTAAGTAACTGTTATGATTTGAACACTTAGTAATGATCAGAACAATTTTTTGAAAAATTTTTAAATGCAGGGTGACAGTACAGGTCAGTCAGAAAGCCATAAATCAGATAGTGAGTACTTCGGTGGTGTTGATGTTGAGGAAGATACTCCTGATGGTACAGCCCCACCCCCATGTAAAATACCTAGGAAGCATTTGAGAAGAAGACCTCGTTGTATTGCTAGCAGCTCAGATCCAGAATTAGATGGTTTGTTGTGTTTTATTTAAACTGTGAATAGCATTAATACCATTTTTTTCAGGTATACCTATTAAAAGAGGAATTTCAGAGAAGACTAAGAAATCTCTAGTTGCAAAAGCCAAAAGCCACAAAAGACAACAAGAATTGTAAATAAAAAATTTGTAATGACCTATAGTGTTTTCATTTCACAAATATTTTAGGGCGGTGAGAAAAAAATTAATGACTGCATTAAATATTGTAATACCAGAGCCACTCAGCCATGTAAGTGGTGGAGGCCGAAGTAGCAGCTCACAAGAAGAAGGAGACGAGGATGAATCTATAAAATTGAGAAAAAGGAGGAAGATCTTAAGAAAAACCAGAGTGAAGAAGCAAAAAGGTATATTTGAATAAATCCATTTCAAATTATCGTTTATTTCATTATCATTTCATAATCATATAAAATTAACTGTTTTAGGTTTGCCAGACAAAAATATTCCTAGAAACCAAGTCTGTGAAGAACGTGGTGTTTATCCACCTTCATCCAATCTGACCTCTATTTATGGTAATTATTAATATAAAAATGAGTTAGGTGAATCTGTATAGAATTTGTTTCCAAACGTACCAGTTCGGGACACTATAAAGTGTCTAAAATATTTATTATTGAAAAGAAATACCAACCTAGTAATAAAACAAGAGATAATGATGTTAGAATTAATATCAAAATATTATGAATTAAATTGGAAATTTAGAACACTCTGAATAACTGCACTAGTATAATTTTCTAATTAAAATCGGAAAATTATTAACAATTGGGCCAATCGAAGCATCCTGTTCCATGGAACAAACATTCAAAATTCTCTGTATTTATGACTTCTGCTGTTGATTTATATATTTTCAGATAATGATGAAAGAATACTTGACATGACTGGAGCTGAAGCTTCGAGTGATATTGACATTGAAATTCATCAAGAAATTCCAGAGCAATTGAAAAGGAACAATGCAGTTCGGCTGCCTAATGCACTTGAAAACATTGTAGAAGCGTAAGTTGACGACACACTATCATTAAAAATAAGGAACTTAATGTTGTAATTTCTCAGGAATCTTAAACCTCAAACATATATGGAAGACAGTTCATCTTGCAGCGAGATGGGTAAAGAGGCTATCATGATGATGGAAAATCGTGGTGCAAACATAGATTCACATTCTTTTACTGTACGTTCTAAAAGGTAATTTTGAACAGAATAGTTATATATATCATCTTTTATATTTTCTAGATAATGGACAAGAAAAATTGTTTTATTTGGCCTGCATGTATTTAGATGCAAGGTGATCGTTTCATTTATATTATTATAATATGACATCCAAAATCGTTTATATACTACAGTATTAATATCATTTACCATGTGAACTATTGCTATTGATTTCTCTAGGAGACTTGCCTTTAATATATGCTTGTTATTATCACATCAGAAAATGCCCTCATATCACTGGTGAAAAGAAACAAAGAAGTCCTAGTGTGGATATAGCTTGGTAGACATTGAGGTAAATAAGAAAGTAGACACCCATGCAAAAAGAGGTACAAACACACCTGAAATATACCGGAAACCCTTCTGTTGGGTATCACCCACACTGATTAGTGCTGAAGTTGATGAATGGGAATAGAGAGAAAAGAATTCTCACTGGATTAACACCCCAGGCCAAGAACAAGCCAAGGCATTTCATGATCAATTAGCCCTATCTCTGCCAAAGAACAAGCTTAGGTTGCTTACTGGGCACTGGGTCATGAGATAACACCTACACAAGATCAATAAAGAAAACTCTGAAGTGAATCGGCAATATAAACTACCAAAAGCATACTCTGGCACTGGCGCAAACTAGACTTACTCTACTGGGTAGCATTACTCACACTAACAGATGTATGAGCCAAGTCTCCTATCCTAGGAAAATAATCAACTTTGTGAAGAAGATAACATTCCTGGGAAAAACAGAAAACACAAAAGACCTTATTGGGTAGTGCAGAGGGGTTGTTATTAAGCCACTACTATTAGATAACATCTAGTCTAGCCTAATCTATAATTTTTGTATTGTCAGATCTCAGTTACCAGCAGAAATCTTGAAAGTATATTTTATTCCTTCTTTGGCTGATATAAGGTACTATGATAAATAAATTGACATGTGAGTCAATACTAGACAGAAGTAATTGAAATAAATTTAAATTCAGAATTATATCTTCTCATTTCTACAATATATATTGAAAATTATTGAGGTATGGAAAAGACACTCGGAAACCTATTAAATTCAGTGTTAATCAAGACTTCCAGTAGAGCAGTGGAAGAATCAAAACCTCAGCGCGATGCGATGACGAATAAACGACTGTTCTCTCTCAATGGCAGTGGAGAGATGCTTCGATCGAAACGAGGCTCTAATTGCACTGCTCGTTTCGATTACACATTTTTAGAATTACGGACTCGCCGCTTAGCGGCTCGTGCGTGGCTTTTTCTAGTCATGCGTAATATGCTTCTTACAACTCTTGTTATGTAAGATACTATTATGTTCACTATATATAAGGATATCATTTTGATAGTTTTTGTATATAATTTTCAATATATATTATAGAAGTTTAAAAATTTAATCCTGAATTTAAAGTTAAGATAATATAAACTCCTTGGTTTGCTTTTATTATAAAGTTTTCTGTAAAGCATCCTTCTGTATTTTTCAAATTCATTGATTCTCCGGTTGAGTTGAAACATTGATATTTTCAGTTAACCTCCAATTTACTATCATACCTACAGTTGGATATTTTTTACAAATTATATATGTATATCTTGCTCATGCTTGGAGCAACTTTATAAATTGAAATTGATGACATAGTTCATATGAAAACACAAAAAAAGTTTATAAAAAACCTCTAACTGCTTTTAAACAAGATCAAACTTGTATGAATGCCATAAAACATGTTCAGCTGTCGCCCTTCCAGTTTCTAAATATTGCCAGATTGAACACTAAGGTCTGGTTAATATTACAAAATTTAATTTTTGTATCTAATAAACTGAACAAAGGTAGAACCAACAGAATATATAAGCTAAAATTTTAGTGTGCATGAACAAGCTTATGTAAATTAATGTTTTTGAACTCCTTTTGTGCAAGAAATGTTAACACAATTGTGAAATAGCACCTAAATTCTTATGAAATATCTTTGTTCATTTACAATAAATAAGAAGCAATAAAGTATATAACTAATATATGTAATGATAAAATAGTTGTTTTGTTGCTTATAAGATACTCTTTTTTTGCAACTTTGAAATCAAAGAAATACTGACAAGTATTTTGGTTTAGTTCGTTATTGGGTGAAATCAGTCTGATGGTTCAGCAGTTCTTTTCATTTCCCCGATATTTTCGAAACTACAGATACGATCAATCTGAAATCTGATATTTAGAAGAAGAATAATGAAGCGCAGCGTTGGACTCTACCGGAATCGTAGCAATGGACCTATGATCTAGTTTCAATTTAGCATTTAGATGTAAAATAACGACAAGAAGGCTAATGCTGAGGATTGTGGGTGATATCAACAAGCAAGCAAAAGCCCCTGACTTCACGTCGATGCTTTTCACCATTTTTTAAGTAACATCATTGTGATGTATTTGTATCCAGACTGTCAACGACATTATTTTTTCGACATTTGTAATTTATTTCTATCAATGTATCAACGTTATTACTTTACAATTATCTGAAAATGCCCCTCAAATTCTCAAGGAGAGTTATCACAGTATTGTATTAATTCATAATTATTTAGTTGATTTATCATCAATGGTTGCCTCATTTGGCATTAACTATAAAAAATTTAAGATGACATCACAAACTACTAACTTCTCATTATAAGTAGGCAAGTGTAATTTTTGATGCTGTATAGTGATCTGTATCAAAATTTCTAGACATATCCTTGAGATGCTGAGTGGAGAAGAAGCTGAAATGGAAGGTGATAATGATGGAAGCTATTCTTCTCGTATGAGCAACAAGAGTGAGAAGAATATGGCCGATTTTGATGGGGAAGATTCTGGATGTGAGGAAGAATTGGTACAACTTGCAGTTCATGTAAGTTAATCTTCCCAATTTTTCATGCCTTGGCAACTGTGGCATAAACTTGTAAAATATTAATAAAGTATTGTTTGAACTTTCTGGGAATTATCCCTTTAAAAAAGATTATAACAATCAATTGCTTTCAGTACTTTCAAGAATTTTCATCTGAATGAAAAATTACACTCAGGTTGAATTCCAAAATATAAACACACACACATGCAGATAGTATTATTTCTTAACTAAATATCCTTTATCATCGGATAAATTATTATTTGTACTTCAAACACAGATAAGATTTTCTTTGATAGATATAAATGTCACTAGTCTATTTGTATTTTTATTTTTGATATTTGTTATTTTGGCTTTTTACAAAAGAGTTGTGGATATGTTTTTTTTTTTATTTATATATTTGAGAGTACTGAATACTGATTAAATATATTATTCCTGATCTGGGCTATGTAGTAAAAACTGTTCTTACCCCATTAGATAATCCCCAAAAGGATGCCCAGGGGCGCTTTTCTTAACTTCCTTTGCAACTCTACATACATCTGTAAATGGCCCATTTGCCTATACCTTCTAAAATGGTATTTTTTTACAACCCGTTAGAAAACCAAGCGAATGTTATCGTTCGTTGCTCCTAATGAAACAGCAATATCAACAACTACTCTGCCATTTTACGAAAACTATTAGGAGTACAAATAAGTTTCCGCCGTTTTTTAACACAAATTAAATATTTATTATAGAAGACGATGTGAGACTGCTTGCTGAGTAACTTCTAATGTTAGAGCAAGTTCTTTTTGTGTTTGAGATGAATCTTCCTCCAATAATTCCTCCAATTCTGCATCCTTGTAAATTTTTGGCCTTGCACTGCGATCTTTGTCTTCTACGTCGAAATCACCATTTTTAAACTTTTGAAACCACTCTCGACACGTTTTCTCACTCAAAGCACCCTCACCATATGCTTCTATGAGCAATTGATGGGCCTCAGCAGCAGATTTCTTTAAATTAAAGAAGTAAACTAATATTTCCCGCAAATGACGCATACTTGGCTCAAATTTTGACATTTTCAACTTATAAAAATTATATTTTACCAATATAAAATCGATGATATTAATAGGTCATGTTGTTCTTGAATGTCCAAACTATTTTTTAAGCCGGTTATCATCTGCGAAAGCTAACCGAAACTCCTTGCCGCGCCATCTACAATAAAACGGCGGAAACTTATTTGTACTCCTAATAGTAAACAATCAATGAATTTCGAAGTTGAGCCTTGGCTTGTTGAGGTCATATTTTATATGCTGCTGTAAAGGATTAAATTGTGAGGTTATAAAAATGGAAGTGAACAAGAACAATAGAAATGCATCGGTGAAACAGACAAACCAGATGAAAATAAAGTCCCTATTGAGAATTCCAACCATTGTTACAGTGCAGATTTAAGCCTAAATGGTAGCCATAAATCGGCAAATCTAACGTCTAGACCTGTTACTGACTGCATTTATGTTTGAACTGCAGATTCATTGCTTACTCCATCCTGTGCAAGTAATCAAGTAGTCTAAAAGATTTGCTCTTATCTGTAGGAGGAACATGGCAGATCTTATTCATATTAAAACATCCTAGATTAGTGTATTTGTCAGAGACTTCAGAAAATTATTGCTAATCTTCAAAGCGGAAGAGTAAAACGAAGAAAAATTATTATGAGAAGAAACTTTGTATTCTTGAAAGAAGAGCAACTGCCAAAGTAAAATCAACAGCTGCTAAAGAAAATTTAGCAGCTTTAATGGAAAGAGCTGGTTCAGCTATTGAGGAATTGACAAATAAGCTGTAATTTTTTCTTAATTATATGTAAAGTAAATTGAAGAGAAAAACTACGTCATTCTTCCAAAAGTATGTATTATATTTTTTAGCGGAGATTTTGACGAATCATTTCTACTATATTATCGGAATCACACTTAATGATTGTTATAAAAATTCTCTCTCTTCTTTGTGTATTACTTCATGCATTGTCAATACAATATTTTTTTCCTCAAGTTTTATTTTAAGATCATTCAGAAGTAATAACCATACACATGCTGATTTAATTTCTGCTAGTATTCTCAAGTTTATCGGTGCTGACGTAGGTCAACATCATGCTCATATGAACTTATCTGTTAGTATGGGCGAATGTCCCCAATCTTCGCAAAAAGGAGAGTAGTTAAGGCTTTGTTGGTGCACAAATGTTTTTATAGTATGAATATCTTTGAGATAAGTTAGATTAATCCTGATCTTACTCTAATTTTTTTTCTGGCCTGTCCTATACATACTTTGTTATGTCTCAAAGGATCAATAAAATATTATTTTCATTATTCCATTGAGAAGGATATTCTCATTTATCATCATCCACAAATTGCGAAAACATTATTTGTTTATTGTATATAATTTAAAATGTCGCAAAGCATCTTCTTGAAAAAATGTCAAATATCTATTGATAATTTTTTAGTCTTCAGAAAATAAAGATCAATTCGAACACTTTAGCCTTGTTAACTTCAGATGAAGACCAGAGCAAGACAAATCTTCCACCACATGTCGACTGCTTTTTATACCACCCGTACGCCCGTGTTTTTTCATCAAATCAATTCACCAGCAGCCTTATGTAATTTTTGATTGTCTCGGTCTTTACTTGAAGGAAATTCATCTTCAGTATAAGAAAAACAAATGTTAATTTCCGCTATTTTATTGATTTTCACAACAATTGTTTCGTCATACCATGACTTCATCAGGTCAGTATTTAAACTGAGGTATACAATGCAAAACTTGACCTTAAATACACAGCTCTGGTACAAAAAATAGAGGGGTGGAAAGAGATGTATACAATTAATGAAAAATATTAAGTAGGGGGGATCTATTTGATCATTCAGTAAAATTTGTCTTTTATCATATTTATTGATTTCTAAAGTTTCTAACAGATTTAGTTTCTGACTTTTCTTTTGAATATGTAATATTTCATAGTTCATATTAAAATTGTGGCCAGTCTCTAACAAATGGTTGGCATAAGTTGAATTCGGTTTATTATTAATGTAACATTTTTCATGTTCTCGTATCCTTGTCTGTCCCACATGAATTATATCCAACAATTGAATTCACACAGGAAGATGAAGTAAATAATAGCATCAATTTCTTAGATTTAAAAATCACTAAAATTAATAATAGACATGACTTTTCCATATACAGAAAACCTACACATACAGATGGTACGATTCATTATACTTCAAACCATCCATTTTCACAAAAATTGTCAGCTTATAATAGTATGCTTTATAGATTGGTTAACATACCCATGATGAAAGAAAATTTTGACAAAGAGTATAAGACGATTAAACAAATAGCTTTCAATAATGATTTTAATCCGTTAATTGTAGACAATTTACTTGATAAAATAAATTATAAGAAAGCAATATCACTTGTATATCCAAAATTTCAAAATTCAAACGAAACCAAATTTATTTCATTAACTTACATAGGCCAAAAATCTGAAAAGATTGCTAGATATTTAAAGAAAAAAGAAAAATAAAACATCTCTTTTAAAACTATTAATTCTTTAGGCAGCTTAATAAAAAATAATAAAGACGTCATTCCTAAAAACAAAAAATCAGGAGTTTACAAGTTAACATGTAGTGATTGCCCATGTGTATATGTGGGACAGACAGGCCGTTCATTCCAGACAAGGATACGAGAACATGAAAAATGTTACATTAATAATAAACCGAATTCAACTTATGCCAACCATTTGTTAGAGACTGGCCATAATTTTAATATGAACTATGAAATATTCCATATTGAAAAGAAAAGTCAGAAACTAAATCTGTTAGAAACTTTAGAAATCAATAGATATAATAAAAGACAAATTTTATTGAATGATCAAATAGATTTAAATAGATCCCCCCTACTTAATATTTTTCATTAATCGTATACCTCTCTTTCCACCCCTCTATTTTTTGTACCAGAGCTGTGTATTTAAGGTCATGTTTTGCATTGTATACCTCACCTGATGAAGTCATGGTATGACGAAACAATTGTTGTGAAAATCAATAAAATAGCGAAAGTTAACATTTGTTTTTCTTATATTGAAGCCTTATGTAACATTTTCAGCGCAAATATTCCATTTCTATTACAAAATTTATTTTAGACCATATATTTCATATATAGGCTCATATAGAGAACAGATATCTGTTAATTGTCTAATAAATATTACAAATTTTGTACTAAATGGAGTAAATATAAACACTGTCTGTAATATCTATAATGGATTAATATGAAAACATCTACCAAACTAAGTCTCATTCTCAAACTTACTCTTAACAGTTTCTAAATTGATACTGATTTAAAACTGATGACAAACATTTTTTTATACAGGTGCAAATGAAAGCAGCCATGTCTAGTCAATCTACACCAGATAAGTCGCCAGTAAGAGTAGATCCATGTTTGTCCTCTAATTTCAAAGCAGACAATGTATGTTTACCTGGTAATACTTTACTTTGGGATCTTCTGCAAGATGATAAAATTGTAAGTTGAAAAAGATAATATCAGGAAACTTATATTCCCAATAAAACCTAAAATCATAACCACTGAATTGTATAATGAAAAAAGACACTATGCTTGATAATAACACTTTCCTAATTCTGGCTTAATATAACGAGTGTACCGGAAAGTAACGTTTCTGCGCATGTCCATATTTGATTGTCATTTGTATTTCGAAGTCGTGTCAAAGACGTTTTGAGCTTATTGTGATTTTTTTCACTTATAAATAATTAAATATTATTATTCTGCAAGTTGGGGTGAAATAGCCAACTAAATACAGAAGAGCATATCTGGCATTGTATGCTTTTTGAATTTCGCACGAGTAGGAACACAACAGTTGCGACCAAAAACATTTGCGATGTTTATCCAAGTACATTAGACGTTCGTAAATGCCCAAGATTGTTCTGTAGGTTCAGATCCGGTAATTTTCATCATCCCAAAAGGCGCTTCTGTGTGTTTGATGGAGTATACGCGGAATTTTTAATTTTGAAGTGCTGAAACCTGGACAGACTGTTAATGCAGATTTTTATTGTGAACAATTGGATCGAGTGAACCAATCTTTAATTGAAAAGTATCTGGAGATTGTCAACAGAAAAGGCATTATTCTGCAATACGACAATGCAAGACAAACCCTGGAAAAAATAAATGAATTTAGGTGCCTCACCCACCATTCTCCTTGGATATCCATTTATTCTGATCGCTACAACATTTTCATAGTGGCAAAAAATTGGAAAATTTGGATGATGTCCAAAATGCCACCTTGAGATATTTTACCCAAAAACCAATTGATTTTTATTGGTCTGGTATTGACAATTTGCACACTAGATGGCAAAAGGCTGTTGATAACAAAGGTGATTACATTATTGATTAAAAAAACTTTAGATAAAAACTTGTTAATGATTTATTCGTTTGAATTCAATTCAAAAAAGCGACGTTACTTTCCGATCCACCTAATAGTTTCTAGAGCAAATCTGCAAGATAAGCTTCTGAAGTAGATATTGACTTTTCTACTCCCAAGAACATGTGTTCATATACAGTTAGGAATAAATATCAATTTTATTATTTTTAAGTACACAACAATTTTAACGACAATGCTCTGTTATAATTGATTAGAAAGTTATTATAAGATGCAATGTGATTTTTCGCGAAGATATCAATTTTCTAGTAGTTTTAATGTTCCGGTTATTCCAACCATCTGCTTGGTTGAAGATGGATTCAATTACTAGTTCACATCTTGTACTCGATAGTTATAGAATGAAGAATATTTTGTTATTGGAATGGATGCTTTCCTAGACTTCCTTTGGACATTTTCAGGCTCCCAAATTATTTTTTATTGTTATATTATATATGTAATTACCGAATAATTTATTTTTACATATTTTATTACAAGTCCATTATTGAGAAAAAATTATATACTGATGTTTATAATTGTTGAAGGGACAATTAGGTGAAGGCTTAGCTTTAGAAGCAGAGAAAACACTTTGTAACTTGATTTGTTACACTCCTGATAAAAATATCAGAATGAAATTCATTGAAGGATGTTTGAAAAATTTGGAAAATCACAGGTGAGTTTATTGAGAATAACAGAAAAAAATATTTAAAATAAAAAATGAATTCTTGATTTGTCTACTGTTCTCATGAATTTATCTTTTTTTTCAGTTCTGTACTTGTTTCTTTGCGAATGCTCCCAAAGTTATTAACTTCGTTCAGGGGCTTGGATATGCATAATGTGACACATTGGGCAGAAAAGCAACATCATATGATGAAACATTTCTTCAATGACTTGAAGGTATACACAGCAAATCCTGTGAATTCTCTGCCATTGTATTCGCATCTTATGCAAATTCAAGTGAGATTGCATTTTTTATCAGCAGTGTTTTCACCTGTAGTGTCCCCCAGCTCATTCAAGTAAGTAGTTCATTTTATATACTGATTGATAATTAAATAAATTACCATTTAAATATCCATAAATGTCAATGTTTTCATTTTGTTATTCAAAAGGAAGATATGGTGAAAAAAGATTTTAATGAATAATGCAACCCACATTATGCTCAATTCACAGCTGAAATGAACCTATATTTTTGATTGTCAGAACATAAGCAACTATACACTTTGTGCTATCTATAATAGCAGTTGTTGCTAACACAACAACATTGCAATTTCTACCTATCTTTGTATAAGTTCTCCAAAGGTTTTCTCTTAGAGGCGTTTTTTGTGTGGTTTAGATAAAGAAAATTTCGTCTAATTGGAAAAATTCATCACTCAGTATAATATCCTCGGTGGATTTATCTCAACAATGGTGCATCATTTAACTCATTTTGTCTTTTAATGCTATACCGTACTATATATTCCTATTACTATTTTTTAGTGAATTCAGTTGTTGTCATCACATAGTTTGTTCACAGAGGAATTTGAAGTTGGTTGTTCAAAATTGGTTGATATATCACAAAATATTAAACTTATAATACAAGATACGAATGAGACGTACTTTTAGATTGAAGCATTAATATATGCATAACTAAGACATGAACATGTAACAATCAAGAATATTTGTGCACATTTAATTCCTCATAATTCGACCATTGGTGCTAGAAAATATTCAAAACATTTAATCATTGTGTGCAACATGTAAAAACTAGTTAATGGCGTGGTTCTCATAAAATAAATCAAATCCAACAAAAGAAACATTTTGAAGCAAATGGTTTTGCTAGAATAAATAGCTATGTGGCCACACACCACTAGATAATCCATGAAGGAGGAATCATTGATCTTCCACACTCTTTACATAATTAGGAACGAGCAATGCAGGATTATTCTTCAACATTACAATGCAAATTCCCATAAATTAGTCGAATATCTCTATATTTGAACACTCAAAACATCGAATTGGTAGTTCATTGTCTATACAGTTCTATTTGACACACAATGATTTCTCAGCTATTCCAGCAATTTTTTGAAAGGTTTGGGAATACTTAGGCAAATTTAAAGGAATGGAGGAATTATCTATACGTGGAGAATTTGAGTTTCTACAAGTGAATGTTTCTTGAATAAAATTAGCATCAATATCCTCTGCATACTTAGACCATTGATACATTATCAAATCAATTGGAGACTATTTTGTCTAATGGAATAGAGCATGAAAAGATAATTTTTATAACAGGAGATTTCATTAAAAAAAAATTAATTAATTCAGGTTGGCCACAACACTCAACCTTCAATTCCCTAAGGATAACCGTCGTTGATTACATTGATTGGAAAAAGAACTGTTTAGACTATAGATGTACACATCAGTAAATAATACATATCTCTGACCTCTGTGGGCAAAAATTCAACTCTACATTAGACAAAAGCAATGAAATGAAATTTGTACAAAGGCGATTTTTCTCTAATGAGGACAATAAAAATAGTTTCATAGAAAAACCGAAACGGCTAACATGAAAGGATGTGTTAAAGATAAATGAATTAAAACAAGAAAAGTGTACCTACGGAAGATTTAAAAAACAACTGGATACTCTACTAGTACCAGTAATTCATCATTCAGTTACCAGTAATTCATCATACAAGAGACAATACAACTACACCAAGAAATACTATTATCCAGTTCTCAAAAAGACTAAAAGAAACCTCTTCAAGATAGAATAATGGAATCAGACAGCAAATTGAGAACTATGTGGACATATGCAGAGAATTAACAGGAATAATAATTAGATTAAAACAACATAGATGATATTTAATTAAATCATATTTCATCATATGTTCTAAGAAGATAAACACCGTTAAATTGTGCTCCGAAATATTCTACAAGTTTTAGTGGTAAAATAGTACAGAAAATTCGTAACAGTTGTGGTATTGGGTCTATGCTGGGGCATGCTGCTACTTGGCCAAGAATAATTGGAAAAATCAAGCATCACAAACTAAAAACCTGAGAAATTAATTCTAACTTCTCTTCAAGTTGACAAACGCCAAACAACAGCTGCAGGAGTCACTTCTTCCTAAAGAGGAACACACTCTATAGTACTACATTGTAATGTCGCTTGAAGTTACAGCTGACATTAACAAGGAATTCAGCCTAAGACAACTATATGAAGAAATTATTAAGAACAGGAGGGAAGTCAAGAGTTCGATCGCGGCCACGGAAGCTAGACTCGTATTAGAAATTCACTCATTGAAAAATAGAATTGATCAATTGGAAAGAGAAAACCTCAGTCTCACAGAGAAAATCGAATTCATAGACCGACGAAATAGAAGAAACAATATAATCGTTTTTGGATTGGAAGCATCAGTTAAAGAAGACATACCAAAGAAAATAAGTGGTGAACTACATCGCCTGTTAGGGGTGGAGTTGAAAGAAGGGGACATCAACGATTGCTATAAGCTTGGGAAAGCTGAAACTTCTCCTATCAAGGTGGAGTTGATTTCGAATATCAAGAAGAGAGCTATTTTTTCCAAGGTCAAACAGTTGAAGGGGACGCCAATTAGCATAGCAAACGATTTAACTGAAGTTCAACGAAAAGAATTCGAGATACTGAGATCCAATCTTCGTCAGGCAAGAAGTAATACTTCTCGTAAATCATTTATACGAGGAAACCGTCTTATTATTGGCAATAAGGAATATAGCGTGAAAGACCTGATGAACGTACATCTAGAAAAGAAGCCTCACAGCGCACCATCAACACCTTCAATTTCTGAAAAGCCAAGAAATACTGGGGAAACCGAAGAAAGTGGAGACGAAATCGGTTGGGAAACCGTGGAGGTATTTACAGAGGGAAGTAGCTCAACAACTAAGGCTGCAGGTCCAAAATATTTAAATCCTGAGGAATCGCCGAAACTTCCAAAATCACAAAAACTACCTAAGAAAAAATCACCTAACAGAAAGGACTCCAAATTGGGAATGAAACTTAGAACTGGATCGACGAGGTAGAAATAGTATGTAGTTCATTTGTTTTGTGTTTTGATTGTTTTTCTTTCATTTTATTTGTTCATTTATGGGATCATGGATCCATTTCTCAGGGAGTATCGGGAGGGAAGTTATCAGACAAAGATAGTGGAGGATGTCAGTACATTTGGGAAAAATAGTATGCATGAAGAACTTAAAATATTTCATATGAATATTAGAAGTATCTCAAAAAATTTTGATGAATTATTGGTCCTGTTGGAAAGAATTTCTATGAAATTTGATATAATTGTTTTGTCAGAAACTTTTCAAATAACTAATTTAGAAATTTTCAACATTAATGGATACCGAACTATTTATAGTGGAGGATCATTGAATAAAAACGATGGCGTCTTAGTTTACCTGAAGGAAAATATGGGGTATAATCACAGAATATTAACTTTGGGTGAGAGTAAGTCTGTAGAAATTGATATTGTCGGAGAAAATAGCCTCAAATTGACAGCTATTTATAGATCGCCCCAAACATGTGTGGGGTCCTTTAGTAAGGATCTTTACACTTATCTGGAAAATATGTACCAGCATAAAAATCACGTGTTGATAGGAGATATGAATATTAATTTACTATCAAATGACGAGTATGTTGATGAATATAAAAATATCTTATATTCTTTTGGATTCATATCTATAATAAATGAGTGCACAAGACCAGGAGGAAATAGTTGCATAGATCATATATTTTTGAAAAGAGAACACCTTGTGAAGTCATTAGAACGTGTAGAGGGTTACATTTTACAATACCTAATAACCGATCATTTTCCGACCGTGTTGACTATAGACTCAGTCAATAAAAATTTCGTACGTGGGGACGGGAGAAAGAAAATGAAGGATTATATTGACTACTCAAGATTGATAGAGGATCTTAAGAGGGAGTCGTGGTCACGAATGTATGGGGAAAACGATATAAACATTATTACTAACATCTTTATTGAAACTTTAAAACAACATATAGCAAATAACACACAATCAGTTAAACTAAAAAAAAATAAAGTCATTCGTAAAAAATGGATCACCCCTTCTATATTGAAAGCAATTAATAAAAAGAATGAACTCTATAGACGGTCAAAGAATAGTCCAAATGACGAAATATTGAAATCACAATATACTAAATATAGAGATGAGGTCAAAATATTAATAAAAAATTCAAGGAAAGATTACGTACAAAAAATTGTCGATACTAATCAATATAACTCGAAAGGTGTATGGGGATGCATGAGAAATATATGTGGAAATTCCAACAACTCTAAGTCAGAGATAAAACATATAAATCATGAAGGAATTCACATACAGGATGAAACGGAAATGGCGAATGTATTTAATAAGCATTATAGCAACATAGGTAATATTTACGCTGATAGAATTGAATGTCCACAAGATTTTAAAGTTCATGATGTTACACAATGTAATTCCTTCTATTTGATTCCTGTTCAGCCTCAAGAATTGGAAAACATCATAGCAGGACTCAAATCTGGAAAAGCAGAAGTTCCTGATTCTCTCAGATCTGAAACTTTGAAAGAGATCAAACATGAGATATCGGTACCGTTAGCTTATTTAATTAATAAATGTTTTGAAGACGGATATTTTCCTGATAAATTAAAAATGGGGATTATCAAACCACTTTTTAAGAGCGGGGACCGTTCGCAGGTTACAAGCTACAGGCCTATCTCTCTGGTATCGACCTTGGCGAAGGTTTTTGAAAAAGCAGTGAAAATACGTATGATGAATTATCTGAAGAAATATAGGTTAATTGACAAAAAACAATATGGATTCCTTGAAGGAAAATCCACAGAAGATGCTATAAGAGAATTAACAGGCAGATTGTACGATTGCCTCGATAAAAAAACTCCTTCTGTGTGTATATTTGTTGATTTATGTAAGGCATTCGATACTGTGTGCCATGTTGGTTTGTTAAAGAAGTTGAAAACATACGGATTCAGAGGACCCATTTATAGGTTGCTAAAGAGCTATCTGTCGAATAGACGTCAAGTTGTAAAAATCGGGGAGTCCAGTAGCTCAGAGGAGACCATAACGTATGGAGTACCGCAAGGCACTGTATTAGGACCTATACTATTTCTAATTTACATAAATAGTTTACTAAAAATGAAGGAATGTGAGGAAGCTATTTGTTTTGCCGATGACGCTGTTGTTCAGTTCAAAGGAAGTACTTGGGAAGAATTGAAAAAAAAAGCAGAAACTGGATTCATTGAAATAAATAAATGGCTCAAAAGTAATAAGCTCACCTTAAACATTGATAAAACAAGGTATATGGTTTTCAGCTCTCATACTACAGATCTGCCAAATTGGGGAAAACTTGAAATTGACAGCGGAACAGCTATAGTGGAATCAAATGCTATTAAATATCTAGGAATTACAGTTGACCAACAATTAAAATGGGATAAACACGTAAAAAATTTGGTGAATAAAATAAGAAGTCTGCTTTTCAAATTCAAATACTTGCGTAAATATCTGACCAATATGAAATATTTAAAAATATTCTACCTAGCTTTGATACAGTCACAAATCAACTATGGCATAGTGGGATGGGGTGGTACTTATCGAAACCATATAAAACCTCTAGAGGAAATTCAGAGATGGGTCTTAAAAATAATTCATAAAAAAAAGCCTACGTTTTCAAGCAAAGAGTTATTCAAGATAGCAGAAGTACATGATATAAGGCAGTTATACGCTATTAACGTTCTTTCAAGCATTATTTCAAAGAAAATATCGGTGAACACACTTAAACATGATTACACAACCAGGAAAAGAGATCTCACTTACCAACCACCTAGATGCTACAAAAGTATAGGCCAACGAAGTTACAACTATCTTGCACCAAAAATTTTTAATATAATTCCTGAAGACTTGAGAAATATAAAAACTACTAAAACATTTAAAAAGAGAATAAAATGCTGGATGAATAGTGACACAAGAATTTTAATAAATAACGTAGTAAATAATAGCTAAAACATCAATATTTTGATCTCTAAAATAATAAATAAATAAATACCGGATAAGACAAAAACTTCTATACAGGATTGTAAAATCTCAAAATATATATATTGGAAAATTGTATATATTGTCTATATCTATATATCTATCTAAATAGTGACTGATACCTACCTGATTAGACATAATTTACTTGCCAAATTATTGAATTTCATTATTTTCATCGAAAGACAGAAAAATGAGATTATATATGTATATTTTTTTTTCTGCTACCTAGAGTTCTTCACTTACCTGTATTATTGTTAATTTTCTTCTTAATGAACAATTTTAGAATAATTATTAATTTAATGTCACGCACTGGTTGTAATATCTATCTTTATAAACCTCAGTGATGTAATTTGTTTATTTTAACAGAAATAAACTATATTATTATTATTATATATATATCAGTCTTTACTTGATGAAAATCCATTTTAAATAAGGCTATTCTGATTTTCAAAAATTTTGTTAATTGTTTAGCTATCACAGTAGCATCTTCAGGTAGGTTTACATTTTGAATAACTAAATTTGTTTTCGAAATTGGTTGCTATTTATATTACAGTAAGTACAAAAAATTTTATTGAGTACTAAAACCCAAAAAAGGCCTGCAAATTCCAGCTTATGTGAATATGTTTAACAGGGGTGATAGGGAAAAATAAAAGAAGGAGAAATGAGAAAGCTCCAAAACTGCCACCAATATTTGTACACGGAGTACAAGACTACAATAAAATGATCAAACAAATAGAAAGCTTGGTTGAAAAAACAAAATATGGGATCAGAAGCCTGGCCAATAACTTTGTCAAAATCAATTCAGAAACAACAGCAACCATTTGAATTTGAAAAGGATTATATTCATAGTTGTAGGGCAAGAACATCAAATTTAAATATATCCTTTCTATGGACTAGCATTAACAGAAAAAAGTCTCTATTATATGTGCATAAAATTGTTTAATGGATTACCTTCTTGGTAGATCCTTCAGTTGAGTAAAAGTTCAAAAATTATGTTAAAAAAATTCTTTCCAATTTGGAACTATATGCACTAAATGATTATCTTAATTGTAATTATTTGATCGAATTCATTTAAATTCTACATTACCCTTTTTGCTAACGTTGTTCTTCTCTTTTACTAACTAGGTATAGAGGTGAAATAAAAAGTGTTGCATCTTCAAAAATATATAAAAAATAAGAAAGACAACGAATTCTCAACCTAAGAACAATAAATTAAGATAAATTTTTATGTGAAAATTTGTGCTAATTATGATCAACTACCAGATAGAAACTGCCGAAACAGTTCAATATTCAGGAAAAGTCAAATTAAATAGAACCATTTAAATTGGAATAAATTTCAAATCAGCGTTTTTTTTTTTTTTTAAATTTATTACACACCTGAAATCAGTTCAAGCAACTGATACCAAGACCTTAATTTTACATGTTTAGTAACAACAGAAAGATTTAAATATTCAAACTTTCACATTCTTATTAACAAAGTCTTTGGTTGTTTTTCAGGTACATTTTGAGGTTTCGCATATAGTTTATTGTCTTCCTTGTGATAAATTTATTACAGTCTTATTGAAAGTATCCACACTTCCCAATAGTGGGAGAGTTTTGGGTCTTTGTAATCTTTTGGTCCTAGGATAGAGCTTTGGGCAACTTGTTTTGAAAGCCATATTGATTTTTATCTATTTTAAAGTTTTCAATCATCTTATTAAAAGTACTCAATAGTGATATGTGTTGGTAATTATATGCATCGTCTTATGCGCTTTTTTTTTTGAGTTGGTAGGATTTTGGCTAATTTCAGCTCTTCCGGAAATTTTCCATTCAATAGAATATTCAATTATTGATCCACTTATATCAAACAGAACCATAATATCTTTCTTAGATATATTATGTAATCCTGATGCAGAGTTATACTAACTGACAAAGAAACTGCAACACCCAGAAGGAGCTGTTTAAATTTTAAATTTTTTTTGGTAAAACATAGATAGTATAGCAAGGAGTAAATGATTAAAATTCGGAGAAAAAATCATGAAGGTTTTTTCATGTAAACATTTTTTGTTACTTAAATATGTAGTGGTTCTTTTCCAAATTTTTTAAATTTTACAACAAACCAGCTGTTCGAGGAGATCCAAAGTCGATGTTTAGTTGTTGTTAAAATGGTTAGAGTACGTGTACGCGGAATTTATCGCCAGCTAAGTGAATTTGAAAGAGGTCGAATTATTGGTCTACAGGAGACGGGGCTGTTATTTCGAGAAATCGCTTACCGTACGAACAGAAATCCAACTACTGTTATGAGATGTTGTCAAAATCGAAGAAGAGTAGGCACCGGATGTCGAAGGGGCACAAATGAAGTTCAAGATCGACGTCTAAGACTCATGGCTATTAGAGACCGATTTGCGACAACTCGATCATTAAATAAAATAGAAAAAGGCCATCCTGTAACGTGAATTCTACCAGGTTTTCACTTTGGCATGTGAGCATGGCTCTTCACCAAGTGACTACTCAGCAGTCTCCACAGTCTACCCCTAGAGGGGGTGATAAGTGTGATAAGGATTAAGCTATATCATCGCGCGAAGCGAGCACCCCACCAGCTTCCAGTTTGGGCCTCGGCTCGAAAGCTAAAACCATCTGACTGGTAGCAGCGAAGCACTATCTAACCTCTACTGGCTCTGCAGGTCAGTACCCGAGTTGGGTTGTGACGCAACTCACCCGCCGAAAGGAATTCTTATCCAAGCACCCGAACGCAGTCCCATGAACTGAGCTAATCCCAAGATTGATGACTTCAATTGATCCTGGTACGAGCACCCTCAACACGGCCTGTACGTCATGACCCACGAACCCATGTGAGGTCTTTTGATTGATCCTGGCGTCAAGCTCTAACGGCTAAGCCATTTTGTCGAGATCCACAAACCCTAAAAAGTTACGCATTGATCCGGGTTCAGGACAAGGGCGGTCGACCCGTTAAGTCCCGCTAAACCCTGAGTCATTTCATGAGAATATCCCGATTATGGAGGCCTGCGAACAGATAAATAAAATACCTCCCTAGTCGAGCATGAGGACTTTCAACCACTGCCCCCTCGAGTCCAACACCAGTGGGGTGGCCAGGTGGTACAAGTAACACCTGAGGGCAATCCACCCCTCCGCAGTATGCTACATACCGCACTCGGCCATTGCACAGAGAAATCCGGAGATTTACTGCGGTAGAGCCATCCTGTAACTGTCCGAACGGTTTACTGCCGGATAAGGTCTTTTGGACTGCAGTATTATCGACCCCATCTTGTGTTACCTCTGACGCTTGAGCATCGCCGGCAACGATTACAGTGGTGCAGAGAACGACAACATTGGAATGTGGAATGGCATCAGGTCGTCTTTTCTGATGAATCTCGATTCTTCTTGGGTGCACATGATGGCCAAAGAAGGGTTAGACGACGTCGGGGAGAAAGACGTGAACCTCAGTTTGATATTGAACGTCATGTACACCGGATAGTAGGCGTTATGGTTTGGGATGCTATTGCACATGCATGTAGGTCACTTTTCGTCTTTATTCGAAGTAACATGACAGCGCTGCGTTACCTTCAAGAAATAATGGAGCCATATGTTCTCCCTTACCCTAACCGGCTCGAGAATCCAATATTTCAGCAAGATAATGCTCGACCTCATGTTGCCAAAGTTAGTGAATTTTTATGTGAATTTTTTGTCATGGCCGCCAAAATCCCCCGATCTTTCGCCCATAGAGCATGTTTGGGACATCATGGGTAGAAGGCTTGGAAATTTACACCATCCCCCACGGACTTTGACGGCTCTGAAACATGAACTACAGGTAGCTATATATAGTATCCCTCAAGAAGAAATAGACCATCTTATTGCATCAATGCCAAGACGTGTTGGGGAGTGTATAGATAATCGCGATGGACAAACACATTATTAACAAATTTATTTAAAAAAATTGTAAACCCTTCTTTTTTTTTCAAATTTCAATAATTTACTCCTTGCTATACTATTTATGTTTTACCAAAAAAAAATTTAAATTTAAACAGCTCCTTAATGTTGCAGATTCTTTGTCAGTTAGTTAACACTATATATTAATATATTTTTAATTCGGCTAGAATTCTTTCAATTTCTATCAGATTACTTGATGCATACTTAATAAAAAAACTTGCAGCATATAAAACTTATTTATTGTTATTTCAGGCTGAGTATTGAGCAGGTTGATACTTTGTGGGAGTGTCTCGCTCATGATACAGAATGTTCAGATGAACTCTTCAGTTGGCTGTTATCTCAGACTAAAACCAGTGAACTTCATGCGCTGAAAGTCGACGCTCTTCGCCGCTTATATATCCATCATCTACCAAGTTTGCCGTTAGAAAAATACAGTATGATATGTTTGAGTCTTTTTCAACATCTATGCAGTCTGAATAACTTTTTAATGGTAAAAAATAGTGACAGCTCCAAGAATGGCCACAACGTGGGCATGGATCACATGTGGAAAATAGCTTTGAGAGCTACTAATACAGGTAAGATTGATGAGAACTTTTCTCAAATCAGAGTTGAATGAGCAGACGATAAACTAAATATACAAGTTGGCCCACATAAAACATTGCAGCTGGATATTTCTGTAAGAGTTTTTCCGAAAAACGCCGAGATGGGTCATTTTTTATTTGGAGGGGGGGACATCTTTTGATTACAAATACGGGGTGGCAAACCCATCAAGAATGTTAAATGATAATAGGAGTCGAATGACACATCATTTTAAAGGTTTTGCAGTTCTATTTCTAAATATACTAAAAACTTTCTGTTTGGCATTCGTTTCACTGTAAAAAGCTCGTTGGAAATGATGAGTGAATGTATTAAGTGTTTGAGTTTCTGAACAAATTTGAAATAATAAGGTGTTCAAATTTTCTAAACAGTAACATTGTCTTTATTCAACATTTTCTCCTACATTCTATAACATTTGAGGTATCATTTAAGTACATGTTAACATTATTCTGCAGCGAAGATCTTCTAGAGAAGTAGGTACTGCCTCATACACAACACTCTTCAAATGCCTCCACAAAAAATGTCTAGAAGTGTCAAATCAGGAAATCTTAGAGATCATTCAATAAGACTTTTCAAACCAATTGTTGAGAAGACAAGATCTTGGAGTAGATTGAGATAGTCAAATTGTCTGTGTCTGGAAATAAAAAGGAACTCACAAGGCTATCTTCTAAAATTCCAGCTCAGACATTAAATTTTTCTGGATACTGTGTGTGTGCTGTTTTCTCAGAATTCTATGATTTCAACTATTACAGTATCTATAGTTGTCTGTTTACATTAACATTAACAAAAATTTAAAAAAGCTAAAAATTACTAAAAAATTAGGATCATTTAAAATATTTGCACTTATCTATTAACAATATTGTAATCGATCCGATCATCAGGATTGTCTTATTCAGTTCTTTGACAAAGTGAATCTTAGGGATAGAAATGATATTGTCCAAGGTCCGCTGAATGTTGGTTCGCACAATTCCTAAAGTTTTTGGTACCTGACGAAGGATCTAATTTGATATGTCGGAGAACTACAACTTCTGCGTCTTTGTTACTAACACTGATGCATTTGACATTTTTTATTATAATGGATCAAGGGTTCATGGATTTCAAAACTAAATTAATCACAATTGAATGACTGATATTCTTGCCATTTCATTGAGACCTGTAGAGAGAGACTATTTCTACTATCTGCAGTTGTGTGAACCATGCCGACTCAAATATAAAAAGAGCAGAATTCGATTATGAAAAACACTTCTTACAGTTGATAAGTTTGTTGTTATTGTTGATCCTTTGTTCACACCCGAAGTACTACAGAATGTTGATAAAATCATGGGATAAGAATTTAATTCTTGCCTAGATAAACAATTTCAACATCTTAATACTTTTGTGTTCAGAAACTCAATGCGATTCACCTATCACTTGCCCGAAAGTAAAAAAAATGCATATCTGCTAATTCAGGTAACGTGCACAGTTCCATAATTTTCTTTGAAGTGAAACAAAATCAATTTATTACAGGAAGTAACAGGAATTTGTTACCAAACCACCACACATAAACGCAACCTGAAACTTGCATTTTTTGCACAGATCGAACAAGACTTTCTGCGTTTTTCTCAATTTCCGAAACAACAAATTTTTAAACAGTTTGGGAAAATTTGTGGCAAAGGGTACCTCCTTGTATCGAAAACAATGCTGGCCATATAGAACATCTACTTTAATTTACTTTCTGCTTCAACTCGCTTAATTTTACAATAAAAATCCCCCTTTTTATGAAAAATCAAATCTCAAAATGTTCTGATTTTCTTAAAAACTGTGAGGTTTAGAGTTTTCGACCAACCAAGAGTATCATAATGTTCAAGAATTTAATTTTCGTCAAACAAATTGCGGGAATGTCAGTGGCGTTCACGTTGGGGATGTTGTAATATCAAATAACCTTTTTATCTAAGCCATTAAAATTTTTTAGCTCATGCAAGAAAACATTAAAACTTATCTTCAATCATTTTGGAATTACTGCAAAAAATAAGGTATTTCTTTGAACTGTGTCCCAGAAATGAAATGAGTCAGAACCCATGTTTGCAGGAAATTTGGTCTTATTTTCATTAGTACTATCTACCCTATCATTTTGTTACACCTACTCTGGGACACGCTGTAAATGTTTCTTTTTGTATTAGGGTACTATCTTAATGATAAACTGAGTTGTGAGACTCGGCATTTTTTCATATTTTGGATTTTGAATTAAATTTATTTTTGCAAGTATTACCTTCCGTGTATCCCAAGGGTAGATGTACCTGTGGCCTAGCATTAGTTCGAGAGCGGTGAGTTATTTGAACATAATGA
This sequence comes from Megalocaria dilatata, assembly GCA_034642435.1. NCBI lineage: Eukaryota > Metazoa > Arthropoda > Insecta > Coleoptera > Coccinellidae > Megalocaria > Megalocaria dilatata. The sequence continues at coordinate 72,041,419 of CM067856.1, read as the reverse complement.
GTTATGAATTATTATATTTATTAAATTCAACCGCTCTCAAACTAATCCTAGGCCACAGGTACATCAACCCTTGTGATACTTGTAAAAAGAAATCAAATACATAAAATAACGTAAATAGAGGTCATTCTTGATAGAAGGTATATAAAATAATATAAATATTTTAAAAAAATGCCAAGTCTCATAACTGACTTTATCCTTTATTGGAAATAGTACACTTAGGCGATTGCCAAGTCATTATATTTATGATATAATGATGTCATATATTGATATTGAATAATAAAATATTTCTACTTTTAAATTTTCTTTATTTCTGAAGTAGGCTAAGAATTTGTCCTCTTATTCAGATCTGGAATTAAAATTGAGGGCTGATATTTTTTTTTCACTTTTCTACTTTTATATTGATAAATTTCCACAAAATGATGATATTCTACCCACTAATCATCTTTGAAAACGCCCTTGCATGTCTGAAGCATTAGAAACTGCGTTCATGAGTTGATAATTGGGCTCAAAATTTTGTATTTCAGATGTGAGCATGGCAGCAATGCAATACATAAACAGCTATTACATGGGTCATAATTTACAACATGAAGGACAATTTATGAGACAGTGTATGACTCATTTAAAGGCAGCTACTGAAGATTTAATTTCTTCTACTGGGGCTGGCGCAGAAGAACCACCTCTATTATGCATTCAAAGAGCACTACTTCTAATGAAAAGTCATTTGGATGCATTCAAACGAAGGTAATATTTGTTATTTCATACATATTTCATACTCTAGTACTATGGTAATTGCCTAGAGATGAAACAAGCATTCAACAGTTTCATATTATTCAGAATACCATATAGATTTATTCTGCTAACCCCTTACACATTTTAATTTCTATGATTGTTTCGGTATTTACTTGACGGAAATTTATCTTGAAATTATGAATAAAAACAATATTCTATATCCGCTAATATTTTATTATATTTCACAACACATGTTTCGTCATACCATTACTTCATCAGGTGAGTACTACTGGATACTAAATATAGTATTAAATTAAATGTCCAATATTATTATTTAATTTGACTCAGTACAATATTAAAAAAAATTATATCGTTACAAACTCAAACTGACCAGTAAAGGTGAGGTTGCATTTTTGTTCAATTTCGCAGTGCTTAAAAAAATTCTACATAGAGGAGTTTTGATTTAAAGATCAATTACAGCTTACACTTTATTCGAAGTTAGGATTTCATTCTGGATCCATATCTCAATTTCAATGAAAATATTTTTTCAAATTACCCCCTGCGGGATAAACATTTTGTGTGACTTCTGTATTCCTAATAATTAGCTCGATCAACTCGGGTTTTTATACCCAGAGTCGGTGGCTGATTACCGTCGTATTTACAGTACTTGAGTACGATGGCGGTAACGTTCAGCACGTCTGCATCCGTTAAACACACGTTGATGACTATGCATCTACATGATATGACTCTTTGTGCTGGAGTATCTATTTCCTTAGAATTGCTTGTATCATCAAATTGGAGATCTTTTATTATATGTTACTAAATGGTATTATCGGGGATGGATAACTTGCTTGTGAATTTACGGAATGTTTCATATTTGAATAAGTTACCAGTAGTTTCATTTATACGTAGGATACTAAATTTCTAACCAGAAAGGTATTCAACTTGTACTGTGAGATCTATTCATTTGGGAGTTCATATCCTGATGAGAGAAGAAATTTTCTTACTAGGATGACAGACAACTATTTACTGTTGGATCAAAATTAATAGTGATGTGCCTCAAGTGAACACTATGTGTAAGATATTAACGAAATTCTTTTTTTATTTTCCATACTATTATGTGTGGAAAATAACATCATTCAAATGTCCGCCGATACTTTCGAAAGCCCAGTCAGCGAACTAACGGCGTTGTATATGGTCATTGTCTTAGAGCTTCTGGTTCAGTTTGATCTTGTACTGATATAGGCCCAAGTTCCGGCGTAATATTAGCCAAGTGGAAGTCTGCAAAAGAACGAGTTCTTGTGCGATCCTATCGATATGGCTACCATAGCCATAAACTCAACATTCGCACCAACGAGCGCTCATTTTGATAAATAAGTTTTACAATTTGTACATGCTACTCCATCTTATAACTTGTCATAATAATTTGGCATCCCTATTTGAAAAATAAACAACAGGTTAGACAGATCCTACTGAAACAAAATGGCCCCCACAGACTCCCAACATCAAACCCACCCAAACTGAAGAAGCTTCTAAGGCTTACTCACAGAAAATCTAAGAATTTCAGGAAGATTTAATAATAATTTCCAAAAATATTGATATACATGAAAAATTGAGTTATTATAAAAGATGTTTGAATAATTTCTAATTCATCTCTTGTTCCTGGCTATTTACAGATATGCTTACCATTTGCGAAAATGGGCTCTAGAAGGCAAAGGAATTGGCAGTCATTCAGCTAATTTAGGAGATAAATCTGGCAGTCCAATCAGGCTTGTAATACAATCGGGTAGTTCTACAGAAAGATGTTTCTTAGATTTATCCAGTTCTGATTTTGTTGCCGAACTAAGAGCTGAAATTGTTAATTGGTGTGAAAGTCTGTCACAAATGAAGAACCAAGATTCTGAGAATAATCCAACAGTGAGAAGTGGGGAAACTTGGATTAGAATAATCACACAAGGTCAGGAATTAACCATAGATTGTGATGAGAAAACTCTTGGGGAAATGGGCTTCAAGGATAATCAGGTATGAAATTGAAATTAAATAAGAGGTGATTGATAGGTATTAAAAAATAGATCCACCCTTATTGGTATGGATATTAAAGTATCTATGATGATGATTTCAAAATCGTCAGTAAAAATAATTGAAATTTGTCACAATGAAATAAATACATCTATAAAATATTTGAAATCTTCGGAAGATGATTCATATTAATGTTGATTAACGTAAAAACTTAATTTCCACGAATATTAATTAAATTGCATGTTAATTATTCCGTTGATTACATTTTGCCTCCCTCAGGTGAGTATGGTAACTAACTATTCCTTTCAAATCGATCTCTTTAGATATGTAGGAAAAAGTGGTATGGATGCATTTTACGTTTTATTAAAAAAAGGTGATCTATTCAGGTCTAAAATTATGGTTAAATATAGGTATTTTAGTGATCTATTGTCCTATTTTCGAAATCTGCTAAGCCAAAGTATAGATTCTGGTATGTACCGCAGTTCAACCCATACAGTTAGGACTTTTTTTTTGACAGGAGATAGAAGTGATCAAAATGAACCATTTCACCAAAAATCACCAAATCCATTTTCATGCCACTTTTCTACCTTCTTTTTGTGGTCTTCATCATACTCTTTGTTGGTCGACTTCTCGAACAGCTTCTGATATTGTTTGGCGAAAGCATCAGTAATAACTGTCACCATTCAAAAATATTTCTGTGCATAAGCATATGGTCAGAATGTTATTTCTTGTTTTGTTACCAAGTTTGTGTGATTTTTTGTTAGTAAACTGTTAACTGGTTCAAGAGGTACGCTAAGGAAAAGATTCTTTATGTTGAAAGAGATTAGTTTAGTATTATATGGTATGGGTAAATTTTTTATTTTGTCTTTAAGATGGTAGGAATTTTCACTGCTAAATTTGCCTGAAAGTTTCTTTCTGAAAACAAAAATCTGAAAGGAAGAGAAAATTTGATACCTGTAGATAACCTTAAAAACTGGAGAGCCTCATACCACTTAAATGCAGGAGTAATGCCAGAGTAAACGATATAACAAAGAAAACAGAAGAAATTTGGGAAAAACATCTTTATGATATTCTTAATCGTATTATAGTGTACCTAAATCCAATGAATTACCCATCTTATGTTCTTCTAAAACAATCAAACTTATTAAAGCTAAGAACAAATATCATAAGTGGAAAATTTATAACAATTCGAGGGATTATAAAAAGTTTAGGGAGCTGCGAACACTATCTGAGGTCGGATTTTGATATATATCTGGAAAGTATGGAGTTCGAACTTTCAGAGAATTCTAGGCGTTTATTCAGTTTCATTTCAACCAATAAGAAACATGACAAGATTCCATCCGAAATGTATTTGGGGGACACTAGCGCTTCTTCAGGTTTACATTTTGAAATAACTCAAAAAATTACACCTTCACATATTACTTATTGTTTTTCGGCAAAAACTGAAAAAAGGAGGAGTACGACCACAGCTATATGAGATGTGAAATTGTAATTTTTAGAGTTGGTTCAAAATGTAAACCTGAAGACGCCACAGTGCTGGCAAAACAATAGTAAAGTAACGTATTTCGGAAATCTTTATTTTCCATAACTAATCTTCAGTTTTTCATTCAGTTAAATCTAATTTATGTATAATCTAATATAATTGGATAATTATTAAAGGTCCTTCTCAAATTATATTATTGGGTATATCATTATCTGTTTTAACAATATATATTTCCTCCATTGTAGTAAATTTTTCAATGTTGTAGTGAATAAATAATCAATTCAAAACTAAATGGATTGGTGAACATCCATGGTTTTAAACCTAATGAAATTGTTGGATGTTGTTATGTTGTTGTAAAGATGAAAGTGTCATAGTTTTGACTAAGACAGACGACAGTGTAAATTAATGAGTGCATTTAGTTATACACTCATGAATATATATTTTAAAATTAAATGAAATTTCCTATAACAAATTTTTTCCTCGTTAAACTAAACTTATCAATCATCTTTCGAATAGTTCCTATTTCCTTTTTTTTTTAATAAAGTTTATGTTGTACATGATTGTTTCAGATGATATATATTTCAATCGGGGTTTCAAGAAATATGAAGAAAAAAGAATTTATGGACTCTCCATCTATGCAACCTCCTCCTCCACGAGAATCTATCCCAGCACTGCTATTGTTACAACCGAATTACTTCGAACAACTGTTTTCATTGATGCATACACTGAGTTCCATGAAGACACAAATCAAAGGAGGAGTGAGTAATTCTTATTAGTTAATAAATGTCTGCAATTTCAACATGAAATAATTGAATTTCATGCTGTGGCATGCACAATTCACCTCAATGATTTTAGTTAAATTTTTGCTTTGTTGTTTCAGTATGCGAATTATTTCCTAGCTATGTCTGCATTTTTTAATTTAGAAAAATGGTCTTAAACAATTAAATTGGCCTACAAATGACTTGCTGAGTGAATTTAAATTCTATTCATCTGTTTGACGGGCTGATATGCTGGGTGATTGGAAATACGACGATATCCCTCAAAGGGGTTATACTAAGGTCATTTGCAACAAATTAAGTCCAGTTAAATAGGAGTCAAAAATGGATTATGTTATGGAGCTACGATGGTTTTTCGTATTTTTGAAATTTTCTGCCTTGTTACCAAATCAATTATATGAAAACTACTACACTGTGAGGCGTCAATTGATACTTTTTTGAAGCACTTTAGGAACAAATGATTGCCCAAAACTCACATAATCTCCGAAATAAAGGGTCTTCAGTGGAATTAAGTTTTTTGAAAAATTTTCATGAAGTAATTGAGTATTACTTATTAAAATGTTATGAACTTAGTGTACAAATTAAAGACATTAGTTCCTTAGATCATTAGTTTTCTAAAAAAGTTGTCAACTTTTTCACAAAATCGAAAAAAAGTTGAATAAAAAGGATAAACAACCTGATTCAAACTTTTCTTTTATAACAAAAACATATTAACAAAATCAAGAAAAAATTTAAAGATTTTACTCAAATTGCCTTTCTTGATTTCTTAAGCAGGCATGCAGTCTATGACCTACTTCAGTGACGAATATCCATGTTGAAATAGTATTTTTCATGTCCTGAGCATATGTCAAAATTCTTTCCCGGGACATTTGGCCAGCTAGAAAATTGATCCTTTCTAATGCTGTAGATAGTTTTCGTTCAACCACTATTACACCCATCTGAAGTAATAGACGAGACCATTGTGTTCATTCTTCGGACCGTATCTCTCTCTTCAATGACGTGCACTGGGGTGTAGTGAAAAGGATATCGTCATGGTGTATGCAGTAGTGAATCACACTTTCCACTGGAGCATATTAAGACGTCCCGCTACTGCTCTTGTTGAATCTGTAGGATCTGCTTCAAATTGGGCTAAAATTTCTTCCTCATAGGATTTTAGATGCGCGGTCGTTTTGATGTCGCTATATCAGTCCCTATTCTCAAACACGCCGTCGTGTTTCGTACCAAACAAAGGATCATGTCAAATTTTTAATCACCTTGTATGTCAAAGAAAACAACTCAGAGACTTGAAATTTGCAGGGTCAGGAAGATCAAGTTCATGCATGGGCAAAATTGATTCATGGACTTTGGAAAAGGCTCATTGTAAACTTAATTTACAGATAATAAAAAAAGAAGAAGCTAGATATAAAGATTTTTCTTTCTTATTGTGTAATTTGAGATGGAGAATAGATTTGATTGATTAAAATTTCTCTGAAAAAATTATTTTTAGGATATGCGCATTATTATTTTATTTCCTAATGCTGAATTTCAGAAAAAACATTTCGATATGATGATAAACCCATGTGCATAATTCCATATAGTTTTTATTTTATAAACTCTCCCTGTTCATAAAATAGTTTTTCCTCCTGATTATTCGTTTGTATATTAAATCAGCTATTTGTTATATTTAATTTTTTTCCAGAGGCATGCTCCTCACACAAAAGGTCAAGTACTCAGTAGAAGAGTTTGGGATATTTTGAGCTTGTTACCTACAAGCCCAATGCTCCTTAGTGGTTTTCAGAAATTGGACACACCTCTTAATGAGTTATTAAATCCGTCCAGTGCTCAAAAATTGATGTACTCCCTTTATATAATTGAATCTCTCAGCGTGAAGGACCCACATCTTAAAAACAAGGAAAATGATGATAGTTCTTGGTGTAAAAAATTCATTCAGCACGGAGGTTTAAGGCATTTATTCGACATTTTCAAGAGTGGTGAGTAATGTATGAGGTTAATCACTTCATAATTTTACTGTTTACATCTGAAATTTTCCAGTACTCTTTAAATTTTTTTAAATTTTATGATTAAATAGTTCAGGGTAAGTTTTAAGAATGACACGATTAATCATTTGTTTGAGGATAATGTTATTAAAAAGTATGGTTCCATCAATGAGAAATGTTAAAGCCTCATTAACTTGGAGGACAATAAATATGAAATTTGAAATGACGTAAGTGTAAAAGGTGTTTTCAAACTTGATACTTTTTAACACAGTATAGGACTGGTCAAAATAAACCATTACACAATAATCGCAAAGTGTTCAAGGAGTCAGAGCTTTCAGTAAAATTTAATTCCCGGCAATGTAAGTCTGGTTCTGTTAGTTCTGAAGACGCCAGCAAGCATAGAGGTTGGATTAGCAATTGTTAATTCAAACGCTGAATCCAGGTTAAAATTTCAATACAAACATTCAATTGACATGTGAGTATTTAACTTTCCTTAATTATATGAATTAAATGAATCCACAATATGGTTTTGTTTACAATATTGACTTGTTCAATTTTTGACTGGGAATCAAAATTATTGGCAAATTTGAATATTCAAATTTTTTCAACTTGTAACTTTGTATAAGGATTTGTACAATGCTTGTATAAGGAATTCTTTGTACAATGCTTGGAGCTCTCATTAGATAATTTTTTCTGAAATATTTCATCCTGACAAGTTATACCCCCATGACTCCATGAAAAAATATCCTTTAAAACACCTATATAATAAAAATTCAAAATAATGAAACTAATTTATGGACATACATTGTTTAAGTATTCACCTCTGCACTAAATTGAACACTAGGGAATATCGAGGATTTCTCAAGTTATATCTTCCAGTTGCATTTTGCTTGAGCTCTCCAAATATTTAATATTTGAATAAATTCACCAAAGTCAAAACAGTTGATATCACCACAGGATTGTTTACTCTGAACTGACATTTAATATATATCCAATCACAATCTCTATATCTCTATGTCCTGAGTAATAGGACCGGATTTGAAATTTTCTGAAACTTGAAGATTTCAAGTTGAACTGATGAGTTTTTTCAACTTTCTCCTCTTGAATATTTTTATATAAAGCGATTTTTAGTGAAAGGGTTGTTTTTATGAATTCTACCTCCTGTAAAGAAAAAGTCTCAACTTTGAAAACACCTGTATATGCGTCATGTGTCTGTATATATTATTTAGGAATATGGGTTTCAAGTATTTTCGTACTTTTAAAGCCTATTTGGAAATTCAAAGTTAAATTCAAACCATTTGACGTTAAAGATGAGTAAGAAAAAAATTTGTTATTAATTCAATGTTCTTATAAGGATGGAGATTTTGATGAATATGAATAATGATTCCATTATTTATTAGAGAAGGAAACACCATATTTCAGCAAATCTTCACCATTTATTCACTTAAGTCAATAACATGTGTTTAACGAATGCAGACATGTTGAACGTTATCGCCAGCGCATTTCAGTATTGTGAATACGACAGTAATCAGCCACCGACTCAGGGTATAAAAACCTGGATTAATCGAGCTAATTGTTGTGAATACAGAATTCGCACGAAGTATTTATTCCAGTAGGAATATTTCGAAAAATATTTTTACCATTTATAATTTGGAAGGATCGAATAAAAATTCTCCAAAAAGATATTTCTTCTCTGTTCAAATGATAAATGGGTAAGATGAACACAGATAGCGTTAAACAAAACATGAGCTCAGCCAACTCTACATGTGGCCCAGCAAATGTTAATATATAAAAAATCATTATAAACACCCAATAACAAGGGGATAATTTTATTTATTATCCTGATGCTCCTAGATCTTCTGTGAAGATCCCTCAGAAGCTTTTTCAGCTTGTGAGAGTTAGGAGTTCAGTTGTATTCTGGTTAGGCATTGTTACTGCGATTTTACGCCATTTCGGGTCACAGCACTGTTAATTTTAGAGCCAACAGTGAAATGGTTGCCAAAACCCGTCTAACTATTATAGAAAATTTCTTTCCTACTTGACGGGACTTGAATACAGTTGCCAGACCAATACTCAAACCACTGAGCTGTCGACACACATTATCCACCGACTTCAATTTTATTTGAACTCAATTTTATAAATTATCATCAACATGTGACGAGGAGTTTTAGGGAATCAGTGAAAACAATTCTTGGCAGGCAGTCAGGACAAAAACAGACAAAGAAAAAAGCCCCAGTTGCAGTTAACAACAGATTCCAGGCTCTAAGTCAGACAAACATTAATAACAGTGGGAACAGCAACAAATTATCTTAACCACCGCCAATATTTGTTTATGGGTAAATGGTCAAAATAATCAATACTGCAGTGCAAGCTGGGAAATATGTCACAAAGTGTCTTCTGGACAGCACAATCAAAATAAACTGTGATACCTACAGAGCCTCGATCAAATATATGCGGGATAACAATGTGATACGCCACACCCACCAACTAAAAGGAGAACAAACATTTAGAATCGTATTAATAATAAAATTTATTCATATACTTTTGATACAAATGAAATCAAGCAAGAATGAAGCAGAAAAGTGCATAAAATTAGGAACATCCTGAACAGGGTGATCAAAGAACCCCTGAATATTTTCTATGTCTTGAAACCAGCAAAAAACGATAAAGAAGTATACAAAAAAAGATCTTCCAAATTGGTCGATCCAAATAGATCCACCCAGAAAAGCAAAAGGGATGACATGCATTAGATATCAAAAATATAGGCATTGCAGAACCTATTGTAAATGTCTGTGTCAAATTTGAAGGCGAACATATTACACTTAGCTGGAAAAAGATCAAACACCAGCAAATTGTGCTGTGTGATGGTGCCCATCTAGCTAACTACAAAGGATGCTAATTTTATCCCAAGCTTCTTAAATTAAATAATGCAAACAGTAGAATAAATATCCATCATAATCCTAATGGAAATACCAGTTCACCAGTTAATTCTTCGAATAGAGTACAATACATACAATATCGACAACAACAGCCACCAAACACCATAACAATGCATCCCACAAGTGTCCCAAATCCACCTCGCCAGCAGCAACAAACCAGGAATTCCAAACAATGTTGCAGGAGCTGATAAACCAAAATACTATATATTATTATTATATACATACATATATGTAATTACATATTGTCATGGAATTTACAGTTAAAATAAATAATTACATAAATATATTAAGGAAAACACTCACCGTTGTATATAAGTTGACTCGTTAGAGTGTAACCAGACCAAAATTAATTAAATAATATCTATTCTGATAGAAATATTAATAATTAAATTCATAAAAATACTCGCAAGCTAAAATTATGAAGAAAAAGCATATTCAGAGTACATAACGACTAGTCCAGTGAAAATTCTTTAAACGGTGATTAAAAATCAGTAATCTTGTTGACAATTTATAAGTAAAATTCACAGAGAGATTTCAATTCACAATTATTCAATGTAAAGACTGCCAAAGTTGCAATAAATAGAAGTAATTTGAATTTAGATATCTAGTTTGAAATTGATGAAGAAATTGTTGAAAAGATTTATTACTATTATGAATTATCTATAAACTATAGTGAAATTATTGACAAAGAACAAGCTAAATTAAATATAACTTACCAGAATTATGTAAATAGGATAAATTTGATCAAAATTCAATTAATTCAACGAAAGATACATCAACGTCAGATATTCTGAAATTATTAAAGTAAGAGATATCCTTCAAGATGTTAAGGCATCAATAGAATTGTAATAGCATCTAAGCTAAAGAAATTTAATCAATTTCATAAGTAATTTATAAGTTATAAGCATTAGAGTTAAACTTTGTTAAATTTTGACATTTGAAATACTTTACGGATGAAAAGCAAGACTCACTGTTAAGTGAGTCAGTAATTTCAAAACAAGAAATATTGTAAATTTTGTAAAATCATCGAAAGCATTATTTTTCAATAATTTTGACAGAAGCTAGTAAGCTTTGAAATTCAATTTTTCGTGAAAACTATAAATAGGAAAGACACAAAAATTGAATCAGTCTTAAAAAAAAGAGAGCAGAATTCATATTGGTCTGTCTCAAAATAGAACATTTCTATCTTCAATGATCCACTTCCAAAACCTAAAAATAAATTAATATTATTATTGTAAATGGAAATGTGATATAAAAATTTCGTTACCTGAGTGTTGTGAATGGAAACATCCCAAATAACAATCAAAAATTCAACAATTTAAATCCATAAGAAGCAATCAACAAAGTGGGTTGAGAGATCCGAACATTCCGGAAATATTCTTCAGGAAACAAAATAAAATCCTGAAATAGAGCAAAGCCAACATCAAAGGAACATTGTTAATGGATGATTAAACTCACCAAAGGTAGAAATAAGTTTATTTATTTAAAGTTTTCCAATTTGAATTAAAAAACAAATCATTGCTTGTTTACGTTAGAATTACGTTACGATATTTAGATAGGGTTAGGTAAGAACATAGGATTAAACATATAAATTATTAATCACTGATTATTATTTTTCAAATTACTTTGATATAATATAAATGATAAAAAATTTAACTTATTAAAAATTCAAATTGAACCCTCCCTAAAAGATTAAATCAAATTTAATAATATTTAAATTTCAATTATTCAACAACAAAATTATAATCTTAAGAGCTAGCTGGCAACATTGAATACAAGCAACTAGATACAAGGGTGATCTAACTAGCATTCATTCTGAAATTATATATTTAAACCATATCAAATTGGCTCCACTAAAGTGGGGTAAAAAAAGTAAAAGTAAATTCAAAATTTAATTTGTATTTATTATAACAATAATATATATATATATACTAAGGTGGGCCAAAAATAATTTACAATTTTTTTTTTCTTAGCTACCATGAAAATCTCATCCGACATGAAAAAAAAACAAGTTCTGGTAAGACCTGAGCTCTTAATATTAATAGAAAGAGGTGCCTCATCGATATTTTCGATTTCCCATTTAAATAACACAGGAAATTTTGATTTTTTTGTTTGGATTTTTAATGTACACAAACAAATAATTGTTAAGCGAGAATCAACACTTATTTTTATAGGAAATTCACCGATCTACAAAAAAGGTCTGAAACATTTTTTGGCTGAGTCAACTCATTCAAAGTTATTTGTAGTTAAAGTCCAACAGAAAATTATAAAAAATGATTTCCAAAATTTTTCATCTTATATTACAAATTAATGGCTAATAAATATAACAAATCATTTTTTTCATAAAACTCATCGATTGTTTAGCGACATAACCATAGTATTCTCACAAAATATCGATCATCGTTTAATAAAATCAATTTTTTAAATACTTAATTTAAACAAAAACTTTGAACTCTACTCTGTGTGAGTGATGACTTAGAAACATTAATCGTTGCCTGAAAAAATAATGTGTCCTATTTGCTCTTGACTCTCGGGAAATGTAAATTAATAAGAGCCATTTTTCAGTAATTTCAATTGCAATACAACTTTTTATTTTATATATAGTCAATGACTATATTTCAAATATTCGATTTACCTACTGACTTCATCGACAAAAATGTGGAATCATGGTCACAGGATGAAAGCTATCAAGAGAATCAGGAATTTTTTAAGCGTCTCAGCGTGGTCAATGATGTAGCAGAAAGAGGTGTTGCTTTAATAGAGGAGTACAACAAATGTCTTACTAAAAATGAAGAACAATTGCAATATTTATTGCAAGTTGTTAAAAATCACCGACAAAAATTTCCCGATTGTAACAAAAAGATTTTAGTTTAATTTTGAAATAATCAATATGTAAGGGATATAAAATAAAAAGTTGTATTGCAATTGAAAAATTACTGAAAAATGGCTCTCATTAATTTACATTTCCCGAGAGTCAAGAGCAAATAGGACACATTATTTTTTCAGGCAACGATTAATGTTTCTAAGTCATCACTCACACAGAGTAGAGTTCAAAGTTTTTGTTTAAATTAAGTATTCAAAAAATTGATTTTATTAAACGATGATCGATGTTTTGTGAGAATACTATGGTTACATCGCTAAACAATCGATGAGTTTTACGAAAAAAATTATTTGTTATAATTATAATTTGTAATATAAGATGAAAAATTGTGGAAATCATTTTTTATAATTTTCTGTTGGACTTTAACTACGAATAACTTTGAATGAGTTGACTCAGCCAAAAAATGTTTCAGACCTTTTTGTAGATCGGTGAATTTCCTATAAAAATAAGTGTTGATTCTCGCTTAACAATTATTTGTTTGTGTACATTAAAAATCCAAACAAAAAAATCAAAATTTCCTGTGTTATTTAAATGGGAAATCGAAAATATCAATGAGGCACCTCTTAATATTAATATTAAGAGCTCAGGTCTTACCAGAACTTGTTTTTTTTCATGTCGGATGAGATTTTCATGGTAGCTAAGAAAAAAAAAATTGTAAATTATTTTTGGCCCACCTTAATATATATATATATATATATATATATATATATATTTTTTTTTTTAATTCACACAGTACAGTCTGCAGGCTCTTAGGATATAACCGGGCGCGTACGCCAAAATTATTCCTGTCAGTGCCATTTCAATGCGGATATATAACCTGCTTTATTATATTCGCTGTTCCTAGAATGACCGCCTTTTGCATCCACGTGATGGCATTTAGATGCAACTTCATATTCTTGTTAACCAGTTCGTTCGAACTGATTATCATCGGCATTATATCTACCCTGTTCAGCCTCAACATGTCCTTCATCTGTCGGTAAAGCACCTCATATTTCTGTATCTTCTCCCCATACAGTCCAGAGGTACTGTAAAATCCACTATCACGAAGGTTTTGTCCACTTTATTCCACACAACATCTGGCCGGTTATGTTCAACAGCTATGTCTGTGTTTACTCTGATGTCCCAGTGAACTTTAACTTTCTCGTTTTCCATGATCGGTTGTGGAGATCAGGTGATGTGGCGTAAAATGCGGAAGCATCTGGTACAGCTGATACACCACCTTACCCATGCTGTCATGGCGGGCTAAATATTTCGTACTAGCAATCGTCGAGCAGGCCGAAGGAATGTGTTGCACCGACTCTTCAGCGGTATTGCATAACCTGCATTTGGTATTATCTACTGGGAGTTTCCTTATGTATTTGCTGTACATTCGAGTCGGCACAACCTGATCCTGAATGGCGAAGAGTGTTCCCTCCGTCTGTGGATACAATTAGCCCTGTATATGGGATTGTGCCCAGTCAACCTCTGGTTGACACAGGCTACAGGCTAGCGTAAAACGTATGTATATATATATATATATATATATACACAGGCTACAGGCTAGCGTATAACGTATGTATGTATATATATATATATATTGCTCACCACACTTCTTACAAAAATTCAGTAACTTCATAAAAATCAAGAATGGAATTCCAATACTCTTAAAAACGAAGTTGAATATTTTCTCCTCCAAAACTCCATAGATATCCTCCTGATAATTGAAATCTATTTTCCACATTAACATACATCACATATTGCACAAACCACCCAGATAAAAGATCTCATGCTGGCACAGCTCTTATCATCAAGAATACCATAAACCACGTGGAGATAGCAAAATATGAAGAGGATTACTTGCAAGCTATAGTGGTAAAAATCAAAACTCTGCCCTATGATCTGACTGTTGCTGCAGTCTATTGCCCACCAAGACATAACATAAAAAAAAAAATTTCAGGCATTTCATTCAAACTCTAGGACTTGAATTTATTGCTGGAGCTGACTATAACAGCAAGAAAATAATATTTGGATCAAGGCTCACGACAACAAAAGGCAGAGAACTAGCAGACCTGATACAAGAATTCAACTACTCTTTCTTGTTAACTAGAAGTCATACCTATTTTCAAACAGATCCTAACAAAACTCCTGATCTGTTGGACTTTTTTACAAGAAATGGCGTATCTACCATCTATATGGATATTTTCCCAAGGTATGATCTATCTTCCGATCACTCTCTTATCATAGCAACAATCAGTAGTTTTGTAATACACAAAAAACCTACTCCTAAGCTGTATAATCGAAAGGCAAACATAGTTGAGGAACTGAAACTATATTAGCCTACATGAAGTAAATGAAGCGTTCATAGAATTCTCAAATAAGATGTTGAACAAGCTACTTCAGAGATCAAAGAAAGGAGGAAAATACTCAATATTCCAGAAAGTATAAAGGAACATGCCATATTGGGAACTTTCGTAGATGTTACAAGCATTCTAGCTGTTGTTGAAGATCCACAAAATGCCATCAATAAATTGCAGAAACATTTGAATGAAATACAAAAATGGTTCCTCAGGTGACAAATCCAAATAAATTATTCCAAATCTGTGCAAGTGAATTTCACCTTATGGAGAGATCAATGTTCACCGGTATACATATATGAATAATATACAAATACCAGAGGTCTCGGGTACAAAATCCTTGCATTTAGATAGCAAACTTACACAATCAAGAAAAAGAAGCAAATAGACTTGAAAACACACTAACTAAATTGGCTAGAGGTACGAAATCTAAATTGAGAATAGAGAATAAGATACTCATCTATAAAACAGTGATAAGACCTATATGGGTATATGGTATTGAGCTCTGGGAATGTACAAGCAAATCAAATATATTAATAGTTCAGAGAAGCCAATCAAAAATACTTCGAATGATAGCAAATACTCCATGGTATGTCACTAATCAAACCCGACATGAAGATTTACGAATCCCTTATGTACAGGATGTCATTAAAGAGAAGATCAAGAAACATCATGCTAAACTGGAAAGCCATACCGACCATCTATTGCATCCATTGGTATGGATGACTTGAGATATAGTTGAAGCGGTCTTTTCACTGGAAAAGCCTTTATAATGTCATGTGACAGTCTCAATTTCCATTGTTAGCAAATTAGCTTATAGAATGTGTATATTCTTATTGCTAATAAATGAATTATAATAATAAAAAAAATTATTCACTAAGAATGTGATACACTACGCATTTTGATCATATTATTGTCAAGTGTAATATGTGTTATGATCGCATTCTTTTAAAAAAATTGTGAAAATTTTATAAAATATAGTTTTATTCTCCAATATGCAATGGTTTTTCATAAAATAAAAGTTATCACATTATAAATCTTGCTCATCAGCTTGTAGTAGTATAATGGCAGACATTTCTTTATTTTATACAATAGTCCAGAATGCCAGACTTTATCAAAGGCCTGGCTTACATCCAAAAAAGCAGATTTGAAGTATTGTTTGAGTTCCAGGGCTTTGCTTATCTCATGACTTATTCTGTGTGTCTGCTGTATTGTGGAGTGATTTGTTCTGAATCCAAATTGGTGTGGAGGAATCCATTCTTGGGTGTTGGGATCTGACTTTATTCTCAACAGCAAAATTTTCTCCAAGATCTTAGATAAAGTTGGCAGTAGGCTAATTACTATATGGTCTATATGATGTTACAGCATTTGGATCCTTGCGGGGTTTCAGTATGACGATTATTTCTGCAGTTTTTAGGTGTTCTGGCCAATAATTTTGTCTCAGGATAGCATTGAATATATATGCCATCATTGCTACTCCTTTATTAGACAGTTCCTTGATCATTTTTGGTGTGAGGTGTGACCTTATCTATTCCGGCAGCTTTCCGTGTGTTCAGGTATTTTATTTCTTTTTGTACTTCTTTTATGCTACTTTTAATAGGAGTCTTATTAGAAGGAATATTTAATATTTCTCTTTCAACTTCGTAATCGTGTATGTCATCATTGGGTGTGAATACTTCAGCTAGGTGTTCTGCAAATGTTTGAGCTTTCTCATTGTCAGTCCTTGCCCATTAAATAATTGATCCTGGTATGTTTGCGTAATGGTGGTATATGGATTTTTGTTTTTTTTTTTTTTTTTAGTTTTTTATTGGTTTCCACACTGAATTATCATATCTATTTAAACTTGACACATAGTTGTTGAATGACAATTCTTTGTGTTCTTTCATCTTAAATTTTAGTTCATTTGTTAATCTGTTCAAGATGGTCTTGTCTGTAGGTGAGTGTGTCTGGTGCCATTTCTTTCTAGCTCTTCTCTTCTGTGCTAGAAGTCTTTTTATTTCCTCTGGAACATTATATGTTTTGCACTTTTCTTCAGAAGTGAGCGTGGCTTTTTCCACAGAATATTTAAGAAGATGAACAAATGATGTCAATACTCCATCTATTTCACTTGGTCTTTTAAGGCTTACATCCAGGAATATATGTTCTTCGATTAAACTTCTGTATTAATTCCAGTCTGTTTTTCTACTATGCAATCAAGGAATTGGTTTTTTATGAATTACAACGCTACTTATTGTGGCTATGATAGGGGAGTGATCTGAAGATAGATCATAGCTTGGAACAATATTCATATAGGTAGAAGAAATACCATTTGTTTTGAAAAAGTCTAGTAAGTCTGGTGTTTTATTAGGATTGTTGGCCAATAAGTAGCGGTTCCAGTTGACAGTGTGGAGTAATTATTTTCCTGAATGAGGTTCGCTAGTTCTCTACCCTTAGTTGTAATAAGTTGTGAACCAAATAAGGTGTGCTTGCTGTTATAATCACCACCTGTAATGAATTTAGATCCCAGAATTTGGAAGAAAGCCTTGAAATCTTCCTTCTTCATATTATGCCAAGGTGGACAATAGACTGCAGCAACCACTAAATCAAATGGTAGAGTTTGAATTTTTAATACTGTTGCTTGTAGATGGTTATATTCATATTTTGGTAGTTCTATATGGTTGATAGTGTTCTTGATTAAAATGGCAGTACAGCATGGGCAGCATTATCTGGATGATTTGTACAGTATGTGGTATAACTTGCTATATTGAAGTAGGATCTATGGGTGAAATGTGTTTCACTTATAAGAAGGATGTCTATGGAGTTCTGATGGAGAAAATACTCAACCTCATTTTTATGTTGCAGAAGACCATTGGAATTCCATTCTGCGACTTTTATAAACTTAGGGAATTTTACTTATGACTTTGGTTCGCATGTTTAATACCATACTATTCTGTTATATTAGCTGTTGGAACATGGTTTTAAACTCATCTAAAAATCTATTCATAATACTATTTATATCAGTTGATAGTTCGATATTTATGTTCTTGGTAGCATCTGCATAACTTCTGGTTTGTTGCTGGTTGTGCAAATTGCATACTTGCATGCTCTATAGTTGTCTTGGAAGCTGAAGCATTATTGGTTCGAGTTTGTTGTTGTGAAAGTTGTAATATAATTGCAGGATTTATTTGTGTATTTGTTCTATTATGAATGTTTAATCTATTGTTTGACTTCAATAGTTTGTGATAAAATTCACATCCCTTATAATTTGCTGGATGAGCACCTTCGCATAGTGCACATTTAGCTGTGGTGTCTCTGTTCTTTTTGCACATTGTAGTGTTATGCTCTCCTCCGCATTTGACACACACATATGGTTTGTTACAATATGACTTTGAGTGTCCATATTGCACATCGTGTGTACCTTTAGTTTTTTTAGCTGGTTCAATTTGTATTGATCTATATTGAACATGTTGAATTTTGTAGATATCTTTGTTATTGTTGGCTGGCTCTAAATCAATGAAAAACATATTTAAGGGCTCTTTGGTTACCCTGTTCCTACAATTAAGGATATTTCTGACTTGATGTCCCCTTTAGGGTAATTCTTGCTTAATTTCTTCAATATCAGTGGTGCGATGAAGACGCTTAACAACTACTCTATATGCACGTTCTTCCTTAGGTTGATATGTGTGATGTATAACATTTTTGTCTCTCATGTATATAATTAGCTTCCTGTAGCTGTCTGGTAGCTCACAATTTATTTTCATTGTGTCATCTGCTAGACATTTTGTGATTTACTTTCCATTTCCAATCTATTGTTGACGGTTATTGGAAGAGTGGTATTGCAACTGATTTTCCTTCTTTTTATTGTTTTGGCCCTAACTGCCTGCCATGAGTTATTCACTGGTTCATTTCCCTGAAAACTTAAAAATTCTTAATCACTTGTCGATGACATCCTGCAAAAATGTGTATCTACATTTGCATTATCTATTTTAACGTTTTGCTCTTTATTAGTTATTGGGTGACTGGTTGAAGGAATATCCTGTGTTGTGTCTTTCATATAGACACCCTGTATAGCATTCTGATGTGATGTTATCAAATTGTTGTTTCTTTCATCTGACGTGGAACTCATGTTTTCTTCGATGCTATCATCGTTTATCTCCTCCATGTGTCATCTGGACTGAATATAGATAACGTTTTCGTTTCAGTTTTCTGATTTCTATTTATTGTGATGAAATGGAAATTGAATATATTTCGAGAAATGCCTCGATTGGATTAGCGATTGTTTAGCAATAGCTCGATCAATCCGGGTTTTTATTCCCGGAGTCGGTGGCTATTACTGTCTTACAACACTCTTCAACACTGCGATAACGATAAGCACGTCTTCATCGGTTGAACACATGCAGAAGATTACGAAATACTGAATGAGCTCCAAATTTTGACTGTGTTTCATTTCGAGTTGTGTACTTTCTCTATTTGAAATAAAGACTATTCTATTCTGTACATTAAATCCATTGTTCTTGGAAAGTGGGTTATTTGTAGTGAAACGGTCATTCTAGATAATATTACTTCCATTTTCTCAGCAAATAACGATGTCTGGTTCTTATAAAGTACTAATTCTGAAATGGCACTTTCATGATATTATTATATTGTCAGATGATAAACGTATAGTTGCTGAGGTAGAAATAAATAAAAATGACAATTGAATCATGATCAATGATCATGATTTTCACGAAGCCACTAGATTTTTAACCTCAACAACTGTTGGTGAACTTAGATATCAGATTCACTCATACATATGTATTTTTCGCAACTCATAATAAATCAAAATTTGACACATGACAAGGGTCATGTACCGAGGTATCCCAAGAGTTTAACGGAACTGTTCATATTCGTAAAAAACTGAACTTTTATTTAGGTTCAGAATCTAAATTTACTCATAGATTGTAACCACAACTTTATAGGTCAATTTATACCTTCAAAATATAACATTGCATTTATTGTGTGAAACACTAAGGCTTGATTCACACTTTGGTTTATACATTACTAGCTGTGCCCGCGACTTCGTCCGCGTGAAATGAACTTTATTTTTCTAAAATAAAAGAATTTTTCTGAAATAAAAGTAGCCTAAGTTACTCCTTATTACATAAGCTATCTGCCAGTGAAAGTCCCGTCCAAATCGGTCCTGCCGTTCCAGAGATTAGCCGGAACAAACCGACAGACAGACAAAAATTTTAAAAATATATATTTTGGTATGTGTACCGTATATACATTTATATGCATGTAGTAGAAAGCGGTTATTTTAATATTACAAATAGACACTCCAATTTTATTTATTTGTATAGATAATCAATTTCTTATTCTGATTATTACGATGTTGCTGGCAAAGAAGTATAATTGAATTTATTTGATTCTTAGGAGTCCTACAGAGAGATGGAGGTCATGGTTGTGAATGGCAACAAGATTGCCTGGCATCTTTATTGAAAACCTTGTACCAATTAGGTGTTGAACAATGGACATCTGAACTGAAGCAACCAAGGACAGACAAAATTATAATACCTAACCTAAATGAAGTTAGTAGTTGTATTTATTTTGAAATTACTTTAATTCACACAAACAATTATTTTTTTTTCGTTGTGAATTACTGAGAAACTTGTGTTCCTTATGATAATTGACTAACTCTTGATAGGGTTTTCTTTCTACTTATAAGAATATTGTTTGTTCCATAAAAATAATGCCACTGTTCGCTATAGTGTTGATTTTATGATTTAAATAGTAACATCCTTGAAATTCTTCTCACAATTCTGACCCAAAGAGAAAATATAATGATATTGGTGGCCAAGTGATGTCTCCATTAGAAAGTTTTTACTTAATAGTCATTGTTTCACAAGCAATGTGGGATGTTGGTTAATCCTGCTGAAAATAAACCCTGTCCTCCACATCCATAGCATCATTGTAATAAGCTCAATTGATGAAATGGTGAAGACTAGGTGTTCATCCACACTCTCAGTTACATCAACGATATTTTCAGCAGATCTGAGCAGATAAGAACAAGTTGGAGTATTCACATCACTAACTTTTCTATCACTGTCAGTTTTATTTTATCAATTCAAAAATGACGCGAGATTCAAAATAAAACCTATACAAGGAATTTTATTTAATTTTTGTCAATAATATATTGAAAGGAATTGTTATATATATTTTGCTACCCCATGACCTCTTCATCACGAATACATTCTGTCTGTAAAATACTGGGTGATCCCATATAATTAGATTGTAATATGTACTGTGTTGACTGCCTGTTTGTCACAGTTATAGATACATTAACTTTCCATAAAAACAGCACCTTCAAAGGTCGTTGAAATATCCTAACTTCTAAATCCTAAGATATAAAAAAAGCATTGTAACATCTGTTCTTCTTGTTTTTTATTATGTGCTACTATTTTTTGAAAATTGATGTAAAAACATCGTGGTAGTGAAAGTGGGAAAAATAGAAGGTGCAGATAAGAATGAATTGTTGGATTTTAATAAAAAAAAAAAGAACTGTAATTTGTTTAAAATATGAGTTATTTATGAACATTTTCAAGGGAGAATTGCAATAGTTATACTTATAGTACTCCTTAAAACAATTGTTACATACGAAACATTGACATTTGGACATTATTAATGTTTGGTATGGAGTGATTGATTTAAAGACTGATCCTTTCATTTTTATGGGAAAATTACGCTTTTACTTTCAAATTTATTTTGAGTAATTCTAAAAAATATCATAAGAAGAAGGGATAGGTACAGAATGTGTTGATACTTTCTCGTTTGCTGATCTAATGACTCATCATATCATTGCCTACTTTATAATAAGTATATCTCTGTTGTTGCTTTGAGTGCTACTTTTTGCAAAAAAAATTCTATTCCGGTGAAAACTCAAAAATTTTCCTGATAATGAGTTCAAATCTTGGTCTTACAAAACTACCTTTCTTTTACCTCATTTCAGACAATGATAAGCATGATGGATGTCAAAACGACTTTACCACAGTTGACCAGTATTCTAGAGGAAGCATCTTTACCAAAGGACCTCAACCAATATAAAACAGGACTCTGGGGGAGAGCTCAAGTTGTTCATTATGCGTTAGGACTTTTAGTCTCTTGGTTACATTCCAGCGAAGAATCGCAAGAGGCGCTTTTTGCTATGCCTAATTTCTCTATATGGTTGAAAAGATTGGTAAATACTTTAATATTAACAATAAGATGATGTTTTTGGAATAATATTTACAGTATTTCATGTTTACAGGTTTTGGAGGATCCTGAACCAGCGGTCAGAAGAGAAGCATGTTCTGCTATCTATAGATTATGTCTAGGAATTTCTGCAACATCAAATGAGTCAGAATATACGCTAGTGGCACCTATGTTAGTAAAACTTCTACTGTATTTGGAAAATGCTGAAAACATGAGGCCAACAAGAAATGAGGTAATTTCTTAATTCTAAATTCTTTTTTCAATATAGTTAAAAAGGTGAATGGAAATTGAAACAACTAGGTACAGATTAAAGTGAATTTTGATGAAAAACTGTAATTTGTGTAAAATATTTCAGAGTTATTTTTGAATAACCATATTTCCAAAGGAAGATCTGTGTAATTAAAGGTATAGTAAGCTTTCAAACAATTGTTTCATAGCAAATTTTGACATTTGGATATTATGCAGCTTGTTAAGTATTTAATATATAATGATTCTTTTAAAGACTATTCTATTCATTGCTATGAAAAAAATCTCTCAGAAATTACTCTGAATCTATTTTAATTATTATGCTATTCTTTTTAATTTTTGGTTCTTTACCACAGATAAAACATAATATTAACATAGGCGAACACATAATTTCGTGTAGGGGTATTTAAAGCCGATTTTATACAAATTTATTGCCCTGCATTTGAATAGAGAATACGGATAAGTTTCCACGGCTGGTCATATTAGAAATATAAAGATTCTGGATTAGACCGCGTCTAGGGTTTATGAGTGTTCGACGTTTCGGCTCCGATTTTGGAGTCATTATCTCGAAGATCACTATGATCTCCGAGACTACTGGTGATGAGACCTGGGGACTAAGCAGATTGAGGCCTCGGTATCACTAAATTCAACTATTTTTCTTGATAATGACACCAAAATCGGAACCGAAACGTCCAACACTTGTAAACCTTAGACGAGGTCAAACACTATCGCATGTTCTGTACAAGTTTTACAGACCACATGCAGAGTCCAGTTTATTGAAAATATCGGAGATAATCTCTCTTTATATAGTCCGTAACAGATTTTCTGTTTTCGTTTGACATATATAACAAAACACATCAGGACTATTCACATACCTCCTTCTACTTAAACGGGGCACAGAGCTCCTTTTATGTGTATTTTAAAACACAATTCTTTCCAAAACACAAATATCAAGTTCCACTTTGATCTACCTTGTATTTCAATAACAAACTTTTCACGTAGTCTTCGCCGAGTAAACAAGATTTTGTTCTGTTTATTGGGAATCGTGTGTGGAGTTGAACAGTGACTTCGCCAATTTATTGAAAGGGCGTTAAAGTGACCGAAAGAACTATCTAACGTAACTTAATTGCAGATTAACAATAAATTGATGACGGGTCAGCTAAACATATACCTTCAAATTAAATTTATACTTTCAAAATTGTGCAATTAGCGTTTTATAGTCATTTCATTTCAGTTTGAGTGTTTTATGGCTAGAGTGATAATTGCAGTCAACAGTATACCTTGATCATACTGTATATAATAGTTTTAGAACGCCCACACTTGAATTAGTATTGATCAAAAAAGAATTCATAGATAAGTTGATGTATTTTAAAGAGTCAAGTTGATAGAGAAAAACTGATTTGATATTTAGATTTACCATATATGGAAGTATGAAACCAGAATTTTTTTTGTGAAAATTATACGTCTGTTTGAAAATGATAAAAATATTTCATTCAAAATATTATCCGTTGCTATTTACGCTATTTACCTTCTCGCGTAGTTTACAAATGCCATACCAGAAAAACAGATCTTCTTTTTAAGCGAACCAGTTATCAAGCCATTTTCGTACAGTTGCATATGAATTGAAGCGTTGTTCAGCGAGAGCGTGTTCCAATGATGTGAATAGATGATAATCAGATAGAGCCAAGACTGGAGAATAAGCCGCATGCGCTAGTATTTCCCAACTGAACGCCTGGATCTTTTCCCTGGCCTATTTTGCTGTGTGTAACGGAACATTATCATAGAGCAAAATAACTTTGTGTTGGCCTTTTTCAAATTCCGGTCGTTTTCACGTAATATTCAATTTTAATCCATTTTTTGCTGTTAGTACCAGTTTTAATGATTTCATCATGATAAATGAACAATCTTCTGATCCCACCAAACACAGAGCATTCTTTCCAAAGCAATTTGGTCTTGTAGTGGATGTCAATGGTTCACCTGGATTCACCCATAATTTAGACTCTTTGTAAAATCAAAATATATCCATTTTTCATCACCTGTCAAAATTCGATGGAGAAATGACTTTCTTTTGTATCTGTCGAGCAGCATTTCAGTTTGTGCTTTGAAAAGGTTGAACTACCTGATAATATTATATTTCAAAATAAATGTTCAACGATAATGCCAAACATTGCAGCATGTTATTATTTGGTATTTTGTATTTAAAGGAAAGCTCGTTTTGTACTGAAGGAAAGCAATTAGCTCATGCTATAACGTGTTCAACTAGTGTTAAATTTAACTAATCTTTACTAAGCATTATGTAATTTTTTTTAAACTAGAAATTAAATGAGCTTTATTATATGTATTACATATAAGAGGGATATAATGAGATTTTATTATTTCATTAAAATAATAAAATGTATCTTGATGCTTATTGTCTTAAATGTATCTTCCTCAATTTCAGATGCAAGTTGCAGAAGATGGCAAGGAACCTTATGGCCCTGCATGTAGGGACTACTTCTGGTTGGTTTCACGTCTCATTGACAGCATACCTGAAGAATTGATCAAAGAAAGCATTGAAGATCCCCAGAATTGTGTAATAGATATAAATAGCTTATGCACAAACATAGCAAAATCCGTACTGAACAGAGAATTTCTAGAAACAAGACACAGAACTGTTGATGATGATGGTCTTATTGGTCTTTTAAATCTTTTAGCTAATCTTATCAGATACAAGCCTCCTTTCCAAACAAGTAAAGCTGGACAAGAGCTACTTAATGAGGTAAGGATTGTTCATGTTTCTCTTTAAAATTTAATGAGATATAGTTACTTATTTGCAGTTTTATTTACATGCAGTTATAATTAGTGGTTAATTAATATAATATCATAAAGAGCCTCAGTCAAATTTACAATTACATACTCAGGTTCGACAGAGGTCCCTTGGTGGTAAATTCGGAACTTGTCACTTCGGCAAGTGTGAGGATGAAGTTGACCGATGACACAATGTCACTTGATAATAATTGAATGTAAACAACTGTAATACCCCCTCAAAAAATTCTTTTGATATTGAGATTATGCCAGAAAGTAATATTAATAACTATCATGAAATATTGTATTATGTGTAGAAATTTTGTAGTTAGTGGTCACTCACCGATCATTTGTGTAAGTACCATGATAACATTTTTGATAAGATCTGGCATTGATGTATATTATGTTTTATATTCTAGTGTCGCTAAAGAAGAAACGAATTAAAAGTTTTGAAATATTCGACAGACATAGAAAAACCTTCTTTTAATTGCCTTTCAATCTATTAAGTCCCAAGCTCTTAAGAAATTATATAATTTATATATCTATTATATTAATCTCCAAATAATGATAGTGTTTATTCAAGGTTTATAAATACATTATGGACGCTTAAAAGTATAAATTTACAATATGAAGAAACATAGACTCCACAAGGAAATTAATCCGCACCTGGACTTGTCCTTATGAATCACTCATACAAAAGTAAACAAACTCCACATCATGTCACATTTCTCATTAAGATAATATCTATATAAAGCATCATCAATGCACGAAAAAAAAACAATCCCTCCTAACATCATCGATAGATGACTAACATAATACTATGCAGCTTTTATACTAGAAACGAAACTGGTATATTCACACAAATAAAAATATATATGGTTTTTCTTAGGATATTGGATTCCACAAGCAAAACAGAAAAGTACTATTTGTATTAAAAAGACGTTTTGTCTTCGGTTGAGGACAATTTTATTGGCAAACAAATTTAAACTCTCAGTCATATGACAATTCTGTAAAAAGATATTACAATAATAAAAACATATAAAATAGAATTAACAGGTGATATACCTAAGCAGAAAATTAATATTATTTCGAAATTAAACTGTCAAGTATTGATCTGTTTTTCGCTGGTACGCATGCACCTTCGTCTATGTGTTAGCAGGTAGTTATTGCACGAATGACGCTGTCTGCCGTGAAATATCAGGTGTTTTCAATCTTTTTGTTAGATATCTCCATATGTAACCTAGAAGAAAACATTAGCGGTTATAGAGGTGGTCGCGAAAACAATGGCTGATGATGGAAGATTTCTTGAAAAAGTGTTAGGTTTTATATCTAATTTTAGCATTTTTCTTTATAGGACGGAGTGGTAGATCTGGCTCAGGTTTCTTATATCTGTTCTATCATTCATAGCGTTTTCGTTTTTCTTTATATAAATCATCTTCTTTTATCATTATTAGTTTCAAATGCAAGAATCTTCGTATTTTTTAAATTTGGGTTGTGGTCATCTGTTAATATATGTTTGTTAAGTGCTGGGCTTGAGTTTTTCATATATTTGTGCTCATTCAATCGGTTCAATAATTGTGATGTCATGCCTATTATTATATTATTCTTTATCACAATCGTTGCATATTAAGTTTAACCTTTTCATTGGTGGAATTTTCACTGTTAAAAGAAGAGCTCACTTTTAAAAACATTATTTCTAGTGATGATTCTATTAGGAGTTATGAAGTACAAAAACCCTGTTAACTCAAATGTCAATTCCTGAGTGATTCTCATATATTTATATATTATCATAGAATTAATTTTCTGATCCTAAAAATCTAAACCTGAGAGAAAGGGTATTCCTCAGACTGAAAGAGCACGATATATTGTATTAAATGCATTTTAAATTATTTATTTCAGAAAAATCTTTTGATAACGAAAATATGGTTAAAGTTTTTTTCTTGAAATATATTACATTTTGCTTGTCCTCCAGTTAATATCTGAAACATGGAATAAAACTATACCATTTTTTGTTTAAACAGTAACAAATTTTCTGATCCAATAGTTCCAATGGAATTGTTTTTATGTGAGACTTTAATTTTAACACATAAATAATCAATTCAAAATGTGAACTTTTTCATCTCTGATCTTTAAAAATAGTATTTGTTCATTTATTTTTCAATTTATTTCTAGATTTATCCTTGATTTAGTAACATAACATAAGGTCACATCATGAGTTGACACTTTCAGCTGCTGAAATCTCTTTTTTTGTATATCACAATTTTTGCTCATTAGAATAAATAGACTATCCTTAATGTTTACTTCAAATTTTTTGCTTTCAGGTGTTTGAATTTCTATTTGCTTTGCCTAGTCCTAAGTTGAGACATGTACCAAAATGCAAATCTGCAAGAGCACGAACAGCAGCATTTGATCTACTGGTCGAGTTTGTTAAGGGATCTCCTGAGAATTACGCCATTCTTCATGGAAAATTATTGAAACAACACCAACCAGGTAGGGACAGTAACATGTTTGAGAAAACATTATTTCTCTAATTCTGGAGCATATAAATCTGAACATGTTTTTTTTACCTACTCATTGTTATATTTATTATTGGTTGGTGGAGTCATCAAAATGAACCATTTCACTAAATACATCTATATTATAATAATAAGTCTTAAATAATGGAGTTCCTTTGAGTTGAAATTTATGTCAATTCTTATATAGGACTTGGCGTCGATTATTTGGACTTCAAATATTGATCTTGTGATACTTTATTATGTGATAACATGTTTTCTAATCTGCAAGCAATAGAGTGCTTAAATTTTTATTAGGGTTCTGTGAAACTATCACATAATGTACAACATTTTATCCAATTTTTACAATCATATCACAACCATATTAGCTTTGGTTATCAGCCAAGCAATGTACATAGGACAGACAGAATAATTAATATAATGAAAGAAGACCATATAGGTATCAGGCAGCTGTCTTTATTTAAGAATAAAATGATCTCCCAATGGAGAGAGCTCACGTAATAGTACTATTGTTTTACATCTTGTAGGATTTAACATTCTAAATTTAGTATTATGGTAGGGATTTAGTATGTTAAATCCTGATATCAGATATAAATATTAAATAAAAAAATATTACTTGAGTAATATTTATATATAATAGTATGTACAAATATTACTTGATTAATTATTAATCAAGTAATTATATATAAATATTAAATAATTATATATTTGTTGCAACAACAGAAGTTTCTCCCCATTACCTACTTCCAACTTCTGAAGTTATGTATGAGTGACGTACAGTTTAGGACCAGCATATAGGAGAAAGTATCTGAAAAGTACCTAAGAGCATCTGGAGTGCCTAAAGATAGTGTACTGGGTCCATTTCTATATCTGGTTTATACAGCAGATCTGTCTACAAACAGGCACACGATCATAGGAACATTTTGCTGATGATACAGCTATTCTTGCCAGACAAATATCCACCAATAACATCTGTAATGTAATGTAATGAATACGGAAGTGGAAAATCAATGAAATAGAAAAGACAATGCCCACCTGTTTCCATAAACAACATGCAGAAGACAATTTACGAAATACTTGGGAATACATATGGACAGAAGACTTGCCTGGAAACAACAAATTTATTTAAGACTCGATTATCTATTATGGATAATAGGAAGAAAGTCCAGCCAGTCAAAGGTTATAAGTCAAAGCCTATAATAGCAAATTCTCTATGGTATGTTACTAATCAGACCTGAAGGTGCCATATGTGAAGAACATCACCAAAGAAAAAAGTATGAAGCAACAGGAAAAATTA
The DNA here is from genome assembly GCA_034642435.1 of Megalocaria dilatata. NCBI lineage: Eukaryota > Metazoa > Arthropoda > Insecta > Coleoptera > Coccinellidae > Megalocaria > Megalocaria dilatata. The sequence continues at coordinate 72,012,237 of CM067856.1, read as the reverse complement.
CATAATCACAAAATTACTTCAATTCAACTACTATTTGATCCACAGGATGGTAGAAAACTCAAAAGAAACTGGCCATTAAAACTGATATTTGTAAAAATATTTCAAACTTTTTTCAACAGACGGTAAATGTTATCAAAATAAACCATTTCACCAAAAATCGTCAGTACCATCAAGACCCACAATCCTGGTTCGAACACCAGTGGTCTTAAAACTATAACATCAAGACCCAGAAACTCCAAATATCTTGAGTCGAGATGAGATCGGTCGTTCGTTAAGTCCTGCTAAACTCTTGAAGCACTTCTTGAGCAATCCTATGTCATGAATTACGCCCTCGCGTCCGACTCGAATTGAGTGGCATCCACCCTCCCGAGGTAACGCAGCAAATTACATAACGCACTCAGCCTTTCGACAGAAAAATCTGAAAGATTAATCTTCAATTGGGTAGAGTAACGCCAGTTTTAAGGGTGTAAGTCCTGTGCTGCAACAGGCACCTGTGCTACCATGTTAGGTAGCACTTCCAGTCCATTTCCAGTGACAAGGTGGAATATCAACTGATACAAGCATTACGACTGAAAGATTATTCCCTGAGATTTTTATTTGTGGCTTTAGAATAAACAAACGTCTATTTCGTTAGCTGATGAAGTACATTCACAAGGAATGGAATAAATTATAATACCCATATTTGGTTAACCAAAAACCTCCATGCTGTACAAAAAACAAATTTTCGGTAAAAATTTTTCATAAACGATTGGATTTGTCTGATCTATCACGGATAAGATGAATACTTAATTTTGAAGTCGAGTCTTTTTGCGTGCTAGTTTGAAATGAGTGTGGATAGCTCAGTGGGAGAGCATAGGGCTCGTGACCGAGAAGTCCTGGTTCGAATGTTCAAGTTCAAGTGGAAAAGAAATTTTCTAGTTGGACGGGTGTCTGCCACCACTTCACTGTTGGGTCAGAAATTAACAGTGCTGTGACCTAAAGTGGCGCAAGATCGCAGTAACAAAGCCTACCCAGAACACAACTGAACTCCTAACTCGCACAAGCTGAAAAAGTTTCTGAGGGATCTTGACAGAAGATCTAGGAGTATCAGGATAATAATAATAATATCACCCATGATCCTCACAAAATAATTTTTTTTTCTTCTAACTATACAATCCTCAGACTTTTGTACGAGCATCCACGTTATTATTCTACTTCTAAATGCTGAATTTCATATCGATCGAATATGTTGATTCGAACATATTGGGAAAAATATAAAAAAATTTCAAACATGAATAACTGCAAAACTATCAAACCGATTTTGACGATTTACGAACCTAAAGGTTTCAATGCTCTAGCTCTTTCCGTTCGTAGGTTAGAGTGTTTACAGACGGCTGGACAGAATTGCTTTTGACTTCAGCGATTCCAATCTAGTCTTTTAAAACCATTTTCGCCTCAAAATTCGAAAATTACAGACATTTTGGCGAAACGAATGCACATTGTTCCCTGGAACTTGAAAAATAACCTATATTGAATAAATATGCGACATCTTTCGACAAATTCATGAAAATTTAATAATAAAAGACTAATCCCTTGAATGGTGTGTTTGAACTGTCATATGCTGTCAATCAAGGTCAGATGGTGGCCTTGTACAACTATTCGTCGCCAGAACTAACAATAGGACTTGATATTTCATAGAATGGAAGTTGAATTAAAGAACTCATATCTTTGTTCCCTTGAATATTTTATATTTTTATTGAAATGGTTTATTTTAATGGGTTTTACCCTCTATTGACAATACGTTTCACCTTTCAAAACACTCTGTATATAAATAATAGGCCTGTAAATGGTTGATATTCAATGATTTATGTTCACATTATTCAGGTCCACATTCTCCATATCCATGGGATTATTGGCCTCATGAAGATGGAAGGTCAGAGTGTGGTTATGTGGGACTCACCAATCTCGGGGCTACTTGTTACATGGCATCTTGCATGCAACATCTTTATATGATGCCACAAGCTAGGGCGTCTATTTTAGCAGCAGACACAGAACAGGCCAAGCATGAAAATACCCTTAAAGAACTGCAGCGGATGTTTGCTTATCTTTTGGTGAGTAATTTGCTATGATATAGAGGATACCCCAAATGAGTGGAAGATTTAGTTTCTTAAATAATTTCTTGCTATGAAATGTTTTAATTAAAATTTTTAAATGGTAACACATTTTTAAGGAACTACTAAAAGCAGACTTGAAATTCAGTTTAAGCAACTCGTTGATAATTGCACTAAGAAAGAGTGAATTGAACAATCTACAAAGAAATATTGGCCACTGCAGCATACATCCATTAATTTAAATGCTTAAAAAAATTTATGTCGAAGATAAAGAATTAAATGCATTTATTTGCTAAAAAATTCAACATTGACAAACTTTATGTTGAATTTGATCTCTGGTTTGCAGGTTATAAAAAGAGTAGGTTCAAGTGTTGAAAATTGGAAGATATCTTAAAAATAAAGAATTGAAGAACTGTGACAATTATGAAGTATATTGTAAAATTTGCAGGAGTTTTAATAATGATGGAATATGTACTATCAAACTTCCACAATAATTTATCTTCAAAGTGCAACACCAAAAATTTTACCAGTTTTTATTTTTACATTTTTATTGGTATGCCTTTTGAATGAAAAAAGTAACAAGAACATAATACACCAAAATTGATTATTTCAGGAAAGCGAAAGAAAAGCTTACAATCCTAGAAGTTTCTGTAAAGTTTATACAATGGATCATCAACCTTTAAATACAGCTGAGCAAAAAGACATGGCTGAATTTTTCATTGATTTGGTTAGCAAACTCGAAGAAATGACTCCCCAGTTGAAGAACGTAATCAAGAAGCTTTTCTGTGGTATAATAAGTAATAATGTTGTCAGTTTGGTATGTTCAATTTGTTAAACTACTGCTTTTATTAGTAATTTACTATTTGATAGTTGATCTTGATTAAAACAAGTTTTGGGATATTAAAACTTTTACTGCCAAAAATTGAGGAATTTATATTTTCTAGAAAACTTGTATTAATTATCTTCAATTTATATTTGTCCATTTGCATGCAAAACATTTTTAAGGTAGTAGCAGGGTAGTCCCAGAAGTACCAAGTGTGACATATATTATAGATGTGTGAGGTATAGATGCTGATTGATTTAAAAATAATGACAATGACCACTTACTAACCTTATGAAGCTTAATTTAAAGTTGGACGGTGTAATAAAGTTTCTCAATATATGCAGTCAATACTTTAAAAAGTGAGAGAAAACAAAGTAATTTCTTATTTCATTCCATTAAATTGAACTACCACAAAGTAACGGACTACTCCATCCACTATAACTTTTGATCCAAAAAAGCTAGAGACTTGAAACATTCTTAATAGGATTGGGCCCTAAAGATAAGGTGGATGGGAAAGAAATTTCATTTTTTTAACTTAAATTCAAATGAAAAAATGATTAACAAGTTTTTATTCATTATACCTTCGTTATCAACATTTTGCAATCTAGTGTGCAAATTTTCAATGCCATACCAATAAAAATCAATTGGTTTCTGCGTAAAATATTTCGAGACGGCATTTTGAACATCATCCAAATTTTTTGCCACTAAGAAAATATTGTAGCGATCGGAATAAATGGAAATCCGAGGGTGCGATATTGGGCGAGTATGGTTATTTTTTCCAAGGTTCGTCTTGCAGAGTGCATTGTCTTTACTTTTTGATTAAAGATTGGTTCATTTGATCCAATTGTTCACAATAAAGCCTTAACAGTTTGTCCAGGTTTCAGCACTTTAAAATTAACAATTCCGCGTATACTCCACCAAACACACAGAAGTGCCTTTTTGGGGTGTAAACCTTGCTTCGTGGTGATTTATTTGGAGAGAGCCTCTGCCTTTTGTGTTTTGGATCATCATATAGGACCCATTTTTCCTCTCCAGTGATCAAGCGATTAAAAAATGGTTCTGTATGGTTGAAGCAATACGTTGCATGTGATGGATCGGTTAGCTTTGTTCTCTTCTGACAGATTATGAGGGACCCAAACACCTGCTCTGCTTTTTTTTCAATCTGCTGCAAATGTTCTTGTATGGTCGACCAAGCTTGGTTAAGGGTGTTTGAGAGTTTCTCGATTGTCTAACATGGATTTGCTTCTACTTCTGCCCTTAGCATGTCGTGGTATAATGTTGTTGGTCTTCCTGATCGATAGGAGTCAGAGAGATCAAAATTACCGGAGAACCTTTTTTGGCAATTACGAACATCTCATGCACTTGGATAAACATCGCAAATGTTTTTGGTCCCAACTATTGCGTTACAACCCTTACTAAAGTCAAAAAGCATACAATGCTGAATATGCTCTTCTGGTATTTGGCTGGCCATTTTACCCCAAATTGCAGAAAAAGTTTAATATTTAATTATTTAGAAGTGAAAAAGTCGCAATAATCGTCTTTGACACAACTTCGAAGAACAATGAGTTGACAAATGACAATCAGATATGGACATGCACAGAAACAACATTACTTTCCGGTCCCCCTATTATCTCCGTTAAGTTTGTTAAATGCAAAATCAGTTGCTGAGTTAGGCGTATTTGAAAAGTCATTTTTCAAATATTTTCGAACAGCTCTAATACTGCAAAAAACGACATTTACTTGACTTTTCGATGGCAGAACACAGAATTCTGTGTTTTTGTGCGCTAGTTCTAGCGAGAAGAAAACTATGGTTTCGGCTCAAATGTCTGTAATTTTCGAATTTTGGACCGAAAATGGTATTAAACGACTAGGTCGGACTCACTGGTGAAGAATCAGAGGTGAAAAGTAATTTTGTCTGGATGACCATCCGTAAACACGCTAACCTTCGGGCCTTGATACTTTCAGGGAAGATTTGGGGTCTAATGTCGGGGCTGAGTTGATTAATGGAAAAAAGCGGTTTGATAGTTTTGCAGTTATTCACTTTTGAATATTTTTCATATTTTCCCAATGTTTTCGAAACTACAGATTGGATCGATCATGAAATTCAGCATTCAGAAATAGAATAATATGCCAAATTTCGTGAGGATCGTATGATTAGAAGTTTCAAAAAAATAAAATTTGTGACAAGATCAGCATTAAGCGCCACCTTAAACACTTTTACTTTCGAACAGAAAGAGATAGAGACTTGAAATTTTCAGGGTGAGTTTGTGGCCTGAATATCTCAGTTGAGTACATTATTGGGCAAAATGAGTAGAAATGGTTTCGCAGTTATTCACATGTGAAACTTTCTCTTATTATTATTGATACTTTCCAAACTACAACTGCGATCGATCGATTAGGGTTTAGAGAATAATGGTAACACACCTGTACCTGCAAAATTTTGTGAAGATTGTATGATTAGAAAAATTAATAATAATAATTAAATTTAGCATTGTATGTAAAATAATGATAAGATGGCTAATATAAATTTTTGTGAAGATCATATAATAAGAAGATAAAAGGAGAGAAATTATTTTGCGAGGATTGTGGGTGATATGAACTACCACACAAAAGCTCCTGACTTTATTTCAGTGCATTTCACTTTTTATTCATCATATGTAGCTTTTTTGAAAATAATTCACATTTTCATGGGAATGGACTGTTGAGCAAGCGCGCAAAAATTCACGTTGGTGCTTTTCACCATATTTTATCATAATATTCAAGATCAATGATATGATGCTCAAATTGTTTTCTTGCTCAATCCGCTTTTTAATTCGTTAATTTATTTCAATTTTAAAATTTGAAACATTCGTTCAGTGATAAAATATTTAATAATGAACAAACAGTAGTCAGTCGTTGATAGCTACTTCAAGAAGTTATTGTTTAAGGAATGTGGAGGAATAATTCACATTTGCTTTTCTAGGTTAGGTATTTCTGAGACTATCTAGTCAGCAAGAAATTTATAAATTGATTGGTTTTGCTTGTTTAAACTCTCTAATCTAAAATATAATATTTTTTTCAGGATTGTGAACATGTTAGTTGTACATTGGAAGAATTTTACACTGTCCGCTGTCAAGTGGCAGATATGAGAAATTTATATGAATCATTAGATGAAGTTACGGTAAAAGATACTTTAGAAGGAGATAATATGTATACTTGTTCTCAATGTGGAAAAAAAGTTAGAGCTGAGAAAAGGGCTTGTTTCAAAAAGCTACCCCATATTTTATGTTTCAATACCATGAGGTATACTTTTAATATGCTGACAATGCTTAAAGAAAAAGTTAATACGCACTTCTCTTTTCCCATGAGATTGAATATGGCAGGATATACAGAAAAAGAGTTGATGCCACAACAATATAAAGGTAGGTGTTATGTGGTTTAATTTGATCTTTTATAGTTATACATCTTAATTGTTTATCTATGATGTGATGTTCATTTAATATTATAGTGAGCGGGCGTCTGTCCACCCTACCACTGCATCCACACAGATTATTATGGTTCACCCCTAATTTATATTTCCCTGAGGAGATCCAGTTTTAGGATAAAACCAATAATCTTCTTCGGGGGTAATTTTTTCAGTTCGCAGTGGACTATAAAAGTCTGACCAAAGACCTCCAATCTGATGCAACTCACCGCTGGGCACTCTGAGATGATGTGCATGGCTATTTCAGTGTCCTCAAGACACAGACCGCATTCATCGTCTTCAGCCAGACCGATTTTGTGTAAATGCACTTTTAGCCTGTCATAATTTTGACAAGTGTTCTGAGTTTGGCCCTATCCAGACCTAGCGCTAGGTCTGCCATCTTTTGGTCCGAAACTGTTCCAAGGAAGCCCTTCGGATGTTTCAGGCCAGGATGGCGCAGCCAGAAAGACTGTAGTCTTGAGTTCATTCTGCCGCTTAGCCATGTCATGTGGTTTTTCCCAGGAATGGTTCCGGGCCTACCAGAGGCAGCGTGGCTCCAGCAAACGCCAGCCGATCTTCATTACCCAAATAGTTCGAGTGGCTCGGTATCCAAACAAGAGCGATTCTGTAATACATACCGAGCCTGTTTAAAGCCATATGGCAACTCCAGACTGTTTTCGATGTACAACAGCTGGGTTTCAGAGCTTTTAGTACTGACTGACTATCTGTAAATATTTTGATTTTGCCGTTTTGTCAGCAGATCTCTCGCGGTCTCAGTGGCAAATAGTTCTGCCTGGAATATGATTGCATATTGACCGAGACTCAATGAGGTGTTGATTCTCGGTTTGCTCCCATAGACTCCCGTTCTGTTAGTCGTTCGCGAGCCGCCTGTGAACAAGCCAAGGTCGGTCCTCAATAGAACCTCAGCATGCTGGGTCGATTCGTTCTGGCTGGGAACGATTACATTAAAATGCATTATTGGCTTGTTACCTTTGACATTAGATCCGAGGGCATCGATAGGGTGCTGTTCGTTAAAAGCTCGTCCAGCAGTCCTGATCATCCCATCAGTATTGCCTCTGACCTGTCGATCGCCAGTTGATGTAGATTGTATGTGGTCCGTTCCACGTCCCTCTGCGTGAGCAGGTGCAGAAGTTGTAGATTTAGTAGGACCTTCATGACTGCCGTGGATGTGGTGCGAAACGCACCTGTAATTGCAAGACAAGCCTGTCTCTGTAGTCGGTTGAGCTCATGTTGGCCAATTGCTTGGTGGCCCTTCTTCCACTACACTACAGCGCCATACGTTATCTGTTGTCTAATTACCCTAGTAATATGTATCTTACTGTTATTGTTAGACGATATTTAATATTCACACTGGTAAAGTTTCAAATTGTTAAAGATATTCATGTTATCCAAATATCTAAAGAGCTGCTTATGTTCCGATGATAATTATTTTAGAAGATTTGTGAAGAGTTATACAGATGTAAGTCGCATTGTCCTGATTCAAAAACTTCATATTCCGTAGCTCATAATCCCTAAATATTTGAATAATATATCCGCTAATACTCAATATATGCATAAGGAAGTTTCTAAAGTTGGTAATTGTAGAAGTAATTGGGATTACAGTTCCCTGTTTGAGTCAACTTGATGGGATATGTTGTGAAGTATATTCACATGTATAGATAACGCTAGTGTTTGGTCTAAGTTTTGGCGTTTCCCTTTTGGGGTGAAAACAGAGTGTTTTCAACGTTTGGACTTTTTTTGGCAGAAGGTAGAATTAATCGAAATAAACCATTTCAACTAAAATGCTCAAAGGACAGAGGTGTAAGCCCATTAATTCAAATTAGATTCCAAGCAATTTAAGGCCGATTCTGTAAATTCTGGGAACACAAGCGAGCATGCGGCCTAGATTGACAGCATGTTTCATTTCAAAAGCTGAATCAAGATTACAACTTTAACCATTTAAGGGACTTGTGAATTTTTTTATTTTAATAAATTTGTCCAAAGATGCGGCATATTTATTTAAATACACATAGGTGATACAATCATATACATGTATCTGTGTTAAATCAAGAGTAACATATTTAACTTTATCTTGCAATAAATGAATCCGCTATATGGTCTCGTTTCGATTATTGAATTGTTCAATTTTTGACCGGGAATCAAAATTATTTACAATATCTTTTAAATCTGATTAGACTGAAATGTTTCATTCTGACGAGTTATACCCACTGGCACGAAAAGAAACCTTTGAAAACGCCCATATCAAAAAATTTAAAACAATGAAATTCGAATACTCACCAATTTATTCAGATATGTTGTTCATTGTTCATCTCTGTACTCACTGAACTATACACTTGCAGATATCAAGGTTTTCAACTGATATCTTTCTATTGAATATTGAATTGTATCAGTCCTTACTTGGTGAAAATCCATATTAAATAATATTTAAATAAGGTTATTCTGATTTTCACAAATTTTTATTGTTATGTTCACAGCAATAGTTTCGCTATCACAGAAGTTATTCAAAATGTGATCTTGCTAATGATGCTACAGTGATAGCAAAACAATTGTTGTGAACATAGCAATAAAAATTTGTGAAAATCAGAATAACCTTATTTAAATATTATTTGATATCTTTCTGCTGTATTCTGCTTGAACTTTCTCCAAATATTTAATATTTTAATAGATATTACTACCGGATTGTTTGTGTTCACACAGAGCTAACATTTGACATTATATGTCAAATCAAAATCGCTTTTAAAGAATAAAATAATACAGTGAAACCTCATACTAATGGACACATCATTGCGTACACCTCCATTGAATGGACACATTTTAATAGTCCGGAATTCGGTATATGCAAATCCTTCAGATGGTACCCCCTCTTGATTGGACGCTCCCTTGGGCGGACGCGGACATCTATTTTTTGTATACTTGTTATCGAAACTCTCCTTTGAGTGGACAACCAAAACATATGCAATATTTCATAATACTTTGCTGCGTATTTTGTTACGACGGCATCTGTGATTCACAGGAGGTGAATCGGCGAAACTCCGGTTGCAGATGATAATCATCATAGATTTTTAATGCGTATTGTGTAGTTTGATCTTCATGGTTGAACGTTTTATATATTCCGTCAAGAAAGCAGTAATGTCTACAAAACGTTGAGTACTGAAAATTAATGTGGTGAATATATACAATGAGCAAAAACCTAGTGTGAGAGAATTGTCTAAAAGTTGCTATCTTGGAAAAATGGCGGCTGCTGAAATTGTCAGAAATAGCCAATGTTAATGAAGAATTATTCACCGTAAAATATTTTTAACACTGATGAGACAGGGCTATTTTTCCGCGCCTTACCAAATAAGACCTTCACCTTGAAACATGAAAAATGCATGGGTGGAAAATAATTCAAAGAAAGACTCACAATATTTCACTGCGTCAATTTGGCTGGAGAAAAGGAAAAACTGTTGGTGATTGGAAAGATTAAAAAACCAAAATCTTTCAAGAACATCAATGCGAGTGATTTACCAGTTTTTGGGAGGAATAATAAAGAGGGCTTGAAGACATGTACAATAATGGAAGAGTGGTTGAAAATTTTTTGTAGAAAAATGGATATGAAAAGAAGAAAAATTTTGTTATTTTCAGACAACGCGTGTTCCCATCTGAAGGATACATGTTTAACAAGCATTCGGCAAATTTGTTTATCAACAAATTGTACATCTATCGTCCAACCCTTAGACCATGGCATCATTAGAAATTTCAAAACTTTTAATCAAACAATAGTTGTGAAAAAATTGCTGAAGTTCTCATAAAAAATATAAACGTACTCAATGCTATTTATTATATTAAGATTGCCTGGCAGAGAGTTACAGAAGAAACTATGAGAAATTTTTTCCATAAAGCTAGTTATCTTTTCTAAATAAATTTGAAGAAATGCGCGAACAATGGTATATGGTATTTATCAATTCGCAAGATTTTATCTATATTGATGCTGATTTGAGGATAGAAGATATAAATGAAAACATTTTAATCTAGAACTATGCAGGCGAAGCAGATCAATCTTCCAATGAATCGGACGAAGATCTGGATGAAAATAAGAATATTCCAAAAATTATTTACAAATGCCAATGGCATTTTGAAGACATTGAAAAGGTTCGCCATGAATAAAGGAGATACAAGGACAGTAGAGGCGCTATCTGAGTTAGAACTTCATTTTCAAAATCAATTTTCACGTAAAACTGCATGACAAACATTAGATTTTTTCTCAGCCACTTGAAAAGCTGCAGATTTTCGTTTTATTTAATTTTTTTTTGCTTCTGATATATTTTCTTTTATAATATATGTATGTTTACTGTTTCATTCAATTCACCTTTCAATCATTTGTGGTCAATCTCTCCCTTGTACGGACACTGCCATTAGGCAGACTCTTTTTCACGGTCCCAATTGTGTCCGCCCAAAAAAAGTTTCAATGTATCTCCATTTTTTAAAGTAATCTATGTAACAGAACCGGAATTGAAATTTCAAGATATCGAATTCAACTTGATAGGTTGAATAACTTTGTCTTCTTGAATATTTCATATAAGTGATTTTTCGTGAAATAGTTTATTTTGATGAGTTCTACTTCCTGTAAAAAAATATCAACTTTGAAAACACCCTTAAGTACGCGGCTTTGTTGCATTTGTTAAGCATTAGAGCATTGTATGAATGAGATGCCAACAAGCATTAAAATATGCATGTCTGCTGCTTAAGTCCTGAGGATACCTATCCGAGTGAATTTAACTCGTTAATTTCACTGAAATGTATTCCAAAATTATTGGGATTAAGGGAAGGATCTATGTCAGTGAACATTAAAAGCAGTAAGTGACATTATTCAGTAAAGAATGCCATAAAAGAGCATTCCATTTCGAGTCCATCTAAAGTTGTAGTGGTCTATACTAAATGAGTGTGTGAATATCAAGATATCACCTCTTTTTTACAGTTTTAAGTGCACACGCCAGGGTTTTAAGCATTTTAGAACGTAGTAAAACAAAGTCAATAGATACACGTGAATTCTACCAGTAAGTGTATTGGCATGTGAGCGTAGCTCTTTCACCAAGTGATAAGATAGCAGTCACCACAGTCTGTCCAAAGAGGCAGAAAGTTGCGATCAGGGTTACGGCCTATCATCGCGCATGGCGAGAACGGCTCCGAAGAGCTGAACCCACCAGCTTCCAGTTTGGGCTTCAGTTCGAAAACATACAACCGTATGACTGGTAGCAGCGAAGCACCATCCAACCTCTAGTGGCTCTGCATGGTCCGTAACCGAGTAGTTTGGTACGCAACTCACACGCCGAAGGGGCTTCTTATCCATCCATCCCAATGCAGTCCCATAAACCAAGATAGTCTCAAGATTGATACCTCAGTTGATCCTGGTACGAGCACCGTCAATCAGGCCTGTACATCGAGACCCCATGAACCCTTGTGAAGTCTTTCAATTGATCCTGGCGTCAAGCACCAACGGACTAGCCGTATCGTCGAGATCCAAAAACCCCAGAAACGTCTCACAATCGATCCAGATTCAGGACGAGGCCGGTCGAACCGTCAAGTCCTGCAAAACCCTGAAGCATTTCATTCCTAGTCCAGCATGCGGATTCACTGCCACCTCGAGTCCAACACCAATTGAGTGGCCAGGTCATACGAATACTTCCAGAGGGCCTCCACCCTCCCGAGGTAACGCGGTATGCTATATAACGCACTCGGCCAGTAACTGGAGCGAATGGCATTATGTTAGGCACCAAGACTTAACCCTCCATTTCACCTGTCCTAGTCAAAACAAGCGTCCCCAGCGCGACAAGATCTAAAGCCCTGGGGGCGAGTCGATAGATACAGTCAGAAAAGAGGCGGATTTGATACATTTTGAACTGAAGAAATAATGAAGCATCTCATGTTTCCCTTTAAAATTTATAATTCATGCAATCGATTTTTTTTCAATATGTGGCCCGCACTTCTTACTTAATAATTCATAATATATTTTCAGAAGAGAAAGCTAAACAAACTGACCATGAACCCGAGCAGTATGAGTATGATCTTATAGGAGTTACGGTACATACAGGAACTGCTGATGGTGGTCATTACTATAGTTTTATTAAAGATCGCAGTCCTGGCTCTAGGGATAAGTGGTTCCTCTTTAATGATGCTGAGGTAAAACCGTTTGATCCTAATCAGATTGCTGCAGAATGTTTTGGAGGTGAAGTAACTGTAAGTGGAAATTTTCATATATTTATTTTGGTAATAGGGAACAAAAGTTAGAAGAAATATTTGTACATGTCTTTATTGTTTTTTTTTCTTATGGCATCGACTGCTATAGGTATTAGCCATACCCCACCACCTGATGTTCACAAACACACCATAGATACAGAGACTTCAACCCACAATCAAAATTTTCTTCTTGATAGAAACATCAAAACAAACACTTTTGTATTTGCTAGATCACTTTGATACTTCAGCCTCTCTGAGCAAAGAACCTCTGAAACATTTATTTCGATATTTGTCATTCATCTAGATCAAAAAAAGAAACTCGCATGTAAGAATTTCAAGCGATATTTTACTACGACTTTAGGCTTGGACTTTCTCGAAAATATAGTATCAATCCATAAACTCACTTCTGGTTTTAATAATGGAGCACTGCCTTAGTTTGAAAGTTATGGACCTCCAAAGTTTCAAAAATTTTCCATCTTCAGATCACTTCTTCCACCATGAGAATACTCAATCACTGATCTTATTAAGTTCACAAAAAATGTTTAAACATTTGCGGCCTTTTCTTTGGGAAATATTCAATACTTGAAAAAAATATTTGAATTCTAAAATGATCATATAATCACAATAATTTCGCGGTAGATTTGAAAAAACATTATGAAGCTTATAGGAATTGACTAAATGGTCTTATAAAAAAATGCAAACTACTACTATAAAACATAGTAACACAAACTCAAAATAAATATATCAGATAATTTTTAAGGCAACAAATGACAATTTGAAAAAAGTGCAATAAGCTTAGATCTACGCGATGATAATGGACAAACTTTTAATAACAATAAAGAAATGGCAAATTTTTGTAATGAATATTTCGCTAGTATAGATATACTAGCGATATGGGGGTCCAGTGGAGCAGTGTAAGAATCAAAACCTCAGCGCGATGCGATGACGAATAAACGACTATTCTCTCTCAATGGCAGTGGCGAGTGGGGATGCTTCGATCAAAAGGCTCTACAGTCTGCTTTCAGCACCACTGAATCATTCGCACTTCAAACGTGAGATGCGTTAGTCCTATCCAAGCTTAATGCTTGGATAGGAATACTGGGGAATTACATCATAGGGCCATTTTTTATCGCTGGTAACCTAAACGATGCCAAATATCTGGAGCTTTTAGAGAATCAAATTATTCCGACAGTTCGACAGCTACTAATTAATTTTGATGACAAATATTAATTAATTAAGGTTCAAAATAATCCAACTTTGTGTCAAAATAGCCTCTATGCCAAATATGCTCAGAGGTATGAAATTATCTCTTTATAATAGATTTCCCTATTGTTTGGCTCAAAAAGGTGTATTATTAATAGTGGCAAATAATTTCCTCGCATAAAATGGAATAAATATTTTCAACCGCTATGGTCTAACACATCTCACGTTTGAAGTGCGAATGATTCAGTGGTGCTGAAAGCAGACTACAGAGCCTTTCGATCGAAGCATCCCCACTCGCCACTGCCATTGAGAGAGAACAGTCTTTTATTCGTCATCGCATCGCGCTGAGGTTTTGATTCTTCCACTGCTCCACTGGACCCTGTTCATCGTCTTGATTAACATTGAATTTCGTATCTACCCGACTGTCTTTTTTATACCTATATATTATTATCTGTTTTGGTAATAGGATATATTTATTTCCGAATTAGTTGTTTTTTATTATATCCAATTTCCAAAACGGCTAATAATGACAAGAAATTTAGAAAAAATATTTTGGACTAATCTCGCAAAAAATAGCTCAAATAATCTCAAAAACTAACATAATAATAGCTTTCACACCCTCACATAAAATTTCCAACCTCTTTTTCAATGCAAAAGACAAAAAAAAAACCGGATGAATAATTCTGGAGTCTATAAATTAAGTTGTCAACAGTGCAGTAGCTTATATATAGGACAAACCAGGAGATATTTCCACAAAAGGTACAAAGAACATCAATCATCATTGAGGAACTGGAAAGATAACTCTAATTTTGCGAAACATTTTTTCGAAACCAATCATATCTTCCCAAAATTGAACAATCTTGAAGAATTGACCTGGAAGTGAAAGGAAAAAAACTGGAATCCATCGAAATATTTAAACACAAAAAGCACGTTTCGACAATAAAACTATTAAATGAGCAGTCGGACCCTTGGCACAACCCTCTTTTCGAAGTTTTGCTGAAGCCTTCAATGAATAGATATAATATAGTTGAGATACAATTTGCTTCATTCAATTTGAAAATATTATAGACACTGCGAAACTCGGAGTCACTACTTATTCAGTTAATGAAAAGTGATAGAAAACAAAGTAATTTCTTATTTCATTCCAATTAAAATGAACTATCACGAAGTAACGGACTACTCCATCCAATATTTGATTGTTGATAGAAGAAAATGTACGAAATAATAGACTGTTTTAGCCATTGATCATATGCATATCAACTAGTTTTTGTAATTACTGTTTCACCGCCAACAAATATTGGAAGTTCGTATGTAAAGTAAAATTTTCTTTACAGTAGATTTGAACAAATGGCTCTGAGTGTTTTATGCAGGTCCATTTTTCGGCAATTATGAGGATGTAAGATTTCAGATATCATTTGAAAGCATTAAATATTTGGGAATTAAAGTTCAGTTTGGTTACTCATAATTTCACTTTGATACACAGAAATAATTTTGAAATCATGAATGACCAAATTGAACTGTGAAATTCCCAATTATGCCTTCAAATGATATTGTCTAAAGATGAATGCTAGTTTCAAATTGCAGTAACAAAATGAAACTTTTACATAATTTTTTTTTGTAACACAAAGTCATTACAAAATCTGGTTTTGAATTTTCATTTTAACCTTTATTAGCTAACAAATGTTTGAGAATAGAGCGCTACTCATAATTCCAGATATATATTCATTTGTCATACTGCCAAAGCAAAATGCGGCACTGCCAAACTCACCTTGAAGGTCGCAGTTTGTGCTTATGTGGTCACTATAGAATGTGTATGGTTTTTTCCTTAAATATTGAATATTTCTGTAAGGAAACGCCGCAAATGGTTATTCAAATGTTCAAAGATGATTTGTCAAATTGTGATTGAGCGTTTTTATAGTGGAAAGAGAGATCTGAAGATGAATCATTTTTGGAATTTTAGGGGCCCATAACTTCTAAACTAAAAGAGGCTGTCTCATGTTGGTTTCACATTTTTTGTTCAGGAGACTAAACTGAGTACAACAAAACCAAAATCTGATCAATATCTGTTGAACATTCAGATATTTCATGGTAATCACTCACTCAGACAAATTCAAAAATCATCTAAAATCAGTTTCCTAGAAATTTCCTCACCGGTATTACAGTTCTAATGAGTTCTGCCTTCTGCAGGACTCCAAAGAGATAGATGGTGGTTCAATCCTAGCTACTCAATGTTGACAATTAGATTCTTCGGCTTTATTCTTGTGATAAATATAATAGTATGAACAATCGTAATTCTATTTCCTATGCTATTTTTACCTGTACTTGTAGTTCATGATATTTGGAGATATCTGCAGGTTATTTGAGATGACTACTGTGTAATAGTAATTTCCTTTAATATTATGTTAATTAATTTTTTTTTCTTTTTCAGAGTAAAACCTATGACAGTGTTACAGATAAATTTATGGACTTCAGCTTTGAGAAATCGAATAGCGCCTACATGCTTTTTTATGAACAGTGTCCTGTGATAAATTGTGATAGTGCAGAATCTGCATCCTCTACTTTAGAATCTAATGAAAATTTTTATTTACAAGCTTCAAGCACTAGTGCCACACCAGCTACCACTACTCCCACTACACCCACATTGGAATTGAGTAAGGAACTAGAAAATTGGATTTGGCAGGATAATATGCATTTTATTCAAGATAAAAATATATTTGAACATACGTACTTCAAGTGAGTTAATATTCTATTCGAATCATTATACTGTGTATGTTGATATAAGTTTAATAAAACTTATAGTAAATGTTCAAAAGCTCACTTCAAGCAGTAATATTGAAAATTAAATCCACTACATACTGATTTTGGAGTGTAGATTAGGAATCAGCAGTTGAAAAAATTCGCTTCTGGTTTTTCGAAAAAAAGAACAAAAATATTTGTCCAAGCCAACCTCATTTACATTGCTATAATTTGTTATAAATCTTTATTTTTGAAATTTTTCGAAGTGATTTCTATCTTATATATAGTATTCGTTATATTCAAAATATTTTTCATCGTTAATATTACTGTATTTTATAAGAGTCGAATATTCCTTCATTATTTACATTCAGCCATGATAATTTGGGTTGTGACCTTTGATGGACATACAACGGTACGTTACCAGATCAAATAATTGTCAAGTATAGATTCCACTAGATTGACTTAACAACTCATCTATGCTCCTATTAGCTGGGGTGCCTGAGCAAGGAATTGGATGAATTCCAAATATATTTGAAAGGTTTAGTTTCTCAAAATATTGTCTGGTCCATCTTTGTTGAGTTTTTTGATGAATAATATTAGCAACTGATTAGAAAAGCTATCCAGCAAAGGCTACGGGGAGGAGTGAGGCAACTTTGCCAGGAAGAGGTGAAGAGATGGAGGGTTAGGTTAGGTTAGCTTGTGTTGAGACAATACCACCTAGACCTCTTTCTAGGTGGTACTGGTTGAGATGCTTATTGAATACTAGTTAACCTAACCTAACTGACAACAGTTCATTAGCCTCTATTCATCCAGGATATCATTACAAGCTCAAACAGGGAGCAGTGGAAGTCTGAACTTTGCTTAGATCTTATGAATCGCTCCCAAAAGAATGCCTGACTCATTGAATGAATGAGATCAAAGTTAGTTTGGAAATTATCCCAATGGCAGTACATTAAGACAATTGTCAGCATTGCCAGATGGTTTCAAATCCTAAAGTTTTCAGATAAGGGCAAAAATAGTTAAAAAATTTTATTTGTATACTTACCGTTGATTTGAATTGAATTTCAGAAACGTTTTGTTGGGCATTTATTTGTTGTGCATCGCCAACACCCCATAAGCATCATACATTCAAATTTAACCATCATGGTTGAATGTATACGATAAAGAAATAGACGATTTTTGGAAAATACATAACTTTTAATCATGAGAAATGTTTGAAATAATATTAAGGATAATATATTTAAGATAGATATCACTTCAGAATATAGGAAAAATAAAGGTTTAATAACGAATTCTAGCGATGTGAATTGGGTTAGATTCGAAAAAAAAAATTTTTTTGTTCAGAAAAACTAAAAGAGTGATATTTTTTGACTTCTGACTCCTAATCTACACCAAAATCAGTAAGAACTGAATTTAACTTTCAATATTGGTGAACTTCACATTTACCAAAATTAGATGTGTAGATTATATTACAGACTCTGAGATTAGTAATGACAGATATAAGTAGAGATTTGAGATGATTTTTTGGTCCATTTCTAATTGGTTGTTCACTGTTTGAAGATCGGAATGTTTATGGACTTTGTTTATTTCCAAGCACTTCAAAAAAATTAATTTTAAAGCCTTTCTGACATGGAGTATTATGAGTAAATTTGGGAATTAAAAATTAATGTAGGCTGAATAAATTACCAACGGAACAAACATCTGTATACAAAGAATAAAATAATTTGCTTTACAATGTAATTGAAAGAGGTACTAACTTTTCCAATACATCAAAAGGAAACAATTTGTTCCGTTTCATGTATTGCCGTTTTCTCTATACTACTTATAAAATACAGACTAACTGTCATGATATTGAGTGGAGGAAAAAATATAGCACTATCCCGTTCTGTAAATACTGTTGTTTTCTATTGCACTGAAAGATATTCATGCCAATTAGGTTTCATTCATTATTGTATATAAAAAAATCATTCATCAAAATAAATCTATCAACCCAACACTGAATGCTGGGTTGAATATCTTGTATCTAATCATTATTAACTTTTTTCAGCTTTATGTGGCAAGTATGTGGCTATATACCTCAGACGATATTGCCAATAGAACCCAATATAACTCAGAAAGCAACACAGTTATCTACTTCTTTCTTCATTGAAACCTTCATTCATGCCAAAGAAAAAGTAAGTTAAATTGATGTCTAATAATTTTTTCAACTTTCTTACCTAAAAATGAACATGTTAAATTTTAAAGGGTTTTTACTTTTCTTCGTTGATGCATCTTCTGAAGTAAATACAGATATTCATTTTATTACTCTTTTCTTGTTTGAAGATTAAATTAAACTATTTTCAATTGGTAATTTTCGCAATTAAAAAAGTGTAATGGCATATTGAAACAATTAAAGTTCAAAGAATCATTTTTCTTAAATTTATTGAGACATAATCTAAATATGACGTGAATAGGATGTCTTAAGTACATCAACAAACTTACTTAAGGAAATTATTATACCTGAGTCAGTAAATGGTAATTATTTACCGATTCTGATTTTCACAAATTTTTATTGTTATGTTTACAACAATCGTTTCCCTATCACAGTAACATCATCAGGCAAGATTACATTTTGAATAACTAAGCTTGTTTCCGAAATCCGTTGCTATTTATATTACAGTAAGTACAATAAATTTTTATTGAGCACTAAAACCCAAAAATTGTATTATTGTAATACAATTATCAAAGAAGATATTTTAGAATGTCTAGATATTTGCACTAAATAATTTTTTTTTTTAATTCAAAAATAAAATTTATAAATCTGAAAAAAGTTTGATTATGGGAAATCCCTTGAGTCCTTTATTAGCAGAAATATTCATGGATACTATTGAAACTAAAATTCACCAAAATACCCTCAAGAAATACTTTTTATATTGATATCGATATGTAGACGATATTTTCTGTTGCTTCACAGGTACAGACAGACTTTTAAAAAAATTCTTTTTATTCATCAATGAAATACATCCTTCAATTAAATTCACTATGGAAACCGAACATAATAATTCTATTAATTTTCTTGATTTAACTGTTACTCGAATAAATAATTCAAATGATTTTTCAATATTTCACAAACCAACCTATACGGATTCTATTATACACAATAAATCAAATCATTCGTTAAATCCAAAATTATCAGCATTTAATTGTATGATCCATAGATTAGTTAATATTTCCATGAATCGAGAAAATTATATTACAGAACTTAACATAATTAAACAAATAGCTATTAATAATGACTATGATCCTAAGTTGATAGACAAATTGTTGATGAATAAAAATAATAAAATAGCTTCAAATATGGTGTTTTCTAATATAAAAGAAAATTTTAAATACATTTCCTTAAAATACACTACAGGTATTTCTGAGAAAATTGCTACATACCTCAAAAATAAATATAATTTAAAAACTTCATTTAAAACCAATTCAAACTTGAGTAAATTTATTAAAAATAATAAAGACTGTACACATAAAGATGTTAAATCGGGGGTTTATAAGTTAACCTGCGGTGATTGCCCTAAAGTTCACATAGGACAGACTGGAAGAACTTTCCGACATAGAATTTGTGAACATTTGAAAAGTTTCCTCAATAATAAAAGTAATTCCACATATTCCAACCATTTGTTAGAAACAGAGCATACTTTCAACCATAATTTTGAAAATCTGCATATGGAAAGTGAAAGATATGCCTTAAATCTGTTAGAATCCCTAGAGATAAATAAACATAATAAAATTGGAATATTACTTAACGAACAAATAGATTTAAATAACTCACCTCTGTTAAATATATTCAGATAAGCTGGAATTTGCAGAGAACTTTTTATGGTTTTAGTGCTCAATAAAAATTTATTGTACTTACTGTAATATAAATAGCAACGGATTTCGGAAACAAGCTTAGTTATTCAAAATGTAATCTTGCCTGATGATGCTACTTTGATAGCGAAACGATTGTTGTAAACATAACAATAAAAATTTGTGAAAATCAGAATAACCTTATTTAAATATTATTAAATAAAATTGAAGTCGGTGGATAATATTTATGGATAGCTCAGGGGTTAGAGCCTTAGGCTGGCAACCGAAAGGTCCCGTGTTCAAGTCCCTTCAAGTAGGAAAGAAATTTTCTAATTGGACGGGTTTCCGTCACCATTTCACACATGTTTGATCGAAAATTAACAGTGATGTGACCTAAAGTGGCGTAAGATCGCAGTAACAAAGCCTAACCAGAACACAACTGAACTCCTAACTCGCACAAGCTTCTGAGGGATCTTCACAAAAGATCTAGGAGTATCAGGATAATACAGGGTTATCCATTTTGTGCTTCCGAAAGTTAACATACATAAAAACCCTCTTTCATTCAGAATATTGATCAAATTTTTGTTTCAATATAATGATTAAGCCTTGCCATTATGTGTGGAATACAACATCATTTATATGTCCTCGGCGTGATCTCTTACAGGTCTTGATCCTTATGAGATAATTTTCGATGACTCATCGGCATATTTGTAACAATTCAGCTACAATTACATTTTAATATGCCCGAGCCCAGTCGGTTTAACTAGGTCGTGAGCCTGATCTCACAATTCCACAAAATGAAAAGACACAACTCCCTGACAAAAAAGTCACTCATTTAATTTACCACAAGTAATTTTTCTTACAAATTACATATATACATTTAGAAGAAATATACAATTTACTATCTAACACTAGAGTAAGTTTCAATAATATTATTACCGATAAAAGTAGAAAAATATATAAAAAATGGGTATGTTATTATTAATATATACAAAATTTAAAGTTCCTTAATGGGATATGAATATATACAAAATTTCTCAATGGTTCTTCCCTGGTTGGTGAATACAGGCTGATGTTTTGCCAATCAAAACAGCTGGTGGTTTTGTAGGTCGTCTCAAGCAGGCTGTTATGTAGTTCTTTGAACTTAATAGCTTCAACGTCTTCGGGCAACCAGTGTACGTGTAACTATTCCTCACCAAGAAAACTTCCAAACTCCAGGAACAAATAACAGGAAAATAATCCAGGAAAAATATTCCAAAGGAAAAATTCAGGAATAGATAATCCAAGAAAAAATCCAGGAAAAGATAGTCCAAAAAAAAACCCTTCTTTGAGGGTTTTTACTTCTAATCTTCAAGAAAATTAATTAACGAGAAAATAAATTTATTGACATTCAGATTGTAAACAACTTTACTCTGCAATCGTGAACCGTAAAAAGAAATAATTCTTTCGTATCAACGCGCACATGACGACACATTGACGGACAGATATCCCAATTTCTTCATTCACCAGTCTTCTCGATAAAAGTGACATACCAGGGAATAAATTCGACGTGTAGATCGCTACATATTTCAGGCAATATCTCACCAATAACTTGATGAATGTTGGTTTTCAGATCGTCAATAGTCTGATGATTATCGGCATAAACACAATCCTTCGCATAACCCCACAAAAAAATCCAAAGGCGATAAATCACAAGATTTTGGTGGCCAATTCACATCGCCGAAACGGGAGATTACGCGTCCTGGGAATTTTTCTTGCAATAAAGCCAAAACGGATCTTATTGTGTGGCTTGTTGCACCATCTTGCTGGAACCACATCTCTTCCAATTCCATATCATTAATTTCAGGCCAAAAAAAGCGGTAATCATTTGGCTATAGCGATGAGAATTGACGGTTTGAGTGACACCTTCTTCATTTTCAAAGAAGTACGGGCCAATCACTCCACCAGACCAAATTGCACACCATACAGTGACTTTTTGTGGATATAATGATCTCCCAGCAGTTACATGAAGATTTTCATTGCCCAGATGCGTCAATTTTGCTTATTTACATAGCCACCAAGTGAAAAAAAATAAATGTGCTTCCTGACTGAAGAAAATTCTATGCGAAAAATCGTCATCCAAACGTTGTTCAAGCACCTAATCGGCATATGTTCTACGCGTTCTATGGCCAGCTGGCTTTAGTTCTTGTGTCAACTGAACCTTATAAGGATGAAGATACAAAATGCGCCATAGCGTGCCGTAAGGGAGGCCCAAATATTGTGCGGGCCGATTAATTGATAAATTTGGATCTTCTTCAACACTTTCACTTACAGTAGAAATATTTCCAGTTGAACGAGAATTTCGATGATGCATGAGCCTTGAGACATCAGTAACAGATCCAACCTTTTCGAATTTTTTCACTGTGTTACCAATTGTGCGCTCAGATTGACGATTATGTCGACCATAATCTGTCCGTAATGCACGAAACGTACTTACTACACAATCATTGTTTTTGCAGCAAGTTTTCACGTATTCAGCATTCCATATTGTTATATGGCTAACCTTCAACTAAACATATGAAGCTTCGGATCACAGTTTTGTTCAACATATGTCATTGAAACAGGGCTGTGAAATCCGGACCACGAAATGGGTAACCCCTTATATCAATAATGATATCCATCATATCATTAGAAAGATAAAAATGATGATACAGGATGATTATCAGGAAACTCATATTTTGAATAATGAAACTCTAGACTGTGTTTATTATCTGCATGATTTGGTTACATATTAAAAATATGTATGGATAAAATTTGAGATTCATGATCAAAATATTTCTTACTGTAAATGAACAAAAAGTTGTAAAAACTCTGATGTTACTATGTGTGGTGGATATATATTTATTGTTTCACTTTCCTTGTCAAACATTAGGTTAGCATGATGAGAGACAATTAAGTTTTGAAACATCTTTATATTCTGATAAGCATATATACTATGAGTTGCTTACTATGCATAGTTTTAACATTGGATTATTCTTTCATGAACATCTTCTCTTTCTTATGAACTTTCATATTTACCATGTTTGAGCTGCTTTGAATACCACTTCATTATCATTTAATCACTCCACTTAAAAAAATCAGATAAAAAATTCAGGAAGTTAAGAACCCTGTACACATGGTTTTAATGTATATGTTCAAATTCAACTTTTGCTTTGAATAAGCCATAAAATCACCTTTTGAATTCTCATAAAATACTTCTTAATTCAAAAATAATGAAGGAAAGTTTTCATGCAATATTTGAGCCTGAAAAACAATTATCATGAATTATCTTATATAATGTAAATATTCTGATTGCTGATTTCAAAAGAGAAAAGATAAATAATAGCTTTTTTTCTGTTAAGCCAACTATGGTCCAGTGGGTGGAACTAGTTACGAAGCAATTCAATGCTTGCCAAGAAGCATGTGTTTGGTTCTTAGACCATATGTCAAAAGATACATGGTGGCCAGTACAAGTGTTATTGAAATGCCCTAATCAAATGGTGAGACAAATGTACCAAAGACTGTGTATCCATGTAATTCAAAGACTTAAGTAAGTAGAGCTCATGTATTGATATATTTTCTTGAAAAATGTATGGAAGTTTAAAATTGTAAAACTGAAATAACACACATTAGGACAGTCTTATTCCAGTAGTGTTCAAAAAAAGTTTGAACTTATGCAAATAGCATGACAGCATTTTTAGCACAAATTGAATGACTGAGCCAAATAGAATTGGGAAATACATCAATTATGCAAGTTGGACCAACTTAAACACGCCATCCTTTATAACTTATCACATAATTACTTTTTCCAAAATACTTTGGCCCTGTTAATTTTTGTTGGATTTTTGGAACATGTTTTGATGCGCATGATTCATGTCAATTATGTCTGTGGGAGGTTATGTTGTTTCTTTGCTAATAGTAGAATTCAATTGGAATCTGAATTGAATGTTTACTATAGCTTAGTGTCATTTATATTATATTTTGAGGACAGTCCGTTGCTTTTGACAAGAGCTTTTTACTAAGTTTACCCGGTTACCAGCAACTGATAATTTTGACAGTATATTAAAATCTAACTGAATATTATTTCGCAAGTTTCTTGAAAAGAATTTCACTTCGAACAGAAAAGAAATTTTGGAAAAGAATAATATGGTTCAGGCTTATGAAACGAATTAGTCAGGGAAGAAAATTTTCATTTCAAAACGTTAATTGCATTGCCTGATTTACATTTCACAAATGCAAGAAAATAACACATTAGTAGAAAAATTGAACCATGAATAAGAGAAGCCTGAAGGAATTTTTTATTGTAATTCATTCTCAAAAATATTTCCCTTCTTCTGAAGACATAGTGTCGCTCTTTTCACTACACTGTTCACTGCTACACCAATCATTCTTTGAATTTGACGCATTTCCTGTGCAGCGCATTCAATTCTCCTTTTGATTCCACCGGAGTTTACTTTTCATATGACCCCAGAAATCAAAATTCACTGGTGTTAGATCTGGAGAACGCGGAGGCCATACAACAGGTCCAAATCGGTCAATCCATCGCCGTGGGTATTGGGAGTCTCGAAACTCGCGTACACTTCTTTCTGGCTGTGTGCGCGGAGTAACCGTCATGTTGATACTAAATATCTCAAAAATTGACTCAAATAAATATTTTACGTGAGATCTAGACAGTCTCTTGGAGTATTTGATAGTAGTCATTTCCAGTCAAAGTTTCAGGGAGAATGAAAGGTTCTATGATGAATCTGTCCATTCGGCCCAAACATTGACTGAAAACCTCTTATGGCTATTCATCGAAACCGACACACGTGGATTATCTATTTGTCATACCATACTATTTTTTTTTTTGTTGAAATATCCATTTCTATGAAAAGTCGCTTCATCGCTGAATAGAATGAGACGTGGGAAATCTCTATTCGCATATGTTCTTCTTAGAATTCTCAGAATTCTTTCCTTTCACAGAAATCACCTCCTAATTTTTGACATTTTTTTTTTAAATGATATGGATGGTAGTAATTCCTCTTTAGAATTTTTCATTCAATTTTTTTTCACACTAGGGAGATATCATTTTCGTTGATATTATTGGATTATTTTCAAACAAATTCAGGACACGTTCATTGTGACTTCTTACGGTTTCTTTTTCCTTCCGGTTGAGAGTGCCGTCTTCACGTAATTTACATACTGTTGCCATAAATTTTTTAAACTTTGGCGGTGTTCAGCATGGAAATCTGCGGGCGTATATTTCTCTCGCTTTCCTCCCTGAGGAATTCGCTTCATAATAAGCCTGAACCATGATTCTTTTCCAAAATTGAATATTTCATTTCTGCTCGAACTCAAATTCTTTTCAAGAAACTTGCGAAATAATACTGTCAGATTCTAATATACTGTCAAAATCAGTGAATAACTGTTGCTTGATAACGAAAATTAATGTTTCGATTTCAATTTGATCTAGAGCCAAGAGTAATCCTACCTCAATTTCTTAGAGTCCGTCAGGGTTTTATTGAAATCTTAGTAAAAAATAATTTTTTTGATGAATTTATATTATCATCTGGAATGTTTTGGCAGTCCAATTTAAAAAATTTGGCCTTCATAGCCCAACCAGTTAAAAAAAAATTAGTTAGAAATTCGAGCGGGAACTTTGGATGGCTCTAAATAAAAAACTCATCGATATTTTTTAATTCTGTTTTTATATTCTCACTTTTTCACGGAAATTCTTAAAAAATCGAGTTAGTTCATGGAATTAAATTCAACTTGGCAACCGCGAAAAAAATCACCAACTTTTTTAAATAATTTTTTCAGAATTTTATACCATTTCTGAATTGAGCACAAAAAAATACTGAGATGTGAGCAGAAACCATTATTTCAAAGTTTACACATAACTCACCTCACTCGATAGAATATTGCTCAAAAATGACCTTAAATATCCTGTACCTTGCTTATGCTTCGAAAACGGGGTATATGTCGTTTGTCCACTTTATGATACCCTGTATAAGTACTACTCTGTCAAAAAAGTACCGGGAATTTTCAATTAAAACAACATTTTTACATTTAATCGTCAAAATTTATTGGGTCGCCTTCAAAATAGGCTCCATTTGCTCCAATACATCTATGCCAACGGCACTTCCAATTATCGAAACATTTTTTATAGGCGCTTTCCGGGATGGACTTTAGCTCTCGCGCCGAATTTTGTTTTATGGCTTCAATCGACTCAAAACGGGTGCCACGGAGGGGCAATTTTAGTTTTGGGAAGAGGAAAAAGTCGCAGGGAGCCAAATCCGGCGAATACGGTGGTTGCTGAAGCACGTTTGTTGAGTTTTTGGCGAGAAAGTCAGTCACAATCGTAGCTCGGTGAGAAGGCGCGTTATCGTCATGCAAAATCCATGAGTTGTTCGTCCACAAATTTAGCCGCTTCTTACGGATACGCTCACGCAAACGTTTCATAACGCCTAGGTAATACTCCTTGTTTACCGTCTGACCCTCTGGAACGAATTCGTAGTGCACCACGCCACGGATATCGAAGAAAACAAGGAACATCACCTTCATTTTCGAGCGGCTTTGGCGTGGTTTTTTCGGTTTCGGCTCATTTTTTGCCACCCATTCCGATGATTGCTGGCTTGTTTGCATATCGTACTCGTAGACCCAGGTCTCATCACCAGTTATAATGCGTTCCATGAATGTAGAATCGGAATTACAGCGATCCAGTATGTCTGAAGCAACCTGTTCGCGATGACGTTTTTGAAGAAAATTCAGGTCTTTCGGTACGAGTCGTGCGGCCACCTTTCTCATGCCCAAAATATCAATCAAAATCGTACGTGCGGACTCGTGGGATATCTTAAGATCATGTGCTATCTCTCTCAAGCTGGTACGACGGTTTTCCAGCACCCTTTCCTTAATTTTATCGACGTTATCTTCGGCCACTTCACGACCGTCCTTGAGGGCTCTGTGTTTTCGATAGAGCATTATCACCAGAAGCCTTTTGCAACATTTTCAATGCATCGGCACACGAAAATCCATTTGCAACACAAAACTTTAAACAAATTCTTTGCTCAACGTAATCACCCATAGTAAAAATCGGCACGCACTCTGACATCGACTGACTTAATCAGCTGTTGCAAACACACTAGTTGACAGATCCCGCTCAAGCTTGGCATAGTAATTAAGGACAGTGGTACCAACCTAGGAAAAAAAATTTTTACCTGCCTCATTGCTCCGCCAGATTTAAATCGATAATTCCCGGTACTTTCTTGACAGAATGTATATTCAAATACCTAGTATACAGGTGTTTCTAAATTGATGCGAAAAATTTTAAGAGGTAGTTCTTTAGGAGAAATTAATGACAGTCTTTCATATAATTTTTTGTTCTTAGCCCATCCCTTCCAAGTTACTACCCCTTGAAATGGAGGAAAAATTTTGTTTTTATTGCATGTATCCTATATGTAATAATTAAAAAGAATGAGATTTGGAGGTTGCCTGACACTAATTAAATGTCACTTGTTTACAGTTTTTTCAATTCAGAAATTTTATCACAGAGAGGTGGAAAATATTTGGCATCATAATTTTTTGAAGCTTCAACATTTTTCAATTTAAAAAATTGATTCAAGAAGATAAATTCAATAAGCAATTTTTTATGTTTTAACTTTCTCTCTAAAGTTATTAGTTTGATTACAAAAAATTAAAAAATGACTCTTCCCAACAAAATTCGCAGACATTATAATTTGTTGATAAAATTACGTAGGCAGCTGTCAAATATAGTTCTAATGACATATATTTTTATTATTGTGATTTGATTTTCCTGAGGTACCAATGAAAATATAGTGAATAGAATGATTGCAAATTATACAAATACTGAAAATCCAGCACTAATGGAAGTGGATTAAAATTAGGCTTTACTCGGAAGAATCATGGCATTTTTACGCAATTCATCAATATCTTTGAGAAAAATTAAATTTCTTAAGAACTACCATCAATAGTTCTAGAGAAGTAAGAACTGCCGCGCTAAAAGAAGGTGTTTTCAATTTAATAAAAGAATCTCCCAAAACAAGTAACTAACAGAGTAATTACCGAAGTTATAAATGTAACTATTCCTCGTTTTTTCACATTCAAGCGCTCTTACCTAGAGATTTTTTATTATAATTGGCTTAATTTTTTGTCATTGGATGCTTCAAATAATCACCCAAGTTCCTCAATTCTCAACTCGTATTTTATTTACTAATGAGGCTGACTTTTAGCAGCAATGTATCAAAAATGTCCAATTTAGGTAATAATAACAATTTTCTCTACATATGTGGCTTGTTATTATTAATGATTATTTAACTGAGCCATATTTTTTTCCATTAAATTAAATGGACATACATACTACCATCTCCTAGAAGAGTTACCGATACTTCTTAAAGATATCTATCTTAAAGAAACTATCGTTCATGAGTGATGATGCTCCAGCCCATTTCAGTATTAACTCATCGCTACCCAAACAAAGTTTATGCAAACTATTATATAGGTCGGGCAGGCCAATTTCATGGGCCTGTCCCATCTCCAGACTTTAATCCCTTGGATTTTTCCATTTTGGGTTTTCTTAAAACGCTGGTGTATTCAACCCCCTTGCAAAATATCGATGTTTTAAGGCATCGTATAATCCCAACTCATGAGGTTATCAAGAATACACCCAGATAATTTCAGAAAATGCGAAATTCTTTTAGTAAAAGTAGAGTTGTGCGTTATTTTTTTAGGGGCCATTTTCAACATTTATTATAATTTCTACCTTTTGTGTTTTGTTGCTATTTCAATTTGTTGTGCAACATCTCATTACTTGTTTGTTTAGAAAGTCGACCACGTATATTTCAAATATCACTTCTAACTAGTTTTTTACATCGAAACGAACGCTAAACAAATATGTTCTAGCATATTCATAAATAGAATTAAAAAACCTTCACTCAACTCCTATGCCATTAAAAATTCTTAGAGAGTTGCTCTTACATGAACTCTGTCTAGGGATTGATCATACATCGACCAATTTACGATCAAAAGGTGTCTCCTTCCAAATAAAAATTGACCCAGAAAAACGCATACTTCGGAAATATTCAGCAGGACAATTTTATGGTGTCCACCCTATATGTGGCTCAAAGAGGATATCTCACGTAAAGCAGATGTGGTTGTGAATTCAAATGATGTGTCAGTCCTATATAAAAACTTGAGTTGGTAACTTCGGAACCTAAGGTATTGAAATTGGGGAAGTGAAATCCTCATTATAACACGTCCCCCTCCAGACAATAATTGAGGGGTCAGAAATGTTTTGGAAAAATCAATTGTGTATTTTAATTGATACACCAGATATAAATTTAAAGGGTACTAGGAAAACTGGTGAATTCAAGCACTTTTTACAAGTTATTTAGAAATACAATTGTATTTCATGTCACTCATTATAGATTATATTATTCTGCATATTCAAGTAGGAACTCAAGTCATATAATGTGTACATAATTATGTACACATTATATGACTTGAGTTCCTACTTGAATATGCAGAATAATATAATCTATAATGAGTGACATGGAAATAAGAGAATACTGTAATAAATGTTATTTTTTAATAATTTTCAGTATACATGTTTCATATGTAAAATAAGTAACCATTCAGTTTCTGCGCCATATTTGTAGGCTGTTTTTGCACGCTTGCCCTAAAGAACAGTGTGCTATAATCGTTCTGCCTAAATGCCGGCCCGGCCATCCGTAAACACTAGAGTTGCTTTGGGGCCTAAATTTGAACCTTTTTCTTATGTTTCCAATACTTCCGAAACTACTAATCCAGTCAAGATCAAATTTGGCATTCAGGTATGTAATAACGGCACGAAGATTTATGCCAAATGTTGTAAGGATCAGCCTTCCGGACGGACAACTGGAGGTAAAAATGCTAATTTCCAAATAAAAACACCGAGAGACTTGAAATTTTCAGATAGATAGATTAGGAGTCTCAATATATGAATTACTTTAAAAAAATTTACATAATCGGTCCAATGGTGAATGAGTCATTCTCATTTGAACTATTTTCTTTCAAATATATATATACAAATATACAAATCCGATTGAGTTCAAATTGAATATTTACGTAATAATGACAGGAAGGCTCCTTTATAATTTCGTAAAAACAAATCATGGGTATTTATGCGCGCTTATTCTAAAGAATAGCTATAGTTTCATCCAAATGTCGGTAATTATCAAATTTAACGCTATTAATTTTCTAACGAAAAAAGCTAGAAACTTGAAACTTTGAGGGTATGTTTAGGGCCTGAATATCTCCGATAATTTGGTTAATGAGCTATATTGGTATAGTAGTTTCCCCAATATTTACGAAACTACAAATCTGATCGATCTAAAATTTGGCATTTGTAGGTAGAATAATGACACGCATGTTTGTATATATATATATATATATATATATATATATATATATATATATATATATATATATATATATATATATATCTGAAAAACAAACTGGCTATTCTCAGACCCAGTGTTCCATCTATATCAAATTCCCTAAATTGATGGAAATTTATTCACCCCTCTGACAATCACAAGTTTGTTCCTTGCAAAAACAGCATTCGTTTCAACTATTATGATCGTTTTAAAAATAGCAAATAACAAAATATATATATATATATATATATATATATATATATATATATATATTGGGTTTAAATTTAGATGTAAAGACAAAAAAGATCAATGCAAAATTTCGAGAGAATCGTGGATGCCAAGAATAAGCGCGCAAAATCTCCTGACTTCACGTTAGTGCTTTTCAACATTTTTTTTATAACTTGTTATTTTTAAAACGATCGTAATAGTTCAAACGAATGCTGTTTTTGCAAAGAACAAACTTGTGATTGTCAGAGGGGTGAATAAATTTTCATCAATTTAGGGAATTTGCTATATGTGAAATACTGGGTTTGAGAAGAGCCAGTTTGTCTTTCAGAGAGATTGCGACTAGGCTTAACAGAACCCTGGATATATTTCTCTGAAACATAAACATGTTCCAGTCCAGCCCACAATTCTTCCTATCAAATTTGCCGAGTTGATGGACATGTGTGTATCTAGTTACCTTAGGTCTAATAATAATATTCAGTTTGTTTTTATATTTTTTTCCAATATTATGTACATAAACAAAAAAGAAGAAAATTACCATAAACTGTAGAAATATTGTACAAACATGAAAATTGTGAAAGTTAATGAACTGCTCACTTAAATTTTCTAACAACACAATCACCAATTTTTTGCAGACAAGTTAGTCTGCACAATAATTTTTGTTTTCTTATTTTACCATAAAACATGTATATCGGAAATAATAAAAAAACGTTACTTGTTTCCATTTTAATATCATTCAATGATTATCTTATATATTGGATGATATTTCATCGTGACTGCTTTTTTCTGTGAAGTACTGAGTTGTTTCATGTATGTGTGTATTTAAAGGGATTTTTTTCAATAGTAAACCTATCGAGTATTACTTGTTTCACAACATATGTGCATGTGCGTATATAATAATTCAGTGAAAATTTTCATTATTTTGGACTTTGTATGGTTGATTCTTGGAACATAATTCATTTTGACGAATTATAATATTAATCTCTACAATTTTTTTCACAATCAGGCCCACACACTCATCACTTTATCTGCAAGTAGATCGTGATGTTCCTGAAGATGAGAGAGACAATGTTGATTCATCAAAAATAGGAAATGCCTCTTGTGTAACAAGATTCATCAAAACTTTATTGTCACTTGTAAGAAACTCCTGTTGAATATTTCATTGGATATTATCACAATCTCCTAATTTTCAGATGGAGCATGGCGCCAAAGCCCACCTTAAACACCTAACTGAATATTTCGGTTTTTTGTACGAGTTCAGCAAGATGGGGGAGGAGGAATGCAAATTCCTTCTTGCTGTCGGTGCTATCAGTACTACAGTGAATTTTTATTTGGGGCAGAAGGCAAATGATTTCGTAAGTTAAAAAAATCTTTCTTAATTCTTGGTAACCATTGCACAGAAAGCTTCTTAGGCGTTCGTGCAATTAGAGATATTATGGTTTCTCTGGTTACAATTTTTTAATAAGTGCAAACAGTGAGGTAATGGCTGTATACCGAAATTTTTGGCATCTAACAATCAATATTCTTATCGCAGAAGAACAGAATTTGAGATTAATCAATACCAAAATATTGATATTAATTATGTGGTTTATACAGCGTTCAGCAAAAAGATCTTATTTGATAAGGCGGTTATAAACAAAGGTGCACTTAAAATAATTTCATTTATGAATGACAAATACTTTACCATTTTACAATACATGATTTTGAGAATTCCACGATGTTGACACATCGTACAAATTTTTCCAGAAGTTGTACTCACACTAAATTCTCAGAGTTTCTCATTTAAATTCTTATTTATGGGTGCTTGTGAAGATCTTCATGCAAAATTTCGATTCATCGATTCATTTCTTAAACGGATAGTGACTGGGGATGAGAAATGGGTCACATACAACAATATTGTGCAAAAACGATCATGCTCAAAACGCAGTGAAGCAGCTCAAACAGTGTCCAAACCTGGACTAATGGCCAGGAAGGTTCTTTTGCGCATTTAATGGGACTGGAAAGGAATAATTTATTATGAGTTGCTTCCATATTCGTATCTCTACTATCAACAACTGCACCGTTTGAAGCTATAGATTGAACAGAAACGGCCAGAATTGATCAACCAAGGGGTGTTGTGTTCCATCAAGACAACGCCTGGCTACACGTCTCTAGTGACTCGTCAGATACTCCGGGAGTTTAGTTGGGAAGTTTTAATACATCCACCATATAGTCCAGACTTGCCAGCAAGCGATTACCATCTTTTTCTCTCATTGAAAAATTTCCTGAGTGATAAGAAATTGGCAGCAAGAGAAGGTTGTGAAATTTCGATTACTAGAGTTTTTCGCCAGTAAGGACCAAGGCTTCTACGAGAGAGACATTATTATATATTAATGGAGGCTTTAGAACCAATGATACAAAAATTTTTCAATGAAAATGTAAAAATTACTTCAATTGGGGATTTCAATGTTAACTTGACGAAAAATTCAAAGAAAAAATTGGAACTAGTGAACATGTTGAAGACATAATATACTTCAAACCATATACCAACCTACAAGAGTAACATCCACTAGAGCAACCTGCATTGACAACATTTTCACGAATATTGAGGAACCCTTTGAATGTGGCACATTATACAAACACATATTTTGTATCATTTAGCGCAGATGATGACTATCACACTAAGGAAAAAACAAACAAATAAGACCTATAATCGCATATTCTCGCAGAAAAATATACAACTTTTCAAACAAATGCTGAAGGATAAAAATTGGACAGCCATTTAATAGTCTAAGATCCGAACCTAAATCGACCTTCACCAAGCTGATAATTAAATAAAACTAATTTTATAATAAATTTAGTATATTAGAAAATATATTAAAAATGGGTTTTCAAAAAAAATCCTGGACAAAATATTTCTTATTATTTTTTAAAAAATTATTTTTCATTAAATTTTGCAATGTCAAGATAATAAGAAAATTTTATACTAGACTTCAAGTATAAAACATATAGAATGTGCAGACGTAGGGTTTTCTATAATTTACCTGGACTAACTACCAGGCTACCAGGTATAAACAGGTATGTCGATGCCAGTTACTTTCACTAGTGATGATAATTGAAAAAAATTTATATCACCATAAGCGCTGTTTTATTGCGAACACGTTGATATAGGGTTGTCTGCAAAAAATTTGGTCCAAATAGAGGTTTTCGAATTTTAAAGATTTAAATTTCAACGCGTGTGAAAATGATTGACAGAGAGATTCGAGGTAAGTATACTGTGTAATAACAAAGGACCGAACATTGCAGTCGGCTCTGATCGGGCCTTCAATATAAGAAAGTGCGCATCAGAGCCGACTGCAATGTTCGGTCCTTTGTTATTACACAGTATACTTACCTCGGATATCTCTGTCAATCATTTTCACACGCGTTGAAATTTAAATCTTTAAAATTCGAAAACCTCTATTTGGACCAAATTTTTTGCAGACAACCCTATATCAACGTGTTCGCAATAAAACAGCGCTTATGGTGATATAAATTTTTTTCAATTATCATCACTAGTGAAAGTAACTGGCATCGACATACCTGTTTATACCTGGTAGCCTGGTAGTTAGTCCAGGTAAATTATAGAAAACCCTACGTCTGCACATTCTATATGTTTTATACTTGAAGTCTGGTATAAAATTTTCTTATTATCTTGACGTTGCAAAATTTAATGAAAAATCATTTTTTTTTAAATAATAAGAAATATTTTGTCCAGGATTTTTTTTGAAAACCCATTTTTAATATATTTTCTAATATACTAAATTTATTATAAAATTAGTTTTATTTAATTATCAGCTTGGTGAAGGTCGATTTAGGTTCGGATCTTCTACTATAAGATGTACCTGACGAAGATGTAAATACCCAGTTAAATATGTCCCACAGCATATACTTACAAAATTTCAACAAAGCTGTCCCACTTAAAAGGGTGTCAATAAAGAAAAATAAAAAACCAGGTGATACTGATCCCATGATTAAGGAAACCAAAAATAGATTAGATCTACTACTTGTCCTAAGAAAGTAAAATATGACACTTTAATTAAAAATTCCGATAACAAGAACAAAACAGTGTGGACCCTGATAAATTCGCTGAAAAATACGAACAGAAAGAAGACCGAATTAACTGGAGATCCATTAAAAACAGCAAATGAAATGAACAACTTCTTCATAACAGCTGGACGAACATTAACAAAGGATATTCAAGAAGCTGAAAAAATTGACAATTTCCAAGAAGTAGACAAATCTATCTGTTTAAGGAAAATTACTCAAAATAAAATGCTAGAGATAATAAAGTTATTGAAAAATAAACAGCTGAAGAAATAATTCCACAAATTACACATATCACTAACAACTCCCTCAGATATGGAATCTTCCTAACAAACTCAAGACAGCCGTCGTGAAACCAATTCATAAAAAAGGTGATATCCTTGACTATAATAACTACAGGCCGATATAAGTATACCACCGAGTTTTTCCAAGATTATAGAGATGGCATACTGCAGACAAATAATGGAATATTTGATGGTGAATAAATTGTTTAGAGAAAATCAACAAATTTACCAGTTTATCAACAAAGTAGTGGAATCTTTCGAAAACAAGGAGTTGTTCATGAGAATTTTTCTTGATGTAACCAAGGCATATGACTGTTTGGATTGTGATAAATTGTTGCAAAAATTAGAACATTATGGAATTCGAGAACCAGCACTACAATGGATCAAGTCATATTTTCTACACAGAAAACAAATAGTGGAAATGGAAGTAAATGAAGAAACTGTGAGATCAAATTTAGAAGAATTACTCTTAAGGAAGTTTTGCTGGGCCTTTATTTTTTCCAATATTGTTACGGTCTACTTTTCCCTCTGAAATGCAATAATGAGAGAGATGAATGCGTGCAACAAAGATGCACAGAAATGGGAAGGAATATCATTAATCGAAACATATGAAACAAATGATATTTCGAAGGTAGTATACAGTTAAATGCGAATTGATGTGCATGATACTTGCTTATCTGAATAATTTTGAGGAAGTGTATTATCCAAGATATTTTTGGATTCATTATCAATTGTGTTGGCTTCAATTTGTCTGGTTTTGTATGGACAAATCTCCGGAATACTGAATCAGAGCCACATAGAAAACCTTATTACAAGAGCCAAACAATATCTAAGGTCAGTTTCATAACTCCTGCTCGAATAACATTAATATGTAAATTCTATTATATACAGACTCTTTTACTGTGATATCAAATATCAGCAGTGACATAACACAACTATTGTATTTGTTGGTCACGAGAAAATCACACATACCTATTATCTAATACTGCGTACAGATGTTAGCAAAGAATACCTAGGCTAAATATACCTGATATATCTGTATTACCACTTCACATGATGTTCAACTTCTGTGAAGTAATTGGTCTGATAACAATAGATAAGGCATTAAATTGTATCAACATCTGAGGTATTTTGACAAATTATTATAAATTGTTGGGATTCAACCTGCTGATATTGAATATTATTCTTTTCATTGTTTCTGAGATTAAATAAGGGTAGTTCAGGCATTTTGATGTTTTACTACCACAATCTATCACTCACGATCCGAATCCACCCCAGCCGTACTCAGCGAAGGGCAAGTGTGCTACTTTACTGGAAAAGTGCTGTACTATAAATTTTGTTCCATAAAACTTCTAAAAACAAGGTAAACTGTTACATTATATATAAATGACTACAAACCAAATGTTAAACTGGGTACTGAAAGAGTTAATACAGTTAACTATGCAGATGATACAAATCTACTTCTAATCGAATACTTATTCTCAATGTTAGAAAGACTATGTGAAGTCACCTTAGAAAAAACTGATGAATTGTTCAAGAATAAAATAATCTACTTCTTAACAAAGACAAAACTAAATGCATACTTTTTACACCAACATAATCAAGAACTGAAGGAAATATTAGGAGTACAAATAAGTTTCCGCCGTTTTTTAACACAAATTAAATATTTATTATAGAAGAACGATGCGAGACTGCTTGCTGAGTGACTTCTAATGTTAGAGCAAGTTCTTTTTGTGTTTGAGATGAATCTTTCTCCAATAATTCCTCCAATTCTGCATCTTCGTAAATTTTTGGCCTTCCACTGCGATCTTTGTCTTCTACGTCGAAATCAGCGTTTTTAAACTTTTGAAACCACTCTCGACACGTTCTCTCACTCAAAGCACCCTCATCATATGCTTCTACGAGCAATTGATGCGCCTCAGCAGCAGATTTCTTTAAATTAAAGAAGTAAACTAATATTTCCCGCAAATGACGCTCACTTGGCTCAAATTTTGACATTTTCAACTTATAAAAATTATATTTTACCATTATACAATCAATGATATTAAGAGGATATGTTGTTCTTGAATGTCCAAACTATTTTTTAAGCCGGTTATCATCTGCGAAAGCTAACCGAAACTCCGTGCCGCGCCATCAACAAAAAAACGGCGGAAACTTATTTGTACTCCTAATAGTACAATCAATCTTAGTCACAAAATATACCAAATTCAAGAAACAACTAAATTTTTAGGCATCTATATAGATAAGAACCTCAGTTGGAAAGAACATATAAATTGTCTCTGTGACAAAATTGCAACATCTATTTACGGTCTGAGAATTATAAGTGGGTATATCCATAGTAATTACCTGAAAATGGTTTATCACTCAATGAGAGAGTCAAAACTAAGATTTGGCATACTATTTTATGGATCAGGAAACATTGTTAATTCTACGGAAAAAAGCAATAAGAATACTTAACAACATGAAGTATGATGAATCCTGTAGGAGTATATTCAAGAGACACCAGACAATATATGCACTTTATATTCAAGAATGTGTACTCTTCGTCAGGAACAATAGGAATCTACTTGGAAAATATAAAAATAGAAGGGAACCTTCTAAGAAACCCGGAGTGAACATTATATTCATCCCAGGCACAATCTTACAACTAGTCAAAAGCAGACTGAAGATTGCAGAACAAAATTTGCAATTAATTTAACGTCTCTTTGATTTGGATAATCTCTAATTCAATTATATTTTTAGGTTGATGTAAGTGAAGGTGAAGAAGAAGAGGAAATGATTGCATTGCCTACAGATAAATATAAGCCTGCATCACTAGATAAAATGATAACTTTGATTGCTTCTTTAGTGGAAAAAAGTAGAGATTCTAATATGAAAATTAACTTAAGCGAAAGTGATTATGAAGCAGTAGCAACAGGGAAGGTAAATTACTAAAACCATATTTTTAATGAACTCTAAAATAATACGTTTTTTTCAGGGTTTTCCATTTTTATACCAACAAATAAAGGATAATATAAACCTTCATCAAACAAGAAACCTGATTCATTCGCTTAGTCGAAATAATAATTCACTAGCTCAGTCTATAATATCCATGATATCACAAGCAATTTCAAGACATTCTGAGGTGAGTTTATTGTAAATTGTTCCTTACCTGAAGTGGTGGGTGAATTTTATTTCTTACTGTGACCCAATTGAGGATATTTTCCAAAAGCTTAAAAATGACATATCATCGTTATTTAGGTGAAGCATTTACACCCTTTTTAGTAGGAAGTGCAACTCGTCAAAATAAATACATTGACAAAAAATCAGTCTTACAAAGTCTTCAAAGGAGGGGAGTTATATACAGTCCAAATTAATTCGCTAATGTAGGATAAGGCTATTGCTCATTTCAATTTAGTGTCCTGAAGCAATTGCTTTAAGGAAGAAGGGGCTAGGTATCAGAGGGCAGGGTGTAAAGTTGTAGCTCCGCTAGGTTTAGTTAGCATCTTCATCATCATCATCATCTTCTTCTAAAGGCTAGGCCTTGTCGCTGCAGCCATTGATTCCTGTCACTCATGCATCTTTTCATATGACGGAAGAATTCAAAATTCATCCTTTCTTTGATGTCCTTGAAGTAATTCATTCTAGGCTGTCCTTTGTATCTTCTTCAATTTATTCTGCCTTCAAAAATGTTGAGGATGATGTGATTGTGATTAATGATCTTTTATCCTCATGTCTTTTCTTAAGTTTATTCAATCAAGCTCCTGAATTTGGTTGAACCAATTTAAAATAGCATAAACAAATACTGAACAAAATTATTTACGAAATTACTGAAATTGGAGGAACAATTAGCCAATAAGTATAAGGGCATGTAATCCATACTATTATCAATAATTGGAGTAGCAAATTGCAATACCATCATTCAAGAATAGAATTTTGTCTGTGAATTAGTTAATAAACAAAGAGCATTTTACTGTTTTGTATAAAAAATTGATTTTCAGTATAGATTTATCTTCAATATTGTGTTGTGGTTTATTGTGCTTTTCTTTCTTCCACATTGAATGTCAGTTGAAGATTTAGTATAATCACTTTGATAAAATTTTATGTCAAAAATAAGTAGATCACAATAAATCAAGATTTTAGTAGCGTAAAATTTCTCAATGTTTTCAGTTTTGATGTTATGATACAAGACTTTTGTATATCCAGTTTTTTTAAATTATTCATTTTGATGAGTATCCTGTTTGAAAAAAAACACTCTCATGATTCTTTACTAATGGGGCACTATATGACTGTGTTATAAATTGGATGATTTTGGTTATAACTAGGCATGAGTTGACTCCCTAAATATGAAGTTTGGAGTAAAGTATGCGAGCAAATTATAACATTCGATCTAACAAAGAAAACAATTTGCAAATAAATATTTTCATATTTGCATACAGGTTTACCTTAAGGTCGTTTCCCAATGGTATTCAATAGCTTTGACCCCTTGTGTATAACAACTGCAGACTATACGTTTTCATTGTTCCCAAATTTTTTCGCATTAAGTCATTTGTCCAGTTTGGAAAGAAAATAATAATAATAATAATAACATTTATTTCAGTAGCTTTGCTAATTCATTACATTTAAATTTTTGTAATTAACAATAAAAAAAAATTTCTCCTAAATTCCAATATTTTCTCTTGTATACAATAAACATTTTCTCTTAAATAATCTTAAGGTATTACTATTTTTTATTTCGTAAGGAAGCGAGTTAAACTCGATCAAACCTCTATGAAATAGGTCCTTTTGCCCTTGAGCTGATGTTGTCGGAATGACGAAAAAATCAGTTCTATTACGTGTATTATATGAGTGAATATCGTGTACAAATTTTAGTTGATTCAACAGATGATCTGGATACAATTGATTCTTTATTTTATATACTATAACCATTGTATTAAAGTAAATAGATTGTTTCACACTAAGCAATGACGTTGCGTTTAACATTTTCTGTATACTGGTAACTTTACTACAATTTAGAATTACTCTCAATGCTCGATTTTGCTGTTTTTGCAAACTATTTATCTCCGCATTGTTCAATAGAAATAGGACCGATGAGCAAAAGTTTATGTGTGGAAGTATTGTCGTTTTGTATATTAGTAATTTTGACCACTGACTGAGATCTCTACTTATTCTTCCCATGAAATTTACCTTTTTAGAAATTTTATTTCTTACATAATTTGCGTGATCTAAAAATGACAGGTTGCTATCTATATTGACTCCCAGATACTTACAAGTGTAAACTCTTTTTATACTCTGATCACTGACAGAAATTGCACAATTAGAATCTTCCACCGAATGTTTGCTCTTAATGATCATGTAGTTCGTTTTATTAATATTTAAAGATAAGCTATTTTCCCCTAACCAATCTGAAATAAATACCAGTTCATTATTCACTATTGTGACAGAGTCATTTAAGTTGTCCCCTATATGGTATAATAGAGTGTCATCTGCAAATAGCTGTAACTCACAATCTCGCACACAATTGACGATATCATTGATGTATAGTATGAAGAGGTCTGGGCCCAAAACTGTTCCCTGTGGGACGCCATGCCGAGTTGGTATTGATGTAGATGTGTAATTTTGATATTTAGTTCTCTGCGATCTATTTTCAAGATAGGCAGTAAACCACTTAAGGACTGTCGATTCGAATCCATATTTGTTCATTTTTGATAACAATCGTTTTCTGTTGATAGTTTCAAATGCGCGCCTAAAATCTAGGAATACCACCACAATAACTTTCCCATTGCGTATAGCACTCTTCCATCTCAGCAACACTGCCTGAATAGCACTCTCACAAGAATGTCTTGCTCTGAACCCTGCCTGATATGGTGTTAATATTTTGTTATCTTCGATATATGTACGAACCTGCTCACTTACTATTAGTTCTAATAACTTTTCATATACAGGCACCATATTTATTGGTCGGAATTCCTCACATTCATTAGTATTATTAACTTTTTCAATAGGTATTATAACGGAAGTTTTCCACTTCTCTGGAAATTCTCCTTTTTGTAGACTATTGTTAACTAGATTTAAGAATCTGTCTCCGATTATTTCAATTGACAGCTTGACAATCTTATTCGTTATTCCATCTACGCTACTGGTTTTATTTCCTAATTTTTTAGCAATGGCTTTCATCTCATTAAGCTCAATCGTCTTGAATTTTTCAAATTTACAGCCGGGTTCTTTCATAATTTTAATATTCACTTCACTGTCACCAGTATATGCTTCTCGTGTAATTTGTTCAATACTTTCCACAAAGTATGCGTTAAACTTTTCTGCTATTTTATTGTCCCCTTCAACACACTCCCCTCCGAAAATAATATTGTCCTTTTTCTGTACTATGTTGGTACCTTTCATGAGGTCCTTTAGTGTTTTCCACATTTTAGTAGAATCAAATTTGACTTCATCGATTCTTTCATTATAATAACTCTGTTTTTGTAATCTAATTTTTGTTACTGTGCTGTTTCTCTGCTTTTTGTAGTCTTCCCAGTCTATTTGGCTTTGTGTTATTATCGCTCTCTTGTACAAACTATCTCTTTTCTTGACTTCATTGGTGAGGTGAGGTGTCCACCATTTATTATCTATTTGCGACATTATTGTTTTTGTTACTGAAGGTGCGTGCTTATTTAGTACCTTTTCTATTGTATTTATCAGTTTATCAGCTAACATATTTGTATCCACCCCATTTGGGGTCCAATGTTCATCTAACAAATCTAGCTGAAACTTCAGTTCGTCGAAGCCACTCGTATCTCTATAAGTAATTTTGTTATGTATTTTCGGTACCTCTTCAGTATATAGTTTCGTGATTAATATGGCATGATCTGTAATTGCTGGCGCATATTCTACCTGGCATTCCGTGCTTTTTTCGTTTGTTATCAGTAAGTCGATTAATGTTTGGCTATCTTTTGTTATTCGTGTGGGTTCATTGACTTTTTGATATAACCCATAATTTTTTATCAGTGTATCCAGCTGTTTCTTATAATAAGACTGCTTCATTTGGTCCACATTAAAGTCTCCAACCACCAACAAGATTTCTCTACCGCTAGCGTATTCGTTTAATATACTCTCGAATTTTTCAAGAAATTCTGGTATGCTCGCATTTGGCGATCTATATAGATTGATAATTCTATAGGTTTTTGTTTTAAGAACCAAATCAATTCCAACCATCCACATATTCATATGGATTGTTTCTTTCAGTATTACCTTAAATTTGAAACCATTTTTCACATATATTATAACTCCACCTGTGTGTCTACTTGTTGACTCAACGTTAACAGTTTTATAACCCTTGATATCTATTTCTTGTTTTTGTATGTCTGTTGTAATATGTGTTTCCGATAGGCATACTACGGTATGTTTTTTTCCTAACAGGAGTTGTTCTAATTCATCCTT
Organism: Megalocaria dilatata; assembly: GCA_034642435.1. Taxonomy (NCBI): domain Eukaryota; kingdom Metazoa; phylum Arthropoda; class Insecta; order Coleoptera; family Coccinellidae; genus Megalocaria; species Megalocaria dilatata. The sequence goes on along the minus strand of CM067856.1, from coordinate 71,969,461 downwards.
ATGTGCAATCAGGCTTTGTATATTCAAGTATGCTAGGTTATTATTTTTTGATTGCTATTCTGTATTCTGTGTAAATAGGTTTGGATAGTTGATCTTCTGTTCCAGTTGTTTGTAAATTCTTTTATAAGTTGGACATTTTCGGTCGAATGATGTATGTTTAAAATCGATATCAGTTATTTTCAATACCTGTGATAAATGTTTACAATTTATGCAAACTTGTTCCGTCGATTCACATTCATTTGAATCATGTTCCTCTGAACATTTAGAGCATATTGTCTTCTTGTTTCTGCATACACTTGCTTTATGTCCGAACTTCCAACATCTATAACATTGTATAATGCTAACGTAGTCCACAAATCCACTTGTCTTCCATCCTATTTGTAATTTATCTCTTCTATTTATTTGTCTATATGTTTCAGGATCTATTTCCATTATAACACATGTTTTTGAGTTCTTGTTCTTGTAAGTACTAATTATTTCCATTTTTCTTGTATCGTTGGGAGTTGTTATATTATTCTGTAATACAAGTTTTTCAATAAATACATTTTGGTCTTTTAGGATGTTACTATCTACATTTATTATTTTGATCTTGGGATTTTTCTTCTCCATGATTTTTACTTCATATTCATCTCCTATTTGTGAAGTTATTTTCTCCTCAATTGTTTTTATATCTACGTTTTTATCTATTGGATTTCTACACGATATTGCAATACCGCCATTTCTTGTATATTTCAGTCCTGATATACCTGTAGGTAAGGATTCCGGTTCAATTTTACTTTCAATCCACTTTTTTGTTGCTGTACTCTCCTGTGTAGATTTTTTTGGCTGCACCAGTATAATTTCATCCTGTTCCTTTTTCTTATGATTTGTCTTCGTAATTTGGCTATAGGTAGGTACCATCTGAACCAATTGTGTATTCTCACTTTTATTATTTTTTTGTAACAACTCGATGACTTCGTTTTTTGTTTTGATCAATTCATCTTTAGTAGTTATCACTTCTCTAAGTAGAGCGTAATTTTCACAGCTTATGCACTTGGGGCAAAAGAATTTCATTACTCTGTTATTCAACTGAAGAACCTTTACTTCACTTGCCGTTAGATTACCACACTTTCTGCATATAGATGATTTACATCCATCACATACATAAGTATCCTTTGTCTCTTCACATATTTTGCAAGGCATTTTGGCCGAAATTGGTAACACGTCGCGAGGTGTGTGGACAACCTTAGCATTCACATGCCGAATTCATATCAACAAAATGTCCTGTTTTTCACTTGCGAGTTGGCATATGCTTGTTTTTATGGATAATCGGTAGAAGCAAATTAACTGCACTTTTACTGTATTTTCAAATTATCTTTTCTACTAAAGTCTTCACTTTAATCAAACTCAATGGTCCACCGCAAACTAACGTTGAGCTCTGTTTTGTACGAATTTAGGAATTTTTTGACTTATATATTTCACGATCCGGCCACTTTTATTGACACAGAACGTTCGCACGTGCGATATTTCTAACGCTATTCAATGGCTTCCAATGGCCAGATAATCCAAAATGGCATTATCTGGCCACTAGAGGTCATGAAAAATAATTCATTAATGGTGCTCATAATAACAATCTGCAATATGGTGTATTTAATTTTCATGAGAAATAATATTTCTTATTTCTCCAAATAAGGTCTTTTTTTAATTTCATCATTCAAACACAGCTTTCTTTAAATCAGATTCTCCTTTTATTAATCCAATGTTTTGACGTTTCTCTCATCTCAAGTGTAAAAGTGACCCCATCTTTAATTCGTGGTTATTAATCAACGCAAAATCTCAATTTTATTCTTGTTAAACACTCAAGTGAAACATCCTAACCTAGCTCCAACATTGTTATCGCGACACTCATCTTTATTCTTATGATCTTTTCCCTTCTTCTTGAGATACAGCTCGGGATACTTGGACTACTGCAAAAGTAATGAGTATAATATAAATTATTTTAGGAATAGTGTATATCCATCTTTTCCTAGTTTGTTGGCTTCATTCTTTTCCTGATTCTATAATGTCCAGGAAGTAGATTCTTTCCCAGTTCATTGAATTGAGCTTCTTCTGTACCATTATTAGACTAATAATAGAATTCAGTGCTTTAATGGCAGCTTGACTGTAGAGTCTCCATATCACATATCTTCCAACCTTCTTCTACGTTGAATTCTGCCCATCTTCAATTTTTTATTATTTAATACTTTATTAATCAGAATACATTTATTCTTTGTGATGATTTAAGAGTTGTGTGCTCTCAATGACCTGATGGGGGCTTCTCCAGTGATTAGTCATAATAGAGAGAAGTAGGTTTGTGATTATGTAATTTTTCATGATGCTTTATACTCTTTTGTCTGATGTCCTTCACATATATTGTTGCGAAGTACAGGTTTTAAAATTGAGTTTGTACTCACACTTCAAGTGAGGCAAGGCGCTCATGACTTATGACGCGATCAGGACACTATACTACTGTGTCAAAGACATAAGACAGGTGGTGAGCTGGGACGATGTGGCGAGACTGGTGAGTTTTCACTATTACAGTACACTGTAGATTGTAAAATTTACACTCACTCGCTTCAAATAGGGGGCTAAGCATCTCTGCATATGCAGTCATGAAGAGTTGAAGGATAGGAAAAGGGACAAATTTGGTAGGCAAATTAATTGTTAGAATTGAAAATGAATGTGGACCGCAGAGGCGCTTTTTTCGGATAAAGAACACAATATTTTAAAAATAAATATAAATAAACTGAATACATCGCTGAGGTATATAATGAAATTATAACCTGTACGCAATATTAAATTAATAATAATTCTAAAAATCCCCTATGAGAGAAAACAATCAACAAAAAAACAAAGAGAGAAACATCCAAGCGGTCAGATCCATCCACAGCGGGTCTCGGTGCTAAATCTTCAAAACAGGCAAGCGAATGTCCAATTTGTTATCAGCACTTTTAATTCAAATTACTTAACATCGGTTAATAAACGTCTCTTAGTTGAAATTTATTACATTCTTGATAAGAAGCCTTGTATTACTATTCATCCATACTTTTAGTTTTCTTTTGAATGTTTGAATATTTTTTATATTTTTTAAATCATTTGGAATTACGTTCAGAATTTTTGGCGCAAGATAGATATAGCATCGTTGGCCAATAGTCTTCATGCATCTAGGTGTTCGGTAAGTAATATCTCTGTTTCTGGTTTCGTAATCATGTTGCAGGAGGTTTACTGATATTTTTTTAGTCATTACGTGGGATAGGATTTTGATGGCATACAATTGTCCTACATCATGAACTTCGGCTAGCTTAAATAACTCGTGGCTTGAAAAGGAACGTGGTTTTCTGTGAATTAGTTTCAAGACCCATTTTTGAATAACTTCCAATGGTCTCAAGTGGTTTCGGTAAGCTCCACCCCACGCCATAATACCATAGCTAATTTGTGTTTGAACCAATGCTTTGTAGAAAATTTTCAAATATTTACTGTTATCCAAATGAGCTCTTAAGTACTTGAATTTGAACAACAAGCCTCTTATTCTATTTGTGAGATTCTTAATGTGCTCATCCCACTTTAATTGTTGATCAATCGTCACTCCCAAATACTTCATATTTTTAGTTTCAACTATAGAAGTGTCGCCGTCAATCACAAGATTTCCCATACTAGGCAGATCATTAGAATAAGAGCTGAAGATCATATATTTTGTTTTTTCGATATTTAATGTGAGTTTATTACTTTTGAGCCATTTATTTATCTCCTGAAATTTTCTTTGCGCTTCTTCCTTCAACTCTTCCCAAGAAGATCCCCTGAGATGAACAACCAAATCGTCTGCGAAACAAATCGCATCCTCAGCTGCTTTTATCTTTAGCAAACTGTTGACGTATATAAGAAACATTATGGGTCCTAGGACTGTACCTTGCGGCACTCCATACGTTACTTTCTCCTCCGAACTCCTCGAACCAGCGATTTCCACAACTTGCCTTCTGTTTGATAAATAGTTCTTGAGTAACTCGTATATGGGGCCTCTGAATCCAAATTTTTGTAACTTTTCCAGCAATCTTTCATGACAAACAGTGTCGAATGCTTTACATAAGTCAACAAATATGCACAATGATGGAATTTTCTTATCTAGACATTCGTACAATTTACCTGTTAACTCCCTTATGGCATCCTCCGTTGAGCTACCTTCGACGAATCCATATTGCCTTTTATCTATGATATTATATTTTTTCAGGTAATTCATCATGCGATTTTTTAAGCATTTTTCAAAAATTTTTGCTAAGTTTGATACCAATGTTATAGGTCGATAGTTAACAATCTCAGAACGGTCTCCGCTCTTAAAAAGCGGTTTGATAACACCCATTTTCAATGTGTCAGGAAAGCATCCTGCGTCGAAACATTTGTTCACTAAATAGGCTAAAGGTGTTGATATTTCATGCTTTATCTCCTTCAATGTTTCAGACCTGAGTGTATCCAGAACTTCGGCTTTTCCTGTCTTCAATCTTCCTATGATGTCTTCTATCTCTAATGGGTCAACAGGAACCAAATAAAAAGTGTTACATTGACTGTTACTCGGTTCGATATAATCTGGTGGACAAATGATTTTATCTGCATACATTTTTCCGATATGACTATAATGTTTATTGAACAAATTTACTATTTCCTCTCCATCCTGAATTAGTTTTCCCCCATAATTTATGCTTGTTATTTTAGTTTTAGAGTTTTTTACGCTACCACATAGATTCTTCATGCATTCCCATACTGCCTTTGACTCACACTTACTGGCATTGACCATTTTCTTTAAATATTCTTTCTTGGAATTTTTTATTAAAATTTGAACTCTATTTCGATATTTAGTATATTGTGATCTTAAGATTTCGTCATTAGGATTATTTTTTGACTGCAAGTAGAGTTCATTCTTCCTTGTAATTGCTTTCAATATCGTCGGAGTAATCCATTTTTTACGGGGTATTTCTTCTTTTTTTAGTTTAACAGAGTTAGTGTTGTTCACTATATGATTTTTTAGTGTATCAATGTATGAATCTACCATATTATTAACATCTTTTTTTGAATACATTTCCGACCAGGACTCTCTACATAAATCTTTTCTCAAATTATTAAAATCTATAAATTTCTTTATCCTTGATTCCCTAATTTTATGTGTCTTCACCCTACTACGAGAACTCATGGTCAATATGATAGGAAAATGATCAGTTATCAGATAGTCCAAAACATATCCACTGATACCCTCCAATTGATCTTCTAAGTGATCTATCTTAATGAATATATGGTCTATACAACTTTTTCCCGCAGGTCTTGTGCAACTATTTATTATCGATATGAATCCGAAGCTATATAGGATATTTTTATATTCATCAACGAAGTCATCATTGTCCAGCAAGTTGATATTAATATCTCCTATTAACACGTGTGTTTTAACATGGTGCATATTTTCCAGATACGAATAAAGATCCGAATTGAAGGCATTCACACATGTTCTGGGCGATCTATAAATTGCCGTCAATGTAAGGTCATCATCTCCGCTAGTACTTATTTCTAAGGATCTACTTTCTCCCAGTTTGATTATTTTATAAGTATAGTTGGGTATTCTGAGATATACCAAAACGCCATCATTTTTATTGAACAAACCTTCACTGTATATAGTTTCGTAACCATCAATGTTGAAAATTTCTATACTACTCATCTGGAAAGTTTCCGTTAAGACTATGATATCAAATTTCAATGTAAGCTTTTCCAGTAGAACTAACAGTTCGTCAAAGTTCTTTGCGGTGCTTCTTACATTCATGTGAAAAATTTTTAGCTCACCCCTGCTACCATTGTGTTTGAAGGTGTTGATATTTTCAATTATTTTCGTCTCGTATTTTCCCTCCTTATACTCTCGAATAAACGAATTCATAGTTTCATAAATAAACCAACAAAAACAAAATACATTCATCAAATAACAATAATGAAAATAAGAAAAAAAAATTTACCGGTACATACAATTATGTTCTAGTTGACCCAGTCCTGAGTTTCATGGCCAATCTTGAATCCTTCTTATTCGATGATTTCTTCCTAGGTGGTTTCTCTGTGTTTTGGATTTTAGGTGTTTTACCAATATTCGTGGTTTTTCCAGATGAGTTGTCCCCCTCCACAAACACTCCCGTAGTTTCCCAATCTGCTTCAATATCCTCACTATCTTCGGCCTTTTCGCTCTTTCCTGGTTTACCGGAAACTGAAGGGGTAGGTGGTGCACTATGGGGTTTCTGTTCTTGACTGCTATTGAGCAGGTCTTCGATAGTATATTCCCTGTTGCCCACCAATAGACGATTTCCTCTTATAAAAGATTTGACAGATGTGTCCTTTCTTGCTCGAAGAAGATTTGCCTTCAACACCCGGTACTCGCTTCGCTGAGTCTCAGTCAAATCGTTGGCAATACTAATATTAGTTCCCCTCAACTGTTTCACCTTGGAAAAAATATCTTTTTTATTCAGATATGAAACCAACTCTACTTTTATGGGGGAAGTTTCTGTCCTCCCTAGCCTATAACAGTCATTTATATCTCTCTTATATAAATCAATTCCTAATAACCTACGCAGTTCGCCACAGATCCAATCCGGTGTAGTTGTAGTTAACGGTTCGTCCAATCCAAATATTACTATATTATTTCTTCTACTTCTTCTATCTATGTCTTCAATGCTTTTCTTCAGGATGTTATTTTCTCTTTCCAAATTATCAAGTCTTTTCTTTAAAGAGTGAATTTCCAGAACGAGTCTTGTCTCTGCTGCTGCGATAGAGCTCTTCACGTCCTCTCTACTTCTGATTATTTCCTCGTACAAGCGTTTAGGACTGAAATCGTGCGTGGCATCATCTTTAGTTCTTTCCAGCGACATCACAATTGAATTTGATAGTGTGTACTCTCCTTTATAAAATAACCACCGTAGATGATGTATAGAGGTTATGTTTACTCAATGAAGTCGCCGGAAAAATCACAACAAATTTGTGCTTTGATGCCTGATGTGTTAATTCAGTATTCAGATTAAGCATCAACTAGAGTTTCGCTATTGTACACCGTCAATAACAATCCGACACTATTCTATCCCAATTTATTGAACACTTTGCCGAACAGAATTCGTCGATGTTTACTCTCACAGGTGTCACTATGATATCCGTATAAAGAGTATAAATACAATATCAGTAAAAGTTTACGAGTTGAAGAAGCGGAAGCATTAGATATAGAAACAGAAATAGCATTATGAAATTCCCACAATAACGCATACAATAAATTTCACAGTTCAGATATTATTAAAAAGGAATTTTATGTAAGCATACATATATTTTCATTTAACTAAAGTACAATGGATTTCGATCAAGTAAAGGCCAACATGATACGAAACATACCATTAATATCATACAAAAATCAAAAGGTGCAGACTATGGGATGGTACGATGAGTATTTAACCATAGCATCAAATACCTCCAATTTGATACATTTCAAAGAAACTAACCTCTTTTTGTAAAAATAATTTTTTGTTCGAAAACTGAGAAGTAGATGTATTATTTATGGACACAAGTGGGCATTGATTTCTTCCCAATGAAATCTACTTTAGTAGACTCAGTTTCATTCATTTTGATTCTCGGCTTCTGCAGCCATTTTTCAATTTTATTCAGATAATCTTGTAGATGATTAGGTGCTTACGCTGGATCTTGCAAGTATAGCAGGTGTGCCTGTTTGTTGGCAGATCTGCTGTAAAAACTAGATATAGTAATGTGCCACTACTATGAAGTACTCCAGATGTTATTGGGTAGTTTACAGATAGTTTGTGGTTTATCGTGGTCCTAAACTTTCTATCACTAAGATATGACTTCAGAAGTTGGAAGTAGGTAATGGGGAGAAACTTCTTTATTTTGAACAGCAAACCTGGATGCCAGGCTTTATCGAATGCTTAAGTGAGGTCTAAGAATACGGATGAACAGTACTCTTTGTATTCTAAAGCTTGGCTGATCTGATGTGTTATTCTATGCTTTTGCTGTATGGTGGAATGTTTTGTTCTGAATCGAACTAGTGCATCGCATCCATTCCACTGTGTTATTATCAGAATTCAACCTGTGCATCTACAGCTGGGGGATCTTCCAACAAGAGGTGTAATTTCGAATTTGGCGCCATTCTTGAAGAGTTGAAATGAAACTAATAGAAATATTACATTTGACAAATTCAAATTGAGCTTATGAAAAATAGAACAATATACGCTCTCATAATGCACTGAAATAGTGAACATTCACTTTAAAAATGATGAAAATTTCACAAACTCTGTAAATTTCATATTGCTTTTGGATAATATTTAAATAAGGTTATTCTGATTTTCACAAATTTTTATTGTTATGTTTACAACAATACAGTAGCATCATCAGGCAAGATTACATTTTGAATAACTGTTAGTTATTCAAAATGAAATTGCACTGATTCAATTCAATATTGCTTTTGGTCATTACACGCCGTTTCCCTCTGCTATAGCGAAATGAATCATATATGTATTATGAATTTGAAAGTCGCGATAAGTTGAGAAGACTCCAACTTGCCCGCTCAGATCTGCTGAAAAGATCACTGCACTGCCGAAAATATGGACGAAAGACAACGGTTTGTCCATTTGAAAACACACTGCTTGTGAAACAATGACACTTGTGTGAAAAATTTTCCGAATGCATAATTTTTCGATTCCATTGGCCGCCGAAACTGTACGATTTAATAGGGATATGCCATTTCAGATATCTATCATTGTGGATACCTAAAAACTATATATGATTTTTAGATGTAATAGTTGTATCAATATACCAAACAACAGATGCATCTTGCTCATCACTTGTCAAACTAAAATAAATGAATTTCGTTTTGTTGACATTCATTTTAATCCTATTGGTACGACACCAGTCAACAAAACTTTGCACAAGAGGTTCACATAAATTTTGTAGTTCCCCCAATGTCTGCAGTTACTGCTATAGAGGGACCATAACCAAATAATATTATCCTGATTAATTTAAGCAGTAAGTGATTACAGTTGGATATTTTAATGATAAATTTTCTCATATTTGATGGAAGGTCATTAATGAATAACAAAAACAAGAATGGCCCAAGAACAAAATCTTGAGGCACTCCCAATTTCAAGTTACGCTCAGTTGAAAGACAATCATTAACACGAACGGACGCGATTCTACCCTAGAGATAACTCCGAATCCCAACTTATAAAATTTGTCTAAAATAAAAGGATGGGAAAAACTATCAAATGTTCGTGATAAATCAAAAAATAATACGGCAACATGTGAGCCGTTATCTGGGTGTTCATAAACAAATTCAACAAAGTTTAATGCTCCAGTTTGGGTCGAACGACCGGATCTGACACCATGCTGAGCATCATTAATAATCTGAAATCTGTCAAGGTATTTCATCATTTTACCGTATACCCCATGATGGCAACAGGTCTGTTATTTGAAACATCACTTGTATTATCCTTTTTGAAGACCGGAATAACAGTGACCTCTTTGAGGAGATGAGGAAATCCTCCAGTGCTCACAAACAGGCTTATGATATGAGCAGAATAAGTATTTATTCCACCAATTATTAGCTTCAAAATTCGCGCAGAAACAAAATCGGCTCTAGAACTTCTATTTTTTTTCTCAGCCATTTAACATCCACCACCTTCTACTCAAGAACCGGATAAAAGAAAAAAGTAGTATTTGACATAGATGAAGCAGTCCAGGAAGGGCATAATGAACCCTTGTAATAACTATTAAGAGAATTCTCGGCAAACTTTATCTAGCTTTTAGAAAGTATTGTTTAGGGCTCATTTTTCTGTGAAACCTCAGTTTATATATGTAAACGTATCAATTTTTGTGCTTCTGAAACACGATAATTCATAAGCCATCTGTAGGTACCCATATTGAAAGGGTCTCCCCAACTTTCAAGAAAATTATACGACCTATTCTATCACACATCTTACATTGATTTTGTAAAATTTTGAAGATTACAGTGTAGGAAATCGACATATATTTAAGGTGAAATAGTAAAAAATAAAATTTGTAATGAAACTGTACATTTTTTAATTCTTTCATTTATAAATACATTTTATTTCAAGGAAGGCCAAAAGGCAATATTGAAAGTATATTGAATTTTTCGTAAATTTTAACTTAGATATGACACTATGCTATATCTATGCAAGTTTTTCTAAAATAGTATTTTAATGAAGAGAAAGTTTGAAAGTATTAACTCTTTTCTCCAAAATGTTTGGCGGTGGATGAGGGTAGAATAAACAAATTAACACTGAAATTCGTTTACAGACATGTCAACCCTTCTTCAAGATCTTAACATTACTTACTGAAAATACTTCTATAGCAGCCAGTGCTTCTTCAAATCAGCCATGTTTTACACAGTTGGTTCTTCAGAAAGTGTGGGAGGCAGCAGAGAGTTGTCCTTACTCTGCATTGGATTGGTTAGGCTTGCAAGTGACAAGGAATAGATTAGTTCATCAATGGGTGCTTGGTTCAATGGATTCATGGCTAGAACATTTTTTAATTGCACACAATAACCAAAGGGTCCGGAATGGTAAGTAATAGAGCTAAAATTCTAAAGTTCAACGTCAATGTTCAATGTTCCAGAATACTTTGAAGTACAGGTGCTATTTCTTTTTTCGACAGTTTTAAGCCAAAATGAATATTTTTTATTTCAAATCACATTCATCCACTAACGTTATTCGAAAATGAAATGAGATGCTGTTGAAATCCACAAAAATCTATAACATATTTTCAAATAGTTGTTCATTCTTTCTGATGCAAAGAATACAATTTTGTATGTATCGGGTGTTTTTTTTTAGAGTGATAGAGTTCGATAGGGATAACTGTGATTTGACAGAAGGTAGAAGCCATGTTGTTTTGACATTTCTGTTTAGTAGGCATTGACAAAAATTATCATGAAAAGACTCACGCCGCAACAACGTTTACAAATTGTGGAGATTTATTTTCAAAATCAGTGTTTTATTTGCCAAACTTATAGAGAACTTCGTGAAATTTATGGTTTACATAATCGTCCATCAGAGCAGCTTATTCGTCGAACTATCGATAGATTTCGGACAACATTTTCTCTACTCGATGCAACAACAACAACAAGACAAAGAACTGTACATACAGAAGAAAATATCGCTGCTGTAAGTCATAGTTTTGATGATGATCCAGATTTGTCTATTCGTGGACGTTCACAAGTTGGATTCTGTGCATCCACCACATGGAAAATTTTGCGTAAAGATCTTGGTCTACAAGATCCAACTGGTTCAAGAACTAAAGCCACTTGACCATAATAAGCGTCGTTTGTTTGCTGATTAGGCCCTAGAATAGCTTGAAGTTGATCCACTTTTTTATCGTAAAATTGTGCTTAGTGATGAAGCTCATTTCTGGTTGAATGGCTATGTAAACAAGCAAAATTGCCGTATATGGAGTGAAAACAATCTTCCTGCAGAAAATCTGCAGGTTCCATTGCATTCTGAAATATGCACTGTATGGTGTGGTTTACACACTGGAGGCATCATCGGTCCATATTTCTTTAAAAACGATGCTGGAGCTAATGTTACAGTGAATGGTGAATAGTGCTCGTTACAGATCAACGATATAATTATTTGTTTCAAAATTTGAATGGTATCGACCCAGAAGTGTTTTGGTTCCAACAAGATGGTGCTACACCTCATGCTGCTACCGTAACAATTGATTAATTGAAAGAAAGATTTGGCGATAACATTTTTTCGAGAAATGGTCCAATTAATTGGCCTCCGAGATCATGCGACATAACTTCACTGGATTATTTTCTTTGAGGTTATGTCAAGTCATTGGTTTATGCTAATAAACCAGAAACAATAGACGCTTTGGAAGCCAACATAACTCGTGTTATTGATGAAATAAGGCCTGAAGTACTCGAAAAAGTGGTCCAAAATTGGTCTGGTCGAATGCGGTTCCTCAGAGCTAGTCGTGGTGGACATATGCCAGAAATTATTTTTAAAACATAAATGTCATAAAATTATCTTTCAAATAAAAAAAAAATTTGGCTTCAATCTTAATTTAAATGTGTTTTATTTCAGTTTAAAGTTCTATCACTCTAAAAAAAACGCCCGATAGATAGTATAATAACGACCTATATTCACTTGTAGATACTTCTGGCAGTTTTATCATATTTAACAGCATCAGATATTCCAAGATTGTGAGAATATGTATTTTTCATGAACATCCTAAGAATATGCCTTGAATATCTAAGGCATTTGTAGACTGAAATGTTGAATAATGTTTCAAAAGGATATTTATAGAATATACTTTAAAGATTCCAAATAATATGAATATCCAAAATAGCATTGTTAGAGAATAGTCCTCAAGAAATGTTCATACACATTTTAAAGAATGCTGAAGAGAAATATACCATTATTATAATTCTCAAGGAATAATTTCAGGACATTAACTTTCATTGTTAAATGGAAATAATAAAATACTTGGGTGAAGTTTCACAAGATGTAATATGCTGTTGAAATATAATCAGACTTTCATTTGAAAAACGGAAATTTTAACAGTAGGACTAAACGCAAAACACATGTCAATACAATATTCTGATATTCCTTTTGGGATATTCGAATATTTCCAGAATGTGTGAATGGAAATTCTTTAGATATACTCTGGATATTTCATAAAGAATATCCTTTTGTTATGTTATATGCATTTTTTAGAATGTTCCTGAGAAAAAAACGGTAGGAAAGAATTTCAGAACATCATTAAAAGGAAAAAAATAATTGGTTCAAGTTTCACTAGATATAATATGCTGTTTCTGGTTTTAATTTAAATACTATGCTGCTTTGAAAATGGGATTGAATCGTGAAAGTGAAACTTATGCCAAGTATTTATTTTCCTTATGATAATAGATAATAAGTCTTTAATAAACATCAAAAAAATATACTCTTTGCATCTTCAATTAGGAATAACTAAATAATATAGCTCGAAATCAGTAGAAAATCTTAATAGTTATTTTCCTAACAAGTGCTGAAAGCCACATTTACTAAAATGAAAAAGGTGTTCCGCTTACGAGATCTAAGCCTTAAGCTTAAAATTCGCCTTGTGAGATGTTACGTGCTGTCGATTCTTTTCTACGGAATGGAAGCGTGGATATTGAAATAGATCGATACTAGAAGCGTTTGAAATGTGAGATTAGAATATCGTGGACAGAGAGAGTGACGAATGTGGAGGTTTTGCGAAGAATGCAGAAAGAGAAAGAATTGGTACTTACTATTAAAAAACGCAGACTGCAATACCTGGGACATGTTATGAGGGGAAATAAATACCAGTTGTTACAATTTATTATCCAGGGAAAGATAATGGACAAAAGATCCATAGGAAGAAGAAAGAACTCATAATTGAAGAACTGAAGAGAATGGTACAATTGCAACAACTGCCAACTTTTTAGATCTGCAGTATCAAAAATACGCATAGCTTTGATGATAGCCAAACTTCGGAACGAAGACAGCATCTAAAGAAGAAGATTCTTTATCATTTGCGTGCGGGAAAAACCTCTGCTATTTCTTTCCCGCACGCCAATACATGTAGAAAAGAAATAGCAGGGATTTTCCCGCATCGTGTGGGAAAGTGACTCTTTCTGAGTTGAAATGCGTGTGGAGAAAGACGCATTTCAACTTATCTTTTATAAATGCGCCAAATGGTTCCGTTTAGAATATTGACCTGTTCGAGTTTTGACTTGGTATCAAAATAATGGTCATATTTGAATATACAGTTTTTTCTATTTCCTAACTTTTATCCGGTGTTTTTTTCTTAAATATTTTATTTTGATTAATTATGCCTTTGATATGAAAGAGTGACCTTTGAAATCACCTGATTTAAAAATAATGAAATTTGAATACTCACCAATAAAATTGACCCAATTTATTCACATAAGAAATTCAAAGTAAAATAAAATAATAATTTATTTATTGAGTTAACGACAATTTTTTCTTAAACACTGTGACTTTGTCAAGTTTCCATTTTTTAACACTTTGAATTCAAAACAAAACAACTGTCTTTAAATTCAGAATTATATATAGTCATTTAAATTACTTCTATCAAGTGTTGACTCACATTTCAATTTGTTTTTTAAAACAATTATCGTTAACTTAATAAATTGTGGAAATATTCTATATTATTTTATTTAATTAAAATGAATTTCCGTCAAGTAAGGACCGATAAAAAAATCGAGCATTTCTCAACAGATATATTTCTGATGTATTTTACTCGAACTCTCCAAATATTTAATATTCAATAAATATGCGTCATCTTTCAAAAAACAGAGCAGTTCTTTGTAATTACCACTTGATTTTTATATTTACACAAAATTCAATTGTGATGTGATATATGCCCTTAGATTTATTGGAAGTACCAGAACCGGATTTGAAATGTCAAGGTATCAAATAGACGTTTATAGGCTTATAACTTTGTTCCCTTGAATATTTTATGTTTACTGAAATGGTCTGTTTGGTTTGTTCTGTTGAAAAAAATTTTGAGCACACTCTATATGGTTTCAAAATATTCATTATTTACCAAAGGGTAGAGCAGTTAAAAAAAAAATATCATAAAGTTAACTGGTTTGCATAACTTCTCCTTGTCAAGTGATTCAGTGTCTCATTAACTTGCAAGAGGAAAATCTAAGATTTTGCTCTTCCAACAAAACTACAACAACAAAACAAAACACCCTTCATGCAAGTGTTTTCTGAATATTTCGGTAAAAATATTTTAAGTGCGCTGATGACCTTCAGTAATGCTACTTTGGTACTTCTATTTATCATCGTGGGTAGTTTATTTTTCTTTTGTATTATGATTATTACAGTAAATATAATAAAAATAAATGAAATAAAAAAAATACAATTTCTCCTAGTCGAGAATAATTTTATTACCTTTTTATCATAAATTATGGCAAATATACACAATAAGCGAATTAACCAGTAATATTCATAACCAAGTCTGTTATTTTAGTTACTGTTCATTAAAGCATTTATTAAAATCTCTGTCTACCAACATGTATAGTGACCATATCAATATTAGACATCTTTTCAATACCTGTATATAAATATAATAATTTGGCAGTTACATATTCACCTGAGAATAATCCACTTTTTCAATTGCTAAATAAGTCCAAATGGTTCAATTAAGAATAAATCACTTGAAATATTATATTATGTGGCTATGCGATTGCCTAGTCATTTCTGGCAAAATTTCACAAAGTGATTCTAGATGTGAAACTATGAAAGTACAATCTTATTTTATTTTAAAATTCATCGTCCTGATTTCTTAGAGTTCAAAATTCTGGGCGTTGTCAAAAAAAATGGAAAATAATTTTTATCCTTCAAACAGTACCAGATAAGTATGGGAAAATATGAAAAAAAGTTACAGAGAAAATGATAAGAAATCATATATCACTTTAAAATTTTATTTGAAAAACAATATGTTCTGCTTGAGAAAATTAAATTGCTTCTACTTTTTGCTTGAAGCAGCAACCCTGTATCATCAAAAACAATGTTATTATTTTAGATGAGTGGATCACAACATGTCCATCTATGAATACCTTCGAATTATTAGATTGATACATTGTCTGGTTCGCAAAAAAGTCTGATAGGCACTCGTCATGAAAAATCCTATATGTTCATCACACCTGAGTGGGAAATTTTACTTTGGACTAGTCAAATATTGGATGGAGTAATCTATTACTTTGTGACAGTTCAATTTTAAATTAAATTAAATAAGAAATTACTTTGTTATCTATCAGTGATAGAAAACAAAGTAATTTCTCATTTAATTCCATTTTGGACTAGTCGTAAATATCAAGGAAATAGATTTTATATCAAAATAGTGTGCCATGATACTCTGTTTCCCAAATCATATAAGATATCTCTAAACTCCTAATTCATACATCTCTCTGAAAAATAACTTCACTGTATTGTCATATTTTACTTTTACTTTTATTTTTGCATTTAATAAATATATTTTGCATATAGAAATTCTTCATTGGAAATTTGAAATGAAATGTATTTCAGACATTTAACTTGATAATCTTTGTTCTAGCTGCCGGATATTTGTTAGTTTCACTAGTTCCCAGTACACCTTTCCGTCAAGGATTTCGGGCAACACATCATAGACTGCAAAGAGAGGCCCAGCTAACACCCGAAGCACAAGTCGTTTTACATCAGATTTACACAGGTCTCTTAAGATTATTATCGGCGGCAAAACATTACACTGATATGCAGCAACATGGTACCATGAAACTGACAACATATTTTGCACTCCTTATGTATTGTTGTATTGGTCGTACTGAAAAATTATTGGTAAGATATTTTTGAATCGATAGTTCTTAAACTTGAAACAAAATTGAATTACAATAATTCTTTCGTCCATCTGTCTATTAAATACTGCTCATGAGGTAATTCGCAATACGCTGGTTAATTAAAATTTAACTCTGATTATAATGAAATAATTAATTACTTTTATACATTTTTTGTCTTCAACTATTATAAAAACAATTATTTTGGAAATGCTATAAGTTATGCTTTCTGATAAAGACCCGCCATATTTTGGTGTTAAATAATAAAATTCATCATTCAGAGAAAACTTAATTTTTTCTTGTCTGCGAATTTATAAAGACAATTTTGAGACTTCAGGGTAATAAAAACTTATCAGAGATTCTAAATCGAATTGAATTCATCGTAACAGGCAGTTTTTTTACTTGGGTAACCACTCTAAACAATTCTGTCATGCAATTTCCAGAAAAATCTTGTTTCATTTCTAGCTAACAGACCTATATAAATTTTTTAGGTATCTCTTCTTAATTATACTTTTTAATGTAGGATATGTTATACATATAAATTTCCAGTTTAATGTGAAAAATTGCATTCAATATATCAGTAAGTTATTAAATTTCGCTTTCAAATTCTGATTGTAATATGATCTTCCTAAAATTCTGTATAATTATTCAAATCAATATTTAATATCCAACTAATTGTGATTGTGAACTCGGAGTTTATGGAATCAATAAGGATAGATTTTGCCTATTCAATAATATATATATATATATATATATATATATATATATATATATAACACCAGCCTTCTCGTAGAGAAATGTTTATTTGAAATAAAGCCACGCTCCTTTAGAGTTTCAACTATCTCCTTCATCTCCATGTTACAGTTTGCCAAATCCATTTTTTTGGACTTCTTTGATGTTTTCCCCTGTAACCAACTCTTTTGGGCTACCTTAGGGTGAAGAATTATAAGTGTTTTTACGACCATAGTTACATTTAGTAAAACAGTCATTATTGTTTGTTTCTACTGATACATAATCCAAAAAACTGTTATTTTTTCCCATCAAAAAAGGGATATTCCATATACACACGAAATTCTTTTTTTTTTTTCGTTGTTTTGAAAATCATAAAAGTTATTTCTGTTGTAGTACAGTACTTTTGTATTCAATCTGTGTCAGAATCGAAACGTAATAACTTACTAATATCACAAACAGTTGACGTCGTCGATGTAGAATTTTATGATAATATCATATGTCATTTTTCATTATATTTGTTTTTTTTTTTCAGTTTGGTCAGTATTTCATTCAACTATGGCATTTGTTTCATCCAAAACTATCTGAACCATCAATACCCGCATATCACAATAAACAAGCATTGCTGGCTTTCTGGAATCACGTTTGCACTGATTGCCCAGAAAACGTACAACTTATGTTACAAAATGCTCATGTTACAAAAAATATAGCCTTCAATTATATCTTGTAAGTAAGTTTAATGATTAATGAACTTCTTATTGAGTTGGAATTTTGTAGAGCTGATCATGACGACCAAGAAATAATTATGTATAATAGAGCTATGCTACCTGCATACTATGGTATACTTAGAATGATGTGCCAACAATCACGGGTGTTTACAAGACATTTGGCGCAGCATCAGAACTTACAGTGGGCATTCAAGAATATTACCCCTCATCCAACACAATATCCACAGGTAATTCATCAAAATTTACAAAAAACTTTGAAATAATACTAATAATGTTTATTGAAGAAATAAAGTTGAAGTTTTGAACCAAAGACTCAACGAAAAAAGCATTTTTAAAGATAAAATAATCACAACAACATGTATTCAAATGAGTTCAATATTCCTCTTTAGACTAAAAAAATAAAATCCTCAAAAATCTTATGGTTATACAGAGGATTACTTCAGCCACTAGAAAATTGTGTTGAACATAATCTTAATAGTTAAACAATATTTTCATGTATGTCCTAAAGAAACTAGTTCAATGGAACACATTTTAAAATTATGGCGAATTTGTTAAAACTTTTGAAGTCAAAAAACAAAAAATAAATACCCAATAGAATATAAACAGTCATTAAAATTAGAGATCCATTGAAAAGTAGATGAAATATAATTTGCTATAAAAATTAGAAATAAGGAAAGAATTCCGAAATTCAATTGAATTAAATTATGGGCATACATTTATTTCCCAAATAAAAATTCTTCAAGTCTTGTTGGAACATTGATGCATGTAGAATCAAAACTTACAAAGCTTAACTATTTGCAATCTGCTTTGAAATTTTCAAATTAGTCAATAATAAAAATAATCTAAATATAATGAATGAACACTATGTAAATCTAAAATATTAAATATATTTAAATGTCTGTTGGCCACTTGTCCTTACTGCGCTGACATTTTATAACTTTTGTATTCTTGTTACAATTCTTGTGTACTTGAACCTGTTTAAATACTCTTTACCTATGTTAAGTTTTCAATTCTCTGAGATGTAATAACTTGAAACTACAGTCACAAAAAAATGTGTCAACTTTAAATTTTTTGGCACTAAAATATAGTACCATTCAAAAACTGATTTTAATTATGATCAATTACCAAATAGTAACAGCCGACACAGTTTAACTTTTCTTTTAATTTTAATAATAAAATGGGAATAAGTTCAGATTTTCAATGATATGGCAATATCCTCAAATAAAAAAATCCAAATTCTCTCGTAATTTTGTAGAAGAAAGTTCCTTTACAACTTCTTCAGTGGAATGATTTCATACTCAAATAAAATAATATAATTTTTTCCAAAAAATTATCTGATAGGATATCACGAATTAACTGCCTAGGATTAATTCAAAAATTCATTTGTCATTGCTTTCAGGATCTATGTAGCTTGGATATATATTTTTCAATAAGGTTATTAATTTTTTTTTTTTTTCATTTAGGCAGTTGACGAGCTCTTCAAACTGATGCAGTTAATGGTGTTGAAACATCCAGAAACTACGGAAGCAGAACAACGAGAAATTTGTAGTTTTAGAAGAAATACTTTGATGACCTATTTACAGTGTTTGGATGGCAGAACAAGCTGGGGTACATTGATCTCAGCATTTAAAATCCTTCTGGAATCTAATGATGATAAACTATATGTAGTTTATAACAGAGGGCTCCAGATAGTTTTTGAAGTAATTATTAATTTCTTTGGATATCTTTTTAATGAAAAACTCCTATCTGTAGATGTTCAAATTGATGTTGTTCATATATACTCGGATAATTTAGTCTTCTAGTCACAAGTTTGAAGTCAAACTTCGAACTTTGTCTTAAGAAAGAAAGAGTGTTAGATTAGGTATCGACCTCAAAGGTCCAAAAAGGTCGATGTATTCAAATCACATGTTTTGGAGGTACCTCAACCAGAGTGTAAAAAGTGGAAAATGGTTCAAAAGCATCCAAAAGTGTATTGATCTTAATGGAGAATATTTTGAAAATTAATAAAGACATATGATTGATGTATCCTAATTGATGGGGTACCTTCAAACATAACTCTGTATTGTCGTTGATGTTGGTACATTTTAATACCAAATAGTTTAATTATTCACCAGGCAGTTCAAGTGTTGGGTAGATAGGATTAACGTAATATATATTCAAATCTTAATCTTGATATTATTCTTGTACTGGTTTATCCCTCAGTAAATTATTGTTTTAATGATGGGAACCTAAAATTATAATTAACAATTAACACTCAATTATCTATAAACTTCATTCTTTTTAACATCTACAGAAGTTCAATCTGGTTACATGTAGCAAATTTTGTAATATTGTGATATCTTAATTTTCAGAGTTTTCAAAATTTACATGTAATGTTGCATGAAGCAACAGCATGTCATGTGTCGGGAGATTTACTAGACATATTGTCTATTATGCAAGACTTGATAAGGTGTATTAGGACGTACAGAGATTGTAAAGATGCTAGAGGAATCTTATTAGCTACTAAAGACTGGATAGAAGTGATTAGTAAATTGGCCACTCTACTTAATACCTACAATCCTTCTGAGCTAAGGAGCTTATGTATCGGTAAGCAATATTTATTTTCTTTTATCTTACCTGCAAGTGAGAAATGTCAGCACCGCAAATTTGAAATTTTCAGTTATGAGATATTTAATTTAAAACGTATAAAAATAGTCCAAAAAGGGTACGTTGTCATTTGGTCAGTGATGGAGATTTTCAATTTAAATCTTAACTTCAGTTAAAAATTTCATTTCCTGAAAATAAAAATAATAACAGTTTCATATGATAGAGAACTTGGTGATAATTGAAAAATACATTTTTTTTGCCTCGCTCTTTACTTGAATAAAATTAATCCTAATTTGAAGTAAAACCTACCTTTTCGCCATTATTTATTAGAATAAAACACAATGACCATGCCATGACTTCTTCAGGTTTCAAGACATTACATATGATTAATTACAGAGTCCAACAATGTGAATAGGCCATAGAGTAGAATCAAAGTAGCATAAAATTAAAATTCCTAGTAAGGATAAGGACAGTTCTTTTAATTTTTTAATATTTCCGATATGTAATCATCTAACCAATTGGAAATTTAAAAGTGAAATGTATTTATGCATTATGTTCATAGCATTGGCCGCCTTCCGGTTCCTTAGTTTTCAGTCTCCTATCCCACCAGTCTCAGATCTCTCTGCGACAGCTTTTTCTGTTCAGTTCAGCATTTGTTTGGGAATTCGTTCATCTATCATCTACGTTTTTAATGTCATCTATTCTTGTTATTATTGTTACCCATGCTTCTTAAAGTGACATTGTACTAGTTGTGTCAAAGCATAGATGTGGTCTAGGCATGAGCAACATAGTTATCATTTTCAATTAAATTTTTGAATCTGTTACAATTAACGATAATTTTTTTCATGGAGTAATAATTAGTCCAGAATTGTAAAATAGATTAATGCAAAAAATAATAATCAGTATGCAACTACAAAAACTTCAGTTTTGGGAGAGATGTATTTATAAGACAATTAGTTAATTTTGATAAGTTTTTTGTTAGTTGTTGGTTTAAAGGGAATACAACATATAATGGATTGGAGTTTATAATATACTTTTTTATCTCGATTTAGATACATCAGTAAGAACGGGATTATAAGTGATGATTAATACATTAATACTTCGACAAAAATGTGTTCCTACCTGCACATTATTCCACAAACATTAACATGACCATTCAGTAAGTAAATGGTGCAGTTTTGATCCAAACCTAAATTATTAAAAGTTATTACCAACTAACAGATGAAAGTCCTATAGTTTTACTTTGAGCTGCACAACTTGTCAACATTGTCACAAATGTTGAGTGTTCTTCTTTTTTGGTAGTAAGACAAGGTATTGTTTGATTTATTGGATACAGTCAATGGGGTTGAAAAATACATAAAAACCGGGGAGTTGTAGGAGTTGTTTCCTTAAGGGAGAAAAATCCAACCTTTTTTTTATTCATTATTTATTAGCAATAAAAATACAATATTTCCATAAGCTAATCTGCTATCTATAAGAGCATTGTGCCCTTAAGGAACTTTAAAGGGTCTTCTCCATTGAGAACCCCTTCCACCCTACTTCAGGTCTACAGGCCAGCTTCTTTAGAGTCTTCTAGAGTTCAAAGGTTGAATTAGTGGATGTAGTATGTTGTTTACATGAGTCTCAAGTTTGATGTGGTGTTTTTCACTTTTTTCTTTAATGACATCCTTCACATACGGTATTTTTAGTTCTTCATGTTATATTTGTTACGTACCAAGGAGCATTGGTTATTATTCTCAAAATTTTTTATTGACTTTTTTGTATTATGGCTATATTCGATTTACTTGAACATCCCCAGAGCTCAATTCCATACACCCATATGGGTTTTATAACTGTCTTGTATAAAAGAATTTTGTTTTCTAGTGAGAGCTTGGATTTCCTACCTATAAGCCAGTTGGGTTCTTTCATTTTTAGGTCTATTTGTTTCCTTTTTTTAACAATATGTTCCTTCCAAGTAAATTCATTGTCCAGGTGTATACCCAAATATTTGGTGGACGGGGAATCTGGTATTCTAATATTATTCTTGTATATGGTACACTGCTGCTCACGAAGGGTGAAGTTTACCTGCACTGACTTTGTTTTATTGATCTTGGTTCTCCATTTATGAAGCCACTTTTCTATCGGATAGAGATGACACTGTAATTTGTTGGATGCCTCCTCATGGTCTTCATCTGTTGCAAGAATTGCTGTATCATCTGCAGAAGTTCCCATTATAGTATTCACACTTACTGGTTGGTCTGCTGTGTAGAATATATATAGTAGGGGCCCAAGAACGCTTCCTTGGGGAACTCCGGATTGGATTGGACGCTTATCAGAGACCTTATGTCCTTTTAGTAAGATAGGATCTCATTATCGTACATATTTGCAAACATTTCTTGACTTTATAAAGAAGGTCAGGATGCCAGACTTTATCAAAGGCTTGACTTACATCTAGGAAAACAGATGTGCAGTACTTTTTGTGATCCAGGGGTTTATTTATCTCATGGCTTATTCTGTGAGTCTGTTGTATAGTGGAGTGATTCGTTCTAAATCAGAACTGATGTTGAGGTACCCATTTCATCTGTGTTGAGATCAGCTTTTAGTCTTGAAAGCAAGAGTTTTTCAAGAATTTTTGATAAAAATGGCAAAAGGCTAATAGGTCGATATGAGGTTACAAATTTTGGGTCTTTACCTGGTTTTAAAATGAGAATTATTTCAGAAATTTTCAGTTGTTCTGGCCGATAACTTTGCTTCAATATTGCATTGAATATATGTCATTATCAATACGCCCTTCTTTGGCATTTCTTTAATCATTTTAGGTGTTATTCTGTCCACTCCGCGATTTTTGTATATTTAGGTATTTTACTTCATTCTGAACTTCTTTTGTGGTTAATTTCTTAATAGGTGTGGTGGAAGGAATAT
Organism: Megalocaria dilatata; assembly: GCA_034642435.1. NCBI lineage: Eukaryota > Metazoa > Arthropoda > Insecta > Coleoptera > Coccinellidae > Megalocaria > Megalocaria dilatata. Next base: position 71,946,130 of record CM067856.1, on the reverse strand, counting down.
CTGGTAGGTCCTGTTCAATTTCGTCATTTACTGCATCATCGTTGGGTTTAAATACTTGAGCTAGGTGTTCAGCAAATGTTTTAGCTTTCTCTTCATCAGTTCTTGCCCATTGAAGAGTTGACCCATTCAAATTGTGTAAGGGGGGTATATGCATTTTTGGCTTTTTCGAATTTTTAATCGGTTTCCACACTGTCACTGTCACTGACCAGTGACATAGTTATTGAATTAATTTTCATTGTGTTCTCTCATTTTGGATTTTAATTGATTCGCTATTTTATTAAGAAATTTCTTGTCTGAAGGAGAATGTGTCCGGTGTCATGCCCTTCTGGCTTTTCTTTTCTGTACTAGGAGTTTTTTATTTCTTCTGGTATGTTAAATGTTCTTTTCTTTGCTTCAAAAATAGGGGTAGCTTCTTCAGCAGAATGTTTGAGGATACTAACAAAAACTTCTAGATTGATATGTTCCTCAATGAATCTTCTGTATTTATTCCAGTTTGTTTTTTTGTTATGTATTTTGGTATTGATTGTTTGTGAAGAACAGAACTGCTTATGGTAGCTATAATATTATGGGTGAGTGATCAGATGATAGATCGTAGCTTGAAATAATATCCATGTAAGTGGAAGAAGATGAAGAAATCCAGCAAATCGGAGATTTTGTTAGGATCTGTGGGCCAATAAGTAGCACTCCCAGTTGATAGAATACAGTAATTATTTTCCTGTATAAGGTTGGCCAGTTCTCTCTATCTTTTGTTGTTGTCAATCGTGATCCAAACAGAGTGTGCTTGCTGTTGTAATCGCCTCCTGCAACGAATTTAGATCCCAGAGTTTGGAAGAAATTTTTAAATATTATGCCGGGGTGGGCAGTATACAGCAGCAACAATCAGATCATATGGGAGTGTTTGAACTTTTTTGATAGTGGCTTGTAAATGATCATATTCATATTTTGGCAGTTCTGTGTGATGGATGATGTTCTTGATTATTATTACAGTACCAGCATGTGCAGTATTGTCCGATAAGTGATGTAATTTGCTATATTAAAGTAGGATTTTTGGGTAAAATGTGTTTCACTTATAAGGAGAATATCTATGAAGTTCTGATGTAGGAAATATTCGATTTCATTTTTGTGCTGTAGGTTTGTACAATAAGTGGTGTAATTTGCTATATTAAAGTAGGATTTTTGGGTAAAATGTGTTTCACTTATAAGGAGAATATCTATGAAGTTCTGATGTAGGAAATATTCGATTTCATTTTTGTGCTGTAGAAGGCCATTGGCGTTCCACTGAGCTACTTTTAGGAATTTATTGAGTTTTGCTAATGACAGTAGTAAGCATGTTTAGTATTATGCTATTTTGTTGAATCAATTGTTGAAACATGGTTTTAAATTCCTCTAAAAATCTGTTCATAATGATATTCATGTCATTTGATGGTAGCTTCTAGACTGATGTTGTTCTCGTGGATATTGAGTATTTGCTTCTGTAGTAGTTGTAGGACCATTTTCATGATGTTGTCTCTGCTGCTGTAATATAATCTCGGAATTCATTTGTGTATGTTTATTGTATTGTATATTCAGTCTGTTATTTCCATTATTTTTCTTCATGAGGCTATGACAGAATTCACATCTTCTATAGTTGGCGGGATAGGCTCCTTCGCATAATGCACATTTAGCAGGGGGGTCTCTATTTTTTTTGCAGGCTGTAGTGTTGTGAGATTCTCCGCATTTAACACAAACATACTATTACAATATGTTTTGGAATGTCCATATTGCTGACATCTTGTACATTGTGTAATTCCTGTGATTTTTCTTGGGGGTTCTATTTGTATTCTGCAGATATTGGACTTTATAGATATCTTTATTGTTGCTGGCAGGTTCTAAGTCAACAAAAAACATATTTAGGGGTTCCTTTGAAACCCTCTGTCTGCAATCAAGGATATTCCTAACTTGATGTCCTTTTTTGGCCAATTCTTGTTTCACTTCTTCAGCATCGGTAGTGTGATGGAAATACTTGATAACAACCCTGTATGTACGGTCTTCTTTGGGCTGATATGTATGATGTATCACATTGTTATCTTTCGTATATCTTATGAGTTTTCTATAAGTTTCTGGCAATTCACAATTGATTTTTATTGTATTGTCTGCTAGACATTTTGTAATGTATTTTCTATCTTCTGCTACACTTCCCAGTTTCTTCTCCATTTCTCCATAATTAATCACACCATAAACGAATATAGGTGAATTGGGTATTTTATTGGTATTATCATGTTTTCAGCAATTGCATCCATCTTTTCACTTGTTTCTCCCAACACGTTATATCTGTTGTTTATTGTTGTTGGAACAGAGTTATTAGAACTAATTTTTCTCTTTTTGGTGGTTTTGGTCCTTACTGTCTGCCATGAATTATTTACTTGCTCATTTGCAGAGAGCTCTAAAAATTCTTCATCGCTAGTAGATGACATTCTACAGTAGTTATTGTTTGAGGCTGAGGCTATTTCTTGTATAGTGTCTTTCATTTGGGCATCCTGTATAGTTTTCTGATTACTTATCAGATCTCTGATATTGAAACCTGGTGTTGAACTCATGTTTACTTCAACTCCCTTACCATTTATCTCTTTCATATATCATCTGGTCTAATTATGATTAACAGTTTTTTGTTGATATATCTTCCGGATTTTAATTCCCTCTCAATATATGAAATGGAATCGAGTCCGGGAAAAAACTCCCGATTTACGGGATATTTTCAGTTGTTTTTTTTTCACTTCACAGAATCACCAAATATTTAACCACCTGGTTAAACTATTTTCATGAATTTATTTTCACTTTTATAGCAAAGAATTTCTAGTTTTGAAGAGCATTTTCAAATACGTTTTCACACTGATAACGACTTTCTCAATTTCATAAATCCAAACTAAGGCAAAAACATGTCTTAAATGAATAAGATGAATTGATCAAATATATTAAGGAGAACCTTCTATTGTATGACTCCCTTATTAATAGGCGTCAGTTTTAACACAAATCACATGTCTTTTTTTAAAACCAATAAGTATAAAAAGTATTCTTTTTTGAGGCAAATTGTTTGTGTCAAAACATTGCCCTTTTTTTCCTTACAAAAAATAAATAAGGGATCTTATATTTTTGGGAAGCAAACAGTCCTGCATGGGACAAAATAGTGTAGATAAAAAGGCAGTGAATATTACCATTTAGGCAGTGGATTATTTTTTTTTTCAACAAAATTGAACTCGCCAATTAGTTATTTAAGTTGACCAATTATCGGTTGTTATTATCTGTTGAAAAAATTTGAATTATTTATTTTCAAGAAGTTGGGTGGTGATATCTTTATCTGACCTTAGAAGTCTTAAAATGACACTAAAAAAAAGCAACAACAATATGACTACAATATCTTTTTGGACCATTTTTACGATTTATTTAGCTGTTTAAAATTTCTTATTATAATGTACAATTTTATTTTTTTTAACTAGAAGAAGAACTTATTAGAGTAAACAGTTTCTTAAAAGATCGCTTATATTTGTAAGGAAAAGAGTTACAACCACATGAAATTGCCCCTTATTTCAATACATACTCTGAATATCTTGAACACATTAAAATATATCAATAAGATCTGCAAATATGCATATGGTATGGAATAGGGCAGAAAGGAAGAGCTTTCAACTTTAGAAACAACAATAACAGAAGCGCCCGTTTTTAGATACTCCCCGACTACGATTGCTTATTGCTCACTTGTCCAGATAACCATTGTGACTAACGAACAGGGAATTTTCCTGAATGTCAGCCGCAGCCGTCTACACCTATCCGTTCGCCGGTACTACTCGTTCTAAAAACGCCTCTCCATTCTGCCCCACCCTGCACGACTACTTAATGTATGACACGCGAAATTGAACGTTTGTGTTTCTTTCAAAATTTCACTTTTATTTGTTTGGACTTATATTTGGGTTAACGTTAGTGAATTTCAACCCCATCAAGTTGAGCACAAAAATGTGAAAATTCTTTATTTGAAAAGTTGAATATTTTATGGAACTTTATAAATTATATTATGATATTATGACTGCAATATTTTCTTTAAATATGAGGCCTGAAATATGCTGGACTTAAGGGAAAATACTTAATCTTCTGTGATGATATAGTTATAATATATTCAGCTGAATATAAACAGGATCTTGAGAGACTCGTAAATGGTGATCTTGAGCAGTATTATGATTGGCTGTATTACGGAAAGAGTGAAAACATATAAATATTTATAAATCACATTTACAGAAAAGTTGCCATGGAGATTACATATTGTGATTATCCTGATACTCCTAAATCTTTTGTGTAGATCCCTCAGAAGCTTTTTCAGCTTGTACGAGTTAGGAGTTCAATAATGTGTTCTGGGTAGGATTTGTTACTGCGATCTTACGCCTCTTTAGGTCATATCACTTTTAATTTTCCACCCAACAGTGAAATAGTGGCCGAAACCCGTCCAACTAGAAAATTACTTTCCTACCTGATCAGGATCTGAACCCGGGACCTACGGTTCCCAGCCCAGTGCTTAGTTGCAACAAGAAAGTGTAATCACATTCCGAAGAAAAAATCTAAGTATTGCCCCTACAATAGCTTTATTGAGACTCATTTTAGATATTTAGTTTAATGTTATTGAATTGGAAACTCGTGGGTCCCTAAATAAACTACAAAGAATACAAAATAAAGCTATGAAAACATTATTTGGAATAAACTATTATAAAACAAATAACCATATGTCAATACTTGATAGAAGTAATATAAATGATTTTATTATATCTTCTAACTACTACAATATATATTGAAACTATCAAAATGATATCCTTCTATTTGAGCAATATAAAATATTTTTCAATGTCTCGGTAAAACCTTTTTACATCCCAACATGAAACGTATTAATACATATGTAATAACAAAATTATATAAGTATGTATATCAACATACAAATACAAGAAAATTAACTATTCCAAAATTATCTAAAATACTCATAATAAAGGATCAAATGAAAATTAATAAGTGAACAAGAACTCCAACATTTTGTAGCTATTTCGGTCTCTAGATCTCTTCAGAGATGTACTGAATTCAAATACAAATATATCAACAAGATCAAAATTTAACTCACCAAATAAGATAAAACCTGGAACGAATAAAATCAAATTAAGCTTCAAAGTTTTCCAAAGTCAAAAAGAAATGACCAACTTGTTTTTATTCAACTTTTAACCATTAATACTCGGAACACAGAAAAACACAACAAAAATTATTCAACCCAAATAATGTTCCAGGAGAAGAAATTATTATTAGGACCATTACTAGTGAGTTTGTGAAATTATATTTTTTTCAACTTTTAAAAAGACGGTGCTTGGTGAAATAATTTAGTGAATTCTACTCACCTTTAAAATACCCTGTATTAATTAACTCCATGTTTTTCACAGATGTTTTAAAGGAATTTGTTCTTATCATGCCCTCTGATGCCTTGACAATTTTGGTACCGCTATTGTCACACTGTCATTCCGCATTCCAAGACAATCAGGATGCTGTACCTCTAGGTCCCTACTTTCCAAGAAGGGGTCACTCGATACCAGTTGTTGCTGGCAAAGGAGGAGCGAGACCTCTCCGGCCTATGATACAAATGACGGTTCCCCATAATCAGTTAGAATGTGGCAGGGTTAGTAAGGAATGAATAACATATGAGATCCTAGTAGTACTTGATCTTTCAAGGAAGACAGTATTTGTGGAAAAAATAAGTTTATTTCCCTACACATCTTCCTTTAGTTTGATACATTTTTTTTGGTGTAGATGGAATGGATTCAATATCATGTCATCGTATTTGGTCCCAAGAGCTTTCTGAAATGAAAATTAAAAAAAAAGAAATACGCTCCTGAAAAATTTTTAAGTGATAATTTTATGTTGTGTACATGATTTTGCAGTTACTACACCTTTTCCAATTCTATTTTGGAATTAATGATATAAATTTCCTAAAGCATCAAATCAATCCACAAATATAATAAATGTACTAGCCCTTGAATAAATTATTTTTGTCACAATATTGCTTCAGATTAAAGACTTTAATTTCTCAGATAGTATCATTAGTATATGAGATAATTAGATTACTCACATTATTGGCAAATCGCCCCAATACCGAGAATACATTGAACAACCCTCGTAATAATATTAATAATGTAACACATTGACTTAAATATCCATTGAAGAATTGAGAAAGAGCTTGTAAACCTGCCAAATTCGACTAATAACATAATAACTAATTTTCTATTTCTTCTTTTAAGGGTATAGATGTTGATTATGATGAAGCTCTGGACAAATTCTATACGCCATATCATGAGTTCATCGATGTATTATTCCGACTGGCAGTCAACAATGATTCTGTCACAGAGTCATTAGTTAACTTGAGTGCTGTTGTGGGTTATGAAGCTGCACCGTTACATTATACATTCTTTCCCAAGTTATGGCTTGACATATTAAACACACCTGTAAGTTATTTTGAACTTTACTTCTAGATAACTTGATCTATTCTTTAATTTTTTCAGCATCTAGATCCAAAATATATTACCACATTAACGACTAGCAACTATCTAATTGATTATGTTGATGCTATTGTGCTGGATGAACGAATATCTTTAACGATAGACGTCATTTATAACTTCTTAGTCGCCATTTTTCCCAAGGTAAGCTTCATGCTAAATAGGTAATGCAAAATAAGTTCCTTCCAAAAGCTAATAACTGTAAGAAAAAAAAGTTGCTTCTAGTTAATAAAAGACAATACAATTTTAGATTAATAAGTTGAGAAATATGTTAATAGGCATTTCCATCAAAACTATATCTGGCAATATTTATTAGATTCTTATGATTTACAATTCAAAAGAGATGATTACTTAGATGATATCAAGACTAAATGTCTCATCAACATGTGTCTGCAAACACTTCATTTTCGAGATATTGGTTGTTAAAATTTGAATTTTTCAAAGTTTCTTTCCTCATTGAATCTATATTTCTCATGATATTCAACTGAAATTTGACAAAGATACTACACTTTGAGTATATTGATTTCTCGAAAACCACTTGATGAAACATTTTGGATATTAATAAAGTGAATGGCTTAAATCTCACAAAAGTTAAATTTTATATATATATTTTTTTACATATATGTTTCGGGTTTCAACCCATTTTCAAAACACTTTAAGGTTTATATCATATGACATGTCAATTAATAATAATAATAATAATAATTGACTGCGAAAATCTACAGGGTGATTTTTTTTTTGGGACAATGTCCCATTTTTTGTAGTGCGCCACAATTATTTTGAAAATTTTGATACTAACAACTACTTGAGAGATTTGTTTGAAAATTTTTCTCGAAAACAGTAGCAGGTACAAAGAAATTGCAAGAAATCAAAAATTTTTTTGGAAAAAAAAGATTATTTTTCTAATTTTTTAACTTCCCATAGCGCATCACAAAAAATTTCTGGGAGAAAAATTATACCCTGTAGATTTTCACAGACAATTGACATGTCATATGATGTAAACCTTAAAGGGTAATATTTATGCAAAGTTTCAACTGAATATCTTGGGAAATGCAGATGCTATAAGGAAAAAACTTTTAAAAAATGCAAACACCCTGTATCTCAAAAATAAAGCGTTTGTGGGTCCATACTTAGGAGATTTTCATCCTAGATATCATTCAAGTCATTGCTCCTCGTTTGTACCTTAAATTTAGGAGCATCTGTATATCAATTCAAAAATTATTAAAATTGACGAAATAAATCATGAAATTTTAAGTAAGCAAAAATGGTAGGAAACTGTTACTTAACTGGTGAATGTTGGTTGAACTCATGGTTGTAGCCTTAGGTTCTTTAAATATGCAATCATTTAAAATGGTACATCTTACTTTTGATCAAATTCAAAGTGATCTTCATTAAAATTGTAGTACACCTTCCACCTGCAGAAGTATGAAACCGGAATTTCCCTACAGGGACCAAATGACCACTTCTGCTGTGCAATCATCTTCCTCTAATAGCTGATCGATTTAAATTGAACATTATATGAAAAACGACTGCAATATGGAAAAAGGCAACATAGAATTATTTTGGAAATACTTGCTCATGCAGCTTATTCTACAGACTTGGCTCCTTTCGATTATCATTTATTCACATCACTGCGACACGCTTCAATTCGTATGAAAATATACGAAAATCGCTCGATAACTGGTTTACTTCAAATCACGAACTTTTTTTTTTGGCGTGGCATTCATAAACTTCCCGAGAGGTGGGAAGAATATATATATAGCGATGGAGATTATTTTGGATAAAATATTTTTTAACATTTTCAACCAACAGTGGTGTAATTTTCACCAAAAAAATTCCGATTTCATACTTCCAGGTAATCATTAAAATATCAACTGAAAAGATGTGAAACCAAGAGCTGGGGGTATATTGAGATTATTTTCATTATGGACATCATTGTTTTAAATCTTTTTCGTAATTAATTTTGATGATTTCTCCTATTCAAAAACAATAGTATAATAAACTTTTCCAATTAAGCTGATATTTCACAAAACAAAATGTAAAAAGACAGGCTGTCCAGTAAAGGCCACATCAAACAAAATGAGAATCTAGATAAAAGGACAGGTACTTCGAAAAAATGTTTCAAATAAAAGTTTCACTGTAGTGGAGATACTGCCTTTATTAAATTTAGCCTGTCGTACTGAAAAAAAATGTACATTACATCGATAAATTGCCTGTTTTAGGGTGATTTAAAAAGACACAACAAAAGCAATTCTATATCTTTAAAAAATATATATTGATGTTTTCATTAGAAAAGATTCCTGACAAAATATAGGTTCTCAATTTTTACTTAAAACTCTTTGATTTTAAATGAACTATGGAAAATTATCATTCATTGTGGGAAAGTGTTGCTCTCCTAATAATTAACTTCAATATTTTCAAGAGGGAACAAAGTATAATTCCACGGTTTCTATTAAGTTACCTAAAATAAGTAAAATAAAATAGGTTGTTTACTTTTTTAATGACATCATTTATAATCATGCTTGTAGTAAATGTCCAAAATGGCAAAAGTCTTCGTGTATACAGGCCCTCCATCGATTGGGAAAAGCAAATCGGATGCATTTCCTTAATTCAAATTCATAGCTTATAGGTTTTTAATATTCTTTGTTTTTAAAGCATTCCCAATAAAAAAAAATCCAGATGATTTAGTTCTACTGAACAAGGATTCACCAGTGGGGATAAGTATGATTATATGACAGTAATGCATGGGGCATCCATAATGTTGAAACCAAAAAGTACCCCACACATCTTCGAATAGGGTGGGAAACTAGAGGTCAAAAATTACCAGTAATAATTGTCAGTCAGTGATAATGGCAGTTCGACTGTGCCCAAAATAGATCCATTCAATATTTCTGTCCATGAATTGACCTTTAATCGATATTGTGACTTATCCCTTCTGGTCTCATGTGGTTTTGTGATATGTCACCTATACAAATTGTGCAGAAAGACCCATCGCTCCAAATGATCTTATTAAAAAAATGTAATAGATTTTCATCATGTTTGAACCTGTGCTAGGTAGCAAGCTTTGAACTCTATGAAAATTGTATCAGTGACTGATTCTAGGGACAATTGATCAAAGTTTACTTGTTATACATTCTATCATTTGAATAGAAATTAATGGATCTAATGAAACTTAATCCAAAACGATGCCATTAGCTATCATTGAGGTCCAGTCACTGCTGTAACGACTCCCAGGAATTCTTTCTTTGGAGATTGCATTGTGTTCGAATAAAGACTTTAATATTGTTCACAAATTTCATTGTATGTTGGAATTAGTATTTTATGATCAGGATGTCGATGATTGGAGAACCTACCTACGGTCTTACTCTGTAAATTAAGTGCAGATCACCATGAAAAAAGCAATTTATTGATATAGTATGCCAAATTAACCCAGTCCTTTTTTTACGATGGGATAAATTTTGAAAAAAAAGCTGCCACTGCCAAAACTTCTAATAAAAACAGTCGTTTTTCAATGTTTGAAATATTTTTGGGTATAAGTTAAAATAATCATGACATTTTACTGAAAAATTAATTAGAGATGGTTAAATATATACTAGCTGCACAGAAAAACTAGAGAAAACTAAGAAAAGTTAATGTTTTCGTTAAAATTAAAATATCTTGGAGGGCAAAGTGAAGAACCCTTTGATCTACTTTATCCTTTCATTTGACATGGTATTTACGTGACACGTTGTATGTGCTTATTACTTGTATTTCTATTTTCAGTCTTCAATGAAAAGTAAATAATTTCCAAGAATTTACAAAACTGTATTAATTTTTTTTAAATATATACAGTTAGGAGAGAATAGTTGTTTAACTGGATGAATATGTACTATTGAAAATTTGGCAGTTTTATCTACCAAAGATTGAGTGGAATAGTATTTTTTTTTCTTAAATAAATCAAAATGTATTTTTTCTCATATATGTTTCAAGGGAACTGGAAAGTAATATCACTTTATTAAATTTAATTCAAATGAATGAATTATTAACAAGATTTATTTTCAGTCAATAATGTAATGCCATCTAGTGTGCAAATTTTCAATGACAGACTGATAAAAGTCAATTGGTTTTTGAGTAAAATATCTCAAGATGGCATTTTGTACATAATCCAAATTTTCAAATTTTTTGCTCCTAAGAAAATGTAGCGAAGGGATTTTTTTTATTCATTTTTTTATTGGCAATCAAAAACACAACATTTCTATAAGCTAATCTGCTATCTATAAGAGCATTGTGCCCTTAAGGAACTTTAAAAGGTCTTCTCCATTGAGACAACCCCTTCCACCCTACTTCAGGTCTACAGGCCAGCTTCTTTAGAGTCTTCTAGAGTTCAAAGGTTGAATTAGTGGATGTAGATTAGTATGTTGTTTACATGAGTCTCAAGTTTGATGTGGTGTTTTTCACTTTTTTCTTTAATGACATCCTTCACATACGGTATTTTTAGTTCTTCATGTTATATTTGTTACGTACCAAGGAGCATTGGTTATTATTCTCAAAATTTTTTATTGACTTTTTTGTATTATGGCTATATTCGATTTACTTGAACATCCCCATTCCATACACCCATATGGGTTTTATAACTGTCTTGTATAAAAGAATTTTGTTTTCTAGTGAGAGGTTGGATTTCCTACCTATAAGCCAGTTGGGTTCTTTCATTTTTAGGTCTATTTGTTTCCTTTTTTTAACAATATATTCCTTCCAAGTAAATTTATTGTCCTGGTGTATACCCAAATATTTGGTGGACGGGGAATCTGGTATTCTAATATTATTCATGTATATGGGGGGGACACTGCTGTTTACAAAGGGTGAAGTTTACCTGCACTGACTTTGTTTCATTGATCTTGATTCTCCATTTATGAAGCCACTTTTCTATCTGATGGAGATGACACTGTAATTTGTTGGATGCCTCATCATGGTCTTCATCTATTGCAAGAATTGCTGCATCATCTGCAAAAGTTCCCATTATAGTATTCACACTTATGGGTTGATCTGCTGTGTAGAATATATAGTAGGGGCCCAAGAACGCTTCCTTGGGGAACTCCGGATTGGATTGGACGCTTATCAACTACACGTACCATAAATGTCCTTTTAGTAAGGTAGGATCTCATTAACCCAAAGTAAAATATTGGCAAACATTTCTTGACTTTATAAAAGGATGCCAGACTTTATCAAAGGCTTGACTTACATCTAGGAAAACAGATGTGCAGTACTTTTTGTGATCCAGGGCTTTATTTATCCCATGGCTTATTCTGTGAGTCTGTTGTATAGTGGAATGATTCGTTCTAAATCCGAACTGATGTTGAGTTATCCATTCGTCTGTGTTGAGATCAAATTTTAGTCTTGAAAGCAAGAGTTTTTCAAGAATTTTTGATGAAAGAGACAAAAGGCTAATAGGTAGATATGAGGTTATAGCTTTTGGGTCTTTACCTGGTTTTAAAATGAGAATTATTTCAGAAATTTTCAGTTGTTCTGGCTAATCACTTTTGCTTCAATATTGCATTGAATATGTATGTCATTATCAATAGACCCACTCCGGGAGATTATCGTATTTAGGTATTTCACTTCATTCTGAACTTCTTTTATGGTTAATTTCTTAATAAAATTAGAATATCAAAACAGATTTAATCTGTTAGTCTTCTACAATTTTAAATTCAAAAAAATTTTTTATTCAAAAAACTTTTAGTATCAAATTAATGTCTAAACTAAGCACCGCTTATATTTAATAGACGTATATAATTAAAACTCAATAATTTTATTCTAAAAGTTTTTTGAATAAAAAATTTTTTTGAAATTAAAATTGTAGAAAACTAACAGATTAAATCTGTTTTGATATTCAAATTTTGTTATATTTCTTCTATCTAGTTAAAAGCCTTTTTCTATTTTAATTTCTCAATAGGTGTTGTGGTGAAAGGAATATCTAATTTAAGTTCAATTTAGTCATTTACTGCATCATCATTGGGTTTTTCTGGCTTTTCTTTTCTGTACTAGGAATGTTTTTATTTCTTCTGGTATGTTAAATGTTCTTTTCTTTGCTTCAGAAATAGGGGTAGCTTCTTCAGAGGATTGTTTGAGGATACTAACAAAAGTTATCAGTGCTTCATCTATTTCAGTTAGGTTCTTAAGACTAACTTCTAGATTGATATGTTTCTCAATGAATCTTCTATATTTATTCCAGTCTGTTTTTTTATTATGTAATTTTAGTATTGATTGTTTGTGAACAACAGAACTGCTTATGGTAGCTATTATGGGTGAGTGATCAGATGATAGATCATAGCTTGAAATAATATCTATGTAAGTGGGAGAGATACCATTTACGATGAAGAAATCCAGCAAATCGGTGATTTTGTTAGGATCTGTGGGTCAATAAGTAGCACTCCCAGTTGATAGGATAGAGTAATTATTTTCCGGTATAAGGTTGGTCAGTTCTCTATCTTTTGTTGTTAATCGTGATCCAAACAGTGTGCTTGCTATTTTAATCGCCTCCTGCAACGAATTTTGATCCCAGAATTTGGAAGAAATCTTGATAATTTTTTTTTTTAATATTATGGCGGGGTGGGGAGTATACAGCAGCAACAACCAGATCATATGGGAGTATTTAAACTTTTATGATAGTGGCTTGTAAATGATCATATTCATATTTTGACAGTTCTGTGTGATGATTGTCCGGCTGATTTGTACAATAAGTGCTTTAACTTTCTATATTAAAGTAGGATTTTTGGGTAAAATGTGTTTCACTTATAAGGAGAATATCTATGGAGTTCTGATGTAGGAAATATTCGACTTCGTTTTTGTGCTGTAGAAGGCCATTGGTGTTCTCCACTGAGCTACTTTTAGGAATTTTGTGAATATTGCTTATGCGATCGGAATAAATGGAAATCCGAGGATGAGTTATGGTGGGTGAGGCAGTACCTCCCACCCCAGTTCATTTATTTTTTCCAAGGTTCGTCTTGCATTGCCGTGTTGCAGAATAACGCCTTTTCTTTTGAAAATCGCCGGTTATTTTTCGATTAAATATTTGTTCACTCGATCCAATTCTTCACAATAAAGATTTTCATTAACCGTTTGTCAAGGTTTCATCACCTCAAAGTGAACAATTCCGCGTATCCTCCACCAAACGCACAAAAGCGCCTTTTTGGGATGTAAACCCAGTTTCGCAGTACTTCCTGGTGATTCATTTGAAGAGAGCCACTGATTTTTGCGTGTTAGATTATCATGTAGGACCTATTTTTCGTCTCCAGTGATGAAGCGATCAAAAAACGGTTCTGTATGGTGCTGTTGAAGCAATAAGTTGCATATGATGGATCGGTTGGCTTTGTTCTCTTCGGACAGATTATGGAAGACCCAAACACCTGCTCTGCTTATTTTTACAATCTGCTGCAAATGTTCTTGGACGGTCGACCAAGGTTGGTTAAGGGTGTTAGAGAGTTCCTTGATTACCCTCGATTGTGAGCTGATAAATGGCAATCAAATATCGACATGCGCAGAAACGACATTACTTTCCGGTCCCCCTATTATATATCGTTATCCGATTTTATTACAATCGGCTGCATATCACAATTTTTTTTAATGTTACTATGATAGCTTCCCAAGTGATGTTTTATCATTATTCACAGATTTCGGAACACGTTTTATCAGAGCAAACTTTGACAATGATTGATAACACTGTAGTTACTTTGAGTGAACAGGTTTCTTCTTTGGACGTGCAAAAAACTGCCCAAAGGCTTTCTGGTGATTTGAGAGCTCTTATATTGGTTTATAATAGTCCTGAAGCTGTACCGCCCCCATTATTGAAATCTACATTGAAGCAGTTACAAACCAGAGTGACCGAGGAACTGGGAAAACTGCAACCTAAAGGTGAATAATTTTTTTACACATACATATGAAAAGTTTTAATTACGCAGATATCCAATGTCATAATGTAATGAATGAGAAAATAATTTTTTGCACCAAAACTTTATGGTTTAATAAAAACCAGTAAAAGGAGGAACCAATTCGCCTATGTTAATATCTCTACCTGTAAAATAGAAAGTGAATTGAATAGCAATTGAACTAAAAAATTATTCATTTTTCATCGCTTGTCACTACTCGATGGAGAAATGACTGTCTTTTATGTCTGTTGACCAACATTTAACAAGTGGTTTTCGATGTTCTTATTGCCTTTCATTCAGTTCATGCTGAACCCATTCGATATATTGAAATAATATTTGTTAACCACTTCTCTCTACTGTGCCGACATTTTATAACACTAATATTTTGTTATCATCCCTTGTACCTGAACCTGTGTGAATTCCCTCTATCTCTTGCACTTTCCACTTGAGGGAACATGTGCTTTCAGACTCTTGGAAACAAGGAACGTAGTTATTTACAAATACTATGGTAGTATCATGTTTCAAAATATGCAACTGTTCTAATTTCCTCGACATTTGATGGATTTTGTCTCTTTTTCCAGAAACTAAAGATAATCCAAAAAAAGTCGATGAACCCTTGCCAAGTACATCAAGAGACATCAAATCAGAAGACACTCAGCAAGAAAAGTCTACTACATCGAAAAGTGATAGTGATAATAATACTAGTTGTTCTGAAGAGAGTAAGAAAAAACAACCTAGTTCTTTAACTTACGTAAAATTATTAAATTCCGTCATTAAGGATCTACTTGTAGTGGTTGATAAAAAACTTTAAAATATTTTCATTACCTGAATTCAAAATAAACATGGGTGTATTTTTTTCTGGATGTTATTTGTAGAACACTTTTTTCTGTCCTACTTCATGTCGAATATATTTAATTCAAAGTGTATATTAAAGCTTTAAATTATAAAATCCTATTGATAAATATTATGAATGCAGGGTTTCTTTTTTCGTAATTTGTCATTAGAACTAAGAAAAAATATATTATGCTTTTAAAATTCTACCATATAATGTTTCATAAGACTGTTATAATAAAGTATCTCTTTTTGTTATGAGAATTTTATTCATATGGCTGAAATAAGGAAATATATTTGGTAGACGATGCAAAAATTTTGAAAATTTTAAGCCAAAAAGTATCACTCGATCTATTATGTTACACTTTCTGAAGATTTGCTGGTCCGAATCAATTATGACAGTTAACAAATTTGTAAACAGGATAATTTCCAATGTAACACAGGGTGGTTTACCTCATGATATATAAGGGTGTGTACTGTCAATGTAATAAGGGTAACTGTGGAACTTTTCATATTTTATAGTTTCAAAAAATATATTTAATTTTCTTTGTAAATAAAGAAACATTTTTCCAAAAATTTCGAAAAGATAAAAAAACGAAATACAGTTTAACTTCGATAACTTGAATCATGATCTGACAGAAAAAAAAACGAGTTATCAAGACTTCGAGTTATTGAAAAAAACACAATCTTTTTCATGTATTGCTTATGTGGAAGAATAATATAACATGATAGTAAAGAAGTTAAAATAATATAATAAGTTTTCTTATACATATTCCTAAATTCATTAATAAAAACATACATCCTGAACGTTTATTTTACTGAAAAATTCGATTATTTGGGACTCTCAAGAGGATTTTTTATTTTGGATTTTGAAAAAGCTTCAATGTTGTTAAAAACTGTTATAGAGCGAGTCAGTTGTATGTTCATTTTTTTCAAAAATTAAAGCAAAATGCTCAATGAATTTGCAATTGACTCATTGAAAGGAGGTTGTAAATCATCTTCCAAGTCATAATCCATCATATCGTTTTCATTGTCATCTTTGTCATTGATCTGTACGAATTCTGACTCAGATCTGTAATATTGAACAATATCTGTGGGAAACTCTGAACATCGTCATCCACGTGCAGATAATCATAATAATTGTTGCTGAATTTCTTCTTCACTTGTTTCTTTCAAACATTCCTTTAGGAAAATTAAAGTAATTTCATCCTCTTCTTTCCATTCAGAATACTGACCAAAACCAGCTTTTCTGAAACAATTAGAGATGGTCTTAGATTTAACATCAATATTCCACCCATTGGAATTGCATCAACGCAATCTATTAGTGAAATCTTAATTGTTTCAAAACAATTTAGAGTTTTCTTCAAGATTTTTCGGCGATAATGCCACTTCACATTTTGTATGACACCCTGACCTAGTAGTTGTAGTTTTGATGTAATATTTAGAGGGAGAAAATTAAGTTTTATGAATTTTAGCTATGGTTGGAGATCTTTAGGATGGGCCGAGCATTTGTCGATGAAAAGAATGATATTTCTTTCGGCCCTTGCGAACTGTCTATCTAATTTCTTCCAATCTTCAAATAATTTTCCAGTCATCAACACATTTTTATTTGCTCGATAGTCCAGAGGCAACCATTTACTCGTAATACCTCTAAAGCAGCGAGGTACCTTACTTCTACCTATCAAGTGAACCAAGCATAAATGTAACCCTCTGTTTACTATACTTCCCCCATGGCATTTTTGGTTTTTAAAAGTTAATATGTTATCTGGATGACATTTACAAAATAAACCCGTTTCATCTGAGTTGTATATGTCCCGTGCTTGATAATTTTCCAATAAATTAAGTAAAGTATTCCTTTGCCATTTAGTGCAGTCCTCCCATCATTGCTTTCTCCGCAAGCCTTCTTATGACATATTACAGATCTGAAAATTCCAAAAAAGTTTCAGAAATTCTGTCCTGACTACGAATAAAAAACATGGAATGATAAATAATAAATTATAAAACCCCCCTGTACATCAATTATGAATCGTATGGTTTTACTCTAAAAAATTGCATTATGTAACTAATTTCACCCGTACCATAAAAAAATGAGAAGTTTACAAACATATAAAGTAGACTTCTAAAAACATGAGCCTTCCGTTTTGTTTTGCTGTAGTTAGGTATGAAAAAAAGATTATGTATACCTATGTATCTTCACATTTTGTGATAGATACGATGTACATACCTTCGTTTCCAGTAATCCTGCCATCCCGTCCTTGCCTTGAAATTTAGTCACCTAGGCGGATTCTTTAATTAATCCTCCATATATAGGCAAGTTCTGGATCCTGGCCGATTTAAAGCAAGCTAAAACTTCTTCGTCTACACTTGCGTACATTGGTTTTTTCAGCCTTTTGGAACTTCCACACGCACCACCACTTTCAACTGCACTGATAATTGTTTCTTTTTTTTTTTAGAATAGTAGACACGGTGTTTGCCGCTACACCATACTTCAACGCTACATCTTTCTTGCGTACACCACTTTTCAGTTCTTTTAAAAGTCTATATTTTTCATCAAGAGATAAAGTTTTCAATGTATGTTTTGACGACATAAAGATACAATAAAGATGACGAGGTGTATCAAACAGACGTGAAAGGAATTTTATCCACACAAGAATAACTACTACTGTATATTCGTGAAACCTCACAACGTAAAACTGAAGAACTGAACTAATTTTATGGCATACGCTTCCAGAAAATACGACTTATCGAATGTGCCGCCAAATATTTCGTTCGAGGTATCAAGATATTCGAGTTATAGAAGTTCGACTTATCGAATAAAAATTACTAATTTTCAATCTTGGCGCTGTTGCCAACCATTTTGATTCGAGTTATCAAAAATTCGATTTATTTTTATTTATATTTAAGTTTGACTGTAATACCATTTTTTCCAACAAAATTTAAAAAATTCCAAATCCTGTCACAAAATTATAACATTTGTCCTATTTACAAGGGGATTGGTTATTTAGATTTAATATTTCTAATTCACTATTCACCATTCACTACAATCTACTTATAATTCCTTAATCTTGAAAAGATCTCAAATCAAGTACTTACTTTACTAAACTCTCTTTAGTACCTTGCGTTCGTACTTATCACAAGAGGGAGTCTTTTCTTTCAAAAATATTCTCTGAGGAGATGGGTAGAGCAGAAAGTAACACATTTGAACGATATATCAGATATAATGGAATAAAAATAATGTCAATTGATATAATTTTGAATTATCATAGTTTTTCACAATCATTTGGAAAAGGAATTAATGTAAAATGATAATTATTATAAATCATATTGTCATTTTTAATAATAAACAATTTTCCTTCAAAGCCAATAAAAATCATATTAATGACGTTAACAGAATAAAAAAAATCCTACCTTGTTCGGGACACCCATACATAAAACTGGATACCATCTTCAATAGCTGAACCCTCCACACGAGGGTGTTGGCCTCAGCCCAAAGGCACAACGCCCCTTCAAAAACAAACAAAAAAAAATTCTTATCTGTCCAGATAATATTATATAGATAAATGGATAAGATAAACGCAGATAGCGATCAGAATACATTTATTCTATGTGCTGATGTGATGGCTCAAGAGCTGCATTCCCTCAGATGACGTAATGAGGGCTTTTCCAGTGATTAGACCTCTTCAATCTTTCATCAGATTTGCTGGCCAGTTCCTTTTGAGTCTTGTAGCATTTTAGGGATTGAGTAATTGTTGGAGGAAAGTATTTTTATGATCATGTAATTTTTCATGATGCCTTATAGTTTTTTCTTTGATGATGTAAGGTCTGATTAGTAACATGCCATAGAGCATTTGCGATTAAATGTAATTTCATTGACTGGCTTCTCTGTATGATAGCCATGATTGAATTGTTTTTGCATCCTCACAGTTCTATTCCACATACCCATATTGGTCTAATGACAGCTGTATATTGAAATTTAGCTTTCTTCCTATTATATAGTATATATCTTTGACTATCAAATCAATTTGTTTCCGTTTTTTGCTCTTTCCAGATTAATCTTCTGTAGATAATGCATTCCCAATTATTTGGTAGATGTGGACTCCGGTATCTGTATATTGTTTATGGACACAGTTGGGCATTGATCTCTTGTATGAAGTCCACTTTTGTATACTGTAGAAATACCATCTGTGATGAAAAAAAAAATCAAGGTCTTGGATTTCATTTGTGGGCCAGTAGGTGGATGTGTCTGTCAGTGGATAACCAGGAGTAGTTTTTTCTTGAATAGAATTGCCGAGCTCTCTGCCTTTTGTTATAAGACGTAGTCCAAACATTGTGTACTTACTATTATAATAAACTTTGGCCCCAAAGTTTGAAAGAAATTGCTGAAGTGCTTCTTTTTATGTTATTTTGAAGAGGGCAGGTAGTGCTGCTACCCTTAAGGGTACATTAGTGGTAAATGGTAAAGTATTTAATAATATGTAAGTACATCAGTATAAGAAATGCTTATAAATATTTTGATTAAATAATTTTACGAATTGAAAGCTACAGGTTTAATTATGTGGGAAAACTGTATGTGAGGTATTTTCTTCTTACTTTGTGGTCATTTAAAACGAGAAGACTAAATTTATTAAGAGCAAAGAACCCTGATATGTAATGTACAGGGTGACTGATATAATTCGCCTTTGTTTAATTTAATTCTGTTTCTTGCTAAGTTTTGATTAAGTAAAATTTAAAGACGCTGTCCAATTTGCTAAAACAATTATTCAAAACCCAATCTATAATTCCATCTAATTTTCTAATTAAATTTTAATACTTATCACATTTGAAATAAAAACTGCAGTCATCAGCTCATATCAAATAATATACGAGAGTGGATCGAATATAAACCAGACTTATGTAAAAAACAAATCCATATATATTATGATGAAAAAATTTAATATATCTTATTTTTCTACATAGTCTCCGCTTCTATCAATACATTTTCCCAATGAATTGGAAGTTTTTTGATGCCATTATCGAAGAATTTAGTCGGTCATGTTTTCAGCAAACCGCTTACAAATAATTTCACTCGTGATCGTAATCGTGACAACGGCGTCCTCCCAAATCTTCTCTTATTGAACCAAACATGTGATAGTCACACAGGGACAAGTTTGAGCTGCAAGGAGGAGGCTCGAAATTTCTCTAATTTTTCTCAGGTCAAAGCTGCTATGGGTGGTCGAGTGCTGTCATGAAGAAGAATCACCTGTTGGATGGATGTCTTGCCTTTTTTTCTTCACAAGCCAACTTCACTTCATGAAGGAGCTTGCGATAGTATTTAGCATTGATCTTATGTTGTGCATGAATATAGTATGCAATAAGTAGTACGCCTTTGCTATCCTAAAAAGCAGTTGCAAGAACTTTTCTCGCAGGTAGACGGACCTTTTGCTCAGATGTGATGCTACTGACGCCCTATAAACTGTAGTGATCCAGAGCGTTGTCCTTTCCTCTCCTAGACAATCCCTTCCAACACCTAGCTAGCACCACGCGCGTCATTTCACGCAGCTACCAGTAAAAAAAAAAGTTCAGTTTATATTTGATCTATCTTCGTAATAGACATTTTGTGGAAGTCTACCCAAATCAAGCCGGAATTTTATGCTTTTTCAGGTTCAACAAGAGATGAGGACCTGAACAATGTCTCCAACTAACATAGAAAACTCGATTCTTATCTGTTACTCCCTGGGTATTTTGAGTTGATACCTTGATGCGACATCCATGGAAACAATATATCAAGCATTTTTTTAATTTAAGATGAGAATTTTTTTGGAGTTTCTGGAATGATATTTTGAAGCTCCAAACGAGAGCTATTCGCATCTTTTTCAAATTGGGGGATTCAGATCATGTAAAGGAAATTTCGTAAAACTAAACTACTAACAGCAATCACTCACCATCTTCATCCAAGATTGTCTGCAAAATTGTCTTCAAAAATAAAAAATACCATGGATGTAAAGCTCTCGAATGAAATGTGAATGTTGCGAGGGAGCTTCCACCTCTTAGTTAGGGAGACGGCGTTTCGTTTCCGAGCATGCGCTTCTGAAACTCGTCAGACAGGCGTGATGCGCAGGCTCTGCCTGTGACGCTGGTGACCATGCATCCGCGTGAAACGCTGATCGTCAAACGCGGTGCCTTGCCCTATTTGAACCTGGCGGGGACGGTTAGTCACGAATCTGTTGACTGGTCGGGTCCTCTATCGGTACGCCGGTCAAACTACGACAGAGCAAGGCAGGTTTCTGGACGAGGAGCGAAGAAGTTGTTGGCTATAGAGGAAAAACCATCACCAGATATGACTCAGAACAACTTAATTGAAATACCAGACAAATTGGCTCTAACTGAGCCAATGTTGAGTACTGCTGCATGAAGTTCTTCAATAACCTATTTATTTAGGTTATACTAGAGACGACAGTTTTAAGAAGCTGAGTTTCCATATGTAGTCAAAATAAAACCATATTCTGTGGATGAGCTTCTGGATATAAATAATATATACTTTTGTGCCTATTTAATTTCAAGTTAGGTAGGTCTACTTGAAACAACCGATTAAATTTATTTCTATTAAATTCTATCTCCATTTAAGAGTTTCAATTACTAATTCACAAAGATGCTCTGTATCATTTTTTGGCAAATAATATAATATTGTGTTGAATGCTTAAGCCTTCTCACTAATAAATCCATAGTGGTCTTTGATATGGTTGATAAATAAAACTAGTGTTATGTTTGAATGCTTTCTTTGTGTATTTCCATATGGTTCAGCAAATACAAAAACAAAATTACACATATACAGTGTCTGTCTACACAGTGATTATTTATACAAAGAGCATAAGTAGGTACACAAGATAATTTAGTTAATTAATAAATCTACCTAACAAAATTTAAAATAAAGCTCTGGGCTACTTTACTGGTCTTCTATGGACACTCTGCGACCCTTAACGTGCCGTCTGACAAGGTCGCTCTAAAGACAGCAAAGTGCCAAGAGGTCAGTCCAATGACTGCGCTTTTAGCCAAGTCAATTTACTCGGTGTAATATTCTATACAACTATGATCATTTCGATGAAATGGAAACAAATCATCAAACTGTATGTACAATGAAATTTAGAATTATGTTCATAGAACACTGTAAATTGACTTCCAATTATCGCAGCTTCATAACTACCCAAAACCTTCGCCTTGTATTCTGTGTTTAAAAACACAGACTGATTCGATAGATGAAATAAGCATTTTTATTTGAAATTAAGGTATAAAATATTAACAATTTTCATAACTGGCCATGAGCAATAAAATTTTGTTTGATTTTCTGCATAACATTGCACTGATTCAAAAAAAAATTAAATTCTTCATTCTAAAAAACAGTATATAATAAAAATACACTCATTAAAAAGACGTGAAAGGAAAACCGACTTCTTGTAAAAATATATCATGTTGAGTTTTTGTATATTTTACATAGTCATAATAGTAAGCAACAACCAAAACGAAAACTAAATAAAATAAATACAAATTGGGAATAATTTACCACTTGTCTCACCTATAAAATATGATTACACTAATTAAATTATAATATAAATGAAGGGCTAAAAATAAAAATTACTGAAGAGAGATAAGGGCGAAGAAGTTTGAGCAGTCCGATAGACGGCTTAGGATTGATTCCAATAAGATCCTGTGTATTGTTTACCAGAAGCCTTTGCTTGGTTAGAGGTTTGCGAACGCTGCCCGCTATTGTTACTTGTGTCCTGTAAAGAAATTAAAAGTTAGATGAAAAATTTAAAACAACTATTTTAGCTTTAATCTTCAATGAGTAACTTCCGTTTCTCTTTTGAAATTTAAATTAGCAAATACTTTTTTATCCACATGCACACATGGAAATTTCACCTACATAATTATTAATTTCACAAATTTTTTTTCAAAATTTTGATATGCCTAAGTTAAAAATACTGCATAGCAAGCATAATTTTAATAGCATGGGTAAAGTTTTAAAAAAATGTATTTTCTTCAACTCAAATTTCTTCATGTAAGGCCTTTGCAAAAGTTTTGAATTTAGAATTCACACGTATTCACTCAGATTCAAGGTTCAGAATAGGAGGATGGCCCCAGAAGTACTTGATCCAACAAAGAAAACAAAATGTTTGTATTTCTCAGTATCCTTTAAACTTATTACACCTGTCCCAGTGACATTTAACGATCCAAAACTCCATGATTAAAATAGTCAAGCTCCTGAAAACAACTATCAACTGCACTTTATTATGTTCAAATACTGAATCAGCCCTTTTTTCTAATTTTCAATCAAAATAATCAAAATAGGAGGATCTGTCAAAAAAGATGCCTCAAAAAACAATTCAGACTCATCAATTCGACCATTATGATAAAGGATGTGCCTATTGGTGATCGAACAAAATTTTAATTTCAGATAATTATGATTTTTCTTTTCTTGAATTCGATACAAAAAAATGTTACAATGAGTTCACATTCTAGTCCTTAATTTGTTTTCTAAGAATAAAAAGTAAAAAATCTTCGCAAATCCTCCCCTTTCATTTCTTAGACTTCTCAAAATATTAGAAGTGACTAACTAGGGAGTTTTTCTGCACTACGATTCATCAGAGCCTTTGTTAACATGGTATAGTAATTTGTCATAATCTCCTGTGCTCAAGGAGCTGTTGACTATACAAGTTTACACTGCGGCCATAGGCATTTCCCTGAATAGAATTGAAAGATTTCACTGAAACGATAATATTAAATTTCCAAAGGGCGCAGTTGTAAATTTCTGTTGACAAAATTACAAAACATGAAAAGATACAAATGATGGCATTTTCCTATGAGTTTTAAATATTATCTCTATTGATTTTCAGTCCTTGACAGTTATTTGAAAATTTAACACAGTTAATTGTTACTAAACTGATAAATATGATGACCATCCAAAAATTTTCAGTTTTCATTTTGAAGTATGTGTAATTAAAGGATAGAGTAGAAAAATCCACGAGTCCTACTGTCTTAAACTGCCCTTAAAATACGGCAAATTCATCGCTTGTTATGAAAATGGAGTATTGTTCTTTAAATTAATCTTGAATATTCAACATTTTTCTTGTCCCATAGCAATTACTATCCACAACAAAAAATAATATATACAAAAATATGGAACCACAAAAATTCTCTACAAATAGAACTCATAATTCAAAAACAATGACACAAAATAA
Source organism: Megalocaria dilatata (assembly GCA_034642435.1). Taxonomy (NCBI): domain Eukaryota; kingdom Metazoa; phylum Arthropoda; class Insecta; order Coleoptera; family Coccinellidae; genus Megalocaria; species Megalocaria dilatata. The sequence goes on along the minus strand of CM067856.1, from coordinate 71,921,638 downwards.
TATGTAATCTTAAGATAAACCTAATGAATTTTTGCATTTGATGGACATTCTCCAGATCATTATATATTGGGTTGTAAAATTTTCTTCATTGATAGTTTTTTGTCTGAAAAATTGAAGTTTCCCGACTTTAAATAAGAGAATATAAATATTTATCTTTCTTGAAATTTAATTAAGAATCAGATTACTTCCAAATGATTTATTAAAAAATTTGAGAAAATCTCCATCCAAATTGTCCCAGGAGGAATGCGACAAATAGAAACCATTGCTAGATGGACTCATATCGAGAGATTTTAATTGCCTATGGGCTTTGGTTTTGGATATTTCCAGATATTGAGTGAATTTTTAAGGTTCACTAATCTTGAACCAATCAATTGACAGATTTTATGAAGTCTTCTTTAAGACAGTTTTCGTTTAAGATCTCCGAAATTAAAAGAAAAAATAAACTGGAAAAGGATTATGGGCATTTCCTATCTTTGTTCACACTGTACAATGTTCTCTGCCTTTATGAGGGTAGAAAAGTAATTCAACAATAAACCCAAAAAATTTTGCCACTATCATATTAATTAATTGATTGATTAATTAATTTTATTTTATTGAATAAATAGATTTTCACAAAATTTTTTCCAACTAGCTCAATTAATTTTTCACCTTGTATGGCAACAATATACAAATTATTGTATCGAATAACTATTCAGAGGAATAAACAAAATGTGATGTCAGTTCAATATTTGGCCTTCAGTTCTTTATTCACATTTTGTTCAATGGCTTTCAACGACTCACCTTTCCATTCAGGAAGGGGCAACTTATTAAGCCTGGAGAACAAAAAAATAACATGGTGCTAAATCTGGCGAATACAGTGCTTGTTCAAGGATATAGACACCGTGTTTAATCAAATAATCCAGTACTTTGTGGCATGGCCTAAAATCCAATTGTTGTTGTCCACAAATCCTGTAGTTTTCTATGAACAGTATCTCTCAAACGTTTCATAAAGTCTAGATAACATCTTATTGACCATTTGACCCATTGACAAGTACTCATACTAGTGTACGACATAACAATAATAAAAAAAAAATTCCTGGTACTTTTTGATCACAGCATGTCATGTGGGGGTACTTCTGAGGCTATTCCGTTACCTATTTTTATGTTACTTCATATTGATAAAATAAGGCAGATATTAACATATCAACATTAAAACAAGTGCTAGTGAAGATGAATGGTTTTCAACATTCTTCTTTAATTCCTTATGTTATTCAGTATGACAAAAATGAGTGTTGGAATTTCAAGAGGTATTTTTTTATGAAGAGAGAACTGAGGAAACAATAAGTAAATTTATTCTCAAATTTCAATATTCTGAAATTCCAACCAAGGAAAGGTGAATATGTATTGAAAATAATTGTAAAATATTTCCATGACATTTGTTATTTACAGAAGGGTAGATGATTATTAAAAGCTAAATTAACATAGAGATCAACTCGCTACAGCAAAACAAAAGCATGTGGGTCGGAGTGCGACTTACCACACGTCGGCCTTGGTGCCTGACATCCATCTACAAGCAAAACATTACCTCAATAACCAACTTACATGCCTCTCAATGTGTTTTATTATAAATTATGTAAATATTCAACCTCTTTTACATTTCTTATTGGCATAATTTTTTCTCAAGCATAGATGCTAGTAATTTTTCATTTGTTTTTTACAATACTCTGTATTGCCACTTGCAAACATTTTTTATTGTGTGATAAAACATGCACATGCAAAATAAAACCATGCAAAAAAGATCTACTTATTACTTCATGTACTGATAATATTCTGCTGATTTTTTTTATTTATCTACTTTTTTTTAATACTTCTTTTGGTTTTTCCAGAGAGGAACATATAACAAATCTTGAAAGATATGAAAATTCTTACTAACAGCTTCTGAAGGTAATAACATTCCCATTTAAGTATCATGAGGGTCATCAAATCCCAAGACTACCCAGTAAAAAACCCTTTTCTTGTGAAATTCGACTTTATTCATCAATATAGTCATACAATCATTCCAACATTTTACTACACTTTCGATGCCTTTGGCCTCAAAATAGGCTGCAGCTGCTACTATAATCTCAACATTAGAGCCGAATTTCTTTCCTTTGGGCATGTTATTGAGAAATGTGAACAGGTAGAAGTCGGATGGGGCCAGATCTGGTGACTACGAGAGGTGTGAAAGCAATTTGAATCGTAAATCGTCCAATTTCACCATCCTTTTCATTAACCTGGTATGATCTTGATCGTCTGGTCTTCAGAAGAAAGTCAATGAGCAATTCCGTGCGTGTCCCGAAATATAATGCTATGATCCTGTCTGCTAACTGTTATCTTCAGACGCTTTGTTCTTTTCGACTCTGGCATATAGTGATGGATCCAGGTTTCATCCATTTTCATGTACCAATCCAAAAAACCATTTTTATCATGCGTAAACAGCTTCAAACAGCGCTCTGCATTATCAATTCCTTGGTGCTTTATTTCCCCTGTATCGGTATCCACTCTCAATAAACATTTAGACACCTAAATTTTTATGCAAAGTTTTGAACACGGCATCTTTTCATATCTTTAGGATGGTTGTTTTTGATGGGCACTTTTCCCGGTAACACTTTTAAAACCATTGCCCAGTTTTAACTGTATGTTTTCCCATTAAAAATTAGTGTTTGATTAACAAACGAAACTCGTTTACATCCATCCTTTAAACGAAAACAAATGAAACATGATGACCTCCCGGTCACGAGTCCGATGCTCTCCCGCTGAGCTATCCACACTCATGATAATGTGAGTAATCTAATTATCCCATTTTCTAATGATATTATCTGAGGGTATATTATATATATATATATATATATATATATATATATATATATATAAAATTTCACTAATTTACGATCATTACGTTTCTAGGTATCCTCAGTGAAAACGACCAGAATCACTGACGCCATAATAATGAAGAAAATCGAGTATCGCGCCGCTATAAAGTTCCTCACTAAGCAGGGAAAAAGTCGAATAATAATTCAAGAAGAGATGGTTACTGTTTACCAAGACCGTGCTCCGTCGTTATCCACCATTCGAAAGTGGTCAAGTGAATTCAAAAAAGGCAGAGAAAGCACTAAAGACGATCCTCGCTCGGGCTGGCCCGTTAGCAGCACCACTGAAGAAAATGTGAAAAAAGTGGAAAAACTGGTACTTGAAGATGCCAGAATAAAAATAAAGATGTTTACGGAGATGACAAACCTATCGGTGGGTACCATACATGCTATAATACTTCATGACCATCTTAACCTCTCAAAGGGCAGTGCAAGATGGGTACTGAGAATACTTACCGCCCCTCAGAAGCAACTGCGAGTCGAGTGCTGTAAGGAGCTTTTAGAGCTCTGTGGAGAAGACCCATCGACTATTTTCAACCAGGTGGTTACTGGAGAGGGCTGAGAGTAAACAAGAGTCCATGCAGTGAATTGAAAAGGGTGCACAGCCCCCAAAGAAGTCACCCTATCGGCTCGAAAAATAATGGTTACGGTCTTTTGGGATTTTAAAGATAGAATACACTCAAAAGGGTGAAAGCATCACAGCAGCTATACTCAACCACTTTGTGTAATATAAGAGAAGCAATTATAGGAAAAATGCGAGGAAATCTCACATCGGGGTTGTTGCTGGTTCACGACAACGCGCCGGGGTTCACAAGGCCCGCGTAGGCTGCTGTGTGTGAATGTGACTTCGAAGAAATTACTCATCCTCCGTACAGTCCAGACTTGGTCCCCAGTGACTACTACCTATTCCCAAATGTAAAAAATATTTACGTGGAAAGGAAAGCGATTTTCCGACGATGAAGAACTGAAAGCAGCCTATTTTGAGGAGAAGCCGAAAGAATACTTTTTACAAGGTTTAGAGAAGCTTATTTCCCGATCTAACGAATATATTGAAGTTCTAGGAGACTACATTGAAAAAAAAAATTTCAACATTTTTTGAATCTTCAGATTTGAAATTTTCAGTATCATTTGATTTATAAGTACCTGTTTTTGGAAGAAAATTTCCGGAGATATTTCGATTTATTTGTTCTTCCTTTACCTCTTAACACTTTTCAACTTTCTCAAGTCCTCAAAAAAATTTGAATTTGATAGACTGTAGGAACCGGTCTTCTTTTTTATTTACACACATTTTTGTAAAATTTTGAGAAAGAAATGCAAGGGGCCAAATAAGGTGGATGTTGCTGATGAGCCATTCATAGTTGAATTTCAACTTGACAAATGGCACAAGTGTGCAGTTGCATGGTCACTATTCCCTTCACTTAGAAGTAATTATTAAGAATAATATTTTTTGTCCATTAAATCAGGAATTTATCAAATGATTTGTTATGAGTGCATGTCAATAATCCCTAAACAACATTTTTGCGCGTTCTAGGGAACAGTGTGCCCTCATGTCTGCAAATTTTTAATATCGAGGCGAAAATTACCTCAAATGACTAGGTTTGTTTGTACTCACTGATCAAGAATTTGAAGTAAAAAGTGACTGTCTGGCCCGTTTAGTCCGAGCATTAATAAACAGTCTAATTTTCAGAGGAAAAGAGCTAGATACTGAAAACTTTCAGAATAGGTTTGGGGCCAAAATCAGTTGAAAATGCTAATTTCCGAACTAAACAACCGACCATAGACTTAAAAATTTCAGTGTGGTTTTGGAATCTAAATGTATCAGGTATTATCAAAAATGGACAGTATTTGCTCAATGATCCCCAAGTTTTCCTTTTCAAATTTTATTTTTCAAATACTACTCTGTCAAGAAAGTACCGGGAATTTTCAATTAAAACAACATTTTACATTTAAACGTCAAAATTTATTAGGTCGCCTTCAAAATAGGCTCCATTTGCTCCAATACATCTATGCCAACGGCACTTCCAATTATCGAAACATTTTTTATAGGCGCTTCCAGGGATAGACTTTAGCTCTCGCGCCGAATTTTGTTTTATGGCTTCAATCGACTCAAAACGGGTGCCACGAAGGGGCAATTTTAGTTTTGGGAAGAGGAAAAAGTTGCAGGGAGCCAAATCCGGCGAATACGGTGGTTGCTGAAGCACGTTTGTTGAGTTTTTGGCGAGAAAGTCAGTCACAATCGTAGCTCGGTGAGAAGGCGCGTTATCGTCATGCAAAATCCTTGAGTTGTTCGCCCACAAATTTGGCCGCTTCTTACGGATACGCTCACGCAAACGTTTCATAACGCCTAGGTAATACTCCTTGTTTACCGTCTGACCCTCTGGAACGAATTCCTAGTGCACCACGCCACGGATATCGAAGAAAACAATGAGCATCACCTTCATTTTCGAGCGGCTTTGGGGTGGTTTTTTCGGTTTCGGCTCATTTTTTGCCACCCATTCCGATGATTGCTGGCTTGTTGGCATATCGTACTCGTAGACCCAGGTCTCATCACCAGTTATAATGCGTTCCATGAATGTAGAATCGGAATTACAGCAATCCAGCATGTCTGAAGCAACCTGTTCGCGATGACGTTTTTGAAGAAAATTCAGGTCTTTCGGTACGAGTCGTGCGGCCACCTTTCTCATGCCCAAAATATCAATCAAAATCGTACGTGCGGACTCGTGGGATATCTTAAGATCATGTGCTATCTCTCTCAAGCTGGTACGACGGTTTTCCAGCACCCTTTCCTTAATTTTATCGACGTTATCTTCGATCGAAGCCGTCGATGGGCGTCCGTCCTTGAAGGCTCTGTACCACTGATATGCACGAGTTTTCGATAGAGTATTATCACCAAAGGCCTTTTGCAACATTTTCAATGCATCGGCACACGAAAATTCATTTACAACACAAAACTTTAAACAAATTCTTTGCACAACGTAATCAGCCATAGTAAAAATCGGCACGCACTCTGACATCGACTGCCTTAATCAGCTGTTGCAAACACACTAGTTGACAGATCCCGCTCAAGCTTGGCATAGTAATTAAGGACAGTGGTACCAACCTAGGAAAAAAATTTTTTACCTGCCTCATTGCCCCGCCAGATTTAAATCGATAATTCCCGGTACTTTCTTGACAGAATGTATTTGCGAAAGTGCAAATCTAATTTAGTGTTTAGATGTGACTCAAAATATAATGCATAATTTCGTATATAAATTACGAGAATTTTCTTAATTTTCTACTCATCTGATATTGGCAAAAAGTATGCAAATTATTTCAAGTTTTGTTCAATACATTTTTTTCCACTTCTCCTCGCCAATATATAACGATGCAGATCAAGGGTAGAAGGATTTTAACCATGTATTTTTCAGTTTCATGAAATTTTCCGTTTCTTCAGGAGAACAGTTCTAAAATTGCAAAAAGTATTGCTTATTCGACTTTACAATGACAGAATACTGAATGGAAGTATTAATTGTTACACTGAATGCATTTTCAACGAAGTTAAAAAAAATTATGAAAATTATTATTTCAAAGAAAACATACTTTAGCGAATTTTATGAATGCATAAACTTTATTAGAGGTACTCCTTCCTATAAAATAACATCATGTTATGCTTCATGTTCTGTGCTAAATGCAGTGTGTGTGAAAAGAAAAAATCGCCGTGATGATCACATTCCTGTGAGGTGTAATCGATCAATGTTGATTTTAAATAAATTGAATTGAATTTTCTGCTAGCTAATTGTTTCCGGAAGGCCATTTTGATCCCCAGAATTTCAGAGTTAATAAGAGCACTACTCAATTGATAAAATTAACCAGTAGATCAAATGTACTGGTATGATATTTATTGTGAGAGGGCATGTTTACTTGTTCTCTGTGAATCTCGAAAATCAGGCAAAATTGAGAAATGTAATATTTTCTTTCATTCACATCAAATAAACAAAAAATTGTATGGGAATGTTACGAATTTCCCACTCGCACTTTTTTGCAGGCTCCACCAAAAAAGCATTTTTGTGTTCCCTTCTAGTCAGTTGCCATGACATTAAAAAAAAAATTATTTGATCGTGTAAAGAAAGATGAAAATTTCGTGTGTGGTTAGGTTATCTTTGTACAATATTTCAGTTGCGTTATGAAACATGGGTCTTATAATTAATTCCATGAATATTTTGTGTAGTCACGAGAAACATTTCAAAAACATAAATTCCCTCAAAATTAAAGGATTAAAGTAATTAAGATTATTGAAATCTCACCAAACTAGTTTTTTCAGTATTATGATACAATTTGTATAGAATGCAAGATAATTTTGAGGCAAACAAATTATTTGTGATTTTGTAAATGATTTACCGGATGTAAAGGTTGATGCATCAACTGAGTTGAATGATGCTGCTGGTGTGGCGCCATGGCTGGTATGTAGACGGGAGGAGCATAGCCAGTTCCGCTGGGTGCCAATCCAGCATTCTGACTGCCATGCAAAGTTCCAGTAAAAGGTGGTGGTGTGCCAGAGTGGAAACCTTGCTTTTCATATGACTGAAAAAGAAAGAATATATGAAGATATTGGATACCTAAATGTTGATATCACATGGGCAATAATTAGTCAGAATGCCAAAATCATCTGTAGTAATGCTTCAACTCAAAAAACACTTGGCAAGAAACAAAATACTTGTTTCAAGCTAGCCTTGAAAGTACCACACCCTCAGTCTCGTCGTCTTTACCTGTACACAAATATTTCATAGAGACACTTGAAATATGTAATTATACGAAAAGATCATGAAAAATATTGAATTCATTAGTTTTTTGGCGATAATTAATGGGGAGATTTTTTTGAACATCTTGTGTGACGCCTTTGAGCAGAGCAATTTGTGTTAATATTTTGCATTTACCAAGTAGGTTATGTCGCAGTCTTCTTGATCTATCACTTGTAGGTAGAATTTCATCTTGTTTGTGGTGAAAAAGACAGCTTAGGAAAAGTATCCGGGAAAAAAAATTTCAAACCGAATGTTATTGTAGAATCAAAAACAGTCTGTCTATGTCAAATAATGTATGCAGGGTCCTGCAATAGTGCGTTCTTCTTCCATAGCTGCAGAACTAGACATCTTAGAAATTTAGTTCGAAAACAGGTTTCTTATATTTCTATTTCTGCATCTCAAGAAATTATTTTCAAATATACATGGTGTTCCCAAAAAAATATATTCAACAAACGGGTGATTTTTTAAATGGATTGCCCTGTATATTTTCATGTTTGTTCAATGAAATTCACCACAAGACAAATGATCAAAACAGATCATTTTCAGGTGCGATGAAGAGAAGATGGATTTACGCGGTAAAGGTTGCAAGAAAGAATGTAAAGAACGAAGATTTGTTCCCAAAAAAATATATTCACCAAACGGGTGATTTTTTAAATGGATTGCCCTGTATATTTTCATGTTTGTTCAATGAAATTCACCACAAGACAAATGATCAAAACAGATCATTTTCAGGTGCGATGAAGAGAAGATGGATTTACGCGGTAAAGGTTGCAAGAAAGAATGTAAAGAATGAAGATTTTGACAATTACATGAAAAATAGTGGAGAGCTAGGAGAAATAATACTAAAAAAGTTAGATACAAAAGGATGCAACTCTGTTTTTAGTGTAGGCTTGCCCACCAAGAAAGCCTATAACACTGTTTTCAACCAGGAGTTTTGACCTGAAGGATAATACTGAGGGATTTTTCATTCGAGAACTTTTTTCAGGCTAGAAAGACGACAATAAACAATAAATAGGGAACAAAGGTAATTCAATGTACTTCATCAAAATGTTCAATCACTGAGTACTGCATATAATAAGTTAGATCTACTTCTGGACAAATTTAAACCGAATATCTTTGCTATCACTGAATATTGGAATAATCTAAAAGCACTTAGGGCTTATAACTTTCGGGGATATCAACTGTCATCACATTTTTGTAGAGATAGAGGTAAACATGGGGGATGTGCCATATATATATAGGTGAAAGTTATGACTACAGCAAAGGGGCAGATATATCATCGTTGAATGTTGCTAATGTTATTGAATGTTCTTCAATTCAGTTCACTCTAAATTCAATTAAATAAACTACATCTTTTATAGATCACCACAAAGTGATATTGACATTTTTTTTGAGAAGATAACCACCTTACTTCAGAAGTGTCTAGAGGAAAAAACTGAAATAATAATAATGGATTTTAATGTGGATGTCCTTTCTGAGAACAGAGAAGCACGTGAGTTCCGTTCCATTATTGAATGCTACAAGCTCAAAATGACCATCAATGGCAATGAGCAATCTCAGGATCCTGCTTAGATAAATTCCTCACCAGCATAAAGGGAGAATCAAAGGTAATTGAAAACCATATATCACACCATTCCATCTGTATTTTCAATTTCGATTTCGATGCAATAGGCCAACTACTAAAGACAGTTAACTAGTAAAGAAAGTTTTGATCCGACCAATTAATGAAGAAGCTATAAATTAATTTCTTGATAGTCTTGCAAAACAAGATTCGGGAAGTATATTTGAATTTAAGGGGAATGAAGTAAATGAGATGTGGAATGATTTTGAGAGTAAGTTCAAAACCTTATTTGACACCTGTTTTCCATTGGTTAAAAGAAATTTAAAAAACCGTAAAAACAATTCAAGAAGACTCCTCACATAAAATCAATGAAAAACATACTGGATTACTTGCTAGTGGCATCTACAGCAAAACAGGAGTTGAAAAACTTTTATAAATATATGAGAAAAATATGACGCAGCTATCACATCAGCTAAGAGGGCTCACTCAGCAAATCTGATAACAGCAGAGAATTAATGTAGTCACTTGGAAATTGGTGAAGTTGATAACTGAAAAAGAACAAAGAAACAAAGAGTTATCTATAAAGAACCTGAATGGCAGGCTGAAAATTTCAATGATTTCTTCACAACCATTGGACCAAATTTAGTTAAGGACCTCCCATCTGGAAAAAATATATGGCAGCAAAGACAAATAAAAAATTCCTTCTTTGCATTTGACATAACAGAATCAGAAGTAATATCAGTGGTGAAAAAACTCAATAATAAGAACACAAGTGGCATCTAATGAAGTTCCTGTGTCTATTGAAGAAGTACATTGGTAATATAGTAACACCACCTGTATACTGAATAATGCTCTTTTTTGTGTTTTTCCTTATCCATTGAAGGTGGCAGTAGTTAAGCCAATCTATAAAAGGGGAAACGAAGATGATTTAGGAAATTATGGACCAGTAAGTTTGCAGTGTTCCTTTTCAATAATTTTCGAGAAAATTGTTGCTATCCGTCTACTCAAATTCTTCAAAAAGTTTAATGTTATTTCAAATTGTCAGCATGGATACATGAAAGAAAGAAATTCTTAAATAGCAATATATGAACTGACTATAATGCATGCTTTGGAGAGAGAAAATCTAGTTGTGGGATTATTTCTAGATGTCTCTAAGGCTTTTGATTGTGTTGACCATGAACAGCTTTTATTGAAACTGGAAAAGTGTGGCATTAGAGATAAAAAACTTAATTTTATGAGGAGTTACCTATAGAACAGAAAACAGAGAGTAAGAATATTAGTATGTGGAGAAGAAGTTACATCAGAAGATGGGGACATAACCATGGGCATTCCACAAGGTAGCATACTAGGACCATTACTATTTCTTGTGTAAATTAACGACCTAGACTCTATTTTGCCAGCAAATTGCAGATCAGTAAATTTTGCGGATGATGCAAATGTTTTGACTGAATGTGATAATGTCCCTTCATCGATTGAGTGTCCCAAATTAGTGCTAAAAGACCTATGCAACTGGTGCTAAGATAACAAACTTGTTCTGAATTGACAAAAAACTGTCTGTACTTATTTCTCTATGGATAGATCAAACCAAATTTTATCAAGAAATATTAATTATGAAGGTCATTAAATTGTAGTAAAGAATGATGTTGCATTTTTATTAGGAGTACAAATAAGTTTCCGCCGTTTTATTGTAGATGGCGCGGCACGGAGTTTCGGCTAGGTTTTGCAGATGATAACCGGCTTAAAAAATAGTTTGGACATTCAAGAACAACGTAACCTTTTAATATCATTGATTTTATATTGGTAAAATATAATTTTTATAAATTGAAAATGTCAAAATTTGAGCCAAGTAAGCGTCATTTGCGGGAAATATTAGTTTACTTCTTTAATTGAAAGAAATCTGCTGCTGAGGCGCATCAATTGCTCGTAGAAGCATATGGTGAGGGTGCTTTGAGTGAGAGAACGTGTCGAGAGTGGTTTCAAAAGTTTAAAAACGCTGATTTCGATGTAGAAGACAAAGATCGCAGTGGAAGGACAAAAATTTACGAAGATGCAGAATTGGAGGAAGATTCATCTCAAACACAAAAAGAACTTGCTCTAACATTAGAAGTCACTCAGCAAGCAGTCTCACATCTTCTTCTATAATAAATATTTAATTTGTGTTAAAAAACGGCGGAAACTTATTTGTACTCTTAATAAGAGGAGTTTTAATCGATGAAAATTTGAAGTGGAAAAATAAGGTCGAACAACTAAGAAAAAAATTAAACTCTGTAATATACAGTTTGAATGTAGTAAAAAACTAAGTTGATTTAGATATATTGAAAACCATTTACTTTACAAATTTTCAATCTTTAACATCTTATGGTATAATTTTTTGGGATGTTCCTCATGTATTGACAGAATTTTCGTTACTCAAAAATGGGCAATTAGAACAATGCTGGGCTTAAGATATAGAGAAATCTGTAGAAAAATACAATATTGACAGTTTATGGGCTCTACATATATCGCTTATTGTTATTCTTCCACAAACGTAACTACTTTGTGAATTAAAAAAATGTAAATAATACTAGACGTATGTTCCCATTCTTCATTCCTAGTCACTCACTTTCAATTTATGAAAAGCATCCTCTCTATATGGCAATTAAGATGTTCAATGCTTTAACTAGAAAGATCCAAAATATTATAGAATATAAAATTTTAAAAAAGAAGTCCATAATGCATGGTAAATTGTGAACCTTATAACATTAAAGAGAACGTGAATTTTTGTGATTGAGAATATTGTAATTTTTGACATCTCTATTAAAACGCAAAATCTTAGAAATATTTTTCTAACGGTACAGATCTTCTTCAGAGAAAACTGGAAAATGTTTAGCGCACGGCACTCCGCTAAAAGACCTAAAACAGTTGCAAAATGATATTTCTCGATTTTTCAAATGTAGCGCCCTATTTATTTTGTAATATAATGCAGAGAATTGAATGCTTCACATTTTTTTTAAGCATTTGATTTGAATGTGACCAGATAACTGAAGGAATTTAAAAAAATGATCGAAACCATGGAACCTGCTGTAAAAATTATTCAGGTTATATTCGCTACAGAATCACTCTATCATGGGCATCTCCAAAATACAGACTGTCCGAAGTTTAATTGATAAATTTGTAGCATTTCGCTCAGATATTTCTCAATATTCTCTGATGTAACATTCTGAAATTCGTTTCAGGATCGGATTGCTTCGTGTTCCAGAGAAGACGGACGACACTGCGAACATCTCATCAAGCCTTAAATTTATTTCATTATTTTCTTCGTTTTTTTTTTTTTTTTTACTAAATAAACATCATTTATTGGCCTCAAATAGTTTACTTAAGATTGGAACGTTTGAAATGACTTATTTAATGATAACATAGTGATAAACAAGTTTCACTTCGATGCTTTCTATCCTCTAGACACATAAGAATTATTTTATATTCACTTACGTTGACTTTCCCCAAAGCGGTATGAGATTTTCCATACATCGCACTCAAATCATTACCAGTTGAACCTGTGGAAGAAGCAGTACCGCTTGCTGCCTTCTGCCCTTGTGTATTTCCAACATATGCCCCTTTACCATAGTCTTGTGTCTGACTCAGCGCATCATATGCTCCATAGCCAGAACTGTAGGCGCCTGGTTTCGGATACTGCGTATTGCTGTTTGTGCCATGCGCGTTTGTTACAGCCGGCAATTGCTGAAAACATTTTATTAAACTTAAACTTGACTTCAACAATAAATTGACAAGAAACAGCATGATTAGTGTTTATCAGAAACTTAAGCATCATAGATTATGGTTTTTCCATAGAAATTCCCAGGAATTTAATCCCTGCTATTTTTCATACAGATCCACCAAATCTCAAGAACAGCAAACCTCTCATCATTATAATCTATTCATTAATTATCCTGCAGATTTATCAAAATGCTGAAGAATATTGTAATGGGAAAATTCAATATTCTAGTGAAAAAGTGTTCTGTGCGATAAGGAATATAAGAATTATTTGAACGTGATTATTAAGATCATTGTATACATATATCATTTAGTCGTTCCATAACTGACTTAAGCCTAATGGGCTTCAAGACCCGACACAAATAACTTCAGGAATAGGTCGAACGACATCTAGAGAACATGTGCCTTATCTAATTATTATCAATCTCTTTCATTGAACTGTCAATTGAAATACTGTAAAAATAATTCTTAAATTTGTTTCAGGAGATTCACGAATACTCTTAACATTATTTTTCCCAATAATAACTAACCAATTCTTTGTGGATATCTTCAATATCAACCTATTCTTCAACATATGGAGTTCAAATTCAAAGGAATCGGTGTATATGAAGAATAATGAATGAAATTAGGCCTTTAGGTTAAACTATAGACTACAACTTTATCCTAGAAAATCTTGGCGTTTTCCCAGGAAACGTATACAAGTACTATCTACTACAACTTTATGCTAGAAAATCTTGGCGTTTTTCTAGGAAACATATAAAGTATAAAGTACTATCTATTTTCATAAAATTTTCCCTATTTCTTCTTTCTGTATTCCTCTTGGACGATTTCGAAGATTCCACTTAATACTAGTTAAAAGTTTTCAACATAATAAAAATTGGCATGAACAAAACTGTAAGATAATCTTGAAAACAATATGCCCGGTTTTTTTTTGTTCTTTCACTTATATCAAAAATTGATTTCACCATCTCAAGATTTAAAAGAGTTGCAAAATTTATTGAAATAATTTAAGCAATAGAGTTCAAATGGTATTATAAAAATAAGCAAAACTTCTAAAGTATTAATCTAAAACAGAAAACCATTTAAAACAATATATTATTTTTAACTCAGATTTGCTTACGACAAAATGGTGTTGTTCTCCAAATTTGTGTTTCAGAGATTTATCTCTGATATGTTATAAAGCTATTTTAATTTAGTGCAACTATACAACTATAAAAGAGACAATCTTCATATATATACGGCGTCTAATTTCGGCTTTCAATGCTTTGATGGTTGCAGGCTTATTGGCATAAATCTGTGACTTCAGATAACCCCACAGCCAAAAGTCTAAAGGCGTTAAATCGCAAGAGCGTGGAGGCCAATTAGGGTCACCAAATTGAGAAATGACAAGACCAGGAGCAAACTCGTGCAAGATCATCAATGTTTCACGGGCGGTATGAAATGTTGCACCGTCCTGACGAAACCACATGTCGTCAAGATCAATAGCTTCCATTAACCTAACCAGTACTTTCGAATTTTTTTATTATTCTTATCACGATAGATGAATTAAGCACATTATTTCGGCCGAACATTGGACGCACTTTACGGACAGTGGCAATTAAACTTTCACCATTTTGATAATAATTCTTGACAATCAGGACGCGTTGTTCTACTGTGTAATGCTCCATGTTTACTAACTCCCATGACATGACTGTCAAACATGGTGCGCAATTCAAATCTTGCGCTCTTATTGAAACACCCTTTATATATATTGAAAATTTATAGTATAATTATAATGTGATAGTGTTGTCCCATTTGTCACGTCATAATCATGTGACATGACTGTCAAACATGGTGCGCAATTCAAATCTTGCGCTCTTATTTATATATATTGAAAATTTATAGTATTATTATAAAGTGATAGTGTTGTCTAAGGCATCTTGTAAACTTTAATTCTTTTCAAGAGATATTTTAGATTAAATCTGCAGAGGTTTCGGAGAAATCATCCAGCTATTATCTGTAATATTAAAAATTTTATTATTATTATTGATTAATTTCCTCCAATCCATGTTATACAGCATTGATATTGCATCCTTTTTCATTTTACAAATGGAAAACTATAAACCTACGATTTTTGGCGTTTAATGTCGTTAATCTATGAATGATAAATGCAAGAAGGAAATGAAGCAGAATATCTCTCCTACCAGTGATCTCATAAATGATATCCATGTATTATTTTTGTCAAGCAAAAAAATCTTTACACCTTATTGCAATAACATCTCTACACTTGGTGAACACTGTCATAACAAAAAAAAATAAAAAATGCTTATCTTAGCATAGAACTCTTGTTGACTAAAATAAAGTCCCAATACCATAAAAAACCTGCTGCAGTCGCTAAACGTTCTATTTATAAAAAATAAATTACTCACATAAAATGGGTAATTCGGAATTGTGTTGAAGTGTGTAGCAGCGAAGAAGTAGGGTGGAGCAGCCGTGCCTGCCAAGATGGGTTGCGCCTGATGTCCTGCCTGCGTACTAGTCTGCTGACTCAACGTTGATGGTACCGGGGAGGCGTTGTTGTCGCCTCTGGTGAAACGTCCGTCGGACATCGAGTAACCCACGTTGCCAAGGGTGGCATCTCGCACCGTAGCCAGTGTGGTCGGCGTCTGGTAACTCATGTCATAGAAGGGGGTGGTCTGGATCGGTATAAACTCACTCTTATCATTTAATCAAAACGACCATCCGATATTGGACAAATGAAACTAATCCCACTTTTCTACTTTGTGTCTTAAGTTAAATGGCATTTAAGCTATTCTTTGCAGAGATTAAGGTTTTATTTATATTAGCGGGTAAAGAAGCGTTAATTGTTAAAAATGTAGAAACTAAAGGCAAAATCGGGATGTCATTTTGATAATGGATGAGTGAAGTGATTTAGTGTTGAATAAACTTTATCACTCACTAGTAAAAGACTGTGTATATCTTGAACCTTGTTAATCTAATCGACTACATAAGTGCAACATCACAACCTTTCAGGGCCATTGAAACCTTTCCAAACAACATAAAACTGAATACAAAATTTTGGTTGTCTAACATGTTCTTGAGTCAGTCTTGAAAGGCAGCTATGACCCCGTACCCTAAAGACGTCTGAACTTATTTAGTCTTTATTATTGTTTATTCAACACAAAAATGAGAAAACTACAGCAATTGGAACAGAAATAATAAGCAAGCATTGAAGCATGAGGAAAGTAGATGTATGAGTTGGAATCTACCTAATTATTGGTTAATATAGGATGCATAATACAAGGAGTCCAACAGATAAAATGTTGGAGGAGAATCCTTGAAGGGAAGGGGTGGGGTTATAAAAACATTACCATATCAACCGCCCCTGGGTGGATATTACGAATGTCGTGCACATTTACACTATTTAATTTACCAAATATATATCTGAAGGTAAACTCTTCGACCTACACAATCGTTTTCCAATTTTTTTCCTAAAAATTCTCGATGAGGAAAATCGTTACTGGAGAACCATGTAAGCCATTTAAAATCAAGAATTTTCACCCCGCAACCGAGATAATATTGGTATTATTATTTCTAAATAAAAAGTAATTGAGCCTCATACTTGAAAAAGGTTAATATTTAATTGAAGTATGAAAACCGAACAATAAATTCATTTTTTATTTATGTATATTTTTGTTTTTCATTCAATTACCAAACTCCGGAAAAGCATTTTAATTTGTATGGTGCATTTTTTTAGATCAAAATTTATGATCCAAACGAAACAATGCCGTCCCGACTAAAAAAAAGTAATCAATTCTTTTGTTTTCATAGAGTTCTTCATGTTTCAGAATGTTTTACAGTGTTCGAAATTCAATATGTCTATAAAAAAATGATCTAACATTACTTTCAATTTATTTTTCAGTTGAAAGTTCTAAGAAGGTTGACGAATGTTCTTGACACTTAATTAAAAACGCATATAAATTGATTTCTTCAAAGTTGCTCACATGAAATGTTTCATTATATAGCAACTTCTTCAAATGCCTATAAACAACCTTTAATATTCAAATTATTGATAGATATACGAATTTGAGTTGAACAGGAAAAACAAAATGTTTAGGTGGCAATAAATCTTATTGCATCAATGGGAGAAATTTGGCCAATAAATTGCATAATCTATTATAAGTAAATTTGAGTAGGTAAGGTAAACAAGTAGTTATATTTCTTCTTCAGATTTAGAATCAAAAAAGTAAACAAGTAAAAATACTAGAAACCTATCAGCTGAACTTGCCGTCTGAATTTTTTGGCCAGCTAAATAAAGTCTGGTGATTCAAACAAATGTTGGTAATTTCAATTTTTTTTTCATTATTATTGAAATAATTATATGAAGGTTAAGAAAAGAAATCTCATTCTGTAACTTTATCTGCCTATTTGAAATTAATATCTACCTTACATTTATTAAATCACTAGTTATCAAAAGTTGCCTGATGAACAAAATTGAATTTTACCACGATGAAAACTACTAAAATGTAAAGATTTGAACTTTTGAATACACTACTCATATGCAGAAATTCATCTGCATAGAATAAATACCAGTTTCCAGATAAATTAAAAACAAGAATCACAGAGCATTAAAAGAATATAACTGACTGTCAAACATGTCAAAAATGATTTACCTCACTCAAATTGTAATTAAATTAACAGTTTCATCCATACAAAATGACAAAGCCTTTTAGACTGGAAAATTTCGTGAAAGATGTCGCAGTTTTTGGTATTGGAGCTTCTTTAGGATCATTAGTTTCCCTTTACGGAAATTTGATCTGGGATACCTTTTTTGGAGGAACTGGGAGAATGAATAAAAATTGGGCAGAAAGGTGTCAAGATGAAGCAGAGAGAAAGGAATGTGACTGTGAAATAGACAATGATTGACACATGTGTATCTGTGTAACAAATATTCATCGAATGCACTATAGAATATTAGTTCATTATACATCTTTATACTTCATCAAAATTCAACAAAAATTCATACTTCAATGCTTTCCACATGCAAATGAACCTTCAAACTGAATTCTCTGGAAATGTATTCTATGCTGAACTCTTTGCAAAATCAATATGAATAGTCTTTTACTTTCTGCATTATTTGATGGTATGGTTATAAAAATTATTATCACAAAATAATATTTATAAAATGATTGTGTTTTAACACTCCAATAACGTAATGAATTTCAATGTGAAATCATGTTCACGATCTTTCAAGTGCAAGTTCCCATACAAACTAGCTGATTGCAACAAACAAAATCATCAAAACGGGTGTACTTCTGTTAAAGGAAGGACGTAGTTACATCAGCCAACATTGAAAGGATGATCAATCCTCCAAAAATCTTGAATTATCTTAGAAGTATTTCTAACACATGAATTTTGAGTTCCCTGGTCTGGTATGGAAGATTTTTAACAAAAAAAATGTTTTAAGGCTTTACAAACAACTACATACTTCACAAGAACTCACAAAAACAATTTTCACAAATTAATTCCAACAGCAAACAAGCATTCCTCTCAGTAAGATGAATGCCCTTTTACACAACTCATTATGGAATAGGATTGTTATTTAAGTTTCAAGATATGGCAATACTGACATTGCCATTGTAAAGTGTGACATTTTTAACAGAAAAAGTACTCAAAACATGTTATGCTATTTGGATCTTTTACGGATACTTGAAACATTTATTTATGTCAAACGATGGAATTAAAAAATGAACATTTTTCGTCCAATGGTTTTCTAGGACTTTCGATGTGGATTAAACCAACAGCAGTGTTGCCCTGATCTATTTGGTTTGACTTGGTGATGAAGCACCAACTCAAGTCACTGTGTTTCACTGCTTTTCCAAATTCAATCATGATTGCACTTTACATCAGGACAAATTTCATGCTGATATTGCAACATTGTTACGTGACATACGGTGAGATTGAGGTATACTTGGGCATTAGTTCCATTCCCATACATTTAATATTACATGAACGATCGACCCTCAAAAAGATTTGTCCTCATTGGACACCTAATTTGACAATTGTTCAAAAAATGTAGATTGGTGCAAACAAATGTTAAATAAATTCAATCGCCGTGCTTCAAAAGACGTAACAAGCGACAAATCATGGATCTATGCATATGAACCCGAAACTAAACAATAATTGACAAATGATCGCATGTTTTTTCGGAATAGCTGGACATATCACAGAGCAACATAGAAAAGTTTTGAATGGAACACCAGCAATTGTTTGCAAGAAGTGTTTGGAGAAATAAGGGAAACACAAAAGACTGCACTATGACAATGCAAGCTCTTACAAATCAGTTCAAACAAAAAAGTTTTAGAGCAGTCAAAACATCGAACTGATGGGTAATCCACTGTGCAATCCTTGTTTAGCACCCAATGTTTCTTTTTATTCTGGTAGATCAAAAATAAATTGCGAGGTCAACGATTTTTGACACCTGAAGAAGCAGTCGATACGTTGAAATCAAATGTTTTACAGGTACCTCAATCTGGATTGAAAAGTGCTTCAAAAATTGATTAACATGCAAGCAAAAGTGTATTAATGGAGAATATTAAAGACAATAAAGCTATTTACAATTATAAATAATTGCTTTTATTTATCCCAAAACTTAAGTAGTAACCCTCCTGATAGGGGAAATAGTAAATGTTATCCAATCTTGCAATATGTATCACCTGAACTGACAGACTATTTATATGAATAATGGCAAATCAAAAGCGGTACAATATTAGCAAAGAAGTATGTGACCAAACAAGATTTTACAATTCTTTTGCATTTAGTTATAACTGAATTATCTTCACTGTACGTACCACTTTCGATTCAACGTAAATTTTTTATGTGGATAGCCTGTAAATATTTACTGCAACATACACAATTTAAGCACTTGCAGCGCAAAGGAATAAGATTGAAAATGATTTACACACACCTATTTACCAACTGATTTGGTATAAAAGAATGTCCACACTACTTAAAGGGATGCTTGTTGCCAGTTTCACTAATTAATTTCTTCCATTGATTCCAAATTACAGATTTTCTTGTGTTCTAGTGGACCAGAAGTCTACTTGCAATGACCAATAAAAAATTTTGAGAATAGCCAAACACTGATAAACATGCCTGAAGAGCAGACTGCCTTGAGCTTCTAATAATGTATACCCCCCATATTGTGTATTAAGATCCCTACTACAAGAAAGATTACATCCCAAAACACGTTTTTCTGATTCTTTGACTGTCACAGCTAGTTATATCATAATTTGATTTAAATCTATTTCATTGCGACCCCCTCTACAAAAAAAAATCCATCATGAATCAATTTTACACACTATGACTAAATGGTGTGTGTATACTCTTTGATAAAATAGAATTCAGAACTCAGTTTAAATTATTTCACTTCTCAGGGATCAGCATAACCAAAAATAGAAGAAAACAAACAGGATTTATCTACGGAATACATACCATATGTGGTAGCCTCTGCTGCAACAGCTGCATCTCTTCATAGGAATAAAGAGGTTGCTGGTAATAAGGTACTTGTACCATATTGTAGGGGGTGCTCATTACAGGTGGCGCCACTCCTGGTGGCATATTCGAGACAACATTACTTGAATTTTTAGCTGCTAAAATATTGAATTCATGTCATGAAATTCTAAAAAAATAATAATTCGAAACGTATGTTTGCCATTTATATTTCAGAAATAGATTTTACGGGTGGTTCCCTCATTGTCTGTTTACCCTCTTTGAACATTTTGACATTCTATTTGTTATTTATTTAAAGAAATCTAAAAATTAGTAAATGAGAATTTACAAATGCTTATTGCACTAGAAATATTGATGCTGTGCAAGAAGTGATAAAATAGTAAAATTGATTGTCATTATACTGATTTTGTAACCAAGGCATCCTCCAGTTGGGTAGTTTTTTTTACATATTGTAATTTAAGGTGAGATTTCTGAAATATACGTCAGAAAAATATATTTTGAATTACTTTACACGTCCAAATAAATCAGGACCATAATGAATAAAATGTTCTCAGTACTTTTTTGCGCACTTGTTCTAGGAACAGCATGTTATTATTTTGCCAAGTGGCTATAACTTTCGAATTTTAAGGCAAAAATAAGCTTAAACGACGAGTTGGACTCGCTAAAAAAGAATTCGAGGTTAAAAGTAATTCTTTCAGGCTAGTCCATCTGTAAATACAGAAAGAACTGGACACTTGAAATTTTCGGGGTAGGTTTCAGGCCTAAATATCTCGATTAAAATCACTAATGAGCAAAATCAGTCCAATGGTTCCACTGTTTTTCTCATTTGAAACTTTTTTATTTTAACGATAATTCTCAAACTACTGATTCGATCAAAATGAAATTCGATGTTTACAGACGCGAAAATTTTGCCAAATTTTGTGCGGATTGACTGTCTGGGCGGATGACTGGAGGTGAGAGTGCTGATTTCCGAACGAAGACACCCAGAAACTTTAAATTAACAGGGTAGGTTTAGAGTCTAAATTTATCAGTCATTTTTAAAAAAGGAATTCAAATATTTTCGAAAGTACAAATCCAATAGAGTTCAAATTTAATATTAATTAACTAATTAAGTTGTGAAATAACTTGAACTTGAAGGCTCATGTATAATTTTTTAATGTATTTCTTATAATATGTAGTTTTGTTCAATTTATGTTTTTACCACTCTTTTCGTTGATATGTAACAATCTGGATTGGAAGGAGGATTGAGCCTTTTAATAAAGTATTTTTTATTTTAATCAGTTTTTCCGCTTCTTCAAAAATCAGTATTAAAATTACAAAAACAATAATAAAAACACGAAATTAGGGGTTTTTATTCATTCTATGTAGTTCTTCAAGAAATAATTGTCAGATTTGAAATTTCCAGGGAAATGGACTGTTGAACAAGCGAGCAAAGGTGACGTCATGTCCGTTTTATTTAATTCTCCTACCATGTTTGTTAACTTTGTGTTCTATATTCATGAAAATTAAAAGGCAACCATTTTATAGTATAGTGTAACAACTAACCTAATGTAGTAGTTGTTTTGCTAGAAGATACTGTACTTTGGGAAAGGGCAACTGAAGATGTCACAATACTGGTAGCCGTTGTGGTTTGTGAACTGCTAACTGCGTTCGTGCCATCATATACAGTATCTTTAAGCTTATTTGCTGCCGAACTGTAATTATTGTACTGATTGGTGGAGGATGTGTTTCCATAGGATGAACTGTTGTTCAAACCTAAAAAAAATTTAAAAATCAAAAATATCTATGACATATTTGAAATTAATGTTCTGTCAATATCAACAAACATCAAAAAAGTACTTTCCTAATCCTATATTCAAGTAAATAGAATATGGAAGCTATTAAATGCGAAGTTTATTAAAGAGGCACAGAAATGATATGTTTATAAGTATTTCTAAAACTAGAGGACTAGAGTTTCTGAAAAATTGGAAAAGATCAGTGAAATCCTCTGCTGAAGGAACATACAAAAACAAAACTGTCATTTTTGTGTTATTTATAAAATCATTCTGACTAAACTGTCGATAATCAATACTCCCAAATAACTTTAATTTTATTACATATGATAATTTATCTATCTGATGGTTGGTTTTTTTTATTTTAAAAGAAAATAAATATTTTCTCTTAAAACCTGAAACTTTGACATGCCTGAAGAAACACAAATGAACTCCTAGTATGAAGAATTTATCATAAATCCTGAATTATCTACAGAAAACGAAATTGAAATAGAAGAGATGGACTATTATGAAATTATAAAAGAATGAAGATGTCATATATAAGGGACATCATCAGAAAAAAAGAATTCTTGATTGTTTCGGCCTCTACTTGACGGAAATTCATCGTAAATGATTTGAAGTAAAACACTTTATTTCCGCTTATTTTTATTTTTCAACGACAATTGTTTCGTCAATTACATATTGACTTCGTCAAGTGAGTATGGTAACTAACTACTTTTACAAAATCTTTCTCCTTAAATACAAGTTTCACTAATAATACGTGATAAAATGAAGTTTACAAGGAATTTATTAAAAAAGGTTCAACAACGGAGAACGGTTCACATCTGTTTGGTCGTTCAACAAAATATTCATTTTATGATGCCGGTTTATTTCCATTGCTTCTAAAAGGTCCAATCTATTGCATTTGTTTTCAAAATGGAGAACTTCAAAGTTATGGTCAAAATCATGTCCGGAATCTTGTAATGTCTGGCATACGTGGAATTTGATTTATTCTTAACGAATGAATTCCGGTGTTCCTGGATCCTACTCTCAAAAGATCTACCTGTTTGACCAATGTATACATATGGACATGTACCACAATTTAACCTATATACGCCTGATCTCTTGGTCTTATTGACGATATCTTCATTATTTTTTATTAATTTACCTAAAGAATTTATTGTTTTATATGAGATATTGACATTTTGTTTTTTCTTAAAATATCTAGCTATTTGTGCAGATTTTTGTCCTATGTATGGTAAACAAATAAACTTTTCATTTTTTCTGATATGTGGATAAACTAATGACATAGATTGTTTCAGTTTCAATTTTATTCAATAGTTGATCAATAATTGATGGGTTATAGCCATTATTTACTGTTATTTGTTTTATTATATTCAAGTAAATAATGGGTATAACCCATCAATTATTGATCAACTATTGAATAAAATTAAACTGAAACAATCTATGTCATTAGTTTATCCACACATCAGAAAAAATGAAAAGTTTATTTGTTTACCATACATAGGACAAAAATCTGCACAAATAGCTAGATATTTAAAGAAAAAACGAAATGTCAATATCTCATATAAAACAATAAATTCTTTAGGTAAATCAATAAAAAATAATGAAGATATCGTCAATAAGAACAAGAGATCAGGCGTATATAGGTTAAATTGTGGTACATGTCCATATGTATACATTGGTCAAACAGGTAGATCTTTTGAGAGTAGGATCCAGGAACACCGGAATTCATTCGTTAAGAATAAATCAAACTCCACTTATGCCAGACATCTACAAGAATCCGGACATGATTTTGACCATAACTTTGAAGTTCTCCATTTTGAAAACAAATGCAATAGATTGGACCATTTAGAAGCAATGGAAATAAACCAGCATCATAAAATGAATATTTTGTTGAACGACCAAACAGATGTGAACCGTTCTCCGTTGTTGAACCTTTTTTAATAAATTCCTTGTAAACTTCATTTTATCACGTATTTTTAGTGAAACTTGTATTTAAGGAGAAAGATTTTGTAAAAGTAGTTAGTTACCATACTCACCTGACGAAGTCAATATGTAATTGACGAAATAATTGTCGTTGAAAAATAAAAATAAGCGGAAATAAAGTGTTTTACTTCAAATCGTTTAGAAAAAAAGAATGAGCACCGTGAAAAATTTCATAATCACAAAAATACTTCTCTCCAACCACTACTTGATCCACAGGATGGTAGAAGACCTACTAAATCTGATGGGAGATTGAACAAGGACTAATCACTGGAAAAGCTCTCACCGCGTCATTAAGAGCACACATCTCTTAGGCCATCATTCACATTAGCTTGATGAAGTATCAAATTAAAAATAGTATATAAATTATATAAAATCAGCTCCAAATAACCTGGCACAAATACATGTATTGGTTTGTGTATTCAATCAAGATGGATCTAAACTCAGAATATAGATTGAAATACACTATATCACAATCTCCTTCAATAAAATACCTAGGAAATTGACAGCAAGGTCAGTGTGAAATTAAGACACCTCTATGCAAATTTTGCAAATTCAGTGTTGAGAAATCTAGGGATTGGATACATCAGAATTAAGAATTGGAACAAGCTGGAGGTACCAACTTTATAAGCTGCTCAAGACATCAAATAAAAGCTAACATAAAGCCAATCAAGAAGATTTTCTCAAAGAATGAAAGAATAAGAGGATTTGGAAATCATGCTTCACAAGGACCCAGTTATTAAACCACATAGATAATTTCCAACTTGAAGTTTAACAGAACAACCTATTGGATTTCAGAAAAATTACACAACTATGCAGAATTTTTTTTTTGGAAGTAGTTGAGTAATAAAATGTAACAGGCTAAAGTGGTCAATAAAATATCATTTTGAAATATGAATTAAAATCCATGACACTTCCATGACTTCTGAAGGTAAATTTAAGAGGATGGTTATCAAAAATTGTTTTTTTAAAGTGCAACTCCAAAATAAGAAAAAAACACGAATAAATATACTTAGTCAAAATCCACATTAGTGTATTGTAAAACTAATGTCTTTGCTTAAAATACTCATGATTCTCATAATACATGATATTGATATTAATATTATCTTGATAATCATTGATCCTGCAGAAGCTTCAGTGTATATTACGGCACCACCCTAGACACAGCTCTGTTTAATTTGAAATGGTTGTTGGGCATCCTGTGGAGAAAATTGATTCCCTCACCAAGATCTGAACCCACATGCAAAAGGATGAAGAATCAGATATTTTAACCACCGATGCCCATTGTCACATGTATATAATCTTGATTTTACCTGTTGAACAATAAAATTCTTTGTTACCCCAACCCCTTTTGAATTAATCAATAAAGGCTTTAAACAAAGGTACTTTGATTTGATTCCTTCAATTCCTAGTGAGTGCCAACTGAAAATTCCTAATATCAAGCTTACCTGCATTAGCACCATATACTGACTGACTAGCATTTTGCGAATAGGACTGATTCGTCCCCGAATAAGAGTTTGCCTGCGTTATGGAAGGAAATGCAGCTGAATTATTATTAGACTGGTAAGAAGTAGCTGACGAATAGGAATTTTGATAGCTGTTCCCGCTTGGCGTACTGTAGGATCCTGCTTGGCTATTTACATAACTATTACTTTGTTGATAGGAACTCGCAGTAGTCTGAAACATAAAAATAAAATTTTCAAACATTGTAATGTCAAAGGTTCATTTCTGATATCAGTATTCACAAAATAATCATTGCCGCTCTGAAATTATTCATTTTTTACTCCTAAATTATTACATCTTATAATTATTTTGTAAATTTTCCCTAATATTATCATAGTTAGGTTTATACAATAACAGTTATAATATCCAATGACAAAGTAAGAAGTAGCTGACGAATAGGAATAGAATAACGTTTTATGAAACTTAACAAAAGATCTTTCACATCTCCACATATAATTCAAAAAATATCCAGCTAAACCAATTATACTAAAATTTGTTATTTTTTACTTGTTCTATCTCATTAGAGACAGCCCTGTCTACATTCGACATAATTCAATTATTTTGTTATCGATACTTAGGTGTTGATATTTCGATATAGCAATTTCTCAGCTACGCCAGACGAACTTTTTAGTGTTATATATTAAGCACTATCAATCAGATAGTCATACTCGTCGCTTGTGACATTTCAGTCCAGGCTATCAGGGTTATTATTGTTAATATAGTAATCCAGTTGATTGCCAAAGTATTGGCAAGTTCATTACATTTGTTTTTAGTGTAATAATCATAACTTTTTAGTTTGTTCATATACAGTAAAACAAGAATTATAGTTTGTTGTTATTATAGTGTATTCATTAATTCCTTATAATCTTTATTGGTTTATCTTATTAGATAAACAAAGCAGTTCATCATCGAGATAACTGCATACACATACCCTTGAAGTAAAACTCTTCGTTAAACCATGTCAAAATTCAGTTCACCAAATCCATCGAAAGTAATCAACGAGTTTGATTAATTGCAATTATCTGTTATTTATAATTACTGAAATAATAGGCAAAATACTGTACGTTATAGTACTACTGTTTGAAATATATAATTCATAAGGGATAGGATTTTAGGTTGATGGCCCTTTGTAATCTAGTAATTATTTTTAACTTAACTCTCATTTTTCTCACCCATCTCCTCAATTTGTCTATTTACTTGAATGAATATTATTTCCCGTTCCAGAGTTTCATTTTCTATTTTGTAAAAGGAACAATTTTTCAAAAAGAAATGGGTATTAAAAAAAGTTTGTATGCCATTTATGAGCCGTTAAAGGAAAGAGCTTCACAACATAAGTTTTTTATTATTAGAATTAGCAATCTTAATTTTCTGAAATTTGTACTTCCAGTTAAATTTTTTTGTTGTAATTTCTGATCACATTTTATATTATTACATTCCTGAAGGTAAAGATTTCATTCTTAATATCTGTTTCCATGAATATTTTTTTCTTACAAAAATATAATCAAAACAGGATTTATAAGAAGCTACACTAGTAAAAGAATTCATATTCCCGACTTATACTAAAACGTTTATTTTTTTTAAGTATTGCTTATCACGATAAGTGTTTTCAGTTATATGGTTATTTCAACATATATTAAATACTCTCTACACATGTTCTTCCTTTCTCAAAGCGTATGTAGAAAATTTTCTCCTTAATACCAAAAACATATTCATTTTTCCATTCAAAACTGCTAGATATAAAAGTATGAAACAGAAATGTCCCTATAGATGGTGCAAGCCAGTTTAGGGACCATAAACCAAAACTGAAGTTCAATACAGCAATATTTTTCAATAACCTTAAATATGAAAAGTGTTGTGCCTAATAACTACGATTTGCAGACAGCATTGGTTTTAAATTTTTTGAAAAAAAAATGCTGCAGAAAGAAGCATGTTCACCAAACTTTGACAAGCATTTGGTGAAACACAGTGGTTGAAAAAATTCAAAAGTGGTGATTTTTTATGTGAAAAACGAAGAGCGTAGGAAAACATGTAGACAACGAATTGCGACCATTATTGCATGAAGATGATACTTAAAATAAACAACTTTCGGATCAATTGAATGGAACAGTCTCCATTCGTTTGAAAGCTATGGGGGAAAGTGAGAAGCAAGAAAATTGAACCATTGTGTAATGCTGCTCAACAGGTACAAAATAAAGAAATTTCTCTATGGAATGGTGATAGGTGATGAAAAATGGATATATTTTGATAATCCTAAGCGCCATAAATCATGGATGAACCTAGGCGAACCACTGAAATCCACTGCAAGACCAATTCGCTTTGGAAAAAAGGGAATGCTCAGTGTTTGGTGGGATCAGAAGGGGATAACCTACGAGTTGCTAAAACCTGTTGAAATCATTAACACTAATGGCTACCAACAACTAATGATTGATTTAAATCGAGCATTACGTTGCAAATGACAGAATATGCAAAAAACCAATCATGGAAGCCATAGAGGCATTCAATAGAGAAATACTAGTGCATGCGCCTTATTTTTCAGATTTGGCTCCATCTAATAATCACCTATTCACATCACTGGGGGCACTCTCTAGCTAATCAATACTTCAATCCTAATGAAAATGTACGAAAATAGCTCCATAATTGGTTCATTTCAAAGCACAAACTGTTTATTTGGCATGGCACTCATAAACTGCTGGAAAGGTGGGATAAATTTATAAATAGTAATACAGATTATTTAGAATAAAATATTTCTCAACATTTTCAGACAAATGACTCGTTATTTTCATAAAAAAAAATCTTTTCATAAAAAATTTTAAATATTTCAGAAAATGATGTACAAACCTGACTGGCATTGTATGTCGAGTTATAGGATTTAGACTGGTAAGAATTGTAGGTTGTATTTTGCGTGTAGGAATGGGCGTCAGTCTGTTTACCCATATCCAATACTGCTTGAGATGTTGAAGATTGTGCCGCAGAATTAGCAGCAGATGTCCTTGATGCCACAGAGTAACTGCCCGCGCCACTCACATGATCCGATGTTGGAATGTTTTCTACACTAGGCAACTATAAAAGGAATAAAAATGAGCAAAGATTCTTTCCAGCAAACATCTAGTTATTTTGTCTCAAAAAATCCAGAGTTTTTTTCAAACGTGATGAAATTTTATATTCAGAAAAAATATTGAAACAATATTGTTTCAAATATAATGAGTATGAGCTATGGTAAACAGGAAGTTTTTTAAATTGAGATAGTACAACTTGCATCTGTCTAACAGTTCAAATACGCCGAATAGTTTTTGTTAAAGGGCGGGCATAAGCAGCAGACATCAATTTTTCAATGCTTGTTAGCATATCTTCAATGCAATGCTGTTATGCTAACAAATGCAACTCAGCCACGCACCTATACCAATCTGCAGGTTTCTTCACTTGTAATGCTTGAAGTAATTGGGAATACATTTCTTCAATTAGCCTGGTAAGGCATGTTGCGCATATAATTCTAATGGAATGTGAACTATCACAGATCAATAGACTACTCCATCTAGTAATTCTAATTATGATATAATGAGACTATTTTTGACTTAATAGACTTTTGGACATGTGACAGTCAAAATTTCACTGAATACTTCAAATTGGTAATGTGAGAATTATGAAGAAAAATATAACAGGAGACAAATATAAAATCACTAAACTGTGAATAGAAAATAATGAATAATAATTGGGCAAAGAAGAATTTTCATGTTTAGAAGACTTATAAGCATGTCATAAGAAATTTTTTTGGCTGATAGGTTTCCAATCTGATATGCTGTAGATATATGGCAATGGATAAAACAGATCCATTTCTATATGTCTGAATAAAAAAATAGTGTCAGCTAAGTGAACTCGCCTAAAGAGACAAATGTTGGCTATTACTTGAATTACACTTCTAATTACTTTATCACCCACCCTATTTTGCATGTTTGTACGCAAATTTGCTTGTTAGAAAGAGATTTGGCTTGAATCAATCGCCAAAATAAACGCCTATTTTGAGGCTAAAGATTAATCGTTTTCAAGAAGGATTAGAAAAACGCTGGAATGATTGGTACTCTCTCTTGAAGGAGACTATATTATTGAATCAAGTCAAATTTGAACTAAACAATTGTTCTCTTTATTACGCCAAGAACTTATCAGCTGATGTGTTGAATGATATTTACATCGCTTAGCCTGTGAAATTTTTGAGTTAAGATAGCTGAAAATTTAACTTTAAGGGTAAGGTATACTTACATTTTGAGTTAAAGCTGAACTAATACTGCTTTGCACATTGGTTTTTGGTGAATATGAATCTATATTCGAGTTTTGATTTGTGTTACTGAGATCCAAATTTGTAGTCTGTGTTGGTACAGCATTTTCCATAGAAGAATTGTTTGTTGTACCGTATTTTTGATCAACCACGCCGTCAAAGGAACTACTGTCTGACATAAAATCCATTGCACCAAACTGTACATCCAAGTACCCTATGCTACTATTCAGATCTCCGGGCATTTCTACCGCACTTGACGGAATCTAAAAAAAAATTAATTTAATCCGAAATTTTTTATGTAGTAATTGATAACAAATGATTAGATACCTTTGAAGGTGGTGGCACCCTCGCCCTTTGTGTTTTAGTTCGTAGGGGTTGCTGTGATGGCACAGCTTCAGAAGTCGTGCCGTAGTTACTAGTTACAGGGTATTTATTGTTGACATAAGTATTAGTTGGCTGTGCACCGTAAGTTTGAGAATTATTGAATCCTTGGGATGTTGCCGCTGAAGATGCAGCACTGTACTGCTGAGATGGATTCTCGAAAGTTTGAGACTGGAAAGTCTGTATGCTGAAAGGTAAAAAAAAATTTCAAATTAGTAATCAAATGGCTACTTATTCCCATACTCAATTGAGCATAAGATTCTTATCAGGATATGTGTATTTCAATAAGGATCATTCAGTGGTAGCTTAGTAAGGAGAATAAATATAAAATTGAAATGTTTATATCAGGAATTTTTTTTAGAATGATAGAACTTTAAATTGAAATAAAACACATTTAAATTAAGATTGAAGCCACATTTTTTTTTATTTGAAAGATAATTTTATGACATATATGTTTTAAAAATAATTTCTGGCATATGTCTACCACGACTAGCTCTGAGGAACCGCATTCGACCAGACCAATGTTGGACCTTTTTTTAGAGTACTTCAGGCCTTATTTCATCAATAACACGTGTTATGTTGGCTTCCAAAGCGTCTATTGTTTCTGGTTTATCCGCATAAACCAATGACTTTACATAACCCCAAAGAAAATATTCCAGTGAAGTTATGTCGCATGATCTTGGAGGCAAATTAATTGGACTATTTCTCGAAATAATGTTATCGCCAAATCTTTCTTTCAATAAATCAATTGTTACGGTAGCAGCATGAGGTGTAGCACCTTCTTGTTGGAACCAAAACACTTCTGGGTCGATACCATTCAAATTTTGAAACAAATAATCATTGATCATCGATCTGTAACGAGCACCATTCACTGTAACATTAGCTCCAGCATCGTTTTCAAAGAAATATGGACCCATGATGCCTCCAGCGTGTAAAGCACACTATATAGTGCATATTTCAGGATGCAATGGAACCTGCAGAACTTCTTGAGGATTGTTTTCACTCCATATACAGCAATTTTGTTTGTTTACATACCAGTTCAATCAGAAATAAGCTTCATCACCCAATCAGCAAACAAACGACACTGTGGCTTTAGTTCTTGAACCAGTTGACTCTTGTATGGGTGTAGACCAAGATCTTTACGCAAAATTTTCCGTGTGGTGGATGCACAGAGTCCAACTTGTTGTGAATGTCGACGAATAGACAAATCTGGATAATCATTAACACTATGACTTACAGCAGCGATATTTTCTTCTGTACATACAGTTCTTTGTCTTGTCGTTGATTGGAGTATAGAAAATGTTGTCCGAAATCTATCTATAGTTTGATGAATAAGCTGCTCTGATGGACGATTATGTAAACCATAAATTTCACGAAGTGCTGTATAAGTTTGGCGAATAGAACACTGATTTTGAAAATAAATTTCAACAATTTGTGAACGTTGTTACAGCGTGAGTCTTTCCATGATAATTTGTCAATGCTTACTGAACAGAAATGTCGAAACAACATGGCTTCTACCTTCTTTCAAGTCACAGTTATCCCTATCAAAAATGTTCTGTCACTCTAAAAAAAAACACCCGATAGTAGTTCCAAATAGAAATTGTTCTGCTTTAGAATGAGTACCATGGCTTTAAGGTAAGCCAGTCAAATTGTTTAAGTAAACAGAACAAATTCCATAAAAATATTTGAGAATAACTGAAGCAGTTTACTGAATCAAATATCACTCGTCCACCTTATGGAACTTTTATCATCAAATAATTGAAGTGAAGTGAACAATCTACTTCTTTGAAAGAAATACATTCCATTATATTATAGGATAACACAATAAGAATGATGGCAAAAACTAATAATCAATAAAATCACGTCTTTATATGATTATAGTATTGAGGGAAAATAAAAGACTAACAAGGATCACTAACCAAATATTTGCACATAAATTGTACTATACCTCAGCAGTTCTGGACTTAAGTCAAGCGTTCGACAAAGTCATCACTTCCCCAACGTTTTGATCAGAATGAATTAAACAAGCTCAGCTTGTCACAAGAAACTTCTAAATGACTAGCTTTCAGGTTGAACGACCATCATTTATTGAAATAAGGAATCGAAAAATTTTATTGATGCGTTATTTATCCTTCTATACACGTTAGAGTAAAATTTGAATAATACAATATTAAGAGTTGCTTCTTTGGTATTTTTACTCTGTATTAATCTTAAAATTAGTGTAGTTATATTTCATTAAAATGTCATATCTTTGAAATTAAATTTCCAATACAAAAAGTGAGCATTATTCGAATTCAGGGAATGAAATTGCTATAAAATCGGCCTCGAATACCCTGACAACAAACCATGAGTTTACCTTTATTATGATACGAAGGGTCTGGACACTACTATATAATCATAAGAGGGTTAACAAAAAACAAATGAATTATTACATCAGCATCTAATGCTTACTTGAAAAACACAGAAGTAACGTTACCAGCAGACACCATTGGTGCCAATTTAAAATTTAAGATTAAACTGGCATGATTTTTCAGTCAAACTTTCATTTTCTACCAAAATATTATGTTTTTTTAAAATAGGTACTTCCAAACATAAATCAATTTTTCAAAATCACTCATCAATAAAGAATTATTATATATGGAAATAACTCACTTGTTATATTTGTCACTGTTTTGTTGTGTTAACTGATTTAAATATTTGGTTTGTGCAGCATTTAATGTGCCCACCATAGGAACAGGACTCTGAGGTGGCAACTGTCCACCCTGCTGATTGATTTGCAGGGTCTGGCTGAGCTGTTGGCTCGCAGTGTCTAAGGGTCCTTCATGCTGGTTCTCCATCTGAGTCTCCAGCTTGATAGTAGCACTAGGCGTGAAGATCTTAGTATCAGCAAGGCTACCTGTGTATTCTTCTGTAGACCATTCATCAGTTCCTGGGAAATCATCCCAGGTTTCCTCAACTGAAAGCATATTTACTTGTTCTCTTGCTCTAAGTTCACATAATATATTTAGATAAAATATTTTTAGACTACTAACCTGGATTTGTGTTGGGTACTGTGTTGTTATCCCAAGTATTAGGATTATTGTTGTCCCAAGTGTCGATGGGTCTGTTGTAGGTGTTATTTCTATTTCCTCCCCTTGGTGGATATCTTCCTCCGGCTCTTCCACCACCACGTCCGCCTCTGCCACCGCCACGACCTCCACCAGAACCACCTGGTCTGCCTCTGCGTTCCCTTCCAAAGTCATTCCTACCATCTGGATCGAGATTACGCTCATTTTCCTGTAATAAAAATATATATAATTGAAATGTGGAAAATATTCGATGCATATGAGATGAAATCTTTAAATCGTGAGATGATGCTCTGAACATATCATAATTAAACTCTTATTTTCAAATTTTAAAGATACCAAAGTGTAGAAGTAAGAAACCTTAATTTTTTAGGAGAAATAACACGTCTGTTGTTAGGAAATGATAAATATTTTATTTTAAATATTCTCCATTAGTATTTATACATTTTTCTCACTCCTCCGGTAGTTTATGAATTCTACGCCAAAAAACAGTTCTTTTGAAGCCATTTTAGCACATTTTCATACGAATTGAAGAGTTGTTCAGCAGGGGGATGTTCCAGTGATGAGAATAGATGATAATCGGATGAAGCAAAGTCTGAAGAATAAACCACATACGGCTTATTCTGAACACCTGTAGTTTCCCAGACCAGTTTTGCTGGGTGATGGGGCATTATCATGGAGCAAATTGACTTTGTATTGCTTTTTTCCATATCCAAGTCGTTTTTCACGTAATGCTCGATTAAATCCATGATTTGCAAACAGTGTTAATAGTTTCACCAGGTCTTAGAAGCTCATAATAGATTATACCATTTTGCTCCCGCCAAACATAGAATATTGGTATCTTAAAAAATCGTTTTGGTCTTTCAGTGGATGTTGATGGTTCGCCTAGATTCACCCATGATTTACGACGCATAGGATTCTCAAAAAATAACTTTCTCAGTCAAGAAGCATTTCTCAAGTGGT
Organism: Megalocaria dilatata; assembly: GCA_034642435.1. Taxonomy (NCBI): domain Eukaryota; kingdom Metazoa; phylum Arthropoda; class Insecta; order Coleoptera; family Coccinellidae; genus Megalocaria; species Megalocaria dilatata. Next base: position 71,887,230 of record CM067856.1, on the reverse strand, counting down.
TTTTCCATTTTGTTGCCGCCTTTCATTCAGTCCATGCGGATCCCATTTACTGAATCTTTCCCATAGCTTTCAAACAAATTAAGACAGCTTACTGTATCACATTCAATTGATCTGCAAGTTCTTGATGAAATTGAATATCATATTTATCCAATAAGACTTGCAATTCTCTGTCTGTGAACTTTTTCGGTAGTTTTCCACGCTCTTCGTTTCTCAGGTCAAATTTACCACTTTAGAATTTTTTGTAGTACTCGAAACAGTGTATGTTACCAAGAACATGCTAACCGTAAGCTTCAACAAGCATTTGAAATGATTCTGCAGCAGTTTTCTTCAAATACAGAAAACGAATGTTGTCTGCAAATCGTAGTTTGTAGGCACTAAACTCGACATGTTTAAAGTTATAGAAAAATATATTGGTGTATGGAACTTCGTTGTGTATTATTGTGCATTATTATTCATTGCAAAATATCCAACCCAAAATATATTCAAGTCAGGAGTGTATGAGTTACCTGTTGATTGCAATAGCATATCCATATATCAGACTGGACGTTTCTTTAAAATTAAATACAAGGAACACCAATCTGATTTCACCAAAAATAAACAAAATTCAACAATTGCAGCCAAGCCATTGTATTGAAAACGGTCATTACTTCCCCCGAATTGACAAACTAACAATTCTACATGCAGAACACAAAGGCAGAAAACTATATTATCTAGAATGCATTAAAATTTTCAAAGCAGTTCATAAAAATAATTTGAAAATAATGAATGACTAGATGGACCTATGCAAATCCGAAATCTTCGATGTTTTCACAAAATACATAAAAACCTTTATTATTGCTGTACTACATGTTTTTATTACCCTATTTATGTAAATATAAAAAGTATTTTTCCAACTATATAAATCTAAAATCTCAAACATCATGTACCTACTATTATCACCCAAATTGCATTAGACATAAATACTCTGTACTCACTAAAAAGTTTTCACTTTGTCAGACGATTAACAAGAATTTGAAACTGCAGTAACATGTAATCAGTCAACAACAATTTTTGGTAGTGAATACATAGTAATTTCCACAAAACTTTCATCTCAATTATGATACCAAATAGTATCGGTGAATTAGTCAAATAAATGAAACAAGTTACACCAAGTTTTTACGAATAAACAAGTATTTGAACTGTTCAGATGTAAAACCCGATGCAGTCAGTGTGGTAAAACAATAAATTGGTTGTATAAATTGAATGTTATTTACCATTTATTGAAAATTAATTTCCATCAAGTAAAGGCCAAATCTATCAAAAATAGAAGCTACATATACTGTGTGTTCCACTAGACGACCACAATGCTCACGCACGCGTTCACGGTCTTTCCCCTTCCACTAGCGTTTGACAAGCACGCGAATGTTTTTGTTGGCATTGCAAGTGGAACGGGTATTGTGAGCGAATAGCGATGACAGATGAATGACAATTCGTAGGTTATGGTGTATTACAAAAACAATGGATGAAACGGAAAAATAATACATATAATAATCATTCTTTGCCCTCTTGTACAAGTCTTGCATCCTATGTAGACAAATTACTTCCACCAAAATGTACCTCTCTGAGCAAACCAGAATTTATTGCGCCGCCATGATGGAAAATATGTAAGCAAATACTTCGACTCACTTCAAAACATGGGTCTCCGCGAGCTTGTCGCAGTCGAAATAAATTAAGTCATTGATGACATTTTAATAACGCCCGCAACGGCCGTGATCTGCAAGTGACAGAACGACACGAGAGTTTTGGGCGTCGTGGAACGCACTAATAATGATAAAAACACAGAATTCTGCATTGTCATCAGCCAGTCAAATACACATCATTTTTAGGCAATTTTAGAACTGTTTTCGTGAAGAAACTAGATATATTTGCAAGTTTCAAACATCCATTTTTAAAATTGTAAAATTTTAAAACTGTTCGTTATTTATCTGTAGGAAATGATGCATGAGCCTTTGTGTAGTTATTTCACATCTAAATACTAAATTTTAATTTAATTGGATTTGTACCTTCAAAAATGTTGAATGAAAAAAATTTCAAATGATTGTAACTCAGGAATCATTGATTTTAAACATAAGTGATGCACTAGCCTGAAAATTTCAAATCTTTAGGTCTCTCTGTTCGGAAATTAGCATTTTCACCTCCAGCTATCCGCCTAGATCACCGGTTCTCAACGGGGGCAATCGGCGGGGCTTCCAGGGGAGCGATGAGATGGCATCAGGGAGCGATGAAAAATTGAAATTTCAAACTATTCAGTTTGAAAATGTAGTATCACTACGAAACTCGAGTCACTGCATAATTAGTAAATAAAAGTGATAGAAAACGAAGTAATTTCTCATTTCATTCCAGTTAACATATTATCTGTCAAAATTCAAGGCGAATTAATTTTTTTATATTATTTGGAATACATAATAAATATAAATATGGTGCTTTAGGCCTACGTTTACTTCAGAATAATAGGCCTACTTGATTTTCAATAAAAATGTACTAAATTTGTGGCGTGCCCGCTTTTTTCGCAGAATTCTACTCTGCTGCAGCTTCCCGATGTTTCATACATTCCGTCAAGAAAGTACCGGGAATTATCGATTTAAATCTGGCGGGGCAATGAGGCAGGTAAAAATTTTTTTTCCTAGGTTGGTACCACTGTCCTTAATTACTATGCCAAGCTTGAGCGGGATCTGTCAACTAGTGTGTTTGCAACAGCTCATTAAGTCAGTCGATGTCAGAGTGCGTGCCGATTTTTACTATGGGTGATTACGTTGAGCAAAGAATTTGTTTAAAGTTTTGTGTTGCAAATGAATTTTCGTGTGCCGATGCATTGAAAATGTTGCAAAACGCCTTTGGTGATAATGCTCTATCGAAAACTCGTGCATATCAGTGGTACAGAGCCTTCAAGGACGGTCGTGAAGTGGTCGAAAACTTGCCTCGTTCCGGACGCCCATCGACGGCTTCGATCGAAGAAAACGTCGATAAAATTAAGGAAAGGGTGCTGGAAAACCGTCGTACCAGCTTGAGAGAGATAGCACATGATCTTAAGATATCCCACGAGTCCGCACGTACGATTTTGATTGATATTTTGGGCATGAGAAAGGTGGCCGCACGACTCGTACCGAAAGACCTGAATTTTCTTCAAAAACGTCATCGCGAACAGGTTGCTTCAGACATGCTGGATCGCTGTAATTCCGATTCTACCTTCATGGAACGCATTATAACTGGTGATGAGACCTGGGTCTACGAGTACGATATGCAAACAAGCCAGCAATCATCGGAGGAATGGGTGGCAAAAAATGAGCCGAAACCGAAAAAACCACGCCAAAGCCGCTCGAAAATGAAGGTGATGCTCATTGTTTTCTTCGATATCCGTGGCGTGGTGCACTACGAATTCGTTCCAGAGGGTCAGACGGTAAACAAGGAGTATTACCTAGGCGTTATGAAACGTTTGCGTGAGCGTATCCGTAAGAAGCGGCCAAATTTGTGGGCGAACAATTCATGGATTTTGCATGACGATAACGCGCCTTCTCACCGAGCTACGATTGTGACTGACTTTCTCGCCAAAAACTCAACAAACGTGCTTCAGCAACCACCGTATTCGCCGGATTTGGCTCCCTGCGACTTTTTCCTCTTTCCAAAACTAAAATTGCCCCTTCGTGGCACCCGTTTTGAGTCGATTGAAGCCATAAAACAAAATTCGGCGCAAGAGCTAAAGTCCATCCCGGAAAGCGCCTCTAAAAAATGTTTCGATAATTGGAAGTGCCGTTGGCATAGATGTATTGGAGCAAATGGAGCCTATTTTGAAGGCGACCAAATAAATTTTGACGATTAAATGTAAAAATGTTGTTTTAATTGAAAATTCCTGGTACTTTCTTGACATAGTAGTATAAGGGACACGACTGGTACCAGACAATTCCTAACACATCCGTCCTCGCCGGGCTTAAGTAGGGTAGGGTACAGCGTTCAAGCTGTACTCTGTACTAATCAAGCAAATCAACTTCATTTGAATAAAGGTACTTCAAATTACATTTTACCAATTAATAAACAATAGTAAAAGTAATTATTCAGATGAGTAAACTTTTTCGTATACGAATACCAAAATTATAGAGTTTAAATTTTTCAACTGAATCGATTATATTCATGAATTAAAAATGATATTATAATATTCATGTTATAATAACCACTAAGTAATTATGACAATAAATAAACAGAATATCAGACTTAAATGGGATCATTTTGACAAATAAGATAATGGAAAACATTTTGGACACTAATGGTACGTATTCACTTGCAAGCGAACACTCCGAACGAACGCGCCGCGCGCGCTGTAACAAATTTGTCTAGTCAATACGTTGTTCTATTGCAAGTGAATAAACACCTAAAATAAAGAATAATTAACTTTGTGCAGATCGCGTTTACCGACGAACCTTGGAAAATGTTTAGCGCGTTCTGTTAGGTTCTGCACAACGTATTGACTAGACAAATTTGTTACAGCGCGCGCGGCGCGTTTGGTTCGTTTGGAGTGTTCTGTTGCAAGTGAATATGTAGCATAAGAACACGAGGTATGGTCGAACAACATTAGCATTGCAATTTCCTAAAAACTTGGAAAAGATCTACTCATTTCATGCAACATTTCGATGTTGAACTAAACATTAAAGAAAAACAGTTCTCAAGTTGAATACAAAATAAACTACACGTACCACTTGAATTAAGAGTAAAATATGTATTTAACATTGATTTGTAACAAAACAAAATGCAGCTGGGAGGTAGAAAGCAGGTCAAAGCAATAATTTGTCAGAGATTTATGATCAAAGATGGGTAAAGGTGCACAATAAATGGTAACAAAGCTCTAGAAATTAAGACCATGTTAGATATTGCCTTGTGTTAAAGGTGATCAGAAGGGAATCAAATACTTTCGAGCATGATTTAAATTGAAGTAATTTAAATTCCACTGACATTTAAGTTCACAAAAATTGTTAAGTCATAACATAACTTTATAGAATTTTGATTGTTTATTACCTATGTGAAGAATTTTTAAATTGTTGTCCAGATTAAAAAGGTTTAGCGATAGATATTTATTTTTTGAAATATTTGTAAGATTTTTAACACAATTTAAAAATTTTATTGAAAAAGATTTAGTACTGGGAATTTATTGAAATCTGTTTTTTTTTATTTGTTCATTTTTAATGTTTTCAGAATATTTGGAAGACTAAAATTGTTTAGATGGCTAAATGAATAGAATTATATTTACATAATATAAGATTTTGTTCTTTTTTATTAGTTTCAAATACTCTTCCTCTTTGGCCATTGTATGTATACACATAATTAATTAGTACATAAATAAACACAGACGGACCTGAAGACTTCCTGATCACTTTTTTGTTAATAGAACCCATATCTTCAACACTTTTCTAATAAAAGTTGAGTTTTCTATTGTTTGCCAAAACTTAAAAAGCAAAGCATTTGAAACTGGGATAACAGAAATAACACATTAATAAAAATCTAATACTACACTTATGCCAGCCATCTCTCACAAACTGGGCATGATTTTGAAGAGTTTCAAAATTCTTTAAACAGAGGAGCATAAAAACAATATTCTAAAAACACTAGGGATAAATGAGAATAAAAAACAGATACTAAGAAACGGCTAAATACATTATGAATAAATTGTTTTAGCCGTTACTATTTGGTAGTTGATCATAATTAAAACAAATTGTAGAAATTACTATGTTACTATGAATTTACTATGAGAAATGAACTATCCCATCATCAGACAACTGATGATGGGATAGTTCATTTCCCGAAACTCGAGTCACAAGAAAATGTGTAATTAATATATATTTTTATTGGTAGTAAAACAGTAATTTCTACAATTTGTTTCAACATTATGAATAAATCGCCATTGCTAAATCTTTTGGAAATGAAAACTAATGATCAAACTCTTACAATATCTCTTTAGCATACAGTTATCAAAATGCCATTCGAAATGTATATTTAGCTACTATACTTACCTAATATGAATATTATAATGAAAAAGTTGAAGCTAAATGAATGTCGACGGAAACTGAACTGTTTCAATGTAAATTATGATTGGAATTAATTTCTGTTAAATATGTAAATATTGGATCAAACAAACTTTTGAAATAAAGTGACCAGAATTTTTGAATAAGAAAGTCATCCATCATTTGTCATCCATCATTTCCAAACACTACATGTATTTGAAAACTGCAGACCTTTGACTGTGAAATCGCCATTTGTTTCTATATAAAACTGATAATGTTAACGATGCATAGCTGATTTAGCTCAATTTTTTTTTCCAGAAACCTCAACAAGTCTTATGATGAATGTTATGGTTTTACAAAAAAAAAAATGGCAGAAAGGATGTCTGTATAAATTGCACATACTTGGTAAAATAAAGTTCATTTAAAATAAGAGAAATACCACAAATACAAATTTCAATATTGTTACATACCTGTTTTTCTCTACCACGCCAACCTCGACTACCACCATCCCCTCCACGCCGGTAGTTAGGTCCTCCACTTTTACTACGAGGCTTGTCCCTATGATCAGGCCCTTGATTTTCAATCCACTCATCGGAGTTGGCAGTTTCATCATTTGTCTGTTTATCCTGTTTGCTGCTCGGTTGACGACTCTTTTTCTTCTTTACAGACCACTGACTCTGAATTAAATAAATATTCATAATGAAAACCTAATACTTCAGAAACATTCAATTAATATGAATTAATATGAGTTAGTCATAAAACCAAACTTTAAGATATAATGATATAATTATATATATATATCCAGCGTACAAGGCTGCATCCCCCCATGTAAAATTACCGGTATAGATGGCATCCGAGGTAAGGTGGCATCCAATATACGGATGCCAACTTACCAACACGAAGTGACATCGGTAAATGATATAAGGGAACATCCTTTATCGTTTGCGCTAATTTTCAGCAGGATGCCAAATTGACCCTTTTTGGACCTATCTAGACTGCCTTGGATACTTTAGGTTCACCGAGTTTTATCATGGTGGCGCTCGGGTCGATTTCGTGTATACTTTGTATATCATGGGGCTATCGAAACAACGGTTCACTTGGCATCCAGTACATTTGACAACGTGGATTTGTTTACTTTGCAATTATCTTGCATTCGTTCTTGGAATTCATAAGAGTATAAGGTGAAGATGGTTTTTTTCCGTTCGATCGATACGTAAGCAGACTGTGAACAGCTGTGGCTTCCTGAAAGAGCGAATTGTTATTTAGCGCTACGTTGGACATTAATTCGTATTGATGTTAAGGATTATTATTTTATTATGGATTTTTTGCGTGCATGTTCTAGGTAATATCTTGCTATCTTTCAATTCTCAAGGTAGGTTTGGAGTCAAAATATTTTTACTGGATTCATTAATGAGCAATTTAGTTCTCTTGATTTCGAAGTTTTGATATTCGAAATTTTTTCTTATTTTTTAAAATATTTTTGAAACTGCAGATCTTTTCGAATTGGAATGTGGTATAAAATAGTAAAATTATAAGGCATACGTTTGTGAAAAATTTCGTCGGGTTCACATAATCTGAAAATTGAAAAAAAATATATTCAAATAAAGGTTTTCCCCTAATATTTCATATCAGTTCATATCGATTTTGTGTAACTGATTATACATTTTCGTTGATTTCGTTGAAAGGTTTATGCGTTTTTGCAGCTCAGTAATTGAAACTTTAGGAATAATCCACTCGGTTGATACGTAAACTTTTGTGATTGGAGCGGTATTCGAATTAGAAATATATTGGATTGCGTTAAATTCATGAAGCTTTTTATTATTTCTCATTCATCGTTTGAATAAAAACAAGCGTTTTGTATCGGTTTTATAGAATACATCATTTTTTCTGTAAAATGGCGGTTTAACGTGATTCGGATGACTTTAAGTCAAGTGGAAGATAATTATCGCTGTTATCGAAAGTTTTATTCGTTCATGCAGCTCGGCGATTGAATTTGATTGAATAAACAGATTCTATCAATGCTACATTACGGTTCACCTTCGAAGTTAAGGAGTATTTTTCACCAAAGTTACTTTATTTATTCAACAATTCAATATTAAGATTTTTCTTCATTCCGCAGACTCCTAATATCTTCTTCTGAAGAAAAAAACAACGCTACAAAGAGACGAAGAGGACCGCAAAAGTGATAGAAAACAAAGTAGTTTCTTATTTCATTTCATTAACAATGTTGTGTTCAAATATCTGGAATTTTGGAATATTCAGCTGAAGAGAGTCTCAAACGGCTAGGTTGGACGTACCCATGAAAAATTAGTGGTTAAGTGATTATGTCCTGCCGAATGCAAAGACAGCAACTTAAGAATGAAAAAACCCAGATTTTTGAAATTTAAAAGCATAAATATGTATCTCGGCTGAGTTCGTTTGGCAACACCCGTCGAATAGGTTAGGAGTTATTGACATTTGAAACTTTATTTTTCCCGTATTTTCAAAACTAATGATCCGGTCGATGTAATATAGGGTATAGATGAATTTCGTGAGAATCGTATAATTATGAAATAAAAAAATAAATATTATGTTAGTAGAGCAACGTCAGTAGAGAAAATCGAACGCTACCAGAACCTTGATGGGTGAAGGCACGTCAGCGCCTTCGAATTGAAATTTCGTATTTGGATAAAAAATACATAAAAACAAGTTATTAGAAATTACTCTTTTACTACCAATAAATTGATATTTTACACATTTTTTTTTAACTCAAGTTTTGAGAAATAAATATTCCTTCTTCAGACAACTGAAAACTTAACAAGCAGGACAGAGTATTTATGCTTGTACAGGTGAAACAGATGATGAAAAGAGGTTAAAAAAAACAAACCCTTAACAACTATTGTTATGTCAACACGCAAAGAAGATTCGTCAACAGATGTGACTTATTTGAATTCACCTTTTTTCGAGAATATTTTTTCGGCAGAATTCGAAATTTAACAACGTTTCAACGAAAAAATAACAAGTCCTGTGACGTTGGAAACCGCGAAAAAATTAAATTCCAAATTGTAATTACTTAACAGCGGTTTCGGAAATCTTCCAGAAATCATAATCTTCTGGCGATATCGATATCGCCTAGTCTGCGATTCAAAGTGCATCGAAACCACGCACCGGACATCTCATACAGAGTATACTCCTTTCGACAACAACGGCCAAGTCTGAGATCATCGAACATTCTCACTAGTTTTCGATTACGATTACGATTACGATTATTTTCAGATTTCTGCGGAAAATCAATAAGAAAAACTGTTTGTTATTCATTTTCGGACCCTCTCAAATAAAAGACACCTGAATTTTAACTGAAAAATCTAAAATGAAACGTAATTTCTAATTAGAAATATTGTGAACCAGCTCTCTTGTAAATAACAACGAATTACACTTAGCTCGTATTCAGGAATTCTGGAGAAAAATTCTAGTAAGCACTGATGTGACTTTAGGAGCTTTTGACCGCTTTCTTATTCATCTGTCGATTTACACCTCAAATCTACTCTAACAATTTCAAATCTGTCAGTAACTTCTTGAAAAAGGCTCATATGATTAACAGTGCCATCTCCCTCCAACTGATCTCATCCGAAACCTGAAATATATCATAATGTGAAAAAACCTCTGAGTCGACAGGAATGTCAAGGAATCGAATTGAAACTTAACCGTGTATTTTTTTTTATGTGATTCTCCGTTTTTTCAGAAAAACAATTCTAAATTTGCAAAAATGTTAATCATCAAAAAAATCTAATTAGAAGTTTCAATTCTGATTTTTCTATACCGATATCCATGCAATTATTCGCTTTTGGGTAAACAATCAACGCTGTTTCTGAAGTGGCGTAAGGAAACAGTAACAAGACCCACAACGACCACAACCGATCTCCTAACCATTTCACCTAGAGCCAACCGCAAACTCCAATCATCTCATTAATAGTATATTTCATTATCAGTCCTAAAAGTGAGCCTTTCCCGTGCGCGATCGATCAAGTCTAGTAACCATGGGTGAAGCCTTTCTGAACAATATTTTTCGTTATATCATTCATATTTAAAATTTATTTAACAAGGAAAATCGGTAATAATCCATCACTTAATGCACAAGGTTTTGTTAATCACAAAACCTTGTCGAGTTTATTTGAGTATAGAATTGTTTAACAGATGTATGTTACACTGTCTCGATTTCTAGAGCTTTCTATTACCATTATTGATACCCCTTATTAACAATGAAAATTAGAGGAAATAAAGTGTTTTCTTTAAATCATATTCAATGTTTCTAGTAGCTAATGTCAAAACCTAATTACAATTAATAATTGAATTTTCGGTTATTATTTGCAATAACGGTGATAGAAATGTTAATAACACTTCGTTCTAATTTTAAAATTGCTTTTGGGTCATATATTTCGCGTAGTCATGCTCAATGAAATCATTTTTGAGGCAATTGAAAAGAACGGAACACAAGAACGAAATTAGAATTTATAACGATTAGATGCCTATGCTTAAGTTTACTAATTGAAATATGACATTTCAGGAAAATTACCAATTTTTCAGTATAAGGTACTAGTGTTTCTCCAAGAAAACATAAATTTTAAGTCTTATACTCGAAATTTTTGTAGAACGTTTTTATCGCGTGATTAATGATATTTTTCTTCATATTCTTCGCACAGGTTCCTCGTTACGCAAAAAATTTAACCTATGAAATAGTAAGTTATAATAGCATACTGTTGTATAGGTACTTTTATGATGATCCCGAAATTCTGGTAGAATAAATGACTCGTTCATTTGATAACGTGGAAGTGGATTTCCAAATCTCAGTTTCATCAGATCGGTATTTCCCTCTTATATTTGTATCTACATATATCTATCAACCTTTTCCGTTAAAACGTACCCTTAAAATTTCCACTATTCAATTTATTCCGTTCGAGTTTTTTATTGCTCGTGCACCAACACGACAGGTTTCTATTTGACCAAGGATTATTCATCTTCCTCTTGTGTTTATAATCTTCTAATCGTTGAGACCGTCTATCCGATACTCGCGATATACCTTTGGCGCCTTGGAAGGCGCCTGCTAAACCTCGTAATATTTAACACGTATGGAATGATACTTAATCGCTACTAGAAGAATCTTCATTTCATAATGGATTCACAAAATAAAAATTAGTTCTTTCCAATTACTCAAAAATATTCATATTATTGTAGATCGGTATTATATATTTTTTTCATTCCTGCAATAAAAATGTTTGTTCGGGCGATCCAAAGTTATTTCGAAACATCCGTCTTATTGGAATTCGAAATGGAATATTTTTCAAATGTGGAGCGATTAAACATAACGCAACAAAATTGCGTTGTGAACAAAATTGCATTGTGAACAAAATATCAATATAATTTAATATATTCTTTAACTTTTTTCTCTTTTATCTTTTTCTACATTGAATGATGTTAAGCTTCCAATTCTGCAATGAAAAATTAAAGTTTCCATTAGGATGGTATCGGTATTTAAATTCGAACACGGAAATATTCAGGATTTATACACAACCTAGCAGAAAAAACCATTGAAGTCGACTGAAAATAAGAAAGTTAAATTCTGAGGAGAAACTTTCATTTTTGATCAGTGTTACATTCATCTTGTCGTTACGAAAAAACTTTTCACTTCCTTAATAATGAAAGATGTGTTTAAAAACTAATCTCCTATTGGGAATATTGTTCATTTTGGAGAAGGATCAACAAAAAATGTATCATCAGTAGATTTAACTTGAAAACACGTAATTTTTGGCAATTCTTGAACTCTTCTTGTAATGAAACATAAAATCTCAACAAAATAAAGAATGCACACTTGAAAGGCTCCACTTTTTCGCCTCTAATCAATACATATTGGCAAGACATATCGGAAAAAGAATATATTGAACTAAACTTTATACATATACTTTTTGCCAAAATCGGATGAGAAAAAAAAAGCCATTTTCTCTTCATGGAAGAGTCTTCTGGACTACATGTTGCAAATCATTTCATCAATATCCTCTACATCCACAAATAATTTGAGCAACTTCCGGTAAATAATTTCCGAAATATTCAGCAGTTATGCTGAATCATCGAAATCGAGCGAGACATTTAGACTATAAACCTATCTGCTGTTTGAAGTCACTAGGTCTTTTTTTTAGAAAGTTATCGTGCTTGAGAGCAGCCGTCAGACAAAATTGAATTCGACCACGAATTCTTTCGGTAGGTCCAACTCAGTCGTTTGAGGCCAGTCTCGGCTCAAAATTATAAAATTACAGGTATTTGTACGAATCGACAACGCGTTATGTTCATAAAATAAGAGAGAACAAAATACAGTCGACTCTCGTTAATTCGAAACTCGAGGGACTCTTGAAATATTACGAATTATCGAGTGTTTGAAATATCAAATGGTTTCAAATTTGTGAGAGAAAATAAATAAAACTTCGAATTATTAAGAGTTGGTTAATTTTTATTTATTAATATATAAATGACAAGAATTAAGAGGTACATTCGTGTACATACATGTACTCGTAATGTGAATTAATTAATCTTTCGAAAGAACTTTGTTATACTGGTTTGCTTTAAAGCACAATTCTGCTGCTCACACTGCTCAATAACTTTTTTTAAGAGAAAAAGTGCCTGAAATGCTTTTTCATCACTTTCATTTTGTAGACAGAAGCTTTGTAAGGTATCAAATGAGGATCTTGCTTCCTTAACTGACACCTCTGCCAAAGGTTCCGATGTATCGCCCTCATCTTCATCGTTACTTTGCGTATCTGTCGCAGATAAAATTTCGCCATCGGTTAGTGAACCTGAGACAGCAACATTTTCATCCACTTGAACAAAATCAGAAAAACTCACACCGCTGATGTCAACTAATGGTTCTATTGCTGGTTCTTCATCATCTATAAGTATTGAAAGATTTTCTTGATTTTCTTTTAAGAAACCGGATTTTTGAAGCAGTTGAGAATCGTTAGGGGTGTTACAGCTCTCCATGCTTTGTCAATTAGTAAAATAGCTGTCAGAACCGTGATATTTGCAGTTAGCTGTTTGTCGAGAGATTCTAAAACGATCTTAACAATTTCTTTGCGATAGAACGTCTTAAAATTATGGATAATCCCTTGGTCCAATGGTTGCAATTTGGAAGTTGTATTTGGCGGAAAGAAGTAGAGTTCCACGTTAGACAATGTAGGAGGACTGTTGTGGACAGTGCAGTTGTCTAAAAATAGTAAAATTTTCCGCTTTTGTCGTTTCATGTCCCCATTAACTGTTAAAAGCCAATTCTTAAGAAGTTCTGTCGTCATCCAAGCTTTTTTGTTAGCACGATAATCAGTTGGAAACGATTTCATTCCTTTGAAACATCGCGGTTTCATTGCTTTACCTATCACTAAGGGTTTAAGTTTTTCCGATTCATCCATATTTAATGCAAGTAAAACGGTCAACCTCTCTTTACTATGTTTTCCTCCGTGACATTTTTCATCTTTAAAAATAAGCGTCTTGTCCGGTAAACATTTAAAAAATAGGAATTGTCGAGTGTTGGACGCTGATGAGTTCGAATTAACGCGTCGTTTTGTTAAATAGCAATGATTTTTTCGTTCGAATTACCAAGTGTATGAAAATGTATTGATTTAGTTCGAAATATAAAGAGATTTAGTAGGGAACTTGTGATAACTTTGAATTATAGAGAGGTTCGAATTATCGCAGGTTTGAATTAACGAGAGTCGACTGTATATAAATCTATTCAAACAGAGAGAGTTTTGAATATGAGAATATGGAAAAACATATAAGGAAATAGATTAGATTAAACTATATGATGAAATTCTAAAAAGAATATTAACTCTTCAATAATATTCACGAGAAATTCAACTAATCAATAAATTCAATAATTCACAATAATGAACCATCAAAACTCGCGTACCGTATGACTTATCCAAAGCAACAGAATAACAGCGAACCCTGAAAAAATCCTCTTCATGCTAGCAATCGTTCTGTGTAATATTTACCGCTTGAATATTGCCATTCATTACACCAGACAAATACAGTATGGCAACATTTCAGTGTGCCATCTTGGCTGGTACTAAATTATACGGCAGCCAACTTGTACCACTATAGGTAAAAAAGTATACGGATGCCAACTCGACCGCTATCTATACCGGAAGTCATCTTGTGCGGAAAAAAATCTGAATATACACAAAGTATACATGAGGATGCAGGCCGATACCCTTTTTGTACGGATGCCAGCTAGTTCGGCAGATATATATATATATATATATATATATATGTATTTTTTTTTTTTCATAAACATCATCAACTAGTAATATTCTTGAGTTTTATACGGAAAAAAACAAAAATAAAAATAGTTATAAATAAATATTAGAGTAATACTTCTATCCTAAAATACTAAACACAATATAGTTCATTGAAGGCCAACAATGAACCCGAAGAAGAGAGAAAAATGAGACTTACTGAAAAATAAATGTATCATAATAATTTAGAACTTACCTCGGTCATTGTTTCATAGAGCATGTTGACAGCTTGTTGTAAGTCATAATTGGAATCGTGAAGTGCAAGGCAAACCTCTTCTTCAGAACGTTGTGTCATTTCTACCAATTGTTGCACCTTAGACTTGAGGTCCTCAGATTTGGAAGTTTCCTTCACAAGTTTTTGCCCTGAGGGTTTACCTATATAATTAAAGGCAATTGAGGAATGATATTACAAGTAGTAGAAGAGCATTTACCTGTGTCAATTTTGTCAGCTTTAATAGTTTTTTCATTTTTGTTTTTTCCTCCCTTGGAAGAGGTTCGATTGCTCGAACTCATTTTTTGTACACTATGTACAAAATACTATATACAAGCTATCTGAAATTGAAGTATACAATTGGTTAAAATTTTCTTTCATTCAAAATGACAACCTAATGATAAACAATGAATGTCATAACTTCACATTGAGAATCCATTCAAGGCATATTTCTTATTACCAAAATGAATCGCGGTTATAATTCTATATCAGTCCGTATCTAATATACAATAATAAATCATCCATAAAGAAAAAGATTTACTGAAAAAGTTCCACTATAGCCTTAAAATAACAGAATAAACTATTTTTCTTCTATATCCTTTATATTTAATTGGAAGAGGATTTCAATCTTGTGGCTTGTACAAGATAATGTATAACAATAAGTTATCGGCTATTTTCAAGAAAATAAACAAATCGTTTTCCGGCTAATTAAAACAAAAATGGACTCAATATACGGCAACACTGGTAAACAGAATACATACAATCAACCTGGAAATAAAATTCGAACAGTTCTATTTCTAGTTTTATTCAATCTAAACGTCATATATAAATGACCCGCTAACAACAGCTTTCAAGAATTGTTTTCTTCGAAGTTATAAGGATACCATGTGGAGGGACGCCATTCCAAGCTTCTACGAATGCAAGTATTTATTGACATCAAAATGTACGTATGGAGACCCACATTAAGTTTCATCAGTTCATAAAACTACGATTAATCCTACATATATATATATAAATAATTGCAATACTACCTTACACAATTTTAAGCACTAAACGTAACTAATATATATGATGGTACGTGAAGGAGAAGCATACCTTTTTAATTTTAGTAGTAAATTGTAATCAGTAAACCACAACGCATTGATCACGTGACCCTCTATGGTAAATGGCGGCCGTCGAATTATGCTGGTTTGCCAAACTTCATCCAAACGATTTGGACTGGCTGGCGGCAACGCCTTTGTGCGCTTACAAACTAGAAGTAGTTAGTCTATGATCTGAACACGGTGTTATTATCAAAGAAAAACTAATAAAAAGCATTGACAAACTTAGTCCTTCTTTCCAATATCTATCATTTATTTTTTTCTAGACGGGAGGTTACTCTGGTGGTATTTTTGGTTATTGAACAGGCTCAGGATTCGGTAAGTTCAATTATTGAACTCCTAAAATGCCTCATAACTCAAAGGGATCTATATACAGGTATGGAAAAGGCAGTCGGAAACATAGGAAATTCAGTGTTAATCAAGAATGCAGTGGAGCAGTGGAAGAATCAAAAACTTAGCGCGATGCGATGACTAACAACAACTGTTCCCTCTCAGTGATAGTGAGGAGTGAAAGCTGCCTTTCAATCGAAGCATCAACACTGCGCACTGCCATTGAGAGAGAACAATCATTTATTCGTTATCACATCGCGCTGAGGTTTTCATTATTCCACTGCTCAACTGCATTCTTGATTAACGCTGAATTTCCTGTTTCCGACTGTCTTTTCCATACCTGTATTGTTGATCCCCTATCTAAAGAACTCATTGGTCTTCAACAGGTTAATTGTGGTCTTCTTCAAGGATCCCCGATTACCACTTCATTACTTAATATATATGTTGCAGACATAGGTCTGGCGGTATCCTCTCCAGTAGTTAAGGTGCTCAAGTTTGCTGATGACACCACTATAATTGCCTCTGGCCCTAATTTTAGATCTGCATCAGCCATGACTAGGTTAGAGTGCTACTTCCACAAAAATAAATCTTGGACTAATCTTCCTATGTTACATCTCTTCAATAGGGTTATTCCCTGGAGATATCTGTGAGATATCTGGGGATAATTATAAATAAAATCCTTTAATGGAAACTTAAGATAAACAACGTTTGTAATAAAGCCTTCCAAGGAATTTCTGTAATTAGATCTCTATACAGAACTTGGTGGGGAGCACATCCTTCTACACTTCTCATGTATCAATCTCCTGTTCGATCACATTTAGATTACGGTGGTATTTTTTATGGAAAGTGCTCCAAGAGATCACTTTATATTCTTGATAAATCCCAGTACTCTGCCATTCGTTCTGCTCTAGGTCTTCAGGGGTCCACTCCGATCAATGTTCTTTTAGGTCAGCCTGGTGAACTCCCTCTAAACCTCCATCGCCTCTGGTTGGCTGCTAAGTGCATGTCTAAACAGTTTAGATTAAGAAATAATCCTATTATAGATGCCGTTGAACCATTTAAATATTTGACTGGTCTGGGGCTGGCGTGAGTTCCTCCGCCTTATATAGAGTATCTTCCCTTAATCGTTAACCTTGCGATGTTTTTTTGATCTCCTACTGCCGTGTCATCAGATGTCCCTTCTAAATACATACTGCGTCCATTCGAATACATTCCCTTGATTTACAGAAGAGTGATTTTGATAATTCGACCTTTAGAGAAGAGAAGTTAGAGTTGTGTCGATGATCTTAATAACCAGGCACATATAAAAGGAAGGAAGAAGAACTTAGTCCTTTGTATAGGGTTACAACGCAGACTCCTTCAATTCGCCTGAATAATAATTTTACTTCATTTTATTTCTTCGCTTCTAAAATATTACAATTCGTCAATATGAAAACTAAAGCTGAAAATGAATAGAAAAATTTTGGTGAAGATTAATGTTAAGGTTACTATTTTTTTAATAACGAAAAGGATGACAACACCATAATCTGGGTCATAGACGTATTATCCTAATACGTCTATGCTTATTATCCTAATACGTCTGTGATCTGGGTACATGTTCGGAGAACCCAACCCTCTCTATATAGGGAAAAATAGAGAGACGAGACCAACAACAAAACGATGACGAACGAATGTTTTTTAAAGTATAATGTTATTAAATGAAATATTCTATTCATTCAAACCAAAATGCACTAATTATGCTAACATCTCTTAATCCTTCCAATGGATATTTTTGTTGATATATATATATATATATATATATATATATATATATATATATTTTTTTTTTTAATGGAAATTTCTTAGTAGAATCTCTGAATACAGAAATTGACAGTTTTATTTCAAAGTATCAAAAAGTGGAACAGATAGGACAGTTTTCAAGGAAGGATTAAATTTAAATAAGAAGGACTTATTAAAGTTAACAATCGGTGAAGGATTGTATAATCATTGGAGATTTAAATGGGGTTACTTCGCACCGCGACATTCAGATCTATTGTGCCCCTTGTATAACTATAAACAATAAGTTATTGTCATACTTTTATAAATAAGTTCCAAGATCATTGTACTTTAAAATGAATATAGTCGTATAAATATACTATCTACAAAATTCAGAGTTATGTTTCGTATTAAAGTTACTTTACTCCTTCCGATTCTTTTATTCAGAAAAATTCTACTCTTTGGAATTTGAATAGTTTATGAATTTTCTTGCATTCTGGCAACGCCGTTGAGAATTTGGAATTTCTCACTTCCTTATTATTTTCTTCTTCATAATATTTTTTGAATCATAAAAATAAAGAAATGGCGATTTCCAAGAAATTACCAACCTTGAAAAAATTTCATTGCTGGGAAACATATTAGTTAATTCCAATTACCTATGTCAAAGTTTTGTATATTGCTTTTCAAAGGAGAACGCTAAATATTGGATTTAAAATAGATATTAATATTTCTCTGTGGTTATACTAAAATTATATGTCAAACCCAACTTTTGAAAAGGAGGTTGGTTATGTTTTCGGTTGACTGATGGTTAAATTTCCAATAGTTTCAACTTAAATCAAGATAGCTTAATTTTAATTTCAATTCATCACCATGCTAATACCAGCTAGTGGAACAGGACAATACTTGGCCCATACTGCAAAAGTTATTAGATTTGCTAGGAAAGGATGTACTAATAGGCCTTTTTTTCACATTGTTGTTACAGAAGTGAGTTCTTTCATAGACTAATGGAGCATATACTGAGAATTATTACTTTTTTGGAATTCATTCTTCGTTATATCATCATTATAACCGAAATCATGAAGTAAATTTTTATAGGTTAAAAGAGATCAACAAGATCCAGTAATAGAACAGATAGGCACCTATGATCCAATACCTAATGAATATGATGAGAAATTATGTGCACTAAATTTTGAGAGAATCAAATATTGGCTTGGAAATGGTGCTACAGTATCTAGACCAGTAGAAGAGCTATTGGGTATGTTGATCATACACAATATATTAGATAGATTGGGATACTGTGACTTCAGTATATAATAAAATATATTGGAAATGAATGAATAGTATAAACTTATTCATTTTAGGGCTATCAGGATTTTTTCCAATTCATCCTAGAACATATATGACAGCTTGGAGAAATAGAAGAAATCAAAGAGAAGCAGAAACCAATAAATCACAAGGTGAAATCACAGAAGAACAAAACAGAGCAGATTTATAAGTTGTGAATTTGATAATTAACAATCACTCTTACATCTAGTTTTGGTATGATATATTATCATTATGTGTAGAAATAAAAGAATTACAAGTTGCATTAACCTCTATTCCCGCATCCATATTTAGAGAAAGTAGATTTTATTAAGTTCATATGGTACATACATATTACATATCTTTTAAGTAGCATCTATTTATTAGAAATCATTTTGAATTCAGTAATCCAATTTGCTATCTATAGAGTATTGACCTCTGAAATAATTTTATGTTCTATATTGAAAAGATTTCTTTAACTCTATTTTAGATCAGCTCCTTGATTCAGAGGTTGCAGCAATAGATGCTGTGAGTTATTTATAGCACTCTATTTTGGTGTGGTATTTCTCATCTTTTCCTTGCTGTTGTCTTTCACATCATTTTCAAATCTTCATGCAGAGTTTGATTTAATAAATAACAGGATGCACGAGATACATCTCTGAGAGTTTCCATTTGACTTCTTTGAATTAAGGGTGTACTGAGCATATACATTCCCAAAGCTCAATTGAATTGTTTAAGTGGTAGTTTAGATTTCCTACCAATAAACGAACACACAACTTTTTGCGTGTTAGTTTCAGGGAACATCATGCTATTGTTTCACCCAAATATCTGTCATTTTTCTAATTTCGAGTAAAAATTGATCTTAAACGACTAGGTTGCACTGATATAGAATTAGAGATTTTCTTTTTTAATTCAACACTTTATTAGCAATCCGATCACATTTATTCTATAGGCTAATGTGATGGCTTAAAAGCTGCATGCTCTCAGATGACGTGATGAAGGTATCTGCAATGATTCCTCTTTAATCCTCCATCAGATCTGCTGGCTAGTTCTTTTTGAGTCTTCTGCTTTCTTATGGATCAAGTAATGGTTGGAGAGAAGTATTTTTATGATTATGTGATTTTTCATGGTGATTTATACTTTTTCCTTTTATGATGTCCTTCACATATATCTTTAAATGCATTCATACCCCAAACCTTTGAAAGTTTTAAGGCTTTAGCTCTTTTCGAAAGTTAACGCGTTCAAGACCGGCTGGCCAGACCAAATTACATTTGACACCGAATTCTTCCTGGGTGAGTTCAACCTAATCTTTTAAGACCATTTTCTAAAGATACAATCTTGAACACATGTAGTATGACATGATCAGGTTTTACTTTGGCAAAATAACCACCACATTATAGCTAACCACCGAATAAATCCATGGCTTCCATGTATTAATTTGCAGGCGGAAAATATTTAAAGGAAAGAATTTAATTAAATCGTTTGGTACTTAATGGAAATGCATTTTAATTAAATGAAACAGTAAAGAATACTTCTACAATTTATTAATACACAACAATTCTTTCAAATACACTGTGGCTTCTTCAGATTCACATTTTGAACTAACTCTAAAAATTAGACCTTTACTTCTTATATAGCTATTAAAACTTGAAAAAAGGGGTAGATACAAATAACCAACAATTTTCGGTAATACAGATAAGAAAATATTTGCAAAAAAAGAATACCAATAACCATTAATTTATAATAATAATGAATTGGTTGTTAGTTTCATCCTTTTTTGCATGCATATCTTAATCTGTATTTCCGAAAATTGTTGGTTATTTATACCTTTCCCTTTTTAAAGTTTTAATAGAGAAAAATATAGGTGTAATTTTTAGATTTAGTTCAAAATGTAAACCTAAAGAAGCCACAGTGTTGGAGAAACAATTGTTGTGAATTAATAAATTGTGGAAATATTCTTTATTACTTCATTTAATTCATTGAAAATATTAAAGGATAAAGCCTTTCTTTCATCTCAAAAATGGCATTTTAAAAACTTTCAGCGTTTATATAATCTATATAAAACTAAATATTCGTCATTACACGGTAACATTGCTTATATAAAAAAAAATATTTTATAGAAACATTTTATTACGTTGAATAATTTAATAACAGTTTCAAGGTTATTAAAATAAGTCATTGGTTATTTCTTGAAGCAGTTCATTCAGGTTTTATTTTAGATACTACATATGGATGTAGAATATTGCTGTATATTATTCCAGAGCCATTGTTTTCTATCGGTATCATCATCCAGAAAAGAAACAGGCACTACAAATAAAAATAAATTTTTTAGTGATGCTTCTTTTGTAACTGTGTTTAGAATTCGATAAAATAAGTTACAAAGGAAGTTTTAAAAATATCTAGCCCCTGAGCAGGTTTTGTTAATCAAAGTGATCAGGCACATTTCTTTTTGTGTAAACCCATCATACCAATGAATAACCTATCAGTTATTTCTCAAGGTGATAATTTCTTGAATATTTTATAAATTTTTTAAAAACAGTGTTATTTTGAAAAAATAGATTAGCAGATAAGTTACTTATTTATGAGAAATCGTCAAACTGTAATCCTGCTGAAAAAGCATTGGTTACTTGCGGAAACACGGTAAAGAACCTAGAGGAATACTGCAGCAATTTCAATATCTGCATAACAAATAGCAAATTTTAAATTTCGTTAACAAAGGACTACTTGAAAAAATGGTGAACTCATCAAGGCCTATCTTGGTTGGTATTTTTAAGATCCTCCAGTAAAATGTATTTTGTACTAATGTTGCTAAAGTAATTCATCCAAATTTTAAAAATATATTTTTAAACTGTTGCTTGCTTATTTAAAATGGCTAATTTTGTGTGAATATTAATTCACACTGATTTGGTTTTTATTTATGATAAGCGCATTAGAAATCTCAAGAAATAAGTGAGTTAAGTGATGTGTATTGGATTATTTTCACCCATTTTGAACTAATTTCGTATATTTTGCTTGTTTCATATACAATTATTGCAATTTAAAACACCACAAGGAATATGTGAATACTTATATGATCTCTATAATAAAAGCGCATATTTTGAGTATGTGATAACTTTTTCTGTCTTTAGTTCTACTAAACTTATAAAGCTAAAATTAGATAATGCTACATAAGCAGTATTATATTTGTTTTTCTTCAACAGTAAACACTCACATTAAAAATTCAAATTCAGAATTATATCTTGAAACTTCTATAATCTATATTGAAAATTATACACTAAAATAATATCACACTATATTATCAATATAAAATATTTTTCAATGTCTAGGAAACATATTTTTTTGACATAAAAACGTATTCATATAAATGTATTAACACAATATATACAAGTAATGTACATGAACATACATATACAGAAAAATTCACTATTCCAAAATCATATGAAGTTCTCAAAATGAAAGAGAGAATAGAAATTAGTTGAAACAGAACTATGACAAATATATTTGTTTTAGTATCATCTTAACATAACAACATCAATGTGATATTTACATCAGCCGTGTAAGCTGAATAATAAATGATGTTTTTGGTTTATTCATTTCTCAAATATTTAATTACGTTTAGGCAGGTGATTCATTAATGTGGATATTCACAGAATAGAAAAACCTTGTAATATTAATGAATGTCACAAAATTCAATTTTTACCGATAAAATTTGATTTCCAGTAAAGAATATTATGCAATGTATTGGTTGAGCATTTGCTGATGAGCTGGCAATCATAGTGAAAGGTAAATCGGAGGTGACGATATCGGCCGTCCTTCAAGAGATACTAGACACTATCGACAAATGGTGTATAAAATGTTTGATTGTATCAGTCTTTACTTGTCGGAAATACATCTTGATGATTAAAGTAAAATAACGAAGTCACGTTGTCATGACGAAACAATTGTTGTGAAATTAAATAAATTAGCGGAAATTAAGTTGTTTTACTTTAATCATCAAAATGGTGTATAAGTAAAAAGTATGTCTCTTAACCCACAAAAGGTAGTGATAGTACCATTCACTAAGAAACGGAAGCTGGATGGTTTAAAACCGCCGACAATCTGTGGCGAAACAATACAATTCTCTAATGAGGCAAAATACCTGGGAATAGTCTTGGACAAATCTCTCAGTTGGAGTGCACACCTAGATGAAGTGTGTCATAAAGCCAGAATGGGATTCTGGACCTGCAGGCGAATCTGTGGTAAAACCTGGGGTTTAAAGCCCCATGCTATACACTTTGGTAATTAGACTACAGATAACGTATGGCGCTGTAGCGTGGTGGAAGAAGTGCCAATATAAGCTCACCCGACTACAGAGACGGAGACTTGCAATTACAGGTGCGTTTCACACCACACCCACGGCAGCCATGGAGGTCCTACTAAAGCGACCATGCCTGCACCCCTGCAAAGGGAGGCGGAATGGACCGCATACAAACTACACTCTGGCGATCGACAGGCCAGAGGCAATCCCATTGGGGGTGGCTCAGGATTGCTGGACGAGTTTTTAACGAACAGCACCCTATCAATGCCCTCGGATCTGATGTCAAAAGTCACGAACCAAGAACATCATATTAATGTAATCGTTCACAGCCGAGCGAATGGACCCAGCATGCTGAGGTTCTATTGAGGACTGACCTTGGCTTGTTCACAGACGGCTCGCGAACTACGAACGGAACGGGAGCGAGAGTCTATGGGAGCAAACCGAGAATCAACATCTCATTGAGTCTCGGTCAAGTATGCGATATTCCAGGCAGAACTATTTTCCATTGAGACTGCGGCAGATCTGCTGATAAAATGGAAAATACACCACGGTAAAATCAAAATATTTACCGATAGTCGGGCAGTACTCAAAGCTCTGGAATCCAGCTACTGTACATCGAAAACAGTCTGGAGTTGCCGCACGGCTTTAAAAAGGCTCGGTATGTATAAAAGAATCACTCTAGTTTTGATACCGAGCCACTCAAACAAACTATTTGGGTAACAAAGAGGCAGATTGGCTGGCGTTTGCTGGAACCACGCTGCCTCTGATAGGCCGGAACCATTTCTGGGAATAACACATGACGTGGCTATGCAGATGATAACAGGCAGAATGAACTCAAGACTAGAGTCTTTCTGTCTGAGCCAACCTGACCTGAAACCTTCGGACGGAGGCGTTCATTGGAACAGCCAAGATAAGAAGTCTCAACCTATAAACTATATTTTCCACCTAAAATGTTAAGGTGCCTAACTAATCACCGTCACAAAAAAAGCAAGAAAAAATTTTACTGCAAACAAGTTTTTTCTTTAGATAGAATGGTTTTAGCACAGGCAAAATCCTCTTCTTGATGAATAATTGTGTTTCAACTTTTTCAATTATCCATAATAGTAAGGCTAAAATAACTTTTTCAACTTTAATATTCTAACATACATATGAATGACACCAATCGGAACTTTCTGAACAAATTTTCGTTTTGTTCAACAAATTAGCAAAAATCCCTAAAAAAGAAAATATTGAATAAGAAACAATTAGCTTAAGAATAATTTATTATAATGGCTTATAAAGCTGACTCAGTCATTGCATTCAGAGATTGCAAGCGAGTATTAATCGAGAATTTTTTGAACTTTTAATCCTCAGAGTAAGTGAACCTGACTTTAGAATCATCTGAAAGTTTTACAGTAGAGTCCTTCATTTTTCTCTGGTAATTTTGGATAAAATTCTGGATGAAGAATGGCGGATAAACTCAGTTTTTGAATCTGTAATTTGTTCATAGCGTTTTTTATATACTTAAGATGATTTTCGTTGATTATATATCCTCAGATATGATAATTATAATATGCGCTTTTTTTTTTCGTTGTAACTTACAGCATTAACTGCTGTGGTCTTTAGCCATACCCTACCACCTGACGTACACAAATACACCCATGGGCGCAGCGGGACTTAAACCCGCAATCCCTGGCACCATAGGCAGTATCTATGCTCACTATGCCACCGAGATCCTCACGCGCTTATTGTAGAGTAATAAAATAAAAAACGGCCAATTATGGCTGGAAAGAACCATTAGGATAAACTAATCAATTAATTTTTTCGTATTTGCCAAACATAAAAATTTCCTTCTATTTATGATTTCAGCTCATTATGTCTTGCACCAAATAATGCAAATACCGTTAAAAAATAGAATTTTTTAATGGGAGGCTCAGGACTGCTGGACGAGCTTTTGATGAACAGCGCCCTATCGATGCCCTCGGATCTAAATGTCAAAAGCCAAGAACCGCATTTCAATGTAATCGTCCAAGCATGCCGGGTTTCTATTGAGGGCCGATCTTGGCTTGTTCACAGACGGTTCGCGAACGACGAACGGAAGTCTATTGGAGCAAACCGAGAATCAACATATCATCGAGTCTCGGTCAAAACGCAACCATATTCCAGGCAGAACTATTTTCCATTGAGACCGCGGCAGATCCGCTGATAAAACGGCAAGTCCACCATGGCAAAATCAAAATATTTACCGATAGTCATTCCGTACTAAAAGCTCTGGAATCAAGCTGTTGTACATCGAAAACAGTCTGGAGTTGCCGTATGGCTTTAAACAGGCTCGGTATGTATAATAGAATCACTCTTGTTTGGATACCGAGCCATTTGGGTAACAAGACGCAGATCGGTTGGCGTTTGCTAGAGCCACGCTGCCTCTGGTAGGCCTGGAACCATTCCTAAGAATACCACATGAGGTAGCTGGATGATAACAGGCAGAATGAACTCAAGAGTAGAGTCTTTCTAGCCTGAAACATTTGAAGGTGTTCCTTCAAGCAGATTAAACATATTGTAATGGAGCTTATACCAAAAACCTACCAAGATGTTGGAAACATCAAAAATATATAATTTCTCTTGGGGTTAGGAATCTGTCAGGAAGCGCTTTAAAAGTTTCTCTTACTCCATCCAACATAATGTGTTGCATAAATACTTTAATCTGGAACAACATTAGGTCACCTCATGAAGTTCTTTATTTATTCAGAGAGCCATGATGTATTTCATTCAATAACTTTTTCTTCCTAGTAGTATGAAGAGATTTATTAAACAGATATTGAATTATTTGGGTTTAACTTAAAAAAAGTATTTTTTTAAGTTCTTTCTCACCCCTTTAGGATAACATTTCGGAATTACAAAAAATGGGACATTAAATTAGTGTTAGTGATCTCCCAAATTTCGTTTTTCTAAATGGTTCAATAAAGAGGATATTTAATAAAAACAAACATTTTTCCTCCAATTTTGAAGGGTAGCAACTTGGAAGGTTTGATCAAAACATTTTATGAAAGGCCTCCATTAATTTATGCCATCTCTTAAAATTTTACAGGTGGAAACACCTGTATTTTTAAGAACAGAAATTAGACAGTTAAAAAAATAAATTTTTTTCGTAAAATACCTTCTCTTGTAATTTGCAATATCTATCTCGGCCATATCAAATTTATATATTCTATCACTCCTGCTTCTGGGACTACCTTCTGGTGTAACTTTGGATTATTACACATTTTTCTTTGTATTAAACAAATCATATCAACTGGTTGACCTTTTTTGAGTATGGGTGGAAAGCAAATCGAATGCCGTTTGCAGGACTACGCCATTTTTAAGACATTGCTAATTCAACATAATAATAATAACCAGGGTGATTAATAAAATTTCATCACTGGTAAAATTTAACCTCTCAAATTAATTTTCAGGAAAATAAACATTTAATCAGGATTTTTCAACAATGAATAAGTAAAAGTATATTTTATACAATAATACAGCAATAAAAATTGAAAATGAGTACGACATAAAAACAAATATGTTGTAGAAATGTAATTGGTTCCATTTAGTTCTTGAACATTCACTGAAAGTATTTGTTTAAATTGTGAAAATACTGCTTTGCTTTATACATATTTGTGCCACTTCTCATTACTCAGCACTTCATTTCTAGGTTGAAGTTTTGAGATGATGTGAAGCATACAGAAGACAATAAAACTAGTATAAAAAGTTACAGATTAAATTTTAAATACTCTGAAAAACAGTCCAAAATATTTTTCATCAAAGCGATGATATCAAAATTAAAATTTCAAGTAGTTTTATTGAATTAATTGCCTTTTTTCTCAAGTTTAGCGAGACCTTCGGCACCTGGAAAAGAATGCACTTTTTAAAAGTTAGAAAAATAAAGCTAGAAAGTGTTAAAAAGACTACTTACAAATGAATTACTATTAATCACAGAAACAGGAAAACGTTTTCAGATAACAACAAATGAAGAATTTTCATGCAGATAATAATAACTTTAAAGCAAATAATTATTGAAATGATGAAAGATTTCACAGATATTCCTTTTTCTTGAATGAATATGAGAGTTGCTATTTACGGATCCAGAACACTGAATATATCATCCACATATTTTCAGCTCCAAAATCTACATTCTTCAAAACAGGAATAAATAAAAATTTCAAGGTGTCACAAAGGTGATCATCAACCTACTAGTCTATATGTTCTCATCAGATTAATACTGAGTTTTAGTACCAATGTATGGGAGGATGACAATTGTTATTCTTATTTCGTCAGACTTGTGTAAGATCATTGTTAAAACAAGTTCCAACCTTACACCTCTAGACTTCTTCCTTTGAGGTGTTTTAAAAGATATGATGTATACTACATACTCCGATTCATACTCCTGACCAGTTTACCGAAGGAATTCATTACTGCTGCAATATGCTAAGGCAATGACAAGGGCAGTTGCGGAAAGCTATGGATTCTATCCGAAAACCAAGGCTTTGCATTAGAGAAGGTGGCAGACATTTTCTGAATTTTTTGTTATTTATGAGTTTCAAACCTATATGAATAATAAAGAATTTTGCAGAGAATAATTTTTCCTCTGATGGTGTATATCTCACTATTTGTACTTTCACAATTTCACATCTATTGTCCAGTGAAAATAAAGATTTAATAGAATGTAAAAAAAAAGCTTTATGAATAAGGTAGTTTTTGCACATTATTTCCATGGGAATTTATGGGGAGGAATTTAGAGTAAACTTTGACTGAAGGTTATGGCTGAAGAAAATTTTATAATAATTTTTTCCTTAACCATCCTATAATGAGCAAGTATTTTATAGAAATCTCCATGAAACCACCCTAGTCTAAGGATAATTTTCCACTCTTTCCAATGGTTTACACAAAATTTTGATTAACATGATAGTTTTCAAGTTATGCTATGTTTTTGGTGAAAAAAATGAGAAACGTTACGAAATAGTCGAATCTTTAATAACTTTACAACGAAAGATAATTGGACCATTCTGTATAGGAACTTTTTTGCTGCAAATTGCCAGTAGAATCACCTTGGAAAATTTTGTCGGAGATAACTTGGGCACAGACACCATATATATACAGGTATGGAAAAGACAGTCAAAAACATAGGAAAGTCAGTGTTAATCAAGAAGTGGAAGAATCAAAACCTCAGCGCGATACGATGACGAATAAATGATTGTTCTCTCTCAATAGCAGTGCTCAGTGTTGATGCTTCGATGAAAAACTTTTCACTCCCCACTACTATTGAGAGAGATCAGTTGTTTGTTCGTCATCGCATCGCGCTGAGTTTTTGATTCTTCCACTGCTCCACTGGACCCTGTTCGTCGTCCGACTGTCTTTTCAATACTTTATATCCGGGTTCATAGCGTTAGCCGCCTTCTGGTTCCTAGTTTCCACTGTCTGCTAGCCAACCAGCCTCTGGCCTCAGATCTCTCTCATGGCTTTTTCTATTCCTTGTATCCAAGTTATTTTTGGTCCGCATCTTTTAAGTCGTTCGGGGTGTATCCAGATTTTGACATAATGGTTTACTAATGTCAACAGTGTGTCAAATGAAGTATAATCAGATGTTTTGCTTTTTCGAAATACATAAATAGCAAGCTATCATACAAGTGAATTGGATATTGGAATTGTATTCTTGTTCAATGGCATGACTTGCAATAGGAAAAAACATTAATTTTTCATCACATAAAATTGAGATAACAGGTGTTACCTCAAGCAGCCATATTTCTGGTTGTATTTGATAAAATATAAATAGTTCTGATGATAAATTTCAATAATTTTGCAGTAAGATCACATTGTTGGTATAATTGACAAGAATAAAAGAAATATTATACTCGGTGACATTAGCAGTTTCATGAAGGAATAATTTCTTCAACTTGATAACAGAAAGACTATACTTAAAGCATGTCAAAGTTTCATCTTTGATAATTTATTGCAAAAACAAAATTTAATCGCTTACGTTTGTTGTGAAGAGGGCTGACTAATACTGCAATGTTTTCTTATTGGGATTCAATTCCTTCATTTCCAAGACATAAAAATTGTCACTATGTTGATGGGATACTGCAATTACAGTAAAGCGTGCATATCGTGTGCGGACAGCAGAAGGTAAAACGCAAAGATCACCAAGGGGTCAACTGGAGTGTCATGATAGGCGCTTCAACTAACTCTAACTGTTTTGCTACACATTAAACCACTGGCCAATGCTTTGGAGAAGAAGATAGACCTATTACTATAAGTACACTAATTTCCTGCGTTTGGGTCTTATGACCTTTTTCACAAAGTTAACCATTAACCATTTGCCTGCGGACCAGTCATCACTGTTTGAACAGGTACAGAGAATGGCAGCATTAGGTGACGGAATGGTATCATGCCGTCTACAACAAAAATCATAATTCTGTTAAGATATGCACGATTGGTAGACGTCGTAGAGTGACGTGATATTGAGTTTTCTGTTGAGAGCCACATACACAGTATTGTAAGGTTAAATGGTTTACTTATGGAAGAAGATCTACATTTCTCTGCAATATGCAGGTACTCGTTATGTTGTTGATGTCCAACAATCCAACTTACTGCATTAGCCAGAGAGCCATTAACACGTCCTTTTTCAGCTAGTGCTCTATTGAACTATGGAATATTTAAAAGAAAGAAACATGCGTTAATGTTTTACTGTGGATACCTCGCTCATTTGTTTTAAATCCCATAAAACATGCATATATGGAATTTGTTGGGAAAGAGACTGTCCATTTTGCACCATCCTCCACAGTTAATCCATGAAGTTGCTTTGAACGAAATGTCACAAGCAGACATCAACCTTGGCATTCTGTCAATGCCTTGACTTGTACAGGAGTGCACTGGGCTACAAGGTCGCCAAATATATCATTGTTTTTGTATTACATATTAATAAAATTTCTTGAGAATGTTCTTTTCATTTTTGATGAAAGACAACCACATTGTCAAAAAATCAAGTTGAAAAAATTATTCCTTCTTGGAATCGGTGTAACAATTGAAATTATACATTTGATTTGAATGGAAAATAAACCATTTTAAAGTCACATTTTCATGAGTATAATATATAAATTCTCATTTGTTATTTTCTGGGATAAGTATGGAAACATTATTGACTAATCGAACACAAATGCAAATTTTTTACCTGCATGTACCAATTTGTCAATGGCTTCATCAACAGAATGTTGATGCTGGAGAAAATAAGACCTAATAAATCTAGAATAAATGAAGACTGAACCATTGAAAGATCCTGGCGCCATGAGCCAGACAAAGAGAGCACACTGAAATTGAAGAAATTATGTTGCAGTGGTTAAAAAAGAAGCACATAACATTTTAGATCAAAGAGTTAATTGATATTAATAATGAAATATAAGTTGAGGGCTAATGAAATGTTTGTTTATTTTGTGCATATCTGATAGATAGTTATAATTAGATATAAAGCAACCTCACTTTCATGCTTAAAAGAAAACAATACAGAACATTTCAACCATTTATGAAATGAACTACAATTGTGCAAATGTTTTATATTATTTTATTCAATTAAAATTAATTTCCATCAAGTAAGGACCAATTCAATTAAATTCACTTTCGTGCTTTGTTTTCATTGATAAGTATTTATTCCACTTGTTTGTTTCATTATTTGAGCGTTTTTAAAAATGCTCTTTTTTTAACAGGTGGTAGAACTGATGAAAAAACCATTTCACCCAAAAATTGAAGTCCAATTTGATGCCGCGAAATTTCAATTTTTGATATTATAAGTTCAGTATGTACTTAAACATGAACAATCACAGGTACATTCGACTTGTCCGTTATTATGAGTGTTCGACTTTAGTGAATTTGAAAATGGTTAAATAAGAAATTACTTCGTATTCTATCAATTTTTTACGAATGAGGATACAGTGAGTGGATTTTCTTTTACCACATTTTCAAACTGGGGAACAAGTTGTATTTCAAAGGTTTTATATATTAATGGAAGGCTTCGGTTTGTGTAAAACTTTGAGAAGTAAGGTCAGTCTGCTCGATCAAGTTTTATTGCCAAATCTTGTTTATTCACCATAACCTCTATTATTGCCAGGATGTCTAGTTTCTTGAATTTCGCTTCCAGATGTAGCATTTTAAGATTATCTAATTATGAGAAAACATTTTTCTCGAAAATATTAGAGTTATCTTTGCAGTGCTTAAATAATGCTCGATGTTCTTTGAACCTTTTTTCGAAACTTCTGCCAGTTTGTCTCACATAAACGCAACAGCACTCATGACAACTTAACTTATAAACTCCTCCTGAATTATTAAGCCGGTTATTTTCGTCTTTATCATTAAAAATAGATTAGAAAATTTATATGAGGGTGTAAAAGCTATTTTTATCTTAGTTGTTCAAATTATTCGAACTAACTTTTGTGAAATTGATCTAAAATATGCTAGTTTTACAAATTTTTGTTGATATTCTTTTCTGTTTTTTCATTTTGTTTATGAGAGAATTTATTAATTTTGGTTTGAAATGATCAATTATAGTTATTTGTTTGAATATATTTAGTTGCAGAAACGTACTGAGAATCAGTTAATGAAAAAATGGTATTACTTATCATCCAAATACATTATATCGAATAAAATAGAAAGGCCTTTTACTTGATAGAAGAAATATAACAAAATTTGAATATTAAAACAAATTGAAATATGTTTATCTTCTACAATTTTAATTTCAAAAAAAATTTTTATTCAAAAAACTTTTAGAATTAAATTTATGTCTACACAATATCAAAAAAAATTTAATTCTAAGTTTTTTGAATAAAATTTTTTTTTTAGATTAAAATTGTAGAAGATAAACATATTTCAATTTGTTTTAATATTCAAATTTTTTTCATTATATCGACTTCAAAGTAGTCAAATTCCGAAATAATACAGTTACGCCTAAGAATAATTCTATCACCAAAACATTTTTACACGCATTTTCAGGAATCGACTTCGGTACTCGCTGTAAATTCTTTCTAATCTTTTATCGAGTGAAAACTCGATTTTGAAATTTTGAGTATTGAAAAGAGGATATCACTGTGAGAATTAAACCACAATTTTTAGTCGTCTTTTTCTTTACTTGAGCGATATTCAAGTTCAGTTAAAGATGTTGATGGCCAGCCAGAGGGAAGCAAATTTTCCACATCTTGACTACTTTAGAATGCATTACACCACTCATATGCACATGTTTTGTGAGTCGGTTTTATGTAACATTTTTAGCCCTTCCGCACATAAAATTCTATTTATAATGTAAAATTGAAATGGATTCTTTATTCGATATTTTAATTAATTATAAAAATAACAAATCACATTTGATATGAACTGAAAAATTGGAGGACTGTAAACAAACTAAACCAAATGATAGATAAAAATCAAATCCCGTGAATATAGAGAACAGTTGTGCCAACTTAGATACAAAAAGAATTTCTAAAATTCCTTCAAGTGGTAGTTTCTTGACCAAATGTATATTATATTTTTCAATCTAAACTTGGTTGGATCTTTACTTTCTGAGATATTGAAAAAACAATATTTTTAATGTCTTTTCTTTCAAAAAGGCATAGAATTGTTGATTTGAGTTGTGAATTGTACATATCAGGTGTTTTTTTAGAGTGATAGAACTTTCGATAGGATTAACTGTGAGTTGATAGAAGGTTGTTTTGACATTTCTGTTCAGTATGCATTGACAAATTATCATCGAAAGACTCACGCTACAACAACGTTCACAAATTGTTGAAATTTATTTTCAAAATCAGTGTTCTATTCGCCAAACTTATACAGCACTTCGTGAAATTTATGGTTTACATAATCGTCCATCAGAGCAGCTTATTCGTCAAACTATAGATAGATTTCGGACAACATTTTCTATACTCGAATCAACAACAACAACAAGACAAAGAACTGTATGTACAGAAGAAAATATCGCTGCTGTAAGTCATAGTGTTAATGATGATCCAGATTTGTCTATTCGTCGACGTTCACAACAAGTTGGACTCTGTGCATCCACCACACGGAAAATTTTGCGTAAAGATCTTGGTCTACACCCATACAAGATCCAACTGGTTTAAGAACTGAAACCACTTGACCATAATAAGCGTCATTTGTTTGCTGATTGGGCCCTAGAACAGTTGATCCACTTTTTTATCGTAAAATTGTGTTTAGTGATGAAGCTCATATCTGGTTGAGCCTTTATGTAAACAAGCAAAATTGCTGTATATGGAGTGAAAACAAGCCTCAAGAAGTTCTGCAGGTTTCACTGCATCCTGAAAAATGCACTGTATGGTGTGCTTTACACACTGGAGGCATCAATGGTCCAAATTTCTTTAAAAACAATGCTGGAGCTAATGTTACAGTGAATGGTGCTCGTTACAGATCGATGATCAATGATTATTTGTTTCAAAATTTGAATGGTATCGTACCAGAAGTGTTTTGGTTCCAACAAGAAGGTGCCACACCTCATGCTGCTACCGTAACAATTGTGATTTATTGAAAGAAAGATTTGGCGATAACATTATTTCGAGAAATAGTCCAATTAATTGGCCTCCAAGATCATGCTACATAACTCCACTAGATTATTTTCTTTGGGGTTATGTCAAGTCATTGATTTATGCTGATAAACCAGAAATAATAGATGCTTTGGAAGCCAACATAACACGTGTTATTGATGAAATAAGGCCTGAATTACTCGAAAAAGCCCAAAATTGGTCTGGTCGAATGCGGTTCATTAGAGCTAGTCATGCCGGAAATGATTTTTAAAACATAAATGTCATAAAATATCTTTAAAATAAAAAAAAAATTGGCTTCAATCTTAATTTAAATGTGTTTTATTTCAATTTAAAGTTCTATCACTCTAAAAAACACCCGATACATGTATAACACTATTTTGATTCAAAGAACCTTCCATTGCCATAGCTGGATATTCCTCAGATATAATCATGCTAAAAAAAAGGACTGATTTTAATACAGTTTTGTTACATTTCACAAAAATGTCTTATGGGTGGAACTATCCAAGATAAACAAAGTGGAAAAGTAAAATTGGTAAAAATGTATCTGAAGTTCCGACCATCTGTTAAAGATGCACGAAACCAAAGAAAATTACAATTTGAATAGTTAGTAACATAAATTGAAGTAGAAGAGTAATTTTTGATTTGATATACAGGCTGTCCCAACGAAAATTTCACCCCGCCAGAACTCAGAAACGAAGAATTTTCGAAGATTAAAATAAAACAGGTAAACTCTGTTTTGAGGTGGACGAATTTCCATCATGAGTTTTGTTCCAAAAAAACCATCCCCAACATTTTTTGAATAGGGAAGAGATGTTGAGTGTTGATTAATTTGAAAGTTATTTGTGTTCTGTGCACAACCCAGTTAAAATGTTTAAAATCGGTTCACTACTCACGAAATAATGTAAAATTGAACTTACCGTCAAAAAGTGATGTTGAACAGACAGTTGAACTGCCCAAACTCAAGAACCTAAGAGTTTTGAAGAATCCAAAAATAATTTTCAAGTTCTGTATTTGGGAGAAAGAATTGCTATGATTACATTGTTCCGAAAAAACCACCTGAGGATGGCAACAACCCCCAACAGTTTTTGAATAGAGAGATGTTGGATGTGGTTTGGTTGAGAAGTTGTTTCTGTTCTCTAAACAGAAATTTTCAAATTTGTTCGTTTAATGGTAGAATAGTTTTTGAATGTTTTTACTTTAAAAACATTCAATATTCTTATCGTTCATGATGGGAAAATGTGTGAAACGCATGAAATTCATTACAATATATACAATCTTTTGAAGATTCTTTCTCAAATGTGTTTCAGTTTTTCGTTTCTGTATCATAATTGGGTTTGAGTCTTACTTACATAGGCAAAAATGGTCTATTCTATGGAAGAAAGAGTAGAAATGTTCAAATTGTACTATCCGAATGACGAAAATTCTAGATTAACTGCAATTGCTTTAAAAAAAAATCACCGAATTTGAAAATTTCAACTAGGATATTTGGAGAACAAAAAAAAACTTTTTAACTAAAACACATCCGCCATCTCTATCTTACTCATAAAAAATTGGGAGTTGTTGCCACACTCAGGTGTTTATTTTCGGAACAATGTCGCCATAGGAATTTTTTCTCTCTAATACAGAACTTGAAAATTATTTTTAGATTCTTCAAAACTCTTAGGTTCTTGAGTCTAGGGTGGTTCAACTGTCTGTTCAACATCACAACATCCTAGTTGAAATTTTGAAATTCGGTGATTCTTTCAAGTAATTTGATATTGAACATTATCAGAAGGGTAACTCAAACAAAAACCCCAATACATTCAAATACACCAGATCTGTAAGTAATGATAGGGAACATTCAGAAAAAATGTAAATCATTTAAAGAACTAACGTATGTGTTCAAAATGACTACCACCAACTTACATACAATGAAATGCCATTAAATACACAAATTTTAAATTTCAACCGCGATGTTTAGAGAACAGAAAAAACTTCTCAACTAAACTACATCTCTTCCCTATTCAAAAAATGTTGGGGAGGTTGTTGCCATCCTCAGGTGGTTTTTTCGGAACAATGTCGTCACAGGAATTCTTTCTCCCTA
Source organism: Megalocaria dilatata (assembly GCA_034642435.1). NCBI lineage: Eukaryota > Metazoa > Arthropoda > Insecta > Coleoptera > Coccinellidae > Megalocaria > Megalocaria dilatata. Next base: position 71,851,261 of record CM067856.1, on the reverse strand, counting down.
ATACTGAACTTGAAAATTATTTTTGGATTCGTCAAAACTCTTAGGTTCTTGAGTTTGGGCGGTTCAACATCACCTTTTAACGGCAACTTCAATACTACATTATGTCGTGAATAGTGAACCGATTTTGAAAATTTTAACTGGGTTGTGCACAGAACATAAATAACTTTCAAACTAACCAACACTCGACATCTCTACCCAATTAAAAAAATGTTGGGGTTTGATGCCGCCTTCATGGGGGTGGTTTTTTCGGAACAACTCATGATAGAAATTCCTCCCCCTCAAAACAGAAGTTTACCTGTTTTTTTTTAAATCTTCGAAAATTCTTCGTTTCTGTGTTCTGGGGGAAGGTCAAATTTTCGTTGGGACACCCTGAATTTAACAACTTTACTAATGATATTTTTGGAACTGTGGTTTTCTGTAAGTACAAGAATATTTCAAAAGCATGAAAACGAGTGCTAGAAAAATAAATTCATTGAAATTACTAGCAGGTTAATACAAATATTTTTAATTCAAACTGAAAACAATTACCATAATTAGCAGAAATGGCACCATACAAATAAGCATGCAGTATTCACCATACTTGAGAACACACCTTTTTGTCTAACCAAAGATGCGATTTGTGAAGGTCCATAGAAGAATATAAATTTAAAATAACTTTTCTAATGCTTCAAATATTGATTGCTGAATAATAAAATTGTGCACTCTTCATTAGATGTGTATTTCGATTTTTTTTGTTTGTTTTTCCCCTTGAAAATATACCAGCAATAAAAAGCTGTCGTCAAAAATCACTTGATTTTAGTACCATTACATATCAGTTTAACCATTAGAATAATGGAAAGAGTTTTTTTAACCTATTTGTGCTATGAGTTCAGTAACTGATTATGTCAATTCCGTAACTAATTTAATTTTGTTTTAATACTAGCATATAAGGGCAATAATGTTTTGGTGTTTCATTGTTTTATGATAGCACCAAAACAATTATTAATTATAATATAAATATAATATTCACAAAGATCATGTTGAGTCTGAAGAAAAGAATGTTTATTTTAATAAAATGTTCAGTTAACAACCAAATATTGCTGAAGTGTGTATTTGGTCATGATGTTCAAACTATGCTAAGCACAACTGAGAGCTGGTGACATTTTTATCATTTTAAAATATCTCTTGTGAAACAATATCATTATTTAAGTCCGAAATATTCAGATTTTTGCTTGCTGTATTTTGATGAGAGACAAAATGTCGCATCTGGTATTTCCATTCTTAGCCTATGAATGTGTAAATTTAACGAACAATTTTAAAAGATTAAAAAAAACAGGTCAACTTCCGTTTTAAGGGAGACGAATTTCCATCATGAGTTTGTTCCGAAAAAAACACCCCCGTGAATGTGACATCAATCCTCAATATTTTTTGAATAGGGAAGAGATATCGAGTGTTGGTTAGTTTGAAAGTTATTTATGTTGTGTATACAAACCAGTTCAAATTTTCAAAATCGGTTCATTATTCTTCTATTGAACTTACCGTCAAAAGGTGATGTTGAACAGACAGTTGAAGCGCCCAAACTCAAGAACCTAAGAGTTTTGAAGAATCCAAAAATAATTTTCAAGTTCTGTATTAGGGAGAAGGAATTCCTATGACGACATTGTTCCGAAAAAAACCACCTGAGGATGGCATCAACCTACCCAACATTTTTTGAATAGGGAGATGTTGGATGTGGTTTAGTTGAGAAATTTTTTCTGTTCTCTAAACATCGAAGTTGAAATTTTCAAATTTGTTTATTTAATGGCAGAACAATTTGAGTTTTTGAATGTTTTTACTCTAAAAACATTCGATTTTCTTATCGTTCATGATGGGAGAATTTGTGAAACGCATGAAATTCATTACAATGTTGACTATTTTTTCGAAGATTCTTTCTCAAATGTGTTTCTGCATCATAATTGGGTTTGACACTTTGGATTTCCTAGCATTTCATACAGATCTGGTGTATTTAAATGTATTGAGTTTCTGTTAGAGTTACCCTTCTGATAATGTTCAATACCAAATTGCTTAAATAAATTACCGAATTTGAAATTTTCAACTAGGATGTTTAGAGAACAAAAACAGCTTTTTAACTAAAACACATACGCCATCTCTTTCCTATTAAAAAAAATTGGGGTTTGTTGCCATCCTCAGGTGGTTTTCTCGGAACAATGTCGTCATAGGAATTCCTTCTCCCTTCTTTCTTGAGTTTGGGCGGTTCAACTGTCTGTTCCTCACCTTTTGATGGTAAGTTCAATATTACATTATTTCGTGAATAATGAATAGATTTTGAAATTTTAACTGGGTTATGTACAGAACATAAATAACTTTCAAACTAAGCAACACTCACGGGGGTGTTTTTTTCGGAAGAAACTCATGATGGAAATTTGTCCCCCCTCAACAGAAATTTTCTGACAAATTGAGACGTCTTTCACACTCAATTGATCTGTGAGTTCCTCTTGAGATTAAGTATAATCTTCATCTTATAAAACTTGCAATTTGTTGTATGTTAACTTTATCGGTGGTCTCTCATTCTCTTCTTTTCTCAAAATCGCCACTTTTGAAGTGTTTGAACCAGTCAAAACACCATGTTTTGCCAAGAGCATCTTTACTGTAAGCTTTGACAAGAATTGGATGCGATTCTGCAGCAGTTTCCTTCAAATGATAACAGAAAACAAATGCTGTTCGCAAATTGTAGTTCGTAGGCAGAAAACTCAACATGTTTAAAGATATAGAAAAAAAAATATCAGTTGTTGTGTGTTCAAAATCTTCGCCAAGGAGATGATGGCCCTGCAGAAGTGGTCTTCAGCACCATCTATAGGGAAATTCCGATTCCATACTTTTACACCAGTCATGAGGATGTATTATACCATTTTAAAATACATAAACCAGTATTTCTTTTTGGGTTTTTGACCTGAGGCTTTCATAAATTTTTTTTACCATATATGATTAATAAACTTTTACAAAAAGAACTTTTAAGAAACGCATGTGTGAAAAAATCGTCATTTTGAAAAAAAATTACATATCTTAGGTACTGTGTGGAAAATATTATTTTTGTATTTCTAATGTCTGTATATCTAAGTGTTTCACTAAATTCTTATTTTTGGTCATTCTATATATCACAGAAAGAAAATATATACCCCAAAAACCTAAGGAATTAGAATGAACTCGATATACCTTCAATGAAAATATCAGGTATCTAAAGAGCACTCTGAATTTCATATAGGAAAATATCTATCATTCATACAAATCAAAATATATTCTATATCAAAAGGAAAAATCACAAAATTTATTCTACGCCTGAATAAATACAGTGAAAAAATTATTATGTTTATAACTTTGTTTCCACCATTGTCCTATAGTTTGCTTAACAGTAAGTAGTCAATAAAATAATCATAACATCATGCAATAAATTTGGGCATCTGCCATAGAAACCTTAGCCCCTTTGTATTTGCATCATAAAATCATTTTAAGTTGAAAAGCTCAGTTTAAGAAATATCATATTTTGCAGAAGGTTTCAATTTTCTACTCTAACACAAGAGAACTGTGTCAGGTACATTCAATAATTATGATGAGGCCGCTATTAGGGAATCAAGATTAGTTTTAATGCTTCAAGAGCATTAATTTTCTCATTGAAGGAGAAAAGATTTTCGAAGATGCAGAATTAAAGATATTACTTGAAGAATTTCCATGATTATTGGGATTAAGCAATTTCAGAACACTTGGATTCATGTAAATGATTCATAAGCAAGGAATTTGGCTACCATATAAATTGAAACTGAGGAATGTTATATGTTTGTTTGCTTGTGAACAGTTACTTGAAAAGAGTAAACTAAATAACTGTTTCGATATTTGATGATTTGTTTAACCAGCTCTTATTAACCAGTAAAAATTTTATATATTTATAAACTCCTTCAAAAAATTAATAGAATTTGTACTTTGCTTAAAAAATAAGAAATGTTAGATCGATATATAGCAATTCAGCAATAAAGCCTTGAATTTCTGGGAAAAATACAATTTTTAAATAATCTATGACAAAGGAACATTTTGTTTTTGGATGAAATACTATGTATAAATAAACCATCACAATCTCCAAAACGGGAATGTGGATAAAAGTATTTCTATTGGAAGTACAAATTAATTTGGTCTGTTTTCAAAAGATGGCTATAAAAACATTAAATTTTTAAATAGCAACAGCTGATTGCCGCGGTTTTAGACAGATTGGACATCTGCTGATAATATCCAGTTTGAACTGTTTTAAGTTTGATACTAAAAGTTTTTTGTTACTCAATTGAAAAGGTCAGATTTTTTGATAACTGAACAGCATTTGCAGGAAGTTTTATGTTTTTGTTTTAATTGGAAAGAAAGTACAACTGAACCTCATCGTATTCTTATGGAAGATTATGGTGACAATGCTCCAACTGACAAGTCATGTAGAGAATGGTTCCAGGGTTTCAAAAGAGGTGATTTCGTCGTTGAAGATACTTCACCCAGGACAACCAAAAAAATTCAAAGGCAATGAATTACAGACATAATTTGATGAAGATCCGCGTCTAGCGCAAGACAAGTTGTGCACACTTAAATTGGGGTTAATCCAAAAAGCAGTATCTGTATGTTTAAAACCTACAACCAAAAGCAAGGCAATTGGGTTCCTTATGAACTGAAACCAAGAGATCTGAAAAGGGTATTATTTTCTTGTGAGCAGCTGCTTCAAAGGCAAAAAAGAAAGGTTTTTTTTACATTGGGTAGTGACTGATACGAAAAGTGGATCTTCTACGACAACCCCAAGAAATAAAAATACTACTCTTTGCATGGTCAATCCTTACCATCGACCTTAACATCAACACTAAAGCCGAACATCCTTGGTTCGAAAGTTATGCTGTGTATCTGGTGGCACCAAGGGGACATTGTGTACTACAGGCTGCTAAAACCTGGCGATTTAATTACAGGTGATCGGTACAGAATGCAATTACTTCGCTTGAATCATTTATTGAGGTAAAAAAATGGACCAAATTAATTTGTACTCCCATAATACAAAGTTATAAACCTAAAATAGGACAGGTATGTGAGGGATGACATAAAGACTACAATTTATGTCAATGGAACCTACAGAAAAGAGATGTACATTAGTAAGGAAATCATTTTGTCTCTTCATGAAAAGTGGGAAATTTTATAACTCTATTGCACCATATGTCTACATCTATGTATTTGAGAAAATGAAGTGTTTTTATTGATTACACTTTAATTAAAAATAATTCCCCTCATAAATAAAACTTTGTGATGTTTTTTAGTATATACTGAAGTTTGGCTATCATAAAAATATTTCCTTATTAGTCCACTGGGAAAATTTCTAGAAGAATAAATTTGTAATTATTTGATTCTAAAGATTTATTGATAAAAATGAAGCAAAAATAATCAATCATTATAATTCCTTTCAAATATATCAGAAATGGAAGTATGGAAATATTTATCATGTGACTTAAATGTATATTTCCCATAGTGATAACGAGTTCCTGTTTTATAGCAAAGAAAATATAATTAGATCAAGGTATCCTGGTAGGTTTTTCCTTTGATATATATAAAGAACAGGATAAGAAAAGGAAAAAAAAAGGTTATAAATTTAGGGTTGTCAACACAAAGAATCACCAAATTCTAAAAATTAAATCCTAAATAAAAATAGTTTCCATACCTTAATAAGCCAGTATAAGGGGAACCAACCCACAATAAAATCTGAAAAGAACTCTACTACAGAGAAACAGGCAAAAACCACCCAGTAGGTCAACCACTTAGTATCATCATCCTTAGTTTTTGACTCCAATGCTTTCATTGAAGCGTATGCTGGATATATGAAGCCAACAAAATTACAGACTAATTGAGCAGCAAAGCCAAATACCAACCAGGCTCCTACGATTCCAATTAAACCTGGAACAAACATTATTTACCCAGTTACATAATAATATATCTTGTGTTATCTATCAATTATAATCGATTTTCTCAAAAATGAAATTTCTTAATACATTATTTTGACAAAGTATGGAGTAATTGTCTCAATAAAATATAATTAATACTCATAAAGAACTTTCTAATGCAGATAGAATCTTCGTATCATTGATAGAATGTAAAAATTAAAAACTTAAGGCAAAAAAAAGGTTTAAATATTAATTATTATGTCCTGGTAGGATTTATATTTCACACTGCAAAATTATCTACATCATCTTTTAGAATTTCAAGTGATACAAGAACCATTTATATATAGCCATTTTAATTCAAGGTATAGGAGAAATAATACTTAATTAGATAGGGTTTATTTGATAAAAGCAACACCTGGTCAAAGTGCATACTTACCTACAAATATATATAGTCTGTCTACACCTGATTTTTTTTCTGCTTCATCGAAACATTTCGTCCATGGCTTGGTTGTATCGCGGAGTGAAGCATTTAACTGATCCTTAATTGCTAAAATTTTACCGGCCATTTTACGAAAATTTTGGAATATTATAGGGTGTTAAACTCAAACTGAAATTGAAATGACAGCTCGCAGCAAACTGTTCTACAGACATAGACCAGGAAATTCTTTTCTCATTTCATAACAAGTTTCAGGTTGAGCAATAGACAAAAAATCCCTGTAATTCGATTTTTCCAAGGTCGTATACTTAGTGCTCATATAATATTTTTTAAATTTGAACCTTAAACATATAACCAGCGATATCTTGAAAAAACAACAATATTTTGAAGTCTTTGTAATATGATTATGATGGTAGGCACATAACTATTAACACCTCTGAGATTACAGATTAATCATCTGTGCTATTACAATACAAAAATATTCAATGTTTATCTGTGACAATTTTCATAGGTAATAAAATAGGTTCCCAAAAAGTCTTCTAAAGTGTCATTTGAAATCTTAAAACTTAACTGAAATGAAGTACTTAGAGTCCAAAATCTTCAATTTTCGAAAATTGAAGTACAAGAGATATTGCGCGACGCAAGCAGCAGGTCCATTAATGAGAATGAGTTTTCTGGAACATATATTGCATTGTTCTTTCATAATAGGTGCAATGTTATCTTTTCCAACTTATGTCGCATGTAACATTGTTAACTGGAGAAAAAAATTGAAACCGATCAAGTGTCCAGAAGATGATGATGACTAAGGAATTTTTTTTTTGAGAAGGTCATCCTATTTTTCATAATTTATATATGTCAAAACGCTTTGGTTAGTTGTTCTGCTTGCTATTAAATTATAAAGGAAAAATTGGATTTTGAATTTGAACATAGTTTTTCAATTGCAATGTATTTATTGTGAGTATAGTATTCTGTGGTTCATGTAAGAATCACAAATCGCCGTTGATTTCCAAGGTTAGAGATATGTTATTTTGAATTATAAATTAAATCAATGTGGAGAATTAATGCTTCAATGAGAATGAGAATAATTTAGAATTCCAGCTCAGTTACTATTGATTAAACAAGCTTAAATTTAAATATGGAAACTTTTAATGAAGACTATGAAGAAGAAATTTCTGCAGTCTTAGAAGAATTACAAAGTATAGATACATATTTACCAGGACCAATAATCCAAAGTAAGTAGTAAATGTCCTCAGTTTATGCTTGATTCAATATTATTAAATCTTTGCAGAAATACTTCGGTTCAAAGCTCAAACATTATTAAGAGAACCTGATGAAGAGTTAAAAATGATTCTCCATTTGACAGATTCTCACATACCAGGACTCAGATTAAGAGCTGAAATCGAGTGCCATGCAAAGACATATGAAGGGAAATATGTTGGTCATACGATGAAAAAAGATGATTTGAAATCGTCTGGTACATCCGAAATTGATATTTTCTTAGAAAGATTAGCAGAATTACCAAAAGGTTTTTGATGTTTTATTTTAAATTTCTTCAGTAAAAGAGCTTATGTAGCCTTTAGGCTTAAACAACATTGAGAAAACCTAATATCTGAACAATTAATAATAATAAAGCATACATATGTACAATTTATTCATTTCAGAATGGACTGTAATACAACTAACTCCTCAGTTTTCTAGCAAAGAAATCTTTACACTAAATTCAGATGAAATTACGCTAAATGGTGTTCATATAACAGTTTTTAATTGTGGAAATTTGAAAACAATACCATATTGTATAACTTTACCAGGAGGAAATGCACATTCCATTAGAGCAGATATGAAAAGGCTAAAGAATAATTTAAAAGAAATTTATTCAATTCCACATAAACAAGTTATTGAATTGATGAGTATGAAGAGTAAAAAAATGTACCATAAGAGAAGATTAGAAATGGAGGATGTATTAGAGGTGAGTTACTTTCAAATATTAACTATTGTGTTTCATTAATTATTATCATTATTAAAACAATTCCTATGTTTTACTACCAAAACTGAGAGGTTTTAACTTTTTTGTACGAATTCACAATTGAGTTTCGAAATTTAGTTCATCTTCAGACAAATAGTCTGAAAATTTATTTGAAATGAAAGTAAATAGATAAATTGACATTAGGAGGAACATAAAGGTAAATACTGTAGTGGATGCTTGTTAAACGTGGGTTCAAGAAGGGCAAATAATAAAAACAGAACGTCATCACAGAACCACACAATGATAAGATTGACATTTTTAACATTTACCTCTAAAGAACTCCATTACTTCCCAAGAGTGTTTGTGAATCAGAGGTTGATAGAACATGGGAGTCCTTGCCAATTGGCATGCATGTTATTTATATTTAAAATAAAGCATCACGCTGTTCTCAAACAGTTCTCATTTTTTATTACTGCTTACTACTGAATACTTACTAAAACATTTAGTCTGAAAACAGAAATAGCATCTATCTTCAATGCTAAAATAGCCGGAACCGTTCTCTACATGACAGTTGGAACATTGTCACTGTAAACTTCCACAAGCATACGATGAGCTTCAGCTGCACTTTTTTTCCAATTAAAACTTCCCGCAAATGTTGTTTAGTGCATAAATCAAAAAATGTGATATTTTCAACAGTTAAACAATAAACGTTTTGTATGAAACTCGAAACAATTCAAACTGGATGTTATCGGCAGATGTCAAATCTGTCTAAAACTGTGGCAATCAGCTGTTACTATTAAAAAATGTATCTTTTGAAAACGGGCCAAATTATTTTGTTCAATAAATAATAATAATGAGTGCAATTACAAGATGACTCTAATTTTATGTTTTTAATTTATGAGAGGGTTTAAGAAATAATTTTTTTTTATTTCATGTATACAAAGTGTTTTTATACTTCCAGTATATTTCAAATTTGATAAATAGTAGTTATTAAGCTTCAAGAGAGTTTTTCTAAACTGTGATAGTAGTAGTAAAATCTCCTCTATTTAATGTTAGAATGGGTATACTAAAATAATTATAGCGAGATTTCATTATTTATTTAATATATTGAGCACTCTAATTTTTATACTTTGCAACTGTTTTATATCAACTGAAATAAACTACATCTTGTAAAATGTTTTGGGGCTGTCGTTCAAACAAAAAGAGGAAGGGATCAACATTAACAGATTTGAAATCATTTCCCAAACTTATCAGACAAGATCCCTTTCAGACCTTTAAGTATTTGTTAGAAAATTTTTTAATATAAATACACTTTCAACAATCAAGCACATTACTATGCTTTATAACAGCCCTCTTCGTTATGTTTAATATACTGATGAGTAGGTAATCAAACTATAAATTAATGTTCAAATTGAAAAAATGATTAATATCCCTCAAAGATTTTCATGAAGATTAATTGATTATTTCATGAATGTGTTCAATATTTGTTTATTTTTCAATAGTTCTCTCCATTCACTATTGTGTCTAATATAAGTCCAATTCTTGGGATGGATGGATGGAAGACCTAACCCTTCTTGAAAAAATATGAAAGTTACATCTTTCATCTTAATATTTCAATAATTCCTTAGTAGTAGTTTGTTGCCCTTTGTTAGTTGTGCAGCTTTAAATAGTTTTTGACCCATAATCAACGGTTTCCAAGGATCTCAATACAATCTGTCTATATATAGTATTCGTTGATTCTAAAAAAAAGGTACTAAACAATATTCTGAAGGACCTTCGTCAACACTTTCTTAACAGACAATAAAGTGCAGTTAGTACCAGTAATATTATTTTTTTACGAAAAGGACATTCCAGTGAGAAAGAAAATGTTGTTGAACATACTTAATCACTAAATATGCAGGTGCTTGTAAGTCTTCTAAATGCTCTGATTTACCCAATTTTCTGATCTCTGTTAATTGCAAATGTTACTAAAATTTTGATCTGCTAGCTTGTTAATATTGTGCCTTTTTTCCTTTCTATTATAATTGTTATTTCATTTTATAAATTTTTTTTAATAATTTGAAATAGTTAAATGAATGCAATGATTTAAAACTTACATTTCCAGGGTTTATTACGAGAAATTGAAGATTCTTGGCTTGGTGCATGGAGATGCTTATTTATAGGGAAGTTTATGGATGAATCTTTAGAAATTGAAATACAAGAATATTTGAAGAAGTTTTTGAAGGAGACGTAAGTTCCTATGATCATTTTATAATTTGGATGAATTATGATTGCATAAGATAGATTTTTAAATTTTCTTCAGATCACTTGAGACCCCATCAAATAAAATTCAAAATATTTTAATTCAAACAGTGAAAAACAGTATTACCAGCTCTGTAGATGAAAATACAATAGATAAATTTAACACAACAATTTTAAAATATTGCTTTCCTGATAAAGAGGTCATAAAATCTTGGAAAAGTTTTTGGAAAAAACACCAAATCAGTGTCCAGAAAATGGAAAGACATCCTGTAATTTTAATAGTTGATGAGGTAAGTACATTTCATAAACACTTGCAATGGCCAAACATAATTTTCTTCAAATTCTTATTCGTTGCTGAGGATGACATTATGGCATTATGTTTCTGAATTCAATCTTTATCTGCACCAGTTCAAATGTTGACAACAGTTGTCTGTAGTGAAAGGAATCACTAATCATGGATAGTATGAAAAACGTCCAAAATGGAATGGTACCAAAACGATCTTGTAGAGTTAGTTGTTTGAAGTGCCTATCTTGACGCTTTGTAGTACTCCTAGCTTGACGAGCTGTTTTTTCTTCGTGCTCCTCTACCTTCTTCTGGACACATACAAAACACACGCCTTACCATCATTGTGAAACAATTTAACACTGCAATCAATTTCGCAATAGGCAAACATAACATCTATTTTATCCCTGTCAATGTTGTCATAATTTTGACGTCTTTGAACCTAAGGCATTTTGTTACTCTTAAAACTAAATGGAGGCGCAATAGTTAAAAATATCTGTTTTAGTCAGCTCTCATAAATTGGTTTCTTCACAAAAAACTGAAAGAAAATTTAGCATGCTTTGAATATAGTCCTTCTGTTGCCAAAAATCAAGCGGCAGAAATGATTCCTTTTGGTAATATTTCTAATGTCACTGGATATATGTTATGAGAAAGAGAATTGAATGACAAATTATTCATTGATTATGCTACTGGATTGAACAGATGAGGCAACTTAATATAGAAACCGATAAAATGTAAAAAAACCAAAGGAACAAATCTCAGCAATCAAAAAATCAGGAATCAGTAAAATTCTTTACTGCAAAAAAGGTATATGCAGAAATAAAAATCTTCGATGATGAAAGAATTGTCACTGCTATAATCCTGATGACTTACATTTTCAATGGTATACTAAGAATGAAGCACTGGCCCATAATGTTGAAAACAGCTGTGATCATCATAATTTTGAAATCAGGAAAAGATCTAAATCAAGTTTCGTCATATATGCTTACTACCTATAATATCTAAACTGCTGGAAAGACCTATACTGAGGAGAATAAATGTTAATATCCCAAGAACTGGATTTCTTTTTAAAAGTTTAGATTTCGACAAGGGCATGTGATAGTTGAACAAACTCAGATTAACAAGGTTCAGCAATCAAGTGTTTGAACCAAAATTGTACTGTACTTCAGCATTTGTGGACATAAGTAAAGCCTTCGACAAAGTCTGGTATGCTGAATTATTATATAAAATCAAATTGATTTTTCTGCTGAAGTCTTATCTCGCAGATAGAGAATTCTGAAGTGTAACACACGGGGTGTTTACCCTCAATATAATAAGGGTAACTGTGTGAAAATCTTCATATTTTTTTCTTTCAAAAATTATAGTTAATTTCACTTTTTAAATTGAAACATTTTTCCAAAAATATCGAAAACATAAAAACGAAATAATACCCTTTTTTCCACAAAATTAAAAAAGCTCCAAACGCTGTCACCAAATTGTAACAATTTGACCTATTTACAAGGGGATTGGTTTTTTAGAATTAATATTTCTGATTGTTTCGAATTATCCTTTCCTGTCATCAACCTAATGCATTCCCTTGTAAGTGCTTAGTATATTCCAAAATGTTCAATATAAACTTTTTTCTAACTATAAACTCCTAGATACCACAAAATTCTACTCATAATTTCTAGATCTAATTCCAAAAAAAAAAGATATATCATATACTTACTCTACTAAACTCTCTTTTTGGAAAGAACTTGTGTTCTAGCCTGTCGCTCGAGGAAAATGTCATTTGTTTCAAAATTATTATCTGAGGAAATGGATAGAGCAAAAAACGCATATTTAATCACATATAATGAAATGAAACAGTGTCAATCGATATATGTAATATTGAATTTTCACAATCTTTTGAAGAACAATTAATATAAAAGGATATTCTTAACTCAAATCATAGTTATTATTTAAATCAATCTTTGGAAGACTTCGGGACCCATTAGCCAATAAAAATAATGTTAGTTACCTTGACAGATTAAAAAAAAACTTACCTGTTTCGGGACACATATTCATAAAACCAGATACCTTGTTCAATAGCTGAACCCTCTACACAAGTGTGTTGGCCTCAGCCCAAAGGCACAACAGCCCTTCAAAAACAAACACTATATTAAAGGTCTCTATTTTTCCTATGGAATTAAACTAAATTGGAACCATATATGGACCACGAAAACGATTAGTGACTGTCTCTCCCTAGTGCTGAACCATGATTCCCTTTTTTTCTTCTTCCCCAAAAAGTGACTTCCTCCTAATAAATATCCAATATTCCCTTTTCTCTAATTGGTTAAATAATTCCCTACCATCGAAATATTATATGTCTCAGATTTCTTTTGTCAGTATGCCAATAGAATGATTTAAAACTCTTGCCACATTATACAATTAATTTTTCAGGAGAAACAAATCGATATAAATTATCCCTTAAAAATAATGAAGGTTTTACGATCTTCCTTTAACAACTAGATAAAAATCATATATGTCCAATAATTCCTTCAATTCGAGATTTAATTAGTACATATATTATACCGATCATGTTCATACTCTTCATTGAGGATCTCAGTGCTGAACTGGAAAACCATCAAATATCCACAGTGGAAGATGCGGATGATACCAACCTAATGCTGAGGGTAAACACTTATCCAGAAGCTATGCAGAGGGCTCAAGAGGCCATGATAATAGCAAATCAATGGTTTCTACTTAATGAGTTATGTATGAAGACTGAAAAACCAAAATCATACTGTTCAAAACCTCACACTCTGGATTTGTTACACCAAAATCTTTGAAATTTCTCGCCGAGGAATTACCCTTGCAGAAATCTGCAGAACTTCCTTGGTATGAATGTTGATGAGTACTTGAATTGGGGTGAGCATATTGAAAAGACATGTTGGCCACGATATGTTATTCTCTGGGAGTTCTCCGTCGATACCTAGAGGGTATAGCAATCAAAAGAATCTATCAGGCAGTGTTTGAATCTAGGATAAGACATGGTATAATTTTCTACGGCACTAAAAGTGCAGCTAACGGAGTATTTGTTCTACAAAAAAGGGCACTGAGAACCAGTCTACAAATGAGGAGAACTGACTCATGCAGTGAATAGTTTTCACTTTTGCTGCCATACACATACAAGAGAGCTTGCTCTTTCTATTCAAGAGCCGGAATGACTTTGATACTCTAGGAACTATCAGATACAAAACTAGGAACAACCAGCTTAAATACCCACGTCATCGACTTTCAGTAACAGAACAAGGTCCTAAGTATAGTAGTATCAAATACTTCAACAAAATTCCAGCTAAAATCAGAATTGAAAATAATCTGAAAAATTTCAAGAAGAATATATTTTACCTCCTTTTGAGATATACTAGATGAGTTCCTTAACGCCAATATAGGTCTCTATATTATATGGTTATTAAATAATTTGCTTTTGACACTGTTTCATTTCAAAGTCACAATGTATTGTACTTTTATTTGAAATAAAGACTTATGTTATGTTATAACTGCCAACTGAACAAAACTTTCGAATTTAACTTCAAGGTTAATTTCCGTATTGAAACCTCAATATTGACAGAAAAGGGTCTAGATTAACATTCTTAGAATCACTTGAAATAAGCCGATATAATTCCCAGAAGATTCTCCTGAACAAACAAAAAGATACCAATAGGTCACCTTTATTGAATATCATCATGTAGTTTGGAAAAACCAGCGACAACCCCAGTAACTTTTATTGCCAATGTCGGTTTCTCTCCATCTAATTGGGAATACCTAAATAACTGTCATCTTACTTTTAGTCCCATTTGCTGCAAGACCTATCAATAGATATATAAGAACCTATGTAAGTTTGCACACAGTATCAGTTTAAATGTAGAACATGATTAAGCCACAATGCAGCAAAACAATTGTCGTTCTACTACTAGCTGTTTGCTAACATATTTTCTGGATAGTTTCCTCTTTTCTGATACTATATGAACCCCAATTTTTTTGTTAAATAATGGTGATTCTTATTTTGTGAACCTCTGTTATTGGATTTTTCTGTTGAGGATCCTATTTGAACCATATCTAATCCTATAAAATAAATAAAATTTGAATAATCGAATAAACACTTGTACTTATCAACTCTCATAATTTCGCTACATAAACTTTCTGTTCAATTTTAAATTTATAATTTAGGCATTGGACTCTTTTCCCTGGGAAATGATCTCTACTTTGAGTGGTCAACCATCATCAAGAATGTCTTCATTGCATTTGCTTTATGCTTTGTATAAAACTCATGAGGATTCCATTGTGGATGGCTATAAAATAATATCAAATAATGGCAAGTTTATTTTAAATCCGGGCTTAGATCTACAACTTATGGAGAAAAGACTCAAAGCTTTTTTTGAATACTGGTTGCCAGAATGGACAGGTTTATTTGGTAAAACTCCTAATTCCAAGGAATTCATAGGTGCACTTACTTCTGCGGAAATTTTTTGGTAGGTAAAACAAAATTATAATGAAAAAAATGATCTTACTAAGTAACTAATCCTTGAATTCAATAAAATGACTTCAAAATAGGTATATTTTGTATAAAAGAGATTTTGTTAAAACCTATTTGACCAAATTTTATGATTCAGTCATATTTAATTTTTTAATCTTGAGTTTTCCTAAATACGTTTGGTATGACACATGTACAGAAAATATACGATTTCTGCACTAATTAAACAAAATAACTTCCTGAATACTTTTATACAGCATGTTACAAATTTTCAGACTAGTTGTGTACCACAGTCAGTTCACTGCAGTATTTTGCCTATTATTTCAGTACTTTCAAATAACAGGCAATTGCAATTTAATTAATCTCGATGATTAATTTTGATGGGTTTAGTGGACTGTATTTTTGTTAAGCAGCGGTGATTTTAACTTCAAAAAACACTCTGTGTGCAGTGGTTTCCAACTTCCTTTATCTAATTATGATACACCACAAGGACAAGGACGAATTGAGGTAAAACTCTTATAACAAAAAATGAACATATTTTGGTATCACTGTATATGAACCAAGCTAAAGTAATGACAATCACACTACGAACAAATGTAAGTAGATTACTGAGTTTGTAGCAATCGCGATAATCTTGTACAATAAACGACCAATTTGATTATCCAAATAATAGTGCTTAATGTAGCAAAGGCTACATGTGACAAGTTTGATTACCTGAATGATAATGATTTTACAATCCGCTCAAAGACTGAACGTTAGAGGTGCTCGATGGATCCCTTCTAACAAAAAGAGGAAAATCAACAAAATTGATTGGGAGGTCCATTGGAGGTGGACTTAATGAACGAAATAAACCTTCTTATTGGTTACAGAAAAATGATGAGATTAATGCAAGTAAAGAACAGACTATTGTGGTTTACCCCTAATTTATATTTCCCCGACGAGATCCAGTTTTTGGATAAAACCAATAACCTTGTTCGGGGGTAATTTTTTCAGTTCTCAGTGAGCTATAAAGGCCTAAGTATCGAATAACAAAATAATGTCGAACTTAGACAGGGCCGTCTTTAATGAAACCGAACAAGTTGTTTGTAAGCATCTAAAGAAGTTCACAATGTTAATGAAACACGTTATGTGAACAAGATAATAAATAGAAATCTACATATATATGTGTTTCATTTAACTAAAGTTATTATCGTTCATATGGAACTACGTGAATATGTGAAAGTTTTCTTTAGAGTGGATGTCATATTGTATAATTACTTTACTTTTTTATTCAGAACACCAAAAGTCAAACCGAGTTAATTTTATTGTTATTCAGTTATAGCGGCCATGGATCTGGAGCTCAATACTGTTCTTCAGAAAAAATTCAAAAAGAAAAGATCAATTCTGTGGTTTTTCTCTTTGGATGTGGTAGTACTCAGTTGGTTGAACAAGGCCCTGGAGTGGAGATGTATGGTGTTAGTCAAATGTATTCATTAGCTGATTGGTAAGTTCATTTATGGCTAGTTGCAAAGAAGTCTGTTGAAACTCTATGTGGCGATCTGTTAAAATAAAAATCAATTTTATTTAAAATAATTCACACGGTTTTTGTTTCACAATTTATTCAGAATCCTGACAGGTGGTTCGGTCTTTTAACGATCTTCAAAGGAGTACAAAAAGGTTCTCCTTTGAAAAACATGTGTCAGGATTCTGAATAAATTATGAAACATAAAAACTGTGTGATGTCACTGAATGTAGTATGTATTCAGTGACATGTGTTTATTATTATTATTTATAGTGAGCGGGCGCCTGTCCACCCTTACCATTTAGTCCGCACGGACAATTGTGGTTCACCCTTAAAAATTTATATTTCCCCGACGAGATCCAGCTTATGGATAAAACCGATAATCTTATTTGGGGTAATTTTTTCAGTTCGCAGTGGGCTATAAACTCCTGATCAGACCTCGAATCTGATGCAACTCACCGCTGGGCACTCTGAGATGATGTGCATGGCTATTTCAGTGTCCTCAAGACACAGTCTGCATTCATTGTCTTCACTCGGACTGATGTTGTGCAAATACGTTTTCAGCCTGCAGTGACCTGTCATAATTCAGACAAGTTTCTTAGTTTGGCCCTATCTAGACCTAGCGCTAGGTCTGCCATCTTTTGGTTCAAAGCTGTTCCAAGTAACGTCTTCGAATGTTTCAGGCCAGGATGGCTCAGCCAGAAAGACTCTAGTCTTAAGTTCATTCTGCCTGTTATCGTCCGCTTAGCCACGTCATGTGGTATTTCCAGAAATGGTTCTGGGTCTACCAGAGGCAGCGTGGCTCCAGCAAACGCCAGCCGATCTGCCTCTTTGTTACCCAAATAGTTTGAATGGCTCGGAATCCAAACTAGAATGATTCTGTTATACATACCGAGCCCGTTTGAAGCCGTGCGGCAACTCCAGACTGTTTTTGATGTAGAATAGCTGAATTCCAGAGCTTTTAGTACTGACTGACTATCGGTGAATATTTTGAATTTGCCGTGGTGGATTTGCCGTTTTATCAGCAGAACTGCCTGGTTCTCAATGACAAATAGTTCTGCCTGGAATATGGTTGCGTATTGACCGAGTTTCAATGAGATGTTGATTCTCTGTTTGCTCCCATAGACTCCCGTTCCATTCGTCGTTCGCGAGCCGCGTGTGAACAAGCCAAGGTCAGTCCTCAATAGAACCTCAGTATGCTGGGTCCATTCGTCCCGACTGGGGACGATTACATTCAAATGCCGTTCTTGACTTTTGACATTAGATCCGAGGGCATCGATAGGGCGTTATTCGTTAAAAGCTCGTCCAGCAGTCCTGAACCTCCCATCACTATTGCCTCTGGCCTGTCGATCGCTAGTTGATGTAGTTTGTATGTGATCCGTTCCGCCTTCCTCTGCACGAGCAGGTGTAAGGGTGGTAGATGGCTATCGTGGGTCTGGTGCGAAACTCACATTAGAAGTATTACACCTGCAAAGAATAATTTCCTGAACTTGATTTTTTGGCGGTGTGGTAGTTTTCTATCAGGAATGAAATGTTTGACAACTGTAGTTCCTATACACATGAGATGGTTGATGTCAGTTTGTGGCACTTTGTTCCATGTAACTTGAATTTCGTGAATTAACTATTCCTGAGTCTATGAAGGATGGTGCAAAGTGGAAAGTTTGCTCTTCATAATATTCTACATATGTTCGATGGAATTTGGTCATCGGGAGTAACATATTCCATTTTATTTAAATTATATTTTATCCAAATGGTTTCATTCAGAATGTTGACTCGTTCGATCTGTACGTAAGAATCAAAATTATTGTCAAATTTGAATATCTAAATATTTTCTTAGCTTGCAACTTCTATTAGACAATTTTTTCTAACATGTTTTATTCAGATTAATTATACCCCCTGAAATGAAAGTAGTAACCTTTGGAAACACCGGTATAAAGAAATTGGAAATGATGAAGTACAAAACTCACCAATGAAGTTTATCCAAATTATTCCTAAAAGTTGTTCTGATTAGTTAGATGTACGTATGTACGATTAGTTAGATGTATGTATGTAATAACAATAATATTATTTTGTTTGTGGACAACTTTACTTTATTTACTTTGAAATATTATAATATTATTAAAATGATTTTTACATCGTATTTCCTGATCATGATCATTATCAAGGTTCGTCAAAAAAAGCTTCCATTTAATTTTATCATCAGGAATGATTATATAACAAAAAGTGAAGATTTTTATGACAATTGAAACGAAAGAAAAATCTAAATTCAAGGCCTTGTATCTTTTTCCACAGCAATATTTTATTGAGGCATATTTGGTCTAATCCTCATATTTTGGTCTAAATAATCTGTTCTTAGCCTATGTCCCAATAGTTATGTTTCATCCTGTATTATTACCCATTACATGTTTGAAAGTGTGGAATCCATAAGCATTGGTTCACTCTCATAATTATATAGATAGCTGGGTAAAATTCTGAAGTTTGCCAGTTAAATGATAATTAAATTATTTCAATCTTATTCAACCGAACGATGGAAGTATCTCTTTGAGTTCTACCTTCTGTTGCAAAAAGACTCACTTTTGAAAATATTCTATGTAAGAGTGTCAGTGTTGAATGGTTGCATTTATTGTGGAAAGTGAGTTGAAGGTGGAAGTTTTTTTAGACTTTGGGGGTCTAACTTCCGAACTCAGAGAGAGTCCAGACTTTCATTTCCATATTTTTGGTAGGAAGGTTTAAGTTTTTATAGTACATCTTACAGTATGACATTAAAACGTCCAGCCGATATTTTTGTAAATATGAGTTTTTCCCGAAAATCTGGAGATAGGTCAATTTTTATTTAGAGGGAGACATATTTTAATTACAAATTCCTGGGTATACAGTCCTCCCCCTAAGAGCGATAACAAGCCCTCAAGAATCTTAAATTTAATTTTAATTTATAAGATGTTCAAATTACCTTCCGTTCATTTCTAAACAGTACTAGTGTATTTATTCAACATTTTTTCTTACATTCTGTATCTTTTTAGGTGTTATTGCATTTCATAAATGAGTGCGGACAGCTCAGTGGTAGAGCATAGGGCTTGCGACCGGGAGGTCCGGGTTCGAATCCTGTTCAGGTGGAAAAGAAATTTTACAGTTGGATGGGTGTCGGTCACCATTTCACTGTTGGGTCGAAAATTAACAGTGCTGTGACCTGAAGTGGTGCAAGATCGCAGTAACAAAGCCCCAGAACACATCTGAACTCCTAACTCGCACAAGCTGAAAAAGCTTCTGAGGGATCCTTCATAGAAGATCTAGGAGTATCAGGATAATGAAAAAAAAGTCTCAATCAATATTTTAAATAATTTTTAAACTATATACATTCATTGACATTAGAAGTGTTCATTATTATTATTATTATTTATAGTGAGCGGACGCCTGTCCACCCTTAGCATTACGTCCGCACGGACAATTGTGGTTCACCCCTAATAATTTATATTTCCCCGACGAGATCCAGTTTTTGAATAAAACCGATAATCTTGTTCGGGGGTAATTTTTTCAGTTCGCAGTGGGCTATAAAATCCTGACCAAAGACCTCAAATCTGATGCAACTCACCGCTGGGCACTCTGAGATGATGTGCACGGCTATTTCAGTGTCCTCAAGACACAGTCTGCATTCATTGTCTTCCAGCCTATCCAGAACACGACTGAACTTCTAACTCGCACAAGCTGAAAAAGCTTCTGAGGGATCTTCACAGAAGTTCTAGGAGTATCAGGATAATAATAATGATAATAATACATGCTAACACTATTCTTTGGCAAAGATAGAAATACTGTCTTAAACACGACACTCTTCAAATGACCCCACAAAAAAGTCTAGAGATGTCAAATCCAGATGTCTTGGAGACCAGAGAAGTGGGCTACAGAATGTTAGAAAAAATGTTGAACGGCAATTTTAACATCTTATTGATTAAAATTTGTTCAGCAACTCTACCACTTAATGCACCTCACCCTTCCAACGAGTGTTTTACACCGAAACGAAAGCCAAACAGAAACTTTTAGTATTAAATAGTTTTCCGGAAAAACTCTACTTACCGAAATATCCGGTTGGACTGTTTTTTAAGAGCCACCTGTCCTTTATGGTATGGTTCATCCTCATCACCAAATTATTTATTGGTACATTCTAGAAGTAAACTTTTTTTCTAATTTTCAGCCCATGTTTGATAGGTATGCTGTGGGTTGTAACTGATATAGATACTGATGTCTTAACTTCGAATCTTTTAAGTACATGGATACCAAATATGGATAAACTGCCGTGGCAACTTATTGATGAAAAAGAATGGATAGATAAAGGCATTGGTAATTATCATAAATTAAACCATATATTAAAGAACTATTATTGGAAATATTTATTCAGTTGTACAATATATTGATTGAAATTTTTATTTTTTCAGTTACCATGAGTGAAGAGGAACCGAATGAGTGCTTGCCAAAAATCTCAAATGAACCTGATCTACTTAAAGCCTTATGGATCGCAAAAAATAAGATGAGAAACAACTGCAACAAAGCAGCAGTTGTCGCAAGAGGAATACCTGTAAAATGCCAATAAAAATACATATACGTTTTCAAATAAAAATGTTACAGTTTCATCTTATGATGTCTTTTCTAATGTAAATAAAAGAGCAATGTAAAAAAGTTTTGGGGCCATTTAAAATAGGGCGCAACAATAATGTATAAAAATGGTTAAGTCGATTTTACCATATAACCAAGTAAAATTTCAAAAAATTCTTCCAAATATTACTATCATAAACATTTTCTTCATCAACTAAGAAATTCTATGAATATTTAAAAAAAATTAGGTTGTCATTTTGTTCACTATTCCAATAATTATTAATTATCAAATTATGCCAAATATTAAAATCTCCTTTTTTGTACACACCACTAGATCAGTGTTTTGATGAAGCCCTAAAAATGTTGCCTGAAGTACCCTTATAGTAAAAAAAGGACTAAATGTGAGATCAATATTTAATTGTGTTATTATTATTTATTTTACCATTGAAGTGTTGAACTGAATATAAAACTAAATAAATAGTGCTCGTAATATTTTTTACGGAATCCTGCTACTAATATAAAATAACATATGGGAGATATTGTGACTTTCATCAAAAACTCATTGCCGATTATGGTATTATTTTTTCAAAGCATAAAAAAAATATCAAATCCGAGAAATTGATAATTGGCAGCTATGTATATATCATAAACTTTTTATTGGGTTATGATAGTGGGAACTCCTGGGTAAAAGAAGTGGGAGTTTTACACCCAAATCAGGAGGCACTGACTCAAAATAATAGAAATAGTGCCCAGAGTAAGCAGATACTGAATTGCAGGGGACCATTTCAAGCCTTTTAAAATAATGAAAGACAGTTTTTTTTCATAATCTTCATGATTTAGACTTTGACTGCTTGTTGTATATTACTATCATAGATTAACAATCATATAATATAATATAGTCTTGTTGATCTATAATTACTATATTAGTTTTGTATATTTTAGTGAAAATACTGAGTTATTGTTCTCTGTTCCAGCTTTATGATTGACAATATGTCAGCCCTGTTATAGCACAAACGCTGAGACAGAAACATACATAATATTCGAGTTGCATTTATAGATCTTGATAAAGTTGTATACAAAATAAAGTGTAAAAATATAAATTTAACAGTTATATAAGAATGAATAAGAAACAAAACACTGCCGAAGATTTGTTGTTTATAAAGAGCATTCTATGGTAGACATGGGATAGATTATATCTAAATAAAAAAAAGTGAAAATAACTCGCGGGTAAATTTACTTGCTCCGTATTTTAGAGAAAAAAAACACACTTATATTTGATGAATTAGCTTAATTCTTCGGGATTTTTTGGATGCAACCTTATCAATAACATTTTTTTCAATAGACAGTATAGAGGGAGGGTTAATCAGATCTATGGTCCAGCCGATGTGTTCGTGAAAACTTAACTTTGAAACTTTAAAGGTAGGCTCGGACCCAAATATCTCGGTTAATTTTGTAATTGGCAAAATTGATCAAATAGTTTCGCAGTTATTCACTATAGTATTGTTCTTATTTTCCTAATAGTTACCAAACTAGCCATCCAATCGAAATGAAATTTGTTATTTTTGTTGTATAATATCTATACAAAAATGTAAGCGAAAGTTTGGAATGATCCAGGTGGACGACTTCAGGTTAAAATGCTAATTTTCGCACAATAAGACCTAGAGACTTGAACTTTTCAGGGTGAGTTCAGGGTCTAGATAGTCAGTTATGTTCAAAAACTGACAGCAGCGTTGAGCGCTACCGAAACCATAGTAATAGTCAAACGACCGAGTTTAAATTTGAAAAATGTATGTAAAATAGCGACAAGAAAGCTAATTAAAACAAATCTATTGAAATATTTAAAATATGTATCACTTTTGTTTAAATACCTCTGAACCACTGTTAGGTCTTCAGTTGTCTGATGATGGGATAGTTCATTTCCCGAAACTCGAGTCACAAGAAAATGTGTGATATATATATTTTTTTGGTAGTAAAACATAGTAATTTCTACAATTTGTTTTAATTATGATCAACTACCAAATAGTAACGGCTGAAACAATTCAGTATCTGACAAGAAAGCTAATGCAAAATTTCGTGAAGATAGTGGGTTATTTGAACAAGATTGTTAAAGTTTCTAACTTTATGTCAGTGGTTTTCTATTTTTTTTAAGGAAAGCAGAAAAATAGGAAAGCAAAGTTATGTTTTGATCATAGACTTGGTATCCAAATACGTCTATGGTTTTCATCTAATGATTAAAGTTGTAAATAACTAAGTAACACGGATAATATAGTAATAAGAATTAATAATAAATAGTATCAACAAATTGAACATCGGTAACATGTGAATCGATTGAAGCCATCTGAAGTTTTAGTAATCTCACTAGTGTGCTGATATTCCTCGTTTGGTCTCTAAAAATTTCATTTATAAGTGGATACATCAGGATTAAAAACATGTTAGTTATATGTTTATTTCCTAGTTGGATACACGGTAATATAAAGCGCAGCTATTCTATATGTTATTTCCGAATACGATTACATGCAAATAAATGCTTTCGACCCAACAAATCTGACAATTAGAAATATACTCTATGTAAATGTCAAAATTTGACGTCTGAAATGGACACTTATATAATTCTATAACTCATCGGTCATTATCTAATCGTTCTTTGTTGAATTTATAAGTTAGGCTCTAATTACATTTTAGGTAACTATTGACTTTATTGAATTTTTTTATTATTAACATAGTACGTTTGTTGTAGTCATGTTGTCATTATCAAGAGTGGCTGCAAGAAATCTTGCCCAAGTCAAGAATTATCACACAGTTACTGCTCCACCATTGAACAGATCTGGATTACCTTATAAATCCATTCATATGGCTATTATTGGACTATCTATGTTGAGTGTTCCTGCCTATGTTTGCGTAAACTTTAAACATTATAGAACCCAAGCTTAGAAATTTATGTTTCTAATATGTGGTAGTAATATATAAGATTAGTAATTAATAAGTTGTTTGAATCAACCTTGTCAGTGTATTATCAAGTAAAACAGACACGCTAACATTTTTATTTATATTACATTTCTGTTCAATATAGTTGAAAGACGAATGTTTCATCCTGAACAAACTGAAATTTGAATTACATGTCAACAATTGCATTTGGAAAGGGCACTTGTGAAGTATTTGGAATTTGAAGTGTTCTATAACTTGGGAAAGTTATTCATTTCAGCAACCAACATAATGAGTTTGTGAAATTAGAAACTCAAATAAGTAAGTGGCATTTCTGAAATAAATTTTACTCAGCTTTGAATTCTGTCGATTATTTAACATCAAAATATAATATAAATTTAGTTTTGAATATGTTTCAGAATGCTTAGCATAATAATTACAAGAGATTAGATATGATCAAATCCTCATAAAATTTTCAATCTAAAGTATGACTGATGAGTTAGGTTTTTATTGGGAAGTATAAGCAGGGTTATAAGATATGCAAATTTCAGGAGCTCTTTCATCAAGTTAAGAAAATACTTATTTGTTGTAACAATTATTTTTCAATTTGCTACCCATTTCCAGTTACATCCTGTAATAACTTTGAAAAAAATAATTCAGAATGTTGAAATTTGTTAGGTAGATTTAAAGCCCATTGGAAGATCAAATTTGTGAATGGGGGAAAACCCTCAATGGGATATGAAGCCTGTAAATATGCCAATTAGATGTTTAGATTTTTCAATATCGAATTTTTCCAAATTTAATTTTCTTGCAGCTTATGCTACTGTTTATATAATTGGTGGATATGTTATGGGTAAAGTTAGATTGACGAGTAAACCTAAGTTTACCCGGGTAAACTGCGGAATATCTAGGAAACGTGGGTAAAGTCCGAAACATCACAGACATAATACCTATTCCGGGTAAGCCGCGTTCCACCCATTTTCACTTGGTTAAAGTTGGGTGTAGGAATTATTATTACGCCATCTCTCACCAGGTGCAGTCAGTTAGGACAATGGCAACCGAAGAGAAAGGACATGCGCGTTTAAGACAGCTTTTTAAATAAATTTTTAATGAATTAGTGTTCTCGAAAAGTGCAAATAGTTTTTATTTTAGTAATGAACAATACCAAGAAATGTTACAATCAGTAAAGTTGGCAAAACATGCTTAAACCAAGACCACTCTACAATATTGATGTTTGAAGCGGTTTGACATATGTTCCGTTAGAGATGATGAAAAGCTTATTGCTCGTGTAGCATCCACTGAATCCAGCATCAGGTATTACGTTACAAACGATGAGATATTCGATATTTTGCAAGATGCACATTTGGCAATTAGAAATGGAAAGTGAATGCAAAAAAAATACAATATAACACAAGAAGTTATCAAATTATATCTCCGTTTGTGTGAACGTTTCCATAAGAAACTGAAATCTGCCAAGAAAGGACTTGTGGTTAAACCAATGGTGTTTTCGGAGATGAATAGCCGCTGTCAAGTGGACCTGATTGATATGCAGTACCATGAAGATGCAGAATACAAATTCATCATGGTATATCAAGACCACTTAACAAAATTTGTTCAAATATGTGCATTAAAATCGAAAAGGGCTGGGGAGGTTGCTGAGAATCTTTTAGATATATTTTGCATTTTTGGTACTCCATCTACACTACAATTAGACAACGTCCGAGAATTTGCAAACCATGTCATTGAAGAGTTATGTTTCATGTGGAGTGACCTCAAAATAGTACATAGCAAACCGCGCCACAGTCCGTCACAAGGCAGCGTGGAAAGAGCAAATCAAGATATACAAAATATGCTCATAACTTGGATGGATGATGAAAACTGCAAACGACGGTCAGAAGGTGTGAGATTTGTCCAGTTAATGAAAAACAGAGCATACCATGATGGAATAAAACGAGCTCCTTATGCTGCCATATTTGGGCATGATATTAAGGTAGGTCTATCTACATCAGCTTTCCCAAAAGAAGTTATTGAAAATCTACGAACCGAAGAAGAGTTTGAGAGAGTCGTCAGGGAATTTGGTGTGGGTGATCAGTCTCAACAAGTACAAAACAAAGACCAGCCAATGGATAGTGACTCAGAAGTAGATATCCCGCAAAATGATTCAATTGAAAGTGATAACCTGCCCGAAGATATTACTGAAGATGACAATGAAGAAGAAAATATCGACAAAATAATAATGGAGAAAACGCCAATAATATAGAAACTTCAGATAATCAGACCAAATGTGCAGATTGTGATGAGCCATGTAAATCAGTTAGGTGTGAACTCTGCTCGTGCCAAAAAAATATACTTTCAAACAGACTAGAAGCAAAAAACAAATCAGAAAATCAAGCAAAGAAAATAAAAACCTTATCTGAATTAAAAATTTCCTCCATGTTTCGTTGGAGATACAGTCATAGTGAAAGTTCCAGATGTTGATCGAGGGAGGGGCTATTTCAGAAACATTCTCATGACAGTTATGCAGAAAACTGACTTTTTATAAACTAGGAAACGAGACAGGAACTATCCAGGAATGAATTTTCTGTGTGTAGTGAGAAATTTATAGATCTGGAAGGTGTTTCATCGGAAAAATAAGTTAACGACAGCTTGCAAATGAACAGTCACTTTTAGGATGTCAAGGTTATAAACGTTGTAACTGTAAAGCAAAATGCGTCACCAGCAAATGTAAGTGTAGAGCTAGTGGATTTTTTTGTAAATCCAAATGTCATGGCAGCTTATCTTGCTCGAACGAATGAATTATAGTATTCTTTACTTTGATAGAACACAGTTTTTATGTTTTCACCTATATTGGTTTATTGACTTTTCAGAAATAAACTTTTCAAACATTTCTGACCTTGTTCTTTTTGTTACACCCAACATTAACCAAGTGAAAATGAGTGGAACGCGGTTTACCCGGGTAAAGTCCGAAATAGGTATAATATCGGTTATATTTCGGACTTTACCCACATTACCTAGGTATTCCGCAGTTTACCTGGGTAAACCTAGATTTACTTGTCGATCTAACTTTACCCGTAACAGATATATTATTCATAGATGACTAAGGTTGTTCAGAAAGTAATTTAGTTTTTCACGACAGGATTTAATTGTTTTTTTCGAACCCAACTTCGTACTTAAGCCGCATAATCATTATATGTTTTGAGAGCTGATATCAGGGGCGTACCCAGACATGAGCCTTGGAGGGGGATAAAAAAGTTATAAACGATAAAAAATTGATTATTCGGAGGATATACTTTTATAAAATAAAATCTAGTCGCCTAGGTCTTTTTGAAAGTTCATCAATAATTTCATCTTCGCAAAGAGGCAACTCCTTATGAATAGACATCATTGCTACGCCGTTGGGTCTGTTTTGAGAAGTAGAATTTTGGAGATAGTTCTTTATTCTTTTCAATGTTGAGTATGATCTCTCTGGAGTGGCTGTAGAAACTGGTATTGTACAGAATATTAGTAATAGCTTGTACACATTAGGAAAAGCTTGTGGATTACATATTTCCAGATGAGCCAAAGCTGGACTATTACTTTCGATATCTGGATGATTACTCAGATGAATGTGCCACAATTTAATTTCAGTTTTTGAAATACATCTGGGTACATCAAGTATATAGAAATCTAAAAGTTCGTCGGCATCACTTGTTTTTTCTCCTGCCAGCAGATACAGCCCTTGAAAATTTGTTTATGGCTTGCAAATCTTTTCTCTAACTGGCTGATGAAATAATCAATGAATGGAATGTAAATGGTAACCCTGAAATAGTCTACTGCTGTTGCTTCTGAATCTTGCAAAATGATAGGATTTGCCCTATTTTTTTGGCGCGAAACAATTCTTTTTACCTTAATGTTGGTTCCAATACTTGAGGCAAAAGCCTGAAATATGCAAGGAAATAAAAAAATGACAAACACATTTCATATTCTAACTTTAACCTGAGCTTTATTGATGATCGAGTCGAAATGTGTTTTGGCATCTTGACGTATGATTTTCAGGCAAGAAATAGTATTTTTCGTCATAGTTACAACTTCTCAGAGGTCGATTCCAGATTTTTGTAGAAATCGGCAAAGAGTAAGGCATAACAAAATATTTTCCTTACTACATCGAAAATACGTGTTTCGGCTTCGATTACACAGCAGAAAGTCTAATTTCCGTGCATTGGTAAAGCACTTGACATTCTGTCAAGAAAGTACCAGGAATTATCGATTTAAATCTGGCGGGGCCAATGAGGCAGGTAAAAATTTTTTTTCCTAGGTTGGTACCACTGTCCTTAATTACTATGCCAAGCTTGAGCGGGATCTGTCAACTAGTGTGTTTGCAACAGCTGATTAAGTCAGTCGATGTCAGAGTGCGTGCCGATTTTTACTATGGATGATTACGTTGAGCAAAGAATTTGTTTAAAGTTTTGTGTTGCAAATGAATTTTCGTGTGCCGATGCATTGAAAATGTTGCAAAAGGCCTTTGGTGATAATGATCTATCGAAAACTCGTGCATATCAGTGGTACAGAGCCTTCAAGGACGGTCGTGAAGTGGTCGCCCATCGACGGCTTCGATCGAAGATAACGTCGATAAAATTAAGGAAAGGGTGCTGGAAAACCGTCGTACCAGCTTGAGAGAGATAGCACATGATCTTAAGATATCCCACGAGTCCGCACGTACGATTTTGATTGATATTTTGGACATGAGAAAGGTGGCCGCACGACTCGTACCGAAAGACCTGAATTTTCTTCAAAAACGTCATCGCGAACAGGTTGCTTCAGACATGCTGGATCGCTGTAATTCCGATTCTACATTCATGGAACGCATTATAACTGGTGATGAGACCTGGGTCTACGAGTACGATATGCAAACAAGCCAGCAATCATCGGAATGGGTGGCAAAAAATGAGCCGAAACAGAAAAAACCACGCCAAAGCCGCTCGAAAATGAAGGTGATGCTCATTGTTTTCTTCGATATCCGTGGCGTGGTGCACTTCGAATTCGTTCCAGAGGGTCAGACGGTAAACAAGGAGTATTACCTAGGCGTTATGAAACGTTTGCGTGAGCGTATCCGTAAGAAGCGGCCAAATTTGTGGGCGAACAACTCATGGATTTTGCATGACGATAACGCGCCTTCTCACCGAGCTACGATTGTGACTGACTTTCTCGCCAAAAACTCAACAAACGTGCTTCAGCAACCACAGGTATTCGCCGGATTTGGCTCCCTGCGACTTTTTCCTCTTCCCAAAACTAAAATTGCCCCTTCGTGGCAACCGTTTTGAGTCGTGTGAAGCCATAAAACAAAATTCGGCGCGAGAGCTAAAGTCCATTCCGGAAAGCGCCTATAAAAAATGTTTCGATAATTGGAAGTGCCGTTGGCATAGATGTATTGGAGCAAATGGAGCCTATTTTGAAGGCGACCCAATAAATTTTGACGATTAAATGTAAAAATGTTGTTTTAATTGAAAATTCCCGGTACTTTCTTGACAGAGTAGTATGTGCGCCCTCTAGGCAAGCGGGAGTAAAAAATGTTCTGCGTGCACTGGTACACGGAGGCATCGATATTTTTCAATACACACGCGAATATTTTTGTATTTTCGACCGGTTAGCAAGAAAAATAGTATACACTACATGGGCAGAAAGTTGAGAGCCCTGAACTGCGCGCTATAATGCCCTCAGCTTCGCCTCGGGCATCATGGCGCGCAGTGCAAGAATCTCAACTTTCTGCCCTTGTAGTGTAATATACTACGATTCACGACTTGAAGTTCGACCAGATAGTCGGAATCATTTAGTGTGTTTCGCAACATATTCGCATCTCCAGAATCTTTTCCAGTTTGATATCTCCTCTAAACTTTCAACGACGTGATAAAATAATTCCAAAAAATCTTGTACTGCTTCATACTTAGATTTCCACCGAGTTGCACATAATCTTTTGAGACTTTTTGCGGAAAGACTTTCATTAGACTCATCAATATTCTTCAGAAGAACAGTTTGTCTCTTTGGAGTGTTGAAGAAATCATATAATTTTTCTATGGTATTGAGGCAGTTTCTAATTTCTGGATTTCGCAAGTTTTTGTTATGGCTAAATTCAAAGAATGGGCAGCAAAGTGCACATAAATCGCCTTAGGGTAGTTACGACGAATAATCACTTGAACGCCATTGAACTTGCCTGACATATTACTTGCACCATCATACCTTTGCTCGACAAGATTCTTGAGTTCTATTCCAAACTATTTAATATTAAATTAGATATACTTTCGGCGGTTACACTTTCTGTTGGAATGATTTGTAAGAAATCCTCGTGGATTTTGTTTGCATTGACATACCTTACACATAAAGTAACTCACTCAATTGCCGATATATAGAATAGAAAACGCTCCTGCCTCATTAATTCTTGATACCAATTTATTCAGCATGATAGTATTTATACTGTTAATAATTTCATTTTGTATTCTCGGGCTTATATAAGTCTCCCTTTTACTTGATTTTTCAAGAATCTCCCTTAGCTCAGTGTCACCCCTAGCTCTATATTTCAATATTGCACGAAATTTTCCCTCGTTTACGGAACTATCATCTATTTTTAGTTCTCCAGAATCTCTATGTCCTCTAAGTGACATTTCCTCTCTACCGCATACTAATACAGATTCTATAATAGGTTTAATTCTAGCTCTATTTTCTGATACCTCTCTTTTTCGATTTTCGTCTATCAAGTCTATTATACTCTCTTGAACTTCTGTTTTCATTTTAACTAAATTATCGTATGCACATATGGATTATTTATGAAATTGAGGATTCTGATGTGAATTAAATATCTAAAAATGAATCATAGCTTATCTTACAGTTATAAAATAAAATTTAATGAAAATTTACCTCTTTTGCCTTTTTCCAGTTATCCATTTTGGTTTTCACCAAAGCACCTAACGCCTGGCTATTAGACCCGTCTGTTGTGGCGAAAAATACACAAAATTTGCAAAACGCTCCGTTTTTTCTTGCTGAGCATGAGAGCCAATGGAACTCTACGAGCAACTTATGTTGAAAACGAAGCTTAACTCTTTTATCACTGTATTTTTCGAGTAAAGGAAACTTGTATGTCGGTGGTGGAACCCAAAGTGAACTAATCACATATTTTATTTCGCTGACATGTTGACCCACAAAGTTTCCAATGTCCTTTGAATTTACAGACACTTCTTGAGATTTATTTTCATCTGTCGAAGTGTCAGCTGTTGTATTCAAACGCGAAAAACTTGAAGATTCGCCTGCATTAATTTTCCTCCTTTTGAAGAAGTTTTCCAAAGAAGTTTGCTTATTCATAATAAGATTTTGATTATTTTGGAGATGACGGAACACACATTAAAAGTTAAACACAGAATATAATAGAAAAATTTCAGGTAATCCACCTCAAACAGAATATACTAAAGAGCTAAACCTACTGACCTATCGTCCTATCTTTGTGAGTGAAAATGTTGACGCAGTAAGTAATGGAATCCAAAGTGCCGACAAAGATATTCTTCGCGACAAAGAGATAATTAGGTATTTTATGATATTATTTATTTACTTAAGGGAGAACTTGCTATGAAGGGTGCCGCCGATTCAATTCGAGTAATTCGGAGCGTTTACTTCAGAATCTCATTAATTTCTACGAGATTGTTTTTCATCAATTTGGCATTTATAGTCCGTGTGTAAATAATGATTGTCGGATCGGATCGAGCCCTTTGCTATAACCGCTGGTTGATGAATTCGTTGATTCAATATTTGCACAATTAAATTATTGAGCCTTGTGACTTAAAATAGATATTCCTCCCCCTTATCCCCCCTTGGGTACGCCACTGGCTGATATAGCAAGGCTTGTGTGTGAAAAAGTTCAATTAACTCTACGCAGTAATTTTTGGTTGGTGCCCTTTTGAATATGGAGAGCAAGAAGAAGCATTTTCGTCATATTTTACTTTTTTACTGTAGAAGGTTTTATCTTATAAATGCTCTAATCAATCAAGGTAATATAAATAAGAAGTTATATAAATAAAAAATGAAAATAAATACCAGAACCACACATTCATATCCTACAACAAATTTATCACAATTGCTCAGCAAAAATCAAACTTGAAAATGTAGGAAAGCCCTTTAAAATCGAAAAAGATTTACGTCAAGGAGACCCTATTTGTCCAAAGCTATTTACAGCATTGTTAGAGCAAATATTCAGAACCATTGATTGGGGAAATGAACAAGGTATCAAAATCAATGGGAAGTATTTATCTAATCTTAGATTCGCGGACGATATTGTCCTCTTTTCAGAAAGCCAAGAAGAACTTCAACAAATGCTGAATGCTCATAGTAGAGAAGCTGAGCTAACGATAAATGATACCAAAACTAAAGTGATGACAAAGAGTGAGAAAAAAGAAATAAAAATGAACGATTGACTATGTTCAGGAATATTGTTATCTTGGCCAGGTAGTTTCTTTTACAAATCGTCAGAACAAAGAGATTAAGAGAAGAATTGAAAACGCTTGGAGTCAGTTCTGGTCACTTGCTTTATCCTGAAGGGTGACTTTCCCATGAATATCAAGAGGGAAGTGATGAATATTACTGCCTGTTCTATCATATGGTGCTGAAACTTGGTTTCTGACTGAAAAACAAACACAAAAGTTGAAAGAAAGTATGTCAAAGAAGAATGGAAAGAAGTTTATTAGGAATCAAATTAAAAGACCGAATAAAAAATGTAGATATCAGAAGAAAAACACAAAAGATGTAGGCAAAGAACTGTTCAAGAAAAAGTGGACTTGGGCTAGGCATGTAGCAAGGATGTCAACTGAAAAATGGAACAAGTTTGTGCAGGAATGATATCCAAGAGATGGTAGAAGAAGCCGTGGTCGTCCAGCAACAAGATGGTAGGATTCTATTAAGAAAAAGAAAGGAATATTATGAACACAAATCGCAAATAGGGAACAGTGGAAAAAATTTGGAGAGACCCTTGCTCCAGATAGCTCATGATGATGACTATAGAAAAGCTAAAAATGCTGTTCAAACCAGAAAGAAATTAACCGATGTGTATGGAGAAGATGTGTTGACAATACACCAGTGAACTGGTTTCCAAAATTTCGATCCGGCAATTTTGATGTCAAAGATGCACCACGTTTCGAAAGGCCGGTTGAAGCTGATAAGGACACGATAAAGGCTGATGCAAATCGGCGAATAACAACACGTGAGTTCGTCGAGAGGTTAAATTTATCGAATTCAACTGTTTATGACCACTTGAAAGGCCTGGGTTTAACGTTGAAGCTCGATATATGGGTTCCTCATGTTCTCACGGAGAAAAATTTGTGTCGTCGCATTGACGTCTGAAATTCGCTTCTCACACGTCACGAAAAAGAACCATTTTTGAAGCGCATCATTACTGGGGACGAAGAATGGGTTGTATATAACAATGCCAAACGCAAGAGATCATGGAGCAAAAAAGATGAACTGGCTCAAAGCGTTTAGAAAGCCAATATCATTCAAAAAAAAGGTGCTGCTATCTGTTTAGTGGGATTTTAAAGAAAAATTTTTTTTGAGCTTTTACCGGATAACACAACAATTAATTCGGAAGTCTACTTTCATCAGTTGCACAAACTGAATGATGCATTTCAACAGAAAAAGTTTCACCAAGATAATGCGAGACCTCATATAAATTTGGTCACTCGTCAAAAGCTTTTACAGCTTGAATGGGATACACTGCCACACCCACCATATTTTTCAGATCTGGCGCCTTCGAATTATTTTTTCCGGTCATTGAAAAATTTTCGTTCAGTAAAACCTTTACTTCAAATGAAGAGGTCAAAAATCACCTGGATTAGATTTTTGCCAGCGAAGACCAAAAATTTTATGAGCGTGGAATCATGCTACTTGCAGAAAGATGGCAAAAGCTGTTGGTCCAGAATATTCAATATAATATTTATTCATTATACAACAACTGTCTTTCATTTTCCCCCAAAAAAAAACGAAATTACTTTCCGAACAACCCAATATAATAATCAGTCTTTGGTAATGTATACTGCACTAAGTTAATTCATATATTATCCTGACATTGATATATTATGCGTTATTGGTCTCGCCAATTGCATATTCAAAAGTTTGGGAAGAAAGAAATTCATTATGTTTTCAGTAGATGGCTGCAGTGATCAATATCTGGTAAAGTATCGATCAAACAATTCCAGATTTGTGCTTGTTGTCAAGGTGACATTTCCTCGTTATAGGGTGTTACAAATGGAAGTCAACAAAGAAAAAATTTGGTATATTTTACAGTTTTTCTTTGATAAAGGCGAAAATGCAAACCAAGGGGCCGAAATTGTAAATGGTGTTTATAGTCTCGATACTCTTAACAGCTTGTAGCGAGCACCTTCTTCGCTCCTCGTCCAGAAACCTGCTTTGCTTTGATGCAGCTTGGCCGGCGTATCATATAGAGGACGCGACCACTCTAAAGATTCCTGACTGACCGTGCCCGTCGAGTTCAAATAGGGCAAGGCACACAGCGTTCGACGACCGTTCCAAAGCGGAACACATGGTCACCGACGGAATGCGCACCACGCGTGTCTGAAAGTTTCAGGTGCGCATGCTCAGAACGAAACGCCGTCTCCCAAATTAAGAGGTGGAAGCTCCCTCGCAACAGAGCATTTCACTCGAGAGCTCAAGCTAATTATGTGGACTACTTATGAAAGTTAACAATCACTGTTGATGACTCATAGGCGTTGATTGAAATAGATAAACCTGTTTCTTTAGTCAAGCTAGTTGTTGGAATGTTAATGTACTGCTGTTTTTTACTTATTGTTGTATGGTTTGGAAAATTCTTGAGGTTACAGCACACATCAGATGATGTTAGAATACCTTGATTGGAAGAAATTCTTTTGGTGCTTCTTACACAAAATTATCAATGTTCCCTCCTGTGAAAGTGTTCGATTTTGTTGGCTTGTAGCCTATGTTTAATTTTTTCAGAAATGCACGTAGCCTAACAAATTTTGAAAAATTTACTTTCTCCCTAATGAAGAAAACGGCTTTTATTGTGCTGCATATTGACCATATCGCTGACGGTTTCTTGTCTCTACTTATTTCCCCAAAAAAACCAACAGGACAGTTTCTGAAATCATATTGTTCTCCATGTTTTATTCAATACACCAGTTTTTATAGATGTCAAACATTTTTTCGTAGCGGCCCTTGGTTTTATCCGGCAATAAATTCATTTCTATCTTCTTGGCTATTTCTTTTAATTTAAGTGGAATATCATTTGAGTCGCAATCAGAAACGTGAGACATTATTTTCATCAAATTTATGTTTGATTGACACTCATTTGAGATGAGACTATTAATGTGACTACACCACAAGAAAAACACGTTCATTGTTATCTAAATTCAAAATGCTCAGAGAAATATGTGAGATAAACGAATCTAAAATAGCATAGCATGCATTGGTAGAACCACATTTATATTAGGATATAATAGGATGGAGAGGAATATCAGATTGCTACAATAAACATATTGAGATAGTACAAAAATGTGTTCTAATGTACAGAAAAGAAACCACTTACCCCTGCAATGAACTTTTCGAGTTAGCTAAAGTGTTCACCATCCGGCAGCTCTACACATGCTCTTTCTTTTATATTATCAGAATAAACAACCTGGAATGGGAATATGTTGCCAAACAAGAAATATGACTATAGAATTGCCAAGAATGAAGAAAACCTTAGGACTGAAAAATTTTACCTACCTTGCACCACTATTATATAATTAGTTGCCTATGATAAGTGTTCAAAATATCTATTCTCCGTTTTATTTTTGACCAATTTTGTGGATTTTTTTCTTCTTCAACAGTCTCCCACGCATGAGTTTGTAGACTTTCGTGTGGTATTGATGTTTATTTTATTTAGAGTTGAACTTGTTAAATATTGTTATTATTACTTATTAATAAACATATTATTATCATTACTTAGCAAACCATCCTGCATAATTTTTATTACCTTGAAAATAATAATGTGAAATTGAAATCTGTTATAACATTTTTTTAAAAGAGTTCAATACAAAAAAGTAGCTTATAAAATGAACCAAGAAGCTATATTTCTTCCAGAAATAGATAAATATACATATTGGATAAAACTTTCAGCATACAAGAAAATAAAAACGAATATTTAATATAGAAGTATATTACACTTAATGATTCTTGATTAACAATAAAAATACACATAGTTTTTACATAAAATCATCTACATAATATAAATAGGTAGGAAGATATCACAATTAATAAAATATATAAGTAGAAATATGAATTCATTATCTTATTTTTTTGTTTGTGATTTACGTAATGACGATTTATTGAAGTTACATATAGCACCCAATAAAGCTGACCTTTCATTATTGGGTAACGCTGGAGGAGATATTGCGGACTCTAACATTTGAGGAACGTCGCCATTTGCTAACATAGGTGGTGGGGGTGGTGGAGGAGGTGGTGAAGGTACATGTGAACCTAAAACAACAATTCATAAGAATAGTTTGAATATTTACATTTAATA
Source organism: Megalocaria dilatata (assembly GCA_034642435.1). NCBI lineage: Eukaryota > Metazoa > Arthropoda > Insecta > Coleoptera > Coccinellidae > Megalocaria > Megalocaria dilatata. Next base: position 71,814,365 of record CM067856.1, on the reverse strand, counting down.
TAGTAAATTGTATGTATACAGGGTTACCCAGAGTAAAGCCACTAAATGTTAAGAATTACTTAAGAAAAAATTGTGGAATGAAGACAAATATGGAAATTGAAAGTTTGAATAAAGTCCATCTGATAAGTTTCTACTTAGCACAATGGGATAATGATCTTATGGCTGAAGATGAGCATTTTCACCTAGTAGGATATGTGAAGCAAAACCCTCGGATTTGGGGATCAGAGTTATTGTGGAAAAGCCGATGAACCAACGACGCGTAACTGTTTGGTGCTCCACCAATTTTTGTTTCCCAAAAAATGCAAAAGGAAGGCGTGGGACATTTGGTTTCAACAGAACGAAGCCACTTGCCACACAGCCAACGTAACCATCGATCTTTTGGGCACTTTTTTTGGAATTCGAAGAAATGTTAATGTCAATTGGTCGCCTCGGAGCCGTAATTTGACTCCGCTGAACTACTTTTTGTGGGGATCCCTTAAGGATACAGTAACCATCCAAAAATTATTGTCGATAATATACTGAAAAATTGGATTGATCAGATGGGGAACTATATAGCCAATCGTGGCGGTCATTTGAATGATATTGTTTTTCATTTGTAAATGCCAAAGTTCAACCTTTCAAATAAACTCATAACTTTGACAAATATTCATTATTTTTTAATTTATAGCCGATCAGAAATGCAAATTTTAAATGGACAATCCGCTACAATAAAACTATTCAAGACAACATTCAATAGGAAGTATAAGTTTTTAATAACGAAAGAATAAAAATGAAAAATGTAACTTTTAGTGTAGTTATATTGTTGGATATATTATGCAGTGATCTCGCCATAGAGATTCTTGTATCTTAGAACCTTTCCCGCTAAAACGTTTCTCCGATTAACCACCGGTGAACTACGAAAGTAGTAGACCTTTTTGTTCTTCATCTTAGTATTAGAATATGTATATACGTTCTTTTTTTTTTTTTAATAGTTTTAAGGATATATTATTATTATTTATGGCGATCGGGCGTCTGTCCACCCTACCACTGCGTCCGCACGGACTATTGGGGTTCACCCCTAATTTATATTTCCCCGACGAGATCCAGTTTTTGGATAAAACAGATAATCTTGTTCAGGGGTAATTTTTTCAGTTCGCAGTGGGCTATAAAAGCCTGATCAAAGACCTTGAATCTGATGCTACTCACTGCTGGGCAGTCTGAGACGATCTGCATGGCTGTTTCAGTGTCCTTAAGACACAGCCTGCATTCATCGTCTTCAGCCAGATCGATTTTATGCAAATGCGCTGATGCTGTTCCAAGGAACACCTTCGAATGTTTCAGGCCAGAATGCCTCCGCCAGAAAGACTCTAGCCTTAGAGTTAATTCTGCCTGTTATCGCCTGCTTAGCCACGTCATGTGGTATTCCCAGGAATGGTTCTGGTCCTACCAGAGGCAGCGCAGCTCCAGCAAACGCCAGCCGATCTACCTCCTCGTTACCCAAATAGTTTGAGTGGCTCGGTATCAAAACCAGAGTGACTCTGTTATACATACCGAGCCTGTTTAAAGCCGTGCGGCAACTCCAGGCCGTTCTGAAGGTACTAAAGCTGGATTCTTTTAGTACTGACGGACTATCAGTAAATATTTTGATTTTGCCGTGGTAGATTTACCGTTTTATCAGCAGTTCTGCCGCGGTCTCAATGGCAAATATTTCTGCCTGGAATATCGGATACTTGACCGAGACTCAATGAGATGTTGATTCTCGGTTTGCTCCCATATACTCCCGTTCCGTTCGTCGTTCGCGAGCCGTCTGTGAACAAGCCAAGGTCGGTCCTCAATAGAACCTCAGCATGCAGCAGTTGATATAGTTTGTATGTGGTCCGTTCTGCCTCCCTCTGCACGAGTAGGTGCAGGAGTGGTAGATTTAGTAGGACCATGGCTGCCGTGGGTGTGGTGTGAAACGCACCTGTAATTGCAAGGCAAGCCTGTCCTGTAGTTGGGTGAGTTTATGTTAGCCAACCATTTGTTGGCCTTTCTTCCACCACGCTACAGCGCCATACATAATCCGTGGTCTAATTACCATAGTGTATAGCCAGTACATCAGCCTGGGCTTTAGGCCCCAGGTTTTACCACAGATCCGCCTGAATATATTAGACAAGCTGGTTAATGAAAATATGTGGAAAAACTCATTGAAACTGAAAGACCAACTTCAAATTCATACCAACAATTTCATATAACGAACTATGTATGGAGAGAGAACTGTACTGCGAAAATGAAAAATTTGCATACACAGTATACTGTTTTGTAAACTTAAACAGTGTAGTAACATTAATTGAGAAGTGAAAAGAGTTTGTTTCAGATGCAAATAGTTTCGTTGATTCAAAATGATATATATGATATATGTCTGAAACTTCCATTACTGAGATTTATTAAAAGACCCCACTAACAGCTTGTCACATTGACAAGCAGCATTTCAATTATTGGTGGGAGAGGTTTTACAGTCCCTGATCTGATGGTTCGCACCATCTATAGGGAAATTCCCTTTTAATCCTTCTTCACCTGATATATCTATGTGTTTGTATAATTTAGAAAGAAGTAAATCTGTTCCCTGGTGACTAGTGCAAGTTTTTCTTGATAATTTTTAATGAACAAAACCCATTTAAATTGCATCAAATTGTTTGATTTTTAATAAAAAAACAATCAAGAAATCAATCATCCATACTTACTTGTTCTTGAAGGAGGTGTTGCTGTGCCTACTGAAGTTGCAGTACTACTGTTGACACTATCTGCTTTCTCTCCATCCACAGATTTTTGTCTCAATTTTTCTTGCTTCTTCTGTTGTTCTTTGGCCAATAATTTCTGCTCTTGTCTATGTTTATGCCTCTGCTTTTTTTTCTCTTCCTCAGAGCTCATCATTTCTTGTACTTTGACTAGTCGCTTCTGACTCCTGACCATCTTTTGTTCGTCTTTCAACCGATTTTCTATTTGATTCCAAACAAGCTTCAACTTTTCCTTAGTTGAGTTAGAAAATTTAAAAGATATTTTCTCAGTATTCTGGACATTTGTCACAATTGATGAGAAAAACGGTTGATTTAACAAGTTATCTATAGATGGTAAGCCTGCTTTACATGCTTCAAAGGATAATATGGATTCTAATACTGCTTCTATAAAAAAAATTCTAATCAAATATTTTAGTTACCATTTTGATATAATTCCAAAATATTAACAATTTCCTGATTTTTTTAATTGACTCGGTCTCTACTTGATGGAAAATTATTTTAAACAATTATTTAAATATTTTAATATTAGCCTTCTACATATTTAATTTCAAAAAATTATATTTAATAATTATAACTTCAAGAATAATTATTAAATATAATTTTTTGAAATTAAATATCTAGAAGGCTAATATTAAAATATTTAAATAATTTTATATACCTTCTATCAAGTATTAACCTCGATTCATGTTATTTTAAACAATGAATTGAATTATATTATTTCATCTATGATTGTTTCGGTCTTTACTTGACGGAAATTCATCTTGAAAATATGAATAAAAACAATATTCTAATTTCCGCTAATGTTTTATTGACACTACGATCGTTACGTCATACCATGACTTCTTCAGGTGAGTATTACAAGATACTGAGTATACCGTGAACAAGAACTTCATTTTATAGTACATGGATATAACAAAAATAGAAGAGGGGGTCAAGAGAGTTTTACAATACTTTTGGGAAACTGAAAAATGGTTCAAAAAAGATTCAACAAAGGGGAGTTACTTAATTCAGTTTGGTTATTCAATAATATTTTTCTTTTATGATATCTATTAATTTCTAAAGTTTCTAATAGGTTTAATCTAAAACTTTTGTTTTCTAAGTGTAAAATTTCAAAGTTACTATTAAAACTATGTCCTGTGTCTAGAAGGTGCTCTGCGTAGGTTGAATTTCCCTTTTTGTTACAATAGCATTTTTCATGTTCCCTGAGTCTCGTCTGGAATGATCTTCCTGTCTGACCAACATATACGAAATGGCAAGTACCGCAAGTTAACTTATAAACACCTGATTTCTTGTTCTTAGATGATTTATCTATATTATTTTTTATTAATTTTTCTAGGGAGTTATTCGTTTTATAAGAAATTCTAAAATTGTGATTCTTCTTTAAATATCTAGCTACCTTTTCTGTTTTTGGTCCCAAGTATGTCAACGAAATGTATTTACTTTCAATTGGGTCATTATTAATCGGATATACTAATTTCAAGGCCAGCTTTAATTGTATTTTTAAGAAAAGATTCTCAATAATCGGGACGTTGAAACCGTTGTTCAACGCAATCTGTTTGATAATGTTATATTCTTTGTCAAAATTCTCACGTGACATGGGTATGTTGGCTAATCTATATAACATGCTATTGTATGCTGCTAATTTTTGTGAGTATGGGTGGTTTGATGTGAAGTGAATTGTGCTATCTGTATGGGTTGGTTTCCGGTATATTGAAAAAACGTGTTTATTATTAATTTTTGTGATAGTTAAGTCTAAAAAGTTTATACTATTGTTTTTTTCCCCTTCATAAGTGAATTGTATGGTTGGGGATAATTTGTTTATGAATCCACAAACAAAGAAAATAATCTCTCAGTGCCATTGAATAAACATAGAACGTCGTCGACATATCTATACCAATAAATGAAACATTTAAAATAAGGGCTATTTATTATTCTAGTTTCTAGTTCGGATAGTAACGGACTCAAAGGATTTCCCATAGTGAGGCCATCGTTATCTATGTAAATCTTGCCGTTGAACGTGAAATAATTTTGTTTCAAGCAAACTGTCAAAACATCCATTATTTCTTGTTTTATTACCGAATTGGTTCTTTTTCGGAGTAGCAGGTTATCTACTAATTTTATGGTTTCCTCGACTGGTATGGTTTGATTTACATCAAACGATATAAGCTTTGCATTATCTGGAACACGTACATCTTTTATGTTATTTACCAAATGGTATGTATTCTTTATAGATAATTTTGCTTCAAAATTTGTTTCCGATAGTATGATTTTAATAAGTGCCTTAGACAATCTATATGATGGCGCTGTAACAAATGACACAACTGGTCTGATGGGACAACTTTCTTTATGTACCTTGATTAAAGAATACATATTTGGTGGTTGAGGATTCATTAAAGTTAAATTAAATAATGGTTTAGTACCGAAAAGTGCCGTAGCGTTTTTTATGGCTATTTTTATTTCATTTTGATATTTATCTGTTGGGTCCTTTTTGATAATTGTATACTTATCTGGGTCTAAGAATTCTGTTGTTTTATTTATATAACTTGTTCTATCGATTGCTATTACTGTATTTCCTTTATCGGCACGCGTGAATACTAAATCATTTTTTAAGATTTTAGTTTTTATAGATTTGATTGTGTGATTGTTATTATTCGGGTGATGATTACATTTTTTATTTATAATATTAGCCAATGCATACTTATCCTTATTTGAATTTTGACAATTTTTGAGTGCAAGTTCTGAGTCGATAGCTAAATATTCTAAAGATTTCTTATTGCTATTATTTAAATTGTACTTATATCCTTTTTTTAACAGTTCTATTTCAGTATGGTTGAATTTTACCTCGGAGATATTCATGAATCTAGGATAGAAAATATGTTCGGAATATTTTTTTGGAATTTGTTGATTTAAGTTAATTTGATTCTTTTTAGTTACTAATTTATTTCAATTATTTATTTCAATTTCAACTTATTTATTATAAATGTGACAATTGTTTCGCTACACAGTAGCTGATGAATTTAATATAGTCTGTCTAGAAAGTATTCAGAATTTATCAATTTTCATAATTTTAGGATAGTTTTTTTTGTAACATTCTAAGACAAAAGTAATGTACAAAATAGGTTGTGCAGATAGTCAGCTATGGCCAAAGTTGCATGGTACCACTAGTTGTGAAATATTGTTGATTGTAAATAGGTATACAATTTATGAAATAATGTCTCAACTAGAAAAAAGAAAATAGGTAGAATATTTGTATCGAAAAGGTTTTCGAAACTTTAAAAAATTAGTGTGATTGACTGAACTGGGAAAAAATGCTGTTATATGAGACAATAAAGAGGATAAAAAATGTCATGGATATGAGGCATAGGTCAGTTTCAGGAAGAATGCGTAAGATTAGGAAATAATTTAAACGCTTTATTGCCCTTAGGAGGACACAATTCGCGTCTGGGGTTTCGCAGATTGGCTAACAGATTTAGAAATCAATGAAACATAAAAGTATGTCCAGACACCGTCTGTATGTCACTGAACAGACAAGGCTTCATATCAAAGAAACCTAAAAAAATCCCTATAATGACACCTTTACAAAATGAACGAAGGATAGAGTTTTCAAGAAAATAATTTTAATAATGTCTTTATATCTGATGAAAGTTGTTTCCAACTTGGTTGAAATCACTTAAAAACCCTATCAATCAACCTGTTACCGTTGAAATTTCCAAATTTCCCACCAAGATAATGTTTTGGGGAGCAATATCTCAGCGTGGTGTTATGCCTCTCTGTATAGTTGATGGTACCATTAGTAGTGAAAAGTATTGTGACATTCTAAATAATTTTCTCCTTGAATTTCATCCTACGTGGGATGAATATAGATGAGTTTTTGTTGCATTCATTGGGCATTAGAGATGGCAGTGACAAGGTTCAAAACAAGCATGTCTGCTGCTTATGTCCTGATACCTATTCAGATTGATTTGAGTTGTCAACTGTACACAGATGGAAGTAACACTATCCGATTCAATACTTTACAAGTTTTTGGACAATGTATTCACTGTTATTTCATTTCATTATAGTCATTTAACTTTTATGCTTGAACTTACTCCTTTTGATGCTATCAACAAATGCGTATTTTGCTTTGTAATAATTTACAGTACTTTTGCGTGTTTTATTGTTCCGAATATTACGCATAATCTGAGATTAATACCTCTAGCAGACAGCGTTAGTGAGTTTATTATTCGTACTTACTCAGATCACCATAGCCTCTACTTTTTAGCTATGTGTTCTTTTCTTTTTTTATGATGTAAAAATTCATTATTTATTGCTTAGATTTCAATACTCACTTATTGATGGGACACAGTCTGGAAAATTTTCTACAATACTTTCATGTAAAGGTGCACCAAAAGTCATCTCGTACAATGTATGGCCAAAACAGTACACATCAATAGCTTCTAGGCTACTTATCTTTCTATGCTGCATGAAATAAGGTCTATAGAAAGATGGCACTCCGAGTATTCCATTTTCAATGTCCAGCAATCTAACCCTATTATTCTCTATGACTACGTTGCCTGTATGTAAGTGACCTAAAGAATTGTCATTTTGTTTTGGAATAATTTTTTTAATAATTATCACTTACCATAAGGTATCCCTTTATCATGTAAAAATTTCAATGCTTCTAATATCTGCCTACCATACAATGCTATTTGACTGGCTTCTAAAGGTTTGTGCCCCTTGGGATTCCCGTATTTTTTCAGGAAAGATTGCTTTGGTTTCGAATTGCACAAAAGATCTCTCAAACTTCCATCCTTCTGAGAGATTCGTATCACTAAACCTCCAACATCATTACACAAACACATTTCTATGGGATATATGAAGGGATGCTGAAATATCAGAAAATAATAAGGTAGGTTAATAGATAAATCAGGAGTTTAGTTTTGAGGGAGATTTTCTGCACTAACACTAATATTAGATTTTGCGTGCGTTACCATACATTTCTGAAGTTATTCAATAAACTTACAAATCTTTTTGAAGAACTGAAATCATCTGTTGCCAATAAAAAAGTGAAATATTTGCTTTTGGAAAAGGCAGTTAACAAGATAAAAAGTTTTTATTTGACTCTCGAATGACTAATATAATAGAACTATATATAATTATAAATACTTTTATACCATGTCAAAATGTGAAAACGTACCACTCTGAATATCTCAGCTGCTTTAAAGAACCTAAAAATTTTCAAAAACACGTCAACTTGATTTTAAACATTGATTTGAATTACACATATTACACAAATTACACATAATATCTCATTTCAAAGGTTGTTTGACTATAGTTTCAAAAATATTCCATACTTGACCTTTGGTTTTAATACGTTTGGAGATATCAGGTGAAAACTGTAAAAAAATAATATGGGACTGATTTGTTCAAAATTATTATTTACTTAATAACTATTACTGTTATTGGTAGTAATGATTTGAAAGTTTGTGAAAGAGCTGTTGAAGAAAGATTGAATAAATATCTCTCACTAATTGAGTAATTTTTTTACAGGATGTCAGTAGTAAGATCCGTAATCAGGAACACATTTTATAAATCCTGCTACTGTCATAATAATCTTTACTCACAGAAAATTTTTTCAACTTCATGGTGAATTTATTTTATGAGTCCAACAATTAAGATAATTTTTATTTATGAGAAAGTTCAAATATTTGCAAGAGCATCAATGTTTGAATGTGGATATATGTATTATTATTATTATCCTGATACTCCTAGATCTTCTGTGAAGATCCCTCAGAAGCTTTTTCAGCTTGTGCGAGTTAGGAGTTCAGTTGTGTTCTGGGTAGGCTTTGTTACTGCGATCTTGCGCTACTTTAGGTCACAGCACTGTTAATTTTTGACCCAACAGTGAAATGGTGGCAGACACCTGTCCAACTAGCCGTTTTGAAGATATGTGACAAAAAGTGTTGCCTCGACGTCATCTTCAGAGATCTCTAGCTCCTTAACGAACCATTTTTGCATTATATGATTTGGGTCAAAAGTGTCTAAAATAATGTCTGGAACATCCACTAGAAGTTTGTCGGTCTAATTATGGTACACCTGTATATATCAACTAGACTGATAGGTTTGAGCGCTGTATGAATTTTTCAATTAGGTTGATCTGTGAATCTAAGAGTGAGGTGGATCTACGCCCTAAGTAGAATTGCCAGCTTGGCTGATCAATGAGCTAGAAGGATCCACTAAGTTTATTTACCAATTAATTTGATCTACTGGTTGCATTGATCTACTGATATTTCTATAAAATTAAAATGCCTATATATTTGACAGAAACCACTAGCTGACACATACAATCCGCAGAGAATTGAAAGGAATTCATGAAAATCAAAGAGAACAATACATCCCACATAGATTGATATAAGTGGATATTAAAGAAAAAATTGTGAATGATGCCATTTTTGCTGAAGTTATCTGCCATTTAGTATAAATTACTTTGAAATAAATGAAAAATAAGTAAGATGAAATGTGGAGGTTACGATAATTCAAAGGAAATGGGTAATTTCTAATTTCCGTCTCTGACTTGAAAATGGAGATGAATCTATGTGGGGTTTTCATTTTATTGTTTTTCATAAAAAGAGTTCGGAAATTTTACATGTCTTTTCTAATTTTTATTATATATAACTACACATTTCTATTAATACTATAATTTTTCCAGAAAAATTATCTCATTTGCAAAACTGATAAATTTGCAAGCAGTCCTAATTCTTATATCTGTGCTGTAATTATCTGGCGATTCACATAATATACAAATAATAAAATATTCTCTTTACATCTTATGTAGATGGTATCTCATTTGGTAGTAAAGTTAAAAGCTCGAGTTTGTCCTTGGCTTGCCATTATCTATTGCTATTAATTCAGTGAATAATTTTACGTTTGCATAAACCTTTTTTTCAACAGTGAAGGTGACCTTTAAAGAATATCTTTTGCAAGGGCATTCACCTTGTCAAATGAGTAAATTTGAAGAAAATCTCTCAATGCCTTGATCAGAACTATACTCTATTTATCGTGACCAGTTGTACAATCTTTTATTAAGAAAATTTTTGAGTTACAGTAGACAGTTTCTAAGTGACCCAATAATTGACTGAAATTTTTATACTTTAGGCATTATGTCTACACTAACTCCTTTATTTCTATCTGCATATCAGATTGTTTTTCTGCAGTTGTGCTAGCATCTTCATGCGTTCTTTGCGGTTATTAATTAGTACTAGGTCCAAATAGCCCTGACTTGGGATCTTTTAGATACAAGAGGAATCTATGTTCCAGTAAATTCAAAATTTTGATGTTCCATTCTGACTGTACTCGTTAAGATTTCCAAATTGTTATTATTTTCATTTTTTACATACCTGCATTTGTGCCAGATTCTTGAAGAAGCTATGCATGTCCTTATCATCTAAATATTTATCAGGTCCAAAATCTGTCCAACTTCCCCAAAATTCTGTATGGGGACCATTTTTATTTTTGAGGTGATAATAATGTTTTCTGATTCGCCATCCGATTTCTGTTAGGGGAGACACCACCTCCCATCCTACTTCACCTCTAAGAGCCAAAGATACATGCTGTAGTGCAATTTCTGAAAAGAATAAGATTCATAAAAGTACAGATACGGCATCAGGAGCTTAATATTGTTGATATCATACTAATACTATTGGTTGATGTTGATCAATCAACAATTCAAGTGAAAAATTGTAGAAGCATCGACATAACTTTGGAAGCTTCTATGCGTTCGCAAATTGATAGTTAAATGAATTTGAGAGATTTCTACCTTACCACTAATTAAAGTTCATTTGAATATTCAGAAGTTTAATCCAGTTAACGAACATTCTAAAAAAATTATTAATAGATTTTTAATCCAATATTGTACAAAGTAATTATATCTATGATCATAAAGTAGTCAAAAATTGGAGATTCTACTATTTTGCAAGTATCACAATTTTTTCACTAAAAACTCAGCATAACTTGAAAAATATCATCTTAATCAAAATTCAGTGCACACCATTGAAAAGAACGGAAAATTCTCCTTAGACTAGGGTGGTTTCATGAAGATTTTCAATAAATACTCACTTATTATAGGGTGATTAAGGAAAAAAGGATTATAAAATTTTCTTCAGCCATAATCTTTGGTCAAAGTTTACTCTAAATTCTGTCCCGTAAACCCCCATGGAAAGTATATTCAAACATTCCCTTATTTATAAAGCTTTTTAACAACGTATATGTGTTACTTGTACTACATCCTATTAAGTCTTTTCATTGGATAATACATGTGAAATTGTGAAAGTACAAATAGTGAGATACACTATCTGAGGAAAAATTATTATTTAAGAAAATTCTTTATTATTTATACAAGTTTAGAAATTTTCAAAAAATGTGATACAATGACGGGGGCAGTTGCGGAAAGCTATGGATTCTATCGGAAAAACGATATAGGCTTTGCATTAAAGAAGGTGGCAGGCATTTTCAGAATTTTTTGTGATATTTTTAGAATCAAGTTGAAGAAAGTATTCCCTTTGGGAATATTTTATATATTATATTCTAATATCACTGAGTACATCATCCCCAAGAAATTCTTGTCAAAAAGTTAAATTTTTATTTTATATTTAACCCTTGAAGTAATTTATATGTTTGACCACTCTCTCAAGCTAACAATCTCAGGGTTACCCGGCTATTGAAAACTTCCTTCAAGTTTTACAATCATATTTAAATAGATATTATACAAAAATGATGGAAATTGGGTTTAAAATAAGAACTCGAGTTCGACTTAAGAACATATTGAATTCATATGATTCAACATACTACACAGCTTAGTTGATGTGTAACACTCGGTTGTTCTGACTCGATGACGTTATCGATCTCCCATCCAACATCGATATTCAGGTACAGTAAAAACGATACAGCGAAAAATAAACTTTCCGAAACTATCTGATCCCAAAAAAGGGGATAATTATTCTTCAATTTCAGACAACGGAATAACACTTTTTACTCCAGTCAAAATAGACAAAAAAGTTATAACTTAGCCAAAATTCGCATAGAGCTGAAAATTGGTATATAAGTTAAATAAACGATTACAAATAAAATGTCAAAAATCCGCTTCGATCCTACTTCTACAAAGAAATTTATTGAAGCTCAAAGGTAAAAAATTTAAGTTTTTTCCATTTTTCTCTGATACGGTGAGTTTTATCGTGAAAGTAGGTCAGACAAAAGTTGTAGATCATATAATTCTCTACAAAAATTGTTCGTAAGAATCACCATTCGTGAAACATCATGGTTTTAAAAGTTGAAAAATTGATACTCTACAAAATATGCACTTATATGCAGCCTGTATACGTCATCGGACGTTCAATATAAGTAATAATAAGAAACGATTGGTTTGTGCTACTCCCACATTTAAGCTACAAATTTAATGAGTATTTTAAAGTATAAGACAAAAGCTTCTGAGGGATCTTCACAGAAGATCTACGAGTATCAGAAGAATATAAATAAATAAATACTGTCAGTCCCCAATTTCCTTCGTCCGAAACCTTAAGTAATATCTGAGAGTCACATATCTGCCCATGTTTGAAGGACACAAACGAAATAACTAAGCATATATAAGTTTTTAAAGTTTCTTTGCAGCGAGCAGACCTGCTTATTGGTGATATTTTCAATTTCAATTTGTGCTCTAATTAACACTGAATTTCCTATGTTTCCGACTGTTTTTTCCATACCTGTATAAGAACCTATGTAAGTTTTCACATAGTATCAGTTCAAATATAGAACATTATTAAGCCACAGTGTTCTCGTTCAACAATAAAAAATTTGTGGAAATTGAATTTCATTTATTACCAGTTAAGTTAAATGTCTATTTTGACTGGACTATTTTCAATGACAAGGGAATAACTCTTTTTCAATCCCTGACAAGGGGAGGTAATCTTTTAAAGGTTGGGTTATATAGAGTTTGCATTATGAAGCAGTAGTTATTTCTGGTCTGGCAACACTTCTGTCATTAGTGTTTTGAGAGATATTAAAAACTTATTTCCAATGTGGTGAATCTTCTATCCAAACTGTTTGAAATTTACGTGAAAAATTCAATAGAAATGAAATGTCCTCACAATTTGTGGATTAATTTGTTCCTGACAACTGGATGGTTATTTGATATGACAACGTTCTCGTTCAGTTAGCAAACTTGAAAACATTGCCAGAACGTGGCTGAACATCCATCAACATCAACTCATCGTGCTCAAGAACTGAACATTTCTCGCATTTCTCTGAGGAGAATTTTGCATAAATAACTCAGTATGAAGGCTTACAAAGTTCAACTAATGCAAGAAAAGAAGCCTTATGACCATCCGATGCCTTTCCACTACGTTCAATGGGCTAATAATCTAATGGGCTTTAGCGATGATTTGACTTCGTTGGACTATTTTTTGTGTGGATCCGTTAAGGATAAGTGTTACGCTAACCATTCAGAAACGATTAATGTCTTGAAACACGAAATCGAAGTTGCTGCTCATGAGATTGAGCCCCAAACAATCGACCATGTACTGAAAAATTGCGTTGATCGGATGGGGTACTGTAGCCAGTCGTGGAGGTCATTTGAATTATATTGTTCTTCATTCGTAAATGTCAAGGTTCAACCTTTCTAATAAATTCATAAGTTTGAAAAAATATTCATTAGATTTTTAATGATAGCCGATCAAAAATGAAAATTTCAAATGGCCGCCCCTTAATTATCCAGAAATACAGATTAATTACAACTTCTTAAGCCGCTAAAGTTGCCAGTCCAGGTAAAGAAAGATGATTGGCGTAACTTAACGTAGAGAAGGAACGGAAAAACTGCTAGACATCATTGAATTTGACCACGAATTATACATTCTGTCAAGAAAGTACCGGGAATTATCGATTTAAATCTTGCGGGGCAATGAGGCAGGAAATTTTTTTTTCCTAGGTTGGTACCACTGTCCTTAATTACTATGCCAAGCTTCAGCGGGATCTGTCAACTTGTGTGTTTGCAACAGCTGATTAAGTCAGTCGATGTCAGAGTGCGTGCCGATTTTTACTATGGGTGATTACGTTGAGCAAAGAATTTGTTTAAAGTTTTGTGTTGCAAATGAATTTTCGTGTGCCGATGCATTGAAAATGTTGCAAAAGGCCTTTGGTGATAATGCTCTATCGAAAACTCGTGCATATCAGTGGTACAGAGCCTTCAAGGACGGTCGTGAAGTGGTCGCCCATCGACGGCTTCGATCGAAGATAACGTCGATAAAATTAAGGAAAGGGTGCTGGAAAACCGTCGTACCAGCTTGAGAGAGATAGCACATGATCTTAAGATATCCCACGAGTCCGCACGTACGATTTTGATTGATATTTTGGGCATGAGAAAGGTGGCCGCACGACTCGTACCGAAAGACCTGAATTTTCTTCAAAAACGTCATCGCGAACAGGTTGCTTCAGACATGCTGGATCGCTGTAATTCCGATTCTACATTCATGGAACGCATTATAACTGGTGATGAGACCTGGGTCTACGAGTACGATATGCAAACAAGCCAGCAATCATCGGAATGGGTGACAAAAAATGAGCCGAAACCGAAAAAACCACGCCAAAGCCGCTCGAAAATGAAGGTGATGCTCATTGTTTTCTTCGATATCCGTGGCGTGGTGCACTACGAATTCGTTCCAGAGGGTCAGACGGTAAACAAGGAGTATTACCTAGGCGTTATGAAACGTTTGCGTGAGCGTATCCGTAAGAAGCGGCCAAATTTGTGGGCGAACAACTCATGGATTTTGCATGACGATAACGCGCCTTCTCACCGAGCTACGATTGTGACTGACTTTCTCGCCAAAAACTCAACAAACATGCTTCAGCAACCACCGTATTCGCCGGATTTGGCTCCCTGTGACTTTTTCCTCTTCCCAAAAATAAAATTGCCCCTTCGTGGCACCCGTTTTGAGTCGATTGAAGCCATAAAACAAAATTCGGCGCGAGAGCTAAAGTCCATCCCGGAAAGCGCCTATAAAAAATGTTTCGATAATTGGAAGTGCCGTTGGCATAGATGTATTGGAGCAAATGGAGCCTATTTTGAAGGCGACCCAATAAATTTTGACGATTAAATGTAAAAATGTTGTTTTAATTGAAAATTCCCGGTTCTTTCTTGACAGAGTAGTACATATGTAGACCTAATGTAATTATTTGAAATAATTTTCATCCAAAAAATCGCAAAACACGGATTTTCAACGAAAAAGATGAGCTCTCTGCTACGGATGCGCTAATATAAGTCCGGTGTCTTTTGGATATCCCTTTGTAAGTGCGAGTTACATTGAAATGATGGAGTTTCGCTGTAGATATGCATCTTGTTTGAATAATCTGAATAAGTTTCACAATATATTAACTGGAAATTACCGCGTGGAAATTTCCAGATATTAATGCAGACCCTAATATAACGAAAATTTCGTTGTTTTGATCTTCAACTAAGCTAACTGATAAGATGAATTGCAGGAATGACCTTCGAGAGTAAATAATTTTGAACTAAAAAACGATATTTCCCAACAGTATTTATCGAAAATTCAAATGTTGCGAAATATTTCGGTGAGGCTGACTTTGATATCTTAATGAGTAAAGAATTGTTGAAAGATTAAAAAAAGCAATTTACGTAAATTCAAAATAAAATGGACTTGACCTATAATACATATATGAATATACTACTCTGTCAAGAAAGTACCGGGAATTTTCAATTAAAACAACATTTTTACATTTAATCGTCAAAATTTATTGGGTCGCCTTCAAAATAGGCTCCATTTGCTCCAATACATCTATGCCAACGGCACTTCCAATTATCGAAACATTTTTTATAGGCGCTTTCCGGGATGGATTTTAGCTTTCGCGCCGAATTTTGTTTTATGGCTTCAATCGACTCAAAACGGGTGCCACGAAGGGGCAATTTTAGTTTTGGGAAGAGGAAAAAGTCGCAGGGAGCCAAATCCGGCGAATACGGTGGTTGCTGAAGCACGTTTGTTGAGTTTTTGGCGAGAAAGTCAGTCACAATCGTAGCTCGGTGAGAAGGCGCGTTATCGTCATGCAAAATCCATGAGTTGTTCGCCCACAAATTTGGCCGCTTCTTACGGATACGCTCACGCAAACGTTTCATAACGCCTAGGTAATACTCCTTGTTTACCGTCTGACCCTCTGGAACGAATTCGTAGTGCACCATGCCACGGATATCGAAGAAAACAATGAGCATCACCTTCATTTTTGAGCGACTTTGGCGTGGTTTTTTCGGTTTCGGCTCATTTTTTGCCACCCATTCCGATGATTGCTGGCTTGTTTGCATATCGTACTCGTAGACCCAGGTCTCATCACCAGTTATAATGCGTTCCATGAATGTAGAATCGGAATTACAGCGATCCAGCATGTCTGAAGCAACCTGTTCGCGATGACGTTTTTGAAGAAAATTCAGGTCTTTCGGTACGAGTCGTGCAGCCACCTTTCTCATGCCCAAAATATCAATCAAAATCGTACGTGCGGACTCGTGGGATATCTTAAGATCATGTGCTATCTCTCTCAAGCTGGTACGACGGTTTTCCAGCACCCTTTCCTTTTTTATCGACGTTATCTTCGATCGAAGCCGTCGATGGGCGACCACTTCACGACCGTCCTTGAAGGCTCTGTACCACTGATATGCACGAGTTTTCGATAGAGCATTATCACCAAAGGCCTTTTGCAACATTTTCAATGCATCGGCACACGAAAATTCATTTGCAACACAAAACTTTAAACAAATTCCTTGCTCAACGTAATCACCCATAGTAAAAATCGGCACGTACTCTGACATCGACTGACTTAATCAGCTGTTGCAAACACACTAGTTGACAGATCCCGCTCAAGCTTGGCATAGTAATTAAGGACAGTGGTACCAACCTAGGAAAAAAAATTTTACCTGCTTCATTGCCCCGCCAGATTTAAATCGATAATTCCCGGTACTTTCTTGACAGAATGTATATTGAATTAAATCTGAAAAGTTATTTAATTCTTCTTTTCAAACAACTTCACCTCAAAATGTAATAATGTAAAAATATTATAAATAAAAAAAAACTTGTGCTTTTTTCCTCACTTATAAATTTAAAAAAAGTATACTTCCAGGGTTAAACATTATTTGAGTGAATTTAAATATCAAAAAAGATTTAACCTGTCGGCCTCCTAAGAAATTTTAATTTCAAAAACTTTAAGAATTAATATGTCTTATAGACACTGTTTATATGTAATTGACATATAAAATCAAAACTCATTATATAATATAAAATGGAATTAATAAACCCAACAAATATAAATTGTCAATTAAAATTAAAGAATAAATATTTGAAGAAGACAAAATTTTGTTTCTGATCTTATATTTATGAAAACTAAATCTTTTTCAAAAATAAAAAACATAATTTTAAGAACTAATTTATTTGAAATATTTGATATATAATATTTGAATAAGTTACTTCAAAAATCTCTCAAAACAAGTAGTACATTCCCAAAAAACAATTAGAAATCAAATAAGGTCTTCGTCAGTCCAGCTTCACATTTAAATATATTGAATATTTCAAATAAATTAGTTTTGAAGAAGTTCTTAAAATTATGTTTGGTATTTTTGTAAAAGATTTAGTTTTCATAAATATAAGATCAGAAACAAAATTTTGTCTGCTTCAAAAATTCATTTATTAATTTTAATTATTATTTTACGTCTGAATGCCGAAGTTCAGATCGATCCAAACTATAATTACGAAAATATTTTCAAACGTCACACTGGTTTTTCCCATTAACAAGCCTAGCCGAGATATTTAGACCCTAAGCCTTTCCTGTAAGTGTCAAAGATATTAGGAGTACAAATAAGTTTCCGCCGTTTTATTGTAGATGGCGCGGCACGGAGTTTCGGTTAGCTTTCGCAGATGATAACCGGCTTAAAAAATAGTTTGGACATTCGAGAGCAACATAACCTATTAATATCATTGATTTTATATTGGTAAAATGTAATTTTTATAAGCTGAAAATGTCAAAATTTGAGCCAAGTAAGCGTCATTTGCGGGAAATATTAGTTTACTTCTTTAATTTAAAGAAATCTGCTGCTGAGGCGCATCAATTGCTCGTAGAAGCATATGGTGAGGGTGCTTTGAGTGAGAGAACGTGTCGAGAGTGGTTTCAAAAGTTTAAAAACGGTGATTTCGACGTAGAAGACAAAGATCGCAGTGGACGGCCAAAAATTTTGGAGGATGCAGAATTTGAGGAATTATTGGAGGAAGATTCATCTCAAACACAAAAAGAACTTGCTCTAACATTAGAAGTCACTCAGCAAGCAGTCTCACATCGTTTAAAATCATTCTTCTATAATAAATATTTAATTTGTGTTAAAAAACGGCGGAAACTTATTTGTACTCCTAATAATTCAGGAAAATTTATTGAATTTGCAAAAATTGACATTTGAATGACAGAACACAGAATTATGTTTTGTGCGCTTTAGAGCGCTATAGAGAACAGCGTGCTATCGTTTTGGCCATATGTAATTTTCGAATTCTGAGCCGGAAACGGTCGAAGATTCGACTGATGATGAAGAATCCGAGGTCAAAAGTAATTTTGTGTGGCCGGTCCGTCCATAAACACTCTAACTTTCAAACGCAAAGAGCAAGAGATTTGAATTAAAACAAATTGTAGAAATTACTATGTTTTACTATCAAAAAATATATTTTTTGGTGGTAAAACAGTAATTTCTACAATTTGTTTTAATTATGATCAACTACCAAATAGTAACGGCTGAAACAATTCAGTATCTGAAGAGATTTGAATTTTTCAAGATGGGTTTGGAGCATATATATATATATATATATATATGCTCCAAACCCACCTTGAAAAATTCATATATACTACTCTGTCAAGAAAGTACTGGGAATTTTCAATTAAAACAACATTTTTACATTTAATCGTCAAAATTTATCGGGTCGCCTTCAAAATAGGCTCCATTTGCTCCAATACATCTATGCCAACGGCATTTCCAATTATCGAAACATTTTTTATAGGTGCTTTCCGGGATGGACTTTAGCTCTCGCGCCGAATTTTGTTTTATGGCTTCAATCGACTCAAAACGGGTGCCACGAAGGGGCAATTTTAGTTTTGGGAAGAGGAAAAAGTCGCAGGGAGCCAAATCCGGCGAATAGGGTGGTTGCTGAAGCACGTTTGTTGAGTTTTTGGCGAGAAAGTCAGTCACAATCGTAGCTCGGTGAGAAGGCGCGTTATCGTCATGCAAAATCCATGAGTTGTTCGCCCACAAATTTGGCCGCTTCTTACGGATACGCTTACGCAAACGTTTCATAACGCCTAGGTAATACTCCTTGTTTACCGTCTGACCCTCTGGAACGAATTCGTAGTGCACCACGCCACGGATATCGAAGAAAACAATGAGCATCACCTTCATTTTCGAGCGGCTTTGGCGTGGTTTTTTCGGTTTCGGCTCATTTTTTGCCACCCATTCCGATGATTGCTGGCTTGTTTGCATATCGTACTCGTAGACCCCGGTCTCATCACCAGTTATAATGCGTTCCATGAATGTAGAATCGGAATTACAGCGATCCAGCATGTCTGAAGCAACCTGTTCGCGATGACGTTTCTGAAGAAAATTCAGGTCTTTCGGTACGAGTCGTGCGGCCACCTTTCTCATGCCCAAAATATCAATCAAAATCGTACGTGCGGAATCGTGGGATATCTTAAGATCATGTGCTATCTCTCTCAAGCGGGTACGAAGGTTTTCCAGCACCCTTTCCTTAATTTTATCGATGTTATCTTCGATCGAAGCCGTCGATGGGCGACCACTTCACGACCGTCCTTGAAGGCTCTGTACCACTGATATGCACGAGTTTTCGATAGAGCATTATCACCAAAGGCCTTTTGCAACATTTTCAATGCATCGGCACGCGAAAATTCATTTGCAACACAAAACTTTAAACAAATTCTTTGCTCAACGTAATCACCCATAGTAAAAAAGGCACGCACTCTGACATCGACTGACTTAATCAGCTGTTGCAAACACACTAGTTGACAGATCCCGCTCAAGCTTGGCATAGTAATTAAGGACAGTGGTACCAACCTAGGAAAAAAAAATTTTACCTGCCTCATTGCCCCGCCAGATTTAAATCGATAATTCCCGGTACTTTCTTGACAGAATGTATATATAAAATTAACAGTGCTGTGACCTAAAGTGGCGCAAGATCGCAGTAACAAAGCCTACACAGAACACAACTGAACTCCTAACTCGCACAAGCTGAAAAAGCTTCTGAGGGATCTTCACAGAAGATCTAGGAGTATCAGGATAATAATAATAATAATAAATAAAGACAAAATCAGTTCAATTGTTTTGCAAATATTCAGATTTGAAGTTTTTTCCTTTTTCCCAATGTTTTCGATAATACAGATCCGATCGATCTGAAATATGCTATTTAAAACAAGAATAATGAAGCACATATTCGTGCGAAATTTTCTGTGGGGTCCTATAATAAAATCATCAATAAGGAGTATGAGCTATGGTAATAGAAAGGTCTAGAAATCGAGACTGCGTAACATACATCTGTATAACAATTCTATACTCAAACAAACTCCACAAGGTTTTGTAGATCACAGAGACAAATTGCAGACATGCGCACGTTTCAAACTGATTGGTTTTCGTCAGTGCAATGTATGCTAGTGACTCCAAATCTGTCGAGTATCTATATTCGCTATACACCGAGACTCCAAAGGTATTACTAATACACTAGCGCCATCTAGAGTATGCAAAATACATACACAAAGACTCTAAGATATTAATAATACACTAACGCCATCTAGAGTACATACCATATAAAGAAATGTATTCTCTATAATTTCACGTTAACAACGCAGAATAAACTTTCCTCATGCTCAAATCAGAGCATAATTTGCCGTAATGCTCAAAAATTAGCATATTCTTCTTTCTTTCTATTACCATAGCTCATACTCCTTATTAATGACTTTTGGTACAGATCAGCTGAATTAATTTATTTTATCTATAATAAAAGATTAGAAATATATATATTTTGTGAGAATAGCTGTGTTGAGAGCTACCGAAACCATAGCAATGTATTTAGATGTGAAACAACTACATGAAGAATCATGCAATATAAAAAAAAAAATTTAGGAGAATTTTTTCAACTTTAAAAACAATAGAAGCTTCAGTTTGATGTAGATAGATACAAAATAACGACAAGAAGGCTAATGCAAAATTTTGTGAGGATTATGGATAAAATGAACAAACGCGCAAACGCTCCTGATTTCATATTAGTGTTTTTCTATAAGTTTTTACTGAAGTTTTGAACTAATGATACTGAATGTTTAATGCAGTTTCAGGTACAGAAGAGTGATTATAAGTTGGGCAAAAATTTAAAATTCGGTACAGTACAGATACATACATTTTGTGAAATTATAAGGATGTAAAGTTTCACGTATCATTTGTAGGCAATAAATATTTGGATCTTACACAGTCAAATTCGGTCATTCATAATTTCAAATCGAGTTGGTACACAGAAATAATTTTGAAGTCATGAATGATCAAACTAAACTGTGTGATTCCCAAATATTCTATGCTTTCAAATGAAAGTGTGAAGATGAACGCAATTATGAAATTACAGTAACAAAATGTAATCTTTGCATAATATGAATAGCGAAAGTTTTTCGTAAGAAAAAAAAAAAAAACTGGTTTTAATAAATTTTGGTGCAATATTACGTTTTATTGGGACTGAAGTCGTACATCGTTTAATTACGGAAAAATAATTAAATCTTTCTGGTCTGCCTACCTGAATAAAATCATATATCTGCCGATACTCCGATTAACCTGTATTGTGTTCTTATACACTAGTAACATAATATAGCATTGATTTTTTGCAACAGTCAGTTTCATCAGTCAATAACTCAAGTGAAATATTCATAAAATTTATATTTGACTATAATAAATAAGTGAAGTTCCAGAAAATATAATTTTTTTCAGGATTATGTTTGTAGCTCATTCTTTATGCAAAGCTCATTCACCCATAAAATAAAAAGCTATAAATTCAGCTGAAAATGCAATTTCTGAATAACTTGAAAAACTGTGTCAGAACCTAAGCCTCGAAAAAAATGCACACCCTACACCTACAAAAAAAAAATTTTCTAATTGGCTAAAAGCTTCTCAGGTACCTTTACTTCATGTTCGGCTTCTTCTATTCATTTTCGTTCACCAGAATAGCATTCTTAGGTGTTTATTATTTCTTTGTTAAAAACCACAAATGAAAAAATCAATAGGTTTGAGGCCATCTGTTAAGGTATGTTTCATTTAGGTAATTTCGCATTTATGCATATCTACTTAATATGCAGCTCATCTCTAACACTTCCAAGTAAGTATGCAGAATATTCTTATTTATTTATTTTTAACCTCAAATACAGTACGCAGTACTGATGACAAGGCCCGTTCAACAACTTACAAAATAATAAACTCCATAATTCCAAAATAACAAAAATATAGAGTGAAAAGTATTATTGATGGTATCCATCAATAACCTTAATACTTATATAAAAAACAAGGATCAAACAGAAAAAGAAAATAAATCTGGAGTCTACAAGTTGACTTGCAACGATTGCCCTTCAGTATAAATTGCCCAGACAGGTGGATCATTCAAGAAAAGAATCCAAGTACACCAAAGAAGTTCAGAATTCAGGCATAATTTCAATAATAAGTATGAAATTATCCATGTCAAAAGCAAAAGTTCTAAATTACACTTTTAGAATCTTTGGAAATCAGCAGGTACAACACCTGTGAAATCTTTTTGAATGAACAAACAGATGTTGACAGAACCCCATTATAGAATATCTTTCCCTAATGGCATTTTTTAACGGCAAAGTTCAATAAACGCCCAAAGTTTTTAAGACTTGTTTTTACCATTATTTTGTAATGTACTTGTATGTATTTAAACTATGTTATACTAGACACCATCAGTCAGTAGAATGTAGATACCTGAAGAAGCCACATTGTGGTGAAACAATTGTTGTATTAAACATTTTTGTGGAAATTAAAATACTGTCTCTTATATATTTTTCAATTTTATTTTTCTATGCAGATGATAGCCAACTTAAATTATCTTTCAACTCTTGTGAGTCATCGCAAGGGCTATAACAGCCCTAAATTACGATTTGAACTGTATTTATGAGATTTCAAGGAAGCATTGCACATACTGAACAATTTTAATTTTTGCAATGATCTGGTTTATCCCTAGATCAATAACAAACCAACCAGTTTTCTTCAAGCACGGTGTTCTTTTTATATGCATGGACCTCTGTGGGCTATCTGAGATGAGGGATCTCAAAAATGGGTATTTTCTGGATGCGGCATGAATTGAGTGTTTTTTTTTGCTACAATGCTCGTAGAAGTTAGTTTAAATTTATAAATGGATTTAGAGGGTTAGATGGTGGAATAGCTTATGGTTTTAGGTCAATTCTTCAGAAGTATTTATTACATATTTCACCTATGATCATGCGAGTTAAATCTCCCCCTCAGAAATATAAAATTCATTTTTTTGGAACAATTGTTCATAATAAAAATCTTCATTAATATTATTTTGTATCTACCCAAATTCAATTTGGCAGAATCTATATTTTATTGGATATCAAGGAAATTTCAAATATATTTTTGTAACAATTTAAATACTGAATTTCCATATTTAAACTCCCAAATCTATTCTGCAAATATTAATTATCTGGCTAATTGAAACTTATTGTGCTATTTTGTCTGCCTCATGGACCGACCAAATTAAATTTGACTATGAAGTATTCATCTAACGGTCCATTTATTGTCTGAAGCCCAAAATTTGCAAAAGAGGAACAAAATAATCTTATATGTTACATTTTTTTAGAAAATCACTAACCATTTAATTTGAGAGGTAAAACTTCAATATTTAATAAATATCTTACCACTAAACGGTTGGCAATAGTTAGCAGGATCTATGAAAGATCTAGCAGGAAGTGAAGACACTAATATTGGATTCATAAGGATCAAGTTTAGGTATTTCTGAAAGAAAAAATGAAATTAAAGTTAACAAAACTATGTTTAATTTTACTTAATATTTAATTTACCTGTAAACTCTTCAGTCTTTGATTAATGAAATCAGGGTCAAAGTTGCCGATGAGCTTCTTTGGTGGAAAAGATAATTGCAGCCCTGAAGATTGTAAATAGGTATGAAGTTTATAGAAATCATTATATCGTTTCGATATCCGCCAAGTTTCGTCAGAAAATGGTCCCCTATGTACTTTGATGATGAATTCCTAATCAGTATGGAAATTATGATTACAAGGCAACATTTACTAATACTTTAGCTTACAGTATGTCCGTTTACGCTTTTCCAATTTTCAATAGTACATGTCAAACGTTCCGTATCATCTAATAATACTTTGTTAATAGTTTCTTTCTCGAAAATAGCCATTGATGTGCAAACATTTGCTTGGAACAACGTTTTAAATCCATTAGATACACAAACATTACGCTGAATCCAAATATCAAGGCATTAAATGTCTGAAATCTAACCACTCAGCCACGTCCTACCACTCATCGTATAAATGAGTCAAGTCAACGTAAATTATTATTAATTGAACAATTTACAAAGAGATTATTATTATTTATCTTCCAGGATTTTGCTCATACCGTAACAATTGACACTGACAGCTGATGTCGAATCAGTGTCTGTCAATAAGAGAGTCCCTTCATGATGGCCAACTTTCGTAAAATAGGATTTCGTTGATTGATAGGTTTTGAAAGTAAGCAAAAAGAGTAATTTTTTTCAATTACTCCCCTTTTTACGGGCTAGTACATGTCTGCCTTATATTTCGTATTCTTCGAATTTCGTGTTAAAGTCTTAAAACAATTATATCCTTCAGTTTATCCACTCTTTATGAATTCATACCCGCGAACAAATTTTCGAAAGAAATAATTTGAGAATTCAATTGTACGAATCAGTTTTTGAGCTTAAGTTTGAACTTCAAAGTTCGTGAGTGGGTACATTCGCCTTGAGGTTAGGAAATAACTTGTGTGAAGTTATCCACGGATTTCCAGCCACGCTGTATGACGCGCGGTGGGTCGATCGTGAGATAGAGGCGAATCGACAGGCGGCGTTGCCGAACCTTCAAATTCATTAAATAAATCAATCAATTCTCGTGATTATTTCAATGCTCTAAATTAATCAACTTTCAGGTGAATGTGGACCGTCGAAGTGAAATCGTGATATCGCAAATATCTCGCAGCCACGGATTTCATAAACTTGAAAGAAATTTATATCTCCGAAAGGAGAAACCGCTCATTGATGATTTTTCCCAGTGATGTTCACATTGAAATGCTCTAAACTAATCAACTTTCAGATGAATTTGGAACCGTCCAGCCACGGTTTTCATAAAATTCGAAAAAAATGTATATCTCCGGAAGTAGTGCTCTCTAAGGAATGCAGTGTTGTGAGGGAGCTTCCACCTCTTGATTCGGGAGACGGCGTTTCGTTTCCGAGTCTGCACATCTGAAACTCGTCAGACAGGCGTGAAACGCAGGCTCTGCCTGTGACGCCAGTGACCATGTGTTCCGCTTGGAACGCTGATCGTCAAACGCTATGCCTTAGCCCACTTGAACTTGGCTGGGACGGTTAGTCACGAATCTTTAGACTGGTTGGGATCCTCTATTGGTACGCAGGTCAAGTTACGACAGAGCAAGGCAAGTTTCTGGACGAGGAGCGAAGAAGTTGTTCGCTTCAGTAGAAACAGCTCATTGATGATGTTTTCACTGTAATATTAATATTGAAATGCTTTAAATTAATCTACTTTCAGATAAATTTGGGCCTTCAACAGAAATTCGTGATATCGAAAAAATCTCTGAAAGTAGAAACCGTTCATTGATTTTTTCACTGCAATATTCATATTCATAATTTTTTAGAGTTTTGCGGAAACCAGTTTTTTTGATTTCAGCAATTTCCGTCGACGGTCCAAATTTATCTGAAAGTTGATTAATATAAAGCATGTTAATGTGAATACCACTGTGAAAAAATGATCAATGAGCGGTGTCCACTTTCGGAGATATAATTTTTTTTCGAGTTATGTGAAAACCGTGGCGGGGCGATATTTTTGATATCATGAATTTCCGTAGACGGTCCAAATTCATCCGAGAGATGATTAATTTAGAGCATTCAATATGAATATTACGGTGAAAAAAATCATCAATGAGCGGTTTCTACTCTCGGAGATATAACTTTTTTTCGAGTTTTGTGAAAACCGTGGCTGGGCGATATTTTTGATATCACGAATTTCCGTCGACGGTCTAAATTCATCTGAAAGTTGATTGATTTAGAACATTCTAATACGAATATTACATTGAAATGAAGCTCTCGGTGAGTGCGGATTTTGCGAGGGAGCTACCACCTCTTAGTTCGAGAGACGGCGTTTCGTTTCCGAGCATGCGCATCTGAAACTCATCAGACAGGCTTGATGCGCAGGCTCTGCCTGTTACGCCGTTGACTATGCGTCCGCTTGGAACGCTGACGTTCAAACGCATTGCCTTGCTCCATTTGAACCTGTCTGGGACGGTTAGTCACGATTCTTATGACTGGTCGGGTCCTCTATCGGTACGCCGGTCAAACTACGATAGAGCAAGGCAGGTTTCTGGACGGGGAGCGAAGAAGTTGTTCGCTACAGAAAAAATCATCAATGAGCGGTTCCTTCTTTATATTTTGTAAATGACATAATCGCCAAAATTGAGTGATTTATTTAATATATATATATATTGCTGCGCAGTTTTGAACTAGTTAAGTCGGAAGATATAATAAATCTCATTCTTTCCTGATTCAATACTTCAACACTTGCGAATTTTAGAATAAATGAAGGTTTGGCAACGTCTCCTGACGATTCGCCCCTATCCCACAAACGACACGCTGCGCGTCATAAAGCGTGGCTGGCAACCCGTAAATAACTTCACATAAGTGAGGAAGAAATATGTCCATTAGAATTAGATTTTTGAAAGTATTAAAAAGCCTACCCAGAACACAGCTGAACTCCTAACTCGCACAAGCTGAAAAAGCTTCTGAAGGATCTTCACAGAATACCTAGGAGTATCAAGATAATAATAAATAATAATAGATAGTGATATTGAATTGAATCAGTCCTTACTTGGCGAAAATCCATATAGTGAATTCTTTATTGTTATCTCTTCACTCTGAACAACTACTGAGGATCATTGTGGTTATTCCACTTCTTTTTATTGTCAAACATGGAAGTTTTTGCGTGTGTGTTCTAGGGAACACCGTACTATGATTTCGCTCAAATGTCTATACTTTTCGAATTTTGAGCTACAAATCAAATGACTAGGTTTGACTCACCGAGGAAGAATTCGGGGTGAAAAGTAATTCTGTCTGGCAGATATCCGTAAGCATTATAACTTTCGAACGGAAAGAGCTAGAGGCTTGACACAATCAAGAAGGTTTGCGGCCTGAATATCTCGGTCAAATTCGTTAATTGGCAAAATCAGTTCAATGCTACCTCAGTTATTCACATTTGAAATATTCTTATTTGCCCAATAGTTCCAAAAGCACTGATTTTGGTACTTAGGTGTATAATAACAACACAAACTTTTGTGCTGAATTTCCTGAGGATCGGCTGGACTGCTAGAAGTGAAAATGCTAATTTCCGAACGAAAAAATCTAGAGACTTGAAAATTTCAAGGTAGGTTTGGGTTCTTAATATATCGAGTTATGTTTGAAAATGGGTAGTATGGGCAGAATCGTTCTTGAGTTATTCTCATTTCAAATTTATTTTCTCAAATACTTTCAAGAGCGCAAATACAAACAATTCAATTGGTAGATACATCTAGCGGGTCGCCCCTCATTTGTCTCTGTACCATGACCATAGATTAACAATAATATAATAGTCTTGTTTATCTACGACCATGACGTGGTGGGGTGCTTGTCTTGACTAAGATCCTAGTTTCATTTCGATGAAATGGAGGATTAAGTCTCGATACCTAAACCAGAGACTTTCGCGCCTGTCATTAGACCCATGTGGTGGAAAGTTCACCCGACTGGGGCCTTAGTTTCATCGCACAGGTGAAATGGAGGGGTGAGTTGTGTTGTCCAACACAGTGACAAGAGTGTCTGTCGAAGCACAAGCCCCTTAAAACTAGCGTTTCTCTACCCTATTGCAGTATATCTCAGAATTTTTCTGTTCAATGGCCGAATGCATTATTGTATATACTGCTTTACCTCGGGAGGGTGGATCGCCCCTCGGGAAGTATTCGTATGACCTGGTCATCCAATTTGGCGTTGGGGCAGTGGCTGAAAGTCTGCATGCTAGACTAGGAGGGTATTCCATCTATTTGGCCACAGTAACTCATGATTCAGGATTTCTCGAAGAGTGCTTTAGGGTTTAGCGAGATTTGACAGTTCGACCTGACTCGTCCTGAACCAGGATGATTTGCGAGACATTTCCGGGGTTTGCGGATCTCGACGATACGGCTTAGACCATTGGTGCTTGAAGCCAGGATCAATTGCAAGACTTCACAAGGGTCTTGACGTACAGATCGGATTGATGGTGCTCGTACCAGGATGAATTGAAGCATCGATTCTGGAAAATAAGAAATCCCTTCGGCGTGTGAGTTGCGTTCCAAACAACCCAGGTACTGACACTGCAGAGCCAGCAGCAGTTGGATAGTGCTTCGCTGCTACCAGTCACGGTTTAGGTTTTCTTTCGAACTGAAGCTGAAACTGGAACCGAGGTAGGTTCAACTCTGTGGAGTGGTTCTTGCTTTGCGCTATGATAGAGCGTACCCTTATCACACAACTTGCTTTTGGGTAGATTGTGGAGACTGCGGAGTAGTCATCTGGTGAAGGAGCCACGATCATATGCCAGTTACTTAAGCCGGTAGAATTTACAATTTACGATTTACACCTAGCGGGTAGATCCATCTAGCGGACAGATAAAAGTTAAATTCTGTATAACCATATCAAGAAATTCTCTCCAGGTGACAATGACATACATGCATTATTTTCGGTGGATAAAAAAGTTAAATTCTTCATAATCGCATTAGAGGATCTACCCACAGCTGACAATATCCAGTGTTATGTAAAGAAAGCATTTCTAAGAAAAACTTCAAACCTGTGTTT
The DNA here is from genome assembly GCA_034642435.1 of Megalocaria dilatata. Classification (NCBI taxonomy): domain Eukaryota; kingdom Metazoa; phylum Arthropoda; class Insecta; order Coleoptera; family Coccinellidae; genus Megalocaria; species Megalocaria dilatata. The sequence goes on along the minus strand of CM067856.1, from coordinate 71,785,414 downwards.
TATGGTAATCAATCATTAATATCAAGAATATTGAACATTTTTATCTTAAAATATTCCAACAATAAATATTATTGCATATCTAGATAATCAGAAAACATCGAATAAAGTCGATTTCGTCAAACCATAACTGTGTTGTTTTCTGTAGACATAAGTTTTCAACTCAAACTTGATTTATCGAAAATCTTTGCAAATAATTAAGTTAATCTATTATAAATCTATTAAACTCAGTTTCTGATTATTCTCATGGATATCACATCAAAATTGAAAATAAATGTGTATGCAGTCGCACTGAAGCTTGAAGCCCAGCCACCTTCGAGAGAGTTATGATCGGTAACTCTCGAGCTACCCCAGCAATTGAATGCTATTGTAATCGAGTTTTGTATCAGATATAAAACATCAAAATATACCATGATTTTTAAAATATATAGAAAAATGTGAAAATAAGGTGAATTGTATATGGATCTTCATATTTTCTTGAATTTACTTACTACTGACGTTTCTCGGAATGCTTTTATTGGTTGGAAATTTGAAAGGATTTCGTCGAAAATTGGCCGGTTTTTCGAGATTTTCCAAGATATTTCCGTATCTAATGTTTCGAAATTGCTCTACTCATTTGTTCCCAATTCATTATTTTTACTTTTCTAGAAGAAAAGACTTTAAGTTTTCAAAAAAGATAGTTTTCACACTTGTCATTACCATGAACACTAATCTTTTAGGATACCCCTAAGAGACGATATACTGAAAATATGTACTTTCGTCTCTTTGGTATTACCAGATAACATAGACCAGTACTCATTCCAGACGAATATTCATTTTTGAACATTTCAAATAGAACTGAACTGGAGGTATTAGGTCTACCCGAAAGTTATGTCCGTTTTTAGAACGGAACAAAAGAATAAAATTTTCATACTTTGAATAAACTTTATTGATCATTATTTATGACTTCTTGCCAGCGTGATGGCAATTTTTATATCTCATTTTTACAAAATGTCTTATCTCTAAAGGCCAAAAATTCAACCAGTGCTTGTCTGATATCTTCTTCCTTCTTGAATTGTTTGTAAGGACGAAACAAAAGATCATCGGAAGTTGCTAGGTTTGGGGAGTATGGTGGATGCGACAGAATTTCCCAGCCTAGCTCTGCGACTTTCTGACGAGTCCCTAAAGCAGCATGTGGCCTGGCATTGTCATGAAACAGTATGATGACCTTCCTGTTGAACATCGTCGGCCCCTTTTCTTGGAGAGCTGTTTTTAATTTATCCAATTGCCGACAGTACCTGTCCGACTTTAGCCTTTGGTTTAGTTCCAACTGCTCAAAATGTATTGGTCCTCGAATGTACCCCCCATATACACAACATTCTCTTGTTCAAGCTCAACTTCGGTTTAGAGGTGGAGGGGGCAGGTTTTCCGGTTCACAATATGCCCTTTTCCTTATGATTTCTTCATAGGTAATCCACTTTTCATCTCCAGTTATGATTCAACAAAGGTTCGATTCTGCATGTAAGCAGAGATCTGCCTATGATGATTCGATCATTCAAATTCTTCTCACTTAACTTATGTGGCACCCATCTCGAATAGTTCCACATAAATCATAGTTTCCGAATATGACCGGAAATGGTTTGTTGTGCTAATCAAGCATTTCCGCATTCTCCGATATTATCAAAAAAGGATCTTGCTCTAACATGATCTTGACAGAATCATCGTCGATCAAAGATGGACGCCCAGAGCGTGGCTTATCATAAAGGTCGAAATCACCTACTTTAAATTTTTCGAACCATCTTCTGCATGTTGTATCAGAAACTGTACCTTCACCAAACATGTTCAATAAATTTCTACACTCTTCTAAAGCATTTCTTCCTTGTTGGAATTCGTACAAAATACAGTGGCGTAAATGAACTTTATCGATAGCCATTCTAGTTCATCTGTGACGATAATGTGTATAAATTGTTAGTGATCAAAAGAGAGAGTCAAAATGCATCACATTAATATGCGCATACTTGTTGAAACTGATTATAACCGGAACGGACAGAACTTTCCGGTAGATCTAATATTTGCCATCAGAGGTGATTCTGCTACATCAAATACGGCAAAAACGTGTACTGAGTGATTGACAGTTCTGAAAGTTCTATTGGTTACAAAATTTAAAAAATATTACAGATTTATTCTGTAAACCTTCTACAAATTTCAATTTCAAAAAATTTTTATTAAACAATTTTTAGAATTAAATTAAATAAATGTCTTGAGAACACACCGTGTCAATTTAGTAGACATATAGAATTAAATTCTTGATTCTTTCGATCTCTACTTGACGGAAATTCATCGTATATGATTTGAAGTAAAACACTTCATTTCCGCTTATTTTTGTTCACAACATATTGTTACCATACTCACCCGATGAAGTCAATATGTAATTGACGGAACAATTGTTGTGGACAATAAATATAAGCGGAAATAAAGTGTTTTATTTCAAATCATATATAGAATTAATACTTAAATTGACACGGTGTGTTCTAAAGTTTATTTAATTTAATTCTAAAAATTTATTTGAAATTAAAATTTGTAGAAGGTTAAGAGAAGAAATCTGTATGATATTTTAAATTTTGTAATAATCATTCTATCAAGAAAAAACCTCTTTTTTATTAATTCAATTGGTTATAAATTCGAAAGGATTTCGTTGAAAATTCACTGTTTTCTCTAGTTTTTTTTGAGATTTTTACGTATCCAAATATGCAGAAAAGCATTGAAGATTAGATACGATCGTCTTCAATGTTCAATTTCCTTTCACTGCTAACCTTTCTGTAAAAAAGTCAATAAAATGATCAAACAAAATATCATATTTCAAGTCATAGATAACTACATACCGTTAATAGTTTGTCTATGTTTCAACTCAAATCCGCCGTCCACGTTTGACGTATCGCGGAATTTTTTAATTAGTCGAAATTTACACAGAATTTACTCGAAAATTTACCTTTTTCTTGAACTTTTTTGAGATGTTTCCATATCATATTTTTTCAATTTATTGAAATGACACTCAATATCGACTTTCTTCTACCCGTTTCTACCAAATTCATCACTTTCACATCTCTAGGAAAATTGCTCCTTTTTCATCTTCACGGTTGTCATGGACACTATTTTTTATACAGTTAGGAATAATCCGGCATCCCTTCAGTTTTTGAATGTGATCGTTCAAGGGGTAGTGTATGTTCCGTCTCATTAAAGACGGCCCTGTCTACGCTGAACATAATTAATTATTTTGTAATCGATACTTAGGTCTTTCATCTTGATATTCCAATCTAGTGAAGCTCTCGAAGGACATGCGGGTGTTACGAGGTAGCTTCTACCTATTAATTAGGGAGACGGCGTTTCGTTTCGAGCCTGCGCACCTGAAATCTTCGGACAGGCGTGGTGCGCATCTCTGACTGACGCCAGTGACCTTGTGTTCCACGTCAGAACCGTCGTTGAACGCTGTGTGCCTTGCCCTACTTAAACTCGGCGGGGACGGTCAGTCAGGAATCTTAAGACTAGTCGTGTCCTCTATATGATACGCCGGTCAAGCTACAACAGAGCAAGGTAGGATTTTGGACGAGGAGCGAAGAAGGTAGTTGCTACACCAGCAGTTTTTCAGCTGTGCCATACGAATTTTGAAGTATTATTCGACACTTCCACTTATTTGTTTTCTAATGTTTATATATGGCCTTAGAAAACATGGAAAGTCTTTTAGAGCTTTTGATATATTTATTGCTTGTGAATTCCGACATTGCAGCATTCGGAATTGTTAACTTCCTCATTTCATCCTTGTCTACTAGCATTGATCTCATGATTTTTCTATAACCAATAAAAAGGTTTATTTCATTCATTCAATCCACCTACAAATGAGCCTTCCAATCAATGACGTTAATTTCCCTCTTTTTGTTAAAAGGAATGCATTGAGATTATAATCAATCGGGTAACTTTCCGTGTATAGCTTTTGCCACATTATGATTTATCAATAAGGTAATCAAACTTGTCGGATGAAGCCTCTGCTACATCATACACCTTCTCCGGATAGTCAAACTCGTCGCCTGTGACATTTCGGTCCAAGCTTCGCGATTATTATTGTTGATATAGTAATCCAGTCGACCGCCAAAGTAGTGGCAAATTCATTACATTTGTTTTCAGATTAATAATCATACCTTTTGACTTACTTTAGGTATATACAGTAAACCAAGAATTATAGTTCGTTATTGTTTAAGGGTTTACTTCAATTCCTTACCATCTTCGTTGGTTTATCTTATTAGATAAATAAAGCTAGTTCATCATCAAGATAACTACATGCAAGTGCTCTTGAAATTGAATTCTTCGCTACACTACGTCAAATATAGTCCACTCAAACTTTTCCTAATAAATCAATGAGATTAATTAATTTGCAATTTTCTAATAATTCAAAATACCAAAATAATAGGCACAATACTGCGGTAAACTCACCGTGGTACGATACACTATTCTTTTAGTAGAGTACCTATTTATAACGACACAAAGTCTAAATGTTTTTTATGTATATTTTTTGTGCTCTAGTGGACACTGGACGGGCAATTTGGTGAATCAAAGAATGATAATCAGAGATGTTACTTTAAGTTGAATTGGTTCACTTTGTTAGGGAAGGAAATAAATAAAACTTTACGAAAACTCATCTACCTACTCAAATTGAAGTGATGAAATTTACTGTTGGCTATCATTTATGTCGAATCCGTCGAACTCCTCCCTGCTCAAGATACTCAAGATAGTTTACAGTTAGTTAGTGATCAAACTTTATGCAATCTACGCTACTTTAAATTGTTTTGTGAGTTGACTGCGATTTTGAAGTAGGGGAGTTTTCAAGTTTGTTAATTGGATCTCACTAGAATTTTCAACGTTATGTTGTAAGCTACAGGTCACCCATCCGCCAATATAATTTTATAATTCTTCATTATATGATTTTCATTTAGATTTCTCAAATTTATTACGCTATAAATTTAATAGGTGCTTCATCATATTCAATTTTGAAATGATGTTCTAGTGTATGAAAGAAGAAATGGCAGAAATTCGAAAGTAATTTTTGAAAAACTTTCCATGCCGCCACATGGTAAGAGAAATACGAAATACTTATTCAAGTTTAACGAAAATTCTAGTTCTATGGTCAAAATTCATGGTTCTTCTTCTTGGAAATTAAACAACAATAGACTGTATGATTCCTTCAAGACGGGCCTTATCCAACAAAATTTGTTCGCGCACGAAGCACTTCGAATTAAATGGTGTGTTGACCACCTTGTATTATGGGTTGCGTGTCCTCTAGTTGTTATGGTTTTAAATGCTATGATTTAAACATTTGTTTAACTTCTACGTACAAGAAGTAGTGAATTGTCTATGCTGGCCTAAATTCTAACATTATTCTTAAAAGCATACATAAAACCTCTCCTTTTTTTTCTATTTTCTACGCGTTTCGTCTGATCTCTCTCAAGTTTGCTTTGATAAGTCTCTTATGAGGTGTTTCTAGGAGGTATTGTAGCACCACATGTTGATTCTTTTCATAGGAATATTCAGAATTGTGCTTCAAACTAGAAAATGCATTCTGAGTGTGTCGATGGGTTAATTCAAGATAGAATTTACTCAAGTATTGTTGTTTTATCTTCATGAAGTAAATGGGTAATTCAAGCCAGAAATTGCCTTGTGTAGTGTCAATCAATATAAGGCGTTCGTGTCAAAGTGAATCCTGTGTAAAACAACCAGTATACTTTAAAAAACGGAGCCACGTGTATTGACCAATATATGGTAAATTATGTGAAAAACAAATAAACGTGTTAACTGTTAGTTGTACTATATTTTATCCACGCAGCACCTGTGTGATAAATCCATTTCGAACAAATTACAGCCCACAATCCAAACTAGATAGATCTGCCAATGATCTGCCCAAGTGTTGAGGAAACTTCTGAACATATCCCCAACAGGTCTCTTGTTTTTTCGGAATGACTGTACATGTCGCTATAGTTAGACGGTTAGACCAACGTAGAGCGGTCAATTCTGAATGGTACATCAGCATCTGTTTATCAGGAAAACTGCTTACTACCATTTCTAACGGCTCCGACTGCCAGTTAAGAAAAACAACAGGAATACAGAGTCAAATATTTATTTCAGATACTTTTAATGAGAATTCATTACATATCACTCGAGATTTTTTTTCATATGATTAATTAATCTGAAATATACACGGGTAAAGTAGATTTTTTTGATTAAGTCTGGATGCAAATATACGTGTACATACTGTGAAGAAGGAACCGGAAATTGATTATTTAAAATGCCTGCCTAAAGGTTGTTTACACTGCTTCATTTTATCAGTTTATTTCAAGTGTGTTTTGCCATTATTACAATGAATAAAAACATCGAAAAGAGAATATCCTAAATTTTGCATTTCAAATGGAATTTCGTGTGCGGGCGCGCCAAATATTTCACATAAGGCTTACGGTGAATCGATTTTAACAAAACCACGTACGTATGAATGGTGTGGTGCATTAAAATCTGATCCAGTTGTGATGGAACCTTACATCTCTTAAGTGAAGGAAACGCTGGAATTTCTTTCTCCCATGAACCAATTCGTACCATTATAAAAGATTGGGTATGAAACGTGCTGGCGCTGTAGTAGTGCCGAAAGATCGGAGTCACAAGAGAGACCATTTTATAGAAATACGTATTGTTGATATACAAAATGGTGTGTTTATCTATTTGTATTGTGTAAAAGTCATTTTAGAGATTTTATCCCATCTAATGAGTATCATGGAAGGTTTAGGTTTTCTTACGCAAAAATGTAATTTTAAGGATTAACTTTCATACGAATTCATGGTGTAGGATTTCAGGATTATTTTAACGATATTTATGCGTATAATAATGAGTTCTGGTAGTTTGATGAAAGGGCTTTTCAGTGAATACAAGCTGTATATAGGTATGTATAAATTATGTCTTTCAGAATGCTGAAACAAAAGATTCTATATCCCGATTTCTGAAGTGACAATTATCAACCTAATGTCTATGTTTTTTTTACGGCATATTATCACGGTTTTACATATCTATTGATGGTTCAAAATATTGAAAGCAATAATTATAATTAGAAATATTATAGGTAAATGAGTTTTGTTGCTTCTTGAGTTACACAGGTCGGTGTCACAAGTTGTACATTTGGAGCCATCTTGGATATTTTCGCAAACCGCTGGAGAATGACATCCTTTAGTCACTTGTTCTGAAAAAAATAAGAGATTCTTGCGATAATTATTATCAATGGAATAAATGGATTAAAGAATTATAGCATGAAGAAGAGTAAACATATTTCATAAATAGGTACCTCAACACGCTATACAATAAATTTTTCTAATATCTTTCGGTCCCTTCAAATTTTGTTTGAGGGAATATGTGTTTGATGAGGATTTCTCTTCCTCAGCTTCATCTTCTAGCGTGTAAAATTTTGAAATCAGCGAATAGGCAATACAGATATAGTGACCCTTTATTTCAATGGTATTTTCAACTTGAGAGTCTTAGTATTGCCGTACAAGTATTTCCACACCGATTGCAAATAATCAAATTATCTAAAGAATTTTCTTGATTTGTATAAATAAACTCCAAAAAATTATTCATTTATCAAGAAAAAGAGTGGAAGATAAACCCATTTTTTTATTCAACACTTTATTAGCAATTAGAAATATTTATTCTATAGGCTAATGTGATGGCTTAGGAGCTGAGTGCTCTCAGATAACGTGATGATGGCTTCTCCAGTGAGTAGTCTTCTTCAATCCTCCATCAGATGTGCTGGCCAGTTCCTTTTGAGTCTTCAGTCATCTTGTGGGTCAAGTAATTGGTGGAAAGAAGTATTGTTGTGAAGGAATTTTTCATGGTGATTCATACTTTTTTCTTTGATTATATCCTTCACATATGGCACCTTCAGGTCTTCGTGCAAGGTCTGGTTAGTAACATACCATGGAAGATTTACTATCACACGTAGTATCTTTGACTGATTTATTTGTATGATAGCCATATTTGACTTGCTTGTGCAGCCCCACAATTCTATTCCATACACCCAGATTGGCCTGATGATAGTTTCGTATATTAGAATTTTGTTCTCCAGCGATGAATTGGACCTTCTTCCTATTATCCAATATAGATCTTTCACTTTCAAATCAATTTGTTTTTGAAATTTGAATATCAAAACAGATTTAATCTGTTAGTCTTCTACAATTTTAATTTCAAAAAAATTTGTATTCAAAAAACTTTTAGAATTAAATTAATGTCTACAATAAGCACCGCTTATATTTAATAGACGTATATATTCAAAACTCAATATACAATGTCAAATGGAATAAAGAAACCAACCAATATAAAAAAGGCCATTTAAATTAATAAATAAATATTTGAAGGAGACAAAATTTTGTTTCTGATCTTACCATTAAGAACACCAATTCCTTTTCAAAAACATAAAACACTACTTAAGGATTTCTCAAAAAATATAATTTATTTGAAATATTTAATATATTTAAATATTCAAATAAGTTAATTCAAAAATCTCTCAAAACATGTAATATATCTTCAAAAAACAATTAGAATACGGATAATCTCTTCATCGGCCCTAGATAACATTTAAATATCAAAATCAACTAACCATCACTATATCATACCTTAGAATTTAACATGTGATTTGAAACAGAATAACTTTAAAAATCCAGGTAGTCAATTCGTCACAAAATCACAGAAAACTGTAAGGCATTCTATGGTCTTCTTCACACCATTGACATTCCATAATGAGAATTATTCAAGCCTAAATATAATTATATATTATGTATAAAATAAAATAGAAAAAGGCTTTTTACTTGATAGAAGAAATATAACAAAATTTGAATATAAAAACAGATTTAATCTGTTAACAGATTAAATCTGTTTTGATATTCAAATTTTGTTATATTTCTTCTATCAAGTAAAAAGCCTTTTTCTATTTTATTTCTATTTTAAATCAATTTGTTTCCGTTTTCTGCAAACATTCTCTTTCCAGGTGAGTCTTCTGTCCAAATGCATTCCCAAGTATTTAGTAGATGTGGACTTCGGTATCTGTACACTATTAATGAAGTAGGTGGACATTGATCTCTTCTCAGTATGAAGTCAACTTTTGTAGACTTAGTCTCATTAATTTTGATCCTCCATTTTTGCAGCCATTTTTCAATTTCATTTAGATGATCTTGCAGGTGGCTAGATGCCAATGCTGGATCCTTATGTCAAGAATAGCTGTATCATCAGCAAATATTCCCATGATGGTGTGCCTGTTTGTAGGCAGATCTGATGTGTAAAGCAGATAGAAAAATGGATCCAGCACACTACCCTGTGGTACTCCAGATGTTATCGGGTACTTTTCAGACACCAGTCATTTATTGTCATTTATCCTCGTCGTAAATGCTCTCTCACTTCAGAAGTTGGAAATAGGAAATAGGGAGAAACTTTTTCATTTTGAACAGCAATCTTGGATGCCATAAATTATCGAATGCTTGAGCAAGAACCAAGAACCAAGAACACAGATGGACAGTACTCTTTGTGTTCTAAGGCTTGGCTGATCTGTTATGTTAGTCGATGGTTTTGCTGTATAGTGGAATGTTCTGTTCTGAATTCGAACTGGTGCAATGGTATCCATTTCTCTAGTTACAGTCTAAATTCAATTTGTGCATCCAAAGGCTTCTCTAGGATTTTTGAGGTAACAGAAATTGCTTTGACCAATAATTCTCTTCAGGATGGCATTGAAAATAGCAGCAGCACTACTCCCCTTTCCGGCAACTCTTTAACCATTTTTGGAGTTACTTCATCCATTTCTAGCGATTTTCGAATATTCAAGCATTTTATCTCTTTTTAGAACTCAGCTACTCTGAATTTTTTATCGGTAGGACGCTTAAAAGATTCGCCAATGAACCCTTTTCCACTTCATCATCAGGATCGTTATTGTAAGGAGTAAATACCTTGATTAGGTGGTCGGAATTTTTTTTTGTTATTTGGTGATCACTTAGCCCATTGTAGGTTAGGTCCCTGCCGTACAAGTATTTCCACACTGATTGGAAATAATCAAATTATCTAAAGAATTTCCTTGATTTGTATCAATAAACTCCAAAAAATTATTCATTTATCAAGGGAAAGAGTGGAAGATAAATCTATAAGCTCGAATAAAAGTTTCCAATAAAAAGTGAGCATCGTCCGCAACCAAGCTTATTTACCACTGAGGACTTTCAATGTGCGAGTAACGAAGTATAGTTCAAACACAAGGTAAGGTGATCAGCATCGCTTTCACATCTATTATATATGTTCTTGAAAAAACTGAGTGCTTCAAATTCGACAATTGATTGCAAAACTGTTTTAAGTTAAGTTCTACCTTTGGAGTATTCGAAACTTTCGTACTCAGCTTTAAGCAATGTCCTCGAAACTTATCGTTATTGAGAGTGTATACTTATACACTCTCGTTCTTCTCTATTTGCAACATGATACACTTCTCTCGAACCAGGGTGATCAACCAATCACGACACTATTGCAAGATGTTATTAATGTCTGTTTGCAAGATTTTTAAATTAAATTCGGATAGAGTTTTGAATTGCCGATCAATAAAGAGGAAGAAGACTTCAATAAACGTACACAGAAGAAATAAAACAGCTCAGAACCAAGCATTAAGCAACATCTGATACAACATAGGTATCGGTGGAGTAGATGTAATCACCTATTCAGACTCAATAGCATCTATCTGAAAGTAAAGCATTTAGCCAGGTTAGTAGGTTGCTCCTCATTCCTAGTTAGCAATTAGCCAACGATGGGGTACTCGTCGACAGGAATAGAACCCATGTCCTGGTCCAGTCCTAGAAACAGCTGAGTCACATGTTCGGGAAAAAATTGGTAACTATGTGGTGATATTTTATTTCCATTCTTGCAGATTTCCCACTCTCATTTTAGTTTTCATGTCCTTATACAGATTTTGAACTGCATTAATGAGCCCATTTCTTATATTTGTTTGTTGCAGTGTTCTCCATAGTTTATTAAGGGGGACGTTATAGCTTCCTATAGGTCTACATAGTAGGTGTACTTCTTTGTTAACTGCGGTTTTCTTATCGATGACCTGGCTCATGCAATACAGATTGTCAACTGTAGATCTTCCTACTCTAAAACCAGCTTGTCCTTCAGCTTCATAGTCTTTATATTCTTGTTCAACTTTATTTCTGAGAAGTCTGCCATATATATGTTCACCGTACTGGTAACTGCAATACCTCTGTAATTCTCGCAATTGTCTTTACCATTCATTTGTAACTTGTCAAAATCAATCTCAACATTTTCGTTTACCCTTTATCGTGATAACACTTGCAACTTAAGGCCTGAAAGTGATGTATTATCTATGTTGTGTAAACTTGTAATTAAGGTTAGTGAATTTGAGAAGTGAATTAAGTAAAAAAAAGTGAACATTGAAAAAGCTCATCGATCGACACTTCTACGAGCAACATAGTGTTTTCACCACCATTATAAATAAAAACTAAATCACAATAATTTTCTTAATTTCGGGTACAACCACCCAATATTCTATAATGTACTGTTTAATATATGGACTATAAATAAACAAGTTCTAGTCTATTATTAATTATATCTCTATATTACTCTATATTTTCATTAGTGAATATTACGTGATGTAAGGGTCAGTGACCATGTGAAGATCTAGAATGGATGGGACCTGTCCAGGTCGGTATCTTTCAGGTATGTCTACCAGTTGTTCTAAACTCGTTTTTTATTCTGCTTCCCCTTCAGTCATACCTACATGAATACAATTTATTTTTAAAATAGGCGTAAACTTGGAAATTATTAGGCACACAACTACAGCACATAACTACAATCAGCACAACTACATTCAGCACATAACTACAATAGTTTGTTCCAATTTTTGAAAAACACAGAACGGTACTTTGAGGAAATGCAGTTGATGTTGCGGATGTTGTTGGAATAATAATGAAGAAGAGCCACATTTATAAAAAGTTTCTATGCACGGCCCTCATTCAGATGCTGCTACCATAGACGTATTGAATTAGGATGATAAATCTATGGTTGCTAGCAGCCTTCCTTTCTATCTTTCCATAAAATTTGGTTGCTGTTCATTTATTCACTACTAGGTTCCATTTTACCACTGTTTCAGTCTGGAATTAAGATTACTTCTTATTCGATAAGAAATAATCCGTAACAGATCATTTCTTATCGCAAAGTGTTTAGAGCCTACAACATCCCAATGTAGAGATATTTTTAATATTTCTCAGAACCTATATTTTAAAAATTTTCATTATTATGTATTACCACCTCTGTAATATATTGATAATGAAAATATTATACTTTTCTGGATTAACTCCTGCTTTAATAAGACATTTAAAGAAATTGGTCTCTTTCTTCCAATGCTTACATAATTATTTTTCGAATAGCATTTTGATTTAATCCAATGTTCTCATACCAACAACAAGTCATATTATAATAATTAAAACAGATGATTTGTGACGAAATTAAGTAATCTATCAACGAGAAAGAATGAAAGATTGGCTAATGACATATTTCTTTGTAGTAGCATCAATAATGACAAGAAAGTAGAAAGTACACATGTCCAAATAATCTAAGTAAAATATGATATAACTTTTTTGAAATTAGTTAAGAATTGTGTTTGAAAATATATATATTTATATATATATATATTTTATTCAAATTTGAATATAAAAACAGATTTAATCTGTTAGTCTTCTACAATTTTAATTTCAAAAAAATATTTATTCAAGAACTTTTAGAATTAAATTAATGTCTACAATAAGCACCGCTCACATTTAACAGACGTATATAATCAAAACTCAATATATAATATCAAATGGAATAAATAAACCAACAGATATAAAAAAGGCATTAAAATTAATAAATGAGTATATAAAGGAGACAAAATTTTGATTCTGATCTTACCATTAAGAACACCAATTGTCTTTCAAAAACATGAACACAACTAAAGGACTTCTCAAAAAATATAATTTATTTGAAATATTCAATATATTTAAATATTCAAATAACTTAATTCAAAAATCTCTCAAAACATGCACTATATCTTCAAAAAACAATTATAATTCTGGTAATCCCTTTATCGGCCCTAAATAATATTCCAAATATCAAAATCAAATAACTATCACTATTTCTCACCTCCACGTGTGTAACTGGATAAATTGCTTCAAACAGACTAACTTTAAGATTCAAGATAGTCTATGTTCTTAACAAATTCACAGAAAAGTGTAAGGTGTTAAAAGGTTATCTTGAAACCATTGACATTCCATAATGAGATTTATTAAAGCCTGAATATAATTATATATTATATATAAAATAAAATAGAAAAAGGCTTTTTACTTGCTAGAAGAAATATAACAAAATTTGAATATCAAAACAGATTTAATCTGTTCAACAGATTAAATCTGTTTTGATATTCAAATTACCTTACACTTTTCTGTGATTTTGTTAAGAACATAGACTATCTTGAATTTTAAAGTTAGTCTGTTTAAAGCAATTTATCCTGTTACACACGTGGAGGTGAGATAGTTATTTGATTTTGATATTTGGAATATTATTTAGGGCCGATGAAGAGATTACCAGAATTATAATTGTTTTTTGAAGATATAGTGCATGTTTTGAGAGATTTTTGAATTAAGTTATTTGAATACTTAAATATATTAAATATTTCAAATAAATTATATTTTTTGAGAAGTCCTTAAGTTGTGTTCATGTTTTTGAAAGGCAATTGGTGTTCTTAATGGTAAGATCAGAAACAAAATTTTGTCTCCTTTAAATATTTATTTATTAATTTTAATGACTTTTTTTATATCTGTTGGTTTATTTATTCCATTTGACATTATATATTGAGTTTTGATTATATGAGTCTATTAAATGTAAGCGGTGCTTATTGCAGTCATTAATTTAATTCTAAAAGTTTTTTGAATAAAAATTTTTTTGAAATTAAAATTGTAGAAGACTAACAGATTAAATCTGTTTTGATATTCAAATTTTGTTATATTTTTTCTATCAAGTAAAAAGCCTTTTTCTATTTTATTTTATATTTTATTTATTCATTTTTTTCAAAACATTATTCTAAACTAATTTCGAAAAAGTTATTCAAGAAAATTTGAGGTAAAAATATATATTCTTTTGAACTTTTGCTATACAGTTCAATCTGTTTGTAATTACTCAGATCAAAAAGACCTTGAAAATGATGTGTCAATCGATTCATATTCACTGATCAAAAACTTGAGGGGAGTAGCTTTGCATTCAAAGGGGATGAAGCTGGAGGAATTGAAAATTTCATCGTCCAAACAAAAACTGACGAATCCGAAGGATTTTGGAAAAATCAGTTGTGGGATGAGTTATAAAGGGTCACAACTGTTAGTTCGATGCTTTTATGAGGTATTCAGTTATTTAAGCATAATTAATATAGCAAAACTGTATATACTTAATTGTTCCAGATAGGATAGGTCACTATTAAAGAAGTAATTGTTAGAGCTTAAAATGCAATCGTGTTCGTTTAACGAAAAGCAAAGTGAAGTTTTAACAAACTTATATTATAAAAATCTTTTAGTGGAAATAAATTACTGTCTCATATACATTTTTTAATTAAAATGAGTTTCCACCAAGTAAAGACCAAATCTATCAAATATTTATTCAGCTTATGTTCAACGTGTATTATATTTTGCTTAAAATATATAAAAAATTTAATTTCAAGTTACATATTGATAATCAGAAATCATAAAGTGATACTGATTGTTTTTTTTTCAATGATATCAAATATCCACACATTTTAGAATTGAGATGATTTTTCTACAATTTCTTAATGTTTTACCGGATATTGATTTATAAGGATCACTATGAGCCTAAATGTTTAAAATAAATTCATAATGAACTCCTAACTAACCAAATGTCATCATTTGTATTGTGAATTAGATTTATAAGCAGGAAATGTCTGGAAATCCAAAAAATAAACGCTCTTTCAAAAATATATTATAATATGTTGAACGCGGATTTTATATTGTCAGTTGGACAACTTTAGATATTTCGGACGTTCGTTCCGTACCGAAATTACTGGAAATTTGTAACTAATTTACAGGACAAGAATATATTTCTTAATATCTAGCTCTTACCATTTTTTATAATTCAACTGAGTTCAATTGATTACGATGTTTGATACATTTTAAACACAGAATATTCTATAATGTTTTCAAAAATAATGATTTCAAATTAGTATTAGGTTTCATAAAAACTATTTCTATAAGTGACATAGTGAAAATGACAGGTTTAAAATGATATATAATAAAATTAAAATGATGAAAAGCACTGACGTAAAGTCGGTAGCTTTCGAGCGGTAGTTTTGCTACCAAAACTCATACTTCTAAGATGTTTGGATAACATCCGCCCATACTGCAATTAATTTTGTATTGTTTAAGTGTATTCTATACACTTATCATATAATATAGCATTGATTTCTTCCAACACTTACCATTAGTTAATGTTTCATCAGCCAATAATCCAAGTAATATTCATAAAATTTATTTTTGACTGAAATAAATAAGTGAAGTTCCAGAAAATATCATATATATCGAAAGTCCATGTATTTTTGATATAATTTGACTTCAGTGAATTAACTAATCTTTAGAGAGTGTCCGAATGGGTGACTTCTAAAACTAAATTTTAGGTGCTTTATATTACGGCGTATCTCGATCACCCATGTATGTTATGGGATATGGTGTTGTTTTCACATTTTAATTTTCTGAGCGGTCTCGAAAAATTTCTGTTTGATTAGCTTAGAAAATTTGTTCTTTTATGAATATAAGGTTTTTTCAGTATAATAATAAACTTCCTAACAAATGGAACTCACAAAAATGTTGACCTAAAATGAAAAATTCATGTTGACTTACTTTTTAACTATGAATTGAGCTGAAAAAGCAATTCCTTAACTCCTGATTAACTCCATAAACTGCACCAGACCTCAAGTTTTCATAATACAAAAAAGGTGAAAATCACTGATATAAAGTCAGAAGCTTTTGTGCGCTAGTTCATATTAATCACGATCCTCACAAAATGATTTTAGTTTTGGTCTTCTAATTCAACGATCCTTACCAAATTCCACAAGTTCATGCGCTCTATTATTCTTCTTCTGAGTTATGAATTTCAGATCGATCGCATCTGTAATTTCTAAAATATTGGAAAAAATATGACAAATTTTCAAGCGTGAATAACTGCGAAACTGTTGTACTGATTTCATTCATTATGGAATACAGCAACGGAATTTTGACCCCAAACCTTTCACCAAAGTTTCTGTTCGAAAGTTAGTGTGTTTATGGCCGGACGGAATTACTTTTGACGATTGAATAAAATATATTCGTTTAAGACTATTTTCGACTTAAAATTATAAAATTAAAAATAATGCATGGAACTGGTGCGCAAAAATTAAAATCAGAACTCTGAAAAAACTTTCATCATATAAATAAATAAATATATATGAGAGTCATATAAAAAGACACGGTGACTAACTTACCAATTCGAGAATGTGCTCTTCCTGACCACAACCTTGAAATAGAAATATTGAATTTCATTTCAAGGATATGGTCAGGTGTGGAGCATATGCTCATTGTAAACTGAATTTGAGTTTTTGTTCCGAATTTTCTCCAAATGGTAAGTTTCTAATCTTGATATTATGTTTAATTCTGAATATTAGTATTATCTGAAGATTGACAATAATCATGAAATACGTATGATGGCTTATATTTCAAATTGATAACTTTATATCTTTTCTGCTCCCTTTTTTATTTTTATTCTAGTTTTTACATTAATGGATAAATTTATGTATACATATATGTATACAATGTCATGAGATGAAAAATAAGTTTTCAAGAGAAATATTCATTTTATACGGATCTCATATATATATATATATATATATATATATATATATATATATATGTGTGTAGTGAGAGTTTTTTCTGAATTCTGATTTTAATTTTTGATTCTAAATTAAAACTGTCACCAAGCTTATTCAAAATTTATAATTTATATGATATATTTAATATTTAAAATCCAAAAAACTTTAATTAACAAAAGGAATGATAAAGATGCCATCCAAAAATGCATTCGACGTTCATTATATTTAATCCAATAATTCTTCAGCAATATTCGATAAATATATTTCACTACAAACTTAGCAGATCACATGTGTACTACTTTGACACATAGGAATAAACAAAAGAGTACATTTGATCGCAGAAGTATTTTATGCTGATTTCAATTCTAATGTCAGTTATTATGTCAATATTAATACGTAATTTTGTTATGTTCACAGACTATTCTGTTACAAATTTCTCAACAATTAATTTTAAGATGAGAACTTTTATCGCTTTTTTTAATGGAGAATTTGGTAAAATCCAAAGCCTTGAATGTATGTAACGATATACTTTTAGAAATTGAAAAATTGGGTACTGCAGAATTTGGCACTTATTTGTACTGATCATTTTCTAATAAAAGTAATGTCTTAACTTTATATAAAGTTAAAGTCATATTATTTATTGGATGGACTGACAAATCTTTCTCTTGCGATAGAAAATTCATCAAATTATGTAATGAATTTTTTCTCGATTTCCGAAAGTGTCCCGTTAATTTAATGCAGGTCATTCCTAACTAAGACCTACTAGAAACAAGAGAAATATAGATATATATCTGCTAAACTATTTTTCATTTTAATACCTACTAGTAATGTTGTCTATATGGCGGAAACAAAGGTCACCATTTGTGCAATTAACTACACCTTTGATTGAATTGTCTGCACATAATAATGAAGAAACTGCAATAAAAAATAAGAGTTAAATTCTTTGAAAACACATCAGCTGAATGATTTATTATTTTCTATTTTGACATATTTCATGACCAGAAAGCTAAACATGAATGTTATTCAAATACACTGTTAAAAACAGTGTAAAAACTAAGTCATAATCTAAAAAAAATTCTTAAAGTACTTTTTTGCTACCAAAATTAGGAAATGTTGCATTCTTGTGTGAATGAGTAATTTTGAAAAACAAATTCATCTTCAGACAATTGAAAACAATTGTTATTTTATCGAAAAAATTAAATAAAATTGAATTCATATTTCACATCATAAAAATAATTTCTACGGAGTGAAATCTGAACAGATTATAATATATCTGAATCTATTTTAGAATTGATTATGTTTGGCTACCAAGGAATTGAAATGTTTACATATTTTTGTGACTGCAATTTCGAAGTATTACTTTATTTTTAGAGAACTGAAAACTAAACAAAAGGTACCAAGTATTTATGGAGGTTCAGGTAAAAAGGAATAATAACAGGAATACAAATGTGAACTCTGCTCTGCTCTACTTCCTGGCGTAGCATATAAAGGATACGACTAGCCTTAGCAATACCTGACTGACCGTCCCCGCCGGGCTGAAGTAGGACAAAGCACACAGCATTCGACGTCCGTTCCGACGTGGAACACAAGGTCACTGGCATCACAGGCAGACATGCGTATCACGCCTGTCTGAAGAATTCAAGTGCGCATGCTCATAACTAAACGCCACCTCCCAATTTAAGAGGTAGAAGCTCCCTCATAACACCCGCATTCCTCGTAGAACTTCAGTATGTAACATCATTTTCAAGTGTTATGGAATACAAAATGCATTGAGGTATACTGGGTATCATATTATGATGGGGCGGAGCGTGGTTATATATTCAGTAGTGGGGAATGGTTCAGTTCTTAATGATTGTTCAGTGGATTATTGGATTTCCAACCATTCCAACGAATTCATTTTATGTATGGAGGATGAATATCCTCGATAAATTGAGTATATCCTCTTTATAGAGGATATCCTTATGGTGATTGAGAACTTTAATTTGTTCATTCTAATCACCCAAAGGAGATTTATTATTTCGGGGTGTATGATTTATTATTGAAATTTCTGAACAAAAAGTTTTCTGAGATACACAGGATGTTTCAAAAAAAGGTGACCCCGTCTCTAGGATAGATAGAAAACTGAAAAATAATTAAGGTTTGCTTAATAAAAAATTTTCCTAACGTCATCCGAATTCAAGATAAAGTGTGTTGAAGTTATAGACATTTTTTACGATTTTGCCGAAACTACTGGCAACATTGTAATGAAATTTTATACGAATATGTTTTGGAAGCTGATACATCCCATTAATTTGTTTTTATATCTGACTCTCATAGAAGCCGATAGTTACACCGTTCGTACCAAGTAGTATTGAACATAACTTTTTTAATGTTAGATTTATTAATCGAAAGTTCAAGTCAACTTGAACATCATTCAGTTCTACACCCAAAAAGCTACTTCTGGTAAAACTCGATACTGTGTATCGTGTTCGGAATATTTTGATTTGAAAATTATGAAGTAATAACCGATGCTGGTATAAAGTAATGATAAAGTTATCAATTATTATTATAACTAATCAATAAATAAGACCTCATCGATAAAATGGATACATGTTAAAAAATTGGGATTATGGGCTTTCCTTTCTTGTGTGACAAAAATCCTTTTTAGTCGGTATATCTTGATTTTCTCTAAGTTTTCGATGGAAATCTGTCATTTATTGATAGTTATAATGATAAGTCAACAATAACTAGATTTTTGAAACCTTGTTATTCATAAAATTAGATATTGTTGATCAAAATGTACTCAAATATTGAATACACCGACATGTAACCTTAGGCGAGCGTTTAGGAAACTTTAATGCAGCTGTTATGCGTTATGCATAATAGTTTTCTCGAAGAAACTTACCAAGTATAAATACATTTAGAGCCATTGAACGACGTTATCGAGAAGCTGGGAATGTGAAACAAAAAAAAATTAATTCTGGTAGGTCAAGGACAACAAGAATCATCAATAAAGAAAATATTATTTTAAATTTAGTTCATCAAGATCCAACAGTTAGCGTCTTCTTCAAGTACTTGGAGGATATTTAACCCTTATGTTAGTAACCAACTTTACCGACGTCTTTTAGCAACCGGGTACCCGGGTACCCACAGATCTAAATATTAAAAATTTTGTTTATTTTGTTTAAAAAAAAATTCTAAACATTTTTTTCTTTAACTATGAATAGTTAGTGAGAATTAAACAAAAAATAAACCTTACATCCCTAGTGTTATGGGAGCAAATAAGACACGAGAGCAGTATTCGACAGTTTTTGGATTTCACGAAAAGGTTACCATGTGTTCTTATGTTCCTAAAAAAAATAAAGCTGTCATTATGTTATCTACAATGCATTCAGATGCATCAGTTGGTGATGACGCTAAGCAAAAACCAGAAATTATAAATTTTTATAATAGATATAAAGCTGGCGTTGACACAATGGACCAAATGGTCCGGAGGTACACAAGTCAACGACGATCTTCGAGATGGCCAATGGCATTGTTCTTCAACATGCTAGACATTTCTTCACTTGCATCATATATAATTTATTACGAAAATAATGAAATGATTGCCAAAAAAACGACCGAACGTCGTCAATTTATGCGGAAGCTAAGTGAAGAACTAGCATTGCCGATGATTGAACACCGTACGGCGAATCCGCAAATAATGCATCACTTCTCAACAAAGATTGCTGTTGAAAGTATTTTAGGTCATGCATTAGCAGAAGCAATCGAGATAAATCCTGGTCCGGTGGTTGAAAAAGATAAAACCGGAAGAAAAAAAGTGATAGGATCTTGTCATGTGTGCAATGCCTTGCCAATAAAAAGACGGCGAAAGACTCGTAAGAGCAGTGCCAATTGTCACCAGCCAGTATGTGGTGAGCACTCAATTAATCTCATACAATGTGTTAAATGTCAGGTTTAATTTCATTGATTATGAAAAAATGTAATATTTCTTTATTTTTTCAAAAAAATTAGTTGCAACCATTTATAGAAACCATTTTCAATTTATTTTCTATTCTTTCTATTGTGGGTACCCGGGTATCTGGTTGCCAATGGGGCGATAGCTGAAGTTAAAGCTTATTTAAAAAAAAGAATAAAAAATAGATAAATTAAATGCACTCACGACTAGGTTTTCTTTTGAGTTAAAGAACGACGATTCGAGAGCTTAAAATAAAATATTAAATATTCTTTAAGCTATTCATACAAATACACCGCGGTGGGTACCCGGGTACCCGGTTACTAACACAAGGGTTAAAGAGCAGCAGCTACATCCTTATCATTACAGACATATCATAGACCTCTTGCCAGACGATCTACCGGTTAGAGTAGAATTTTGTCAAACATCACAAGAAAGGACAGCCTTCAATCCAGTTTTTTTAAATGTATTTTTTTACGGACGAGGTCACCTTTATGCGACAAGGTATGTTTAAGTCCCATAATGCACTCTACTGGTGCGAAGAGAATCCACAACTCAAAAGGGTATCACATTACCAACACTCATTTAAAGTTAATGTTTGGGCAGCAACTTTAGGTAACAAAGTAATAGGTTATCACATTCTACCTTGAAATTTTAATGGTGATATGTACCTGGATTTTTTAAACAATCACTTATTCGAGATATAAGAGGATTTAACGCTAAACGAGTGAATATCTCTATTTTTTATGCACCGCACTTTGATAGAAGGTATTGTAATTGGTTGAGTAACGATCTTCTGAATCGATGGATTGGTAGAGGTGCAGAAGCTTCGATTCATTGGCTTCCTCGGTCATGCGATTTTAATTCTTTGGGCTTCACAGTTTGGTCATATCTTAAGGAAAAAGTCTATGCTGTCTAAGATAAATTCAAGTTGAGAATTGGAAGCAGAATTCAGCGTCACTTTAATGAATTCATAGCTGATCCCTAATTGTTTAGAAGATTAATGGATTATTTAGAAAAAAGGATAGACTTGTGTGTATTCGTCAAAACGGAGGACATTTTGAACACTTACTCTAATTGAATTTTATTTTATGTTCCTAGTATTTGTTTGAATTTTCTTCTTGTGATTTTTTGTTTAATCAATAACTTTATCATTACTTTATACCAGCATCGGTTATTACTTCATAATTTTCAAATAAAAATATTCCGAAAACGGTACACAGTATCGAATTTTACCAAGGGTACCTTTTTGTTGTAAAATTTAATGATGTTTAAGTTCACATGAAAATTTGATTTACAGATCTAATCCTAAAAAGTTATGTTCAATACTACTTGGTACTAACCGTGTAACTAGCACTCTCTATGAGAGTCAGATATAAAAACGAATTCATGGGATGTATCAGCTTCCAAAATATATTCGTATAAAATTTCATCACAATGTTGCCAGTAGTTTCGGCAAAATCGTAAAAAATGTGTATAAATTTTGTTCTTCAACGCATTTATCTTGAATACGCATAGCGTTACGAAAATTTTTTACTGAGCAACCCCAATTATTTTTTAGTTTTTATACCTATCCTAGAGACGGGGTCACCTTTTTTTGAAACACCCTGTATTGTAGATATTGCGAATTTCCCATGAATCATGCAAATGAGCAGCAATTTTATGATTATCGGATCTTGAGGAATGATTGCATCTCTGTCATCTAAATTCATCTAAATACTGAATTGTTTCAGCAGTTACTATTTGGTAGTTGATTATAATTAAAACAAATTGTAGAAATCACTATGTTTTACTACCAAAAAATATATATTACACATTTTCTTGTGATGATGGGATAGTTCATTTCCCGAAACTCGAGTCACAAGAAAATGTGTAATATATATTTTTTGGTAGTAAAACATAGTAATTTCTACAATTTGTTTTAATTAAATTCTTCTAGTCAGATATTGGGATATTCATTTTGAAGTCTGTCAAAAACATGACAGGGGCTTTGTAGAATGTAATAACACCCTGAAGAATAACTTTGCGAACTTCGAATGATTTTGTTACAAGGAAATGTAGATAAAAATTTTGAAATGTTGGACTATTTTAGTCGTTATTATTTGGTAGTTGATCATACGAAAACTGTTTTTTATGCGCTTTTTCTGGAAAACAGCGTGTTATCGTTTTACCCAAATATCTGTAATTTTCGAATTCTGAGCGTAAAATGATCTCATACTGTATGGTACCACGATTAGTTTACCGCAGTATTTTGCCTATTATTTCAGTATTTTGAAACAACGGACAATTGCACAATTAATTTATCGCAATGATTAATTACGGAAGGTTTAGTGGACTGTATTTGACTTAGTGTAGCGCAGAATTCAAGAGCATTTGTATGTAGTTATTTCGATTATGAACTAGCTTTATTTATCTAAGGCGACAACTTTGATTACCGAAATGATAATTCATAATGTAGCTTCTAGGTCTACATACGACAAGTTTGACTATCGAGATGATAATGATTTTACAATCTGTTCAAGGACTGAATGTTAGAGGTGCTCAATCCATCCCTTCTAACAAAAAGAGAGAAATTAACGAAATTGATTGGATGGCCCATTTGTCATTTCTTATTGGTTATAGAAAAATAATGAGATCAATGTTAGTAGATAAGGAAATAATGAAAAAGTTTATAATTCCGAATGCTGCATCGTCGGAATAAACAGGCATAAATATATCAAAATGTTCTAAAAGGCTTTCCATATTTTCTAAGGCCATATACAATCATTAGAAAACAAATGAGCTCAAGTATTCATTAACACTTCCTACTTCGAATGACAAAACTCAAAACTGCTAGACTGAAATTGTCAACATGGAAAGACCTTAGTATCGACAAGAAGAGAATTAATTATATCCAACGTAGACAGAACCGTCTCTAATGAGACGGAACAAATACATTTCAATGAATTTTATTTAACTATTAGGAGCAGAAATAAGTTCGTGCGGTTTTGATAATAGATGTCGATACTATAGTTTATTATTCCATTGTTTCATCTGGCAAAACCCTAATTTCGAAGTGTTGTCATTAGGCTTTCTTTTCAGTAGAAATTTAATATTATCCTTTCAGTGAAATCTTTCAATTCTATTCAGGGAAATGCTTATGGCCGCATTGTAAACTTGTGTAGTCAACAGCTTATAGCTATAGAATATGAATATGCTAATTATGAGCATTACGATTATGGTCTGATTTCAGCACGAGGAAAGTTTTTTCTGCGTTAGTAACGTGAAAATATCGAGAATATATTTGAATTAACTCGCAAACGTATATCTTGTATGTATTTTGCATACTCTAGATAGCGCTAGTGTATTATTAATACTTAAGTGCCTCTGTGTATAGCGAATATAGATATTTGATAGATTTAGAGTCACTAGCATACATTGAACTGACGAAAACTAATTAGTTTGAAACGTGCGCATGTGTGCAATTTGCCTCTGTGATAAACAAAATCTTGTAGAGTTTGTTTGAGTATAGAATTGTTATACAGATGTATGTTACTCGATTTCTAGAACTTTCTATAACCATAGCTCATACCCTTTATTAATGATTTTTTGGTACATATCAGCTGTGTAGACAGACACTGTGTATGTAATTTTGTTTTTGTATTTGCTGAATCATGTGGAAATATACAAAGAAAGTATTCAAACATAACACTAGTTTTATTTGTCAAAGACCACTATGGATTTTTTAGTGAAAAGGCTTAAGCATTCAACACAATATCATATTATTTGCCAAAAAATGATATCTATATAAAAAGCGTCTTTGTGAATAAGCTCAGTAATGAAATCAATTAGAACTCGTAAAAAGAATCGCATAAGAATATAATTAAATAGAAATATATTCAGTTGATTGTTTCATGTAGAAGGTATGCCTACATAACTTGAAATGAAACAGGCTCAAAAGTATATATTATTTAATATCCAGAAGCTCACTCACAGAATGTGCTACTATTTTGAGTAGATATTGGGAATCAGTTTTTTGAAACTGTCGCCTCTACTCTTATTAAGGTTATTGAAGAACTTCATGCAGCAGTACTCAACATTGCGCTCCGTTAGAGCCAATCTGTCTGGTATTTCAATTAAGTTGTTCTGAGTCATATCTGTATATGATGATAACTGTAAGTAGTTTATTTTCATGAAATTTTCCTCAAGATTCTCTGAATCCCAGTTTGAAAAAGATGCGAATAGCTCTCGTTTGGAGCTTCAAGATATCATCATTCCAGAAGCTCCCAAAAAATGATACCATGCCTCATCTTCAATTCGAAAGATTTTTGATATATTGTTTCCATGGATGCTGCATGAAGGTATCAACTCAAAATACCTAGGGACTAAAAGATTGAACCGAGTTTTCTACGTTGGTTGGAGATATTGTTTAGATCCTCATTTATTGTTGAAGTTGAACCCAAAAAAGCATGCAATTCCGGCTTGGTTTGGGTAGACTTCCACAAAATTTCTATTACGAGGTTAGATCAAATATAAAGTGGACATTTTTTTTAATGGTCGCTGCGCGTGGTTATAGCTAGGTGTTGGAAGGGATTGTCTAGGAGAGGAGAGAATAACGCTCTTGTTCACTACAGTGGATTGGGCGAAGTAGCATCACATCTGAGCAAGAGGTACTACATACGTCTGTTGAGCAACGCATTATTACTGTGAAATTTTTATCACGGGATGGCGTCAATTGACTACTACAGTTCGGTTAAAAGGCGATTTAAAGGACTCAGGTCTATTAATGGAGTGGAGACAATATGAAGAAGCCCCATATCGAAAAGCCAAAAACCGTCTATCTGCGGGAAAAGTTCTTGCGACTGGTTTTTGAGATAGCAACGGCGTACTACTTATTGTATACTGCATTCATGAACAACGTAAGATCAATCCGAAGAGTGATTCTTCTTCATGACAACACTCGACCACCCTGAGAAAAATTGGAGAAATTTCGAGCCTCCTCCCTACACCTCAATTTTGTTCCTGTATGACTAACACTTATTTGGTTCTAAAGGAAGAATTGGGAGGACTCCGTTTTCACGATTACCAAGGAGTGGAATTATTTCTGAGGGATTGGCTGAAAACATGACCGACGAAATCCTTCCTATTCATTGGGAAAATGTATCGATAGACGCGGAGACTTAGTAGAAAAATAAAAAATATTGAATTATTGAGGAAATTAAATGGAATTATAGATTGGGTTTTGAATAATTGTTTTAGCAAGGTAGATAGCGACTTTGAATTTTACTTAATCAAAACTTGAGCAAGATTCGGGATTAAAATTAACAAAGGCGAATTATATCGTTCAGAGGCTCGATGAAGATCCGTCATAAACGCAAGAGGAACTCGCAAAAATGCTTGGAATCGCTCAACCAGCCATTTGGCATCGTTTAAAAGCAACGGAAATGATCCTAAAGATAGGTAATTAGGTGCCGTATAAAATGAAGCCAAGAGACTTCAAACGCCGTTTTATTCACGCGTGAAGAACTGTTCCAACTGCAAAAAAGAAGGGCGGTTTTTGCATCGAATTGTGACTTGCGATGGAAAGTGGGCCCGTTACGATAATCCAAAACTTCGGGCAACGTTTGGATACCTCATCATCAACTGTCAAGCGGAATGAATATTCATGGCGAGAAGATTATGCAAGTTGGGACTGTTCCAATCGAACGAAAGGATCACAGGGAAAGTCTACCGACAACAATTGATGCGTTTGTGTCGAGCATTGCGAGAAAAATGGCCGCAATACGCCGAAAGACATGACAAAGATATTGACTTGTTGCGTCGCCTGTTAAAACTTAATTAGAAACGCTCAGATGGAAAGTCCTACCCCACCCGCTGTAGAGCCCAGACATTACTCCTTTCAATTACTACATCTTCCGATCGATGCAACGTGGCCTGGCTGGCCAGCACTTTTTCAATTATGGTCAAAAAATGGATTGATGCATGGATAGCGGCCAAAGAGCCAGCCTTATTTCGCGATGGGATCATTCAATTGACAGAAATATTTGAAAAAATAATGGCTAGCGACGGACAATACTCTGAACTTTGAATGTTTAACCAATTTTTCATAATAAAGCTTCAATTTTCGACAAAAAACCGCACGAAATTATATATACTCCTTTTATGATTTAAAATGAGTTCTTAGAAATTATTATGTTTAACAATAAAAAACTTGGGATATTTATTTCCATGTTTTGCTAATTGAGTATTCACATTCTAATTACTTCATCTTCAGACAAAAACTTGTTTTAATTGTGATCAACTACCAAATAGTCACGGCTGAGTTCCATATTTTTAAGTATCAATTAACGCGCTGAAGCTCCTGATGTCAAGTGCTTTAAATTTTGTCCTCCCGGAATGGATATTCTAGGGAATTTCGATAAAAAACTTTGGGTCCGGTAAAATGAATGAAATGAATGAATGTGGAAATCAATTTTCTTCGATCAAGAGCCAAAGAGAGAAAATCGTAAAGATTCTTACCTTATGTACCGTACATGCTAAAATTTCAAAATTTTCAAATTTTGTGTACGTTCAAAAACATCTGCCAACTCCTTTTCCAACACGTGTTATGACTGACGCTATCTTATTATTACGAGAGGCCATATCTAATGAAATTTCACATTAAAAAATTTTGATTCCTTCTTTAAAAGCATTTAATATACATAATGAAAAAAATGCAAATTGAATTAAAGGTGATAAAATTTTATTTCAAAATCAAAGAATTCATTTATCAGTCAACAACATTCTTATTCCTCATGCACATCTAAAAATGTTATCATATGTACACAAGCACTTTTCATTACTCGAAATCTAGTAAGTAAAAATATTGCGGCAAAAATTTGGACTAAGCATAGCAACATAGAAAATATAGAGTTAAATTATTTTTATTTATGGTTAATATTTAGAATATTATTTACTCACCAGAATGGAAAACAATTACCAAAGACACAAAACAAGTAACTCTCAAAAACATTTTCGACGTGTTACCTTATTAAGTCGTTTATTGAAAGTCGATTTCCGACTACTTTGGATAATTATTATTGTTTCCTTTGAAATCAGTATAACAATTTCCTGAGTCTCACTTTGATATGCATATTAATTCATTAAGTTTATCACTTGTTACCTACTAACGGACGATGACGTGAAAACACACTATATGGCTTTTAAGTTATTTTATCTGCGGTTACAAAATTTCTGCAATCGTAACTCTCGTCGTCTGATATACATTATACTAGTGTTTTACCTGTAAATAATTATAATAATCAGCCTTAAGATGATAGAAACTCATTTTTAACGATATATAAAAAATATTATTATTTGAAATTTCCATGTATTTGTATAAATTATATAATCTACTTATTTCGACCAATTCTATAATAAAAATAATCTACCGATATTTGAAGCCCACGAATAGTCACAATTATAATAACAAACTGACACAAATCTACCTGAAGATGCTTCTGTGATTGCGAAACAATTGTTGTATTAAATAACAATAAAAATTTGTGAAAATCAGAATAACCTTATTTAATATGGATTTTCATCAAGTAAATACTGATTCAGTTAAATTAAACTGACACAGTTTATTCAGTATACCAATTTAAAAGAAACAAATATTATGTCGTACTAGTACTATCATTTGGTAGTGTTTTGTACTGCGGTTAATTTACTGCCGTATTTTGTTTTCTGTTCAAGCGTTTGAAACAAAAAAAAGAGCAAATTAATTAATCAAAAGTTGATTACAAAGGATTGTCGTGCACTGAATCTAATGTACTGTGACTGTGTTTAACTTAAACAAGCACTTTGAATATAGTTGTAGCTCTATTTATCTAGGAATAAGATAAATGACGACGAAGAGGAAGTGAAGAAAAACTCAAAAAAATATATTATTACACAAACAATAATGAGAATAAATATTGAACCACAGAAGTGCACATGACAAAAATGACTATTACAAGAATCATAATGATGGTTTCACATATGTTACAGGGTGTTTAAAAACTTATAAATAAAAAAAGATTTATCTGAACTTTTCAGAAGGGATACATTTTGAAAAAAAGAGTTAAAATAACGGAATTTATTGGAAATGTTATTTGTGTATTGAATACATCAGTGAAATGAAGTTTTTGATTGGTAAAGGAGGAATTTTGAGATCAAATGCTTATAAAGTGTTCTACGAAAGTTAGTGATATAGCTGGTAGATAAGCCCACGATTGATATTTGTAAGCAGGAAGAACATTCATAATACTAACTAATAATATTCAATTCAAATCTGTAACTTCTGTTCAAAAATTATTAGGAAAATAAATATTTAAAAAAATTAGATATGAATATAAAGAGACTCGAGTTTCATAGTGTTTACTACATTTTCAAACTGAATAAAAACAAATTGTACCTCAATTATTATATATACGTTGAGGCTTTGGCTGGTGCAAAACTTCGAGAAATGGGGTGTGTCAAATGTCCGTCTGCTCTTTTAGTAGTTTTATTGTTGAAACGTGATGCTTGTGTTTAAATATTTCGATGGATTCCAGGATGTCTAGTTCCTTTCCTTTTGCTTCCAATATTTCAAGATTGTCCAATTCTGGTGATTTCGAAACATTTTTCGCAAAACTAGAGTTATCTTTATGGTTCCTAAAAGAAGATTGAAGTTCTTTCAACCTTTTATGGAAAGATATCCCGGTTTGTTCTATATATACGCTACTGCACTGTGGACAACTTAATTTATAGACTCCAGAATTATTCAGCCGGGTGTTTTTGTCTTTTGCATTAAAAAACAGGTTAGAAATTTTATGTGAAGCTGTAAAAGCTGTTTTAATGTTAGTTTTTGAAACTATTTGAGCTATTTTTTGGGAAATTGGTCCAAAATATGTTAGTTTCACAAATTTTTTGTCATTATAATCTTTTTTTTGGAAAGGGGGTATATTTGTTCGGAATGAGTTGTTTTGGTTTTTTGTTTATGATAAAAGTTATGGTTTTTGTTTCGAATTGATTGTTTGTGGCTATTTGTTTGATTATATTCAGTTTCCGGTCCAACATAATATTGTTTGAAGGAATCGAAAATGCTCTATGTATTATTGATCTGTAAGCAGAGAGTTAATGAGTATTCGGATGGTTTAAAAAGTTGGGTATAGTTGTATCTGTCGTTGGTTTTCTGAATATATTAAATGAAATTTAATCATTATTCTTGATTAAAGTTATGTCCAGAAAATTTATTTTATTATCACGTTGTGGTTCCATAGTGAATTTGACTTTATAGCTCAAACCATTAAGATGTTCTTGTGTGTTTTCTAGTTCTGAATGTGCTCCATAGAAGCAAACCAATATATCGTCTACATATCTATACCAAAAAATGATATGCTTTGCGTATATGGATTTAAGGATTTTTTTTCGAAAAAGACGTAAAGATTTCAGCAAGTACAACTTTCCGTTTGTAAAATTTACTATTGTATTGAAAGTAATTAATGTGTTTGAATTTGTAAATTTAAGTCAATAAAAAAATTTAAAACATTTTATCTATCCTTGCTGTTAAAGTGTTATTTTATCCACCCTTGCGGTTGAAGTGATACTTTATCTACTCAAAAGAGGTGCTATAACAACATTTTAAAATTAGCTATAGACAAAAATTAATTATCTATAACGGGAGTTATTGGAGGTTTGCAACCTCAAGCAACTCAACAATCCCTCGGGAATTACGTCCCTCGGGAGTGAAATCTGTTGCCCTCTGTAATTAAGATCCTCATAACTCCCTTGATACATAAATAACTATTCAATCATTATTCTGAAGCAGACATTAGTCACGCAATAATAATTAGTCACAAACTAATAGTTTTACTCATTTTATGCGTTCAATCAATATGCTTAGTCAGAAATGGTTAATGTTATGAAAAAAGCATTGTTCAAATTTCTCAGCAATTGAACAGAGAATATTATAACAAATGGAATTTGGGCCTGTTAAGGACCGAAAATATTTGCCCTTTACAGTTTCCTTAGAAACCCATTATAAACCGACGGCGTTTCGAGACAACAACAGTTGAAAGTCGTTTCGGAATTTACCTGAGAATATTTCGAACTCTAAGAGAGTATTTCATTCTGCCAGGTAGCCAAAAGTTTCGGTTGAAGATATTCCTTCGACCAGACGGTCACGCAATACTCACTCTAGAAACAAGTTAGCTCTGAACATATTTTTTTCTTTGTTTCAACTCCTAAGTTAAAACACACATCTCTCTCTACTTTTGAATTATTTTATATTCGCATTTTTACCACCCACCCAGCGTTGAAAAAACCGCTCACTAGTTTTACGTTCTATCAAGTTATAATCACATGTCTCTCTCCCTTAGTAACCCCTAATGAATTAAAAGGCTTGGAATTTAATGTATTATCTACATTATTTGAAATCAGATAGTAAATTGTGAAAAGTGAATCCAGTGCACTCAATGCAAGTGAACAATGTTATCTTAATCATTACTTTCAAATGGACTTGAAGCTTTCAGGATGGCTATGAGAACGAAATATTTATTCAACATATGTAAGTTCTGTAAGGAGTAATTTAAAAATTTTTGAATTTTCAAGGACAATGGACTGTTGAATAAGCCCGTGAAATCTTTTGACTTTATGTCAGAAGAATCTATTGAATCTATTCTGAAAATTGAAGGCTTCTTCTAGATGTTCTACTAATTAATATACTTCAAAGTAATATCAATCGAATTATTTGCAATCCGCAAGGTTTTTTCTTGATGTTTCACTAATTAAAATTGCCCAAAGCAGTATTGATTGATAATAATGAAACGTACAAACGAGCTGTTTTATTCAGGTTATCCTATTTTTAGACTCGAATGGAAGATACCAAATTCGGATCTGTAGAACTTGACCCTCGTGTCCAATGTCAAAACAATCGCCGATCGATTCGTACCTGCCTGATTGAAATGCGAATGCAGATCGGATAAAACCGAAGAGGAAAACTTCCTCTTGATATTAAATGCTGAGGTTAGACCTCACTGTAAAACGTAAGGTTATTTCCGGCAATTTCTTCGTTGTTTTATACCGACGATTAATGTCAAGATCGGCCTGTCGTTGAAAAGAATGAAAAATTATGACTTGAATGCTGAAAAGAATTTATTGTTATGTATGGGACGAGATATGTACGATGTGAAAATTCAATTTCCATGAAGGGCAGATTAATATCTTTGCAATGTAGAATATTTCTAGTGCATGCTTGAAGAAATTCTACAAATTTTGCATGGAGGTTTATTATTTTATATTCTCAATATTTCATTGGTGAAGTTTCTTCATAATTCTAAGAATATCAAATAGTTTTTTGCAATTATTCAACATTTACTGTGAATATCAAACAAACTAATTTGGTGGAACCTCTACAAATTTAAAATGAAAAATTTTTGGGAAATTATATCGAATAAAATATTTCAGACGCACTGTTTCTTTTGAGAAGACATAAAGAATGATCAAATACTGTACAGTACCCAAAAAAGATTGAATAATTTAAAAAAAATATAGAGTATTGATGGAAATTATCAACAAATTTCTGCCATTTCAGTTAATTCAAATGGACCTTATGAATAAGAAATTCTAATCCAGAGAAAACTCCATATATATTCAAAAAGACTTTTAATTTTTTTTTAAATATATCACATTCTCCAGAATAGCGTTTCAATCTTTCCCCATCTTCATCAGCCGGAATTTTTGGAGGTTGAAAAAGACACTCAATAAAAATATATAACCTACCTCCGGGTCACATCACTACTGGCGAGAAACTTAAACAGAAACAAACTATTTAGGGATAATCCTGAAGCATTCATTGAACTCTATGTTCCTCCACAGAAAAAAAAACATGAAGAAAAGATAAAGTCGCATACGGAGGCCTAATAGAGTCGCTGGAATAAGAAGACATGTATAAGTACCTGGGCTATCAACAGGCAAGAACAATCTACCCCAGAAAGATCAGAGAATACATAAAAAAAACACAAGCAGGGTGAACAAAGTGTGCAAAACCGAACCGAAGAGCCGAACCTATTCAAAGCGATAAACACATGGACTATCCCCATCCTAACTAACTAGTTTGGGCTAATAAACTGGAGAAAAACGGAACTAGACAACATCACAGTCAAAACAAGGACAACGCTAACAGCACACAGAAAACACCACCCCAAAGCCAGCAAACTGGGAATGACAATAGCAAGGAAAGAAGGAGACCGATGATTGATAGACATCAAAAACTCACACAATAAAAAAATCAAATTTGTGAGCAAATACTTCCACGACAGAAAAGAAACCTCACCCCTACACCAACTCGCATGTCTCAGAAACAAAAACCACACACCATTGAACCTATCCAGGAAACAAACGCAAAGAAATGAGACCATAGTGAGCACAAAAGAGAAGCACCAAGAGTGGAGAAGCAAGGAGCTCCATGGAAAACATACACATGACCTCGACCAACCGCACGTCGATAAACAAGCGTCGAACGAAAGACTGAGAGCGGGCCAACTATTCCCTGAAACGGAGGGATTTCTGCTAGCCATCCAAGATCAGGTGGTACATACTAAGAACTACCAGAAATATATAATCAGGGAACCACGAATGACAGACGAAAAATGTAGGAAATTCAGGGAGAAGCCTGAAACCATACAACACATCACGGCAGCATACAGCATTCAGCATGTTACCGCAGAACGACTACTTACACCGTCACGACCAAGTTACAGCTAACATCCATCAGGAAATAAGCAACAAGCTGGAAATGCTGAGCGAAACACGGAAAACACCCTACTATGAATACGATAACCGTGTCTATATTATTATCTGAGTATTTCAGTGCTATTGTTGTCTCTACTGCAAGGATTTCCTTTGCATTATTGTCAATAATATTCGGTGAAAATTTGTGTCCTCTTTCAAGAAAATTCAGTTCTACGGTTGAAAAAGCTCACAAATTTTCACCGAATATTATTAATAACAATGCAAAGGAAATCCTTGCAGTAGAGACAACAATAACACTGAAACACTTAGACAATAATATAGACACGATTTACCCCCAAAATGACCAAAATTCTTAAAAATTTCACCCCACAATCAGACCCCAAAAATTTGCGGAACTATTGAGAAAATAGGAACAAGTTTAAAATTGAATAACTTCGGAACCATCAGAAGTTCTTAGCTTTTTCCGTTCGGAAGTTAGAGTGTTTACGGACAGAACGGCTGGACATATTTACTTTTGATCTTGGATTCGTCATTGGTCAGTCCAACCTAATCGTATGAGGCTCAGAATTCGAAAATCACATGACCTTTGGGTAAAACGATAGCACATTCTCTCCACAACAAGCGCGCAGAAGTACAAAATCTTTGACTGGTTCTCTTTATTTCCGTTCTGTGTAAAATTACCCCTTTTACCCCCATATCTAAAATCGTAGGAGTAGGGGATATAGTCTCGGCAATAAGTTACTCTTTGTTAGATGTGAATGAAGTATATAAAGACGAGTCAGGATTGTTTTAATTTTTTTTCTAAATTCGAATATCAAAATGGATTTAATCTGTTAGTCTTCTCCTATAATTTTAATTTCAAAAAAATTTATTCAAAAACTTTTAGAATTAAATCAATATCTTATAAGCACAGCTTATATTTAATAGATATATGAAATCTAAACTCAATATATAATATCAAACGGAATGAATAACCCAACAAATATAAATTGTCAATTAAAAATAATGAATTAATCTTTTAAGGAGCCAACATTTTGTTTCTGATCTTACAATTATAAAAACTAAATCCTTTTCAAAAATACAAAACATAATTTTAAGAACTTCTCAAAAAATAATTTATTTTTTTGAGAAGTTCTTGAAATTATGTGGAATGAAATTTTTTGAAATTAAAATTATAGGAGACTAACAGAATACATCTGTTTTGATATTCGGATTTTGCAATATTCCTTCTATCAAGTAAA
Organism: Megalocaria dilatata; assembly: GCA_034642435.1. Classification (NCBI taxonomy): domain Eukaryota; kingdom Metazoa; phylum Arthropoda; class Insecta; order Coleoptera; family Coccinellidae; genus Megalocaria; species Megalocaria dilatata. The sequence goes on along the minus strand of CM067856.1, from coordinate 71,750,535 downwards.
AACCTTTTCTTATTATTTTATTTCAATTTTTTTTACGACGCTCCCTTCGATATGTGCCTCCAAATAGTACTCCAATAATTCAGCTTTTTTGTGATGATTTTGAACAGATTCTGGAAATTTCTGAATTTGTGTCAATACTTATATTAGTAATGATTTGTTTCCAACACCTTCTTCATAAGTATACTAATTGACAAAGAAACTGCAACACCCAGAAGGAGCTGTTTGAATTTTAAATTCTTTTTGGTAAAACATAGATAGTATAGCAAGGAGTAAATGATAGAAATTTGAAGAAAAACAAAGAAGGGTTTACAATTTTTTTCAATAAATTTGTTAATAATGTGTTTGTCCACAGCGATTATCTATACACTCTCCAACACGTCTTGGCATTGATGCAATAAGATGGTATATTTCTTCTTGAGGGCTACTATCCCAAGCTACCTGTAATTCATGTCTCAGAGCCGCAAAAGTCCGTGGGGGCTGGGGTAAATTTCCAAGCCTTGTACCCATGATGTCCCAAACAAGCTCTATGGGCGAAAGATCGGGGGATCTGGGCGGCCATGGCAAAATATTCACATGGGTCGCTTCAAAAAAGTTTAAACTAACTCTAGCAACATGAGGTCGAGCATTATCTTGCTGAAATATTGGATCCTCGAGCCGGTTTAGGTAATGGAGAACATAGCTTCACTATTTCGTGAAGGTAACGTAGCGTGTTACCTCGAATAAAAACTGAAGGTGATCTAGTTGCATGTACAATAGCATCCCATACCATAATGCCTACTGTCCGGTGTACATGACGCTCAATATCAAATTGAGGTTCACGTCTTTATCCCCGACGTCGTCTAACCCTTCTTCGGCCATCATGTGCTCCCAAGGAGAATCGAGATCCATCAGAAAAGACGACCTGATGCCATTCCACATTTCAATGTTGACGTTCTCTGCACCACTGTAATCGTTGCCGTCGATGCTCAACCGTCAGAGGTAACACAAGATCGAGTTGTCGCAAATCGGTCTCTAATAGCCATAAGTCTTAGACGTCGATCTTGAACATCATTTGTGCTCCTTCGACGTCCGGTGCCTACTCTTCTTCGATTTTGGGCATAATCAAACCATGCTTGACAACATCTCATAACAGTAGTTGGATTTCTGTTCGTACAGTTAGCGATTTCTTGAAATGACAACCCCGCCTCCCGTAGACCAATAATTCGACCTCTTTCAAATTCAAATTGCGATAAATTCCGCAAACACGTGCTCTAGGCGTTTTAACAACTTTACATAGACTTTGGATCTCCTCGAACAGCTGGTTTGTTGTAAAATTCAAAAAATTTGCAAAAAACGACTATATATTTGAGTCACAAAAAATGTTCACATGAAAAGTCCTTCACGATTTCTTCTCCAAATTTTAATCATTTACTGCTTGCTATTCTATCTATGTTTTACCAAAAAAAAAAAATTAAAATTCAAACAGCTCCTTCTGGGTGTTGCAGTTTCTTTGTCAGTTAGTATATTTAAGACGGCTTGGGACGGACTAACCTTAATGGTCAGAATCTTGTTTAGAGATATCGGCGAAATTTATGTATTTTATCATTAATCCTGCAAAAAGAAAGTAAACTGGTGCAAAATCGGAAAGATATATCGTTTTCGAGTTCAAAACATTTGAATGATCCACTATTAAAATATGTTTTCATGAATATTGCAAGCTGTTTATTGTTGTCATGCTTACTGAAATTTTTTTCTGTGATTGTTCATTTTTCTGAAAGTTCCATTGACAAAATACATTCAGTTTTCATTCAAATGTATAACAAAAAATGGTTATGAATAGTTTCACTACAGAAGAATATGTGGATTTGCATTTAATTTACGGGAATTCTCAACAAAGAATGGAAGCAGAGTTTGTTACTTAAGTTTTATGCAAACGGAACTGATTTCGGTCGTAATGGCGTTCTAAATTCTCATAATATACACGAATGGCAGGTGGAAAATCCACACGCTTCTATTGAATCCAATTTTCAGCACATATTTTATGTGAATGGTTAGGTGGAAAAATTTGGAAATCAATTAATTGAGCCATCCATTCTTCCCAACAGACTTGATGCTGCGAGATATTTAGAATTTCTTAACGAACAACTACTGAATTTATTAGAAGATGTTCCATTGCTAGTTCCCCATAGAATGTTGTTCATGTATGATGGAGCACCTCTTCATTTTGAACAACATGTCAGGCAACCTTTGAAAAACACATTTCCAAACCGATGGATTGGTAGAGTTGGCCACCTCGGTTACCAGACCTCAATCTAGTGGATTTATATTTGTGAGGCCACCTGAAAGATTTGGTTTACAAAACACCTGTGAACACCAAAGAAGAGCTCATTGAAAGAATAAAATTTCATTGCAAGGAAGAAATACACCGTAAGTTATGTTTCGAGCACAAAGATCATACCTGCGGCGCCTGAGGGAATACGTTGATTTTCGCGATGCACATATTGAAGATACACTGTGCAGATTTCCGATTTTCTTTGTTTATTTTTGAATATCCATTGTAAGAATTTAGATTATGGAATTATTTACCAGTTTCTTGAAGTCTTTGATCCACAGCCTTGAATGTATTTTCATTCGATAAATTTCTTGAGAGATTTTCCGCATAAAAATCTGTTGCCCTAAGAGCATTACAAAATGCAAACCTGTACATTACACGTAAATGCATATTCACAAATTCTTTCATTTCTTTTTGTCAATGGAAGTTATAGAAAAATGAACAATCATAGAAAAAGAACTTTGAGTAACCATAACAGCAATAAACATCTTGCAATATTCATGAAAATATATTTTGATATTAAATCATAAAAATGCTTGTAACTCGTAAACGGTGCATTTTTTCGATAATGCACCGATATCTTTTTTTGAAGGATTGATGATTAAATACATAAATGGACGAATTTCGCCGATATCTTCAACCAAAAAAACGTTTTTGACCATTAAGTGCTCTAGGGTCAGTCCGTCTTGAAGACTTATGAGGAAGGTATTAGAAACAGATCAGAATTGATATTTGTATTGATTCAAACTCAACAAATTACCAGAAACGTTTGAGTCGTTCGAAAGTTATCACAAAAAAATTTAATTATGGGAGTACTATTTGGTGGTACATATCTTGGCAAGGGGGCATCTTTGGAAAAAAATTTAAAGCATTCCTTACTCGTCTTTAGATATACTTTATTCACACCTGAGAAAGTCGCGTGGTGCCAGGACATCCTGTATATTGTTGTTTTAACAGACAGTAAAAAAATGCACAAATATATATTATTATCGTTCCACTGAAATGCTGAACAAAATTAACAACTTCGGATCTTCAAGGAAATTCCATCTATCACGATCATATTCTTCAATTACATAAGAAACAATTAAAGCTGTTTATATCCTCCTTGAAATTTTACAATGAATAAGCAATTTGGTTGTTGATCGGGAAGATCTGGTAGACGTCATAGTGTAAGTCAAGAGTTTTGAATTCTTCATAATAAATGGTAATTATCTGTTAGATTATATTACCGCTTGACTGCTCAAGCGATACCGTGTTCGATTTACTTTGTGCTTTCCAAGAGATTAACATTTATTTCTCCTAGTTCGGAGAAATGTTAGATTGATCATTCGAAGTGAACTTGGAATAATAGAAACTTTTTCCATCCTGTTGAATTGAAAGTAGGTATGAGAGGCTAGTATATATACCTTTGTATGGTATGGTTTAGGCAAAAACTTGTGAAAAGAAGGTACATATATAACAGTCAATTATCGGAAATACAGGTGATTGAAAATATACAAAAAAGGAGTACCATAAAATTTATTCAGGCCAATTTTCGGAAATACCTAACTAAGCAAAAATATTCAAGAAGGGGGACATCTCTTTGTTCATTGAGAAAAATTTTAAGATCTTGACCTACTCATTTAGACCACTTCTTACAGTCCAAGTATGGTACTTTTAATTTCATTATGGATAATTTCATATTAGTGTTGTTGAAATTATATCCAAATTCTTTCAAATGATTGGCATATGTTAAATGTGAGATGTCTGACGAATTTCTTTGGTGTTCATGTATTGTTTTCTTGATCTTCCCGTTTGACCATTATATACGATAGAGCAATCATTACAAGTCAACTTTTAAATCATCACCAACATCATCATTGGTGGCTTCACAACTCTTCGTGAGTTTTAGTCGCGCCTACTATAGCCTTCCAACTCTCCCGGTCTTGTACTACAATCTCCCACTGCGCTACATTGAGCTCACTAAGATCGTCAGTGACAGCATCCTTTCATCTTCTTCTGGGTCGGTCCACCGATCGTCTGCCTACTGGTCTATCCCAATCTCTTGCCCATCTCAATCTATTGACCATAATATCTCACGATATTCTCTTTCCCGTAGAGTTCCTCCAGTTCCTGGTTGTATCTTCCTCTCCATTCGTTCGTATACAGTTCTTGACAAGGACCGTAAATAATTCGTAAGATCTTACTTTCCCATACCAGTAATTTATTTATTTCCCTTTTATTTAATGTCAAAGTCTCACTTCTCTAGGTAATAACTAGTCTTAACAGGGTCTTATATATTTTATCTTTTGTCTTTTTATCGAGAACCTTAGATCTGAACAGAAGTTGCAGAGCGAAAAAAGACCTATTTGCTGGGAATACTCTTGCTGCGTTGTTATATGTGACGATGGATCACAAATATTTAAACTCCTTTACAAACTTCAAAATTGAAATCGTTAACGGAGACATTCTGTTTTATACGATGTCTTGTATTCTTTCATAGCACCATATATTTGGTTTTATCTTCGTTCATCTTGAGGCCCATTGTTGACGCAGTTTGTTAGAACCGTGATAAAATATTCTTTATATATTTATTTGATTGGGACAAGGTGTCAACATCATCAGTATACGGCACCATCATATTTGGGCCCTGAACGGAGATATCTGTTTGTAGGTCAGGGATTACTATCCTCATTGTATACTCCAAAGCGTTGTTAAACAACAGAGGAGAGAGCGGATTTCCTTGTTGAGGTCCAGAGTCTATGCTGAAGGCCTCTATTTTTTTACCAACTATCCTCACGTGTGCAAAGAAGCTATTCCCTCACATTTGTGCAAGTCTTACTAATTTCCTGGGAATACCCATCTCTACCATAGCTTTCCATAATGCGCTCCTATTTACAGAATCGTAGATCTGTAGAAAGTCAAGAAATATCTGGTGTATATCTCTATTGTTCTCCCAGTGCTTTTCAAGTAATCTTCTCATTGATATGATGGACACCATTTTGTGTACTACGTTTATCAGAGAGATTCCTCCATAATTACGACAAGACTCCTTTTCCCCTTATTTGTGAATCAGCACCATGTTGTTGCCTGAAAATTCTTTCGGCATTACTTCTCCTTCCCAGACTCTCGCTATAAGGTGATGTATTTTAGCATGTATATCATTACTTCCATATTTAATAAAATAGAAAGGCCTTTTACTTGATAGAAGAAATATAACAAAATTTGAATATTAAAACAAATTGAAATATGTTTATCTTCTACAATTTTAATTTCAAAAAAATTTTATTCAAAAAACTTTTAGAATTAAATTTATGTCTAACAAGCACCGCTTACATTTAATAGACGTATATAATCAAAACTCAATATATAATGTCAAATGGAATGAATAACCCAACAGATATACGAAAGTAATTAAAATTAATAAATATTCAAAGGAGACAAAATTTTGTTTCTGATCTCACCTTTAAGAAACACCACTTGCCTTTTAAAAACATGAACACACTTAAAGGACTTCTCAAAGAATATAATTTATTTGAAATATTTAATATATTTAAATATTCGAATAAATTATTTCAAAAATCTCTAAAAAAATGTGCACTATATCTTCAAAAAACAAATATAATTCTAGACAATCCCGTCTTCAGTCCTCTTTTAATATTCCAAATATCAAAATCAAAAACATAACCTATATCACTCACGTGTTAAAAGACTTAAGCTTCGAAATACAGATCAACTATATAATTCAAGATTGATCTATGTTCTAACAAAATCAAAGAACAGTGTGAGTTATTTTAAGGTTTATTTAAATTCATTGACATTCTATAATGAGATTTATTGAAGCCAAAATATAATTATATATTATATATAAAATAAAATAGAAAGGCCTTTTACATGATAGAAGAAATATAACAAAATTTGAATATTAAAACAAATTGAAATATGTTTATCTTCTACAATTTTAATTTAAAAAAAATTTTATTCAAAAAACTTTTAGAAATAAATTTATGTCTAACAAGCACCGCTTACATTCTATAGACGTATATAATCAAAACTTCCATATTTAAGCAATTATGCTTCTATACCATTCATGCCTGGACTTTTACCATTCTTTAGAGACTATATGGCTCTTATAACTACTTCTACAATTGGTTATTTGATATCTGATTCCGCCGATTGATATTCTGTCCCAACATCAAAAAAGATCCGTATCCTTGTTGAATAGTACTTTAAAATACTCTCTACATCTTTCCCTTTTCTGTCAACAACCGTCCAGTTTCATCTCTCATAAATCCCGTCGTCCGCAGATTTGCTCCTCTCTTATGCAGCTTAATCTCCTTATAAAATAATTTATGTCAACCTTGTCCATTTTCACTCTTAATTTTTCAAATTTGTCGCTTAAGATGTCTTCTCTTCTTCGTTCTCAAGATTTTTATAACTTTTGTTCTTTGCAATCAATATTCCTCATATTCTTCTAATCGTCTTAAATTTTTCTGCTTCAGTGCCTTCTCGTATTCCTCTTCATACCATCGCTTCCTCGAGCTGACATTTATTCTTCCCACGCTGTTACCTGCTGACTGATTTATAACTTCCTTAATGTCCTGCCATTCTTGTTCTATACTTGACTTTCTTCTTCCTGACTCTTGTGTTTCTTCCAATAGTTGAAATCTGTTTTTAATTTCTGCCTGGTAATCTGTCCGACATTCTTCTTCCTGCAATGTTTCCAGATTTCCATCTCTCCGTTTTTGCTTGCCTCATCGTTGTTTTTGAGTTTGCCCTCACTAGAAAATGACCAGAGTCACTATCCGCCCCCTCATGGTTCTGGTATCAATTTTGATAATGGCATGTCCACCGTCAATAAGTATATGATCTATTTGATTCCGTTTTACACCATCGCTGGACATCCAAGTTATTTTATGGATATTTTTCCTCTGAAACTGCGTTGTTTTGATCACCATGTTACAGGATGTGGCAGAGTCGATTAAACGTGCTCCGTTTTCATTTGTTTGTCCATGCAGACTGTTTTTCCGATATATCTCTCAAATATTGTTCTTTCCCTATTTTCGCGTTAAGATCTCCTAGGATGATTTTGATGTCATGTTTTAGGGTTGCCCTATAAAGTTGATCTAGATTTTCATAGAATGCGTCTTTGACTGAGTGATCTGCTTCTTCTGTGGGCGCGTGTATAAAAAAAAGTCAGTTGAACAATAATCAAAACAAATTGTAGAAATTACTATGTTTTACTACCAATAAAAATATATATTATATGAACTATCCCATCATCAGACAACTGAAGACCTAACAGTGGTACAGAGATATTATATTTAAACAAAAGTGATAAATATTTTGAATATTTCAATAGATTCTAGCTAACACCTAATAGTGGTTCAGAGGTTTACAAGCGAAACGTGATAAAAAACCGGGTTAAAAAAGAGGTGCCTTCTAACAGATATCGGAATGTCGGCAATCGACAAAGAAGGTTGTTAAACAGATTTAAATATATCAAATAATTTTTGGGGTTACATAGCTCCGTACAGTCATTCATTATTTTCACATTATTTTGTTGTATATCTCTAATATTTGGATGTACATAGCTCCGTACAGTCATTCATTATCTTTTACTTTATTTTTATTGTGAACGAATTTGAAAATTTCAATAATCAAGTTTCTTTTCTTTTGAATCTACATGTAAAATTTTTCTTAAGGTTTTCTTTTGTCGAAAGGAATTACTGTTTTCTAAAGAATAAGTAGCAACAATTGAATTTTTGTTTACTTTTCAATAAATTCATTTTATGTTCGTTGAAAAAGGTTTTAAACAGATGTTACTTTTTAAATATCTCAGATTTTCGATTTACATAGCTCCGTAAAGTCATTCATTATTTTTACATTATTGTTATTGTGAACTAATTTGGAAATTTCAACAGATTCTAGATAATCGAGATTCTTCCCTTTTGATTCTACATGTAAAATTTTAAGATTTTCTATTGTGGGAAAGGAATGACCGTTTTCTAGACAATGAGAGTCCTTTCCCACAATAGATAATCTTAAAATTTTACATGTAGAATCAAAAGGGAAGAAACTCGATTATCTAGAATCTGTTGAAATTTTCATATTAGTTCACAATAATGTAAAAATAATGAATGACTGTACGGAGCTATGTAAATCGGAAATATTTGAGATATTTAAAAAGTAACATCTGTTTAAAACCTTTTTCAACGAACATAAAATGAATTTATTGAAAAGTAAACAAAAATTCAATTGTTGCCACTTATTCTTTAGAAAACAGTAATTCCTTTCGACAAAAGAAAACCTTAAGAAAAATTTTACATGTAGATTCAAAAGAAAAGAAACTTGATTATTGAAATTTTCAAATTCGTTCACAATAAAAATAAAGTAAAAGATAATGAATGACTGTACGGAGCTATGTAAATCCAAATATTAGAGATATACAACAAAATAATGTAAAAATAATGAATGACTGTACGGAGTCATTCCGATATCTGTTGGCAGTCCCCTCTTTTTTAACCCGGTTTTTTATCACGTTCCGCTTGTAAACCTCTGTACCACTGTGTTAGCTAGAATCTATTGAAATATTCAAAATATTTATCACTTTTGTTCAAATATATCTGTATCACTGTTAGGTCTTCAGTTGTCTGATGATGGGATAGTTCACTTCCCGAAACTCGAGTCACAAGAAAATGTGTAATATATCTTTTTATTGGTAGTAAAACATAGTTATTTCTACAATTTGTTTTAATTATGATCCCTTACCAAATAGTAACGGCTGAAACAATTCAGAATCAGTTGAACTACTTCTCTCTGAGCATTAATGTAGGTACATAAAATACCAGATTACTTTAAACGCCAACGTGAACAGCCAAACTATTCGAATGATTATACAACTTTTTAACTGATAATTGTTTTGTATGTAAATTTAAAAAGAGGAACGTGTCATATATATCGTGAAGATAATTCATAAAAGAAGAATCAAACATTCTACGTAAATGTCATTGGACGGTAGATCTACCAGATTGTAAGAACATATAAGCTAGATAATAACTGACAACAGCTGCAAGTAGAGAATTTGTATAAATGAAGAAATTAAGCTTAAATTTTGAAGAATCCTTTTATTAAAACTAGTTTTATATTTTTAATTTTTATGTGAATTCCTGAATTGTTAATCGTTCTGAAAGCTACATCATAGTCAACTTTTTCTTTGAAATTCGTGGCAATATTATCCAATATTTTATTCACGTAAGGAATAAAAATGTATATTTTAGTCAAACTTTTCAAAACAGGATATACCAGATTCTATGCAAGTTTCTTTTGATTTTTGGTTTAAACATTTTTTTTTATCATAATTGTATTTTATAGCCGTTATTGGATGCCATTAGCTTATTTATATTCAATTCTATAAAAAATAATAATAATAATAATAATGTTTATTTCCCAAAACTACATAAATGGAAGAGTTCTCACAATTAATATAATAATAATAACAACAATAATGTGATTTACTTCAAAATAAATCTAGAAAAATTTTATACTAAATTATAACAATCTAAATTAATACAATAAAAAATATATTTGCACAAATATTTAAACAAAGCAATATGATCCAAAAAAAAAAAATAATAAATAATAATGATAATAAGAAACAAGATCCACGTGCTGAAAACAAGCAACCTTCACCACTCCAATGCGTCTTCAAGTTGAAACCGCGGCCACCCTGTCAATTTCATCAAGAAGCAAATTTTTCAACCAGATTTTCAACTTTTTTTTGTATGAATGAAAGCTGTTCATATTTCTTATATTAGGTGGAACTTGAGAGTAGATTCTTGGAGCTGTATAATAAAACGATCTCTGACCCACCGCTTTAGCTGCCCTTTCTGTGACATACTCGCAATCTCTCCTATGCCTTGTATTGTGATTATGTTTTATAAACGACAGTTCTCCCCTGTTTCTGTACTGTAGGCAAAGAACCCTATAATAGTAAAGTGTTTCCATGTTGAACATTGGTACCTCATCGAAAAGTTTTTGTGTGGGATAAGTTCGTTCTTTGTTATAAATAATTTTCAGGAAGGTTTTTTGCATAATTTTCAGTTGTATTTTATGACATTTGTACGTTCCGCCCCAACCTAATATTCCGTATTGTAAATGTGTTTCAACAAGTGCGTGATAGAGAATTTTGAGAAAACTATCTTCCATAAGCTTTTTTAGGCGTTTGAAAGCAAACAACAAAGATCTTAGTTTCTTGGTCACTTTGACAATGTGAAGGTCCCATCTCAGGTGAGGGTCGATATCGACTCCAAGGTAAGTTTTCGATGACACACATTCAATAAAATCACCAGAATTGCTATTTCTCAGTACCAGATGGTCAATTTTGGGTAGGCTTGATATTTTATTAGAGAAAACCATGCATTTCGTCTTCTCCATATTGAGCATCAGGTTCATCTCATCCAGCCAATCTTTTATTCTTTTCATGTTGTACTCCGCCCTATTCACAATTTCCTCCCAAGTAGAGCGGTAAAGAGAACTACTGTATCATCCGCGAAAGATAACACATCGGCATCCACCTTCAAAGACAGCAATCCATCGATATACATCAAAAACAGCACTGGCCCTAGTACCGTTCCCTGAGGCACGCCGCTTAAGACTGTTTGTAATTCACTGATGTCTTCGTTAACCTGCACGCATTGTGTTCTATTTTCAAGGTATGATCGAAACAAATCACCTGCGATTCCTCTTATACCAAAGTCCACCATAACGTCTAACAATTTCTGATGATTGACAGTGTCAAATGCCTTGGCTAAGTCCAGAAAGACCCCTAATAGTCGTGGATACGTTAATTAATCTAAGTGCTGCTTATTTCTGGTTCATACGATGTTTGATGAATAGTTATATAGGATATGTGGGTATATGTGCGAAAAATATTGAAATTGTGAAAATCACCCTTTCTCAAAATTTTGAGATCGAGGAAAAATTAATTACACCTGAGAAGGAAGTTTATTCTACAGTACTTTATTTCTCAAAATTAAATTTAATATTTGGATGGATTTCTTTAATGCACCCACTAAAATTGCACAGTTGTCTATCTGTTCCTTCGAAGCAACAAATGATAACATTTATACATCTAAACTGATGAAAAAATATGTGCTCAAAGGAGTTGAGTGAATTTTTCTTTCTAAATTATTCATACAAATTTCTGCTATCAACTGACGACAAATTGTGAAAAATTTTAAATCTAAACATTGAAATTTTCTAATAAAATCAGACTATCATTAATAAGGAGCGTGGGCTATAGCAATAAAAAGTTCTACCAATCGAGATAGTGTAACATAACATCTGTACAACAATTCTATACTCACACAAACTCGATAAGGTTGTGTTGCTCACTGGGGAAAATTGCACGCGCACGTTTCAAACTAGTTGGTTCTCATCAGTGCAACTTATGCCAATGACTACAAATCTGTCAAGTATCTATTTTCGCTATACACAGACACACTAAGATATTAGTCATACACTAGCGCCATTTATAGTATACGAATATACATACAAGACATACGTTTGCGAGCCATTTCAAGTAAAGAAATGTATTCTCGATATTTTCAAGTTACAAACACATGAAAAATTTTCCTTATGCTCAAATCAGACCATAATATGCCGTAAATGCTCATAATTAGCATATTCATATTCAAATAAATTAATTCGACTGATCTGTACCAAATTTCATTAATAAAGAGTGTGAGCTATGGTAATTGAAAGTTCTATCAATCGAGACAGTGTAACATACATCTGTAAATTGCAGACATGCGCACGTTTAAAACTAGTTGGTTTTCATCAGTGCAATGTATGCCAGTGACTACAAATCTGTCAAGTATCTATATTCGCTATACACAGAGGCATGATTAATAAAAAGTATTACCAGTTATTTGTATTCCTTTTTGCATATTTTTACTCATCTGTATTTCTATAACTGACTGTTATTTGCACCTCTTTTTTCAAGTCTTTGACGTAACCATATCTACGAGTATATGAGATGTGATGTTATTTTATAGAGTGAGTTTAAAATGTAAACTTGATGAAGCCGCAGTGTTGGCGAAACGATTGTAGTAAATTTAAATAACTGTGCAAATATTTTCTATAATTGTATTCAATTAAAATGAACTTCCATCAAGTAAGGACGGATTCAATTGAAAAAAGGAAAGATATAGTTTTAAAGTTGAATAAAATACAAAATATTTATATTTGTGATTTCTGATTCTCAATTGAATTGAGAAATCAGAATTATTCGAAGTTCCTATACCATTTGAAGAAATCGGGTCTGTGAAATGAAATAGCAATCAATGGGAACATTGAATATAAATGACAACCTAGTAATATAGTAAAAATTATTAGGGGGAAGGAGATTTTTCACATCCTTTATGTGTCGATGAATGAATCGAACGCCTAGATCATGAGTGTCAAACACTGCAGCCCACTTAAGTGGAGCGTCTGTAGCTGTTTGAATATTTGAGTGGTCTCAGTTGAGTTCAAAATATAAACCCGAAGTGTTGGTGGAACAATTTTTGTGCATTAATAAATTGTGAAATTATTCTTTATTATTTTATTTGAATGAAATGAGTTTCAATCAAGTAAGGACTGATTCAAATACACGGTTCGAGGTCTTGGGATCTCCGCTCGAACGATATCCAGTGGAGAGAATCCTGCCTCGATTATAGCAGTATTTAATCCGATAATAAATGTAACTTATTTGGGACGCTTATCCGATACACACATAAACGTGGTAAGCATTTCCCATAATGAGACGACAGTATACATCATAAACGTATACTGTCAATTTTCGTTCGAAATTCAACCGTTTCTTATAAAGATCGAGAAAATATTTACATATCTCGACTGCAAAAGGAACAAAGTTGTAATTACAATGGATTCTAATGCTAAATCCCCTCTTTGGCACTGATACGAGAGACCATCGGGAGGAATCTCTAGAAGATCTAATCTTCAATCACGAACTTACGGCCAGTTTCATAAACAACATCAAAAGGCTCCTTTATGATAAAGTCCCTTTATGAAAAAGGAGCATCAGTTTCATAAACGCACATCGACCGTCCTTTACTTAAAGCTTCCTTTAATGCGCCAGTCATATGTTTCCGACTGTTGGCTATCCTGAGAACTAGTGATTTTACGAATGTAGTTGGTGATATTCTGTAAAAATTGTGAGTTATGCGTTGGAAATTGTAAAAAGAAAAAGAGAAGAAGTATAAATCGATCTTTGCATAAACATGGTTATGTGGAGAAGACAGTATATTGAAATTTATATCATTATTACGTGCGAATTGTTATATTTTATTACGTGGGTTATATGAATGTATATGGAAGAAAAGAGAAAAAAAGTATTACTTTAAAACCTGAGGAGGAACTATGCCTCTTGGAATTGATTGAAAAAGAGAATGTTAATATTATAGGATAAAGTCTATCAGAGAATAGAAACTGCTTTCAATGCAACAGTTCTCCATTGGAGAAATGGGGACCAGCTCAAATCCAAATATAAAAATATAAAAATTAAAACTAGAAGGTGGTAGCTGCTCAACGCAGCCAATTTCCAAACAAAATTTGAATATCAAAACAAATTGAAATATGTTTATCTTCTACAATTTTAATTTCCAAAAGAATTTTTTTATTCAAAAAACTTTTAGAATTAAATTAATGTCTAAAACAAGCACCGCTTACATTTAATAGACGTATATAATCAAAACTCAATATACAATGTCAAATGAAATAAATAACCCTACAGATATACGAAAGTTATTAAAATTAATAAATAAATATTCAAAGGAGACAAAATTTTGTTTCTGGTTTTATCTTAAGAAATACTACTTGCCTTATAAAAACATGAACACACTTGAAGGACTTCCCAAAGAATATAATTTATTTGAAATATTTAATACATTTAAATATTCGAACAAATTATTTCAAAAATCTCTAAAAAATGTGCACTATATCTTCAAAAAACAAATATAATTCAAGATAATCCCTTCATCAGCCCTTTTTTTCAATATTCCAAATATCAAAATCAAAAACATAACCTACATCACTCACGTGTTAAAAGACTTAAGCTTCGAACTACAGATCAACTATATATTCAAGATTGATCTATGTTCTAACAAAATCAAAGAACAAAGTGAGTTATTTTAAGGTTTACTTAAATTCATTGACATTCTATAATGAGATTTATTGAAGCCAAAATATAATTATATATTATATATAAAATAAAATAGAAAGGCTTTTTACTTGATAGAAGAAATATAACAAAATTTGAATATCAAAACAAATTGAAATATGTTTATCTTCTACAATTTTAATTTCCAAAAGAATTTTTTTTATTCAAAAAACTTTTAGAATTAAATTAATGTCTAAAACAAGCACCGCTCACATTTAATAGACGTTTATAATCAAAACTCAATATACAATGTCAAATGAAATAAATAACCCAACAGATATACGAAAGTAATTAAAATTAATAAATAAATATTCAAAGGAGACAAAATTTTGTTTCTGGTTTTATCTTTAAAAAATACTACTTGCCTTATAAAAACATGAACACGGTCCTCTTCATGTTTTTATAAGGCAAGTAGTATTTTTTAAAGATAAAACCAGAAACAAAATTTTGTCTCCTTTGAATATTTATTTATTAATTTCAATTACTTTCGTATATCTGTTGGGTTATTTATTTCATTTGACATTGTATATTGAGTTTTGATTATAAACGTCTATTAAATGTGAGCGGTGCTTGTTTTAGACATTAATTTAATTCTAAAAGTTTTTTGAATAAAAAAAATTCTTTTGGAAATTAAAATTGTAGAAGATAAACATATTTCAATTTGTTTTGATATTCAAATTTTGTTATATTTCTTCTATCAAGTAAAAAGCCTTTCTATTTTATTTTATATATAATATATAATTATATTTTGGCTTCAATAAATCTCATTATAGAATGTCAATGAATTTAAGTAAACCTTAAAATAACTCACTTTGTTCTTTGATTTTGTTAGAACATAGATCAATCTTGAATATATAGTTGATCTGTAGTTCGAAGCTTAAGTCTTTTAACACGTGAGTGATGTAGGTTATGTTTTTGATTTTGATATTTGGAATATTGAAAAAAAGGGCTGATGAAGGGATTATCTTGAATTATATTTGTTTTTTGAAGATATAGTGCACATTTTTTAGAGATTTTTGAAATAATTTGTTCGAATATTTAAATGTATTAAATATTTCAAATAAATTATATTCTTTGGGAAGTCCTTCAAGTGTGTTCATGTTTTTATAAGGCAAGTAGTATTTCTTAAGATAAAACCAGAAACAAAATTTTGTCTCCTTTGAATATTTATTTATTAATTTTAATAACTTTCGTATATCTGTAGGGTTATTTATTTCATTTGACATTGTATATTGAGTTTTGATTATATACGTCTATTAAATGTAAGCGGTGCTTGTTTTAGACATTAATTTAATTCTAAAAGTTTTTTGAATAAAAAAATTCTTTTGGAAATTAAAATTGTAGAAGATAAACATATTTCAATTTGTTTTGATATTCAAATTTTGTTTGGAAATTGGCTGCGTTGAGCAGCTACCACCTTCTAGTTTTAATTTTTATATTTTTATATTTGGATTTGAGCTGGTCCCCATTTCTCCAATGGAGAACTGTTGCATTGAAAGCAGTTTCTATTCTCTGATAGACTTTATCCTATAATATTAACATTCTCTTTTTCAATCAATTCCAAGAGGCATAGTTCCTCCTCAGGTTTTAAAGTAATACTTTTTTTCTCTTTTCTTCCATATACATTCATATAACCCACGTAATAAAATATAACAATTCGCACGTAATAATGATATAAATTTCAATATACTGTCTTCTCCACATAACCATGTTTATGCAAAGATCGATTTATACTTCTTCTCTTTTTCTTTTTACAATTTCCAACGCATAACTCACAATTTTTACAGAATATCACCAACTACATTCGTAAAATCACTAGTTCTCAGGATAGCCAACAGTCGGAAACATATGACTGGCGCATTAAAGGAAGCTTTAAGTAAAGGACGGTCGATGTGCGTTTATGAAACTGATGCTCCTTTTTCATAAAGGGACTTTATCATAAAGGAGCCTTTTGATGTTGTTTATGAAACTGGCCGTAAGTTCGTGATTGAAGATTAGATCTTCTAGAGATTCCTCCCGATGGTCTCTCGTATCAGTGCCAAAGAGGGGATTTAGCATTAGAATCCATTGTAATTACAACTTTGTTCCTTTTGCAGTCGAGATATGTAAATATTTTCTCGATCTTTATAAGAAACGGTTGAATTTCGAACGAAAATTGACAGTATACGTTTATGATGTATACTGTCGTCTCATTATGGGAAATGCTTACCACGTTTATGTGTGTATCGGATAAGCGTCCCAAATAAGTTACATTTATTATCGGATTAAATACTGCTATAATCGAGGCAGGATTCTCTCCACTGGATATCGTTCGAGCGGAGATCCCAAGACCTCGAACCGTGTATTTGAATCAGTCCTTACTTGATTGAAACTCATTTCATTCAAATAAAATAATAAAGAATAATTTCACAATTTATTAATGCACAAAAATTGTTCCACCAACACTTCGGGTTTATATTTTGAACTCAACTGAGACCACTCAAATATTCAAACAGCTACAGACGCTCCACTTAAGTGGGCTGCAGTGTTTGACACTCATGATCTAGGCGTTCGATTCATTCATCGACACATAAAGGATGTGAAAAATCTCCTTCCCCCTAATAATTTTTACTATATTACTAGGTTGTCATTTATATTCAATGTTCCCATTGATTGCTATTTCATTTCACAGACCCGATTTCTTCAAATGGTATAGGAACTTCGAATAATTCTGATTTCTCAATTCAATTGAGAATCAGAAATCACAAATATAAATATTTTGTATTTTATTCAACTTTAAAACTATATCTTTCCTTTTTTCAATTGAATCCGTCCTT
This sequence comes from Megalocaria dilatata, assembly GCA_034642435.1. Taxonomy (NCBI): domain Eukaryota; kingdom Metazoa; phylum Arthropoda; class Insecta; order Coleoptera; family Coccinellidae; genus Megalocaria; species Megalocaria dilatata. The sequence goes on along the minus strand of CM067856.1, from coordinate 71,733,206 downwards.
ACTTGATGGAAGTTCATTTTAATTGAATACAATTATAGAAAATATTTGCACAGTTATTTAAATTTACTACAATCGTTTCGCCAACACTGCGGCTTCATCAAGTTTACATTTTAAACTCACTCTATAAAATAACATCACATCTCATATACTCGTAGATATGGTTACGTCAAAGACTTGAAAAAAGAGGTGCAAATAACAGTCAGTTATAGAAATACAGATGAGTAAAAATATGCAAAAAGGAATACAAATAACTGGTAATACTTTTTATTAATCATGCCTCTGTGTATAGCGAATATAGATACTTGACAGATTTGTAGTCACTGGCATACATTGCACTGATGAAAACCAACTAGTTTTAAACGTGCGCATGTCTGCAATTTACAGATGTATGTTACACTGTCTCGATTGATAGAACTTTCAATTACCATAGCTCACACTCTTTATTAATGAAATTTGGTACAGATCAGTCGAATTAATTTATTTGAATATGAATATGCTAATTATGAGCATTTACGGCATATTATGGTCTGATTTGAGCATAAGGAAAATTTTTCATGTGTTTGTAACTTGAAAATATCGAGAATACATTTCTTTACTTGAAATGGCTCGCAAACGTATGTCTTGTATGTATATTCGTATACTATAAATGGCGCTAGTGTATGACTAATATCTTAGTGTGTCTGTGTATAGCGAAAATAGATACTTGACAGATTTGTAGTCATTGGCATAAGTTGCACTGATGAGAACCAACTAGTTTGAAACGTGCGCGTGCAATTTTCCCCAGTGAGCAACACAACCTTATCGAGTTTGTGTGAGTATAGAATTGTTGTACAGATGTTATGTTACACTATCTCGATTGGTAGAACTTTTTATTGCTATAGCCCACGCTCCTTATTAATGATAGTCTGATTTTATTAGAAAATTTCAATGTTTAGATTTAAAATTTTTCACAATTTGTCGTCAGTTGATAGCAGAAATTTGTATGAATAATTTAGAAAGAAAAATTCACTCAACTCCTTTGAGCACATATTTTTTCATCAGTTTAGATGTATAAATGTTATCATTTGTTGCTTCGAAGGAACAGATAGACAACTGTGCAATTTTAGTGGGTGCATTAAAGAAATCCATCCAAATATTAAATTTAATTTTGAGAAATAAAGTACTGTAGAATAAACTTCCTTCTCAGGTGTAATTAATTTTTCCTCGATCTCAAAATTTTGAGAAAGGGTGATTTTCACAATTTCAATATTTTTCGCACATATACCCACATATCCTATATAACTATTCATCAAACATCGTATGAACCAGAAATAAGCAGCACTTAGATTAATTAACGTATCCACGACTATTAGGGGTCTTTCTGGACTTAGCCAAGGCATTTGACACTGTCAATCATCAGAAATTGTTAGACGTTATGGTGGACTTTGGTATAAGAGGAATCGCAGGTGATTTGTTTCGATCATACCTTGAAAATAGAACACAATGCGTGCAGGTTAACGAAGACATCAGTGAATTACAAACAGTCTTAAGCGGCGTGCCTCAGGGAACGGTACTAGGGCCAGTGCTGTTTTTGATGTATATCGATGGATTGCTGTCTTTGAAGGTGGATGCCGATGTGTTATCTTTCGCGGATGATACAGTAGTTCTCTTTACCGCTCTACTTGGGAGGAAATTGTGAATAGGGCGGAGTACAACATGAAAAGAATAAAAGATTGGCTGGATGAGATGAACCTGATGCTCAATATGGAGAAGACGAAATGCATGGTTTTCTCTAATAAAATATCAAGCCTACCCAAAATTGACCATCTGGTACTGAGAAATAGCAATTCTGGTGATTTTATTGAATGTGTGTCATCGAAAACTTACCTTGGAGTCGATATCGACCCTCACCTGAGATGGGACCTTCACATTGTCAAAGTGACCAAGAAACTAAGATCTTTGTTGTTTGCTTTCAAACGCCTAAAAAAGCTTATGGAAGATAGTTTTCTCAAAATTCTCTATCACGCACTTGTTGAAACACATTTACAATACGGAATATTAGGTTGGGGCGGAACGTACAAATGTCATAAAATACAACTGAAAATTATGCAAAAAACCTTCCTGAAAATTATTTATAACAAAGAACGAACTTATCCCACACAAAAACTTTTCGATGAGGTACCAATGTTCAACATGGAAACACTTTACTATTATAGGGTTCTTTGCCTACAGTACAGAAACAGGGGAGAACTGTCGTTTATAAAACATAATCACAATACAAGGCATAGGAGAGATTGCGAGTATGTCACAGAAAGGGCAGCTAAAGCGGTGGGTCAGAGATCGTTTTATTATACAGCTCCAAGAATCTACTCTCAAGTTCCACCTAATATAAGAAATATGAACAGCTTTCATTCATACAAAAAAAAGTTGAAAATCTGGTTGAAAAATTTGCTTCTTGATGAAATTGACAGGGTGGCCGCGGTTTCAACTTGAAGACGCATTGGAGTGGTGAAGGTTGCTTGTTTTCAGCACGTGGATCTTGTTTCTTATTATCATTATTATTTATTATTTTTTTTTTTTGGATCATATTGCTTTGTTTAAATATTTGTGCAAATATATTTTTTATTGTATTAATTTAGATTGTTATAATTTAGTATAAAATTTTTCTAGATTTATTTTGAAGTAAATCACATTATTGTTGTTATTATTATTATATTAATTGTGAGAACTCTTCCATTTATGTAGTTTTGGGAAATAAACATTATTATTATTATTATTATTTTTTATAGAATTGAATATAAATAAGCTAATGGCATCCAATAACGGCTATAAAATACAATTATGATAAAAAAAAATGTTTAAACCAAAAATCAAAAGAAACTTGCATAGAATCTGGTATATCCTGTTTTGAAAAGTTTGACTAAAATATACATTTTTATTCCTTACGTGAATAAAATATTGGATAATATTGCCACGAATTTCAAAGAAAAAGTTGACTATGATGTAGCTTTCAGAACGATTAACAATTCAGGAATTCACATAAAAATTAAAAATATAAAACTAGTTTTAATAAAAGGATTCTTCAAAATTTAAGCTTAATTTCTTCATTTATACAAATTCTCTACTTGCAGCTGTTGTCAGTTATTATCTAGCTTATATGTTCTTACAATCTGGTAGATCTACCGTCCAATGACATTTACGTAGAATGTTTGATTCTTCTTTTATGAATTATCTTCACGATATATATGACACGTTCCTCTTTTTAAATTTACATACAAAACAATTATCAGTTAAAAAGTTGTATAATCATTCGAATAGTTTGGCTGTTCACGTTGGCGTTTAAAGTAATCTGGTATTTTATGTACCTACATTAATGCTCAGAGAGAAGTAGTTCAACTGATTCTGAATTGTTTCAGCCGTTACTATTTGGTAAGGGATCATAATTAAAACAAATTGTAGAAATAACTATGTTTTACTACCAATAAAAAGATATATTACACATTTTCTTGTGACTCGAGTTTCGGGAAGTGAACTATCCCATCATCAGACAACTGAAGACCTAACAGTGATACAGATATATTTGAACAAAAGTGATAAATATTTTGAATATTTCAATAGATTCTAGCTAACACAGTGGTACAGAGGTTTACAAGCGGAACGTGATAAAAAACCGGGTTAAAAAAGAGGGGACTGCCAACAGATATCGGAATGACTCCGTACAGTCATTCATTATTTTTACATTATTTTGTTGTATATCTCTAATATTTGGATTTACATAGCTCCGTACAGTCATTCATTATCTTTTACTTTATTTTTATTGTGAACGAATTTGAAAATTTCAATAATCAAGTTTCTTTTCTTTTGAATCTACATGTAAAATCAAAGAACAAAGTGAGTTATTTTAAGGTTTACTTAAATTCATTGACATTCTATAATGAGATTTATTGAAGCCAAAATATAATTATATATTATATATAAAATAAAATAGAAAGGCTTTTTACTTGATAGAAGAAATATAACAAAATTTGAATATCAAAACAAATTGAAATATGTTTATCTTCTACAATTTTAATTTCCAAAAGAATTTTTTTTATTCAAAAAACTTTTAGAATTAAATTAATGTCTAAAACAAGCACCGCTCACATTTAATAGACGTTTATAATCAAAACTCAATATACAATGTCAAATGAAATAAATAACCCAACAGATATACGAAAGTAATTAAAATTAATAAATAAATATTCAAAGGAGACAAAATTTTGTTTCTGGTTTTATCTTTAAAAAATACTACTTGCCTTATAAAAACATGAACACGGTCCTCTTCATGTTTTTATAAGGCAAGTAGTATTTTTTAAAGATAAAACCAGAAACAAAATTTTGTCTCCTTTGAATATTTATTTATTAATTTCAATTACTTTCGTATATCTGTTGGGTTATTTATTTCATTTGACATTGTATATTGAGTTTTGATTATAAACGTCTATTAAATGTGAGCGGTGCTTGTTTTAGACATTAATTTAATTCTAAAAGTTTTTTGAATAAAAAAAATTCTTTTGGAAATTAAAATTGTAGAAGATAAACATATTTCAATTTGTTTTGATATTCAAATTTTGTTATATTTCTTCTATCAAGTAAAAAGCCTTTCTATTTTATTTTAATTTCCAAACAGTTGAGCCCAACTGTTACGAACTCACTTGCCGAAGCGAAAGAGATGTATTATAAAAAAAACAGCTCTAGTAGAAGCTCAGATAAGGGCTATCAAGGAAGAGAATAGAAGAAAAGAAGAGGAGCATTCAAAGCTTAAAATATTAGATTTGCAAATTATGGAGATGAAGAGCAAATTAAATAATAATAATTAAATCTTTTTTATTTTGAACGCACTTTCTGGAAAAAGCGGTATTAGAATTCTATCAGCATTGCTGCAGACTATGAAGTCCACTCAAATTTGAATTAAAAACAGAAATTTCAATAACACATATTTTTATTTCTTTATTCTCACTTGAAACTTTTTCAGATGTAACCTGAAGTAAAACAATGAATCAGAAATACAAACATAGAAGCCTATCTAAATACATACCTTGTAAAATCTCATGAAAATTATATGAAATCTTGTCATGTTGAAGATACAAATTGAATATGAAGAATAGTTCCACAAGTGACAAGCAAATTTATTTTCAATTATCACACAAATATAAATTTTAAATTAGCAAAATGTTTATTAATAATAGACTCTCCCTTGACGAGCTGCATTAACATTAGTTGAATTTGTTTGAAAGTCCTTTTCCTCCTGCAATCATTCATTTGGAAATATTTCGTTCATATCTACATATTGTGCAAAACAGCGGTAGCTACAATAATTGCCCTTATGGTCGTTAACTTAACACTCATTCCTTTAGAAAGTATAGGAAAATGACGTTTCCAAACTCCATACTTTCTCTCCACCACATTTCTAGTTCGTATAATTGACTGCATATATAAATTTTCAGCTGCAGAGTCAGCTTCCGGTAACTTTGTCATAAGATAAGTCTGCAAGCTATAACCACTATCACCAAGTAACAAATACCGTCCAAATTTACCACTCTCAAATTGTCACACGTGTAGAATAATATCGGGCTGGTCGGTGAAAGGACTCTGAGTGAGCAGTGATCACCGACCCATTATTTTCGAACTATTTAGTTCTGAGCCTTTAACGGCACATCGGATTGACGTACACCAGCCCAGATTCCTCCCGAGGAACGCGGACTGGGAACTGTTTGATGTAGTGCGTCTACTAAACGTGAACCTGAACTGCAGGAACACGGCAGAGCTGGACAGGCTGGTTGTCAGGATAACTACGGTTATACACGACACAGCCAAAATATTCATTCCATCCACCACCCACCCATCATACAAGATGGGATAGTGGACAAACGAGCTAAAGCTTGCCAAGAAAACCTCAACCGATGGAGGAAGAGGCTAAAGCAAGCTGAAAGAAGGGCAGATCCTCAAAAAATAATCGACAGGATCAGATCGGAGGTCAGAACCATCCGAAACAACTATACAAGTTCAATAAGAAAAGCGAAACTTGAAAATTGGCATAACTTTGTCAAAAAAGAAGCCCAAAAGTCACCATGGTCGGTGGCTTACAAACTGGTAACTGATAAACTATCGGTACCATCAATATTGAGCTCAGTAAGAACCCCAAGCGGGGCCCATACGAAAACCTGGCGGGAAACCGCGGAGGCAATACTGGAACGCCTCATCCCGCCAGATACAATAAGTGACGACTCAGCAACTCAATCGACAGTGCGTGCTGAAAACCAGATGGTGCCGTTTGATAGCTCACAAAGCGTTGATCCCTTCGAAAAATGGGAAATCGAAAACGCTATAGGTAACATGCGCAAAAACTGCGCCCCTGACCCTGATAGAATCTCAGGATTCATCATTCGAAGAGTCTGGACTAGCAACCCAGAAACTTTCATAAGGCTGTTTAATTCCTGCCTTCGGCTATCATATTTTCCTAAGGCTTGGAAAACGGGTAAAATTTGCCTCCTACTGCAGAGCAAAAATAAAATTCTTGACTATCCAAAGTCATACCGGCCGGTATGCCTTTTAAATGATATGGACAAGCTACTGGAGAGACTTATATTGGCGAGAATCATTCCAATATACTCGGCTTCCGGCCAAGAGTCGGAGAATGAGTACGGCTTCCGTACCGGGAAATGCACCGAGGATGCTGTTAGGAGGGTAGTCGACTTTGCTCGCGGTTCAGAAAAGCGATATACCGCCGGACTGTTCGCGGACATTGACAGGGCTTTTGACTTCATGTGGTGGCCTTCCGTTCTGCGCAGATTCCGATCTGCCTTACCGGGTTTGGCATACTATGGGATCATTCGCTCATACCTTTCTGACAGATCTATCTTCTTCTCGCAGGGTGGTTGACAGTATGAGAGAAGTGTTAACAGAGGATGTCCACAGGGATCGGTCCTAGGGCCCTTCTTGTGGAACATGTTCTCAGACGAACTATTGGCTCTACCATCCATCGAGAATGGAGAGAGTCTAGCATACGCTGATGACCTGGCTATTCTAGTCAGTGCAGACAGCAGGAAAGGTTTAGAAGAAAACCTTCAAGAATATATAGACGTAACACTTGCATGGTTAAGCGAAAACAAATTATCGAAGACATATTGTGTCCTTCTCCAAGGCAAATTAGATCGAAATCGGCCCCCCACGGTTCGTGTAAACGAGAACACACTGCGGTGGGAACCTCTGACTACTTACCTGGGGGTCTTACTCGACACAGGCCTCACGTTCTTGCCGCACATCAAATACCTAAGGAGCAAGGTAGATGGGCTAAACATGAAATTTAAAAGACTGAGCAAGATACTCGGAGACGCCGGAAAAACGTCCATGAGAGCATACTATAGTGCTATATTCATTCAGGTGGTTCTCTACTGCTCGTCAGTGTGGATCCACCGAATGAATAATAAATTATTCTGCCGATAGGGCATGCCATAGGTCTATATTACTCACTATGGGTAACGCATGCAGTACTATTTCTACCCCAGCATTGGAGATTATAACAGGTAAAATTCCGCTAAGTCTAATGACAGAATATGTTTCTGCCAAATACCACTTCGGGCGCTCCAAAGAATACACCTACAAGAGTAGGATATTCAGAGCACAACCGGATCTAGAGACAAACACCATAGAGAACCAATGGGAAATGCTTATTCATTCCTAGCAAGAGAGCTGGGATGAATATACTACCGGTAGAACCACTCATAAATGGCTGCCCAAGGTAGACTTTGCGATCGAAAATGCATTTTTCCGTCCAAACTACCCACTTACATGCTTTATCACTGGACATGGTCCATTCCGGGTAAATTTAAACCGATTGAATCTCTCTCCAACCGCATCCTGTGAATGCGGTAAAGAAAATCAAACGTCAGAGCACACGCTATACTTTTGTACACTGCACAGCTCAATAAGGCCCCCAGGTTTGGCTGGGCTAGCCGAGAAAGATCTAATCAGATCAGAAGATTTATATGGCGTCATATCTACTGCAAGCATGATGCTAGGTTCCATCTACAGAGGTCGATGTACCTAGTATCAATATAACTCAGAAACCGTAAGACTGCAATGTCAATATGTAATCCTGCTACAAATCTGTTAGCTCTCTAAGTAAAATAAATTTCAATAACGAAATATTTAAAGTCAGTAAATTCTAATACAACTGTATGCCTATAAGTAAAGATCATAATGACCGTCAATGATCAACGTAATTATCTTGCGAGTATTGCGATTCCCCGCTACACTCCAGTGCTCGTATTCCTTTTCAAGTTTATAACGTTAGACTTAAAAGGATAAATTACGATGATGATATAGTTACCAAAAGTGACTAGGAGCGCTGCTCGCGAGACACATGTAACATTTTTCTGAGTGATTCAAATGCACGCCCCTCAGGCATTAGATCTTGTCGTGATGGAGGTGCCGGCCATGACAAGGACCCTAGTTTCGTCCCGGCGAAATGGAGGATTAAATCTTGGTGCCTAACGTAATGCCATTCGCGCCAGTCACTGGACCTGTATGGTGGAAGATCTCCGAATGGGGTCCTAGTTTTGCCGTTCTGGTGAAATGGAGGGCTGAGCCGGTTGATTAACTCAGTGGCAGGGATTCTGTCACAGCACAGGACTTTTCCCTTAAAACTGGCGTACTCTACCCTATCGCAGTAATAATCTGCATTGCCCTCAGGTGTTACTTGTACCACCTGGCCACCCCATTGGTGTTGGTCTCGAGGGGACAATGGTTGAAAGTACGCTGGACTAGGGAGGTATTTCATTTGTCTGTTCGCAGACCCCCATGTTCGGGATATTCTCATCAAATGAGTAGGGGTTTAACGGGATTTGACGGTTCGACCGGTTTGTCCTGGCCCCGGATCAATGCGCAACTATTTAGGGTTTGTGGATCTCGACGAAATGGCTTAGCCGTTAGTGCTTGACGCCAGGATCAATCAAATGACTTCACATGGGTTCGGTGGGTCAAGACGTACAGGCCGTTAGATGGTGCTCGTACCAGGATCAATAGAAGTCATCAATTTTGAGATTATCTTATTTCATGGGACTGCGTTCGGGTGCTTGGATAAGAATTCCTTCCGGCGGGTGAGTTGCGTCACAAACCAACTCGGGTACTGACCTGCAGAGCTAGTAGAGGTTGAATAGTGCTTCGCTGCTACCTGCTTTCGAGTCGGGGCCCTAACTGGAAGCTGGTGGGTTCATCTCTTCGGAGGGGTTCTCGCTTCGCGCGGTGATATTGCGTAATCCTTATCACACTTTCTACCTCTAGGGGTGGACTGTGGAGACTGCTGAGTAATCACTTGGTGAAAGAGCTATGCTCGTCATGCCAATACGAAAACCTGGTAGAATTTACGTGATTCAAATACATTCACATTCATTCTTCTTCAGTTGCGCTCAATACCGAGTTTCGACCTGTCCGTTCCGTATGATTTTACCGTTTTTTCATAATTGTAGTGTCGTGTCTCCTCTGTATTTCGATCTTTTCAAGTATCTCTGTTTCCGCGTCCTCCTGTTATTTGTATGGCTTTAAATGTCAATTAAAGTTGGTCCGTTCCTATCTGATTACAGTTTGCGTAATGGTTTCATCATATTTTTTTAATGTCTCATGTAGTCTACCAGTCAGTCAAAAATAGTCCAGTGCCTTCTGAGTGGAGGTCGTTCTGCTTTGATGCCCCATATTTCAGAAGCATATAACGCAATTGGTTTCATCACACTCTCCGTTATTTGTTTCATAACGTCTTTTTGTGTTCGTATTTCCTGATTATTATTCCAATAATTTTGCTTGATATTAACCTTTTTTTCTGTCTATCGACAGTCCTAAATATTTTATTGTCTTTTTGTTTTGTATTTTTTTCGCCATGTTTTTATTGTCGGTGGTCTAATGTTTAGTCTATTGAATATAAATAAACATTGTCTCAGTCTCAGTAAACTAATGACTCTTGATACATAGTATGAGATGAATATGCTATGACCATGATGAAAGGTAATTCCTGCTCATTTTGGAGATCACTGATCTTTTCTGACAATAAGAGTAAAACAATATGAAAAATTGTCAACCGGGAGACTGGTAGGATCATACACAAAAATTGTAAAATTGTATTTTACTCGGACGGAATTTGTTATTCTAAACATATTGAAGTAGCTAATGTTTTTGCTCAGTTCTTCTCTTTATTGATAAGCGAACTCTTCAACAAGCTAATGGAAATACACAAATAAAATTATGTACAATCTTCCTTTTACACAGTAAAAATTTTTTTCCACTACTGTAACTACTGGAAGTAAGTGAAAACTTACTATCCTAGGAAAGTGAATATGCCAGCATTGTTGTTTCCGATATTGAGGTTGAATTCATTTTGAGGCACCACTCTTTGAGACAATTACTTGGTTACGTTTATTAGACTTCTCCGGTAAAAGGAATTCACATGCAGTATTTGCTGCTTCTTGAATTTCATCTTCTTTGGAATTCATTTTAGAGAAGGAATGTAGTTTTGACCAATGCTTCGTTTGGCAAATAAAAACCTTAGTAACCCAAGGCAAACCGATATTTTATTAAAAGAAAAGTAATTAAAATATAATACACAACACGGGAGGCAAGTTTCTTGACCAGCCTCGGACTTGCCCTCGATATTCCTCGAGCGCAAACTACGTTCTTCATCTAATATTACTTTGTCTCCCTTATAGTGTAAATAACTATATTTTCACCCAGTCGATGGTCTGAGCTCTTAGACTCTGTTGTTTCTTTAAAAAAAAAAGAACTCTGGAGTCGACTTTATATCTATCAGAGTAATATAATTAATTTCTGAATATATATATAAAGAATTACTTTGCTCATCTCATAAATGATTCAATATCTTCTGATATTTATCCGAATATCCTCAAATAAGCCACTGTTTTATCTGTTTTCAAGAAAGACGATACGAATGATATAGTTAACCACCGACCTATTTCATTGCTGACCTATTTCATTGCTGTGGTTTTTGAGATAATAGATTCGAATCGAATGAGGAATTTTGTTCATTCTATTCAGTATTCTTTAGATATGGGATTATTTGCTGGACTGTTCTTTGATCTATCACATGCTTTTGATATCATTTCGTCACAGAGTTTCTCATGAACAAACTGTACAATTTTGGTTCTTGAGGAATATTCTTGAATTGGATTAATAATTATGTTTAAAATGTAAGAATTGAAGATGTTCAGTTCGATTAATATGAAATTGATCTTGGTCTTCCTTTAGGAATCAATGTTGAGACCTCTTCCGCTTTACTTTTCACAAATGACTTACTATATCATATCAAAGTGACGGTATAATGTTTGTAAATGATATATTATTTTTGGCAACAGCTTAGAAGCAAAGTGAAGTCATAGGAAAATGTAAATTATTATAACAAGCTTTGCTGAGGGATGTAGTGAAATGTACTCGTTCTAAATCTAAATAAAATTGAAGTAATGAAATTGGGATTGAGGAAAAGAAGTCCTTTAAGTTCAAACTATGGCCGAAAAGTTTCATTTCCAGGGATTGGTTGAAGTATCTTGGTGCCTTTATTGATAACTGCTTGAGGTGGTCTGATCATATAACCCATATTAATAAGGAAATCAATTCTTCCTTTTACGCAAAAATCGAGATAAAATTGATTTTATAGAAATATTTTTTGCTATAGAATTAATTTTCATACTATTCATATGAGGCTGCTGTACAGGCTATGTATATTAAATATGAAAAAGAGAAATTTTGAGATAACTACAACAAATTATATATTTTTTTCAAATTTCTTAAAAACTTTTCAATTTAAATTAAATAAATTGCTCAGGGAGCACTGCTCACTTTTTAAAAGACATAAGAAGTAACACTAAAAACATCGTATCAAAAGGAGATAACAAAATCCGAAGAAACTAGAGAATATTGATCGAACTTACATAACAAAAATTTAGTGGGGACAGCGCTGTTTCATATCGGTATTATTAAAAAACAAATTCCACTCTAAAAATGTCCAACATAAAATTACTAAATTCTTCCAAACAACTTCTCTTTAAAAATTAAAAAAATCCCTCAAACCTATGTAACACATCTTCGAAAAGGCATTTGAAAAAACTTACCTTCAAATCCGCCAAATAAAAACAATCAATAAAAATATAAAATCTTCAATAAGTACTTATATGCCTTGTGTATCTAGAACAGCAAGAACATAAACAGTCAACTAAGTGGCTAAACTAAACAATCATTTGCATTCTATGATTTGACCACAGAATATACAGAGAGGTTACATAAAGAATTTTTCAGAAATCGGTTATATCCAAACTATTTATTTGGCTGATTTGAAGGTGGACTGATAATAACCGGTCAGTTTTTCAATTCCTTTTTTGAAAATGACTTACATAGTTTTGAAGGAATTTTTGAAAGAACTTTTTTCAAATAGAAGTTGTTTCGAAGAATTTGTTGATTTTATGTCGAGTTCTTAGAGTGAATTTTTTTTTCATAATACCGATATGAAACAACGCTGTCTTCACAAAATTTTTGTTGAGTAAGTTCGATCAATAGTCTGTATTTTCTTTGGATTTTGTTATCTCCTTTTGATACTGTGTTAATTTTTATGTCTATTAAATAATTAACAGTGTTCTATAAGGCATTTATTTAATTTAATTTTAAAAGTTTTTCAGAAATTTTATGAAATTAAAATTTGTAGTAGGTATTTCAGAATCTCTCTGTTTTATATTTCAGATATTGGGAAAAACCTTCTATCAAGTATAAGAAACCACTTTTCATTATTTATTTGTATGTATGTTATTTAATTTATGTCAATATTCTATATTTTCTTCAGATTCCTCTATATTTTAGAGTGTTGTGAGATATTAGAGAAATCTGCCTGCCTACTTGAATGGAGACATGGTTTTTCTAAGACATTTTTATTGATGCTTCTTTCAAGGGATTCAATTTATATAGGAGTTTCACAGAAGTATTCTGTTTGTTTATCTAAACCCACCAATAATAAAATAGAAAAAGGCGTTTTATTTGATAGAAGGGATATAACAAAATTTGAATATCAAAACAGATTTAATCTTTCCGTCTTCTACAATTTTAATTTCAAAAAAATTCTCATTCAAAAATTTTTAGAATTAAATTAATGTCCACATAAGCACCGCTTATATTTAATAGACGTATACAATCAAAACTCAATATACAATATCAATTAGAATAAATAAACCAACAAATATAAATTGTCGATTGAAATTAATAAATGAATATTTGAAGGAGACAAAATTTTTTTTCTGATCTTACCATTATGAACACCAATTCCTTTTCAAAAACACAAAACACAATTTAAGGACTTCTCATGAAGTATAATTTATTTAACATATTCAATATATTCAAATACTAAAATATTTAAATAAGTTAATTCAAATATCTCTCAAAACATGCACTATATCTTCAAAAAATAATTAGACTTCCGATAATCTCTCCATCGACACTAAATCATTTTTAAAAAATCAAAATCAACTATCAATCAGTATATATTACCTCAGAGTGGTAGCCGATTCATTGCTTGAACAGACTAACTTTAAAAAACAATGTTGGCCACAAAAATCACAGAAAACTGTCAGGTTTTTTTAAACCATTTTTTGAATGAAAATTTTTTTGAAATTAAAGTTGTAGAAGACTGACAGATTAAATCTGTTTTGATATTCAAATTTTGTTATATCCCTTCTATCAAGTGAAAAGCCTTTTTCTATTTTATTTTATACATAATATATAATTATATTTAGGCTTGAATAAAATATAATAATGGAATGTCAATGGTTTAAACAAAACCTTATAATACCTTACAGTTTTCTGTGATTTTTGCGACGAACATAGAATATCTTGTTTTTTAAAGTTAGTCTGTTTAAGCAATGATCCGGCTACCACCTGGGGTTAGATATACAGATTGTTAGTTGATTTTTTAAATATGATTTAGGGCCGATGAAGAGATTTTCTGAAGTATAATTGTTTTTTGAAGATATAGTGCATGTTTTGAGAGATTTTTTAATTAATTTATTTAAATATTTATATATATTCATTGAATATTTTAAATAAATTATATTTTTTGAGAAGTCCTTAAATTGTGCTTTATGTTTTTGAAAAGGAATTGGTGGTAAGATGGTAAGATCAGAAACAAAATTTTGTCTCCTTCAAATATTTATTTATAAATTTTAATTGACAATTTATATTTGTTGGTTTATCTATTCCATTTGATATTGTATATGGAGTTTTGATTGTATACGTCTATTAAATTTAAAAGTTTTTTATGTAGACATTAATTTAATGCTTAAAGTTTTTTGAATAAGAATTTTTTTGAAATTATAATTGTAGAACACGACAGTTTAAGTCTGTTTTGCTATTCAAATATTCTACCAATAATGTATCAATTATAAGAGACCTAAATAATAAAAAAATTAAATTATCACGAAATAACTTGCCTAATTCTAGCGTTTTTATCCCATTTTGTGAATATTTCACAATTATTCATTCCATCGTAACCACAGAGAAATTTCCCAGAATCGAACCAATTCGATCCTGTATTTTGGCGGGTTAACCTTCCTCGAAACCATCGAGAGAGAGCGAGGTATTAAACCGAAAAAAACAAGCTCAGAAAGCGGATATCCTTCCAGATAGAAATATACTTTTGAACCTACATGACGGCTGAATCATGTTCATGACGGTCGTGGTTCATTTAGCATTCACTTTGGCAGGTGTGATTATCTCATTCAAGACATGTCGCTTATTTTGTTCGTTAATTCAGGCAATCAAGTTCATGTTGTTGAGTTTCAGATTGGGTGATGACTCAGGTTGGATAAATTGAACAAATGCTTTGAACTGCTAATTGATATTAGCATAGAATAATTATAAAAAATTTCTCGAGATCAGGAGCTTTAGCGCTCTTCTGCGTTAATAGTTCAATAAACTATAACATTTATTGAAAGTTCATTCCAATATTTAGACTTAATTATTGACCATTTCAACTAATTTCTCATTAAACATCTTCTATATATTTCATGATCTGCGACTATAAAAGTTTTACATTTCCAGAAAAATCTCATTATTTATTCGAGTAAAATAGCTATTTTATGAATTTTTTTTTAGAAAACTCATTTTATAGACATCTTAACAAAAGCCTAGCTTAATTGAAAAACTTTGAATATCAATACAGATTTAATATGTTAGTCTCCAACAATTTTAAATTCAAAAAATTTCATCCAAAAACTTTTAGAATTGAATTAATGTCTTATAAGCACTGCTAATATTTAATAGACGTATAAAATCAAAGCTCATTATACAATATCAAATGGAATAAAAAAACCAACAAATATAAATTGTTAATTAAAATTCAAAATAAATAATATTTGAATGTTTCGTTCCAAGCATGCGGACTGAACTCTTCAGACAGGCGGTGCACAGCTTTCTATGTGACAAGATGTTTTTTTCTGATCTTATATTTATGGAAACTGAATCTTTTTCAAAATTACACAAAATAATTTAAAGAACTTATCCAAACCTAATTTATTTGAAATATTTAATATATTCAAATATTGAAATAAGTTACTTCAAAAACTCTCAAAACATGTAGTACTTCTTCAAAAAACAATTAGAATTCAGATATGGTCAGTCCAACTCCACATTTAAAAGATAAAATCAATTAACAATAAATAACTTACCCATACTACCTCGTGGAATCTTTGTTTGATCAACATTAAAACTAGGTACATTTAAAATCCAAGGTACTTTAAGTTCTATGCTCAACACAAAAATCACGCAAAATATAATGAATTTTTTTATTTGAAAACCTAATATAATTATATATTATACATAAAATAAAATAATAAGAAGCGGTTTTCTACTTGATAGAAGGATTATTACAAACTTTGAATATCAAAACAGATTTAATCTGTTAGTCTCCTACAATTTAAATTTCAACAAATGTCTGTAGTTTTCGAATTTTGAGCTAAAAATGGGCTTCAACGACTAGGTTCGACTCACTGATGAAGAATCCGAGGTAAAAAATAATTTTATCCGGCCGGTCCATAAACACGCTAACTTTCCATTGGAAAGAGCAAGAACCTTAAGTTTTCAGGGAAGGTTTGGGGTCTAAATTTTTTTTATTGTTCATATTTTTCCCAATATTTTTGAAACTATAGACTCGATCGATCTGAAATTAGACATCTGAAAGTGAAAGAGTACGGCGCATGTTTGTGAGGAATTTCGTGAGTATTGTATGTTAAGAAATTTGAAAAAAAATTTTTTGAGCGGTATAGCGTTTAAAGACTTGAAACGCTCAAAATAGGTTTACAACAAAATCACTCTGATGGTTTAGCAGTTATGCACATTTGAATTTACCTATCATTTATTTTAATATTTTCCAAACTACAAATCCGATTTATTTGAAATTTTCTATTTGAAAGGTTAATAATAACGAACATGCTCCTAAAAAATTTCATGAACGTCGTATAATTAAAAGTTTCAAAACAGAAACAAAAATTATGTGAGTGGAGCAGCCTTGAGCGATAAAGAAACAATATCAACAGTCCCACGATCGACTTTAAATTAAGTATTAAGATGTAAAATAACGACACAAAAGCTAATGCAAAATTTCGTGAGAATCGCATAATTAGAAGATGAGAAAAAATTGTGCGTAGAGCTTTACCTAAACAATTTCCACAGTAATACTATTGAGTTTAAATTTAGCATTAAGTTCTAAATAAAGACAAAAAGACTAATGCAAAATTTCGTGAGAATCTTGGGTGCTACGAACAAGCGTGCAAAATATCTTGACTTCATATCATTGCTTTTCACCATTTTTCAACAATATTTCAAAATTCCTCTGATGATTGTAAACATTTTTCTTTACATCTTTATTTTATACTCGCTCCATTATATTTTTCGGTTTATCACTGAGAACATTTCTGCAACGTATACTGAGTA
Source organism: Megalocaria dilatata (assembly GCA_034642435.1). Classification (NCBI taxonomy): domain Eukaryota; kingdom Metazoa; phylum Arthropoda; class Insecta; order Coleoptera; family Coccinellidae; genus Megalocaria; species Megalocaria dilatata. Next base: position 71,716,217 of record CM067856.1, on the reverse strand, counting down.
TAAATACTCACCTAATGAATTCATTGAATGACGAAACGATTGTTGTATATACAAAAAAATTTAGCTGAAGTTAAAGTTTTTTTACAAATTTTGAATATCAAAACAGATTTAATCTATTAGTCTTCTTCAATTTTAATTTCAAAAAATTTTTGAAAAAAACTTTTAGAATTAAATTAATGTCTTAAATAAGCACTGCTTATATTTAATAGACGTATAAAAATCGAAATTCACTATACAATATCAAATGGAATAAAAAAACCCAAAAAATAAATTATTAATTGAAATTAAAAATAAGTCGAATATATTCGACTTATTAAAGCCTTAAAAATAACTTACACTGTTCTTTGATTTTGTTAGAACATAGATCAATCTTGAATTGTAAAGTTGATCTGTGTTTCGAAACATTCATTTCTTTACACGTGGGCGTTGTTGATATAGGTTAGTTTTTTGATTTTGATATTTGGAATATTATTTAGGAACGAAGAAGGGATTGCTTAGAATTATATTTGTTTTTTGAAGATATAGTGCATGTTTTGAGAGATTTCTGAATTAACTTATTCCAATATTTAAATATATTTAATATTTCAAATAAATTATATTCTTTGAGAAGTCCTTAAGGCGTGTTCATGTTTTTTAAAAGGCAACTGGTGTTCTTAAAGGTAAGACCAAAAACAAAATTTTTTCTCCTTCAAATATTTATTTATTAATTTTAATGACTTTCGTATATCTGTTGGTTTATTTATTCCATTTGACATTATATATTGAGTTTTGATTATATACGTCTATTAAATGTAAGCGGTGCTTATTTTAGACATTAATTTAATTCTAAAAGTTTTTTTAATACAATTTTTTTTTTAAATTAAAATTGTAGAAGACAAACATATTTTAATTTGTTTTGATATTCAAATTTTGTTATATTTCTTCTATCAAGTAAAAAGCCTTTCTATTTTATTAAATATTGAACAATTGAAGACAATAAATATGGAGTCTATAAGTTGACTTGTAGTGATTGTTCTCTTTTGAAGTTTTCAGCTATGTAAGAAGTGAATGTGTAATGTTAAGAATTAGTTCAAAATAAATTCTTGACAAAGCCACAGTGTTGGGAAACAAATGTTTTCAACTCAATGAATTGTGGAAATAATCTATAGTATTTTATTTAAGTATGTATAATGAATTTCCATCAAGTAAGGACCGATTCAATTGAATTTTTGAATCTGTATAAATTGAAATCGAATATGAAAAAAATTTTGAGTGTTTAAAGTGTAAATACTATCTGCAGTTTTCATGTGTAATATTTTTAACCTTCGCATCTATTTTTCTGAATACGATATAATTTCTTCGAAATAATTAACATTTCAACGAAGGTTCAGAAATATTGAAGTAGTTGTTTACATCTATTCGACAACAATTCACTTCCGATTCGAGATCAATAAACAAGCTGTCCTAACAATTCTGTGACCTTTTCGGTTGTGTAGGCATTCAAGGGGATAGATAAACACCGGATCTCTTCCGGATTCAACTTCAAAATTAGCACGTATTTGGTTGAAAAAGTCTCAGGAATCATTGTTTTGCTGAGTGTTTACGACCTGATTATTCTATACTTTCTAGGTTTATTTCCGTAAACATCTTGTGTTTTTGTATGTCCTTCACAGAATCAATTTGAAAAATTTTAATAATGTGGGTCAAGTTTGAAGTACGGTAACCGGAGAATTCATAACTATTAATCATAATGACAGAATATAAATTGTACCCGTATAAAGAAGTTCTTTGCAAGTAAATACTCACATGAGAGTTACGAACTAAACGATTTGGATGCTTCCATATAAATTCTGATCAATAGGAAAAAACCCATAGGAGAATAATGCAAACAAAATAATAAAAAGAGGTTTCTACTCGATTGAAGAATTTTTACAAAATTTTAAATATCATACAGATTCATTTCGTTTGTTAATCTCCTTCAAATTTTATTTTCGAAACAGATTTATTCAAAAACTTTTTAGAAATGAATTATTTAAATGTCTTAGAAAAACACTATTTCAATTTAGTAGACATATAGAATTAACACTCATTACATAGTACCAAAAGCAATAAAAGAATTCCAAGAAATATAAAGTATTAATTAAAAATACCGAATGAATACTTGAAGGATACAAAATTTTGTTTCGTATCTTGTGTTATGAAAACCAAATCCCATTCCAAAAATGCAAAACATAACCTCAAGAACTTTTTCAAAAACAACTAAAACATGCAGCACATCTTCAAAAATAAATTTAGAATTCCCACAACGAAAAATCTTCAGCCCTACTTCATATTCAAAAAATAAAAATAATTAACGATAAATATCTAACAGACTAGCTGAATGTCTTCTTAACTATCACCTGAATTAAGTGAAATTTTAAAAATCCTACGTATTCTATGTTCATGACAGAAATTACACAAAGCCTGTAAGTGAACTCAGTTAAATCCAAATGATATAATAATATGTATGAGCTATGAACCAAAATATAATTATTATATATACAATAAAATGATAAAAAGAGATTTTTACTTGATAGAAGGATTATTACAAAATATTGAATATTATACAGATTAATTCTGTCAACCTCCTAAAATTTTAATTTAAAAAAATTTTTTTTTCAAACACTTTTTAGGGTGTTTTTGGTTTATCACTTATACATACTTCTGTTTTTAACTAAGTCCATAAAATACCTTGCAAGCTTTGTGTAATTTCTGTGATGAACATAGAATACGTAGGGTTTTTAAAAGTTCACTTTATTCTGATGTTTGTTAAGAAGACATTCAGTTAGTCTGGTAAGAAATTCTTTTGTTAATTACTTTTAATTTTTAAATATAAAGTAGGGCTGAGGAGTTTTCGTTGTGGGAATTCTAGATTGCTTTTTGAAGATGTGCCGACTGTTTTAGGAATTATTTTGAAGGAACTCATTTGAAGTAAGTTGTACTTGAAGAAGTTCTTGAGATTGTTTTGCATTTCTGGAAAGGGACTTGGTTTTCATAATACAAGATACGAAACAAAACTTTGTATCCTTCAAGTATTTATTTAGTATTTTTAATTAATACTTTATATTTATTGGAATTCTTTTATTCCTTTTGGTACTGTGAAATAAGTGTTAATTCTGTATATCTACTGAATTGAAACAGTGTTTTCTTACGACATTTATTTAATTCAATTCTGAAAAGTTTTTGAATTAAAATTTGTAGGAGGTTAACAGAATAAATCTGTATGATATTTAAAGTGGTAATTAAGGCATTGGAGGTCTTTCAAGACGTTATTGTTTCACAATTGAAAAAGATGAGTCCAAAAAACTCAGGTTATGAATAACTCGGATTTTTATGATATTATATTGAACCAGTCTTTACTTGATAAAAATCCATATTTAATAATATTGAATAAGGTTATTTTGATTTTCACAAATTTTATTATGATACAACGATCGTTTCGTTCACACAGTAGCACCGTTAGAAAGGTGGTAAAAGTAGGATTTTTTTTTGAATAACTAAATTTGTTTTTGAAATCTGCTTCCATTTTTATAACTGCAGGTACTAAATTCTATTGAAGAGTGAAACCCAAAAAGGGGACAATCTCTGAAAATTCCCGTTCATCTGAAAATATTTAACAGTGGAGACTTATTTGGGTCTAATTGTTCGTTGAGTACTATTCCGATTTTGTTGCTATCTCTAGTGACTCTAATAGCTTTAAGGCATAACTTTTACTTTCCATATGTCAAGTTTCAAAATTATGGTTGAAAGTATGTCCCGTTTATTACAAGTGGTTCGAATATATGGAATTTGTTTTGTAATTTGGGAAGCTCTTTAGATGTTCTACAATTCTCTGTCGGAGATTTCTTCCTGTTTGTCCTATGTAAACTTTTTAGTAAGCCCCGCGGGTTAACCTATAATCAGTGTGGATAGCTCAGCGGGAGAGCATCGGGCTCGTGACCGGGAGGTCTGGGTTCGAATCCTGTTCAGGTGGAAAAGAAATTTTCTAGTTGGACGGGTGTCTGCCATCATTTCACTGTTGGGTCAAAAATCGATAGTGCTGTGACCTAAAGTGGCGCAAGATCGCAGTAACAAAGCCTACACAGAACACGACTGAACTCCTAACTCACACAAGCTGAAAAAGCTTCTGAAGGATCTTCACGGAAGATCTAGGAGTATCAGGATAATAATAATAATAACCTATAAGCTCTCGATTTATCATTAATTATGTGTAATGTCTACAAAATTTTTCATCCAAACATGAGTAAATTCATTAAAAATAATAAAGACATTACACATAAACCTGATAAATCGGGAGTTTTTAAGTTTACCTGCGGTGATTGCCAGAAAGTTTACGTATGATAGACAGAAAAACCATAATTTTGAAATTTTACATATAGAAAATAAAAGGTATGCTCTAAACCTGTTAAAGGCACTACATATATATAATTAGAACAAAATTGAGATAGTACTCAACGAACAATTAAACCTAAATAACTCTCCACTGTGAAATATTTTTAGATGATGTAGAATTTCCAGAGATCCCCTTTTTTAAGGCCCTTAATTCTCAGAAAAAACTTTCGATAATGCAATAAAATAAATAAAACAGTAATTTCTTTTGGATACATAGGTTTATCATGAATCTGTGGCTCTAAAGCTTAGTTAGTATGTTGGCCAAGTGGCTTCAAATCTTGTAAACACAACCTTACATGTATGTGAATCAGAACCGTTCGAGCAGAATTGAAGTTTCATTCTTCAAAGGCTTCTCTTGGGTTTTTGCATTTCGTTAACAAATTGGTATCGTGCTATTGAGTAGAGTGAAATTTGTTTCGAATTTTTTAACGATGCAATGATGTATTTGCATTAAAGACGATTATGTGGATTATGCGGATGAATATCATGTTGGGTTTGAAGAAGAGAAAATTATTTTAATAATATTCAGATGTTCTTGAAAAGTGAACTAAATTTAACTTAAACAGCAACTAGTCTATTTTTAGCATGGCTGCATGTTTTGAAACACATCGTCCCTGTGGATAAAACCAATACTTTATAACCTTTTGGTTTCACAAAACATTCAGTGTTTTGCGTGCTCATACCAGGGCAGTAGCATTCCATCTAAATGTTTCTATTTGAGAGTTCCAAGCCGAAAAATAGTGGTATCTAACGATTACACATTAGAAAATTACAGTTGGAGAATTTCTGATCAAATGGTCGTTGCAAAATTTTTTCAATAAAAATTCAAACCCATTTTTTTCCTGTAAAGTTATCGTTCATGTCAAAAATCAATAACTAATTTCAAATCCCGTTTTATGAAAATTCATTGAAAGGTGTTTAATCTCAGTCTTGAAGTGATTTGATCCAACTGAATAGCTGGTTTGCAAGAAACAACCATTTTCAGCAATTAGTTTAATGAAAAACCATTGATGAGTTTTCATAACATGAATGGAGTTTGCGTTGGACCTAGGTGAAACATTAAAACAATTTTATTTAAAATAATTCATACAATTTTTATGTTTCACAATTTATTCAGAATCCTGACACGTGTTTCGGTCTTTCAACCATCTTCAAAGGAGTACAAAAAGGAACTAAACTTAAAATTGAAAAAGGTTCTATTTATTACACTTCGGAAATATGTGTATTTTTATAGCGCCTGGAAATAAATGGAAGCTTAAAAATTGAAGAAGATTCTATTTATTACACTTCGGACATCTGTGTATTAGTGTAATAGTGTAATAAATAGAATCTTTCTCAATTTTTAAGTTTCTAGTTATTTCCATGCGCTACAAAAATACACAGATGTGCGAAGTGTAATAAATAGAACATTTTTCAATTTTAAGTTTAGTTTTTTCTTGTACTCCTTTGAAGATGATCGAAAGACCGAAACACGTCTCAGGTTTCCGAATAAATTGTGTTTTCTACGATTTTATTATTTTACTTATTGTTAATCGATCCGACTGAAAAAGCTCGTAATTTCGAGTAGATGATTCTCTTAAATAGTTCTATGAAAATCCAGTTTTGGAGATATAATTTTTTATTTCACTGTCGATTCTCAACCCTAAGAGTGAAAATCAATCCGGCTAGAATTTGGACTTCGTACGAATATGCGTATGCGTTGTTGATATAGGTTAGTTTTTTGATTTTGATATTTGGAATATTATTTAGGACCGAAGAAGGGATTGCTTAGAATTATATTTGTTTTTTGAAGATATAGTGCATGTTTTGAGAGATTTCTGAATTAACTTATTGGAATATTTAAATATATCAAATATTTCAAATAAATTATATTCTTTGAGAAGTCCTTTGGTGTGTTCATGTTTTCAAAAGGCAATTGGTGTTCTTAAAGGTAAGACCAGAAACAAAATTTTGTCTCCTTTAAATATTTATTCATTAATTTTAATGACTTTCGTATATCTGTTGGTTTATTTATTCCATTTGACATTATATATTGAGTTTTGATTATATACGTCTATTAAATGTAAGCGGCGCTTGTTTTAGACATTAATTCAATTCTAAAAGTTTTTTGAATAAAAATTTTTTGAAATTAAAATTGTAGAAGATAAACATATTTTTATTTGTTTTGTTATAATTTGTATTATTCAAATTTAATATATATAAAATATATAATATAATGTAATTTAATATAATATGATATGATATGATATGATATATGATATGATATGATATGATATGATATGATAGATATGATATTATATGATATGATATGATATAATATAATATAAGAGGCATTATCATGAAACAAAACCACCTATGTTGCCTTAGTCCGATCATTTTCAACGCAATGCTCGATTTGAATCCATCAATTGCTGTTGGTAGCGATCAGTGTTACCGGTTTCACCAGGTTTTAGCAGCTCGTTCTGGTCGCACAGATGGGTGTCTTCTTCCACAAGAGATGTATAGAACGGTGTATAGAACTTGGGTTGCTGTGTGTTGAAAATCTTTGTCAGCTATTAGAGGGAGATGCTGATTCTGCAAAAGCAGAACGGTCCTTAAACTAATGGATAGTTCATTATAGGGACATTCCGGTTTTATACTCCTACACTTGGTATAAGGCATTGACGTTTTGGCACCTGAGTTTGAAACTAAAAAATTTTTGAATGTTTATTTTACAGATTTCGCGTTATTTATGAAAAAACATATACTTTAATTAGAACAAGTTTTCAAAAATAACTATGTTTTACTGTTAAAAAATAAAAATGTTCACCTTTTTTAAACTGCACTTTCAGGGTATAACCTCATTTTCAAACAACTGAATATAGTTATTTCTAAAAACTTGTTTTAATTTTGATCAACTAACAAATAGTAACGGTCGAAACAGTTTAATATATACTTTTTATAAGCGTGAAATGTGTATTGTGTAGTAATACATTTTCACATGATATTGTTTTCAGAGGCACCATATATTTTTGAGCGTCTTTCAATTTGGGCAAATCTTATAGGAAACAATGTGAAATTGAAAGAATTTATTATGAAATTATTATAAAATATAACATAATATTTTTTCTCTGAATATGAGCCAGTTAAAAAATTCCGATATTACTCAATTGAGATCGAGCCTAGATAGGTACTGGTATCTGAAATGTTGACATTCAAGGTTGATTTGACCCACTTCTCGATCAATGAAGAGCCACATCCCTTTCAATGCCAATATAAATTTATATTTGCATTTTACCTATACTTCTCAATGCCATCAAGATTGCGATATAATCAAACAATTTTCTAGATTAGGAAAATACAACCAAACTCATAAGTAATGTCATCGTGATGAAAATGTTGAAATTGAAACATAGTTCATTTCAATATATTCTTTTGCAGAAATTGAAACAAAATACCTCATATGCTTAATGTTATTCGAATATTCCTCATTTTGATTTTTGTAGAATGTGGTAATCTTACATGAAGAAAGTAACAATGACATTTTCAAGAAATTTTATGAATATGCGATTCAAAAAAAAATTGTAATAGGTTTGACCACCCCGTAACTGAGTAAACTCTAATATGTTTCTAGGCATCTACAAAATGAGATGATGGATGTCTGATTGCAACATCTGTTTACACTCAACTTGAACTTCGTGCACTAATTACAACAGATTTTGTGAAGAATAATGCAAAGCCGACAATCTCTTTTCCATCATATCCTACACATGTTCGATGGGATCCAAATCCGGTGAACGAGGTGCTCAATATGCTCATGGAAAAATATTAACGCCTTTTTTGGAGAAACGTATAGTCCGAGGATAACATGAGAACGTGGGTTGTTTTGTTGAAAATTATATAGAGGATGGCCATCTACAAAGTACAAATGAGTGATTTATAGAACATCATCAACGTAACGCGCAACTGTCATACTGCCTCTAATAAGAGAAATAGTGGTCTGTCATAATATGTATTACGAGTATATGCCTCGTTTGAAACAACTTGAATTGAGTCAATGTTGGTGGAGTATGGTGCAAACTGGATTATCTCCTCTTCATACTATCCCACATATATTCAATGGGGTTTTTATTAGGTGAACGGGATTGCCGCAAAAAATCAAGGTTTATTTCTTGGAGAAACTCCATTTTTTCTGAGAACTATGGGAACGTGTATTACCGCTGAACATGAAAACCCATTAGATAATGAAGTAAGGTGGGTTATAGGTGTTACGTCTATTAGGAGACGGTCCTGCCTGCGTCATATATAATTCATTATTGTTGTTTTGCAGGTGGCCGTGAAAACGCTTAAATCTTTCATGTTGATATTTCCAATCAACTTGTTGCTGATCCATGTTAACTTCGAAGAATTATTACTTGCGACACTTCAGATTATTTGTTCTCTAATGAGTATATATGGCCCTTTGAAAACATGGAAAGATTTGAATGCACTTGCTTTGTTTAGTGTTAAGTTATATTCAACGCGGTGTAAATTATATTTTCTCTCATTCCTTCTTTATCGATCAGCAGATACATTTTCGAAATTTTACATCCAAAATTCCCATTCCAAGAAAACTGTTACCAATGATGAATCTATTCCATTGGGAGTTCACAACCCACAAATATTATTTCAAATTAACTTTGTTAATTTACTTCCTTTTTGTCTTGATGAAATTAATTAATTTTCCCCATTCTTATGTTGAAAATATACTCTGTAATACAAGTAAAGCTTCATAATTCTCGTAATAGTCAAATTCCTCGCTTGTCTCTTGTATAAGATTATTGCGATAACTACAAACGTAGTAATCCACCTTACATTTTTTCGTAGTGTAATTGTCATTTCTTTAGCTTGGTATCATATACAGTGATACCAATATAATCAATAATAATACAAAATATAATCGTCTTTTTGTTATGAGTATTTCACTTAAATTCCTCATCGTCGTTGTGGTTCATCATTATTAGATAAAGGGGGTTGGAAACCACTACACATTGAGTGTTCTTTGAACTTAAAATCACTGCTACTCAACAATAGATACATTCCACAAACTTATCGTAATTAATTAATTTTGTAATTGTCTGTTGTTTCAAATTACTGACATAATAGGTAAAATACTGCGGTAAACTAGCCATGGTACAATACAACAGGGTATCATCAACATAATACGCAGCTGCCATACTGTTGCAAATGAAGAGAAGTAGTGATCAGCTATCCTAGGCTATAGCCCATCAAACCATTACTTCAACAAGTCGACATAATGATATTCAGCTTTCAAATGCTGCCGTTCTCTACATTTAGTTAGCATCAGTTAATGGAAGCTCTAATCGTGGACGGTATGAAGAAATTTCATGGCTCGAGTGTTGTTAAACAGTGTACCTAAGGTAACATATTGTCTTTATTTTCCAAATCAATGACTAGCGATTTGACGCGTATTAGCTGAGTGGTCCAGTAGAGTTGATGCTCTATGTTATGCTTCAGTTGACCCATTGGTTTTCTTCATGTTCCTTTACCTTCTTCAGACCATATATGAAACACACACCTTCTCATCATTGCAGTACAATTAACATAGTGACCAATTTCGCGATAGAATGAACCAACATCTCGATAAGCAACGATTCTATCTCTGTCAAAGTCGCTAACATGTGATAACTTTGACGTCTAAGAGGTGGACATATTTTGTTACGGTCAACATTAGTGGACGGAGATGCAACAACTGAAAATACCAGCAGTCATAAACCTGTTTTTTCTTGACAACTAAGAGATAAAATTTTGTTCCTGCAAAAATTCATCTAAGATTAAACGTTGACATTGTTACCATATCATACTGAGTACATACTGATGATAAGAAATTCGACGAAGAGGTAAGCTATGTACTTTTTTGGAAGCTGAAAAACTAGTGATCACTTTAGAGAAAAGGTTTCTCAAAACTCACATAATCTTACAAGTAAATAGTCTTAGGTGGTATTTCGAAAATAATGTAGTGAACTTGGCGTACAAATCGAAGATAAAGTTGTTGTGGTTTCATTAGCTCTCTCACGGAATCGAAAAAAATACCAGTAAACCAAGCGAGTAACAGATTTCTTCGAAACGAAGTGCCGTCGTCTCTCTTTTATTCGCGATTCGTGAGCGAAGCATGATTCGATAATTTCCGACAATTTTCGCGACAGTTCGTAGATACTACATATCGCAATCACTTACACTGTTACCAACCACAAAGCTAGTTGCATGTAACCAGTGCACACAAACAATAATAAAAATAAAAGTTAATATCGATGTTAATGGACTAAAATTACGTTCAAATACATAATTTTGTGATGATTGGTTTGGAAAATAAGAATATTCTGATATTTTATATTATTATGGGGACGCTTCTGCAGCATGAAGGAAATATGTTTTCCTAGCGTGTTCGGCACGAAATACCATCGTGTTCGAGAATCGTGACGGGCTCAGCGACGTCAAAGCGACACTAAAAGACCGCGCATCTAAAATCTTGCCGATGAGGAATAAATTTTGACCCCATTTGTAGCAGATCCTGCAGATTCACTACACATCAGTGCACTCCAATGAAGAGAGAGCATTCGTTCCGAAGAAGGGACTTTGGCCGATTTCTCAGAAACTGAAATTGAAAATCCTGCGTACTTAGAAAGTTTTCTTTGAACGGATGAATCTAAATTTAACCGAGATGGGATAAATAATTATCACAATGCGTACTCTTGGTTCCTTAGGTCAAAATACACGAAAATCCAAGGGAACTGCTTATCAGAGACAGTTCTCTTTCAAAGTATTGATGGGTATCATCCAGGATTGCATTGTTGGGCTAGTTCTTTTCCTGGATAACTTAAATGGATAATGAAAACTTTTTACGTTATGAGCTCTGGATGATATTGAAGGACTTACTGCTGGTTATACGATTATTGATAATTCATCATCACGATGACTGTAAGGATTCCTTCAGATGCGTGCGACAGTGACTGGATGAAAACTATCTACAGCGCTGGATAGGTCGTGGCGAACCAATCCCATGGCCGGTCTGATTTACGAGCTTAACCCCGGAAGTGGCTTCTACACTTGAGGTTACATGGAGTGGTTGGTTTACAGTACTCCAGACCCAGTGGCAACATCTAAAGAAACGAGAGAGTTTTCCCAGCACATGAGAAATAATATTTCAGCGCGGGTAAACGTCACCATAACCAACCATTATATATATCGCCAACCAAGTCAAATTCCTTGTTATGTTTCGTTACGTCAAATTTTGAGTTAAATGAATGTAAAATATCTGAATACGATAATATTATGTAAAAAATCGATCAGATATGCTGGACAGGTTTTCTCAAATTTTTCTTTTCAAATTGTTTATAGGAAAATTTACTTACAAGTGCTTCGTGAAACAGTGCAAATATAATTAAATAATATGGGATGTAGTATGTATACAGTGGTTGTGAAGTCAACTCTCTTCCTAGGCATCGTTTCCCTAACTACAAAAGCAATTTACCCAGATTCCATCAAAAGTTCGATATTTTGCAAAATATAAGTTTTAACACAACGTTGCTAAAAGATACTTACCGAAAAAACTTGAATAAAAACAATATTATAATATATTTCCGCTAAAATTTTATTTCACAACAATTATTTCGTCATACCATGAACTCAAGAGGTGAGTACTACTATTGGGTGTTTTTTTTTTAGAGCGATAGAGCATTAAATTGAAATAAAACACATTTAAATTAAGATTGAAACCACATTTTTTTATTTGAAAGATAATTTTATGACATTTATGTTTTAAAAACAATTTCTGGTATATCCACCACGACTACCTCTGAGGAACCGCAGCACGGCTAGCTCTTAGGAACGGCTTTCGACCATACCAATTTTGGACCACTTTTCCGAGTAATTCAGGCCTTATTTCATCAATAACACGAGTTATGTTGGCATCCAAAGCGTCAATTGTTTCTGGTTTATCAGCATAAACCAATGACTTGACATAACCCCAAAGAAAATAATTCAGTGGAGTTATGTCGCCTGATCTTGGAGGCCAATTAATTGGACCATTTCTCGAAATAATGTTATCGCCAAATCTTTCTTTCAATAAATCATTCGTTACGGTAGCAGCATAAGGTGCAGCACCATCTTATTGGAAACAAAACACTTCTGGGTCGATACCATTCAAGTTTTGAAACAAATAATCATTGATCAGCAATCTATAACGAGCACCATTCACTGTACCATTAGCTCCAGCATCGTTTTTAAAGAAATATGGACAGATGATGCCTCGAGCGTGTAAAGCACAACATACAGTGCATTTTTCAGGATGCAATGTAACCTGCAGAACTCTTGAAGTGTTTTCCATATAAGGCAATTTTGCTTGTATACATGGCCGTTCAACCAGAAATGAGCTTCATCACTAAAGAGAATTTGACGATAAAAAAGTGTATCAACTTCAAGTTGTTCTAGGGCCCAATTATCAAACAAACGACGCTTATTATGGTCCAGTAGTTTTAGTTCTTGAACCAGTTGGATCTTGTTTGGGTATGGACCAAGATCTTCACGCAAAAATTTTCCATGTGGTGGATGCACAGATTTCAACCTGTTGTGAACGTCGACGAATAGACAAATCTGAATCATCATTAACACTATGACTTACAGCAGCGATATTTTCTTCTGTACGTACAGTTCTTTATCTTGTTGTTGTTGTTGTTGCATCGAGTAAAGAAAATGTTGTCCGAAATCTATCGATAATTCGACGAATAAGCTGCTCTGATGAGCGATTATATAAACAATACATTTCACGAAGTGCTCTATAAGTTTGGCGAATAGAACACTGAATTTGAAAATAAATTTCAACAATTTGTAAACTTTGTTGCGGCGTGAGTCTTTCCATAATAATTTGTCAATGCTTGCTGAACAGAAATGTCAAAACAACATGGCTTTTACCTTTTGTCAAATCACAGTTATTCCTATAGAAAGTTGTATCACTTTAAAAAAACATCCGATAGATACTACTAGCATCTAGTTTATCCTTTATGCTTCTTTTGTCATTATTAGTTTCGAATGTAAGAATATTCGACATTTGAACCTGGTTGACTTGATTTAATTTGTGGCAAACAACTTTTAGAGATCACGTCGAATTTCCACTCACCCTGTGGTGTCATTGAGTTTGTATTTTAGTACTCAGCGAGTTTCGTGGGTAAATTACATATTAAAATTAGCGTTAATTCAGTTCTACCATCAAGTACATCTGAAATGAAAAATATTGGTTACCTTGATAAAAGGGTGGGAGATGCTGAAAAAATGAAATGAAATATGTGTCAATTTTTCTTAATTCATGAGTCAGCACTGAATTCCGACAAAGGGATACAAAGTAATTTCCTTTGCCATATTTGGTAATTGGTATGACTCTCCTCTTTTTGTCAGTATCGAACAAGGTCTGCAAATATCAAGTAAATATATGAGTAAGATGTCTAATAATTTGAATGAAATTATATAACCTCCGATCGAGCCCATAATCATTGGCGTCGTTGATGTTTTATCACGAGAAATTTAATATTAATATGTTTTCCAATATCAAAAATGGTTCACAATATATGTATTTTTTTGGGAATTAAAAACGAAGGTCGTTTAGAAGAGAAGAACTACTCTGGTAAATGCTGAAGCAATAATGTTTCACAAATTTAAAAATGTTATATTAATTACAACTGAGATTGAAAATTAGTGTAAAAGCTCACTGGATTTACCACTATATTCCGAAAAATTTTTGCGACAGCCTCAAATCGGTTACAGATAATATCAATAATCAAAAATCATCAAATAAATGTGAAAAACTTATATAATTTTGTATATGTATTTCAAAAGTTTTTCATTGCTTCAGAGGAAAAGGAAGGTTTACTCGTAAGAACGAAATTTCAAAAAATTCCACTGGTGATATTCCATCTCTGTTTTATTTTAAATATGAAGCAGTACACTTTGTGAACCACCATATAATTTATTTAATTCAAGAAAATAAATCAAAATATACTAGAAAATGTAAGTTTCTTCTATTTTGATAAACATATGGAATTTTATAATATTGTTTAACATTCCAAAATATAAGGAATTTCTTGAAAATTAAGAAAATTGATAGAAATTATAATACAACGTGGTTGAGATAATATTGTTTCATTACAATAAAGTGGAGAAGAAATTCTGACTAAAAGTCTATTACTATACTACCTAAATTAAAATATAATATATTTTTTGAGGCATTTGCAAATTTAGATCTCAAATACTCTCCAGACAATCTTCAAAATAAATTAATTAGTTCTATAAAAAACAGTATTGAACAACTTTGAGTTACAACTGCGTCTACACTCTGAAAGAACTGGAAATGAAAGAGGTTAAACTCAAAGCAATTAATTAAATCTATGTTCGAACACAGAATCTTCTGAATAGTAAAAACACATTATAAATCAATATGAAGTTCTTCTGTTTTCATATTTGAAATTGAATATCAACTCTTATGAAGTAGGTATTAACTCCATAAATTCAAAAGGGTATTTCATCAAGAATTATAGGATTTTAATTTAAAATAAAACAATAAAGATTTAACATATCAACCTAATTCTTGCTTTAATTTGAAGCTTGGAAGTTGCAGTTATGTTCGGAATTAGATATTGTTCAAATGTCCACCATGAATGACGAACTCAATCGTTCCAATCTTTGATCACTCTGTGCAATAATTCCTGCTGTATTTTACCAAAAACTTGACGAACATTGTCTTTCAAATGATTTTAAGCCTTCCAAAGATAATAATCTAGAGATGTCAAATTACGTGACCTTGGCGACCAATTCACAAATCCTGACATTATTCTAACGTCAAGCCTTTCCCTCAGCAACTTACTTTCGTGTAAGATCTCTACTGCAGTCTATGAAATGGTCGTTATTCATAAAATGTTCTAAAAAACCAATTGTTATTTGATTATAATTTTTTTTTGTTCTTCTACCCTTATGTTTATAGATCGTCAAACATAAGGGTAGAATAACTTAAGAAGAGTATATTGCATAATAAAATAATAATGGGTTTTTCTGAGCATTGTGTAAAAAACAACCATTTCATAGATTTCAGTAGAACTGAGATCTTACACGAAGGTAATAAATGCAGAAGAATGGACCTTGTAGAAAGTTTGAAAATTTCTTTGCACACAGACGGTAATTATCAATCAGAAACGACCAACTGGAATTTAATTTATCACCATTGCTCTTATCTGCAAAATATTTAAAACCGACCCAATATCTTCTTTTTACCTTCCTCAAAATTCTACCCGTTTCACTATTATAAATATGATTTTAAATTCTGTTATCTTCAGTTTTTAAAATGGGTGGAAAACCCGAAATATATATGTCAACAGACGTGGAATAAACAGTAAAACTTAAGCCAAGTGTTTTTATTTACTTTATTAATTTAAAAATGTTTGAGCAAGTGATATGCGAGAAATCAATATCATTCAATATAGTAATACCTGAAAATGAGAAAAAATGTCGTGGCATTTAAATCCGAAACCTTTCCTTAATGTTTCAAGGCTCTTGCTCTTTCCATATGAAAGTTAGCGTGTTTCTGGACGGACCGGCCGTCTGGCCAACAGCACAGAATTACTTTTGACCTAGCATTCTTGAGTTGTTTAAGACCATTTCCGGCTCAAAATGCTAAAACAACAGATATTTAGGCAGAAATTTGTTGAATTATAAATCTTCGTGCTAAATTTAGAGCTCCATTTGAATAGTTCAATGAATTCCATACTATACAAGTATATACGAAGGGTATTCAATGTTTTCTAGGTATTGGGGTGGTTTGCTTATGATGTGAGTAATCTAATTATCTCATTGTTCTCAGTAAAAGATGACCAGAATGACTGAGGTCACAACGATGAATAAAATTGAGCATCGCGCCGTTATAAAGCTCCTCACTAAGCAGGGAAAATGTCAAAAAAAAACCTTAATGGGGAGGTGGTTGCTGTTTACCAAGACCACGTCGTTATCCATCGTTCAAAAGTGGTGAAAAAAACATTGAAGACGATCCTCGCTCGGGCGGGCCTGTTAGCGGCATCACTGAAGAAAACGTGAAAGAAGTAGAAAAACTGGTACTTGAAGATGCCAGAATAAAAATCAAGATGTTAGCAGAGATGAAAAACCTATCCGTGGGTAGGTGCTATCCTTCATATTAACCTCCCAAAGATCAGTGTAAGATGGGTTTCGACAATGTTTATCTCACCTCAGAAGCAAGTGCGAGTCGAGTGCTGTAAGGAGTTTTCAGAGGCCCCATCGACTATTTCAACCGGCTGGTTACTGGGATTATGACCCTGAGAGTGAACAAGAATTCATGCAGCGGATTGAAAAGGGTGCACAGCCCCCAAACAAGTTTAAAGTCACCCCCCGTCACAGCGGAAGTCTTTCTGCTTAAAGACAACGCGCCGGATCACAAGGCCCTCATGGCCAAGGCTGCTGCACGAGAATGTGTCTTCGAAGAATTTACTCATCCTCCGTACAGTCCAGATTTGGCCGCCAGTGGCTACTACCTATTCCCAAATCTGAAAAATATCTTCGTGGAAAGCGATTTTCCGACGATGAAGAACTGAAGGTAGCAATTAATACCTATTTTAAAGAGAAGCGAGAAGAATATTTTTTACAAGGTTTAGAGAAGCTTATTTCTCGATCTAACAAATGTATTGAAGTTCTAGGCGATTAATTGAAAAATGGAATTTTTCCCAAATTTTCTGAGTTTTCTTTCATGCCTATACCGAGAATACATTGAACACCCCTCGTATTTTAATATTTTATTAGCCACCTCGGCCATAGTCCAAAAAGTATTTTTCTCTTTGTACTGCAATATCACTATTACTGATTTTTTGGATGCCTTATTTTATCGACACATTGATCTTATTCTAGAGATAATTCTAATGATTTGTTACCGAAATCATTATATTAATTTCACATAACATTAAAATCATTATTATATTGAATATCTAACTTTCGACTTGAAATTGCATGTATCTCTTTTTCCTGAGATATACTATATAAAACAGAATTTCCAAAAGGTTCATTTCGTAGCAAAATCCTGATGTTTCAATTTCGGCTTGAAACCGTTATGAGGCTCACAAATGACCGAACAGAAGGAGATAATTGAATTTGACTAGAAATTATTCATCGATCTTATCTAATCGTTCAACAACATTTTTGGCTGAAGAATAAAGACATTGGTACAAAATGATGGTTATTCGAAACGTGTTGTAGTAATTTTAATCTTATACTCTGAACAGAATATTTCTAAAGTTCATTTTATAATTTCAGTTGAAGATTTTTCTCTCATCATTTAGTTGGTATGTTTTAGAAATTTTATCTATGTTAGATTCCGTAGAAGAAGAGTTTTTCTTCTTTAACTTAGTTTACAAGAACTGTATACAAATTTTGTAAAAAATGAGAAGATAATTAATTACGATTTGAATTTTTCGTCGTTTCAGGCGCTCATATATCAGGGCGCTGTCATTCTGTCTTAATGTTTGTATTTGGCAAATTTTGAGTCAAAAATGGTCTCGAAGTTGAACCGACAGATGAAAAACTATACTCAAATTCAATTCTTGGCATCCGGTCGGCCGTCCGTTTGTAAGCTTCATGAGTTTTGTAGGAAATAAATTACAATTTGCAGATTGGGTTTTGAAACCAAATAGAAAGATCAATTCGTCAATGGGAAAAATTGGCCGAAGAGATCTGGAAAAATTTGAATGTAAGTATTTCGAAATCGAGCTAAAAGTAGACTCGTGTGAGCCTTATTTTGTTTCAATTTATTCTGCTTATTCATCTGGTCACCCAAATACCAGAAGAGATACGTATCCAGCATTTTATTATTTTGAGTTTCAAAAGGGTTGTTACCAAAAACCTTTGTGATGTTTGTCCAAACGTATTAGACGTTCGTAAATGTCAAAGGTAGTTTTCTAAATTCAAATCTGGTAATTCTGATCTTTCACATTCATATGAATCAGAAAAGCCAAAAACTTTAGACGACGACATGTAAAAGGCTGAATATAAAGTAAATCTGTCATCATCAGACTAACGAAGAATTGTCACACACCCTTAACCAACATTGGCCAACAATCTGAGAATATTTGCAGCAGATTAGTAAAACAAACAGTGAAGAGCTCTTATATCTCTTATGTCTCTTATAACCTTTTCGAAGGAAATAAAGCTAATCGACTACCCCACATGTAACTTATGGCTTTAGCGCACAATACAGAAGGAAGCGTTTTTTGATCATTTGATCACTGACAATAGGAAATGGTTCCTTTATAATAGCCCACAATGTGGAAAGTAGAGATTCACCCACAGCATTATCGACCAATGTTGCACTGCACTATCAAACTCTTTTGCTACTTATGCTTTGATAACTAGGGTTCAAAACAAAAACTTGTTGTAAAATCATCTGTTCCAATTCAATGCATTATTTTCGGAACCTAGTAGTATTATATCCATCCAAAATTCATTTTTTCAATGTCGTAAAATACAGAGAAAGAAATAAGTTGATATCTGTGAGTTGAATATAAAATAAATATTTGATTTTTAATGGTTAATTTATTATTATTATTATTATTATTACATAAGTGATAAGAGTAAAGGTAAACCTATAAACTCAAAAAAAAAATAAAATGAAACTAAGAAAGTACTCTAGAAGTGAAACAATTGAGTGGTAAATGCAATGTAATTGAATCAATTATTGAACCCGTGTAGACCATCCATCCAGAGCGTTCTTGAAAGAATTCACCGATGGCGATGACACAACTTCAGCAGGGAGTCGATTCCACGCCTCGAACACTCTGCTGGGAAGAAACTGGCTCCTCGGTGTCGTCCTGAAGTTCTCCTTGGCAAGCTTTAAACGGTGTCCTCTTAAGGCTCGATAATGGTTAAGTGGAAAGAGGCGAGACATATCCGTACCGAAGAGGGAGTGAAGTGCTCAATAGGTGGTTATCAGATCTCCCCTTCCTCTACGATCCGAGAAGGAGGGCAACTCAAACAACCGCAGCCTCGATTGGTAGTCAGGGCGGATTGTGCCAAATGGGAGACGGGTGTTCCACCGCTGGACAGATTCCAAAAGATCCCGATCACCCCTCAGATTGGCCCACCAAACAGGGCCCGCATATTCCAGAATAGGACGCACATAGGTTGTGTAGAGAGTCCTGCTTGTGGCTACATCGCATCTTGCAAATGTTTCAGACAGCTGGTAGGTGAATTGTCTCGCCTTAGACACAACAGTCGAAATGTGAGCAGACCAACTTAAGTCATCCGTGACGGTAACACCTAGGTCACAATGCTGAGAGACAGTAGCTAGCCGCTGCTGGCTAACGAAGTGGGGAGTCCTTGGATTTTTTTTGCCGATATGGAGCACGCAACACTTCCCGATATTAAGAGGTAGCAACCACCTCCCACACCACTCAGAGAGCTTATTGAGGTCTTCCTGGAGGTGTCCCTCATCAACCAAGGGACAGTTGTAAAGCTTTGTGTCATCTGCGAACATTGCACAACTGGATGAAAAAAGTCGGGGGAGATCAGAAGTGTACAACAGGAACAAGGTAGGACCCAAAACCGAACCCTGCGGAACTCCACCAAGAACTTCCATATCAGAGGAAGAGAAACAGTCACCGACCCTCACCCGGAAAGTGCGAAGCGACAAAAATGACTGAATCCATGAAAGCAGAGGACCCCTCACTCCCAAGAACTCAAGCTTCCTCAGGAGACGACGATGGGGGACACGATCAAATGCTCGCGCAAAGTCCAAATAAACAACATCCACCGGACAGCCACAATCAATGCACTTAGTCCAATCGTTGAGACAGGAGAGGAGGTTCGTAATGGTGGACCGACCCGGAAGAAACCCATGCTGCTCCTTGGGAACTATATCGTTTTGTAGGGCAAACTCTATCAATTTATCGCTAATGATTCGCTCCAGTAGCTTGCAAACTTGAGATGTTAAGCTTATTGGTCTGTAGTTCTGAGCAGAAAGCTTATCGCCTTTCTTGAAGATAGGTGTAACAGAAGCTGACAACCAATCTTGAGGGAGGGAGGAGGATTGAAGAGAATACGAAAATATTATAGACAGTGGCTCAGCCAAGACATCGGCGCAGGAATGTAGCAGTTGCGAAGAAAATCCATCGCGACCAGGGGCAGAGTGCTTCTTCATTTCATGACAATCATGGCGCCAAAAGCACAAAAAGCTGATTCCATTAAATTATTAATGCTTAACCACAAGAGGAAAAAAGGTATTTCTCAAATACATTAGAGTCGATAGTCATAGAAATAATTACTTTGGTGAACTTACAAAATTTGATTCCGAATCTGCAAATGACTTTTGATGAATATGCCGAAATTTTTGAACATTCAAATGTATCAGTTGATGTTATGAACCATCGAAATTTATTAAGATACTTCAATCTGAACATTGAAAAAAAGGAAAGGGCGGTAATATGAAGCCAAATGCTTTTGAGTTCTAGTTCATGATCCATGATCCACACAAAATCATTTTTTGGTCTTCTGATTATACAATTCTCACGAAAATCTGCACGAATATGAGCATGATCACTCTACTTCTAAATGCTGAATTTAATCTGGATCAAATCTGTAATTTCGAAAATATATGAATGTGAAAAATTTTCAAAATTATGTAGAGGTTTATAGAATGTTCTGTATTTACGAGTATATTCAAAATTAAGTATCAATCTTTATCAAATAGAAACTCTATAAATTTATTATAATTTTCACCCCTGTTGATGAATGTTTCATGTCGGAAAAAAAAACCTTCCATTCTTGCTTTGTTTAGTTGCCACAAAACCGTTCAGCAATTATTTATTTTTCTAGAGAATAAATTCGATGTCTGACTAAAATTATGGCATTTCATAGGCCTCTGGAGAGAAATCATTCATACATAATTTATTCTTCCACGACGTTTCATGAAATGAGTCTGGTTTATTCCTTCCCAAATAACAAACATTTGTCATCTGAACAAAATTTTCTCCCTAAATACTCAGAAGTTAACATTTTGAATTATGTTGATGGTATAAAAAAAAATCTCTTACTCTGCCATACGCCGTCCTAAGTTTTCCCCTGAAAGTGCTGTCTTATCTTGATTCTCCAAGCTGAAATAGAAAAATAAAGTCTCAGAAGCTTGTTGTCGGATTTTTGCTTGCAACTAACGTACTGAAAAGCTTGAAAATCGAGGTTTAAAATAAAAAAAAATTAGTATCTGAAATTACCCAAGGATTGGAAAATTAATAATTATCCGGATTTAAATCTCAAAGGTTTCCAACTACACCTTTATATGGTGAGGGTTAAAGAAGAGGGTCGAAATAAAAAAAAGTTTGTCTTCTATAATAATTGAACGATCTTCACAAAATTCTGTACGAACATGCATGTTATTATTTTTCTTTAAAATGCTAAATTTCAGATCGATCGAATCTATAGTTTCCGGAATATCAGGAGAAGAATGACAATTTTTCAAACGATCCTCACAAACTAATTTTTTTTTGGTCTTCTGCTTAGATTATCCTCACGAAATTTCGCAGGAATATTCGCCTCATCATTCTACAGTTAAATAATTGATTATAGGATGATTTAATCTGTAATTTTGAAAATATTGACAGAAATGTAAAAACATTCAAATGTGGATAACTGCGAAACTGTGACACCAATTTCACCCAATGATGAACCCAGCTGGGAAGTTTAGACCCCATATCTTTCCTGAAAATTTCAAACCTCTAGTTTTGTCCATTCGAAAGTTAGCGTGTTTATGGCCGGCCGGACAGAATTACTTTTGACCTCTGACTCTTCATCAGTGAATACAATCTAGTCACTCGAGATAATTTTCGGTTTATAATTCGAAAATAGCAGTTGGGCGTAAAATAGCACACTGTTCTATGGAACTAGCGATAAAAAAACATGTTTTAATTGATATAGTTCGATAAACAAAGTGAAGTAGAGAAAATATGAAAATCATTATGATTTTCATCTTTTATCTATGTAAGTCTTTTATCTATGTAACCGATTATAAGGAAAATTTCGATAAAATCATGAAAATGGCTTCTTAACATAGATGAGTTTTTAGAAATTTCCAATTTAGATTATTATTACTTTGTTGGAATAACCTTCCATTACTAATTTTCTGTTACTGTCCAACTTTCCTTTCTCAGGAAGCTTTTCAATTGATATGTTTTTATAAAAACATTGTATCTATACAATATTTCAAAAACTACTTTGGTTATAGACTTTGCTATGAAGAAACGCTATACATTGTTACTCTTGATTTAGAAATTTTGTCTAAACTAATACAAACCGCATATTTTTTTGTTTGATAAAAAATTTTTATGGAATTTTTCCTATTGGATTTTATGGGTACTCTTAAAAAAATTCCCTTTCACCTCCTTTGAGGAACGTCGCTGTAGAAACTGATGTACAGAGAGGTATAAGATACTAAACCTACGACTTCAATATTAGGTCAAGTTCGACCACATGTTTACTTATATTGTCTCGTATGTTGAATTGGAATTATCAAATTAAAAGTATAATCCAATCTGCGGTTTTTTTGCCGCAAAATTGCAGGTCTTTTGTATTGGTGTCCTTAATATCTGAATTCCAAATGAGATAATCATAGGGTAATTAATTTCGAAGATAAATGGTTCTTATTTCTCATTACTTCATTTATACGTTCAATTTAAAATGAATATAAAAAAACATTCAATTTTCAATTTAACGCCATTTTTGAAGTGAAGAATAAAATTGACAGAGATGTTTTTTCAAAGAAGAAAATGTGAGGTTATCGAAAATGCTTTCGATATACTCTCTTACAACGCAATGAACTGATGGAAATCTATCACAAAATAGTGCAACATTTACGAATACATTTCGTCCTACTTCTGGTCCGCATGAACCAATTATGTGCTAGTCTGCTGAAAATATCGTCCATGTAGCTGTGAGTTAGAGAAAAAGTAGATTTGGTTATTTCGAAATTAACATTCATTCACAAAAATTGGAATTATCACTTTGAGGTCACTTGGATGATAAATAGATAACAAATTAACTCAGCTTTAAAGAAATGGACCCATCCAATGACTGGATCCTCTGGATTCGATGAACAGTTCACTCAAGAAAGTGGTAGTTGTTAGATAGGAAAATCTCACACGACGAATTCATCTTAGCCAAATATTCAGGTTGAAACAAAATGTTATTCCAGTCCAAATACTTGAATTAGCAGAAAATTTTCTTCAGGCAGAAAACTAATCCATGAAAAACTTGGTCTGATCAAAAATCGCCTTAAAAACATTTTAAGATATCTTGAAAATTTTTAGATCAAACCGAACGAACTGATTATTCAAGACAAGCAGGAAAACTATCACAAGATATTAACTCTAAGAGATATCAAACTAAGTAAAGGGGAGATTTATTTCATCTTCAGCTGTTTTATCAAGGAATATTTAGGCACAGGGATAAAATACATTTGAATGGGATGTGATGTATGTCTATTCGCGTTACATTTTTAATTAATAAGGAAAATAACTGAAGTTGCAACCACAAGTTATTTCTTAGAAAATGATGCTGGTGCTAGTGACTGAATTGCACATGGATGTGGACAATATTTATCTTCAATAGGATGGAACAACGTACCACACTGGTCGTGAAACAATGATTCTGTTGCACAGAAAACTTCCTGTACGAGTACCTTTTTGAAATTGACATTAATTGACCGTGGTTTAACATCATTCATTTTTTCTTTGGAGTTTTTTTGTAAACAAGATTTACTCCAATGCTCCAGTAACAAAAAGGGCAACATAAGAGCCGTTATTCCCGCAACTGAGCGATAATTATATGCTAAGACGTGATGAAAAATAAAATAAAACCGAGAACATTCCAGATATCTGACAGATAATTTGTTCCATTGTTAACCCCAGGGTTTGCATTTTGAGTTGAAATGAAAATCTCTGCATTCAACAAGAACACTCGGTTCATGTCTCCACTCAAAATGAATCTTTACTAGGAAGACCCTTTATTTACTCGTATTTTTTTAATAATTTACGGATATACAGGGTTTTTCATCAATGGCGACAAATGTTGGAATAGAATAAAACAAAATGTGTGTGAAGTAAGGACGAAATTATTTATTCTTTTTAAAGTTACGTGTACCTACCCCACCCATTTTGTATGGAATATCTTCTTTAGTTATATGAAGGTATGGAAAAGACAGTCGGAAAAATATGAAATTCAATGTTAATCAAGACGACGACCAGGGTCAATTTCAAGCTGTTCTAGGGCCCAGTCAGCAAACAAACGACGCTTATTATGGTCAAATGGCTTTAGTTCTTGAACCAGTTGGATCTTGTATGAGTGCAGACCAAGATCTTTACGCAAAATTTTCAATGTGGTGGATGCACAGATTCCAACTTGTTGTGACCGTCGACGAATAGACAAATCTGGATCATCATGACTTACAGCAACGATATTTTCTTCTGTAAGTACAGTTCTTTGTCTTGTTGTTGTTGCATCGAGTAGAGAAAATGTTGTCCGAAATCTATCGACAGTTCGACGAATAAGCTGCTCTGATGAACGATTATGTTAACCATAAATTTCACGAAGTGCTCTATAAGTTTGGCGAATTGAACACTGATTTTGAAAATAAATTTCAACAATTTGTAAACGCTGTTGCGGCGTGAGTCTTTCCATGATAATTTGTCAATGCTTACTGAACAGAAATGTCGAAACAACATGGATTCTACCTTCTGTCAAATCACAGTTATCTATATCGAAAGTTCTATCACTCTAAAGAAACACCCGATATAAGGAAAGTCTATGGGGCTCAAATCACACGATCTTCGTGACCAATTCACGTCAGCGTTTTCTTTTTAGGCAAATATAAGGGCGACCAAATATAAATATTTATTGAATTTTAGACCGAAAATAGTCGACTTTTTAAAGTAAAATCCTGTCCGTCTGTAAGAGAGAGTTCTTTCTTTAAAATCAACTTAAGAACTCAAACTGGCTTAGCAATAGCTTAGAATGAACATTTTTTCAATATGACAGAAAATGTGATCATTTCTAATAAATGGTGAATTATACAATTACCATCTAAATATTTATGTAAAATTCCCTGATTACATCGTTATAGTTTGGAAGAAATGTTTTACACCCAGAAAAATGTACTGGGTTGAATGGAAAACTCATTATTGTATACAGGGTACAGAACTAATCAGTTGCTCAAAAACTCAGTGGGTATATATCAATTAAAATGATATACCTCTGACACAAGGTACCCAGAATCGTTGTTACTCTCAATGTTTTTAAAAAATGTCATTTGAGTTTTTAGAAGTTTGTTGCAGGTGTGCTATCGTTTTGCCCAAATGTGTGTAATTATCGAATTGTGAGTAGAAAACGGTCTCAACCGAATAGGTTGGAGTCAATGAAGAAGAATCCAAGTTAAAAATCAATTCTGTCCTGCGAGTCTGGCTATGCGTAAGCACTTTAACTTTCGAACGGAAGGAGCTAGAGAGTGAAAACTTTCAGGATAGATTTGGGCCTTGAATATTTCCTCCAAATTCGTTAATGGGCAACATTGTTTCGACGGTTCCGCAGTTATTTATATTTGGAACTTTTTATTATTTTTCCATAGTTCTGAAACTACTGATCCGATCTGAACCAAATTTGCCATTTAGGCATAAAATGATGGCACAAATAGTTATGTCAAATATCGTGAGCATCAGCCGTTCGTAGGGACGACTTTTAGGGGTTGAAATACTAAAATATTCGAGCGAAAAACCTAGAGATTTAAAATTTTTAGGATGTGAAATAACGACACGAAGACAGCTCATGCATAATTTCATGTTGATAAAACACGAGAATTTTCTCAACTTTGAAATCTTAAAAAATGAACTTTTTTGAAACCGACAAATTCTAATAGTTCAGGAAGCCAGATAGTTAACGTATCGTACTTCGAAATTTCGAATCAGTGTGTTCGAATACAGGCTTAGCATGATTTTCATTTATCATATGTAGCTCCGTTAAAAAGTAATTCACAGATTTGAAATTTTGAGGTGAAATGGACTTTTGAACAAACTTCCGAGTTCACGTCGGGGATTACACCATTTTTTTAAAATATCAGTAACCCTTTCACATCACCCAAATAAATTCATGCGTTATTTACTCCAGAGTACATGTTCTCCAGTTCTGTACTTTCTTCATTACGAGCACCGCAGTTTTAAGCCTTCAATGCCGAGAACTTTTTCATCCCAGACGGCTTCAAGGAAAGGCAATTGTTGTGAAAAAAGGAGATTTACCATGCTGTATGTACCCCAAGGTTTTTTCTATATTGGACGACAGTGACCCTCAACAAATTATCACATCTTGTAGCTCGGAGGAACATTCAAACTCGTCGACTTCGTTTATGAACAAGACAGATAGTTTATTCTTTAATTATTGCTGAAAAAAGTGCATTATATTGAACTCTGTAAATTAGCAAACTGATTCAGATTAGATCTGGTAATTTTGTAAAAAGTTTCAACAAATGGGTGATTCCAATTTTTATATTTGTATATTCAAATTTTTTAACCAACAATAATGACAAGAAAGAAAATTATACTTTTCTATAAATCTCGCGTGCATAGTTGATTAAATTTGATGAAGTTTCAACTAGTTTATTTTGTAAAAAAGAAAAAGGCTTTCTTTTTGAGAGAAGAAATATAACAAAATTTGAATATCAAAACAGATTTAATCTGTTAGTCTTTTACAATTTCAATTTAAAAAAAAATTTATTCAGAAAGCTTTTAGAATTAAATTAATGTCTTCAATAAGCACCGCTTATATTTAATAGAGACTATAATCAAAACTCAATATATAATGTCAAATGGAATAAATAAACCCACAGATATTAAAAAAGTCATTGAAATTAATAAATAAATATTTAAAGGAGACAAAATTTTGTTTCTGATCTTATCATTATGAACAGCAATTCCTTTTCAAAAACATGAACACAACATAAGTTAATTCAAAAATATCTCAAAACATGCACTACACCTTCAAGAAACAATTAGAATTCTGATAATCTCTTCATCGGCCCTAAATAATATTCCAAATATCAAAATCAAATAACTATCACTATATCTTACCTCCACGTGGTAACAGGATAAATTGCTTTGAACTGACTAACTTTAAAATTCAAGATAGTCTATGTTCTTAACAAAAATCACAGAAAAGTGTAAGGTGTTCATAATGGTAAGATCAGAAACAAAATTTTGTCTCCTTCAAATATTTATTTATTAATTTTAATGACCTTTTTAATATCTGTTGGTTTATTCATTCCATTTGACATTATATATTGAGTTTTGATTATATACGTCTATTAAATATAAGCGGTGCTTATTGTAGACATTAATAAAATTCAAAAATTTTTTTTGAATGAAAATTTTTTTGAAATTAAAATTGTAGAAGACTAACAGATTAAATCTGCTTTGATATTCAAATTTTGTTATATTTCTTCTATCAAGTAAAAACCCTTTTTCTATTTTATTTTAGACATAATATATATTTGAGATATTTAAAAAGTAGCATCTGTTTAAAACCTTTTTCAACGAACATAAAATGAATTTAATGAAAAGTAAATAAAAATTCAACTTTTGCCACTCATTCTTCAGAAAACAGTAATTCCTATCGACAAAAAAAAATCTTGAAAAAATTTTACATGTAGATTCAAAAGAAAAAAAACTTGATTATTGAAATTTTCAAATTAGTTCACAATAAAAATAATGTAAAAATAATGAATGGTACGGAGCTATGTAAATCCGAATATTTGAGATATACAACAAAATAATGTAAAAATAATGAATGATTCTACGGAGCTATGTAACCTCAAGAATTATTTGAGATATTTAAATGGGTACCATCTGTTTAACAACCTTCTTTGTCGATTGCCGACATTCCGATATCTCTTTTTTAACACGGTTTTTTATTACGTTCCGCTTGTAAACCTCTGTATCACTATAAGGTGTTACCTAGAATCTATTGAAATATTCAAAATATGTATCACTTTTGTTTTAATACCTCTGTACCACTGTTAGGTCTACAGTTGTCTGATGATGGGATAGTTCATTTCCCGAAACTTGAGTCACAAGAAAATGTGCAATATATATATTTAGTGGTAGTAAAACATAGTAATTTTTACAATTTGTTTTAACATATTTGAATATTTAAATATATTAAATATTTCAAATAAATTATATTTTTTGAGAAGTCCTTAAGTTGTGTTCATGTTTTTGAAAAGGAATTGGTGTTCATAATGGTAAGATCAGAAACAAAATTTTGTCTCCTTTAAATATTTATTTATTAATTTCAATGACTTTTTTATATCTGTTGGTTTATTTATTCCATTTGACATTATATATTGAGTTTTGATTATATACGTCTATTAAATATAAGCGGTGCTTATTGTAGACATTAGTTTAATTCTTAAAGTTTTTTGAATAAAAATTTTTTCGGAATTAAAATTGTAGAAGACTAACAGATTAAATCTGTTTTGATATTTAAATTTACTTTATTTTGCGTCGTTATGCAGACGCAACTTGTATTGAATTTGTATAGACTATATTCCTAAACTGGAGGTACAAACAAAAAGAGGTGATTATTGGATGATATCAAGACTTAGTCTCTTAAAAATGAGTCTGTAAATGCTTCGTTTTCGAGACGCAGTTAGAATTATTTCAAAGTTTTTCCTTCACAGCATCTGCATTTGTCAAGATGTATAGCAGAAATTTGTCAGTTTACATCATAGAACATTAAGTTGTTTGTGAAAATCCACAGGGTGATATTTTTTTAGAGCAATGTAACCTTTTTTCCCCAGGAACTTGTTTGCTCGGTAGTTTTTTTAAAATTAAACAAAGATTCTTTTCAGTATTTTTTAAACTACCAGGGTCGTAATAAGAAAAAGATCTGGGGGTTGATTCTTGGATGTAAATTAATGATTTCAATGTTACATAACAAATTAATTATTATACTGAAAGCGTAAAAATGAATATTTTGATACGAGTACAATATTTATAGCGCAAAATATTAAAATGAGTCCGTTAGTGGGAAGTTTTTGTGCAGGTGAGTGTGATTTAGTCGATATTGTTGCGAATTCAGCAAAATCTTGTTCAACTTGATTGTCAATATAATATTTTGGAGGTTAACGTTAGATTTATAACTAATACGAGTTTAATTATATGAACTGATTAATTGATAGAGTGAAAATAATTAAAAAAGGAAACCAAGGATCATTCTTTCAAGGTTTCAAAGATAATTTTAAGTAATATTCGATATCTTGAGGAATTAATGAAATGTAATATTCCATTATAGAACTATATGACTAATTCGAGCATAAAAAATACGTTTTTTGGAAATCGTATGGGTCGATGATAATAAACCCATTATCGTGAATATCCCGCAAAAGACGAATAGTTTGTATGTGTATTCTGAGAGTCTTTGCATTATATGGATAATTTCCCTCAATTCTAAAAAAATAAAAGTAAATGAATTTAATGTTTTGTAGTCAGAACATTAAATGAAATACCCCCACTTTGGAGTGGGGGTATTTTGAATTAATGTCACTGTTTTCTGTGACAACCTATTTGATAGTTCTGGGTTGTATTAAGGTAAAATTGGTTTGTCAACTCATTACGAGTAGACTCACGTCGATGCAACTTTTGCAGATTGATTAAATTTGATCTCATTTAAATTTTTTTTCAGAGATAATGGACATTTTTGGTTGAATAGCTTTGTCAGCAAACAGAATTGCCATATCGTAAGTGATGATGATCTATCTACAAGCCATTGAAGAAACACTCCACTATCCAGGAAAAGTCATCGTTCAGGGCGCTTTATAAACCAGTGGTTATTTGTATCAAACATGAGGATGATTATAACGTTATATTCAACGATGCAACGGAGGTTTTCTAGTGTCTTAATTCAAAGACATTTATGCTACAGACATGTGGCTGTAGCAAAGACAGACCGGCGTACGATAGAATTAATTTACTGAAAAATATTTCATAAACAATTAATTTCGAGAGTTAATCTGTAACCTGATCCACATCACCCACAAGGTGAGCGTTGCAGATAATCTGTCAAACGGGCATTACTAGATCTGTGCTAGTTTTAAGGAAAGAGAGACGATGACGTATTATATTCCTCGAGTTCGTGGTTTCTAGGATCGGGTTGAACTTTTTTTTGGGCGACCGTTAGCCTTCAAAGGATCTGTATGGTAATAAGGCTACCACGAGAGGCTGCTAATTTATATATATATACACCTATCCACCTAGCTGAGGCTGAATCATTAATCTCGGGTCGTAGTCCTACGACCTGGATTATCCGTGACATTTCTCAAAGGTTTGAGGGCTAGACCGTTCGGCTCGAACCTGCATCGACTGGGGGTGTTTACGGCATTTTCAAGGTCTCGAGCCCCGACTGGCTGGTGATACTAGGCTTGTTTTGGTTTCCACTTCTGAATCGTTCGCACATGCTCAGTTCCCGGAATCGGTGAAATGCTGTTTTGGTTCATCTCGAACTGATTCGGAATTCGGAGTTTCGCGTTTTTTCAAGATCGATTCTGAATTATCCTAGAATAGTTCAAACGATCCCTACGTTGGACTTGGTACTGGTTCAGGAGTATGTAGTTCGCATATGCGTAATGTCAGGAGATCTGTTACACGTGGATGTTTGATGGGTTAGATCGTAAGATGTTATATTCTTGATATATCATTTGTTTATTTTTCAAGATTAGACTGACCATGGTATTCAGTTCTTTTTGATACTAGTTCAAGTTTTTCATCATCTTCTTATGAAGGGTATCATTTTGTGGTTACAGTTGTGCCGGGCATAACTGAGCATCATCAGAAAAATGAATTTCAAGCTGAAATTATATATATTCATATGCAGACAAAAAATTCCCAGAGAACTTCAAAGTGCTAAGGAATGTGTTGGCCAATTTGGCTGAAGAGTTCGCACAAAGCGAATACTACCCTAAAAAGGACACTGGATGTTCAAGACTTAGAGCCGAAAAATCTATTTGGATATTCTGCTGTTATGCAACACATGAATCTGCATCATTTCTAGATATATAGTGCAGTAAAATTTTATACAAATATGGTTTCACTTTCAGGTAGATTGTGATTCAATGAGAATAAGGGACGTATTCAATGGATTCCTGGGTTCAGTTTATGACTCTAGAGTGTTTCATAATTCCCCTTTTTTATGAACCTGCCTATGCTGTGTAAAGGTAAATATAGTTTGGGAGACAGTGCATCTCCTTGTTTGAAAAATCTTTTGACACCATAATAAATAATGGCCACCTAATACTTGTAGAAATAAATTTCAAAAAGAAGCTGAGCCACTGCCGTGTCACTATTGAACATACCTTTGGTACTCGTATATTGAAGAACAAGTTTTCTCAACTATACCCCTTGAAATTGGGAAGAATTCCTACCCTCTGCCATTTTATCGAAGCATCCTGTGTGCTACATAACTTGTCGATGGAAGCTTGTAATGACAAAAGAGATATCAATAGGGATGATATTAATCATAAAAAAAAATAACATCATTTCTCAGCATCAATATGGTTTTAGAGAGAATAAATCAACTGAGGACGCAATACATCATTTAACATCCTGCATTTATAACTCACTAGATAAGAGTAAACCATCCTTGTGCGTCTTTATTGATCTTTCTAAAGCCTTTGACACAGTCTCTCATGGAAAGCTCCTTAATAAATTGAGCAATTATGGTTTGCGTGGAAAAGTCTATGACTTGCTTGAAAGTTACCTGACAGACAGAGAGCAGAAGGTGGATATTGATGGGGAACTGAGTGAACCTTTATGTGTAACCTACGGTGTACCACAGGGCACTGTGCTCGGACCACTTTTGTTTGTGCTCTATATAAATAGTTTACTCGATGTCAGGGTGAGGGGTAAAATTCTTGGTTTTGCGGACGATACTGCACTTTTTTGTTAATCCGATTCGTGGGATTCTTTGAAATCGGAGGCAGAGGATGACTTCAGAATTTTAATGGAGTGGTTCAGTTACAACACATTGACACTAAACCTAGAAAAAACGAAATATCTGCCCTTTACTTCCTACTGCAGTGGATTACCGTGCATGGGGCCCCTTGAGATCACACCTGGTTCAGTTATCCCAGAAGCGGACTCGGTTAGGTATTTGGGTGTAACAATTGACCGACATTTGAGGTGGGACTTGCACATAAAAAATTTGGTCAATAAACTAAGAGGAGTTTTATACAAACTTAAATTTCTCAAAGATTATCTTGACGTGAGACACCTCAGAATGCTCTATTTTGCGTTAGTGCAGTCCCAGCTGAATTATGGAATCATAGGTTGGGGTGGTGCTACGGATAACCATCTGAAAGACTTGGTTGTAATTCAAAAATGGATTCTTCGAATCATCTATAGTAGACCTCTCACTTTCTCTGGTGAAAAACTATTCAAGGAGGCTGAAATACTGGATATTAGACAACTCTTCTGTATGCACATGCTGATTAATATCAAGAAATCCAAAATGGCTTCCAATCCCGTCACACATTGTTACAATACACGAAATAGGGTAAATGCACTCAGCGTCCCTCATTGTGTTAAGTCTGTGGGACAGCGTCACTGCAGCTTCCTTGCACCGAAACTCTACAGTGAACTTCCTCGTAACATTAGGAATATTAACAGCCTTAACATGTTTAAGGAAAATTTGAAAAACTGGATTCTCTCGTACGGAAGGAGAGAACTACATAATTTTGTTAATCAAAGATTCTCATTAAGATAGGATATATTTGTGTGTATTTTCTTTTTGTATATTATATTTTTCTGTAGATATTTGTTCGTCCATCGTAGGAAAAGAGTAATTTAAATAGTATTACATCACGTACAAGCTATAGCTTCTCGGAGCTAAAGCTTCTGTGATATCGTTTATTTATTCACCTTGTGTAGTGTGTACTTGTGAATGAGCTTAAAAATAATTTTTGATGTGTTATCTACTCTTAATGAATAAATATTATTATTATTATTATTATTATTATTATAAAGGTTTCTTGCCCGAAAATGAAGAAATGGAGCAAGCAGAGGGTAGTAAGGTTGAACGGAAAAGTTCAGTTCATTATCTATAGTATGTTGTATATGAATAAATAAAAACGTAAATATATTGAATAATTGTTATGTGACTTTTTTATTTTTAACCAAAAACACATTGACATTATTTTATGAAATGATAGCACTCAATGAAATTTAGATATGGAAAAGGAGAAAATATTTAGTATAGTTGAAAATTCTAAATATTTTATGGTTAAACTTCATCTAACCTACTTATTTTTAAGCCAATTATCGCGTCACAAAATATTCCTTAATTGAGTATTTTACGTGCAATTTGTCAGCTAGAAGTTTATTTTGAAAGTATTCATATCTCAAGGGGTTCATAATTTCGAATTCAGTGTAATGAAATTAACAATCAAAGTTACATTACAGGCAGACTTTTAATTACCAATGCAGGTAATAAGTAGAAAATTGGACTCGGTAATAGTTTGTAGAGGTTGTTATAAAATTTTGAAAAATGAGAAAAAACTAATGAAAATATCACAATAAACTCACAAAATTTGAACTAACAAAAAATGAAAATATAATGTAAAAAATAAATATTTGATAGATAAACTACTAGAACCTACACGTGAAAATATCACAATAGCAAAAATAAATATAATATTTTAGATACAATTACTACTATATTTAGAACGTGAATGCAGAAAAATCACAGAGTGATAGCAGAAATAATTAAAATGAAAAATATGGACAATTACGTAAAATGTATATAAAAAGAACAGTTCAGTCTGTACGTATTATCAAAGAACAGAATCTTAAATATTCTGTTGAATAAAAAGCTACTGAAAGACCTCTTCGCTCATCATACGCTCATGTATTTTCACAAATCGATACAAGAGTAAAAAAAATTAGTAGAAAGAGTTGAATTATTTGCACTGCATCTTGCATGTTTCTTTTTTGTAAGCACTTATTTTTCTTGTTGTATTTTGTTTTATTATCATAATAGGTCTTCGAGTATCTTTTCGTCCCTAAAAGATTATTTCGTTTTTTATAGGAAGTGCTTCTGACCGAATTTTTCCTTCTACTATTCTCCACGGGATTTTCTACTTCTACGATATGATAAAATAATAAAGAAAGGTTTTTACTTGATAAAAGGGTTATTCGAAAATTTTGAATATTACTAGATTTTTTCTGTTAACCTACTACAAATATTAATTTCAAAAACATTTTCATTCAAAAACTTTTAGAATCAAATGAAATAAATGTCTAAGAACGTACCGTGTCATTTTAGTAGACATATAGAATTAAACACTTATCACACAGTACCAATGGGAATGAAAGAATTCAAAAAAATATAAATTATCAATTACATCCACTAAATAAAAGAATTCAAAGAAATATAAATTATCAATTGAATCCACTAAATAAATCCGAAGGTTACAAAATTGTGTTACTTTGTGTAGTTTCTGTGGCGAACATAAAATACGTATGATTTTTAAAAGTTCACTTTATTCTTATGTCTGTTCAGATAGCTATATTCAGTACTGTCTGGTAAGATATATTTTGTTGATTATTTTTATTTTTCAAATTTTCGTTGTAATAATTTAAATTTCCCTTTGAAGATGTTCTGCATGGTACGAATTGCATATTTAATTCTTTCAAAAAGTTTTCTGAATTCAATTCTTGTTATACGGAGGTCAAGAAAATTAATAATATATATATATATACATATATATATATATATATATATATATATATATATATATATATATATATATATATATATATATATATATATATATATATATATATATATATATATATATATATATATACTACTCTGTCAAGAAAGTACCGGGAATTTTCAATTAAAACAACATTTTTACATTTAATCTCCAAAATTTATTGGGTCGCCTTCAAAATAGGCTCCATTTGCTCCAATACATCTATGCCAACGGCACTTCCAATTATCGAAACATTTTTTATAGGCGCTTTCAGGGATGGACTTTAGCTCTCGCGCCGAATTTTGTTTTATGGCTTCAATCGACTCAAAACGGGTGCCACGTAGGGGCAATTTTAGTTTTGGGAAGAGGAAAAAGTCGCAGGGAGCCAAATCCGGCGAATACGGTGGTTGCTGAAGCACGTTTGTTGAGTTTTTGGCGAGAAAGTCAGTCACAATCGTAGCTCGGTGAGAAGGCGCGTTATCGTCATGCAAAATCCATGAGTTGTTCGCCCACAAATTTGGCCGCTTCTTACGGATACGCTCACGCAATCGTTTCATAACGCCTAGGTAATATTCCTTGTTTACCGTCTGACCCTCTGGAACGAATTCGTAGTGTCGTAGTGCACCACGCCACGGATATCGAAGAAAACAATGAGCATCACCTTCATTTTCGAGCGGCTTTGGCGTGGTTTTTTCGGTTTCGGCTCATTTTTTGCCACCCATTCCGATGGTTGCTGGCTTGTTTGCATATCGCACTCGTAGACCCAGGTGTCATCACCAGTTATAATGCGTTCCATGAATGTAGAATCGGAATTACAGCGATCCAGCATGTCTGAAGCAACCTGTTCGCGATGACGTTTTTGAAGAAAATTCAGGTCTTTCGGTACGAGTCGTGCGGCCACCTA
The DNA here is from genome assembly GCA_034642435.1 of Megalocaria dilatata. Lineage (NCBI taxonomy): Eukaryota > Metazoa > Arthropoda > Insecta > Coleoptera > Coccinellidae > Megalocaria > Megalocaria dilatata. The sequence continues at coordinate 71,680,053 of CM067856.1, read as the reverse complement.
TCTCATGCCCAAAATATCAATCAAAATCGTACGTGCGGACTCGTGGGATATCTTAAGATCATGTGCTATCTCTCTCAAGCTGGTACGACGGTTTTCCAGCACCTTTTCCTTAATTTTATCGACGTTATCTTCGATCGAAGCCGTCGATGGGCGACCACTTCACGACCGTCCTTGAAGGCTCTGTACCACTGATATGCACGAGCTTTCGATAGAGCATTATCACCAAAGGCCTTTTGCAACATTTTCAATGCATCGGCACACGAAAATTCATTTGCAACACAAAACTTTAAACAAATTCTTTGCTCAACGTAATCACCCATAGTAAAAATCGGCACGCACTCTGACATCGACTGACTTAATCAGCTGTTGCAAACACACTAGTTGACAGATCCCGCTCAAGCTTGGCATAGTAATTAAGGACAGTGGTACCAACCTAGGAAAAAAAAATTTTATCTGCCTCATTGCCCCGCCAGATTTAAATCGATAATTCCCGGTACTTTCTTGACAGAATGTATATATATATATATATATATATATATATTTTTTTTTTTAATAATAAATCAAAAAATGTCATCTACATATCTGTACCAAAGAAGAAAATATTTGCTTATAGGATTCAGGTGTATTTTTGATTCCAGATCGTCCATGAATATTTCTGAGTTTCAATTTTAGCTGAAATATTCATGGACGACCTGGAATCAAAAATAGACCTGAATCCTATAAGCAAATATTTTCCTTATTGGTACAGATATGCAGATGACATTTTTTGTTGTTTCAAAGGCACCGACCGACAACTACATATCTTCACGAATTTCATTAATAAACTCCACCCAAAAATCAAATTCACAATCGAAGAAGAAAAGAATCAATGTATTAATTTTCTTCACCTCACTATAACAAGACTAAATTATTTACATGACTTTAGTATTTTTCACAAACCAACACATACAGACATCACAATACATAAAACTTCAAACCACCCCACCAACCAAAAGATGTCAGCATATAATAGTTTCATTCATCGATTATTGAATGTCCCTTTGAATTCAGAAAACTTGTTGAAAGAATTAAATATTATTAAACAAATAGCGTCAAACAACGGTTACAATCCCTTTCTTATAGACAAAATGGTATCCAATAAACAAAAGAAAATGGCATTAAATCTCGTGTACCCAATCATAATAGAGGACAATACACAGAAATATTTTTCGTTATCTTATGTTAATTGGATTATCTAAAAATATTGCTAAATATTTCAAAAGTTGTTTCAATTATAACGCGGATTATAAGACAATTAATAACCTTAGTACCTACATAAAAAAGAATAAAGATCGAACAAATAAAGAAAATAAATCCGGAGTCTACAAGTTGACTTGCAAAGATTGCCCTTTAGTATAAATTGGCCAGACTGGTAGATCATTCAAGAAACGTGTCCAAGAACACCAAAGGGGTTATATATCCAATTCTGTACATTCGACATATGCTAATCATCTTAAGGAATTCAGGCATAATTTCAACAATAATTATGAAATTATCCACCTTGAAAGCGGATGTTCTAGATAAACTTTTTTAGAATTTCTTGAAATCAACAGGTATAATGCCCGTAAAATCTTTTTGAACGAACAAACAGATGTTGATAAGTCTCCATTACTGAACATTTTTCCTTGATGGCATTTTTAGCGTCAAACTCCAATAAACACCTAGAGTTTTTATGACTTGTGCTTCCATTATTTCGTCACGTACCTAAAAATGTATTTAAACTCGGTTACATTGACTAGCATCAGACAGTACAATGTAATACCTGAAGAAGCCACATCATGGTGAAACAATTGTTGTAGTAGTACAAACATTTTTGTGGAAATGAATTACTGTCTCATATACATTTTTTTAGTTACTCGTAGTATTACTACAGTTTTTTTTTCTTCCCATAAATTTCCTTGAATTTTGTTCATAATTAAAAAATTTCTGAATACTGTAAGCTATTACTCGTTTGTTATCTCTTTCCAGAACTTTCCATCTGTTTTCGCATTTATTCGAAGTCTCTGTGCTTTTGAAAATATTTGTCATTTCCCTTGCCCATAATACTTCAGTAGATTCTACTCAGTATGTTCCTACTCGGCTTTTATATTTTTAAATAAGTCAATAAGAGCTTTTTCTATCTATTGATAAAATATATTCACGAGTTCACCATCTCCCCACAAATAACTTCGCTCATATTCGCAAAATGATCATAATCAACAATAATTACTTCTATGTATTTTTTATATTACTAACTTATCGAGATTGAAATCAAGCTTGCAAATTTCAAGTCTCTAGCTTATTTCTTTCGGAAGTTATTATGCGTAAAATTGATCACGAATTCTATTTCAATCGAATGATACTATTTTCTGCTTGTTATTTCAAAAGACGTGTTTAGGCAAAATGATATGTGAAAAAATAGAATATTCCTGTTGAAATGGCATTGTACTCAAATAATAAATCAATTTTCGAGTCATATTTAGAACACGTTGTCGAAATCAAATCAAATTCAGAAATTTTTCTAGGAACCTCCATAATATAATTTGAAAAAAAAATCCATTGAAATATTATAAATGTATTATAGTATTTACCAGTTATTCCTAATTTTCAAGGAATGGTTATTCTGAAATTTAAAAATATAAAAATATTTGTACACTTCATACCATAAAAAGTTTATACATATATAATTTTTCAGTTAAAAATATATATCCATCCATTCCAGATGTGTAAAAATTTTCAAAATCTAGGATAGAATTAAAATAGATCAATGCAAACTCAAAATAACGAGGCAATTCGATCTATATGGTCTATTCAGGTGGTTGATAATATTCAGAACTGAATAAATTCACAACATTCAACATGGTTATTTAATTGGCCTTTTCATTTTCGAGAATAACCCCACAGGAGACAATTACTTAAATTTTCCACAAAATAAATTACAGGAGTTATTGAAAGATGTCCATTTAAACTGCTGTGTACTAACTAGTACTATAGAACTCATGCATATTTCGCTGGTCAAGTCAAGAAACATTTTGATGAAAGGTTTCTAGAGCGTTAGATTGGTCGCTAGATCTCACAGTACTAGTTTATTGTTCGTGGGCCGATTAAAAGATGAAGAAGTATTCGAAGTAGAAGTGGATACTAGAAATGCACGGATTAAAAATACTGCAGCCAATATTAAGCAAAATCACGACTCAATCGGGAGAGCGACAGGCGCTTTTCTTAGAAGAAATAGAAAATGGCTCGAGGTGAATTTTAATATTTTTAAACTTTAACACTATGATTAACAGAACATTCATGTATGGAACTTTGTTTATAATTAATTATGCTTAAATTTGAAAAAAATTGATAGCAACATGAATGTCTTTTCATTATTTTCATGTTCACAATACACTTCTGAAATTTGGTGCGTTCCTCCTTACTCACCAAAAACTACAAAATTGACTGAATAACTTGCTAGATATTTAGAGTCATAATTCAAAACAAACATCTGTTGATAATCTAACACTACTCGGGAAAAATTGATAATTCGTGATAAGACTAATGAACTGCGAACGATTGAAATAATGGAGAGTTTCACCATTAATTGTGGATGAATCGGTAAATCGCGTTATTATTTTCAGAACGCGGGTATATTCACAGGAACTATCTAATCTATCCGGATATTTTTTAAAATGAACAATCCATCAGAAATTCCTGGAGGGTACTCATCCAGTTTGAAACTTCATTTGATATGGGTGTCTATCTCTTCCTATCTGTTACTTTCCCTGTATATTTAATATGAAAACCACGTACGAGGTGTGTTTATTAATTAATGAGGATATTTCCCTTTATTCAAATACACTTGAATTACCGTTCAATATTGTTTGTCTACAGCAATGGAGACAGTTGTTTCCTAAAAGCTATGCTGCAACTTTGGAGCAGGAAATAGAGTTTGGATCATAGTTTTTCAATGTTTTTTTGCTCAGCAACCACTCTGAAGATATGTTTTTCTGGTGCCCCCATCTACATACTTAACATCTAACGTGAATTGAGAACATTATATAGTGAGCAATAATGACATTTGCAAATTTGTTGAAAACCCCTCAAAAATATGTGAACAAAATAACTAAATGAATGCCATTCAAAATAAAAACTGTTGGAATTCAATGTTCATTTTTATAAAAATTTACGAGGTCTCTAATACCAGAATTTCTGAATTCAGAAACCATGATATATTATCATTATATTATCCTATCCTATTTCTTAGAAAAATGAAGAATGAAAGAAGAATGTTTCAATGGAAGCAATAAAAAGGCATAATAGGTTTTGATGAATATTTTCATTAATATACAGAATATACGATGATTTCGTATAAGTTCGTTAATATCAAGCTCTATTTCACCCAAAAACAACTGTAATTCAGTAATATGAACCCAATTTCTCTATTTATCTATTAGTTCTTATTCTAATTGTGATGATCCTGCTGCATTGATATTTAGGAAAGGATCCAAAACCCAGTTTCGTATGCCCATGTTCAAAATGTACTGAAATCGTTCCTTGAAATATGTGTAAAGGATTTCCAAGTGCTGACAGTGAACCAGCAAATCGTCTTCAATAAATGATACTACTGATAAATTTGGAAAGTTATTCAATTCCTATCTGCCGATATATCTTCTGTATAAAAGAAGTTTGGATAAGAAAGCAACAATACTATTTTTTGTTTTAATCATGTTTGAGTCATCACCTTGAAGTTGGAGATTGACATCATTGAACAAATTATACAGGTCTATCAGGTACGCAACAGATGAAACTATAATATAAAATCGAGTCAAGCAAGTATTTTTTGACAGCCAGCGCACCTCTGTGTGAAGCAGCAATCGGTTGAAATCTTCATCATTGGAAAGCAAAGCTTTTTATATATATATATATATATATATATATATATATATATATATATATATATATATATATATATATCAAAATTTGAATATCAAAACAGATTTAATCTGTTAGTCTTCTACAATTTAAATTTAAAAAAACTTTTAGAATTAAATTAATGTCTAAATAAGCACCGCTCATATTTAATAGACGTATATATTCAAAACTCAATATACAATGTCAAATGGAATAAATAAACCGACGAATAGAAAAAAGTAATTTAAAATTAATAAATAAATATTTGAAGGAGACAAAATTTTGCCTCTTTGTCTCTTTTTGCAGCATATATTGACATTATTTTAAGCGTTGCAGCTTTTGATCTTTTGTGAGGATTTGTGCTAGTAGTAACTTGTATGGTCTATAATTGTTCTTTTTTTACACTCTAGGAATCTTTGAACAGCTTATTCCAAGGTCACGTAATGATTCTTTTCATCCAATTTCTGGATTTTTTAGAACAACTTTCATGAAGATGTGATTTCAAATTCAATAATATTCAAATTTCAGTATTCATCAATTATTAATTATAATAACATTACCTTCGAAATAAAGAAATATGTCGAGTTCTTGATTCTCATTCTGTAAGACTGTACGTCTCTTTTTCTTAAAACATTTAGAATCCCTTACACGGTTGTAAGTATTAAGAAATGTATACCCACTTATAATTAGATCACCTGGATGTAACGCCATATATTCTCTCTTTGGCAGCTTTCTTGCTTGTATTATTTTTCACATAAAGTGAAACTATTTAAAATTTTTCCACTTCTGTGTAATGTATGTTTGAGAAATAATTTTATTGAATATCAACGTGTGCCATATTGTTATCATTGTCGTTTATTGATTTATCACAGCCTACTACTTGACAACCAATTATTGAGCCATCCAGGTGGTTCTTCGAATTTGGGACTCAGTAGTTCTGGTTTGTTATAATGTGGTTGTATGATTAATGAAATTCATCTACAATTTACAAGCACGCTTTTGCTTCTAACGCCATGTCAGTGTTTATTTATTTTTTCTCATGAAATATTTGTTAAACTTTCTTTATTTGAACTATGTTTTCAATATTGGTTGATGAAATATCCTTTCACGCGTCATCTGAAAAGTTGCACTAATTCCAACACCACCGAATTCCTTAAGATTGCTTGTAAACTGATCCGCTCCGCATTAGCCTTGTTCAAGTTCCGGAGGCCAGCAGCTTCATTTCCGATTTAATTATAATGAAAAATGCCGGGCGAATTTGACTCGAATTTCCAGCTCGACTTTACGATCTTGCAATAATTAATTGCTAAGCGTTTGAATCGTTGGTTTGAGTCCTGTCATTATAGCACAAAAATTATTGATTGATATGTGACTGATTCAAGGATAGACACTCTAATCGTTCCATTTTCATTTAGATGTGTTTGTCTTCTTTGGAGACCTTCGAGTTGTTGAATGGCTAAACGTTTCGGGAGATTGTAGAAATGATTTCATCTTGAGATAATGAATGATTACGTAAGAAAAAATATAAGCATGTAATACGATATGAATTTGGCTTCTTACAGACCAGGTGTTGAGTTCAGATAAAACGTTTCTGCAGGAAGTAACTCTTTTATTATTTTATTAAACTGTACTCGTAACTTTATAAGGAGAATTATTAATGCGGACTTTTTTATGTTTTCATTCATTGCATGCATATGGTTTGCCGCGAGTAGAAATATTTCTTGTAACTCCGTCATATTAAGGTGAGTCAATAATAAAAGTTCTGAATCTTAAGTACTGAAGAAATTTTTCTGGTAATAAAAGAAAACATCATAGTCGAAGTACTAAAGATGACCCTTACTGGAGAGAACCAAACTGAGTGGGGAAATAGTGAAGCAAACTTTACCAAAGGTTCTAGAAAATTATCTTGATAAATTTATGGATTAGATTATTTCAAAATTTTCAAGAAGAATAAACCCGAATGGGAAAAACCGTACGAGAAACTCAAGAAAAATTGTATTAGTTGCAGCAGGAAAGTAGGACAACAAATATTATTGCCTTTGGTTTGAATGAAACACCGAATGAAAATATTTAAGATAACAAAATTCGAATATCATATATTTGAAATATTTAATATATTTAAATATTCGAATAAGTTAATTCAGAAATCCCTCAAAACATGCACTATATCTTCAAAAAACAAATATAATTCTAAGTAATCCCTTTTTCGGTCCTAGATAATATTCCAAATATCAAAACCAAAAAACTAACCTATATCAACAACGCACACGTGCAAAAAAATGAATGTTTCGAAACCAGATCAACTTTATAATTCAAGACTGATCTATGTTCTAACATAATCAAAGAACAGTATAAGTTATTTAAATTCATTGACATTCCATAATGAGATTTATTGAAGTCAAAATATAATTATATATTATATATAAAATAAAATAGAAAAAGGCTTTTTACTTTTAATAGCCCTAAAAGTAACTTACACTGTTCTTTGATTTTGTTAGAACATAGATCAATCTTGAATTATAAAGTTGATCTGGTTTCGAAACATTCATTTCTTTGCACGTGTGCGTTGTTGATATAGGTTAGTTTTTTGATTTTGATATTTGGAATATTATCTAGGACCGAAGAAGGGATTACTTAGAATTATATTTGTTTTTTGAAGATATAGTGCATATTTTGAGAGATTTCTGAATTAACTTATTCGAATATTTAAATATATTAAATATTTCAAATAAATTATATTCTTTGAGAAGTCATTAAGGTGTGTTCATGTTTTTTAAAAGGCAATTGGTGTTCTTAAAGGTAAGACCAGAAACAAAATTTTGTCTCCTTCAAATATTTATTCATTAATTTTAATGACTTTCGTATATCTGTTGGCTTATTTATTCCATTTGACATTATATATTGAGTTTTGATTATATACGTCTATTAAACGTTAAAAATTTTTTTGAAAATAAAATTGTAGAAGACAAACATATTTTAATTTGTTTTGAAATTCAAATTTTGTTATATTTCTTCTATCAAGTAAAAGGCCTTTTTCTATTTTATTTTATTTAAGATAATATAATAATTATCAACATATGTGAAGATGTTGACATTAATCCATTAGTAAATTCAATCAAAATGTGGAATCGATTGCGAAAAGTAAACACTAAGGATTTACTTCCAATATTGTTGATATTCAATAATGAAATCTGCCGTTATGATTTTTGTACGATGCGAAAATAATTTGCACATTCAAAAATCGTATTCCAAGAGAACCTTCCTAAGATTTGATCGAAAATTTCGAACTAGGCCTGTTCAAAAGTTAAATTCAGGAATGTTTTGTCGTCGGGTGGAAATAAACGTATCAAAATAGCTAATGATGTTCATGCAGTGAAAACCAAAGATAAATATACTATGAAAACAGGGGAATATTCTGATAAATGGGTTAAGAAAATTTTGTTCCTTTTTTTCACTCTTTGCATAACTGTTTGTAATTTTCTGTGTTTTTTTTTGGTTGAATATAGTTTCAAAATAGAGAACTTGGGAAACATTATGTTGACGTAGCAATTTCCATATGTTGCTTGTTTCATTCTGATTTTTATTTTTGTTTTTTTCTGAGCACTGGAGTTTGAGCTGGTAACTCTTGATATTAAGAGCATGAGAGAGATATTTAAAGTGGATAATATTTTAAATATTATTTTTTATTTTTTCAATATAATAACACAGTGGGACAATACAGATTCCTATCCAGTTGTTTTGGCAGTGAAGTCTTCTAGTCCTTCAAAATATAATAAAAAACCTTCTCCAGAAACATAGAATTCATAAACTTTGATTTGTTGAACGATTAATTAAAAAGTTGAAGACTGGCCTCTGTCCTTTCTGAGGAGAATCCACAACAAGCTTTCTTGACTTTTTTCGAGAAATTAAAGACAAACATCGATATGGCTACTTTCATAGAAGTTTTCAAGGCTAAACAAATGTTATAAAAAAACTAAACCTTGGATCATCAAGAGACTAATCGTGCCTATAAAACGTCGGGATAAGATTAAATATGAATTCAAGAGAATCTCTAGTTTAGAAAATAAACAAGCTTCTACGGCATATAGAAATTATCTAAATAAACTCTCAAGAAAATTTTTATGAGAACGAAATTTCGAAGGCACGTCGGAATACACACGAAATTTGAAATACTATTATCGAAATAAACAATAAATTGATTTCGAAAAATACTACAAATGATTTTATATTATAGAAGATGATCAAAAAATAAAATTACGGATTCTCTAGTAAAGGCGACCATGTTCAATGATTTCTTTTCAAATATGGCTTACAGACAGGTAGATAGCATTCGGATTAGAGACCAAAATATACTGCTTAGTTTACCTAATATCCAATCTTCTATATATTTGAGCCCTATAAAAACGATTAATTAATATGTAATATGGCTTCTCTTAGAAGAGAGTGTTGCGTCGGGACCTGATGGTTTGGATGCATCGCTGCTACAAAAAATTCATCATTTTATCTTAGAGCCATCATTGCATCTATTCGACTTGGTTTTCGTAAAAGGTATTTTTCTTTGAATGGAAGGATTATCACTTGTTTGTTCAAATCTGGAGATAAAAGAAATATAACAATAATAATATAAAATAATAATGATAAATTACAGACCCATTTCCATCATTAACAACTTTATTTAAAATAATTCACACAGTTTTTATGTTTCACAATTTCGGTCTTTCTACCATTTTCAAAGGAGTACAAAAAGGAACTAAACTTGAAATTGAGTCCTTAAGTTGTGTTCATGTTTTTAAAAGGCAATTGGTGTTCTTAAAGGTAAGACCAGAAACAAAATTTTGTCTCCTTTAAATATTTATATATTAATTTTAATGACTTTTTTTATATCTGTTGGTGTATTTATTCCATTTGACATTATATATTGAGTTTTTATTATATACGTCTATTAAATGTAAGCGATGCTTATTGTAGACATTAATTCAATTCTAAAAGTTTTTTGAATAAAAATTTTGTTGAAATTAAACTTGTAGAAGACCAACAGATTAAATCTGTTTTGATAATCATAATTTGTTATATTTCTTCTATCAAGTAAAAAACCTTTTTCTATTTTATTTTATATATAATATATAATTATATTTAGGCTTCAATATATCTCATTATGGAATGTCAATGATTTGGAATATAACCTTAAAAATACCTTACACTCTTCTATGATTTCGTTAGAACATAGACGATTTTGAATTTTAAAGTTAGTCTGTTTGAAGGATTTATCCTTAACACGTGTAAGTTTTAGATATAGTGATAGTTATTTGATTTTGATATTTGGAATATTATCTTGGACCGATGAAGGGATTGCCTAGAATTATATTTGTTTTTGGAAGATTTGTTGCATGTCTTGAGAGATTTCTGAATTAACTTATGCGAATATTTAAATATATTGAATATTTCAAATAAATTATATTCTTGGAAAGGTCCTTAAGTTGTGTTCATGTTTTTAAAAGGCAATTGGTGTTCTTAAAGGTAAGACCAGAAACAAAATTTTGTCTCCTTTAAATATTTATTTATTAATTTTAATGACTTTCGTATATCTGTTGGTTTATTTATTCCATTTGACATTATATATTGAGTTTTAATTATATACTTCTATTAAACGTAAGCGGTGCTTATTTTAGACATTAATTTAATTCTAAAAGTTTTTTGAATAAAAATTTTTTTGAGATTAAAATTGTGGAAGACTAACTGATCAAATCTGTTTTGATATTCAAATTTTGTTATATTTCTTCTATCAAGTAAAAAGCTCTTCTCTATTTTATTTATATAAATTATTAACTAAAACTACTAAATAAATATTATACTTGAAGCGGACAAAATTTTGTTTCGTATCTAGTATTATGAAAACCAAATCTGAGTCCTTAAAATACCTTTCAAGATTTGTGTAATTTCTATGACGAACATAGAATACGTAGGATTTTTGAAAGTTCACTATATTCTGGTGTTTGTTTAAGGGAAGACACGAAGTTGGTCTAGTAAGATACCTTTTGTTAATTATTTCTATATTTTAAAAATGAAGTGTGACTGAAGAGTTATCGTTTGTTGTAATTCTAAATTGCTTTTTGAGGATGTGCTGTATGTTTTCGGAATTTTTTTTTTGAAGGAACTTATTTAAAGTAAGTTAATTTTGAAGAAGTTCTTGAGGGTAGCTTTTGCAATTTTGGAAAGGGATTTGGTTTTCATAATACAAGATACGAAACAAAATTTTGTATCCTTCAAGTGTTTATTTAGTATTTTCAATTATAATAATAATTTATATTTCTTGAAATCCTTTCATTCCTTTTGGTAATGTGTAATGAGTATTAATTCTTTATTCCTACCAAAATGAAACTGGGTTTTCTGGGACCTTTATTTAATTTAATTCTAAAAAGTTCTTGAATAAAATTTTTTTTAATTCAAAATCTGTAGGAGGTTAACAGAATAAATCTGTATGATATTCAAAAGAAATCTTAAATTTTCCGAACTCAAATATTATTTTTATGGGGATTATACGGTGCAACTGTTAAAGGAAGCAGTTGGACTAAAAATTTCAGAGTTGCTGAACTAGGTCTAAATGTAGTGAAGACGTTGTTAATCGAGAGTAAATTGAGTCTGAATACACAAAAAACCAAATTTGTTGCTTTCTCCTTAACTAAGGATGGACAACAGGCACCTCGACAGAATAACTATAATAACTGTAATTGTCCATACTGAATCCTCTAAATATTTAGGGATTCATATAGACCAATTTGTAAGATGCTGCAGTTGTTTCTTTTTTGAGGTACAGAATTACTACAATTGTTTAAATTTTTACTGAGGTGAGCTTCTCATCATCATTCAGGGTTATCCATGTTGTGTTTCCGAAAGTAAACGTAAATAAAACACTCTTTCATTTAGAATATCGATCAAATTTTGATTCCAATATAATGCTTGGACCTTGCTATTATGTGTGGAATACATCATTTAAGTGTCCTCCGCGTGATCTCTTAGAGGAGTAGATCCTTGTGGGATAATTTTCGATGACTCGCGGGCACATTTCGGGCAATATCTTACCAATAATTTGACTGATGTGGGTCTGAGGATTATCGGCATAAAAACGATCCTTCGCATATCCCCACAAATAATCACAAGATCTTGGTGGACAATTCATATCGCCGAAACGAGAAATTACGCGTCCTGGGAATTTTTCTTGCAGTAAAGCTAAAACGGGTCGTGTTGTGTGGCTTGTTGCAGACATTACTCCTTTCGATTACCATCTTGTCCGATCGATGCACTTCTCCAATTACGATGAAGTCAAAAATTGGATCGATTCATGGATAGCGCCAAAAAAGCCAGCTTTTTTTCACGATGGAATCCGTCAATTGCTAGGAAGATGGGGAAAAGTAGTTGTTCCGTCTCCTTAGAGACGGCCCTGTCGTTCGAAGTTAGTTTGTCATTCGATACTTATGTCTTTTATGTTGATACTTCGATCTAGCAGTTTCGAGAATTGTCGTTGGAACTGTTTACACTTCAGATTATTGGTTTTTTAATGATTATATATGGCATTATAAAACATTATAAACTTAATTGTGAATAAACCATATTATTATTATTATAAAACATGGAAAGTCATTTGAAGATTGTGATATATTTATGCCTGTTATTTTCACATGATGCAGCATTCGGGATTACAAACTGACTCTATCCTTCTTTACTTGCATTATTCTTATAATTTCTCTATAACCAATAAGAAGATTTGTTTCGTTCATTCAGTCCACCTCCAAATGGACCTTCCAATCAATTACGTTAATTTCCCTCTTTTGGTTAGAAGGGGTGCATCGAGCACCTCTAACGTTCAGTCTTCGAGAAGACTGTAAAAGCATTATTATTCGTGATAATCGAAGTGTTGGCATGTAACCCTTGCTACATCATGCATTATTATTCGAGATAGTCAAAATGGTTGCATGTACCCATTTCTACATCAAAAATTATTATCCGTGATAATCGAAGTGTTCGCATGTAGCCCTTGCTAAATCATGCATTATTTTTCGTAATAGTCAAAGTGGTCGGTCGCATGTAGCCCTTGCTACATCATTCATTATCATTCGAGTAATAGTCAAAGTTGTCGCATGTAGCCGTAGCTAAATTATGCGTTATTCTCCGAATAGTCAAGTTGTTCGTTTGTAATTGTACAAGCTTAACGCGATTGCTGTAAACGTAGGAATCCACCTTACACTTGTTTGTTATTGACTTAACTATTGATTCACAGGAGCTAAAGCTCCTTTCTCTCAGTATTTTGACAAATTCTTGATATAATTTTACCGATATAGTTTCATGTAAAAATCCTGCAGCCGAGAATGACATTCCGAATGAGGAAATGAAGACAATACTGGTAGTGTCTGCTGAAATCTCCTCGAACTTGAATCCTCGGTTGGATGCACTGCACTTGAAATTTTAATCATATGCGTCTCGCTTTGCTGGACGCAGTAAAACGCCACCGCAGCACCGGTCAACGCTGGTCATTAGCTGGAAATTATCTAATAAAGCAGGATGATGCCATTATGTTTTTCCAGACTTCAAATGAATTATTAATTACATTTATTATTCCAAAAATCAAGCAAGGCTGGAAGTTCAGCCACTGTGATTTCAATAAAATATACAATGATTAAAGCAAAAAGTTCATCCGAGACAGACCATTAGTTTGAATATGAAGATGCGGCAGTAGGTAGAGTAGAAGACGTGCACCGCACGCGGTCAGCAAGTTCAGATTAATTAATAAGTATTGTGTTTCCCAGAGGAAAGGTATGCTTTTGGAACGACATGAAAGCTATATCTCTATTGGGTTTTTCGGAAAGTAATTTCGTTTTATTTGAAAAAGGAAGACCATTCTGGTCCAAGACCATTTGCCATCTTTCTGGTAGTAGCCGGATTCCATGCTCATAACATTTTTGGTCTTTGCTGGCAAAAAACTAATCCAGGTGATTTTTCACCCCTTCATTTGAAGTAAAGGTTTACCGTCCAAAAAATTCTGCAATGACCGAAACAAATAATAATCCGAACGCGCCAGATCCTGACAATATGGTGGGTGTGGCAGTGTATCCCATTCAAGCCGCAAACGCTTTTGACCAAACTTGTATGAGGTTTTGCATTATCTTTGTGGAACACTACACCTTTTCTGTTGATTAATTTTGGCCTTTTCTGTTGAAGTGCATCATTCAGTTTGTCCAGCTGATGACAGTAGACTTCCGAATTAATTGTTGTGTTATCCGGTAAAAGCTCAATAAAAAAACGATTTCTTCAATATCCCACCAAACAGACAGCATCACCTTTTTTTGATGAATTTTTGCTTTCGAAATGCTTTGAGCCGGTTCATCTTTTTTGCTCAATGATCTCTTGCAACCCATTTTCGACCCCAGTAATAATGCGCTTCAAAAATGGATCATTTTCGTGATTTTGGAGAGGCGAATCACAGACGTTAACGTGACGATACAAATTTCTCTCCGTGAGAACATGGGGAACCCATATATTGAGTTTCGACGTTAAACCCAGGCCTCGTATTCTTCATCAGTGATTACAACCTAGTCATTTAAGACCATTTTTGACTCAAAATTCGAAAATTGTAGACATTTGGGCTAAACGCTAGCATGCTGTTTCCTGGAACTAGCGAGATATAAAATAATGAATCTTTATTTCTGACTTCTGATCAGCAATGCTGGAATCAGAGCCTTTGTAAATTTTCATAAAAAGTTAACTTTTAATTCCAACACAACTAAAACTGTATTCTTTCTGAATTGCGTTCATTAAGTCATTTTTTTCAAACATATTTTCAAGGGGTTTTCAACAAATTTGTAAAAGTTATTATTGTCCACTATATAATTTCAAATTCACGTCAGCTGGTTAGTAAAATTGAGATTGGAAGCGATGAGAAAAAATTTTCCTAAAGTGGGCGCTGGGCAAACAAAGTTTAGGAAACCGTATTTGCGCTCGGAAAATTAACACTGTGCGAAATGCGAAAAATAATTATATTGTAGTTTGCAGTAAATTTTATCTTCACTTGGAGTTTTCTACGAATATCTCGACTGTAAAAAAATATTGCAATTTGCGGAACCGTTTCTTCCATTCATAAAATTTTCATTAGAGAAAAAACACACTTACTACATAATGCCTGTTTTTAAATCTCTAATTGAATGTTTCATGCTTATCTGATTATTTCATTTTCGCTTTCTGTGCTGCAGTAAATTTTGCCATAAAAATATATGCTTTCTAAGGCAAAATTAAATGATTTCAGCATAGTGACATTAAAAAACTGTAGTTACAGTCCTGATTCACGAAAACGACAAGAAACTATAAAGAGGCCATCTGTTCGAACTTTTTTTTGTCCCAAAGGATTGAACAAGTTGGGTCAAATATTTTAGTAGTGTATAGAAAGCGTGATACCAAACAATATGATTAAAACAAAAATTCATCCGTTTTTCAAATGAATTGATTGTTTGAATCAATCATAATTAATATTAATCAGGAGCTCATTAAATCCTACCGAATTTTTTTTTATAAAGAGGTATAGTATATAACAAAATTTAGTGATTCGATTATGTCGAGAAATGGACCGATATATAATCCGCCTCGTTCCTGCAATTTAACTCTATTGGACTTCTTTCTTTGGAGTTACATTTAGTCATTGGTTTACAGCAATTATCCAGCAAATTTAGACGATTTACAGATCAATATTGAACGAATAATACGACCTGATTTGTGTGAGAGAGTCATGGAAAATTGGGTTCAACGACTTTATTTCTGACAACGTTTCCGTGGTGACATTTAAATGATGTTTTGTTTTCTAACTAATAGTATCCATTATACTTTATATGATGAAATGAAAATTTCCATAATTTTCAAATAAGTAATGTGTTTTATTCACCGAACAAAATGGGGCGTTGTTAATGAAAGACAAACTCTTCGTAAGAATATAATATCTGAAGAAGTTATCCTTCAACTAAACAAATGTCAAATTCATATGAATATGTGAATATTTTAAATTATATTATACAACTAGTAATAAATAAAATTCAATTTCCACAACCTTTTTATTAATGAATGACAATTGTTTCGCCACACTGTGGCTTAATCATATTCTACATTTGAACTGCTACTGTGTGAAAGCCTACATAGGTTCTTATATATGTATTAACAGGTATTAAAGGAAATGAGACAACAAGTTGTATGGTATTTTTTTGGGTATTCTCAAGTAGGTCGATGGTAATAAAAGTTATTGTGAATTAGTCGTTGGTTTTCCCAAATTACATGAAGATATTCAATGAAGGTGACTTATTCGTGTCCGTTTGTTCGTTTAGAAGAATTTTATGAGAATTATATCGTTTTTTTTCACGTGATTCTAAGAATGTTAATCTAGGACCCTTACTCTCGATATACATAATTTCATATTCGTTATTGATATTATGCTCTAATTCTATTAGATGGTTGGCATATGTGGAATGTGTTGAATTTGAACTATAGCTCTTTGGATGTTCGTGTATTCCTTTCTTAAACGACCAACGCAATATTTCCTGTATATAAATGTTTTTGTTTTCTTGGCTACTTCCACCAAGGTTTATTCAATTCATTAAGAAATATTGACAGTAGATACTTACGAATCAACAATTGTTTCATTTTTCCGTCCTAGTACAGTCCACTTATAGCTCAATTTCTGAGAAATGAGGTGTCTTTGTACATGGGGAAAGTTCATTACAGTTTGATTGATAGGTAACGGCCAGTTTCATAAACACCATCAAAAGGCTCTTTTATGATAAAGTCCCTTTATGAAAAAGGATCCTTTAAATAGGGACCATCAGTTTCATAAACGCACATCGACCGTCCTTTACTTAAAGTTTCCTTTAATGCGCCGGTCATATGTTTCCTTCTGTTGGCTATCCTGAGAACTAGTGATTTTACGAATATAGTTGGTGATATTCTGTGAAAATTGTGAGTTATGCGTCAGAACTTGTAAAAAGAAAAAGAAAAGAAGCATAACTCAGCCTTTACATAAACATGGTTATGTGCAGAAGACAGAATATTGGAATTTATATCATTATTACGTGCGAACTGCTATATTTTAGTAAACGTGAGTTATATGAATGAATATGGAAGAAAAGAAAAAAAGTATTACTTTAAAACCAGAGGAGGAACTACGTCTCTTGAAATTGATTGAAAAAGAGAATTTTGATGTTATAGGATAAAGTCTGGCAGAGAATAGCAACTGCAATGCAACAGTTCTCAATTCGAGAGATGGGGACCCGCTCAAATCCAAATATGAAAATATAAAAACTTAAACTAGAAAAGTGGTAACTGCTCAACGCAGTCATATTAAAGGGAATTGTGGTGGGGCTCCATTGAAATTGAGGGAGCCAATTTCCAAACAGTTGCGCCCAACTGTCACGAACCCACTTGCCGAAGCGAAACATATATATTATAAAAAAAAAACTCTAGTAGAAGCTCAGATAGTAGCTATCAAGGAAGAGAATAGAAGAAAAGAGGAGGAGCATTCGAAGCTTAAAATATTAAATTTGCAAATAATGGAGATGAAGAGCAAATTAAATAATAATAATTAAATCTTTTTTATTTTGAACGCACTTTCTGGAAAAAGTGGTATTAGAATTCTATCAGCATTGCTGCAGACTATGAAATTCCCTCAAATTTGAATTAAAAACACAGAAATTTCAATAACACATAATATTTTTATTCCTTTATTCTCACTTGAAACTTTTTCAGATGTTACCTAAAGTAAACCAATGAATCAGAAATACAAACATAGAAACCTATCTAAATACAGACCTTGTAAAATCTTATAAAAATTATATAAAATCTTGTCATGTTGAAGATACAAATTGAATATGAAGAATAGTTTCACAAGTGACAAGCAGGTTTATTTTCAATTATCACACAAATATAAATTTTAAATTAGCAAAATGTTTATTAATAATAGACTCTCACTTGACGAGCTGCATTAACATTAGTTGAATTTGCTTGAAAGTCCTCTTCCTCCTGCAATCATTCATTTGGAAATATTTCGTTCATATCTACAGCTATATTGTGCAAAACAGCGATAGCAACAATAATTGCCCTTATGGTCGTTAACTTAACACTCATTCCTTTAGAAAGGATAGGAAAGGGACGTTTCCAAACTCCATAGATTCTCTCCACCACATTTCTAGTTCGTATAATTGACTGCTTATATAAATTTTCAGCTGTAGTTATAGCTTCCGGTAACTTTGTCATAAGATAAGTCTGCAAACTATAACCACTATCACCAAGTAACAAATACCGTCCAAATTTAGCATTCTTAAATTGTCTCTTCAAGACACTGTTATAATAGATGATTTGATCATGTGTTGAGCCAGGTCATCTAGCTACAATAATTCTGATTCTCAAGTCTGAATTACACACGGTTTGAACGTTAACATATTTCGTAGTACGCTAAAATCAAACAAAATGGGCAAATGTGACAGAGGAAGGTTATGTTCACTGTTTTCGTGTTTATCGAGCACCTGCGCAGTGTCGAGCTTCTCGATAAAGGATCCTTTTCCAGCCGTAAAGGGCCGATTTCTCACTTTAAGATAAAGGACGCTTTTATGTTCCCTTTAACGTTAAAATTTGCTTATGAAACACGTTTTATCATTAAAGGAGACTTTTTGGTGAAAATGAGGCTTTAATTTCGTTTATGAAACTGGCCATATAAGACTACAAAACAGATGGAAGTTCGAATGTCTTCAAATGGCAGAATAATATCATCTAGCAACATGGAATTAAGTGGGTATAAATATATCAACCAGAAACAACGAATCATCCTGGTTGAATAATGATCATGATCATGATGAACAAAAGAAATAAGCTGCTTTCAAATTCAATATTATCTCAGAGTAAGTCGTTCTAGAATTGAGATATTCAATATCGATCTACCGACCTAGAGTTTTCTATTAGTTTTTAGTTAACGATGGTATTTGTGAATGGTTGAACACCTTGATGTCTGGAATAAATCTCATATACAAGTACCATTACCCATATACCGAAGGAATGTAATATAAAGAATTGGTTAGCAATATTTATTTGTCAATGAAAGATATTTAACTTTGCCTCGGGAATTCGGCAACAATCTCTTGTTTGTTGATTTGCGGAATCCACTTGTTAATGGAGGGAAAGGACAATATTTAAAGGTTTATTCAATTTGATAGTTGCGGGACTATTTTATAGGTTATTGCATAATATTTTGTCGAAAAAACCTTGTTAATAAATGAAAATGAATTATTAATCTTGCATTACATACAGATACCCTATCATTCGTCTTCGCCCAAATTGCTTATTTGAGCACATAATGGATAATTAACCGAAGGATGTTTTTGTATGGTTTTTCAAATAAGAAATAATTTTCAAAAATTAAATGTTGAAAATTTGAGTATTGGGATTCGAATATAATTTATTATTATAATTATATGTAATTATAATTTATACTGGAAAATGTTCGAATGGAAGAAACAGAACTTCAAAATAACATTGTTGGCAAATAATTCTCATAAAAAACTACTGGGCTCAAAAATTTAATTGAATCGGTCCTCACTTGATGGAAATTCATTTTAAGTAAATAAAATAATATAAATTATTTCCACAATTTATTATTAGCGACCATTGTTTCCCCAGTGTTGGCGGAATATAAATTTTTTCCACATTTTATTATTTACGACAATTGTTTCCCCAGTGCTGGCGGAACAATTGTCGTTAATAATAAATTGTGGAAATAATTTATATTTTTGAATTTAATTGATATGAATTTCCATTAAGTATGGACCGATTTAATTAAATTTTTGTTAGAAGCTGAAAGCTGCTTTTTAGTCCTATGCTATTTCAAACTTCTTTCATGAATATTTGATAGATTCGGTCTTTACTTGGTGGAAACTCATTCTAATTACAAAAAATTTATATGTGACAGTAATTTATTTCCACAAAAATATTTGTACTACTACAACAATTGTTTCACCACGATGTGGCTTCTTCAGGTATTACATTGTACTGTCTGATGGTATTCAGTGTAACCGAGTTTAAATACATTTTTAGGTACGTGACCAAATAATGGAAGCACAAGTCATAAAAACTCTAGGTGTTTATTGGAGTTTAACGCTAAAAATGCCATTAAGGAAAAATATTCAGGAATGGAGAATGATCAACATCTGTTTGTTCGTTCAAAAGGATTTTACGGGCATTATACCTGTTGATTTCAAGAAATTCTAAAAGTGTTAATCTAGAACTTTTGCTTTCAACGTGGATAATTTCAAAATTATTGTTGAAATTATGCCTGAATTCCTTAAGATGATTAGTATATGTCGAATGTACAGAATTGGATATATAACCCCTTTGGTGTTCCTGGACACGTTTCTTGAATGATCTACCAGTCTGGCCAATGTATACTAAAGGGCAATCTTTGCAAGTCAACTTGTAGACTCCGGATTTATTTTCTTTATTTGTACGATCTTTATTGTTTTTTATGTAGGTACTAAGGTAATTAATTGTCTTAAAAGCCGCGTTATAATTGAAACAACTTTTGAAATATTTAGCAATATTTTCAGATAATCCATTGACATAAGATAACGAAAAATATTTCTGTGTATTGTCCTCTTTTATGATTGGGTACACGAGATTTAATGCCATTTTCACTTGTTTATTGGATACCATTTTGTCTATAAGAAAGGGATCGTAACCGTTGTTTGACGCTATTTGTTTAATAATATTTAATCCTTTCATAAAGTTTCCTGAATTTAAAGGGACATTCAATAATCTATGAATAAAAGTATTATATGCTGACATCTTTTGGTTGGTGGGATGGTTTGAAACTTTATGTATTGTGATGTCTGTATGTGTTGGTTTGTGAAAAATACTAAAATCTTGTAAATTATTTAATCTTGTTATAGTGAGGTCAAGAAAATTAATACTTTGATTCTTTTATTCTTCGATTGTGAATTTGATTTTTGGGTGGAGTTTATTAAATTCGTGAAGATATGTAGTTGTCGGTCGGTGCCTTTGAAACAACAAAAAATGTCATCTACATATCTGTACCAATGAAGAAAATATTTGCTTATAGGATTCAGGTGTATTTTTGATTCCAGATCGTCCATGAATATTTCTGAGTGGAAATCCACTCAGTTTCAATTTTAGCTGAAATATTCATGGACGATCTGGAATCAAAAATACACTTGAATCCTATAAGCAAATATTTTCCTTATTGGTACAGAGATGTAGATGACATTTTTTGTTGTTTCAAAGGCACCGACCGACAACTACATATCTTCACGAATTTCATTAATAAAATAGTGAATTGCTTCAGCCGTTACTATTTGGTAGTTGATCATAATTGAAACACAATAGATTGGAGTTACTATGTATTTACTACCAAGGTTTTTTATTATTTTTGGTTCACATGTTACCGCGGTTTCGAACGATGACCGTTCATCTTCAGACGTAACAGAGGACTAAAGCACTAGTATTGACAATGGTCATTCATTCCCATCAATTGAAAATCTGAAAATCCTCCATCTTGCATCAAAAGGGAGAAAATTAAATTATCTAGAATCAATTGAAATATTCAAAGCGCTGCATAATGATGATATCGATATAATGAACGACCAGACTGATCTGTGTAAATCAAAAATATTTAATGTTTTTAAGTAACCGAAATAGCTTCAAAAGGTACCGACATTTGCACATAATTATTTTCTGCTATTTCTTACTTGCTACCTGTTGAAAAAGGAATTGTTCATGTACCATCATAAAAACCCATAACACCTCTGTAATCCTTGTTATTGCTTTTCACTGGAAATATTCATTCTCAATAATTTGTAACATCTGTTATACAGTTTTTGTACCAAATGGAACATTACTTCAAAACTGAATCTGTAACTAGTGCTTTAGTCCTCTGTTACGTCTGAAGATGAACGGTCATCGTTCGAAACCGCGGTAACATGTGAACCAAAAATAATAAAAAACCTTGGTAGTAAATACATAGTAACTCCAATCTATTGTGTTTCAATTCATTAATAAACTCCACCCAAAAATCAAATTCACAATCGAAGAAGAAAAGAATCAATGTATTAATTTTCTTGACCTCACTATAACAAGATTAAATAATTTACATGATTTTAGTATTTTTCACAAACCAACACATACAGACATCACAATACATAAAACTTCAAACCACCCCACCAACCAAAAGATGTCAGCATATAATAGTTTTATTCATTGATTATTGAATGTCCCTTTAAATTCAGAAAACTTTATGAAAGAATTAAATATTATTAAACAAATAGCGTCAAAGAACGGTTACAATCCCTTTCTTATGGACAAAATGGTATCCAATAAATAAAAGGAAATGGCATTAAATCTCGTGTTCCCAATCATAAAAGAGGAAAATACACAGAAATATTTTTCGTTATCTTACGTCAATGGATTATCTGAAAATATTGCTAAATATTTCAAAACTGGTTTCAATTATAACGCGGCTTTTAAGACAATAAATAACCTTAGTACCTACATAAAAAACAATAAAGATCGTACAAATAAAGAAAATAAATCCGGAGTCTACAAGTTGACTTGCAAAGATTGTC
Source organism: Megalocaria dilatata (assembly GCA_034642435.1). Lineage (NCBI taxonomy): Eukaryota > Metazoa > Arthropoda > Insecta > Coleoptera > Coccinellidae > Megalocaria > Megalocaria dilatata. The sequence goes on along the minus strand of CM067856.1, from coordinate 71,657,491 downwards.
CTTTAGTATACATTGGCCAGACTGGTAGATCATTCAAGAAACGTGTCCAGGAACACCAAAGGGGTTATATATCCAATTCTGTACATTCGACATATGCTAATCATCTTAAGGAATTCAGGCATAATTTCAACAATACTTATGGAATTATCCACGTTGAAAGCAAAAGTTCTAGATTAACACTTTTAGAATTTCTTGAAATCAACAGGTATAATGCCCGTAAAATCTTTTTGAACGAACAAACAGATGTTGATCATTCTCCATTACTGAATATTTTTCCTTAATGGCATTTTTAGCGGCAAACTCCAATAAACACCTAAAGTTTTTATGACTTGTGCTTCCATTATTTGGTCACGTACCTAAAAATATATTTAAATTCAGTTACACTGAATACCATCAGACAGTACAATGTAATACCTGAAGAAGCCACATCGTGGTGAAACAATTGTTGTAGTAGTACAAATATTTTTGTGGAAATAAATTACTGTCTCATATACATTTTTTTAATTCTTTCATGAATAAAAATAAATACACAGAATATTTGATTCCATACCAGATGCCTACATTTGAAATTAGTTCAAGATGTAAACTTGACAAAGCCCCAGTGTTGGCGAAAATACTGTCGTTAATAATGAATTGTGGATATAATTTATTTTATATTATTTAATTACTGGGCTGAAGGCTACAGGATCGATCATCTTGGGCCAAATTTCGGATAAACACTGTGTCCCACTGAAAACTGTCAATGACAAATATTTCTGAAATGACAATGCATATCATCACAAAATTACTTTTTTCTCGAGAATGGGGCTCCGTAACACTTTAAATGAATTGTACCTTTTTCCTTCAAAAATGTATGAGGAGTGTACTTCTTTGATTAAAATTTCAATTTGATTACTCAGTCAAAAATGAGAAGGTTTATGAAAGACTCCCCTATTATCTCTGCCACTAATGAAAATCAGTAAGTTTTTTAATCACCGGACGATTATACAAAAACCTCCATGTACCGAATTTCATTTGAATCCACCTAATTTTGACAAATATATCGTAAGTTTATTGGATTTTGGAGGTCATGTTGAAGCGTCCATGGAGTGTATTTTAGGACCTACGTTGATATGAAGTTTTCTTCATATTTTGACCTCTAGAATCATCCCCTGAAATATATAAACGTTAAATGATATTGCTTTCTCATCAATTGGTGAAGCATTTTTAAATTAATAGAGTAAATAAAAAAAACTTGGCTTAAGTTTCACTGTTTATTTCATGTCTGTTTCCTATTATTATTTTTCCTATTATTATTATCCTGATACTGCTAGATCTTCTGTGAAGATCTCTCAGAAGCTTTTTTTTCAGCTTGTGCGAGTTACGAGTTCATTTTTGTTCTGGGTAGGCTTTGTTACTACGATCTTGCGCCACTTTTAGGTCAAAACACTGTTAATTTTGGACCTAACAGTAAAATGGTGGCCAACACCCGTCTAACTAGAAAATTTCTTTTCCACCTTAACAGGATTCGAACCCGCACCTTCCGGTCTCGAGCCCGATGCTCTACCACTGAGCTGTCCACATTCATTTCTCTGTTGATATATATGTTTCGAGTTTTCAGCAAAACTGAGTTTTGAAACCAACGTGAATCGATAATAATAATGAAAAAAAATATAATAATAATAATAATAATAATAAAAATAATAATAATAATAATAATAATAATAGAAATAATAATAATATTAATGATAATAATAAAAAAAAATAATATTAATAATAATGAATAATAAATAATAATAATAATGAACCTCCTGTGGATAGGGGGATATAAAAATAATACTTCCAAGGCACTCAATCCCCTGCCTGTCGTAAAAAGCGAGTAAGGGTAGAAATGGAAACGCACATCAGGGTCCCACCCTGAGGCCATCAGGTGAACTGGCCAAACCAAAAATATGGAGACAAGAAATAGAATTTATAAAGCCACTGCTGGAAGTGACAGCATGCGATCCGGTGGTAGCCGTCGGAGAAAAAGAGTTAGGCAGACTGCGATCGGGACACCCGAACAAGATAATGTCTCTACTAAAGACAACAGCCAAAATCCATCTACAAACGCTGTGACTGCGAGGTATGTTTCTGGGAGGGTTAACCCCATTTTACCCGAGACTACTCAAGCAGGTAGACCAAGAGTACGCATGAAATAGACACAAGAACTAAACATGTTTATCATGCGTACCTATTACCACCTCACGAGACTCGAGACATATTCAATGGCTTTTCGACAGAGACTGCATGGAGCATTTATAACACATTATCTTGATATCCCACTGACAAAACAACGTATAGCGGATCAATGAAGAGCTATACTGAAGAATAAATACCTATCAAACGAAACGCTGGAACAAATGAAAAGAGAAGTAAGAGATGGATTGCTAAGGGAAGATAATGCACCAACAGACTCACAAACAGCGGATAGTGATCCACACAATGGCCAACTTCAAGATACTGAGTTAACTCCACCTGACCGGGCTATTCTTAGTCAAGCACAATCTAGTCAAGTAGAAATAAGTCACCAAGCATACATCATAGAACCTTAAAACAATTAAAGAATCGAAAATCGCAACATACCAATAGAAGAAACAGAAATAGACGAGCAAAGAATAGCTGAGCTGCGTGAAATGTTGATTGAAACATTGCAAAAGTATCCCCCCAAGAGACCTTGGATTTCAAGGCAAAATTCATCAAGAAAATTCGCAATAATTGTAAATACACTAAACAGAGAAATATTACCGACCATGCTGGATATTGAACCCTTCACAGAGCTGCATGATCTCATTTATTGCACGGCGTTTACAGCTGCAGTTGCTAACGGGGCAAAGATCAACGAAGAAAAGACTAGGAAAAAAACCAAAGAGTACATTACCACCGCGGAAGAGAAGATTGATTAAGATTGACATAAAGAGAGCTGAAATCGCTAGACTGATGGAGTACGTAGGAAAAAATCCGAGGGATAAACTGAGGAGAAAAGCCTATGAAATACTGCCAAAATACAGAGTCCACACCCCTAGAGACCCACCTAAAACCGTACCTCAGGAGTTCCAAGATACTTCTTCAATAAAAGTTAACAGTAATACAAGGATCACTAGATATAATAAGTGCAACAAGAGGAAGCAACAAAATAAGTAATTTAAGGCAAATGAAAAAATGTTCTACAGGAAACTGAAAACAAACAAGCAGGATGTAAAACCAGAAACCTTGCCCAATCAAGAACAAATTACAAAGTACTGGTCAATAATCTGGAACCAAAAGAAATCTTATCAACTGGATACGACAAGAGGAAGAAGAGAACGCAGAAGTAATAGTTATGGAAGAATCCAACATCACTGAAGCAATAGTAACGGATGTAATAAAGACTACACATAGCTGGAAAAGCCCAGGAAGTGACAAAATACATAACTTTTGGTATAAAAAACTTACTAACACTCATACCAAGCTGACAGCGCAATTAAATGAGTTCATCAAACACCCAAAGAAAACACCAAGATTCATCACTGAAGGAAAAACCTACCTAATACCTAAGGGTAAACTAAACATAGAACCACCCAAGTACCGACCGATCACGTGCTTGCAAACAGTGTACAAGATCATCACTTCCTGCATTGCAAAACTCCTCAGTACACATATGGAGACACAGAAGATAATGACCGAAGAGCAAAAAGAATGCTGAAAGGGGACCAAAGGGTGTAAGGAACAGCTGATCATAGACTCCATTATCCTAAACGAGGTAAAGAAGAAAAACAAAAAATTATCCTGCTGTTACGTCGATTATCAGAAGGCGTACGACTTTGTTCCTCACCCCTGGTTAATCAAGGTCTTGGAAATATAGAAAGTCCATCCAGCCCTAATAAATTACTTACGCCATCTGATGCTGACCTGGAGAACAGTCATCCAACTCAACACCAAGACAGTGTCTATAGCCACCCCAGAAATCAAAGTTAACTGCGGAATATTCCAGGGGGATTCTCTAAGCCCATTGTGGGTTAGTGCTTGGCACTAAATCCACTCTCCAGGCAGTTAAACCGGACAGGAACATGATACACTCTGAAAGAAGGCCAAATGAAGCACACCGTATCACAACAAATCTACATGGACGATCTTAAGCTCTATGCACCATCCCATGATAAGCTGAAAGAACTTACCATGTTAGTGGAACAATTCTCCAAGGATATCAATATCACTTTCGGCCTGGACAAATGCAAGGTAATAAATATAGAAAGAGGGAAGTACATGACTGGAGAAGTACAACTGACGGACGGAGGCCTAATACAGTGCATGCTTGAAGAAGATACTTACAAATATTTAGGATACGAAAAAGCGAGAACGATCAATCACAAGAGTATCAGGGAAAACCTCTCAAAAGTATATCTATCCAGAGTAAAGAGAGTCTGCAACACCGAGCTTAATAGCAAACGCCTATTCAAATCAATAAACACTCTGGCGATGCCGGTATAAACATACTCGTTTGATGTAATAACATGAACAGATACGGATCTTGACAATATCATGAGAGAGACTAGAAAAACTCTGACAAAATATAGAAAACACCACCCGAAAGCAAGCACTTTAAGCCTGATAATACCGAGAGGGGAGGAAAACATCAAAAACGCCCATAATGGGCAAGTCGGACTCTTGAAAGCATATTTACACAAAAAAAGAAACTTTGCCCCACAAAAGTGCCTGACTGGTTGATCGCGCATACAACATCAACAGTAGAGAGGAGAAACTCAGAGAATGACGAAGCAAGGCCCTCCATAGATGGTATCCCCATGAACTAGACCAAATCCATGTCGGCAAGTCCGCGTCGAACACATGGTTGAGTAGGGGGGAACTCTTTCCAGGAACGGAGGGTTTTATGATAGCCATCCAGGACCAGGTAGTAATACTAAGAATTACGTGAAGCACATAATCAAGGACCCTCAGATAGCATATGATAGGTGTAGAAAGTGCAGGGAGAAGCCAGAAACCATTCAACATTTAAAAGCAGCATGCAGCCTACTGAGACAAAGCGACTGTCTACACCGCCACAACCAAGTAGCTGCTATAATACATCAAGAACCGTGCTTCAGGCTAAAGCTATTACATCAAGCTGCCAGAACCCCCTACTACAAGTACGACCCGCCAGCTGTCACTGAAACGCCCCATCTATTACGACTAATCAATATTAACTGACAGAATTATTCCCTACAATAAACCGGACATCGTAGTACGAGATAAACGAAAGAAGGAGGCATTGATCATAGACCTGTGGCAATACCGAACACCCATAACCTACTTAACACCATTGTAGAGAAGAAAAGGAAGTACACAGACCTGGCAGATGAAATTAAGAAAATGTGGGGAATTGAAAAAGTGGGAATTGTGCCAATTGTATTGTAATCTACAGGGATTATACCCATTGACCTCCACACAAGTCTCGAGATACTTGGGCTACACAACAACCTTTTCCAACTCCTGTAGAAGGCCGTGAACCCTAACACAACACGAATCGTCAGAAGATTTTTGAGCCAGGAATAGGCGAGAGTGCTTGGTATATATTATGCCCGTACCTCATCAAAATACCAGGAAGAGTAACCAGAGAACAACTGGAAATAATGATGATGATAAAATAATAATAATTATGATGATGAGCGATTTGAGGGCATAGTATTCTAACATGGAGGTGATGTGCCAACATAACCAAACCTATCAGTGAAATTAAGCATGATTTATGCGCTAGTCATGGAAAACTGGAGATTTGCAAGAAGTTATATTTCATACATAATGACATCGACAGACCTTTCAAACGAATGAAAAGTTTCAATGATATCTCAAACACACTATTTTTTGAAACTTTGAATATCGAGACAGATTTAATCTGTAAGTCTTCTACAATTTTAATTTAAAAAAAAAATTTTTGAAAACTTTAAGAATTAAATTCATGTCTTATAATAAGCACTGCTTGTATTTATTAGACGCATAAAATCAAAATTCATTATACAATATCAAATGGAATAAAAAAAACCCACAAAAATAAATTGTTAATTAAAGATAAAGAATAAGTAATATTGAATGTTTCGTTCCAAATATATGCACCTTAACTCGTCAGACAGGCGTAGTACGTACGTTTTGCCTGTAACAAACATTTGACAAAATGTTCAGTTTCTGGTCTTATATTTATGGAAACTAAATCTCTTTCATAAAGATTACAAGTTTATTTATTTTTATTCGATTTTATCTTTCAATTGTAAAGTTGAACTGACCTTATCTGAATTCTAATTGTTTTTGAGGCTGCGCTACATGTTTTTGGAAGTTTTTGGAGTAACTTATTCAAATATTTGAACATATCAAATATTTCAAATAAATTAGTTTTGGAGAAGTTCTTGGAATTATGTTGTGTATTTTTGACATTCTATATTGAATTTTGATTTTATACGTCTATTAAATATATGCAGTGCTTTTTTATAAGACATGTATCAGCATTATTCGACAACTTTTAGAGACACTCTTTGTATGTAATTTAGAAGCTTAAAGTACTATGGAATCACTACTATATTTCATGTGAGTTTCTGAGCGTTTTTACTCGTTATACATACAAACTTTTCATCGAAAATTACCAGCAAACTACATATCCTTCAAGAAAGGCAAAAACATGGTGACCTTCAGTCGATGAAAGAAACGGATTATGTGCCCACAGTCTTCAATTCTGGATGATTACCTTAGAATCCTCTACATGATCAAAATTTCATAAGACCAAATTACAAAATTATCTTATTCAAATGCATTAGAATATAATGCATTCTGGGTTTCAGATTGTGTAGTGGAAGTTGGTGAAACAGTGAAATTAAAACAGATAAAAGAAATTTCGCCTCATTATCGGAAAATTACATTTCTACTTTGAATATGGCTGCCATGACGTTTTATTAGCACGCTTATGGGAAAAAATTGCGTTGACTTAAAATTTTTATTGAAACACCATTTATTAACATTATCGAATTTCTTATTCATCAATAGTAAGTTCATTATAATAATCATTCTTGAATTCGATCAACGAGAAGTAAATTCATGTTCTTTCAGCAAAGGTACCAGAACAGCAGGTCGCCTTGATCTAGTTGTCGTAGACTGCACGGTGAGCCAAACGATAGTAGGTATATACATGGGTTGGGCGGATCAGTCACCTCGCTGAAATCAGGACAATAACGAGCACTCCCATCGCCAAATCGACAAATTGCCTTGCGTTCATTCTGTAAATATTGGACACGCCGCCAAAGGCTGCCCTACACAGATTTCGATTGATAAATGTTTCTGAATGGTTTCAACTGAAGCACCAAATTCAACACAAAGATTAAGTATTTACTAACAAAATAAACATATTTTTTGTTTCTATAATCAATTATCGGAAACTGCCTGGATGAATCGAGAATTAAACATTAAAAGTTCGCGATGACAACTCTCAAAGCTATACGCATGGGAACAAATGATAGTGATTGGAATAATTAAATCAAAATATCTAACTTTTCTAAATACTAATTTAATCTGATCAGAATTTGGATAATAAATGAAAAATTAAAATATTATTAGTATAAATAAGTTCGGGTGGTTTTTTGTCGAAAATTGAATCTTTATTGTGAATAATTGGTTTCAAAGTTCTCGCCATGAATATTATGCTTGTCAGTTGATGATGAGGCGTTTTGCCCGACCTTTTGGATTATAGTTATGGACCATTTTTCAACGCCAGCCACAATTCTATGCAAAAACCGTTTTTTGCATAGCCTACCTACCTTCCTACTTTCGGATCATTTAATTACTTTTAAAAGATGGCAAATGGCTGGTTGAGTGACTTCAAATGTTTTTGCGAGTTCCTTTTGCATTTGTGAAGGATCTTCACCGAGCCTTGCCTCTAATTCTTCATCTTCAAACTTTGGTGGCGTTCCAGGTCTTTTTTCGTCTTCCAAATGAAAATTGCCTCTTATTAATCGAGCAAACCACTTTTGACACTTTCGTTCAGCTAGAGTCTGGTTGCCATAAACATCCACTAAATAACGATGACTTTCGGCAGCCTTTCTCTTCATATAGAAGGAAAGAAGTAAAACTAGCCGCAAAAACACATTATTCGGTACAAATAATGACATTTTCAGAGCACACTTAAACCATGTTGTTCACACTTCAATGAAATGACAGATACGGAAAAGAAAGCCTCATTATGACACTTCAATACGAGGGTATTGCCAGATGAAACAATGAAATAATAAACTATGGTGTGTTTTTTTAAGTGATTGAACGATAGGGATAACTGTGATTTGACAGAAGGTAGAAGCCATGTTGATTTGACATTTGTGTTCAGTAAGCATTGACAAATTATCATAGAAAGACTCACGCCGCAACAACGTTTACAAATTGTTGAAATATATTTTCAAAATCAGTGTTCTATTCGCCAAACTTATACAGCACTTCGTGAAATTTATGGTTTACATAATCGTCCATCAGAGCAGCTTATTCGTCGAACTATCGATAGATTTCGGACAACATTTTCTCTACTCGATGCAACAAAAACAACAAGATAAAGAACTGTATGTAGAGAAGAAAATTTCGCTGCTATAAGTCATAGTGTTGATGATCCGCATTTGTCTATTCGTCGACGTTCACAACAATATGGACTCTGTGCATCCACCACATGGAAGATTTTGCGTAAAGATCTTGGTCTACACCCATACAAGATCCAACTGGGTCAAGAACTAAAGCCACTTGACCATAATAAGCGTCGTTTGTTTGCTGATTGGGCCCTAGAACAGCTTGAAATTGATCCACTTTTTTATCGTATAATTGTGTTTAGTGATGAAGCTCATTTCTGGTTGAACGACTATGTGATAAATAAGTAAAATTGCCGTATATGGAGTGGATACAATCCTCAAGAAGTTCTGCAGGTTCCATTGCATCCTGAAAAATGCACTGTATGGTGTGCTTTACACGCTGGAGGCATCATCGGTCCATATTTCTTTAAAAATGATGCTGGAGCTAATGTTTCAGTGAATGGTGCTCGTTACAGATCCATGATCAATGATTAGTTGTTTCAAAATTTGAATGATATCGACCCAGAAGTGTTTTGGTTCCAAGATGGTGTTACACCTCATGCTGCTACCGTAACAATGGATTTATTGAAAGAAAGATTTGGCGATAACATTATTTAGAGAAATGTTTCAATTAATTGGCCTCCAAGAGCACGCGACATAACTCCACTGGATTATTTTCTTTGGAGTTATGTCAAGTCATTGGTTGATGCTGATAAACCAGAAGCAATAGACGCTTTGGAAGCCAACATAACTCGCGTTATTGATAAAATAAGGCCTGAATTACTCAAAAAAGTGGTCCAAAGTGGTCTGGTCGAATGCAGTTCTTCAGAGCTAGTCGTGGTGCCCATAAGCCGGAAATCATTTCGAAAACATAAATGTCATAAAATTATCTTTCAAATAAAGAAAAATTGGCTTCAATCCTGATTTAAATGTCTTCTATTTCAATTTAAAGTTCTGTCACTCTAAAAAAACACCTGATACATGAATATATTCAATAGAGGTGTCCTATTGGTATCCTATTGTTCATTCAGGAGAATCTTCTGGGAATTATATCGCTTCATTTCAAGTGATTCTATAATGATTTTGTAACATACTCAAAGGAATGGCGTGTAAATCTCGTTTTTATTTTTTTACACATGGTAAGCAGAAAATTCTCTTCGCAGGTATACGTCTTGGCGAAAGAAAAAATTTTCTCTCTAAAATGGCCGGTTCCCATTTTAATGTTTGATCAAAAATTAATAGTGTTGTATCTAAGATGGCTACAGGGACATGGAACAAATTCTAATCACAACATAACTGAGTTCTTGACTTGAACAAGGTACACTAAACTTCTGAGGGGTATCCACAGGATATCGAGAAATATCAGAATTATATCAATAATATTTTGCGCACAACATATTCAGCCTAGCTAAAGTTCTCAGATTAATAAGAGTCGTTATTGTCTGTGTGGCTGTCTGTTGCATTCAAATACTGATAAATTTCAACGCCATCCATCATATTGTGGTTTAAATTATTCATTTCATTTACCTACTTCTACAATAACATTAATCATCAAACTCGTATTTGTAACAGTGATCCAAGGACCAAGAGAGTAAGTAATTGTTTTCACCTCTCGCGATAAAATCTATAAACGCCTATGAGATGTAGGTAGAACAATACTTTATTATAATCTATAACAACAAGCAAACCCATGACCAAAGACGTACATTGAAAGTGCTCATCAATTCTAATGTTTTCATTACAAAAAATAGAAAATTCTTAGGACGATGATTTTGTGCCAATAGCATTCCTTTCTGAGTTTTCTCAGTTTTTTATTATTGCCAATTGCAATTTATACATATTACCGAGATGGATTAATTCTCCGAAACCTCTACAAATTCAATCCAAAAAATCTCTTGAAATATTTTAGAATTACATTGAATAAAATGCTATATAATCATATAGAATAATATGAGCAGCAGTTAACGAATAAAGAACATAAAGTTGTGACCGAAATCATCTAGAAACCATCATCCAAGACAAGCTTGTTTCGACTACCAAAAAAGGATATAAAGAGAAAAAGTCTTTCTAAAACATTTTATTCTATTTAATTCTGAAAAGTTTGTAGGGATATATCAAGGTTTCGTAGAATTAATCCAGCTATTATCTGTAATATTTCAAAAAAAGCTTACGAAGTTAATTTTCAATTTATATTTGTTTGTTATATTTATAATTTGTATTTTCACACATGCGCGTGGAAGTTTTCAGATATTGGGTCTATGATCCTATCTTCATTTAACATTTTTCTGATATAAATCTATGTGACTCAAGAAACATACTACTCTGTCAAGAAAGTACCGGGAATTTTCAATTAAAACAACATTTTTACATTTAATCGTCAAAATTTATTGGGTCGCCTTCAAAATAGGCTCCATTTGCTCCAATACATCTATGCCAACGGCACTTCCAATTATCGAAACATTTTTTATAGGCGCTTTCCGGAATGGACTTTAGCTCTCGCGCCGAGTTTTGTTTTTATGGCTTCAATCGACTCAAAACGGGTGCCACGAAGGGCCAATTTTAGTTTTGGGAAGAGGAAAAAGTCGCAGGGAGCCAAATCCGGCGAATACGGTGGTTGCTGAAGCACGTTTGTTGAGTTTTTGGCGAGAAAATCAGTCACAATCGTAGCTCGGTGAGAAGGCGCGTTATCGTCATGCAAAATCCATGAGTTGTTCGCCCACAAATTTGGCCGCTTCTTACGGATACGCTCACTCAAACGTTTCATAACGCCTAGGTAATACTCCTTGTTTACCGTCTGACCCTCTGGAACGAATTCGTAGTGCACCACGCCACGGATATCGAAGAAAACAATGAGCATCACCTTCATTTTAGGCGGCTTTGGCGTGGTTTTTTCGGTTCGGCTGAATTTTTGCCACCCATTCCGATGATTGCTGGCTTGTTTGCATATCGTACTCGTAGACCCAGGTCTCATCACCAGTTATAATGCGTTCCATGAATGTAGAATCGGAATTACAGCGATCCAGCATGTCTGAAGCAACCTGTTCGCGATGACGTTTTTGAAGAAAATTCAGGTCTTTCGGTACGAGTCGTGCGGCCACCTTTCTCATGCCCAAAATATCAATCAAAATCGTACGTCCGGACTCGTGGGATATCTTAAGATCATGTGCTATCTCTCTCAAGCTGGTACGACGGTTTTCCAGCACCTTTCCTTAATTTTATCGACGTTATCTTCGATCGAAGCCGTCTATGGGCGACCACTTCACGACCGTCCTTGAAGGCTCTGTACCACTGATATGCACGAGTTTTCGATAGAGCATTACACCAAAGGCCTTTTGCAACATTTTCAATGCATCAGAACACGAAAATTCATTTGCAACACAAAACTTTAAACAAATTCTTTGCTCAACGTAATCACCCATAGTAAAAATCGGCACGCACTCTGACATCGACTGACTTAATCAGCTGTTGCAAACACACTAGTTGACAGATCCCGCTCAAGCTTGGCATAGTAATTAAGGACAGTGGTACCAAACTAGGAAAAAAAAATTTACCTGCCTCATTGCCCCGCCAGATTTAAATCGATAATTCCCGGTACTTTCTTGACAGAATGTATAAGACATAAAACAGATACATAAAATTTTATGAACTTAAACTAATTGAATTAAGGCGGTGCAAATTGTTCTTGAAAGAGTTGACACTTCCACTATTCACCACAACAGATGGGAGTGGATACCAGGCGTGGAAAACGTGATTGTAAAGAAAATTTTCTCTAGCTGCATGATGAAAATGATCACGATATAGCTTGAATTGTTGACCACGTAAACGCCTATCAGAATAAAGTTGATATAGATCTGTAAGTTCAACACCAAACAGACCCCTCAATATGTGATTATGAGATCACCACGAAAACGACGATCATCAAAACGAGGCAGATCCATCATACGAAGTCAGTCATCATAACTAGAGCGATTGAGACCAAAAGCCTCGCCTTTCAACGGGCTGTCACCAACCAATCTCGTATCTCAGACAGAACCGGCATTTTCAATTATTGATCACAAGTACAGAGCGCATGTACTGATGCTGCACCTCCCAAACACTTTCTCAAGGAGAAAGCAAGTTCTGGGAGCCTTTGAACAGGTTGACTGTATATGATCCGCAGTTATGATTAATGTGACCTAGCTGCCCTAGGACCTATGGTACTGCCCCCATGGGCGCGGAATTGGGGTATGCCCAATCAGCACGTAAAACGAAACAGTAGTTTCCCTTTGCTTCCAATACAGACTGGTACTTTAGAAGCACTATCCTACCTCTACTAGCTATGCAGTGTTATGTGATTTCTACCATTTAGCGTATTGGCATGTGAGCGTAGCTCCTTCACCATGTGACTAATTAGCATTCTCCACAAACTACCCCAGGAGGCAGAAAGTGTGAAAAGGGTTACGCCTTATCATCGCGCGTAGCGAGAACCACTCCGAAGAGCTGAACCCACCAGCTTCTAGTTTCGGCTTCAATTCGAGAATTTACAACCGTATGATTGGTAGCAGCGAAGCACTATTCAAGCTCTACTGGCTCTGCAGTGTCAGTACCCGAGTTATTTGGGACGTAACTCGCACGCAGACGGGGCTTCTTATCCATCCATCCGAACGCAGACCCATGAACTAAGATAGTCTCAAGATTGATGCCTCAATTGATCCTGGTACAAGCACCGTCAATCCGGCCTACTTACGGCAAGACCCACAAACCCTTGCGAAGTCTTTCAATTGATCCTGGCGTCAAGCAATAACGGACTAGTCGTATCGTCGAGATCCACAAATCCCAGAAACGTCTCACAATCGATCCAGGTTCAGGACGAGGCAGGACCAACCGTCAAGTATCGCTGAACCCTGAAGCATTTCTCGAGATATCCTGAACATGAGTGTCTGCGAATAGATAAAAGGAATACCCTTCTAGTCCAGCATGAGGACTTTCAACCCCTGCTTCTTCGAGTCCAACACCAATGGGGTGGCCAGGTCGTACGAATACTTCCCGAGGACCTCCACCCTCCTAAGGTAACGCAGTATGCTACATAACGCACTCGGCCATAGGAGAGATAAATCGGAAGATTTACTGCAGTAAAGTAGAGTACGTTAGTTTTAAGGGAGAGACGCTGTGCTGCGACGGACTCCTTTTTCACTGAGTTGATCAATGCGGCTCAGCCATTCATTCCATCTTTACAGTGAAACTACGGCCCCATTCGGTCTAACTTCCACCACACGGGTCCAGGACTAGCGCAAATGGCATTACTTCAGGCATCAAGACTTAACCCTCCATTTCACCGGAATGAAACTAGGGTTCTAGTCAAGGCAAGTGCCCCCAGCGCGTCAAGCTATAATGCCATGGGGGGCGGTTATGCAGTATCAGTGCTCGAGTTTTTGTAACGCAACTCAAAAGCTGAAGGGGCATCATTGCATCCACTGTCCTCCGACTGCTCGAGGCCCAGACTTGCCATAGACGCCCTAGTCGATCCGGGTTCAAGCCCAGCTCGAAGCGTGGTCTAGACCCCTAAACCCGCGGGCGAGTCCCGGTTATCCATGCGCAAGAACTACGCCGGAAGGGGATTCTTGCCTTCATAGTTCATTCGACCGCTCGAGGCCCAGGTTCCGGTTATCCAGGCGCAAGAATTACTACCCTGCACGGCAGAGTAGCCTTCTAGCCTAGCATGCAGGCTTTCAAACACTGCCCCCCCTAGTCCAACACCATTTTTTTTTGGCCAGAAGTACGAATCTCCCTGCGGGCAAAATCACCCACCCGTGGTAGCCTTGTTTCTAATAGGAGCCATTGAAGGCTAACGGTCGCCAAGAAGATTTCAACTCGATGCCAGGATCTTGTCTTGCAACACCCACCCCGACCCCAATATGATCCGATCAACTCAGATTCTTCGTTATGGTGATACCTAAATCGTATGACCAGAACATTGCGAAAGTATAACACCATTCAAAATGTACCGCTGTCTAGGATTTCTCGTCTCCATGTGTGAAACAACACTTTTTTCTGGATTGAGGAGTATTAGCCAGTCATTACACCACTGCTGAATCATGAGCAAGTTTAGTTCAAGGGAATTATCGTCAGCTCCAGACGAAGCATAAATTTTAGTATCGTCGGCATATAGGGACACGCAAGATGTCTGTAATCCAGGTAAGTCGGATATGTATGAAAGGAATGAAAGTGATCCTCGCGCCGACCCCTGGGGAACACCGCTCACAACAGGTCTTGAAGTGGAAAAGAACCACCAACTTCGACATAAAACTGACGTGTAGATAAGAAAGCTTCAATCCAAGACAAGAGGCTTCCACGAATTCCAAAATGATCCGGTTTCACAAGCAAACGTCTATGTGGAACCTTATCAACAGCCCGTGCAAAGTCAAGGTAAACTACATCGATTTGTACACCAGCATCCATCGCCTTCGTCCAATCATTTATACATTAAGAAGATTTGTGATGACTGTGATGCTAAGTAAAAAGCCATATTGATATTCTTGTTGTTCGCAATAGCGAATTTGAGGACCTCTGACGTCATTATTCTTTCACATACCTTGGCAGCGACAGACACCAGGCTTATTCGTCTGTAATTAGAAATAGACCCTTTGTTGAAAATTAGTGTGACCGATGCGGTGAGCCATTCTTTCGCCAAAGCTGATGTGGCGAAAGAATTAGTAAATATCATAGAGAGAGGCACAAGAAGTTTGGGCACAATTTTTCATGACATATGATGTTGGTGTTATTTTATCAGGGCCGGAAGCCGATGAGGTATCCAAATTATTTAATTATGTCATCTGTACGTTGTCGGAATTATGACAGGTCACTGCAGACTGAAAGCGCATTTACACAAAATCGGTCTGGCTGAAGACAATGAATGCAGGCTGTGTCTTCAGGACACTGAAACAGCCATGTACATCGTCTCAGAGTAAAATAGAAAGGCCTTTTACTTGATAGAAGAAATATAACAAAATTTGAATATCAAAACAAATTAAAATATGTTTATCTTCTACAATTTTAATTTCAAAAAATTTTTATTCAAAAAAAACTTTTAGAATTAAATTAATGTCTAAAACATTGTATATTGAGTTTTGATTATATACGTCTATTAAATGTAAGCGGTGCTTGTTTTAGACATTAATTTAATTCTAAGGCCAGGCTTTTATAGCCCACAGCGAACTGAAAAAATTACCTCTGAACAAGATTATCGGTTTATCCAAAAACTGGATCTCGTCTGGGAGATATGAATTAGGGGTGAACCACAATAGTCCGTGCGGACGCAGTGGTAGGGTGGACAGACGCCCGCTCGCCATAAATAACAACATCTGTATGTATTTCCACAAGCTTTACCGAAGATATCAGCAATAATATGAGCGGTAGTGGACCTAGTGGTTCCTCAGTAAACTAGGAGGTGCATCAGCCAGAACCTCACCAGAGTGTCTCTCATCCTCAAATAGTTTTCCCGAGGCATAACGCACTATTGGTATGGAAACCTTTTAGTTGTGAGAATTGCGCACATACAGTTAATTTTTATTTGCAAGCACTATTAAGTAAGGTAGCCTTATAACCTTGCTTAGCCTGGCTCTCAGATCACTAGAGAATCTTCTATGGTTTTCGTAGTCGATATCTGTTCTGCTGCGAGTATAACGTTGCCAAAGGGTCTACTTTGAACGAATCATCTTCTGAAGATCAGTGATCCACGACTTTGATGGGAATATAATATTCTCCACAACGCGAGGTGCTTAGATACCAGCGAATGTAGTATTCTCCAGAAGATATTCCACATAGTATCTATTGACTGGCTTGAGAACACTAACTCCCAATCTTCCTCTTGGAGACCATGATTAAGTTCCGGAAAACTGACAATGCTCCTTGTGCTCATTTGTCTCTAAGTAGGGAGAGCTGGGGTGAACTGAAGTGCAGAAGACAAAGTAACATGATCAGATAGTGCGAACGGAGGCTGGTATAATATCTCGAAGGGAACGTTCCATCATTGGCTAGGATGAGGTTCAAAAGCGACTTCTGGTATCAGGTATCAGGTGGGACTCTCCACTAGTTGAAGTAGGGTTGAGTCCATAAAAATCGTATAAAAATTATAAGAAGTGCAACAGAGAGAAGGTAAATTTATATAAATAAATATCATTATAACTGAGGATCTCGAGTGAAAATGCGGGTTTTATGAGGGAGCTTCCACCTCTTAATTCGGGAAACGGCGTTTCGTTTCCGAGTCTGCGCATCTGAAACTCATCAGGCAGACATGATGCGCAGCTCTTTGACGCCAGTGACCATGTGTTCCGCTTGGAACGGTGGTCGCCTTGCTCTATTTGAACTCGGCGGGGACGGTCAGTCAGAAACCTTTAGACAGTGTTCTCTATTGATACAGCGGTCAAGCTGCGACAGAGCAAGGCCGGTTTCTGGACAAGGAGCGAAGAAGTTGGCCGCTACATAACTAATAAAAAACTTAGAAGTAAATTTTTAAATTTCTATATACTTAAGGGCTACATTCTATAACGTGTGTTCTAGAATCTGTTCATAAATCTAATATTGAACCTTTTCAAAGTCATAGGTAGATATATTGAATAATATAGGGCGTCCAAGAGTACGTGTAACAAACCCATATGCAAGATAATAATCATTTGGCTATAGCGATGAGAATTGACGGTTTGACTGACACCTTCGTCATTTTCAGAGAATTACGGGCCAATCACTATATCAGACCAAATGGCACACCATAAAGTGACTTTTTGTCGATGTTATGGTCTCTCAGCAGTTACATGAGGATTTTCACTACCCCAGATGCGACAATTTTGCTTCTTTACATAGCCACCGAGTGAAAAATGTGCTTCGTCGTTGAAGAAAATTTGATGCGAAAAAACGTCACCCAAACGTTGTTGTTTAAGCACCAAATCGGCATATGTTCTACGCATTCTATGGTCAGCTGGCTTCAGTTCTTGTATTAACTGAACTTTATTAGCATGGAGATGCAAATATAGATTTAAAATTCGCCATAACGTGCCGTAACAGAGGCCCAAATGATGAACTGATAAATTTAGAACTTTTTCAGACTTCTACGTACAGTAGAAATATTCTCGGTCGAGAATGCATTTCTATGATATATGGGCCTTTAGACATCAATAACGGATCCAGCTTCTCGAATTTTTCCACTGTGTTAAAAATCGTACGCTCAATTGGATGATCATGTCGCCCATAATCTGCGCATAATACATGAAACGTATTTACTACAAACTCATTGTTTTTGTAGTGAGTTTTCACAATTTTCGCACGTTCAGCAGTAGGTAAACGATCAATATTATTAAATGGCTAACCTTCAACTGAACACATGAGGCTTCGGATCACAGTTTTGTTCAACATATGTCATTGAAACAGGGCTGCAAAATCCGGACCACGAAATGGATAACCCGTTAGTTCAAATGGAACAATTATATATGATATAAACTTATGAGGGATTTTATCGACACATCAACTCCTTCAGACTACATGACTAAATTCCTAACGATTAAATGCGTCTCAGTATTTTTGATTTACACATGTTCATTGAATAATGTGACGGGTTCTCGTCACAGCGATTTCCCCAGTCTACGTCATACTAAACTTCTAACGATCACAATATAATGAATGAGAGTAAATCATATATAATGCTCCTATTTGAGTTAATATGGATTTGCATCAAGTAGAGTACTGGACTCATAAAACCGATTTATTCACAGTAAAGTAAGGCTCAAAGGAAGCAATTATATATGATTTATTATTGTTTTTTCAATACTATGATGCGTTTCGTCGACGCAGCGTTTCCTTCGTACTATATAGTACTAAATTACTAACGATTAATTATCCCCTACTACATTGCAATCGACAACCTAGACATGGAGTTTTTCTGTTTTTCTTCTTTTTCTAACGATGTTACACTTCTTATACAAGGTGTCCAAAAAGAGTATTAGGTATTTGTTACTTAGATAAAACAAAAACTACTTAGAACTAAAAAAAAGTTTGTTGTTAATTATTACAATATGAAGTGGAAAATTATTTGAAAAAGATGATCTAATTGATGACCGTTACGCAGCTGGCACTCTTCTAATCAGGGACGAAGATTGGCTATCACACGCTAACACATAGCTCTCGATATAGATGCCATTTCTAACCTGATGTTTCCCTTCAATTGCGTCAGGTTCATTGAATTATTCTCATAGACCTTACTTTTAAGGTATTCCCATGCAAAATAGTCAAGTGGACTAAGTTCAGGGCTTCTGGGAGGCCAGTTGATGATGTCCTTATTAGGGAATAATTCGTTAACAGCTTCCATTGCCTGATTTGATGTATATCAAGTGGCCCCATCTTGTTGAAAACAAGTTCGTGAGTTGAAACCTTGAAATTCCTGTAACACTGGATCAAAAAAAATTCGCAGCATATCGCAACAACGGTTACCATTCACATTGAGTGGTCGGTCCTGTTGATCTTCATGAAAATAAGGAGCGATTATGTCTCTAGCAGACATAGCGGCCCAAAAAACGACCTTCGGGCTGTGCAGGGGTCGTTCATTCTTTCGTTTCGGATTTTCCTCTGCCCAGTACCGGCATTTGTATTTATTGACGACCATTCAGATGAAAGTTTGATTCATCACTGAAGAGTATGTTATCAAAATTGTTGAACCGGCGTAACATTTCCTTGGTAAAATTCAATCTATTATCATAGTCTGTATCCTTCAATTCTTGTACCAATTGAATTATATTGGCTTTTAAATGCAAAACTTTGTTTAAAATGAAATACAAGGACGATTTTTTGATGTTTAATGAATGGCCTCGTTTTCGGATAGAAAAAGACGGATTTTGACGAACTGACGCCTCAACTCCCGACTCCTTTCTTCGTGGCGGACTGAACGAGGGCGGCCAAAGTGTTGAATTTTTACCGTCGCACCTGTTTTCTCGAACATCCGGATCCCTTTTATAATGCTATCGACACTTGATGTATGGCGTGTACGATATTCCGCACGATGCAAACGTTGAGAAGCTGCTTCAATGTGACTAAAACTCCACAAAATGGCGGACACCATCATCTCCTCTTCACTCCCCTCCGTCACTCAGTTTCAAATGCATCGCCAAAACAAATACCCGATACGCTTTTTGGACACGCTATATTACACTAATTCATTCCTACTTTCATTATAAATTTATTCTCTATTTTAATAAATAAAGTGAAGGATGAAAATTGAAATTTAATTTGTCGTGCACTAAATATGCACGTAGTTTTTCTCTATTCATTACTACCATATTCCAATATTTCAGTTGCATACCTTCATTAAAAGTTTGTACTAGGAGTAAAAATAAGTTCGTGCAGTTTTTTGTCGTTAATTGAAGCTTTATTGTGAAATATTGTTTATACACTCAAAGCTCAAAGCATTCTGTCGCTAGGCACTACTTTTTTCATCTTTCTGTCAATTGATGGATTCCAACGGAAAAGAGGCTGGCTCTTCGGCCGCTATCCATGCATCGATCCATTTTTTGACTTCATCGTAGTTACAGAAGTGTTGGTGAACCAGGCCATATTGCATCGATTGAAAAAGATTATAATCGGAAGGAGCGATGTCTGGGCTCTACGGTGGATGGGTTAGGAATTCCCATTTGAGCGTTTCTAAGAACTTTTTAACGGGTGACGCAACATGTGTCAAGCTGCAAAATAACTTTGTCGTGTGTGTCAGCGTATTGCGGTAATTTTTCACGCAATGCTCGGCTCATAGGCAACAATTGTCGTCGGTAGACCTCCTCTGTGATCCATTTGTTCGATTGTAGCAGCTCATAATATACACACCAAGCTCGCCATAAATATTCGGCTTGATGAGGCATCCATACATTGCCCGACGTTTTGGATTATCGTACAAGACCCACTTTTCATCGCCAATTACAATTCGCTGCAAAAACCCTTTCTTTTGTGCCGTTGGAGCAGTTGTTCACAGGTGGAAGAACAGCGTTCGACGTCTCTTGGCTTCAGTTCATACGGCACCCGATTTCCTATCTTTCGGATCATTCCTAATGTTTTCAAACAATGGCAAATGGCTGGTTTGGTGACTCGAAGAGGTTTTGCGAGTTTTTCTTACGTTTTTGATGGATCTTCTTCGAGCCTTGCCTCTCTTTCAACATCATTTAACTTTGGTGGCGATCCGGGTCAGTCATCATCTTCCAAATAAAAATTGCCACATTTAAATCGGGAAAACCACTTCTGATACGTTCCCTCAGCTAAAGCATGGTCACTATAAACATCCACTAAAATACGATGGGATCCTTAATTGCCAGAAAGATGGGAAAAAATTAGTGGCTAGCGACGCACTATAGTTTGAACTTTGAAAGTATAAAAATTTTTTACAATAGAGCTTCAATTTTCGCACGAAATTATTTATACTCCCAAAAGATTAACTAATTATTAGTGCCTTATTTTAATCATTCCTGTGTGATATCTATGGTTCTGAAAATCTTAGAAAAATCTTAATGTTCAGATCATGCAAATCTGGATATATGCTGATGCGGACCCAAAAAATTCCATTGGTGGATGTAGAAGAAGAGATGTTTAGATCATCCATCGATTGTTGTTGTAGTCTGAACAAGTCGCTTTCAGAATATTCAGTAAACAAGTGTAAATCATATATTATATAATCGTATTATTTAAGTTAATATTTATATTATTTTATATTGACGTCACATGTAATAATTTGATGGGTTAAAATTGTTCACAGGGTATAATATATGAGTAAAAAAAATATTATAACAATAATATGGATTGGAATCTTGAAAACTTCACAAGCATTAAATTTTTAATGAAGTGAGGGATAAAATTTTATTTTCGCAAGAAATAGTCAATAATAAAACGTTGAGACATTTGTCCTAGCATCTGTTGCTAGGACAATTGGATCCAATAGATCCAATAGAATCCAATAGAAAAAATTATTGCGGGCTGCAACACTTTTAATGTCAATGAGTGTAGTTATTATACTATTCAGGGTGGAATCATCTGGTTCGAACTCGGGATGTTTTCTCTATATTTTCGTTGGCAACAATGATTAATTGAGAAATATATAGGATGAATCATAACAATTGGGAGTATTTGACCAAAATATGGCGACTGGATCAAATATGCCTCGATAAAATATAGCTGTGGAAAAAGATGAAGGGCGTTAAAGTTGAAATTTAACTAATAATTTTGCTAAACACTTCACTGTTCATTTCTCAATTGTTATCAAAATCAGCACGCGGAGACTTTGGACTTATATTTATGGAAACTAAATCCTTTTCAAAAATACAAAACATAATTTTAAGAACTTCTCCAAAACTAATTTATTTGAAATATTTAATATATTTGAATAAGTTACTTCAAACATATCTCAAAACATGTAGCACATCCTCAAAAAACAATTACAAATCAAAATAAGGTCTTCGTCAGTCCAACATCACATTCAAAGACCTTATTTTGATTTCTAATTGTTTTTTGAGAATGTGCTTCATGTTTTGAGATATTTTTGAAGTAATTCATTTAAATACTTAAATATATTAAATATTTCAAATAATTCAGTTTTGGAGAAGTTCTTAAAATTATGTTTTGCATTTCTGAAAAGAATTTAGTTTTCATAAATATAAGATCAGAAACAAAATTTGGTCTCCTTCAAATATTTATTTATTACTTTTAATTGACAATTTATATTTGTTGGATTTTTTTAATTCCATTTGATATTATTATAAGTGAGTTTTGATTTTATATATATTTTATAATATAAATATAACCATATAACCAATATAACCAAATATACAAGTGCATATAAGACGTTAATTTAATTCTAAAAGTCTTTGAATAAGAATTTTTTTAAATTAAAACTTATAAGAGGCTAGCAGAATAAATCTGTTTTGATTTTTAAATTTTGTAATAATTCTTCTAGCAAGCAAACCTTCTTATTATTTAATTGTATTTATAATACATAATTATATTTAGGTTTAATCTCATTATATAAATATCATGTGGTTTAACTAAGATCATAAAATGCCTTACAAGCTTTGTGTGATGAACACAAAATATAGAATACCTTGGATTTTTAAAGGTCTCTAAATTTAGTGTTTGTTCAACAAGAATACCACGAGGTCTTACGGATTAGTTATTTATTGTTAATTGATTTTATTTTTTAAATGTTATGTTGGACTGACGAAGACCCCATTTTGATTTCTAATTGTTTTTTGAGGATGTGCTATATGTTTTGAGAGGTTTTTGAAATAACTTATTTATATATATTGAATATTTCAAATAAATTGGTTTTGGAGAAGTTCTTAAAACTATGTTTTGCATTTTTGAAAAGAATTCAGTTTTCATAAATATAAGATCAGAAACCAAATTTTGTCTCCCTCAAATATTTATTTATTTATTTTAGTTGACAATTTATATTTTTGTTTTTTTTTATCCATTCGATAGTATATACTGAGTTTCGATTTTATATGTGTATTAAATATAAGCAGTGCTCATAAGACATTAATTTAATTCTAAAAGTTTTTGAATAGAAATTTTTTAAATTAATATTTATAGGAGGAGGCTAACAGAATAAAAATGATTTTTAAATTTTAGAAGTGAAATATAAACATGAAAGATTTAAACGTTTTCACGGCCACCTGCAATAACAACAATAATTAATTATATATAACGCAGGCAGGACCGTCTCCTAATAGACGTAACAAAATCTTAAGAAGGATACAAAATGGGGGGACGGAATAATGTTTTCTTTGGCATCTTTTATTACAAGAATTAGAAAAGGCATAGAAGTCGGAAGAGGCAACATTTACTGGAGTTTGCTCTTTTTATGTTAAATAGTTTTATATTCTTTTTTACTGTTGAAATGAAAGCCCTTACGTTAAAAAAATTTTTGAAGGTTTGTTATTTGGAATCCCCTTCCGGGACAATGAACTCTTCAATTGCGTTTTTCCCGAATACGGGTGAAATTATTGTATACAAATATTAACAATATTACGTAAAAATGATTTTTACGTCTTATTTTCTGATTAAATCACTATCAAGTTTCGTCAAAAAAAACTACCACTTTGTTTCATAATCAGAAATGATTCCCTATAACAAAAAAGGAAGTAATACATAAAGTAATATTCCTCGTTCAAAATTATACTTCTGTGCTGATTTTGATAACAATTGAGAAATAAATAGTGAAATTATCAGGAAAAAAATTCAACCTTTACTGTGTATCTTTTTTCACAGCAAAATTTTACAAAGGCATATTTGCTTCAGTAGCCATATTTTGGTCCAAATAACCTGTCCATAACCTATATACCAATAGTTATGAATCAACCTGTATAAATGTCTACTGCAAAACAATGAAATTTTGTTGAAAACGTAATACGTTATACCTGACCACAAAGATCGATTTGTTTTCGTAACATCTACAGTTAGTTATCGGGATCGACTTGACAATTTTTTTCCGCCATTCTCCCCAGTCTTCGCGGGACAGAACTAGAGCGTATAATGGATTCACAATTAGAGAAACAAATCCGAAACCATCGCTGAATATCCGAACAGAATGAAGAGAAAGGCGAATAATACCGTCAATCCGCGTCACCATAAATTAGTTGAATTAAATCAAACCCGAGCTGGAATAATTCTATACTTTCGCTTAGAAAGTTCAAGTTCTTTGCTGTTTGGTGGGCACTAAACGTCGGTCGGTTTGCTGAAAATGGACATGGGAAGGCGATGACCTCCATTTCACAACAAAATCATGTTTTCATGGTCGATTTGACCACTGATGATGCACCGCAGCTCGATTTGTGAATTTATCGCTTTTCCATACAGAAAGATACATGTAGAGATGGTTGTATTGTGGGATTTATTGATACCATTTACTTGTCAATTGATGGTATCATTAAAGTCGGTTTTTTTGATGAGGATGGATAGAAGTAATTGGGTCAAAAATTAAACCAAACGTGGAAGGATGTAATTATGCAATTGCTCTTTTAACATATACCTGTAGGGTAATCAGATTATAATTCTATACAGGACTTTTCAATATAACATACTGTTAGAAGTTTATAATGAATCAGAGAATGGACCAATCTGAACATTTGACAGTACGCAATTAGGCACATGATATAATAAACTAAGATTTTAGAAGTATAAAGTTTTTTAGAAAATTGAAGCCTTATTGTAAAGAATTGCTTATACATTTTAAGTATAATATACATTTGTATAACAATTCTATACCCAAACAAATTCGATAAGGTTTTGTTGATCACATGGGAACACGTTTCAAACTGCAAACATAACATAATGTGAAAATATCGGGTATACATTTCTTTACTTGAATTAGCTCGCGAAGGTATGTCTTATATGTATGTTTACATATTCTAGATGGTGCTAGTGTAAGAAGAGTACATTAGTGTCTCTGTGTATAGCGAATATAGATACTTGACAGATTTGTAGTCACTGGCATACATTCCAATGATGAAAACCAACTAGTTTGAAACGTGCGCATGTCTGAAACATACCCCTGTGATCAACAAAACCTTATCGAGTTTGTTTCAGTATAAATTGTTATACAGATACATACATACAGATTTATATTATACTGTCTCGATTTGTAGAACTTTCTATTATATTTCCATAGCTCACACTCCTTATTAATGATATTCGGTATAGATCAGCCGAATTAATTTATTTGAATAGGAATATGCTAATTATGAGCATATTATGGCCTGACTTGAGCATAAGGAAAGTTTTTTCTGCGTTTGTAATGTGAAAAATTCGGGAATATATTTTTTCACTTGAATTAGATCGCAAAAATATGTCTTGTATGTATGTGTGCATGCAGCGTTAGTGTATGATTTATATCTAAGTGTCTCTGTAGAGCGAATATAGATATACTTGGCAGATTGGTATTCACTGGTATACATTACACTGATGCAAACCAACCAGTTTGAATAATTAAACAATTAAAACTGTAGTTCAAATACTCACCTGATGAAGTCATGGTATGACGAAACAATTGTCGTGTAAATCAATAAAATAGCGGAGGTTAACATTTGTTTTTCTTATATTGAAGATGAATATCCGTCAAGTAAAGACCGAGACAATCAAAAAACTACTCCAAACAGATTAACCAATGGTATAATCAGAGTATACATTATGGATCTTTCTACTAGATGTAACAACATTGCACTTTTCAACATTCAAGCTCGATCTGTTCACCGCACACCAATCTAAAACAGCACTGAGTTCCATCTGTAAGTTGATACAATCATTAGCGGTCTTTATTTTACCAAATATTTTCAAATCATCGTCATAAATGAGTTTAAGAGTACCAATGAAGTCCATCACATCATCGACAAAAAGGAGAAACAGAAGCGGGCTAAATTAGAGCCCTGTGGTACACCAGATCTGGCCACAAAGTCAAAAGAAGAATGTCCTTCGAAACTAACAAACTGGCGTCTATCGAACAAATAAGATTCAATCAACAAAACCAAATCGTCCGAAAAACTCCATCTGGTCTTCAACTTTTTCAACATGATCTTATGATTTATTCGATCAAATGCTTTCGTAGAATCTGTGTATACGACATCCACTTTGTGGTGTCATCCAAACTTTTCAGTGCAAATTCTGAAAAGATAACAAGGTTAGACAAGATTTCCGAAACATAAAACTATAGTGCTCTATCCTAACCTTAATTTAATGTAAGATGGACTGTCTATGTGGTTTGGACCTGCTCTATGGTCATGCAAAATTAGGTTGTAACTATTTATTCAAGTTCATGCCTTAACTGCTCTCAAGATGGGAACATTAAAAAGATGGACTCAGTGGTTGAGATCTGCTCTATGCTTACGCAAAAATACCTGTCAGATTAAAAATATTGATTAAATAGTCCTAGTTTAGATTCGACATTTCTGATGAGTTTTATAAAAACGAGATATGGACATATAAAATTTTGTATTTGGATTATGTTTGTTATGTTGAATTACCCCACTAATTCTTATTTTTAAATGTTGATTAAATTTAAAATTTGAATATAGTTCTGTAACGGTCAATCGTAACGCAGAAAATATCCAAAATATTAACTTAACTAATTCTCTGAAAGCTCCACAAATTTCAATCTGAAAAATATTGAAATTTTTTAAAATAACAAAATAAAATATCCCATAAGCACTGTTTCTTTTATAGACATAACATATATGCGGCAGTCAATCGATGAAAGAATTAGAAGAAAATATAGAATATTGACGGCGAAAAAAATATAGAGCACATTCTCCACAAAGACGTTTGAAATTCTTTTTCATTTGTCATCGGAATTATTTGTATGTTAATTTAAAACATAATTTCCGACTTGCCGTTCCTTCTTATTTTATAATTTCCGACTGATGAGAAATGGATTAGAATTTCAAACGCTTTCTGGAGATTGTGATATATATATAAAAAAAAAGACTTTTTGAATCTTTATGGAGCATTTTTTCGGAATAAAATTTGTTATTTACAAATACCCATTCGAAACAGCTATCTCGGATGAAGTTTGCTTGGTAACCGTGGTTAATATGCTATATTTTCTTTTGATTCTTTCATTGCTTCATTGCCGCACATATGTTTTGATAATTCTATGTCTTAAAAAAGTGCTTTCAAGGCTTTTTATTCAAATTTATGATAGATTGGGCCGTTGCTTGGTAGAAATCAGTTGTAATTGTCATTATAAAATAAAACACTTGTTTACATTTTCTACTTTATTTTTGGTATTGACGTACGTTTCGTCTTTGCTAGAAAGACTTCATCAGAATATTCAACTTAATTTCAAAAAATATATGTAATTTTTTTTAGATTGAAATTTGTACGTATTTCAGAGCATTATTCTTTCAAACCTTCGAAATAATATTCAATTTCCTTTCATTGCGACACACAACGCAATTCGACTGACACATAATTTTTGAGTGTGAAACACAGAATGTATCTAAATATATAGTGTGGCCTATAATGATGCAAGAGCGGTGGCAGTTACATATTAAGGAGTGGGGAATGGCTCATTTCCAATGGATTGTTCAATGTTTGGGAATCGGGATCTTTATGGACTTTGGTTTTTCCAAGCACTCCAGCGAAATCATTTAATAGCCTTAAAGTTGAGAGAGTAATGCTTCAGCTATTTCATCACCTTGTTCAGTATCATTATTGGAAATAGTTTTGTTTGTTACAAGTGTATATTGTATCTTTCAGATTTTTATCCATTTCACTATCCATAGCAAGTTCTCTGGATATTATTGTTGCTAAAGTAAGATGCAGGAAGGTATGAGCTCAAAAAGCTCTTGCATAAGCAATTAAGCATTTTTCCTATTGAATTAGGTGAATAAACTAAAGAAAAAACTTTTTTATGCTGAAAATATTATTAAAAACAATATTCTAATTTCCGCTAATATTTTATTACACTACGATCGTTACGTCATACCATGACTTCTTCAGGTGAGTATTACAAGATACTGAGTATACCATGAACAAGAAATTCATTATATAGTACCTGGACATAACAAAAATAGAGGGGGTGAAGAGAGTTTTACAATTCTTTTGGAATTCTGAAAAAATAATTCAAAAAGATTCAACAAAGGGGAGCTTCCTAATTCTGTTTGGTTATTCAATAATATTTTTCTTTTATGATATCTATTGATTTCTAAAGTTTCTAACAAGTTTAATCTGAAACTTTTGTTTTCTGTGTGTAAAATTTCAAAGTTACTATTAGAACTATGTCCTTTGTCTAGAAGGTGCTCTGCATAGGTTGAATTTCCCTTTTTGTTACAATAACATTTTTCATGTTCCCTAAGTCCCGTCTGGAACGGTCTTCCTGTCTGACCAACATATACAAAATGGCAAATACCGCAAGTTAACTTTTAAACACCTGATGTTTTGTTCTTAGATGTTTTATCCTTATTATTTTTTATTAGTTTTCTTAGGGAGTTATTCGTTTTATAAGAAATTCTAAAATTGTGGTTCTTCTTCAAATATCTACCTACCTTTTCTGTTTTTGGTCCCAAGTATGTCAACGAAATGTATTTACTTTCAATTCAATCATTATTTATGGGATATACTAATTTCAAAGCCAGCTTTAATTGTATTTTTGTAAAAATATTCTCTATAATCGGGACGTTGAAACCGTTGTTCAACGCAATCTGTTTAATAATGTTATATTCTTTGTCAAAATTCTCCCGTGACATGGGTATGTTGGCTAATCTATATAACATACTATTGAATGCTGCTTATTTTTGTGAGTATGTGTGGTTTGATGTGAAGTGAATTTTGCTATCTGTATGGGTTGGTTTCCGGTATATTGAAAAAACGTGTTTCTTATTAATTTTTGTGATAGTCGAGTCCAAAAAATGTACAAAAAAAAATTAATAATAAACACGTTTTTTCAATATAACTATAACGTCCCGATTGTAGAGAATATTTTTACAAAAATACAATTAAAGCTGGCTTTGAAATTAGTATATCCCATAAATAATGATTCAATTGAAAGTAAATACATTTCGTTGACATACTTGGGACCAAGAACAGAAAAGGTAGCTAGATATTTGAAGAAGAACCACAATTTTAGAATTTCTTATAAAACGAATAACTCTCTAGGAAAACTAATGAAAAATAGTAAAGATAAAACATCTAAGAACAAGAAATCAGGTGTTTATAAGTTAACTTGCGGTACTTGCCATTTTGTATATGTCGGTCAGACAGGAAGACCGTTCCAGACGAGACTTAGGGAACATGAAAAATCTTATTGTAACGAAAAGGGAAATTCAACCTATGCAGAGCACCTTCTAGACAAAGGACATAGTTTTAATAGTAACTTTGAAATTTTACACACAGAAAATATAAGTTTCAGATTGAACTTGTTAGAAACTTTAGGAATCAATAGATATGATAAAAGAAAAATATTATTGAATAACCAAACAGAATTGAGTAGTTCCCCTTTGTTGAATCTTTTTTGAATCATTTTTTCAAAATTCCAAAAGAATTGTAAAACTCTCTTCACCCCCTAATTTTTGTTATGTCCAGGTACTATATAATGAATTTCTTGTTCATGGTATACTCAGTATCTTGTAATACTCACCTGAAGAAGTCATGGTATGACGTAACGATCGTAGTGTTATAAAATATTAGCGGAAATTAGAATATTGTTTTTATTCATATTTTCAAGATGAATTTCCGTCAAGTAAAGACCGAACCAATCATAGATTATTTTATGCTACTTTTTTGCCTAATATAACCAATTACTCCAAAAAAGGACATAAGTGAATGAAAACCTCCAAATCTTAATATAAATAGAATACAAATTACCCCAAGGATGAAGAAAATTATATTTCACAAATTAACATCATTAAGCAAATATATATTAATAATGACTATGATCCTACGTTGATAGACGAATTGTTGATGAAAAAAAATAGTAAAATAGCTTTAAATATGGTATATTCAAATATGAAAGAGAATCCTTTCAACAGTTCCTGGTACTTTTAATTTCCTTATAGATAGTTTCACAGTTGTTGTTGAACCAATGTTCAAACTTTTTCAAATGACTGGCCTATATCGAGAGTTAGTTGTCTGACGAAGGGTTTTATACCTGTCGATTTCGCCCGCTTTCAATAATGTGAGACTGGAGCTTTCAATTTTATTATGGATAATTTCATAGTTGCCTAGCATATGTTGAGTTTGAAATAAGTCATCTGGTGGTCATGAGTTATTTTCTTGAAGAATTTACCCCTTTGACTACTATATACTATAAGGCAAAAATTACAAGTCAACTTATCAACTCCATATTGTCTTCATTCAATATATGTTAGTGGTTTTTATGTGAATTTAGTTTTAATTGAAGATGGGACCAGATCTCCCATGTTGAATTTTTGCTTGGGTATATCTGGAAATTGGCCTTAATATATATTTCACGATTATTTGTAGTCTTTTTTTAGCATAATTTTACTTATCTGTATTACCATACCTATTTGAAAAGTTGCAATTTTTAGAGTTAATTCAGAATGTAAACCTGACGAAGTCAGCGAGTGGCGAAATTTTTGTTGTGAATTGAAAAATTACTTATTTAATTATTTTAGTTAGTTTTATTCAATTTCGGTCAAAAGATCTGGTAATATTGATCGATAAAGTTCACCATTCGTTATTTTTGTAGCCCCATTAACTTTTCCTGAATAATAAGCCAACCTCAATTAGTTCAACTAACAGTGACTTTTTCAGACTAAATCATGATTTATGCAAAGTCATCAATCTTTGTAATCATAATATAATATAATTTATACCAAAAACGACATTATTCGTTAGCAAAGCTGCTTCAATATATATAATTAATGATTTTTTTGGAAGAATTAATGGAAGAACGTCAGTTTTTAGTTACTCGATGTAAATCTAATTTTTTTTCAAAAACCAGGAACTCGAGGGATCTGACACGTCATCGTATCACTCTCCTTAAAGCTAGCATAAATCTCTACTGTCCGATTCGCTCTTATGAACAGCATACCAGCAATCGCTGGTTTCACGGATGGTGGTCTTGTGTTGTAACGTCCATGCCCGATGAGTGATAATGCCGTTTCTGAATAGAACTCAGCATAGAGCCTACAGGATTTTAACCCATTAACATCAGCGCAGTCATATACGAAATGATTATCTGCCATTTCAGCATTTGTATTCCATTTTGTATTATTTTCTTTATTTTCATTACAACTGCCTCAGGAAGATCAAATCACATCAATACAATATTTGTCATAATAACTACTTGCAGCTACCTAGTTAATTTTATCAACGAATTATAGTCTGTGAATATATGTAAAAAGAGTAGGCCTATCTTGTTATTAATTTTCGAATCGAACTTTCAATTTTAAGAGAAAAAGTCAAGACACAAAAAGTTGCTTATTGAATTCATCTTCATGGGTCAATTTTTGAATTTGAAAAATATCAAAGCATCAAAAAGTTCTGATGCAAAATATTGTAGAAGTTGATTTCCCCATCTCTATGTGATAAAATTTCAAGTCGTTTCGAAAAGTGACATTTAATTAGTGTAAGCTAACTTCCAAATTTCATTCTTTCTAATTATTCCATAATGGAGATATTCAATTAAATCAAAATTCTTCCCTTAGAACAAACAATTATATGAAGAATCCCCATCAACTGTTGCTAAGGAACTACCACTCAAAACTTTTTGCAACAATTGTACGACCATAATTCATAAAGTTTTATGAATGATATAAAATATATATTTATAAGCAGTAAGTGACCAGATGCTTTACAATATAAATTAAGATAAGACCTATGTATACAACAATTCAATAATCCTTCTACACGTTCTAGGTCCAGGATTATAATAATACCAACTAGTTTCGATATTATTACAAAATCTTCATCAAGGCTCTGAAATGAAAAACATGAATTAAAGCTACAAAATCCTTTCGAGTTGCCTGAAGTTACGACATTACAATAAAATCTCAAAATCAATATGAAACAAATATAATTTTTTTTTATTATTGTAAGTGAGGAAAATTTTTTGGTTTTTTGTTGATAGATCAAATAGACTTCAACTTACATTTCTATCTCGTTTGGTATTTGTCGTATGGAAAATGTAAAATTTTGGAAATTACAACTACTGGCGAAAGACTGAGGTGGAATAATCTCATGATGGGGCTGAAGAATAATGGGTTTAAATTTTGTTTGGAAAAATTTTTTTTTTTTTAATTTATTTTTATTTATGCCTTATATTTTCTATTAAATAACAATGCTTTACTTAGACTTTCAATGTCGGTTCTCTTATTAATTGAGTTTGGGTCTTGTTTGATAGATATCATCTCATGGATTGAACGTTTTTTTAACTTTTTTTGTTTGCCTAAAATTTTGATAGATCCCGGATCGAAATTGAAAGAATAAAGGGTGTTTTTTACATGTTCTACTAAAGCGGTGTTATTTTCTTTCTTGTTTTTCAGTGGATTAAGGATATTCAAGGAGTCCCTTTTGTGTTCAGAGATCCTGTCCTTTAGATGCCGACCAGTTTGACCAATGTATGTTGATTGACAGTTGTTGCAGAATATTTTATACATTCTGTCAAGAAAGTACCGGGAATTATCGATTTAAATCTGGTGGGGCAATGAGGCAGGTAAAAATTTTTTTTCCTAGGTTGGTACATTTTCCTTAATTACTATGCCAAGCTTGAGCGGGATCTGTCAACTAGTGTGTTTGCAACAGCTGATTAAGTCAGTCGATGTCAGAGTGCGTGCCGATTTTTACTATGGGTGATTACGTTGAGCAAAGAATTTGTTTAAAGTTTTGTGTTGCAAATGAATTTTCGTGTGCCGATGCATTGAAAATGTTGCAAAAGGCCTTTGGTGATAATGCTCTATCGAAAACTCGTGCATATCAGTGGTACAGAGCCTTCAAAAAACCACGCCAAAGCCGCTCGAAAATGATGCTCATTGTTTTCTTCGATATCCGTGGCGTGGTGCACTACGAATTCGTTCCAGAGGGTCAGACGGTAAACAAGGAGTATTACCTAGGCGTTATGAAACGTTTGCGTGAGCGTATCCGTAAGAAGCGGCCAAATTTGTGGGCGAACAACTCATGGATTTTGCATGACGATAACGCGCCTTCTCACCTTCTCACTCATTGTGACTGACTTTCTCGCCAAAAACTCAACAAACGTGCTTCAGCAACCACCGTATTCGCCGGATTTGGCAGATGAACAATCTTAACAGTTATCAACAGCATTCATCCGCGCTTAAAATCCACCATTGAATTAGAAACCCAAAACAACTCACTAAATTTCCTAGATACATTATTTATAGGAAAGACAGACAAAATAATAACAAACTGTTACCAGAAACCAACATTTTCTGGAAAAATTCTGAATTTTCACTCAAATCATAATATGACACAAAAAATAAACTTCATAAATAATTCGAAAAATAGAGCGTTATAACTTTCGTATAGCGAATTTTACAAAAATAACATCACTGAAATACAATCAATCCTAGAAAATAATGACTATTCCACCAAGTTCATGAAGAAAATTCTTAACAAAGAAGTAACTTCCCAAAGCCAACAATCAGAGGAAAAGGAAGCCCAAAACTATTTTAAAATAATCTACATAGAAAATTTGACAAAAACAATTTAAAAATATTCACCAAAATAAACAAGAACTTAGCATTTAAATCTTACAACACCGTTAAACAACTTTTTACGAAAACTAAAAGTGAAATATATGAAATATTCTGCAACGACTGTCAATCAACATAAATTGGTCAAACTGGTCGGTATCCAGAGGACAGGATCTTTGAACACAAAATAGACTCCTTGAATATCCTTAATCCACTGAAAAACGAAAAAGAAAATGAGACTGCTTTAGCAGAACATGTGAAAAACACTCTTCATTCCTTCAATTTCGATCCGCTATCTATCAAAATTTTAGGCAAACAAAAAAATTTGAAAAAACCCTTAATCTATGAGATGATATCTATCAAACCAGACCCCAAACTCAATTAATAAGAGAACCGACATTGAAAGTCTAAATAAGGCATATTGTCATTCAATAGAAAATATAGGACATAAATAAAAATAAATATAAAAAATAAAACAATTTTCCAAGCAAAATTTAAACCATTATTTTTCAGCTCCATCGAGTCATCGTTATACACGCTTCCTCCGAAAGCAGCAGATTATTCCACCTCAGTCTTTCGCCAGTAGTTGTCATTTCCAAAATTTTACATTTTCCATACGACAAAAACCACACGGGATAGAAATGTAAGTTGAAGAAGTCTATTTGATCCATCAACAAAAAACCAGAAAATTTTCCTTACTTATAATAAAAAAAAATTATATTTGTTTTATATTGATTTTAAAATTGTATTGTAATATCCTAACTTCAGGCAACTCAAAAGGATTTTGTCGCTGTAGTTCTTGTCTTTCATCTCAGAGTCCTGATGAAGATTTTGTAATAAAATTAAAACTAGTTGGCCTTTTTCTTAAAAAGTTGGTATTATTATAACCCTGGACCTAGAACCGGTTAAAGAATTATTGAATTGCTTTACAATAAATATCTTTCTGTACATAGAAATAATTGATACTGAATTGTTTCAGCCGTTACTATTTGCTAGTTGATCATAATTAAGACAAATTGTAGAAATTATTATATTTTACTACCAATAAAAATATATATTACACATTTTCTTATGACTCGAGTTTCGGGAAATGAACTATCCCATCATCAGACGACTGAAGACCTAACAGTGGTACAGAGGTATTTAAACAAAAGTGATAAATATTTTGAATATTTCAATAGATTCTAGATAACACCTAATAGTGGTACAGAGGTTCACAAGCGGAACGTGATAAAAAACCGGGTTAAAAAAGTTTTAACAGATATCGGAATGTCGGCAATCGACAAAGAAAGTTGTTATACAGATGGTACCCATTTAAATATCTCAAATAATTTTTGGGGTTACAAAAAAAAAGAAGTAAACAAAAATTCAACTTTTGCCACTCATTCTTTAGAAAACAGTAATTCCTTTCGAAAAAAGAAAATCTTAAGAAAATTTCACATGAAGATTCAAATGAAAAGAAACTTGATTATTGAAATTTTCAAATTCGTTCACAATAAAAATAATTTAAAAAATAATGAATGACTGTATGGAACTATGTATATCCAAATATTTGATATGTATAACAAAATAACGTATAAATAATGAATGACTGTACGGAGCTATGTAACCCCAAAAATTATTTGAGATATTTAAATGGGTACCATCTGTTTAACAACCTTCTTTGTCGATTGCCGACATTCCGATATCTGTTAGAAGGCCCTTCTTTTTTAACCCGGTTTTTTATCACGTTCCGCTTGTAAACCTCTGTATCACTATTAGTTGTTATCTAGAATCTATTGAAATATGCAAAATATTTATCACTTTTGTTTAAATACCTCTGTACCACTGTTAGGTCTTCAGTTGTCTGATGATGGGATAGTTCATTTCCCGAAACTCGACTCACAAGAAAATGTGTAATATATATTTTTATTGGTAGTAAAACATAGTAAATTCTACAATTTGTTTTAATTAGAAATAATTGATTTTATTTTATCTATTTACATTAGTACATAATATAATATGCGATGGGTTTCCATAAATTTCGAACTTTTGGAATATGAATTTAATTTTTTTTTCCTGTTTTAGTGAGCAAAGAATATTTCGTGAGGATCATTCAGTTTGTTAAAATGAAATGCAGATTGTAACTGTCGTAATTATGAATTAAATCTTTAGAGCGAGCATCAATTGCATGAAGGTGGGTCTGATAAACTTCATCAAGGATAAGTGATAAGTTATTATAGTATCTGAAAAAATTTTTTGTGGATTACAAGTGACTTTCTTTATTCCCAGAATTTGAACTCATAACAATGATCCCATTACATCTACATTAAAATTCTGCACGTAATCAATGAACGTATAAACAGAAAGAATCATTTTGGAATTATAATACAACTCTAATTGTAGGTAATAACCACGGATAATTACGTTATTTTCAACATAAATTGTTGCTTTATTGTTTTTTAAATAATCTGTTACACACGATATCTCCATCAATTGCTTCCATTCATTTTAGCAACTTTCTTTTATTTTGCTCACAAACCTCAAATGCCTCTAAGTACACTATTGTTACGGGTTTCAAATTAACATAATACACCTTATAGACTTCAACTGAATTGCATATGAGATTATGAACTTTTTGCCAAGATTTATTTATAACCCTCAAAACTGAAGTATTAGAGTACTGGCTGCGAACGTTTTTATGTGCGGATGCCAGAAAATTACAAATATTCTTATCACGTTCCTAGCGTGACGGACAGCTCTTAACTATGAAAAATTGATAAAATATAGATATTGCAGATTTTATTTAGACAATTAAAAAAATTGAATATAAAAATAAAATAAACATATATCATGTTTTTATGCATAATCATTTCAACTTGTAATTACATAATTATAATTTGCAAATCATCAAATGAATTAAAAATAGCGAATATAATCAACCCTATAAAATACGTCAATTGAAAATATTTTAAATTTTCATAATCGTTCAAGGGATCTATGCAAAAATAGAATTATATTACCTGTATCAAAATTGACAGAACAAGCATCATATTTTCTCTTAGAAAATGAAAAATTCATAACATCAGACAAAAATTCTATGTAATTTAGAAATTTTCCAGCAACGCTCGTTCAGAAAAAACTGATAAAAATGCATATGGGAAGAAAATATTGAATGAATAGCTATCACCAGTTTTTTTAAACAAATAAATGTTTCAGGAAACTAATTTTATACAAGAAACCAATTCAAAACTGATGCTAGAAGTAGACTATCAACCGTGGGGGCAGATATACAGGTAACGCAAGTAAACTAATAACCATCAATAGAATAACTGATAAATAGAGGATATTGTACTGTTTTCTAATATTAAACGTCATTTAGTTTAGTAGAGTATTTTCACAGCGCAACTAACTATAATCTTTTGAATCAGATCGGAAATAAATTGTTCAAATGTTCATTCAAGGTATATATGAACCAAAAATTAATAAGATTAGATGAAATATCTAAGGTAGTTCACTAAAAGAAAATATCTGGTGTTTTTTTCAGAGTGATAAAACTTTAAATTAAAATAAAACACATTTAAATTGAGATTGAAGTAATATTTTTTTATTTGAAAGATAATTTTATGACATTTACGTTTTAAAAATAATTTCCGGCATATGTCCACCACGACTAGCTCTGAGGAACCTCATTCGACCAGACCAATTTTGGACCACTTTTTCGAGTAATTCAGGCCTTACTTCATCAATAACATGAGTTATGTTGGCTTCCGAAGCGTTTATTGTTTCTGGTTTATCAGAATAAACCAATTGACTTGACATAACCCCAAAGAAAATATTCCAGTGCAGTTATGTCGCATGATCTTGGAGGCCAATTAATCGGACTATTTCTCGAATTAATATTATCGCTAAATCTTTCCCTCATTAAATCAATTGTTACGGTAGCAGCATGAGGTGTAGCACCATCTTGTTGGACACAAAACACTTCTGGGTCGATACCATTCAAATTTTGAAACAAATAATCATTGATCATCGATCTGTAACGAGCACCTTTACTGAAACACTAGCTCCAGTATCGTTTTTAAAGTAACATGGACCGATGATGCCTCCAGCGTGTAAAGCACACCATACAGTGCATTTTTCAGGATGCAATGAAACCTGCAGAACTTTTTGAGGATTGCTTTTACTCCATATACAGCAATTTTGCTTGTTTACATAGCCGTTCAACCAGAAATGATCTTCATCATCAAACACAGTTTTACGATAAAAAAGGGGATCAACTTCAAACTGTTTTAGGGCCCCAATCCGCAAACAAACGACGCTTATTATGGTCAAGTGGCTTTAGTTCTTGAACCAGTTGGATCTTGTATGGGTGTAGATCAAGATCTTTACGCAAAATTTTCCATGTGGTGGATGCACAGAGTCCAACTTGTTATGAACGGCGATGAATATACAAATCTGGATCATCATTCACACTATGACTCACAGCAGCGATAATTTCTTCTGAACGTACAGTTATTCGTCTTGTTAATGTTGTTGCATCGAGTAGAGAAAATGTTGTCCGAAGTCCATCGATAGTTCGACGAATGAGCTGCTCTGATGGACGATTATGCAAACCATAAATTTCACGAAGTGCTCTATAAGTTTGGCAAATAGAACACTAATTTTGAAAATAAATTTCAACAATTTGTAAACGTTGTTGCGGCGTGAGTCTTTCCATGATAATTTTTCAATGCTTACTGAACAGAAATGTCAAAACAACATGGCTTCTACCTTCTGTCAAATCACAGTTATCCCTTTCGAAAGTTCTATCACTCTAAAAAAAAAACACCCGATATGTTTCATTTGAAATGACTACGACTATCTCATCGACTATGATATATGTTATTGATTGTTTTTATTTCATGGGCATGAAGGTGGACTGAAGATTATCGGTTAGAATTTCAAACCGCTTTTCTGAAGATGTGCTACATATTTTTGAAGAGTTGCCTTTCAAGGAAAGTTAGTTTCGAAGAAATTTTTGAGCTGATGTTGGGTATTTTTGCAGTCGAATTTGGTTTTCATAAAACCGTTATGAAACAGCGTTGTTTCCTCTAAATGTTTGTAAAGTAAATTCAGTAAATATTCTCCATTTTCTTCGGATTATTTTATCCTTTTTGATGTGTGTAATGAGTGTCAATTCTAAAGCTTTACTGAATAGAAACAGCGTGTACTGAGGCATTCATTCAATTTAATTTTAAAAAGCTTTCGAGAAACAGTTTTATAAAATTAAAATTTCTAGCAAGTTTGACAGGATTAATCTGTTTAATATTTAAGATATGGAAGAAGCCTTTTATCGATTAAAAATGAAAACCCCCTTCTTATTAAATGATTTTTATGTAAAATTTAAGACTTTTCTTCAAATAACTTTTCGGTAAATAATTTATTGTCAGTGGTAAGATTGTAATTACAATCTTTCAATTTCAATTTCAATTCAATTTCAATTTCAGAAGAATGGAAAGGTATATTAACAACATGAAATTCATAATTATTTTAACTAAACCCTTTTTCGTAGTATATTGATATTTCACTATTTGGTTGCATAAACTCATGCATAATAATCCCAATTATTGAAGCGTTCTAATGATGCGAAATTACTATCATCTATTCAAAGCGTGCCAGTTTTAATTTTCATCTTTTCAATTAAAACATGTGTCGTAATATAGTACTTTTGTTTTTCCTCATATTACATACAATTCTATTACATTTCCAATTATTATTTAAGAAATTATGTGAAGGTAGAGGAAAGTTTTCCTGATCTAGTTTAGTTCTATTGATTTTATTTTGATTGGTTAGAGGAATTTCTTTCTTTATTTTCAATTGAATATCTTCAGACGTTCCTATCTACTGTTTTTTCGAAAAATCGAAGTCTGAATGATGAATGATGGTAAAAAGCAATGAAATCAGGAGCTTTTGTGCGCTTGTTCTATCACGATCTTCGAGAAATTTTGCATCAGTCTACTTACCTCAAAATGTCGAATTTAAACTCGTTCGTAAAATTCTTGCTATGGTTGCGTTAGCGCGCAGTGCTTATAAACTATATTTGTTTTAATCGTCTAATTATATAATCATCAGAAAATTTTTTTTATAAATATGAGTCTCATCATTCTACTCTTCATTACCAAATTTTAGATCGATCGAATCTGTACTATCGAAAATATTGAAAAAATGAGCAAAACTTTCAAATGTGAATAACTGCGAAACCATTATAGTCCATTCAAAAACATAACCAAGACATTCAAACCTCAAACCTACTGTTGAAATTTCATGTCTATAACTCATCCAGTTCGACTGTTATTGTTTACGAAATTACTGCAGATCTCGAATTTTTCATCAGTAAGTCCAACCTAGTCATTTATGGTCCTTTTCAGCTCCAAATTCGACAATTACAGACATTAGCATGACAATAGCATGCTGTTTCCTAGAAAAAGCGCGCAAAAAAGGCTTCTCAGAAGAACATCAGCAAATTTTCATTAATTTGGCACAAATTTCAGGATTCATGCGGCATATGTTCTTCTGAATTTTCAACCGGATCGATTCATTTAAAGTTTGAAAGAAATATTCTTTCATAACAAATTAACGGATTTTTGGGAAACATTTGCACAAAAATCAGCGATCATCCTAGGTTGCCGCAACGTCTTATAACACGACTCTACAAAAAAATTTTCGTTCTTTGTCCTAAAGTTTATACTATTATTTTCCAGTTAGTTATGCACAAAAACGAAAAGAAAATACCTTTTTTCGGTATAAAGTTTGCTTTTGTGATAGTTATAATAATAATACTCATTTTTCAATTTTTTCATAAATTTTAATATTTTTAAAAAGACCGCGCGGTGAGAGTGGGGTATTAACGCTAACACTGTGCCGCTAGATGGCACCCCAGTGATAAACAACCATCAGGTGTTGTTTACAAGCCCAGAATAACTTAAAATGTCGTCACGAAAGTGCAAATACGATGCTGATGCTTTTTGTTTTATATGTGGTCAATTTATTAAAGTTCGAGACGTGAAATATGAACTAAAGACATCTCACGTTCTCTGTGAAGCCTATGAAGCATATTTTGACTGTCCTGTACGGAATCAAGATAAGCCATGGGCTCCACATGTTGCTTGTAGTTATTGTAAAAGGTGTTTGGAAGGTAAGCAATTTTTATTTAATCAAGCGATAAATCTAAAATAATAGACATATTAATTTTTATTTTTATATTTTTAGGTTGGTATCGAGGTGAGAAAAGGTCTATGAAATTTGCAGTACCAAGGATTTGGTGAGAACCAAAAGACCATATTACGGACTGCTACTTTTGTATGGTGAATCCGAGTAAAAGACGTAGAGGTAAAAATGCAAAACCTATTGAATATCCTGACCTCGAATCTTCTTCTGCTCCAATTGCTCACGACCTGACACGACCAGTACCTGAGCCACCAAAAAAATTATCGCAGAAAAGTAGCTCATCTTTTAGTTCTTATAAAAGTAATTCCGATAAGGAGTTTTTGCCTACACCTGAACAACCAAAACACTATCTCATTACTTCAGAAGATTTTAACGATCTACTTAGAGATTTAAATTTGCCAAAAAATAAAGCAGAGCTTCTAGGCTCTCGGTTAAAACAGTGGAATTTGATTGATGATGTTAAGATCACGGATCAGCGGACTAGGCATGAAATGTTTGCAACGTTTTTCACGAAGGAGGATGGACTTTGTTTTTGTAATGACATTAAAGGTATGTTTGAAGCAATTGGCATACCCTGTGTCCCTAGCGAATGGCGTTTATTCATTGACAGCTCTACAAAAAGTTTAAAAGCAGTTCTATTGCACAACGGAAATAAATTTCCGTCTCTTCCAATTGCTCACTCAGTACATCTTAAAGAAAATTATGAAAGTGTAAAAATTTTGCTTGAATCTGTAAAGTATCGTGAGTATAACTGGGAGCTGATTGGAGATTTTAAAATGGTGGGATTTCTAATGGGGCTACAGGGTGGATATACAAAGTATCCGTGTTATTTGTGCTTGTGGGATAGCAGAGCGGATTCTGAACACTATATTCAACGGTCATGGCCTGTAAGAACAAAATTGTGTGTCGGAAAACAGAACGTCAAATTTGAGCCGATTGTTGAAGCGGAAAAAGTGTTAATGCCGCCTTTGCACATTAAGTTAGGGTTGATGAAACAATTTGTTAAAAAACTGGATGAAACTTCAGAAGCTTTTGTATACTTAAAAAAATTTTTTCCGAAGTTATCGGAAGCAAAGGTTAAAGCTGGGGTTTTTGTTGGTCCGCAAATAAGACAGATTTTCGCCGATGAAAAATTTCCAACGTTGTTGAATCGTACTCAAAAAGCAAGTTGGAACAGTTTTAAAGCAGTAGTTTCTGGATTTTTAGGAAATAATAAAGCTGAAAACTACGAAAAGTTGGTTGAGGATATGCTTACAAATTTTAAGGCCATGGGCTGCAGGATGTCATTAAAAGTACATATGCTGCATGCTCATTTGGATAAATTTGAAAACAATATGGGAGTCTATTCCGAAGAGCAAGGAGAACGTTTCCATCAGGACATCATGAATTTTGAACAACGCTATCAAGGCCAATACAATGAAAACATGATGGG
Source organism: Megalocaria dilatata (assembly GCA_034642435.1). Lineage (NCBI taxonomy): Eukaryota > Metazoa > Arthropoda > Insecta > Coleoptera > Coccinellidae > Megalocaria > Megalocaria dilatata. The sequence continues at coordinate 71,615,129 of CM067856.1, read as the reverse complement.
CGACTATATTTGGGGTTTATTGAGAGAAAGTAGCTATGAACATAAAAGAAAAAGTAAAAGTGTGCACTTTTAAGTTATTTTCCAGTTTTCTGTAAGCTAATTTGATAGTTAAACTTAATAAAAATAATAAACATTTTTATTTCAATAGTTTTATTTTCAATCAAAAATTAAAATCCGAGATTTTTAAAAATTTCGTTCAATTAGACTTCTAAGCACAAAAGCAAAGTTTTTCATGCCATATATTTTTTTTCCGTCTTATTACGACCTAAACTACCGAAATTTAATGCTTTGCAATCCAAATCAAATTTCATGTTGACCCGTGTAATCGAAGCTTAGCTTGAAAAATAAATTATTCTAAACAATGATTTCATAAACTCATCAATAACCACATGTGTAAATATAGGATGTTCCTAAATTGGAGGTACAAACGAAGAGGGGAGATTCCTTGAATAGTTTCAAGAAAAAAAGTCCCATAAACATTTTAAACGTTTCCTTTTCGAGTTAAATAGGGTGTTGAAGTTAATTTTTTCGAGTTTTTTTCTATATAGTATCTGCATTTAACAAGATATTCAAATGATATTTGACGTAGTTATTAAAATTTAGAGTTTACACCTTGTGACATGCCATATTCGATTATAAATCTACAGGATGATATTTTTTCTGGAATACTGTCCCCTGTTTTACTTCAGAACTTTTTTCTGGTGAGCCACTGTGAGTTTGAAAAGTTGCAAAAGTTGTTATACTAAACTTTATGGTCTCTTGTGGTTTTGTCGTAGGTGCTACCAATTTAGAGAAAAAAATTTTGAACGATTCTCTTGAAATCCCCAGAAAAATTTGAATTGTCATAAAAATCCAGTTAGTAAGATGCAATGAATAAATAGCCATGATTCATAAACATTCGGTAGAATCGCATAATAACCACAAAAGAATTATTACTACAAGAAACGTGACACTCAAAAATTAATCATAACAAAACAATTAAATAACAACAAAGGAACTGAACTGAAGCTATTGTTGAAAATGTCCTCCCCCAATCTCAGGATTCGGCTTCTGTCCTTCCCCTCATGGACGATCGAACTCTTTCAAACACTCCCGGAATATTCCTAACTGTACCATACGCGCATATTATACGGTTTCTCAGTTCGTCTGCGGTGTTCACTGGCGTTGAGTACGCTAGAGATTTCAGATGGTCCCATGAAAATAAATCTAAACTATTTAAGTCTGGAGATTTGGCGAGCCATCACTGATTACCACCCAGTCTAATCCACCTGTTTTCAGAATTTCCATGCAAATACTCCCTAGCTGAAATTGAAAAATGAGCAGGAGCACCGTTGTGCATACCACATTTCACGTCGCACCATAAAAGGTAAATAATCCAATAACAAGGGGAAATCGTTTTCTAAAAAATGTCCGTATGATTGACCAGTAAGTAGAACTGGCAAGAAGAAAGGACAAATGAAATAATCGCCAATATAATCACCCCATACATTTAATGAAAATTGCTCTTGAAAGAGAGTTTCTACAAGTTCTTGAGAAACAGGCTTCATCAGGAAATTGGATTTGGCAATCAAAATGTTTGATAGTCTATTGGTACCACTGACAAAAAATCATCCTGGGATGAAAATCCCGAGGCAGGAGCGCCTGCACTCTCTGAATGTGATAAGGATATAGCAAAAAATCCAGCAAGATCCGCCAAACAACTTGATGACTTGTATTCAAAGTAACTCTAATTTTCTTGCAGTAGTTGTTTTTCTGTTTCGTTCAGAATTGCTCTTCAAGTCATGGTATTCTCGCACTTCGTGGTATACCTGTATAAATATTTTTCGTAGAAAATTTTCAGTATCTGAAAGCTCCTGTATAGTAAATATGAGAAAACATTCGATGACCAGGCATCACCTTATTGGGAAAACGTTTCATGCTTCTCTTGAATTTGGCAAGACCATACAATTTTTTTTTGCAATTTGCAAGACCATACATGAAATACATGTCAGCGCCATTTCGGAATTCGTAAAATTTGGCATGTTTTGATATTGAATTGCAACCATATTTCAAAACATATTAAATTTGATGTGTCAAAACTAACAATGAATTCATCCAGCACAGCTTACTAACTGAATATATACGACAATTTGGATTTTTCTGAGGATTTCGAGAGAATCGTTCAAAATTTTTTCTCGAAATCGGTAGCATATACGACAAAACTACAATAGACCATAAAGTTTGGTATAACAACAAAGCTTCTTTTTACAATTTTTCGAACTAACAGTGGCTCACCAAAAAAAAAGTTCTGGAGTACAAAAAGAGACAGTGTTCCAGAAAAAATATCACCCTGTAAATTTACAATCGAAATTGGCATGTCACATGGTTTAAACTATAAATTGTAATATCTAATCCCAATTTGAATATCTAGTGAAATGCAGATAGTATGCAATTATGCAAGGAATCTCCTCTCTTCGTTTGTATCTTCAATTTAGAAAGTACTACTCTGTCAAGGAAGTACCGGGAATTTTCAATTAAAACAACATTTTTACATTTAATCGTCAAAATTTATTGGGTCGCCTTCAAAATAGGCTCCATTTGCTCCAATACGTCTATGCCAACGGCACTTAATTATCGAAACATTTTTTATATGCGCTTTCCGGGATGGACTTTAGCTCTCGCGCCGAATTTTGTTTTATGGCTTCAATCGACTCAGAACGGGTTCCACGAAGGGGCAATTTTAGTTTTGGGAAGAGGAAAAAGTCGCAGGGAGCCAAATCCGGCGAATACGGTGGTTGCTGAAGCACGTTTGTTGAGTTTTTGGCGAGAAAGTCAGTCACAATCGTAGCTCGGTGAGAAGGCGCGTTATCGTCATGCAAAACCCATGAGTTGTTCGCCCACAAATTTGGCCGCTTCTTACGGATACGCTCACGCAAACGTTTCATAACGCCTAGGTAATACTCCTTGTTTACTGTCCGACCCTCTGGAACGAATTCGTAGTGCACCACGCCACGGATATCGAAGAAAACAATGAGCATCACCTTCATTTTCGAGCGGCTTTGGCGTGGTTTTTTCGGTTTCGGCTCATTTTTTGCCACCCATTCCGATGATTGCTGGCTTGTTTGCATATCGTACTCGTAGACCCAGGTCTCATCACCAGTTATAATGCGTTCCATGAATGTAGAATCGGAATTACAGCGATCCAGCATGTCTGAAGCAACCTGTTCGCGATGACGTTTTTGAAGAAAATTCAGGTCTTTCGGTACGAGTCGTGCGGCCACCTTTCTCATGCCCAAAATATCAATCAAAATCGTACGTGCGGACTCGTGGGATATCTTAAGATCATGTGCTATCTCTCTCAAGCTGGTACGACGGTTTTCCAGCACCCTTTCCTTAATTTTATCGACGTTATCTTCGATCGAAGCCGTCGATGGGCGACCACTTCACGACCGTCCTTGAAGGCTCTGTACCACTGATATGCACGAGTTTTCGATAGAGCATTATCACCAAAGGCCTTTTGCAACATTTTCAATGCATCGGCACACGAAAATTCATTTGCAACACAAAACTTCAAACAAATTCTTTGCTCAACGTAATCACCCATAGTAAAAATCGGCACGCACTCTGACATCGACTGACTTAATCAGCTGTTGCAAACACACTAGTTGACAGATCCCGCTCAAGCTTGGCATAGTAATTAAGGACAGTGTTACCAACCTAGGAAAAAAAATTTTACCTGCCTCATTGCCCCGCCAGATTTAAATCGATAATTCCCGGTACTTTCTTGACAGAATGTATATTTAAATAAGGTTATTCTGATTTTCACAAATTTTTATTGTTATGTTTACAACAATCGTTTCGCTATCCCAGTAGGATCATCAGGCAAGATTACATTTTGAATAATAAATAAATAATAATAATAATAAACAAATAATAATAAGTTATTCAAAATGTAATCTTGCCTGATGATGCTACTGTGATAGCAAAACGATTGATGTAAACATAACAATAAAAATTTGTGAAAATTAGAATAACCTTATTCAAATATTATTCAATATGGATTTTCACCAAGTAAGGACTTATTCAATTCAATATTCAGGAAGTATATACTGTGTCCCACAGAAAACTGTCGATGGCCAATATCTTTTGAATTGCATATCGATACAAAAAGTTTAAAGAATGTTTTGAGTGTTCAGATGGCCATCCGAAATAACGTACTATTCAACTCTCCCCTATCTATCTCTTCGGCGGTAGCCACCCTACTTCAAAATATTAAATACACTTTAGGTCATGTGATGATACCTTGTTTAAAAGGTTCTTCAATTTTCTAATTCGATCTTGCGAAAAATGATGAGGATTTGAATACAATTTTGACAAAAACTTCAGTAGAGATAATTATTATTTTGGACCAAATAAATAACGTCATTATTAGTTTTGAGGAAAGAATAAAAAATCAATTTTCTGGCCCTTTTTTTGTGCGAACCTAGGGTCAAATTTTAAAATTGTAGCGTTGGCTATTTAATATAACAATTGAATTTTAATGTTGAAATTTTTTATCTCACTCGAATCTAATTCGAGAAAATTTAAAGAAAGCACTAAACGCTATTCTGCAAATAATTTTTTTTAAATCTTTTGATTATACGATTCTCACGAAATTTTGCAGAAACATTCCTGTTATCATTCTACTTTCAAACACCAAAAAAAGATCAATCAGGTCTGGAGTCTCGGAAATATCGGAAAAAATGATAGAAAATTTCAAACGTGAAAAACTGGTGAGCATTAGACCGATTTTCAACCTTCGGCAAACTAGGCGAATCAAATTAAGGTCCCTGTATGTTTCAAATCTCTAGCTCTTTGAAATTGCTACAACGTTAACAATTGAAATATAAAATAAAATTTTTGATTGTCTCGGTGTTTAAATACTGACCTGATGAAGTCATGGTATGACGAAACAATTGTCGTGTAAATCAATAAAATAGCGGAAGTGAACATTTGTTTTTCTTATATTAAAATAAAATTTGTAGCTTCTGTATTATTTTTCTATTCTGTAGCCATGCTTACATGCTTGATTAAAACAATTCTCAAACAGAAATCTCATTTACCCTGATTTTCCATGTCATTTATTACAATTCATTATAACCATATTTGGGAAAAAATGCAAAAATACCATCATTACTCAGCTCTCAGTTTTGAAAATAAATTACTCAAGTTCCTAACGAAATTGTTTATTAGCCCTCTTCTGGTTATTTTGCATTTAAATATTAGATTTAAACCTAATCGTGCGATTGTTGGTATGGTTTCAGTAGCTCAACGCTGCTGCTCTCAAATTTTTTAAAATCTTCTAATTATACGATCCTCAGGAAATTTCATACAAGTCGTTATTCCACATCTAAATGTTAAATTAAAACTTGATCCTAGGACTGTTGCTATGGTTTCGGTAGCGATCAACGCTGTTTCGTTCGCAAAAGATATGGGAATTTGTTTTACTTTCCATCATACGATCCTCACAAAATTTTGCCCAAACATGATAGTCATTATTCTACTTCTAAATGCGAAAATTACAGATCGGCCCGATCAATACTTTGGAAAATATTCAGAAAAATAATAACAAATTTCAATTGTGAACTCGAAACCATTAATCTGATTTTGGTATTAACGAACTTAACTGAGACATTTAGAATTCTGATGTTAGAAAGTGGATTTAAGGGGAAATGCTCTAAAATGGTTCGAAAGTTATTTCAGAAATAGGAAACAAAGTGTTATTGTGGAAAGGCTGATTAGTAAGTCCTCAATAATTGGAAATTCTCTAGGGGTTGATCATGGTAGCATATTGGGCATTTCTGATTTATATTAATGATTTACCAATAATTGCTGAATATATAGAAAATACTGTGGTAAATTTCGTTGATGATACAAATATAGTTATAGGAGCATCAAATCAGGAAGAAATGAAACTTATGGCGAAATCATTAGAAAAAATCACGTACATCAGGTTATTATTTCAGAAATAGGAATTTTATTGAATATTTATGTTAACCAAAATTTGATCAAATTTAAGGATCTTATGTACACTAGTACACTAGTCAAGAAGTTATGATGGGTAATCCTTTAAATCCTCTTGGAACTGAAGTTTCTGTCTTTTCTCGAAATAAAATTCATATTTTTAATATCACACAGATTCATTATTTTATTGTGTATACAAAATTCTTGAAAACGCCTTGAAAAAATACATTGTTTACTGGTATACATATGTGGATGATATATACATGTATGTTTTATTGACATATCCAGACAAATTAGTACCTTGAACCCCAATCTCGTGATTAGTCTACATCCAAAAATAATTTTCGCATCAGAAATAGAACAAAAAAAAATTTAAAAACTATCTAGAACTTTTAAATACTAGACAAAACAATACACACAACTTTGTAGTATACCATAAATTAACGCAAACAAATACCACTATGCACTGTAAATCAGCCCCTAATTTTCAATATAAGATAGCGACATTTCATAACATGATACACCTAGTATTAAATATTTGATAAGGTGATTTTTATCTGCAGAAGTAAAAAACATAAAAAGCAAATATCACATAACAATGCATACCACCTCTGATAGAGACAATAATGAAGCAACATGAAATACATTTTGGCTTAAGAGAAATTTATCCATTCGGTTATAATTTGTCAAAAAATAATTACATTAGTCTAACTTATTTAGGAATTATTGGTATACAATTAACAACACTAGTTTAAAAAATATCGAAGTCACCTTTAAAAACAACGACAATATCAGCAGATTTATCAAAAATAATAAGACTGAAATGGATAAATTTCAATTATCAGGTATATATATTATATAAATACAAATAAATTTATTTCAGACAATTTGACAACACGTGTATGTACATCAATATCAAATGAAACTTTATGCAGGTATGTTAAAATACTCGTCCAAAGTATACGGCTATAGCTTTATCAACATTCGTTTTACCTCTCTTTTATAAAGTACTAAGTTATCTAGTAGTTTTATTCACTTGGGTAGTTTATTGTACACTTTTTTATATACTTTTTCCTGTGTTAATCTATGGCTTAGATAGTTAACATCTAATGTCCTAGTATTGTAAGTTACATTTACATTTTCATTGATGAAGGATGTTGGTTTTTATGTAAGTAAATTAAGCATTCCTATAAATACAAAGCATATACATAAAATATAAAATTCAATTTGAAGACGTCCCTTCAAGATTCTTCAAATTCCAATTTAATCATTATCCGAATCACCCTCCGTTTTGCAATAAATACTTTCTCTAAGTTTTGATGTGTCCTCCAAAATATAATTCTATATCTCATAACACATACAAAATGTGCAAGGCATAAAATTCTCACTCTTTTAACATTCATATATTGAGTATTGAGTAATTGTTGGTAGTAAAACATAGTAATAAAAATTTAGTTTCAATTATATCTTATTCAGTTTTTTCAACAGATATTCGCAATGTTCATGCCAGTTGACAAGTTTATCAATATATAAACCAAGAAACTTAACATACTCAGAAACCCCAAACTCATTCCCATCGAAAATGATCTCATTAGCTTTTTTTCAGATAGTTTCGTATCAAAAATAAACAATTTTAATAAAATAGAAAAAGGCTTTTTACTTGATAGAAGAAATATAAAATATAACAAAATTTGAATATCAAAACAGATTTAATCTGTTAATTTTCTATAATTTTAATTTCAAAAAAATTTTTATTGAAAAAACATTTAGAATTAAATTAATGTCTACAATAAGCACCGCTTATATTTAATAGACGTATATATTCAAAACTCAATATACCATGTTAATTTTAATTGCCTTTTTTGTATTGGTTGGTTTATTTATTCCATTTTACATTGTATATTGAGTTTTGAATATATACGTCTATTAAATATAAGCGGTGCTTATTGTAGACATTAATTTAATTTTTTTGAATAAAAATTTTTTTGAATTTAAAATTGTAGAAGACTAACAGATCTAATCTGTTTTGAGATTCAAATTTCAAAAAATGAACAATTTTGTTTTCTCTTTAATATGAGTTTATTTCTATCTAACCACCAATTCGCTCTCAAAAACATGTGTAGTCCTCTACTGTTTATTTCTTCCTGATTTGATGCTCCTATAACTATATTTGTATCATTAACAAAATTTACCACAGTATTTTCTATATATTCAGCAATTTTTGGTAAATCATTAATATAAATCAGAAATGCCCCAATATGCTCTTTGATCAACCCCTAGAGAATTTCTAATTATCGATGACTTACTAATCAGCCTTTCGACAATAACTCTTTGTTTCCTATTTCTGAAATATCTTTCGAACCATTTTAGAGCATTTCCGCTTGAATCTGCACACTTTTTCCGAAAATAATACATTCAAAGAAAAAATACATGAATAGTACGTTAGTAGCATTCAAATAAAGTAGAAAAGGAAATATGTTTCATTAATGAATCATTTCTACCAAGCATTTTTCAAATCAATTCATTTCCTCATCAAAATTTTTCTCAAATTTATTCAACAGCAACAAACACTTGCTTGCTAAAAATAATATATTTAATATTGGGTTCAAAATATAGTTATTTGAAAAATTTCGCACTTCAGTATTCCGTATGTACACTGAGTATCAATTCCAAATATCAAACATACATCCACTAAAGGATTTTTTTCTTCTATAAACTGATTAATATAGTTGAATGTTTTTTAATTTTCATTATGATGAGGAATAAAGTTGTTAATTCTTTCCTTTAAATTTCATTGAATCTGCCGATATTTTTATTTATTAAAATCTGTGATCTGCAAAAAAGCGACTTTGAAATTTTGAAATATCATATTTTAAATATCAATAAGATTTTATAGTTTATCGAATTTCCACAAGTCCATTTGAGAAGAACTATAGGACCATTTTCCATTTTGAATGAATGTAAACATTCTTCTTCAACGTCTCTAGCGAATCAAACAGCGGAAAGGTTTATTTAACTTTCTGGAATTTCATCAATTCTATTTAAATTGAATAAAATATCTGCTCTCTATGGTTCAGAGCTTTTCTTTAAATTCACAGAAGAGATATTCATGGAACTTGCTATAAGGTTTTAACTAAGACATTAATTCTTAAGTTTTTCAGAAGGATGATTTGTGGTAAAAAGAGAACAGAATTCTTTCGGAAATCATCATTATGATTCAATTAAACTTTGGGCAAACATCAGGTATTTCTCTCTTATGATCCTGCAAACTTTTAAACTGGAATTGTGTTGTAAGATTCAAAAGAGGCGCAATATTGTATAGCGCGTAATAAAAAAATAAAAAAAGTTTTTCGATTGGGAAATAAGAAAGAATCGAAATGAAAGTGGGGAATATTCATGACTATAAATAATCAGGAATCTTCGTTAAATATTTGCAGCATTCGTGTTTTGGAGGTGCCTTGAAGTATTTATTATTCTTACATAAAAACCTTCCATGCTTTGATGCTTCGTTTCCACTGAAAAACCTTTGTTATCGTCTGTGGCCATTTTACTTCTTCTTAGTAAGAAACAATAAAAACTGTAGGATAATATCAATTAAATTACTAATTACCTTCATTACCAGGAAAACAACGTACCTCTGCATGAATTGCCCGTTGCTTTATAATTAAAGTTGGAATATCGTGCCGCTACTGGTGAACGCGAATAGATGAGAGAATGTAGAAGAAAGTGTTATGCCTGGCATGCTCTGATAGATAATTTCACATGGAGAACGATCGGCGAAAGTCAAGTACATCGTACTCTACGTGTTCGACCAGTCCAGGTCAACCAACCGACCTGTCGTTCAAGAATAGAGGCTGAAGAGCAAATACAAAAATATTCGACATCTTCTTTGCTTATGTTGTTCGACTACCAGTTCGATCCATGTTTTTTGGCCCGCACTAATTATTGAGGAAAATAAAGTATGATCATTATTTCGATTACAATATTTTCATCTTCAGAAACTCTTCTCTTTAAGTATTATAGGTTAAAAGACGAGTATCTTTCATCTAGGATGCATTTTAGAATTCTGATAATTTGGAATTGATTTTCGTCGTGCATCATTATTTCTAACAGAAGATCATTTGAATATAACAATTGCTTCCTTGCAGAGTAGCTTCTTCAGATATTAATGTGTTCCTGTAATGGAAAAGAATTTTTATGTTTGAATGAACATATTTCAAGTTTAAATCATATTATTTGATATATCGTTCCAAACGATATCGCAAAAAACGACCCAATCCAATATTTGAATTTAAATGTATATTTAAACTTAGACCTACCTACACTCAAGCAAAATGAATTATACAGAAAAATTTTCAAGTGAAAGATGTGTTCGGTTCGTGAATAATAATTATTCACTGTATATTGATTTTGTAAGTTAAGAAGCAACACCGCATATTTCTTTCATTATTATTATATGTATATTACCATATTATTTAAAAAATTGTTTTCTGTGGGTACCGAAATTTATAGAATTATGAAACCTTAAAAATAGACGAAGAAGTCATCGAAGGATAACTACCGAGCCGTAAGATTGTTTTTCAGATAAAATTACTGAAAGAAATTTGATGATAATTGAAACAGCACTTCAAAGATAATTTCTTCAAGCGATGAATAATTGTATCTACGAAAAAATTAGGCCACATAATTTTTTAGGGCTCCATTACTATTTAGACGTGGAAAAACTTATTCAAGCAGAACAGAGAGAACTCTCTTGGAAATAAATCTACTGTTCGATAGGAAGCATGTGTGCTTTCATTTAGTAATCATGTATACTAAGCGACATAAAAATGAGAACACTCTGTAGTATTTGGAATATTTAAAAAATTTTCGGTTGACATTCTTCATAAATCTGTATGATATTTGAAATTTTGTGATAATCCTTCTATGAAGAAGAAACCTCTTTTTATTATTTTATAATAATGTCGTATAAGTACTTATACGACATTATTTTAATTTATTTTCAGAAGTTATAATCATTGAATATAATCTTTTGGAATTAAATATGTAGAAGGCTAATTTTTTAAAATTGTTTAAAAATTTTTTTAAATATTTATATTATTCCATATACCTTCTATCAAGAATGACCTCTATTTACGTTATAATATGTAGGGTTTTTAAAAGTTCACTTCATTCTGGTGTTTTGCTCAGATGAATACACTCAGCTGGTCTGGTAAAATATTTTTTGTTACTTATTTTTATTTATTGAATATGAAGTAGGGCTGATGAGTTTTCCATTGTGGAAATTCTAAATTACTTTTTGAAGATGTTCTGCATGTTTTAGGAATTTTTTGAAGTAAGTTATTTGGAGCAAGTTGTTTTGAAAGAAGTTCTTGAGGTTATATTTTGCGCTTTTGGAAAGGGATTTGGTTTTCATAATACAAGATATGAAAAAAAAATTTGTATCCTTCAAGTATTAATTTAGTAATTTTAATTAATAATTTAAATTTCTTTGAATTCTTTTATTTTCTTTTAAATTCTTCATATTGTAAGATGAAAAATAGAGGTTAGATACCGGTCTTTCTAAGAAATTGACACTAGGCCGATCAGAACTTAGAATAGAATAGAATAGAATAGAATAGAATATATCTTTATTCACCAATAATAATTGTTTACATATAACAATGAAAATGGGAAACGTCACACATGAGAAGAAAAAAAAGGTAGAGGACATCAAAATTCCATGTCACTCTCCAGAAATTCACTTATAGAGTATGGCTCTAATCGTAGCAATAGGCTGTAGACCTCTCTTCGAAAACATTTGAAGTTATCAACGCTTCGTATTTTTGATGGTAGTTTATTAAAGAGTTTTAAGCACATGTATGTACAGTTTCTTTCTGTCAGGGACAAAGAATGTAGCGGGTACACACAAAAGTGGTGTCGAGTCTCATATGCGCCACTTTTCCGAAATTTGTCGAAAAGGTGCTTATTTTGGAATAAAAACTGCAGACATTTATAGATGTAAATGCCTGAGAGTGTTAGGATATTATTCTTCCTGAATACGCCCCGACAGGATTCTCGGTACCTTAGTCCAAAAAGAACCCTAACGACCATCTTCTGGGTGTAAAAAACCATTTTCACCTGTCGACTATTCCCCCAGAAAATGATACCGTAGCTCATCACCGACTGAAAGTTGGAATAATAAATGGATTTTAAGAATTCTAGGCTGAGCTCTGATCTCAACACTCGCAATACAAACACTGTTTGACTTAACCTTCTGCGCAATTTTTCAATATGTTCTGCCCATTCAAGATGTTGATCAAGGTGAATGCCCAAAAACTTGGTTGTTGGTTGAGGAGAGATAATTTCTCCTGATAATGTGAGCTGTTGTTCTGCTCCAAAATTCCTTAGTTTGTGCGAAAACAAAACAAATTCCGTCTTATCAACATTGAGATGTAATTTATTTAGGGTGCACCATGATTTTACAGAATGATAAATATATTCAAGTAGACCCTGGAGATGTTCAGAGTTTTTTCCGCGTAAGAGAATATTCGAGTCGTCAGCAAAGTTGACGAATGCTATTGATGATGGAGATGAAGGTCCTGATATGTCATTTAATTCCGTGAACGTGGAGAGTACAGTGCGGATTATATTAGGAATGTCATTTATATAAATAACAAATAGCAGCGGACCAAGTACGCTACCCTGTACCACACCTTGCTCAATCAGTGTGTCCACGGATGTAAACTCAACTCCATCTATCCTAAGCGATACATGCTGATATCGTTCGCTGAGATAGCTCTGAAAGAATTTGAGTTGAGCATCTCGAATGCCATACGCCTCAAGTTTCGCGAGTAAAATGGAATGATCTACTGAATCGAATGCCCTCGAGAAATCCAAGAAAAATCCTAGCATTTGTTCGTTCATCTCTAAACCATCAGTTATCATTTCTACTAGTTCGTAAATCGCTGTCTCCGTGCTTTTTCCTTTCATGAAACCATGTTGTTGTGGGTTCAAAGTCTTAAATTTCCTGAAGAAGCTGAGAAGTCGATTTACCATAATTTTTTCGAAAATTTTCGAGAAATTACTCAGAAGACTTATTGGCCTGTAATTATTGAGATCATTTGGATCATTCTTCTTATGAATAGGTTTTATAACCGATTTTTTGAGCATATCCGGAAATACCCCGCACTGGAAGCTATTATTCAGGATATGACGCAGTGGTTGAGAAATCCGAGAGATACTTCTTTTTATTACTCTCGTTGGTATACCATCATAACCTACGCTAGTTTTATTCGCCAAGTTTTTGACTACCTTTTCGATTTCTGTATCAGTTACCTCAAACATAAAAAAAGAATTTTCCAATCGAGTAACAGTATTCAATGTCCCTGACACATCGGCTTGTTTATGTTGGTTTAACGAGTTTCGAAATATAGAACTAAAATCATCTGCAAGTTGCTGAGGGCTGTTTATATTGCTAAACTTTGGTTTTTCCTGCGACCTACCTGTTTTCTCATTTATAATCTTCCAAATTGTTTTCGATTTATTTGCCGAATTTTCATATTTTCGACGATAGTAATTCTGCTTACTCTCTCTCAGTGCAATATCGTATAAGTTTTTTAGTTTCTTGTATAAACCGAGAAAAGATGGATCAATACTTGCCATAGTAAAAACTGAATCAAGTTGTTTTTTGATATTCTCTACTTCGGAATTATATGGGATATTAGTTTTACAGCTTTTTTTTATTACCTTTACCGGAAAACATTCTTCGAACTCTTTTTTGTAAACACGATTAAACAACATCCACTGTGAGTTAACATCCTCTAATGGCAGCTCGAATAACTCCCTCCAATCATGATTTGATAAATTGTTACAAAATTCTAAAATTTTTGTTTCATCGATGGACCTAGTTGTTATTGTTTCCGACTTAACCCACTTCTTAGAATGTTCGAACAGAACCACTTGAGCTGAATGGTCAGAAAGATGGGGATTTTCGCAATAACCAGAAGCGCAAACAATATTAGTAATCACGTTATCAATACATGCTCCTTTACGTGTTGGCTCATCTATAATTAATCGTGAATTGAATGATTCGATAATCGATGTTAGGGTTCTCTTATTCACATCTCTGGAAGTTTCCTCGAAATGAATATTAAAATCACCTGCTATCAAGAAAGGAATTTTTTTGTTTGTCAGGAATTGCATCAAAATAATGAGTTTCTCGATAAAGAGGTCTACATCACTGTTTGCTGACGACGATCTATAAATCGAAATGATGGCTATCGGCTTATTTTTCACATTAACCAATACAGCAGAACACTCGAATGAGATCGGTATGCTCATACTTACAAAGTCTGGCATTTCCCTAGAAAAACCTGCTAGACAGACACTGACATAAACAGCAGTACCTCCATGTTTGCCACTATCGCGACAAAAATATGACATTAATTGAAAGTTACTTATACAATATGCTGGTAGTTCAATATTTGATTTCCAATGTTCTGTGACAGCAAGGATGTCACAGTTTTGTTTATTTACAAAATATTCTAATTGATTCCAACAATTTCCGATAGACTGAAGGTTTATATGAATCAATTTGAGGGTGGTTTCTTGATTAGATGGAATAAAAAATTGTTAATTTTTGTTCCCTCGGGCCACAAGTCCGGATTTTTTACCTTGCCGAAGTCTGCAGACATCACGGACACTTTGAATGATGAATAATCTTCAGGACGGTTTGATCGAAGTTTGGTACACTTAACATCTTTGAAATTTCTATCAGTAAGATATTTTACGATCTTCTCAGGAACAACATTTGGATCAAGGTTGCTGACGTGTACATGTGAAAAAGGTGTCACCGCTTTGAATTCTTCGGTTTTCCCTGTGCCTACTATACTTTGTCTAGGTCTTTTCAACTTCCTTTTCGGTATGACAGGAATAAATTCGTCATTTTTAACTCTTGTTTCGTTAGTATCTTCAAGAGTTGCAGTTTCTGTAGTTAATAATATTTTTGTTGATTCAGAAATCGTTGAGCTTAAGGTAGGTAATTTCTCAGAACTTACTGATTACTGGGGTGAGTGCTTGTCAGGCATGATTCCGAATAAGCCGAACTGAAGGTGGGCTATTTAAAATTTGCTTTTTTGGATCGGCTGTTATGAGTTTATCAGAAAGGTTGAACCTTAACATTAATATCTTAACTTAATATCTTTAAACTGACCACCCTATTCCATCTACCTAATATTCCAGTAAATTGTCGATTGTTTCGGGATCAATTTCATCATATTGAGCCCGAAACTTCAATTTCGGGTTTCAAGGCATCATCGTGAATTCTACCGGTTAGGTTACTGGTATGTGAGCATGACTCTTTCACCAGGTGACTACAATCTGCCCAGGAAGCATAAAGTGTGATAAGGATACGCCTTATCATCGCGCATTAGCGAGAACTCCGAAGAGTGGAACCCACCAAATTTGAAGTTTTGGCTTCAGTCCGAAAACCTACACCGTGACTGGTAGCAGTGAAGCACTATCTAACCTTTACTGGCTCTGCAGAGTCAGTATCCGAGTTGTTTTGAGACGCAACTCACCCATCCAAACGAAGTCCCATGAACCAAGATAGTCACAAGATTTAATGCATCAATTGATCCTGATACGAGCACCGTCAATCCAGTTTGTACGTCAAGACACATGAACCAGTTCAACATGCGGACTTTCAACCACTTCCCCCTCGAGTCCAACAGCAATTGTGTGGCCAGGTCGTAAGAATACTTCCCGAGGGCCTCCATCCTCTCGAGATAACGCTGTATGCTACATAACGCACTCGGTCATTGGACAGAAAAATCCGGAGATTTACTGTAATAGGGAAGACTACGTTAGTTTTATGGGTGAAGCCCTATGCTTCGACAGACACCCTTGTCACTGAGTTGAACAACGCGACTCAGCCCTCCATTTCACCTTTATGGTCAAACTAAGGCCCCATTCGGTCGAACTTCCACCACACGGGTCCAGTGACTGGCGCGAGTGACAATCCTATAGGCTTCAATACTCAATCCTCTATTTCACCGGGAACTAGGATCTTAGTCAAGACAAGCGTCCCCAGTGCGTCAAGCTACAATGTCATGGGGGGCGGTTTCAAGGCATCACGTGAATTCTACCAGTTAGTTGAATTGGCATGTGAGCGTAGCTCTTTCATCAAATGACTACTCAGCAGTCTCCACCATCTGCTCCCAGAGGCAGAAAGTGTGATAAGGATTACACCATATCATAGCGCGAAGGAATGAGCCCTTCGAAGAGAGGGCCACTAGATTCCAGTTTGGGTTTCAGTTCAAAAATCTACAACCGTCTGACTGGTAGCAGCGAAGCATTATCCAACCTATACTAGCTATGCATTGTCAGTACCCGAGTTGTTTGGGACGCAACTCACACGCCGAAAGGGCTTCTTATCCATCCACCCGAACACAGTCTCAAGAACTAAGATAATCCCAAGATTGATACCTCAATTGATCCTGACATGAGCACCGTCACGTAGATTCTACTAGGTTTTCGTATTGGCATGACGAGCATAGCTCTTTCACCAAGTGACTACTCAGCAGTCTCCACAGTTCACCCCTAGAGGTAGAAAGTGTGATTAGGATTACGCCATATCATCGCGCGAAGCGAGAACCCCTCCGAAGAGATGAACCCACCAGCTTCCAGTTTGGGCCCCGACTCGAAAGCCAGAACCGTCTGAATGGTAGTTACGAAGCTCTATTTAACCTCTACTGGCTCCGCGGGTCAGTACCCGAGTAGTCATTTGATTGAACCTGGCGTCAAGCACTAACGGCTAAGCCATTTCGTCGATATCCACAAACCGTAAATAGTTACGCCCCCTCGAGTCCATCACCAATGGGCCAGGTGATACCTGAGGGCAATCCACCCCCGAACATGAGGTTTGGGAACAGATAAATGAAATACCTCCCTAGACTAGCATGCGGCCTTTCAACCACTACCCCCTCGAGTCCAACATCAATCGGGTGGCCAGGTGGTACAAGTACCACCTGTGGGCATCCATCCAACCGAGGTAACGCATTATGCTAGATAACGCAGTATGCTACATAACGCACTCGGCCATTAGACAGAAAATCGAGAGATTTACTGCAATAGGGTAGAGTACGCTTGTTTTGAGGGAGAGGTCTTGTGCTGCGACGGACTCCCTTGTCACTGAGTTATTCAAACGGCTCAGCCCTCTATTCCACCATAACGGCAAAACTAGGACCCCATTCGGAAGATCTTCCACGTTTTTGGATGGTTAGCGTACTACTTAACCTTAAGGGATTTCTACAAAAAATAGTCCTCCGAGGTGAAAATGAGCTTCATCGCTAAAGATGATTTTTCTAGGAAAATGCTCATCTTTGGCCAACTAGTAGCGACAAATATCATAAAAACCGCACGAACTTATTTTTACTCCTAATATAGTACGAGTATGTTTCTTCAAGTATGCGCGTGGCAGTTTTCAGATTGATTCTAGGATCCTATTTTCTTTTCACGATTTTTCATAGATCTTAGTTTCATAAAAACTGTACAGTTAGCTGTACACATTTATTTCAGTTCACTTCAAGCAGGATATTTTGTTGAATGGAAGTTATGTAGATATATTTTCTATTGATTGTTTTTATTCAGCATCCAAATAACTTCCAAGGTAGGAATTTCGACGGTTTCTTCTAAAGTATGTGCCGAGTATTTTTAAAACAAACAGAAAAGAGATCTATGTAAAACATTTTTTGGGAATGGAATATGTTATTTATGAATATCCAATTGAAACAGACTCTCTCGGATGATATTTGCTGGATGATTACGGTCAATATTATATACTTTCATTCAAATCTGCATCAGTTAACTGCTGCACCTGCGTTCTGATAATTTTATATGTCTATGAAAAGAAAGAGTGTTTCTAAGATATTTTATTTTATTTTTTCTTCTTCTTAAAGTGGCATCTTTTTATAGACGTTTGGCTACAATTTCAGCCAATCGTTCTTAATCTTGTGTCACCCTCAGCTATGCTTCTGAACTTACACTAGTTCAATTTCTCAAATTTTTAAGCCATGAACACTGTCTCCTACTAGGCCCTCTTTTGTCCTCAATTCTGTCCTCCAGTATCAACCTTAGCAACCAATATTAACTGCCTTTAATACATGTCCCAAATCGCTCATCTTTCGTCTTTTGACAATCACAAGAATTTCTCTGTCTACATTCTATATTTATTCTATTCATTTTTTTTAAATTTTTAAGGAATTTTTTAGATTAAAATTTATAGAGGTTTCAGAGAATTGATATTGTTGATGTTTGAAAAAGAATTTTGTCTCCTAAGGCAATGCTTGTTTCTTCTTTAGATTTTTCTTTGAGGTGAGTAGTTTATAGTTGTATTCTTCCTGCGTTAAAAAACATTATTTATTGTTATTGTTGTTTACATATTTTTCAGGTCTGAAAATGCATATGCTCTCCTACAATACATAACAGGGAGCTTGCGCTTTTACATCTTTCAGAATCATGGGAATAGTTGGTAATTTTCAAATTATGATCAGAAAAGTCAGAGTGCTTAATCTCGAAAAAGAAGGTATGTGAAATAAAATATTACTGGTACTCAATTTATCGTGTGAGTAATGAAACTTTACTAGCTGACTTCATGAATTAGCTATCAGGTCCTTTCATGAGCCTAAATTGAAGCTTCAATTGACATATACATATACATATCTCCAAACATGGAGATATAATATAATAACTGAAATTATCAAATCAAAATAGATAAACATATCTATTTTGATTTGATAATTTCAGTTATTCAGCTACAGCAGTTGAAAAGAGTAGTTACCTTTCTGTTATTGCTTCATTGCATCAGCCTCAAATGTTATCTGTTGAATTTGGACTTCAACGCATAGTATATGTGTATATTATATGATTTCTTTAAATTTTTAGAATTCTTTGTCATCCTAAGGCTAGGCGGTTATCAAGCTAAAGATTTAGAAAAGGAAAATTTCCACCGGAATTGAGGCATTGACATTGAGTTACTATTCGAAGAAGGCGTATAATTGTAATTATGTAACAACTACGTTCAACAATGTTCTTTCACGCGTGAAAACAATTTTTAAATGGTACTCAACTATCAATGCTGGACTAGGGTTTACGATAAAGGCTATGAATTCCTTAGAGTTGATTACACAAAAAGTAGAAGATGTTAAAAAAATTATTTGCAATCTAGTTTTTTATGAAATGTCAATGGGACAGACGGTTGAATGGGATAATGGAATGAAACATACGAATATGCTGAATTTGGAACATTAATTGTTAGCGATAGAGTTGAGGAAGCTAAAAGTTTTTTAAATTTTAGGTTAGTATCTCTGAAAGAATTGAAAAATTCCTCTTCTTATTTTCTGATCAATCAGAAAACAACTAATGCCAACATTATCTCAACTACTCTAGAGTTTGTCTATCAGATTGTCGTATAAGTTGTCTCGATGAAGTTTGATGGTACACCTACAAATTATGTTGCATGTCAAGAATTAGGAGCTTATCTGAAAAATTCAAATGATATAAAACCTTATTTTGTCCATCTTGTGGCAAATTAAAAATTTGCTTTGTAAGGAATTAACTGGGTACATAAAACCATCAAGAACCAATGGTTGCATATTTAATCCGAATTTTCTTCATGCAGCAATTGAACTAAGGAGGAGACATTTGCAATGATTCAGGGTGAAAATGAAAATGAACTTGGCACATTAGACATTCAGTAAAAGTGTGGCAGATGCTCTTGATTTAGAAAATCCCACTTATACTCTGAAGAGACTTCACATTTTTGTAGAATTTTCAAAAATACATTCGATATTTTCAATTCGCCAATATGTACTAACTGAGAAATCATTCGGCAAACTTTTTCTTCGAGTACAGCTTCAAGTTAATTTGAGTATTTGAATGTATGCAGAGTATACATTCAAACACTCAAAATAGGTGATAATCATGTTTTAGAATCCCAAAGTAAAACAGGAGTTTTAGGATTCAATTTAAGTGTTGAAAGTCTGAAGCTGCTCTAGGAAAAGAGAGTCGAGAAGCTTCAGGATATGAAATATCTACTGAGACACAAACTGTTACAAGTTCAAATTACAATATTTTTCTGCTGCATGAGAAAAAGTGGATTCAACAACAATCCGATTGTTTTAAGCCACAATGAAAAAACTATTTGTGTATACAAAGAGGAAGAAGAGCGAAAAATGAATGTTTCAAATTCAGAAACCTCTCCTATTCCCCACTGTTCTAGTGCCTCACCATCCTCAAATTGGAGGAGCTTGAATGAGGAATCTGAGGTCTTCGAAGTAGATTGGGATATTGGTGAATACTCTTTCTTCATTTCCTACTCGTATATGTGGGACTTAACATTACATAAATTATTGCATATACCGCTGGTTTTGTAGTGAGAAAGTTAAAGAAAACTTAAATGTCGATATTACCTGAAGCTCATGGAATGTGATGAAACAGATCAGAAAAACCTACAGATCAGAAGAACTTAAGGCATTTTGACTAATGCCTCTTTATATGATGTGGCCATCAGTAAAAATACAGAAATTTGGTTCAAAATGTATTCTAATTTCACTTATTTATTGAAGAACTACATTACTCAATTTGAAACTCTCGATAAACTAACGTTGGAAAATATAGTCAGAAGTCTGGAGCAATTTGTCGGAGTGGATTTTTGACTATGATCCTCATGGTAATCAATATTTAGTTTTATCTGAATAATAAAGATTTATTTGTCTTTGAGGTTTCATCATGAACTTTTCAAGCTTGATCAGTCGAAGGAAAAAATTGAATAAATATCGATCAAAACCATTTTGTTCAGAAATTCTGATTTCTGATAATGTCATATGCTTCTGTTATGGTTTCTTAGTTAAATATATTTATAATTCTTGAGAGCATATTTTCTTTATTCGTATCGATTGGTTAAAATGATATCCTGCCATAGAAAATTCATTTGAATATCAAAGCAGATTTAATCGGTCAGTCTTCTACAATTTTAATTAAAAAAAATATTTTTATTAAAAAAATTTTTAGAATTAAATTAATGTCTCATAAGCACCGCTTATATTTAATAGACGTATAATCAAAACTCAATATAAAATATCAAATGGAATAAATAAACCAACAAATATAAATTGTCAATTAAAATTAATAAATAAATATTTGAAAAAGACAAAATTTTGTTTCTGATCTTACTATTATGAACACCAATTCCTTTTCAAAAACATAAAAATCAATTTGGGGACTTCCCAAAAAATATAATTCATTTGGAATATTCAATGTATTTAAATATTCAAATAAATTAATTAAAAAATCTCTCAAAACATGGACTATATCTTCAAAAAATAATTAGACTTCCGATAATCTCTTCATCGGTCCTGAATCATATTTAAAAAAACAAAATCAACTAACAATCAGTATATCTAATAGTCATCAATATATTTGATATGGAAAACTTCACACCATTTAATCAGTATCTGTAGGTTTCACTACCGTTGGTTACTGAAGAGGAGATTTCAGAATAAGTCGATAGGTGGGAATGATGGTATTCCGTTGTTCGTCATAAGGGATTGCTTTTCTGCCTTCGCTAAATCCCTACACATTATCATAAATATGACAGTTACAAGTAAAGAATTATATACCTAATTCAGTTTTATCTTACCCGTCTCAGGTCTACGGAAAGATTTGTTTCAATGTAATTCCCATTTGTATGGGACCAATACGGCTTCGTTCGGGGAAGATCTTCCCTAACTAACTAACCTGGCTACGATCTTACATTGTATTGTGGAGTGCTTAGACGATGATGAATAAGTGGATGTGGTTTATGCCGATCTATCGCTTACATTAGATACCTTCGATCGTAGTATACTTCTAGATAAGCTCTCTTATTTCAGTTTTAGTCCATATATAAGGCACATAAGATCGTATTTACAAGGAAGAATGAATTATGTGTTCTACAATGATTTTAGATCATACTAATACGAGCTTTAATGTGGCGTGCCGCAGGGATCAAATATGGGACCGTTACGATTTATCATTTATATAGATAATCTCCTGCTCTCTTTTGATTGTCCAGCACTAACAAATGTCGATGATTCGAATATATACTAACGGATACGTGATATTTCAGATCTGATGGTACTTCAATCCAGTTTGCCATATATTTATGATTGGTGTTTATTGAACAGACTTGAATATAGAAAAGTGCTTTGAGGTAACTTACTCGAGACAGTCACAGTCATTGGATTATAATTAATTACCGAGTTTACAAGTGTTGTATTGTCAGTAGGAATCGAATGTATGATCTTGAAGATTTGTTATACCTTCTTTTGCGAGGACGGTATCTACATTTTATTTGCCAACACCTCATACGAATTTAAATGAGCGGGCACCGATTCACTCCATATCTAAAAGTGCTAATAGACTAGGTATAAATGTTTTCAGTTAAGTTCAGAATGTAATTTTTGCTAATTTTAATAGATTATTCCTGTTTCAAGGAACTGCTTTCTTGTATATTGGTGGATTATTATTTTAAAAAATTTGAATATCAAAACAGATTTAATCTGATAGTCTTCTACAATTTTAATTTCAAAAAAATTTCATTCAAGAAACTTTAAGAATTAAATGAATGTCTAATAAGCAATGCTTACATTTAATAGACGTATAAAATCGAAACTCATTATAAAATATCAAATGAAATTAATAAAAAACCAACGAATATAAATTGTCAATTGAAATCAATAAATAAATAAATGTTTTTTGTTCCGTTCCAAGCATGCGCACTGAACTCTTCAGACAAGCGTACGCAGGTCTGCTTGTTACAAAATGTTTAGTTTTCTGATATTATATTTATGGAAACTAAATCTTACTCAAAAATATACAACATAATTTTAAGAACTTCTCAAAAACTAACTCATTTGAAATATTCAATATATATATATATATATATATATATATATATATATATATAAATAAATTACATTAAAAACTCTCAAAACATGTAGCAAATCTTCAAAAAATAATTAAAATTCAGATACGACCATTTCAACTTCAGTTTTCTGATCTTATATTTATGGAAACTAAATCCTTCTCAAAAATATACAACATACTTTTAAGAACTTCTCAAAATCTAATTTATTTGAAATATTTAATATATTTAAATAAATTACTTCAAAAACTCTCAAAACATGTAGCACATCCCCAAAAAATAATTAGAATTTAGATAAGAGCATTTCAACTTCACATTCAAAAAATAAAATCAAATTAACAATAAATAAACTTACTCAGTATCATCTTTAGGAATATGTGTTTGTTTGAACATTTAAAACTAGGTATATCTAACATCCAAGGTACTCTATGTTCTATGCTCACAACAAAATCACACAAAGTTTATAAGGCACTTTAATAAGTAATATTTTTGAGTAAGATTTAATTTTCATAAATATAAGATCATAAAACTAAACATTTTGTAACAAGCAGAGCTGCATACGCTTGTCTGAAGAGTTCAGTGCGCATGCTTGGAACGAAACAAAAAACATTTATTTATTAATTTTAATTGACAATTTATTTTCGTTCGTTTTTACTTAATTCAATTTGATATTGTATAATGAGTTTCGATTTCATACGTCTATTAAATATAAGCATTGCTCATTAGATATTCATTTAATTCTTAAAGTTTCTTGAATAAAAATTTTTTGAAATTAAAATTGTAGAAGACTAACAAATTAAATCTGTTTTGATATTCAAATTTTGTAATATTCCTTCTATCAAGTAGAAAACTGCTTTTTTATTATTTTAGATTATTATTTTGTAACATTTCTGCTAGGAAATTATTTCACATGTATTAATGTGTAACACTTCGTTTCTTTAACATGTTACTCTGTAATTGGGATATTCCTGTTGGGCAAGGAAGAACTATTACACTGTTCGACAAGATGTTTGTAACACAAAGCACATCTTTGTTTTTTTGATGGAAGTACCTTTCTAATAATAGGAAAAATATTTCGTAGGCCCTAACACGTTTCACTTTTCAAAAATTCAATAGGAACATTTTACATTACAATTTTATGAGGGGATGGTTAAAATAATATATATTGCAAATCAGTATTCTGTTGAGTTTCGAAATGAGTGGTCGTACGGATGAAAATGTCGAGAGTCATTGCGTAGCAGTTGCAAATTCTTTCCTGACATATTTGGTTATATTTGTGGAAAATTTATGGTGAAATCACAAGTCAGGCCATTTTCTGAAAATGTTGAACAAATCTGCTTCCAATATTTTGGTGTTTTCATTGGAGATCAAGACAAGGTGGGCTCCCCATGTGTGCTATGTTAGTTGTAAGGTATCATTGGAGCAGTGGGTGAATGGCAAGAGAAAAAATACCTATTGCTGTTTTCTATGTTTATGGCAATAAATCATCATTATATAACAAAAATTTTGTATAAAATAAAATAGAAAAAGGCTTTTTTCTTAGAAGAACAATTTTAATTAAAAAAAAAAAATTTATTCAAAAAAACTTTTAGAATTAAATTAATGTCTACAATAAGCACCGCTTATATTTAATAGACGTATATATTCAAAACTCAATATACAATGTCAAATGAAATAAATAAACCAACCAATATAAAAAAGGCAATTACAATTAATGAATAAATATTTGAAGGAGACAAAATTTTGTTTCTAATCTTACCAAAGTGAAACCAATTCCTTTTCAAAAAATGAAACACAACTTAAGGATTTCTCAAAAAACATAAATCATTTGAAATATTATATTTAGGCTTGAATAATTCTCAATATGGAATGTCAATGGTGTGAAGAATACCATAGAATGCCTTACAGTTTTCTGTGATTTTGTGACGAACTGACTACCTGGTTTTTTAAAGTTAGTCTCTTTCAAACAAGACACGTGTTAAGTTCTAAGGTATGATATAGTGAGGGTTGGTTGATTTTGATATTTAAATGTTATTTAGGGCCGATGAAGAGATTATCCGTATTCTGATTGTTTTTTGAAGATATATTACATGTTTTGAGAGATTTTTGAATTAACTTATTTAAATATTTAAATATATTAAATATTTCAAATAAATTACATTTTTTGAGAAATCCTTAAGTTGTGTTTTATGTTTTTGAAAAGGAAATGGTTTCACTATGGTAAGATCAGAAACAAAATTTTGTCTCCTTCAAATTTTTATTTATTAATTTTAATTGCCTTTTTTATATTAGTTGGTTTATTTATTCCATTTGACATTGTATATTGAGTTTTGAATATATACGTCTATTAAATATAAGCGGTGCTTATTGTAGACATTAATTTAATTCTAAAAGTTTTTTTGAATAAAAATTTTTTTGAAATTGAAATTGTAAAAGAGTAACAGATTAAATCTGTTTTGATATTCAAATTTCAACAAAAATTTGTTGTATTTCAATCGCGATCTCAAAATGTATAGTCTAGACCTCTTGTAGACCCCAAAAATGTCCTTCTGCCTCCTCTTCAGCTTGGGCTGATGAAAAACTTTGTGAAGGCTATGAATAAAAATGGTTATTGATTCAAATTCTTAAAACAAGTCTTTCCCAAGTTTAGTGATTTCAAATCAAAAGAAAGTATTTTTATTGGACCACCAATCAGAAAATTGCTCGACGACGTTAATTTTTCAGAGAAGCTTACCAGTCAGGAAGACAGAGCATGGAAATCATTAGTTAGTGTAGTAAGAGCATTATTGGGCAACGAAATGAATGCAAACTACCAACAGTTAGCTAATAATCTATTAGATGCCCACAAATCGATTGGTGCCCGAATTTCATTAAAAATTCATTTCCTCCATTCACATCTTTTATTTTTTACTGAAAATTTGGGAGCTGTTAGTGACGAATAGGGTCAAAGATTAAACCAAGATATTAAGACAATGAAAATTCGCTATGATGCCATGATGGGTGATTATTGCCTAGTTATTGACGAGAAAAGCTGCGACTAGAATTTCATTAGTATTTTAAGTCATTATTTTTAATCTTTGTGTTTTTCTTAAATGTGAGGTATGTTTGATATGTGAAAAACTAAATAAAGTCGATATATACGGTTAAAAAATTCTGAAATCATTTTTTTCAATACACATCAGATATTGTGATATTAAATGTGGTTCTATAAATGTAACAAGAAAACCTTACATATTATATAATAACTTTTTTTATCATTTTCGAATTTGAATTCGTCCATTCTATCATAATATGCTATTGAGCTTTATGTTACAACCAAAAATTTTTTTTGTCGGCCAGTATCAGATATTATTATTATGAAAAGTTCAGTTATTGTTCGCTAGCATATTTCTTTCACGAAGGCTCGATTCAGCTATTGTTACTGATAGCACATTCGTTGATAAGTGCCAGGACGTGAGTACAGGTCAATCCATAATATACAGTGTGGAAACCACTTATAAAATAAAATTATTTGTGTCCTTATGTTAGAAAAATATAACAAACACCTGATCCATTTTTAAATCCACTTTTCAAACATCAATTTACATACACAGGGTGATTCGCGCAAGTCCAGCATAGTCCATCCTCCTCAATTCAAATGGAAGACCCCTTATATTTTCTTGAATCTCGTTAATAACCAGATTTCGACGAACTATATCATGTATGATCTATTATGAATAATACCGGATAAAATTTCGAAAGTATTTATAATTAGTCTCAAGAAACTGAATACTCAAATTACCTGATGTTATTGATTTTTATACATCAAAATAAATACTCAAAATGTTCTCTATCTCATTCTTCACAATAACATAGTCTCCTTTAAAATTCGTTCCTAACTTTGTTTGAAATTTGAGTTGAAATATTCCTTATTACTGTAGTTATCCTTTTTTTGGCGTCTGCGATGCTCGTCGGCTATGTTGCATGAACTTTGTTCTTGAGAGAACCCCCACAGAAAAAATCCAACGGCGTAAGTTCTGGCGATCTATATAGCCACTCAATAGAACCTCTTCATCCAATACATTTATTGGGAAAAATTGCGTTTAAGTAAGTTCTGACTATTGAAACATAATGGGATGGGGCTTCATCCTGTTGAAACTTTACTTTTGACCTTAAATTTTCCATCAGCGAGTCCATCAGTCATTCAAGACCTTTTTCGGCTCAAAATTCGAAAATCACAGACATTTGAGACAAACGATAGCACGCTGTTCCCTAGAAGCACGCAAAAATACGGCACAATTATGAGCGTTATGTTACTATTACCTACTTTTAAATAACTTCAAAGTGGATTCAACGATCACTTCTAATTGATTGAAAAACTCATATTAAAATTTCCACTTTGTTAACTAATACAAGACGTAATAGATTCTGGTAAATCCTATTATTTAATCTTTTCATTTGAAAACCTGACTCACTCTTATTGAGATCTTAAATTCAGAACGATTCTTCGAATATTCTCTCAAATTGGCTATATAGAGCATACGAGTGTGAAACCATAAGTTTTCTTCCGTCCAAAGCTGATGGACTATCAGTGAAAGTTCTGTTCATTGACTTCTTTATATCGGGCAGGTCATCCAACTTAGCGGTCATTGACGAAACTACGTCAACAACTAGTCGCTTAAGGATGTCATAATTTCGTTTTCGTATCTTTGCCTGTTAGGCTATTGGGTCAAATCCGTGAGTTTATCCGTCGAAGATGTATCTATTCCAAGAGTGTGTCACTTGATGAATATTTGAGTATCGAAATGCTGACAAAAAAACTAGGAAAAAACAAATGAATTAAGAGGAAAACGGAGAAATATTACGACAGAATGCTTATGCAATATTCATACTGAAAAAATATATAAGCATGATATGAATGAGGAAATTATCTTAGACATTGAGAGCATCTCGTGATCTCGAATTGGTTTCATTGAAAAATTTCAAAAAACCAAAGATGAGAAATCAATTTTGTCAACTGTTCCAAGTTAATTTTTCAGTTCAAAATCCAAAATAGCCATTAGATTTCATCTGATCTAATATATAGATCGAAATAGGATTCGAACAAGGTTCCGATAGATTCAAAATAATATTTGAATATTGTCAATTTGCGGCGAAGGGTGACTGCTTGTAACGAAAAGGATAGTGGTCATTTTGAGTATCGACTTTAGTTCATTTTCTCTTTCACCTGCTTTTATTTTTCCATAAAAGTCCCATTAGTCTCAAATTACTTCTATTTATTATAAAAAATCAAATCTTGAAATTTTTAAGGTCGGGTTTCTCGAAAACGATGGGGTAAGAGCTTTCGACCAAGATACAATTTTTTTTTTTAATTTTCAAGAATTTCAATTCCGTCAAAAAATTTGCAAAAGTCTCAATAGTGTTCGAGCTGGGGACTCGATAATATAAAATAGCATTTTTATCTAGGTCATTACAAATGCAAGAAATATTCAAAGTTAACTTTGAACAAGCAGTATGGCTGTTTAAAGTCACATCGAAATATCTTTTTTTGGAACTATTGAAAAAAATAGTTACTTTTTCCTACTTTAACACCCTGCATCTTGAAAGTGAAAAGGATTTAGAATTAGATCCATGTTTGTTTTTATTTTGATTAGTATTATCTACCCATCATTTTGTTATTACTATTCTGGGACATTGTGAAACACATACAGGTATGAAAAAGAGAGTCGTAAACATAGGAGATTCAGTGTTAATAAAGAATGCAGTGGACCTGTGGAAGAATCAAAAACTAGGCGGGATGTGATGACGAACAAACGACTGTTCTCTCTCAATGGTATCAGAGAGTGAAAACAGACTGCACAGCCTTTCGATCGAAATATCAACATTGCGCACTGCCATTGAGAGAGAACAATCATTTATTCGTCATTGCGCCATGCTGAGGTTTTGATTCTTCCACTGCTCCACTGCATTCTTGATTAACAATGAATTTCCTATGTTTCCGAGTGTCTTTTTCATACCTGTATGTACAGATTTCTATTTATTATCTTCAGTTCACATGAAGCGTTTCGTTAACATAGTATATAAAGACGTAATAACCCTTATTTAAGAAATGCTTTTCAAAAATAAAGTGAAGTGTAGTAGTATCAGATATCATCCACTTACTAAAAAGTTGCTTAAATTGAAGTTTTTTCAGTTTTAATGAACAATTTACAATAATACGGAAGGCTTAATTATGGAAAGCCCCTTGAGCCCACTTTTAGCATCGATAGTTTGAAAAAAAATATTCATGAAAATAAAAGTAGAAGCGCTAACAAAACAGTTTATTGATACAGATATGTAGATTACATAATTGTTTGTTTCAAAGGTAACAGTAGACAACTCGAAGGTTTTATTTATTACTTGAATTTGTTACATAACAATATTAATATTACAATGGAAGTAGAAACTGAAAACTTATTGAATTATTTAGAATTAATAATAACTAGAGTCAATAATAAACATAATTTTTCCATTTTTCATGAAACTTTCCATAAGGATATAACAATTCCCAAAAACTTGTTCCCTTCAATACAACATATATTATCAGCGGGCATTTCGTTTCGATTCTCAATTGTCATGTCAATATAGCTGGTAAAATAAAAAATGTATACTAAAGCACCAAATGATTCCCATTGAGTGTTATTACAAGCGAAAAAGATAATTAAGTTATTACAGATATTCAGAATATCCTCAAAATCATAACATAGGTGTGAGAATATCGTTAACACAAAATGATATGTTTTTTCTATTACGTTTCTATTACGCATGACATATGGATAAAATAATCGAAAAGTAAAAAATCAGGTTTACATCTGTCTTTAGCAGATATTGATTTCAAAAATATCGAAAAGTTTTCTTAAGATTTGGATATCCCGCTCACTACAGATAAGCATTTCGACTTATGATTTTTTGACGACACGTCAAGTTTTCAAATCGGTGATTTTCTTCAAACACTTTCTTACTTCGTCTGTTGAAATATATTCCAGAAATAAAAGGAATGAAGTCCAGTTCTCAAACGAAGTTCTCAAGTTATCTGATTCGGCTGCATGAAAGCCCTAAGGGGTAAAATAAATTTGCCAAACTATTTTCGAAACCAATCAAGCTTTTCAATATTTAGTTCAGCATTAAAGAACCGAATGTTAGATCGGTAAATATCCGTGCAAAATTCTACCCATTTTGCAATCAATTTCGGACAGCTTGTACATTGAAGTGATGGAATGATGCTCTATAAAGTAAACATTGAATAATTTTTACTGCAGGGTTCATCATTTTGACTATGTCAACGTCCGTAAGTAATTCCTCCATTATTAAAATGATATTGTCCGTTGTTTCACTGTCCTGTAGGCATGAAAATGCCTACAAGAGTGAAAATAACCGCAAGATTGTTTCTGAGAAAATGTGAATCATTCAATTCTCTGCATTATCGTAAAAAAATAAATAGAGCGTTACATTTGAAAAATTCCAGAAATATCAATTTCAAGTTCATCATATTTGGCAATCAATAACGGGCATTCTGTGTACGGCAGATTAATCTTTTCGTTATGATGACTCTATGAATCTTTCAGTAACCAATAATTCGTATCAAATTCATGTTACGCTTTGTTTTTGCAACCGTTTTAGGTCTTTTAGCAGAGTGCTGTGCGCTCAACTTTTTCCGCTTTTCTCTGAATAAGATCTGTACCGTTAGGAAAATATTTCGCGTTTTAATAGAGATGACGAAAGTCATTGAAAATACTTGAAGATATACAGGCTAATCCATTTAAAAAATCACCCGTTTGTTGAATATCTTTTTCTGAAAACATCCTGTATATTGGAAAAAATTTCTTGAGATACAGAAATAGGAATACAAGAAACCTGTTCTCGAACGAAATTTCTAGTATGTCTGGTTCTGCAGCTGTGGAAGAAGCAAGCACTATTGCAGGACCCTGTATAGATTATTAACAATATTTTCATCTCCAAGTAATTTCAATCAAGAATTGAGTTGAATTAAACAAATAGCAACTAGTAACAGTTATTCGTCATTAATAATAAATAGTATGATAGCCAAGAAGGATATATAAATGCTATCAATGAAATATACCATATGTTAAAATCCAGGGAAGAAACAATCATTTACTAAGGAAAAACATCATCACGAAACAGAAAATTACAAAAGTAATACAAATATTTTATTGTACCCTTAATTTTTGACAGAAAATATTTATATACTGCATGTTACAAAATTTCAGAATAGTTATTTGAAAGCATCTGAAGAAGTCAACTATGTTAACGAAACGCCTAATGTGAACAACTCAAGATAATAAATATATGTGTTTCTTTCAACTAATGTGCACAAAAGGATTTCTATCAAGAAAAGTCCACGATAGGAAGTTTGAAACATTGTACCTTGAAATAAACAGTACTTAGTGCCCTCGTCTGTCGGATTGGGTTTTTATTTTCACGCCACGGGCAATAAACGCCTTTATGACCTAGTTATATATAATGCTCATCACTACCATGCGACAGCGTTAAAATGTGCGTGGGCTACGTTTTTATATCATTCAAATAATTCCGTATGTGGAGCGAGAAATGTTATTATATCTGCAACGCAGTTTAGTTACCTGCATTAGGATTTGTCACTTCACTGACAGTTCTGTTGTTTTGTAAAGATTAATTGTTTCTAGAAGAATTGACTTTTTATTCTCGATTTTTGTTATAGGTATGTTGTAGTTATAAATGATTTGTATTTACTACATAAAATTTTTTATAGAAACTTACATCGAGAGAAGTTAATGAAGAATAACGAAACAATTTCAGAATTACTTAGCAAATTTTGTCAGAAAGCCCTCTTCTGGTTCATTTGAGGATTCAAGCTGAAGGTTCGGTTGATGGTAAGAAGACAGTTTAGAAATTGAAAAGTATCCGTCCAGACCGTAAGAACAAGCCTACTTTTTCCCTGTCTTCAGGAATTAAAAGTACACCATCCAGAGTTGTTAGACATCAATAAAATAGCAAAAGTTTGTAAGTCTTTAAAACAACGTGGTCGGTTTCGCAATATTTCAATGGAACTACCTGGAGAAATAGCAAGTCTATATTTGGATAGTGTACTCTAGTCAACAGGTGCCTTTTGGGTCAACTTTTTTCAGCAGTCTCCGAAAATTATGATCAAGAAGTCATTCGATTCGGAATGGCATCTAGATGATTTTTGAAAAAAATGAAGTGCCGCTTGCAAAAATTGCAAAAGTTATCAACAATTAACAAAAAAAAAGAGAATTCAGTTTTTTGTGAATATCTCAAAAACTAATGAAGATTTTTTAAATCAAAAAGAAAATTCAAAAACAGGAGGAAATTTTCTAGAAAACGTGTCAACTCCCGGAATTGTAGTCCCAATATTAATAATTTTCCCAGAGGGATGAAAATACGGCCGACAACGGATACTCTGGCTTTCGTAAGCCACGCCTACTTTCGACACTTTATTAATAAAAATTATTTTAACCGATTAAATATGAAGTTTAATAAATGAAAAAATTCAGGGGCATATTGGATAGATGAATGAACAATAATCCGCCAAAAAAAATTTTTATCTCAATTTTTCAATTAGTTATGCAATAGTTAATTAATAATAATTTTTTCTGCTTGAACATGAACATTGCAAGTGTCATAATTGTTAAACTATTAACTTGAGAGAATGATCCCCATTGGAAAAATTTTAAAATGTTTATTTTTCAGTTTTTTATTAACAATTTTCGTTGTTGCAAAATTAAAAACGTAGATTAATTATCGAAAAATTTTTTTCTTCAAAATATTATTAATGGTCCGTTTTTATGTTGTAGGAAGCTACATAGAAATATTTTGTTCAAATTTTTATCTCTTATCGTTTAAAAAATTGTTATAAACAAATGCGTTGTTTATAAAATATTTGGAGTACAAATAAGTTTCCGCCGTTTTATTGTAGATGGCGCGGCACGGAGTTTCCGTTAGCTTTCGCAGATGATAATCGGCTTAAAAAATAGTTTGGACATTCAAGAACAACATAACCTATTAATATCATTGATTTTATATTGGTAAAATATAATTTTTATAAGTTGAAAATGTCAAAATTTGTGCCAAGTAAGCGTCATTTGCGGGAAATATTAGTTTACTTCTTTAATTTAAAGAAATCTGCTGCTGAGGCGCATCAATTGCTCGTAGAAGCATATGGTGAGGGTGCTTTGAGTGAGAGAATGTGTCGAGAGTGGTTTCAAACGTTTAAAAACGTTGATTTCAACGTGGAAGACAAAGATCGCAGTGGAAGGCCAAAAATTTACGAGGATGCAGAATTGGAGGAATTATTGGAGGCGGATTCATCTCAAACACAAAAAGAACTTGCTCTAACATTAGAAGTCACTCAGCAAGCAGTCTCACATCGTTTAAATTTAATTTGTGTTAAAAAACGGCGGAAACTTATTTGTACTCCTAATTATTGAAAATTTTTTTAAGGAATATCCATCTTTGATACAAATAATGATTTTAAAAAAATTTTTCCTTAAAAAAATTTTTTAATTGCTTAAAAACGCATTTGTTAATTAACAATCGTTTTCTCCCACTTCTAACTAATATTAAGGAACCATTTTTTCTTTGAAAATCATGAATTACTTCTCTTTTCCATATAAAAAAAAGGTTCGTTTTATTTAATTTTTTATTGAATATATAATAAACAATTTGTTATAAACAAATAAATTTTTACGTTATATTTTTTCCCTATTCTTCTTACAGCCACAAATACAGACATGATTTTTTTTTATTAATTCTTTCATTATTATTTTTTTATTTTTAAATATAAGTTCTCTTTAATTTCGTCATCCTTACCTGGTTTTTCATCTTTAAGATTATTATAATTTATAGACTAATGGAGATACGATGAAAAAACTTAAGACTAATTTATTCTCCATTAGTTAAGAAATAAATTTAGCTAAAAAGTTTAGTTGTTAATAATTTATTTATTATATTTACAGCGATTGTTTATGAAAAATACTACTTTAAGCATTAGAGCAAAAAAAATTTTTTTGCTGAGGTATTTTTCATAAACAATCGCCATAAATTTAATAAATAAATTACTAACATCTAAACTTTTTAGCTAAATTTATTCTTTAACTAATGGAGAATGAATAAGTCTTAAGTTTTTTCATCGTATCTACATTAGTTTATAAATTATAATAATCTTAAAGATGAAAAACCATATAAGGATGACGAAATTAAAGGGAACTTATGTTTAAAAATAAAAAAAATGAAAATAAAAAAATTATGTCTGTATTGGTGGCAGTAAGAAGAATAGGAAGAAAATATTATATAACGCAAAAATGTATTTGTTGATAACAAATTGTTCATTATATGAACAATGAAAAATTAAACAAAACGAAATTTTTTTTTTATATGGAGAAGAAAAGTAATTCATGATTTTTAAAGAAAAAATGGTTCCTTAATATTAGTTAGAAGTGGAAGAAAACGATTGTTTATTAACAAATGCGTTTTTGAGCAATAAAAAAATTTTTTTGAGGAAAAAATTTTTTTTTTAAATCATTATTTGCATCAAAGATTGATATTCCTTGAAAAAATTTTCAATTCTTTTATAAACAACGCATTTGTTTATAACAATTTTTTAAACAATTAGAGATAAAAATTTAAAAAAAATATTTCTATGTAGCTTCCTACAACATAAGAACGGACCATTAATAATATTTCGAAAAAAAAATTTTTTTCGATAATTAATCTAAGTTTTCAATTTTGCAACAACGAAAATTGTTGATAAAAAACTGAAAAATAAACATTTTAAAATTTTTCCAACGGGGATCTATTCTGAAGTCTTCCAAATATTGCTTCAAGAGAGGAAATAAATCTCAAGTTAATATTATAGTTTAACAATTATCACACTTGCAGTGTTCATGTCCAAGCAGAAAAAAAATATTAATTAACTATTGCATAACTAATTGAAAAATTGAGATAAAAATTTTTTTTTGGCGGATTATTGTTCATTCATCTATCCAGTATGCCCCTGAATTTTTTCATTTATTAAACTTCATATTCAATCTGTTAAAATAATTTTTATTAATAAAGTGTCCAAAGTAGGCGTGGCTTACGAAAGCCAGAGTATCCGTTGTCGGCCGTATTTTCATCCCTCAGGGAAAATTATTAATATTGGGACTACAATTCCGGGAGTCAACACGTTTTTTAGAAAATTTCCCCCTCTTTTTGAATTTTCTTTTTGATTTAAAAAATCTTTATTAGTTTTTGAGATATTTACAAAAAACTAAACACTCTTTTTTTTTAGTTAATTGTTAATAACTTTTGCAATTTTTGCAAGCGGAACTTCATTTTTTTCAGAAATCATCCAGATGCCATTCCGAATCGAATGACACCTTGATCATAATTTTCAGAGACTGCTGAAAAAAGTTGAACCAAAAGGCACTTGTTGACTAGACTAGTGAGTTTGATGTAGTTTTCAAAGATTATTATTTGGAGGAAGTTGAAGAATCCAATAGAAACCTCGGAATTACATCGCTAGTTCAACCTAGCTCCAAAAAGACACAGTTTGATTTAAAACTTGTCACTGAGTACTTCATTTTGGAAAAATTCAACGGAAGAAATCGTAATGTCGAATTATGATAGCTAGAAAATTTTGAAAAAGAATGTTTAAAGTTTGGAATAGGTGAAGAGAATATGTTTTAAATATTTATATTATTCTTGGAACACAATGCAAAAGATTGATCTACGTCTATCAAAATAAAATATGGTCTGGATACGTTATGGAATATACTAAAGCAATGATTCCGAAAAACTTTTTCAGAGAAAGGTTGGTCAATGGTTCATTTGCGGAATACGCAATTAAAAAGTATGCTTTTATCACATTCCTGAAAATATTCTGATTGATCTCATCGTTATTGGTCTACCAATTTTCATTCAGAATAAACTTAATAATGAAATTAAAAATACAGGGGACTTTATTAGTAAAATCCGGAAGGTGGATACATTGCCTTTTAAAAAAACGTCATCCGTTAAAGATAAGGACAAAAATTCTTACAAGACATTAAAGTCCGAGTATGAATCTAAAAAGAAACCTTGTCAGATCTGTGAAAAATTGGATTCATCCAATAGATTTCATCGACAGGATGTTTGTTGGAATAAAAGTAAAATAAAAACAGTTAAAATATTGAACTGTATGAAAACATGAATGATGAATTACCAAATCCAAAAAACTAGGAATGATAGCCAGGAATTGATTAAAGGGGTGTATGATACTGGAGCTAATATCACAACGATAAACTCCAAAATTTTGAAAAAAATAAGGGAAAGAATTGATAGAGTATAAAATTACGTTAAGAACAACCAGTGGTATGAAAGAAACAGATGGTATATAAGATTGAAAATGAAAATTTCGTATATTGAGGATTTTGTTGATGTTATTGTAATTGACAAAAAAATTAGATATAACCTTCTGATTGGTCTGATTGTATTGAAAAATTTCGTTTAATTCAAGATGAAAACCTTGGAATTCTACAGAAAATAGAAAACAATGATGAATTAGATGACAAACATAAAAATATGATAGATCCAGAATATGAAGTTAATTTTAATAAATTTATAGACACGGAAAATTTTGATGCCAAGATAAGTCATTTAGATGAACAGAAGAAAAGAAAGATAAATGTGTTAATTGAAAAATATGAAGAAATTTTTGCTAAAAATAAATTTGATATTGGTAGAGTTGAATCTCATGAAGCTCATATAAAATTTCTGGAAAATAAATTTACTGCTAAAAAAAAATTTTCAACTGAAGATCAAAAAAAAATAGAACAACAAATTGCAGGATTATAGAAAGCAGATTTGATTGAAGAATCTATGGGATCATAACCTTTAAAAAATTTAAAAATAAAATCGAGAACTGATGAAGAGTTGGGAAATTTAGTTTTTTATTCATCACAATACAACTTCAAAATTATATATAATCCAGGTAGCCAAAATCAAGAAGCAGATTGTTTATCAAGAAGCAGATTGTTTATCAAGAAGTCCAGTTCTTGAACATTTTGAAAATAATGACGATTGTCTTCAAATTGTGAATTTACTCGAAATCAAAGATATAATAGAGAATCAGAAAAATATAGAGATGGTCAATTTAAAGAATACAGTTCAGAAAAGAGATATTTTTCACAAAAATTATAGAATTATTATTACTGTGAATTGTGGAAAGGAACTCGTAAAAGAAGTAAATGGAAAATATGGACATCTTGGTTCAAAACCTTTGAGCAACCAACTGAGACCTTTTTACCATTTTCCTAGAATGGATGCATTGATAAAAGAAGTTTGTGAGAGATGAGAAGTACGTAGTAGAAATAAATCGAGACAAGGGAAAAGTTTTGTATTTCTTTCTCAATCAGGACCTGATACCAAACCATTCGAAACTGTTTCCATAGATACTATTGGTGGTTTTTGTGGAAATCATTCAAGAAAACGATATCTTCATCTACTGGTAGATCATTTTACGAGATATGCTTTTATATCCACGTCAAAACATCAGACCGCAAATGATTTCATTAAGCTTCGTTTTTGGAATTCTAAAACAAAATCGTATTCATACATTATTGACGGATGAATATAGTGGTTTACATTCAAATTAGTTCAAAAACTTCCTTGAAGGAAATAATATAAATTGAGTGCTCAGAAGAATTTACTTTTTATTCTTGATTTTTGTTATAGGTATGTTGAAGTTACAATTGATTTGTATTTACTGAATAAAATTTGTTATAAAAACTTACATCGAGAGAAGTTATTGAAGAATAAGGGAACAGTTTCAGAATTATGTATGAAAAATTATACATTCTCATTTTCCATCGTTTCGTCTTAAACCACTTAATATATTTCGTACGGTAGTT
This sequence comes from Megalocaria dilatata, assembly GCA_034642435.1. Taxonomy (NCBI): domain Eukaryota; kingdom Metazoa; phylum Arthropoda; class Insecta; order Coleoptera; family Coccinellidae; genus Megalocaria; species Megalocaria dilatata. The sequence continues at coordinate 71,577,299 of CM067856.1, read as the reverse complement.
GGTTTTTTCGGTTACTGTTCCAGTATTTAAACCAGCAAAGAAAAGCAAATTATTTAATCACAATAATTAATAACCATGGGTTTTTGTGGACTGAATCGAAGTATTTGTGACGATGTTTAAATTTTAACACTTTAGGAAGTTATTTGTATGATCTAAGAATAAGATAAACTACGAAGATGATGAGAAATGAAGAAAATCTGAAACACTTCAGTGATAAAAAAATATATAATTTTGGATCACTGTATATGATACCAAGCTATAAATAAGTATGATGATTACTCTAAAAATAAAGGTAATGAATTTCAAATATCATACAGATTTATTCTGTTAACCTCCTACAAATTTTAAATTCGAAAAAATTGTATTGAAAAACTTTTCATAATTAAATCAAATAAATGTCTTAGAAAACAGTGTTTCAATTTAGTAGACATATTGAATTAACACTCATTAAACAGTAGAAAAAAAGAATGCAGAGAAATATAAATTATTAATTGAAGTTACTTTAAAGATACTCAATCTGTTTCGTACCTTGTATTATGAAAACCAGCTCCCTTTCAAAATCTGCAAAACACAACCTCAAGAACTTCTTCAAAAAGAACTTAATTCAAATAAGTTCTTTCCAAAAAAACTCCTAAAACATGCATAAAATCTTCAAAAAGCAATTTAGAATTCCCACAACGGAAAATTCATCAGACCTATTTTATATTTAAAAATTAAAAATAATTAACAAAAATTATCTTACCAAACTAGCTCAGTGTATTCCTCTGAGCAAAACACCAGAATGAAGTGAACTTTTAAAATCCCACGTATTCTATGTTCGTCACAGAAATTACACAAATCTTGTTTATGGAGTTAAAACCAAATGATAATATGCATGAGTGACAAACCAAAATATAATTATTATACATACAATAAAATAATAAAATGAGGTTTTTAAGGATGGAAAATGTTGCGTGCAGATCTTGGTCTACACCCATACAAGATCCAACTGGTTCAAGAACTAAAGCCACTTGACCACAATAAGCGTCGTTTGTTTGCTGATTGGGCCCTAGAATAGCTTGAAGTTGATCCACTTTTCTATCGTAAAATTGTGTTTAGTGATGAAGCTCATTTCTGATTGAACGGCTATGTAAACAAGCAAAATTGCAGTATATTGAGTGAAAACAATACTCAAGAAGTTCTGCAGGTTCCATTGCATTCTGAAAAATGCACTGTATGGTGTGCTTTACACTCTAGAGGCATTATCGGTCCATATTCCTTTAAAAACGATGCTGGACCTAATGTTACAGTGAATGGTGCTTGTTACAGATCGATGATCAATGATTATTTGTTTCAAAATTTGATTGGTATTGACCCAGAAGTGTTTCGGTTCCAACAAGATAGTGCTACACCTCATGCTGCTACCGTAACAATCGATTTGAAAGAAAGATTTGGCATAACATTATTTCGAGAAATGGTCCAATTAATTGGCCTCCAAGATCATGCAACATTAGTCCACTGGATTATTTTCTTTGTGGTTATGTCAAGTCATTGGTTTATGCTGATAAACCAGAAATAATAGACGCTTTGGAAGCCAACATTACTCGTGTTATTGATGAAATAAGGTCTGAATTATTCGAAAAAGTGGTCCAAAATTGGTCTGGTCGAATGCGGTTCCAGAGCTAGTCGTGGTGGACATATGCCGGAAATTATTTTTAAAACATAAATGCCATAAAATTATCCTTCAACTAAAAAAAAATTGGCTCCAATCTTAACTTAAATGTGTTTTATTTCAATTTAAAGTTCTATCACTCTAAAAAAAACACCCGATATCATTCAAATACTCTCGAACGTGTACTGTGGAAAATGAGCTGGAGCTTCATTGTGTGAAAACAATAAGTTTCCTTGCTGATCTGAAGGTATACCTTCTAGAAGAATCGAACAACTGGAGGTTGTCATTAATATTGAGTCTGTCGAAGAAGTAGATTGAAAAAAAATACATACATAAGGAAGATTTAATTGAAAAAATTCCTGTTAGGAAGAATTACAGGACCAACAAGCCAATAACCGTGTGTTCCTTCTTTGGGATATAACCGATTCTTGAAAATTGCTTTTTGTAACCTCTATGTATATTCTGTGGATGAATATAGAATGTGAATGGTTGTTTAGTTAAGCCACTAAGTTGACTATTTGCGTCCTTCCTCTTCTAGATACACGTGGTGTATAAGTATAAAAGATATTTTTATGGATTGTTTTTATTTTTCGGACATGAAAGTGGACTGAGGATTACCGGAGAGTTTTTTCAGATATCTTTTCCAAGATGTGTTACTTATTTTTGAACATTTTTTTGAAAGAAATATCGTAATTTCCGAACTTTGAGCCGAAAGGGCTATCAAAAGACTAGCTTGGACTCACTGATGAAGAGTCCAAGATTAAAAGTAATTCTTTCCGTAAACAGCTTACTTCATAACTTGATGGAAAAAGCTGGCGACTTCGAACTCTCAGGATCGGTTTGGTTCCTAAATATCTCGCTTGAGTTCGTTAATGGGCGAAATGGTCCCAATGGAAATTTTATATGATTTTTACCAATATTTTCGGAACTACAGATCCAATAGTTTTGAAATTTGGAACTTGGATAGATGACCCACATAGTTGTATGAAAATGTCTGAGGATCACATTATTAGAAGATCTAAAAAAATATTTTGTGAGCAGAGCAGCGCTGATCGCTACCGGAACCATAACAACAGTCCTACGATCGAGTTTAAATTTCATATTTAGGTGTAAAATAATGACAAGAAGTCTGATGCAAAATTTTGTGGGAGTGATAAGAACAAGTGAGCAAAAGCTGGTGACTTCACGTCAGTGCTTTTTTACATTTTTTAATTGAAATTCCGTTTATTTCCAAGTATCCGAAAATGCTACTCTTGTATTAAAGAATTTTTCAGTGGGAAAGACTTTGAGGGAATCTAATCTCTAGGGGTTATCATTCAATTTAAGTAATTTAAGTGTTTTTTCTTGTACGTGATCTACCCCTCCATCAAGTTTCAGGATGAAATGAAGATTCATGTATTCCTTCTTTATGAATAATCAAATGTTAAATTGTTTAAGACCAATTATTCCCAAAACGGTGAGGATTAGCTTTCCGTAACATTAAGTCTACATGTTATTTGACTAACACATGGCTGAAATAACAGTTATATTCGAATGTTATCACGAATTTTCAATCTGTAGCTCAACTGAAATTGCTTGGGAATAATGTCTTGTCAAATTCACATAAAAAAAACGTTTGAGAAATGTGAAAATAAATTATAAAAGCAAGTTGAGTGACGTCCAGAGATTTAACCACTAACAATTTTTTAATTGGCACTTAGCGTCTTGGGTTTCTTACGTTTCGAGATAAAGTTTTTTACACTTCCTGAATCTATTGTTCTACGTATAGCAATAGAGGTTTTTTAACCTGAGTACCACACATTCAGCAAAAAAATCTTTATGTGTTTCAAGAAATTTACCGGATTGTGTTACTTTGTGAAAATCCGTTTCAAATTGAATATACCTTATGTACTCAATTTTGTATTGAAAGGTCTATAGTGATCCAAGTTTTGTGATGGTACCACAATTTGAAACTGATATATTACCAGTTGTTCAATACTTCCATACATTTTTAGTAAATTCTATTCCGTGATCTGTTGATCGCTGGGACATGCGCACGTTTCGAAACTTGTTGGTTTCTCATCAATGCCCTTTGATGCCCAACGACTAAAAATCTGCTATGGACCTACTACTCTGTCAAGAAAGTACCGGGAATTTTCAATTAAAACAACATTTTTACATTTAATCGTCAAAATTTATTGGGTCGCCTTCAAAATAGGCTCCATTTGCTCCAATACATCTATGCCAACGGCACTTTCAATTATCGAAACATTTTTTATAGGCGCTTTCCGGGATGGACTTTAGCACTCGCGCCGAATTTTGTTTTATGGCTTCAATCGACTCAAAACGGGTGCCACGAAGGGGCAATTTTAGTTTTGGGAAGAGGAAAAAGTCGCAGGGAGCCAAATCCGGCGAATACGGTGGTTGCTGCAGCACGTTTGTTGAGTTTTTGGCGAGAAAGTCAGTCACAATCGTAGCCCTCTCGGTGAGAAGGCGCGTTATCGTCATGCAAAATCCATGAGTTGTTCGCCCACAAATTTGGCCGCTTCTTACGTTTGCTCACGCAAACGTTTCATAACGCCTAGGTAATACTCCTTGTTTACCGTCTGACCCTCTCGAACGAATTCGTAGTGCACCACGCCACGGATATCGAAGAAAACAATGAGCATCACCTTCATTTTCGAGCGGCTTTGGCGTGGTTTTTTCGGTTTCGGCTCATTTTTTGCCACCCATTCCGATGATTGCTGGCTTGTTTGCATATCGTACTCGTAGACCCAGGTCTCATCACCAGTTATAATGCGTTCCATGAATGTAGAATCGGAATTACAGCGATCCAGCATGTCTGAAGCAACGTGTTCGCGATGACGTTTTTGAAGAAAATTCAGGTCTTTCCGTACGAGTCGTGCGGCCACCTTTCTCATGCCCAAAATATCAATCAAAATCGTACGTGCGGACTCGTGGGATATCTTAAGATCATGTGCTATCTCTCTCAAGCTGGTACGACGGTTTTTCAGCACCCTTTCCTTAATTTTATCGACGTTATCTTCGATCGAAGCCGTCGATGGGCGACCACTTCACGACCGTCCTTGAAGGCTCTGTACCACTGATATGCACGAGTTTTCGATAGAGCATTATCACCAAAGGCCTTTTGCAACATTTTCAATGCATCGGCACACGAAAATTAATTTGCAACACAAAACTTTAAACAAATTCTTTGCTCAACGTAATCACCCATAGTAAAAATCGGCACGCACTCTGACATCGACTGACTTAATCAGCTGTTGCAAACACACTAGTTGACAGATCCCGCTCAAGCTTGGCATAGTAATTAAGGACAGTGGTACCAACCTAGGAAAAAAAATTTTTACCTGCCTCATTGCCCCGCCAGATTTAAATCGATAATTCCCGGTACTTTCTTGACAGAATGTATATCGTTCTACACAGGAACATCAATGTATTCATGATAAACTAGCGCCATCGAGTGCAAATATACATACAAGTCATATTCTAGCGAGCTAATTCAAGCAAAGAAAGTTCTTTCCGCCGAATTAGTTTATTCGAATATAAATATGTCAATTAGGAGCATCACGGCATAACACAATCAGACTTGAGCAGGAGGAAAGTTTTTCGCGTTTATAACGTTAGAAAAAATCGGAAATACAGTTCTTTGCTTGAATTAGCTCACTAGAGTGTGTCTTGTATGTATATTTGCGTGCACTATATGGCGCTAGTGTATGATAAATACATTGGTGTTCCTCAGCAGAATGAATATAGGTGCATGGCAAATTTGTATTCGTTGGATATTACAGGGCACTGACGAGAAACCAACAAGTTTCGAACCGTACGCATGTCTGCTACTTATGTCCTAGCGATCAACAAAACCTAATCGGCCTTGTTTGAGTTTTGAATTGTTATACATTATATAATTGTTCCAATGGAACAATTTAATAATAATAATAATAATAATAATAATAATAATAATAATAATAGTGCCTTTATTCATACATTTACAATATATAAACATAGGGCGAAGTCTAGCTTAAAGCTACTCCACTCAACCCTGAAAAAAAAAAAAAAAAAAAAAAACAAAAAGGGAAAAATAACAAAAGGATAGAAACAAAATTGAGCGAAAAAAAAATTAAATTAACGAATCAATTCCATAGTGAGTAAACAAAACATATTTCATATTCATAAAATTTTCCTAATTTATAATTGGCTCGTCAAGAATTTTGACTTCAAAATTTTTCTCAGTGAGCTCAAAGAAACGCCTTCACACGAAACTAAAAATTCATTATGTAATTTCACCGCATTCTCGGTTATATCAAAAATTTATGATTTTTTTGGCATATAATCATAATATTTATTGTAAATACAATCTAAGTTTGAAATGTGTCTTTTCATTTAACTACCAGAAATACTATGACGAAACACAAAAAGAATATTGAACAATTTCAAGTTTATTATCGAGAGAATTGGATATTTATACAGAACCAGGCACAAGTACTATTGTATACGCAGTTGGCAGAAGACTTGGAACCAGACTTCATGAAAGCAAGTGCCTCTATTTGTATATTTTACTTTATCTTATATTTATGACATTAGGTACAAATTATCAGCCGAATTAATTTATTTGAATCATCCTATTCAATAAAAATTCAATTGAACTTACAAGAAATTTTAGTTATCCACTTAGTGGTAGTAGTATTCTAGTATCGTTGTAGGTTGTTAATATGTTCCTGAGTATACCAAACGCCCTATGTATGAATATAGTCTAAAATATTAGGGGTAGAAATAAATTCAGGCGGTTTTGATAACGGATGTCGATACTAGTTTATTAGTCTCTTGTTTCATCTGGCAACACCTTCATTTTGAAGTTTCATCAATAGCTCACTGAAGTGTAAAAAACAAAGTTACTATATGCTCTGAAATGTCAATTTTTGTACCAAAAAATGTTTTAAATGAATGGAGTACGCGGTCGGCCCTATGTGAAACATTATAACAATTTAAATAAAACAATCACACAGTTTTTATGTTTCACAGTTTATTAAGAATCCTGACACGTGTTTTGGTCTTTCGACCATCTCCAAAGGAGTGCAAAAAAACACTGAACTTAAAATTGAAAAGGTCTCTTTATTACACTCAGGACATACGTGTATTTTTATTGCGCATGGAAATAAGAGCGTCCAATAAAGGGGTCTTCCCAGAGAGTATTTGGGAATTGGTTAAATTCTCCTTTTTCTCAATGGCTTTTTTGATTGAAATAATCTCCAAATAGACCATAATTTTACATTTATTAACATTATATAGTAAACTGACATCTTTCTCATTAAAAAAATTATTATTTTCTATACAATATTCTGCAAACCCGGTTGATTTCTGGTTTTTCAAAATACACATCCTGTATTCTTTGATCCTATGTTGTGAACATCGGCCTGTCTGTCCTATATATGTAGCACTACAATCATCACAATTCCTTTGATGAATCCTCGATTCGGAAAAGTTGGGGTTCCTTTCTTTATTGTTCACCAACATCTTAGATAAATTATTTCTATTTACTACTAATTAATTCCCATTTAATAAAGACCATTATAGATCCTACTGCTGAAATCTTTTATCTAAGCCATTGGAAATCATATTTTATTTTCTTCATAAGGATCATTTATATTGATATAAAATTTGTTTAAATATTGTAGTAAGTTGTCTTATCAATCATTTTGTCAATGATTTCAGTTCTATAGCCATTGTTCACCGTTATAGTTTTAATTTTATCGACTTCTCGGAAATTAACTTTGTTCAACGGGATGCTCAACAGTCTATGAATGAAACTATGGAATTTTGACATTTTAATTTGCCTTAACTGATTTGATTTTGAATGGATGATAGGTTCAGTAGTGGTAGGTTTTCTAAAATTGTCGAATTCGAACTCATTATTACTATGACATATATTAAGATCTACGAAGTTGACTGAAATTTTTTGTTCTAATTCTGTTGTGAATTTAATATTTTCATTTCAAAAATTGCGATAGCAGCCAGTTCCAAAATGCAAAATACGTCATCCACATATCTAGCCTGAAAGTGAACGAGTTTTACCAACTTATTTATCATTTATAGTGTTGGCAAATAATAATTTTGCAAAGTAAGATATCGGGTGTTTTTTTAGAGTGATGGAACTTTCGATAGGGATAACTGTGATTTGACAGAAGGTAGAAGCCATGTAGTTTTGACATTTCTGTTCAGTAAGTATTGACAAATTATCATGGAAAGACTCATACCGCAACAACGTTTAAATATTGTTGAAATTTATTTTCAAAATCAGTGTTCTATTCGCCAAACTTATAGAGCACTTCGTGAAATTTAAAGTTTACATAATCGTCCATCAGAGCAGCTTATTCGTCGAACTAACGATAGATTTCGGACAACATTTTCTCTACTCGATGCAACAACAAGAACAAGACAAAGAACTGTACGTACAGAAGAAAATATTGCTACTGTAAGTCATAGTGGTTATGATGATCCAGATTTGTCTATTCGTCGATGTTCACAACTCTGTGCATCCACCACATGGAAAATTTTGCGTAAAGATCTTGGTCTACACCCATACAAGATCCAACTGGTTCATGAACTTATGCCCCTCGAACATAATAAGCGTCGTTTGTTTGTTGATTGGGCCCTAGAACAGCTTGCAGTTGATCCAATTTTTTATCGTAAAATTGTGTTTAGTGATGAAGCTCATTTCTGGTAACAGCTATGTAAACAAGTAAAATTGCTGTATATTTAGTAAAAAACGATCCTCAAGAAGATCTGCAGGTTCTATTGCATCCTAAAAAATGCACTGTATGGTGTGCTTCACACGCTGGAGGCATTATCGGTCCATATTTCTTTAAAAGCGATGCTGAAGCTAATGTTACAGGGAATGGTTCTCGTTACAGATCGATGATCAATGATGTTTCAAAATTTAAATGGTATCGACCGAGAGGTGTTTTGGTTCCAACAGGATGGTGCTACACCTCATGTTGCTACTGTAACAATTGATTTATTCAAAGAAAGATTTGGCGATAACATTATTTCGAGAAATGGTCCAATTAATTGGCCTCCAAGATCATGCGACATAACTCCACTGGATTATTTTCTTTGAGGTTATGTCAAGTTATTGGTTTATGCTGATAAACCAGAAACAATAGACGCTTTGGAAGCCAACATAACTCGTGCTATTGATGAAATAAGGCCTGAATTACTCGAAAAAGTGGTCCAAAGCTGGTCTGGTCGAATGCGGTTCCTCAGAGATTGTCGTGGTGGAAATATGCCGAAAATTACTTTTAAAACATAAATGTTATAAAATTATCTTTCATATAAAAAATAAATGGCTTCAATCATAATTTGAATGTGTTTTATTTCAATTTAAAGTTCTATCATTCTAAAAAAAACACCTGATATAATAATTCAGCTGAAAGTCGACTTATTCGACTTCCCAATAAAATAATTCCGATAAGATATTCTTTATTATTTTGTGATAGATGACTGTTATTGATCATAGTTTTCAATATTGTTTTGACTTCATCAGTTGGAATAGAAGTGAAGAGGCTTTTCACGCCAATTGAACTAAATTAACAATTGTTTCGTAAGGTAGTATGTTCTAATTTCTTAACTAATTCTAAAGAATTTTTGACAGTATACGAAGAAGTACAATTTACTATTGATGGAAGATGGTCAAGTGATTTCAAAAGAGGGAGAGAAAGCATTGAAGACGATCATCGCTTGGGCGGGCCTGTTAGCGGCACCACTGAAAAAAAAATGTGAAAAAAGTGGAAAAGCTGGTAAAGTAGAGTAAAATCAAGATGTTAGCAGAGATGACAGATCTATCCATAGACTATCCTTCATGACCATCTTAACCTCTCAAACCGCACCTCAGAAGCAAGTGCGAGTCGAGTGCTGTAAAGAGTTTTTAGAGCTCTGTGGAGAAAACCCATCGACTATTTTCAACCGGCTGATTCCTGGGGATGAGACGTGGGTCTACCACTATGTCCCTGAGAGTAAGAAAGAGTCCATACAGTGGATGGAAAAGGCTTTACAGCTCCCAAACATGTTTAAAGTCTCCCCATCCGCTGGAAAAATAATGGCTACGGTCTTTTGGGATTCTAAAGGTATTTTATTGATAGAATACACTAAAAAGGGTGAAAGCATTACAGAAGTATCATACGTAACTACTTTACCTAATTTGAGAGAAGCAATTGAAGGTGTTGCTTCTATAATTGTCTTCGTTTTCTGTTTCAGGAATTTTCGCTTATTCTCCAACAAGTCACTACTTCAATTGTTTACTTCTATCTTGCCGACCATGTCAAATTTCTTTGCTGGCTTTTCTAGTTCATACTTGATTTTTTCACGACAATTAACAAACTTTTTATAATAATAACAAAGATTCCAATCTTTCACTCTGGTAGTTTCAGAAAAGGTATTAAAATAATTCAAAATACTTCGATTTCTCAAGACTTTTTCTTCTTTTCCAACATTCAATAATGGTGAAGTAAATACTCTCTAGCAATTCTATTTAAATTTTGCTAAAAAATTTCTGATTTTTGACTAACGTTTGAAGAATTTTTAATCGACTATTTGATGTTTACATTATTTTGATCGAATTACTCTCTAATGAGTCAACTTATATACACGAGTAAAACTTTTCCCTGATATTTCATTGATTTATGTAGCATTAATTTTTTATATCGGGTCATAATATTTGGTGTGAAGGTTTTTTATTATATAAAATCCATGACAGTATATAGTACCTCGAGTGGGTTGAAACTGAATTCGATAATTATGGTATTGATGAATTCGTGATATAACCGCCTCAAAAAGAAACGGTTAGTACGCAGCTTCGAAGAATTTGTGTTTATTTCAACTTGAGTCACTGCACCACGACCTGACAATTTTTATTCTTAAGCAATTTCACTGTTATATAGCTATACCTCATGATAATAAACCTAGGGTAGAATTCCGAATATTAGAATTCGGAAGCACAGATTGAAAGGTAATAGGGTATAATTATAGGATATAATTAGCAGATTAATTGAAATCGACTAACAGCTATAATTTTTCCATTTAGCAATCAAACAACTGATAGAGGGTTTTCCAATAAAAGGTTTCATTTTGAATAGCCCGCTATTTCGGCAGCTGTCACTACTGAAGCTGTCATTTTTTGACATTTTACGAGTAAAAACTACGCCATTACTGAAAATGGAACGACACCCGTTTCAAGAAGATCACTGACATTTTTAAATTCCCTACAAAAATGATGCAAATTTTGCAGTCACAGTTAGCAAAACTAAAGCACTTTTGAGTGACGACCCAAAAGTGACGGTGCTTCACAACGGTGAGGAACAGTCTAGACCTGCAATAGTTAAACTGGTGGAAAAATTTTAACTGTTTGGACAAGTAAGTGATGTGAAGAATTGAAACCGTCGCTCAAGAATAACAGAGAATATTGCTGCTGTAGTCCGCAGTGTTGACGAAAACCCAGGTTTGTCGATTCCTCGTCGATATTTAAAATAAAGCTTTGCACAAACGACATTACACAGTATTTTGCAAAAAAGACTTAGGTCTTAAGGCTTTTAAAGTTCAGTTAACACAAGAACTCAAGCCGTTCGATCACCGGCAACGTCGTATCTTCGCTAGTTTTCATCGAAAAACCATCTTCAGTGATGAAGCCCATTTTCACTTCGAAGGCTACGTTTATAAGCAGAATTGGCACAATTCGGGCTCCGTAACTCCAATAATGATTGTTCACAAGCCTCTCCATACCCAACGTGTAGCTTTTTGGTGCGATTTTTGAGTTGGCGGTGTGATTGGACCTTACTCATTCGAAAATGAGGCTGGTGAAAGTGATAAGGTGAATGGATTGTCTTGCCGAGCAATGATTAATGATTTTTTATGGTCGGAATTGAAAGATATAGATGTGGACGACCCTAATTTTCAACAAGACGGCGCTACGTGGCACAGAATCAACGAAACAATCGCAATTCCCGGTCGTGTTATTTCTCGAAAAGGTGGTGACAGTTGGCCTCTGAGATCTTCTGATTTAACACCTTTAAACTTTTTTCTTTAGGCTACGTGAGAGATAAGTTCTATGCCAATGCTCCACAATCGATTCAAGACCTCAAGGATCATGGAAAATTACATAAGGAGGATATGACGCTGCAACCGTAGCCGTTGCGGCCATTTGGTTGTTATCGTTTTCCATTGTAAATAACATACCTTCCTCTTCACAATGAAATAAGTATCCTCTGATTTCTCTTTCAAAATGAAACCTCTTATTGGAAACCCGTTAAAATCAGGGGCGAGAAAGCTGACATTTTAGTCCTCCTCCTATGTTGATAAATTAAAGTCGGTAAAAAATATCAAACTAACTGAAACTGATCATTGGTGATTGAATCGGGCCATTGTCCGTTAATTAGGAATAGACAACACTTATGTGGGCGTTAAATTGTTCTAAATATATTATAGCGTATTACGTAATCGAAAAGGCCACTCTACCCTTATTTCAAATCTTGTTAGTTTTATAATAGTCTAATGCGATTTAGATATTATGTAAAGTGGAATAATGCCGTCGCCTCATTCCTCAGACGTGAAATCGATTGAAATACCAAAGGGGGTGAAATTCAATATCTAGCTTACGTAAAATTTCGAGGAAATTTTGTTTCATCACTAATTTCTTGATCGTTGGTTTCTGTGTAGAATCGGAGTGTCTAATTGGATTTTTAACGAGGTTGCTTATGAAGAGGGGATTTCAGAGTTTTTGTGGTTGGGTAGGTACACCCACTTTCAGAAATTTTATATACCCCTCGTATTTGAATTTCGAAAATAGAACGCATTAAAATATTCAACATAATAACAAGAGTTATTAGGAGTACAAATAAGTTTCCGCCGTTTTTTAACACAAATTAAATATTTATTATGGAAGAACGGTGTGAGACTGCTTGCTGAGTGACTTCTAATGTTAGAGCAAGTTCTTTTTGTGTTTGAAATGAATGAATGAAGGGAAGTTCTTTCCGCTTTTTCTAGGTTGTTTAGGGCAGTTTTTGTTGCATTTGAGAATATTTCATGTCGCCATACTACAGCAATGGTGTGCAGATCATTTTGTAAATAGCAGTGGATGTTTTGGTGTTGATGCCTAAGTTTCTGAATGTAATTGCCAATTTTGTACTTGGAGAGTTGTTCCCCATGGAGTGGTGAAATATAATGAATTTGGACTTCTTTGAGTTGGGTTGTATTCGCCAGCGTCTCATCCATGCTACAATGCTGTCTGTTAATTTTTGTAGCCTTTCCATACATCCTACCATGGGTGATCAGTGTTGTATCATCAGCAAATTGCAAGAACTATGCTTCCTTCTCTATAAGATGTTCTATTGGATAGTTGTGGCTATATGTCCCAGCAGAATATGTTGGATAGTATTGGAGAGAGTGGTGAGCCCTGTGGTAGGCCATGCAGTGGTATGAATGGAGTTGAGAGTTGGTTCTTTACTCGTACTTGGCTGGTTCTATTAGATAGAAATTGATCAATTATCTTGAGTAAGTAAATGGGGCATGTAAGTTGGAATAATTTATAAATCATACCAGCATGCCAGACACTCTCAAACGCTTTTTGAATATCCATGAACAGGGCTGCCTTTTATTTCCTATTTCTATATAAAAAATAATATATCATATTTTCTACTACCTATTCTAGGAAATACAGCTTAAATATCTTTCAAAATCTACAGAAAATTACTCCAAACCATTAAATCAATTTCATTGGGCTAGTTACAAAACTTTATAACATGTCAAAATCATAATCCCTGAGCGTCAACATAAAAATGACAATGGTTTTCTGAGTAAGCATCATATGTTTCGGGTGTTTTTTTTAGAGTGATAAAACTTTCGATAGGGATAACTGTGATTTGACAGAAGGTAGAAGCCATGTTGTTTTGACATTTCTGTTCAGTAAGCATTGACAGATTATCATGGAAAGACTCACGCCGCAACAACGTTTAAAAATTGTTGGAATTTATTTTCAAAATCAGTGTTCTATTCGCCAAACTTATAGAGCACTTCGTGAAATTTATGGTTTACATGATCGTCCATCAGAGCAGCTTATTCGTCGATCTATCGATAGATTTTGGACAACATTTTCTCTACTCGTTGGAACAACAAGACAAAGAACTGTACGTACAGAAGAAAATATCGCGGCTGTAAGTCATAGTGTTAATGATGATTCAGATTTGTCTGTTCGTCAACGTTCACAACAAGTTGGACTCTGTGCATCCACCACATGGAAAATTTTGCGTAAAGATCTTGGGCTACACCCATACAAGATCCAACTGGTTCATGAACTAATGCCCCTCGAACATAATAAGCGTCGTTTGTTTGCTGATTGGGCCCTAGAACAGCTTGCAGTTGATCCAATTTTTTATCGTAAAATTGTGTTTAGTGATGAAGCTCTTTTCTGGTAACAGCTATGTGAACAAGCAAAATTGCTGTATATGTAGTAAAAAACAATCCTCAAGGAGATCTGCAGGTTCTATTGCATCCTGAAAAATGCACTGTATGGTGTGCTTTAAACGCTGGAGGCATCATCTGTCCATATTCCTTTAAAAACGACGCTGGAGCTAATGTTACAGTGAATGGCTGCTACCATAACAATTGATTTATTGAAAGAAAGATTTGGCGATAACATCATTTCGAGAAATGGTCCAATTAATTGGCCTCCAACATTATGCAACATAACTCCACTGAATTATTTTCTTTGGGTTTATGTCAAGTCTTTGGTTTATGCTGATAAACCAGAAACCATAGACGCTTTGGAAGCCAACATAACTCGTATTATTGATTAAATAAGGCCTGAATTACTCGAAAAAGTGGTCCAAAATTGGTCTGTTCGAATGCGGTTCCTCTGAGCTAGTCGTGGTGGACATATGCCGGAAATTATTTTTAAAACATAAATGTCATAAAATTATATTTTATATAAAAAAAAATTTGGCTTCAATTTTAATTTAAATGTGTTGTATTTCAATTTAAAGTTCTATCACTCTAAAAAAAAACACCCGATATATCGATCACATGTGTATTTAATTTATATCAGTGTTTTATCGGCAGTCCAAAATTTGATTATCCATTGAGTTGTTGTTCTTCAGAACTCACAGTTACTTTTTGATACAATGAATCAGAATGAATTTTAGAAAAAAATGAAATGATTGATATGATTTTTATGTTGGTGCAGTGCCACAGAAACTGTTTATCGGCGAGTCGAGAGAAGATCCAAAAAAATCGAGTTTTCGGATGCTCTTGAACAGATTTGTAGTGATAGGAGAGGTTAAGTATAAAAAATAAGAAGGGATAAAATCGGTCACTGACAAAGACAAGGAGCTTGAGATTTTATTGAATGGAACTGAAGATCCATCCACATACAAGCCAAAGGAAGTTAGTGTAGCCTGCGGTATAAGTGAGCGTTCAGTTCAAAGAATTTTCAAAAAGCACAAGTTTCACGTCTATCACGTTCAGATGCACCAGACGTTTACCGCTAATGATTTTGAAAACCATATGAATTTGTGTAACTGGTCAAGTTTTCAAATTGTACAGAATCGTACATTTTTCGATTTTGCGTTATTCAGCGATGAAGTGACTTTTCACAATTCTGGTTTTGTCAACAGGCACTTTCCATTATTACTCTTTCGAAAATCCAAGAATGAGGGAAAGGGAAGTCGACCATCAACACAAGTGGTCAGTAAATATCTTGGAGTAGTTATCGACAATCATGTAATAGGTCCCCATTTTTTCGAAGGCAATCTCGACGGTACTGCATATCTGAATTTCCTTCAGAACATTCTTCCTGGATTATTAGCAGTGTTACTTATGCAAATAAGAAACGAAATGTGGTTTTAGCATGCTGGAGCACCCGCTCATTATTCTCGTCCTGTGATTCTGGAGAACTAGTTTCGAAATAGGTGGATTCTTAAGGGCGGTTGGACAAGATGGCCGTGTCTCACCAAACCAGATTTTTTTGTGGGGTCACATAAAGGGAATTGTGTATGATTAAGTTCCAATAACAGCTTTCTATATGCGGGAGAAAATAGTGAATGTTTTTGGGAGCATTACTCCAGCCATGCGCCCAGGGTTAGTAGGTCATTTCATGATCAGATTGATTTATGTTCTAGAGAAGACAGACGATACTTTGAACATCACGTATATCATTAAAATAAAGAAGTATGTATCGAATATTGCTTGAAAAATTTCTAGCGCAGGTTTCATTGTTGCAACTATTTTCAATATCCGTTATTTAGTATGTTCATTATTTAAATGAAATTTTCCGTTGTGATGTCTTTTTTCGTGTCTGCTGAACGTAGGAGAGGAAATAGTCTTAAGATTACTTCTGAGAAAATGTGAGACATTTAATTCTCTACATTATCATGAGCAAAATACAGGATGGTACATTTGAAAAAATCGCGAATCAACAATTTGAAATTCTTCATATTTAAAATAAAATAATAAGCAGCGGTTTTTTACTTGATAGAAGGATTATTACAAACAAATATAACTATAGGCCGTGGGTTTTTAAGGCACCAGCGGATGTCTCATAGTTGGTTATGCTTCTGGAATGGATATAATTAGGTTTATGTTTGATTTTCTTTTCCTCTTTAAGGGCTGATGTTGGCGCTGTCTCATTGCTGCAATAATGTTTAGACATTTGAATTTTTTTTTGTATTCATCAGGAGTGCAGATGACAAGTGATATACGAGCTCAGCTCGTATCCTAACCTTTGTGAAATGCGAAAATTTTATTTTTGGTAGTATTTTGATGAATAAACAAATTATTATAATTATTTAATTACATATTAAATTTGATCTTATGATGTAAACTATAAAGATATTTCAGTATGTTTTCTAGTTCTGAATATGTTTCAAAGAATAAATAATATTAAATAAAGTTATTCTGATTTTTACAATTTTTATTGTTATGTTTACAACAATTGTTTCGCTATCACAGCGGCATCATCAGGCAGGTTTACATTTTGAAAAACTAAGTTTGTTTCCTGAATCCGTTGCTATATATATATATTACAGTAGGTACAAAAAAATTTTTATTGAGCACTAAAACCCAAAAAAGGTCTCTGTAAATTCCAGCTTATCTGAATATATTTAACAGAGGTGAATTATTCAAATCTAATTTTGCGTTGAGTAACTTTCCAATTTTATTTTGTTCATTTATCTCAAGGGACTTTTACAGGTTAAAGGCATAACTTTTACCTTCTATATGTAGAATTTCAAAATTATGGTTGAAAGTATGTCCTGTTTCAAACAAATGGTTGGAATATGTGGATTTACTTTTATTATTGAGGAAACTCCTCAAATGTTCACAAATTCTAAGTCGGAAAGTTCTTCCAATCTTTGGAACTTAAGGGCAATCACCGCAGGTTAACTTATAAATCCCCGATTTATCATCTTTATGTGTATTGTCTTTATTATTTTTAATTAATTTACTCAGGTTTGAATAGGTTTTAAATGAAGTTCTTAAATCATATTTATTTTTGAGGTATGTAGCAATTTTTTCAGCAAGACCTTTAGTGTATTTAAAAAAAATGTATTTAAAATTATCTTTTATATAAGCATATACCATATTTGAAGCTATTTTATTATTTTTATTCATCAACAATTTGTCTATCAACATAGAATCATAGTCATTATTAATAGCTATTTGTTTAATTATGTTAAGTTCTGAAATATAATTTTCTCGATCAACTAATTTGTGGATCATACAATTGAATGCTGATAATTTTTTATTTAAAGGATAGTTGGATTTATTGTGTATAATAGAATCCGTATATCCGTATATGTTGGTTTGTGAAATATTGAAAAATTATATGAATTATTTATTGTAGTAACTGTTGAATCAAGAAAATTAATAGAATTATTATGTTCGGTTTCCATAGTGAATGATATTGAATGATGTATTTCATTGATAAATAAAGAGAATTTTCTGAAAGTCTGTCTGTACATATGAAGCACCAGAAAATATCTATACATATCTTTTTTGAAATACAACTTTTTATAAATCGGTTTGAAAATGTAGTGAACTTACTGAACTCGGGGCATTATATGATCAATATTGGAAAAATCTATAAGAACGAAGTTATTTTTTATTTACTCCATTTTTGAAATGAACTTTCATAACAAATTAGTAGACTACTCCATCCAAAATTTTTAAAGTCGTACAATAGGATTAATCACTTATGGACTTTGACAAAGGATGATTTTTTCTGGAAGATCTTTCTTCAAAATTATAAGAGAGTTCCAGAAACTAACTTTCTAAATTCATTGTAAATCTCAACTACCAGTAAGTATTAAAAATCAGCAGAATTAATTGAATCATTGCCCTTATAATTTTTTGTGATTTGTTAGACTTAGATATTTCATCTAAAAACATTATGATTCAAATGAAAGCATCTAATATAGTATAATTTTGGAATAATCATTACAATCAATTCGTTCCTAATAAAATTATGTATAAATAATTGTTTAATATTTTTCCAAATTAAAAACCTTTGGACGAGAGGAAATTTTCTCTCTGATTTGAAAGATCTTTCTTCAAATCTATTTCAGTTTTCGAGAAACCAACTTTTTCAATTTAAAATGAATTTCTA
This sequence comes from Megalocaria dilatata, assembly GCA_034642435.1. Lineage (NCBI taxonomy): Eukaryota > Metazoa > Arthropoda > Insecta > Coleoptera > Coccinellidae > Megalocaria > Megalocaria dilatata. Next base: position 71,559,006 of record CM067856.1, on the reverse strand, counting down.
TTACTAGTAAGTATTAAGACTTGTTAGAATTATTTTGATTATTAATTTACTACCACACTGAGACTTCTGATGCCAAGTTATTGTCCTTATGAAATTTTTTCAACATGTTTATGATTCATATGAAAATATCAGTTATAGTGTTTATATGATATGAAATAATAATTAACTTTTATAAGATTAAATCTTCATGCAATTCTCATTAACTTTTGCTCGATCAATTTGTTAATGTTTTTCTGAATGAGATCCCTATAAATTCGAGAAAATGTTCTATCTAATCCTCACAAAATTTTCAGAATTCGATTTATAATGAATTTTATGTATTAATATCTCGACTGTGTTATCAAGGAAAAAATACTTGTGCAAAACTTAGACAATATTTCAGAAAAACTAATGATACGAAGTTTACGGTACGTCATATTCACTTTCTGTCGCCAAGAACAAACTGATATTGAGGACATATTTTTCAATATCTCAAGGACACCTTCAACAATTCCGACAACTTCCCACCAGCGTATTTTGGCCAATCCCGAAACGAGAATGAGATCCAAGGTCTCGAAAGGAAGGAAGGAAGTGAAAAAGGAATAAATAAATCCATATCCACCTATATAAAAATATTACTCCTTCAAAAACCTGAAGTCGTTCCATTTCCGTGAAATAAAGTTCCTACGTTAATAAAGGTGTATCGCAAAGTTCATGAACCTGACCGTGATTCGCTGTTATCCTCGCTTGAGCAACTCGACGTCTTCGAGCATGTGCTGAACCAGATGCATTGCCGTCCGAAGTAGGGACGCTGAAGTTCTATAAAGCCGGCCCGCGAGTAGAACGCTTGTTAGTATACTTCGAAAGCTAGGTCAACAATCGTTGTGTGTTGTGGCAGTAGCATTTTAAGCCAAGTGACCTACTAACCAACATCTCTGTAAAACTGAGCCGTTAGGATCCGAGTGCCTTTCGGTTTTTGACAAAGACTGAGACGCCTAAGTGACATTAAAAGTGATTTAACTGTGATATTAGTGATAAGTTCAAGATGCCAGCTCCAATTCCCGATACCATTAATGAACAAGACTACGAAAATGATGTCATTGACGAAATACCAACCACCAAACTTCTTGAGAATAGAGATAGCATCTCCTCCATCGATAGTGACGTCTCTGTTTCATTCGATAAGATCCAACAACACGAAGACAATGTTAACGAAGCTGAAGACGAAGGTGCTCATATGGCTGATCTTTCTGACAGTTCATCTGATAACGGATCTGCCGGTGGTGGCAAAGACTCGGGATGTGAAGTCACCCCTGAAGTAACTGAACCTCCATTTACACCCCCTTCTGACGAACTAGCCGATAAAATCGTACAACAGGTAGAATTCTATTTTTCCGATGCTAACATAACTAAGGATGCTTTTCTCCTGAAACACGTCAAGAGAAATAAAGAAGGATACGTTTCGCTGAAACTGATCTCTAGTTTCAAGAGAGTGAAGCATCTCACGAAAGATTGGAGGGTCGTTGCTCATGCTTTAATTCGTTCTATAAAATTAGAGATAAACGAAGCTGGAACAAAATTGAGAAGGTTAGAACCTTTGCCTCAGTATGACGAAACCACTCCATCTCGTACTATTGTTGCTGTAAATATGCCAATCGATAAGCCAACTATTGAAAATGTAGCTGAACTCTTCAAGCAATGTGGAGAAATCGCTCTTATTCGTATACTAAGACCTGGAAATCCAATTCCAGGAGATGTGCGTCAATTCATCAATAAGAACCCATCTTTGGCTGGAATGGTATGTGCTTTAGTGGAATTTGTTCATTCCGAATCGGCTAGAAACGCCATCCAGCTCCAAACTCAGGTTGGCGAAGCTATGAAAGTTTACGAATTGAACAATATTCCACACCCTGAAAGAAAAAAGAACAAGAATAAGAAGAGTAGCAACCCTAAAATAATATCTACTTCTTCTGACTACCTCTCATCCTGCCAATCGAGTTCAGAGGCTGAAGATATGAGGTTGAGGCTTGATCCAAGAAACCGCTTGAGAAGAGGTTCTTCGGCTCATTTTCCATCTAGGTACATCGAACCTGCTGCTTGGTTACAACGTAGACTTTCAGCCTCTAGTACTGAAGCTAATTTCATTTACATGCCCCGAAGATTATCCTACAGTAGCAGAGATTCAAGCGATTCTAATCTGTTTTTACCAAGAAGAATGAGTGCTTGCAGTATCACCAGTTCGGATTGCAGTTCCAGGAGGTTGTCCTCTGCTAGTCAAAGTTCCGAATACAGCAGTCCAAGATCTAGGAGCAACAGTGCAGCTTTCCAAAATTTCGAGAATATTGTAAGGTTACCAAAGGGGCCAGATGGATCCCGTGGTTTCCGTCAAAGGATGACGTATACTGTGGCCCATTAAGTGCTTTCACAATTAGATATTTAGAAGAATGCATCAAATCTTATAAATCGCTATCCCATCTTCAAGAATAGATAGTTTCGAACGCAAGTTACCCGGAACTAATTGTGGAACACCTCAACCGTTGAGTAATACTGAAGGAAGTGTTGGATGAACGAACAGAATTATAAATTCAACCATAAATATACATGCCAACTGTGAGGTCGACGTCCAAGGCTTGATCATCTTTTTTTATACAGTAAAAAACGTTCGATGAGGACTCTAAATTCCTTCGACATAATGGAACAATTTTGGAAACAAAATTCTTGGTATTAATGTAATGCATCTTAAGTTCTACTTTTGTTTCAACTTTCTCCGACTTTTCACCGGAGATGGCTGAATACAAATTCCAGCCACTTTCTAAGTGTAATTTATCATCGTTTAATTGATGCGTGTTACTTCAACCTTTTTTATAATTTTTAATGATGAGACTTAATGAATATTAGATATATTGGTGATTTTTCAAATTTTATATTAACGGAGCATGATGAACAAGAATTAATTAAGTTTTTCTCTCTATTTTGTTTTAAAAATGGGAACAATTCTTTTTCTCAGCTTTCATCGATTAGTAGTTTCATTTTCTTTTGTAAATTAAATAGTTTTAACGAATGTTGAAATTTGTTCTGTGTTCTGTGAATGCATTTCTGCTCATTTCAATAAGCTGGAGATTAGATGTAAATACTGAATTTATTTATTTATTTATTGGATGAGTTTGTTGAAATTTTTCACCTGAAGGTGATCTGTAATTTATTGAATGTGTGATTGTAATAAACATTTACTTATATATGCGTATATTTTTTCATTAGATGCACACCTTTGCTTTCTGAGCAAGTTTGATGCAATTCCTAATGTTATATCTGTTATCTATTGCATCAGAAAAAATAAGAGGCAAATCAAGGAATAATTTGTCACAATTCTTGTATTACAGGTTCATCGTGTACTTTCAGAATGAGAAAACTAAGTTCATTAGTAAGTGACCAAGGATACTCGGAAAGAATTTTATAGGCGAAAAGATAGAATATGAGGTTGATATTGAGTTGAAGGAATTATAAGCATTATATCTCACATGGAGAACATTATAATGATTCACAACTCTTTCAATAAACATTTTTTCATTTCGAAAATAATATAGTAAAAAGGGTATCTAATCAGTATTCACGAAATAATAACACAATAAACTACATAGAATACATAGAATAATTAATTTTTTGTTATAAATGATAATCAAAATTCAAATTAATTTTTCATTTATGTAAACTCAATATTTGAATAATTGTTTCGAATTCACAACACAAATTATGTTTAACTAATTCATGGCAAATTCAATGCGCTATACATAAAGAATTAAATGAATTTCATTGATTTGTAACACTAAGTTTAATATCTCTGTATAACTGATCGTTATGATTAGACATTCATCTTTTATCTACTGATACATAAAGCATTCAGAATTCTAGACAAAAAAATATTATTTCTAATGTCTCCAATTCTTGATTATTTCAACTTTAATCAAGAATTAAAGCGAAAAATTAAAAAAAGGGAATTAAGTTTACATCTTTGGAACTCGAAAAAGGTTATTTGATAAGTGACAAATCAGAAGTTTCTGTGAAAGTAAAAATGTCTTAATTTTTATCCGGAAATAAAATTTTTTAGCTGTTGTTATTTATCAGAAATCAACTGATTAACAATTGTTTATAAACTTTTTTGGCCTCTATCGATCAGGAAATAACCTACATTGACTTATTGCATGATACATACACTTATTCATACTAAAATCTCAAATAAACGAAAAAAATTACTTTAATTACATTTTTTAGAAAATGATTGTTTGAAAGTTAATATTAGTATGAATTGCAAAGAAACTCAGATATCTAAACTCAAATATACTATTCGTTTATTTAATTCTATAGGGACTTGACTGAATTAGGTAAATAGGATAATTACTCTATTGAAGGATTCCCTCCCATCATCTGGGTAATCCTAATACCAATAGAAAGGATACCTACAAAACGTAGGAAATTGGGTCATTTAAGCATCACCTTCTCTACGTAAGTAAGAGTGTCGTGTAAAAACCGAATAATCATTGAGAAAATAAATTAAAATTAATTACTTACTGGCAAAAAAAAACGTTGATAAATTCAATCAAAAAGTGCACTAAATGTAGGTAAACGGGTACAACATTCACAATTTTTGGGAAAGTAAAAGTGTAAGAAAAGGAGATTAATTTTTACAATAAGATATTCGTGATTGGCCTACAATTGAAAAGGAAAATTTGTCGATTATATAGATATTATTTTCACTGATTTTGAATAATTGCATTCCTCCGATGAAGAATGCCAAAGACGTTATTTTCTGACCTTATATTGTGAGAGAGTCATAAATTTCTTCTTACTTCCTAATTTTTCAATTCAAGTCTTAACGGATTTGAAGCAAGCAATCTATAAACAGAGTGTATATAGTTGCAAAAAAATTTGGGAGGTGATTCCTTGTCAAAAAATAGGGTGGGTCTTTCATATATAATGCATTTTATTTTTTTGAGGCCCCTCTGCTTAGTTACAGCCTCCTAAAGTGGCACCCAAAAAACAGTTTTTAATTTTTTCTCAAAAACCAAAAAACTGACAGGAATAAAACTAAGCAGACATTTTATGCGGGCGAGAAGGCACCCAAAAAAATTTTCTTAACAAAAAAGATCTCTTGTAATTACTTGCTAAAATTAAAGGTTTTCGAAAAAAAAATAATTTATCAACATGACAACTAGAATTTATCTAGTATGGGGCTGTCATTTTGTTATGACAACTGACTAGTTTTGATTAACTTTGATTCAGTTACAATTATTGTTAGTTTTTTGGTTTTAAAAAAAAATTAAAAACTGGTTTCAAGGTGCCACCTTTAGGGAACTGTCACTAAGCAGAAAGGGCTCAAAAAAATCGAGTTTATATGAAAGACCTACCCAATTTTTTAACAAGGAATCACTCCTAAATTTTTTCGCAACTATTTATATACACCCTGTTTTTATATAAAAAACTTCTCACGTCTTCCTTCTTTAATTACAAAAGTATATAAGTATTTTGATTTCCACAAAAATGTTTACAATACAACAATTTCACCACGATGTGGCTTCTTCAAGTATCTGCGTTCTACTGACTGATGATGTCTAGTGTAACAGATTTTAATTCCATTAAGTACGTGACAAAATGATGGTAAAAACAAGTCATAAAAACTAGGGGTGTTTTTTGGAGTTCGCCGCTGAAAAATGCCATAAGGGATAGATATTCAGTAATAGAGATCTGTCAACATCTGCTTGTTCATTCAAAAGGATTTTAAGGGCATTGTACCTGTTGGTTTCAAGAGATTCTAAGTGTTAATCTAGAACTTTTGCTTTCGACGTGGATAATTTCATATTTATTGTTGAAATTTTGTCTTAAGATGATTAGCATATGTCTAATGTACGGAATCCGATATGAAACTTCTTTGGAGTTCTTGAATTCTCTTTTTGAAAGATCTACCTGTGTGATCAATATATACTAAAGGGCAATCGTTGCAAGCCAACATGTAGACTCCAGATTTGTGTGTTTTTTCAGAGTGATAGAACTTTCGATAGGGATAACTGTGATTGGACAGAAGGTAGAAGCCATGTTGTTTTGACATTTCTGTTCAGTAAGCATTGACAAATTATCATGGAAAGACTCACGCCGCAACAACGTTTACAAATTATTGAAATTTATTTTCAAAAACAGCGTTCTTTTCGCCAAACTTATAGGGCACTTCGTGAAATTTATGGTTTCAATAATCGTCCATCAGAGCAGCTTATTCGTCGAACTATCGATAGATTTCAGACAACATTTTCTCTACTCGTTGCAACAACAAGACAAATAACTGTACGTACAGAAAAAAATATCGCTGTTAGTCATAGTGTTAATGATGATCCAGATTTATCTATTCGTAGATGTTCACAACAAGTTGGACTCTGTGCATGCACCACATGGAAAATTTTGCGTAAAGATCTTGGTCTACACCCATACAAGATCCAACTGGGTCAAGAACTACAGCCACTTGACCATAATATGCATCGTTTGTTTGCTCATTGGGCTTTAGAACAGCTTAAAGGTGATCCACTTTTTTATCGTAAAATTGTGTTTAGTTTTGCAGCTCATTTTTGAATGAACGGCTATTCAAACAAGCAAAATAGCCGTATATGGGGTGAAAACAATCCTCAAGAAGTTCTGCAGGTTCAATTGCATTTGCATTGGCATTTGGCGATAACATTATTTCGAGAAATATCCAATTAATTGGCCTCCAAGATCATGCGACATAACTCCACTGGATTATTTTCTTTGGGGTTATGTCAAGTCGTTGGTTCATGCTGATAAACCAGAAACAACGCTTAAGAAGCCAACATAACTCGTGTTTTTGATGAAATAAGGCCTGAATTACTCGAAAAAGTGGTCCAAAATTGGTCTGGTCGAATGCGGTTCCTCAGAGCTAGTCGTGGTGGACATATGCCGGAAATTATTTCTAAAGCATAAATGTCATAAAATTATCTTTCAAATAAAAAAAAATTCGGCTCCAATCTTAATTTAAATGTGTTTTATTTCATTTTAAAGTTCAATCACTTTAAAAAAAAACCCAATAATTACTAAGGCAATTAATATTTTTAAAAGTTGCATTGTAGTTGAAAATATTTTTGAAATGTTTAGTAATATTTTCAGATAATCCATTAACATAAGATAATGAAAAGTATTTTTGTGTATTGTTCTCTTTTATGAATGGATACACAAGATTTAATGCCTTCCTTTGTTTATTGGATACCATTTTGACTATAAGAAAGGGATTGTAATCGTTGCTTGAAGCTATCTGTTCAAAATTTTGTTTCTGGTCTTACCTTACCTCTTAAAGGTAAGACCAGAAACAAAATTTTGTCTCCTTTAAATATTTATTTATTAATTTTAATGACTTTCGTATATATGTTGGTTTATTTATTCCATTTGACATTATATATTGAGTTTTGATTATAAACGTCTATTAAATGTAAGCGGTGCTTGTTTTAGACATTAATTTAATTCTAAAAGTTTCTTGAATAAAAAATTTTTTTGAAATTAAAATTGTAAAAGATAAACATATTTTAATTTGTTTTGATATTCAAATTTTGTTATATTTCTTCTATCAAGTGAAAGGCCTTTCTATTTTATTTTACACATAATATATATTATATTTTGGCTTCAATAAATCTCATTATGGAATGTCAATGGAATTTAAATAAGCCTTAAAAATAACTCACACTGTTCTTTGATTTTGTTAGAACATAGATCAATCTTGAATTATAAAGTTGATCTGTGTTTCGAAGCATTAGTCCTTTACACGTGGTCAGTTGTTCATATAGGTTAGTTTTTTGATTTTGATATTTGGAATATTATTCAGGACTGAAGAAGGAATTGCTCAGAATTATATTTGTTTTTTGAAGATATAGAGCATGCTTTTAGAGATTTCTGAATGAACTTATTCGAATATTTAAATATACTAAATATTTCAAATAAATTATATTCTTTGAGAAGTCCTTCAAGTGTGTTCATGTTTTTAAAAGGCAATTAGTGTTCTTAAAGGTAAGACCACAAACAAAATTTTGTCTCCTTTAAATATTTATTTATTAATTTTAATGACTTTCGTATATCTGTTGGTTTATTTATTCCATTTGACATTATATATTGAGTTTTGATTATATACGTCTATTAAATGTAAGCGGTGCTTGTTTTAGATATTAATTTAATTCTAAAAGTTTTTTGAATAAAAAATGTTTTTTAAATTAAAATTGTAGAAGATAAACATATTTTAATTTGTTTTGATATTCAAATTTTGTTATATTTCTTCTATCAAGTAAAAGGCCTTTCTATTTTATCCTATCTGTTTAATAATGAATTTAATTCTTTGGAAAAGTTATCTGAGTTCAGAGGGACATTCAATAGTCTATGAATAAAACTATTATCTTTTGGTTGGTGGGGTGATTAGAAGTTTTATATATTGTAATATCTTTATGTGTGGGTTTGTGAAAAATACTGAAATCATGTGAATTATCTATACTTGTTATAATGAGGTCAAGAAAATAAATGCTGTGGTTCTTTTCTTCTTCGATTGTGAACTTAATTTTTGGATGGAGTTTATCAATAAAATTCGTGAAGATATGTAGTTGTGGGTCGGTGCTTTTGAAACAACAAAAAATATCATCAATATATCTATGGCAATAATTTGCTTATCGGATTTAAGTGTATTTTTGATTCTAAATCATACATGAAAATTTTGGCTAAAATTGAACTGAGTAGATTTCCCATTATTAAACTTTTGTTTAGACTGTTCCGTTAAATTGAAAATAGTTTTGTTCAAGACATATTTCGAGCCAATTAAGGATATCATTGATTTTGATGGGTTTAGTGTAATTTTTCTATTTGTATTTTTTCTTAGTACACTAAGAAAAAAATTTTGTTCATCAAAAGAAATTGATCTGAAATTTTCAGGAAATTGGACGAATTGAATATTGTCCTTGAGTTGGACACTATTTTAAATAGCGTTTGTAGCTAAAAAGTTTGTTTCAGTTTGAATAATAGAAATTAAAACCCTCTTCATTCAAATGATAAAATCATCGCATACAGATAGTGAACTTTCTTACAACCGAAATATATATATATATATATATTTCGGTTGTAAGAAAGTTCACTATCTGTATGCGATGATTTTATCATATATATATATATATATATATATATATATATATATATATATATATATATAGAATATATATATATATATATATATATATATAGAATATATATATATATATATATATATATATATATATATATATATATATTCTATAAGATCCATGAAATTTTCGAGTCGTAGTTGATGAAGATTGAAAGTAAATTAAAAATAAAAAAAACATGGAAACTTCTACAAACTGATCAATGTAGAAATTATTACTATTGAACTAAATAAAAGTTGAAACAATGTTTTTCTGTCTCTACTGAGAAAACTGTCTGTCAACTGTGTAAGTTATAGATTCTGAATATTTCAAATTTGAAAAATTAATAATAATAATAACAGTAATTTATTGTCCAGCGAACGGCCATCGACCTTGGGTCCTACAACCTAATGTTGTTAATCGATGCTAATAGATATCTTTATAATATACACAGTAAATACAGTAATTAATTCTTTAGAGTATTAAAGAAAAACTATAAGTTATATATTTCTGTTTCGCAGTATTTTGAATGGGGTATGCTTCGGATGTTTTCTCCTGGTAATGTGTTCGTTATCGTTGCTATGGGGATAGAATGTCATCCATTTCTTTGAGTTATTTGAAACATTTTTCATTTAGGGTTGAAGGAGCTTCCATCTCTTAGTTGGGGAGACGGCGTTTCGTTTCCGAGTCTGCGCATCTGAAACTCATCAGACAGGCGTGATGCGCAGGCTCTGCCTGTGACGCCGGTGACCATTTGTTTCGCTTGGAACGGTGATCGTCAAACGCTGTGCCTTGCCCTACTTGAACTCGGCTGGGACGGTTAGTCACGAATCTTTAGACTGGCCGGGTCCTCTATTGGTACGCCGCGTCAAGCTGCGACAGAGCAAGGCCGGTTTCTGGACGAGGAGCGAAGAAGTTGTTCGCTACAGGGTGTTCAGTCTCGTTTTTATTGTTTCAACATTATTTCTTGAGTACAACAGTTCGTTAGATGGATTATGTAGGATGTTTTCGGGATGTCTCATTCTGGTTATTATCCGTAGTGGTGTTGTCTCGGTTACTTCAATATTTCTCATTGCTACATTTTCACAATTGGCGTATATTGGGTGAGCGTACACTAATAATGGTCGGCATATTGTCTTGTAAATTTTTGTAGCATTTTCCAAGCTTATTCCTTGTTTCCTGTATGTCAGTGTTTTGCTCTTGAAATTGTGTTTTTTTTGCTATCTTTGTATGTAGGTTGAAGTTTAGTTTGTTATCAATATGTACTCCAAGGTATTTCAATTAGTTGCTGGCTTTATAATTTTTCCGTTTATTTGTAATATAGATGATGTACGAGTTATTCTGTCTATTATCACATGTTGAGATTTGTCTGGATTTATTTGCAATCCCCACTTTCTGAACTAGTTGGAAACTTCCCCTAGTAGGGACTGTTGGTTTTCAATACATTTTCTTAGTAATCTGTCATGTGCTATCAGTGTTGTGTCTTCGGCGAATTTTAAAATGTATAGATCCTTAGTGATATCGATAATAATTTCATAGCAAAAAAAGTTGAATATTAAGATTGAAAGTGGAGATCCCTGAGGAGTGCCTTGTTCAATACAAAAGTATTCTGAAGTAGTGGTACCTATTCTTATTACCAATTTTCGATTTTTTGGAAAACGCCTGATTAGCTTTATGAGTTGCATTGGAAGACATATTTTATTCAACTTATATAGAAGTTCCTTATGCCACATGCATTCAGAAGCTTTTTGTATATGTAAACTCAGCAATGCAAACTTAAAGTTTTTGAGTGTTGCATTCTGAATATTTGAAATTAGGATTGTAAGTGGGTGTATTGATTTTTGGTTCTTGAAGTCAAATTGAAAATGTGAGATATGTTAATCTATACAGGGTGACAGTATTTTTTCTTTTATTTTTTCATATAGCTTTTGTATCTTTTATCCATTCACGTAAACTTTTGCAATATTTATTATATGTCCATTTCTCCATATTGCTGGGAATATGCACTCGTTCAAACTATGTTAATAGATTTTTATTATATATGTATGTCTCTGTCCAGCTTTTTCAATATAATCCACGGTATATTGTCAGTTTCTGGGGTTCTGTTTTTTGTTCTATTCAATAGTTCATAATAATCTGCTTCATCGATTGTCAATCGTTTTGTACTGTCAGCTTGCTTGTTGAAATATTCATTATACCATTCATTAATGTGATCCAAGTTTTTTTTTATCGGAATATTTGTCTTCGCTGAGTTTTTTGCTTTTTTTGTAGTGTTCATAAAAGAGCCTTTTGTGAGTCCGTTTTACATTCTGTCAAGAAAGTACCGGGAATTATCGATTTAAATCTGGCGGGGCAATGAGGCAGGTAAAAATTTTTTTTGCCTAGGTTGGTACCACTGTCCTTAATTAGTATGCCAAGCTTGAGCGGGATCTGTCAACTACTGTGTTTGCAACAGCTGATTAAGTCAGTCGATGTCAGAGTGCGTGCCGATTTTTACTATGGGTGATTACGTTGAGCAAAGAATTTGTTTAAAGTTTTGTGTTGCAAATGAATTTTCGTGTGCCGATGCATTGAAAATGTTGCAAAAGGCCTTTGGTGATAATGCTCTATCGAAAACTCGTGCATATCAGTGGTACAGAGCCTTCAAGGTCGGTCGTGAAGTGGTCGCCCATCGACGGCTTCGATCGAAGATAACGTCGATAAAATTAAGGAAAGGGTGCTGGAAAACCGTCGTACCAGCTTGAGAGAGATAGCACATGATCTTAAGATATCCCACGAGTCCGCACGTACGATTTTGATTGATATTTTGGGCATGAGAAAGGTGGCCACACGAATCGTACCGAAAGACCTGAATTTTCTTCAAAAACGTCATCGCAAACAGGTTGCTTCAGACATGCTGGATCGCTGTAATTTCGATTCTACATTCATGGAACGCATTATAACTGGTGATGAGACCTGGGTCTACGAGTACGATATGCAAACAAGCCAGCAATCATCGGAATGGGTGGCAAAAAATGAGCCGAAACCGAAAAAACCACGCCAAAGCCGCTCGAAAATGAAGGTGATGCTCATTGTTTTCTTCGATATCCGTGGCGTGGTGCACTACGAATTCGTTCCAGAGGGTCAGACGGTAAACAAGGAGTATTACCTAGGCGTTATGAAACGTTTGCGTGAGTGTATCCGTAAGAAGCGGCCAAATTTGTAGGCGAACAACTCATGGATTTTGCATCACGATAACGCGCCTTCTCACCGAGCTACGATTGTGACTGACTTTCTCGCCAAAAACTCAACAAACGTGCTTCAGCAACCACCGTATTCGCCTTCGTGGCACCCGTTTTGAGTCGATTGAAGCCATAAAACAAAATTCGGCGCGAGAGCTAAAGTCCATCCCGGAAAGCGCCTATAAAAAATGTTTCGATAATTGGAAGTGCCGTTGGCATAGATGTATTGGAGCAAATGGAGCCTATTTTGAAGGCGACCCAATAAATTTTGACGATTAAATGTAAAAATGTTGTTTTAATTGAAAATTCCCGGTACTTTCTTGACAGAGTAGTATATTATTTTCCATTCTCGATCAAATAATATTCAAATAAGTTTATTCTGATTTTCACAAATTTTTATTGGTATGTTTACAACAGTAACATCATCTTGCAGGTTTACATTTACATTCAAAATGTAAAACCTGTCTGATGATGCTACTGTTGTAAACATAACAATAAAAATTTGTGAGAATCGGAATAAACTTATTTAAATATCATTTGATGGAGAATGGAAAATAGCATCAGTAGCATCATCAGACAGGTTTTACATTTGGATTATTCAAAATCTATAACCTGCCTGATGATGCTACTGTGATAGCGAAACAATTGTTGTAAACATAACAATAACAATTTTTGAAAATCAGAATTTGTGAAAATCAGAATAATTTGTGAAAATCAGAGTAAGGACTGATTCAATTCCATATTCTCGATCAAGGTTGGCAACTGTGGAAATTGTTTGTACCTAGATAATAGGTTAATTTCTTGACAAAATTTCCTACGTCTAGACTCGTTTATATTGTTGCAATCTGTAATCCAATTGTGTTCTTTGTACTGCTGTATCATTCGTTGGATGTTTTTGTTGTACCTGTTTAATTCCTTCTTAAATTCCGGGTTTCTATTTTGATAATATTCCCTGTATATCTTCCTTTTGTGCTTAATTAATTTTATTATATATGGAGGTAACTCTTGTAGAAACGCATGTCTATTTATAATGGGAGCATATTTTTATGGGTTTTGACAATCTGTTATTGAAGGATTCGATGTATATCATCTCATTCAGAGTAGTGTTCTCATTTTTTGTTATAAAGTCACTCATTTTCTCATTGACTCTTTCGATTTTGCATAGTTTATAATCATATGCTACTCTAGGTGTCCTTTTTTCTGGATCTTAGGTTATGTCGAAGTATAGAATTATGGCAAGATGGCCAGAGCCCAAATCAGGAGACAACGCTATTTTCGAAATATTTTGTTTGATGTTTTTTGTGAATAGTAAAAAAGGAGTACTGTCGGCATTTTGGTTCATCAGAAAAGTTGGTGCTATCGCAGCCCTAGAGAAGTTGCTGTTATTCAGGAATTTATTAATTTGATTTATTTTTTTGGACGTGGTGACATTAAAATCGCCACATACTTGTTCAATGAGGTTTTTGTGAAAACTGTTTCTTCTATTTCGCTTTTAGGGAGGAAGTATAGTAAGAATATATGAAGCTTGTTATTATTAAATGGGATCGAGAAATGTGTTACCTCATTCATCGAGTTGTTAGCTATAGGTGGAGTCTTTACTGGCTTTTAAAGAAGGATGACATTGAATTATGGTTCCCCCTCCCACATTTTGTACCTTGAATCCTATTTTTTTTTTATTACAGTCCAATTTTTATAGTTTACATTATGACATTCATCAATTTTCGCCTCCACAAACTTAGCACATGTTATATCGTTTTGTGCTATAAAATAGTTGATTGGATGTTTCTTTTGGATATAACTGTTGATATTGTTGTATAGTATTTTAATTTTCGATGTAAATTTTGTATATTTACCTTGTTGTTTGTTAGTTCTGTGGGCGAGGGTTCGTCTGGATCTTCCAAGTCAAACATCAGTAGATAAAATCTGTTCCCACAGAAAACGACTGTAGTGTCAAAGTAGTATTGGTTAATAAAACGTTTTTTCAGTTTGAGTATGAGTTCGTTTCTGTTGATGTTCTTGGGATTATTTTTTTGCGGCAGTATGTATTTATGATGTTATCACGTACTGTGATAGGTGCGTGGTTCCTGTTAGTTTTTTTGGATAAATCTTTGATTTCTGTTGTTCTTCTATTGAATGGTTTGATATTTGTGTTAGGTATCCCTTCAATATATTTTTTCGGGTGTTGCGGACACTTTAAGGTCCAGGCCAAATGGTCCTTTGCACCACAACTCAGACATTTTGGTTCGTTGTTAGTTTCACACATCGACATTTTGTGCGGACCTTGGCGTTTCGGACATTTTGGTGAATTTTGGCAATTTTCAGTTGTATGATTCAATTGCAGACATTTTCCACACGGTACTGGTTCAGGCGGGTGACTGAGGTAAACTAAGTAGTGTTGATTCAACTAGAAAAGACCATTGTTCAGGAGGTATTCAAATGATTCGATTTCACCATTGATAGTTCTTATGATTTTAGTAGGATTTTTATTCAAAAAATATATAGTAGACAGTATTTTATTTCCACAAAATTGTTTGTACTACAACAATTGTTTCACCATGATGTAACTACTTCAGGTATTTACATTTTACTGGCTGATGGTATTCAGTGTAACCGACATTAAATACATTGTTAGGTACGTGACTAAATAATGGAGGAACAAGTCATAAAAACTCAAGGTGTTTATTGGAGTTTGGCGCTAAAAATGCCATCAAGGGAAGATATTCAGTAATGGAGACTTATCAACATCTGTTTGTTCGTTCAAAAGGATTATACTTGTTGATTTCAAGAAATTCTAAAAGTGTTAATCTAGAACGTTTGCTTTCAACGTGGATAATTTCATAATTATTGTTAAAATTATCCCTGAATTCCTTAAGATTATTAGCATATGTCGAATGTATAGGATTTGATATATAACTCCTTCTGTTCTTGGACTCGTTTCTTGAGTGATCTACCTATCTGGCCAATGTATACTAAAGGGCAATCGTTGCAAGTCAACTTGTAGACTCCAGATTTATTTTCTTTATTTGTTCGATCTTTATTGTTCTTTATGTAGGTACTAAAGTTATTAATAGTCTTAAAAGCCCCGTTATAATTGAAACAATTTTTGAAATATTCAGCAATATTTTCAGATAATCTATTAACATAAGATAACGAAAAATATTTCTGTGTATTGTTTTCTTTTATGATTGGGTACACAAGATTTAATGCCATTTTTTTTTTATTGGATACCATTTTGTTCGGTGGAATCACCACCGAGTAGGTTTGCAGCGAATCTCTTCGCTTATTTGGTTGGTTCTGATTAGATGTTTGATATTTCAATATTTTGTTCTACTTCTTGAGTTCTTCGAGTCCCTTTTCTAGTGTACATTTCTCGTTATTAGATTTCAAGACAAAACGCAATTTAGTTTTAAGGATTATATCTTTGGAACTAGGGAAGTTAGATTCCCACAGGGACGCCAATTCGATTCTGTCTATTTCTTTCTCCGTATTTATATAGAATAAATTTATAAAATCCATATTTTTAATTTCATTCATTTCAGCAGATTAGTTTTTGTTTGCGATTTTTGTTCTGGAACAACATATGAAATGTTGTGGTTGTTATTGACGATTCATATCATCTGTTGTTTGTGGTTCATTGGATTTTTCGACCTCTATTTTTTCAGTATCGTTTAGATTTTTATTTGTAACTATTTGTGGCTCTTTGAATACGCTATCCGGTATTTTGCATTCATTTTTTTCTAGGGTGCTGTATTGTTCTTGCCACCTCTTTTTACGTTTACCATTTTGAGATGCAGCCTCTTTTACATTCGAATTGATTGTTGATATAGTACCGAGAGCCTGAGACATTTCAAGTCCAAAAGGACTCGAATTATTCTTTGTAGATATATATTACAAAAATATGTTCAACTTCAGTTTAGAATAATATTGGAATTAATATTATCAGAATAATTTCTTATCGGAACAGATGTGGAGATGTGATGACGGCTGTTGCTAGATACGAACTAATTACAGAATCTGAATATCTTAAAATTGGAAAATTGCCGAACGTACTTCCCCAACGTTTTAGTGGAAAATA
This sequence comes from Megalocaria dilatata, assembly GCA_034642435.1. Lineage (NCBI taxonomy): Eukaryota > Metazoa > Arthropoda > Insecta > Coleoptera > Coccinellidae > Megalocaria > Megalocaria dilatata. Next base: position 71,542,549 of record CM067856.1, on the reverse strand, counting down.
ATCCACACCTTATCAGATTAGATATGTTGTGGTCGTTTGGCTCAGCGACTCTGCATTGCGACTAACAAAGTTTTTTGTACGTTACAAACTACAAAGTTTTTCCCAAGAAAGTTATTTTCTTGGGAAACATGGTTCATACATCGGTTGATGTGAGAGTCATGAGATCCAGTAGAAAATGTACAGTTGGCGCTACTGCTACTTTGCATTGACAGAGTATATATTTGCTGGTGTCTATTTTCGATTCGAATAACCTACAGATATGAGAGTTTTCTTCACCAATCTTGTGTAGGTGACCAGAGTAAATACAACATTGTATTACTGGCATGTTAGCATGACTCTTCACCAGTTGACTACTAAGTAGTCTCCACAATTGCCAAAAGAGGTTGTGTAATAAGGATTTTTTCCGGTTATTTTCCGGTCATCCCACAAAAGGCTTATTTACCATTTGTTCCATTCATTTCTTACTATTCTTATTGTATCATAATCATATTTCGTATATTAACTCATACTACTCTGTCAAGAAAGTACCGGGAATTTTCAATTAAAACAACATTTTTACATTTAATCGTCAAAATTTATTGGGTCGCCTTTAAAATAGGCTCCATTTTCTCCAATACATCTATGCCAACGGCACTTCCAATTATCGAAACATTTTTTATAGGCGCTTTCCGGGATGGACTTTAGCTCTCGCGCCGAATTTTGTTTTATGGCTTCAATCGACTCAAAACGAGTGCCACGAGGGGGCAATTTTAGTTTTGGGAAGAGGAAAAAGTCGCAGGGAGCCAAATCCGGCGAATACGATGGTTGCTGAAGCACGTTTGTTGAGTTTTTGGCGAGAAAGTCAGTTACAATCGTAGCTCGATGAGAAGGCGCGTTATCGTCATGCAAAATCCATGAGTTGTTCGCCCACAAATTTGGCCGCTTCTTACGGATACGCTCACGCAAACGTTTCATAACGCCTAGGTAATACTCCTTGTTTACCGTCTGACCCTCTGGAACGAATTCGTAGTGCACCACGCCACGGATATCGAAGAAAACAATGAGCATCACCTTCATTTTCGAGCGGCTTTGGCGTGGTTTTTTCGGTTTCGGCTCATTTTTTGCCACCCATTCCGATGATTGCTGGCTTGTTTGCATATCGTACTCGTAGACCCAGGTCTCATCACCAGTTATAATGCGTTCCAGCATGTCTGAAGCAACCTGTTCGCGATGACGTTTTTGAAGAAAATTCAGGTCTTTCGGTACGAGTCGTGCGGCCACCTTTCTCATGCCCAAAATATCAATCAAAATCGTACGTGCGGACTCGTGGGATATCTTAAGATCATGTGCTATCTCTCTCAAGCTGGTACGACGGTTTTCCAGCACCCTTTCCTTAATTTTATCGACGTTATCTTCGATCGAAGCCGTCGATGGGCGTCCACTTCACAACCGTCCTTGAAGGCTCTGTACCACTGATATGCACGAGTTCTCGATAGAGCATTATCACCAAAGGCCTTTTGCAACATTTTCAATGCATCGGCACACGAAATTTCATTTGCAACACAAAACTTTAAACAAATTCTTTGCTCAACGTAATCACCCATAGTAAAAATCGGCACGCACTCTGACATCGACTGACTTAATCAGCTGTTGCAAACACACTAGTTGACAGATCCCGCTCAAGCTTGGCATAGTAATTAAGGACAGTGGTACCAACCTAGGAAAAAAAAAAATTTCTGCCTCATCGCCCCGCCAGATTTAAATCGATAATTCCCGGTACTTTCTTGACAGAATGTAGATTCGTATTCGGCAGGTTAATATAAATATTTCGGTTCTGTGATCTGAATGATCTTCTATATTATCAATTATGAGATATACAATCAAGCTATATGAAATAACAGTTGCATCTGTAATATTGATACTACATCTTGTCTGACAGACGTTAGCCGAGCGGTTACCAAAAACGAAAGCTTAAGAAAGTAAAGAGTACAATAAAGCTTAACATCCAAATTTGACAAAATTAGAAAATGTCGACGATATATGTGAACCTAGTACTTCACAACCACCTTCTGAAGAAAATAGTAGGGATGCTTTAGAGGAACGAAATAACGAATCTATCAGCTTGCCCAACAGTGAAAGAGAAACCTATTGATGACATAAGTCATTCATCACTGAGACTGACACGGAGGTTCCATTGGTTGCAAAAAATTCAGAATATAGTACCGAAGAAATTATAGAATGAGAATTTGATAAAACCTTCACTGCGTATCAGGATTTAACATTTTGGCTCCAATCTATTGCAGTTTATGAAAATGATATATTGAAAATGTGTCTCCATATAGATTCATCATATTCTCAAAATTTTACCCATAATAACAGTTATCCTAAATCCGAAACAGTAGTCGGAAAGCATAAAACTGTTTTAGTAATTTCTGTTTCGTTAGTAGGCAGTGGCTATGCTACTTACCAAGTAGTGGAATGGCATAGAACTGTTCTCTTCAGCAGAATCCAAGTTTAAAACCGGATATAACGATTGGTCAAATATTATACGATTATTAGATATGCACCACGAAAGTAAAAACCACAAACAATCGATATTAGCATGGTTCGCTAGGAAGACGAATAATAGGTTGGGGAAAAATCCATTATTTTTGCGTGAACTTCAAGACTTTATTTAACATATTTCCGATTGTCCGATTTGAGTCCAATATGCACTGTTTTGTTCTATTGTTGCAAATTTAATGGTAGCTTCATAATGCCTCTCTCATAGGAACCTTAGTTGTATTTGACGAAAGACTCTATTAATCTATTTTCATAATCTTCTCTTGATGCCAATTTCTTATCACTCAGGAAGTTTCGCAATGCCAGAAAAAGATGGTAATCGCTTTGTACCAGGTCCGGACTATATGCTTATAACTTCTCATCTGAGAATTATGATTTCGGACATCCATGGGCCTGAATTCTCTACATACACAATATACTCTAACCTGAAAAACAGAAAACTTCCTGAAAATTAATACAAAAATAATTGTAACAAATGTCTAACATGTACTGTGAAACAGAGACAATAATCATGGATTGAATCTGAATTCACAATTTCTTCATATACACAATATATTCTAACGTGAAGTGATCTTTAAAACAGAAAACTTCACGAAATGAATGCTTGCCTCTATAAAAATCAAGTCAAATTAAATTTAAAAATATATATACAATTACAAATCTCGTCAAAAAATAAAGTTAAAAATTATGTTGTGTATAACAAGACATTTCGGTCAGTAAAGTATCTCTGACCGTTATCAAGTGACAACTGAAAATGGTCGTGGCTACGCGTATTTATATATTCCTAGTTTGATGATGATGGAAGGAGTGGGGGAATTCTCACGTTCTGCATTCGATCGAGTAGTGGGAGCCATATTGGAGGGACTTCTATGCTTGGGTGGCTGTAGACATTTCGATTTTGTTTGATGAAGACGGCTTCTTTGAACCTGCGTTTTCTCCAGTGTTGTTCCGGGTGGAAAATATTCGCTTGATTCCATTGGATATTATGATGCTCATCTCAGGTATGCTCTGCTATTCCTGATTTGGCCGATGCTCCTCTGATTTGTGTGTTCTTTGACCCTGACCTCCAAGGGTCGTTTCGTTTCTCCTATATAGGTCGCTCCGCATTCACAAGGTATCGAGTAGATGCAGTTCTTGTTGTCTATTGATTCTTCCGGCTTGGTTTTTATGAGAAAACTTCTTAAGGTATTATCTGATCTGAACGCCGTCAGGATGTTGTAGTCAAGAGCTATTCTGCGGATTTTCTCTGATAAGCCTTTTACATATGGTATTGATATTCGCTGAGAGATCCTTCTTGATGTTGCACGAAGGTATAACGACCTTATGATACCTCTTTTTGTGGTTGCTGAGTGATTGGAGTTATAGGTACTGCCCCACATGCGTTGATTTTCTGTAGACTGTAGTGTGGAGTTTGTTTTGGTTTCCCTTTACCATGACATCCAGTAAGGGTAATTTCTCATCTTTTTTTCCATAGTAAATTTGACCGATGGTCGGATGTTGTTTATGTGTTGCAAGAAAAGGTCCAGTTCTTCTGCGGTGTTGTTCCATATGATGAAGGTGTCATCAAAATATCTCAACCATGTGTTGTGCGGGATCCTTGTTGATTTAATTATTTCATCTTCTAACCACTGCATATATAAGTTTGCTACCATCGGTGATAGCGGAAAACCCATTGGATGTCCGTCGTCTTGAGAATAGTACTTGTCGTTGAGCTGGAAATAGGCATTTTGTAGACAGCAGGCTAACAATTCCATTATACCGTCAATTGGTAATGTTTTACGGTCAGAGAGAGAAGTGTCTTCTTCAGTTCTGTTTCTAATAATCGAAAGTGCTTCGTTGATCGGTACATTGGTGAAGAGGTTCTCCACATCGAAACTTATGAGGCGGTCTTCTGGTTTCAACTCGATGTTCTTGATGATTTCCGTAAAATGGCTGGAATTCTTGATAAAGAAGGTTGTTCTACCCTGGAGAGGCTTGATGATTTGTAACAGAAAGGATGAAAGATTACTAGTAGCAGAATTACGTGAATTGGTAATAGGTCTTAGAGGCATATTTGCTTTGTGAATTTTGGACAAACCATATAGGTGAGGTGGCTTGCTATAATGAGGAGTCAATGTTGTTCTGATATTGTCCGATATGTAATCCTTGTATTTCGTGAGTGTCATGTATATTTTCCTTTCAATTGACGGTGTTGGATCGTGGGTGAGTGATTTATAATTTCCTTTCTTCAGCACCTCTTCAATCTTCTCATTGTATGTTTTCACGTCCATAATAACAGTGGCGTTTCCTTTGTCTGCCAGAAGAATTTTAATCGATTTATCTTCCTTTAGTTCTTTTAGTGCTATTCCTTCTTGTTTTGATATGTTAGCGGTGGATTTGGAATGTTTTTCGATAGCTGTACGTATTTTCCATCTAAATTGTTCCCAACTGAGCTCCTGGCATTTCTGGCGGGTCACTAGTGACGTGTGTGGCCGGGCGTTGTCCTAATTGAACACAACACCTCTTTTATTGGTCAACTCTGGCCGTTTCAGATCAATCGCTAGCTTCAAACGCTCCAGTTGTCAACAGTTAAGATACGAATTTAGTATTTGACTTCGCAGTTGGAAATTCAATCCATCATGTTTTTTTGGTGTTAGTTGATATGGTACCCAAATATCGAATTTCTTTTTCAATACAGCTTTTCGATAATTGTTTGAAACTAATTTATGGTCGATCTTTAGCTCCTGGGCGATGCTAGATATCTGAGCAGAATTGACGGAACCAAAATTGCACGTAATTAGTGGTTACAGTACTGGGACCATAAGCACCTTTCACAGTTTTAGCCGCCTGGCTTGCATTTTCAGCTTTATCAAAGAAAAACTGTAGAATGCACCGAATTTTCTCTTTGGTGTCCTTCATTTTTGACACCTTCTAACTCACAAGTGAATGGACCTGACAAAAAACAAAATAAGACTTTCTTAAGTGAGAAACGTCAGCTTGACAACGAGCATAAATCTGAAATTGTTTGATGGATACTTTACGAGATATTGATCAATACTATCATTACTGTTAGCACTTCGGTAGAAAATTAGCAGACTGTATGTGTAAATTTGATAATGATTAGAAATACACCACAAATCTCAGATGGACACTCACCCTCATCCACTGAATTCCTGGTTAGTTGGGGATCCCCTTGTCTGGAACTCTGACACCAACACCTTGTTGAACTATCGTTCTTGTAATAAGAAATTCTGAACACTTTTTGCTTTGGAAGAATTAAAAAACTCATAAGCCGGAAAAATATCGAACGTAATGTCGATCCGTGATCATTAAGATTCTGGTCGAAGAAAAAAGTCTCTCGCATGCGCACAGTGTCATCTGAAAGATGAGTGGTGCATATATGCGCAATTTCAGAAATAAATTAGGGAAACTTGAATGCTGCACTAACATAGCCGCCCACAAAAACCCCTATGGGTTTTTCTAAAGAAAACAGAAAAAAAAAGTTTCCTCCTTTTAAAAAGAACACCACGTAAGTCACCAGAAAATTAAATTTAAATAATAGAAAAGAAAAATAATAACAAATATAGAAATACATTATTTTTATAAAGGAAAATAATTTGAAAATCAATTTCTCGGAAGTGGACAAAGCTTCACAACGGGTCTACGGAAAATACCATTAGCTGTTTTCACCGCAGCTACCCTATTGTGTCCATCCTCTCCCGGAAATAATTCCACAATGCGACCAACCGGCCATCTAAAAGGCGAAACGACATCGCTTTTGATCAAAACAAGGTCGTCGAGCTCAATTTCTTTGGCCGGCTCAGCCCACTTGAAACGCTGCTGAAGTGTATTAACATATTCCGCGAAGTACCTTTTCCAAAAATCTCGCTGCATTTTCTGTATAAGCTGCCATCTAGACAGTCTGTTTAATTTCAAATGAGAAACATCAACATCAGGAATTGTTGAATTCAAGGGTTCTAAAGTGAGAAAATGCCCTGGTGTGAGCGGAATTAAATCATTAGGATCTGAGCTCTGAGAACATAATGGCCTCGAATTCAGAACAGCTTCGATTTGACAAATCAAAGTTGTAAATTCTTCATAGGATAGTCGCTGATCTCCTACCACTCGTAGTAAATGAGATTTAACCATTTTTACACCCGCTTCGGCAAGGCCATTAAAATGTGCACCCGTAGGGGGATTGAAATGCCACTGGAAACTTAGAGTTCCAGAAGTTTCTTGAGCTAACTTCAAAAATTCATTTTGAGCTCCAATGAAATTCCGACCGTTATCGGAGTAGCACGCATGAATCATGCCACGTCGAGAAATGAATCGACGGAATGCCGCGATAAAACTACACGTAGAAAGCTCCTGCGTTAATTCTAAGTGAATAGCTTTGGTTGTAGTGCACACAAAAACGCATATATAAGATTTTAAATATTTTGCACCCTTTATGCGATGCATAGTTACGAAGAAAGGTCCGCAGAAATCAATAGCAACGTGAGAAAATGGCTTTAATTTAGAAATTCTGAAACTTGGAAGATCAGCCATTTCAGGTGGTTTGTAAGTATTTGGACGGGCACGAAAACATTGAAAACAATTAGAAATAACTTTTCTTATTGTTCGACGAGCTGATAGTATCCAATATTTTTGAAGAAGTAAATTATGTAACGTTTTTGAACCGGGATGTAAATATTGCTTGTGAACCGACTCTACAATCAAAATCGTTAATTTATGTGAGCTAGGCATCAAAAGAGGGTGTTTTGCGGCATATTCAATATAACTGGATTTCTTTAAGCGGCCGCCCACCCTGAGAAAACCTAGAGAGTCTAGAAAGAGTGAAAGTTTCCGAAAGGGTTTAGGTAAAATTTTGTTTTTGTTAATAATTTCTATGATATCAGAAAATACCGAATATTGCGTATGTTTTATTAAACACATCAACGATTCATTCAACTCATGAATTGTTAAAATGCCTGTTTGTTTAAGGGAACCGGGTTTTGAAATTTTCGAAAATCGTAAACAGTAACTTAAAATTCTTTTTATTTTTTCAAGAGAGGAAAATTTATTTAAAAGGTTATCTAAATCGTCCATTGGAATATCTACATATAAAGATATACTTTTTTCTTCGGCAGAGACTACATCATTATTAAGTTCTGAAGTTTGAGCAGAAAAATTTGGCCACTCGGTTTTTGGGCTGGATAGGAATTCCGGTCCATTCCACCACATTTCGAAACGAATCAATTGCAATGGGTTCATTCCTCTAGATGCACAATCGGCAGCATTTAGAGATGAAGGAATATACATCCATGAATCGGGAGATACCAGTTCCTGAATATGGTGTACTCGATTGGCAACAAAAGTTTTCCAACGGCTCGGTGAAGCATTGAGCCAAGAAAGAACTACCTGTGAATCAGTCCAGCAAGTGATTTGATCGAATAAGAGTCGACTAGAAAATGTGTCAGTCACAAATTTGACCAAATCAGCCAAAAGCTTTGCAGCAGTCAGCTCAAGTTTAGGAAGAGTAATTGTTTTTAAGGGGGCAACTCTCCCTTTAGAACAGATTAGAAATACGTGAATAGAATCGCCTCTCTGTAATCTGAGGTAAATTACCGCTGCGTAACCTATGCTTGAAGCGTCACAAAATCCATGTAACTCACATCTCTCATATTGATCAAAGGTGATTCGCCTAGGGAGACGTAATCCAGAGAGTTCTGAAAGTTCACACTTCAATTGTGTCCATGAATTTTTAATGGACTCGGGAAGTTCTTCGTCCCAATCCTTTTTCAAGGACCAAATACATTGCATAATGTATTTTGCCTTTAAAAGAATGGGACACAGAAAACCCAATGGATCGAAAATCCGACCTATATCGGACAAGATGCCTCGTTTTGTGAGGTCTTTTGATATATTTTGGCACTTGTAAGAAAATATATCGAGAGAAGGGTACCACTGAAGACCTAGAACCTTCAGAAATGGTGGTTCATCCTTATCAAAGGACAAAGGAATCTGACAGTCAGAATGGTCTAAGGAAGAAAGCAATGCTGGAGAATTACTAGCCCACTTCCTCAACATAAAACCTCCGCGACTAAGCAGATCGATTAAATCCTTTTGAAGAGACAAAGCTTCAGAATCAGATGATGCACTACCCAGCACATCATCAATATAAGTTTGATCCTCTAGTATCTTACTAGCCATTGGAAAGTTTTCTCTCTCTAGGAGAGCTAGCTCACGAACGGTACGCATTGCCAAATACGGGCTACAATTGAGTCCGAAAGTAACTGTATTTAAGGTATACTCTGAAAGTGAATCGTTTGGATTAAAACGCCATAGAATTCTTTGGAAATTTCTATCAGAAGGAGATATTAAAATTTGTCTGAACATTTGCTTTATATCAGCTATGAATACCACTGCGTCTAAACGGAAAAGTAAAAGTAAAGAAACTATATCCTTTTGTAATTTTGGACCAGGAAGTAAAGTGTCATTTAAGCTCACACCTCTCGAGCCTTTTGCCGATCCATCCCAAACTACACGAAGTTTTGTGCTTACGCTCTCAGGCTTCAGAACACAATGATGGGGTAAGTAACAAAAATTATCATTGGGTATAGCTTCCGATGTGGCTAAAGACATATGTCCACTGTCAAGATATTCTTTCATGAAATCGGAATAAGAAGAATACAAAGATGGATTTTTTAATAAACGTTTTTCAAGTAAGAAAAATCTACGATAAGCTTGAGTATAAGTATCTCCTAGAAATGGTTTCGAATTTCTGAAAGGAAGCGAAACTATGAATCGACCGGTGGAATCACGAGTGGTCGTTTCTTTGAAAAAGGTCTCACACTTTTCATCTTCGACGGAGTAAAAATGCTTATCAGGAATTTGCTCTAATTCCCAGAACTTAGGAATACAGATGTCGACACGAACATCGGATTGAAGAAGAAAAGTTTTTGTTTCTGAACTTGTAGACGGATTGTTAACTTTACCCAAAAGAACCCAACCGAAAATAGTTTCAAGGGCGGTAGGCTGGCCTAATTTTCCAACGATACGTCCATTGAGTAAAATATGAGTGAAAAGCTCAGCACCAATCAGAATGTCTATTGGACTTGAGAGAAAATAATTTTCATCTGCGAGAGGTAAACCCTGTAAATGGTCCCATTGTCCCTTTTTAATAGAAAAAGCAGGTATATTAGAACATAATTTTGGAACAACAATAGCATCGAAAGAAAGTACAGGGCTGTCGGAATTTGTAGGTTTGATATCGCATGCAGTAATACCTTTTGAAGAAAATGAAGTCATTTCGTTCAAACCAAAAATAGTTGTAGAAAATTGATGTCTCTGTAACCCAAGATTACGAAAACATTTTTCGCTTATGAAATTTGATTGACTTCCTGAATCAATAAGAATGCGAACACGTTGAAATGTGCCATATCTATCACGGATATCTACCGCCGCAGTAGCCAATAATACTGTATTTTGTTCGGAAAAGGTGTTACCTGATACAGTTGAAGAATGTGGAATATTTTCTATGATAGTTGAACTATTAATATGGATCAGAGAGTGATGACGGTTATTACAAGTGCGACATTTGTACGACGAAAGACAATTATTTAGATTATGCGAATGATGTAAGCAATTCAAACACAGTTTATTTTGTTTGACGAAAGAAAAACGATCATTCGGAGATTTTGACAAGAAATCAGAGCATTTCGATAATCCATGTGAACCTTTGCAAAGGTAACACTTAACATTGGAATTATAATGAGTATTTTTTGTTTGTAATGAAAAACTATTGCTGGTCTTGGAATTATATTTATTATTACACTTCTCTTTGCTTACTGCAAATACTTTATTTTTAGAAGTAGTCAAATGTTGAACGGATTCTAGGGCCTTGCATTTAATTTCAACAAAATTATAAAGTTCCTTATATTCTGGAATTTTGCTAGAATCAGTTTGAATTTCAAAATTAGTTCGAGTCTCAATATCTAGTTTCCCTAGAAGTATATAGAAAAGTAAAAAATCCCACTGATCTGTATTGAAATTTAAAGCATTAAGAACTGCCAATGATTCGGAAAAGGTATTGAGTAGAATACGAAAATCTTTTGCAGTATTGCCTTTTAGTGAAATGAAAAAAATTGAATCTAATGCATTCGAAGCTATAAGTCTTTTATTTTGATATCTGTCAATAAGTTTTTTGAAAGCGGTGTTATAATTGTCGTTATTTATGGCGATACCATTTAGTAATTTCAAAGGCTCGTCTTTTAGGAAGGAAAATAAATATCTGAACTTTTCAACATTTGAAAGATTGGAATTATCATGAATTAATTTCTCGAACAGATCATGAAAAGTTGACCAAATTTTTGGATCACCGTCAAAAGTGGGTATATTAAGAGGTGGGAGTTTTGCAGAAGCTTCAACACTAACCGACGACGAATTAGAAGTATCATTTTTACTCATGTTATGATAAATAGACAAACCTTCATAATAAAAGTTTTCAGTCTCCCTTCTTATTTTCTCATGTGTATCAAATTCCGCCTCATCCTCAATCAGCATTATAATCTCATTATGACATTCTGAAAACCGCTCAAATAATTTTTTAATATCATCATACCTAGCCTTTAATTGCCCTCTTTTCGACGTATCAGTTAAGCTTTGCTTTGCAATAATGTAAAATTCCGAAATTCGACTAACGTATATTTTACGTTTGCTTTCAAATCTTTTGATGTTACTCATTTTTTGTGAAATATTTTATTGAATGAATGTAAATATAAAGTGATATATGTAAAGAACCAAATTATGCGAAGAAAAGATAATATAAAGAAAGTTTATTAGAACAGAAAGGGTGTCAACGAAAACTTTGGAAGTTGTAATCGTATTTGAGTTTTAATTATTTTCCAATATGAATTGAAAGAAGAAATATGCGGAATGAAAGAATATGTTTATATCGATTGAAGTGAACCTAAGTTGAACATATGGTTTTTTTGTATGAAGCGATAAGCGTATACTGCTTGTACGGATTTATCGATTTCCTACAATCGATATGAATGAAAATTAATAATAATTTGATGGTGACCCACGTGGAAATCTCGAAATGAAAAGAAAGAAAATAAGAAATCACTAGTCAACCGGTTCGAATGGACCAAAATGTTAGCACTTCGGTAGAAAATTAGCAGACTGTATGTGTAAATTTGATAATGATTAGAAATACACCACAAATCTCAGATGGACACTCACCCTCATCCACTGAATTCCTGGTTAGTTGGGGATCCCCTTGTCTGGAACTCTGACACCAACACCTTGTTGAACTATCGTTCTTGTAATAAGAAATTCTGAACACTTTTTGCTTTGGAAGAATTAAAAAACTCATAAGCCGGAAAAATATCGAACGTAATGTCGATCCGTGATCATTAAGATTCTGGTCGAAGAAAAAAGTCTCTCGCATGCGCACAGTGTCATCTGAAAGATGAGTGGTGCATATATGCGCAATTTCAGAAATAAATTAGGGAAACTTGAATGCTGCACTAACAATTACTGTTTTAGAAAATATCCGATGAGAGTCTTACGACAACGCCAATATCTATCCACAGATTAGCAAATTTCATACCTCGTTCGGCATACCCATTAAACCCTGTGGGAGCGGAAGCTGTTAAGTTGATTCCTGAAGTTGTAGATTATTTCTGGATGCTGCAGTCCCTGTTTTTTTTCTTCGTCACCGCATAGATGGAATATAATATCAAATATTGACAAATTTACACATGCCTTAAAAACTTTAAGCGTGTGCTCAATAAGAAGCTGTCGAAGCACTGAAGTTTGGGTATAATGATATTTTAAAGGCTTTGAAGCACATTCATTTGAACAAAATATAAGACACAAATTGTAGAAATTTGGCCAAAATTGTATATAAAAAGCTTATCAAATTAGAATCCGCTATGCTTACAGTTATCTGGGAAACAAATGTAGAAACGCTTTGATTACGTTTCTTCCAAACTTCAAACCCCCAATTCAAATCAACAACGTGGATACCATTTATTGGACTCTTCAAAGTCATGTTTGAGAGAAATTCGGACAAAAACTGAATCACAAATAGAGGCACAAGCAAGAAAAGTAACTAAAGATATTGAACAAAAAATACCCCCAAAGCGGGTCTAATAAATGCCTACGAAAAACATTTTTCGCTGATAGGAAAATTTAAATGCCAATATTTTTTGGAAACTAAAAAATAAAATATAAGAGATTATATTTTAATTACCACAAAAATGTTTACAATACAACAATTGTTTCTCTACGATGTTGCTTCTTCAGGTATCTACATTCTACTGACTGGTGCTGTCTAGTATAACAGGGTTAAAATACGTTTCAGTACGTGACAAAATAATGGTAAAAAAGTCTTGAAAACTTGGGGTGTTTATTGGAGTTTTCCGCTAAAAAATGCCATTGGGGAAATATATTCAGTAATGGGGATCTGTCAATATCTGTTTGTTCATTCAAAAGGATTTTACGGGCATTTTACCTGTTGATTTCCAAAGATTCTCAAAGTGTTAATCCAGAACTTTTGCTTTCGACGTGGAGAATTTCATAGTTATTGTTGAAATTATGCCTGAATTCCTTAAGATGATTAGCATATGTCGAATGTAGGGAATCCGATATGTAACTTCTTTGGTGTTCTTGGGTTCTTTTCAATGATCTACCTGTCTGGCCAATATATACTAAAGGTCAATCGCTGCAAGTCAACTTGTAGACTGCAGATTTATTTTCTTTATTTTTTCGATCCTTATTGTTTTTTCTGTAAGTACTAAGGTTATTGATGGTTTTAAAAGCTGCGTAGTAATTGAAACAAGTTTTGAAATATTTTGCAATATTTTCAGATGATCCATAAACATAAGATAATGAAAATTGTTTCTGTGTATTGTTCTCTTTTATGATTGGGTACACGAAATTTAATACAATGTTCTTTTGTTTATTGGATACCATTTTATCTACAAGAAAGAAGTTGTAACCGTTGTTTGAAGCTATCTGTTTAATAATATTTAATTCTTTGGAAAAGTTATCTGAATTCAGAGGGACGTTAAATAGTCTATGAATGAAACTATTATATGCTGAAATCTTCTAATTGGTGGGGTGATTTGAAGTTTTATGTATTGTAATATCTGTATGTGGGGATTTGTGACAAAAATACTGAAATCCTGTGAATTATCTAGTCTTGTTATAGTGAGGTCAAGAAAATTAATGATGTGGTTATTTTCTTCTTCGACTGTGAATTTGATTTTTGGATTGAGTTCATTAATAAAATTCGTGAACATATGTAGTTGTAAGTATTTGCTTATCGCATTTGGGTGTATTTGAATTCTAAATCATTCATGAAAATTTGAGCTAAAATTTAACTGAATTGATTTTCCATTATTCAACTTTTGTTTAAAATATAGATTGTTCCGTTAAATCAAAAATAATTTTGCTCAATACATATTTCCAGCCAAACCACTTCTGTCACGTTCGTTCCGCTAGAGCATGGTCGCCATAAACATCCACTAAAATACGATGACTTTCGGTAGCCTTATTCTTCATACTCAAGTAATGAAGTAAAAACACATTATTCCATAAAAAGGTGGCATTTTCAGAGCACACAGAAACTATATTGTTTACACTTCAGCGAAATGACAGATACTGAAAAGAAAACTAATGCCAGATGAAACAATGAGTAGCGACATATGTTATCAAAATCGCACTAATTCATTTTTATTCCTAATATTTGTACCTGCTTTACTCTTGTTGAAATATTTTTCATTTTATTATTGATTTTCATTCATTTTTTTAGTTCTGTTTTGATAATATTTTATTAATAAATTTTAAGATTTGTTTTGAAAAGTACTAGTTTCCATTTAAAATTTGTTTCGGAATAAATTGAAAAACTAGGCCCCCAAAGTTTTCTAGCGTAGGACCCTGAAATTATAAACCCACCACTCATTGGATTAGTTTTTAACTTAACGATAAAATCAAAAATATTAAATTACCAAACAATTCTAAACTTATTTCATATCCTGTACAAAATTTAAACATCATTCAAAAACTTTTGATTAAAATAACAGAGTTCCATTAGGTTGAAAAAAAATTTTAAACTGTCTGGAAATTTGTCTGAAACAGAACCATTTCCAATTTAATGATACTTATTTCCGTTCAGACGAATATTTAATTATGGGAAATCCAATTGGTCCGACATCGGCAGCAATTTTTATGGATAATTTAGCAAGAACAATTCACTTAAATCTTTTGAGCAAATGTTTTCTTTACTGATTTAGATATGTACAAGAGATGATATTATTTGTTGCATTAAATGAACAGGTAGACAACTCCGCAATTTTAATATGTTTATCAATAAAATCCATCAAAATATCAAATTCACTTTTGAGATATAAATGAACTGTAGTATGAATTTCCTTGATCTCAAAATTTTGAGAAAGGCTGATTTGCATGATTTCATTAAGGTATCTATAAATCTCGATAGATAATTTTTTATCATTAAACAGGTTTCATTCAATAACGACTATAATCCGGTTATAAAAAAATTTTAACTAAAAAGTAGACGAAAATTGCATTGAGTCTTATGTATTATAAAAGATTCGACTAAAAAATATATTTCTATTGCTTAGGTGAATAAAATATGAGATAATATTGCCCAGTGTTTTAAAGAAAAATTAAAATATAATGTAGCTTTAAGACCGATTTATAATTTAGGAATTCACGTCATAAGCAAGAATGATAAAATTAATAAATTTGGAGTTTATGAGTTGACTTGCTCAATGGTATATACTGGTCAGATCCTTCAAGAAAATAATGAGAAGTTTTTTACTTGATAGAAGGTTTAATACAAAATTTAAATATCGAAACAGATTTATTCTGTTAGCCTCCTATTAATTTTAATTTAAAAAAATTTTATCCAAAAACTCTTAGAATTTAATTAATGTCTAATAAGCACTGCTTAGATTAGGAGACATATAAAATAAAAACTCATTATATCAATCAAATGGAATAAAAAATAAACCTAACGAAATATTAATTGTCAATGAAAATTTCTATTTGAAGGAGACAAAATTTTGTTTCTGATCTTATATTTATGAAAGCCAAACCTTTTTGAAAAATCTAAAACATAATTTTAAGAACTTCTCCAAAACTAATTTGTTTGAAATATTTAATATATTTTAATAAGTTACTTCAAAAATCTCTCAAAACATATAGCACATCCTCAAAAAACAATTTGAAATTAAATAATATCTTCTTCGTCAGTCATACTTCACATTTGAAAAATAAAATCAATTAACAAGAATTAACTTACCAGACAGACCTCGTGGAATCCTTATTTCTTGTTAATTGATTCTATTTTTTAAATGTGAAGTAGGACTGAGAAAGATCTTATTTAATTTCAAATTGTTTTTTGAGGGTGTGCTACATGTCTTGTGGGATTTTTGAAGTTGTTTATTTAAATATATTAAACATTTCGAATAAATTAGTTTTTGAGGAGTTCTTAAAATTATGTTTTACATTTTTGAAAAAGATTTGGTTGTCATAAGTATAAGATCAGAAACAAAATGTCTCCTTCAAATATTTATTTAATAATTTTAATTGACCATTTATATTTCGTTGGGATTTTTTCATTCCATTTGGTATTATATAATGATAATTGATTTTATATTTCTACTAAATTTAAGCATTTAAGCCATTAATTTAATTCTAAAAGCTTTTGAATACAATTTTTTGAAATTAAAATTTATAGGAGGCTGACAGAGTAAATCTGTTTTGATATTTAACCTTCAAGAAAAAAGTTTTGAGCACCATAGAATTTTTACATCTCAGACTCAGTATAGCTCAGTTATTTGAAAGAATTTGGATATAATTTCAACTAAGAAATGATCTATAAGGAAATTTAAAAGTATCATATCTCCCTTGCTTAGTTAGATATTTCCAAATATTGGCCCTAATTTATTTCGGTGCTACTTATATTCCTCTTTTATATATTTGACGTACCATACTAAAGGTATTTCTGATAAGTTATTATTATTTGTCCCTCCTCATTCAAGTTTCCTCTTGAACCATACCTATATAAGATGTTATGTTACTTATTTAGAGTCATTTCAAATAGTGAAGCTTGTAAAAAGGATTGTTTTAGACATGATATCAATTTTATTACGAGTAATTTCGTAATTTTCTTTTTTAAATATGTCATCACTATGAAAGATTCAGTTTTTAGTGTAATAAATCATTTTATTTCAGTTCAAGTTAGTTGGAACGTCGACGAATCTGAAATGATTCGACCTGAAAGCTTTTCAATGTTCAATTATTGCGGCCACAAACACAAAAATTAGTTAGGGCTTTGCACTTATATAAAAGTTTGAAGAAATGTCATACGGAAATTGAACTACCTTGCATCGGATTATTTTTATTACTTGAATAATAGGATTACACAAATTATATAACTATAAATTTTAAATGAGTCTTCAAGCGGTTTTCTTGTGAAACATTATTATCATTTATTTTTACCAGACTGACATTATTCAAGACTACATTCCTTGATGTCTCGGTTAGGTTCTCGGTTTTTGCAACCCATTCATGCAAGAACTGTTTGTAATGGGGCAAAGTAACACTATATAATTAAAAACAGAAGATTTTTTATTTATCCTTCAATATATATTTTAGTAATTTCATCCTACAAATTCGATCATGAATAATCGACAAACAATATTCAGCCAATTGATGAGAAACACATCTGAAAAATATTTTGATCCTTCAATTTCACGAGTGGTCTAGAAAATTAACAATGAGGCTTACAAGTTTAGGTTGGAACCGACTTTCATTATTATGGAAAATAATGCATTTCGATTAAAAATAGTGCTCTGTCATATTTCTTCATTTTATTTCACTTTTATATTATCTCTATGGATTCGTTGTACTGGCGAGAAAATTTTAATACAAATCGATCGAAAATTTTTTCTTCATCAATCATTTTTCATGGTTGTCCTATTTACCGCTATAAATGATTAAAAATAATATCTGAATCAGAGAAATAAGCTCTAACAAACCATAAAGAATAAACATTAATTATACAGTATCAAATGGGCATAACAGATTCCAAACACAATATAGAATATTGATCGAACTTACTGGAAAAACTTTTGTGGAGACGGTGCTGTTTCATACCGGTATTATAAAGATCAAATGTCACTCTGAAAATGTGCAACATACACCTAAGAAATTATTCTAAACAATCTCTCCTTAAAAAGCTCTTTCAAGAAAATTCTTTTATATATATAATATATATATATATATATATATATATATATATATATAATATATATATATATATAATATATATTTATATATATATATAATATATTATATATATAACAGTTTTATTTTTACATATATAAATAAATATATATATATGTATATTTCTCGCAGATATTTTCATGAATTACATGGGAAAAAATTTTCGCTTCAAAATTACCTATAATAATATACTTCTGGTACCGATCTGTAGATAATTTATTTGCCTGCATATCTGGAACATCTAGACAACTTGGACAATTTCTAAATTTGATAAATAACATTCGTCCAAAAATAAAATTCAAATTAGGAAAAGAATTAAATGATCCATAGAGCCTTTTCTTTTCTCCTGTCCAAGAACAACCGTGAAGTTGAAATTGATACTATCAAAACAATAGCCGCAAACAATGGTTTCAGTCACAAGATAATAGATAAAATAATTAAACACAAAATGTTCCAAATAGCCAGGAACCAAATTTACTCTTCTATTAAAACAGAAGAAACCAATGAGTTCATTTCATTTTCGTACTTCGGTGACATAAGTGAAAAAAAGCCAATAATATATCAAAGCTTGATATCAAAATAGCTTTCAAACCAGAAAATAAACTGTCATCTCTGTTATTCAACGCAAAGGATACAATCCCAAATTTACTAAAATCATGACTTTATGAGTTAACATGTTCAACCTGCAACAAAAAATATATAGGTCAGACAGGACGTTCATTTTATACAAGGTATAATGAACATCGAATGGATTTCTCCAAAAATAAAAGAAGCTCCACCGTCGCAACACATTGCATCGAGAGAGTTTATTTAGTATTTTTAATTAATAATTCATATTTCTTGGAATTCTCTTATCCCTTTTGGTACTGTGTAATGTTAATTCTATATTTCCACTGAATTGAAACTGTGTTGTTTAGAAAATCTATTTAATTTAATTCTAAAAAGTTTCGATCGTTTCTTTTCGACATTTTCTGTGGAATAGCCAATTTTTTTTTAATGGTGCTTAACTAGTTGTCCACGTTTATTGCAGTTCGCATTCAAACAGAATATTTGGTAGATATATTTTATTGATTGTTTTCATTTAGAATCCAAATAACTTAACTGAGAAGAATATGAGTGAGAACTTCAGATTGATTTTCTGGAGAATGTGCTATCTATATTTCGAAGAGGGAAATAAAACAGACTTTTTCAAATTCTTTATTTTTTTGGACCTGGAACTTATTATTTGTAAATATTCAATCAAAACAATGATGTCTTGGATGATGGATCTGGATGATTATGGTCAGTACTTTATGTTTTCTTTCGATTTTTCATTGCTTAACTGCCGCTCATATGTGTTGATTATTCTACATGTCTATGAAGTAAAACAATGTTTTTAAGACATTTTATTCAATTTAATTCTAAGAAGTTTTCAAGAGAATTTTTAGATTTTATAGGGGTTTCGGAGAATTAATCCAGCCTATATCTGCAATATTTCAAAAAACCCTGTGGAGTTAATTTTCAATCTATATTTATTTGTTATATTTAAGATTTTATATTCACACAGATGTTCAGTCTATGATCGTATTTTCATTTTGATATTTTTCTGTGAAATAACATCGGAAGTGAAAAAGGCAATTCGAAATTTTATCTGGAGCATTTTCTGGTGTACTTCCTGTTTTCTTTTGATTTTTTATTGGTAAACTTCCGCTTATATGTGTTCAGAATTTCATATGTCCATGAAGTGAAACAGTGCTTCTAAGGCATTTTGTTCAATTTGATTATAAAAAGTTTTTAAAGGATTTTTTAGATTAAATTTGTGGAGGTTACGCAGAATTATTCCAGCGATCTAGAATATTAGTCTAGTCAACAAGTGCCTTTTGGGTCAACTTTTTTCAGCAGTCTCTGAAAATTATGATCAAGTTGTCATTCGATTCGGAATGGTATCTAGATGATTTTTGAGAAAAAAAAGAGGGTTTAGTTTTTTGTAAATATCTCAAAAACTAATGAAGATTTTTGATATCAAAAAAAAGATTCAAAAAGAGGAGGAAATTTCCTAAAAAAAATATTGACTCCTTGAATTGTAGTCCCAATATTAATAATTTTTCCAGACGGATGAAAATACGGCCGAAAACGGGTACTCTGGCTTTCGTAAGCCAGTACTTTGGACACTTTATTAATAAAAATTATTTTAACAGATTAAATATGAAATTTAATGAATGAAAAAAATCAGGGGCATACTGGATAGATGAATGAACAATAATCCACCAAAAAAAAAATTTATCTCAATTTTTCAATTAGTTATGCAATAGTTAATTAATAATTTTTTTCTGCTTGGACATGAACATTGCAAGTGTGATAATTGTAACTATATTGATAACTATAATATTAACTTGAGATTTTTTTTCTCTCTTGGAGCAATTTTAGTGAGACTTCAGAATAAATCCCCGTTGAAAAAATTTAAAAATGTTTATTTTTCAGTTTTTCATCAACAATTTTCGTTGTTGCAAAATTAAAAAATTAGATTAATTATCGAAAAAAATTTTTTTTTCAAAATATTATTAATGGTCCGTTCTACTGTTATAGGAAGCTACATAGAAATATTTCTTTTTAAATTTTTATCTCTTATTCTTTAAAAAATTGTTATAAACAAATGTGTTGTTTATAAAATAATTGAAAATTTTTTTAAGGAATATCAATCTTTGATGCAAATAATGATTTAAAAAAAAAATTTTTTCCTTAAAAATATTTTTTTATTGCTTAAAAACGCATTTGTTAATTAACAATCGTTTTCTCCCACTTCTAACTAATATTAAGGAACCATTTTTCCTTTAAAAATTATGATTTACTTTTCTTTTCCATGTAAAAAAATAAAATTTTTCGTTTTGTTTAATTTTTCATTGTTCATATAATAAACAATTTGTTATAAACAAATTAATTTTTACTTTATATTTTTTCCCCTATTCTTCTTACTGCCACAAATACAGACATGATTTTTTTTATTAATAAACATATTTGAAAATAAAAAAAATAATAATAAAAAAATTGATAAAAAAAAATCATGTCTGTATTTGTGGCAGTAAGAAGAATAGGGAAAAAAATATAAAGTAAAAACTTATAATATTTGTTTATAACAAATTGTTTATTATATAAACAATGAAAAATTTAACAAAACGAAAATTTTTTTCTTATATGGAAAAGAAAAGTAAATCATGATTTTTAAAGAAAAAATGGTTTCTTTAATATTAGTTAGAAGTGGGAGAAAAAATTTGTTAATTAACAAATGCGTTTTTAAGCAATAAAAAAATTTTTTTGAAGAAAAAATTTTTTTCAAATCATTATTTGCATCAAAGATTGATATTCCTTGAAAAAAATTTCAATTATTTTATAGACAACGCATTTGTTTATAACAATTTTTTAAACAATAAGAGATGAAAATAAAAAAAAAATATTTCTATGTAGCTTCCTACAACATAAAAACGGACCATTATAAATATTTTGAAAAAAAAAATTTTTCTATAATTAATCTAAGTTTTTAATTTTGCAACAACGAAAATTGTTAATAAAAAACTGAAAAATAAACATTTTTAAATTTTTCCAACGGGAATCTATTCTGAAATCTTCCAAATATTGCTTCAAGAGAGGAAATAAATCTCAAGTTAATATTATAGTTTAACAATTATCATACTTGCAATGTTCATGTCCAAGCAGAAAAAAATTATTAATTAACTATTGCATAACTAATTGAAAAATTGAGATAAAATTTTTTTTGGCGGATTATTATTCATTCATCTATCCAGTATGCCACTGTATTTTTTCATTTATTAAATTTCATATTTAATCTGTTAAAATAATTGTTATTAATAAATTGTCCAAAGTAGCCGTGGCTTACGAAAGCCAGAGTACCCGTTTTCGGCCGTCTTTTCATCCCTCTGGGAATATTATTAATATTGGGACTACAATTCCGGGAGTCAACACTTTTTTCAGGAAATTTCCTCCTCTTTTTGAATTTTTTTTTTATTTCAAAAATCTTCATTAGTTTTTGAGATATTTACAAAAAACTAAACCCTCTTTTTTTTAGTCAATTGTTGATAACTTTTGAAATTTTTGCAAGCGGAACTTAATTTTTTTCAAAAGTCATCTAGATGCCATTCCGAATCGAATGACACCTTGATCATAATTTTCGGAGACTGCTGAAAAAAGTTGACCCAAATGGCACTTGTTGACTAGATATATGTGTAATAAGCGAACAGTTATTGAAAGATTTCCTGTCCTTGATTTACTTATTGTATACTTTTAAGTAATTTCGATCAATTATTTCTGATCAGAAATATTCTTGATGAATTCACATTTTGGAGGAAGTAATAAGTATTGTTAACTTGCATCATTTTTTTATACTTAATAGGACGTTGTATAAGCGTTACTCATGAAGTTATTTCTAGATTAAGCGCCATTTCTTCTTCTCAACTTCACACGAATAATTATTATTCTGCTGGAAATTTCAATCCACTTTCACTGAACTATATTAACTCATATAAATGTGGTCTGCGATGACGCCGTCCGTGTAGCGAGCGCAATGTAAATAATATGTACAACTTTCTTCTCGCTGCAGGTTCAATGCTTCGCGCGTAACATTGCAAAAAATTTGAATGTTGAATTTCGATCTGCTTGACATCAAATAATAGCATATTGTATCCTGTGCATTGTCGATGTGATAGTTTCTATTGGACTCTACTGAATAGAAATGCATTTGATTATTTACGTGAGTGCTGTTACTTTCACGGCAAAACTGTTTGCAGTTAGGACCTTCTATCTCAGTCCTTATTTCTCTTAAAGGGATATAAATTGGTATACTTAACACCACTCCAAATGAAGTATTATATATTTAGATCCGACCGTCATTAATAAGACAATTTCAATAATTATGTTATTATCCAAAATTTAAAATATCATACTGATTTCTTCTGTGAACCTTCTACAAATTTCAATTTCAAAATATATTTTAATTCAAAAATTTTTAGAATTAAATAAAATGAATGTCCTTAGAACAGATCATGTAAATTTAGTAGACATATAGAATTAATACTTATTACACAGTACCAAAGGGAATGAAAGAAATTCAAAGAAATATAAATTGTTGACCAAAAATTATAAAATGAATACTTGAAGAGTACAAAATTTAGTTTCATTCCTTGTTTCATGAAAACTAAATTCCCTTTCAAAAATGCAAAACGTAACCTCAAGAACTTCTTCAAAAATAACTTGCTCAAAATAAGTTCCCTTAAAAAAATTCCTAAAACATGTAGAACATCCCTAAAAAACAATTTAGAATTATAACAACGGTAAATCATCTGCTCGACTTCATATTTAGAAAATAAAAATAATTAACAAAGATATCCTATCAAACCCACTGCATGCTGTTTACTGCACAAACATTAATTAATAATTATATATTTTGGTTTACCCTTATTACATTTTATCATTTGGTTTTAAAGAAGTCCATAAAATACCTTGCAAACTTTATGTTATTTCACACGAACATAGAACATTTAGGATGTTTATAAGTTCACTTTATTCTAATGTTTGTGCACATAGGATGCAGTCGGTTCGGTAAGATATCTTTGTTAATTATTTTTATGTTTTTAATATGAAGTCGAACTGGTGATGTACCGTTGTAATAATTCTAAATTATTTTTTAGGGATGTTCTGCATGTTTTAAGAATTTTTTAAAGGAACTTACTTCGAAAAAGTTATTTTTGAAGAAGTTCTTGAGGTTATGTTTTGCATTTTTGCAACGGAATTTAGTTTTCATAAAACAAGGAATGAAACAAATTTGGTAGTGTTCTAGTATTTGTTTAATAATTTTCAGTTGACAATTTATATTTCTTTGAATTTCTTTCTTCTTGGTACTGTGTAATAAGTATTAATTCCATATGTCTACTAAATTGGCACGGTGTGTTCTAAGGACATTTATTTAATTTATTTTAGAAGTTTTTGAATAAAAATTTTTATTGAAATTAAAATTTTTAGGTTTACAGAAGAAATCTGTGTGATATTTTAGTTTTTGTAATAATCCTTCTATAAAGAAAAAACCTCTTTTTTATTCATTTTCACGACATAAAAGGGGGCTTACAAACAACTGCAGTCGTAGCTTACATCAATTTGCCTTCGAATTCAACCCATAAAAATTTAGAAAAGCACTGACGTCAAGTCAAAAGCTTTTTTTCGCTTGTTCAACAATCCATATTCCCTGAAAATTTGAAATTTTGGAATTACTACAGTACCTGCTCATTTTTTTAGGCTCACCTAAAAAATAATTTTTTGGGTTTCGAAGGTACTATTAGCGCCATTAACCACGTGTTCGTGGAATTAAAAAAGATTTTTTACTTTTCTACATATTTATCATTGTAAAACACTCAAAACATATGCAAATATAAGAAAGTATTATAAAGTTTTTGATACTTAGTCAAACCGTCGTTAGCCTTCAATCATCCATTCTTTTGGGCGTACTATTAATGCAACTTAACGAAATTTCCTTCAATTCATTATTGTGAGTCATTATTTCCTCTATTAATTTTTTTTCAAGTTTGAATGCCCGAAGAAAGACAAAATTTATGCCACCTAGTTGGTGTCCCGAGCTAGAAGCATGTTCCACAACTGGCCAGTTGGTGGAAGGACTTCTGATAAACAGAAGTTCTCGAAGTTGTTAATTCAACGAGCATAGGGATGCTAGGGCGCAGCCCTAGTGCCGCGTACGAATCTGGCGGTAGTTGACATCATTTCCTTCAGTTACGTGCAGCATCGACCGTGAAAATATCTGTGGAACAAGCACAAGTCGGCAGCTCTCCATCTGTGATCCAACGACTGCATACTGACAGTTATAATTGTGCAGTCAATCTGTCGCGCTGCTCTTTTCTGGATGAAATCTAAAAGTTACAACGAATGCTTGAAAGTTGAGCTCTAAACATGAAAGTAGTATTTGAGTCCTGGTCTGATCTGGGCTTTATAAAGTAGAAGAAACTGATCTGAAGAATTCCTAGTCTCAAACAAATATCCCAAACTATTTGATTATATATATATATATATATATATATATATATATATATATATATATATATATATATATATATATATTATATATATATATATATATATATTATATATATATATATTATATATATATATATATATATATATATATATATATTATATATATATATATATATATATTATATATATATATATAATTACATAATCTCAACCCTTACTAATTAAATGTATCTTTTCCTATACGCCGTAAGACCTGTATATTGCAATGTATTATTTTGCCAATTCTGCATTTTTCTATTGCATCATATTTGTTATTCCCATTCTTGAATCATATTACTGTCAGCATCTATTCCCATAAGGAAACCCATAAAGGGAATTGAATCTGTTTGTTTCAACAGCGATAGACTAGAGTTAGACTTGTTCAGACGTACCATTGTATTCTTGTTTTTCGAAAATAAATAGTTTTTTTTTAAAACTTGGTTTTCTACCCTAAAAACTTAACTATATATATCCAGCGTACAAGGCTGCATCCCCCCATGTAAAATTACCGGTATAGATGGCATCCGAGGTAAGGTGGCATCCAATATACGGATGCCAACTTACCAACACGACGTCTCTATATATATATATATATATATATATATATATATATATATATATGGCTAAAGCCATATCTTTTCGGGCGAATTTAAGTCCTTGGCCGAGATTCTCCAACAATTTCAGCTCTTTCATCATAGATGAATTCGCCCGAAAAGATATGGCTTTAGCTTTTGGTGAAGTTGCAAGTGAACCTCTTCCATCAGAGGTTAAAAAGTACTATTGTTTCGGTAACGCTACACGATGCTCTTCTTACATTTGTTTCCATCTTCTAATTACAATATACTGGGTTATATGTTGGTTTATTATTTATATGGGTGTTTCAAAAAAAGGTGACTCCGTCTCTAGAATAAGCAGAAAACTGAAAATTAATTAAAGTTTGCTTTGTAAAAAATTTTAGTAACGTCATCCGTATTCAAGATAAAGGGCGTTGAAGAAAAAAATTTTTTTTCCAATTTTGTCGAAACTACTGGCAACATTGTAATGAAATATTATACGAATATGTTTTGGAACCTGATTCATCCCATGATTCATTTTTATATCTGGCTCTCATAGAGAGCACTAGTTAGTAGTATTGAACCTTAACTTTTTCAAGGTTATATTTAGTAATCAAAATCTCAAGTGAACTTAAACATCATTCAGTTTTACACCAAAAAGGTGTACTTTTAGTAAAACTGTGTACTGTTTTCGGAATATTTTGATTTGAAAATTATGAAGTAATATCCGATGGTATAAAGTAATGATGAAGTTACTAATTATTATTATTATTAATTAGTATGCATTATGTGAATTAAAAATTTTTGTCGCGTAAATGAGACTTCATCGATAAAAAGGTTTCTTGTTATAAAATTTGGCATGAGGGGTTTCCTTTCTTGTAACGTGTGCCAAAAATTCATTCTAGTTGGTATATCTTGATTTTCTCTAAGTTTTCCATGGAAAACTATCATTCTTTGATAGTTATGACGATAAGTCAATAATAATTAGAATTTTGAAACCTTCTCATTTATAAAATTTGATATTGTTGATCAAAATGTACTCAAATGTTGACTACACCGACATGTTATTAACCGAGTGTTTAGGAAAACCTAATGCAGCTGTTACGCGTTATGCAGAAAAGTTACCTCGAAGAAACTTACCAAGTAAAAATACATTTAGAGCCATTGAGCGAAGTTGTCGAGAAATTGGGAATGTGAGACAAAAAAAATTAATTCTGGCAGGCCAAAAACAACAAGATCCATTAATAAAGAAAATATTATTTTAAATTTAGTTGATCAAGATCCAACAGTTAGTTAAGGAATACGGCAAGACAAACAAATATGTCTTCTTCAAGTACTTGAACGATACTTATAGAGCAGCAGCTACATCTTTATCATTACAGGCAAGTCCAAGAGCTCTTGCCAGACGATCTACCTGTTAGAGTGAATTTTTGTCAAATATTTCGAGAAAGGACAGCCTTCAATCCAATTTTTTTTGAATGTATTCTTTTAACGATCGAGGCCAACTTTACGCGATAAGGTATGCACACTACTGTTGTGATGAGAATCCACAAGTCAAAAGGGTGTCACATTACCAACACTGATTTGAAGTTAATGTTTAGGCAGCAACTTTAGGTAAAAAAATTAATAGATTATCACATTCTACCTGTAAATTTGTACCTGGATTTTTTAAACAATCACTTATTCGAGATATTAGAAGATTTAAAACTAAACGAGCGAAGATCCCTATTTTTTATGCATGCTGGCGCTCCGCCGCCCTTTGATAGAAGGTGTCGTAATTGGTTGAGTAACCATTTTCCGTATCGATGGATTGATAGAGGCGCAGAAGCTCCGATTCATTGGCCTCCTCGGTCATGCGATTTTAATCCTCTGGATTACACAGTTTGGTCGTATTTTAAGGAAAAAGTCTGTGCTGCAGAGGTAACATTCTTTGTCTTTATTTTAATTTTCATCTTGTGATTCTTTGTTTATTCAATAACTTTAACATTACTTTATACCAGCATCAGTTATTACTTCATAATTTTCAAATCAAAATATTCCAACACAGTATCGAGTTTTACCCAAGAGAAGATTTTTGGTGTGAAATTTAATGATGTTTACGTTAATTTGAAATTTTGATTGATAAATCTAACCTTAAAAAAGTTATGTCCAATACTACTTTGTACGAACCTTGTAACTAGCGCACTCTACGAGAGTCAGATATAAAAACAAATTCATGGGATGTTTCAACTTCAAAAAATTTCATTACAATGTTGCCAGTAGTTTCGGTAAAATCGTACAAAATGTGTATAATTTTTTTTCTTCAACGCCCTTTACCTTGAATACAGATGGTGTTACGAAAATTTCTTACTGAGCAAATCCCAATTATTTTTCAGTTTTCTACTATCCCAGAGACTGGGTCACCCTTTTATGAAACACCTTGTATGATCCTCACGAAATATTCATTAGTCTTTGCGTCGTTATTTTACATCTGAAAACAAAATTTAAACTCGATTTTAGGACTATTGTTATGGTTCATTTAGCGCTCAATGCTGCTCCGCTCACGCATTTTTTGTTTTTATTTCGAATCTTCTAATCATACGATCCTCATGATCTTGCAGGAACAGATTCTAAAGCTTTGATAAATCGGGTTGTGTAGTTCGGAAAACATTGTTAAATAAGAGGAAATTTTAAATGTCAATAACGGAACCATTAACGAATTTAGTTGAGATATTCAGGCCCCACACAATTCTATACTGAAACAAACCCGATAAGGTTTTGTTAATCACTGGGGCATAATTGAAGACATGCCGTACGCATGTCTTCAATTCGAACTTGTTGGATCTCGTCAGTGTAGTCGCTGACTTTGGATTGCACGGACGAGAACCAACAAGTTCGAAACATGCGCATGTCTGCCTCAGTGATCAGCAAAACCTTATCGGGTTTGTTTGCGTATAGAATTGTTATACAGATGTATGTTACACTGTCTCGATTTGTAGAACTTTCTATTACTCACACTCACTCCTTATTAACAACATTTATATATACGTAAAAACGTAAGCCAACACATACACCGAATTTATGAGATTTCATAATTCTCATAGTCCATAGTCCAGTCGTAATCCAGAGTCAGTTATAGTCCAGTAGAGACGGGACCAGCAGATTTCCAATTTAATTAATTAATAATTTCAACTAGACACTACTTCCGAAAAATCCGTCCAAGAAGATCGCAACTGAAAATATTTATCTATTTTCTCACACTGAAAACTACCTAAATTTAAACCCCACGATCCGGCGCAAACGAACCTATACCGCAAAAATCAATACCTAATCAAATCTCATAGACGATGAAGAGAGGTGAGAAAATTTACCTGCCTAGTAAGCGCATCCACCAAATTAAAGTTGAGTTATCAACAGCATTTTGAAACCGTGACAGAAAAAAGTATTAGTTGTTTTGCCAAACAACAGTACCATCTTAAACCGCGTGTATTAGATGGCTTATGTCCGATGATCAACAAAACCCATTCGGCTGTATTTAAGTTTCGAACTGTAAGACAAATGTAAGTTGCACTATTCTAATTCGAAAAATTTCCTATTAACCATTGCCGAATTAGTTATCATATTCGTAATAAATATCCGCCGATTCAATTAATTCATTTGGAAAGAAGTGCTAATATTGGTATAGAGGCTTAATTGAGTATTACTTTAGCATAATGAAGTTTTTCCGTCTGTGACGCTAGATGTAACTGGGAAAGAATTCTATAAATATTTTAAAAAATTTTTAAACAATTTTAAAAAATTTGCCTTCTACATATTTAATTCCAAAAGATTATATTCAATGATTATAACTTCTGAAAATAAATTAAAATAATGTCGTATAAGTACCACTTATATTGTCATTATAAAATAAAACACTTGTTTACATTTTCTACTTTATTTTTGGTATTGACGTACGTTTCGTCTTTGCTAGAAAGACTTCATCAGAATACGAAGTAACAGTTGTTGTACAATGAATTTATAAGATTTTTTACAGAAGGTGTACATGTGTTTTTAATTGTTCGTCGGGTTGGTTTTCTCAAAGAATATTCCCTTCAGAATCGTGTTCACTCGATCCCTTGCAAATATTGAATAGAGGGGTGTAATAAAAATCTATTTGTTCATTTACTAGGTTATTGCTGTTTTTATGTTTATTTATTTCGTAAATTTCCCATAAGTTCAATTTTAGACCTCTATTTTCAACATGTAGAATTTCTATTTCTTTTGTGAAAGAATGGTTATTTTCAAGAAGGTGTTTAGCATAATGTGAATCTTTTTTATTTTTATCGAAACTTCTTTTATGTTCGGTTAGGCGTGTACCGAAATTTCTACCTGTTCTACCAATATAAATCTTTGGGCAATCTGGGCAAGTGAGTTTGTATACACCTGATAATTGAAGTTTATCCATACTGTTTTTATTGTTTTTGATGTATTTGCTAATAGGATTGTTTGTCTTGAAAGAGACTTTAATATTTTCTGTTTTGAGTAGGTTTTTTAGTTGAATACTAATGTTTCCGAGATATGTGAGGCTAACGTATTTGTGTTCAGATAGATCAGATGTTACTGGATAAATTTCTTTTATTGTGTTTTTGTGTATACGTTGGTTAATTAAATTATCTATTAGAGATGTATTATATCCATTGTTGTAAGCTATTTGTTTAATTATACATTTTTCTTTTTGGAAATTGACTTGGTTTAGTGGAATGTTCAATAAACGGTATATCATACTATGGAGAGCTGCTAGTTTGTGTTGGAATGGATGAAAAGAATTACGGTGTATAATGGTATCTGTTTGTGATGGTTTATGATAAATTGCGAAGTTATGTTTATTGTTTTCTCTAGTTATCGTGAGGTCAAGAAAGTTGATGGATTCATTATGTTCTATTTCTGAAGTGAAAACTATTTTTGGGTGGAGATTATTTATAAAATTCTCAAATGTTGATATTTGTCTGTTAGTACCTACGAAACATGCAATTATATCATCCACATACCTATACCAATAAAGGATGTATTTTTTGAACGGATGTTTATGAATTTTGTTTTCTAGGAAATCCATGAAGATTTCCGCGAGTAAAGAGCTTAGTGGATTTCCCATGATTAAACCTTCTTCGCTAGTATATAAAGTATTGTTAAATTTGAAGAAATTTTGGTTTATACAAATATTTAATAAGTGTATTATTTCTGATTTTATGACGGGGTTTACTTTGTTATAATTTAAAAGTTCTTCTATCAGTTTTAATGTTTCCATTAGGGGGACACAAGGAAAAAGGTTTTTAACATCCCACGAAATCAATTTTGCATTGTTAGGTAAAGTTATATCTTTAATTTTTTTAGTTAGTTCTGCTGAGTTTTTTATGGAATATTTAGATGAAAATTTGGTGTGTTTTTTTATTATTTCAATGAGGTGTCTAGATAATTTGAAGGCCGGTGCTGTACAGTATGGAACTACGGGTCTGATGGGATAATTTTCTTTATGTAATTTAATGAAAGAGTATAATTCTGGTGGTTGGGGATTACTATTAATCAATCTATATTTTTCTCTATCCCCAACCACCAGAATTATACTCTTTCATTAAATTACATAAAGAAAATTATCCCATCAGACCGTAGTTCCATACTGTACAGCACCGGCCTTCAAATTATCTAGACACCTCATTGAAATAATAAAAAAATGCACCAAATTTTTAACTAAATATTCCATAAAAAACTCAGCAGAACTAACTAAAAAAATTTAAGATATAACTTTACCGAAAAATGCAAAATTGATTTCGTGGGATGTTAAAAACCTTTTTCCTTGTGTCCCCCTAATGGAAACATTAAAACTGATAGAAGAACTTTTAAATTATAACAAAGTAAACCCCGTCATAAAATCAGAAATAATACACTTATTAAATATTTGTATAAACCAAAATTTCTTCAAATTTAACAATACTTTATATACTAGCGAAGAAGGTTTAATCATGGGAAATCCACTAAGCTCTTTACTCGCGGAAATCTTCATGGATTTCCTAGAAAACAAAATTCATAAACATCCGTTCAAAAAATACATCCTTTATTGGTATAGGTATGTGGATGATATAATTGCATGTTTCGTAGGTACTAACAGACAAATATCAACATTTGAGAATTTTATAAATAATCTCCACCCAAAAATAGTTTTCACTTCAGAAATAGAACATAATGAATCCATCAACTTTCTTGACCTCACGATAACTAGAGAAAACAATAAACATAACTTCGCAATTTATCATAAACCATCACAAACAGATACCATTATACACCGTAATTCTTTTCATCCATTCCAACACAAACTAGCAGCTCTCCATAGTATGATATACCGTTTATTGAACATTCCACTAAACCAAGTCAATTTCCAAAAAGAAAAATGTATAATTAAACAAATAGCTTACAACAATGGATATAATACATCTCTAATAGATAATTTAATTAACCAACGTATACACAAAAACACAATAAAAGAAATTTATCCAGTAACATCTGATCTATCTGAACACAAATACGTTAGCCTCACATATCTCGGAAACATTAGTATTCAACTAAAAAACCTACTCAAAAAAGAAAATATTAAAGTCTCTTTCAAGACAAACAATCCTATTAGCAAATACATCAAAAACAATAAAAACAGTATGGATAAACTTCAATTATCAGGTGTATACAAACTCACTTGCCCAGATTGCCCAAAGATTTATATTGGTAGAACAGGTAGAAATTTCGGTACACGCCTAACCGAACATAAAAGAAGTTTCGATAAAAATAAAAAAGATTCACATTATGCTAAACACCTTCTTGAAAATAACCATTCTTTCACAAAAGAAATAGAAATTCTACATGTTGAAAATAGAGGTCTAAAATTGAACTTATGGGAAATTTACGAAATAAATAAACATAAAAACAGCAATAACCTAGTAAATGAACAAATAGATTTTTATTACACCCCTCTATTCAATATTTACAAGGGATCGAGTGAACACGATTCTGAAGGGAACATTCTTTGAGAAAACCAACCCGACGAACAATTAAAAACACATGTACACCTTCTGTAAAAAATCTTATAAATTCATTGTACAACAACTGTTACTTCGTATTCTGATGAAGTCTTTCTAGCAAAGACGAAACGTACGTCAATACCAAAAATAAAGTAGAAAATGTAAACAAGTGTTTTATTTTATAATGACAATTACAACTGATTTCTACCAAGCAACGGCCCAATCTATCATACCACTTATATCATGACATAAAATAAACATTCATTATAAGACATCCGAATGGTATAACAAAATCCAATAAATAAAAATCATTAACTAAAATCCTATAAATTAAACATTTTGAATAGACAAAATTTTGTTTCTGCTTATCAATCTTATGAAAACCAATATCTTTCAAGAATATCCAACATAATCTTAAGAAT
Organism: Megalocaria dilatata; assembly: GCA_034642435.1. Classification (NCBI taxonomy): domain Eukaryota; kingdom Metazoa; phylum Arthropoda; class Insecta; order Coleoptera; family Coccinellidae; genus Megalocaria; species Megalocaria dilatata. The sequence goes on along the minus strand of CM067856.1, from coordinate 71,509,657 downwards.
TTTATCACAAAACTATCTTACTTAGACTATTCAATATTATTGGATATCTAACCAAGGTACTTTATATAAAAACTCAAGATATGCAAAACATTACTGAAAAACAAGTTTTAAAAATCGACTTTGCTCATCAGTATTCAAATATTCATATTCAATAAATATAACATCAATTAATAATATATATTCAAACTCACCCTTCACTCTCCAGAAAAAGTTCTACTTAAATGAGAACTTTAAATATGTATTCACTACACAAAGAAATATCTCTGTGGTTTATCCTGATCTAGAAGATTGAAAGACAAATTTAACGGCCTCTGCTATAGCACAAGGACTATCTGTATAAAGAATGTTTGAGGAAACCAAATAATTATATATTATGAATAAAATAACATAAATAGAGGTCAATTCTTGATAGAAGGTATATAGAATAATATAAATATTTTAAAAAATTTTCAAACAATTTTAAAAAATTAGCCTTCTACATATTTAATTCCAAAAGATTATATTCAATGATTATAACTTCTGAAAATAAATTAAAATAATGTCGTATAAGTACCACTTATATCATGACATAAAATAAACATTCATTATAAGACATCCGAATGGTATAACAAAATCCAATAAATAAAAATCATTAACTAATATCCTATAAATTAAACATTTTGAATAGACAAAATTTTGTTTCTGCTTATCAATCTTATGAAAACCAATATCTTTCAAGAATATCCAACATAATCTTAAGAATTTTATCACAAAACTATCTTACTTAGACTATTCAATATTATTGGATATCTAACCAAGGTACTTTATATAAAAACTCAAGATATGCAAAACATTACTGAAAAACAAGTTTTAAAATCGACTTTGCTCATCAGTATTCAAATATTCATATTCAATAAATATAACATCAATTAATAATATATATTCAACTCACCTTTCACTCTCCAGAAAAAGTTCTACTTAAATGAGACCTTTAAATAGGTATTCACTACACACAGAAATATCTCTGTGGTTTAACCTGATCTAGAAGATTGAAAGACAAATTTAACGGCCTCTGCTGTAGCACAAGGACTATCTGTATAAAGAATGTTTGAGGAAACCAAATAATTATATATTATGAATAAAATAACATAAATAGAGGTCAATTCTTGATAGAAGGTATATAAAATAATATAAATATTTTAAAAAATTTTTAAAAAATTTTAAAAAATTAGCCTTCTACATATTTAATTCCAAAAGATTATATTCAATGATTATAACTTCTGAAAATAAATTCAAATAATGTCGTATAAGTACCACTTATATCATGACATAAAATAAACATTCATTATAAGACATCCGAATGGTATAACAAAATCCAATAAATAAAAAATTCGCTTGTTCATTTAGTCTGGGGTTATATGGTACGTATGTGTATTCGTGTACATTAGACAGAGCTGCTGTTTGGCAAAACAGTAGGGTCGCTAGGCAAGGCGAATATTGATGCGTGTTGCATTAGAGCAATGCTCTGATGAGTAGCCAAAAAGCTATGAAACATGCATGTCTGCTGCTTATGGGCGAAGAATGGCTATTGAGCAAAGAATTTGTTTAAAGTTTTGTGTTGCAAATGAATTTTCGTGTGCCGATGCATTGAAAATGTTGCAAAAGGCCTTTGGTGATAATGCTCTATCGAAAACTCGTGCATATCAGTGGTACAGAGCCTTCAAGGACGGTCGTGAAGTGGTCACCCATCGACGGCTTCGATCGAAGATAACGTCGATAAAATTAAGGAAAGGGTGCTGGAAAACCGTCGTACCAGCTTGAGAGAGATAGCACATGATCTTAAGATATCCCACGAGTCTGCACGTACGATTTTGATTGATATTTTGGGCATGAGAAAGGTGGCCGCACGACTCGTACCGAAAGACCTGAATTTTCTTCAAAAACGTCATCGCGAACAGGTTGCTTCAGACATGCTGGATCGCTGTAATTCCGATTCTACATTCATGGAACGCATTATAACTGGTGATGAGACCTGGGTCTACGAGTACGATATGCAAACAAGCCAGCAATCATCGGAATGGGTGGCAAAAAATGAGCCGAAACCGAAAAAACCACGCCAAAGCCGCTCGAAAATGAAGGTGATGCTCATTGTTTTCTTCGATATCCGTGGCGTGGTGCACTACGAATTCGTTCCAGAGGGTCAGACGGTAAACAAGGAGTATTACCTAGGCGTTATGAAACGTTTGCGTGAGCGTATCCGTAAGAAGCGGCCAAATTTGTGGGCGAACAAGTCATGGATTTTGCATGACGATAACGCGCCTTCTCACCGAGCTACGATTGTGACTGACTTTCTCGCCAAAAACTCAACAAACGTGCTTCAGCAACCACCGTATTCGCCGGATTTGGCTCCCTGCGACTTTTTCCTCTTCCCAAAACTAAAATTGCCCCTTCGTGGCACCCGTTTTGAGTCGATTGAAGCCATAAAACAAAATTCGGCTCGAGAGCTAAAGTCCATCTCGGAAAGCGCCTATAAAAAATGTTTCGATAATTGAAAGTGCCGTTGGCATAGATGTATTGGAGCAAATGGAGCCTATTTTGAAGGCGAATCAATAAATTTTGACGATTAAATGTAAAAATGTTGTTTTAATTGAAAATTCCCGGTACTTTCTTGACAGAGTAGTATGTCTCAAAGATAGCTTGATTGCTTATGCCAAAATTTTACTATCTATTGAATTTAGACTTCAACAAATAGTTATGAAACTTGCATATTATATATTTTTCTTAATCTTCAGAATTTTGTCATCCTTAGCACAGGCACTTTACAAGCGCTTGCCTAAAGAATCTAGAAGGGGAATATTTCCACCTGAATTGAGGAAGTTTGCACCGACGTTAAATTTTTATTCAAAAAAGCAAATAATTATTTCATAAATACATTTGGCAATTTTCTTCCACATGTAATAACCACTTCAAAATGGTATTCAACTGTGAAGGCGGAACCAGGATTCATGATAAAAGCTATGAATTCTCTACAACGGATAGAAGCGAAAAAGCATGGAAAAAAGTCATTTACAATCTTGTATTCGATGAGACGTCATTATGACAAAAGTTGAACTAGGTGGTTCAAAATGTTGATTTTTGGATAAATATAGACAGTGATTGAGTTGAAAAAGCTGAGAATGCTTTAGTTTTCATGGTAGTATGTCTGAACAGTATTTGAATGCAGGTTTATCTTTTATTTTGAGCATTTTAATGCTGAAAATAGGGGATGAACCTCTTTTAATAATCCAAAGGAAAACAGGATTAATCACTGGCATGGAGATTTTGAAACTGCTCTACGAAGAGAAAGTCGTGTAGCTTTAGAACATGAAATATTTCCCGACATACAAGCTGTCTTATGACCACATAGAAATCTCATTTAGCTGTGTTAGAAGCAAAGGGAGATTCATTCAACTGCTAGACACTTTCAAGCAACAATGAAAAGGCTAGTGGTGTATACAGAGGATACGAGGAAACGAAAGGAGTAATGCTTCTATTTTGAAAACTACTCCCATTCTGTACTGTTTCAATGCTTCACTATCGAATTAGGCCTAAAGAAGCCTAAAGTAGGAATCTGAAGTTGAGTCCTTTGAAGTAGATTGGAACATTGGAGAATCCTCGTTTTTCAGCGCTAATGTATGGCACGTTATACACTGAAGACATTATGATGGTGAGAAAAATAAAATAAATAAATTCTCAGATTAGAAAAACCCATGGGATGAAATGAAAACAATAATTGTTGATTCACACTTTTTTATTGAGTAACTGATGACGCGTTTCGTTTATATTGTAACTTCTCCAGATGATTCAGCAATTATTGTTTTAATTTCATTTGATATCTAGTGAAAGCTACTAACATTCAAAACCTATGGGGTTTCAACTAATACACCTTCATATGTTGGTGTAATATATAAAGTTGTCGAAAATTGGTTTAAATTTAATTTCAAAACTTCTTGAAAACAGACATCTCTCAAGCTCTAAACAATATGTTTCATCGAACAATCGAAATTAAAGTCTTGTGTTTCATATTTCGAAACATATATTGATGATGAATCCCCTCTCTAATCATTTTTCAATTTTATCTGAATTAATAATAAGGCCTTAAGTTTGAGATTTCACCATGAACTCTGCAAGAGCTCACTGCGCAGGAGAAAAAGGTTTCGGCTATAAAGAATCCACCTTCCACTGTGTCATCCCCAACTTCATGTGCCAAGGTGGTGACTTCACCAATCACAACGGTACCGGGGGAAAGTCCATCTACGGCAGCAAATTCCCCGACGAGAACTTCACCCTGAAACACACTGGCATAGGAATCATGTCTATAGCGAACGCCGTACCCGATACCAAAGGATCACAGTTCTTCATCACCACGGTGAAAACCTCCTGGTTAGACAACAGACACGTTGTTTTCAGTGCAGTGGTCGAGGGCATGGATTTAGACTGGTCCAAAAAAACGACTATTTTTTTATGATACTGTGAAATATATGTGAAAAATATATGATGATAAAAAAAAATTATCGTGAAAGTTTGAGCCCTTAATAATAGTATTAAGAGGTGTATCGTTACGGCTCTTGGTTTTTTAACAGTAATCGCACTCAAACCTTGTCAATTATTAATATGAAAAATTTGAGCGATGCGTATTTTCAAAGGAAATTGAATTCCCTACAAAAAAACTCTCCTTGTAAATTAATGTAAAACAAGCCGTTTGCTTGTTATCGCGCCTTAAACATTGATTAATTTTTTCAATTTTGCATTTCGATTTTGCATTTTCGTAACTACCACAAGTATCAATATTTTTATGGTACAAAATACGTATTTTAAAGGAAATTTAATACTCTACAAAAAAAGTTCCTTAACATTTTTCATTAATTTCACTCCTTCCAAAGTTATTCGACGTTGAAGTTAAATTCGAAAGTAATTTATAGTTTTTTTCGCGTTACACATGATTTTTCCACTTGATTGAAAAATGTATCACTTAAATATTGAAAGTAACTTTTTTCTGTTGGACCACTAAACTTTTTTCTATAAAATCATAATTTATTACTGTATTATTTTGCTTTTTAACGATTAGTTATATACATAAAATCATTTTTAATGTATTTAACTAACTCCAATAATACAAAAAATTTGGTTTCTTAATCATGAGTTATTTATGTAGAGACAGAGTTTTATTTACAGAAAAAAATTGAATAATGAGTCAAAACAAATAGAAGTAATAAAAGAGATGAAAAATCATTTTATTTTCACTTATAATTCATACTTCACAAAAAAAAACTCATATTGCTTCAATTATTATCAAGTCATGGAGAATGATCAATTGAAAAAATAACTACTCAATGAAATTACTTTTATTACAATCTGGAAACTTTTTTCGATGTTCACTAAGGGCTAGCAACCAATATTGAAGTTGTTCTTCGTTTTTAGTAAGACACTTGTAATTGTAACATTGTAATCTCCAATGAAAGATACACCACGCTCAGCAACATCATTGACGACAGCTAATTTTCCGAAAAATTGCTTATACTTTGGAAAACTATCATTATGGGGCCAATTGCTTATATCTTCATCAATAAAATCAAACGGCAAATCAAATTTTTTGAATATGAACGATTTGACAGAAATGAAGTCACTGATATCTTTTTCTAGCAATTCATCTGAATCGCTTGCTACTTCATATTTTCTGGTTTTAGTATTTGAAGATTTTCTATTTATCAGGTTTTCAATCATTTTCTTCTTCACTTTTTTGTATTATTAGAGTTAGTTAAATACATTAAAAATAATTTTATGTATATAACTAACCGTTAAAGAACAAAATAATACATTAATTAATTATGATTTTATAGAAAAAAGTTTGGTGGTCCAACAAAAAAAAGTTACTTCCAATATTTAAGTGATAAATTTTTCAATGAAGTGGAAAAAATCATGTGTAACTTTGGAAGGAGGGAAATTAATGAAAAATGTTAAGAAACTTTTCTTGTAGAGTATTAAATTTCCTTTAAAATACGTAGTTTATACCATAAAAATATTGATATTTGTGGTAGTTACAAAAATGCAAAATCGAAATGCAAAATTGAAAAAATTAATCAATGTTTAAGGCACGATAACAAGCAAACGGCTTGTTTTACATTAATTTACAAGGAGATCTTTTTTGTAGGGAATTTAAATTCCTTTGAAAATGCGCATCGCTCAAATTTTTCAGATTAATAATTGTCGAGGTTTGAGTGAAAAAATGCGATTACTGTTAAAAAACCAAGAGTCGTAACGATACACCCCTTAATACTATTATTAAGGGCTCAAACATACACGATAATTTTTTTTATCATCATGAATGATATTTTAACAGTATCATTAAAAAAAATAGTCGTTTTTTTTGGCCCAGTCTAATATATATAGTCAAGAAAATTGAAGCTCTGGGCTACCAGTCTGGAAAAACATCAAAGAAAATCGTTGTGGCAGACTGCTGTCAATTGTCATGAGTTACCTGGTTAACTGATGTATTTGGGACAGAGTTACATTCCTGAAATCCTTGATATTTTTCTAATGTTGCTGATGCTGCGTATGTTGAAAAATATATCCTTACCATTAAATTGTATCTTCAAATCACAAATAATTTTCAATACTTGCCCTCGATCGAAATGTAACTTTGTCCCAAATTTCAATTTGTTTGATATAGAGAGAGAATCTTTTTATTATAGCATCTGCGTTTAAAAACTTGTTAAGAATCATTCAAACTCTAGTAACTTGGTGTTTATATTTGAAAGGTTTCCTTGTAGGAGTCTCTGTATGGGTTATTTCTTTGGCAATAAGGATCATCCATTAAAATACTTAGCATGTAATCTCTGCATTTATACGAGCAGTAAGTCAACTTTGCAGTTATTATAAAAGAAATCCCAGGAAACTTATTCTAAGTTAGATTAATCGAAGAAAGGATTAAATCAATATTGACAAAAACAATTTTATTCCGGAATCAATAGTAAAGGGTCTTTCATTAACAGCGCCCCACTATATTTTGTGAACAAAACACATTATTTATTTGAAAATTATTGAAATTTTTATTTCATTATAAAGTACAATGGATACCATTATGTATGAAATAAAACATCATCTAAATGTCCACCATGGAAATAATCTTACTTTGCTGGATGATTGCTGTGAACCAATGGAACACAAAAAAAGAGAGTCCAATGGAGTTAAATCGCAGGAACGAGGCGGATGATTTATCGGTCCATTTCTTGAAATAATTCAATAAACCAATTACTGAATACAAGTTGCTTTGAATGATCTGCTGGTTTGATTTCTTGGGTTAAACATTTTTTTATGTAAACCAAGTTCTTATCGTAAATTTCACCACAAAGAAGTTTGGGAGATGCCTAGTTCTTGTGAACATCAAGAAATCGATAAATTTTGGTCTTCACGAACAGTTCCACGTACGGCAGCAATATTCTCTTCATTTCTTGCATTTATTTATCTCACTGGAACAGTTACATCATGATGTGTAAAATTTGTTTCAAATTTTTGTACTAAACGTTCAACTGTTCCTTTATCTGGACGATTATATCGACCAAAAATTGGAGTTAAAGTAGGTAAAGTTAGAGTAACAGATTGCGATTTTTCATAATGAATTTGGATTATTTCTAGAAGTTGTTGGAGTATGTTACATAATTAAATGGTAGACATTGACAAATACAATTGTCAATGTCACAAATAAACAATGGCTTTCATTCATGAGTTATGTCAATTTAAAATGGGGCGTTCCCATTGAAAGACCCTTTATGAATGGTATTTACCTGATGAAATTTTTATATGATTGTTGGGAGGAGGTTTTTTTTTTTATTTTCGTTTTTTTTGTTCATGAATTAGTATTATTATTGTATATTCTTAGTCAAATATGTTACTTTTTCTGAAGAATATGTTTTCTATAGTTTTTATAGTGACTCCTTCTCTCTCTCTCTCTTCCCTACAACAATTTCAATTTTTGGGACTCCTTACTTATTTTCACGTACACCTCACAATTCGATTAGATTCTGCCTACTATGGGTACAGTCCCTGAAGTTTATTTAGATCACCACTCGATTTATCAAATTTAGTATTTCACATTTTACTATGATTGAAACTGTAGCACTTATGTATCGGGTGTTTTTTTAGAGTGATAGAACTTTCGATAGAGATAACTGTGATTTGACAGTTGTTTTGACATTTCTGTTCAGTAAGCATTGACAAATTATCATGGAAAGCCTCATGCCGCAACAACGTTTACAAATTGTTGTTTTGACATTTCTGTTCAGTAGGCATTGACAAATTATCATGGAAAGACTCATGCCGCAACAACGTTTACAAATTGTTGGAATTTATTTTCAAAACCAGTGTTCTATTCGCCAAACTTATAGAGCACTTCGTGAAATTTATGGTTTACATAATCGTCCATCAGAGCAGCTTATTCGTCGAACTATCGATAGATTTCGGACAACATTTTCTCTACTCGATGCAACAACAACAAGACAAAGAACTGTACGTACAGAATAAAATATCCCTGCTATAAGTCATAGTGTTAATTATGATCTAGATTTGACTACTCGTCGAGGTTCACAACAAGTTGGACTCTGTGCATCCACCACATGAAAAATTTTGCGTAAAGATCTTGCTCAACAAGATCCAACTGGTTCAAAAACTAAAGCCACTTGACCATAATAGGCGTCGTTAGTTTGCTGATTGGGCCCTAGAACAGCTTGAAGTTGATCCACTTTTTTATCGTAAAATTGTGTTTAGTGATGAAGCTCATTTCTGGTTGAACGGCTATGTAAACAAGCAAAATTGCCGTATATGGAGCGGAAACAATACTCGAGAAATTCTGTAGGTTCCATTGCATCCTGAAAAATGCACGATATGGTTTTACACGCTGGAGGCATCATCGATCCATATTTCTTTAAAAACGATGGTTAAGCTCATGTTACAGTGAATGGTGCTCGTTAAAGATCGATGATCAATGATTATTTGTTTCAAAATTTGAATGGTATCGACCCAGAAGTGTTTTGGTTCCAACAAGATGGTGCTACACCTCATGCTCTTACCGTAACAATTGATTTATTGGAAGAAAAAGTTGGCGATAACATTATTTCGGGAAATGATCCAATTAATTGGCCTCCAAAATCATGCGACATAACTCCACTGGATTATTTTCTTTGGGGTTATGTCTAGTCATTAGTTTATGCTGATAAATCAGAAACAATAGACGCTTTGGAAGCCAACAAAACTCGTGGTATTGATGAAATAACGCCTAAATTACTCGAAAAAGTGGTCCAATGTCATAAAATTATCTTTCAAATAAAAAAAATTTGGCTTCAATCTTATTTCCTGAAGTTATAATTATTACATATAATTTTTTGAAATTAAATATGTAGAAGGCTAATATTGAAATATTTTGAATAATAAAAATAATAATAGTGTTTTATTTGAATTTAAAATTCTATCAATCTAAAAAAAAACACCCGATACTTACTCTTTCATTTTTATCGATACCTTTTGCCATCGCAATTTTTTGTTTTGGGGATATATTTTTAGGCAGGGGCTTCCACCAAAAACAGCAAAATTTTACAAAAAAGCTCTGGCTGAAAGCCAATTCAACAATATTCAAATGCACTCTTTGCCTTTAAATAAACGGAAGAATGATGAAACGATTTTCTGACTTGGTTTCGTATTACGCTTTGATCAATTATTTGGAATATCTTAAATATCATACAGTTTTTGAGAAACAAACTTTTATAAAATTAAAATTTGTAGGGAGGTTAAATCTGTCTGATATTTAAGATATCATACAGATTGAATTTGCTAATCTCGGTACAAATTTTAATTTTATAAAAAAATTTTCTCAAAAACTTTTTGAAATTAAATTGAATAAATATCTTAGGAAACACAGTTCCAATTTAGTAGACATATAGAATTAACACTCATTACACAGCACCAAATACAAATACAAAGAAAATATAAAATATTGATTGAAAATTTTGAATGAATTCTTGGTCTTTCAAAAAAAAACTCGAATAACATGCAGCACATCCTCAAAAAGGGCCATTTGTAATTACCATGTCGATAACTCATCAATTCAACTTTGTATCCAAAAAATAAAAGCAATTATTAAAGAACACATGTCTTTCGATAAAAAAAAAACTAAAACTGTAGTGAATTTTCTAAATATTAAATACCCTACGTATTCTATGTCGGTCCACAGGAATCACACTTAGTATGTAAGGTATTTTTAAGGATTCAGTTATATCCAAATGATAACATGTGTAGGAGTGAAAATCCAAAATGTTATTATTATATATAAAGTAATAAAAAGGGTGTTTTTTACATGATACTTTTGGATACGAAGTTCAACTGAAGAGTTATCAACGGAATAATTCCAAATGGACTTTTTGAAGATGACCTGTATGTTTTTGGAGTTTTTTATGAAGGAACTTTTTTAAGGATAATTATTTTCGAAGAAATTCTTGAGGTTAGGTTGTGCATTTTTGGAAAGGAATTTAGTTTTCATAATACATCGTTACGAAACAAAGTTTGTATCCTTCAAGTATTTATTCAATATTTTTAATTGATATTTTATATTTTCTTTGTATTCTTTTATTCCATTTGGTTCTGTGTAATGAGTGTTAATTCAATGTCTACTAAACTGCAACTGGTTTTTCTAAGAAATTTATTTAATTTAATTTCAAAAAGTTTTGAAAAATTTTTTTATAAAATTTAAACTTGTAGTGAGGTTAGCAGTATAAGAGATATTGTAATAAGTCTTCTTTCAAGTGAAAAAAAACCCTCTTTCTTATTTTAATTATTTGGATTAATGCAATTTTTTTGAAATCATGAGGTGTTGGGATTCGGTGAAAATTATTTCTTATATTTTCATGTATAAAATACTATTAGACTTGATATGAAAAATATTTATTTTAAAATTCAATATCTCCAATGTTGAGTTGTATATTCAATTCATTTTTAAGCTTCTGACCATTTCCCGCTTTTCTCTTTATATTTCCTACTCTAAAAATAATATTGATGGCAGGGTTATTTGAAGGGTTATTCCATACTTTTTTTAGCAAGCTTTTCCCATGTGACTTACCAAATTCAAATGGCACTTCTTCAGACACTGAAAAAAATTAATATATTTTTATGATGACCTCGTGAGAAGAAAAGCACTTACCCTTTTTCAATGAGTATCGGTCGTAAATATGTTCTGATAAACCCTCAGAAGAACCAGTAGCCTTCATTTCTTTAAAATTATTGCTCTTTTTATAGGATGTGAAGTCATTCACATTCTTCAACATATTTTTTTCAATTCGGGATATATTATTCATGTATTCATTATCCTGAATGTTGACTTGTGAAAAATTTTTTTGGTTACCAAATGGTTTTGTTGAACTTACAAACGATCCATCTGCATGTTTAAACTCTTTTTGTTCACTATCAGAATATGGTGAATTTATGGTGGATTTGTCCAATATATTTGTCCAGCTTTTTGGTATACCTTCAATAATTTGGCTATGCTTTCCTTCGTTTTGGGAAAAGATCAATGAAAACTTAGTCCTTTCATCATTTCCTTTCGACACATCATTCGAGAATACTGCTCTATCTTCTGCTATATTACTCATGTCTTCTTTGTTCTGCATGTTTACATGTGACAAATTTGTTTGTACACCAAGTTGTTCTCCTGAAGGGAATTCATCCGCATGTTCAAATTCTTTAGTCTGCATATTAACCGTAGTGTAATTTGTCTGTTCATTAATTTGTTTTAACGAATTTACAGCGAATCCGTCTGACTCTTTCTCTTCAACATCTTGATATCGTAAACTGTCGGGGAATTTGACTAATAATTTTTCCGAGTTTTCTACTCTGTCTTCAACTATATCACTAATTTTTTCTTCGTTTTTGGAAATCACTGGTGGAAATTTCGTTTTATCCAACATCTCATTTAATAATTGTGATCTACCTTCTGGTATACCAGTGAGATATTCTTTAGTCTGCATATTGACCAAAGAGTAATTTGTCCGTGCATCAATTGGTTTTACCGAACTTACAGCGGATCCATCTGACTTTTTCTCTTTAACATCTTGATATAGTAAACTGTCAGGTAATTTGACTAATAATTTTTCCGAGTTTTCAACCTTACCTTCAACTAAATCGCTCATTTCTTTTTCGTTTCTGGAAATCACTGATGGAAATTTCGTTTCAACCAACATCGCATTTGATAATTGTGATCCACCTTCTGGTATATCAGTGAGATATTCTTTAGTCTGCATATTGACCGAAGAGTAATTTGTCTGTGCATCAAATTGTTTTACCGAACTCACAGCGGATCCGTCTGACTCTTTCTCTTCAACATCTTGATATCGTAAACTGTCGGGGAATTTGACTAATAATTTTTTTGAGTTTTCTACTCTGTCTTCAACTATATCGCTAAGTTTTTCTTCGTTTCTGGAAATCACCGATGGAAATTTTGTCTCATTTGTTGATTGTGATCCACCTTCTGGTATATCAGTGAGATATTCCTTAGTCTGCATATTGACCGAAGAGTAATTTGTCTGTGCATCAAATTGTTTTGCCGAACTTTCAGCGGATCTGTCTGACTCTTTCTCTTCAACATCTTGATATGGTAAACTCTTGGAGAATTTTTCTAATAATTTTTTCGAGTTTTCTACTCTGTCTTCAACAATATCGTTAAGTTTTTCTTGGTTTCTGGAAATCGCTGATGGAAATTCCGTTTTATCCAACATCTTATTTGATAATTGTGATCCTCCTTCTGGTATATCAGTGAAATATTCTTTAGTCTGCATATTGAGCGAAGAGAAATTTGTCTGTTCATCAATTTGTTTTACCGAACTTACAGCGGATCCGTCTGACTCTTTCTCTTCAACATCTTGATATGGTAAACTCTCAGGGAAATTGATTAATAATTTTTCCAAGTTTTCTACTCTGTCTTCAACTATATCGCTAAGTTTTTCTTCGTTTCTGGAAATCATTGATGGAAATTTTGTCTCATTTGTTGATTGTGATCCATCTTCTGGTATATCAGTGAGATATTCCTTGGTCTGCATATTGAGCGAAGAGTAATTTGTCTGTGCATCAAATTGTTTTGCCGCACTTTCAGCGGATCTGTCTGACTCTTTCTCTTCAACATCTTGATATGGTAAACTCTCGGGGAATTTTACTAATAATTTTTTCGAGTTTTCTACTCTGTCTTCAACAATATCGTTAAGTTTTTCTTCGTTTCTGGAAATCGCTGATGGAAATTCCGTTTTATCCAACATCTTATTTGATAATTGTGATCCTCCTTCTGGTATATCAGTGAAATATTCTTTAGTCTGCATATTGACCGAAGAGAAATTTGTCTGTGCATCAATTTGTTTTACCGAACTTACAGCGGATCCGTTTGACTCTTTCTCTTCAACATCTTGATATGGTAAACTCTCAGGGAAATTGATTAATAATTTTTCCAAGTTTTCTACTCTATCTTCAACTATATCACTATTTTTTTCTTCGTTTCTGGAAACCACTGATGGTATATCAGTGGTTTCCAGTATATCAGTGGGATATTCTTTACTGTGGATATTAACTAAAGAATAATTTGTCTGTGCATCAGCTTGTTTTTCGGATCTTTCAGTGGATCTCTCTGACTCTTTCTGTTCAACATCTTGATATGGTAAACCCTCAGGGAATTTGACTAATGATTTTTTCGAGTTTTCTACTCTGTCTTCAACTATGTCGCTAATTTTTTCTTCGTTTCTGGAAATCACTGATGGAAATTTCGTTTTATCCAACTTCTCCTTTGATAATTGTGATCCACCTTCTGGTATATCAGTGAGATATTTTTTAGTCAGCATATTGACCGAAGAGTAATTTGTGTGTTCATCAAATTGTTCCACCGAATTCAGAGCGGATCCGTCTGACTCTTTCTCTTCAACATCTTGATATGGTAAACTGTCAGAGAATTTGATTAATAAGTTTTTAGAGTTTTCTACTCTGTCTTCAACTATATCGCTAATTTTTTTTTCGTTTCTAGAAATCACTGATGGAAATTTCGTTTTATCCAACATCTCATTTGATAATTGTGATCCACCTTCTCGTATATCAGTGACATATTCTTTAGTCTGCATATTAACCAAAGAGTAATTTGTCTGTCCATCAATTTGGTTTGCCGAACTTACAGCAGATCCGTCTGACTCTTTCTCTTCAACATCTTGATGTCGTAAACTGTCCGGGAATTTGACTAATATGTTTTTCGAGTGTTTAACTTTGTCTTCGAGTATATCGCTTATTTTTCCTTCTTTTCTGGAAATCACTGATGGAAATTTCGTCTCATTTGATAATTGTGATCCACCTTCTGGTATATCAGTGACGTATTCTTTAGTCAGCATATTTACCAAAGAGTAATTTGTCTGTGAATCAATCTGTTTTACCGAACTTTCAGCGGATCTGTTTGACTCTTTCTCTTCAACATCTTGATATGGTAGACTGTTAGGGAATTTTACTAATAATTTTTTCGAGTTTTCTACTCTGTCTTCAACTATATCGCTAATTTTTTTTTCGTTTCTAGAAATTACTGATGGAAATTTCGTTTTATCCAACATCTCATTTGATAATTGTGATCCACCTTCTTGTATATCAGTGACATATTCTTTAGTCTGCATATTAACCAAAGAGTAATTTGTCTGTGAATCAATCTGTTTTACTGAACTTTCAGCGGATCTGTTTGACTCTTTCTCTTCAACATCTTGATATGGTAGACTGTTAGGGAATTTTACTAATAATTTTTTCGATTTTTCTACTCTGTCTTCAACTATATCGCTAATTTTTTTTTCGTTTCTAGAAATCACTGATGGAAATTTCGTTTTATCCAACATCTCATTTGATAATTGTGATCCACCTTCTTGTATATCAGTGACATATTCTTTAGTCTGCATATTAACCAAAGAGTAATTTGTTTGTCCATCAATTTGGTTTGCCGAACTTACAGCGGATCCGTCTGACTCTTTCTCTTCAACATCTTGATGTCGTAAACTGTCAGGGAATTTGACTAATATGTTTTTCGAGTTTTTAACTTTGTCTTCAAGTATATCGCTTATTTTTTCTTCTTTTCTGGAAATCACTGATGGAAATTTCGTCTCATTCGGTAATTGTGATCCACCTTCTGATATATCAGTGAGGTATTCTTTAGTCAGCATATTTACCAAAGAGTAATTTATCTGTGAATCAATCTGTTTTACCGAACTTTCAGCGGATCTGTTTGACTCTTTCTCTTCAACATCTTGATAGGGTAGACTGTTAGGGAATTTTACTAATATTTTTTTCGAGTTTTCTACCCTATCTTCAACTATATCGCTAATTTTTTCTTCGTTTCTGGAACTCAGTGATGAAAATTTGGTTCCTTTTTTATTTATTTCGGACAAATTCGCGATTTTATTCAACGCCTCATTCGATATTTCTGCACTATTTCTTGGTATATCAGTTAAATCATTATTCTGACTGTCGATCAGTGTTGAATTTGTCTCGGTATCAATTTGATTTGCTGAACTTACAGAGGACCCCTCTGACTCTTTTTCTTCAACATCTTGATAATATAAACTCGCAGGGAATTCAACTAATATTTTTTCCATAGATTTCGCCCTATCTTTAATCATATCGCTAGTTTTTTCTTCGTTTCGGGAAGTCTCTAATGAAAATTTCGTCTCATTCTCATTTTGTTCTGACAAACCTGCAGTTTTATGTTTCTCGTTTGAGATTTCTGCTATATTTTTTGGTATATCAGCCAAATCATCTGCATTCTGAATATGGACCAGTGTGGAATCTATCTCGGCATCAATTTTATTTGCTGAACTCACGGAGGATTCGTCTAACTTCTTCTCTTCCACATCGCGATAGATTGAATTCCCATGGGATTCGACCGATGTTTTTCCCAAGGCTTCCGCTCTATCTTCAACCCTTTCACTATTTCTTGCTTCGTTTCTGGAAGTAACGGATGAAAGTTTCTTATCCTTTTCGTTTTCTACCGATGAGCTAACAGTATTTTTATCCGACATCCCGTTCAATGATTGTGATCCACCTTCTGGTATATTAATGAGATATTCTTTAGTCAGCATATTGACCGAAGGATAATTTATCTGCGCATTTATTTGATTCGATGAACTGATAGAGGATCCGTCTAACTTTTTCCTTTCAACATCATGATATGGTAAACTCTCAGGGAATTTAAGTAATGTTTCCTTCAAAGTTTCGGCTCTTTCTTCTTCCATATCGTTAGTTCTTCCTTCGTTTCGGGAAGTCGCTGGTGAAAATTTCGTTTCTTCCTCGTTTATTTCTGACAAACTTGCAGTTTCATGTAACACCTCTTTTGGGATTTCTGCGCTATTTCTTGGTTTATCAGTTAAATCATCCTTATTCTGAATGTCGACCAGTGTAGAATTTGCCTCGGCATGAATTTGTTTTGAGGAACTAACAGAGGACCCCTCAACCTCTTTTTCTTCAACATCTCGATAGGGTGAACTCGCAGGGGATTTAACTAATAATTTTTCCAAAGTTTCTACTCTGTCTCCAACGAAATCGTTATTTTTTTCTCCGTTTCCAGAAGTCACTAAAGAAAATTTCGCCTCGTTCTCATTTTGTTTTGACAAACTTGTAGTTTCGTTTGAGATTTCTGCTATATTTTTCGGTATTTTGGTGAAATCATCAGTATTCTGAATATGTACCAGTGTAGAGTTTGACTCAGAATCAGTTTGTTTTGCTGAACTCACAGGGGATTCTTCTAACTTTGTCGCTATCACATCGCGATAGATTGAATTCTCATGGGATTCGACCGATTTTTGTTCCAAGGTATCTTCAACCCTATCGCTATTTCTTCTTTCGTTTCGCGAAATGACGGATGGAAATTTCGTGTCTCTCTCATTTTGTACAGATGAAGTAACATACATCTTATTTGATAATGTTGATCCGCTTTCTGGTGTATCAATCAGATTTTCTTTATTCTGCATTTTTACCTTCTCTTTCTCTTCAAAATCTTGATATGGTGAACTGTCGGGGAATTTGATTGATAATTTCTGCGAATTTTTTACTCTATCTTCAACTATATCGTTAAATTTTTGTTCGTTTCTGGAAGTCACTGATGGATATTTCGTCTCTTCCCAATTTTGTTTTGACAAACTTGAATTTTCATGTATCACATTTGATATTTCTGCTCTTCTCTTTGGTATATCAGTCATATCAACTGCATTCTGACTATGGACCAGTGTGGGATTTGTCTCCGCATCAACTTGTGCTGAACTCACGGAGGATTCCTCTAACTTTTTCTCTTCCACATAGCGATAAATTGAATTCCCATGGGATTCGACCGATATTTTTTCCGAGGATTCCGCTTTATTTTCAACCCTATCCCTATTTTTGCCTTCGTTTTGCGAAGTGTCGAAAGATAATATCTTCCCCTTCTCATTTTCTACTGATGAACTAACAAAATTTTCATTAATTTTTTTATTTGAAAATTGTAGTCCATCTTCTTTATTCTGCATTTTGACCAAAGAGTTATTTTTTTGTGCATCAAATTTTTTTACTGAACTCATAGAGGATCCATCTGGCTCTTTCTTTTCGACATCTTGATATGGTGAACTCTCAGACAATTGGACTAAAATTTTTTCGAAGGTTTCTGCTCTATCATCAACGAAATCGTTAGTTTTATCATCGGTTCTGGAAGTTACTGATGAAAATTTCGTCCCTTCCTCATTTTGTCCAGATAAACTTGCAGTTTCATGTAACATTTCATTTGAGATGTCTGCTCTGCTTTTTTGTATATCAATCAAATCATCTTCATTCTGAATATTGACCAGTGTGGAATTTGTTTTAGTATCAATTTGTCTTTCTGAATTCACGGAAGATCTATCCAACCCCTTATCTTGGATATCTTGATATAATGAGTTCTCAGAGGATTTAGCCAATATTGTTCCCGAGATTTCTGCTCTTTCTCTAGCTTTTTCTTCGTTATGGTAAGGGACGATTGTAATTTTTTTCTCTCCTTCATTTTTTACTAGAGAACTTATAGAAATTTCGTCCAACTTATTATTTGAAAATTGTGATTCATCTCCTGGTATGTCAATTTGTTTTGCTGAACTCACAGAAGAAATGTCTAACTCTTTCTCTTCAAGATTTTGGTATGGTGAATTTTCAGGGTATTTGACCAATATTATTTTCAAGCTTTTTGCTCTTTCTTTCTCTGAATCGCTAGCATTTCTTTCGTTTTGTGAAGTCACGGATGAATATTTCATCTCTTCCCCATTTTGTTCTGACAAGCTTGCATTAGCTTTAGGTAACGTTTTATGTAAGATTTCTACGTTACTTTCTTGTATATCAGTCAAATTTTTTTCTTTTTTAATATTGACCAGTGAGAAATTTTTCTGAGCACCATCTTGTTTTGTTGAATTCAGAGAGGATTCGTCTAACTCTTTCTCTTCAACATCTCGATAGAGTAAATTTTCAGGGGATTCGACCAATATTTCATCCAAATTTTCTGGTCTATCTTCAACCTTATCGCTATTTTCTTCTTCGTTTCGCAAAGTGACGGATGAAAGTTTCGTTTTCTTCTTATTTTGTACCGATGAATTAACTGAAGTTTTGTCCAACATTTTATTTGACAATCGTGCTCTATCTTCTGGTATATCATTCAGATATTCTTTATTTTGCGTATTGGCCAAATAATAATCTGTTTGTGCATCAGTTTGATTTGTTGAACCTAAAGAGTCTGACTCTTTCTCTTCAATGTCTTGATATGGGGAATTCTCCGGTGATTCGACTGATACTTTTTTAAAGTTTTCTGCTCTATCTTCAACCATATGGCTAGCTTTTTCGTCATTTCTGGATGTCACGGATGAAAATTTCGTCTCTGGGTTATTTTTTACCCACGAACTAATGGAAGTATTATCCATCTTATCTGAGAATCGTGCTCTACCTTCTGGTATATCAGTCAGGTCTTCTCCGTTCTCAAAACTGACCAATGAGGAATTTCTCTGGATGTCAATTTGTTTTGCTGAACTTACAGAAGATCCGTCTAATTCCTTTTCTTCAATATATTTATATGGTGAATTCACAGGGGATTTGACCAATACTTCTTCCAAGGTTCCAGCTTTTTCCTCAACCAATTCGCTAATTTTTGTGTCTGTTCTATCTTCAACCGTATAGTTATCTTTTTCTCTGTTTTGCGGAGTGACGGATGAGAATCCCGCCCTCTCCTCATTTTTCGCTGAAGAACTGATATAATTTTCATCCAACAGTTTATTAGAAAATTGAGCTCTACCCTCAGTCATATTTTCTTTATTCTGAATGCCGATCACTGAGGATTCTGTTTGTGCATCAATTTGTTTTATCGGACCTACAGGGGATCCATCCAACACTTTTTCAGCATCCTGATGAAGTGAATTCTCATGAGATTCGACAAATATTTTTTCCGAGGTTTCTGTTTTATCCTGAACTATATCGCTTGTTTTTTCTTTGGGTGAAGAAACGAATGACAATTTCTTCTCTTCCTCATCTTTCACTAAGGAACTTCTAGAAGTTTGATTTAACGTCATATTTGAGAATTGGGCGATATTATCTGGTATATCAGCCATATATTCATTGTTCTTAATTTCGACTTGTGGCGAATTTGTCTGTTCACTATCTCGATATGATAAACTCACAAGGGAATTGTTTAATATATTTTCTAGGGTTTCATTTCTATCTTCAATTATATCGTCAGTTTTTCCTTCGTTTTGGGGGATGGCGGATGAATACTCAATTTCTGGTAAATTTTCGGATGATTTCACTTCTGTAGTTTTCATAACTTTTGCTCCCATATCATTTTCATCGTAAGCGTGTATTTCATTTCTTGCTCCACCTCTTGATACATCACTTTGGTCTTCTTTTCTTTGCTCGGTGATATGTGAAAACTGTTTCTGTTCGTCTTTTTGTTCTGGTAAACTATCAACAGGTTCCTGTTTCTTTATTCTGTCATACTCTTTGTTTTCTTCTTTTCCATGTAGCGAAAATACTGATGATATGCTAGTCCGATCATCATTTTGTTCCATTACACTAAGGCCATAACTATCATTCATTTTTCTATATCTATCATCATACTCATTCTTAACGTCTATATCATTTCGAGTAGTAACAAGTGAAAAATTACTCCTATGTCCAATCGGTTCTACTGTGCTGTCAGTATGTTCATTTTCCATTATTCTCACTCTACTATCATACTCACTGCTAAAGTGTGTTTTATTTCCTGTACTGAATGTTGATTGGTCGGTATGCTGTGCATTCATTTCTAAAGAACTCACAGTATCCTTCAATCTGTTCTCTTCGTCACCAGTCTCATTAGGGTGTGTTTCATTTCGGAAAGTTACTAGTGATAAATTGGTATCTGGTTCTTTCAGTTCTAATGAACTCTTGGCGGATTCTTTATTTATTGTTCTTTCAATAGCACGATACACTGTACCAGTGTATAATTTACTTTCAGTGCTAGATTGTGGTAAATCGATCTGCCGTCCATTTATTTCTAAAGTATTATCAGCAGATTCAACCTTCATTATCTTTTCTGTATCGAAATTCTCACCAGCTTCCACTTTATTGTTAAAACCTTCAGACGTATTATGTATTTTATTACTACTTTGATTGTGTATTGGTGAAGATTCGATATCGTCTGGCTGAGATAAATTTTCTGCTGTTTCGCTGTCATCGATTACCAACATTAATTTCATTTTCTTCTTTTTTTTGGGAACTGAATTCTTTAGTCGCGCTCGATCTTTCAATTTCTGATTTGATTTTATTTCTTTCCCATCAATTGACATCCCAGCCTTCTCTAACCCTGCTGATCCATTACTAGATTGATTTTTCTTTCTATTTGAAGATATTGTTCTATTAATTATTATAGGTAATTTTCCTTCATTAATGTAATTCAGATTATTATTGATATATTCGAACAGCTCTGGTAATTCATGTTTGCTTATTTCTGATGCCTTGGAATTTTTAAAGAATATTTCATTTTCATTAGAGTTGTCTAGTTGATCATTTCTATTTTGTAGAAATTCTGCTGTATCTTTCTTTGATAATGATCTTTTGAAGTCTTTTCCATTGGTTCGTATCACGTTATTAATTGGAAATACTCTATGAAATAATGACTTAAAATAAGGATTCCTTTGGTTTTCATCAATGTTTGTATGGGTATCAGAAGATTTTATTTCATTAGTCCTAGAAGCAGTTTCCACAGAATCTTCAACAAGAGGTTGTTTTTGTTCACTCCGTGATATAGACCTTCTTCTGCGAGTTCTCGGTTTTACTAGTTCACTTTGTTGTATGTCTATTTTATTACTGTTGATATTTTTCCTTCTTTCAATGTCAACATGCTCATGAAATTCAGTGGTATCCAATACATTAGTATTTGTGTTTTCAAAATAATACTTTCTGGATGGTCGCGAAAGTGAATTTGATGTAGGTATATTTTGCATGAGAGGAAACTTCCAAATCAATCGTCGTCCAATCTTTAATATTTTTCCTCCAAATAATTTGAAATCATCAAAGTTCTCATCTGTAAAATGTCATTAAATATTACGATTAAAATCTCAAATTATTTGAAAATCAATTTCAGTATCTTTATTTGATTTATGTCTTTTCACGCACTCGTAGCAGAGCGCCTATCATTCCGTTCAAATATCTGCATTTTCCAAATTGAAAGCCTAAAATAGACAAACGATTCCACTCACACATGAAAAGTTCAAGGTAAATTAAATTTTTTTCGAATTCTCCATTTACATTTATAAGCACTTTAAATTAATCTATATATAAATAAGTTTCTTCCTCTTTTAGAAAAAAGGTTTTAGAAAAGTACTGACGTGAAGCCAGGAGTCTTTCCGTTCATGTCTCCCGCTACTACTCACGAAATTTTGCATCTGCATTCAAACTCGGTCGTAGAACTCTTGCTGTGGCTAACAAAATGTTTGTTGCGATCTTCTGATTAAACGATTCTCAGGAAATTCAGCAAGAACGTACACGTTATTAGTCTACTTCTAAACACCACCTAAATTTCGTATCGATCGTAATCTCGAAAATATTAGAAAAAATGAGACAAAATTTCAAACTTAAATAATTGCTGAACCATTGGACCGATTTTTCCCTCCAATTTAATTTTCCGTATCATTTATTACAACTGAATATGCAGACCAATCATTTTGCGGAAATATTCAAAAATATTATCCTAACTTAGTGTTTCTCACGCCGCAACAACGTTTACAAATTGTTGAAATTCATTTTCAAAATCAGTGTTCTATTCGCCCAACTTATAGAGCACTTCGTGAAATTTATAGTTTACATAATCGTCCATCAGAGCAGCTTATTCGTCGAACTATCGATAGATTTCGGACTACATTTTCCCTACTCAATGCAACAACAACAAGACAAAGAACTGTACGTACAGAATAAAAAATCGTTGCTTTAAGTCATAGTGTTAATGATAATCCAGATATGTCTATTCGTCGACGTTCACAACAAGTTGGACTCTATGCATCAAGAACTAAAGCCACTTGACCATAATAAGCGTCGTTTGATTGCTGATTGGGCCCTAGAACAGCTTGAAATGGATCCACTTTTTTATCGTGAAATTGTGTTTAGTTATGAAGCTCATTTCTAGTTGAACCGCTATGTAAATAAGCAAAATTGCCGTATATGGAGTCAAAACAATCCTCAAGAAGTTCTGTAGGTTCTACTGCATCCTAAAAAATGCACTGTATGGTGTGCTTTACACGCTGGAGGCATCATCTGTCCATATTTCTTTGAAAACAATGCTGGAGCTAATGT
This sequence comes from Megalocaria dilatata, assembly GCA_034642435.1. Classification (NCBI taxonomy): domain Eukaryota; kingdom Metazoa; phylum Arthropoda; class Insecta; order Coleoptera; family Coccinellidae; genus Megalocaria; species Megalocaria dilatata. Next base: position 71,486,797 of record CM067856.1, on the reverse strand, counting down.
TACAGTGAATAGTGCTCATTACAGATCGATTATCAATGATTATTTGTTTCAAAATTTGAATCGTATCGACCCAGAAGTGTTTTGATTTCAACGAGATGGTGCTACTCCTCATACTGCTACCTTAACAATTGATTTATTGAAAGAAAGATTTGTCGATTATTTCGAGAAATGGTCCAATTAATTGGCCTCCAAGATCATGCGACATAACTCCACTGGATTATTTTCTATGGGGTTATGTCAAGTCATTGGTTTATGCTGATAAACCAGAAACACAAAAGATGCTCTGGAAGCCAACAAAACTCATGTTATTGATGAAATAAGGCCTGAATTACTCCAAAAAGTGGTCGAAAATTGGTCTGGTTGATTGCGGTTCCTCAGAGCTAGTCGGAAATTATTTTTAAATAATAAATGTCATAAAATTATCCTTCAAATAAATAAAAATTGGATTCAATCTTAATTTAAATGTGTTTTATTTCAATTCAGTTCTATCACTCTAAAAAAACACCGGACATTTAGGGCCCTTCGTTCGAAAGTTCTTTACTTCCAGTCGGCTGCCTGATCCTCACAAAATTTAACATTTTTGCACGAACATGTGCATTATTATTCTTCTTCCAAATAACAAAATTCAGATCGATCAGATCTGAATAACTTCAAGATCATTGAATCGATTTTGTCTATTAAGAAATCTAACTATAATATTTGGCCACCAAACCTATCTCAAAATGAATTACTTCGAAACTATTGGATTGATTTTGCATATATAAGGAAATAACCGAGATATTTGTGACTGAAACCTCAAAGTTTTATTTCTCTTACTCTATACCTTCGAAAGTTAAAGTGTTCGTGAACGAACCGGCCGCACAGAATATATGTTAAAATGAAATTAAATAAGAAATTACTTGGTTTCTATCAATTTTAATAACTGAATATACTTAAAAACGAATTGTAGAAATTACTATGTTTTACTACCAATAAAAATATATTTTACACATTTTCTTGTGACTCGAGTTTCGGGAAATGAACTATCCCATCATCAGACAACTCAGACAATTCAGTAACTGAATATACAGTGAATCGAATTTCGTAGTGTTTACTACATTTCAAAACTGAATAAAACAAATTGTAAAGGGTTTTCCAATAAGAAATTTCATTTTAATATTAAAAAAAACTAGTATGTTTCAAGAGAAATCGATAGATGTTTATTTCATCGTACAGTTGCAGCACCATATCCTCTTCATGGAATTTTCTGTTAGCAATTCGCACATTTGCGGCTGTATGTCCACGAATTGAAACTTTAAGGTCTTGAATCGTTTGTGGAGTAATGGCATAGACCTTAACTTTCACGTGGCCCCAAAGAAAAAAGTCTTAAGGTGTTAAATCACAAGATCCCGGTGGCCATCCTGGAATTCTACCGGTTATATTACTGGCATGTGAGCGTAGCTCTTTCACCGAGTGACTACTCAGTAGTCTCCACAATATGCCCCGAGAAGCAGAAAGTGTGATAAGGGTTACGCATTATCATCGCGCATAGCAAGAACCACTCCAAAGAGTTGAGCCCACCAATCTTCCAGTTTCGGCTTCAGTTCGAAAAACTACACCGTGACTGGTAGCAGCGAAGCATTATGAAACCTCTACCGGCTCTGCATGGTCAGTACCCGAGTTGTTCGGGACGCAACTCACACGCCGATGGAGCTTCTTATCCACCCACCTGAACGCAGTCCCATGAATCAATATTGATGCCTCGGTTTATTCTGGTACGAGCACCGTCAATCCGGCCTGTACGTCAAGACCCATGAATCCTTGTGAAGTCTTCCAATGGATCCTGGCTTCAAGCACCAACGGTCTAGCCATATCGTGGAGATCCACAAATCCCAGAAACCTCTCGCAATCGATCCTGGTTAAGGATCGGCTTCGGCCGGTCGAAACGTCAAGTCCCGCTAAACCCTGAAGAATTTCTCGATATCCTGAACATGAGTTGCTGGGAACAGATAGATGGAATACCCTTCTAGTCCAGCATGCGGACTTTCAACTCCTGCCCCCTCGAGTCCAATACCAATGGGGTGGCCAGGTCGTACGAATATTTCCCGAAGACCTCCACCCTGCCGAGGTAATGCAGTATGCTAAATAATGCACTCGGCCATTGGACAGATGAATCCGGAGATTTACTGCAATAGGGTAGAGTACGCTAGTTTTACGGGTGAGGCCCTGTGATGCGACGGATACTCTTGTCACTAAGTTGATCAACGCGGCTCACCCCCCTCCGTTCCACCTTTACGATGAAACTAGGGCTCCATTTGGTCGATCTTCCACCATACGGGTTTAGTGACTGGCGCGAATAGCATTACGTTAAACATAAAGACTTAACCCTCCAATTCACCGGATGAAACTAGGATGGTAGTCAAGATAAGCGCCCCCCGCGCGACAAGCTCTAATGCCATGAGGGACGGATCCCGATGGTCATGTGAATTCTTCCATCATAGTTGTATTGGTATGTGACCGTAGCTCTTTCACCAAGTGACTTCTCAGCAGTCTCCACCGTCTGCCCCCAGAGGCAGAAAGTGTGATAGTATTACGCCATATCATCGCGCGAAGCGAGAACCACTCCGAAGAGATGAACCCATCAGCTTCCAGTTTGGGCTTCAGTTCGAAAACCAACAACCGTCTGACTGGTAGCATCGAAACACTATCCAACCTCTACTGGCTCTGCATGGTCAGTACCTGCGTTATTTGGGACGCAACTCACACACCGGAAGGGCTTCTTATCCATCCAAAAGCAGTCTCATGAACTTAGATAATCTCAAGATTGATGCCTCAGTTGATCCTGGTACGAACACCGTCAATCCAGCCTGTGCGTCAAGACCCACGAACCCATGTGAAGTCTTTCGATTTATCCTGGCGTCAAGCACCATCGGACTAGCCATTTCGTCGAGATCCACAAACCGACATTTCATGAGAATATCCCGAACATGAGTGTCTGCAAACAGATAAACGGAATACCGCCCTAGTCCAGCATGCGGACTTTCAACCACCTCGAGTCCAACACCAATCGGGTGGCCAGGTGGTACAAGTACAACCTGTGGGCATCCACCCTCCCGAGGTAACGCAGTATGCTACATAACGCACTCGGCCATTGAACATAAAAAGCCGGAGATTCACTGCAATAGGCCCTGTGCTGCGACGGGCTCCCTTGTCACTGAGTTGATTAACGTGGCTCAGCCCTCCTTAGGGTGAAACTAGGGCCCCATTCGGTCAATCTTCCACCACGCAGGTCCAGTAACTGGTGCAAGTGGCAACGTTAGGCACCAAGACTTAACCGGTATGAAACTAGGGTCCTAGTCAAGACAAGCGCTCCCAGCGTGACAAACTATAATGCCATGGGGGGCATAACAAGCAGGACACTCAGAAAAATGACATATAATATTTTTCTGAGTATCCTGCTTGTTACGCCCCCCATGGCATTATAGTTTGTCGCGCTGGGAGCGCTTGTCTTGACTAGGACCCTAGTTTCATCCCGGCACACGAGCAGCGCTCTTAGTCCTTTTTGGTAACGAGCTCATCATAGTATTTTATCCTTTTAAGTCTAACGTTGTAAACATGAAAAGGAATGCGAGCACTGAAATGTAGCGGGGAATGGCAACATTCGCAACATAATTTACTTTGATCATTGGCGGTCATTATGATCATCTATCATAAGCATACTATTGTATTAGAATTTTTTTTTAATTTAGAACATTTCGTTGTGTTGAAATGTATTTATTTATTAGAGAGCTAACAGATTTGTAGCAGGTTACATATTGATATTACAGTCTCACGATTTCTGACACCTAGTAATATTAAGTACATCGACGGCTGTAGATGGAACTTAGTATCAAGCTTGTAGTATTGGATATAGCACCATATAAATCTTTTGATCTGATTAGATCTTTCTCGGTTAGCCCAGCCAACCTAGCCTTGTTGAGCTATGCAGAGTACAAAAGTATAGCATGTGTTCCAAAGTTTGACTTTCTTCCCCGCATTCACAGGATGCAGTGGGAGAGAGATTAAGTCGTTTTAGATTTGCCCGAAATGAGCCATGTCCAGTGATAAAGCATGTAAGTGGGTAGTTTAGCCGAAAAAATGCATTCTCGATCGCAAAGTCTGCTTTGGGCAGCCATTTATGAGTGGTTCTACCGGTTGTACATTCATCCCAGCTCTCTTGCCAGGAGTGAATGAGCATTTCACATAGATTCTCTATAGTATTTGTCTTCTATATTCTTTGGCAGAAACATATTCTGCCATTAGGCTCAGCGGAATTTTACCTGTTATTACCTCCAGTGCTGGGGTAGAAACAGTGCGGCATGCGTTACTCATAGTGAGTAATATAGACCTATGGCATGCCGACAGATTTCGACAAAATAATTTATTATTCGTTCGATGGATCCACACTGACGAGCAGTATAGAACCATCGGAATGAATATGGCGTTATAGTATACGCTCATGGACGTTTTTCCCGCGTCTCCGAGTATTTTGCTCAGTCTTCTAAATTTCATGTTCAGCCCATCTACCTTGCTCCGTAGGTATTTCTTACTAAGCTCAGAATTGGTGGTACTGATAGTTTATCAGTTACCATTTTGTAAGCCACCAACCATGGTGACTTTTGGGTTTCTTTCTTGACAAAGTTTTGCCAATTTTCAAGTTTCGCTTTGTTTATTGAGCTGGTGTAGTTGTTTCGGATGGTTCTGACCTCCGCTCTGATCCTGTCGATTACTGCTTGAGGATCTGCCCTTCTTTTAACTTGCCTTAGCCTCTTCCTCCCTCTGTTGAGGTTTTTCTTGGTAAGCTTTAGCTCGTTTGTCCAGCACCCCATCTTGTATGATGGGTGGGTGGTGGACAGAATAGATATTTTGGCTGTGTCGTATATAATCGTAGTTATCCTGACAACCAGCCTGTCCAGTTCTGCCGTGTTCCTGCAGTTCAGGCTCACGTTTAGTAGACGACTTTCAGGCACTACATCAAAGAGTTCCCAGTCCGCGTTCCTCGGGAGTAATCTGGGCTGGTTTGCGTCAATGCGATGTGCCGTTGTTGGCTCGGAACTGAATAGTTCGGAAAGAATAGCAACAAGCAGGATGGATATTTATGCATATACACGTAGAAGAAGTGATAAAACAGGTTAAAAAAGAGAGGACTCCTAACAACTATTAAAATGTCGGCGCGTCAATCCGATGTGCCGCTGTTGGCTCGGAACTGAATAGTTCGAAAAGAATAGCAACAAGCAGGACAGGATATTTATGCATATACACGTAGAAGAAATGATAAAACAGGTTAAAAAAGTGAGGGCTCCTAACAACTATTAAAATGTCGGCACGCCAAAGAATATTGATAAACAGATGTTACTTATTTAAATATCTCAAAAATTCTGGATTTACATTCATTTATTATTTTTATTGTGAACTAATTTAAAAATTTCAATAGATTCTAAATAATAGTGTTCCTTTTCTTTTGATTCTACATGTAAAATTTTAAGATTATCTATTGTCGGAAAAGAATGGCCGTTTTCTAAACAATGAGTGGCAAAAGAAGTTTGTTTATTTTTCATGAAATTCATTTTATGTTCGTTGAACCTCGTCTTAAAAAAACGTCCGGTTTGTCCTATATATTTATTACTGCATGTCGAACAAGATGATTCATTTGCTCCTGATTTGAGTTGGGTCCTTTGGCTTATAGCTATTTCAGATTGTTTCTATCGAATTAATTTATCTATTATATTGGGGCTGGAACCGTTATCGCGGCCATTGATTTTATAGTTTGAACTTCAGCTTCGCGGCTATTTTTTGATAAGGGTAATGCGAAAGCTTTATGGATCATCGATTGATACGCTGACATTTTTTGTGAATATGGGTGATTGGAGTCAATAGGAATACATTTTTTGCGAACACGTTAAATTCTATTTTACTATTCAAGTGCTATAGAGAGAGGTCTAAAAATGTTATTCTATTGTTTAATTCTTTTTCAAATTTTAATTTTATTTTTGGGTGAATATTATTTAAGAAATTCAAAAATCGACTCAGTTTTCTGGATGTTCCGGAAACACACGTGAGTACATCGCTTGCTTACGTTTCTATTAAAATAAATTAGTCCGGCTGATCTGTACCAAAAATCATAAACCATAGCTCATACTCATTATTAGTGGTATACGTTTCTGTACCAGAAATGAATATTCACGGGTAATTTTTAATTGAAGATTCAATTTTCCATTTCGGATATAAATATATCAGCAAGGAGTGGACAGTGGTGAGCCCATAGACGTATCAAAAGGATACTAAATATAAATATAAAAATAGGATAATAAGTCTATGGGTCTAGGCCGTTTAATTGTCCGTATATTTTATTGTTAAATTGAAAATACTTTTTAAGCAGGCATTGTTCTAAATGGGCGATGAAATCACTGTGTATCACGGGATTTACATGTGATTTTTCAAGAAGTTCTTAAGCTAAATAAATGAATGCTATTATCATTACTCGGTATATTTGGACACATATTGTCTACATCCAGGCATACGAGGTAGGAATTATTTGGTAAAGTAAATTTTTTTCTTAATTTCGTTGTTAATTCTATAGAATTTTTTTCGGAGTAAAATTAGTAATTCCTCTAAAAATTCCATTTAATTCTTTTTCTATTTTATAGGTAGGGCTATTAATAAAGGAAACAATTGGGCGAATTGGTGCATCTTCTTTGTGAGTTTTTACTAGTCCGTAGAGTTTTGGTGGGCTAGGATTCATATTTATGAAATGATGATTTCATACAAAGAAATGTCTGACAAAGATTTTCTCAATGACTTTTGAATTTTGGTCGCCGGGTCAACGGGAGAATCTACGATATCTTAATTTTTAAAGAAATCATTCATTTTCTCTAGGTACTTGGATCTAGAAAGGATAACTGTGGCATCTGATTTATCTGCTTTCGTGACGGTAAGATTGTCATATTGAATTTCTCCTTTTATGGATTCAATTTTACTCAAAGTATTATTTTTAGTTGTATTTCTGTTATTTCTAAGGGTTATCGAAATTTTTGAGGTAATTTTATCCACATCATCCAAATATTCAAGTGCAATTGTGGACTCTATAGTAAGAATTTCTTTTCCTTATTTTTATTTTTAATTGTTAGGGCAAATTTATTTTTTCGAGTATTGATTTTTTGATTGATTTTTATTGAGTAAGTTCAGTTAGTTATTTGAAAATTGGGTTTCTGATATGTTAATGACGCGGTCATTTGGTTTATATACTACATTTTCTCTTCGTTTAATAGATTGCGGTTTTTGGGTTTTTTCTAATCAATTTAGTATTTTTAACTGTTCAACATATTTTATAAGAAGGAATTTACTAATTTTGTGTCTATTTCATCATCAAAAACATTTAACAATTAAATGTGTAAATTATCAATTTATTGGTAGTAAAACAGTAATTTCTACAACTTGTTGTAATTATGATCAACTACCAAATAGTAACGGCTGGAACAGTTCAATATCTGAATAAAGTCAGTCGAAGTGTGTTTTCTCTTTATAAATTTTGTTTGATGTGGAGGCTAATTTCACAAGGAAAGTTTCGTTCTGAGCATGCGCACCTGAACTCTTCAGACAGGCGCGGTGCGCATGTCTGCCTATGACGCCAGTGACCTTGTGTTCCACGTCGGAACGGTCGTCGAACGCTGTGTGCCTTGCCCTACTTGAACTCGGCAGGGACGGTCAGTCAGATATTGTTTAGACTAGTCATGTCCTCTATATGATTCGCCGGCAAGCTGCAGCAAAACAAATCAGAATTCTGGTCGAAGAGCGAAGAAGGTGGTCGCTACAATTCTATATTTTCTTTGGATTCTTTTATCTCCTTTTGTTACTGTGCGATTAGTGTTAATTCTACATGTCAATTAAAAAGTGAACAGTGGTTCTATGAGGCATTTATTTAACTTAATTTTAAATTTTTTGGGAAATTTTATAAAATTAAAATTTGTAATAAGGTATTACAGAATTACTATGTTTGATATGTCAGATATTTAAGAAATCTTCTATCAAGTAAAAATAAACCCTTTTTATGTTTTATTTTATACATAATAATTACAATTTAGTTTTTCCACTCATGCACACAATATTTCTTGAATATAACCGATTCTTTAAAAATACTCCTGTGCATATTCTGGGTAGAATGTAACTGGAATTCTGAAACTATCAAGGAAAACGATTGAAACTTTGTTATTAACTTGAAGCGTATGATAGGGACAACTGTGATTTGACAGAAGGTAGAAGCCATGTTGTTTTGACATTTCTGTTCAATAAGCATTGACAAATTATCATAAAGACTCACGCCGCAACAACGTTTACAAATTGTTGAAATTTATTTTCAAAATCAGTGTTTTATTCGCCAAACTTATAGAGCACTTCGTGAAATTTATGGTTCACATAATCATTTATCAGAGCAGCTTATTCGTCGAATTATCGATAGATTTCGGACTACATTTTCTTTACTCGATGCAACAACATCAAGACAAAGAACTGTACGTACAGAAGAAAATATCGCTGCTGAAAGTCATATAAGATCCAACTGGTTCAAGAACTAAAGCCACTTGACCATAATAAGCGTCGTTTGTTTGCTGATTGGGCCTTGAACAGCTTGAAGTTGATCCACTTTTTATCGTAAGATTGTGTTTAGTGATGAAGCTCATTTCTGGTTGAACGGCTATGTAAATAAGCAAAATTGCCGTATATGGAGTCAAAACAATCCTCAAGAAGTTCTGCAGGTTCTACTGCATCCTAAAAAATGCACTGTATGGTGTGCTTTACACGCTGGAGGCATCATCGGTCCATATTTCTTTAAAAACGATGCTGGAGTTAATATTACAGTGAATGGTGCTCGTTACAGATCGATGATCAATGATTATTTGTTTCAAAATTTGAATGGTATCGACCCAGAAGTGTTTTGGTACCAACAAGATGGTGTTACACCTCTTGCTGTTACCGTAACAATTGATTTATTGAAAGAAAGATTTGGCGATAACATTATTTCGAGAAATGGTCCAATTAATTGGCCTTCAAGATCGTGCGACATAACTCCACTGGATTATTTTCTTTGGGGTTACATCAAGTCATTGGTTTTTGATGAAATAAGGCCTAATTGTTCGAACAAAGTGGTCTGTTCGAATACGGTTGCCTTTTAAGAACAAGAACACACTTAAAGGACTTCTCAAAGAATATAATTTATTTGAAATATTTAATATATTTAAATATTCGAATAAGTTAATTCAAAAATCTCTAAAAAAAATGTGCACTATATCTTCAAAAAACAAATATAATTCTAAGCAATCCCGTCTTCAGCCCTCATTTAATATTTCAAATATCAAAATCAAATAACTAACCTATATCTCTCCACGTGTTAAATGACTAAAGCTTCGAAACACAGATCAACTATATAATTCAAGATTGATCTATGTTCTAACAAAATCAGAGAACAGTGTGAGTTATTTTAAGGTTTATTTAAATTCGTTGACATTCCATAATGAGATTTATTGAAGCCAAAATATAATTATATATTATATATAAAATAAAATAGAAAGGCCTTTTACTTGATAGAAGAAATATAACAAAATTTGAATATTAAAACAAATTGAAATATGTTTATCTTCTACAATTTTAATTTCAAAAAATTTTTTATTCAAAAAACTTTTAGAATTAAATTTATGTCTAAAACAAGCACCGCTTACATTTAATAGACGTATATAATCAAAACTCAATATATAATGTCAAATGGAATAAATAACCCAACAGATATACGAAAGTAATTAAAATTAATAAATAATAAATCAAAAATCTCTGAAAAAATGTGCACTATATCTTCAAAAAACAAATATAATTCTAAGCAATCCCATCTTCAGCCCTCATTTAATATTCCAAATATCAAAATCAAATAACTAACCTATATCTCTCCACGTGTTAAAAGACTAAAGCTTCGAAACACAGATCAACTATATAATTCAAGATTGATCTATGTTCTAACAAAATCAGAGAACAGTGTGAGTTATTTTAAGCTTTATTTAAATTCATTGACATTCCATAATGAGATTTATTGAAGCCAAAATATAATTATATATTATATATAAAATAAAATAGAAAGGCCTTTTACTTGATAGAAGAAATATAACAAAATTTGAATATTAAAACAAATTGAAATATGTTTATCTTCTACAATTTTAATTTCAAAAAATTTTTTATTCAAAAAACTTTTAAAATTAAATTTATGTTTAAAACAAGCACCGCTTACATTTAATAGACGTATATAATCAAAACTCAATATATTATATATTTCTATTTTATTTTATATATAATATATAATTATATTTTGGCTTCAATAAATCTCATTATGGAATGTCAATGAATTTAAATAAACCTTTAAATAACTCACACTGTTCTTTGATTTTGTTAGAACATAGATCAATATTGAATTATATAGTTGATCTGTTTCGAAGCTTTAGTCTTTTAACACGTGGAGAGATATAGGTTAGTTTTTTGATTTTGATATTTGGAATATTAAATGAGGACTGAAGACGGGATTGCTTAGAATTATATTTGTTTTTTGAAGATATAGTGCACATTTTTTTAGAGATTTTTGAATTAACTCATTCGAATATTTAAATATATCAAAATTTCAAATAAATTATATTCTTTGAGAAGTCCTTTAAGTGTGTTCTTGTTTTTAAAAGGCAATTGGTGTTCTTAAAGGTAAGACCAGAAACAAAATTTTGTCTCCTTTAAATATCTATTTATTAATTTTAATTACTTTCGTATATCTGTTGGGTTATTTATTCCATTTGACATTATATATTGAGTTTTGATTATATACGTCTATTAAATGTAAGCGGTGCTTGTTTTAGACATAAATTTCATTCTAAAAGTTTTTTGAATAAAAAATTTTTTGAAATTAAAATTGTAGAAGATAAACATATTTCAATTCGTTTTAATATTCAAAAAGGATCATTTATGCATACTGCATACATTTAATTAATAATATAAAAGATATTTTTATTGAGTGTTTTTATTTTGCTGATATGAAAGTAGATTGAGGATTTCCTACCGGTGAGTTTTTCAAATGCCTAATTAAAGATGTATTTTGAAGAGTTTTTTGAAAGAACTTTTTTAAAGAGGGGTTGTTCGAAGAATTTCTTAATTTTATGTTGGAAATGTTTACAGTGGAATTTGTTTTTTCATAATCCCGATATAAAAAAGCGCTGTCCATACTCAATGTTTGTTGATTAAGTTCGATCAATATTCAAAATATTTTTTGGATTCTTTTATCTTTTTTTGCTACCGAGGTATTTATTCAATTTAATTTTAAAAATTTTTAAGAAATTTTTTGAAATTAAAATTTGTAGTAAGCTATCACAGAATTGCTGTGTTTGATATTTAAGATATTGAAATATTCTTTATTATTTTATTCAATTAAAATGAACTTCTATCAAGTAAGGACCGATTCAGTTATCTTCTATTTGAATTGTTTTGTTTGTATGAATGTATACCAAGGAAAAAGATGTACGCAATTCCTCTGCGAAGTATTTGACCGTTTACCGTACCACAAGTAGCGAAAATTTTCAACTGTGAAATGACATTCTAGAACCAGCAGATATTTTTTCTTAACTATTATATACAATTATTATATACTTACCATATGAAATCGACTCAATTTGCGCAGTCGAGTCACAATTTTGAATATCAATAAGTAAAAAAACATATAAAATAAATTCAATTAACATCGCTCGAATGCAATACGCTCTGCATCAACATAAAAAAGTATCATTAATTCTGCTTGTTATATTTTGATTCCTTTTTTACGTTCTAGGTTAATCGAAGCATGATTTATGTGGTGGAATACTTCATGTGAACATTATTTCAAAATTAATGGTCATTATCCATGTTCAGCAGAATCATTATATTTTATACATCCTTATCACTGATTTTGGAGGTATCTGAATTGAGTACTAATTAAGATTGCTACTGCCCTCTTGTATACTTTTATATTTACTTGCAATAATGTTATGGTAAATGATTTTTTCTGCAAACTCAAGAAATTGATGAACACGGTATATATTTTCAGCAAGCCTGTGCCAAATATATTCAGTAACATTAGAAATGTTAGATTCAGAAGGAATAGTTTCATCACCTTGAATTTTTGACAGTGTTTTGGTAGTAATACACCAATAATGAAGTGATAATATTTGCAAGAAATTTTATTAGCATTTAATTCCAGAAAAATCGATAATGCTTGGCGATTTCATAGCTGAGTCGCTGACACGTCAATTCATCGGGAAAATGAGATGGTAGATGTCTGCTTGTGGCGTCTCGTTACAAATAAATTGAACTTCTCGGTTTAATTGTGTCAGAGTCTGTGGCAGATGCTGCAAAGTAGACAGTCTCTTCCCCATAATTTCCCACACATGTTCGATGCTTATATCCGGTGAACGGTGTGGCCAGGGCAAAATATTAAACCCTGATTATTGGGAACATGGTACATCCATCGATCACTATGGGGACATCCGTTATCTTGCTAAAAAAGGACTTATGAACGAACAGCCATCTAGACATGGCAATAATGTGAGTTTTAGAACATCATCATAACGCGTATATGTTATACTGTCTCGAATGAAAAGAAGTAATGATCGGAATCCTAAGATAATAAACTGCTAAACTAATATTACAAAAGTTCTGTGTATATGTCTCTCAGAAAACTCATTATCACGTAGCTGAAAACATTATACAATTCTGCCTTCCAACACTGCCTTTCTCTGCACCAGTTACACGGTGACGACAGTGGCGTGCAGTCAAAGAAGACATTAATCATGGACATTATGAAAAAATGCCAAAGACTCATAAGTACAAAATAATATATGATAAATTTTTGGGTCTGACACACAGATGGCATCACAAAAAATAATTTAATATTTTTCAGAAAATAATAATCTTTCACTTTTCTATTAAAACGACGATGCGTGAAGACAACAAGTCGTTCATCTGTCAATACTATATAACGGATCAGTACCCTAACGCAATCACATTCAACTTAAAACAAAACCCATATAAGTTAACTAAAGAATATAGTAATAATTCAGATCAGCGACTATTCTGCAACTCTTCTTTGGAGTGAAAATATTCTAGATGCACAGTTCCCCCAAACAAGATTCCATTTCTAATTGACGACTCTAACAAAGCGAAATGAGCTGCTCTCAACACTTCAGTTTATAATTGGTGTGACATAAGTTTCAATAAAAAATGTTATTAGACGGTTTCGAAACTAACTGATCAATTTGAGCATCCCAGCTTAAACCAGAAACAATAAAAAGCCCAAGGAACTTTGTATCACCCCTAGGTCATTAATTCTTTGCAAAGTAAAAAACAATTTAACAGACTTCTGCTCGTTTGCCAACAGCCTGTTCGAAGTAAACTAGCCAAAAGCCTTCGGCTGTACAGCTGTACTCTCAATCAGCACAGTAGTCAAGTTCCCAGACTTAGCAGAGGCTGTCGTGTCATCAGTTAATCACACTGTATTGTAAACTTGCAAAAAAGTTGGTATATCATATATTAATATTAAAAATACTGGGTGTAGCTCAGAATTCTGAGGTACTCCTAGTGAAATTATTGTTTTACCTAACCAGTCATTATAAATAAAATCTGTTTTGATATTCAAAGTATATATTTGAAAAATAAGAACACAACTTTTTCAGGCACCCATATGACTCAAGTTTACTAATCAAAATACAATGATCAATCAAAGACCCTATCCAAGTCCAAAAACAGAGAATACAACAGCACAGCATCCTCAAAACATTGAAGAGTATGCTCCACAAAACTGCATCTAAAGTAAGTACTTCTACCCTGCCTAAAACCAAACTATGAAGTGAACTGAATAAGTTATTATTTTCAAAGAATTTTTTCCAATTGAGAACAGGGCAGCTTCTCAAATACTTTCGATATAGCAGGTACTGGGGAAATTGGTCTATAATTTTTTATATGATTGTGATTACCGTTTTCGAATAAAGAGATAACCCGGGAAATTTTTAGATAATCGGGGTATGTCTTATTAGCAATACATAAATTAAAGATTTTAATTGGTGGAAATACAAGATGGTTCACGTTTTTCTTGATTAGCATCGAAGATATTCCATAAAAATCAGTAGATCGACTCGACCTAAGAGCCTTTATAGCATTCCTAGCCAAGCCCGGATCCACGAGGGGGTCATGGAGGACATGACCCCCCTGAGCTGGGTCTAGGTTGACTAGTGATAATTTTTCTATTCTTATTGATTAAACTAAATTAACTCCAACATACATCAGCAAAACTATGCAAAATGAGTCATTATTGTTATTATCCTGATACTTCTAGATCTTCAGTGAAGATCCCTCAGAAGTTTTTTCAGCTTGTGCGAGTTAGGAGTTCAGTTGTGTTTTGGGTAGGCTTTGTTATTGCGCCACTTTAACTCACAGCACTGTTAATTTTTTACCCAACAGTGAAATGGTGGCAGACACCCATCCAACTAGAAAATTTCTTTTCCACCTGAACAGGATTCGAACCCGGACCTCCCGCTCATGAGCCCGATGCTCTACCACTGAGCTAACCACACTCATAAGTTGATTGATGTTTGCAAGAAAATCATTCAGGAAAAAATATTACAGAATGTGTAGGCAGCTGTCAATTTTATTCGATGAAACAACAGGTATACCACATATCTCACAGCTGAGCCCATCATTTAGATATCTTAACAATGGTATCATAAAGGAATATTTTGTGACTTTCTGTGATACATACGATACTTTTAGATATGATGAAGTGGATAACAATAAAGTCTTTATAGAGCCTTGGTTGACAGGCATAGCACTGGGAAAATCGTTGAAAATTTCTGTCTCAAATTGAAAATAAATTTAGCATAGTGTGTGGGTATTGGGACTGACAGCTGTAAGGTTATGGCCTCAGATATAAGGGATGCTGTACAGGAGTTATCAAAAAAGCTGTAAGTGCCAAACGTTGCCCGTGCAGCAACCACGTTTTTAATAGCTCATTAGCTACGTCATCCAAAGTTATTTCTTGCCGCAACACTTCGAGCATAATGAGAAAAGTTGTGGCATTTGCCAATGCATCCGCTAAGAGACAGAAATAAAAAAAAAAAAACTAATAATCAAATTACCGTTTACATCACTTAAAGAGCCAAACTGTAGTATAAACATAACTTAATATTTTTCAGGTACAACAGTAGCCTTAAGCAGAGTATTGCAAACGAGGTCAATTGATTTAAAAAGGGCTATGGACGCCATAGATAATACGATGACTGTCCTACGAAATAAAAAAGGAAAAGGCTGACACAATTTTCCGACAGCTTTTTGAAGAGGCAAAAGAAGTAGCTGAGCAACTAGATACTAAAATCAATTGCCCCAGAATAGTATCACGACAAACACACAGGGACAATAACCATCTTGCTCAATCTGCTGAAGATTAGAGCTGTATGCATCCTCTTCTAGATTCGGTTATAACATCCTCTTCTAGATTCTGTATACATCCTCTTCTAGAGGACCGTCTGTCTCCAGAAGTACTAAAATTATTTCAACTAGGCGTTTTTATTCCAAAATTCGATTATTCTAATGAAGATGAAGACAATGAAACTGTTGAACAACTTGCAAATGACTATAAACTGCTAATAGATAATACTCCAGTTTCAGTAAATATAAACGAATATCGGCTGTGGAAGGTGAAATGACAGCGGAATCAGAATATTCCGCAGACGATTACTCATCTTATAGAAAATTGTGATACTGAAATGTATCCTTATGAAAGAGAATTTTTATGTATTCTTGCTACACTACCAGTTAGTGTAGCCACAGCAGAAAGGTCCTTTTCCACTCTTAGGAGGCTCAAAACTTGGCTTAGAGCTTCAATGGTAGAAGACCGCCTAACTGGATCGGCACTTCTCCACGTTCACAAATGCATACCCATTCAAGTGGAGGATGTCATAACTCGTTTCTCGAGGCGACAAAAGAAAAAAATTAATATTGTTATTTGATTAAAATTATTTTGACCTATAATATATATACATTCTGTCAAGAAAGTACCGGGAATTATCGATTTAAATCTGGCGGGGCAATGAGGCAGGTAAAAAATTTTTTTCCTACGTTGGTACCACTGTCCTTAATTACTATGCCAAGCTTGAGCGGGATCTGTCAACTAGTGTGTTTGCAACAGCTGATTAAGTCAGTCGATGTCAGAGTGCGTGCCGATTTTTACTATGGGTGATTACGTTGAGCAAAGCATTTGTTTAAAGTTTTGTGTTGCAAATGAATTTTCGTGTGCCGATGCATTGAAAATGTTGCAAAAGGCCTTTGGTGATAATGCTCTATCGAAAACTCGTGCATATCAGTGGTACAGAGCCTTCAAGGACGGTCGTGAAGTGGTCGCCCATCGACGGCTTCGATCGAAAATAACGTCGATAAAATTAAGGAAGGGTGCTGGAAAACCGTCGTACCAGCTTGAGAGAGATAGCACATGATCTTAAGATATCCCACGAGTCCGCACGTACGATTTTGATTGATATTTTGGGCATGAGAAAGGTGGCCGCACGACTCGTACCGAAAGACCTGAATTTTCTTCAAAAACGTCATCGCGAACAGGTTGCTTCAGACATGCTGGATCGCTGTAATTCCGATTCTACATTAATGGAACGCATTATAACTGGTTATGAGACCTGGGTCTACGAGTACGATATGCAAACAAGCCAGCAATCATCGGAATGGGTGGCAAAAAATGAGCCGAAACCGATAAAACCACGCCAAAGCCGCTCGAAAATGAAGGTGATGCTCATTGTTTTCTTCGATATCCGTGGCGTGGTGCACTACGAATTCGTTCCAGAGGGTCAGACGGTAAACAAGGAGTATTACCTAGGCGTTATGAAACGTTTGCGTGAGCGTATCCGTAAGAAGCGGCCAAATTTGTGGGCGAACAACTCATGGATTTTGCATGACGATAACGCGCCTTCTCACCGAGCTACGATTGTGACTGACTTTCTCGCCAAAAACTCAACAAACGTGCTTCAGCAACCACCGTATTCACCGGATTTGGCTCCCTGCGACTTTTTCCTCTTCCCAAAACTAAAATTGCCCCTTCGTGGCACCCGTTTTGAGTCGATTGAAGCCATAAAACAAAATTCGGCGCGAGAGCTAAAGTCCATCCCGGAAAGCGCCTATAAAAAATGTTTCGATAATTGGAAGTGCCGTTGGCATAGATGTATTGGAGCAAATGGAGCCTTTTTTGAAGGCGACCCAATAAATTTTGACGATTAAATGTAAAAATGTTGTTTCAATTGAAAATTCCCGGTACTTTCTTGACAGAGTAGTATATATATATATATATATATACACAAGGAAAATTTTTTTCAGGGATGTCGACATCCCTGAAAAAAATTTTCCTTGTTCACATAGAGTACGACTGTTAAATAAACATTAATATATATATATATATATATGCTATCATTATAATATATGTATATGACCCCCCCACGAATTGAACGCTGGATCCGCCCTTGTTCCTAGCGTCATTGAAGGTAACCTGTGAAAAGGAAAAAGGTGTCTGACCCTTTACTATAATTAATCTTAATTGGTCATATACCACCACACTCTAACCCTTTATGGTATTATACAGGTATGGAAAAAACAGTCGGAAAGATACGAAATTCAATGGTAATCAAGAAGACGACCAGTGTCCAGTGGAGCAGTGGAAGAATCAAAACCTCAGCGCGATGCGATGACGAATAAATGACTGTTGTCTATCAATGGCAGTGGAGATGCTTCGATCGAAAGGTGAAAGATACGAAACATTAAATTTCGTATCTTTCTGACCGTCTTTTCCGTACCTGTAAAGCTTTGAAGTGAATGGCTTTCCTAAGAAGGAGCTTCTACTTCTTAATTCGGAGGCAGTGTTTCGTTCCGAACTTGCGCACCTGAACTCATCAGATAGGCATGGTGCGCAAGTCTGCCTATGAAGCCAGTGATCTTGTTTCACGTCGGAACGTCGGTTAACGGAACGCTCGCGTTTACCTCTGCTTGAAGCCGGCAAGAATGGTGAGCTCGGTATTCGAAAGGCGGTAGCGCTCTATGGGATACGCCGGGAAGCTGCAGCAGAGCAGAGTAGAATTCTGGACGAGGACGGGACACGTCGCTATACCTATTATATGGCATTAGGTATATTGGTGAAATAATGTGTAATTTCCTGTGAAGAAATAGAAACCTCAGAATGAATAACCGAAGGACTTCTTATATTGTTTAATGATTCCCACATTTTTCTAGGAATGTTACAAAAATTCCTAATAATCTTTTGGACTTTGACTTTTAGCTTATAGATCTTCTTCAAAATCTTATATGCGTTATGAAAGTCATCAGTTTGATAATATCGCCACATATCCCTCAATAATCTTAAGTGGTCTCCTAAATATTTCATTTCTCGAGAAAAACCCCACCATTAAAATACGATGACTTTCGACAGCCTTTTTCATCATATTGAAATAATGAAGTTAATGAACTTCCTGCAAAAACACATTATTCTGTACAAAACTTAACATTTACAATCAGGACACAGAAACTATGTTGTTTACACTTCAGTGAATTGACAGATACTGAAAAGAAAGTCTAATGATGACACTTCAAAATGTTTCCAGATGAAACAATGGAATAATAAACTAGTAGTGACTAGTAGTTATGCTATCAAAACTGCACGAATTTATTTCTACTCCTAAAAAAAGTGTTAAATTCATTTTAGCCCCAATATTTTCTTTCATCTTTGCTATCAAATTTTGTAATATTACCTGATTTCCGTCGGTAACGTAATAATAATATATAATTCTCATTATATGTATAATGGAACATTAGTATCACTGATGAAAGTTATCAGCAGCTTCTTCTTCAATTATTCTTTCAACTGTTCACTCTGAATTTTTATTTTTTCACAGCGCCCAAGTTCGATTCCGCATATTTATTGTTATCAAAAAGAACGAAGAACAATTTCATAAGTCTGACTTCCAAGAAATCTAGTAGTATTTGAAAATTTTACGATATAGCCCTGCTTTAGTTAGAAGATTGAAAAGAAACACAATTTCGGTTCAACATGGATTTAGGTTTCACAGCAGAAAAAACAATAATTTTCTCAATATTCAACTGGGTTTGGTAAAATACTATTATTAATAAATTCAGATGAGGCGTTAAACTAATTGGACTTTTCCATAGATAATATTTTAAAGGGTCTTACAATATGGGTGATAGTTTTTCAAATAGAAATTACTTGGTTTCTAATGTATTTTTTTCTATCTCCTTACTATATTTAGTATAGTGTGCAGTTTTATGATGCAGCGTTTGATTTCCCTCGATCGGTAATAATAAAATATTATCAAAGTGGTAGGTCAGTTGTGGATACTCAAGTTTATTCACTCGATAATTGGGTCGCCATCATCGGTACTCTGCGCAGGTTATAAGCCGCACTGTGAAGAAGTTACAATGCGAGTTAACTCCACACGACATTAAGCCACCAATAGGACGACGAAATGTGAGTGATGAGAACATTGCAGCTGCAATGGCCAGTATTGTCGATGAACCAAATTTGTCGATTTCATGAGAAGCGCAACAACTAGGGCTTCTCAGATGCCAACTTGGAGAATAATGCGGAAGAATCTGGGGTTGCATCCTTATAAAATCGTATTGAAGCAAGAACCAAAGTCAAATGATGACAGATTGCATCGAGAGTTTGCTGACTGGACCCTTGAACACTAGGAACACAATCAAGATTTTGGCCAAAAAATCATCTTCTGAGATTATGACTATTTTTGGTTTTATGGCTTTTTCAATTGCCGTTATTGGTGCGAGCACAAGCCAGAAGTGTAAAAGAAATTTCATCGGACTTTATTCCTTTCGAAATGAGGATGGAACCGCCGTAACTGTGAATGGCGACCGCAATAGTACCATGTTACAATACTTTGAATTTGTTTGACCAGAATTTGAGAATATTAATATCAAATAAAATAGAAAGGCTTTTTACTTGATAGAAGAAATATAACAAAATTTGAATATCAAAACAAATTGAAATATGTTTATCTTCTACAATTTTAATTTCCAAAAGAATTTTTTTATTCAAGAAACTTTTAGAATTAAATTAATGTCTAAAACAAGCACCGCTCACATTTAATAGACGTTTATAAACAAAACTCAATATACAATGTCAAATGAAATAAATAACCCAATAGATATACGAAAGTAATTAAAATTAATAAATAAATATTCAAAGGAGACAAAATTTTGTTTCTGGTCTTAACTTTAAAAAATACTACTTGCCTTATAAAAACATGAACACACTTAAAGGACTTCCCAAAGAATATAATTTATTTGAAATATTTAATATATTTAAATATTCGAACAAATTATTTCAAAAATCTCTAAAAAATGTGCACTATATCTTCAAAAAACAAATATAGTTCTAGATAATCCCTTCATCAGCCCTTTGTTTTCAATATTACAAATATCAAAATCAAAAACATAACCTACATCACTCACGTGTTAAAAGACTTCAGCTTCGAACTACAGATCAGCTATATATTCAAGATTGATCTATGTTCTAACAAAATCAAAGAACAAAGTGAGTTATTTTAAGTTTACTTAAAATCATTGACATTCTATAATGAGATTTATTGAAGCCAAAATATAGTTATATATTATATATAAAATAAAATAGAAAGGCTTTTTACTTGATAGAAGAAATATAACAAAATTTGAATATCAAAACAAATTGAAATATGTTTATCTTCTACAATTTTAATTTCCAAAAGAATTTTTTTATTCAAGAAACTTTTAGAATTAAATTAATGTCTAAAACAAGCACCGCTCACATTTAATAGACGTTTATAAACAAAACTCAATATACAATGTCAAATGAAATAAATAACCCAATAGATATACGAAAGTAATTAAAATTAATAAATAAATATTCAAAGGAGACAAAATTTTGTTTCTGGTCTTAACTTTAAAAAATACTACTTGCCTTATAAAAACATGAACACACTTAAAGGACTTCCCAAAGAATATAATTTATTTGAAATATTTAATATATTTAAATATTCGAACAAATTATTTCAAAAATCTCTAAAAAATGTGCACTATATCTTCAAAAAACAAATATAGTTCTAGATAATCCCTTCATCAGCCCTTTGTTTTCAATATTACAAATATCAAAATCAAAAACATAACCTACATCACTCACGTGTTAAAAGACTTCAGCTTCGAACTACAGATCAGCTATATATTCAAGATTGATCTATGTTCTAACAAAATCAAAGAACAAAGTGAGTTATTTTAAGTTTACTTAAAATCATTGACATTCTATAATGAGATTTATTGAAGCCAAAATATAGTTATATATTATATATAAAATAAAATAGAAAGGCTTTTTACTTGATAGAAGAAATATAACAAAATTTGAATATCAAAACAAATTGAAATATGTTTATCTTCTACAATTTTAATTTCCAAAAGAATTTTTTTATTCAAGAAACTTTTAGAATTAAATTAATGTCTAAAACAAGCACCGCTCACATTTAATAGACGTTTATAAACAAAACTCAATATACAATGTCAAATGAAATAAATAACCCAATAGATATACGAAAGTAATTAAAATTAATAAATAAATATTCAAAGGAGACAAAATTTTGTTTCTGGTCTTAACTTTAAAAAATACTACTTGCCTTATAAAAACATGAACACACTTAAAGGACTTCCCAAAGAATATAATTTATTTGAAATATTTAATATATTTAAATATTCGAACAAATTATTTCAAAAATCTCTAAAAAATGTGCACTATATCTTCAAAAAACAAATATAGTTCTAGATAATCCCTTCATCAGCCCTTTGTTTTCAATATTACAAATATCAAAATCAAAAACATAACCTACATCACTCACGTGTTAAAAGACTTCAGCTTCGAACTACAGATCAGCTATATATTCAAGATTGATCTATGTTCTAACGACCTAGTGTGCTTGTTTTAGACATTAATTTAATTCTAAAAGTTTCTTGAATAAAAAAATTCTTTTGGAAATTAAAATTGTAGAAGATAAACATATTTCAATTTGTTTTGATATTCAAATATTAATATCGAAGAGAAGTGGTTCCTACAAGATGGCACTACATGTCATACAGCTAATTTTATATATGATATCCTGGATACTTCTAGAACTTCTGTGAAGATACTCAAAAGCTTTTTCAGTTCAGTTGTGTTTTGGTCAGGCTTTATAACTGCGTCCTTATGCCACTTTTAGGTACAGCGCTGTTAATGTTTGACCCAACAGTGAATTGGTGACCGAAACCCGTCTAACTAGAAAATTTCTTTCCTACTTAGATGAGACCTGAACCCGGGACCTTTCGGTTTTCAGCCCAGGACTCTAACCACGAAGCTATCAGCACTCATTTAAGGTCTACATTATTTTTGTTGAGGCTATGTGGAAGCACAAGTCTATGCCAACAAGCCACATATTTTGGATCACTTGGAAGAGAATATTCGTCAAGTTTTGGCGTAATACTACCGGAATGTTTGGACATTCAAAAATTGAGCGATCTGGTGCATCAGTATCAACAAAGCTGAACAATATATTATTCCGAAAATAATTATATTGTTAAAGCTTCAAAATAAAGCAAGAACGAAATAATTTGATATGTCAAACCATTATTGTTTCATTTTAAATTAAAATCCTGTCATTCTTAATGAAAGACCCATTACAATAGCATAGGCTAATTAGGAGTATTCATTATCATGCTTATCTACCTTATTTATTTGTACCTACTGAACACAATAATTTTATTCAAGATAACCGCCTTCCTATTTCTGAGTCGTGTATCAGACTGATGAACCTGTACATCTTTATTTGATGTCGCCAATCTGAAGAGTTCAGGAGGTACAAGTTGGAACGAAACCAATGAAGCTCTTTAGGGAGCGGTGTTATGAGGGAGCTTCAAACCACTTAAATTCGGGAGGTAGGCGTTTCGTTTCAACTTGCATCCCCTGAACTCTTCAGATTGCTGATGTGGTGGAAGTCTGCCAATGACTCCTGTGACCTTGTTCTACGTTGGAACGTTGGCTGTCGTAAGGCTCGCTCTCTTCTCTACTTAAAGCCGGCGAGGATGGTGAACTAACAATCAGAAAGCGGTAGCGTCCTCTATACGCCGTGAAGCTGTAGCAGACCAAAGTGGAATTCTGGGAGCGGGCATGCCACAGTTCAAACTGCAACATGAATATCAATTTAATAGGAACTGATAACATTTCAGAATCTAAGAATCATTCGAATTACAACCTTGATATTTACGAATGAAAACGAATATAATTCAAATGACCACCAAGACTAGCTACAGTACCCCATCCGATCAGCCTAATTTTTCAGTACATTGTCGATTGGTTGGGGCTCAATTTCATGAATGGTAACTTCGATTTCGTTTTTCAAGGCATCAATCGTTTCCGTATGGTTAGCATAACACTTATCCTTAACAGATCCTGACAAATAATAGTCCTCCGAGGTGAAATTGAGCTTCATCGTTAAAGATTATTTCTCTGGGGTAATGCTAATCTTTGGCCATGCGATCATTAGCCCATTGAGCGAAGTAGAAACACATCGGATGTTCACGAGTCTTCATTTCTTGCACTAGTTGAACTTTGTAAGCCTTCATACTGGTCTTTTTGTTTGAACAATAACATTTTCGCTTCCAGTCGACCATTCGGACGGCCGATCTTCATGAAATTTGGCACAAATCTTCTCATCAATATATACCGAAATTCAGAAAAGTTTCAAATCTCGAAGCTACTCTGAAAGCTTCAAGCTTCTAGCTCTTTCTGTTCTTCAATATTTACGGATGGCCAGTCCAACTAGACATAATAACATTTGACCTTGTATTCTATCAGTGTCACCATTTTTGGCTCAAAATTCGAAAATCACAGACATTTGGCCAAAAGGATAGCTGTTCCCTAAAACAAGAGAACACAGAATTCTGTATTTTTTCATAATATCAACCCTCTGTAAGAATTAGTTCATGTATTTTAAATTTTCAGGGGAAATAGATAAGAGCACAAAAGCTTTTGACTTCACTTTAGTAAAATTTGAAAATCAAAACAGATTTAATCTGTTGTCTTCTACAATTTTAATTTCAAAAAATTCTTTGAAGAAACTTTAAGAATTAAATTAATGTCTTTATAAGCACTGCTCATATTTAATAGACGTCAAAATTCATCATACAATATCAAACGGAATTAAGAAAAACCAACGAATATAAACTGTCAATTGAAATTAAAATATAAATAAGCAAACATTTTTTGTTTCGTTCCAGGCATGCGTAATGAACTCTTCAGACAAACTTACGAAGCCCTGTTTGTTACAAAATGTATTGTTTTCTGATCCCATATTGATGAAAAATAACTCCCTCTCAAAAATATAAAACATAATTTCAAGAACTTCTCAAAAACTAATTTATTTGAAATATTCAATATATTTAAATAAATTACTTCAAAAAATCTCAAAACATGTAGTACATCCTCAAAAAATAATTAAAATTACGATAAGATCAGTTCAACTTTACATATAAAAAATAATGTATAGTAATGTATAGTACTCAGTGAAATGTCACTGAGTAAATCTATACATTGTTTAATTGATTTTATTATTTTTTATATGTAAAGTTGAACTGATCTTATCGTAACTTTAATTATTTCTTGAGGATGTACTACATGTTTTGAGATTTTTTGAAGTAATTTATTTAAATATATTGAATATTTCAAATAAATTAGTTTTTGAGAAGTTCTTGAAATTATGTTTTATATTTTTGAGAGGGAGTTATTTTTCATCAATATGGGATCAGAAAACAATACATTTTGTAACAAACAGGGCTTCGTAAGTTTGTCTGAAGAGTTCATTACGCATGCCTGGAACGAAACAAAAAATGTTTGCTTATTTATATTTTAATTTCAATTGACAGTTTATATTCGTTGGTTTTTCTTAATTCCGTTTGATATTGTATGATGAATTTTGACGTCTATTAAATATGGGCAGTGCTTATAAAGACATTAATTTAATTCTTAAAGTTTCTTCAAAGAATTTTTTGAAATTAAAATTGTAGAAGACAACAGATTAAATCTGTTTTGATTTTCAAATTTTGTAATAATCCTTCTATCAAGTAAAAAACCGTTCCTTCTTATTTTATTCACTTTAGTACGATTTATCATCAGGCTTTCTTCTCCTTCCTTTTCTTTTTCCAACAATTACTTACTTAACAATTATTTCCTATACCACTTGAAAGTCTCAATGATCCATTAGGTTATTACTTTTATAAACTCATCTTTTTCATTTAGGATGTCATGATGGACAAATTGGTGAATTAGCAAGGAGCAGTAAGGTTTTCTCTTTTTTGCTATTTCCCAATTAATGGATCTTCAGAGACGTTACAAAAATTTCCATAAACCAATCAGTGAAAATTGCACTGTCCATGCAGGCATTCTTTGGCGACTTGTAGTGAATAATAGGCATCACAGCCATACTGACTTTTTTTAAACAATGTGGTTTCTTGCTTTCTATACTATGAGGAGCATAGGAAATCCGTTGCTTTTAGTAGCGTTAGCACAAGCTACAATACATACATACAAGCTACAATACTTCGTTACTTTAGGACCAGCTGCGCTGCAAAGCCTTCCAATTGAGCCGAGTTTTGTCAGCATTATAAACATATTCTAGAGCATAAACTTCTTTCTTAAATATGTTTCTTAGTTTTAATTTGGAAGAATCAGCTATTGTTCTCCTTGTATTTGAATGTCACGAAATCCATGTCTTTATTTAAACTGTTTCAATTATCTTGTACTCAGAAAATTAGCTAGACCTCAAAGTTTTTCATTAAATTGGAAAGCCTTTTCACATAAAATGAGGCCAGATATAGATTCTCCTTGTAATTCACTTGTAGATAGTATATTTCTCTAACCTTCTAATAATGTTGTATTTATCATTCATAGGAAGAACAACATGTTTATACATTTTAAATAGAAGTTAAGCAGCAAAAAAAGGTAACTAGCTAAATAACCGAATACCTCAGAGCTCTGAAGTCGGCTCAGCTATGAGGTAGAGATCCCACACAATGCTCAATGTGTGAGCCGTTTGCTGAAGCAGTCATTTGGTAAACAGACATTCGGATAAACGACTCTATATACAACAGCAGTTTATGGAAAAATTGTTTTTTATTATAAATCCGCTTCATTATAAAAATAAAACAATAATTTGATGTTATTTTTGTATTTATAATTTTATACAATAATAAATTCATTTATGGCTATATCTTATTAAAAATATATTGTCTTGAACAGTAATGCACTGTTAATATCGTGGGTAGAAGCAATAAAATGCAAAATAAATATGTTTTTTAGATATTCAATCTTATGACAACTACATGTAATTTTTATTTAAAATAATTTGAAAATATACAATCAGAATTGTAATTGGCTGATCAGAATCAATGGTAAGTAATGTGATTATTTCCATATTTAAGAAATACAAACTATGCAACTCAATAAAAGATTGTGATGGATAACAAATGCTGATAAAATTCAAAGACACTTTATATAACATCAACAAATAGATAGAATGAAGAAATGCACAGGCCTACAAGTAAATAAAATATTTTTTACAGCTATAATATCGAACTCATTTTGACTAAATCTGTTGCACCGAATTCATATATGAAATAAGTTTTTCTCTCTTTTTCACATTTTTTAAGCAAATCCACTTTTATAGAGAGAGTATGTGGTAAATCTTGCACAATCTTGGAATGGTGATAGACCAGTTCATTGTGAATAACTCAGTTGAAAATAAGTAGAAATTTGAGAAATGGAAAATAGAAAACATCCATTCCCAGCAAAGATTTTTCTTTAATATTAAGACTAGATTTATGTCTAAAAAATTTATCTGAATTATCTTATAATGTCTACTGACAAGGTACTATTATTATTATTTATAGTGAGCGGGCGTCTGTCCATCCTACCACTGCCTCCGCACGGACCATTGTGGTTTACCCTCAATAAATATTTCCCCGACGAGATCCAATTTTTGTATAAAACCGATAATCTTGTTCTGGGGTAATTTTTTCAGTTTGCAGTTGGCTATAAAAGCCCGACCAAAGAGCGACAAGGTAAACCATAACTGTAATAGGTAAAAGTACCTTGTAATTGTTTCGTCGTTCTTGACAAGTGCTATGTAAATCACCTAGGCCTGCAATCTACCACATAGTAGTGAAAAATGGACAAAAAAATGTTAACTTAATTTCAAATACTCAAAATTCAAAAAAAATTTTAATATCTTATTTGTGAAAATATTGTTCTCAATATTGCAATGAATTGGGCTAAACATAACTACTCTTTAAAGTGAATTGTCACTTTGAAAATTTTTTAAATTTAGGAGCAACTGTTAAAAAAACAATGTGAAACATTTTACAGAGTGGTCAAATCTTACCAAGTATGATGGGATATGCACATGATGGGGTTCAAATAAAGTATTTCATAACATATTCAAAAATATTATGAAAAATCAGCTTCCGCAGTATTCAAGAATTAATCGATTCCATTTTATTTATAGTCATTATTGAATTATGTATTGGGATAATAGGGGTAAAGGTAAACACGTCGTATATAATTTGGATTTGGTGCCTAAAAATGATGTCGAACAACTAAGCGGATACTCCAAACCGTTATGTGCATTCCACTATTTACATAGATTATACTATCGGTATAGCTAAGGAAAATAAGAACCTTCACTTGATTGGTATTAGTATATGGAATGAAGAGGCATCCACATTTGTCAGTTAAGAAGCCTGAAAATCTACAGAAGATTTGAAAAGATACTATATATCTCTTCACTGTCTACGATTTGCACCAAATGGTTCATAATCTAATAAGTGAAGAAGTAATTGACCATCCAAATAAATCGTACCACAATTCAGTGTGTTCAGAGGGAGAGCAGGCCAGACACGTTGGACATCCGAAATTGCATTTCCAGGAACGTTGTATGAAGCATTGAAAAACAGATGGAGACTACCATTGATTTGTGATATCGTTCTATTTTCTTGGATTATTATAAACATCTAATATTTTGATATATTTTCTTACCATGAAGCACATATGTAAAACCCTCCAAAATAAATCTGCTCAAAGTAATGTAAATATTTTCCTTTTGATTTTAACAGGTTTCGAAGTTTTTCTGTAAAAGTCTTTCACCATTATCCCAACTAAACCTAAGTTATTTTAGACTTTAGACTTTAACATAAAAACGTCAAATAGATCTAATTATTTGGTTTATTTGAGAGAGTAATAAAGTACTGGCCAATTGAGAATGAGAAAAATTTTAATTCTCCATGAAATTTTTTTTGTCGTTTACATTAAGACATTGAAATTAATAACCAATTTTAATTTTTAAAACATACTGCTTCATAACAAAAAAGAAAATAATTAGTCGGATTATGTCTGCAAGTCCCTCATCCTGATGCTTTGATAGCTGAACTAAGTGTTGGGATAGGGTAGAAGATGCAGTATGTAAGTTATCTCTGTCATCATTGTGACAGGTCAATGCATGGTGGAATGGCGTTTTACGCATTCTATATGACAATCTTTGTATAATATGGTACACAAATATTCTGTCTCATTTTTTTCCAAATCTATGGATTTGACTTTAAACAGAGTAAAAAATGTTTCACTAAAATGTAAGAAATTTGGGCCTCTTTGTAAAAAATACAGCCATATTTGACTTCAACACACAAATTCAAATGAAATTACCTCAAATTATACTGACATCAAAATAAATGTAGGCCTGTGCTAATAAAGCACACCTGGACACAGTAACAAGGTTAATAATATCTTTGAAATTATAGTCAACAAATAAAACACTCTATGCTTGAACCTGCAAAGAATGATTTTAAACATTTATTGCTGACTCTTAGTATTGATTAGAAATTTACATACATATCGCCATTTAAATGATGTTTTTAAAAATAACTTTTTGATGCTAATCAACAATTCAAACACTTTAAAAATGTAAAATCGGTCAGTTCCTCAAGTCAACTGAATTTTAATAATGATTAACATTACTTATGACCAGCCTCCTGTTAGTTTGTGGAATAATTCCTCGTTAAGAGTTTGACTTGCTTCTTTACTTCTTGTGGACAAGAATATGTAACCTCCAATAAATTCATGAACAACTTTACAATCAGCGGATAAACAGCTAAAAACAATGCTTCCTTCTTCAAACTGTATCATCATATGTTTTACTTCCCAATTGACATTCCATGCTTTCATGGTATTGTAACGCCACGTCTTGATATGATCTCCTGAGAAAATAACAAATGTTCAGATTAGTAATTAAATTCGATTTCCATTAAAAAACTTTCAATCCAATATAAAAGATGAAGTTCAAGGTCGTGCTGGGTTTCAACAAAAAAGGGGGAACCAATGACAGTTATTGTCATACATAGTTGTTCATTTTGAAATGAAGGTACCAATCCTAACAATCTCTAGGTTTGACACTTATTAGTTCATTATTTATTTCAATGATCTGAATCTAACCCATACTAAAGTATACCTAGATTTTCAAATATTGGAAATACGTAGTCATCCAATATTATTAATTACTTCTTACATCTCAATATTATACTGTTTTAAATGAATTTTTTTTAAAGAAAAAATTCTAAATAAGTTTTTGTGTCACTTTGACTGAAACAATTTAGTGTTGACTATTGAAGACTTCAGAACAAATAGTAAACAATACATCAAATTCCAACCTCTTAAGCTTTGTAAGATTGGTACCTATATCTCAGATTGATTATGTCCTTGTAGTTTGTCAAAATCAAAGTTATTTCTGGAGAAAATCAGAATTCTTCCTTGAATTAACAATTTCCTGTGCAATTCAAATTTCAAGAATAGAAGATGAAATTGTCGAAAAGAAGACTCCAATTATTATGAAGAAATATCAGGGGATTTAACAGAATGAGAGAGATGACGATAAAGCTATATTCAAATTAGTACCTGTATTGAGATCCATTTTCATTATTCTATGATGTGTGATTCCAAGCAGTTCTTCTTTTTTACTATCCATAAATTTAACTACAAAGAGGCTAACACCATAATCTGGCAAATTTTGCCAGGCTTTTATATAATTCAGTTTGGCTTCTGTTAATGGCAAATTTTTCACATTTGCATGGGCTTCTACAATTCTATGCAGTAACTGAAACAAACAAATTTCCTAAACTTCTGAAACAAAAATAATACTCATACTACTCACTTTTCCTTTTAATTTTTTAAGGTATTTTGGTGCTATATAATCTTCAACCTGTATGTTGAGAGAATTTGGATTCAGTGCGGGACTATCTGCAGGTTTTTGCAATTGAAGGAAATCCAGAATTGTTTTTTTCTCTGCTTCATATGAACTATCGGCTAATGAACGTCCTTTTGATGCTAATTTACAACAAGCCATCCATTTTGCATATTGCTGTTCCTAAAAAAACATTTGAAGAAATTGAATGAAAATGAGTATAAAATTATGGAATATTAAAAGTTGATCTTTAATTAGAATGGAGAAAATAATACTAGGACATCAAAATAAATTCTTCTTGTGTTTCAATATGAATGAATAATTTTTGTTGTTATATTTTTTGATTTTTATTAATAATGAAATGAATGTTGAAAATAAAAGTCGTAGAATTAATCTAAAACCAGGACAAACTGGTAATGCAGAACTTTATTGTGAATAATTGGATTATAGACTTTTCTGTGAAATTTCATGAATTTAGGTGTTGGACAGTAGCATTAACTTATTCGAGATTTAAAAAAATATATATACTCACATTTTCACATCTAATATACATTTCACTCATTCCTTCCGAACTTGCAACTTCCAACTTGATCCCATATTTTTGCTGGCTTATGTTTACGTCCGGAGTAACCTCACAACCCCTCAAATTGATAGTGTAAGCAGGACTTGTTCTGTGAATCATTTCTTCTTTTGTTTTATGAAGGTATAAATGAAGATCTCTACATGTAAACCAGTATTTTTTATATCCTTTCAATGTGAAACGCTTTGGCCTGAAATCAAGAAGAAATTCTAACTATAAATTCTGATATAAGAAATAGTATTACTTCCATTATTAACTAATCTCTAATATTGGCAAAATGCTGAATTTCATTCCCACACAAAAACACATAGTTGTGTTTTGAAATTTGAAATTATTTCCAAGAGTGTACAAAACCGATGATTTAATATTATTTTTTTGATAGTGAGCTGGCGTCTGTTCACCCTACCACTGCGTCAGCATGGACTATTGTGGTTCACCCCTAATTTATATTTCCCCGACCAGATCCAGTTTTTAGATAAAACCGATAATCTCGTTCTGGGGTAATTTTTTCAGTTTGCATTGGGCTATAAAAGCCTGACCAAAGACCTCGAATCTGATGCGACTGACTGCTGGGTACTCTGGGATGATGTGCATGGCTGTTTCAGTGTCCTCAAGACACAGCCAGTATTCATCGTCTTCATTTTGGGTTCTCAAAAATAATCTGCAATTATTTCTGCAACACTCATACAGGACTTGAAAATTATGTACAAGAATGTACAAAACTGATGATTTAATATTATTTTTTTGATAATAAGCTGGCCTACCACTGCGTCAGCATGGTTCACCCTACCACTGCGTCAGCATGGACTATTGTGGTTCCCCCCTAATTTATATTTCCCCGACCAGAACCAGTTTTCAGATAAAACCGATAATCTTGTTCTGGGGTAATTTTTTCAGTTTGCAGTGGGCTATAAAAGCATGACCAAAGACCTCGAATCTGATGCGACTGACTGCTGGGCACTCTGGGACGATGTGCAAGGCTGTTTCAGTGTCCTCAAGACACAGCCAGCATTCATCGTCTTCATTTTGGGTTCTCAAAAACAATCTGCATGCCAAGAGAACACCGCTCTTCTTCACCAAATAATAAAATGGAGTCAATTATTTCTGCAACACTCATACAGGACTTGAAAATTATGTACATACAGTGTTTTAGGAAAACAAACTCTGGAATGGAACAAAACCTGTGGAATGTTTTAGCCGCAAACGCTGCCGTCCTCACCATGGCATCTGTATTATTAATAATTCCTCCTAGGTGTTTTGCCTGATGTCTTGCTGACATACTAAACCCAAACAAGATACCAAAAAGTGATACAGCTCTAGATAAAGTCAACTAGGGAAAAGATAAGGTCATCAAGTTTGGTGTTTTTGGGATCATGTAAATATTGTAAGTTGTTGTAGGAAGTTTGACAATAATAGGGTTAAAGGAACAATTTTGATGAGTTGCATATATGGTTCATGCAAGACTCGCCCAATTGGATTAACAAGAAACATTGGATAATCAAATCGTGTGTTTGTTTTCTCTTTGCGTGCTTGTTCTTAAAAAACTAAGTTAATGCCATCACGAGGGGAGCTAAACTTATAAATAGAGATTTAGAAATAATTTGCTATATAAGAACTAAAATTCACATTTGAATTAAAATCTTACTTCAAAAATCGCAATTCATCATGTAGTTCAGGCACCTGGGTAATATCATTTGCATTATTGCTAATCGCTGCACCTTCAAGGGTAGTTTCTAATTCGGTTAAGGCAGCATCTATGTCATCTTCACCTGGAGTGATAACACTTCCATTGTCAGTATTTGTTTGGGGTTGATTAGCTTGTCTGTTGACTTGTAACTAAAATAAGAAATTAAATATTTATAATCACCAATCAACATAAATGAAGAAATAAGCTCACCTGTAAAGCAGCAAACATCAACATTTCCTCTTCGGTACAATCAATTTCTTCGTTTAGAAGTTGCCACTTTGCCTGTTCATAGATTTGATTTATCCTAACAGCGTCATATTTTGGATTCAAATCATAAAAATCGTAGAACTTAAATCTGAGGCACAAGAATCCGAATTCTTGGACTCCTTGTTCCATTATCGATAATGATGAATCCAGCCACCTATAATCAAATAATGATAAAATAGTAACAGTATGAAACTCTAAATATTTATGAATTGTTGTGAAAATAAGACTAATTGCAAAATGAATTTCAGGTCAACCTTGTGCCGATTTTGATAGCAAAATTATTAGTATAGGGTTGTTCTGAATGTAAGACAATTTTCGTATAATGAATAAATATTTTATTAGATTATATATTGGCCATTCTGGTCCAACACCTTTTGCTATCTTTCTGGTAGTAGCATGATTCCACGCTCATAAAATTTCTGGTCTTTGCTGGCAAGAAACTGATCCAGGTGATTTTTGACCTCTTCATTTGAAGTAAAGGTTTTACAGTACAAAAAGTTTTGCTATGATCGGAATAAATAATAACAAATAATGATCCGAAGGAGCCAAATCTGGAGAATATGGTGGTTGTGTCAGTGTATACCACTCAAGCTGTAAAAGCTTTTGTCAATGACCAAACTTGTATAAGATCTCTCATTATCTTGGTGGAACAGTACATCTTTTCTGTTGATTAATTCTGGCCTTTTCTGTTGAAGTGCATCATTCAGATTGTCCAGCTGGTGACAGTAGACTTCCGAATTAATTGTGGTGTTATCCGGTAAAACCTCAAAAAAAAAACGATTCCTTTAAAATACCACCAGTCAGCATCACCTTTTTTTTGATGGATATTGGCTTTCGAAAAGCTTTGAGCAGGTTAAACTTTTTTGCTCCATGATCTCTTGTGTTTGATATTGTTATACACAACCCATTTTTCGTCCCCAGTAATGATGCGCTTCAAAAATGGATCATTTTCATGATGTTTGAGAAGCGAATCACAGACGTCAACGCGACACCACAAATTTCTCTCGATATATGGGAAATCCATATATCGAGCTTCGAGGTTGAACCCAGGCCTTTCAAGTGGTCATAAACAATTGAATTCGATAAATTTAACCTCTCGCCGATCTCACGTATCGTATTCGCCGATTTGCATCAACTAATACCTTAATCATGTCTTTATCAGCTTGAACCGGCCTTTCAGAAGAACTTGGTGCATCTTCGACATCAAAATTGCCGGATCGAAATTTTCAAAACCAGTTCTGGCACTGGCGTACTGTCAACATATCATTTCCATACACATCTGTTAATTTCTTTCTGGCTTGAACATAATTTTTACCTTTTATATAGTAAAAAAGGTAGAATATGACGAAAATGCTGCTTATTGCTCTACATATTTAAAATGGCAACAACCAAAGATTGCTGTGTAGAATTAATTGAACTGTTTCACATACAAGCCTTGCTATAACAGCTCCCAAAACATATGATTAGGCGGCTTAATGTGCAGTTGGGTTCAAAAAAATATGATTAAGTCATTATAAAATAAAACACTTGTTTACATTTTCTACTTTATTTTTGGTATTGACGTACGTTTCGTCTTTGCTAGAAAGACTTCATCAGAATACCTGATGAATATTCTGATGAAGTCTTTCTAGCAAAGACGAAACGTACGTCAATACCAAAAATAAAGTAGAAAATGTAAACAAGTGTTTTATTTTATAATGACAATTACAACTGATTTCTACCAAGCAACGGCCCAATCTATCATAAATGATTAAGTCCTCTGTCAGGAAAAAAAAACGAAATTACTTTCCGAACAACCTTATAAAAAAAAGAAAAATATCCATTTTAACGACCTGTATCTTTTTCCACAGCAATATTTCATTGAGGCATAGTTGATCAAAATAACCTGTCCTTTACCTATGTCGCAATAGTTATGATTCACTCTGTATATTAGCAGCACTCATGAATCATTATGCAGGATGTTTTAAAAGGTGAATGAGAACTCACCAAAATGAAGTCTTCCACTTTAATACACTGCCGAGCATAAAATAAGGTTCACAAGCTAATTTGCATTCATTTTAAAAATCTTTGGTTCTTCAGTTGTAACATAGTTCATTAACATTTTATGTGATGATTGTGTCGTGACTGCTTGAATAAAAAAACTAAAACTGTTTTTATTGTTTTGTTCAAAATTTATGGAAAATGGTGAAAACAAAGAATTGAATTTGATAGGCTTTCAGGTCAAACAAAAAGAAAAAATTTAACAACTTCAGTGGCAAGTAGTAGTGATAGCAGCTTGCAAACAACAAGGCATGCTTTTGATTAGATTATGAATTACATACTGCAGAATATTGTCCCATTCTTGCGTCAGTCAAGCTGGTCTCAATAATTTCTGAATGCCGGTACATGTCTCCCTAAATGTCTCTCCATCTCATCCAAAACATGTTCTGTCAGATTCAAAACTGGACTTCAAGCCCAAACAAATCTCATGAGTTGGACCTCATCAAGATAAGCATAGCTATTCAAGCAGTGTGGGGCTGTGTACTATCATGCATAAAGGTTGTGTTTTCTCCAAGAATTACCATAAATGGCCTTCTAGAATCTGTGTCAGATGCCTAGGAGCAGTCAAGTTCCATTTTGGATAAAGGCCAACTCCATACAAGATTGAAAAGATATGCCTTCTCATGCCATAACTGTGCCTCCACCAAATGGAAGTTGCTCGGCAATACATGCTTGACCATATCTCTCGCCTTGTCATCTCCACATTTTTACCTATTTAAGCCCATAAGACAAGTTCGAGGAAGAACAATATGCGACTCCAATCCTCTATTGTTCAAGTATAGTATTATTATACAAAATTCAAATTTGCAATCCGGTGTTCAGATGAAAGCGGCGATCCAGTAGTTCTAGTTCTAGAAGTCGCCACCTAACTGCCCACTCACATTTACATTTCTCACTGCTTGCATATGATTTTGAAAGAAAACTGTTAAGACTCGGTTTCTCAAAGCACTAGAAAGTAGAAAGCACTTGTCTCTTATATATTCTAATCCTTCCTTGTCCTGAGCTAGAACTTCAAGTGAACAGACTAGTCTCTTCGTAATGCTGAAATACTCATTGCACACGAGAAGACTTACACCAAAATATTTTGTAGTTTCGCGCTGACCGCTGCCATCTTCTATAACCGCCAAAATAACAGTATTTATAGCCATTTCATCATTTTTAATGGCAACATAACTTAATCAAACAATTTGCAACAGAGAGATAAAAACAATGGAACAAAACATATGCTATAATGGTTTTTAGGAATTCAAGGTGGGAAACCTTTTTTTAACATTTATCGAAAAACAACAATATTTTCATTCAAGCAATCATAATGAAATCATTGTATACAGATAGTAAACTAAATTAGAACTGGACAAACAGAAGTTTTCTAAAGTAAATACAAATTAAGAGATGACTCTAATTTTATGCTCAGTAGTGTATATAAAAGTTGCAAAATACCCGAGTTGTTTTGGTTCTTCATGGATTTCATGACTATCTCATTCATATGAATGAGAATAGAAGGCGTTTATAGAATGCATTGATAGATCATGTGAAATTGTTCAGAGATTTGAAGAGGAACTATGAGTGGTGTTCAATGTATTCTCGGTATCGAGGTGATTTGCTAATAATGTGAGTAATCTAATTATCTCATCTACTAATGACACTCTGAGGGTATAAATATTAAATTTCACTAATTCACGATCTTTAGTTTTCTAGGT
This sequence comes from Megalocaria dilatata, assembly GCA_034642435.1. Classification (NCBI taxonomy): domain Eukaryota; kingdom Metazoa; phylum Arthropoda; class Insecta; order Coleoptera; family Coccinellidae; genus Megalocaria; species Megalocaria dilatata. Next base: position 71,450,113 of record CM067856.1, on the reverse strand, counting down.
ATCCTCAGTGAAAGACGACCAGAATGATTGACGCCACAATGATGAAGAAAATCGAGCATCGCGCCTCACTAAGCTGGGAAAAAATTAAAAAGTCATTCATGAAGGGATGGTTGCTGTTTACCAAGACTCGTCATTATCTGCCACTCAAAAGTGGTATTCAAAAGAGAAAAAATTTAAGACGACCCTCGCTCGGGCGGGTCTGTTAGCGACACCACTGAAATGTGAAAAAGTTGGTACTAGAAGATGTCAAAATAAAAAACAAGATGTTAGCAGAGATGACAATCTATCTGTGGGTACCATACATGGTGTCCTTCATGACCATCTTAACTTCTCAAAGGTCAATGTAAGTTCGAGTCGAGTGCTGAAAGGAGTTTTTGGAACTCTATGGAGAAGACCCATCAACTATATTCAACCGGCTGTTTACTGGGGATGAGACGTGGGTTCATCACTATGACCCTGACAGTAAAAAAGATTCCATGCCATGATTGAAAAGGACGCACAGCCCCCAAACAAGTTTAAGGTCACCCCATCCGTTGGGAAAATAACGGCTTTGGTCTTCTGAAATTCTGAAAGTATTTTGATAGAATACACTAAAGAGGGTGAAAGCATCACAGCAGCATCATACGAAACCACTTTGCGTAATTTAAGAGAAGCAATTAAAGAAAAAAGGCGAGGAAAACCCACAGCTCACAGCGGGTGTTGCTGCTTAACGACAACGCGCAGGTTCAGAAGGCCCGCGTGGCGAAGGCTGCTGTGCGGGAATGTGACTTCGAAGAAATTACTCATCCTCCGTACAGTCCAGACTTGGCCCCCCAGTGACTACTACCTATTCCCAAATGAGAAAAAACATCTTCATGGAAAGCGATTATCCAACGATGAAGAACTGTAGGTATCAGTTAATACCTAATTTGAGGAGAAGCTGGAGAAATATATTTTACAAGGTTTAGAGAAGCTTATTTTCTCGATCGAACAAATATATTGAAAGTTCTAGGAGAAAACATTGAAAAGGAGTTTTTCCAAAATTCTACATTGAATACCCCTCATATATATTATTGAAAGACCATCAACATCTGAAATGTATAAAATTGGGAAACAAATTTTAATAAAAATCAAAGAATACTGAATTGTTTCAGCCGCTACTATTTGGTAGTTGATCATAATTAAAACAAATTGTAGAAATTACTATGTTTTACTAACAATAAAAATATATTTTACACATTTTCTTGTGACTCGAGTTTCGGGAAATGAACTATCCCATCATCAGACAACTGAAGACCTAACAGTGGTACAGAGGTATTTAAACAAAAGTGATAAATATTTTGAATATTTCAATAGATAACACCTAATAGTGGTACGGAGGTTTACAAGCGGAACGTGATAAAAACCCGGTTAAAAAAGAGGGGCCTTCTAACAGATATCGGAATGTCGGCAATCGACAAAGAAGGTTATTAAACAGATGGTGCCCAAATATCTCAATTAATTTTTTGGGGTTACATAGCTCCGTACAGTTATTCATTATTTTTACGTTATTTTGTTGTACATCTCAAATATTTGGATTTACATAGCTCCATACAGTCATTCATTATTTTTTAAATTATTTTTATTGTGAACGAATTTGAAAATTTTAATAATCAAGTTTTTTTTCATTTAAATCTACATGTAAAATTTTTTTCTTAAGATTTTCTTTTGTCGAAAGGAATTACTAATTTCTAAAGAATGAGTGGCAAAAGTTGAATTTTTGTTTACTTTTCATTAAATTAATTTTATGTTCGTTGAAAAAGGTTTCAAACAGATGTTACTTTTTGAATATCTCAAATATTTTCGATTTATATAGCTCCGTACAGTCATTCATTATTTTCACATTATTGTTATTTGTTTATTTTATGAATTATTATTATGAATTATTGTTATTTGTTTATTTTATGAATGACTGTACGGAGCTATATAAATCGAAAATATTTGAGATATTCAAAAAGTAACATCTGTTTGAAACCTTTTTCAACGAACATAAAATTAATTTAATGAAAAGTAAACAAAAATTCAACTTTTGCCACTCATTCTTTAGAAATTAGTTATTCCTTTCGACAAAAGAAAATCTAAGAAAAAAATTTTACATGTAGATTCAAATGAAAAGAAACTTTTCAGATACTGAATTGTTTCAGCCGTTATTATTTGGTAATTGATCATAATTAAAACAAATTGTAGAAATTACTATGTTTTACTACCAAAAAAAATATATTTTACACATTTTCTTGTGACTCGAGTTTCGGAAAATGAATCAGTTGTCTGATGATGGGATAGTTCATTTCCCGAAACTCGAGTCACAAGAAAATGTGTAAAATATATTTTTATTGGTAGTAAAACATAGTAATTTCTACAATTTGTTTTAATTTTAATGGAAAGAAACTTGATTATTAAAATTTTCAAATTCGTTGACAATAAAAATAATTTAAAAAATAATGAATGACTGTATGGAGCTATGTAAATCCAAATATTTGAGATGTACAACAAAATAACGTAAAAATAATGACTAACTGTACGGAGCTATGTAACCCCAAAAAATTAATTGAGATATTTGGGTACACATCTGTTTAATAACCTTCCTTGTCGATTGCCGACATTCCGATATCTGTTAGAAGGCCCCTCTTTTTTAACCGGGTTTTTATCACGTTCCGCTTGTAAACCTCTGTACCACTATTAGGTGTTATCTATTGAAATATTCAAAATATTTATCACTTTTGTTTAAATACCTCTGTAGCACTGTTAGGTCTTCAGTTGTCTGATGATGGGATAGTTCATTTCCCGAAACTCGAGTCACAAGAAAATGTGTAAAATATATTTTTATTGGTAGTAAAACATAGTAATTTCTACAATTTGTTTTAATTAAGATCAAAGAAGACAATAAGACAGGAACTATTTTATCCTTACTATTACCTAAGTTTCGAGGAAAAGCATTTGTGGATATATCAAAGTTTATTTATTGTGTGGTTATTTAGAATGGTTAAATCGAGTAAGAACTTTTGGAAATTGTCAAGGAAGAACGTATAATGAAAGAGAATAAAAAAGAAACAATTTTATCCCCAACATTATGGAAAATTACAATACATAGGAATCTAAGATCCATCGTTAAAAAAATATTGAATACCTTTAAATCAAACCAGAAAAATAAAAATTTTATAGAATCCATTTTAGTTATAGAGGAAGGCGACATTTACATGAAATGAAATTAATAACTTTCATAACATACATATTGAGTCAATATATTTTCACAGTGCATGAAGAAAACACATTTTATTTTTTGGGTGATTTTTTCTTTGTATATCAGGTGAACATTTCTTAAATATTATTTAGAACTATTTTTTTGAATCACTTATATATACAAAGAAAATATATGCAGCGGTTAAAGTATTCAAAAGCATTGATAAGCAACCATGTGAGAGGCTAATATATTGGAAAGCAGAGAAATCGGATTAGATGGAACTAAGTCAATTTAGAGGCACAAGAGGGAGCTTGGATTAGATTAATAAAGGAGGTCCAGAACAAGGGGGTTTAAAGTGTGCTGGGAGTTAAAATTTCAATATATTGTGATGGTGAATAATTTTCTGAGACGAAAAGTTCAACTGTTTGTTAAAAAAGCTTTACTGTTTTCTCAGAAAATATTCTGTATTGTGACAAAATATTTATTCTGCTAAAGAATCTTTCTAAAAAAAATAAGTTTCATAATTCATAAGACAAAAGCTTTCTCAGGCTTTGAAGTGACTAATTATTGTATTTTAAGAATTCTTGTTTGATACTTACGCAACATTCATTCGAGCCTTCTCGACCAGCGATTTAGGCCTGACCAGAGTTTTTCTGGCTTCGTTGCTTATTGTGGCAGGACTTTGTGCTAGAGAACTGTCGAATGTACCATTTAAAAACTCTGAACTATCACTGTTATTCAAATATGACCCATTAAGACTAGTAAAATGATCGTTCCTCCATCCCAGAGTGCCCTGGAAAAAGTAAAAAATAAAATGATCATTTATTTTATATTACTGTGATCGCAAATATAATCATTTATAATATAAACAAATTATTGGCATCGAGTATATGTGGAACTCGCCGTTTGATAAGTAACAGGCTAGGCTGGTTAAAGGTCATCCTACACAGTACAATATGTCGCAGATTTAACAACAATGACTAGCAACATGAAAAGTATGGTGGAAATAATATTAGGGTTATTCTGATTTTGACAAAATTTATTGTTATTATTATACAACGATCGTTTCGCTAACACAGTAGCATCTTCAGGTAGATGATTTATCTTATATTTCTGAATAACTCAATTTGTTTTCGAAATCGGCTTCTATTTATCTTAGGGTAGGTACAAAATTTTTTTATTGGGCACTAAAACCCAAAAGAGGGTCTCTGGAAATGCCAGTTCATCTGAATATAATTAACAGTGGGGAGTTATTTAGGTCTAATTGTTCATGGAGTACTATTCCGATTTTGTTGTATTTATTTATCTCTGGTGACTAACAGGTTTAATGCATAACTTTTAATTTCTATATGTAAAATTTCAGAATTATGGTTGAAAGCATGTCCCACTTCATACAAATGGTTTGAATATGTGGAATTACTTTTGTTATTGAGGAAACTTCTCAGATGCTCACCAATTCTCTGTTTTTAACAATCATAGGTTAACTTATAAAGTGGTGATCTTATGTGAAACATCTTTATTATGTTTAATGAATTTACTGTGGTTTGAATAAGTTTTGAATGAAGTTCTTAAATTATATTTACTTTTAAGGTATGTAGCAATTTTCTCAAAAATACCTTTAGTATATTGTATAATGTATTTAAATTTTTTTTGTATTCGGATATACCATATTTAAAGCAATTTTATTATTTTTATTTATCAACAATTTATCTATCGGTGTAGGATCGTAGTAATTCTTAACAGCTACTTGTTTAATAATGTGGAGCTCTAAAATATAATTTTTTCGATTCATGGTTATGTTACCTAATCTGTAGATCATACAATTTGAATGCTGTTCATTTTTGGTTTATGAAATATTGAAAATTCATGTGAATTATTGGTTCTGGTAACTGTTAAACCAAAGTAATTAATAGAGTTATTATGCTCGGTTTCCATGCTGAATAACATTGAAGGATGTAATTCGTTGATAAAATTTTTTTTTTTAATAGTCTGTACTTAGGAAGCAACAGAAAATATATCCTCTGCATACCTATACCAATATAAAAAATATTTCCTAAGGGGATTTTGGTGAACTTTAGATTCAATATTCTTCACGAATATTTCGGCTAATAAAGAACTTAACGGATTTCCCATAATCAAACCTTTTTCGGATTTATACAGGTGTCCCAGAAGTCGACGTCAAGCCGGAATCGGGTAACAGGCTGAGTCATAGTTGTCATCAGAAAAATATTTAAAAAAAAATCAAAGTAGTACTTTTCAAATTATATTGGATTTTTTATTATTCGAGAAAATGCAGACCCTGTGATGATTTTTGAACTCCTGTTGCTACAATTTTTTACTTTCTTCAAATTTTATCTATCCTATGTTAACCCGAATAGTGCTTCTATAACCTGTGATCTTCAATTCTAAGCCAATAATTACACAGGCTTGGAAAATAATGTCACTTTTTGCCGAAGCAAGTATTCAAAATTAATATTTCGCACAACTTTAACTGACTGTACTGAAAAAAACTGTACCACATCAGTTTGGTAAATTACTTTAAAAGTTAGCGCATTTATTAGGGATGCTAAGCAGATATGCATGTTTCATAGCTTTTTGGCTATTCATCAGTGCATTGCTCCAATGCCAAGAAATAAGCAAGTCTGCTGCTTATGTACGTCAAGAACTTTTCAATACATCCTCTCTGTAAAGACACACTAGAAGGGTTGATAGTCATCATATTATTATCAAAACTTACATTTCCAGAAGGACTGTTGATTGGTGTGGAAGACTGTACCCCTCTTCCGGGTGTCATAGGGGCGCACAGAAAAGGTGGTTTATCCAAACTTCCTGTACTTCCACCAGGGCTGCTGTTGGCAATGAATGTGTTGGTATCCGGCGCTAAATGATGCCCGTTCTTGTGCACGCCATTCTCCAACTTCTTCTTAGGCCATTCCTTGTAATTGCACTTCAAATGGTGTGGCTCGAGCGGCTTACAAAACGACATTTCTTCAGGATGTCGAATCCCGAGATCTTTGCACAATTGCACCACAGCTCTGAACACTTTTATTGAAAAGTCAACTTTCACATCGAGCGTCCTTAGATCGGGTAGTTGAACACGAAGGTTTTTGTGCATGGGGGTAAAATGGAGGTATGCATCGGCCTGTACCCCGCATTGGTCGAGGGTAAGTCGCGTTTTCGTCAACCATTTGTTTTGTTCCGGCCACCAGAGGGCGTGGTCCGACCAGTCAATAGAGATTTCTGCAAAATAAAATCAAAATTAATTTAATCATCGAACGACGAAGAAGCAGCATAATGTGAACTAGAAATGTTCTAACATAATAAGAAATGACTACCCATTTTTTTTGGCCTGAAATTAATGATATAGAATTGGATGACATTGCAAGATGGTGCACACAACACGACCCGTTTTAGCTTATTTGCAAGAAAAATTTCCAGGAAGCGTAATTTCTCGTTACAGCTATGTGAAATGGCCACCCAGATCTTGTGATTTATCGTCTTTGGATTTTTTTTGGGGTTATGCAGAGGATCTTGTTTATTACTGATAATCCTCAGAATATTAACGATCTGAAAACCAACATTTTTCAAGTTATTGGTGAGATATTGCCCGAAATGTGTCGGAGTCATCGAAAATTACCTCACAAGGATCGAGTCCTGTAAGAGATCACGCGGAAAACATTTAAATGATTTTGTATTCTATACAAGGTCTAAGCATCATATTGAAATAACAATTTTATCGATATTCTAAATGAAAGAGTGTTTATTCACGTTTAGTTTCGGAAGCACAAAACGGATAACCCTGTACTATATCGAAAATTATGTCATAGTATCACCTATGTTTGTTTGCATATTTCATCTATAAGTCTTGACAAAAATGCCTAAAACCCTGGTAGATGCGTTGGGTTGATTCTAACTGGAACTTTTAAAAGGACTTCACTAGATGTTTTTTCTTCCGCAAATGGGGCATTTCTTGAAAAATGAAGGCGGAATTATGTGTTGACCATAGATCTTATAAACTAGTATGATATTAATTTTTACATTTGCTTCTGATTTTATAATAGCCTCAAAAGATTAAACTGACAAAATGAAATATAAAATGAGTTGAGTGCCACAAGAAACCAAATAAATTCAATCTGAAGTTATAACAATCTCCTTCTCCTGTTTGGATTCAAATTTTACTAGGTACACTTGCAATTGATAACAGGATTTTGGCATCTTTGCTTTGTTGTAACCTGCTGGTGCAACAAAAGATTTCAACAGATGCGACATGAAGTTACTTTACAGACATCCTCCACAAGAACACTGTTCCTTAATGAGTTTATTAATTGTTAGTAACTTATCTGTAATTTATACACCAGTGAGAAGTTAGCTATTGGAATATTTGAAAAAGACAATGAAAAATTCTTGTGTGAAACATTTTAGCTTTCATTATAGATCCTAAAAGAAGCCGAAATTTTGCAAAAATTGATGACATAGTCAACAATGATGACATTTAAGGTTCGAAATAGTGCTTGGACGTACGAAAACATAATATAATTGTGAAATTGCATCAAAAATATATATTTGCTTAAGGTGATTACAACAAAGAAATGTCTAAAGACTAACTAAAACATTAAAGAAACAATGTGAATAGTTTGCAATGAAAGAGAAATTTCTGGAACCTTAAAGAGTAACCAATATTAGTTTGATTTGACGACATCTTCTCGAACTGTTTTGAGGTCCAGACAAAGACATTTGAACCTCACCTATAAATTGTATGGAGTAGTCCGTTCTTTGTGATAGTTCTGTTTAAAATGGAATGAAATAAGAAATTAATTAGTATTCTATCACTTTTTATTAAGTGAATATACAGTGACTGGAGTTTCATAGTGTTTACTACATTTTCAAACTGAATTCATCGTTCGTACAAAACTCGAGTCTCACCTATACAACAAGATAGAGGTGTAAAATAAAAGTACTAATAGCACCTATAAAACTGAAGCAAGTATAGTAACTATCACAAAACTATCTAATGAAGTGATGTTGTGACGAAACCATCTTTGCGACAGTAAACAAATGTTAGCGGAAAATGGAATGTTTTACTTTAAATCATCGTCATGGTGAATTTTCATCAAGCGAAGACTGGGACAATGCTGTTAAAAAAATACTGAAAATTGATCATTTTAAAAGCTCGCTTGAAAGGATTGTACAAATTATTTTTGTCCCCAAGTTGGACTAACTGTCCTCTACACCTAAGGAGACTGAGCGTTATCAGTTAAGTTCATTTACACTGGTCTATTTTGTCAGTACATCTCAAGTGTATTTTGTTATTTTACAATGTACAAAATATGTTTTTAATTTTGTGAAGCGAAAGCCATTTAATGTGCGGAAACGCCAAAAATGTTAGCTTTATCAAAAATACGTGCCTATGAGTGGCACTGTGCATTCAAAAGTGATCCAGATATGGTGCAAGATTTGCATCATTGATCAGCCATCAACGTCTTCAACTGAACATCGCTGAAGTAAAGAAAATGGTAACTGAAAATCGTCTTTTCAGTTTGAGAGAGATAGTCACTGAGATTACTGTGTCATGTTATTTTAAACACGCTCGACTAGTGTCGAAAGACCTAAATTTTCTGCAAGAAAATAATCGCCAAATGATGCAAGACATGCTTCAATGAGTCAATTCCGACCCCACATTTAGGAAACGCCTTGCAACTGATGATGAGACATGGATTTGAGAGGCGTAGAAGTATGAAATTGGATTTTTCTTCGATTCTCACGTCAATATGATCACTTTTGAATCACTCGAAACAGTGTATTTTACCAAGAGCATGTTCCACATAACTGCGACAAGCATTCGATGCGGCAATTTTCTTCAAATGATAACAAGAAATCATCCGCAAATCGTAGTTCGTAGGCACAAAATTCGACTTTTTTCGATTATAGAGTAGTATTTAGCACTATTAATTCTTGCTATAAAGTTAGACAGCAAATAAGGAATATCATTTCAGCATTATGCTTAGACATGAGAGAGCGCAAACTCGTAGAAAAATAAACTAGATTTGTGGAAAGAAAACTCCTGGTCCAGGAGCCCTGGACCACGATGACACAACAGCTTACAAGCGTCATTGTGAACGACGTTTTGGCCAAACACTCAATAAATCTCAACGAGGAGTCTGATTTGACTCATGCAGACTTTCTCTTTCTAAAACAGAAAAAACACTTTGGAGCCTCGTTTTCAGTGGATAGAAATAAAATGTAATACGCGATGATTACTACTCTGTCAAGAAAGTACCGGGAATTTTCAATTAAAACAACATTTTTACATTTAATCGTCAAAATTTATTGGGTCGCCTTCAAAATAGGCTCCATTTGCTCCAATACATCTATGCCAACGGCACTTCCAATTATCGAAACATTTTTTATAGGCGCTTTCCGGGATGGACTTTAGCTCTCGCGCCGAATTTTGTTTTATGGTTTCAATCGACTCAAAACGGGTGCCACGAAGGGGCAATTTTAGTTTTGGGAAGGGGAAAAAGTCGCAGGGAGCCAAATCCGGCGAATACGGTGGTTGCTGAAGCACGTTTGTTAGGTTTTTGACGAGAAAGTCAGTCACAATCGTAGCTCGGTGAGAAGGCGCGTTATCGTCATGCAAAATCCATGAGTTGTTCGCCCACAAATTTGGCCGCCTCTTACGGATACGCTCACGCAAACGTTTCATAACGCCTAGGTAATACTCCTTGTTTACCGCCTGACCCTCTGGAACGAATTCGTAGTGCACCACGCCACGGATATCGAAGAAAACAATGAGCATCACCTTCATTTTCGAGCGGCTTCGGCGTGGTTTTTTCGGTTTCGGCTCATTTTTTGCCACCCATTCCGATGATTGCTGGCTTGTTTGCATATCGTACTCGTAGACCCAGGTCTCATCACCAGTTATAATGCGTTCCATGAATGTAGAATCGGAATTACAGCGATGCAGCATGTCTGAAGCAACCTGTTCGCGATGACTATTTTGAAGAAAATTCAGGTCTTTCGGTACGAGTCGTGCGGCCACCTTTCTCATGCCCAAAATATCAATCAAAATCGTACGTGCGGACTCGTGGGATATCTTAAGATCATGTGCTATCTCTCTCAAGCTGGTACGACGGTTTTCCAGCACCCTTTCCTTAATTTTATCGACGTTATCTTCGATCGAAGCCGTCGATGGGCGACCACTTCACGACCGTCCTTGAAGGCTCTGTACCACTGATATGCACGAGTTTTCGATAGAGCATTATCACCAAAGGCCTTTTGCAACATTTTCAATGCAACGGCACACGAAAATTCATTTGCAACACAAAACTTTAAACAAATTCTTTGCTCAACGTAATCACCCATAGTAAAAATCGGCACGCACTCTGACATCGACTGACTTAATCAGCTGTTGCAAACACACTAGTTGACAGATCCCGCTCAAGCTAGGCATAGTAATTAAGGACAGTGGTACCAACCTAGGAAAAAAAAATTTACCTGCCTCATTGCCCCGCGAGATTTAAATCGATAATTCCCGGTACTTTCTTGACAGAATGTATTTAAAATGCATTCATAAAATGTTTTGTTCCTTTGATTATTCGTGGGCGAAATTATATTACTTCGGAATCAGCCTATTTTGAAGACAATACTGTAAATTTAGATATATCGGGTGTTTTTTCTTAGACTGATAGAACTTTAAATTGAAATAAAACACATTTAAATTAAGATTGAAGCAATTTGTTTTTTTTAATTTGAAAGATAATTTTATGACATTTAGGTTTTAAAAATAATTTTCGGCATATGTACACCACGACTATCTCTGAGGAACCGCATTCGACCAGACCAATTTTGGACCACTTTTTCGAACAATTAAGGCCTTATTCAATCAATAACACGAGTTATGTTGGTTTCCACAGCGTCTATTGTTTCTGGTTTATCAGCATAAACCAATGACTTGACATAACCCCAAAGAAAATAATCCAGTGGAGTTATGTCGCATGATCTTGGAGGCCAATTAATTGGACCATTTCAGGAAATAATGTTATTGCCAAATCTTTCTTTCAATAAATCAATTGTTACGGTAGCAGTATGACGTGTAGCACCATCTGGAACCAAAACACTTCTGGGTCGATACCATTCAAATTTTGAAACAAATAATCATCGATCTGTAACGAGCACCATTCACTGTAACATTAACTCCAGCATCGTTTTAAAGAAATATGGACCGATGATCCTCCAGCGTGTAAAGCACACCATACAGTGCATTTTTCAGGATGCAATGGAACCTGCAGAACTTCTTGAGGATTGTTTACATAGCCGTTCAACGAGAAGTGAGCTTCATCACTAAACACAATTTTACGATAAAAAAGTGGATCAACTTGAAGCTATTCCAGGGCCCAATCAGCAAGCAAACGACGCTTATTATAGTCAAGTGGTTTTAGTTCTTGAACCAGTTGGATCTTGTATGGGTGTAGACCAAGATCTTCACACAAAATTTTTCATGTGGTGTGATGAATTCATTCATCATTAATACTATGACTTACAGCAGCGATATTTTCTTCTGTACGTACAGTTCTTTGTCTTGTTGTTGCATCGAGTAGATAAAATGATGTCCGAAATCTATCGATAGTTCGACGAATAAGCTGCTCTGATGGACGATTGTGTGAACCATAAATTTCACGAAGTGCTCTATAAGTTTGGCGAATAGAACACTGATTTAGAAAATAAATTTCAACAATTTGCAAATGTTGTTGCGGCGTGAGTCTTTCCATGATAATTTGTCAATGATAACTGAACATAAATGTAAAAACAACATGGCTTCTACCTTCTGCGAAATCACAGTTATTCCTATAGAAAGTTTTATCACCCTAAAAAAAACACCCGATATAATATTAGATTGTGTTTCATTGACCAACTATAAGTACTTTTTTAACACTGTAGTGTACTAAATATCTTTTATTTAAATGAATATGAATAATCTATGTTTAAATGATTCTTCACGATAATTTGTGGTTCGTTTTTAATTTGAAAATCGATGGTCAATTCGTTATATTCAAATGAGATTGTTTGACTGAATCGTTGAATGGCATCTACATCCTTACATAAATTATTGGAACCCGATACAAACTGCGAAAAAATGCGATAGTAGGTTGGTAGAGTAGGAGTTGAGATTTACAGGAATAATCCACGCATCATACAGGCTGAAGTTATTCGAATCAAAGTTCAAATTGAAGGTAACCGATATTTATAGAAAATACAGTGAGTGTTACTCGTAAATTCGGCAATAAAAACCAAACGTACCGTTAAGTTGGCGTAATTTTCAAATTGCACTTCGTGTTATTCAGATAACAAAACGATATTTTGCTCGAAATGTTCATTGTTTGTTTTAGTTTTGCTCTATACGAATAAGTAAAAAGATAAAGAGTGGGCCATCTTGAGTTTTCATTTTGAAGTAGTGGTTATTTCGAGGCTGGCAATACTTCAGTCATTCGGATTTTGGCAGAAAGTTAGTTTAATATTTGACATTAATTGAGTGGATCGATTTACGCTTGAACAAAATTGGAAAATATTAAAAACTTATTTCCAAACTGTTAGAAATTTACGTGGGAAATTCAATAAAAATGAAATACCCTCACGGTAATTTGTGGATCAATTTGTTCGTGAAAACTGGTTTGTTATTTAATAAAACAACCCGTTCACATTCTCGTTCAGTGAGCACACCTGAAAACATTGCTGCTGTATCCCAGAATGTGGCTGAACATCCATCAACATCGAGTCGCCACCGTGCTCAAAAACTGAACATTTCTCGCACTTCTCTGAGGAATTTCGCAAGTCCTCGGCACGAAGGCTTACAAAATTGAACTACAGCAAGAAGTGAAGCCTCGTGACCATCCAATGGGTTTCCACTTCGCTCGATGGGCTAATGATCGCATAAGTGCTAACCATCCAGAAACGATTGATGTCTTGAAACACGCCCCTCATGGCATCATACCTTGTCGCGCTGGGGGCGCTTGTCTTGACTAGGACCTTAGTTTCCTCCCGGTGAAATGGAGAGATAAGTCTTCCCAGAAACTCATGTTCAGGATATCTCCAGAAATGCTTCACGGTTTAGCGGGACTTGACGGTTCGACCGGCCTCGTCCAGAACCAGGATCGATTGCGAGACGTTTATGGGGTTACTGGATCTCGACGATACGGCTAGACCGTTGGTGCTTGAAGCCAGGATCAATTGAAAGACTTCACAAGGGTTCGTGGGTCTTGACGTACAGACCGGATTGACGGTGCTCGTACCAGTATCAATTAAGGCATCAATCTTGAGACTATCTTGGTTCATGAGACTGCGTTCGGATGGATGGATAAGAAGCCCATTCGGCGTGTGAGTTGCGTACCAAAAACTCGGGTACTGACCATGCAGAGCCAGTAGAGGTTGGATAGTGCTTCGCTGCTACCAATCATACGGTTGTAGATTTTCGAACTGAAGCCCAAACTGGAAGCTGGTGGATTCAGCTCTTCGGAGCGGTTTTCGCCATGCGCGATGATAAGGCGCAACCCTTATCACACTTTCTGCCTCTTGGAAACTGCTAACTAGACACTTGGTGGAAGAGTTACGCTCACATGCCAATACACTAACTGGAAGAATTCAGGTAATGCCTTGAAACATGAAATCGAAGTTGCCATTCATGAGATTGAGCCCCAAACAGTCGACAATGTACTGAAAAATTGGGTTGATCGGATGGGGTACCGTAGCCAGTCGTAAGGGTCATTTGAATGATATTGTTTTTCATTAGTAAAAGTCAAGGTTCAGCTTTTCTAATAAACATAACTTTGAGGAATCTTCATTAGTTTTTTATTTACAGCCGATCAAAATACAAATTTTAAATGGCCCATCCATTACAAAACTTCCACCAATACATAAAATATCAAAATTTAAAGCAAATTGAATAAATACAGTGTGAATAGAGAGAATACTGTGAAAGACAAGTTGGGCAGCATTTAAAAGCATAATTAGAAATTAAAAATTAACTAATTTCAAAATTAGTTTGCTAAAGAAAAGTTCCTGTTAAATTCATTAGAACAGGTGTTAATGATATTTATAAAATAATAATGTACCCGTCATTTCGCTCAAGCAACAATGAGATTTTATAACATCTATCTATCGATATGGCACAAAAATTGATCATTTACTTATTTGACCATTTGAAAGAAAAACATCAAAAAAGGATTAAAATATTGCTGTTATTACTGGGTGTTCTTATTTTTATGTCACGTGGTGTTAAAGATCGCGGATCCGCATTTTGGTGTCGTTGGTTTAATTTCAAAACTTCTATCTATAATACCGCATACAAAACAAAGCGTTGTATACACAGAATGTGTTTGATAAAATTCTTATTTTTATCTAAAGTTGAATCTTCTCCGCTCATACTGATCGCCCTGTAAAACACTTTTCGAGGGAATCTGATCTTTTATTTTTCTTTTGTTTACATTTCAACCTTCCCATATATATATATATAGAAAGATAAAATACATGAACGCCTTCAAGCAAAATGAAAACAACAAAAGTATCTTTGTCATGGGATGAATATGTATATGTTTTTATGAGTAATCGATAGAAATAGCACGTGTCCATACATAATTATTGTAAACATTCCAATTGATCCAGTTGGAATGAATATCCTCTCTTTTATATACGCCCGTAAAACTTTGTGTCCAAATGATACGGTTGTTAATAATTCAATTGCGTAGGTACCGGGATCATTGTGGCTATCAATTGGATCATCCCAACTGATGAATTTCATAATGTTCACAAAGAATACTTTTGTAGTAGCAGCAATTGAACAGCGGCGGAACGATTAGGAGAATTGAATGATCAAAATCAATGTAATACAAATATCAATATGAGTTATTGGGTTGTTCGGAAAGTAATTTCGTTGTTTTGGGAAAAATGAAAAAAAATTTTCGTATAATGAATGAATATTTTATATTTATTATATTAATAATTATATAAATAGGCCAATCTGGTCCAATACCTTTTGCCATCTTTTTGGTTGTAGCATATTCCACGCTCATAAAATGTTTGGTCTTCGCTGGCAAAAAACTGATCCAGGTGATTTTTAACCTCTTCATTTGAAGTAAAGGTTTAACAGTCCAAAAATTTTTTTCATTGACCGGAATAAATAATAATCCGAAGACGCCAGATCTGGAGAATATGGTGGGTGTGGCAGTGTATCCCATTCAAGCTGTAAAAGCTTTTGCCGAGTGACCAAACTTGTATGAGGTCTCGCATTATCTTGGTGGAACACTACACCTTTTCTGTTGATTAATTCTGGCCTTTTCTGTTAAGTGCATCATTCAGTTTGTCCAGCTGATGACAGTTAACTTCCGAATTTATTGTTGTGTTATCCGGTAAAAGCTTAAAAAACGATTACTTTAAAATCTAATAGAGAGCATCGCTTTTTTTAATGGATATTGGCTTTCGAAATGCTTTGAGCCGGTTCATCTTTTTTGCTCCATGATCTCTTGCATTTGACATTGTTATACAGGTATGGGAAAGACAGTCGGAAACAGGAAATTCAGTGTTAATCAAGAATGCAGTGGAGCCGTGGAAGAATCAAAACCCCAGCGCGATGCGATGACGAATAAATTATTGTTTCCTCTCAATGGCAGTGTGCAGTGTTGATGCTTCGATCGAAAGGCTATGCAGTCTGCGTTCACTCCCCACTACCATTGAGAGGGAATAGTCGTTTATTCGTCATCGCATCGCGCTCAGTTTCTGATTCTTCCACTGCTCCACTGCATTCTTGATTAACACTGAATTTTCCATGTTTCCGACAACCTTTTCTGCACCTGTATACAACCCATCTTTTGTCCCCAGTAATGATGCGTTTCAAAAATTGATCATTTTCGTAATGTTTGAAAAGCGAATCACAGTCGTCACAGACGTCAACGCGACGACACAAATTTCTCTCCGCGAGAACATGGGGGACCCATATATCGAGCTTCGAATTTGAACACAGGCCTTTCAAGTGGTCATAAACAGAAGAATTCGATAAATTTAACCTCTTACCGATCTCACGTGTTATTATTCGCCGATGAGCATCAACCAATGCCCTTATCGTGTCTTTACCAGGCTTCAATAGGCCTTCCGGATCGTGGTGCCTCTTCGACATAAAAATTGCCGGATCGAAATTTTGCAAACCAGTTCTGGCACTGGCGTACTGTGAACACTTCTCCTCGACGCACATCGGTTAATTTCTTTCTGGCTTGAAGAGCATTTTACCTTTTCTATAGTAAATAAGTAAAATATGACGAAAATGCTGCTTATTGCACTCCATATTGATAAGGGCATCAACCAAAAACTACTGTGTAGCATTAATTCAACTTTTTCACAAACAAGCTTTGCTGATTTTGCGGCCTAAGTGTGAAGTTGGGTTCGAAAAAATATAATCAAATCCTCTGTCGGGAAAAAACGGAATTACTTTACGAACAATCTTACATTCTGTCAAAAAAGTACCGCGAATTATCGATTTAAATCTGGCGGGGCAATGAGGCAGGTAAAAAATTTTTTTCCTGGGTTGGTACCACTGTCCTTAATTACTATGCCAAGCTTGAGCGGGATCTGTCAACTAGTGTGTTTGCAACAGCTGATTAAGTCAGTCGATGTCAGAGTGCGTGCCCCGATTTTTACCATGGGTGGTTACGTTGAGCAAAGAATTTGTTTAAAGTTTTGTGTTGCAAATGAATTTTCGTGTGCCGATGCATTTAAAATGTTGCAAAAGGCCTTTGGTGATAATGCTCTATCGAAAACTCGTGCATATCAGTGGTACAGAGCCTTCAAGGACGGTCGTGAAGTGGTCGCCCATCGACGGCTTCGATCGAAGATAACGTCGATAAAATTAAGGAAAGGGTGCTGGAAAACCGTCGTACCACCTTGAGAGAGATAGCACATGATCTTAAGATATCCCACGAGTCCGCACGTACGATTTTGATTGATATTTTGGGCATGAGAAAGGTGGCCGCACGACTCGTACCGAAAGACCTGAATTTTCTTCAAAAACGTCATCGCGAACAGGTTGCTTCAGACATGCTGGATCGCTGTAATTCCGATTCTACATTCATGGAACGCATTATAACTGGTGATGAGACCTGGGTCTACGAGTACGATATGCAAACAAGCCAGCAATCATCGGAATGGGTGGCAAAAAATGAGCCGAAACCGAAAAAACCACGCCAAAGCCGCTCGAAAATGAAGGTGATGCTCATTGTTTTCTTCGATATCCGTGGCGTGGTGCACTACAAATTCGTTCCAGAGGGTCAGACGGTAAACAAGGAGTATTACGTAGGCGTTATGAAACGTTTGCGTGAGCGTATCCGTAAGAAGCGGCCAAATTTGTGGGCGAACAACTCATGGATTTTGCATGACGATAACGCGCCTTCTCACCGAGCTACGATTGTGACTGACTTTCTCGCCAAAAACTCAACAAACGTGCTTCAGCAACCACCGTATTCGCGGGATTTGGCTCCCTGCGACTTTTTCCTCTTCCCAAAACTAAAATTGCCCCTTCGTGGCACCCGTTTTGAGTCGATTGAAGCCATAAAACAAAATTCGGGGCGAGAGCTAAAGTCCATCCCGGAAAGCGCCTATAAAAAATGTTTCGATAATTGGAAGTGCCGTTGGCATAGATGTATTGGAGCAAATGGAGCCTATTTTGAAGGCGACCCAATAAATTTTGACGATTAAATGTAAAAATGTTGTTTTAATTGAAAATTCCCGGTACTTTCTTGACAGAGTAGTATACTTCGAGATTGATTCTCTGTGTATATTCACTATTTTTCGAGCTGTAAATATGCTTCATTCAGAAAGATCGGAAGAATGAAATTCTTCCGATAAAAAATCCTCAAGATGGTACCGCATCTATCGAGTCTTTCAATAAGAGTATGAGATTTCATTTTGAATTTCACGCAATTTTTGAAGTGTCAAATTAAAACTGACAAGGATATTGTGGGGTTATGAAAGATGGATCGATATACGTTCGCACAACGTACTGAAAGTCATTATGAAAATTAAAATAACTGCAAATTTCACGAATACAATTCATACTGGCATTTTCATCTGTCTTATTGTGTCAAACGGTCGAACTCAAAGCGAGTGAAAGTGCAATTTTTGGATTGGCGGCGTGATTGGGCCTCATTTCAAGTAGTGCTGATGCGACAGTTATAGTGAATGGATTGCGTTATCCAACGATGAACAGGGTTTATTTTCAGATTGACTCAATTTCGTGAAAATTTTTCTGGAAGCGTAATTCCTTGAAATGAAGATATCAGTTGGTGGTAACAGAGATCGTACGATTACACCATTAGGTTAGAAGCTATGTCAAAATTAATGTCTATGCCAAAGCAACAAAGATTCAAGCGCTAGAAGACAACAAAAGAGCTGTTATTCGTGAAATATAGGCACAATCATGCAAAAATGTGATGAAAATTTTAGTCGAAAGTGAATAAGCCTAAAGGAATGGATGGCCAAGGCGGTTATTTCGCAAATTATGTGTCTGTACTTTGGATTGAAATTAAACTATCTGTTTTCACCATAAATCTGAGTGTTTCCTTAATTTAAAATAAAACCACTTTTGAAATATTTGGCTGAAACCACTTGTTGGAAGACTAATGGTAAGGATGTACTCTGAACAAGTTTTATTTTATATTTTTATATCAAAATTTCAAATCGGAGAATTATTTCTTAAAGAAGATATACAGGCTGTCCCAACGAAAATTTGACCCCTAGAACTCAGAAACGAATTAATTCAGATTTAGGAAAAACAGGTCAACTACTGTTTTGAGGGGGGCGAATTTCCATTATGAGTTTGTTCCGAAAAAACACCCCCAACATTTTCTAATGTAATATTGAACTTACCGTCAAAAGATGATGTTGAATAGACAGTTGTACCGCCCAAACTCAAGAACCTAAGAGTTTTGAAAAATCCAAAAATAATTTTCAACTTCTGTACTAGGAAAAAAGCATTGCCATGACGACATTTTTCCGAAAAAATCTGAGAAAGGCAACAACTCCCAACATTTTTTGAATAGGGAGGAGATGTTTGATGTGGTTTAGTTGAGAAGTTTTTTCTGTTCTCTAAACATCGCAGTTCAAATTTTCAAATTTGTTTATTTGATGGCAGAACAATTTTTTTCTATTCAAAATAAATTGGGGGTTGTTGCCACCCTCACATGGTTTTTTCGGAACAATATCGTCCTAGGAATTCTTTCACCCTAACAAACTTGAACATTATTTTTGGATTCTTCAAAAATTTTAGGTTCTTGAGTTTGGGCGGTTCAACAGTCTGTTCAACATCACCTTTTGACGGTAAGTTCAATATTACAACACCCTCTGATAATTTCAGTTTGTTTTCAAATGTATTATATTTAGATTTCATAATTGGAATATAAAATACATCTGTTTCCCACTTCAGCTTTTCACAAAAATTCGTATAACATCGTATAAAAATCAGGTGGTGTGCTCTAAGCTTTTCAGCCAAATCAATTTACCAAGGATTGAAAAATTAGGGATTGCAGTTCTAAGCAAATATTACTCAAAAAGTGTTAATAGAAAATATAATACAATGCATTAATTTTTCAGCTTAACGGCTTGATATTAAGAATTTTCATTTCAGTATAACAAATCACTCTGAAATATATATTGTTTTTTCGACTTGGAAATGAAATACTGACTACAAAATGGAAAAGAGAAAGTAACGATTGACAATACTTTCAGTGACGTCTTGATAATTGTTTACGTGACGTAAGAAAGAAATGTATAAACAGAAATTTGCGAATGATAGATTATTCCGAATATCAACAGTTAGCATTTATAGAACGATTTACCCCTATATAACGTCTACGCTACTGAGAAAAAGGAGATCACAAATTAATCCACAAGGTCTTATTACGCCTGAAACAAATGATGTCAACCACATTAATCAAGTAATATTTTTGTGCATATACAATCATGCACATTTATCTTGGTTAAATTATTGAATTCTAACTCATTCCTAGGTTAGCAGAAATGTACAAGGTCGTTTCAGTAACGAGATTAATTAAATGCTTCACGCCAAATTTGATCTTGGTAAAATTTACCAAGATCGGAATGGAAGGAATCGAATTTTAATTTTAACAAATTTTCAATATCTCAAGAATAATTCACTTCAATTGAGTTGTAAATATCGACGATATGTTTTTGAAACCTTATGGCAGAAATATTACCATTTGTTATTTTTTGTTAATAACATCAGGGCAAAATATCCCTTCCAGTGCGTTCAATAATTATCCAAAAATTTCATAGATATAAATGTTTTTTGTTCAAATTCATGCGCTCTTCTACATCATCTCTCTCGTGGTTACTATTCCTATAATATTCAAAACCAATTTTAATTTATAGGACAAAACACTTATAAAAGAGAAAAAACTCTTGAGTTTCTTTGATTTCGGACGTCCCTTACCTAATTTTTTTGGACACAATATACCTTAACAAGACCTAACACAGAAAGCTTAGAATGTTTTCTAGGAAAACACTGCAAATAACCATTCTTGAGAAAGAAGGATTTTATGATGTGATGCATTCTAACAAAGCTACTGACATTTATCTCAAATAATTTAGTAGACATCTATCACTTTGTCAGTGGTTTGTTATCCATAATATCACGAAAACTTTATGCGCGCAAATTTCAGATAACAGCGTGCTATCATTTCGCTCGAATGTCTGTAATTTCTTAATTTTGAGCCGAAAATGGTCTCAAACAACACTGATGAAGAATCCGAGGTCAAATGTAATTCTGTCTGGCTATCTGTCCATAAAGACGCTTACTTTAAAATGGAAAAATCTAGAGCCTTGAAACTTTCATGGAGATTTGAGATCTAAATGCCGCGGCTATGTTCATTAATGAACAAAATCGGTCCAATAGTTTCGCATTTATTAACGTTTCGAAATTTTTCATACTATTCTCAATGTTTTTGTAACAACAGATTCGATCGACCTGAAATTCAGCATTTAGAAGTAGAATAATAACACGCATGTTAGTGCAAAATTTCGTGAGAACCGTATAGTTAGAAGACCACAAAAAATTATTTTGTGAAGATCGTGATATGAAATATCGTACAAAAGCTGTTAACTTTACGTCACTGCTATTCACCCCTTTTTCTACAAAATGATGCTTCGAAACACTTTATATTGTACCTTTTTTAATATTTGGAGAATCTATCCGCTTGAAAATTCAATAAGATCACAATCTTAGGAATTAGTCAATTTATGAAAGTCGGCCAATTATCTCAGTCACTGATAGAAATTAGTATTTTTATTATCTCTGAACAATTTATTTCTTGATTGTTTCGGTCTCTACTTGACGGAAATTCATCGTATATGATTTGAAGTAAAACACTTTATTTCCGCTTATACTGTTACCATAATCATCCCATGAAGTCAATATGTAATTACGAAACAATAGTTGTGAACAATAAATATAAGCGGAAATAAAGTTTTTTACTTCAAATGATATACTGAACAATTTGGCTCATTCAAAAATCCTCATATGATAAATTTAATGTTTTTCTCTTTCGACAAAATAAGGACAAAAATACATGATGAACAAGTTTTAAATCCCCAGGATTTTGAACGTGGGTTGTTAGGAAGTTTGTTCCATATTTTTACCTCTAGGATCACGTCTTTGAATATATTCACGTTAAATCTGTGCACCTGCATATGCATCTTGATTTCTGACAATTTTTTTGAAGCTAGTATAAATAGATTAGCAGAACAATTGGAAATGGATTCTTCTATAAAATTGTCAAACATAAAATAAGAATTTGTAATACATTGAGGAATAAAACAATATATTTCATGAAATGTTCACAATTTATTCACTAACACGAAGCGCTTCGACTATTATAAAATTGTTAATTGTATGGTAAAGAAATACAGAATGTATTGAGATACATAGGGTATCATATTATGGTTGGATTAGGGGTGGGTGTTACTTATTAAGGAGTCGCGAACGGTTCATTCCTAATTTGAGGTTCAGTATTTGAAAGTCGATATCTTTACGGAGTTAGTTTATTTCCTAGCAATACAACCAATTAATTTTATATCCTTTGTAACATGGAGGATTTTGAGGTTTTCAAATCTATATGGTTATTGACAGCTTTAATATGTTTAAAGCCAAACTTTTCTCCCCACTAAGTTCCGTTACAGTCAATAAAATTGTTTCTATAGACTCTCGAAGTTTTTGTTCTTGTTGAATATTTTCTAGATTAGAACCTGAGATGCCCGATTGAAATAATTTCTGATTTTGGTGGATAAATGTCCGAAATAACTTAAGGTTATGTATTTATGATCCGGATTTTTTATCAATGGATAAAGGAAGGCATTTATCTGTTTGCTTGTTTTCTTCGATATCATTCTATTCAGCAATGTAAAGGAAATTTATTATTTCGGACCATATGATTTATTGTAGAGATTTTTGTAGAAAAACACTCCTTAGAAATAGGTACTGTGAAATCCCAATGAATCATGGAATTGAAAGCAGGAAATATTATGATTCTGGGGACTGAAAAAAATCTTCTTAATATAATAAAATTCAATAGGTTTTTATTTTTAGTAATAGTTATGTTAGAGAAATTTAATTTATTATTTGTTTATATTTTAACAACTGTCAATTTTATTTTAGATTTGTCGGTCTGTTTTATTAAAACCAACAATATATGCAACAAATGCCAATAAACTGATCAAAAGTTTGGTGACAGAATACTCGAATGGTTTCTGTTACATCAAAGATCAGTAATGTTTTAAAATAATTATAGTAAAACCATCAACATATATGTATGTGTATTATTCAATTAAATTATATTGTCTACTTATCTAAACCAAAAAATTTATGTTTTGTTTAATAACGTTGTGAGACTATATTGAATTTTGAGTTATACATTCTGTCAAGAAAGTACCGGGAATTATCGATTTAAATCTGGCGGGGCAATGAGGCAGGTAAAAATTTTTTTTCCTAGGTTGGTACCACTGTCCTTAATTACTATGCCAAGCTTGAGCGGGATATGTCAACTAGTGTGTTTGCAACAGCTGATTAAGTCAGTCGATGTCAGAGTGCGTGCCGATTTTTACTATGGGTGATTACTATGGGACGATAACGCGGCTTCTCACCGAACTACGATTGTGACTGACTTTCTCGCCAAAAACTCAACAAACGTGCTTCAGCAACCACCGTATTCGTCGGATTTGGCTCCCTGCGACTTTTTCCTCTTCCCAAAACTAAAATTGGCCCTTCGTGGCACCCTTTTTGAGTCGATTGAAGCCATAAAACAAAATTCGGCGCGAGAGCTAAAGTCCATCCCGGAAAGCGCCTATAAAAAATGTTTCGATAATTGGAAGTGCCGTTGGCATAGATGTATTGGAGCAACTGGAGCCTATTTTGAAGGTGACCCAATAAATTTTGACGATTAAATGTAAAAATGTTGTTTTAATTGAAAATTCCCGGTACTTTCTTGACAGAGTAGTACATAAAATGTCTGATAAAAAAGGACTTATAGATGACTCCACTGGTAAGCCAGATTTTTGGAAAGAAAAATTAGATTTGAATTTGAAATAGTTGTGGGGCAAATTTCGAACATATTTTGGAGTTCTAAAGCTATTAGTGAATAGACGTTTTTTTTTTCTAAAAGCTGGAATACTTGGAAACAAGTTTTTTACATTAAATAAAACCAATTTTATGTTTTCACAATATTTTATAATTTTATTGATTCTGTGAATTTCTTCATAGAATATTAAGGTGAAAATTTAATCAATTCTATAAATTTTTTATTCAGAAACGTTTTTTTTTTTTGTTTTTAACGGTTTGGATAATAGTGAAGTGGAATCTATAATGTATTGATCTGTTTAGAATATGTAAAGTACGATCCTTACTTATTGTATTTCTTTATTTCTATTATGTCTAATATGCTTACTAGACCTTGGGTTTTTTTATTTCGTAGGATTTTTGGTAGATAAACACTAGTTTCCTTTATCTGCTTTGGTGAAAGTTGACTTTTTTACTTCTTTTTTCCTAGTGATTTCTTTTAATATTTGTTTATGATTGGAATTTTATTATTTATGTTTAGGAAGGTTGGGATTGTTTTCAGGTGTCTCATTTGATATAGTTCAGATTCTACTCCTAAAATTTCTCTGTTCGTTTTGTAATTATCCTAGGTCCCTTCTTCAGGAGAATTTCTTTTTCGGTGGGTTCAACAGAAGATAAGCTGACAAATGTGGGGAGGATGAAATGACATCAATTCAAATATTTTTTGTTGAATGTCCGATAAAAATTAAGATGTGTAGGTTGACCTTCCAAAATAGGATGAGCAAATTTTGCGTCATATACCATTATCGTATTATGACTTCACTGGATGTTCTCTTGGACGTAAATATTTACTTTTACATTTTCATGATTTCCGATATTACCAGATTTGTGGAGAGAAATTTCCTGGATTTACACCACGATAACGCACCATCTCACCAGGCTATCATTGTGAACAAATTTCTTGCCAAAAATTTAACAAATCTTATCGAACAACCACCGATGTGTGTTCGGCTGACCCTTTTTTTTTCAAGATTCAAAAAAACCCTTCGAGGAACCATTTTTCTTTGGACAGATGACATAAAAGAAAATTCTCAGCCAGTATTTATTTGAAATAATAGGAAGAGGCCTCTCCCTATTATTTTATTTTATAAATAATATATAATTATATTAGGGCTTGAATGAAAATCTCATTATGAAATATCAAGTGGTTTAAAGAAGACCTTATAATACTTTACAGCTTTCTGTGATTTTTGTGACGAACCTAGAATATCCTGGATTTTAAATTTAGTTGTTCAAAGCGATGATACCAGAAGGTCTTTGAGGTGAGTTATATTTTTGTTAATTGATTTTATTTTTTAAATGTGAAGTAGGACCGATGAAGATCTTATCGAAATTCTAATTGTTTTTTGAGGATGCGATACATGTTTTTAAGAGATTTTTAAAGTAACTTATTCAAATATATTAAATATTTCAAATAAATTATATTTTTAAAAATTGTGTTTTGTATTTTTGAAAAAGATTTAATTTTCATAATTGTAAGATCAGAAACAAAATTTTGTCCCCTTCAAATATTCATTTATTAATTTTAATTGACAATTTATATTTGTTGGTTTATTTAGTCCATTTGATATTTTATACTGAGTTTTGATTTTATACGTCTATTAAATATAAGATGTGCTTATAAGGCATTAATTTAATTCTAAAAGTTTTTGAAAAAAATATTTTTTAATTCAAAATTGAAGTATACTGACAGATTAAATCTGTTTTGATATTCAAATTTTGAGTATTTATTTATTTACTAAGAAAATATATATAATATAAGAAATTAAATACCCAGATGAATGCACGCTGCATAATTATAACAATTTCAACAAAAAATTTCAAGCAAAATAGTATACAAATGCAAAAATAACTGAACCCAAGAATGAGATAGAGATTAAAGATACGAGGAGTGAAATAAAGACAAAACTGCTACCGATGGCGATTCACAAAGATATTTCTCGAAATATTCTTCAGGATCTTTTTATTTGGGAAAATACATTCATTCGATCTTCGAACTGATCACACTCATGGAACATTCTGTGGTTCGGGCATTTTTTAGAGCTGTTAGCGTATATAAAAAGTATTCTACTGTTTAAATATCCTTTCTGGAACATAATAGTTTATTAGTGGCATGATGTTTAGGGAAACCATGTGGTTGTTCATTAATTTCCGAAAAAAATAATATCACCCATTACTCTTCTATTGTGGAGACTAATCATGTTGAAATATTCGAGTTTGATATTATAACTCCAGTATTATTCCAAGATCTCTGACATCGGTTGACGACTGACGGCCGTATTTTGTAGCGAGTATGGAAAATGTATTCTTATTTTTTATGAAGGAAATTACATGGAATTTCGTTAAATTTAAGATAAGGTCACTTTGTTAGTTTCACAAAATTCAATGAAACTATTGAATACCTGCTGAAAACAAGACAATCATTGAGGTTTTTAATTCTTAGATAAATTTTAAATCATCAGCGAAACGGAGAAATTTACAAATCTTCAAATATTCAGTGATTTGTAAATTTCTCCTTTTCGCTGATGATTTAAAATTTATCTAATTTGTCTATAGATAATAAAGAACCCAAATGGGAGCGTTGAGATACCCAGAAGAGCTTCAAGAAGATATTTCGTAAATGTTATCAAATTAGTTTCAATCGAACGTCCTTGAAAAAATAAAATAGAAAAAGGCTTTTTACTTGGTAGAGGAAATATATATATATATATATATATATATATATATATATATATATTTTGTTATGGAATTATATTAATGAAATTTTGTGAATGAATACTAATTAGATGACCCTTGTATGTAGTTGCTGTATTCTATGTTTCCGGCTAGCTCTTAAGATTATAATTTTGAATAATTGAAATTAAAATATTATTAAATTTGATTTGATATTTGAGGGAGGGTTCAATTTGAATTTTTAAAAGGTTGAATTTTTTTCAAATTATATTATATTAAAGTAATTTGAAATATTATAATCAGTGATCAATAACCTAAATCTAATTCTATGTTAACCTAACCCTATCTAAATATCCTAACGTAATTCTAATGTAAACAGTGATTATTATTTCTAAACTTCTTTGTGGAAAGATTAACAGTATTGAATTTTTACTACCTTTGGTAAGTTTGTTCATCAACTTATGATTGTTCCTTTTAATTGTCCCTTCTTCGTTTCAGGAATAACACTTCTAGAACGTTCTGAAATTCACAGGCTACTTTGTTGATTTTCTTCAATATATCCAATTCGTTTGAAACTTGATTTCTATGTGATATTTTTCCATTCACATTCAGGTAACGTATTTTCTGGATTCAATTTCCATTCACAATAACCAAATAATCTTCTTTTTTTTTAGATGATGATACTTTTTGGCACTTTTTTAATTATGGACCGACAAGGATTCTACTCTGCATATAATTGGAGACTGCCGACCTTTTCTGTGTCTGCCCTATTTATAGTTTTCAAGAAAAGTTGAATTTCAAAGCTTACTAGCTTCTGTCAAAATTATATAAAAATGATGCATTTGATGATTTTACAAAATTTACAATATTTCCTGGTTTGAAATTACTTTTGAAAATTAGCTTATTTTTTAAACTACATTTTGATGTATGTTTCATGTTAAACAGAACAGTGAAAGTCTTGCTTTTCGTTCGTAAAGTATTTCAAGTGTCAAAATTTAACAAATTTTAACTTCTAATGCTTATAACTTATAAAATACTTAATATTACTTATGAAATTGATTAAATTTTTTTAGCTTAGATGCTATTACAATTCTATTGATGCCTAAACATTTTCAAGAATATCTCTTACATTAATCATTTGAAAATATCTGACGTAGATGCTATCTTTCATTGAATTAAGTGAATTTTGATCAAATGTGTCCTATTTACATCATTCTGGTGAGTTATATTTAATTTAGCTTGTTCTATTCAATTTCACTAAAGTTTATATGTGATTCATTATAATAACAAATCTTTTCAACAAATTCTTCATCAATTTCAAATTGGATATCTAAATTCAAATTAATTATATTTATTGCAACTTTGGCTGGTTTTATATTGTATAATTGTAAATTGAAATCTCCCTGTGAATTCTATTTATAAACTGTCAACAAGATTACTGTTTTTTGATTACCGTTCAAAGAATTTTAATTTGACTAGTCGTTATGTATCCTGAATATGCTTTTTCTTCATAATTTTAGCTTGTGAGTATTTTAATGAATTTAATTATTAATATTTCTATCAGAATGGATATTATTTAATTAAATGTGCTCTGGTTATACTCTAACGAGTCAACTTACTACTCTGTCAAGAAAGTACCGGGAATTTTCAATTAAAACAACATTTTTACATTTAATCGTCAAAATTTATTGGGTCGCCTTCAAAATAGGCTCCATTTGCTCCAATACATCTATGCCAACGGCACTTCCAATTATCGAAACATTTTTTATAGGCGCTTTCCGGGATGGACTTTAGCTCTCGCGCCGAATTTTGTTTTATGGCTTCAATCGACTCAAAACGTGTGCCACGAAGGGGCAATTTTAGTTTTGGGAAGAGGAAAAAGTCGCAGGGAGCCAAATCCGGCGAATACGGTGGTTGCTGAAGCACGTTTGTTGAGTTTTTGGCGAGAAAGTCAGTCACAATCGTAGCTCGGTGAGAAGGCGCGTTATCGTCATGCAAAATCCATGAGTTGTTCGCCCACAAATTTGACCGCTTCTTACGGATACGCTCACGCAAACGTTTCATAACGCCTAGGTAATACTCCTTGTTTACCGTCTGACCCTCTGGAACGAATTCGTAGTGCACCACGCCACGGATATCGAAGAAAACAATGAGCATCACCTTCATTTTCGAGCGGCTTTGGCGTGGTTTTTTCGGTTTCGGCTCATTTTTTGCCACCCATTCCGATGATTGCTGGCTTGTTTGCATATCGTACTCGTAGACCCAAGTCTCATCACCAGTTATAATGCGTTCCATGAATATAGAATCGGAATTACAGCGATCCAGCATGTCTGAAGCAACCTGTTCGCGATGACGTTTTTGAAGAAAATTCAGGTCTTTCGGTACGAGTCGTGCGGCCACCTTTCTCATGCCCAAAATATCAATCAAAATCGTACGTGCGGACTCGTGGGATATCTTAAGATCATGTGCTATCTCTCTCAAGCTGGTACGACGGTTTTCCAGCACCCTTTCCTTAATTTTATCGACGTTATCTTCGATCGAAGCCGTCGATGGGCGACCATTTCACGACCGTCCTTGAAGGCTCTGTACCACTGATATGCACGAGTTTTCGATAGAGCATTATCACCAAAGGCCTTTTGCAACATTTTCAATGCATCGGCACACGAAAATTCATTTGCAACACAAAACTTTAACCAAATTCTTTGCTCAACGTAATCACCCATAGTAAAAATCGGCACGTACTCTGACATCGACTGACTTAATCAGCTGTTGCAAACACACTAGTTGACAGATTCCGCTCAAGCTTGGCATAGTAATTAAGGACAGTGGTACCAACCTAGGAAAAAATTTTTTACCTGCCTCATTGCCCCGCCAGATTTAAATCGATAATTCCCGGTACTTTCTTGATAGAATGTATATACCACGGTGAGTCTTTTCCTTTATATTTTTATGTAATTATTTAATTTAAGTGTAAATTCCATGACAATATATATATATATATATATATATATATATATATATATATATATATATATATATATATATATATATATATACACGTCTATTAAATATAAGCGGTGCTTATTGTAGACATTAATTTAATTCTAAAATTTTTTTGAAATTAAAATTGTAGAAGACTAACAGATTAAATCTGTTTTGATATTCAAATTTTGTTATATATCTTCTATCAAGTAAAAAGCCCTTCTCTATTTTATTTTATACATAATATATAATTATATTTAGGCTTCAATAAATCTCAATATAGAATGTCAATGGTTTAAAGAAAACCTTATAATACCTTACAGTTTTCTGTGATTTTGTGACGAAGATAGACTATCTGGATTTTAAAAGTTAGTCTGTTTAAACAAGTTCCGGATACACTCTAAGGTGAAATATACTAATTGTTAGTTGATTTTGGTATTTTAAATATTATCTAGGGAGATATTTTAAATATTATCATGAAGAGATTATCCGAATTCTAATTGTTTTTTGAAGATATAGTGCATGTTTTGAGAGATTTTTGAATTGACTTATTTGAATATTTAAATATATTAAATATTTCAAATAAATTATATTTTTTTGAGAAATCCTCAAGTTGTGTTTTATGTTTTTGAAAAGAAATTGGATTCATTATGGTAAGATCAGAAACAAAATTTTGTCTCTTTCAAATATTTATTTATTAATTTTAAATGACTTTTTTTATGTTTGTTGGTTTATTTATTCCATTTGACACTGTATATTAAGTTTTGATTATATACGTCTATTAAATATAAGCGGTGCTTATTGTAGACATTAATTCTAAAAGTTTTTTGAATAAAAATTTTTTTTGAATTAAAATTGTAGAAGAGTAACAGATTAACTCTGTTTTGATATTCAAATCCTTGAAAAAATCTGTACTGTTCGAGAATTATTCGCGATTTAATAAGATTTTTTTACTTAAAGCATAAATTTTGAGGATGCAGAATTGGAGGAATTATTGGAGGAAGATTCATCTCAAACACAAAAAGAACTTGCTCTAACTTTAGAAGTCACTCAGCAAGCAGTCTCACATCGTCTCAATCGAAAAAATTATTCTTCTGCATGACAATGCTCGTCCACACGTTGCGGCTCCCGTGAAAAAGTACTTGGAAACACTTGATTGGGAAGTGTTACCCCACCCGCCGTATTCACCAGACATTGCACCGTCCGATTATCACCTGTTCCGGTCCATGGCACATGCTCTGACGGCGCAGCGGTTCACATCTTATGAGGATACCAAAAATTGGGTTGATTCGTGGATAGCCTCAAAAGACAAGGAGTTCTTCAGACGTGGGATTCGAATGCTGCCTGAGAGATGTAAAAAAGTGGTTGCAAGTGATGGGCAATATTTTAAATAAATTTATATTACCGTTCTTTTATAATAAATATTTAATTTGTGTTAAAAAAACGGCGGAAACTTATTTGTACTCCTAACATACATATATACGTCTATTTAACATAAGCGGTGCTTATTCTAGACATTAATTTAATTCTAAAATCTTTTTGAAATTAAAATTGTAGAAGACTAACAGATTAAATCTGATTTGATATTCAAATTTTGTTATATTTCCTTTATCAAGTAATAAGCCTTTTTCTATTTTATTTTATACATAATATATAATTATATTTAGGCTTGAATAAATCTCAATATAGAATGTCAATGGATTAAAGAAAACCTTATAATACCTTACAGTTTTCTGTGATTTTGTGTCGAACATAGACTATCTGGATTTTTAATGCTAATCTGTTTAAACAAGTTCCGGATACTCTCTAAGATAAGATATACTGATTGTTAGTTGATTTTGATATTTTAAATATTATCTAGGGCCGATGAAGAGATTATCTGATTTCCAATTGTTTTTTGAATATAGTGCATGTTTTGAGAGATTTTTGAATTGACTTATTTGAATATTTAAATATATTAAATAT
Source organism: Megalocaria dilatata (assembly GCA_034642435.1). Lineage (NCBI taxonomy): Eukaryota > Metazoa > Arthropoda > Insecta > Coleoptera > Coccinellidae > Megalocaria > Megalocaria dilatata. The sequence goes on along the minus strand of CM067856.1, from coordinate 71,418,632 downwards.
TTCAAATAAATTATATTTTTTCAGAAATCCTTAAGTTGTGTTTTATGTTTTCGAAAAGGAATTGGTTTCATTATGGTAAGATCAGAAACAAAATTTTGTCTCCTTCAAATATTTATTTATTAATTTTAAATGACTTTTTTTATATTTGTTGGTTTATTTATTCCATTTGACATTGTATATTGAGTTTTGATTATATACGTCTATTAAATATAAGCGGTGTTTATTGTAGACATAAATTTAATTCTAAGTTTTTTAAATAATTTTTTTTTTTTAATTAAAATTGTAGAAGACTAACAGATTAACCCTGTTTTGATATTCAAATTCTTGAAAAAATCCGTACTGTTCGAGAATCATTCGCGATTTAATAAGATTTTTTTACTTAAAGCATTAATACATCCTCAGCATAATTTTGACGCACGAAATATTTATATATCTAATCAGACATATAAATTATATTTCAACAATTTGATATATGTTGCATCAATTTTTTGTGAAACCTTACGATAAAAATCTCGAAGGGGATTTTATTCAATTGGTTCATAACAGCTCTGCGTTCAATTCCACACGTTTCTTATTTCATAAGTAAGATTTTTTAAAAGTGCTTCCTCTTGACTATAAATTAACTACCACTTAGACGACCGAAATGTAGCGCCACGGATCAATTAAACCAGTTAAAAACAGAACAGTGCCAGACTTCCGTATTCTAATTAGAAAATAGAATCTCGTAGATTTGTTCCCTCGAGTTCCATTCCTGTAGTACATATTCTTCGTAACGACATGTACAAGCAATTTGACATTATGAAATACAAATAGCTAATGATATCCGCTATGGATTTTGAAAACTATTTGTATTGATCCGATGAAAAATAACAATTTTTTTTTACGAAAGCCAATATCCATAAAAAAGTTGATATTTTAAAGGAATCGTTTTTTTGAGCTTTTACAGGATAACACAACAATTAATTCGGAAGTCTACTGTTATCAGGTAGACAAACTGAATCTTATCAGAAAAGGCCTGAATTTATCAACAGAAATGGTGTACTGTTCCACCAAGATAATGCGAGACCTCATACAAGTTTGGTCACTCGCCAAAAGCTTTTACAGCTTGAATGGGATACTCTATCACACCCACCATATTCCCAAGATCAGGCGTCTTCGGATTATTATTAGTTCCGGTCATTGAAAAATTTTTTGGACGGTAAAACCTTTACTTCAAATGAAAAGGTCAAAAATCACCTGGATCAGTTCTTTGCCAGCAAAGACCAAAAATTTTATGTGCGTGGAATCATGCTACTACCAGAAAGATGGCAAAAGGTTTTCGACCAGAATGGCCAATATACAATCTACTGAAATATTAGGAGTACAAATAAGTTTCCGCCGTTTTATTGTAGATGGCGCGGCACGGAGTTTCGGTTAGCTTTCGCAGATGATAACCGGCTTAAAAAATAGTTTGGACATTCAAGAACAACATAACCTATTAATATCATTGATTTTATATTGGTAAAATATAATTTTTATAAGTTGAAAATGTCAAAATTTGAGCCAAGTAACCGTCATTTGCGGGAAATATTAGTTTACTTCTTTAATTTAAGGAAATCTGCTGCTGAGGCGCATCAAATGCTCGTAGAAGCATATGGTGAGGGTGCTTTGAGTGAGAGAACGTGTCGAGAGTGGTTTCAAAAGTTTAAAAACGGTGATTTCGACGTAGAAGACAAAGATCGCAGTGGAAGGCCAAAAATTTACGAGGATGCAGAATTGGAGGAACTCTCTACTTCTATTTTAGAAGACAAACATATTATAATTTGTTTTGATATTCAAATTTTGTTATATTTCTTCTATCAAGTAGAAAGCCTTTCTATTTTATTTCATATATAATATATAATTATATTTTGGCTTCAATAAATCTCATTATGGAATGTCAATGAATTTAAATAAGCCTTAAAAATAACTTACACTGTTCTTTGATTTTGTTAGAACATAGACCAATCTTGAATTATAAAGTTGATCTGTGTTTCGAAACATTCATTTCTTTACACGCGTGCGTTGCTGATATAGGTTAGTTTTTTGATTTTGATATTTGGAATATTATTCAGGACCGAAGAAGGGATTGCTTAGAATTATATTTATTTTTTGAAGATATAGTGCTTGTTTTGAGAGATTTCTGAATTAACTTATTCGAATATTTAAATATATTAAATATTTCAAATAAATTATATTCTTTGAGAAGTCCTTAAGATGTGTTCATGTTTTTAAAAGGCAATTGGTGTTCTTAAAGGTAAGACCAGAAACAAAATTTTGTCTCCTTTAAATATTTATTCATTAATATTAATGACTTTCGTATATCTGTTGGTTTATTTATTCCATTTGACATTATATATTGAGTTTTGATTATATACGTCTATTAAATGTGAGCGGTGCTTATTTTAGACATTAATTTAATCCTAAAAGTTTTTTGAATAAAAATTTTTTTGAAATTAAAATTGTAGAAGACAAACATATTTTAATTTGTTTCGATATTCAATTTTTGTTTTTATTTACTTTATTAATTTAAGAATGTTTGACCAAGTGACATGCGAGAAAACAATATTATTTAAGAAAATAATTATTCATTATACGAAGATTGTCTTTCATTTTCCCAGAAAAAAAAATACGAAATTCCTTTCCGAACAACCCAATAAATAATAATAAACTTCATTTACATGAATCAGTAAAAAATAAATATTCTTTATTTTTTTAATTAATTATCGAATTCACCTGTATTTTTTTAGGCAAAGTGCGAAAGTTCGAATTTATGATTTCAATCGTGAATTCTGTACCAAATAACGGCAGTTCTATTTATTCTTATATCAATTTAAATTAAAATGGGCTTCATCGCTGACAAAGATCGCGTTTACCGTACGAAATCGTTGTTACATTGTATCACAGTAGTTTCGCAAATGGTATTATAATTACTAGGTTCGGCACATGTAACATGCATGAATGAAATTTGAAAATGTCTCAATATTTTATGGACAATCGTTTTTTAGAAAACAACAGAGCAGTCGTGTATGTTCACGTAAACTGTTTTCAACGAGTTCAATGTTTTCTCACGAAGTCCACCTGACCTAAATTGGCGAAATTGCGGCGCGGAACGCTCAAATACCACGTGTGAAATTTCGTGTTCGAACCTTACCGTGAAATTCAATTGACATTTTCGGCTAACAATTTTCCCTGTTAGAAATTAAGAGGGCGTGAAGTTTGAACGGAATGTCTATCGATTCCAAAGAGCGGCAGGAAGGATAATAACCTCTTTAATGGGAAATAGGGAAATCGAATCAGTCCCGCACGTCTTTTAAACGTATAAAAAGTGCCCTATATCGCGGTCGCTTTATAGGCCCGCAGTCGTTAAAATTTATAGTCGCTGGTTATCTGTGGTTCATTGCGACTGCACCCTCTAGTTATTCTCATTTTGAATTAATATAATTAAGGATTAAATAATCATAACATAAAAAGTATCTGAAAAGGTTTTTTCTACAGATTTGGGAAAAAAAGCGTTTTGGAAATACTATATTCAAAGCATAAGACAGAGAACTCCGACGTACAATCGAACATTGGAATAATCGAAAGATATGCGCGTTATGATAATGAATAATCCAGTGTAAAACTCGAAAAGAATGCTCTTCTCTCTCACACAGATGTGGGAAATGGTGAATAGGACACCCCATTCAGTTTCGGGTATCCTCAAATTCAGTAAGTTGGTGCATAGAGCTCAGAAGTACTGCAGTGTAGTCCATAACGCTTGAAAATCAAATACAATACGATACTTAATTTGAGTATCAAAACAAATTAAAATATGTTTATCTTCTACAATTTTAATTTCAAAAAATTTTTATTCAAAAAAAACTTTAAGAATTAAATTAATGTCTAAAACAGGCACCGCTTACATTTAATAGACGTATATAATCGAAACTCAATATATAATGTCAAATGGAATAAATAAACCAAAAGATATACGAAAGTCATTAAAATTAATAAATAAATATTTAAAGGAGACAAAATTTTGTTTCTGGTCTTACCTTTAAGAACACCAATTGCCTTTTAAATACATGAACACACTTAAAGGACTTCTCAAAGAATATAATTTATTTGAAATATGTAATATATTTGAATATTCGAATAAGTTATTTCAAAAATCTCTAAAAAATGTGCACTATATCTTCAAAAAACAAATATAATTCTAAGCAATCCCGTCTTCAGTCCTCATTTAATATTCCAAATATCAAAATCAAAAAACTAACCTATATCTCTCACGTGTTAAAAGACTAAAGCTTGGAAACACAGATCAACTATATAATTCAAGATTGATCTATGTTCTAACAAAATCAAAGAACAGTGTGAGTTATTTTAAGGTTTATCTAAATTCATTGACATTCCATAATGAGATTTATTGAAGCCAAAATATAATTATATATTATATGTAAAATAAAATAGAATAGAAAGGCCTTTTACTTGATAGAAGAAATATAACAAAATTTGAATTTTAAAACATATTGAAATATGTTTGTCTTCTACAATTTTAATTTCAAAAATTTTTTATTCAAAAACTTTTAGAATTAAATTTATGTCTACAACAAGCACTGCTTACATTTAATAGACGTATATATTGAGTTTTGATTATATACGTCTATTAAATGTAAGAAGTGCTTGTTGTAGACATAAATTTAATTCTAAAAGTTTTTGAATAAAAATTTTTTGAAATTAAAAATTTGTTATATTTCTTCTATCAAGTAAAAGGCCTTTCTATTGTATTTTATTTTACACATAATATATAATTATATTTTGGCTTCAATAAATCTCATTATGGAATGTCAATGAATTTAAATAAACCTTAAAATAACTCACACTGTTCTTTGATTTTGTTAGAACATAGATCAATCTTGACTTATATAGTTGATCTGTGTTTCGAAGCTTTAGTCTTTTAACACGTGAGAAATATAGGTTAGTTTTTTTGATTTTGATATTTGGAATATTAAATGAGGACTGAAGACGGGATTGCTTAGAATTATATTTGTTTTTTGAAGCTATAGTGCACATTTTTTAGAGATTTTTGAAATAACTTATTCGAATATTCAAATATATTAAATAATTCAAATAAATTATATTCTTTGAGAAGTCCTTTAAGTGTGTTCATGTTTTTAAAAGGCAATTGGTGTTCTTAAAGATAAGACCAGAAACAACATTTTGTCTCCTTTAAATATTTATTTATTAATTTTAATGACTTTCGTATATCTTTTGGTTTATTTATTCCATTTGACATTATATATTGAGTTTTGATTATATACGTCTATTAAATGTAAGCGCTGCTTGTTTTAGACATTAATTTAATTCTAAAAGTTTTTTTTGAATGAAAATTTTTTGAAATTAAAATCGTAGAAGATAAACATATTTTAATTTGTTTTGATATTCAAATTTTGTTATATTTCTTCTATCAAGTAAAAGGCCTTTCTATTTTATTTTACAATACGATACCACATTCCTAATTAATTGCATATTGCATGTGAGGAATTTATTTCAGACAATGAAGACGTAGATAATTTCATCTCTGAAAATCAGTACTTGGGTTTTTTTCCCATAAGTGGTTCGAAAATAAAATAAATTTTAAAAAAATCCGAGGGAAAATGAAAACAATAAATTTTGAACGATCTCTCGAAATCCTCAGAAAATTCCAAATTGTCATAAAAATTCAGTAAGTATACTGTGGCGAATAAATTCATGGTTAGTTTTGTCTCATAAAATTAAACTCCTGTATTTTGAAAAGTAAAGGTATCGGGTGTTTTTTTTAGAGTGATAGAACTCTAAATTGAAATAAAACACATTTAAATTAATTATTGAATTGTATCAGTTCTTACTTGGTGAAAATCCATATTAAATAATTTGAAATAAGGTTATTCTGATTTTCACAAATTTTTATTGTTAAACTCACAACAATTGTTTCGCTATCACAGTAGCATCATCAGGTAAGATCACATTTTGAATAACTGTTAGTTATTTAATTTCAGGACATTTATGTTTTAAAATAATTTCCGGCATATGTCAACCACGATGTGGACATATGACCAGACCAATAACACGAGTTATATTGGCTTCCAAAGCGTCTATTGTTTCTGGTTTATCAGCATAAACCAATGACTTGACATAACCTCGAAGAAAATAATCCAATGAAGTTATGTGGCAGGATCTTGGAGACCAATTAATTGGACCATTTCTCGAAATAATGTTATCGCCAAATATTTCTTTCAATAAATCAATTGTGACGGTAGCAGCATGAGGTGTAGCAGCATTTTGTTGGAACCAAAACACTTCTGGGTCGATACTATTTAAATTTTGAAATGAATAATCTTTGATCATCGATCTGTAACGAGCACTATTCACCATGTAACATTAGATCCAGCATCGTTTTTAATGAAATTTGGACCGATGATTCCTCCAGCGTGTAAAGCACACCATACAGTGCATATTTCAGGATGCAATGGAATCTGCAGAACTTCTTGAGGATTGTTTCCACTCCATATACGGCATTTTTGCTTGTTTACATAGCCGTTCAACCAGAAATGAGCTTCATCACTAAACACAATTTTACGATAAAAAAGTGGATCAACTTCAAGTTGTTTTAGGGCCCAATCAGCAAGCAAACGACGCATATTATGGTCAAGTGGCTTTAGTTCTTGAACCAGTTGGATCTTGTATGGGTGTAGATCAAAATCTTTACGCTAAATTTTCCATGTGGTGGATGCACAGAGTCCAACTTGTTATGAACGTCGACGAATAGACAAATCTGGATCATCATTAACACTATAACTTACAGCAGCAATATTTTCCTCTGTACGTACAGTTCTTTGTCTTGTTGTTGTTGCCTCGAGTAGACAAAATGTTGTCCGAAATGTATCGATACTTCGACGAATAAGCTGCTCTGATGGACGATTGTGTAAACCATAAACTTTACGAAGTGCTTTATAAGTTTGGCAAATAGAACACTGATTTAGAAAATAAACTTCAACAATTTGTAAACGTTGTTGCGGTGAGAGTCTTTCCATGATAATTTATCAATGCTTACTTAACAGAAATGTCAAAACAACATGGGCTGTACCTTCCGTCAAATCACAGTTATTCCTATCGAAAGTTCTATCACTCTAAAAAAAACACCCAATAGTCGCAATTTAATATCAAAACATGCCGAATTTCACGAATTTCGAAATGGCTGACATGCATTTCATGTAGGGTCTTGCAAATGGAAATTCAAGAGAATCTAAGCGTCTTTACATGGAACGCTATCCCAATAGTGTGATGCCTGATCATCGAATGTTTTCTCATATTCACAGGTGTCTTTCAAAAACGGGATGTTTTTCTACGAAAAATATTAATGCAGGTAGACGACTCGAAGAGGCAGCTCTGAATGAAACTGAAGAACATCCAGGAACCAGTACAAGAAAAATTAGTGTTACTTTAAATACAAGTCATCAAATTGTAAGGCGGATCATGCGGGATTCTTTGCTATATCCTTATCACATTCAGAGGGTGCAGGCGCTCCTGCCTCGAGATTTTCACCCCAGGATTCTTTTTTGTCAGTGGTACCTCAATAGACTACTAAACAATCCTCATTTTGATTACCAAATCGTTTTCACTGATGAAGCCTGTTTCTCAAGAACTTCAATTATAAATTTTCATAATATGGGCTGAGGGGATTCCACATGAAATTGTAGAAACTGATTTTCAAGAGCAAATTTCATTAAATGTGTCGAGTGGTAATATTGGCGATAATTTGAATGGTCCTTTCTTCTTGCCAGGTCGACTTACTAGTTAATCATACAGGCATTTTTTAGAAAACGATTTTCCCTTGTTATTGAATGATTTACCTCTTATACTACGACGTGAAACGTGGTTCATTTTCATGAAAGATACGTATCAGCCATTACGTATGAAATATAACATCGTTCAAATGTCCGCTGCAACTTCTCACGGTTGCACGGATCCGAATGGTGCAATTTTTAATGACTCTGTCGCATAGATTGAATCGGTCGTATGCCGCTTATTGTCTGATGATCATCTTGTGACACAATATCACCATAAGTCAACTCAGAAATGCTTGGACCAAGAAAGCATAAAAAATAGAGGAATAACCCTGTCCGAATCCGTCTTAGTTAGAATCCGTCTTCATTAGAATTGGGGAAATGTATGAGTAAATGTAGCTGAAAGCATACCCCAATGCAGCTTAAGAAACAAAGACACTATAGATCATTAGGTCACGATGCACAAACACAACTAATTCCTGATAATAATACGAAGCCCAAGGGAGCTAATAAACATTAATTTACATCTCTTTCATTGAAAAAAAAAACATCACTTAACCACATTAAGTATTCAATGTATTCAGTTCTTCAATTTGTTCTGAACAAAAACAAATCAGTGATTACCCAAATTAGTGGTTTTGGACATCTTATACACAACCTTGAGTGTAAAATACGAGTAGACGATTCATAAGTTTTTCTGTATTCGTTAAGAAAGGATGTACATCCTTTGATGAATTACTGACAAGAACTATTGGGCAAACCACAATAATGAGGTGTTTTCTGACCTAATTCGCCCTAAATTAAATTCTAAGAAGACTTACTAACCAATTTTAGTCATCAGTCTAAATTTGAAACCATTCTACGTAGGTTATCAACAGTTAGTTACACGATGACTGTCCGGTCAAGTTCAATCTCATGTTGTAAGGAATTAATTCTCATTATCTCCGTAATTTGAAGGAAATGGAGAGTTACCAATGTTTGCTATTAACTTTCTAATTTAGTGATTTTTTTTTCAAATATTGGAATGAAATTATACATCTCATCAATTTTTCATGGGTTTATACAAACGGAAATGTGTGGTTTCGATGATTACATCATTTTCGATAGGTTGAAATATAATAAATAGTGTTATCATGTTCAGTAGTTCAGTAGAGAAGAATACGCAAGCTGAATAGGGGGAGAAATATCGGGTGTTTTTTTTTAGAGTGATAGAACTCTAAATTGAAATAAAACACATTTAAATTATGACTGAAACCAATTTTTTTTTTTTAATTTGAAACCTAATTTCAGGACATTTATGTTTTAAAATAATTTCCGGCATATGTCCACCACGATGTGGACATATGTCGACCAGACCAATAACACGAGTTATGTTGGCTTCCAAAGCGTCTATTGTTTCTGGTTTATCAGCATAAACCAATGACGACATAATCCCAAAGAAAATAATCCAGTGGAGTTATGTCGCATGATCTTGGAGGCCAATTAATTAGACCATTTCTAGAAATAATGTTATCGCCAAATCTTTCTTTCAATAAATCAATTGTGACGGTAGCAGCATGAGGTGTAGCAGCATCTTGTTGGAACCAAAACACTTCTGGGTCGATACCATTCAAATTTTGAAACAAAAAATCATTGATTATCGATCTGTAACGAGCACCATTCACTGTAATATTAGCTCCAGCATCGATTTTAAAGAAATATGGACCGATGATTCCTCCAGCGTGTAAAGCACACCATACGGTGCATTTTTCAGGATGCAATGGAACCTGCAGAACTTCTTGAGGACTGTTTTCACTCCATATACGGCAATTTTGCTTGTTTACATAACCGTTCAACCAGAAATGAGCTTCAGTACTTAACACAATTTTACGATAAAAAGTGGATCAACTTCAAGCTGTTCTAGGGCCCTATCAGCAAACAAACAACGCTTATAATGGTCAAGTGGCTTTAGTTCTTGAACCAGTTGGATCTTGTATGGGTGTAGACCAAGATCTTTACGCAAAATTTTTTATGTGGTTGATGCATAGAGTCTAACTTGTTGTGAACGTCGACGAATAGACAAATCTGGATCATCACACTACGAATTACAGCAGCGATATATTCTTCTGTACGTACAGTTTTTTGTCTTGTTGTTGTTGCATCGAGTAAGACAAAATGTTGTCCGAAATGTATCTATAGTTCGACGAATAAGCTGCTCTGATGGACGATTATGTAAATCATAAATTTCACAAAGTGCTTTTATAAGTTTGGCGAAGAGAACACTGATTTTGAAAATAAATTTCAAAAATTTGTAAACGTTGTTGCGGCGTGAGTCTTTCTATGATAATTTGTCAATGCTTACTGAACAGAAATGTCAAAACAACATTCTTCTGTCTTCTTCTACCTTCTGTCAAATTACAGTTATCCCTATCGAAAGTTCTATCACTCTAAAAGAACACCCTATATATTACAAATTGAACAGGGAGAGCAAAAAAATATGAATTCACTGTGGAGTTTTTACACCGACTCATATATCGGACTTTTTTTGGACGATAAATGAATACCAATCAATAAAAACATATTGAGGTATGTGATATATTTTTATTGGCCATTTTTATATATCATAAAAAAGTCCCAATGATGAAAATGGATGGATGAAAGTTGGTGTCCCATTTTTAAAAGACTTTAAAATTATATGGAGCATTTTTAGAACAGAATTTGTTATTCCTAAGGTCTATTTGAAACAGCTGTATCGGCTATAGTTTGCTAAATAATTTTGGTCAATATTCGATATTTTCTTTTGATTCTTTTTTCTTTCTATGATGTTTGACAATTTTATGTCTACTTAAAAAACTGTGTTTCTAAGACATTTTGATTTAACTTCTAGAAATGAAAAATATATATAAATTGAATTCGTAGCGGTTTCGCAGAATTATTTTGATCAATATACTACTCTGTCAAGAAAGTACCGGGAATTTTCAATGAAAACAACATTTTTACACTTAATCGTCAAAATTTATTGGGTCGCCTTCAAAATAGGCTCCATTTGCTCCAATACATCTATGCCAACGGCACTTCCAATTATCGAAACATTTTTTATAGGCGCTTTCCGGGATGGACTTTAGCTCTCGCGCCGAATTTTGTTTTATGGCTTCAATCGACTCAAAACGGGTGCCACGAAGGGGCAATTTTAGTTTTGGGAAGGGGAAAAAGTCGCAGGGAGCCAAATCCGGCGAATACGATGGTTGCTGAAGCACGTTTGTTGAGTTTTTGGCGAGAAAGTCAGTCACAATCGTAGCTCGGTGAGAAGGCGCGTTATCGTCATGCAAAATCCATGAGTTGTTCGCCCACAAATTTGGCCGCTTCTTACGGATACGCTCACGCAAACGTTTCATAACGCCTAGGTAATACTCCTTGTTTACCGTCTGACCCTCTGGAACGAATTCGTAGTACACCACGCCACGGATATCGAAGAAAACAATGAGCATCACCTTCATTTTCGAGCGGCTTTGGCGTGGTTTTTTCGGTTTCGGCTCATTTTTTGCCACACACTCCGATGATTGCTGGCTTGTTTGCATATCGTACTCGTAGACCCAGGTCTCATCACCAGTTATAATGCGTTCCATGAATGTAGAATCGGAATTACAGCGATACAGCATGTCTGAAGCAACCTGTTCGCGATGACGTTTTTGAAGAAAATTCAGGTCTTTCGGTACGAGTCGTGCGGCCACCTTTCTCATGCCCAAAATATCAATCAAAATCGTACGTGCGGACTCGTGGGATATCTTAAGATCATGTGCTATCTCTCTCAAGCTGGTACGACGGTTTTCCAGCACCCTTTCCTTAATTTTATCGACGTTATCTTCGATCGAAGCCGTCGATGGGCGACCACTTCACGACCGTCCTTGAAGGCTCTGTACCACTGATATGCACGAGTTTTCGATAGAGCATTATCACCAAAGGCCTTTTGCAACATTTTCAATGCATCGGCACACGAATTCATTTGCAACACAAAACTTTAAACAAATTCTTTGCTCAACGTAATCACCCATAGTAAAAATCGGCACGCACTCTGACATCGACTGACTTAATCAGCTGTTGCAAACACACTAGTTGACAGATCCCGCTCAAGCTTGGCATAGTAATTAAGGACAGTGGTACCAACCTAGGAAAAAAAATTTTTACCTGCCTCATTGCCCCGGCAGATTTAAATCGATAATTCCCGGTACTTTCTTGACAGAATGTATAAAATATTGGATAACAATTTTCAAATATTAAACAGAATAATCCGGAAACTTCTAATTGATTTTAAAAAAATTTTTAAATTTAAACCAAATGTCTCAGAAAAACTGTTTACATCTGAGTAGACAAAGAATTCTCAAACTTCACAAACACTCGAAAATATAAATGGTAGATCCATTTATAATTATTATAAAAATATAGGATATTGACCGAAATTTTCTAGCAAACTTTAGCCGATTGCTGTTTCAAATGAACTTTATGAAAAGCAAATGATACTCCAAAAAATGCTCCATGCAAATTTAAAAAAATTCCGAATCCACATTCTCCAGAACAATGTTTGAAACTCCCATTCGTCAGTTAGTTGGACTTTTTTGAATAATAATGAAAGTTTCTAACGCCGTTTCAGTAAATGTGCTATATTTTTTCGAAAAAATTTCAAATTTACATGGAGCATTTGTAAAAGACGCTACACTGTTGATTTGAATTACAATCGCTAAAAAATGCTCCAATAAATTCAACTAAGACCATTAAGAAGTTTGGGGTTTCCACAATGAAAGTCGACGCTGTTATCGCATACGCTGTAGATTTGCATTGTTTTCAAGAAGCGTAGAATTTCCCAGATTTCTTTCTTTCGTATTGTGAGGTTGCACGAAGACACACATAGTGAAATTTGAATATTGAAACAATATTTCTTCTATCAAGTAAAAGGCCTTTCTATTTTATTTTTACACACATAGTGGTATTTTTGTCGCATTAACGTACCTAATCCATGAAAATCGTGGAATATTGAATTTTTATTTCTTATAAGACGTCTATCAGAAGAAGTCTTAGTACCGGATGTTCTTAGAACTGAACAATCTTGCTGGAGTGCCTTTTTGCTTGGATTATCTTAATACCACAGACAATCTTCCTTGTGCCGGATCTAGAATATTTTGTAACCGTACCATATTTGTTGCGGACGCTCTACGGGTCATTTTGAACAATTTCAAACTTAACACCTGCTGATTATATGCAGAATAGGAACTATTCTTGGAGAAAGCACTATCATTCCGACATCTTGGAGAACAATATTCCAGGAGAACCTCAAAGATAATTCCTTACGTAAATCTCGGACCTCAAGCTAACTGTGAAATTGTATTATATTGTAAATAAGAGTCACTATTTTAATTGTAAAGATGAAATAAATAGATAGGGAGTTAGAGTTTGCATTTTCACTATCAGATTGACAATTTGGGATTCATTCAGGAAAGACAAGTTTTATTTATCTTTTCATTGGTGCACTATGAGGCATTTTACAAAATATTTCATGTGCGGACGGACAAAATTGCTAGCGCAAACTAGAGTGCTTTAGTTTTATTTCCTTCTATATTTTTATCATAGCCTTCGCTGTGGTGTGTTAGCATTTTTTAAATAGAATCTGTTATTCATAAGGTCCATTTGGAAGAGCTGTATCGGCTTAAGTTTCCTAGGTAATTTCCGTCAATATTCCATATTTTTCATAGATTCGTTGATATTTTTTTATGTTGCCTGAAGTTCTACTTGAAGAGAAACAGTGCTTCCAAAAAATTTTTGATTTTTTTAAAAATTTCACAAAATTTTCTTAACATAAATAACGTAGAATTTTCACAGAATAATTATGTTTGATATTTAGAAACTTTTAAATAATCCCCTTCCGAGGAATATACCCTATAATGATATAAGAAAAACTTTTTGATTGTCTCGGTTTTTACTTGACGGAAATTCATCTTCAATATAAGAAAAACAAATGTTAACTTCCCCTATTTTATTGATTTTCACAACAATTGTTTCGTCATACCATGACTTCATCAGGTGAGTATATTTAAACTGAGGTATACAATGCAAAACATGACCTTAAATACACAGCTCTGGTACAAAAAATAGAGGGGATCTATTTAAATCTATTTGATCATTCAATAAAATTTGTCTTTTATTATATCTATTGATTTCTAAAGTTTCTAACAGATTTAGTTTCTGACTTTTGTTTTCAATATGTAATATTTCATAGTTTATATTAAAATTATGGCCAGTCTCTAACAAATGGTTGAATTCGGTTTATTATTAATGTAACATTTTTCATGTTCTCGTATCCTTGTTTGGAATGAACGGCCTGTCTGTCCCACATATACACATGGGCAATCACTACATGTTAACTTGTAAACTCCTGATTTTTTGTTTTTAGGAATGACGTCTTTATTATTTTTTATTAAGCTGCCTAAAGAATTAATAGTTTTAAAAGAGATGTTATATAATATTTTTCTTTTTTCTTTAAATATCTAGCAATATTTCAGATTTTTGTGGCCTATGTAAGTTAATGAAATAAATTTGGTTTCGTTTGAATTTTGAAATTTTGGATATACAAGTGATATTGCTTTCTTGTAATTTATTTTATCAAGTAAATTGTCTACAATTAACGGATTAAATTCATTAATGAAAGCTATTTGTTTAATCGTTTTATACTCTTTGTCAAAATTTTCTTTCGTCATGGGTATGTTAACCAATCTATAAAACATACTATTATAAGCTGACAATTTTTGTGAAAATGGATGGTATAATGAATCGTACCATCTGTATGTGTAGGTTTTCTGTATATGGAAAAGTCATGTCTATTATTAATTTTAGTGATTTTTAAATCTAAGAAATTGATGCTATTATTTACTTCATCTTCCTGTGTGAATTCAATTGTTGGATATAATTCATTGATAGATTCCAAAAATGAACTAAGTTGTCTATTTGTGCCATTAAATAAACAAATTATGTCATCTACATAGTGGTACCAATAAACGAAATCTTTAAAATATGGGAGTTTTTGGATATTGGTTTCTACGTGATCCATGAATATTTCTGATAACAAGGGGCTTAATGGGTTCCCCATTGTTAGACTTTCTTCGTCTAGATAAAACGTGCCGTTGAACATAAAATAATTTTGATCTAGGCAAACGTTTAAGGCGTCTAATATTTCTGTTTTTACAACAAGATTGGTTCGTTTTTGGAGTAATAAATCATCAACTAATTTTATGGTTTCACTGACCGGTATACTAGGAAATAATTTTTTTAGATCAAAGGAAACAAATTTGGCATTGTTTGGGATATGTATATGGTTAATTTTTTGTATAAGTTGATAAGAGTTTTTTATTGCAAATTTGGCTTAAAAGTTAGTTTCTGTTAGTATAATTTTGATTAATGATTTTGAAACTTTATATGACGGGGCTGTGACAAATGAAACAACAGGTCTGATGGGATTATTCTCTTTGTGCAACTTAATTAAAGAATACAAAATGGGTGTTGATGGGTTCATTAAAGTTAATTTATAATTTGGAATATTTTCAAAAAATGCTTTTGATTGAAGGACTACTGATTTGATTTGTTTTTGATATTTTTCTGTTGGGTCTTTTTTGATAGTTTTATATTTATTTTGGTCTAAAAATGAAGTTGTTTTCTGTATGTATTCTATTTTGTTTAATGCTATGATTGTATTTCCTTTGCGCGGGTGAATATTAGGTCATTTTTTATAATTTTATTTCTGATTGATTTGACTGTTTGATTATTATTATTGTATTGATAATTTGATGTTTCTTGCTTTATTATATTGGTAAAAATACACTTGTCTATATTTGAATTTTGACAATTTCTCAATGCAAATTTTGAATCGATAGCTAGATGTTCCAAAGATTTTTGATTGATATTATTTAAGTTAAATTTATATCCTTTTTCTAATAATTCTTTTTCTTTTGTATTAAATTCTACCTCAGAAAGGTTGGTGAATTTCGGATGGAAAATATGGTTTGAAAATTTTTGTGCTTTTAAGTTAATTTCATTCTATTTGGACACTAAATAATTAAGTTTATTTTTTTGTGAAATGAATTTTTTGCGTATATAGTCATTTACGTCATTTCTAATATTTCTGTCTAAATCATCGGACAAAATATTATGGAATCTACTAGTAAATTCTGAGTAGATTACCTTTAGGTATATGTTGTAGGCGTCTCTCAATTGGTATTGAAATTTCATGTCCATTCTAAGCCATGCCTTCATTCCTGCTAATCTTCCTCTTTCTGCTGCTAGGCTTGTATTCATTGTTTTGAGTTGGATGTAACTGTGGATAACTTCCAATTCCAGGCATTTGGTATAAAACCAAATATTTTGTGTAGTTGTTCTACATCGTAATAACAATTTAAAGTACCATAAGACCAAAAAACTGGTATCAGTTTGTATCAAATTTTTGATTGTCTCGGTCTTTACTTGACGGAAATTCATCTTCAATATAAGAAAAACAAATGTTAACTTCCGCTATAATGATATTCTATCGAAAGGTGAGTCAGGATTAGTCAGATTAGTTAGTTGTTGGTGATTGTCAAAAACTTTACATAGGATAAATTGGCAGAACCGAAAAAATAATAGTGAAAAGTACTAATCGTGATCATCCAGATAAGCCTGTTTCGATTGGATATTCAGAAAAATGACAAATTTCATGAGCAAAATATTCTCCACACAGAATTTAAAAAGGTCTTTTTCATTTCCCACTGTATTAAAATATATAGTACATTCTCCAAAAAGAGAATCTAAAATTCTTACCCATATTCTCCACAGTTGGAAGTTATTTGAATGCTAAATAAAAGCAATCAATAAAATATATCTACATACCTATATTAACCAAATATTATGTTTGAAAGCGAACTTTAATAAACGTGGTCAACTAGTTGAGCATCATTTAAAAAACTAGGTTATTTCACAGAGAAATGGAAAAAAGAAGATACGATCATAGACCCTGAAAAAAAAGCTACGCTGGAGGATATGCTATCCTTTTTTCAAAGGGGGGTATAAAAAAGACCTTTTTTAATTCTATGTGAAGCATTTTTTGGTGATGGAATTTCTTATTTCTGAATATCCAATCGAAACAAGTTTGTTTTGGATGATGGTTCTGGATAATTTTGGTTAACTGCCGTTCATATATGCTGATAATTTTATACGTTGTTGAAGTGAAATAGTATTTTCAAGGCAATTTATTCAATTCAATTCTAAAAAGTTTTTAACGAGATTTTTCAGAATGAATTTTTAGTGGTTTCGGAAAAGTAATCCAGCAATTATATATTAATAATATATTATATAATAAAAAATATATTTTATTAAAAAAAAACTTTCGAAGTAAATTTTCAACCTATACTGTCACCGAGCATATTTTACATTAATGATGACTTCATTTTCTGCTCCTGTAGATTTCCAATTCAACTTTTTCCACGCTGTATACAGTCTGATGGCCTGTAGTTCTAACAGCACTGAAGAGAGCAGCACTTAAAAGAATTTTTCGTCTACACCGACCAAATCTTTTTATATCGCAAAGATAATAATATATTAATTTTCGTTTGTTGTAGTTGTTTAAGAAACAAACATCGTATCGTTAGCTTTTCGATTACGTCTCCTCACATAACAACCGAATGGAAATAATAATAGAGTGTTTTCCGTTCAAAGTTAAATTTAGAAACGTTTCGTATAAACAAACACGTGCCAATTAGCGAAACCGCCTCGAAACGTCGTATAAATTTGATAAGGAAATGTGAAATTTAAATGCGTTTTTATCCCATAGGTAACCGTGAAACCGTGCCACTGGACCTATGTGATGTGCCTATACATACAACGTAGATATGCGTCCCCGACGGATATCCGGTTGATAAATAAAACTCACTTGTTTTGCGTAATCCCAAACTTCCTCTCGGAGGGAATTTGATACTCAAAGCCATTCCTTATTTCTCAATAAGTCAGAGTTACTCATAAATTATAAAGTTCCCCTAGATTGTAGTTTGTTATTTCAAGATAAATCTTTGACATGGTGCAACTAAAACAACCCTTAAGAAATGTTTAGTTTACATTAGAAATACACAAAATTTGAGACTCGAATGAAAGATCCGTTCCGTTTTTACGTTCAGAATGTGATTCCTAAAATGATTAATGATTTTCTCAGATATTAAATGTACAGATAATTTATAAATAACTAAGACAATAGAATTATTCTGAATGCGAAATGATTGTTAATTATAATATAATTTGTTAATTTTTAAAATTATTTCATAAAATTTAAACAATTCAAGAATATTTTACTTATCCGAATAAAATTCCAGGCAAAATTTCAATTCATTCTAATTTGAAGCCGTTCAGGTAAGTCACATCTCTAGTTACATTTTTTCTAATAAATTTTACTGATGATTAATAAAAGATTTTGCAATGTTGTGTGTAATTTTATTTGGATGTGTGGAAAACTTTCATTTTTTCAAATTTATGCTTTATTCCTATTGTACTGGGAATACAAATTAGATCTATCCGTTTTCAAATGATGACTCTAAAATAATTAAAATTTTTAATAGTTACAGCTGATTTGGGCGGTTTATGACAGATTAAACATCTGCAGATAACATAGAGTTTAAATTGTTTTGAGTGTTATAAAACACGTTTTTTGTTACTCTGTTGTGAATATTGGATTTTTCGATAACTATGCATCATTTCCGAGAAGTTTTAATCTTTTATGAATTAAATAATAAAAAGGGTTTTATTTATACTTGAAAGAAGTTTTTTTCAATATCTTAAATATCAAACATGGAAGTTCTGAAATGCCTACCACAAATTATAATTTCATAAAATTTCTTACTACAAATTTTAAATATTGGATACAGTAGTCCGTTACTTTGTGATAGTTCATTTTAATTGGAATGAAATGAGAAATTACATTGTTTTCTATCACTTTATTTACCATTATACAGTGACTCGAGTTTCGTAGTGATACTACATTTTCAAACTGAATAAACAAATTATGTCTCAACTATTATATATCGGGTGTTTTTTTAGTATATTTAGGCCCCGAACGTACACTCAAAATTTTAAGTATCGGGTGTTTCTTTTAGAGTGATGGAACTTTCAATAGGGATAACTGTGATTTGACAGAGGTAGATGCCATGTTGTTTTGACATTTCCGTTCAGTAAGCATTGACAAATTATCATGGAAAGGCTCACGCCGCAACAACGTTTAAAAATTGTTGAAATTTATTTTCAACTGGTTCAAGAACTAGAGCCACTTGACCATAATAAGCGTCGTTTGTTTGCTGATTGGGTCTAGAACAGCTTGAAGTTGATCCACTTTTTTATCGTAAAAATGTGTTTAGTGATGAAGCTCATTTCTGGTTGAACGGCTATGTAAACAAACAAAATTTGGCTAATAAGTGTGACGTGTGACGTCAACATTGAAATGTGGAATGGCATCAAGTCGTCTTTTCTGATGGATCTCGATTCTCTTTGGGAGCACATGATGGCCGAAAAAGGGTTGGACGACGTCGGGGGGAAAGACCTGAACCTCAGTTTGATATTGAGCGTCATGTACACCGGGCAGTAGGCGTTATCGTATGGGTGCTATTGCACATGCAAGTAGGTCACCTCCATTCTTTATTCGAGGTAACATGACAGTGCTGCGTTACCTTCAAGAAATATTGGAGCCATATGTTCTCCCTTACCTTAACAGGCTCAAGAATCCAATATATCAGCAAGATAATGCTCGACCTCATGTTGCTAGAGTTAGTTTAAACTTTTTTGAAGCGACCCACGTGAATCTTTTGCCAAGGCCGCCCAGATCCCCCGATCTTTCGCCCATAGAGCGTGTTTGGGACATCATTGATAGAAGACTTGGAAATTTACCCCGGCCTCCACGGACTTTGGTGGCTCTGAGACATGAATTACAGGTAGCTTGGGATAGTATCCCTCAAGAATAATTAGACCATCTTATTGCATCAATGCAAAGACGTGTTGGGGAGTGTATAGATAATCGCGGTAAACAAACACATTATTAACAAATTTATTAAAAATAAAATTGTAAACCCTTCGTTTTTTTCTTCAAATTTCAATCATTTACTCCTCGCTATATATTTTACTATATATGTTTTACAAAAAAAAAATTTAAATTTAAACAGCTCCTTCTGGGTGTTGCAGTTTTTTTTCAGTTAGTATAGTTTAGACATAATTTGTTTATTCAGTTTGAAAATGTAGTATCACTACGAAACTCGAGTACAATCGTGAATAAATTGATAGAAAACAAAATAATTTCTCATTTCATTCCAATTACAAATCTTAATTTCTTAAAAACTTTTCAGATTAAATTTAATAAATGCTTTAGAGAACAATGTTCACTTTTTTTATAAACATAAGAATTAACACTAATCACACAGTTTCAAACGGAGATAACAGAATCCAAAGAACATACAGAATATTGATCAAATTTACACAACAAAAATTTTATGAAGACACCTGTTTCATTTCGGTATTATGAAAAAACAAATTAAACTTTAAAATGTCCAACATAAAATTAACAAATTCTTCGAAACAACTCTTCTTTAAAAAACAGTTCTTTCAAAAAATACTCCAAAACTATGTAACACATCTTCAAAAAGGCACCTTCAAATCCGCTAAATAAAAACAATCAATAAAAATAACTTCCATACCTATATGCCTCGTGTAATTAGAAAGACCAAGCATGTAAACGTCCACTTAGTAGCTAAACTAAACAGCCTTTTACATTATATGACTTGTCCACATAATATATAAAGAGATTATAAAGTATTTTTCAAGAGTCTACCATATCCAAACAATACTGTGTGCATAAGTTTTAGAGTGTAATTTGGTTTTTCATAATACCGATATGAAACAACTGTCTCCACCAAATTTTTGTTGAGTAAATTTGATCAATATTCTGTATTTTCTTTGAATTCTATCTCCGTCAGATACTTCGTGATAAGTGTTAATTCTTGTGTCTATTAAAAAGTGAAGTGTTCTATAAGGCGTATTTAATTTAATTTCAAGTTTTTAATGAATTGTTTAAAATTTGTAATAGGTATTTCAGAATTTTTGTTTGATATTTAAGATAATTTAAATTTTTTTGTTTTAATTAGAAAAAAAGTGCAGGAGATGCTTATCGTATGCTTGTGGAAGTTTACGCTGAAATTCCCCAACTGACAAGTCATGCTGAGAATGGTTTCGGCGATTCAAAAGTGGTGATTCCGACGTTGAAGATGAGTAATTGTAGATATTACTCGATGCAAATCTGAGTCTAACGCGCTTATGTTGGGGGTGACCCAACAAGTAGTGTACGTTTGAAATCTATGGGTCTGATTTAAAGGCACATTTTGGTGTTTTAATTGGAGATCAAGATAAGCAGTGGGTTTCCCATGTGTACTGTGTAAGTTGTAGCGTATCATTGGTGCAGTGGATGAATGGTAAGAAAAGAAGTATGCCTTTTGCAGTCCCTATGCTATGGAGAGAACACACTTATCATTTAAACGATTGTTATTTTTGCCTCGAAAAGACTGAAGATTGTTCCAAAATGAGCAAGCACAAGATCTACTATTCAAATTTACAGTCTGCAATACGACCTGATTCTCATAATGCAGATTTGCCAATGCTGACAGCACTTTAGATCTGCGAAATGTTGTTTTGGAAAATATTGAAGACAACGCATCATCAGGCAGCTCCGAAGAACAGTGCACCGACCCTACTTTTACCACAGGTCCCAGTTTCGGCGAGCCACATGTCATTGTTCAAAGTGAGTTAAATGATTCAGTACGTGATTTGGGGTTATCAAAGCAATAGTCAGAACTTCTTGGTTCCTGTCTTAAGGGATGGAACTTATTAGGCAACGAAACGAAAATTTAGGAATTTCAGAAAGAGAAATGCTTCATTTTCTGCATTCCACAGTATGGAAAATTCGTTGTGTTCTGATATTAGTGGTTTAATGCAGGAACTTGATAATGAGCAGTCCCCCTCAGAGTGGCGTTTATTTATAGATTCGTCTAGATACAGTTTAAAAGTTGTCTTATTGCATAATGGAAATTAACAAACAAACTATTTAAATACAAAAATACCGATTAACCGAAAAAATTCGCATTATACGAAACGCGTCTGGGATTCACCTATACTGCTAGGTAGTTCTTCTCAGGGTTTCACGGCAATACGACTGTCTAAAATGCCAATAGTTTTGGTTATAGTCCAGCAGGAATCGGCGCATGAGTACCGAAAACTATTCCACCTCAATTTTTTTATGCGATGCCCTTCAAATTACCCTACTAATTATATAAATGCATGTTGCCATGGGGCAACCCCGTGCCATATTGTTTAAACCGAAATTGTTTAAACAATTACAAGGAATTGTTATTTTTCAACCGGACAAATTTTTTTGTATTCTTTGTTGAAATACAATTAAAAAAAGTCCTATGGCTTATTACGATAAAGTTATTATTTTTCGAGATATGAATTTTTAAAGGTCGATGAAATCTCAAATTTGGATACTTTTGACCCATGAAAAATATATTAAAAAAAATAATAAAATATAAATTATATTTTTTTTATTCTTTATATGATAGTTAACAATATCCTTAATTACGATTTCAAGAAATTTAATTGTTTACAACTGTTTTTTAATCGTTAATTCCGCGCGCTCAAAAGTTTACTCGCTTACCTATAAGTATCGCCGTCTTTCTCTGACTCATACGCTGCGTCGGCCTCTCGGTGTCCTGAATTATTATTTATCATTTATCTTTTAAACTATCAATTTTATAAGAATATTTTAAGAGAACAATATTATCAATAATTAAATGCTCTACAATTTGTTATTAATAAATTTTTTTCTAAAATCAGATTTTAAAAAGTTATTTAAGGATGAAGGGGAACAGATAATTAAAATTTCTTTTTATGGGTTTATATTGCTTTTTGTCATTAAAATAGAAAGTTCTTACCTTCTATAACTTCTTCAAACAAAGGTTATACAAGCAGAAGTATAAAATAATGTAAGAAGATTTAAAAACAAGTATTTATTTATTTTCTATATTATATTTTCACATTCTACTGAATCACAACCACATTAAAGTATACAGAGAGAGACGGCGATACTTATAGGTAAGCGAGTAAACTTTTGAGCGCGCGGAATTAACGATTAAAAAACAGTTGTAAACAATTAAATTTCTTGAAATCGTAATTGAGGATATTGTTAACTATCATATAAAGAATAAAAAAAATATATAATTTATATTTTATTTTTTTTTTAATATATTTTTCATGGGTCAAAAGTATCCAAATTTGAGATTTCATCGACCTTTAAAAATTCATATCTCGAAAAATAATAACTTTATCGTAATAAGCCATAGGACTTTTTTTAACAAAGAATACAAAAAAAAATTGTCCGGTTGAAAAATAACAATTCCTTGTAATTGTTTAAACAATTTCGGTTTAAACAATATGGCACGGGGTTGCCCCATGGCAACATGCATTTATATAATTAGTAGGGTAATTTGAAGGGCATCGCATAAAAAAATTGAGGTGGAATAGTTTTCGGTACTCATGCGCCGATTCCTCCTGGACTATTAGTCGACCGAGTGTTACAAGTACATATGTATTAACATCTGTTATTATTGCAAAAAGAGTAGTTTTATTTTCAAATATTTCACAAAATGCAGTGTCAGAGCAATAAACGTAAACGCGTTGTTATCTGCAGGAAAAACTTAAAGCGGTTCAAGGATAAGATAATGGTGAATTGCTTAAAAATATAGCAAAGTATTTAGTAGTACTTGAGATCCCTTTTTTTAAAAAGGGTTGCTCACAGCGTCTGTTATTTTACATAGGACCAAAATACTATGGCAGAATTCCACTAGGGATTAGGAAAATTGGGAATATCAGAAGATTCAAAACTGAGCTCAAAAAATTTTTGCTTGAGAGCCGACACACCTTCGACTTGTGAATTTTGTCAGTCGTCCACACCTCCCTCTCTCGTCTTGAATTCAATTTGTTTTGTTTATTTATATATTTTTTCTTTTTTTGTTTCTGCTTCAAGTGCTCAAAATCCTCGAAAGGTGCAGACAACAGAAAACAAGCATCTTTGCTTAGTTGTTGTTTCGCCCTGGAGAGGATAATTATTAAATCTTTCATTTTATATATGAATATATGTTTCATATTGTATAAGCACTGTCAGAATTTATTTATGTTAGAATCTAAATAAATTTGAAATAAATTTGAAATTTGAAATTTAGGCGTTGGTGTGAGTACGGTTGCAGAATGGAGAACAAATCGGGAAAAAACTTGAAAAATGGTGTAGTGTTTTATCATCGCCGACCCCGGCACGAAAAAGTATGAAAAGGGGTGAATACGAAAAAGTGGATGATTCTTTATTTTTATGATTTACACAGAATCGAGAACGTGGAATACCAATTTCGGGGACCATTTTAAAACAAAAAGCAGTGAGTTTAAGCGAAGAATTGCCGGCCATTGAAGCGTCTAAAAGTTTTTCTGCAAGTGATGGATGGCTAGACCGATGGAAAAAAGACATGGTGTACGTCAACTGAAAGTTTATGGGGAAAAGTATGCCGATGTATCTGCCGCAAAAAAATTTGCAAAGAATTTTATGGAGCTTATGAAAGAAAATGATTTACAACTAGACCAGATCTACAATTGTGACGAAACCGGCTTGAACTACAAAATGTTGCCTTCAAGTACCTCAGCTTCAAAAACGGAAGCTGGAGCACCTGTTTCAAACGTAGCAAAGAACGTATCACTGTTGTTGCATGCGTTAATGCTTATGGGAGACACAAACTTCCATTATTATGTATCGGTAAGTTAGCAAAACCACGAGCCTTCAAGAATATTCGTCCCAATGCTTTTCCTGTTTTGTATAAAAATAAAAAAAAGGCTGGATGAATGCAAATCTATTCAAAAATTGGTTTTTGAATAGATTGATTGATTGATTGATTTCGTACCAAAAGCAGAGTCTTTTAAAAGAGCACGGATACCCCAGAAAATGTGTTTTGTTACTACACAATGCTCCGACTCACCCAAGTACGGAGCAACTTGAAAGTGGGGAAATGAAAGCACAGTTTTTGCCTCCTGCTGCAATTTCTCTCATTCAGGAAAATTTAAAACGTATCTACAGGCGTTTGCTATTGGAGCATATTTTGGTAGAAGTAGATGAGGGTGCCAATCTTACTGAATGTCTAAAGAAGTTAAACTTGAAAAATGTTGTATATTGGACAGCTTCAGCTTGGAATCAAGTAAAAAGTAGAACCTTGGAAAAATCTTGGTCAAAATTGATTCAACACGAAGAGAGACGTATCACAAAAGCAGAGTCCGAAAGAAAGTTTACAGCAAATTTTCACGAAAATACCAGGATGTGAAGATGTTACGGAAACAGAAGTTAATGAATGGTTAAACAGTGATAATGTAGAAGATTAAATGACTGACCAAGAATTAATTGAAAATGTTTGCAAAAATGCTAATAAAATAAGCAGTGATTACGATGACGAAGTAGAATGCACTGACAATATTCCAGTAAAAATGTCACATTCAGAAGGACTAGAAGCCTTGGAGAAAGCGTTAACTTATGTAGAACAACAAGAAAATGCAACTGCCGCGGATGTTCTTTTTAAAAAACGTTGGAGAGACATTGCGGCCAAAAACAGAAGTAGTGCTAAACGAGTGCAGTTAAAAATTACCTCATTTTTAAACAGTAAAGTGTAGAATGGGATATATATTTTATATTTTACGTTGAATTTAACATGTCTTTCATGAATGTAAATGTGTACATATTTAAGCATTTATGTACATACTATGTTAAAAAAATTAAGTAATAAGAATTAAACCAATTATTTGTTGATGTTGATTTTTAAATTAATACATAAATTCAAGTAGGATATTTCATAAATGTTTTTAAGTCGATCTAATGGTAAACGCATCCTAAACTCCTATTTTCCAAAAAAAAATTAGGATTAACCGAAATTTCGATTATCCGAAATCACATTATTTCGGATAATCGAGACTGCACTGTATATGGTTAAAAAATTTTGAAATCATTTTTTTCAATACACATCAGATATTGTAACATTAATGGTGGTTCTATAAATGTAACAAGAAAACCTTACGTGTTACCATTTTTTTTTTCTCATTTTCGTATTTGAATACATTCATTCAGCTTCACGTTACAACCAAAAAAAAATTTTTGTCGGCTATTGTTATCTCGGAACGTTTATTGACAGTCAGTGTGACGAAAAGAAGGAAATCAGATCACGTATTGAACAAGCAAGGCGAGTATTCATCACAATGAGGAAATTTTTCACTTTTTGAGGTCTAGCGTTGAGAGTTCAGATGATATGGTGCTCTTTCGCCGTACTGCTTTATGGATGCGAAGCATAGAGGACTCTTGACCAAACTTCAGGAAAAAAAACTGGAGGCCTTTGAGATGTACCCGCATGTTGACGATATCTTGGGTACAAAGGATAACAAATGTGGAAGTTCTGGTCAGAATTCGAAAGCCACTGGAACTCCTTAATACTACCAAGGAAAGGAAAACTCTGTATATAGGACACGTTATGAGAGGTGAAAAATATGTGGTTCTAAGACTTATAATTGAGGGCAAAAGATCGGTTGGAAGAAGACAGAATTCTTGGTTGAGAGATCTGAGAAGATGGTATGGTTGCACATCGACATACATTCTGTCAAGAAAGTACCGGAAATTATCGATTTAAATCTGGCGGGGCAATGAGGCAGGTATTTTTTTTCTTAAGTTGGTACCACTGTCCTTAATTACTATGCCAAGCTTGAACGGGATCTGTCAACTAGTGTGTTTTCAACGGCTGATTAAGTCAGTCGATGTCAGAGTGCGTGCCGATTTTTACTATGGGTGATTACGTTGAGCAAAGAATTTGTTTAAAGTTTTGTGTTGCAAATGAATTTTCGTGTGCCGATGCATTGAAAATGTTGCAAAAGGCCTTTGGTGATGACCGTCGTACCAGCTTGAGAGAGATAGCACATGATCTTAAGATATCCCACGAGTCCGCACGTACGATTTTGATTGATATTTTGGGCATGAGAAAGGTGGCCGCACGACTCGTACCGAAAGACCTGAATTTTCTTCAAAAACGTCATCGCGAACAGGTTGCTTCAGACATGCTGGATCGCTGTAATTCCGATTCTACATTCATGGAACGCATTATAACTGGTGATGAGACCTGGGTCTACGAGTACGATATGCAAACAAGCCAGCAATCATCGGAATGGGTACGATATGCAAACAAGCCAGCAATCATCGGAATTGGTGGCAAAACATGAGCCGAAACCGAAAAAACCACGCCAAAGCCGCTCGAAAATGAAGGTGATGCTCATTGTTTTCTTCGATATCCGTGGCGTGGTGCACTACGAATTCGTTCCAGAGGGTCAGACGGTAAACAAGGAGTATTACCTAGGCGTTATGAAACGTTTGCGTGAGCGTATCCGTAAGAAGCGGCCAAATTTGTGGGCGAACAACTCATGGATTTTGCATGACGATAACGCGCCTTCTCACCGAGCTACGATTGTGACTGATTTTCTCGCCAAAAACTCAACAAACGTGCTTCAGCAACCACCGTATTCGCCGGATTTGGCTCCCTGCGACTTTTTCCTCTTCCAAAAACTAAAATTGCCCCTTCGTGGCACCCGTTTTGAGTCGATTGAAGCCATAAAACAAAATTCGGCGCGAGAGCTAAAGTCCATCCCGGAAAGCGCCTATAAAAAATGTTGCGATAATTGGAAGTGCCGTTGGCATAGATGTATTGGAGCAAATGGAGCCTATTTTGAAGGCGACCCAATAAATTTTGACGATTAAATGTAAAAATGTTGTTTTAATTGAAAATTCCCGGTACTTTCTTGACAGAGTAGTATATCTTCAGGGTTGCAACTTCTAGAGTTCTGATGGCCAGGTGGACCGCCAATATTCGCATGGAGACGGCGGATTAAGAAGAAGCTTTTTATTAGTAGCCGATAAAAAATGCAAATTTTAAATGACCCTGCCTTTATAACGGCATTTTCATCATTCATAACCTGGTATTTACTTCAAGAAACGATAAGTTTAAAGTCTGTCTAAACAAACTCAGATGCGATGATGAGAGCTATTCTGAATGATCCTGATAAAACGGAATTGAATAATATTATTTCGTGAGATACATATCGAGGTATTTCCATAGATAACACCGGTCAATACAATTTTTTGAGACTGGGTTAGGGTTATTTGATATCAATGAATAGATTAAATATTATTTCAGGCGGTTACAGTGTCAATGTTTAGGTCAGCCATGCTAAACTTATCGCATTTCCTTCTCGTTTATCATTCCCCATAATAAGACACTGCAAATTTCACATGGATATTTATCATTTCCTCCTGATAATTTTTATTTCCAAATAATAAACCTCCGGATTGGAGCAGTGAAGAAATGTTTATTTTCAACAGGTGAGTAATCTGTGGATTTGTACATTTCAAATTGGTCGGGAAGCATGTAACATGTTTCACCTTTAGGTACTACTTATTGATGGGTAATGAGTATTGAAAATCAAATTCGTTTTGATTGGCTAGCAGAAGGATGCGACATTTAATGTGGATTGAACAATCATTTCCTTACTTTTGCTTTCAGGATCACTTGGAGTAAACATTGTGTGAAGAAAATTTTGAAATATATTCGAATTTGAATTCTTTTCAATGTGAAAACAAAACATCTTTGAGGGCGAATTTTTTCTGCAACAGTTATTTTGCCTGGTGAAAATTTTACCTAGATCATTGTTGTCCGAATCTAGATTGTGGCTTAGCCTGAATTTTTGGCTTGGACGAATTCTGCTTTTTCCTGAGTCAAGAAGTGAAGTTTCTAGTATCGAACACTTATCTGGAGATCCTACCATTTTCTCACGGAACTGTATATCGAAGTTTCCGAAGGAACAAGTTCAATTGTGAATGTCATCGGTTGTTTGTAGCTGAATTGATATGTTAATAATTTGTCCTACAAGTTAGCTCAATAATGATAATATAATATTAATTAATATGAGACCCAGAACACAACTGAACTCGAACAAGCTGAAAAAGCTTCTGAGGGATCTACACAGAAGATTTAGGAGTATCAGGATAATAATACTAATAATAATCTTTATTCCCAAAGAATAATTACAAGTAATTATAAAATAGTTATAACGTCAAAATGAAGAAAGGATCACAAACTCTAGTCCAGATACTCAGCTAGAGTATAGGGTTCCATTTTTAGAATTACTGTATAATTTCTTGAGGCCGTTTATTTGTTTCTTTGATATAAAAGGTTTTCCAATAAAAGTTTTCATTCTGATGTTGAAAAACGGGTATATTTTAAGAGAAATCAATGGATGTTTATTTCATCGTAAAGAAGACGGTATCCCATTAACAATGGAAAACGATATCAGCCAAATGGCCGCCACGGCAACGTTTACAGCACCATATCCTTTTAATTACATGAATGGAGTATGCGGTTGCCTCTAGGTGAAACATTACAACAATTTTATTTTAAATAATTCACACAGTCTTTATGTTTCACAATTAATTCAGAATCCTGACATGGGTTTCAGTCTTTCGACCATCTTCAAAGGAGTATGAAGAGAAACTAAACTTAAAATTGAAAAAGGTTCTTTTATTACACTAAGGCAATCTGTCTATTTTTATGGAGTATGGAAATAACAGCATCCAATATAGGAGTGTTGCCGAATAGTATTTGAGAATTTGTTAAATTCTACTTTTTCTCAATTACTCTTTTGATTGGAAGAATCTCCAAATAGCCCATCAATTTATCCTTATTAACATTATATAGAAGAGTGACATCTTTCGCATTAAAAAAATTATTATTTTCTATACAATGTTCTATAAAACCGGTTGATTTCTGGTTTTTCAAAATAGACATCCTATGTCCTTTGATTCCATGTTGTGAACATAAGTCCTATGTATGTAGCATCACAATCATCACAATTAATTTGATAAATCACCGGTTCGGAAAAGTTTGTTTCTTTATTGGTCACCATATCTTAGCTGAATTATTTCTATTTATTGCTAAAGAATTAATTCCCATTTTATGAAGACCATTAGAGATCCTTCTGCTGTAACCTTTGATATAAGCCATTGAAAACCATATTTTCTTTTCTTCATAAGGATCATTTATATTGACATAAATTTTTTTTATATAGTGTGGGAAGTTTTCCTTTTAATCATTTTGTCAATGATTTCAGTTCTATAACCATTGTTCACCGCTATAGTTTTAATTATATTGACTACTTTTCTTAAATTGACTTTAAACAAAATGCTCAAAAGCCGATGAATAACTTACTTAAATTAAGATCTAAGAAGTTGATTGAAGATTTTTTTTCCATTCATATTGTGAATTTGATATTTTCATTTATGCCATTCAGATAACTCAAAAATTGCGATATCAGCCTGACAATTCCAGTCCGAATGAAAAATACGTCTTCTACATATCTAGCCCAAAAGTGAACGAGTTTTACCAACTTATCATTTGTAGTATTAGCGAATAATAATTTCTTCAAAGTAGGACATAAATAATTCAGCGAATAAGTCCATTTTTAGCTGAATTATTTATGTCTTACTTTGGAAACAAAAAATTATTATTCGTTAACACTACAATTGAGAAGTTGGTGAAACTCGTTTACTTTTAGGCTAGATATGTAGATGACGTATTTTACATTTGGACTGGAACTAACAGGCTGCTATCGCACTTTTTCAATTATCTAAATAGCATGAAAATATCAAATTCACAATAGAAATGGGAAAAAATTCTTCAATCAACTCCTAAGATCTTGATATAAGTCATAGTACTAAGTTCAAATTCCACATTTTTAGAAAACTTACCACTACTCATACTATAATCCATTCAAAATCCAATCAGTCATGGCAAATTAAAATGTCAACATTCCATAGTTTCATTCATAGACTTTTGAGCATCCCGTTGAACGAAATCAATTTCCGAAAAGAAGTCAATATAATTAAAACTATAGCGGTGAACAATGGATATAGAACTGAAATCATTTACATAATGATTAATAAGAAAACTTACCACAATATTTAAGAAAATATATATCAATATAAATGATCCTTATGAAGAAAATAAAATATGGTTTTCAAGGGCTTATATTATATAAACGGTTTCAGCAGAAGGATATCTAATGGTCTTTTAAAACATGGGAATTAATTCTTTAGCAGTAAATATAAATTATTTAGCTAAGATGAAATAAAGGAACCCGAACTCTTCCGAATCGGGGATTTATCAAATTAATTGTGATAATTGTACATATATGTACAAGACGATGTTTACAACATAAAATCAAAGAACATAGGATGCCTATTTTGATAAATCAGAAATCAACCGGTTTTTTCAGAACATTGTACAGAAAATAATCATTTTTTTAATGAGGAAGATGTCACTCTACTATATAAAGTTAATAAGGGTAAATTGATGGACTATTTTAAGATATTTTCAATCCATTCAGTCCATTGAGAAAAAGAAGAATTCAAAAAATTTCCAAATACTATTCGGCAACACCCCTATATTGGATGCTGTTCTTTCCATGCGCCATAAAAATACACAGATGGCCGTATAATAAAAGAACCTTTTTCAATTTTGAGTTTAGTTCCACTTAGTACTCCTTTGAAGATGACCGAAAGACCGAAACATGTGTCAGAATTCTGATCTAATTGTGAAACATAAAAACTCTATGAATTATTTAAAATTAAACAAAATCCTTTTCCTGAAATGTTCCATGACCAATTCGCACATTTGCCACTGTATATGCTCGATAACTTCACGAATTCCAACTTTAGATCTTAAATCGATTGTGGAGCATTGGCATAGATCTTATCTTTCACGTGGCCCCAAAGAAACAATCTTAAAGTGTTTATCACAAGATCTCGGTGGCCAATTATGATCACCTTTTCGAGAAATAACGCGGCCAGGAAACTTTTCTTGCAAAATTGCGATTTTTTTGCTGCTTGTGTGGCACGTCACACCATTTTGTTGAAGATAAACATCGTCCACATTAATATCTTCCAATTCATGTCATAAAAAATTATTGATCATAGCTCGGTAGCGCAATCCATTCACCGTAACAGTTGCACCAGCCTCATTTTCGAATAAGTAAGGTCCAATCACACCGCCCTCCCAAAAACCGCACCAAACAGTGACATGTTGAGGATGGACAGGCTTTTCAACAATCATTTCTGGATTTTCCGAGCCCCAAATGCGACAATTCTACTTATTAACGTAGCCTCCGAGGTGAGAAAGGGCCTCAACAGAAGATTATTTTTCGATGAAAATTATTTTGATGCATTTCAAGGACCCAATCAGCGAAGATACGAAATTCCTGGTGATCGATTCTCATGTGTTCTTGTGTTAACTGAACTTTAAAAGCCTTAAGACCCGAGTCTTTATGCAAAATACGGTATACTGTAGTTTGTAGAATAGCCGAATTTCAAAGATCGACAAACCTGGGCTTTCGTCAACATTACGGGCTACATTAGCAATCTCAGTTGTTCTTGAACGACACACGGTTTCGATTCTTCACATGAGACTACCTTGTCTCTACAGCTCAGATTTTTCCACCATTTTCACTATTGCCGGCCGAGAAGGTGCTTCACGATGACCTAAGAGTGCTTTAGTTTTGCGAACTGAACTGCAAAATGGATCGGCTATAAATACAAAAATAATGAATATTTTTTCAAAGTTATAAGTTTATTAGAAAGGTTAAGCCTTGACATTAACGAATGAAGAACAATTTCATTCAGATGACCGCCACGACTGGCTACAGTACCCCATTCGATCAACCAAACTTTTTAACACATCGTCGATTGTTTGGGATTCAAGCTCATGAATGGCAACTTCGATTTCCTAATTTAAGGCATCAATCGTTTCTGGATGGTTAGCGTAACACTTTTCGAAACTCAAACTAATTCAGGAACAATATTTACGTAGTAAAACCTATAAATTCATAATTTCTTATGATTTTACTCAAAGTGTGTCTTCTACAACTTATGGATTCCGTGCTTTTAATGTAATTTTTATCATCTTTTGTTTCACAGAATTAATGGCACGATGAACGACGCCTCTGGAGGTCGATAGTTAACTCCTTAAATGCGAATCCTGTCCAAGTATGTGGCTTATTCGATGTAGGCGACTAGAAAGTAGCCACGCTATTTGCCTTATTTGGCATGACATAATAATCGCCGATTCATTGATTGAGCAATATTTAAATCTCAGAAAGACGGCCCAACCACTCGACACCTAAACAAAGCGGTCAAGTTCAGTGAGGGTTTCGAAATATGTAGTACTCAAACAGCATTTTGTTTGTGATTAAAGGCTACTAGTGAGAAGATCAATATTTATGTTGACAATCGGTATGATAACTTTTATAAATCATGTTAGTTCCAACAGAGAATGATACTAAGATTGTCAAGGTAACCATCTTAAAAATAGCAGAAATTTGACAAGTGGAGTATCAAAAATCAACATGATCTTCATTAAGATTACATTCAATTCAGAATTATATACTTTGTGGAGAATGTGCTGTATATTTTTTGAAAAGAAATAAAAAGGACTTTTTAAATATATTTGGAGCTTCTTTTGACAACAAAAAAAACAGCTGTCTCGGTTGAAATTTGCTACGAATAAGTAATCGCGTCAATATTCTATATTTTCTTCGAATTCCTTCATCGATTGACTGCCGCACATACAGGGTGTTTCACAAATGATTGTACAGACTTTCAAGGCAGATGCAGGACATTTTGGTGCTCGAAATATATCCTAACTATATTAGTTTGAGAGATACAGGATGTTTTATGTATTTTATCAAAAACTTTCAATCGGCATAACTCTTGAACGCCTTCATGGATCTTCATGAAAATTTGGGGGAATGAGTATAGGCCAATCCTAATATTTGCACCTAATCACTCGTCGATAGCGCTGGTCCGGACTGAGAAAATTATATTCTTTATCCCACATCTTGTAAAACACCCTGTACATCGAATTTTCGAAAACTGAAATTCTCCTCAGAATCTACAATGAATACTCTTTCAAACAAGCACACTTCGCATCAATATTTTATGAGCTATTGAATATCTGGAATTTTCGATTAATAGACACACGCATACAAAACGAAATCCTTTTCGACATCTTATCTACACTTTCGCAAATAAATTGTTTCATTCCCCCATCCCCCATCAATTTTCGTATGTGATTTGTTCCCGAAAATTTCCCTATTTCTTTTTGACACCTGCTAGCTCTTGTATTGAATGTTCTGCAACTTTTATTAGCCTTTCTTTCTGGTCCACTATTCATCTTCTCACATGCTGCTTGAATCGATTTGAAGCTTAAGACATCATTTATTTTCAATGCTATGTGAAAGATCACAGAAGAAATTCGTTTACTCTGAATTCAACTCATTCCAAAATCTAAGTGACTCATGTTAAGAATTTTGACATTTCAAACCATTGTCGGGAAATTATTGAAATAAAAAAAAACGCAAGTGGTAGATTGTTGTGTTTTTATAAAATTTTCATTAAGAGAATTATCGAAATGCCGTCATTTACGAATGCTGAGATACTGATATGTTGTTAGTTAATGGATTT
Organism: Megalocaria dilatata; assembly: GCA_034642435.1. Lineage (NCBI taxonomy): Eukaryota > Metazoa > Arthropoda > Insecta > Coleoptera > Coccinellidae > Megalocaria > Megalocaria dilatata. The sequence goes on along the minus strand of CM067856.1, from coordinate 71,384,108 downwards.
TGTAAATGCAATGGTCGTGAAGCTGCTAGGGAATATAGAAAGCTTTATCTGGATCTTCGAATTCCTAACCACCAAACATTCGATCAAGTTAATCGCTCACTTCGTGAAACTGGACACTTTCCGTCATTAAGTAAACGAGAAAGAGCAACTTCGATGGTAAACCATGAATAGATAATAGAAGCTGTCCAAGAAAATCCCTCAACCAGCAATCGCCGTCTTGTTTCAATTTTAGGTTTGCCACATTGTCAGGTCTGGCGAGTTCTGCACCGTAAAAAGTGGCATCCATTTCATTTTCAATCCGTCCAAACCTTGGAGTCGGGCGATGAACTACCGAGGATGCGATTTTGCAGATGGGTTTTGCAGAACCAGGGAGCTATCTTCAGAGCGCTTTTTACTGATGGTCGCTTCATCAGTAAAAAGCGTTCTGAAGATTCACAAAAGATGGCATTTTGAATGTTCGCAATGCACATATTTGGTCCAGAGTAAATCCGAAAGTGACTAGGAAACGCAATTCACAACATCGTTTTTCAGTCAATATTTGGTGTGGAATTTACAATAATCGCCTAATTGAACCATATATTCTTCCAGGCTGAATGGAGTGACATATCTACAATTTTCAATCGAGCATTTGCCAGGGCTCTTGAATGAAGGAAGCAATATTCCAAGAGGAATGTACTTCCAACATGATGGAGCTGCGGCACATTTTACCCGTGAAATTGTAGCGCATTTGAATGAAGTTTATCCAGATCATTGGTTTGGTAGAGCCTCATGACTGGCCTGCAAGATCCCCAGATCTTACATGCTTGGATTATTTTCTCTGGGGGCACTTAAAAATGAAGTTTACTCTGAAAAAGTCATAGACGAGGAACATCTGATTAATCGTATTCAAGCTGCATGTGAAGCAATACGAAATCGACCGGAAATTTTGAAGAAAGCTGTAGCTCATTTGATCATTTGCTAGAAAATGTTTAGAAGAGAGAGGGGGTATTTTCGAAAACAAGTTATATTTTTTTCTCTTATTTATTGTCAATTTTTTTCAGCTCCACACATGTTTATAGGACACTTTTTATATTTTTATTATTAAGTCTATTTTATAATAGTCCAATTAAATGTTCAATGCTAATTCGAGTTTTCGGTTAAATTTAATTTTGCAAAAAATATTTGATGTTGCCCCTACATTCATGTATTGGATGGAATAAGATGCAGCACAATACGTAAGTCATGTTACTTATCGGTTCAGTATGAATAGACTACATTATTCGGAGATTCACAGGTCCGTGTTTACTATAATATGAATTGAAAATTCTTAATATTAAATTCCAAAATTATCTAAAATTCTCAAAATAAAAGATCAATTTAAAATAATTTAACGAGCATTCCAACATTTGTTAGCTATTTCGGTCTCTAGACCTCTTCAGAAATGTATTGGATTCAGATTCAAATATATAACAAGATCAAAATTTAACTCACAAAATGAGATAAAACCTGGAACGAATAAACCCGGAGTAAACCTTAAAGTATCCAAAATTAAACAGATATCAACTGGGTTTTCTTTCTAATGGGTTGACATGTTAAAGTACTCTGAATTGTGCAAGAATTTTAGACACCTTGTGAAATATTAGGCAACTGAAGATACATGATTAAATAAGTTTGCCACTTCAACTTCACTTCTGCAATTATCCCCGTAACCGATCATCATTAAAATCTCAATTCGGTGAGTCTCAGTTAAATATTTCATTATTACTTTTACAAGAAATACGTTTTCAATAAGGAATTTACTATTTCAATGTAAATATCAACACCGCAACATCTAACTGGTAACAATACACATTATTAATTGATTAATGATCGATTTGAATTTAAGATTTGCAGATTTCATTTATTTATCGGAATATGTAGGTCATTTTCTAGGTATTCATGACAAAAACTGTTTACAAAACCAAGATCCATGAGCGTATACAGAATTAATCTCAGAAAATTTGCCAACTTAATTGATAGTTCAGAAATTTCATAAGTCTGTATTTAGGTTATTTACAAAATACCATCATTTAACGCGCGATAAATTATTAATTTAATTAATTACCCTAGTATTATTCATAATAGACCATACATCATATAGTTCTTTGAAATCAGGTTATTGAAGAAGTTCCGTTTAAAATAAAGAGGACTTGTGCGAATAACTTTTATATTTAAATTTATGACTGAAACTTTGAAAGTTGACGTGTCCCAGTGTTTTTTATATTCTAACATAAGGACACAAATGATTTTATTCCATAATTGGTTTTCACACTATAATTATCACGAAAAATTTAAAATAAAATAATACTTGATAAAAGGTATATAAAATTATTTAAATATTTTAATATTAGCCTTCTACATATAAAAATTAATTTCAAAAAAATTTCATTTAATAATTATAACTTCAGGAATTGAATTAAATTAATGTCATATAAGTACCACATATATGAAACGACATATAAAATAAACATTCCTTATAAGACGTCCAAATGATATAATAAAATCCAATAAATAAATATTGTTGACAAAAATCCTATAAATTAAATATTTAGAGTAGACAAAATTTTGTTTGCGCTCATCAATCTTCTGAAAACAGATATCTTTCAAAAGTGTTTAACATAATCTTAAGAATTTCATTATAAAACTATCTTACTTAGAATATTCAATATTATTGGATATCTAACTAAGTAACTTTTTATAAAATCTCAAGATATGTAAAAACATTACTAAAAAACAAGTTTTAAGAGAGACTTTGCTTCGTCAGTACTCAATTATATTCATATTCAATAAAATATAACATCAATCATCAAAAATTATTTTCTCACCTTTTAACAATTCAGAAAGCTTCTGGTAAATGAATACTGAAAATTTAAATGGAGTGTAATGTTAACTCAAATAAATAATTCTGTGGTTTACCATTGATCTAAAAGATTGAAATGCAATTTAACGGCCTCTGTTATAGCACAAGGACCATCTGTATGAAGAATGTTAAGGAAACCAAATAATTATATATTATGAATAAAATAAAATGAATAGAGATTTATACTTGATAGAAGGTCTATGAAATTATTTATACAGATGGTCCTTGTGCTATAACAGAGGCCGTTAAATTGCCTGTCAACCTTTTAAATCAATGGAAAACCACAGAATTATTTATTAGAATTAACATTACACTTCATTTAAATTTTCTGTATTAATTTACCAGAAGCTTTCTGAATTGTTAAAGGGTGAGAAAATATTTTTTGTTGATTGATGTTATATTTTATTGAATATGAATATAATTGAGTACTGACAAAGCAAAGTCCCTCTTAAAACATGTGTTTTAGTAATGTTTTTACATATCTTGAGATTTTATGAAAACATTACTAAAAAACAAGTTTTAAATATTTAAATAACGAAAAATTTAGTTCGCCATCTTGAATTTTATGACGAATTCAATGGGCAGATCATCACCAAAAGGAGAAAATAATGTATCAAAAACATGTACCCAATTATTTCAAATAGTCGCACCTGAGACTGAAGCAGAGAAAATAAAATAGTGGGCAGGCACAGTTTTCAGGTGAAATTTACATCGTCATTTGTTTACTGAGGTACGTAAAAACATGAACGCCCTAAATTAACCTCTCAGCAGATTGCCGAGTGCATCGTGCCTAATAGCTGTTAATGTATTCCATGTTTATTTTATAAAATGAATAAACTTTGAGAACGTGGTCTATTTTATCTTCGAAGGAGTTTGTATTACAGAGTCGTATTAGTTTTATCAGTAGTAAACTTTGGGTATTCTAAAACAGAATTTCATATTGATGTGAGGTTTCTCAAGCGATCGCTTCCTCACGTCTAATTTTTTCAAATTTCGAGCCGAAGATGGTTTTGAAGAATCGCTTAAAAACAATCTATACGTGACTGTTTTCGTGGTCCCAGTTGTACCGCTAACTATTCTATTGATAGTTCTCACGAGTAAACAAATATTGGAATATGTAAATAGGAAAATAGAAATGAATATAGATCATTGACCCCTTTTATCGAACTATATCCAAAGCATTATCATTAATGGCTAAAAGTAAAGTAAGTCTCTAAGTGGTTCCGGGAAAAAATAAATGAAGAGATTATGCCTTGATATAAAAAACTTTAGCGCATTCGTAATATCTGTGTGTATTCTGTGCATTTTACATGCATCTTGATAAGATATTATTTTGGATAAGAACCTAAATAAATATAAAAAATTCATTGAGTTTATACTATATATCAGTTAATAAAGGGTGGGCCATCTAAACTTTGCATACTAAAGTGGTGGTTATTTTGAGTCTGTCATTTTTTGACAGAAACTTAGTTTCATATTTGACATTAATAACCTGGGTCGATTTACGCTTACAAAACTTAGAAATATTAAAAACTTATTTGGTGAATTTTCTATCCATCTGTTAGAGATATCTTTGACACGACTACAAATGTACAAATGACAATCAAACATAGACATGCACAGAACATTTCTTTGGGGACCGGAAATGTTTTACAATAATCTGTAACACTTTCAGGTGACGGTGTCAAAATAAAATTTCACGCTCAATTGTTCCACAAATAACATTGATCTTTCAGTAACATCATCAACCTTTTCATGTGGTCATCAAAAGTGCTTTCTGCAACTGTCTGATAATAAAAATTCTCTAGATAATTAAAATTTTGACCGGCGCCTATCGTAAAATCGTCTGTAACTAGCAATTCCCAAACGGGTTCTTACTCACGAGAAATATTTAGTCTCGTCCAAAAATAGTACCACGTAATTGCTGAAATAAGCTAAGGGGAATTTCAAAAATAGAAGGGAATACTATTTTTCTCGCTTACTCACTGTTATGATGGATAGGGAATAAGTGTTATTATTATCTACATGTAATATTTATAAAAATCAAACTTTTCGCTAAAGAAAACTTTATTATTTCTTGACCATATTCGAAAAATTCAAGATTCGAACCCATGACAACCTTTTGCACGATTAAGGCTTCATATATTCACCCTATCAGTGTATACTTTAAAATTATCTTATTACTGCATAAATATATTGAATATTTCACCTTTTTATTACTAATAAATATTGAGGGTTTCAAATGACTACGCTAATGGGGTTTTTTGATAATTTAGAGAAAAGCATGAAATATTTTTGTTTTAATTGGAAATAAAGTGCAGTTGAAGCTATGCTTGTGGAAGTTTACAGTTAGTCCAATCAAGTTTATCCTAAAAATAGGGATACGGTTAAAAAAATTTCCATAGAGCTAAAAATTGGTATGAATTTCCAGAATATTATATAAATTAATGGTGAAAAGTCCCCATCGTTCCCTCTAATGCAACAATTTTTACTGATGACGAAAATTTGCAAAAACAGATTTTTTGTGTTTTTCAGCTAAACGGTAAATTTTACAGCGAAAATAGTTCAGTCAGTAATTGTAAATCATCCAATTCTCTACAAAAAATATTTCCACAATTTTTTTTTGAAGGATCGCCATGTCCGTGATATGGCGATTTGAAGAATGGAAAAAATTATTTTCATCGTAATATGCATTTTAATGTTATTTAATATACATTTATAAAATCAAAAAATATATACGAGACAGTATTTTAATTTCTACGTAAATGTGTAATACAACAATTGTTTCACATTGTTCTTCTGGTATCTACATTCTACTGACTGTAGTCAGTACCACACAACGTGGTGAAACAATTGTTGTATTAAACATTTTTATGGAAATTGAAATACTGTCTCTTATATATTTTTTAATCAAATGATTTTCAACTAAGTAAAGACCGAATCGATTGAACATACATTTATAAACCGTTATACGCGTAAAAATATGAGTTCCTGTGACTTATACATACAAATTTTACAATTCTTAGAATATAAATGTCGAAAACTCGGACCCTAATTTTCTTTAATTGTATGGTCTTGAGAAACGTGTGTCTTCCATTCAATTGTCAGCGTGTCAATGCTCGTATACCTGCTCCGTTTCAAAGGTATCATACTCAACAAAATACTGTTAGTTATTAATAAGGTAAATAAATCACTTGGCTTGTTTCACAAAAGTTTAAGTTTATGTTATTGACATATGTTTCGGGTTTCAACCCATTTTCAAAACTAAGGAGAATTTACTTAACATAACATATATATTTTCCGGACAACAGATGGAAGTGTCGGGATTTTTTCATTTGTGGTTAACAGTAAGTTACACCTGTTGACGGTATTTACTTATTTTCAGAGGCACTTGTTATTAACAGATGTCAGCAATGAAGATAAATGAAATGCCAACTTAGCATTTGCTATCGTCAGATGTTTTTTATGTGCAGAAGAGATTTCTAGATATTCGAGTAGCTCCAAGTTTTTGCTTTTATTACTTGAGTGTAGAATTCGGTTTTACCGAAATCTATGAAGTGGATTTCTTTTATGCAATGAGCAGAAAAACCAGTAATAGTACCTTTGTACGATTTAGTCACAAAGCAGAAAATAACAACTATTCAAATCGATATAAAAATTAATTTTTATCTTGTGACTGACCTACGTTAAGTAAGAATTGTTTTTAAACCATTCAACTTCGACCTAACACAATAATATCTTGCAGATTATTGTTACTTCTCACTGTCGTTCAACAATAACTTGCCCATAATACAATCAGAAGAATTTTATCGTACTGTGTCTGTGACAGCAATTTGTCCTGCTGATAAGGGGACTACGTTTTTCAATGGTTAAGTTTAAATCACGAACAGAAAGTATTTTATTCTGCGAACAGTAAATGAATGTGTGCTAATATTGACTCAATCTATGCAACATAAATTTCCTGTTATCGCCGAAACTTACAAAGAGATAAGCCAATTGATAACGAGAGAATTTGGAAAATGCCAAAAAGAATAAAGCTTTTTACAAAGAGTCTTTCATTAAGAGCTTTCTATCTTTAAATTTTAATGAAGCAATATGTGTGTGTGAGATATCATCAAGATTTTTTGTTCGTTTGAAAAGCCTATATGTGCTATTATGTAGGGAATATAACACCTTGCAAATGTCCGCTGACGCTTCGCTGGGTAGCGCGCTTCCAAAATGTCCAATTTTCCACGACTGACGCATAAATCAAGCTCAATTTGACCGTTGGTATGGGTTATGTAGGCTTTGAGTGCCACTATAGTTTGTGGCTTATTCGCATACATCTGCGATATAACATAACTCCACAAGAAAAAGTCTAACTTGCTCATCATGATAAATTATTTCTGATTGAGACTGAAAAGTAAGAAAATAAATTATAATTGAAAAAGCAAAAAAACGCTTTAGCAGTAAAACGAATGAAAAAGTATAAAATAGTTTTGAAATACGAAGAGTTTGGTAAAGAAGAGGTAGATCAGCTGGCGTTTGCTGGAGCCACGCTGCCTCCGGTAGGCCCGGAATAGTCTAGTCAACAAGTGCCTTTTGGGTCAACTTTTTTCAGCATATAAATATAATATTTGTACTCCTAATATTTTATAAACAACGCATTTGTTTATAACAATTTTTTAAACAATAAGGGATAAAAATAAAAAAGAAATATTTCTATGTAGTTTCCTACAACATAAAAACGGGCCATTAATAATATTTGGAAAACATTTTTTTTTTCGATAATTAATCTCAGTTTTTCATTTTGCAACAACGAAAATTGTTAATAAAAAACATTTTAAAATTTTTCCAAAGGGGAAGTTAATAGTTTAACAATTATCACACTTGCAATGTTCATGTCCAAGCAGAAAAAAATTATTAATTAACTATTGCATAACTAATTGAAAAATTGAGATAAATTTTTTTTTTGGCGGATTATCGTTCATTCATCTATCCAGTATGCCCCTCAATTTTTCATTTATTAAATTTCATATTTAATCTGTTAAAATAATTTTTATTAATAAAATGTCCAAAGTAGGCGTGGCTTACGAAACCAGAGTACCCCTTTTCGGCCGTACTTTCATCCCTCTGGGAAAATTATTAATATTGGGACTACAATTCCGGGAGTCGACACTTTTTTTAGGAAATTTCCTCCTCTTTTTGAAACTTTCTTTTTTTATTTCAAAAATCTTTATTAGTTTTTGAGATATTTACAAAAAAGTAAACCTTCTTTTTTTTTAGTTAATTGTTAATAACTTTTGCAATTTTTGCAAGGGGAACTTCATTTTTTTCAAAAATCATCTGGATGCCATTCCGAATCGAATGACACCTTGATCATAATTTTCGGAGACTGCTGAAAAAAGTTGACCCAAAAGGCACTTGTTGACTAGACTAGAACCATTTTTTAAATGGGAAATACTACATGACGTGGCTAAGCGGATGATAACAGGCGGCAGAATAAACTCAAGATTAGAGTCTTTCTGGCTGAAATCGCATTTGCACAAAATCGGTCAGACTAAAGACGATTAATGCAAGCTGTGGATTTAAGACACTGAAACAGCCACATCGTCTCAGAGTGCCCAGCGGTGAGTCGCATTAGATTCGAGGTCTTAGGTCAAGCTATTAGAGCCCACTGCGAACTGAATTACCCCCGAACAAGATTATCAGTTTTATCCAAAAACTGGATCTCGTCAAGGAAATATAAATCAGATCAAACAAATAGCATTCAACAATGGTTTCAACCTAACCCTTATAGATAAGATGATGAACAATAAACAGAAAAAGATAGCAATAACTTATGTTCCTACCACAAAGGACCCCACTCCGAAAAAATTCAGACAAATTTCATATATAAATAGAATATCCGAAAATATTGTCAGTTATTTTGAGGAAAATTTTAATAACACAGCGACTTTCAGAACCATTAACAGCATAGACAAATACATTGAAAATAATAATGATAAATCAAACAAAGATAATAAATCAGAAGTCCGTAAGTTAACTTGTAAGGATTGCCCAATGGTTTATATTGGTCAGACCGGCAGATCGTTCAAGAATTCACGAATATCAAAAGAGCTACACTTCAAATTCCACACATTCCACATATGCCAACCATTTAACAGAATTTGAACATAACTTCAATAACGAATATAAAATTATCCAAATCGAGAGTAAAGGGTCTAGATTAACATTCGGAAAATCCCTTGAAATGAACCGATATAATTCCCAGAAGATTCTTCTGAACGAGCAAGCGGATACCAATAGGTAACCTCTATTGAATATCTTCATTTAGTTTTCAAAAACCAACGACAACCCCAAAACTTTTATTGCCATTATCGGTTCCTCTTCCAACCTAATTGGAAATACCCAAATAACTGTCATCTTACTTTTAGTCCCATTTGCTCTATTACCTGTAAATACATATATAAGAACCTATGTAAGTTTTCACATAGTATCAGTTCAAATTTAGAACATGATTAAGCTACAGTGTGGCGAAAGAATTGTCGTTCAACAATAAAAAATTTGTGGAAATTTAATTTTATTTATTACTAGTTGTAAAATAAAATATAATAGAATGGCCTTTTACAATTAATAGAAGAAATATAACAAAATTTGAATATTAAAACATATTGCAATATGTTTGTCTTCTACAATTTTAATTTAAAAAAATTTTTATTCAAAAACTTTCAGAATTAAATTTATGTCTACAACAAGCACTGCTTACATTTAATAGACGTATATAATCAAAACTCAATATATAATGTCAAATGGAATAAATAACCCAACAGATATACGAAAGTAATTAAAATTAATAAATAAATATTTAAAGGAGACAAAATTTTGTTTCTGGTCTTACCTTTAAGAACACCAATTGCCTTTTAAAAACATGAACTTAAAGGACTTCTAAAAGAATATAATTTATTTGAAATATTTAATATATTTAAATATTCGAATAAGTTATTTCAAAAATCTCTAAAAAATGTGCACTATATCTTCAAAAAACAAATATGATTCTAAGCAATCCCGTCTTCAGTCCTCATTTAATATTCCAAATATCAAAATCAAAAAACTAATCTATATCTCTCACGTGTTAAAAGACTAAAGCTTCGAAACACAGATCAACTATATAATTCAAGATTGATCTATGTTCTATCAAAATCAAAGAACAGTGTGAGTTATTTTAAGGTTTATTTAAATTCATTGACATTCCATAATGAGATTTATTGAAGCCAAAATATAATTATATATTATATGTAAAATAAAATAGAATAGAAAGGCCTTTTACTTGATAGAAGAAATATAACAAAATTTGAATATTAAAACATATTGAAATATGTCTTCTACAATTTTAATTCAAAAAATTTTTATTCAAAAAATTTTTATTCAAAAACTTTTAGAATTAAATTTATGTCTACAACAAGCACTGCTTACATTTAATGGACGTATATAATTTTTTTTTTTTTTAGAGATTTTTGAAATAACTTATTCGAATATCCTTTAAGTGTGTTCATGTTTTTAAAAGGCAATTGGTGTTCTTAAAGGTAAGACCAGAAACAAAATTTTGTCTCCTTTAAATATTTATTCATTAACTTTAATTACTTTCGTCTATCTGTTGGGTTATTTATTCCATTTGACATTATATATTGAGTTTTGATTATATACGTCTATTAAATGTAAGCAGTGCTTGTTGTAGACATAAATTTAATTCTAAAAGTTTTTGAATAAAAATTTTTTTGAATTAAAATTGTAGAAGACAAACATATTTCAATATGTTTTAATATTCAAATTTTGTTATTACTAGTTGAATATTTTAGTTTCGAACGTCCACTTCCTGAGTTTTAAAATGTACAAATGCAAGTTGCACTGTCCCGATTTCAAAAATTATGTTTACCATAGTTAATACTCCATTTTGTATTTGGAATGAAATATCCGCCGTTTTAATATGTATGTTCTACTTTTCATTTCAGCTTTCCATTACAGCATGTTTTTCCAGATTTTCTTACTATATTTTTATCCCCAATTATTAAGATTTGTGGCTTGGAAATAATAATCATTCAATTGGATTTTCTCGCTAAGTTATGATCCCTCATTGGTTCCCCCTAATAAAATATTATTCAGAGGTTCTAAAAGAATCGATAACTGTCCCTTGGGGCAAAAACGTGCTCACACTCTTCATCGAAAGCCTGTCTTCTTCGAAGTTCGTCACCGTCATCGGTCCCATATGACCTCAACAGCCACGGCCTTGCCTCCCTCCGATCCGCTCGCAGAAGAAGAATCCAGCGGATGCCGGACGTGCTGAATAGTACACGGCAACCGTGACTAAGGAAGACGCTCCACCTAGGGCACCTACCTACAATAATGGTGTCCAATTAAGAATTACGTGACTGTGACATAATAGGTAGGTGGATGACCTAGATTGTCCAATTGAGGTTGGTCGGAACGTTCCTAAAGGTGCTTATTGATCAAAAACACTCTCCAGTTAGGATGAAACTGAACCGCGATGCCCCAGAAAGCTTATCTTTAGAATAGACCAGGATGCATAGAAGATCAAGTGTGGACCAACAAATATTGCTAACTTTATTTTTAGAAATATAAAATTACGAATGACTCTTTCACTTAATCAACAATAGCGACGCCGCACTAAATCAGACCATTTTTGACAATTGAAAAATTCTAAACTGACTATGCTTTACTACCAAAAAGTTTCAAAGTTATCACAATTTAAATGACAAACAGAGAAGGGGGATATATAATTTCCAAATTACGAGGAGTGTTCAATGTATTCTCGGCATTGGGGTGATTTGCTAATAATGTGAGTAATCTAATTTTCTTATTTTCCAATGACACTGACGCCACAATGATAAAGAATATTGAGTATCGTGCCGCTCCTTAATAAGTAGGGAAAAAGTCAAAAAAAGGGATGGTTTACCTAGACTGTACCCCGTCGTTATCCACCGTTCAAAAGAGATCAAGTGAATTCAAAAGAGGCAGAGAAAGTATTGAAGACTACCCTCGCTCGGGAGGGCCCGTTAGAGGCCCCACTGAAGAAAATGTGAAAAAAGTGGAAAAGTTGGTACTTGAAGATGCCAGAATAAAAATCAAGATGTTAGCAGAGATGACAGACCTATCCGTGGGTACCATACATCCTACCTTTCATGAGCATCTTAATCTCTCAAAGGTCATTGCCAGATGGGAACCGAGAATGCTCACTGCACCTCGAAGCAAGTGCGAGTGCTGCCAGGAGTTTTTAGAGCTCTGTGGAGAAGATCCATCGACTATTTTCAATCGGATACGCAACCACTTTGCGTAATTTAAGGGAAGTAAAAGGTGAGGAAAACTCAAAGAGGTGGTTTTGCTACATCACGACAACGCGCCGATTCAGCCCGCGTGGCAAAGGCTGCTGTGCGGGAATGTGGCTTTAAAGAAATTACTTATCCTTCGTACAGTTCCAACTTGACTCCCAGTGACTACTACCTATTCCCAAATGTGAAAAAATATCTTCGTGGAAAGTGATTTTCCGACGATGAAGAACCGAAGGTATCAATTGATACCTATTTTGAGGAGAAACCAGGAAAATACTTTTTACAAGGTTTAGAGAAGCTTATTTCTCGATCGACTAAATGTATTGAAGTTCTACTAGAGAACTATAATGAAAAATAGAATTTTTCCAAAATTTACTGAGTTTTCTCTAATGCCTATACTTAGAATACATTGAACGCCCCTCGTATACAAAAACAAAAAAATTTGTGAGCAAAGCAGGGTGAGCGCTAAAGGAACCAGTTCGACGATCGTGTTTAAATTTAGCATTTAGATCTAAACTAGTGAACGGGTAGATCTATCCGCCGGTAGATCAATGCATCGGTAGAATTAATGAAGAAAAAAACACTTAAATTCCATATAATCGTTTTAGGTAATCTTCCCCATGTACGAAGGGGTCACGAAAGGACGATAATTGAGCCGAGCATAGCGGAAAAAACGGCCGTAATACACCGACAGACCCGACAAAGTTATTTTGCAGCATAACACACGTTGCGTCGCCGTGAAAAAGTAGTGAAAATCAAATGGGAAATCCTAACCCACCCGCTGAGCAACCCAGACATTATTGCTACTTCCAATTACCATATATTCCTATTGATGCAACATGGCCTGACTGACCAGCACTTCTCCAATTACGATGAAGTCAAAAAATAGATAGATGCGTGGATAGCGGCCACGGAGCCGGCTGTTTTTCGCGCTGGGATCAGTCAGTTGCTAGAAAGATTTGAAAAAGTAGAGGCTAGCGACGGACAATACTTTGAACTTTAAATTTATAACAAATTTTTCACAATAAAACTTCAATGTTCGAAAAATAACGCAAGAACTAGTTTACACTCCTAATCATAACCACGCCTTTTTCTTCTTGAATAAAAAACCTCTACTTTCTGATTTGATTTTGTTCAATTCGATCTTCCAAAAATATTAAATTATTGTTAGTGGAACATATCCGTGCCACTCCCCCCAATTTTTTGTAGACATTTGATGTGACGTCAATATGACACATAACAACTCTTCACCAAACATCTGACGTAATCAAGTGATTGCTCAAAGTATTTATCAATTATCACGATATGGTTTCCTTAAAGGAAAAAGCCAAGATAATCTTCCATCTTTTGGTTTATATATTTATATTTTTCGTAATTTTAATATGCTTCCGTCCGACAAGAAAATATCCGGAATTTATTTTTCATAATTTTAATATGCTTCTATTTTGTAACATTATAAAACAAAATAATGTATAAAATGGCAACACTATTTGTCAAAAATTGTTAATTGTCAACAGGGATACAATTTATGAAATAACGTCGCACTAGGAAAAAGAAAACAGGTAGAATATTTGTATAGAAAAGCTTTTAGAAACGTTAAATAATTGATGCAATTTACTGAACTGGGAAAAAGTGCTGTATATGAGACAATAAAGAGGATAAAAAATGGCATGGATATGAGGTTTCAGGAAGATCGCGTAAGATTAAAACAATTAAAACGCTTTATTGGCCATAGGACGACAATCCGCGCCAGGGGTTTCGCAAATTGTCTAACTGATTTGGAAATCAACGAAATATAAAAGTATGTCGAGAATCCGTACGTATGTAATTGAAAAGACAAGGCTACATATCAAGGAAACCAACAAAAATCCCTGTAATGACACCTTTACAAAAGGAACAAAGGATAGAATTTTGTTAACGTTTTCAAGATGATAATTTTAATAATGTCTTTATATCTGATGAAAGTTGTTTCCAACTTGGTGGAAATCACCTAAAAATCCCATCAACACAACTTGTTACCGTTCAAATTTTCAAATTTCCCACCAAAATAATGGTTTGGAGAGCAATTTCTCAACTGGTAATGCTACGCCTCTCTGTATAGTAGATGGTACCATTAATAGTGAAAAGTATTGTGGCATTCTAAACGATTTTCTCCTTGAAACGCCGCATGCTTTATATCCAGAGGGGTGGCGTTTTCAACAAGATGATACTAGATGCCATACTGCGGCTTATACTAAGCCTTAATGCAAGAACACCAAGTGACAAACATGTCATGGTCAGCTTCACCAGATCTTAGTCCCATTGAAAACAAATGGGGACTAATGAAGATTTAAGTTGAACGGGCAACGCCACGAAATAAAAATGATTTAATTCAGTCAGTTTTACGGTCTTGGACTACCATCACTGAAAATTATGGAGGTGATCTAGTTTCGGGTGTACCTCGACGTTTAGTCAAGTGTTTACAGTTAAATGGGGATGGTATAAGTAAACAAGATTAATATTTTGTTATAATTTTCTAATTCAAGAATTAAAAATATATACTAAATAATCACAATTGAGTTTGTTTTTTCCGGATATTTTCTAGACGGACTATATAATCGTGTAACGAAAGAAATTTTCTCTAAAATTTTCATATTAAGTAGGTAGAGATAACAAAGCACTATGCATTTTCCCCTCAGAAATTTATTATTTCTTTATCGAAATGTACTAATTTTTTATATTAAAACACACCACCTTTAAAACAATTGTGAAATCCTTCGTTTTTTTTTCTTTGGTTTTTTGAGAAGTTGTGTGTTGTTTTCTCCTGCTTTATTACCCTTGTGTAAAAGCCACTGTTTCAAATTTTTGAATAAGGTATGTTGTACATTATTACAAATATATTTGCAATCTTGGCAAGAAACTTTGATTGGAAATAACAAAATTATCTAAAGAAATAATTTATTGACTAATATTTTATTATTGTTTTCGCAACAATTGTATCGTCAAACTATGACTTCATCAGGTACGTACTTAAATTGAATGTACAATTAGAAACAGGTTTGGAAAATCACATCTTAGGGTTAGGATATTCAATAGATAAGAGAACTCTGCCGTCCAGTCGAACATTGGAATGATCTAAAGATATGCGCGTTATGATAATGAATAATCCAGTATATCACTCGAAAAGAATGCTCTTCTCTCTCACGCAGATGTGGGGACTGGGGAGTTGGACACCTCATTTCTTTTCGGATGATACAGATCCTGTTGGCGCATAGAAAAAAAATGAAAATAGTAAACAAAATCTTATTCACTGATGAGTCATCGTTTTTCTTGAACAGAAAACAGAACCCATCAGAGGTATGATATTGTTCAAAAAAAAAAAAATAAACAAAAATATTTATGCGAGTACCAGTATCCACAAAAACTTAATGTTTGAAATATTGAATTGAATCAGTCCTTACTTGGTGAAAATCCATATTAAATAATATTCAAATAAGGTTAATCTGATTTTCACAAATTTTTATTGTTATGTTTACAACAATCGTTTCGCTATCACAGTAGCATCACCAGGCAAGATTACATTTTGAATAACTAAGCTTGTTTCCGAAATCCGTTGCTATTTATATTACAGTAAGTAAAATAAATTTTTATTGAGCACTAGAATCCAAAAAAAAGGGTCTCTGCAAATTCCAGCTTATCTGAATATATTTAACAGAGGTGAGTTATTTACATTTATTTGTTCGTTAAGTAATATTCCAATTTTATTATGTTTATTTATCTCTAGGGATTCTAACAGATTTAAGGCATAGCTTTTACTTTCTATATGTAGAATTTCAAAATTATGGTTGAAAGTATGTCCTGTTTCTAACAAATGGTTGGAATATGTAGAATCACTTTTATTATTGAGGAAACTCTTCAAATGTTCACAAATTCTATGTCGGAAAGTTCTTCCAGTCTGTCCTATGTAAACTTTAGGGCAATCACCGCAGGTTAACTTATAACCCCCGATAAATCATCTTTATGTATACAGTCTTTATTATTTCTAATAAATTTACTCAAGTTTGAACTGGTTTTAAATGAAGTTCTTAAATTATATTTATTTTTGAGGTATGTAGAAATTTTCTCAGAAATATCTTTAGTGTATTTTAAGGAAATGTATTTAAAATTTTCTTTTATATTAGCATACACCATACTTAAAGCCATTTTTTTATTTTTATTCATCAACAATTGTCTATCAACATAGGATCATAGTCATTATTAATAGCTATTTATTTAATTAGCTTAAGTTCTGAAATATAATTTTCTCGATTCATGGGAATATTAAGTAATCTATGAATCATACAATTGAATGCTGATAATTTTTGATTTAAAGGATGATTTGATTTATTGTGTATAATAGAATCCGTATAGGTTGGTTTGTAAAATATTGAAAAATCATGTGAATTATTTATTCGAGTAACAGTTAAATCAAGAAAATTTATAGAATTATTATGTTCGGTTTCCATAGTGAATTTTATTGAAGGATGTATTTCATTGATGAATAAAAAGAATTTTTTTAAAAGTCTGTCTGTACCTGTGAAGCAACAGAAAATATCGTCTACATATCTATACCAATATAAAAAATATTTCTTAAGGGGATTTTGGTGAATTTTAGTTTCAATATTGTCCATGAATATTTCTGCTAATAAAGTCTGAGGAATTACATGATCGATGGTAACCTTAACTTTGCCAAATATCTGGAGCTGTTACAGAACCAAATTATTCCGACAAATCCCAATCAATTTCGCTGATATCTGGTTTCAACATGATGGTTGTTGGAGTCAAAACGAGCAGTCACAGAGAATCTCAGAACCTCTTTTTCGGATCGTGTCATTTCTACAAATGGCCACCAACATCGCCGGATTTATCTCCCAATGATTTTTTCTTTGGGGATATCTAAAAAACTCGATTTATGGACATGAGACCAATAGAGCTACAAATCTTGTTAAATTAAGGTTAAAAATAATCTAACTTTGTGCCAAAATCCCACTATGCCTAATCTGCTCAGGGACATGAGATTCTCTCTTTATAATAGATTTGCCTAATGTTTGACACAACAGGGTTGACACTTAATTTAAATTTGGTATTTTTCGACTTACGTTGAGATTTTTTTAGAATTCGTTTTTATTTTCCTTAAGTTTTTTTTTTTTTTGTATAATTTATTTTTTTCAAACAAGTCATGGCAAAAAAGAACCCAAGTACTGATCTTCAGAGATCGTCATTCAATGTCGCAAATAAATTCCTCACATGCAATAGAATAGGAAAGTCGTATCGTATTGTATTTGATTTTCAAACATTATGCACTTCTGAATTCTATGCGTTAACTGAATTTAAGGATTATACCAAACCAAATAGGTATCCAACTCACCACTTCCCACATCTGTGTGAGAGAGAAGAGCATTATTTTCGAGTTATATACAGGATTATTCATTATCATAACGCGCATATCTTTCGATTATTCCAATGTTCGACTGGAGGGTCGGATTTCTTTTTCTTATGCATTGAATATCCCAATATCCAAACCTGTATGCTAAAATCTGTTCACAAAAAATAGAGGAGTGAAGAAAAAATAGTTTAGGGAATTCCAAAATGTTATTTAAAGATGATAAACTCCCCTGCTGACATCTTTGAATAATTAACAGATATATAATGATCCCCCTGATCTGTTTAGGTAGATTTAATCGTTCAGTAGAATTTGTTTTGTATTGTATCTATTATTTATCATTTTCTGGCATGAGCGCGTTTATGCTAAATGAAGAAGTAAATCTTAAATTCCAGTTACTGGAGCATTACAAACATTGGAAGTACTGGAGCATTGGGTCGGAATTTAAGAAAACCATATAGCCTGACGATTTCTCATTGATGGAAATTTGAATTAATATCGATTTTATCCCGATATTTCTAGAGCTTCTGTCCTTAAAATACATGGTGTCGCTCCTACATCAGCAAAAAACTGATGGGGTGTAGTGTACTAATGAAAATAAAAACAAATTTCCTACAAACGTCGGTAATAACTCTTTTCACTTCCAAGGCACAGGTTGTTAAATTTGGAAATAATTATGGAATCATTCTGAAATAGCGGAAGACTCAAAACAGTCGGCTTGTTGAAAGTTAATTTTCAATGTTTCTTGCATGTTTCAAACATTTTCAGTGGTGTAGAAAAAAGTTATTTGATATTACAACATTCCTAACTTGAACGCCACTGATAGTTTTACAAATTTTTGACGGAATTGAAATTATTAAAGATTATGTTTCAAAAATGGCGGTCGAAAGCTTTTAATCTCACCGTTTTCAAGAAAATCGGCCTCAAACATTTCAAGATTTGATATTATATAAAAAAGGAATGCTTAGAAATGAATTGGATTTTTATTGAAAAATTAAGGAAACTGAAACAGAAAGCAATTGTCCAATATGACCACCATTATTTTTGATACAAACCTAAAATTTTCCCGAACTCTTCAAATATTTGTTGTTTTAGGAATTGAAATGTAAGTATATGGTTTTGTTTGTCCAGAAAATAAAAAGTTATTAAACAAGTTTTAAAAAGTACCTTGTTTTACTATCAATAAGTTGATATTTGGTTACTACTTTAATTTGCTTGTTTTCAACTTCCTTAATTTTTCAATAAAAATCTCATTCATTTCTAAGTATTCCTTTTTTTTAATATAAAATTTTAAAATGTTTGAGGCCGAATTTCTCGAAATGGCTAAGATTTAAAGATTTCAACCAGTACCACATTTGAGGAATAATATACAAAAATTTCGATTAAGAGAATTAAGAGATAAGAAATTAGTAAAAATATCAGTAGCTTTCAAGTAAGGAACGTTGTAATATCAAATAACCTTTTATTTACGCAACTGAAAATACTTGAAACAAGATACATTAAAAATTAACTTTCAACAAGCAGGCCATTTGGAATCATATAAAAAAATATTTTCAGAAATCCATATCTCGGAAATGAAAAGAGTTAGGACCCACTTTTGCAGGAAATTCGGTTTTAAAAATTTTAATTAATACTATAATACCCCATCAGTTTATTACAACTACTCTCGAACACCTTGTATGAAAATTATGAGGTATCTTCACAGGAGATCTAGAACTATTAGGATAATATCAATACAAATTCAAACTTCCATCAATGACAAATAGTCCGTCTTTATGATTTTCTTAAATACAGACCCAAAGTTCCAATAGTGCTCAATTTGTTAAAGCCAATCTGGGTCAACCTGAATGAAATGAATAAACATAAAAATAACAACAACCTTCTAAACAAACATAATTTTATTATATCGCTCTGGAATAAAGTAACTTTGAAATAAAATTGAAATAGAAACATATTTCATTAATGTCAATTATAAATAATTTCTACCCAGCATTGGTTTAAAATCAAGAGTGGGAATTGAAAATAAAATATTCTCAAAAACTTATCGGATTTTTCAATTGTAATATAATAAAGAACTGTGTAATATTTGTATTGTTCATTATCCAATATTTGAATTAGCCACTCTATCGAAAGTCTATTTTTGCTTTTTGATTGCATTTATTTGAAATAATCACACAAAATTGAAGAAAGTCATTAAAATATTAAAATATTTCTCATACTGAGTTGAACTTTTACTTGATGTAACTTTTTGTTGAAAATTTGCAACATTTTTCAATTTTCTCTATATCTTAATGAGTGTTAATTCTAGGTCTGCTAAAATTGAAACAAGGCATTTAATTAATATAATTTTAAAGTTTTCAAGAAATTTTATAAAAATAAAATTTGTAGCGAGGTGTAATAGAATTACTTTGTTTGATATTTAAGATATAAATTTTCTCTCACTAGTAGGTACATTGAATTTTTCAACTTCAGCGATTTCAAAATAACAAGTTTCTAGTTCCCATTCTTTGCTCTGGTTTTCTCAAAAGTAACATCCACGTATTGATGAGAAACTTCTGGTTAAAGAACAGATCGAAAAAATTTCTTTAATTTTTTTTGTATGTTTGTTACAAAAGACAAGCCGAAACAGCAAGTAATTCTATTCCATTAAAAGTCAAAGAAAATATGTAAGCATTCATGGCATTAAAAATAACATAAACAAATTCCAAATTGAAGAAAAGTCTTTCAGTAAATGAAACTTTTTTTTGGATAACTCAACAAAGATTATCACATATTTATCTCGAATTTACAGTTAAACGATAATTTTCAACATTGAAATAATTCGAAAAATAGTAGATACAACAAAATGATTACTTGAAATACTCAGAAATTTATTGTAATTTAATGAGCAACTAATAATTTTGTGTCACAATGCTGATTGTTGTTCTTAGTACAAGTATCCTTGCGAAAATAAATAAATCACAATATTAAGCAAAAAAATTAGAATTTCTGCAAATGTGCAATAAAAATATTTTTTCAGTTAAAAGTTAAGTTTAATTTATTCATTTACTAATGAAATAAGGAGGAAAGATTAAACGAAATATTCAACCAGGGAAGCACATTTCATTGCTTACCTAATTCCTCAACAAGTCTAAGCATTACCCCTCCAATGTGAAGGTCCCCTTTCACTCGAATAGGGCGCTCTGTTTGCAGATCGGTAACCAGTACACGGAGATTCCAGGAGCCATCTCCAACAATTTGTCCATTAGCCAGCATCTTGGAAAAAACTTTAATAATCGTAATCGAAAGAAAGTCAACAAAAGAACGAACTCATCTTTCGAATGCTCGTCATCAATAAAAAGGAGCCGTATCACTTAACACTAGTTCCGTAGAAGATAACAAGACTGCTTTATTTACAAATATAAAAAATAAATGGAAATTCTTGTGTCCAAAAATGGTAATGTAAAAATGAAGGTTATTTCGGCGATCTTAGTAGTATACGTTCCACTCTCTTAGGAATCAAAACACAAACTGACATAGAAATGTGGATGCCTACCAACATAGACGCATAATGCCACCATACTGACATAGACATTCCAACTAATTTTTATATCGCACATGAAACATAAAGTACTCAGAGAAATGAAAAGAAAATTAAATTGATGAAAACAATTTATGCAAGACTCAAAAATACTCCTTTTCAATGAATAATCCTTAATCTTGTTGAAATCCTTCTGCTATCAATTGCATAGAAAAATATTTTGAACTTTAATTTCTGTATTCTAACCAACATCTTATAAGATTGCCGTTTCTAATAGGAAGAACATTTTTAAATTATTATAAATCCTATAAAATGAAACTAGGAGTAATTTTATTCAAACAACACATAGGAAAACACTTCAAAAAACATTGGCAGACACAAGGAAGGATAAGAGTTTCAAACACCTTTGCAGACAAAGTGCTTTCAAAGTCTGGTATAACTATCCACCAACCTGAGGATGTTCTGGAAAAGCCACAATTTGAGAAGTAATAATTTAGAAAGTATTTCATTATACAGTAATTAATTTCACTCTCACGTGTTGCATTTTAGAGTTGAAGTTATTGGTATGAAACCATTACCAATAAAATATGACGAAACACATCCCAATTGGCATGAGAAAGTTCTATTCACGTACAAGGATAATAACGTTCTACTTGAAGGTCTTCATCAAGCACAAATTCTAACCAAAAGTGTCAGGATAGCAGAAGGGCTTCCTACAGATTATATATCCAATCTGTTGCCTAAAAAAATCAAAGCTCAAGTAAAAAATATTATATTAAGTGCCCATATATTTGATGCCGAACAAAAGAAATTACCAAAAATAAAAGATCCCACAAGGCCAGCCTGGAATTTTCCTAGAGTATATGGTATTACAAATGATAGGAAAAAGTAATAATATAAAATAAAAATCATTAATTATTGAGAACTTATCTGTTTTTTTTTCAGTAAACTGATTACTTCAAAGTTACTGAACCTAATGGAAACTATTGAAGAACATGATATTGTTAAAAATCGTTTTGTGTTAAATGATTTATATTTCTCCTTCCCTTTTGTTAGGGAAGATAATTTAATACAGTTTCAACTGACTGGAGACACAGTACTACTTTCTCGTAAACCTTTACCTCCAATAACAGATGAATCAACAGAAAAATATGATTTACCGGATGTGCATCCAATTCACTATACTGCAACATTAAATGAAGAGAATATATATGAATTGGAAAATATATACCGTGAGTATTTATTTTTGGTTATTTTCCAATTAGAGTTTTGTAATTTTAAAAAATGATATTCCAGATCCATTTTATTGTCTTTTCCTTTGTTATTCTTTATAAATTACTTTTGTTGATTGATCTTATGATATTTCATTTTTAGCTATTAAGAAAGATGTAAGTATTAGTCACCCACATACAGTGTTCATTCATTATGATAATACAACAGTTAAGAACCTTTTTGAAGAAGATGTTACGGATAACCAAATCCATGGTCGCTCCCTATTGAAGACCTTTACTATTGCAGCTGCATACGCCAAGCAGCAGTTTGGTGTAAGTTAATCAAAACATTTTAATTATCTAATATTAATTTTTTCTATCTCTAGGATGATGTGAAAGAATTACCAACACCTGTAACTGTACAGTGTGTCCATACTGATGGCAGGTTGTTTCAATTTGGTGTTCTGCAAATGAACACTTTGAATTTTGATGGAGATGTGAAAAATGTTTGGTATCAAACAGAACAATTGCCACTTTTTGATATTTGCAAATATGAATCCGGCAAACCGGTATTGAAAGGATATAATGATGAAGTGGTAAAACATTTAATTAATTTTTATAATAAACATTGATAATTAAAACCTTAAATAGACCCAATTTACATTTATTGTCCTTTTTATGACCTTGAAAATGCTTAAAACTATTTTTTAGTTGAGGATAAAATAATTTGATATTTTTATTGACAAATATTCTTATATATATATATCCAGCGTACAAGGCTGCATCCCCCCATGTAAAATTACCGGTATAGATGGCATCCAATATACGGATGCCAACTTACCAACACGAAGTGACATCGGTAAATGATATAAGGGAACATCCTTTATCGTTTGCGCTAATTTTCAGCAGGATGCCAAATTGACCCTTTTTGGACCTATCTCGACTGCCGTGGATACTTTAGGTTCACCGAGTTTTATCATGGTGACGTTCGGGTCGATTTCGTGTATACTTTGTATATCATGGGGCTATCGAAACAACGGTTCACTTGGCATCCAGTACATTTATAAATCGTCTTTATTAGGTGAAAGTTTAGCTACAAGCTATTCTTACACTTTGACAACGTGGATTTATTTACTTTGCAATTATCTTGCATTCGTTCTTGGAATTCATAAGAGTAGAAGGTGAAGATGGTTTTTTTTCGTTCGATCGATACGTAAGCAGACTGTGAACAGCTGTGGCTTCCTGAAAGAACGCAGTGACTGTATGATGCACGAGACTGTCGATATTGTAAAGCGCTGAATTGTTATTTAGCGCTACGTTGGACATTAATTCGTATTGATGTTAAGGATTATTATTTTATTATGGATTTTTTTGTGTGCATGTTCTAGGTAATATCTTGCTAACTTTGAATTTTCAAGTTAGGTTTGGAGTCGACATATTTTTACTGGATTCATTAATAAGCAATTTAGTTCTCTTGATTTCGAAGTTATTGATATTCGAAATGGAATGTGGTATAAAATAGTAAAATTATAACGCATACGTTTGTGAGAAATTTCGTGGGGTTCACATAATCTGGAAATTCAAAAAAATATATTCAAATCAAGGTTTTCCCCTAATATTTCATATCAGTTCATATCGATTTTGTGTAACTGATTATACATTTTCGTTGATTTCGTTGAAAAGTTTATGCGTTTTTGCAGCTCAGTAATTGAAACTTTAGGAATAATCCACTTGGCTGATATGTAAACTTTTGGAATTGGAGCGGTATTCGAATTAGAAATATATTGGATTGCATTAAATTCATGAAATTTTTTTTCCTCATTCATCGTTTGAATAAAAACTAGCGTTTTGTATCGGTTTTATAGAATAAATCATTTTTTTCTGTAAAATGGCGGTTTAACGTGATTCGGATGACTTTAAGTCAAGTGGAAGATAATTATCGCTGTTATCGAAAGTTTTATTCGTTCAGCTCGGCGATTGAATTTGATTGAATAAACAGATTCTATCAATGCTATATTACGGCTCACCTTCGAAGTTAAGGAGTATTTTTCACCAAAGTTATTTTATTCATTTAACAATTCAATATTAAGACTTTTCTTCATTCCGCAGACTCCTAATATCTTCTTCTGAAAAAAAAAGTTTCTCTCGCATAGTACCAACTTGGTAATGACTATTATTCGCCACGACTATAGAATTTGATTCGAAATTTTGAAAGCTATATTTCAAGTTTGAACAAACATTCATTTCTACAAAGAAATCCTCTTTTCGTTTCAATTTTCATGCGTCACCATGAATCCCATAGCCAATCCTTGCACATGGTTTTTTTGTGTATCCCAATTCTATGAGCCTATTGTTTGAGTAAATGAATTCATATATATTGAAAATTATAAAAAATCATCGGTTCGACATGATATTCAGGATCTAAATGAGATGCCGAAGGTTAGAAAAAATTAAAAAATTTTCTCGTTATTCAACTAACGAAGGATCGCCCAAGGTATTCGAATCCAACCCTTAGGATTGGAAAGAGAGTTCGAGCTTTCTCTCCGTTAGTTTTGATATAAAAATATGCAGATTGAGTATTAATAAATCAACATTTGCTTATGTCAAACAAATCATGAAAATCTCAAAAATAAATTAAGTATATTATGGCAAAATCAGTTAATGCCGAAAAAAATTAAAAGCAATTCCAATCTTTTCTCGCCTGGCTTAATGGACTCATACCGTAACGTTGAAACTTCGAACCCAGGGCCAGGAAAGAAATTTTCTGGTTTCGGGGGACCGTCTGACCATTCGCTATTGGGTAAACAATTAAGGGCGCAGTTCCTAAAGTGGTATAAAGAAAACAGTAACGAACATAGAACACACGCTATCTCCTAACGCGCACAATCAAATGGAAAAATAAAAATACAAAATAAAATATTTCTTCGAATAATAAATAATATTGGTAGATTAGTCAAAAAAAAGTGAATAAGTAAAAATGAATTCAATGGAATGAACAAGAGTAGTAAGTTTCCACAGTAATATTTCCCTCTTGTTATCTGATTTAATTTATTTTGTTTCCATACAATGTGATAATGATGAAAAATAATAGTTAACCAGAGTAGATAAATGATCATATCATTTTTTCTGTCTACTCATAATATAATCTGTCACTACATCAAAAAAGTATTTTCAACTCGCTCAATATCTGCTATTAACTGTTTGAAATATTTCCCAAAAATATTTGCAGATTTTGCATTGCTCATTTAGACTTGAAATCTACGGGAAAATTTGAAATCTCTGAGCTAATTCCTAATAATAATATTATTTATTCACTTAGTTATCTATATACATTCGATAAAAATGCCTTCAAGCACTGCCATTTTCCAACGACTGTTTCAATGAATTAACACGAAGAAAAATATTATCAATCATAAAAACAATAAAAATCTACAAGAATATGGACGCTTCGATTTGAATTTTTTAATTCCTGGAAAAATTCAGTGGTTATCAGAAAAAATCGTCATTTTGTCAATAGTCATTATTACATATAATATTTCAATTAGATTATCTCCTAATACAATCTGAACGAATCATCCAACCTTTGTGCAATCAATAATGTTTTCACATATGACATCGAATGTCCTTTCTGATTCGGCGTCAAAATAAATAGTGCTGAACATAATTTTTTTTTAAAAAGCTTACGTGAGATCACTAGCTTCCACGCGCTTGTTCATCCATGAAGAAATTCGTAAACGGCGGGTAAACGGCTGTTATAATTTTTCCAATATCTCAAAAAACAGAGATTCAATCAAATTGAAGTTTGACAAGAAGTTAAAGAATGACGGCTTTTTCAAAATTTTGTGAGAATCGTATAATTATGAAATAAAAAAATAAATATTATGTTAGAGCAACGTTAGTAGAGAAAATCGAACGCTACCAGAACCTTGATGGGTGAAGGCATGTCAGCGCCTTCGAATTGAAATTTCGTATTTGGATATAAAATACATAAAAAGAAGTTATTAGAAATTACTGTTTTACTACCAATAAATTGATATTTTACACATTTTTTGTAACTCAAGTTTCGAGAAATAAATATACCTTCTTCAGACAACTGAAAACTTAAGACAGGACAGGACAGAGTATTTATGCTTGTACAGGTGAAACAGCCTAGTCTGCGATTCAAAGTGCATCGAAACCACGCATCGGACATCTCAGACAGAGTAGACTCCTTTCGACAATAACGGCCAAGTCTGAGATTTGATGTGCGGGGTTACGCATCGAACATTCTTACTAGTTTTCGATTACTTCATCAGATTTCTGCGGAAAATTAATAAGAAAAACTGCTGGTTATTCATTTTCGGACCCTCTCAAATAAAAGACACCTAAATTTTAACTGAAAAATCTAAAATGAAACGTAATTTCTAATTTGAAATATTGTGAACCAGCTCTCTTGTAAATAACAACCAATTACACTTAGCTTGTATTCAGGAATTCTGGAGAAAAATTCTAGTAAGCACTGATGTGACCTTAAGAGTTTTGACTGCTTTCTTATTCATCTGTCGATTTACACTCCAAATCTACTCTAACAATTTCAAATCTGTCAGTAACTTCTTGAAAAAGGGTCATATGATTAACAGTGCCATCTCCCTCCAACTGATCTCATCCGAAACCTGAAATATATCCTAATGTGAAAAAACCTTTGAGTCGACAGGAATGTCAAGGAATCGAATTGAAACTTAACCGTGTATTTTTTTTCATGTGATTCTCCGTTTTTTCAGAAAATAATTCTAAATTTGCAAAAATGTTAATCATCGCAAAAATTCTAATTAGAAGTTTCAATTCTGATTTTTCTATACCGATATCCGTACAATTATTCGCTTTTGGGTAAACAATCAACGCTGTTTCTGAAGTGGCGTAAGGAAACAGTAACAAGACCCACACAGACCACAACCGATCTCCAAACCATTTCACCTAGAGCCAACCGCAAACTCCATTCATCTCATTAATAGTTTATTTCATTATCAGTCCTGAAAGTGAGCTTTTCCCGTGCGCGATCGATCACGTCAAGTAACCATGGGTGAAGCCTTTCTGAACAATATTTTTCGTTATATCATTCATATTTAAAATTTATTTAACAAGGAAAATCAGTAATAATCAATCACTTAATTCACAAGGTTTTGTTAATCACAAAACCTTGTCGAGTTTATTTAAGTATAGAATTGTTTTACAGATGTATGTTACACTGTCTCGATTTCTAGAGCTTTCTATTACCATTATTCATACCCCTTATTAACAATGAAAATTAGAGGAAATAAAGTGTTTTCTTTAAATCATACTCAATGTTTCTGGTAGCTAATGTCAAAATCTAATTACAATTAATAATTGAATTTTCGGTTATTTTTTGCAATAACGGTGATAGAAATGTTAATAACACTTCGTTCTAATTTTAATATTGCTTTTGGGTCATATATTTCTCGTAGTCATGCTCAATGAAATCATTTTTGAGGCAATTGAAAAGAACAGAACACAAGAATGAAATTAGATACTTTCGATGAGATATAATGAAAAAAATAATAATAATTCTGTGTTTTCCATATTACAGGTGGTCGATTTTATAGTCATTAGCATAGAAATGACATTAACTTATCGTTGAATTCTAATAAAAATTACATAAATTTTTTTTTTTTTAATTTATAACGATTGGATGCCTATGGTTAAAGTTTACTGATTGAAATATGACATTTCAGGAAAATGACCAATTTTTCAGTATAAGGTATTAGTGTTTCTCCAAGAAAACATAAATTTTAAGTCCTATACTCGAAATTTTTGTAGAAAGTTTTTATCGCGTGATTAATGATATTTTTCTTCATATTCCACGCACAGGTTCCTCATTACGCAAAAAATTTAACCTATGAAATAGGAAGATACAACAGCATACTGTTGTATAGGTACTTTTATGATAATCCCAAAATTCTGCTAGAATGAACGACTCGTTCATTTGATAACGTGGAAGTGGATTTCAAAATCTCAGTTTCATCAGATCAGTCTTATTGGAATTCGAAATAGAATAGTTTTCAAATGTGGAGCGATTAAACACAACGCAACAAAATTGCGGAATAGGATTGTGAACAAAATATCAATATAACTTGATATATTCTTTAACTTTTTTCTCTTTTAACTTTTTCTACATTGAATGATGTTAAGCGGTATTTCAATTCGAACACGGAAATATTCAGGATTTATACACAACTTAGCACAAAAAACCTTTGAAGTCGACTGAAAATAAGGAAGTTAAATTCTGAAGAGAAACTTTCATTTTTGATCAGTGTTACATTCATCTTGTCGTTACGAAAAAACTTTTCACTTCCTTAATAATGAAAGATGTGTTTAAAAACTAATCTCCTATTGGCAATATTGTTCATTCTGGAGAAGGATCAACAAAAAATGTATCATCAGTAGATTTAACTTGAAAACACGTAATTTTTGGCAATTCTTGAACTCTTCTCGTAATGAAACATAAAATCTCAACAAAATAAAGAATGCACACTTGAAAGGCTCCACTTTTCCGCCTCTAATCAATACATATTGGCAAGACATACTGGAAGAAGAATATATTGAACTAAACTTTATACATATATTTTTTGCCAAAATCTGATGAGAAAAAAAAGCCATTTTCTCTTCGTGGAAGAGTCTTCTGGACTACATGTTGCAAATCATTTCATCGATATCCTCTACATCCACAAACAATTTGAGCAACTTCCGGTAAGTAATTTCCGAAATATTGACTTTTCAGAAAAAAATATTTTTTTTTACCTCTGGTGTGCAGTTCAGCAGTTCTGGTGAATCATCAAAATCGAGTGAGACATTTAGACTATAAAACTATCTGCAAGTTTGAAGTCACTAGGTCTTTTTTTTAGAAAGTTATCGTGCTTGAGACCAGCCGTCAGACAGAATTGAATTCGGCCACGAATTCTTTCGGTAGGTCCAACTCAGTCGTTTGAGGCCAGTCTCGGCTCAAAATTATAAAATTACAGGTATTTGGACGAATCGACAACGCGTTATGTTCATAGAATCAAAGAGGAAAAAATATTGAAATCTATTCAAACAGAGAGAGTTTTGAATATGAGAATATGGAAAAACATATAAGGAAATAGATTAGATTAAACTATGTGATAGAATTCTAAAAAAATATCAATTCTTCAATAATATTCACGAGAAATTCAACTAATCAATCAATTCAATAATTCACAATAATGAACCATCAAAACTCGCGTACCGTATGACTTATCCGAAGCAACAGAATAACAGCGAACCCTGAAAAAATCCCCTTCATGGCAGCAATCGTTCTGTGTAATATTTACCGCTCGAGTATTACCATTCATTACACCAGACAAATACAGCAGTATGGCAACATTTCAGTGTGCCACCTTGGCTGGTACTAAAGTATACGGCAGCCAACTTGTACCATTATAGGTAAAAAAGTATACGGATGCTAACTCGACCGCTATCTATACCGGAAGTCATCTTGTGCGGAAAAAAACTCCGAATATACACGAAGTATACACGAGGATGCAGGCCGATACCCTTTTTGTACGGATGCCAGCTAGTTCGGATATATATATATATATATATATATGGTATACCCTATTTTTCAATAAATACAATGGATTTGACTGTTAAGTCATTACCAACTGAAGATACAGATACTAGAAACAGGTATATAATTTCAGCAAGTGCAATTTACAGAGATATAGGTTTACAATTGTAAGTAGGTTTAAAAATTATTAATATCTTATTTTATATTGGAGAAAGAAACTATATTTTATCAAAGTGAGTGCGGAGAGCTCAGTTGTAGAGCATTGTGCTCGTGACTGGAAGGTTCGGGAACGAATCCCGTTCAGGTAGAAAAGAAATTTTCTACTTGGACGGGTGTGGCTACCATTTCATTGTTGGGTCAAAAATTAATAGTGCTGTGACCTAAAGTGTTGCATGGTCGCAGTAACAAAGCACCAGATCACAACTGAACTCGTAACTCTCACAAGCTGAAAAAGCTTCTGAGGGATCTTGACAGAAGATCTAGGAGTATCAGGATAATAATAATAAAGTGTTCACAATTTATTCACTAAGATTGCGTATATGTTTCGAACTTAACATTTTCTTCAAGAGTGTAGGATTATAGAATTCATTTTGATATACAGGGAGTAGTGGATTGAGAAGAGTGGAGAATGATTAATTTGTAATTGCTGTTCATATATAGTGATTGACAGCTAATATGTTCAAAGACGGCCAACCTTTTGTATGTAGTCAGATGCTCCTTGAATCTCGTTTCAAATCTCCTACATCTCGGACCCAAGTAAGTTGCGGTTGCGATAATTACAATTAATTCTGTAGACCCCCAAACCTTTCAAATTATTTGGTGTTTGTTTGCGTTGAATGAAATATTTCCTAGATTAAAAAAGGGCCGTTCTTGAGTAGGATTTATTGAAATAATTTTGGATTTTGTTGGATAAACGTCGAAATATAAATGAAATGCTGAAATAATTGAAATACCTGTAACTACTGTTTTTATCTTCACTCGATTTTAAACAGGCTAAGCAATCAGCTAAAATTAAAAATGAAAGAAGCACAAGAAAAATCAATTTACAAATATATATCTGGTCTTAATAGATTCGAACAATCCAAATGGAAACCAGTAAAATACTCAATAAAGCCACAGACTCATATACCTCCTGTGCTCGACTAGCAGGGACCTAACTTACATAACTAAAATTTTTGTAGACCACCTAGCCAAGGTATTTATTCTTAATAATAACAATCTTGTTAATAAAGTCGAAAAAAGCTTATTAAAAAACTTTTAAGCATCCCACCAATAAAAATTATTCAGAGTAAAACCCCAAAAATGGTAAAAGATTTCTGAAAAAAAGGAGTAGCTGACATATGTTTTCAGTGCCATCCTGAAAAAGAATTATTGGCAAAAACATTATCTCTGCAAATTTCAGAGAAAATCCTTGTTCTCAAACAAGGAAAAGATCATAGCAAGGTGAATTCATAGCTGAAACCATCTCAGGGATCTTCATAGGAGTATCAGAATAATATACCAAGATATGGTCCTATCAGTCTACTTTCTGTTGTCCCAAAAATCATGGAGAAGCTTTTGATACACAAATTGAATACAGATTGTAGCACAAAGGAATGGATACCACTGCACCAGTTCAGTTTTAAACAAAACATTCCACCATACAGTTAAACTATCGAATAACATATCAGAAGAATAGAGTACTGTCTGCCTGTATTCTTAGACGTTACACAGGCATTCGATAAGGTCGGTTAAAAATAAAATAGTTTCCCCCTATTGCTTATTTCCAATTCGTATCTGAATGACAGAGAGTTTAGGACCAGGATAAATGACAAAATATCTCAAAAGAACCCAATAACATGTGGAGTACCACAGAGTAGTCTTCTGGGTCCATTTCTCTATCTGCTTTATACACCAGATCTGCCTACAAACAGGTACACCATCATGGGATCTGATGCTGATGATACAGCTGTTCTTGCCAGATAAAGATTCAGCATTGGTATCTAGCCACCTACCAGATCATCTAAATGTAAATAAAAAATGGCTACGGAAGTGGAGAGCCAAAATTAATGAGACTAAGTCTTCAAAAATGGACTTCGTACTAAAAAGAGATCAATGCCCACATGTTGTCATTAAGAAATATACAGATAACGGAATCCACATTTACCAAATACTTGGGAATGCATTTGACAGAAGACTCACCTGAAAGGACTCACCTGATGGAAACATAAGTGTGAAAGATCTTTATTGGATAATAGAAAATTTTTTTGCTAGAGAGCAAAATTTTAATATACAAAACTCTCATCAGACCAATACGGATATATGCAACAGAATTGTGAAGTTGCACAGGCAAGTCAAACATGGCTATCACAAAGAGAAACCAGTCAAGGACACTACGTATGATAGTAAATGCTCCATGGTATGTTACTTATCAGTCCTTACACGTAAACCTGAAGATGCCATATGTAAAGAATATCTTCAAAGAAAAAATATAAATCACGATGAAAAAATACTTGATCACAAAAATACTTCTATCCAACCATTACTCAATCAACAAGAGGACAAAAGATACTGGCCAGGAGATCTGATGGAGGATGGAGAGGACTAATCACTGGAGAAGCCTTCATCACGTCATCTGAGAACATGCAGCTTTTGAGCCATCACATTAGCCTATAGAATAAATGTATTCTGATTGCTATTAAAATGTTAAATAAAAAAAAAAATTGATAATGACCCAACAGTCAAAACTAGTCGTATTTATTGAAAAATAAAGTTCTGTGCATATAAGATATGTGTTTTCTTTGTGATTTAGAAAACATGATTCAGAAGTATGAACTTGAAAGACATTATTAAGTTAATATCCAAATTTCAATGCAAAATATTTCTTTCATCATAACAGAGCTTTTTATATTTTCTTTTTAATTCATTGATTTCTCAACAAAAGTACAGGCTGGGGCACTAAAGATGAACTTTTTTCAAAAATTCATACTATTGTGATCTGACATATGGTAACCAGGATCAACAATGCACTGCTGAAGCCATTCTTGGAAGTTAGCCTCCAGCATCGCTCGGTCGGTTGCTGTGGTTTCCACGCGAATTGCTTCTTTAAAATATTGCAGAGTTCGCGGCTTATGCCCGTATACACATACCTTCAGGTGGCCCCACAAAAAATAATCACATTTCGACAGGTTGGGAGAGCAAGATGGCCACCGAATGTCCCCACACTGGAAAATAACGGCAAATAACAAGCATTGATGCGTTCGCAGTATGAGCCATTGCCCCAACTTGCTGAAACCAGATACGTCGGATTTCGATTCGCCTTTATTATAACTCAAAAGAGTAAAGGCCAATAATACAAGTATTGAACACTGCTCCCCAAACTGTAATTTTCAGGTTCTGCAGCAGTCTTTCGTGTAATTTTCTCAGATTTTTTTGTGCCCAATAACGGCAGTTCTGGGGGTTCAGATGGAAATGAGCTTCATCAGGCATGACGATAATGAGGTTTTCATGTGAATCAAAGAGTGCTTCCATCTCACACGCAAAGATTAGTCCTTGTTCGTAATTCCCTGGCTGTAACTGTTGATCAACTACCAATTCACCCTGACCTGCCGTGACAGACTCTTTATTTGAGATGAAGCTTTCGTATACGAATACACGGTATTCCAACAACTGCAGCTCTATGACTTTTTCTGATAAATAAATGCCAAGACCCTACAAATCTAACAGTACCAGCCATAGGTATAATTATTTTGGAATGTTCGTAATTACTGGAAACATTATAAAATCTGATTATATGAAATTTCAATAATCATTATATGATCTCTCTCAAGAACACCAATTAACACTATACTTTATCAAATTTTCACATTTTATTCACTAAAAATGTGATGTACGACTTCTCACCATTGTTACATCATTCTAAGGTGTGAATAAATACAGAATGTATTGAAATAGGGTATCATTTTATGGCGAGGGGAAGATTATACGTGTTAAGAAGTGGGGATTAGTTTATTTCTGATTACATTGTGAAAATTTGATGAAATTTAATTTTTTCACAATACAAAATGGATTTTCATTTGAGATTGAAGTTGAACAGAAATATATACGTACGAGATGTTTATTAAACATACAAGCAGTCCTTTTTGAAGTCAATTTCATTTCAAAAATGCGAAGACAAGAAAAAATCCCATTAATAATATTTTATTTACAAAAATTACATGTAAAATAGCTTATCCTACATATATTGTTGAAAATGACTAGCAATGATGCAAGGATCTAATCTTACTTAACAGATACTTTCATGAATATTTGTAAATTTAAAGGGTATATTCCTTTTTAAAGGACAATAGTTTGCATATTCTGTTGAACCGCTGCATAATTTAATTTAAAAAAAATTGTATCAAAATGTCATAGAAACACTGTTTCTCTGCAAGTAGATCTATAGAATTCTGAAATATACAACACTCAAGAATATAAATGAATCTATGGAAAATATGGAATATTAAAAAAAATGAAATAACATATTTAGCTGATACAGCTGTTTCATACGGACATTATGAATATCAAATTCTATGTCAAAAAATTAAATTAATTTTTGTATGATATTTGAGAATTCTATATATCTACTTAAATAGAAACAGTGTTTCTAAAACATTTTGATTTATTTTTTTAGTTATTTATTGTACAAGACGATAAATTTGTACTTTATCTTTGAGAGTGTCGTTTAGCGTCTAAACGCTAATTACGCTCGAGACGGTAATGCGATTTTGTCGTCGTGAGCAATACAACATTTTTTTTCTATAGCAAGTCTTCAAATTCAGGTGTAAAATAAAATTTCGAAGAAAATTGTAATTTTTGGCACAAAAATCGCAATTGTGTTGCTCCGTTACTAGGGATATAAATTACTCTGTCAACAAATGTAAAGCCTCTTCTTATTACTTCAAAGTTTACATTCTGGTTTTTGCGGAGTGTTCAGTATTTTTGCGTTTTGTGTATGAAGGGAATACGAAATGTACGGAAAAGAATTAACACAAGAAGAAAAAACCTGCCATCAGATGTAGAAGATTGGAAACAGAAAGCTTATTGTTGCTCCAAAAATGTAGGATGATGTTTGAGTAGGAATAGATATCAGTCCTTCAAAAAGTGGAAAAGCATCAAGAATATCACATGCTAGCTGAAGAACGACGAAAACAATGCCCCGTGTACAAGTTGTAGTGTTCCAAAAATAGATGTTTCTAATAATGTTAATTGTAAAATTACACTTGTTGTTAATCCTTCGAATTAATGTGTTTGAATTTGTAAATTCTATTGAATAAAAAAAGTTAAAACATTTTATCTACCCTTGCTGTTAAAGTGTTACTTTATCTACTCTTGCGGTTGAAGTGATACCTTATCTATTCAAAAGAGGTGCTATAACAACATTTTAGCATTAGCTATAAAAAAAAATAAATTATATAGAAGTTTCAGAGAGTTATTCTGTTTTAATATTTAAAAATACCTGTCTCGTTACTTATTGAATTACAGCCAGTAATTAGCCGATTTCTCATTTTTTTTATTAGTTTAAAATTTTAACTTTGGATGACAAAGTTATGGTCATTTTCAGGTTTTTCAATTTATTTTAATTTTCTCCCAATAGTCAATATTTAGTATTATTATTATATTATCTATATATCCCGGATAATTGAGGCAATATCATTAGTACACAAATCTTAGCGAAATCGTTGCCTGCCAAGGATTACCGGGCCAATCCAATGATGGAATCACAAATAATTAGGTATTATAGTATTAGATTTAGGTAGATTTTGAAAGATTTTAACATGGAGAAAAATTAGTTTCCTTGCAAACAGGCCAAAACCATAATATTTTTAACACTTATCATCAAATGTGACTTATTTTGGCACACAATACGTTGTACAATAACATAACGACTGATTAAGTTATATTCAATTGTATAAATTTTTTATATCTTTTAGTTTATCTATTCATTACTGATTTCCATTAAGTAATGACTAGAACCATCTAGGGGAAAACTCATGGTTCTCTGAATGCCTATTTATTTAAAGTCCTCCTGATTCATCAATATCGCATCATTTGAATAATTAATTCTCTTGCGTTAAACCATGAAACCATTCATCGGGAAAGGATTGTCACACTGATGCTCTTTTAACACTCAAATTAGTCAGTAAAACTGTTTGGGAAGGATGATAGCTGGTATCCAACAATAATTCTTGATTGTCCCCATGATTCAAACCTAAACAGTTACATGAACAGACAGATATTTGATCGAATTCGGATTCTTCCATGTAAGCATGACCAGCCAGGAGTTTGCCATTGACTGCCATTACCTCTCCATCGAGTGTCAGAACATGATGAGATGAGGACTGTAAGTCTTGCTCATCCCTGCGGATATCATCGGCATTCCTAAGCGAAAAAAAATTATTTAGGTACTTAATACGTAAACGATAGATTCATTACTCACATTGTCATGAATCGTAGAACCAGTAAATTTATACTCGCAGCAACAACTGCTAGGCCAAAGAGTATGAATACTAAACTCAAAGCAACATATCCTGGTTTGTCTTTCAATGCATTATCATTCTGCAAATATGTATGTTAATTAATCCATTTCAACATAAAGAAGTACGTAAAGGTGTACCAATAAAAGAATACAAAGCAAATTGCATAGAACTAGCTGCATCAAAAAAATAACCTGAAACATTTGAATTTCTATTAAAGAGTAGCCACAATTAAATCATGCCCTAACCATTTCTATAGAAGCGGAGTTTGCCCTTTCAAAAACGCTAATAGGGAATATGTAAATTATGATGCGATTCAGAAGCGGTTTTAAAAATGACTTGACTATACAGGATGTTTCAATACAATGTAGACTTTGGCTAAAAAAACTACTTAGTCAACACACACCTCTTTACACAGCCCACTTTGGAATAATGTATGAAATATTAGGAGTAAAAATAAGTTGGTACGGTTTTGATAACATACGTCGCTACTAGTTTATTTTTCCATTGTTTCATCTGGAAACACTTTCAATTTGAATTGTCATCATTAAGCTTTCTTTTCAGTATCGTCATTTCGCTGAAGTTGTAATAAGCCACCTCTTTGTTGGAGGTGGTTGGATGTAAAATATTACTAGATTGACTTATTTACGAATGGGGTGCGAACCAATCCTAGTCGAGCGGTCCTAGGATGGGTACGGCCTTCGCGAAAATGGAAGGTCTTTGATGTTAATAAATTTTCTCTGTGATAATGAAAATGGTAATGAAACTCAATTATTGATTTTTAGAAGTATGATGATAAAGTGTGCCAAAATATAATAGTTTTATCAATCCTGAACTCAATAAAATTTAAATAAAGATGACACACTGAATAATTAAGGAGAGAGCGATGCGGATCTCTGAAGCACTACGAATCATTTATATAATTCTTAATTCTGTTTGAATTCTTCAAACATAATAATTACGAAGAGATATGGCAACCTACTACCTACTTCTTAATTCCTGACTCTACTTCAATTAGACAATTTAAACCTGAATAATATACCAAAATTTTTAGATACTTCTTACCCTAGACTCCAAGACCATACATTCAAAACAAAACTGGACACACGCGATTTTCTACAAGAAACGGCCTATTTGACACGAACAATAAACGATAAAGAACGACTACCGGTACTATTTAATTCCTTGGTCCCGGAACTTAGCACTATATTCAATTTCTCTAATTCTTCTGACTCAATTCTTAAACTTCAAAAAAAATTGCTAATATCACTCAATATAATTATAATAATGCTAAATTCTGAGACCATCGAGCCTCGCACCGCGATCTTTTCTCAACGATCTCACTAGTTTTTCCGACGTGTCAAGACTCCCCCGACAAACTCTCTTCTGGCTCTTTTAATACCTCATACCAGTCGGTTTTCTCCTTCCAAATTT
Source organism: Megalocaria dilatata (assembly GCA_034642435.1). Taxonomy (NCBI): domain Eukaryota; kingdom Metazoa; phylum Arthropoda; class Insecta; order Coleoptera; family Coccinellidae; genus Megalocaria; species Megalocaria dilatata. Next base: position 71,346,265 of record CM067856.1, on the reverse strand, counting down.
TTAGTTTGTTCACCCGCTCAAAGTTGCAACTTAGTACTTTTCGAAATTTCAGCTCTTTGTCGAGCCACGCGTGTTAATTCCGACGTCAGCGTTTTCCGCCGAAACTTTTCGTTCATTAACTCATCTGAAGGAATATATTTACGTTTTGTACAATCAGCTCTTATGAAATTTTTAATGTGTAGTTATTACAATATATAGGCCAGTGTAAAAGAATTTCCTTTTTGAAGCCGCCGTACGTACGTGCCACGAAAGCGAATTCCTGAATTTAACATTAGCTAGTCTGGAGATTAGAATAAACAAATTAATTTAGGGGCATTGAACCTCGCGTAGAATTTGCTATTGTCCACTGAATTAATCCCTGTATCCTTACAGCAAATTGAATTCTAAATCTCGTTGGTTTACCACAAAGTGTAAACAACATAGTTTCTGTGTGCTCTGAAAATGTCAACTTTTGTACCGAATAATGTGTTTCTGTAGGGAGTTTTACTTCAATATGAAAAACAAAGCTGCCGAAAGTCATCTTATTTTAGTGGATGTTTATGGTGACCATGCTTTAGCTGAATGAATGTGTCAAAAGTGGTTTGCCCGATTTAAAAGTGGCTATTTTGATTTGAAAAGCGAAGAACGACCTTCAGCGCCACCAAAGTTTAAGGATGAAGAATTAGAGGCAAGGCTCGATTGAGATCCATCACAAACGCAAGAACAACATATAGATGCCTCATCATCAATTGTCAAGCCGAATATTCATAGCGAGAAGATCATGCTGTGTATTTGGTGGGACCAGCTGGGTATTATGAGCTACTACAATCGAACGGAATGATCACAGGGGAGGTCTACCGGCGACAATTGATGCGTTTGAGCCGAGCAAAACGGTTGCAATACGCACAATTTACACATAATATATTGGTTGAGATGATGTACTGAAACATATACGTAACTTAACTGTCAGCATTATAAAGTGATAAACTATGGAATTTTCACCACATTGAGGAGGATGCTGGTTTGCTGTTAGAAGATCAACTGATTCATTTCTTTCGCTGGTTGTGACACTGGTTTTCACATGTTCCTGTAAGCTGTGTTTTTCTATTTATTATTTATTCTATATTTTTCTATTAAAACAGTCGGTCAGAGCACTCATGAATTTACCACAAACAATACTATTTCTGCTTCCTAAGCTTCTAAATAACATGTAGATAATCCTATATTTCCTATTAAGTTTCTTGAAGATGCAACCATCTCCTTCTACAAGGATGTTTAGAGAGTGCAAATCGTTTGACCTACTTCTATCCTTGCTTTAAGAGAAGCTAACATTTTTCAGAATTCTTATTGGATGTAGGTAGTTTTGTCGTGATTTGCTCTGTATTATTTACGTTTACACAACCATACAACTATTTCATAGTGCTTCACTTTTGCCTTGGAAAATATTGACTTGGCGTCAAAATCTTTTTGCTTTCTAGCGATCTATGGTTAATTATAGAGTTTTAATATATAATAATATTCAGTACAACAGTTAACATTTCAAATCTACTCAAGTAGATTTCGTTGAGACATAAGCAGCACACATGTATCTACATGTTTCGATACCTGGCGGTATCTCATGAGTGGAGTGCTCTAATGCTCAACGAATGCACCATAGCCACGCTCTTATATTCACAGAAACGCTACAGCTTATATCAAACAATAGCGTCATTTATGCACGTGAATATACATTCTGTCAAGAAAGTACCGGGAATTATCGATTTAAATCTGGCGGGGCAATGAGGCAGGTAAAATTTTTTTTTCCTAGGTTGGTACCACTGTCCTTAATTACTATGCCAAGCTTGAGCGGGATCTGTCAACTAGTGTGTTTGCAACAGCTGATTAAGTCAGTCGATGTCAGAGTGCGTGCCGATTTTTACTATGGGTGATTACGTTGAGCAAAGAATTTGTTTAAAGTTTTGTGTTGCAAATGAATTTTCGTGTGCCGATGCATTGAAAATTTTGCAAAAGGCCTTTGGTGATAATGCTCTATCGAAAACTCGTGCATATCAGTGGTACAGAGCCTTCAAGGACGGTCGTGAAGTGGTCGCCCATCGACGGCTTCGATCGAAGATAACATCGATAAAATTAAGGAAAGGGTGCTGGAAAACCGTCGTACCAGCTTGAGAGAGATAGCACATGATCTTAAGATATCCCACGAGTCCGCACGTACGATTTTGATTGATATTTTGGGCATGAGAAAGGTGGCCGCACGACTCGTACCGAAAGACCTGAATTTTCTTCAAAAACGTCATCGCGAGCAGGTTGCTTAAGACATGCTGGATCGCTGTCTTTCCGATTCTACCTACATTCATGGAACGCATTATAACTGGTGATGAGACCTGGGTCTACGAGTACGATATGCAAACAAGCCAGCAATCATCGGAATGGGTGGCAAAAAATGAGCCGAAACCGAAAAAACCACGCCAAAGCCGCTCGAAAATGAAGGTGATGCTCATTGTTTTCTTCGATATCCGTAGCGTGGTGCACTACGAAATCGTTCCAGAGGGTCAGACGGTAAACAAGGAGTATTACCTAGGCGTTATGAAAAGTTTGCGTGAGCGTCTCCGTAAGAAGCGGCCAAATTTGTGGGCGAACAACTCATGGATTTTGCATGACGATATCGCGCCTTCTCACCGAGCTACGATTGTGACTGATTTTCTCACCAAAAACTCAACAAACGTGCTTCAGCAACCACCGTATTCGCCGGATTTGGCTCCCTGCGACTTTTTCCTCTTCCCAAAACTAAAATTGCCCCTTCGTGGCACCCGTTTTGAGTAGATTGAAGCCATAAAACAAAATTCGGCGCGAGAGCTAAAGTCCATCCCGGAAAGCGCCTATAAAAAATGTTTCGATAATTGGAAGTGCCGTTGGCATAGATGTATTGGAGCAAATGGAGCCTATTTTGAAGGCGACCCAATAAATTTTGACGATTAAATGTAAAAATGTTGTTTTAATTGAAAATTCCCGGTACTTTCTTTACAGAGTAGTATATCACAGCACACCTATCAAGCACTGACAGAGAGATGCGAACAAGTATCGAAACATGCGCATGTCTGCTGTTTATGTCAGGACAATCAACGAGATCTATTCAAGTGGATTTGAGTTGTAAACACAGATATAACTTGCACAATACAGATTCGAAGAACCTTCTATTATCATAGGTCATAATTCCTCAATATTTAAATAACCTATCCGGTACTCCAATTAATTTATTCCTCGTCAAAAGTTGAGGATATTGGATGAATCTTTGTTTTCTCTTGAGAGAGGCTTAATTTCCTTTCGAAATATGTAAAGGGTCTTTCAATGGAAACGCCCCATTTTTAAATTGACATTACTCACGTATGGCAGCCATTTTTTATTTATGACATTGACATTTGTGTTTTCCAATGTGCACCATTTAATCATGGAAAGGTACACACTCCAACAACGTTTACAAAAAATCCAAATTTGTCATGAAAACTTACGTGCTTTAACTCCAACTTTTGGTCGTTATAATCAACAGGATAAAAAAACCGTTGAACGTTTAATGAAGAAGTTTGAAATAAATTTTACACTTCATGATGTTACAGCGCCAGTTAGACAAATAAATGCAAGAAGTGAAGAGAATGTTGCTGCCGTACGTGAAAGTGTTCGTGAAGACCAAAATTTATCGATTTCTCGACGTTCATAAGAAATAGGCATCTCCCAGACATCTTTGTGGCGAATTTTACAAAAAGACCTTGATTTACATCCATATAAAATTGTTTTAACCCAAGAACTCAAATCACTAATCATACTGCCCATAACACAATGATTTTATTGAAAACAAAATTCGGTGATTCGATTATTTCAAGAAATGGACCGATAAATTATCCGCCTCGTTCCAGCGATTTAACTCCATTGGACCTCTTTCTTTGGGGTTACATTAAGTCATTGGTTTACAGCAATCATCCAGCAAATTTAGACATTTTGCTGATCAATATTGAATTAGTAATTACTAACATACGACCTGATTTGTGTGAAAGAATCATGGAAAATTGGGTTCCACGACTCCATTCCTGCCAGCGTTTCCGTGGTGGATATTTAAATAATGTTTTTTTCATAACTAATGGTATCCATTGTACTTTATGACGAATAAATAATGTGTTTATTTACAAAACAAAATGGGGAACTGTTAATGAAAAACCCTTTATATGTAAAATGTTTCAGGTTAGAATAATAAGATTTCGAAGAAATGATCTATTCAACATAACAAAAACACACTTTTTTGAAAAGTATAGAATGTGATCCTAATTAGTTGTAGCTAAGTTAAGCTGAAGAAGTGTAATTGTGTAGCGACCACCTTCTTCGCTCCTCGTCCAGAATTCGACCCGACTAGTCTAAACAGTACCTGACTGACCGTCCCCGCCGAGTTCAAGTAGGGCAAGGCATATAGCGTTCGACGACCGTTCCGACGTGGAACACATGGTCAATAACGTCACATGCAGACATGCGCATCAAGCCTGCCTGAAGAGTTCAGGTGCGCATGCTCGAAACGAAACGCCGCCTCCCAAATTAAGAGGTAGAAGCTCCCTCATAATATCCGCATTTCCTCATTGGTGACCCCGACGTGATTGGGGGGATTTGCTTTAAGAACGAACCCATTCATCACCCTATCCATCATTCCAAGGCAACCTTTCCTTTCGTTCTACAGTAATCCCGCTGGAGTTGGCACCGCGTCCAACCCAGCGGCGGGCTGTTTTTTTGCCTGATTCCAACGCCCTATTCCGTGACCTTACCGACGCTCACTGGGACGGGGGTGTGGCGTGCCCGCTCCTTTCGCAGAATTTTACTCTGCTCTGCGTCAGCTTCCTGATGTAGCATATAAGGGGTGCGATTGGTATCAGACAATACCTAACACATCCGTTCTCGCCGGGCTTAAGTAGGGCAGAGTACAAGCGTTCAACGACTGACGTTCCAAAGTGGAATAGGGTCACTGTCGTCACAGGCAGACATGCGGACAACCCTTGTCTGAAGAGTCAGGTGCGCATGCTCGGGACGAAACGCCGCCTCCCAAATTAAGAGGTAGAAGCTCCCTTATAACACCGCATATTCTTAAGAGCTTCAATTGAACAAAGTATCCATAGTGAGCCTCGGTGAAACATCGTGTTAGAATATTTGGGCTCGTATGATAAGTAGAACTGAGTATCATTCACATACATATGAGCTGAAGAATACTTCAAATATTTGATTGATGCCGACTTGTAGATAATATAAACTAATATAGAACTTCACACTACAACACACAAACTAGTATCTTCTGTTGATATTCCTCTGGATAACACAAGGGACGTAGTAGGATATATGTTATCAATGGAAATGTCAGTTTTTGATTTTGTAGGTTTTATTTAATGATTGTTTTATGAAATTCGGTTTATTTCGATGAGCACTATTAAAATAGTTGCCATGTTTCTGACAGATAATACTTACCTGAAGAGCGACGTAGTCGCCAAATCCTATTGTGGTTAGGGTTACAAAGCAGTAATAGAAACTGTCGAAATATGTCCAACCCTCATATTTTGAAAAAACTGCAGCCCCAGTAGTTATGATTATCGAAGAAAGTATTCCTGTGGCAAACATGAGATTCATTTCTGTCGCCTCAATTTTGACACAATTCAAATACTTCTTTATTTGACGTATCACAACTGATGCGAATTTATTGAGACGTTCTCCTATGCTCTGGAACATCACCAGACCCAATGGTATACCAACCTAGAATAAAATTTGAATGTTGAACTGTCACTGTTTGGTAGTTGGTCATAATTTAAAAAAAGTGTAAATTTTTAATTTTTTGGTATTGAATTATATGATGTCATCAGTTTAGCGCTTCTGCAGCGCCATCATCTCTCTCTAACAACTGACGAACATTTTCAACACACAACAACTCCAGTTTCATATACCACTATATTTTTATATAACCTTAAACATGTCGGGTTTTGTTTCCAGGAACTACGATTTGCGGACCACATTAGTTTTCTGTTACCATTTGAAGAAAACTACTGCAAAATTTCATCAAATGCTTGTTGAAGCTTATGGAGAACATGCTCTTGGTAAAATATAGTGTTTCGAGTGGTTCAAAGGGTTGACTTTGAAGTGAGAAGCGAAGAACCTGGGAAACCACCGAAAAAGTTCTAAGACAACAAATTGCAAACCTTATACTCAAACTCAACAAGAACTAGTGGATCAATTAAATGTAACTCAGAAAGCTTCCCATTCGTTTGAAAGCTATAGGAAAGATTCAAAATGTGGGAAAATATGTTACACATTAAATGAATGAAAGGCAGTGAAACCGTTAACACTGATAGCTACCAACAGCAAATGATCGATTTAAATCGAGCTTTACGTGAAAAACGACCGGAATATGAAAAAAGTTAACATAAAGTCATTTTGCTCCATAATAATATCCCATGACACACAGCAAAATGGATCAGGTAAATGATTGAGGTGTTCAGTTAGGACATAGTAGCGCATGTCGCTCATTTTATGGGCTTGGCTCTGTCCAATTATCATGTTGTATTCACATCACTGGGACACGCTCTCACTGAACAACGCATCAATTCGTATGAAAATGGGTCGATAACTGGTTCGTTTCAAAAGAAGAACTTTAATGAGCCACCTCTTTGTGGGAGGAGGTTGGATGGAAAATATTACTAGATTGACTTATTAACGAATGGGGTGCGAACCAATCCTAGTCGAGCGGGCCTAGGAAGGATACGGCCTTCGCGAAAATGGAAGGTCTTTGATGTTAATAAATTTTCTCTGTGATAATGAAAATGGTAATGAAACTCAATTATAGATTTTAAGAAGTATAATGATAAAGTGTGCCAAAATACAATAATTTTATCAATCCTAAACTCAATAAAATGTAATTAAAGATGACACACTGAATAATTAAGAAGAGGGCGAAGCGGATACCTCAAGCACTAAGAATCATTTATATATTTCTTAATTCTGTTTGAATTCTTCAAACATAATAATTACGAAGAGATATGTCAACCTACTTCTTAATTTCGGACTCTACTTTAATTAGACAATTTCAACCTGAATAATATACCAAAAATTTTAGATACTTCTTACCCCTAGACTCCAAGACCATAGATTCAAAACAAAACTGGGCGATTTTCTACGAACAATGGAATAACCTATTTAACACGAACAATGAATGATAAAGAATGACTACCGGTACTCTTGAATTCCTTGGTCCCGGAACTTAGCACTATATTTAATTTCTCTAATTCCTCTGACTCAATTCTGGAACTTGAAAAAAAATTACTAATATCACTCAATATAATTATAATAATGCTAAATTCTAAGACCAATTCGAGCTTCGCACCGCGATCTTCTGTCGACGATCTTACTAGTTTTTTCGACGTCTCAAGATTCTCTCACAAACTCCTTTTTGGGCCTTTTAATACCTCGTACGCGTCGGTTTCCTTCTTCCAAATTTTTTAATCCGTTCACCCGCTCAAAATTGCACCTTAGCACTTCTCAAAATTTTAGCTCTTTGTTGAGCCATACGTGTTAATTTCGACGTCAGCGTTTTTCTCTGGAAATTTCCGTTCCTAAGCTCCTCTGAAGGAATATGTTTACGTTTCCTACAATTAGCTCTTATTAACTTTTTAATGTGTAGTTTGTTATTATAATATATAGGCCAGAGTAAAATAATTTCCTTTATTGAAGCCGCCGTACGTACATGCCTCGAAAGCGAATTCCTAATTTTAACATTAAGTGGTCTGGAGATTAGAATAAACAAATTAATTCTGGGGAATTGAACCTATTGAATTTGCTTTTGTCCAATGAATTAATCCCTGTATCATTATAGCCCTTTCATGAATTCTAAACCTTGTTGGTTTACCACAGAACTGTTTTTTGGCGAGGCATTCATAAACTACCGGAGAGGTATGAAAATGTATAAAAAGCACTGGAGATTATTCAGAATAAAATATTTTTTATTATTTTCAAAAAGGAGCCATGTAATTTTAACAAAAAATCCGGTTTTATACTTTTACACTGAGTAATTGCTACTCCAAGTTGAACATGTTAACTTATAAACCCCGACTAAGTATGTTTGGGTTAAGTCTTTTGCGTTAAATAATAGAAGGGAAAATATGCTACCTAAAAATTGACAAAACAAGCTTGCTGAAAAACAATAGCAAATTTTCAAAACAAACGAAAAATATTAAATTAAATAATAAAGAATATTTCTACGATTTATTAAATTTACTACAATTTTTGCGGCAACACGGTGGCTTGTCAGGTTTGCATTTTGAACTAATCATGTGTTAATACGTCTCCATAGCCAAGAGGAATAGCGTACTGCTACTTCATTTATACCTTTATATTCAAGAAGTTTTGCATTGTTTGGAATATTTGCTATGACTGCACTTTCCTTGAACGTAAAATTTAAAGAGTAATTTTTAAGACTTTAGACAAACATGACGTATAGGCCATCAAATTGGTGTTTATCATATCCATGTCATTAGGTACAAATAATAAGAAAAGGGTATATTGACCCCTTAATATCTGTGGCATATATTAAGTTTGAAAAAAATTATTGCTGATTTGTTTCTATTAATGAAATATAATATTTTATGTGACTATTAAACTTCATTCAATAACACAATTTCCGTTTTGATATTAAATTACCTTTTGTCATTTGTGAGTCAACTTCAATATTATTCCAAGCTCATATAAGTCATCAATAAAAAACTTATGAATGTATAATTTTACAGCGCTATCATCAAAGATGATTTTACTATTCAAGAAATTTCGTAAAGCTCTTTATAAATGGTATCCTATACAATGGATGTGGCGTCACTTTCCCACCAAAAATTTTTGGCGGGTATCCAATGATATGGCTAGCGTTGTTATAATTATTTACGATTCACCGACTCTGGTCGTTTTTATTCAACTGTATAGTTCAATATACCCAACTGGCGCTCCCCCCTGTCTCTGTACCTTGTCATGGTGGGGGAGCTTGTCATAACGAGTGTCCTAGTTTCACTTATGAGATGGAGGATATGGTTATGATGCCTAAAGCAGATGACTCGCAATCCTAAATTCCCTACTTTGTTTCTTTCTTGCATAATACCTTTCCATCATGTTGTCCCAATCCCACCTTTTCCTGCCGGAGGGCTTGGAATCGTACGGGGAAGCTGGCTCTGATTGACGACCAGAATCTGCGACCCTGCGATCGATTAGAGTTCTGCTTTCCTTCATTGGCGAAGGCGATCCGCGCTAGTCCTTAGCGTGGGTTTCCAACCTTCGTCCTCTTAGCCCGCTGAAGGATCTTAAATGGTTGTTGAATGATAAAGGGAGACTATGACGTTTCGAACAAGTCCAAGGATTGGGAGATTCGCTCTGCTCGCCCCCAAATTTGGCTCCATTTTTAGTTCCTGAAGTTCCCGCTGCGGGGTCCTGATTGGTCCGCTGGAGGACAAACGGAGACTACGACGTTTTGAACAAGTTGGGGAGCTTGGGATATTCGCTGCGCTCGCCCCTAACTCCGGCCCCATTCGTAGATCCTTAAGCTTATCTTTTCCGCTGCGGGTTCGGAAGTGGTCCGCTGGAGAGAAAGGGAGACTACGACGTTTCGACAAGGTTTGAGGGTCCTTTAAGATACGCTCTGCTCTCCCCCAACTCTGGCGCCCTTTTGATCCTAAGGCCCAATCCTATGATGCTTCGGAGCCTCGCTTTTGGCAGCAAACAGCAACAGCGATCCTGTGGTGCGGGGGGTCCATGCTGACAAGCTATTATCTGTATTGATTCGTTGCTTCAGTCTTTCATAATTTATAGAGACACTCTGCTCAAATGATTGAGTGGTGGGATCGCACCGGCGATCCTCTTTTGTGTGGGAGAGGTGACTTGTGGGGTCCCTCACCTAGTTGTGCTGGCGCGGAGTGCTCTATAAAACTACCTCCAAAACTCCTTTCTTTCTCTTTCAGCTTTTCGGGGGTCTGCTGGAGTGTCAAAACTTGAGCAGAAACCCGGGACAACAATGATGACAATGGCACTTTAATGTTATTAGAGAGCTCTGCTCATATTTTAACTTGTACAATTCTGAGTATACCCAAGTGGGGACAGTACACATTGAGTTAATCGTTTGGTTCCTAGAACAACTCAAAATATAGAATACCTTTGTAATTCCACCAAACTCACAGCATAATCTCTTTTTGATGGCTTTCAGCTTTCGATGTTTGTGCTAATTTACTTCGTTTAGACTGTAGCGAACAAATTCTTCGCTCCTCGTCCAGAAACCTGCCTTGCTCTGTCGTAGTTTGACCGGCGTACTAATAGAGGACCCGACCAGCCAACAGATTCGTGACTAACCGCCCCTACCAGGTTCAAATAGAGCAAGGCACCGCGTTTGACGATTAGCGTTCCAAGCGGACGCATGGTCACCGGCGTCACAGGCAGAGCTGCGCATCACGCCTTGTCTGATGAGTTTCAGATGCGCATGCTCGGAAACGAAATGCCGTCTCCTTAAGTAAGAGGTGGAAGCTACCTCGCAACACCACATTTCCTTTCGAGAGCTTCATTGGTGACCCCGACGTGATTGGGGGGGGTTTGCTTTAAGAGCGAACCAGCCCACTCATTAGGTGGCCCTAATTGCCCCCATCCATATTTCCGAGATGGCCCTTTCCTTTCGTTCCACAGATCCCTGTTGGAGATGGCACCGCGACCATCCCAGCGGCGGACTGTATCCTTGCCTGCTTCCAACGCCCTCTTTCATTACCTTATCGACGACGCTCACTGGAGGGGGAGTGTATAGCGAACAACTTCTTCGCTCCTCGTCCAGAAACCTGCCTTGCTCTGTCATAGCGTGACCGGCGCACCAATAGAGGACCCGACCAGTCAAAAGATTCGTGACTAATCGTCCCTGCCAGGTTCAAATAGAGCAAGGCACAGCGTTTGACGATCAGCGTTCAAAGCGGAGCGCATGGTCACCGGCGTCACAGGCAGAGCATGCGCATCACGCCTGTCTGACGAGTTTCAGATGCGCATTGTTGGAAACGAAACGCCGTCTCCCTAAGTAAGAGGTGGAAGCTCCCTCGCAACATCCGTATTCCTCCGAGAGCTTCAAGACCATAGCCATTTTCATTCGCTGTTTTGTTGAATATTCCAATAATTATCTGTTTTGAAAAAGTGTCAATGTTTTTTAATTTTTGCAAGATGTAAATCGCAGATATTAATGCGTTAAGTTAAATTAATGTTCTCTAACTCTTGAGCAATATCGAGTTTTCTAATATATCTCACATGTTTTAAATAATTTTGAATTATTCCTTGCCATATATTTAATTATTTATCAATCTCGCTGACGAATAATCCGTAAAAATTGTGTCGAAAGGTCGTAATTAATCTTTGAGCAGAAAACCATAAAAATGAAATTTATCAAACCCATTCATTCACCCCTTAACTTTTTACCAGCTTGTGTTGCGTTCTTTTGCGGCGACGTGCTCTGTCCTTACCCAGAATCCCGCTTTGCTCTGCAACAGCTTCCCGGCGTATCCCATAGCTGACGCCACCGCTTTCCGATACTTAGTTCACCCTCCTCGCCGGCTTCAAGCAGAGGAGAGTACCAGCGTTCGACAGCGACGTTCCAAGTGAAACAAGGTCACAGGCATCATTGGCAGGCTTGCACCCCATTACCAATATGATGAGTTCAGGGATTTGCAAGCTGAAACGAAACGCTTATTTCTCGAAATTGAGTGGTTTGAAATCTCCCTCAAAACTCCGCAGCGCTAAAGAGCTTCATTGGTGACTCCAACGATCCCATACAATGTTTCCGAGGTAACATTTCTATTTAGTCCCACAGTATCCCTCGCTTGAGATGGCACCTTGTCCAGCTCAGCGGAGGGCTACTCCATGCCAACTTCTAACGCCGTATATTGTGACTCAATCAACGCTCACTGAGAAAGGAGTATGTGGTGACCTGCCCGCTCCTTGCCCGGAAATCCGCTCTGATCCACGAAAGCTTCCTGGCGTATCACATGGAGGACGCGACTGCTTTCCGATATTTAGTTCACCGTCCTCGCCGGATTCAACTAAAGCCCCATAATAAAAACTGAAGAAAACAAAAAACTCATTTCTTTATCGTACTTCGGTAGCATTAGTCAAAAAGTGGCCAATAGTTTTTCAAAATTAAATGTTAATATTGCTCTCAAAACACAAAACAAATTATCATCCGTATTATTTAACGCAAAGGACCCAACTCCAAACATACACAAATCGGGAATTTATGAGTTATCTTGTTCGACGTGCAGTAATAAATATATAGGACAGACAGGACGTTCCTTCAAGAAGAGGTTCAATGAACATAAAATGAATTTCATGAAAAATAAACAAACTTCTACTTTTCCCACTCATTTGGCCATCCTTATCCGACAATACATAATCTTAAAATTTTACATCTAGAATCAAAAGGAAAGAAACTTGATTATTTAGAATCGGTTGAAATTTTTAAATTAGTTAACAATAAAAATTATGTGAAAATAATGAATAACTGTACGGATCTATGTAAATCCAAAATATTTGGGATATTTAAATAAGTAACATCTGTTTACCAATCTTCTTTGGCTTGCCGACATTCTAATAGTTGTTAGGCGCTCTCTCTTTTTTTATCACCTCTTCTACCTGTATATGCATAAATACTCTGTCCTTCTTATTCAGTTTTCAGTTGTCTGAAGATGGGATAGTTAATTCCCGAAACTCGAGTCACAATTAAATGTGTTAAATATCAATTTATCGGTAGTAAAACATAGTAATTTCTACAACTTGTTTGAATTATGAACTACCGAATAGTAACGGCTGAAACAGTTCAGACCTAAAGAAAATTTTGAATGTAGGTTTTGGGCGTAAGTGTAATATTTTAGTTTAAAAATTAGCAATATGGCTCATATGGTTCCTGTATTATTCTCATGAGAAATGTTATTTTTCGAATATTTTCGAAATTACAAATTTCGAGTTTGAATTTATTTCATTTAAAATTTTAAAATTAAAATAATAATGAAGTAAAATAACAACAAGAAGGCTAATGCAGAATTTCGTGAAAATCGTAGATAACACGAACAAGCACGCAAAAGCTTCACGTTAGTGCTTTTATCAATATTTTTGATCTATTTTTAATAGAGTATATTTGATCTATTTACTAACAAGAAAACTGTAAAGTCGTTTTATACCCATAAAAGATTTGTGTTTCAATACTGGGTAGAGCAGCCCATAATTTGTAACTTAATCACTTTTCATTCAGTTATATAAATCGAAAGCATAAGTGATAAATAATGAAAAGAACAGCTAGATTCTGTGCAAAAGAAATTATTTGTTTACCATTGCGTAACCCATGCAGAAAGCTTTTCCTCCGGCAGTAACAGGAGTAGAATGCCCATAACCTATCATCGCTAAGACAACAGTCGCAAAATAGAAAGCACCTGCAAATTTCCATTGAGGTCCGGCTTTATGTGGTTTATATTCTATTATAACCAATTCTATCATTTTATAATCATCTTCCGAGATATTATATTTCCTTTTGAGAGCATTGGACGAGACTGAAATGAATAATTATGTACATGAAGCGGTTGTATTTAATCCTTCAGTACCTTTCAGTAGTTCATCTCTTTTACTTTCGTCTTTCGACTCTAGAGCATCAAATACAGCTGCTCCAATCAATAAATAAGTAAATGTACAAACTACTAAAGATAATGTTCGTACATTCTGTTTTTTCATATTTGATGTTTGTCGCGAGGAAATAGGACGCTTTCATTCAACTATCGATTTTTTGCGCCACTGAAATATTCGTGTTTCTGTGGTTGGAGAAGGATGAAAGACAGATAATTTTCTCTTCGCCGAGAGGGAATATGGCTTATGTTTTGTTAAAACTCTTCACCCATTTCTGTTCAATTTTGGCATCGAATAGACAACGAAAATCCTGTAACTTTCACAATGCTTAGATGTACATATACACTTTAAAATTTCAATAAAACATCTGTCTTTTCACTTAAAATTAGGTTTATTACTGGTAAACTAAAGAAGAGCAATTTACTAAGCTGTAAAACATTCATAAAAGCACTGATTGTATTTGGCGTAAGACCCTTTGCGTGCTCCATCTTCGGTGTTCATACACTTCAGTAAATATTATTGGTATCCATCTGACATTTCCCAGAATTTTTCCATTGATCGAAAAATGAAAACACTTATTCAATTTTGTGTTTGATACTGTAACCACTCAGTTGCAAGCCTTATGCTGTAAGAATCTAGGTCGCTTACACTAATTTTGACTCCAAATCTGTCAATGATCTATATTCGCTGTAAAGAAATACACTAAGGTATTAGGATACACTTAGGTCATCTATAGTATGCAAAGACATACCTTTGCGAGTTAATTCAAGTAAACTATGTATTTCGCATACAATAGATGGCGTTAGTGTATTATTAATACCTTAGTGTCTCTCTGTATAGCGAATATAGATACTTGACATACATTGCTTTGACGGAAATCAATCGGTGTGATACGTGCGCATGTCTGCTGTAATATGCCTATGTGCTCAAAAAAACCTTGTCGAGTTTGTTTGAGAATAGATTTGTTATACAGATGTATGTTATACTGTCTTGCGTTCTAGAACTTGCTATTATCATAGCTCATCCTGATGATTTTTGGTACAAATCAGCTGAATTAATTAATTTAAATATGAATATGCTAATTATGAGCGTAACGGCAATTTTTGGTCTGATTTGAGCATGAGGAAAGTTTTTTCTGCGTCAGTAACGTGAGAATATATTTCTCTACTTAAATTAACTCGCTAATATATGTCTTGTATGTATTTTGCATACTATAGATGGCGCTAGCGTTTTATTAATACCTTAGTGTCTCTCTATATAGCGAATATAGATACTTGACAGATTTGGAGTCACTATCATACATTGCACTGACGAAAACCAATCAGTTTGAAACGTGCGCATGTCTGCAATTTGCCTCTGTGATCAACAGAATTTTTTCAAAGAAAATCCACTAAATTACATCTAATAAGCACAAAAAACTAAGAAAAGACTTTGTTCCAGCATTCTTTCTAGTATACAGGTATCTCTAAGAGGTGCGGAAAAAATGTTGAATCATGGTTAGAAAGGGTGGAGAATGATAATTTAACGTGACTTATCAGCAATAGAAATAAGTTAGTGGGGTTTTGATAAAATACGTCGCTGCTAGTTTATTATTCCACTTCATCTAGCAACACTTTCATTGTCATCATTAGGCTTTCTTTCCAGTATCTGTCATTTCGCTGAAGTGTAAACAACATAGTTTCTGTTTGCTCTGAAAATGTCAACTTTTGTACCGAATAATGTGTTTTTGCGGGGACTTTTACTTCAATATGAAGAAAAAGGCTGCCGAAAGTCATCGTATTTTAGTGGATGATTATGATAATCATGCATTAGCTGAACAATCGTGTCAGGAGTAGTTCGCCTGATTTAAAAGTGGCAATTGATTTCGAAGACGAAAAAGACCTGGAGCGCCACTAAAGTTTGAGGATAAAGAATTAGAAGCGAGGCTCGATTAAGATCCATCAGAAACGCAAGAGGAACTCGCAAAAACACTTGCAGTCACTCAACTAGCCATTTGCATCGTTTGAAAGTAATGTGAATGATGCGAACGGTAGGAAATTTGATGCCGTATGAACTGAAGCTAAGAGACGTCGAACGCCTTTTCTTCACGTGTCAACAACTGCTCCAATGACAAAAAAGAACGGTGTTTTTGGATCTAATTGTGACTGACGATGCAATAAGGGTCCATTACGATAATCCAAGACGTTGGGCAACGTATGGATGCCTCATCATCAACTGTGATGACGAATATTCATGGCAAGAAGATCATACTGTGTATTTGGTACTACCAGCGGGGTGTGGTGCATTATTATTGTTATTATCCTGATACTCCTAGATCTTCAGTGAAGATCCCTCAGAAGCTTTTTCAGCTTGTGCGAGTTAGGAGTTCAGTTGTGTTCTGTATAGGCTTTGTTACTGCGATCTTGCGCCACTTTAGTCATATTATGAGCTGCTACAGTCGAACGAAAGGATCGCAAGTGAGGCCAACCGACAACAATTGATGCGTTGGAGCCAATCATTGTGAGAAAAACAGCCGTAATACGCCGACAAACACGACAAAGTTATTGACAATGCATGACAATTCTCGATCACATGTTGCGGCGCCCGTTAAAACTTACTTCGAAACGCTGAAGTTGGAAGTACTACCTCACCTGTCGTACAGTCCAGACATTGGTCCTTCCCATTACCATCTCTTCCGATATATGCAACATGGCCTGGCTGACCAGCACTTCTCCAATTACGATGAAGTCAAAAAATGGATCGATGCATAGATAGCGGCCAAAGAGCTGGCCTTTTGTCGCGATGGGATCCGTCAATTGCCAAAAAGATGGAAAAAACTCTTGGACTTTTACAATATCTGGGAATATTTCTTATGAGTTGTAGACTCCAAGTACCTTATGGGAAAGGTCTGCTAAAGTTTGTAGAAGATTGGGTACCCAACCATAATGTGGTGGTCAGTAGATGAATGATCTGGAAATCAGGGTAGTCACAACAACAAATTCCTCAGTTTTGTTCAAAGTACTTTAAGGTAACCCTCACTGTATGTGGTCGTGCATTATCTCTAAGAATTATGAGCTATGGTAATAGAAAGTTGTTTGAATCCGGACAATTCAACTTAAATCTGTGTAACAGTTCACAATTCAAATCCACTCGAATAGGTTTCATTGATTGTTAGGACATAGCAGCAAACAGGTGCACGTTTTGATGCTAGAGACAAAACATAATTATTTACTTATCTTATATGAAATATGTATTCTTAAAATGTTTCAAGTAACCCAACTATCACTGGGTGTATTTTAAGGTTGCTTAGTATATTTACCTTATTGTAGGCTTGAGAGAATAGCAAATGTTTAGAGAAAAATGAGTTTATTGTGGACTTCCACTTTAGGATCTTAAAAAATTAATTCCGAAATGGTCATAATTATAACCATTTTAGTATTTACAAATTATGACAACGATTTCAACGTATTTGCAAATTGGTTGATTTTTCGAAGAAATAAGTTAGAAATCCACCAAGAAAAATATTTTATTACTGTATTTTGATCAATTATCATCAAGTCTTTCCAAGATTTTGAGAAAAAAAAGAAATTAGATATTCAACAAGAAAATAATACAACCTTTTTGAAATAGTTGGATAAATTTTATTTTTTATTTCATTACATAGAAAAAACAATCATATTCAAAAATATTCAAAATAAATAAAGGTTCTAATTAATAATTAAACGTTCAACTCATTATAAACTTTTCAGATACCATGCTGATATTTAAAAGCTTCATAATTCATCTTGTGTTGTTGAGAAATAATATGCATTCGAAGCTTCATGACACATGTGAAAGGTTTGCCACATAATAGACATTCAACATTCTCAAATGGTATTATTCTGAAACAAAAAAAGGTTGTTAAAAATATAATCAGTGGTACAATTTTCAGTAAGTTCTTGTTATTTTTTTCTCTTACAATTAACACTTTCTAAAGAAGAAATGAAAAAAACATTCTTGAAAGTATCTATTGCTATCATATCTTTCTGACAGCAATCAAAATTATATTTTCAATTGGTTATGGTACATCAGGCAATAACATGTTATCAAAAAATCAGGACCACCTAATCAGAATTAGGCCAGAAGTGAGGGAGAAAAGCTAATTTATTTGGAGAACACTTAGTTGAAATATTTACACCAGACAAACACACAAGGGATGAAGATATTGAGTAGAGTATTTCCTACATTCCACATTATACATTTTACTGAAAAGAGGTGAATACCGAAACTTAAATTCTTAATGCCCAATCGGCCCTAGATATTGGCAGTATAACCCAAAGAATGATTAAATAATCGTCGAGAGATGTTATAATCATGAAGATTAATATCAATAGTATACTGAAAGTGAAACTCTGGCCCAAAATGCTGAAAACAACTGAGATCATTATTTTGAAACAAGGAAAAGATTCAAATGAAATACCATCATACAGCCCTATAAGCTACCGATAATATTGAATGTGTTGGAGGAAAATAAATGCCGATATCTCCAATGAGTGAATCCCTTCTCACCAGTTTGGATTTTGACTAAGGCATTCAACTGTTCAACAAACTCACAGATTAACAAGTGTTTGAAAAAAATTTTTACTGCACCTCAGCAATCCTGGACATAAGTAAAGTTTTCCATAAAGTCTGGCATGCTGGACATAAAATCAAATCACCTTTTCGCTGGAATACTATTCCATCTTACAATCTCATTCCACAGAATTCAGAACGTTCTCAACTAAGTTATTTATGTTCTGTATACTTTTGATTAGCCAACATGCATGAAAACAACCATTGGAAATTTTGCACACCCAACATATGGAATAGAAATTTGGGAATGTCCATGTAAGTCAAATGCAGCTATTGAACAAAGATGCCAATCAAAAATATTGCGAATTATACCCAATGAAAAAGCCATAGTGGTGACGAAACAATTGTTGTTTATTTAATAAATTGTGGAAATATTTTGATTGCTGGCTGAAGGTAAACATGATAAAAAAACATGTTACAAAATCACACGTCATTGCAAGTAAAACTGTTTTTTTTTTTAAAGCGGATATGTGCCACCAAATTAAGGAAGTTGCTTGCCAAAAAAACATCTGACGGAAACTGGTGCACTGAGATACCTTTTCGAGTAAAACTCTGTGCAAGGATCTTTGATATAGTTGGTAAGACAGGAGAGACGAACCAGACCATGCTTCCTATTTGATTAAAAAAAAATCATCAAAGGGAAGTGATAATAATTCGAACAATATTCTAAAGAATTATCTTATTATTCTATTTTAATTGTTCTATTTATTTATGATGAGTAAAAGTCAATTCTATTTTATCTACCAAATATTTTCTTTTTAGGACCATGTAGATTAGGTCAGTTTGGTTGTTATAATGATTCACCAGTTAATTATTAATAGTCTTATGTGGCACCTAACAAAAATGTCTGGATTGTATAAATATTTGGATCAACTAAATCTCCTAAATATATTATAAATTCAGATAATAATGTACTACTTGAATGTCATTTGTTTAGAGAGAAACCAGCAAATTGTATCAACCTACATTTACCAAGTATTTAATAAAGATACTCACGTTTTAGCTAACATTTCCATTTTCTCAAGATTATCACATATTTGGACTGCTGTTTCCTCTATTTGTTTCACTTTAATAAACCAATGAAGGGGCCATATAAGGTCTTCTGTTGCTGGCGGATCTAGAATTTCCATGTCGACAGGAATATTATTCCAAACATCAAGATTTGGGGTATACTTTGGGGCGACTGTTTTCATTTTTTTCTTTATAAGCCTGTAAGAATTAATGATTATAAACACACTTATGTGACATTAACTACGTATAAAAAGTTAATTTTTTTTTCACTTTTGTATTGTATTGTTATTATATAATCCTAACTTAATGACTATTGTGGAAAAAAATTCTGTGGTGTACTTCCAGTACACCATATTAAATTGTTTTCAAAATATCTTTCATTAACATTAATATTGCTAATCTCCTTGTTTTATATTGAATATCCTAATTAATAAAGCAACATTTCAAAATTTCTTCAACAGTGAAGTTGAGCCTGAAATTTAAAATGTTACCGCATGTCTGAACAAATTATGAATATCATTAATAAGGAGTATGAGCTATTATCGTCTTTGAACATGGACTACGGCCTCAAAAATGTTCTTTTTATGAGTTCAATGACTGCTGACTCAAAAGAAAATGGTCAGCAGATCTGAAGAAGATTTGAAGAGGACCTGCCATTGGACAGGAACTTACGACACTTGAGAGCAGCTCTAAAGCAAGCAAATAATCTTATAGAATAACTATTCTGATTGCTTTTAGATATTATTATAATAATAAAAACTTTGCCATTAACATTAAAATAAATTATAATACTTACTGGAAAATCTTCATCTTGATAGATCTTTGATATTGTTCTATATGTTCAATATTTTCTTCACGTTCATAAATATTTCTCATTATATCAATAAATGTGTTCATCGAATATCTAATTTCATTAACCTAAAAAAAAAATTATATAAAGATCAGCTTCTTATATAAGATATACACCCATTTGAGTGAAAAAAACGATTTCAATTCAGATTTTATACAATAACAAAGTTTTCTTCGCAAAAAAATAATATTAAATAAATTTTGTTTTCAAATTAAGCATAATATAGCAATAGGTTTGATGGAAGAATGAAATTATCTCAATGAAGAGAATATCATATTTGAGTCTTCCAACTACTATTTTGTCAACAAATTAGCTTATAGAATTATGATTAACTCACCGCATTTATGACTTCTTCAGTAATTTCCGTATCTAGAGTGAGGACCATATCATGAGCCGGAAAACAAGGCGTGTTGGAATTACTGTGTACTCCTAAGCCACAAAGCAAAGATGATACTGCAGAATAATTTGCATCCATTTTTGGTTCCATTTGCGGACTGAACAACATAGCCATCAAGAAGGGAAAGCCTGGAATGTTCGGCATAATGGTGGTCTGACGTAGGTTGAGGTTATTTCCAGAAGGAGATTGTTTTACATAGCCAGCAACAATTAATCTAGAAGAATTTGATAAATAGGTTAAGGACAATAATAGACTTTTATATAAGTTTCCGAATGCATTGGTTTCACAGATAGTAATTCTGTTCAATAGAGGTGTAACAATGATAATTTTGTCATATTTATTTTAAATATATCAACTGTTTCATCACAGATAAATTTTTTTCAGACATATTACATTTGGAATAACTAAACTGAAACCAGTTGATTTATCAGAAAACTATTATTAAAAGTAGTGTTTAAACAAAAGGCAAAAATAATAAAGGTTAAATAGAGATGCTTACCTAGTATGTGAATCAACGGGCTCACTATCCAGAAGAACTGAATTAACTGAAAAGGGATCAATATCTACAAGTTTGCTGTTTCCCTGATTTATAACACTATTAATTTTCATTTCCAAAGCACTAAAGGGCCCCTTCAATGATACTTCCTGAAGGAATTTTTCCATTCCCCTCATATTGGGTTCTATTTCAATAACTTCCCTCTTCTTTGTCATTTCCATTTTACTTATCTGAGCTTCTATATGTGGGTTTTCAGATTTCAATATTCGTTGTCTCATCTCATGGTTTTGCTGAAAAAAAAATGTTATGAATGATTAAGAGAATCAAACACTAAATATCATGTTATAAGATACAAGATGTCTATAAATCATGGAACTGACACACTCGACGCCGCCAATGCTATACCACTTTAGTTTTTCGGAAGTACCAACTTTCAAAAGATATATGCAAAAAATTCCAAGACATTCGATTCAGTTGTTGTTGAGATATTGAATGTAGAGTGATGCTACATTTCTTACATAATCAGGTTGTTGAATGTGCACAGCTCTTTCTCAATTTCATCTGGGTTTTTCAGAATCATATCAAGGCTTATCGTTTTTTTCGATTTTATTTTGGTATTCATCCCAGTCAGTTCTTCTATTGTGTAGTCTTGGAATAGGTTTTTCATATATTGCAAACGTACTGACTTTTGCTATTATATGGTCCGATGATAGGTCATAGCTTGGTAGAATATCCATGTTGGTAGAAGAGATTCCGTTTGTAACGAAGAAGTTCAGTAGGTCTGGAATCTTGTTGAGATCTGTCGGCCAATATGTGGGGGTGCCAGTTGATAAAAAGCTGTAGTCATTTTGTTGTATAAGACTTGCAAGTTCCTTACTCTTTGTTGTAGTGAGTCGCGATCCAAATAGGGTATGTTTGCTGTTAAAGTCTCCTCCTGCTATGAATTTCTGACCCAGTAATGAAAAGAAGTCATTGAAGTTCTCATTTTTGATGTTGTAAAGTGGTGGACAATACACTGCGGCAACTTTTATTTTGTATGATGCAAGCTGTACTTTTATAGTTGTAGCTCGTAGCAGATCTTTCTTGTATTTTGAATTCAACAGGATTGATGGTATTTTTAACGATGATGGCGGTGCCGGCATGTGCGGTGTTGTCGGGATGGTTGGTGTGATACATTGTGTAGTGGGATATGTTGCAATAGGACCTATCTGTGAGGTGTTCCACTTGTCAGTGAATACTTCAAGAGTGACCTCAAATTTATTAACAATTTATTACAAAAGAAATGAATATTAAGCTTTTTTCCCTAATAAATAAATCTATATGTTCTCCTATCTTTTCATGAAGTTTGCAAACACTTCTTAAAATCAGGAAAATTTAAGTCAATGATACTTATTTGTTTCACAAAATAATTTTGATTTTTTTTCTAACAGAGAAATCAGGATTCCCCGAACTTTATATTTTTTGCCAAATATTCAATTTTCAATCATTTGTTCAGGAAGATTGAAAAACTGATTACAATATGATCGCAGAAAGATAATCATTATTTCACAGAAAAGGGAAAATAAGAATCTTACCTTTGACAAAAAACTCTCTTCAACTTTTCTGGCATGATTATTGTTGATCAACCATTGATTAATTGATTGTTCCCTTCTTCTGTCAGGTCTACTCCTAAATAATTCAAGGTGGACAACCTCATCACAAACTGAGTATACCTATAAAAATTTTAATGTATAATTAAAAAGTTTTCATAATCATTATTTTATAAAACACAATCCACCACATCATCTACAAATATATCAATATCTATCAGCCAATATTAAAAAAATTACAGGCATCCATTTTATAATAATAAATATATCCTCCTACTGGCACTGAATGAATGTATCCTATAATGCTCCCTTATTTCCAGTTTGCTTACTTTATTAAGTGCATTCTGAAGATTTCTGCAGAAAAAATAATATATAGATAGGATAAACAAGAGTGGTCAAGTTTGATAAATGTGACATAAGTACCATAAATAAGGATAATTTAAATATCCATAATGATTGCCTGTAAATGTTAAATTATGTAGTATAATATGTACTTAATCTTATCTATGAAGTCCGAAATCAGGATTGTGATTTAATTCAGAAGATAATCTTCCAACTTTTTCTACCATATATAGGATTACTTAACAGATGATTTTGTTTTAATTATGACCTTTTCCAACTTGTTCTAGAACTCAATTAGCAAACATACCAGGCGCATTATAATATACCGATTATACCAATATAAAATCAAATCTTTTCTCAAAATGAACAAAGATGTAATTTTCGAAAAATTTGCACATTGTTCTTTAACACCTATATTAGTTTCTTGTATCACATTGTCTTTTTGGTGCTTGGTGCCATGTAAAGCGAAATTTGTTTCGAATTTTTTTTTATAATAACTAAACGTCGAAATGTGTATGTTAGCTATACTAAACAAAAATGATAGCTAGTCACATTTTCAAATATATTTCCTTGGCTTGACGTTTTATAATATCCTCCTTGATTCTAAGATTACCATAGTATTTATTTATTTCTTAGAAAAAGAATATGTGAAAAATAATTATCGATTCTATTATAATATAATAATGTTGACCTCTAAATGGCAAAAACAATCACCACACTAAAATTTGTCATACTCTGAACCCTAGTTTTGAATCAAACATTTTTTTCGATTTCCTTATTCAAGAGAAATTGAAATGAAGCTAGCAACAGATAGGACATCAAAAGATTAAACTCACCTTGCCATGAAGAATAGTATTCTGAGTTTTTTGATCAAAAAGTTCATTCACATGCTCACTCCAAATGCCTTTACGATTTATATCCCATGTAGGTTGGACTTCTATCAGTACACATTCGAATGCTAGAGGTGCTGTTTTCAGAATTGGATCATCCGGTAAAACAAATATATCACTGACATTTATTGTTGCAGTATTTCCATAGTCTATGAAGTATATGTGGGCTTGAGTTTTTGAGGATCTGTTATGAATTTTAATTCTGTAGTACTGATGATCTCCCACAAAGAGGGCAACATAATAGTCATCCAGATTAATCTGCTTTTCATCTACAGGTTTCAATGGTACTGTGTTCAAAATTCTATTGATGTTAGTTAAAATTTCTTGACTGTTGTCATGAATATTCTGGCAGAAGAAATGACTAGCATCAATTCTCTGAAAAAAAAAAGAGATATTAAAAATAGGTTCAAAATCATTATTGTGAGAAGTGGTTTCTCAATTATCTATAATTACAGGTGATCACTTTAAAGGTTATGGACCACGAAAAATTTAATCATTTCATTATAAATTCCTTAGCAAATTAATTGGAATATTGGCGGATATGTTACCAGATGGATCATTAAGCCCCAAGACTAACTCACAGTTGGCATGCCCAATATGCCATGCCATTTTTGTTTTCCGGTAGTACCAACCTACTAAAAATACATTTCATGATATTCGGTTCAGTTATTATTTAAATATTGAAGATTAAGTGATTTTACATTTGTTCTTATTTAAACGATGGATTAAAATGAGTTTCGTATATTACTCAAACACTGTTTTTAACGGAAAAAAAAATTGTTCAAGCTCAGCAATTGAAAAGTGTTAGTGGGAAAAGTACCCATCAAAAACAACTATTTGCCAATGGTATTAGGATTTTAAACACAGTCGAGCGCCCAGGTAGTACAATTAGCTACACCCGAAAACATCCAAAAATTATAAAGTTGCAAGAGAGCTACCATCCAAAATCCATCAGAAAGTACCATATTCAAAACTGGGCATGAAAATTTGGGTATGAAAAAAGTTTTATTTTTCAAGTGGGTGCCACATTTGTTCACAGAGGGAGAAAGATGTGTCAAATAGAAAAATGTGTACAATTTAATTGAGAAGAGGGCTATCAGAGATATACCGATGATCCACTATGACAGTCAAGCTGCCACCAAAACAGTTCTAACATTATTAGTTGAAAAATTGTACGAGAATACTTGGATAAACAGGTTAAACAAAGAAGTCAGAAAAGGGGCTTTGTAGGACCAGATCCTTTCTGTGACTTAGTGAAATACACCTTCAAATAATAGTTCAGAACATAATAGGAAACCAATACACAAGCACCAACTGAGAGTCTTCACATGTTCTGAATACATAAATATATTTATTTGTTGATTTTTACCAAGAAGAGTTTTCACTATGCTAAAATTCTTTGATATTGAATTGAATCAGTCCTTACTTGGTGAAAATCCATATTAAATAATATTCAAATAAGGTTATTCGGATTCTCACAATTTTTATTGTTATGTTTACAACAATTGTTTCCCTATCACAGTAGCATCATCAGACAGGTTTACATTTCGAATAACTAAGCTTGTTTCCGAAATCCGTTGCTATTTATATTGCAGTAGGTTAAAAAAAATTTTTATTGAGCACCAAAATCAAAAAAGGGTCTGTAAATTCCAGCTTATCTGAAGCTTTGAAGCGATTTCTAGATATTCTATACTCAAATATCTTCTGCGCATAGAAAACATCTGGAGATAACAAGTACCTTTGAAAATAAGCAAATACCGTCAACATGTAAAACTTGCTGTTAACCTCAAATAAAAAATCCTGACACTTCCATCTGTTGTCCGAAAAATATATATATAAATTGTTATGTTGAGTAAATTTTCTTTAGTTTTGTTGAAAATGGGTTGAAACCCGAAACATATATGTCAACAACATAAAATTAAACTTTTGTGAAACTTAAGCCAAGTGATTTATAAACCTTATTAACATCCAAAATGTTTCATCAAGTGGTTTGCGAGAAATCAATATATTTAATAATTTGCGATTTTACCGAACTTTCTTTGGCATCTTGATCTGAAGCATCTGTATCCGTGGCCATTTTTAATACCCTATATTATATATATACTTACATATGAAATGCAAACAATGATATATTCTGTATCAACTGAAGGTAATGGATCGAATTCCTGCTGGGTATAACAATTAATTTGTGTTTTTTCCTCATTTTGCCTACTTCTAAACTTTCCACCTTTGAGTTTTCTTTGTTGTAGTTCAAGTGCAGCAACATGCTCATTTGCTAAGTTTGCAGGTAAAACCTTCATTTTTAATTCAGTCTTCAGTTGTCTTCTTTTCACTGCATGATAGACAGGCATGGCAATTTTACCTGGAATAGTGGTAACATACTGCTGACCATCAACAGTTACTGTTTCTGGTTCCTTATAATTCCTGTATTCTATATATATTTTGCTGTAAAAAAAATTCAATCAATTTAGAAATGAAGAAAATGATTAATTTTAGAGAGAAATGTGTTTAATGAAATCTATTATTGTGTTCTATGAGGTTGATGATTGGCTCATCAATTCTTTAAATTTAAATTAAACTATAATTGAACACAACATTAAACATATTTTTATATAGTTATTATTGAATTTCTGTGAATGCACCATTAAAAATGCTTCATTATGTGCAATATGGTTATGATTTGATATAATTATGATCATCTTGAAAGTTTAGTCTCAAAAAAAAATCCCTCATAAAACGTACCAGGGCCAAGTTAAGTTATATAATATAATCTGATTTTTTAACCAGATTTGAAAATTTGGATTCTTTTAGTTTCTAGTTAGACATTCTAACCTCCAAGATGATGGCGCACCAATTGCAAAGATATAATGCAAAATGTTTCCACCAATTTTTAAGAGGTCAGAATAAAAAGTCATCATTTGTTTGTAAATAAAAATTATTTCAAACATTTACCTGCTTCCATCAAATTCAATTTTAGCATTATCTTTTATGTCAAGCATTTTCTTGACTTCTTTGGTATACAGGACAGCAGGCTGTCCGGGTTCAATTCCAGTCAGATAAACAGTCTTATAAGGATCTCTTCCTCCTACCGTTCTTACTGCTTCCCTTTCGGCAATTTGTTGAGGCCCACCAGACTTCATGAAATAATTGGGATAAAATGCCCCGCAGATAACGACCTACAGAAATAATAATCAATTGATTATTGTTCATTTTTAAAGGGTGATTATTTGTAAAAATAAACTAAAGTTTTCATATTTTTTATCCTACTAAATTTCCAAGATTGAACAAATTACACTAATTGTATTTGCTATTTTTATTATTCATCATTATACCGTTAAAAATTATAAGTGAACTTGATAGGATCATTCTGTCATGTCAAAAACATTTACTTGCACTTTTCCTAGCTATTTTTTTCATTTCGTATATTTGGTTGAAAAATAAAGCAAAGAATCCATTCAAGATACTCGTAAATGTGATGAGCTTTACAAAATAACATTTGTCTAAAATTTTAATAGCAAAGTAACTTGTTCATTTTGGACATCCATTGTCTGAAATTTTGTACACAATACACCTCAATGCTTATAAAACTATTATTAAAAAAAAAAAAAAAAATGTCAGAATATCTTGTGAAAATCATTATTGATTGAATCCGACAACAGAAGATACTAGTTTAATAGAAAAACTGAAAAGTTCTTGGAATATATCCTTGAACAGAAACAACAATTATTATGGACTGAATCTAAAACCAGAAAAATATTGAAAATAATCAAGATATCATTTAGGCAAGTTCCATGATAAAAACTATCAAAAAGCAAATTATATTGTGTGTTACACAACTCTTTCATCAGAGAGAGATCTCTGAAAGAAGCATCCTGGAACAGACAGTATAACATGTTTTTTGACGATTTCTATCTTGATTATTTCTAAATAGTTTTCTGTTTTTCTGGTTTCGGACTCAGTTTTCAATAATAGTTTTTAAGGATATATTCCAACAAATTTTCATATTGTTTTTATCTGTTTAAAAGTTTTTCAGTTAAACTGGTATTTTCTGTGGTCAGATTCAATCTACAATGATTGTTTCTGTTTTAGGATATATTCAAATATTTTTGACGTTTTTATGACAATTTGTAATTTATGCATTTTAAACTGATCCTCCGAATTCTTTGAAGTTTTTGTTTTGTTGTATATATTTTTTGTTATATAAGTGAAGTGGCGAAACTTTTAAGTTTTTTGTGCCATCTTCGCAAGGTCTGGTACTTCTGGGACTACCATCGTACCATTTATTCTGTTTTTAAATAAAGAAAACTCTCAAAGAATCACAACTAAGAATTTACAGATGCTGAAATATATAATTATTCAAATTAGGTTACCTTCAGCACTGTTACTCTTTCATGAATTGTCAAGTTGACTCTGGAAGGACCAGCAGTCTCCTCAATTCCTAATCGTTTCAATCTAGCTCGTATTTCATTGACTAGCAAATTCCATTCTCGAAGACTTTTCAAGCTGACAAAGTTCTTCTTGCACCAAGAAAATTCTTCATTAGCTCTTCTGAACGCACCGTCTCTCTTGAATGCTTGCCAGACCTGTTTACATACAAATATATAGATAACGTCTTAGGGATACGAAATAATAATAAACTTACCTTATATAAATTCAGTAGCGCCATAAGGTCACTGCAGGAGCCATCAGCCCAAAGTAATTTCTTTTCATAAGCTTCAAGTCTTTCATGGAAAGGTGTTGAAAAAATATTTTGGATAGAACATCCAGCAGCTGAAAAACAAACATTTAAATATATCATTCAAATATTTAGGTTATTTTTAATGGTGCATCTTTTTTCAAAGTGATCTAACAAAAAAAAATTGTAAAATTGCAGAATTAATGAATTGAAAAACCCACAAAACCGATACTACTATGATCCTGATGGATGACAAACTGCCTATCGACCATCAAGCCAAATATATTCATTTTTGAACATAAATGATATTCAGACTCTAGATCTTGTCCTTCGGAAATAAAGCTTTTTACCTCCAATTGTACGGGACAAACAATCCCCATTAAATTTGACTCAATTCAGATCAGTAGTTTAGAATGTATTGAAAAAATAAGAAAAAAGGGTGAAATGTGAATTACTGAGCCGATTTTACCCATTAATTAATTTAATAGAGATATTTAGGCTTTTAATCTACTCCAACAGTTTAAAGTCTGTAATTCTTACTGTTCAAAAGTTACTGTTTAGGAACAGACCATACCAGCAGGACAGAATTACTCTTGACTTCGGATTCTTCATCCAACTCTACCATTTTTTTCGAGATACACAGAAAAAAATTTATTCTTGACAAATGAAAGTGCCTTTATAACCTTTATTATAGCCTAATTGTAATAGCCAATAGGAGTACAGAATTTTTTTTTAATTGTATCAGCTAGATAATGGCTTCATATAGTCTTTTCAAAGTTGATACTTTTCTTCAACAGAAGGTAGAACTCATCAAATTAAACCATTTCAATAAAACTCGTCTATATAAAATGTTCAAGGGAACAGAGATAGAAGCCCTTTAATTCAAATTCGATTGCGAGCAAATTAAGTCCAGTTCTGTTGGTTCTGATGCCAAGGAGTATGTTTCGACTGACAGCATGTGTCAATTGAAATGAGGAATCCATATTTCAATTTTAATGTGAACATTGAACGAACTTGTGATTTTTTTTACTTCTGTTATTATTTATATAATTACAGGGCGGTAATACGATTCTATATATGGTACATGTAAAATCAGAAGTAACATATTTTACTTTATCTGACGATAAATGAATCCACCATATAGTTTCGTTTAGAATGTAGACCTTTTCGATTTTTGATTGGGAAGTAAAACCTTTCTTATCTTGTTACTCTCATTATGCGATATTTTTCAAATGTCAGGGTGTTATAACCCTTGACATGAAAAGAGGGATCTTTGCAAAATGCTTTATGAAAAAATTGGAAATTATGAAATTTCGATAATTTAGTCAGCTCCCAATTTAAATTAGGGCAACTATGAGAACTTGTATCTTTCACATTTTGCAACTTTAAAACAGATATTGTTTGTGGTGAAACTATTTGGATCTTGAGATATGAATTGAATTGGTTATGTTAAAGAAAGTTGTTGTAATTAATTAATAAATTCATACATAATAAAATTTGACACTTACCTATTATAATTGCATCATTTAATACACTGAACATATGACCAAGAACTATCAATTTTGAAAGACAGACATCCAAGGGTAAAGATGACATAACAATACCTAAAAATGTAATATCTCCATCACAAACACTAGTCCGCCCCCTACAAGTTTTCAGCATGGCTCCAATCTAAAATCATTCGGAAAATAAGTAAAAGAAATAAAGCTATTGTGAATTAAATAATTACCTCTTTCAAACGCCATAATGTATTCTCTATATTCGTCAAATTTGGAGGACTCAATGCTAGAGCCAGAACAGCTTTTGGTTCTTCATTCAACTCCAGCATTTTTGTATGTAATACAACTATTTCTAATGGGGCTCTTAACATTTCAGGAACACTACGTTTCTTCAGATGATTCTGTGGAAAAAAATTGTTATAGAGAAATTTGCAATAACTTACATCTTAAAATTCATTTAAAGTAAATATACTCACATCATAGAATTCTTTCGGTACTAATCTATACACTCGACCACTTCTAACTCGACCAGCTCTACCAGCTCGTTGGTCGCAACTCACATGCGACGCCCATTCCAAATGCAAACTTGTGAACTTAGTCAGTTTATCAACAACCATCGTTTTAGTCAAACAAAAATCGACAACTGAAAAAGATTTCATTATAAATATTGTTATGAAAGATCCGAAGAAATAATATATTGGATGGAGTAGTACTTTGTGATAGTTCATTTGATATTACTTTGTTTTTTATCACTATTTTATTGTTGAGGGTAGAGTGATCCAAGTTTTATAGTCTTACTACATTTTTACAGTGGCTATGACAAAGGAGGGAACTTTCACAAAAAGGTACGAAGAACATGTTTCAGGCATTAAGAAGCTAGACATTCTGGAATCAATAGACCTCCATAAAAATACGATCATCCAGCAGATTAAAATTATGAAACGAGCAGACGCTCCTGTGGTATTCCTCACTTTTAGCAGTTTTACACAAACCAAAGCCTTCCTCAAACATGAAAAATCTTTGACATACAGTTTCTTATACCAGTTTGAATATGTAGTAGGACTCCAAAACTCAATAATTTATTATTAATGATTGATAATGAAGATTAATTTCTTATTCATTGCATTGTTAAATAATATATTGTTTAATGAACACAGAATAATACTCCATATGAGTTGTATACTAAACTTTTTCTGAAGCTTAAAAAAACATCACTTGAAGAATTTAACTTACCATAAGTAACATCAGGTACAGTAATTGAACTTTCAGCAATGTTAGTTGAAAGAATAATTTTTCTTAGTGGTGGTTTAACTGGGTTAAAGACTCTGGCTTGATCATCGTTAGGAAGAGAAGAATGTAACGGTATAATATCCCACTTCACCTGAGAACTAAAAAAAAATAATAATATTATTAATAAAATAATGGATAATTAAACAAAATTTTATATATATATATATATATTTTTGTTCAAAAAAAGAACATTCATAAAATACGGGAGAGATACTTCAAACCAAATTAAAGGAGTATAATGCTAATATACACAAAATGATCAAACAGAACAGAGTGCATAGATGGACTGAAGCTTGTAAGCGGTGAAACCAAAGGGAAAGATTTCTATCGACAAATCAAAAAACCCCCCAACTCTTTCAATACACAAAAAAAATTGTGAAACCAAGTCCATCAATAAAATACTTAGAAGTTTAAATAGACAACAAAGCGAGCCTGAAACATCCCTTATATGTGAATTGCACAGAGTCAGTGATGAAAATTCTGGATGTGGCTGAAATATCATTCCTCAGAACAATAACAAAGATAAGGCAACAAAATAACAACCTCCCTAATCAATTATTATACCATAGAACAAGGATACAACCCATCAGTGAGCATATAAAGTAACTGAAAATGAATTTCATATACAGGCTGGATGAATTAGAAGATATAAGTGATCTCATCCATAGATGAGATTGCTGCATGTGCAGTCATTTCTTTCTTTGAACGTTATTTTTCTGGTTTTAGAAAAGATCAATAATTCAATCATTTTGTAGATATGAAGAATTTATCTGGAGTGCATATTTTAAATTACAGTGAGATATAAAAAAGCATTTTCTTGTATCCTGTCAGTCGAAAAATTTCAGGCCCAACTCTCAAAATTAATAACTAAAGGTAATATAACAGATACTCACTTTCTACCTATATTAACTGCATTTTGTCGGTCTTTTAATAACTTTTCTACATCTTGTATTTCTCTTATTCCAGGTAAAAATACCAAGACACTACCAAATTTTTTCTCATTTGTCTCTTTCAGTCCATCAAGATTATCTAGAGCACTCATCAGAAACATGAAAGTATTCAATATTTCTTTACTTATCTCAGGTTTATTTTCATCAAAAGTAGGAGGCTGAAAAATAGAAAAACATACATTAAAGAGGATGAAACTTAGGAATGCTGCAAAAAATCAGAAGATTATTTTTTTTCCAGAAAACATACAAAATTTAGTTCTTCTGGTCCATATTATTCTGTTCTACTAGTATCTATTTAACATAACTCACTATAATACATATAACATTTATAATAGAAGTCACCTATAGATGATTTTTGGTAGATTGGTGCAAAGAAATATTGAAATTCAATTGTGGTACATCGAAACACTTCTATAAGGTTGTGAAAGGTTAAAAATCATAGATCTATCCATATGAATCCTAAACTAAACCACCAACAGCAAAGGTCTTTTAAGATAAACCAAGAAATGTTGTTCACACACAAGTACTCGAAGCAAATGGTTCCCTGTTTTCAGAATAACTGGATGTGTCACCATAGTTCCATTCTAAATTTCATTGTCGGGTCCATCATGTGTTATCAATATTCCTTCAATTTTCAAATAGACAAGAAGATTCATCATAATTTTCTGCAGATTATAATGTTTATTTAAATTTCTCTAAAAAAAGGTATATGTGGACCAGGCAAAACTAGTAGTTTTAACATGAAAATTTCAATTCCATATGTGGCCTCGGTGGACATAACATTGATATAATTGGGAGGTTCCAAGATCAACACAATCAACTTTTTCGACCAATAGTAGAATTTTGAGTAACATTAGATATTACCAATGATAATAGGTTGGGAAAAAGAAATCCATTATTATTTCGGTAGATGGGTATAGTGATCGATATCTCGTAAAGTATCAAACAATTTCAGATTAATGCTCGCTGTCAAGATGACATTTGACACAAAGTCCACAAAAAGAATATTCGGTAAATTTTACAGTTTTTCTCTAATAAAGGCGAAAATGCAAGCCAGGCGGCTGAAATTGTGTATGGTGTTTATGGTCCCAATACTGTAACAGCTAATTACGTGCAATTTTATTTTTATTGATTCCGTTCAGGTATTTTTGATGTTAAAGATGCACCTGGCACATGCGGGGCCTTCGTAGAAAATGTCGATAAAATCGTAGAAATAATCAAAGTTGACTAGCATCTTAGTAGTCAACTAAAAATCGACCATAAAACAGTTTTAAACCATTTGCGCAAAGCTTGATTAAAAAAGAAAGTTGATGCTTGATGCCACACCAATTAACACCAAAAAACATAATGGATCGAATTTCCATCTGCGAAGCCTTGGCCAAACGGAATAAAATCGGCCCATTTCTTAAACA
Organism: Megalocaria dilatata; assembly: GCA_034642435.1. Classification (NCBI taxonomy): domain Eukaryota; kingdom Metazoa; phylum Arthropoda; class Insecta; order Coleoptera; family Coccinellidae; genus Megalocaria; species Megalocaria dilatata. Next base: position 71,312,621 of record CM067856.1, on the reverse strand, counting down.
GATGGTGACTGGGAGTGAGAAATAGGTCACACATGACAATATTGTGCGAAAACTATCGTGGTCAAAGTGCGGTGAAGCAGCTCAAACGGTAGCCAAACCAGGAAGGTTCTACTGTGCATTTGTGGAAGTGAAAAGGATTCATGAGTTGCTTTCATATGACCAAATACTAAAGTCGTATCTCCACTGTCAACAACTGGACCGTTTGAAGTTAGAGATTGACCAGAAAAGGCCAGAATTGAACAGAAGAGGTGTTATGTTCCATCAAGACAAAACCAAGCTACACACGTCTGTAGTGGCTCACCAGAAACTTCGAGAACTTAGTTTGAAAGTTTTGATGCATCCACCATATAATTCAGACTTGGCACCAAGCGATTACCATCTTTTTCTCGCATTGCAAAACTTCCTGAGTGAAATTGGCATCAGGAGTTTTTCGCTAATAGGACCAAAATTTCCATGAGAGAGGCATTATAAAGCTACCATCCAATTATCATCCTTTTCTCATATTGCAAAACTTCCTGATTAAGAAAATTGATAACTAAAGTTTTTCGCCAATAAGGAGCAAGACTTTTCTATAAGAGAAACATTATGAAGCTACCTTTAAAATACCTGGATTATACAACAAAACAGTGCAAATTTGACCCAATTCGGAACATGTTAAATAAAATCTAGAGTTTCAAAAAGCATGAATATTGGATTATTCCCCAACCTATTATAATAACTATTGATATTAGTGAAACTCCTTTTCCAAAGTAGAAGGTTCACGTAAAAATGATTATTTTTGTCATACTAGTAGTGACACAATTTCATGATATGTAACAGGATGGTCAGGTATTATCAACAACTCAGGCAACAACGTCGATAATTCCTAGCACAAACAATTTTATACCATCTTTTTAATCCTTCTGTGAGCCACAATTGAATTTAGTAAACTAGTGATATATAACGTTATAAAAATAGAACAGCAAAACATGAGATGTTACAATTAATACATTGTTGTTAATATAATTCGCATCGAAATTAATATATATTTGTTGCACGAAAATTCTCACATGCTGATTCCACTATTAAACGAGATTAAATTTTCAAGTGACAAAATATTTTACTAACATGGTATCACTCAGTTCTAGCAACACATTGTGCATTAAACATCATCTAATGTTACTATTTTTTTTTTAAATCAAAATTCAGTTTTTTATTTTGTATAACTTACAATATGTACTTGAGGCAGATGATCCAAATAATATGTGGTCAAACTGTGGATACTCCTTTCTCCAATATGAATTATGGGAGCTGGAATGTCGGCACCTTTATATTGTCCTCTAAAATAGTAAGCAAATTCTTCTGCATCAATAGTTGCAGACATAAGTATAACCTGAAAAGGAAACAAGTTTTAGTATATAATAAAAAATCAATTTCATAAGACGGGGGATGGTTACGCACATGAAGCTGATCTGACTTATAGACGCTGTTTGTTGTTTCTGTAAGCAATGGCTAGGGTAAGAAGGGCTAATCTTGATAAATTTCAGGATATATTTTAATATTTTATATTCAATTTCGCATTTTTGTAACCCTTTTTCTTTGAAGATTTTTGTTTCCAATTTTTAGTCCACATTAAGAAACATTGTATACCGAAATAATCCAGGCAATGGAAGTCCGAAATCATAATAACAAGGTTTTTTCTACTTCATTATCAGGATCATTACTGTTAGGAATAAATACCTTGGGTAGGTGGTCTACAAAAATTTAAGTTTTTTTGTAATCACTCCTGAGCCAACAGATTTAAACTTTAGTAAATTCATTAAAAATAATAAAGATACTATTTTTAAGGATGATAAATCAAGAGTTCATTAAGTTAGTTTGTGTGATTGCCGGAAAGTTTAAGTAGGACAATCTGATAGAACATTCTCCAAAAAATATTCAAGAAAAAGTTTCCTCAATGGACAAAATAATTCCACTTTTTCAAACCATTTACCCAGAGTTTCGAAATTTTGGATTTTGAAAATAAAAGTTTCACCCTCACTTCCTTAAAAGCACTATAAGACAATAAAATCGGAATTTTACTCAATGAACATATGTTAACAGTTAATTAATAGGATTGTACAAAATGAACTGAAAAAGTAATAAGTGATGGAAAAAGTATTTTATTTATGCCATTAGTACTTAATAAAAGGATTGTTTTCTGTGAAGCGAAATAAAATGAAAGGACAGAAAGAATTTCTGAAACTTTTTAGTTTTATTTGCAGAGTCGCTAATTAGTAATGGAAGAAGAAATGCGAAAGTAATATAAAAACGACATTATGATAGACCATCCAGTTCATCGGAGTTGTCAAATATAGGTAATCACCCATCATAAGACCCACTAGAAGGTGTCACAAATGTATTAAAAAGAGAAAATAAACTAGAGCCACTATGCTGTTTGGCACATGATATCTAATATCTTAAAAATTGTTTACTTATCATACATAATTATATCTTTTTAATGTTTACATCCTTTGATATTTACACAATATAAATATTTTTTATCCAACACATGTTAGTTATGACTGTCATTATTAATGTCATTTTAGACAAGTAAACTATCAAATAACACACTGGTGTATTATAATCCATAACTCACTAGTGAGTTATTATTACTGTTACAAGCAGAATTCACATTGATATTGAAATTAAAGGAAAACCCTAACGGTTTATTGGAATTTTAAGTTATTGTTTCCGCCATTTTCTATAAGTCTTTTTCTCCAAAAAAATATTTTCTTTTCTACAAGGAAAACTGAAAATTTCACAATTTCTTTAAACATTTTGTTAACATTGTATCATGTTCGTGGCAACCAAACAACCTGCCTTGGCCCAAATGTAGAAGTCACTGTCAAGTCATTCTGACATTTATAGGGTACTGAGATGCAAGTAGCTTTGATTTCATCACAAAAATTATTAATTATTATCTCATAAAAGAACGATTTCTTTCACTTGTTGGGTAAAATATTGTATGCCATTCGTGTGCTATGTTTCCAAAGTTCTAAGTGGTATAAATCTTTCTTGCGTGACTTATTTTCAACATAACAAACTAGAACCATAAATAACTATTAATATAATTCATTAACCTTTTTCGCCCGACCAGTGAGACATATGTACCCCAATGTAGATGGCCAGTGGTACACATATTTCCCACTATCCCTGCAAAACTGCCCTTATTCTTAAACGCCTTTTTTTGACATATTTTCATCTGTATTAATATAAATTTATTATGATTTTGTTTAGAATCACAATAAAAAAATTGGGAGTCAGATTTTTCTCATAATCAATATTTTTAAATAAAAACCGCCCTGGATACCCTAAGCCAATCACTGTATAATAAAATGAAGGAAAAACCTTTGGCTCAAGTTTCACCAGATATATTTAGGGTTTTATCCCATATTATGTTTTATATTTTATGAAATAGAAGCAAAAAGTTTTTCTCTTACTTTTCACAATAATAAAAATATTTCATCCTATTATTCTGTCAATTATTCTAATTGATAAATATTCAATTATTGAATTTATTTTTTTATACTTCATCACAATTAACTGCTGAAATATGTTATGAACAAATTTGGTGAATTTTCAGATTGAATAAACATGTGCAATTACTTACCTTTGTGTGAAACGATTTGGTGAATAGCAACCTTCTTACAACTAAGAGCAAGAAATCTAAATCTTGATTCCTTTCATGTACTTCGTCTATTATAATATGAGAATACTGGCTTAGTGACTTAGATGCAATCAATTTTTGTAGTAAAACTCCTGTAGTCATGTAAGATAATATGACATTTGGGCCAAGTTCTTTCTCAAGTCCAACCTGGAAAATAAGTTCAGATTAATTTAATAACAAAATGGAAGTTTCAGACGTAATTTGTGACTACTCAAAATATTCACTTGCACTTTTACAAATATAACACAAGCATTTATTGATGTGACAAGTATTATGTATTCGACACTAAGCTAATAACTTAGCATGATAACACTATTATAGCATACAATTTTTGTGAACTTTAGACTTTACTTTGTGTTGTCTACATTTATTATTCAACCCACTATTTTTTGTTGTTGATGGCAACATATTGGTCAGATGGTCATGCAGAATTTCTGTTCAAATGTCAGAAAAGGGATACTATTTGGTCAATATTCCTGCTGAAGCTGGTTGTGGTTTAAGTTTGGTATTTTTCTTTAGAGTGGTATCAATGTTAGTATTCATGGTACTAATAATTCGTTATTTATAATTGTTGACAAAAAATAAATTGTTCCTCTAGCCTCACAATAATGGTTTTTTCTTTTAGACAGGGGGGGGGTCAAGATATTACTTTAGAAGAAAAAATTGTCTGCTGTTGTGCTATTATGTAGTACAATATTCAGCCAAAGACATATTGCAAATCTGTGTGGAATGTCTTGACGGTTTGTTGTGGCAGAAGACCTTCAATAACATAGGGGACAACGAATTTTGAAGAATCTGGCTATGAAGTACAAAAGGGCAAGCCACTGTGATATTAAAACCAAATTTTAAAGGATAGGCTGTTCTGCACATGTAGCTACAAAACGAAGAAATATGTATGGCATGGGATTCAATTGTAGAAGACTAATTAAAAAGCAAAACATTGATACCAGCCATGATCAAAAAGAGGTTGGATTGAGCCAATCTGCATAAAACACTTACTCTTGAAGATTGGCAGACAGTAAAGGATTGAAAATATATTTTTTGTATACTTTACAATGGTTATTGAACATTCTAGTCTTTGATGACAAAGCAATATTCTAAATATAGCATGTTAGAGCTCAATTTGTTCGGAGGCGACCACAAAAAAAATACCATACAGACTGCATAGTGAAAAGAGTGAAGAATACCATATCTGTGATGATATGGTCATAATCAGTGGGAAGGCTTTGGTAAGGCTTCATATCATGAAATGAACCATGTGGCAAACCATACAAAAGAGTTCTGCAGACCAAATTGATATCACCGATCAACGAATGGTTTGACAATGGGAGTAAAATTTTCATGCAAGAGGGGCCGTTCTACTGTACTGCTAAAAGAGTAAAATATTCTTGACGAGAAAAAAATTCCTCTCATACTATGGGACCTGAAACAAATCAAGAATGCCTGCAAGTGCCTAAAACAGGAATTGCCAAAAGAAAACATTACAAACAGGGTGCATTTGATAGAGAGAATAATATATCATTGGAATTACAAAAATAAATTTAAGGAAATTGAGTTGAGCTGCATTAACAGCATGCTTGGAAGAGTGCTATTTAAAGCGAGAGGCAGTTTGACTAAAACTTAATCATTTAATATTACTTTCATATATTTGCATATATAATAAATGTTTTTCCAATAATAAATATGTAGAAAAGAAAAATGATTTTAATGCCACTAACACATGGTGAACAACACTAATAGTACCTATGAAACCCAAAAACTAATATTTCTCAAGTGAGTCTAATAAAGTGAGCAGGGACATAAGGATAACTACCATAGTGAAAAAAGTATTATTTGATAGTGACTAATGTCTCTCAATATAAACATTCATAAAGAAAATATGAGACTAGTTTTCGACAGACAATGATGATCAATCTTGTGAATGTAATGAAAAATTGATTCTTTCAAATGACCTTAAAACCTAAAAATTGTATTCTTTTGAAAAATCGATTAATTACTTCTAGTGTCACTTTCATCATTTATTTTTAGTCGATTTTAAAACTTCTGAACAAAATGGAAAAAATATTGACAAAACTTACTTGGTATCCGCAAACTGTGCCTAAAGTCCATCCTCTTTCAGTACAAACACGTTTAGCTACATTAATAGTAGCAATTTTTCTTGGTTGGGTTACAACAATGTTGCATTCCTTATCTCCCAATCTACAATCATCTAAAATATATTGAGGTACCTGTGTTGTTTTACCACATCCTGTTGGTCCATCAATAATAACTACAGCATTTGTTTTTATTACCTTCAATATCTGAAAATATAATTAACAATATAATATTGAAATTTTGTTTTACAAAATATTCTTTCAAATATATAAGTTTTCGTCAAAGGTAAGTCTTTCTTAACAGGCTGTAAGAAAGTAAGATTACCATTGATGAAAGCACCTGATTTTCACAAAAATTTTTCAGAAATGTTGCCGCTAGGATATATTATTGACAACTAATAGAAGAAGTAAATCAGCATGAAATGTAAGAGATTGTACTAGAGATAGTCCTTTCACTTTTAACATAAATAGAGGTTAATACTTGATAGAAAGTGTATAAAATTATTTAAATATTTTAATATTAGCCTTCTACATATTTTATATGTCGTTTGATATAAGTGGTACTTATGTGACATTATTTCAATTTAATTCCTGAAGTTATAACTATTAAATATAATTTTTTGAAATTAAATATGTAGAAGGCTAATATTAAAATATTTAAATAACTTTCACTTTTAGATTCGGCTGCACTTGTATCTAATATTAAAACTTGTAACAGGCAACATATCTTGCGTTCATTATTATTGAATGAAATCTAGGATAATCGTAAAAAACCTGGTGGGCAGTTAATAGTGCAGATGAATGTACATAAACAATAATTTTGACTTTGATGAAAAATACATGCAATTGTTTCTGATAGCCATAGTAAAATAAGAAACTTTTGAACTAACCTTCTCCTTGTATGCACTAATAGCAAGTGCTTTTTTGGTTACCGGTTCATCAAAATTAAATTTCCTGTAAACTTCTGGCATTCTTGCCATTTGATAAACTTCCTCTCGAATTTCGTCTGATGCATATTCAGCTGTAAGGTCATCAACGGTGAGACATGATGCATGTGCATTATTATTCTGAAACCGAGAATTTATGTCAATTTTTCATTCAGATTCAGAGTTAATAAGGAAAATAATGAATAAAATATAATATACATATATATAATATAGAAGCACCCACTTTACATTAGAAATCTTAGTGATCTAGTATTCACTAAGAGGAAGTTCAGAACTTACCTTTACGCTTTGCTTGAAACAGTTAGCATACATCTTCATTTCTTCTTTCACATATTTTTCGGCATAACATTCGTTCAAGTCATCATCTTCATCAGAAGATGAGGTATGTTCAATATAAGATTTTCTGTTCATCTTTGAGGAATATATTTGACTAACTGAGCAAATTATTGATTATTGCTAAATAACAATATAGTTTGAACGTTAATCAAGAATGTTTAACATATCATAACCTAACAACACACATAGGATAAATAATAATAGCATACAAGATAATCGAGAATTTTTCTATGATTCATGCATTTTCTTTTTTATGGCCCCAACTCTCAGGTTATGTAACCAGATCTTTGTATTTTTCAATCAGAAATAATTTGGCCTGCTTTCATTTTATTGTAATAAATACTGAAATGTAAATAAAAAAATGATTTTTATTTAAATACCTACGCGTAGTAAGAGTTTGAGCCAGTTTAAAAATAGCTAATAAGCTGTTCCCTCAGTTTAAACTGGATCGAACTCTAAGCCGAAATCTACATTCTGTAAAATATCATTAGGGTACTATTTGAATTTGAATATGAATATTTCGCACCAGATACAATTAGATCGAGGGGACTGATACAGGCAGCGCTAATTTGTAACACATGATTAGTAGGGAAGTTTGGCATCTACGGTATTGGTTTAGTTATTATCTATTATCTATATATATATATAAATCAATTGCTGTTCGTTAGGCTCGCTAAAACTCGAGAACGGCTGAACGGATTTTTCTTATCTTGGTCTTGAAATGATCGTGGAGGTCTAGGGAAGGTTTAAAAGGTGAGAAAAATTCGAATAATTTCCGGAAAAATCCCAAAAACATGCCTTTTCTGTTTCCCATACAAACGTTTTTTAACGTAACTGAAGTAATTAAGATACCATTATACCCCACTTAAGATATGAGCAAAATCCCGTAACTGAAGTAATTAAGATACCATTATACCCCACTTAAGATATGAGCAAAATCCCGAATGTAGAAATTCCCAGTATTATACTAATGCCCAATAAAATAAATAACTTAAAATTACCAAGCAATCGGTTACTTAAACAGATACTAATGCCCAATAAAATAATTAACATAAAATTACCAAGAAATCGGTTACTTAAACAGATTTCTTGGTAATTTTATGTTAATTATTTTATTGGGCATTAGTATCTGGGAATTTCTTCATTTGGGATTTTGCTCATATCTTATGTGGGGTATAATGGTATCTTAATTAGTTTAGTTGGTAATTGATGAGATAAGAAACATCTTATAATATCAATTCAAGTTATCAATTACATTGAAATGATAAAGTAATAGTTTTGTAATTTCAAAAATTCTCCCCGTTTTGTTCAAATACTTGATAATAAGTTGATAAATGTATTTGAAGGCAAGACAGTTTGTTTAGAAATCAGTAGTCTGTATGATCTGAAGAAGTTACAATGTAACGAAACGCGTCATCAGCTACTCAATAAAAGTGTAAATTAAACAATTATTGTTATCATTTCATCTAACTTCAGTTGTTAATCTATCAGATTATTTTGTTTTAGATTAATAAATATTAAGTTTTGTCACAAATTAAATTTCTGAACGCAACCAAAATATTTGACAACCAACTAATATATCAATCCATCCTGTCGCACTTCAGAACACGGAAAAAAGTATTACGATATCTATGAGTGCGCGAGAACTTTCTTTACTTTGGTGATGCTTTGTGATAGTGACATTCCAAGTATTGTGCTCTTTTTTTATATTTCGTGATAGTGACACTTTACTGCTAAGTGGGTGAGAAATTTTCTCACTTTGATTAATTACAATATGATACTGATATGATGCTGCAACCGTACTGATATGATGCTGCAACCGTACCCGTTGCGGCGATTTGGCTGATATCGTTTTCCATTGTTTATGACATATCTTCCTCTTTACAATGAAATAAACATCTAGTGATTTTTCTTAACCCTAGAATGCTAACCTTGAGTCAAGCTCTCGTGATTACTAACCATTCGTAAAATTTACGACTCTAACTTTAAGCATCAATATTTACTGCAATGAAGAATTCTTTTTTTTTGTAAATTAATTGAAATAGTTGAGACATTTCAATAGCTCAAAAAAAAAACAGAAAGAAAATAATATATAGTCCGTCTAGAAAGTATCCGGAGAAAACAAAGCCCAATTGTAATTATTAAGTATATATTTCTAATTCTTGAATTAGAAAATTATAACAAAATATTCATCTAATTTACTTATACAACCTCCATTTGACTGTAAATACTTGACCAAACGTCGAGGTGCAGCCGAAACTAGATCACCTCCACAATTTTCGGTGATGTAAGTCCAGGACTGTGAAACTGACTGAATTAAATCATCTTTATTTCGTATCGCTGCTCGTTCAACTTCAATCTTCAGTAGTTCCCAATATGTTTTCAATGGGACTTAGATCTAGTGAAGCTGCTGGTCATGAAATGGCTGTCACTTGGTGTTCTTTCATCTAAGCTTGAATATAAGCCGAAGTATGGCATCTTGCATTATCCGAATGAAAACGCCACTCTTCTGGATAGAAAGCATACGCCGTTTCAAGAAGAAACTCGTTTAGAATGCCCAATATTTTTCACTATTAATGGTACCATCAACTATACAGAGAGACGTAGCACCACGCTGAGATATTGCTCCCCAAACAATTATTTTGGTGGGGAATTTGAACGAAAACAGGTTGTTTTGATAGGAATTTTAGTTGATTTCCACCAAGTTGGAAACAACTTTCATCAGATATGAAGACATTATTAAAATTATCCTCTTGAAAACGTTGACAAAATTCTGTCCTTCGCCCCTTTTGTAAAGGTGTCATTATAGGGATTTTTTTTGGTTTCCTTGATATGTATCCTTGCCTTTTCAGTGACATACGGACGGGTTTTGAACATACTTTTATATTTCGTTGATTTCCAAATCTGTTAGCCAATTTGCCAATTTGCGTGTCCTAAGGCCAATAAAGCGTTTAAATTGTTTCCTTTAATCTTATGCGGTCTTCCTGAAACTGGTCTATTCTTCAAATCCATGCCATTTTTAATCCTCTTTATTGTCTCATATACAGCACATTTTTCCAGTTCAGTCAATTGCACTAATTTTTTAACGTTTCGAAAACCTTTTCTATACAAATATTCTACCTGTTTTTTTTTCTAGTTGCAACATTATTTCATAAATTGTATACCCGCTGACAATCAACAATATTTGACAAATAGTGTTGCCATGCAACTTTGGCCATAGCCGACTATGTGCACAGCCTATTCTATGCATTACTTTTGTCTTAGAATGTTACAGAAAAAAAGTATAATTTCTAGACGGACTATATTACTTAGTATTGTAACGAACAACTTCTTCGCTCCTCGTCCAGAAACCTGCCTTGCTCTGTCGCAGCTTGACTGGCCTACTAATAGAGGACCCGACCAGTATAAAGATTCGTGACTAACCGTCCCAACCGAGTTCAAGTGGGGCAAGGCACAGCGTTTGACGATCAGCATTCCAAGCGGAACGTATGGTCACCGGCGTCACAGGCAGAGCCTGTGCATCAAGCCTGTCTGATGAGTTTCGCAGACTCGGAAACGAAACGCCGTCTCCCGAATCAAGAGGTGGAAGCTCCCTCACAAGACCACATTTCCACTCGAGAGCTTTATTGGTGACCCCGACGTGATTGGGCGTTTTTTTTAAGAGCGAACCAATCCATTCATTTGGTGGCCCGAATTGCCCCCATCCATAATTCCGAGACAGCCTTTTCCTTTCGTTCCTCAAATCCCCGCTGGAGATGGCACCGCGACCAGCCAAGCCGCGGACTGCCTCCTTGCCTGCTTCCAACGCCCTTCGCCCAAGAAGACATGAGGAAGAACCCATGGGGAGTAGTTTACAAACTAGCAGCTGAGAAGTTTCACCGTGCAGGAGCACTCAACTCACTCAGAAGAGAGGACAACACAATAACCCTCTTCCCTGAAGAGACCGTGAGCTACCTAGTACGGTCATTGCTACCCGATGATGAACAAGGAAAGAACGACAACGTTCACAACATGGAACAATCCGATTTCGACTCCTTTAACCCGGATAGAAATCACTGCACTGGCGACGACGCGGAGACAAGCAGTGCACAAAATCTATAATGCCTGCTGGAGAGAAAGCTACTTCCCGAACATATGGAAACACGGAAATCTGGTGGTGCTCCTTTAAGGACCCAACGGGAGACACAGGCAGTATGAAAAACTACCGTCCAATAGTCCTCCTGCCAGAATACGGAAAAGTCTGGAGAAAGTCATCAGAAACAAGATGAGAAGAGACCCCGTATATCGACATCACGGGAGACACAGGCTGTATGAAAAACTACCGTCCAATAGTCCTCCTGCCAGAATACGGAAAAATCCTGGAGAAAGTCATCAGAAACAAGATGAGAAGAGACCCCGTATATCGACATCACGAGTCCCAATTCGGCTTCATTCCAGGCCGATCCACTACGGACGCGTTGCTGAAATACAAGAATAAGGTAAAGAGCAGCAACGCTAAGTACCTGAACACGTTGTTCGTCGATATAAAGGGTGCCTTCGATAATGTATGGTGGCCCTCCCTCATGCGGAACCTGAAGAGAAGAAAAGCTCCCTGTAACACCCTGAAGATGATGAAGAATTATCTAACGAACAGAACCGTCGAGTACGAACAAAACGGTTTTGTTTTTAAGAAGCACATCACCAAAAGATGTCCCCAGGGCTCGGTTCTAGGGCCTGACCTATGGAACTTCATCCTTGATGAACTCCTAGAAACTGCCTGTCCAGATGGTGTCACACCCACTGCCTACGCAGATGACCTGGCCATCACCATAGAAGCCAAGAAACGCGAGGAACTTCATCAGAAGATGCAGACCACAATGGACCAAATCCTTATCTGGGCGCACTCCAACAAGCTCCAGATTTCTGAAGAGAAAACCGTGTATATGGCAAACATATCCCCAAAGAGAATACACCACAGGGATGTGCTAACCCACATATACGGCAAGAAAATAAATAGAGTGGACCAGCACAAATATTTGGGTCTCGTTATTGACCCAAAACTGAACTTTGAAAAGTACGCTGCATACGCAACGAACAAAAAGAGAAGGATAGCTATGTCTCTCAGGAAGAGCATCAAGACAAAGTGGGATCAGGACACCAAAACTTCGGCCCTCACCATATACCGTGGGGCCCTCCTTCCCATCTTGAGTTACGCGTCCAACGTCTGGCTGGACAGGTTGCCTTTCTCCAAAGTCAACAGGAAATACCACTCTATTTATGGAACAATCTCCCGAACTATGACACAGTGCTACAACTCCGTATCAACCGAAGCAGCAGGAGTCATGGCGGGCTTAATCCCCGTCGACCTGGAAATCGAAATGAGGACCTGCATCAGCAATCTTCGCAGAGGCAGGTCCGGAACCTTCCAGAACTTAGCGATCATGCCCATCCAGTTCGATTCGATTCGACATGCACAACTGTACCTCCAGATGAAATCAGATGACATATGGCAGAAAAGATGGGAAAACTCGACTAAAGGTAGAATAACATTCAAATTCATACCTAAAGTCGCATAGGAAAGACCTCTCAATATTGACTTCCTCAAAGCCCAAGTATTGTCAGGACACGGCCAATTCGGCAGTCACCTGAAAAGAATCGGGAAATCCGAATCTGACAGTTGCGACGCCTGCCCCAACGAAAGAGACGACCCAATACACAGAATATTGAACTGCCCTAAATACTTGGACGCCCAGGAGTTAATCAACGAAGAAATCAGAACGTGACCACCTGACCTAAAGCAAATCCCTCATCTGGAAAACAGAAGCATTTTCGAACAATTAGCCAGTCCCAGTCCGTGCTAATTGGTAACCAGAACTGGAACCCCCACTGCCCTCAATCCAAAACCCGTAGGAAATATTTTCTTGTCTGCCAGCGTGGTTAATCAAACACAGAGACAGAAAACCAGGAAAAACCAGGACACCCCCCTCTCACTCGTGAACCACCTGCCATAAAATTCAGAAACCCCCGGGGGAACTCAGATCCTCCAGGAAAACAAGAAAACGAAGCCCCACCCTACTCGAGACGGAACCTGCAGCGGCAAACATTAGGACTTACCAAGTGTAATTTGTGAGGTGTTGTGACGAGCATCGCGATAGTGAAGTGTCGTATCGGTTAAAGTGGCGCAAAGTGTTCTCAGAGACACTAGCAGGAATCAGAACAATAACACTTCCCAAATGGAAGTCACACAAACCTGTAATTTGCCTAAACTATGTACCTCTTTACAAACTATGGCATACTGCGCTATGCATCACTGTCCACATCTTATTATTTCTATTTCTATTTTTATTTTATCTCTTACTTTTATTTTTCTTTTTACTCACCTTATGCTATATTGAATGTTCTGCAATAACAATGTTCTCCGAAATCAGGCACCCAATATGGTGCCACATATGTATATCATAAACATTTCGTGAAATGAACGTGCCGTTGGGCACCTTTTTTTTTTTTGCTCCCAACGCCCTATTCCGTGACCTTTATCGACGCTCACTGGAGGGGGAGTGTGTAGCGAAAAACTACCTTGCTCTGTCGTAGCTTGACCGGCATACCAATAGAGGACACGACCAGTCTAAATATTCGTGACTAACCTTTCCAACCGAGTTCAAGTAGGGCAAGGCACAGTGTTTGACGATCACCGTTTCAAACGGAACGCATGATCACCGGCGTCACAAGCAGAGCCTGCGCATCACGCCTATCTGATGAGTTTCAGATGCGTCGACTCGGAAACGAAACGCCGTCTTCCGAACTAAAAGGTGGAACCTCCCTCGCAACACTGCATTACCTTCGAGAGCTTCAGTATCATTACAAAAAACACAACAGCGTGCACGATGCTCTGCACAAAAAGCTCGACGGACAAATAAAAGCAGTTGTCCGTTTTGGTACATAGGGTTCTCCCTGACCGGGTTCTGGTGAAATTTTCAATATATCTCCCATCATATTTTTGATTGAACGTTGTAAATTTGAAAGTTTTATGTGTTCTTCCAGCCATGGTCTTATCAATTCTTCACGAAGTTGGTTCATGAATTCTTTTCTAGAAACGTTTTTTCTCCCATTTTTTTTGTAAATTATGATTGGAATAATCCATGAATTTATACATGCCATGTTGTTTCCGATTCAGTGGCGAAAAATCTTTTTCCAAATTATCCTTTTCTGAACCACTACTTTCATCATCTTCATCACGGGACGAGCTGAGGGGTACAGCTAATTCTTCTATCTCTTTTTGCGTCAATATCTTGAAATCAGTGGACCACTTCCGCTTTGCCATTTCTTCACAATATCAACTATAAAAGATATTTTGCGTTGAAAATGGTCCGACGTGAGAGTAACATAAATACTAACCTTTCGTAAATATTACGAATCTCTCCTAGATATCCTGATATGCACCGATCTATTTCCACCAATCGACTGTGCCACAGATTACTGAATAGTGAATAATACACAGTCTCGTTGATCTATGGACTGTGCAAACGGCCAGTCGGACCAAATAGTGAAGCTAGACGAAGAATGAGAATACATTGATTACACCTTATTGGTTAGTCGCTTCTTAAATATTTGTTTCATGAAATTTACGAATGGTTAGTGTTCTAGGGTAAAAACAAACTCGTTTTTTTAATATCAAGAAGAAACTTCTTATTGGAAAACCCTTTATTATTTACCCCTTTATCAATTAATTTCTGGTGGCCTTTACTTTGTAATGACCTTCCTCGTCCGGAATACTGGTTTGCTTTGCTTTCCGGCGTAGCATATAGAGATGTCTATGGAATCTACAGAAAAGAAACAGATATTAGCAGCAAAATCATTTGGTAATCAGTACCACCTAAAGAATCTTCAGGGGGTATTTGGTGGAACATATCCCTGTGTCGAATAGTGGTTGGAGTAGTCAGTTACTTCATGACAGTTACTTTCAAATGAAATAAGAAATTTTTTTTGTTTTCTGTCACTTTTTATTGTTATCGAGTTTCGTAGTATTACAGTTTATATAAACCAGAATTCTCTATACCTAGAATAAAAATACTTTGTGTCCAATATGAAAAAAAAATTCATATTAAAACAAGAAATCAAGTCTCAATTAGAGTATTCTATGGTTTATTATTTAGGTAGATTTATACGGCGTATTATTAATTTGAAAAAATATGTAATTTATTCCTATGAGTGAAATTATAATTTTGTACCTTTCATCTGACGATTCATATTTTCTTTGTCGAACGTATAATATATAAGTAATGTTGTTGCTTCAAATGTTAGGTTAACAGTCCAATAGAAAAACGAAGAATTCATAGAATTTTGGAATTCACCAAGAACTATAAATTTTATCGCTTAAAATGTTAACATCTGCGTTGAGAAGGGTAATCAATTTACCTCTTAGTAGAAATTTCTCTACCACGACAAAATTAACTAAGGAGAAAATGATTAGTGAAGTGCAAGAAAAATCTATGTCGGAAAACTGTTTCCTAGTTTCAAGACAAGATAAAGTGATAGGCACTGCAAATAAAAGAGACTGCCATAAAGTACAGGCAAATGGGAATATATTGCTACATAGAGCGTTTAGCGTTTTTCTCTTTAACAATCATGGGGATTTGCTATTACAAAAACGTTCTTCAGACAAGGTGAGCTAACCGACTTCTTTAATCCAAGTCTTGCTTAATGTATATACTCTTAATTTCTTCCAGAATAACTTGAGATCACATAAAAAAATACTCGTGTTTCCTTCAAAAAGGGAAATAAGTTACTCAGCTCAGAACCTATTTCAGTGATAGGTTGATACCACATATTTAAAAGCAATAAAAATTTTATTTAAGTTGAAGAATCTATTCAAATTAGTTGGGTTTTTCTTCATATTGCATACATCATGATATGGTAGATAAATTTTATAAAATGTTTATTGGGTTTCTGTTCCTTAAAAAAATTCATTTGTCTTAAATCAAATTAAATTTTGTATTGATATGATCAATGAAGACCTGGCTCTATGAATTAAATAGTGGTTATTTGGTGATTTTTATTACTTAAATTCATATATTGTTGTAGTTGAGTATAGTTGGGGATAAACAGTAATAATGAGCTTTTTCAGCTTATAAATTAGTACAAGTAGATGTGTTCAAATATATTTAGTTTTAGTGAGATTTATAATTGTGATATTTCCAGATAACTTACCCTGATCACTATACAAATTCATGCTGTAGTCATCCAATAGCTGATATTCCAGGAGAGGATGTAGAAGAAAATGCTTTGGGTGTCAAGAATGCAGCTATCAGACGGTTGAACTTTGAATTAGGAATCCCAACAGATTCGATGAAAGTCGAAGATTTTAATTACATCACCAGAATCATTTACAAAGATGAAGGTAATGGAAAATGGGGAGAACATGAAATTGATTACATATTGTTTTTAAAAGGAGACTATAAATTGAAACCAAATCCTGATGAAATCTCTGAAATAAGCTATGTTCCAAGAACTGAGCTCGATAATTATATTCCCACCCTTAGTGGACCATTAACACCTTGGTTTAGTCTTATTTTGAAACATCGGTTGAAATTATGGTGGGATAATTTGGATGATTTGGGACCATATTTAGAACATAAAAAGATTTTGAAATTTGAATCTCATTAAGTTCTATAAACCTTGCAGTCTTTGTAATAATTCTCCATATTTTTTTCAAATGGTTTGGTAACCTCATGTTATTGAAAAATTTTCACTGTTGTAATTAATTAAAGAAGGATACTAAGGTGTTAAAAGATTGAAATTGGGAATTAAATGCATTATTTTGTCTAGAAAATTTTACATGTACAAATAATAGGAAGTAGGTTCTTATGAACAGTTTTATTTGAATGGTTGAATATGTAAGTAACTTAAAACTATTACTATTATAATTATGTGTATGTTAATTCTAAACTGAATAAAAGGGATTTATATATTTACATGATCTTTACTCTTAACAGTTTTGCTTTTCGCACTTATTAATATTGGGGAATCTTTGAAATCAATAAAATAATTCTTCAATTTTGTCATTCACCAATCATCAATATTCTAAGATACTTCTAGCAGACACAAACTTAAAATTTTGCATTTAGTTAGTGTTTAGTCTATAAAGGAAGGAAAAATTCAAATATCCCGAGGTTTCAATCTCATTTTCTCAAAATTTTTCTTACAGTTTACACATAAATATAAGATGAACATATTAATAAGATTATTATTAATATATTCGTCCTATATTTATCAAATATTAAAATTGAAAAATAAACATTATACTTAATAATGATACACGAAAATCGTGAGGAGCTTGCTCAAGTTATAACTATAAAGCCTATGCATTACCATACACAAAGTCAGGGGCTAGGTCCCAAATAGTGCATTGATGGACATCTGTTCTTCAGTATTCACATAAGGATACCAGGTGTAGAAATGTGAAATTGGTATTTGGCCAGATTGTGGCAGCCATAAGTTTATTGACAGTAAGAACGCTTCTGCAGCATCATCATTTTCATCTTCAACACATAATAACCCAAGTTCCATACACCTGTATATTTTTCTGTAACCTTAAAAATGTTGTGTTTTGTGCCTAGAACTACGATTAGCGGACAGCATCAGTTTTCTGTTATCATTTGAAGAATCATATTAAATGCTGGTCGAAGCTTACAAGCTCCTGATAAAACACAGTGTTTGAGTTGTTAAAAAATCAAAAGTGATGATTTTGACATGAGAAACAAAGAGCTTGGGAAACCACCGAAACAGTTCGCAGACAACGAATTGCAAGTCTTAATGGATGAAGATGATACTCAAACTCAATAAGAACTCGCGGATCAATTGAATGTGATGTAAAAAGCCCTCTTCATTAGTTTGAAAGCTATGAGGAAGATTCAGAAAGTGGGAAAATAGATTCTATATGAATGAATAAAAGGCAGCAGAAAATCAAAAAACCACTTGTGAAATGCTGTTTGACAGGTAAAACAAAGTAATTTCTTCATCGAATCGTGACAGGTGATGAAAAAAAGGATATATTTCGAGAATCCTAAGTGTCGTAAATCATGGATGATTCCAGGAAAACCATTGACATTCACTGCAAGACGAAAACGCTTTGGAAAGAAGACAATGCTATGGTTTTGTGCGATCAGAAGGGTGTAATCTATTCTAAGCTGTTAAAAACTGGTGGCCCTTAACACTGGTGGCTACCAGCAGCAAATAATCGATTTAAATAGAGAATTATGTGAAAAACAACCAGAATATGGAAAAAGGGAACACAGACATTTTGCTCCATGATAATGTCCCATCATACTCATCAAAATGGGTCACGGAAACAATCAAGGCATTTAGTTGGGAAATACTATTATTGTAAAAATAAGTTTGTGTAGTTTTGATAACATATGTCGCTACTAGTTTAATATTCAGTTGTTTCATGTGGCAACACCTTCATATTGAAGTGTCATTATTAGGCTTTCCTTTCATTATCTGTCATTTCGCTGAAGTGTAAACAACATAGTTCCTGCGCGTTCTGAAAATGTCAATTTTTGTACCGAATAAGGTGTTTTTGTGGGGAGTTTTACTTCAATATGAAGAAAAAGGCTGCTGAAAGTCATTGTTGTTTTGTGGATGTCATGTTCTAGGTGAACGAATGTGTCAGAAGGGGTTTGCCTGATTTAAAAGTGTCAATTTTGATTTGGAAGACGAAGAACTTCCCGAGCGATGTAACATGGCCTGGATGACCAGCACTTCTTCAATTACGATGAAGTCAAAATATGGATCATGGCCAAAGAGCAGGCCCTTTTTTCGCGGTGGGATCCGTCAATTGCCAGAAAGATGGGAAAAATTAAAGGCTAGTGATGGATAATCTTGCAATGCCTGCAAATTCGTAAACACCCACATTTCTCGAATTTTTAAATTATTTTAGAAATAGCCGAACTTAAAGGAATCGACCTATCTTCATAGGCAACAATAAATGAATTTATTGTCTCCTAAATTGACTGACCACCACAGTACACAGTCTGATTGCTGAAAGCAGAACCTCGTTTCGATCGAAACATCCCCCACTGCCATTGAGAGAGAACAGTCGTTTATTCGTCATCGCATCGCTCTGAGTTTTTGATTCTTCAATTGCTCCTCTGGACACTCGTGGTCCTCTAGATTAACAGTGAATATTTATGTTGACTTTTCTCTCTTTTCCATACCTGTATATGAATATAATGACGGTAATCACAAAGATACATATTCACTTGAGAATAATCCATTAATTCGACTGCACTTGTTGGTTGAAATAGTGAATTATATTGCTGTGCCATTGCGAAGTCTTTATATGTATACAGATATAAGATATCTCATACTGGTAAAGCCACTATAAATATGAATAAAAACAATATTCTCATTTCCGCTAATATTTTATTGACACTACGATCGTTACGTCATACCATGACTTCTTCAGGTGAGTATTACAAGATACTGATACTGATAGTATCTTGTAATACTCACCTGAAGAAGTCATGGTATGACGTAACGATCGTAGTGTCAATAAAATATTAGCGGAAATGAGAATATTGTTTTTATTCATATTTTCAAGATAAATTTCCGTCAAGTAAACACCGAAACAATCATAGAGCCACTATAAATGTTGGTAGGTAACTAATTATGCATTAATTTATGACAAAGTTGTGGATTAAGATTACAGATGAAATAACTGACTTGGTTTAATATGAGATCGCACAACTTTTGTGATGGAATGAATTGATTTTATTACATCTCTCTTTACAATATTTTAAGGAATCAGTTCGAATGTGATACTGAAGAGAACACCTAAAAAGTTTATAAAACAATTAAAACAACATCTATGATATGGATGTTTAGATCATTGAGGTTAAAGTTTTCAAAAAGGGGTGAAAAGCATTGACGCGAACTCATGAGCTTTTCCGCACTTCACATTATAAATTTCTTTTGGTCTTCAAATTATACGATTTTTACGAAATTCTGTATTAGTCTTTTTATCGTTCTTTTGAATGTAAATGCTAAATTTAAACTCGATCGTGGTACTGGTGACTACCGTTCAACGCTACTTTGCTCACAAAATTTTTGTCTTTGTTTCAAACCTACTAATCATATAATACATATGAAATTTTTGCAGGAATATTAACATCCTTCTAAACCCGAAATTTCTGATCAATCGGATTCGTAGTTTTGGAAAATATTAATAAAAACAAGAGAAAAATTTGAAATGTGAATAAGTGAGAAATCATCAGACTAATTTTGCTAATAACAAACTCAACCCAGATATTTAGACCCCAAACATATTCCGAAAGTTTCAAGCCCCTACCTCTTTCCTTTCGAAAATTATAGTTTAGCGCTCAAGGCTGATCCCCTCACAACTTTTTTGTTTAACTTCTTATCAAACGATGGTTATTCTGATTTCCACATATTCCAAATATAATACAGTTAAATAATAAATGAATCACTAAAGGCTAATTGTATATAACAGAAAATATTTAAAATCTATTAAAACAACCCATATCGAAAATACTGAATCACAGACAACTGGTCTTAACGACATAGCCAATTTAAATTATTCTAATGTTCCTTAGAAAGGATTGTAAAAGGGCATCGACAGGATCGATAAGAAAGAAACTTTTTACCTGATGATCATGAGTCAGTGGCAATTTTGCAATAAGTATACTTCCAAATTTAATAACTCCTTCAAAAAAATATTAAAAATCGACCATTTTTTAGGAAATTTTATTATAGAACATATTAATTTCTAGTAAATCTTTTTAAAACAATTATTGGTGCCCCAAAGATGCAAACATCAGAAACTTACAGGCACCGATGAGAGATATAGCGTAGACGTAGATAACGCTCATATCACTGCTCACGTGAATATTAAATTTTAATGGTTTTAAACTTGCCCACATGCACATTTATTGAGTGCTTCTGAAGCCTTTGGCGTTTTAAAGTGCACAGATTATGAATAGTAGTCATCTGTGTTCAAAGTATATGCTCCGTCTCATTAGCGACGACCCTGTCGCTATTATTTGGTCATCGATACTTAGGTCCGTGTAAACAATTTCGATCTGTCGGTTTTAAGATTTGTCGTTCGAGAACTGTTTAGTATTATTCGACACTTCAGATTATTTGTTTTCTAATAATTATATATGGCCTTGGAAAACATGAAAAGTCCTTTAGAGATTTTGATATATTTATGCCTGTTAATTTCACATCATACAGCATTCGGCATTATAAATTGTTTCTGTCCTTATTCTACTAGCATTTATCACATTATTTTTTATAACCAATAAGGTTTATTTCATTAATTCGGTCCATCCAGAAATAGTCTTTCCAATCAATTACCTTAATTTCTCTCTTTTATTAGAAGGGATGCATCGAGCACTTCTAAAGTTCAGTCTTTGAAAAGACTCTAAAAATATTATCGTTCGGGTAGCTAAACTTGTCGTATGTAGCTTTTGCTAAATTATGCGTTATCGTTCGGGTAGTCAAACTTGTCGTATCGTTTGGGTAATTAAACTTGTCGCATGTAGCCCTTGCTACATTAAGCACTATCATTCTCGTAATAGTCAAATAGGTCGTTTGTATATTGTATGAGATTATAGCGATTGCTGTAAACATAGCAATCCACCTTACTTGTTCATTGTGTACTTGTCATTACTTTAGCGTGGTATCATATATGGTGATACCAAAATATAATCATTTTTTGTTATAAGTGTTTTACTTCAATTCCTCATTGTCGTTGTGGTTTATCATTATTAGATAAAGGAAGTTGGAAACCACTGCACACAGAATGTTCTTTAAAGTTAAAATCACACGCTAAACAACAAAGATACAGTCCACTTAAACTTTAGTTATTAATCATTGTGATTAATTAATTTGCAATTGCCTGTTATTTCAAATACTGAAATAATAAGCAAAATACTGCAGTAAACTAACCGTGGTACGAAACATTTTGATTCTTCGAGCCGGATCTTCGTTACATTTGGTCCATTCGAGCCGGATCTTCGAAACATTTTGGTCAATATGAGCCGGATATACGATACGTTTTGGTCCAGTCGATTAGGATTTTCAACTATTACCTGTGGAAAACATTCGAATATTGGAATATTGGCATCACCTGTCACGGACATTGGTACCTGGTTCTTGGAGAAAGCAGCGAATGCAGAACTAAACTTAACATTAAGTGCTTACTAGTGATAACGTGAGAGTTCATCGAAATGATTGTAAGTGCGCTGAAATTGTGTCGTTTCACGTGCATTCTGGATTATTCCTGGATTAAAAACTAACCGAGGTACGAAACAGTATATTATCGACACTTTTCGTGGACGAGATGCAAATTTCTTGTTTCATTGGCACTGTTAGCGTGGTCAGCGAATATTTAAGGACAATTACTTTTCTTTTCAAATATAAGAATAAAAAATGAAAATCAGCCAAAACAAAATTTGTTTAGTTTAAATCAAAAAATTATATATTCTAATATCTACAATATATACAGTGTGAAAACCACTTATAAAATAAAATTCTTTGTGTCCTTATGTTAGTAAATTATAAAAAACACTGGCACACGACAATTTTCAAATTCAATAGTGCGCTTTCTAAGCATGAATTCAAATATACAGGGTGATTCGCGCAAGCCCAGCATAGTCCGTCCTCTTTATTTTAAATAGAACACCCTGTAAAATTTTATTTTTTAAAGCTCCTTAACAACCTGATTTCAACTAATGCATGGTCTGTTATATATAATACCGGGTGAAAAAATGAAATTTAAAATGTAAAACGCGTTAAATAATGGTATTTTTTGAATTAGCTAAATTACAGACTTATGAAATTTCTGACCTATCAATTAAGTTGGGAAAATTTCTAAAATCAATTCTTGATATTTTCATGGATCTTGGTTTTATGTATTAGGAGTACAAATAAGTTTCCGCCGTTTTATTGTAGATGGCGCGGCACGGAGTTTCGGTTAGCTTTCGCAGATGATAACCGGCTTAAAAAATAGTTTGGACATTCAAGAACAACATAACCTATTAATATCATTGATTTTATATTGGTAAAATATAATTTTTATAAGTTGAAAATGTCAAAATTTGAGCCAAGTAAGCGTCATTTGCGGGAAATATTCAATATTTAATTTAAAGAAATCTGCTGCTGAGGCGCATCAATTGCTAGTAGAAGCATATGGTGAGGGTGTTTTGAGTGAGAGAACGTGTCGAGAGTGGTTTCAAAAGTTTGAAAACGGTGATTTCGACGTAGAAGACAAAGAATGCAGTGGAAGGCCAAAAATTTACGAGGATGCAGAATTGGAGGAATTATTGGAGGAAGATTCATCTCAAACACAAAAAGAACTTGCTCTAACATTAGAAGTCACTCAGCAAGCAGTCTCACATCGTTTAAAATCATTAGGAATGATTCATAAACAAGGAAATTGGGTTCCGTACGAATTAAAGCCGAGAGATATTGAACGCCGATTATGCTTAAGTGAAATGCTGCTAGCTAGATATAAAAAAAGGGTTTTTTACATCGTACCGTAACTGGTGATGAGAAGTGGATACATTATGACAATCCAAAAAGAAGAAAATCATGGGGATTACCTGGCCACGCGTCAACGTCAACAGCAAAACCGAATATTCACGGAAAAAAACTTATGCTGTGTATTTGGTGGGATCAGCTAGGTGTAGTGTATTATGAGTTACTTAATCCGAGCGAAACAATTACTGGAGCCCTCTGTCGAACACAATTGATGAGATTGAGCCGAGCTCCCTCAATACTATTCTAGACACGAAAAAATTATTCTTCTGCATGACAATGCTCGTCCACATGTTGCGGCTCCCGTGAAAAAGTACTTGGAAACACTTGATTGGGAAGTGTTACCCCACCCGCCGTATTCACCAGACATTGCACCGTTCGATTATCACCTGTTCCGGTCCATGGCACATGCTCTGACGGCGCAGCGGTTCACGTCTTATGAGGATACTAAAAATTGGGTTGATTCGTGGATAGCCTCAAAAGACAAGGAGTTCTTCAGACGTGGGATTCGAATGCTGCCTGAGAGATGGTAAAAAGCGGTTGCAAGTGATGGGCAATATTTTAAATAAATTTATATTACCGTTCTTCTATAATAAATATTTAATTTGTGTTAAAAAACGACGGAAACTTATTTGTACTCCTAATATATATATACACAATATATTCTAACGTGAAGTGAACTTAAAAACAGAAAACTTCACGAAATTAATACTTGTCTCTTTAAAAATCAATTTAAATTGAATTTAAATATATATACATATACATAATAAAAAATTATGTTGTGTATAACACAACGTCTCTGTTTCACAGTATATGTTAGAGATTTGTTACAATTATTTTTGTATCAATTTTCAGGTTAGAATATATTATGTATGTAAAGAATTCAGGGAATGGATGTGCGAAATCAAAATTATCAAAATACTTTGCCTTCAACATTTGAACTAAAGGCCTCATATTATCGTGTTTGTGAAATGAAATCTTTTTATAATTTTTTTGACTTGTTCATCTATAATAACCTAGTTCTTTTGCGAAACCTAGGTAAGTTACCTACTTAAATTCAAATTTTTGATTATTTCCTCCAATTTCTATGGTTTCATTATATTATAGTCCAATAATATCGTATTGTGCGTGGCACTTAAAACAGTTTTCGGCTCCAGCGATTTGCGAACATTCTAAGGTTGTGCACCCCAAAAGTATTAAACTATGCGCCAACACTAGTATCGGGATAAAATCAATTTCTGGCGATTGAAATATTAGAAATATTGCCTAGAATTATACGGACACAGATCAAAACAGGACGGTCCTCAAAAAGTTCAATAGAATACCTAGTTGGGTGCAGCAACCTGAATAACAACTTAAAAAAATATTCAAATTATTCCTTGTCCTATTGTTGCGTACTATCATTTTATCTAAGTGTGAAATATTTTTGGATTTTGAGCTTTAAATGGCCTTAAACTAGGTTGTACTCACTGATCAAGAATCCGATGTCGAAAGTAAGTCTGTCTAACGGCCGTTAATACGCTAATTTTCGAACGGAAAGAGCTAGAGCCTTAAAACTTTAAGGAAATGTTTAGGGTCTAATGCCACGCCTAAGTTCATTAATGGGAAAAATCGGTTCAATAGTTTTGGCGTTGTAGCATTTGAAATTTTTCATATTTTTTTTCAATATTTTCGAATCTACACATTTGATCGATATGAAATTCGGCATTTAGATGAAGAATAATAACGCGCATGTTCTTGAGAACTAAAAAAAAAAATTTTGTGCGCGGATCAGTGTTGAGCGCTACCTTAAACACGAACGAAAGAGAAAGACTTGAGACTTCCGAGGTGGGCTTAAAACCTGAATGGTTTAGTTTGTTACTAAGCAAAATCGATGCAATAGTTTCGCAATTATTCACACTTGAAATTTTCTCCTAGACTACAAATCTGATCTGATTTGAAATTTCAGGTTTAGAGGAATAATGTTAATCTTCCTGCAAAATTTCGTGAGGATCGTATACATAATTAGAAGATTCAAAACAAAGACGAACATTTTTGGAGCGAAGCAGCGTTGAACGCTTAAGACATCATAGCAACATTCCCACCATCGAGAATAAATTTAGCATTTACATGTAAATTAACGACAAGCAGGTTAATACAAAATTTCGTGAAGATTGGTTGGACACAAAATAATTTTTTTTTGTGAGGAAATGAATTAGCGCGTAAAAGCAACTGACCTCACGTTTGTGTTTTTATTCACCTTTTATTTTGATTGAATCCCAGGCTTAAAAATGCATCTTCTTCATTACCGCATATTTGGTGAATTCTTCCCCAAAGAAGATTTTCTTGCATTCTAGTTAGTTATCAAGTAGCACTTACCCTGTATACTTGTAATCATGCCGAGGAAAATATAAACTAATATGTAAAATTTGTAGTGATTTTTTTTAGGAATTTTTTAATAATAGCACACCTCGATATAATTATTGGGACCGATTGTACGAATATATTGAAGATAGGATCAAAGTGTTAAAATTAGAAACGCCGCTTCGATCATCCCCAATTTTCTGGGTGAAAGATTGCAGAACGCTCCCATCTACGGTTTGATGTAGAACTCCAGTGGCAAACTGAAATCGACAGCTTTGATGATGGGAGATTTTTCTTGAATATTTGGGTGAAACAACTTAAGATGATGTACGAAAAGTTGTGTCTCGGTCTACTTTTTTTGGGTAAGTAAAATATATTTAAAAATTTTTGATGTTACCCTGAGTTAACTTACCTGCTATACAACCCAATTTAATGATGAAAAATTTAGATATATCTATATTACCAGAAATGTAATATAGAAATTCTTAGCAATTAAAAAAAAATACTTTTTCTCACAGCAGGAAATTTGGAGCGCTCGTATATTTATAACTTCAGTCAGTTCACTCATATATGATAGAAATTTCAAATTTATTCAGATGATAATTTCAATTGAAATATAATTGAATCAGTCTTTACTTGATAAAAATCCATATTAAATAATATAACATACATTTAAAAAAATTCTCTTTATTTATTAATGAAATACATCCTTCCATATCATTCACCTTGGAAACGGAACATAATAATTCCATCAATTTTCTTGATTAGTTACAGTTACAAGAATGAATAATTCACATGATTTTTCAATGTTTCACAAACCAACATATGCGGATTCTATTATACACAATAAATCAAACCATCCTTTAAATAAAAAATTATCAGAATCCAATTGTATAATTCATATATTAGTTAATATTTCAATGAATCGAGAAAATTATATTTCAGAACTTAACATTATGAAACAAATAGCTATTAATAATGACATGATTCTAGTTAATAGACGAACTGTTGAGAAATAAAAATAATAAAATAGCTTTAAATATGGTATATCCTAATATAAAAGAAAATTTTGAATAAATTTCCTCAAAATACACTGAAGTTATTTCTGAGAAAATTGCTACATACCACCAAAATGAATATGATTTAAGAACTTCATTTAAAACCTGAGTAAATTAATAAAAATAATGAAGATAGTACTCATAAAGATGATAAATCGAGGGTTTATAATTTAACCTGCGGTGATTGCCCAAAAGTTTACTTAGGACAGACTGGAAGAACTTTCCGACATAGAATTTGTGAACATTTGAAGAGTTTCCTCAATAATAAAAGTAATTCTACATATTCTAACCATTTGTTAGAAACTGGACATACTTTCAACCATAATTTTGAAATTCTACATAGAGAAAGTAAAAGTTATGCCTAAAACCTGTCTTGAGATGAATAAACACCATAAAATTGGAATATTACTTTACGAACAATTAGATTCAAATGACTCACACCTGTTCGATATATTTAGATAAGCTGAATTTACAGAGACCTCTTTTAAGTTTTAGTGCTCAATAAAATTTTTTTTATACCTACTGTAATATAAATAGCAACGGATTTCGGAAACAAGCTTAGCTATTTAATATTTGAATAAGGTTATTCTGATTTTCACAAATTTTTAGTGTTATATTTACAACAATCGTTTCGCTATCACAGTAGCATCATCAGGCAAGATTACATTTTGAATAACTTAGCTTGTTTCCGAAATCCGTTGTTATTTATATTACAGTAAGTACAATAAATTTTTATTGAGCACTAAAACCCAAAAAAGGGTCTCTGCAAATTCCAGCTTATTTGAATATATTTAACAGAGGTGAGTTATTTAAATCTATTTGTTCGTTAAGTAATATTCCAATTTTATTATGTTTATTTATCTCTAGGGATTCTAACAGATTTAAGGCATAAATTTTACTTTCTATATGTAGAATTTCAAAATTATGCTTGAAAGTATGCGGTCTCTAGACCGAAATAGCAGCTATAAAATGTTGGAGTTCTAGATCAATTATTTTTATTTGATCTTTTATTTTGAGAATTTGAGATAATTTTAGAATAGTGTATTTTCTTGTATTTTAATGTTGATATACATACTTATATCAGGAGTATAAATAAAAAAGTTTCCGCCGTTTTATTGTAGATGGCGCGGCACGGAGTTTCGGTTAGCTTTCGCAGATGATAACCGGCTTAAAAAATAGTTTGGACATTCAAGAACAACATAACCTATTAATATCATTGATTTTATATTGGTAAAATATAAATTTTATAAGTTGAAAATGTCAAAATTTGAGCCAAGTAAGCGTCATTTGCGGGAAATATTAGTTTACTTCTTTAATTTAAAGAAATCTGCTGCTAAGGCGCATCAATTGCTCGTAGAAGCAATATGGTGAGGGTGCTTTGAGTGAGAGAACGTGTCGAGAGTGGTTTCAAAAGTTTGAAAACGGTGATTTCGACGTAGAAGACAAAGATCGCAGTGGAAGGCCAAAAATTTACGAGGATGCAGAATTGGAGGAATTATTGGAGGAAGATTCATCTCAAACACAAAAAGAACTTGCTCTAACATTAGAAGTCACTCAGCAAGCAGTCTCACATCGTTTAAAATCATTAGGAATGATTCATAAACAAGGAAATTGGGTTCCGTACGTCGGAAACTTATTTGTACTCCTAATATAATTTTTGTTAATACATTTGTATTAATACGTTTCATGTCGGGATGTAAAAAAGATTTTTTCCGAGACATTGAAAAATATTTTATATTGAATATATGTGAGGATATCATTCTGATAGTTTTTTATATAGTTTCAATATACATTGTAGAAGTTAGAATATATAATTCTGAATAAAAAAAAAATTTTTGCGATTTATATCCGGAGGAAAAATTTAAAACGTGATTAATATCACCAATTTCATTTCACTTCACCAAATTGTCAATTTGAAATGCTTAAGCAAATGAAATTTTTTCGGAGAAATTTTGAAAATATTGGACAGTTCTCTGCTTTTGTTTATTTTAACAATGTCCATTTGAAATGTCCTTTCTAAGTAACATTTTATGTAAATTCAATACTCTTTTTCTCTAATTTCACTTAAGTTTTATTGTAAAATACTGTTTATCTTCGAAAAAATATTCCAATAAATGATTTCCTGTCGAAAGGTTCTATTGATGAAATATTTCGATTTGTAATTGTTTCTATTTTGAGTTGAATTCGAAATTGCTATCTAAACCAATTTTATTTCAATGATATGTGCAGAATTAGTTTCTAATGAGTCATAAAATTTTAAACGGTAGTTGTTTCTTAAATTATTGTTTATCGTTAAGAATCTTCTAACCGATCAATGATATTGTTTAATATAGATGCTAAACTATATGAAATAAATAACAGTTTATATAAATCCTCAGCAAAATTCCAATCCAATATTTTTGTGTGAATTTCAAGACTTTATTTAATATTGGATTGTTTGGAAAGTAATTTCGTTTTTTTTTTGGGAAAATGAAAGACAATTTTCGTATAATGAATAAATATTTTATTGAATTATATATTGGCCTTTCTGGTACAACACCTTTTGTCATTTTTCTAGTAGTATCATGAATGTATGCTTATAAAATTTTTGGTCTTTGCTGGCAAAAAACTGATCCAGGTGATTTTTAACCTCTTCATTTGAAGTAAAGCTTCGTTAGTGACCAGTTTTATCCTTTCTTCTTTTTTGTACTTGATATCTCTTGTCTCTACAAATCTGCTCAAAAGCCTTGATTCATTTTTTGGATGAATCTTGGGATATTCTGAAGCTTGAGTTCGACTTGCTAATCAACAGTTTCTGTGACACTAAAAATCATATCCAACATTTCATTATTTAAATAAATTAATTCGGCTCATCTGAACCAAATATTATCAATAAGGACTATGAGCTAATAATGATCAATAATTTCATTATTTCCAAAATTCATCCTGATTTATTGTATTCAAAAGTAAATTCGAGCTTCAAAGAACAAAAACTTGATTGATAATCGATTTTTGGAACACTGATGTATTTCGTTGAATACGTATGTAATGGTTATTCGGAAAACCTTTATCATTTTGATATTGACGCTTAATTTGGGAATATTCTTGAGTTTTGTAACTAACTCGATGAAAATAATTTAATGGTTTAGAATAGTTTTCTCTAGATTTTGAAAGATATTTCAGCAGAATTTCCTAGAATAAGTAGGAGAAATTCCGAGAAATCATTCATTGATCGAGTAATGCTGTACCGAATATTACCTGAACAATTTCTACTATAAGTTTTATTGTTATTTCTTATTTTTAATATCCGTTAATTATTATGTTCATTCTTCAAATAACATTTTCACTTGCGATGTCATTTTTCGCGTCTGCTGAACGCAGGCTTAAGGTAACTTCTCAGAAAATGTGAGATATTCAATTCTCTACATTATCTAAAAAAACACAATATGTTACATTTGAAAAAATCGAAAAATAACAATTTGAAGTTCTTCATATTTGGCCATTCATAATGGACAGGAAAAAGTAGTGACTAGCGACGGACAGTACTTTGAACTTTGAATGTATAATAAACTTTTCACAATCAAGCTTCAGTTTTCCAACATTTCGACAAAAAAACGTACCAACTTATTTATATAGCTAATATAAACCGAGTGTTTTATTATTAACCAAAATGTTCATCATGTTTCGCCTAGAGCCAACTGTAAACTCCATTAATTTTATTGAGTTTCTGTTGTTTGGAGTATTAAACGGTCGTAAAGATAAATAGTGTCCATAAAATACCAAATTTTTATGCCCAATTACAACACAAATATTTTTTCAATGTGTGTATTCATATGATGTTTTTGCAAGCGATATATCTTCCCTATCCTTTATATAATCAATCAACATTTTGGTTACTTTTTCTCATCTACACGTATTGGTTAACCCAATAATTAATACTATCTGAAAGTAGAAACAATCTAGCTTCACTTTTTTACTATTGTAATTTTTCATTAAAATTGCTGATTCCCTTATAAATTTCTTGATATCTTCGCTACTCAAAACTTTCGATTTCTTTGCTTCATAATCAACGCATCTTTTTAGAAATAAGATATATAACCTATAGAAATGTGATTAGGTTTACATTATCCTTCAGCAAAATGATACTTTTCAACATGCTACATATAGAAGCTTTGAGAGTAGTCTGGTACCAAAAATGATTTCCTCTATAATAGTATTTCATTTTCCATATTCATTCATTTTGTGAACGAATTTTCGTACTCGAACTTCGACTTTTCAGGTAATAATTGTGCTGTGTTAACACCAGCTGCATAGAAAACTTCAACGAACACATTTTCAAACTCTCTTGTATCTCGATTTCGATTTTCTTTGGAATAATCGCAAATAAAACTGTCCAAACTTCCAAAATGCATAATGTCTACTATTTAATGTCAATTTGGCTAGTCGTTATTTCGTTGCTATAACTAAAATCCTTCTTAAGGCTTTTTTGTGCCCTCAAATTCCTCATTGCTATTTTATAAGAATCTCCCCACACATTTCGTTCTAATTCGTCCAGTAGCTGTTTCCAATTTTCCCTTTTGGTCGTGTATATTCTTCTCTTCATCTCCCTTTTTTTCTCTTCCTCCCTAACTTCAGTTCTAGTGAATCTTCTTCTTATCTTAAATAACTCCTTTCTGGCGTTCTCTATGCTTGTGTTCCACCAGTATGTCACTTTTTATCTGGTATATTCCCACACGCTGGTTGAATTTTCGTAGGCCCTTTTTCATTTTCACGTATACCTCCTCTGCTCTAGCTTGCTTGACGTTCTCTACTTTTCTGGATTTCGGTCCGTTTTGTCCTGCTCCACTAACGCACCCTACCGCTACTAGGGTCTCCCTCCCCTGCACCGTAAACTGCTTTTCTGATTTTTTCCTTATCATGAAGAAAATTTTTCCTTATCATGAAGTCAAAAGTAATTCTGTCGACCGGTCTGACTAATCATCCGTAAACACCCAAATTTGGAACGGAAAAAGCTAGAGCCTTGAATCTTCTAGAGAACGTTTGGGGTCTGAATACCGTAGCTGAGTTCTTAAATGGTTAAAATCGGTTTAATAGTTTCGCAGTTATTCACGTTATATTTTGTAGATATTTTTTCTTCCAATATTTTGGAAACTACAGTTACGATCAATCTGAAATTCAGTATTTAGGAGTAAAATAGTAACGCGCATGTTCGTGCAAAACTTCGTGTGGACCTTATGATTAGAAATTCAAAAAAAATTTTTTTTTGAGCAGATCAGCTTTGAATGCTATCTTAAACATTAAAACATTGAGGATCGTATGATAATAAGATTCAAAACAAAGACAAAAGAATTACATTTGACTTTGACTTGCTCATCAGTGAGTCCAACATAGTTGTTTGACACCATTTCCGGCTCAAAATTCGAAAATTACAGACATTTGGGCAAAATGAAAGCAAGCTGTTCCCTAGAAAAAGCGCGAAAAACTGTGACAATTTAGAAGAATTCAAAATGATCTTTCAGGAGAAAAAAGCAAATAGATACTAATTATGAAAATTGTAAGACCTTTTGCTCATAATGAATGCTTCAACTCTTTTATGCATACATATAATATTATAATATATTGAATCAATTATACTTTCTTGGGCTATATTTCTCCATCTTTCTGTTGTAGCAACAACAAGTTCTGCGTATTTGCCGATGGTTGATTTCCAGTGAAATTAACTTTAGATACATGTTTTTATTCATGTTTTATGGACTTCATGTTCGGATAATTTGGTAGTCAATTCAATCTAGTGATATTCCCATGTTCCAAGGCATGCGGCTAGGTCTAGTTCAGTGCTATGGGGCCTGATACTATCGCTCAAAAAGATGTTGTATTAAATTCATAGCGTAGGGAGATAATTATATTGATTATACTTTGAAACTAATATTGACCTGCCATAGTTTTTCGCACATGAATCCTTAGAATTCTTTGGTTGACCATTATACGCCGCTAAATTATTTCTGTCTTAATAGTGTAGGAAACAATATATATCATTTAGAAGTTTCCTAGAACGTCCTGATTCCCTCTATATCAAATTAAATTAAATGCTCTCTCGCTCATTGCAAACTAGAGGCTTGGTGATAAGCAATTAGCAGTAAAAGAATAAGAATAATAAGAATAAGATGATAAATCGGGGGTTTATAAGTTAACCTGCGGTGATTGCCCTAAAGTTTACATAGGACAGACTGGAAGAACGTTCCGACATAGAATTTGTGAACATTTGAAGAGTTTCCTCAATAATAAAAGTAATTCTACATATTTCAACCATTTGTTAGAAACAGGACATACTTTCAACCATAATTTTGAAATTCTACATATAGAAAGTAAAAGTTATGCCTTAAATCTGTTAGAATCCCTAGAGATAAATAAACATAATAAAATTGGAATATTACTTAACGAACAAATAGATTTAAATAACTCACCTCTGTTGAATATATTCAGATAAGCTGGAATTCGCAGAGACCCTTTTTTGGGTTTTAGTGCTCAATAAAAATTAATTGTACTTACTGTAATATAAATAGCAACGGATTTAGGAAACAAGCAAAAAATGTAATCTTGCCTGATGATGCTACTGTGATAGCGAAACGATTGTTGTAAACATAACAATAAAAATTTGTGAAAATCAGAATAACCTTATTTAAATATTATTGAATATGGATTTTCACCAAGTAAAGACTGATTCAATTCAATATTTAACACAATAAGACTCAATGAATACTTTTTTCCTCCTCACAAGCTTTCAATTACTGAGCGGGGAGCACTTTATATGAGCATAACATTATTTAATTATATATTATACCAAAAAGGATGAGATATCAGAAATCTAAAATTATTCAAGAAAGAAATTTTTGCCCTTATGATTGAATTAAAAGATTCATTCAAAGTAATTCATTTTGTACTTTATAATTCTGGAAATAAATACCTATTATTATATAATACTTTAATAATAGATATTCTCCGAATGTTATTTCTGACTAAAGTGAACAAATCATTCCTTGACATTTGCATACCTGTTTAAACCAATTCTGGGCAAGAATAATGCATATTTTCTTGATCTTATAAATTAAAGAATACTGATAATTTTTGGGCTTACCTTATATTCTTTCATGTTTAGTTTTAGTTATTTTTGTAATAACGATAATATTTTATATTTATAATCCCATACGAGGAGGATGCAAGATTCTTGAATGTGTTATTTTAGTTGCATGCATCAAAACACCCCTAACACAATGTATGAGCTTTTATGCAATTAATCTGTTAATTCATAATGAATACTCATTTCTTTTCAGTTATAGATAATATTCTTCCTATTCAAATAAACTACATAAAGGTTCCGATAGCCGTCAGGAACAATTCTGGTGAAGAAGTTATCCTGGATTGTGACTATTCGCTAAGACCGGATGACGATGATCTGACTGTTAAGTGGTATTTGAATGAAGAAGTCGTTTACCAATGGATACCTCCAAGGAAACCGCAAAGTTTGGGAAAACTGAAAGATAAGGTTGATTTGAGTTATAAAGCCACAACAGATCCTAAATCTATATATAGAGCAATGAAGATAATCAACCCTACTAGTGAAATTGCCGGAGAGTATAAATGTTTTGTGTCTACATTCACGGATGAAGATTTTAGTGCCAAACATATGATAGTATTTGGTAAGTTGATAAATAAACCGAGCCACAAATTTTATTTTAAATAATTATCCTAATAACACAGAAACACATTTGAAATAGAATGAAATGTGTGATAGGCTTTTTCCTTATTATAATATACTAGCTGACCCGGCCACGCTTTGCTGTGGCTAAAGTTTTTGTTATATTACATTATAGTAAACAATCTAAGAGGAACAATAAGAGAACATCAGTCACGGAGTCCACTATGCTTTTTCACACGGATGATATTTGTAAAAAAATATGGCGATCTTCTTATTTGACTTTCTATTACTATAACCCTTTAGTACAATGAAATTATTTACGAAAAAAGACGAAAATGTTGATGTTGGTATACAAACTCACTAGATTGAGATTTGAACTCTAAGTAACACGTGACCGGCTATGCTAACACCAAAAATTTAAAAAGTGGAAATAATTGAATTATACGGTATTTCGTTCACTACAAAATAAATTTAATTAATTTTATAGCGTCAACAACACGTGGTAATTATGCTGTTAAAATGTAGCTTATATGACACGTTCTTAGATTTATCATAGCAGCGCCATCTATTGATTACTTACTCAACCCAGTCGAAAGGTATCGACATCTGTTAGAATCATTTGGAGTTAACAGATAATTGTGACTGTCAAATAATAACAGACAAATAATTAGCAATAAATTAAAATTGCGACTATAATTTGAGATTTAAACTATCCTATCTCTCAAGTTGGATCGAACTGCACATGGTGTGCGAATTTTATTATAATCGGTTAAGTGATTTAGGAGTCCATTGAGGACAAACATTGTGACACGAGATTTATATATATTAAGATTTACCTCCATAGCATCCTCTCAGTTTATTGAAAGCAGGCAGCGCAATTCTTTATGATTAATTTTTTTGTTTTTTCTGTTGTTCCATAATTACACTCCTCAAAATTGTGGTCATTCCCATACGTTCTCTCCTTTCCGAATCACTTATATTATATTTAAATTAAGTTGATCTTTGACTTAAGCAAAAACAAATTGTAGAAATTACTGTTTTACTACCAATAAAAAGATATATTACACATTTTCTTGTGACTCGAGTTTCGGGAAATGAACTATCGCTTCATCAGACAACTGAAGACCTAACAGTGGTACAGAGGTATCTAAAAAAAATTCAAAACTCTACTTGGCACCATCATACAGGGTGATTAATAAATATTATTTCTGAAGAAAAAAATATTTTACTTTTCTTAATTGACTTGATTGATTATTTACCCTGTAGAATGTTGCTATAATTATTCACTCAATTTTCAGCTGTGACAAAAAATACGTAGGCTCAATTTCCTAATTAGGTAATCTATATGATTGAATGATTGAATATTGAAATTTCCCTGAAAATCAAACATATTATTATTTCAATATTGAAAGGCTTATGCAATATCAACAATTCACTTGAATATTTGAAATATTCAAGTAGGTAGATTAAGGTATCAAATTAAAGTGTTCAAAAATGAAACGAATTCATTTGTGAAAATTTTTAATCAACAAACTGGATAATGATGAGAAGAAAAAATAGCAAATAAATTGAAAATATTTGAACTCAATATTGATTAAACAAAAACCAAATTAATGAAAAAATTTTCCTTTCAGGAATTGTTCAAAATAGCATCCTTCCATCTCAATACACTTTTGAGCACAAAAATTGAATGTTAGTGGCTTTTACTTGACGTAAATCAATATCAAATGAAATGAAAGCAATAATTGTTGATTAACACTTTTTTACATTGTAACTTCTTTAGATCATTCAGACTACTGATTTCCAAACATTCGAATACAATAATTAAAAAAAAAATTTGTACCAAGTGTTTAAAAGAAATTAGGAAAAAAGTTTCTTGAAAGTACAAAACTATTACTTTAACATTAAAAATAATTGATAGTTTATTATCAGCTACTTCTAATCTTATCATTTACCACTTAAAATAATCAAGATACCATTCTAACACAATTAAGATATAAATAAGCATAATCACGACAGTTGAAATTTCAAGTGTTATATTGTTATATTATATAATAAAATTAGTAAGAAATAGGTTACTTGAATACATTGAGTAAAGGTAAATTACTTAGATCTAATTGATCATTTGATAACTCACCTTTATGTTTCTCTCTATTGATTTCGGCCGTTTCCCAATAATTCAATTGTAAACTTTTATCTAATACATGTAATATCTTAAAGTTATGATCAAACATGATGTTCCGATAATAAATGGTTAGCATAGTTTGAAGAAGTTTTATTATGAAAGAAACTATGTAAATGTTCCTTTATTCTTGTATTGAAACATCTGCCAGTTCTACCTATATATAACTTATCCCGATTTATTTTCTCTTTTTATTTTTTTTTAATGTTCTTGATGAATGTAGCTCAATTATTTTGTGTTCTCAAAGAAATATTAAATTGTTTTTTCTGTAATAAACTTTTCATAGTATGGCTTATTTTAGCAAAATTTATTAGGCTATTGTATTTTATATTGTTATCTTTTGTTTTGTGAGAAATTAAATCAATTGCTTCATACTATGAAAAACAGCTAATTTAATTAATAACATAATATGGGTGATGAGAAAAATTATGAATAATTATATCTGTATGTGTTGGTTTACGAAAAATAGCAAATGCGTGTTCATTACCTTTTTATTGTTAGATCAACAAAATTTATAGAACTATTAATTTCCATTACAATCGAAAACTAAATTTTGGGATGAATATCATTAACAATTTCAATAAATTTTGTTAGTTCATAGTTAGTCCCAGTAAAGAATACAATATCATCTACATATATGTACCAGTACAAAAATTTATTGAATATACAATCTGATAAAATTGTGTATTCTAAATTATCCATAAATATTTCGGCCTAATAATAGGATTGCCCATTATCAGACCGTCCTATCTTGAATAAATCTTAGGATTAAAACTAAAATAATTTTGGTATAAGCAATTTTCCTATAGTGAGATTATTTCAGATTGAATGACTGTGTTAACTTTATTCTTTATTGATAAGTTATCAACTATATTAACAGTATCTTGAGGTGGAATAATCGGAAAAAGGTTAACAACATCAAAGGATATCAGTTTCGGATTATATAGTAAATATACATTTTGAATTTTTCTAAGACCAGTATTTTTAATCACAAATTTTGGGTTAAAATTTGTATGATTTTTAATAAGTTGTATTAAACATCCTGAAATTGAAACTGATGGTGCAATAATATAGGAAACTACCGGTCTAATTGTTTGATCTGGTTTGTGAACTTAAATAATAATTATATAATTATATGTATAAGGAACTTTTGAGTTAGATATAATTAGTTTGGATTTCGTTTTCTCATCTACTAACACCTCTATATGTTTTAAAGTAGATTTGGATTTTATTTGAAAATTTTGGGTCGGATCAGAATCTAGAATCTTGTAATTTTGTGATTGGGTAAGATTTTCTATTTTTGAAATATAGTATCTTTGTTTGAAGCTTAAACTATATTCCCTTTATCTGCTTTAGTAAAAATAATATTATCGTTCTCAATTTTTGTTTTTATTAACTTCACTGTTTCATAATCTAAGTTAGTTATATTGTTTCATTAAATGAGCTGTTTGGTGTTTTAAAATTTGGTTATTGTGTTGTGAATTGTAAAGGATAATTTCAGTATCTATTC
This sequence comes from Megalocaria dilatata, assembly GCA_034642435.1. Lineage (NCBI taxonomy): Eukaryota > Metazoa > Arthropoda > Insecta > Coleoptera > Coccinellidae > Megalocaria > Megalocaria dilatata. The sequence goes on along the minus strand of CM067856.1, from coordinate 71,274,250 downwards.
CAATCTGTTCTAAATTAGTACGGGACACTGTATTTTCAATAATATGTTTAAATTCTTTATTCAATAATTCTACCTCTCTATTGGAAAATTGAGTATTCATTAAATTAATAAATCTATAATAACAAAAATATATGGTCTGAAATTTTAGCTTGTTGTATTCTGGATACCAAAATACAATATAACAAGAGGGATATTTGCAATGATTATCTGAATGTTGTGCATACGGAATAGTTATACAGACTTCATCCAGTTGAATTCGATACATATGATGTTAATACAAGATCCAAAATCTAATTTACTTAGAATATTCAATATTATTGGATATCTAATTAAGTAACTTTCTATAAAATCTCAAGATATGTAAAAACATTACTGAAAACCAAGTTTTAAGAGAGGTTTTGCTTCGTCAGTACTCAAATAATTCATATTCAATAAAATATAACATCAATCAACAACAAATATTTACTCACCCTTCAACAATTTAGAAAAGTTCTGGTAAATGAATACTGAAAAATTTAAATGGAGTGTAATGTAAACTACAAATAAGTAATTCTGTGGTTTACCCTTGATCTAAAAGATTGAAAGACAATTTAACGGCCTCTGTTATAGCACAAGGATTATCTGTATAAAGAATATTAAGGAAACCAAATAATTATATATTATGAATAAAATAACATGAATAGAGGTTACTACTTAATAGAAGGTATATAAAATTATTTAAATATTTTAATATTAGCCTTCTACATATTTAATTTCAAAAAATTATATTTAATAATTATAACTTCCGGAATTAAATTAAATTAATATCATATTATTACCACTTATATCAAACGACATATATGATATAAGTGGTACTTATATGACATAAATTTAATTTAATTCCTGAATTTATAATTATTAAATATAATTTTTTGAAATTAAATATGTAGAAGGTTAATATTAAAATATTTAAATAATTTTATATACCTTCTATCAAGTATTAACCTCTATTTATGTTATTTATGGATAATTTAGAATACAGAATTTCATCAAACAATTCCATCAACTTGCATATTAAATAAATTTTTGTACTGGTACAGTTATGTAGATGATATCATTGTATGCTTTACTGGGACTAACAGTCAACTAACAAAATTCGTTGATTTTGTTAATGGTATTCATCCTAAAATTAAGTTCTTGGTTGAAATGGACACTAACAGTTCTATACATTTTCTTGATCTAACAATAAAAAGAACAGATAATAAACATGAATTTGCTATTTTTTGTAAAACAAACATACAGATATAATTATTCATAATTCTTCTAATCACCCATTTAACCATAAATTAGCTGCTTTTCATAGTATGCTACATAGTCTGGTTCGTATATTATTATCAAGCGAGAACTTTGAGAAAGAACTGAATATTATTAAAAAATCGCAATCAACAATGGTTATGAACTGGAGTTAATGATGAAATTGTTAAACAAAAAACAACTTGATAAAGCAACTGATTTAATTTCTCCAAAAGCAAAAGATAACAATATGAAATACAATACCCTAACATATTTTGGTAAAATAAGCCATAATATGAAAAGTTTATTACAGAAACAACAATTTGAATTTCTTTGAGAACACAAAATAATTAAGCTAAATTCATCAAAAACAATGGAACAAAAATAAAAATATAAAATAAATCGGGTATTTAGTTGAATTGCGGTAGTTGCGATAAGGTATATGTAGGTAGAACTGGCACAGTGGCGTATCTAGAGGGTGGCAGGACTGGCAAAATGCCACGGGCCCCCGACCCGATAGTTTATTATTTTTGAAATTCTGGATAATTTTCTTATCATGCGGCATTATTTTTTAATATAATATAATTGTTATATTTTTCTGTGTTTCTGTGGTTATAGGTTAATGGTAACAACACGTTGATTATTTCTGTTTTATTTTGGATACTTTAAAGATTACTTCGAGTTTATTCGTTCCAGGTTTTACCTTATTTGTTGAGTTAAAATTTTACCCTGTGATATATTTGAATCCGAATTCAATACAATGCTGAAGAGGTCTAGAAACTGAAATAGCTGTCAAATGTTGGAATTCTCATGCAATTATTTTTGTTTGATCCTTTATTTTGAGAATTTTAGATAATTTTGGAATATTGAATTTTCTTTTATATGTGTGTTAATATACATACTTATATAGTTTTTGTTAATACATTTGTTTTAATACTTTTCATGTCGGGATGTAAAAAGATTTTTTCCGAGACAATGAAAAATATTTGATATTATAAGGATATCATATTGAAGCTATATACAAAAACTATCAAAATGATATTCTTATATATAATCAATATAAAATATTTTTCAGTATATTGTAGAAGTTAGAATATATAATTCTGAATTTAAAGTCATTTAAAATTACTTCTATCAAGTATTGACTTACATTCAAATTGATTTAGGAATGATCACTAGGCAAATATTTTAGTTAATAAAATCGAATTCGCGTTACGATTGCTTCTGGCAAACGGTAGAAGACTTTTAGTGAACTATTTTTTAACTTTTTGCAGTTTTCTCCGAATATCTGTAACATTGGAAAAATATCAATTATATTTTGAGTCATGATGAAAATATTGAAGGCCATTGAAAACATACGGGGTGATATATTCAAGAAATCACACATTTGTTGAATATTTTTTTTTGTGAGCCCTCTGTGTATTAGAAAATAATTTCCTGAGATGCAGAAATTAAAGTAGGAGTCTAGTAGGAGTCTAATTTCGAACGAAACTTCTAAGATGTCTGGTTCGACAGCTATGAAAGCTCAACGCATCCTGCACCCTGCAGATATGTTTAAAATACATAAATACACTTACTCAGAAACCTTCTTGTTATATCTAAGCATTTTCTTCCTTGCTTACAGTTATAATACATTTTTTTGTTAATCTAATTTTCGGTACTCTTTTCGTAGAATCTGAGAAGTCTTTGAGCATAGAACAAAATACAGATGGAAAAAATGTCAACTTTTCGTGTTCAGCTACGGAAGTTTATCCTATTCCTAAATTGATATTATTCAAGGACAGAAAGGATGGTATTCAAAATAGGTGAGTGATTTTATTACAAACTTATAAAACTATAATGTTGTTGAATTAAATGCAGTATGTCTCCTGAAGAGTTACCATATATGAAACGCATCTCTCAAATCACAACATTTCATTCCAAAAGCCACGGTGTCACATTCAATAAAAGACAGTATTCATTTTGTTAGAGCTTTAGTAAAATTTTGATCAGCATTTCGAATCTATCATAAATTCTAAAATGTCAGGATACAGAATCTGGATATGCATAAAATATTCAGATGTGTCGTCCCGGTTACAGTTCTCTTCAATGTATTGCTGAGTAGGATGAATTTTGTTTGTGCTGTATATTGTTTGAATCCTTCAAAATAGAACCCTGAAATCTACTTATACTTTTCAATTCGCGTTTGAACCGTGCTCTAGAGTACATGTATGTTATCAGTAACCTTATCTCTCGAAGTTACCTTCTACGGACGTACGTTGATAAAGTCAATTTCCGTTCAGTGACATAACACAAAAAATCATAACTACTTTCAATATATGAAATATAATGAACAAATAATGGCCCACATCATCCCATGGTTAACAGTCAAAAAGGGAAAATTTTCAAGTCTGTCACCAGAAATTGTTGAAAATTCAGAAACTGAAACCAGATTCCAATATCTGAACAATGAAACTGTTACTAATAGTAATGCAGAAATACCAAAGAAAATACCTAAACTACCACCAATTTTTATATATGGAGTGACACACTTCCAAGAAATGACAAAAAATTCTCAACAGTTATTGATGTTGAACAGTGTTACTCAAAAACACTTTCAAATAATTGAGTAAAGATCAACGTTTGTATACCAGATACCTATAGAGCTCTCGTTAGAGATTTACGAGATGAGAACAAAATTTTTCATACATAACAGAATGAAAATGACGATTTTAGGGTAGTTATCAGAAATATTCACTTTTTCTAACAGATGAAATAAAATCAGAAATTGAAGGACTAGGACACCGAGTCAGGAACACAATTGACATAAAAGATCGAAAGACGAACTCACTGCCACTTTTCTATGTTGATTTGGAACCAAACGGGAACAGTAAAGACGTGCGTAAAATGCGGTGAACAATTGGATTCCAAAAGTTGAAAGAAATCAAAATCAACTCCGGCCACCTGCGGATATGTGAAGGTAGTCACCCATCAAATTACAAGAGATGTCAGGTCTATAAGCTTGTCACATAAACCAAGAACCACAATAAAAAATTCGGATATAATGACTTACCAAATACATTAGAAACAAACTATAAAATTAATCAACAACCCGCCAAAAGTATTCCGGAACAAAGCAATCAGAGTACTCTATCAAAGGAAATTAATAATAATAATTTATTCGGTCTAAAATTTACAATCACAATAATATCATTTCAATTTGAAAAACTGTACAACCTAAGCTAAAAGCTTGTGTGCCGCACAGCGTCCTACCGTTAACGAATATATCCACAGCAGAAAATCAACCCAGCAATCACTACACATACCTACATCATAACAATGAACTCAGGAAGAAGAGAACCAAACAGAAAACAGAGTATTCTACGTCATTGCATTCAAAAATGTTCTATAATTTTGCTTGATGTACTCCGCCAATACATGTCTGTTGCTTTTATTCTTAAAATTTAAATACTTCAGAGCTGGGCAGAATATTGAAAAACTTTGGTCCAAAATATTGAAAACAGCGCTGCAAATAAGTTGCAGACGCATTGATTGTCCACATCGATATCTCGTGGAGAAGTTGTGTTCGACGTAACCACCATTGTACCTCATCTGATGAATTATACATTCGAAGATATATAGTTCTCTTATGCTCATTTTATTACAATTACTGAACATTAATTTGGTACTATATGTTTTATCAATTCCCAAGATAACCTTCAATATACATTCTGTCAAGAAAGTACCGGGAATTATCGATTTAAATCTGGCGGGGCAATGAGGCAGGTAAAATTTTTTTTTTCCTAGGTTGGTACCACTGTCCTTAATTACTATGCCAAGCTTGAGCCGGATCTGTCAACTAGTGTGTTTGCAACAGCTGATTAAGTGCGTGCCGATTTTTACTATGGGTGATTACGTTGAGCAAAGAATTTGTTAGTTTTATGTTGCAAATGAATTTTCGTGTGCCGATGCATTGAAAATGTTGCAAAAGGCCTTTGGTGATAATGCTCTATCGAAAACTCGTGCATATCAGTGGTAGAGAGCCTTCAAGGACGGTCGTGAAGTGGTCGAAGACTTGCCTCGTTCCGGACGCCCATCGACGGCTTCGATCGAAGATAACGTCGATAAAATTAAGGAAAGGGTACTGGAAAACCGTCGTACCAGCTTGAGAGAGATAGCACATGATCTTAAGATATCCCACGAGTCCGCACGTACGATTTTGATTGATATTTTGGGCATGAGAAAGGTGGCCGCACGACTCGTACCGAAAGACCTGAATTTTCTTCAAAAACGTCATCGCGAACAGGTTGCTTCAGACATGCTGGATCGCTGTAATTATATTTCTACATTCATGGAACGCATTATAACTGGTGATGAGACCTTGGTCTACGAGTACGATATGCAAACAAGCCAGCAATCATCGGAATGAGTGGCAAAAAATGAGCCGCAACCGAAAAAACCACGCCAAAGCCGCTCGAAAATGAAGGTGATGCTCATTGTTTTCTTCGATATTCGTGGCGTGGTGCACTACGAATTCGTTCCAGAGGGTCAGACGGTAAACAAGGAGTATTACCTAGGCGTTATGAAACGTTTGCGTGAGCGTATCCTTAAGAAGCGGCCAAATTTGTGGGCGAACAACTCATGGATTTTGCATGACGATAACGCGCCTTCTCATCGAGCTACGATTGTGACTGACTTTCTCGCCAAAAACTCAACAAACGTGCTTCAGCAACCACCGTATTCGCCGGATTTGGCTCCCTGCGACTTTTTCCTCTTCCCAAAACTAAAATTGCCCCTTCGTGGCACCCGTTTTGAGTCGATTGAAGCCATAAAACAAAATTCGGCGCGAGAGCTAAAGTCCATCCCGGAAGGCGCCTATAAAAAATGTTTCGATAATTGGAAGTGCCGTTGGCATAGATATATTGGAGCAAATGGAGCCTATTTTGAAGGCGACCCAATAAATTTTGACGATTAAATGTCAAAATGTTGCTTTAATTGAAAATTCCTGGTACTTTCTTGACAGAGTAGTAGACTTCTGAATGATCTGCAGACCTTCCAGCATCATCGAACAAAACTTCCCCATACAATCAAGGAATATCTCAATATCGACTCAACCAAGGAGTCATAAACTCTCCACATGGTGGAAATATTTGCAACGTCGTGAAGATTGTAAAAAATATGAATAAAATTTCTGAGGCGAATCCTCAAATATTCTACGTGCACATCCCATCTCAAAAGTTGGTCTACTTAGTTACTTAATAGAAGTAACCCTTTTAATTTTTGGGCAGGTACAGTAGTTTTCACAGTCGGATCCATGTACCGTAATCGTTAGGAAATCAGGCTGTCTGTTCTTCATGAGGGAAAACGTAATGAACTAAGATTTGGCTGTATTGAGACTTAACAAGCTCCCTGATAACCAGACATGAACCAATCTCATACCACTTCAGCTCTTCTGTACACTTCATCCCATGAACACCCCCTAAAAAACAACATTGTATAGTCGGCATATGATAAAATGACACAGTTTGGGATATTCAACAACATCAATTGGTTGACGTAGATGAGAAACAGAACCGGTTCCAGAACAGTACCCTGTGGAATACCCATGTTCACAATTCCTTTATCGCTCATCTGCCCACTCAATGAAACCCTTTGAACTCTGTTACATAAATAATTTTTCAATAATTGAAAACAGTTACCTCTAATACCTACTTTTTCCAGTCTTTGCAGTAATAACTCAGGCGACACGGAGTCAAAGGCCTTCGCAAGATCCAAGAACACGGCCATGCATTTTTCCTTCCTATTCATAGATTCTATTAACAATGTAACGAACTGTTCCAAGGCATCTTAGGTTGATTTACCTTCTCGAAATCCGAATTGGTTATAGCTCAATGTGTTACATTGTTCAAGAAACTGTGTTAATCGTGACTTTAAGCATTTCTCGAATACTTTCGCGACATTGTTAATGAGTGATATCGGCCTATGATTTATTAGGTTGTCTTTTTCATTCGACTTGTGTACACATATTACCAAGGACTCTTTCCACTCTAGTGGTATAATAGAAGTTAAAAAAATGTATATGGGACAGTAATTTATTTCCACAAAAATGTTTGTACTACTACAACAATTGTTTCACCACGATGTGGCTTCTTCAGGTATTACATTGTACTGTCTGATGGAATTCAGTGTAACCGAGTTTAAATACATTTTTAGGTACGTGACCAAATAATGGAAGCACAAGTCATAAAAACTCTAGGTGTTTATCGGAGTTTGCCGCTTAAAATACCATTAAGGAAAAATATTCAGTAATGGAGAATGATCAACATCTGTTTGTTCGTTCAAAAGGATTTTACGGGCATTATACCTGTTGATTTCAAGAAATTCTAGAAGTGTTAATCTAGAACTTTTGCTTTCAACGTGGATAATTTCATAATTATTGTTGAAATTATGCCTGAATTCCTTAACATGATTAGCATATGTCGAATGTACAGAATTGGATGTATAACCCTTTTGGTGTTCTTGGACACGTTTCTTGAATGATCTACCAGTCTGGCCAATGTATACTAAAGAGCAATCTTTGCAAGTCAACTTGTAGATTCCGGATTTATTTTCTTTATTTGTACAAATAAAGAAAATAAATCTGGAGTCTACAAGTTGACTTGCTGCTAATAAGATAAAAACATATTATATCATTAGGGAGGATGTGTATTGAAAAAAATTCCGAATTTGTGGACATATATTAAGGAAATAGCAACACCGATGTTGTGGAATTATACAAATCTTCAGCTAGTTCAGAACAAAAGTCCAAAGTTTTTATTTATGCGACTGAAAAATTTCATGGAAAGAGAATAATGATTATTGGTTATTTTTACATAAATTTTCTGAAGGATAGTAAAGATCGAAAATTAACTGAAAACTTGTTCGAGACTTTTGGATACAAGAGGAGTTCCTCTGAAGGTTAAAGAATGAGCTATAAAACAAGAATTTGCATCGATAATGTATTTATGAACTCATGAAATGAAAAATGTGCAACAGTAGAACTTCATTTATCTGATCGCCTGGCACAACTTGTCCTTCTTTCCTAGCTTATATGAATAGACCTGAAAATAAAAAATAAATCATAGAAAAGAGGAATATAACTCAAGAAAATATTTACCTGTTGAAAAAAGATATATCCTAAATATCCTGGAATGACTTCTTAGAGCTGAAGGATGCAAAAAGTGCCTTTTCTGCTTTCCGTGACCATTTCATAATTGTATTAGACTAAAGAATTCCGGTGGAAGAAAGAGAAATAATTATACAATAGCTGCAGTAGATGATTAATCTTTTAGAGCGTATAAAGCATATGAGGAGGAATACAGTAGAGAAATAGATATAATCATAAAAGAAAAGAATGAAGGGTACGTGAACAGAAGCGAAAATAAACCGAGAGAATTATGGAAATGATAATTTAAAACTAAAAAAGCAGAATCTAAACTCAAAACTTCAAGCCAATGAATCGAACGATTACTTCACAAGTATTGGCAATGAAATTCTTGAAGAACTAAGAACCAAAGATCATCCATGAAATTAAATGCCAAAAATACAAAATTTGAAAGGCGAAAAATCATGCTTTTTATTCGAGTGCACATAGGATGAAGTTAAGAAGATTATAAAATCACTGAAGTCGAAACAAACTGCTGATATTTATAACGTATCTGTTATTATTTTGAAAAGCATCAGTGAAGATGTCGCCGATCCTATCTTCATAATTGTTAGCAAATGTTTTCGTGAAGATTATTTTCCTAATGAGCTGAAAACTGCTAAAATAATACGTCCCTGTAAATGAAAGGGATTTAAAAATAACTGTTATAATTACAGACCTATGCTATACTGCCATGTTTGTCAAAAATATTTAAAACAGTTATAAAGAATAGAATACTGAACTGGATGGAAAAGAAAAACTATTTCATCAAAAACCAACATGGATATAGAAGAGGCCGAAGAACCACAACAGCGCTCGCTTATGGATGCTTTGAACGGAATTGTTGAGGCTATGGATAATAGCGAATTTGTGGAGATGCTTAATTTTGACTTGAGCAAAGAGTTTGATTCAGTTTCACAAGCAGTGTTACTGAAGAAACTGCACGCTTATGGTTTCAGGGGCAGTGTACTCAAGTTACTGGAGTCTTATCTATGTAATAGGACTCACAGAGTTTATTGAAATCGTGTTACTTACCATGTTAATGCTACAAAAGAAAAACTGATTTTTTTTGGAATTTCAACTGTTCATTAAAGACGGCCCTGTCGTTCGACATTATTTTGTTATTCGATAATTAGGTCTTTCCATGTTGACAATGTCGATCTACCAGTTTTGAGATTTGTCGTTCAAACTGTTTAGTATTATTCGACAGTTCAGGTTATTTGTTTTCTAATGATTATATTTGCCTTAGAAAATATGGAAAGTCTTTTAGAGCATTTAATATTCATTGCTTTGTGAAATTCATCGTCGAAGCATCCAGAATTGTAAACTGATTCTATCCTTGTTCATTTGTATTGATCTCATTATTTTTCTGTAACCAATAAGAAGGCTCATTTCATTCATTCAGTCCACGGACAAATGGGCCTTCCGATGAATTTCGCTAATTTTCCTCTTTTTTTCAGAAGAGATCCATCGAGCATCTCTAACTTTCAGTCTTTGAAAAGACTGTAAAATCATTATCGTTCGGGTAGTAAAACTTGTCGTAGGTAGCTTCTGCTGCATAATACATTATTATCGTTCGTATGTAGCTTCTGCTACATTATGAATTTTTTCTCGTAATAGTCAAATTGGTCGGTTGTATGTGGTACAAGATTATCGCGATTGCCACAAACGTAGTAATCCACTTCACATTTGTTTGTACTGTAATTGTCATTACTTTAGCTTGGTATCATACAAGTATACAGTGATACCAAAATATAATCGTTTTTTGTTTTACTCCAATTCCCATCGTCGTTGTGGTTTACCATTATTAGATAAACGAAGTTGGAAACCACTGCACACAGAGTGTTCTTTGAAGTTAAAATCACCGCAACTCAACAAAGAAACAGTCCACAAACTTATCGTATTTAATCATTGTGATCGATTAATTTGCAATTGTCTGTTATTTTAAAATACTGAAATAATAGGCAAAATACTGCGGTAAACTAACCGTGGTACGGAACACCAACAGTTTGTATTATCTTACTTGAGCCGAATCTGAAGAAACTGTTAAATAAAAAAGTAATTCATTTGATGACAGGAATCTATAGTTAACATTACAGTACAACTTGAAGACACACCCTGTATAAATGAATGCTCTGAAATTCAAACTTTTACTTAAAGATTATTTATTTATAGTATTCCTACAGTTCTGAGCACATGCGTATTGTTCATGACTTATTGTTTACAATTTTAGTCAGTTAGTTCATGAAATCATTTGAATTTCGCGATTTTGTATTGATAGTAATTCAAAATACACCATGGTACAGCCTTTTTTTCATTTTCATAAGGCCCCTGAAGACGATGCAATGGGACACCGTAAGAACATCAACTGGTAGGTTTTCTATTCATATCACAGCTACAGCTCCATTCAGCTCCATAGCTCCTGGATCTTTGATACATTGCGAATTGAGGATATCGGGAACAGCCTACGTCAAGAGGAAAACTCTCCTCTATTATCCTGAAGGTAAATTGATTATTGTTGATAGTGTTATATGATTTATGTGTGTCGATAGCTCAGTGGTAAGAGTATTGGGCTGGGAACCGAAAGGTCCCGTGTTCAAAGCCCGTTAAATAGGAAAGAAATTTTCTAGTTGGACGGGTTTTGGCCACCATTTCACTATTAGGTTGAAAATGAACACTGCTGTGATCTAAGTGCCTTTTTTAATTTTATTTAGCTTAAGATATTGGCTCACAACACTAAAGACTGTGGTCTTTTTTTTTAATTGAGCATACAGTTGATTTCGGAATTTCATAGTTTTTTGAAAGCAATGTTACGCTCATGTATTTCCGGTGACTCGTAATAAATAAAATTCTTATCATTTAAATGGCTTTACGCATGATTTCATCAACAAGTTGGAACAGGAAGTAGTACGTCGCACTAAAGAGATCGTGGATTGTTTACACTACTGGATATACAATGAGAAATATTTTGTTGTTCACACTATTGGGTTTTTCATCAAGACGTGTGTTCATACTAACGGATTTTTAAGGTGGTAACAAAGTTCAATAACTTTATGTGATGATTGCTTGGATAAAAAAGTTTTTGTTATTTTCGGAAAAGTTAATTGAAAATGATGAAAACATAAACTTTAAATTTGATATGCTTTCAAGTCAAACAAACAGAAATTCAAGAGCATTTAAGAAAATATTCTATGCTTTACCAATGAAAGTGCTTGTAACATTCGAAATGTGGCTGTATAGGAGAATGTTTAAAATGCCATGGTCAGCTCGCGTAACAAAGAAGTACTAAAAAGGACGAGGAAAGACCTAGAAATCATATACATCATCAAAAGAATCTGGTTTTTGGAGCAGGCATCTTGTGGTTTGAATCTTGCCAAGATAAGCAGTAACTATTCAAGCAGTGTGGGGACGTTTATTCTCATGAATAAAGATTGCGTTTCATTAAAAAATAACCATGAATGGTACAACATGATCACCATAGTACCTACGAGAAGTCGAAGTTCCATTTCGGATAAAGACTAATTCTGTGGAAGCTTCAAAAGATGCACCTTCCCATACCATAACTGAGCCTTCATCAAATGCAAGTTGCTTGGCAATACACGCTTGAACATATCCCTCACCTTGCCGTCTCTTCACTCTTACACGTCTGCCTGAGACCTAGCTGCCTCCTAGTAGTCCGCTCACGTTTACTTTTCTCACTTCTTGTAGTTGATTTCGAAAGGAAAACTACCGTGTGCATTTGATTTTTCAAAGCACTAGAAACAAGGAAGTCCTTCCTTGTCTTGAACCAAATCTTCTAATGAGCAGACCAGTCTCTTTGTAAAGTAGAAAAAATGCTCGTTACGCATTGGAACGACTTACACCAAAGTTTATTGCAGTTTCGAGGTGATCGTGGCCATCTTATATAGCCGCTACAATTCGTACCATAACAACAGTATTTATAGTAATTTCATTCCTCACAGTGGCAACACAATTCAATCAAATAATTACACTAGTCCACAAGATTTTTGTACCACAAAGCAGATCTATATTTTTTTGTTGGAAATACCCTTTTAATAATAGGAAAAATATTTCTAAAGCTCTAACACTTACCACTTTTCAATAGTTCAATCACATCATTACCAAGTAGTCTTTTTTTGAGGGAACGGTTAAAATTGATGCATTTTATGACAAAAAAGTACCTAAATTGTGTTGTTTACAATACAAGGCATAAAATAAAGATTAAAAATCAGTCTGTTGAGTTTCGAAGTGAGTGGTTCCCTGTGTGTAGAAAAGAAAGTAGTTCAAGGACGAAAATGTTGAGACAGCTGCAAAATATCTCCTGACAATTTTTTTTATATTTGTGTAGAATTAATGGTGGAATCACAAGTTGACGCAGTGGATGAATGGTAAGAGAAAAAGCATGCCTTATGCAGTTTCTATGATATGGCGAGAACTCACTAATCATTTAGATGATTGCTATTTTTGCCTGACAAAGACTGAAGGTTATTTCAAAAAGAGAAAGCACAAGATCGTCTATCTAAATTTGCAATACGACCTGTTCCTCCTAATGCAGATTTACTAGGACCGATCGCACCTTTAGATCCGCAAAATGTTGTTTTGGAAGATATTGGAGACAACGCATTATCAGGCAGCTCCGAAGAACAGTAGATACACCGACCCTACGTTTACTCCAGGTCTCAATTCCGGCGAGCCACATTTAATTGTTCAAAGTGAGTTAAATGATTAAGTAGATGATTTGGGGTTATCAAAGCAACAGTTGGTTCCTGTTTTAGGGAATAGAACTCATTAGGCAACGAAACGAAAATCACGAAGTTCAGAAAAAGAAATGCTCCGTTTTCTGCATTTTACAGTGTGGATTTTTCGTTGTGTGCGTGTACTGATATTGATGGTTTAATGCAGGAACTTGATATTGAGCATTCCCCCTCTGAGTAGTGTTTACTTATAGATTCGTCTAAATACAGTTTAAAAGCTGTGTTATTGCATAATGGAAATTTAAACCCCTCTATATCAGTTGCCATTAGTAAAGATAAAAGAAAGTTATGAATATAAGCGCACTCTTTTGGATAAAATAAAGTACAACACGTATAAATCGCCGATATGTGGGGACTTAAATCTTATAGGAGTTTCAGTGGGACTTCAGAGAGGATTTACAAAATGCTGCTCTTTTCTTTTTCTATGGGACAGTTGTGCAGTAAATCAGTAATATTTAACAAAAATTTGTCCAGAAAGAAGTGTATTTCAACCGGAATCTTAAAATGTTGAGTTTAGACCTCTTGTAGACCCCAAAAATATCCTTCTGCCTCCTTTTCACATTAAACTTCGGCTGATGAAAAACTTTGTGAAGGCTATATTCATAGCCTTATTATCTTTATTGAAAGATAGTGATGGATTTAAATATTTAAAACAAGTTTTTTCCAAGTTGAGTGATGCCAAATTAAAGGAAAGCATTTTTATTGTACCACAAATCAAAAAATTACTGGATGACGTTAATTTTATAGAGAAGCAGGAACCCAGAGCATGGAAGTCATTTGTTAGTGAAGTCAGAGGATTTTTGGGCAACATTGTGGGTGCGAACCACCAAAAGTTAGTTAATGAACATGAACATACAAATGGCTTGGTGTCCGAATGTCATTAAAAATTCATTTCCTCCATTCACATCTGTCATTTTCACCTGATAAATTTGGCAGCCCTCAGTGGCGAGCAGGGTGAAAGATTCCACCAAGATATTAGGACAATGGAAATTCGCTATCAACGACGATGGGATCCAGCCATGATGGGTGATTACTGCTGATTTTTGAAGAGAGAAGATATAACCCCTCATAAAAGGGAAAAATAAAATTTAATCAGTAATTTAGGCAATATTTTTAATCTTAGTGTTTTCCTTAAATGTAAGGTACGTTTAGTAGGTGTAAAACTAAATAAAGTCGATATACTACTCTGTCAAGAAAGTACCGGGAATTTTCAATTAAAACAACATTTTTACATTTAATCGTCAAAATTTATTGGGTCGCCTTCAAAATAGGCTCCATTTGCTCCAATACATCTATGCCAACGGCACTTCCAATTATCGAAACATTTTTTATAGGCGCTTTCCGGGATGGACTTTAGCTCTCGCGCCGAATTTTGTTTTATGGCTTCAATCGACTCAAAACGGGTGCCACGAAGGGGCAATTTTAGTTTTGGGAAGAGGAAAAAGTCGCAGGGAGCCAAATCCGGCGAATACGGTGGTTGCTGAAGCACGTTTGTTGAGTTTTTGGCGAGAAAGTCAGTCACAATCGTAGCTCGGTGAGAAGGCGCGTTATCGTCATGCAAAATCTATGAGTTGTTCGCCCAGAAATTTGGCCGCTTCTTACGGATACGCTCACGCAAACGTTTCATAACGCCTAGGTAATACTCCTTGTTTACCGTCTGACCCTCTGGAACGAATTCGTAGTGCACCACGCCACGGATATCGAAGAAAACAATGAGCATCACCTACATTTTCGAGCGGCTTTGGCGTGGTTTTTTCGGTTTCGGCTCATTTTTTGCCACCCATTCCGATGATTGCTGGCTTGTTTGCATATCGTACTCGTAGACCCAGGTCTCATCACCAGTTATAATGCGTTCTATGAATGCAGATTCGGAATTACAGCGATCCAGTATGTCTGAAGCAACCTGTTCGCGATGACGTTTTTGAAGAAAATTCAGGTCTTTCGGTACGAGTCGTGCGGCCACCTTTCTCATGCCCAAAATATCAATATAAATCGTACGTGCGGACTCGTGGGATATCTTAAGATCATGTGCTATCTCTCTCAAGCTGGTACGACGGTTTTCCAGCACCCTTTCCTTAATTTTATCGACGTTATCTTCGATCGAAGCCGTCGATGGGCGACCACTTCACGACCGTCCTTGAAGGCTCTGTACCACTGATATGCACGAGTTTTCGATAGAGCATTATCAGGGCCAAAGGCCTTTTGCAACATTTTCAATGCATCGGCACACGAAAATTCATTTGCAACACAAAACTTTAAACAAATTCTTTGCTCAACGTAATCACCCATAGTAAAAATCGGCACGCACTCTGACATCGACTGACTTAATCAGCTGTTGCAAACACACTAGTTGACAGATCCCGCTCAAGCTTGGCATAGTAATTAAAGACAGTGGTACCAACCTAGAAAAAAAAAATTTTACCTGCCTCATTGCCCCGCCAGATTTAAATCGATAATTCCCGGTACTTTCTTGACAGAATGTATACGGTTAAAAAAAATTGAAACACAATAGATTGGAGTTCCTATGTATTTACTACCAAGGTTTTTTTTTTTTTTATTATTTTTGGTTCACATGTTACCGCGGTTTCGAACGATGACCGTTCATCTTCAGACGTAACAGAGGACTAAAGCACTAGTTACAGATTCAGTTTTGAAGTAATGTTCCATTTGGTACAAAAACTGTATAACAGATGTTACAAATTATTCAGAATAAATATTTCCAGTGAAAAGCAATAACAAGGATTACAGAGGTGTTATGAGTTTTTATGATGGTACATGAACAATTCCTTTTTCAACAGGTAGTAAGTAAGAAATAGCAGAAAATAATTATGTGCAAATGTCGGTACCTTTTGAAGCTATTTCGGTTACTTAAAAACATTAAATATTTTTGATTTACACAGATCAGTCTGGTCGTTCATTATATCGATATCATCATTATGCAGCGCTTTGAATATTTCAATTGATTCTAGATAATTTAATTTTCTCCCTTTTGATGCAAGATGGAGGATTTTCAGATTTTCAATTGATGGGAATGAATGACCATTGTCAATACAATGTGTTGCAAATGTTGATGATTTTTTATTCTTTTTAAAGTCAGTTTGGTGTTCTCTGAATCTAGTTTTAAAAGACCTTCCAGTCTGACCTATGTAAATACTATTGCAATCTGAACAGGTTAACTCATAAACTCCCGATTTTTCTTTTTTTGGGGTGGTGTCTTTCGCGTTGAATAAAATTGAGGATAATTTGCTAACAGATTTGTTGGCTACATTCAAATTCAATTTTGTGTAAATATTAGCGATTTTTTCACTTACGTCTCCAAAATATGACAATGAAATAATTTTTTCTTTATTATATAATTTTGTATGGGGGTATATTTGATATGATACTACTTGGGAATATTTTTTGGCTGATAATTTATTTATTATATTTTCACTGAAACCGTTGTTCTTAGCTATTGTTTTTATGGTTTTTATTTCATTTTCGAAGTTAGATTTTGAGAGAGGTAAGGAATATGCTCTGTGTATCATGGATCTGTAGGCTGCAATTTTTTGATGATATGGATGATTAGAGTCTATGGGAATGCAAATATCCGTGTAGGTAGGTTTTCTATATATATTTAATTCAATTTTGTTTTTTGAGTGTGTTATAGAAAGGTCCAAGAATGAAATATTTCTGTTTTTTTCTTTTTCTAACTTGAATTTTATGGTCGGATGAATGCTATTGATTATTTTTAGAAATTGATCTAGTTGTCTAGCTGTTCCATTGATGCACGCAAGTATGTCGTCTACGTATCTATACCAGAAATGAATTTTCACTGGTAAATCTAAGTCAAATATTTTGTTTTCCATGGATGACATAAAAATATCCGCAAGAAGTGGGCTTAGTGGAGAGCCCATAGCTAGACCATTCGGTTGTTCATATAATTCATTATTAAACTGAAAATAGTTTCTTTGGAGACATAGTTCCAAAAGAATTATGAATTCGCAGTGCAATAATGGATTAACATGTGAACGCTCTAGGATTTCAGATACTTTATTTATTGTATCAGTTCTTGAAATATTTGGGAACATATTATCTACATCTAGACTTAATAGATATGAGTTATTTGGTATTGTGAAGTTTTTCAGTTTTTTAGCTAATTCAATGGAATTTTTTATGGAATGTTTTGAAGTGAAATTTGTCAGTGATTTGAACACTTGATTTAGTTAATATTGCGTACAGGTTATAATTTCATTATATACCTCAGCGATGTATTCAGTTTATTTAGCCAAATAAACTTTATTATTATTATTATTATTATTATTATTATTATTATAGTTCTTTTTCTAATTTATATGTGGGATGACTAGTGAAACAGACAACTGGACGTATTGGACAGTTTCCTTTGTGATCTGATGAAAACCCACAAAGAAAACTGTCCAATACGTCCAGTTGTCTGTTTCACTAGTCATCCCACATATAAATTAGAAAAAGAACTAAATCAAGTGTTCAAATCACTGACAAATTTCACTTCAAAACATTCCATAAAAAATTCCATTGAATTAGCTAAAAAACTGAAAAACTTCACAATACCAAATAACTCATATCTATTAAGTCTAGATGTAGATAATATGTTCCCAAATATTTCAAGAACTGATACAATAAATAAAGTATCTGAAATCCTAGAGCGTTCACATGTTAATCCATTATTGCACTGCGAATTCATAATTCTTTTGGAACTATGTCTCCAAAGAAACTATTTTCAGTTTAATAATGAATTATATGAACAACCGAATGGTCTAGCTATGGGCTCTCCACTAAGCCCACTTCTTGCGGATATTTTTATGTCATCTATGGAAAACAAAATATTTGACTTAGATTTACCAGTGAAAATTCATTTCTGGTATAGATACGTAGACGACATACTTGCGTGCATCAATGGAACAGCTAGACAACTAGATCAATTTCTAAAAATAATCAATAGCATTCATCCGACCATAAAATTCAAGTTAGAAAAAGAAAAAAACAGGAATATTTCATTCTTGGACCTTTCTATAACACACTCAAAAAACAAAATTGAATTAAATATATATAGAAAACCTACCTACACGGATATTTGCATTCCCATAGACTCTAATCATCCATATCATCAAAAAATTGCAGCCTACAGATCCATGATACACAGAGCATATTCCTTACCTCTCTCAAAATCTAACTTCGAAAATGAAATAAAAACCATAAAAACAATAGCTAAGAACAACGGTTTCAGTGAAAATATAATAAATAAATTATCAGCCAAAAAATATTCCCAAGTAGTATCATATCAAATATACCCCCATACAAAATTATATAATAAAGAAAAAATTATTTCATTGTCATATTTTGGAGACGTAAGTGAAAAAATCGCTAATATTTACACAAAATTGAATTTGAATGTAGCCAACAAATCTGTTAGCAAATTATCCTCAATTTTATTCAACGCGAAAGACACCACCCCAAAAAAAGAAAAATCGGGAGTTTATGAGTTAACCTGTTCAGATTGCAATAGTATTTACATAGGTCAGACTGGAAGGTCTTTTAAAACTAGATTCAGAGAACACCAAACTGACTTTAAAAAGAATAAAAAATCATCAACATTTGCAACACATTGTATTGATAATGGTCATTCATTCCCATCAATTGAAAATCTGAAAATCCTCCATCTTGCATCAAAAGGGAGAAAATTAAATTATCTAGAATCAATTGAAATATTCAAAGCGCTGCATAATGATGATATCGATATAATGAACGACCGGACTGATCTGTGTAAATCAAAAATATTTAATGTTTTTAAGTAACCGAAATAGCTTCAAAAGGTACCGACATTTGCACATAATTATTTTCTGCTATTTCTTACTTGCTACCTGTTGAAAAAGGAATTGTTCATGTACCATCATAAAAACCCATAACACCTCTGTAATCCTTGTTATTGCTTTTCACTGGAAATATTTATTCTGAATAATTTGTAACATCTGTTATACAGTTTTTGTACCAAATGGAACATTACTTCAAAACTGAATCTGTAACTAGTGCTTTAGTCCTCTGTTACGTCTGAAGATGAACGGTCATCGTTCGAAACCGCGGTAACATGTGAACCAAAAATAATAAAAAAAAAAAAAAAACCTTGGTAGTAAATACATAGTAACTCCAATCTATTGTGTTTCAATTATGATCAACTACCAAATAGTAACGGCTGAAGCAATTCACGGTTAAAAAACTCTGAAATAATTTATTTCAATACACATCAGATATTGTAACATTGAATGTTGTTCTATAAATGTAACAAGAAAACCTTACGTGTAACAACTTTTTTTTTCTCATTTTCGTATTTGCATACGTCCATTCTATCATGATATGCTATTTGGCTTTATTTTACAACCAAAATTTTTTTTGTCGGCCAGTGTTATTTGATTGCAAAAGACGGATAAAACTAAAGAAACAAAATGAATGGTGATAATATTTTTGAGGAATTTAAGTGGAAGACCATTTTCTTAATAAACACTGTTACAACAATATTACAATCGAAAAAACAAAAGATTTCTTAAATGTATGCAATTAACAATTTTATTCAAGTCAGTGTAGTTATTCTATCGTTTTAAATGAATTATTTCGCTCACAGCTTTTCTATTTGTTCACAGCTTTACGAAATGGAGGTCAAGGTGAGTTGACTCAGACAGATTACAGTTTAGGATTCGAATTTTGATGATTTTCAGGATTGATAGAAGAAGAGGATATTAGAACCATACTTTTAATAGTTGTGGTCAGAATCTTCAAGGATTGTTTGAACTGATGCTTCCGAAAGGCATTACAGGACGGACCACGCATGAAATGAGCTTTGAAATGATGATAAAACTCGTTTAGTCTACATAAAGTTGTATTTCTGTTGATATTTTGATATTTTCTGGAAAACTCTCTCAGAGTCCTATTAAAAGATGTTTGGATTTGAAATAAATTTTTTTTTATCAGAATATTGAATATATTTATTGAATCAAGGAACGGGCAGAATGCAGTAAATGTAAAATGGGTTTTATTGCAGCATTATACCTTGAATATTATTTTGTTGTTTTTCCATAAAAGTTACGTTCCGTCAAGTTGATGATCCACTCCTAGAATTTTGATATTAAAATGTTTTAGTTATGTAGATCAACTATAATTTGGACGACTTAGGTAAAAAATATATTAAGATTACCGACTATATCATGACAGGGGGAAGGTGCTAATTGAAAGGCCCCCTAGCCCTCATCAGTACCTCTACCAGGCCGGAAAATCGGCAGAACTTGCATTACATAATTTGGTAGGAAAATTTAAAAAATCTCTAGATAATCAAGAGATAGCACACGTTTCTAGACACTAAAGATGCTTTTAACAATACGCTACCGGCTTCTCTCGCTGAGGCTATCTCTGTGAAAGGAATCGACCCGCTAATTTGTAGATGGATACAGGAAATGCTATGCAGCAGGATGAGGTCTTGAAGTTCAATGCTGCGAAGGGCTGTCCGCAGGAAGTGTTCTCCCACCTTTACTGTGGACCCTTCACGTCGATGACTTGCTAGCGATCATCGGGCTGTGGGGAGTCGACATTCAAGCATTTGCTGATGACCTGGCAATCATTGTGAAAGGTAAATCGGAGGTGACGATTTCGGCCGTCCTTCAAAAGATACTGGACATTATTGATTAATGGTGTATAAGGAAGATATGTCTCTTAACCGACAACAAGTAGTTATAGTACCATTCACCAAGAAACGGAAGTTGGATGGTTTAGAACCGCCGACAATCCCTGATGAAGCAATACAATTCTCTAACGAGGAAAAATATCTGGGAAAAGTCCTGGACAAAATTCTCAGTTAAAATACACACCTTGACAAAGTGTGTCATAAATACAAAATGAGATTCTGGACCTGCAGGAGCATCTACGGTGAAAGCTGGGGCTCAAAGCCCAGGTAGATGTATTGGCTATATACTAGGGTAATTAGACCACAGGTAACGTATGGCGCTGTAGCGTCGTGGAAGAAGGGCCAACATTGGCCAACATGAGCTCACCCGACTACAGAGACAGGCTTACCGTGCAATTACACCCACGGCAGCCATGCAGGTCCTTCTAAATCTACCACTCCTGCACCTGCTCCTGCAGAGGGAGGCGGAACGGACCACATACAATCTACATCGACAGGCCAGAGGCAATAGTGATGGGAGACTCAGAAATGCTGGACGAGATTTAACGAAAGAACGGTATTTCAATGTAATCGTCCCCAGCCGGGACAAATGAACCCAGCATGCTGAGGTTCTATTGAGGACCTACTTTGGCTTGTTCACAGACGGCTCGCGAACGACGAACGGAATGAGAGCGGGAGTCTATTGAGAAAACCGAGAATCAACATCTCATTGAGTCTCGGTCAATACGCAACCATATTTCAGGAAAAACTATTTGCCATTCAGACCACTGCAGATCTGCTGATAAAACGACAAATCCACCACGGCAAAATCAAAATATTTCAGACAGTACTTAAAGCTCCGGAATCCAGCTGTTGAACATCGAAAACCGTCTAGAGTAGCCGCACGGCTTTAAACAGGCTCGGTATGTATAACATGATCACTCTTGTTTGGATACCGAGCCATTCAAATTATTTAGGTAACGAATAGTCAGATCGGCTGGCGTTTACTGGAGCCACGCTGCCTCTGATAGGCCCGGAACCATTCCTGGGAATACCACCTGACGTGGCTAACAGGCAGAATGAACTCAAGACTAGAATCTTTCTGGCTGAGCTATCCTGGCGTGAAACATTCGAAGATGTTCTTTGAAGCTTCGAACCAAAAGATGGCGGACCTAGCGCTAGTTCTGGATAGGATCAAACTCAGAACATTGCCGGATTTATGACAGGTAACTGCAGGCTGAAAGCACATTCGTACAAAATCGGTCCGGCTGAAGATGATGAAAGCAGCCTGTGTATTGAGGACACTGAAACAGCTATGTTCATCGTCTCAGAGTGCCCAGCGGTGAGTCGCATAATATTCGAGGTCTTTGGTCAGGCTTTTATAGCTCACAGCGAAATGAAAAATTAACCCCCGAACAAGATTATCTGTTTTATCGAAAAACTGGATATCGTTGGGGAAATATAAATTAGGGGTGAACCGCAATAGTCCGTGCGGACGCAGTGGTAGGGTGGATAGATGCCCGCTCACTATAAATAATCATAATAATAGGTAGAAAAATACATATGTATTGTTAAAAACTAATTTGATATATTTTATTTTTTTATATTGTCTCCGCTACTATCAATACACCTTTTTCAAGGAATAGGAAGTTTTTTGATGCCACTATCTTGCTTCATTTAATTGCTCACGAATAATTCCATACCTAGTGGGCCAAACATGTGACAGTCACAGGGAGACAAGTCTGGGCTATTGGGCGGATGATCGAGTATTTCCAATAACAAATTTTTTCTGGGTCGAAGCCGCTGTGTGTGGTCGAGCGTTGTTATAATGAAGAATGAGGCTTCGAATGGATGTGCTGTATCTTTTTCTTCATCTCATCAAGGAGCTTGTATTAGTAATCAGCATTGATCCTACGTTGCTCATGAAGGAAATCAACAGGCAGTACGCCTTTCCTATCGAAAAAAAAAACACCTGCATGAACTTATCCTGCAGACAGAGTGATTTTGGTTAATCGAGGAAAGGCTCCTCCAGGTTGTCCTTAGTCCATGCATGCTTGTTTAGATCTTCTATATTATATATGAAAGGCTTAAAAGCCTTTCATATAGAGCAAGACTTATGACTTTCCGTTAGTAGGCGAGAAAAATCAATCTTGTCGACAGCTACTTCTGCAGCAATATCGTGTACTGCAAGTCTCTGATATGTTTTGATTAGATTGCCTGAATGTCCGTGTCATTAAATCTTGTCTGTGGTCGGCGAGGATGACACTTTTTACTGGTGCAATTCATTTCTGGTTTTGCAGAACATTTTATAAAATAAGAATTTTTTTAAAGAGAAAGATGTCACTCTACTATATATTGTTAACAAGGGTAAATTGATAGACTATTTGGAGATTTTTTCAAACAAAAAAGCCATTGAGAAAAAGGAGAATTTAACAAATTTCCAAATACTCTTTAGAAACACCCCTAAATTGGAAGCTAATATTTCCATGCGCCATAAAAATACAAAGATGTTCTAAGTGTAATAAAAGAAACTTTTTAATTTTAAGTTCAGTTCCTTTTTGTACTCCTTTGAAGATGGTCGAAAGACCGAAACACGTGTCATGATTCTGAATGAAGTGTGAAACATAAAAACTGTGTGAATTTTTTTAAAATAAAATTGTTATAATGTTTCATCTAGAGCCAACCGCATACTCCATTCACTTATTTAATAGATTTATTATATGTATCCTATATTTTTCTTTCTTAATCGCAGCAGAATGTGCTTTCACCTTAATGTGCTAGGAATATAATAGCTTGAACTTCAAGTCTTTATTTTATTCGATTCGGATTGTAGGATTTCCACTTTTTAAATCGGACAAATCATTTCTTCATTCAGCTAGAGCATGACATCCACTAAAATACGATGACTTTCGGCAGCCTTTTTCTTCATATTTAAGTAATGAAGTAAAACACCCCGCAAAAATACATTATTCGAAGCAAAGTTGAGATTTTCGGAACATATAGAAACCAGGTTCAACAAAATGACAGATACTGAAAAACCTAATGATGACACTTCCAAATGAAGGTGTTCCGAGATGAAATAATGGAATAATAAACTAGTAGCGACATCTGTTATTAAAACCGCACGAATTTATTCCTACTCCTAATAGACTATTGTTTCCTTTCAATATTATGAGATGGAAAATTTGAATATCAAAACAGATGCAATCTGTCAGTCTTCTACAATTTTAATTTCAAAAAAATTTTTATTCAAAAAACTTTTAGAATCAAATTAATGTCTACATAAGCTCCGCTCATATTTAATAGACGTATATAATCGAAACTCAATATACAATGTCAAATGGAATAAAGAAACCAACAAATATAAATAGTCATTTAATATTAATAAATGAAATATTTGAAGGAGACAAAATTTTGTTTCTGATCTTACCATTATGAACACCAATTCCTTTCCAAAAACATAAAACACAACTTAAGGAACATAGACTATCTGGATTTTTAAAGGTAGTCTGTTTAAGCAATTTCCGGTTACCACTTTGAGGTAAGATATACTGATTGTTAGTTGATTTTGATATTTTAAATATTATTTAGGGCCGATGAAGAGATTATCGGAATTCTAATTGTTTTTTGAAGATATAGTGCATGTTTTGAGAGGTTTTTGAATTAACTTATTTGAATATTTCAAATAAATTATATTTTTTGAGAAGTCCTTAAGTTGTGTTTTATGTTTTTAAAAAGGAATTGGTCTTCATAATGGTAAGTTCAGAAACAAAATTTTGTCTCCTTCAAATATTTATTTATAATTTTAAATGACTATTTATATTTGTTGGTTTATTTATTCCATTTGACATTGCATATTGAGTTTTGATTATATACGTCTATTAAATATGAGCGGTGCTTATGTAGACATTAATTTAATTCTTGAAGTTTTTTGAATAAAAATTTTTTTGAAATTAAAATTGTAGAAGACTGACAGATTAAATCTGTTTTGATATTCAAATTCTATTATATTTCTTCTATCAAGTAAAAAGCCCTTTTCCATTTTATTTTATACATAATATATAATTATATTTAGGCTTGAATAAATCTTATTATGGAATGTCAATGGTTTAAAGGAAACCTTATAATACCTTACAGTTTTCTGTGATTTTGTGACGAACATAGACTATCTGGATTTTTAAAGTTATTCTGTTTAAGCAATTTCCGGTTACCACTTTGAGGTAAGATATACTGATTGTTAGTTGATTTCGATATTTTAAATATTATTTAGGGCCGATGAAGAGATTGTCGGAATTCTAATTGTTTTTTGAAGATATAGTGCATGTTTTGAGAGATTTTTGAATTAACTTAACATAAAAAGAGGTTTATCTTGATAAAAGGTATATCAAATTATTTAAGTATTTTAATATTAGCCTTCTACATATTTAATTCCAAAAAATTATATTTAATGATTATAACTTCTGAAAATAAATTAAAATAATGTCATATAAGTACCACTTATATCAATTGACATATAAAATAAACATTCATCATAAGACATCCGAATGGTATAACAAAATCCAATAAATAAAAATTATTAACCAAAATCCTATAAATTAAATATTTTGAATAGACAAAAATTTGTTTCTGCTGATCAATCTTATGAAAACAAATATCTTTCAAAAATGTCTAACCTAATCTTAAGAATTTCACCATAAAACTATCTTACTTAGACTATTCAATATTATTGGATATCTAACTAAGGTACTTTATATGAAAACTCAAGATTTGTAAAACATTACTGACAAACAAGTTTTAAGAAGGACTTTGCTTCGTCAGTATTCAAATAATTCATATTCAATAAATATAACATCAATCAACAACAAATATTTACTTACCCTTCAATCTGCTAGAGAGACTTCTGCCGAAATGAAACCTTTAAATGTAGTGACAACGGTTCACTACACACAAAAATAAATCTGTGGTTTACCCTTGATCTAGAGTAGAAGGCTAATATTAAAATATTTAAATAATGAATTAACTTATTTGAATATTTAAATATTTCAAATATATTATATTTTTTGAGGAGTCCTCAAGTTGTGTTTTATGGTGGTGTTCATAATGGTAGGATCAGAAACAAAATTTTGTCTCCTTCAAATATTTATTTATTAATTTTAAATGACTATTTATATTTGTTGGTTTATTTATTGCATTTGACATTGTATATTGAGTTTTGTGTATATACGTCTATTAAATATGAGCGGTGCTTATGTCGATATTAATTTAATTCTAAAAGTTTTTGAATGAAAATTTTTTTGAAATTAAAATTGTAGAAGACTGACGGATAAAATCTGTTTTGATATTCAAATTTTGTAATATTTCTTCTATCAAGTAAAAAGCCTTTTTCTATTTTATTATGAGATGGAGGTCTTCTTTAAGGCTAAGCTATGACCGCGATCATCCAGAAAACATCATCAGAGATTCATAAATCACAAATTTCCAGTTCGAAAAAATGCTCCATATAGAAACTTAAAAAGGTCTTTTTAATTTCTTTCATTTGGATGGTAAATAAGAACAATCAATAGCAATATATCGCATACCTTCATTTAACAAGCATACTGATTTGAAGCAAACTGAAATAAACGTGTATAGCTAATGGAACAGCATTTATGAAGCTAAGCTTTGTGTTTCAGGAAATTGATCTAATGGATGTTTCATATATTTGAAAAGATCCTTCGAAATAATTTTCACTTTATATTTGTTTAAGTGAATTGAAAAGTTTAAAGATACGTTTCAACTGTAACTAAGTTTTGAAGTCCTAGAATTTATATCCAATATCCAATTTGCAATTATTATTTGAAGCGCAATCTGTAATATAATCACGTTTATTATTCACCTTTAATTCATATATTCCAGTACTTATATACAAAATCACTAGCAGCTTTTTTACTATAACAAGTTTCAGAGTAAAATCAAAACAAAATATTGAATGAATTACACAACCAGCAGTTCATCCTCATATTAATTTCGAGGAAATCTCAAACGAAATCCTTATTTATGCAACCCCATAAGCCACCTTGAATCTCATGCATGGTTACATTTTTCAGGAGTTTTAGGGAAGCTTTTTTTTGTGCGTAAAAGTGTGTCTGACATTAATGCATTGATATATTTAGCCGTATCGCTAGTAGGAAGAAAAGAATCTCAAGCTTCTTTGGTGGTGGTTCTTTGGTTATGGGGTTTTTGAAGCGGAGACTTGAGACTACGATTGAAAGAAATTTAGACTCATCTAGAAAATCTTTGATTGTCTCAGTTTTCACTCGACGGAAATTGGTCTTGAAATTTTTAAAAATATAACAACTTCAAATTCCGTTAATATTAATTTTTGCAAAACAATTGATGACTTCATTAGGCGAATACAGCAAAAACATGTTTTTAAAAACTTAACTCTGTACACAAAGAATAGAGGGATATAATAAAAATTGTTATTCAAATATGTTAAGCAGGCGGGATCTGTTTAGGTCTACTTGATCGTACAATAGAATTTGTTTTTCATTGTATCCAGTAATCTCTATAGTTTCCAAAATATTGATTTAAACTCTTTTATTTTCAATATGTAATATTTCATAATTATTATCAAAATTATGTACTTTTTCTCAGTACATAATTTTGATGCATCATGAGCACATGCTCATTTTTTATTGATATAACATTTTTAGTGTTTCCTTATTCAGGTTTGGAATGATCTTCAGATTTTTCCGATATACACACTAGCAATAACCATAGGTGAAATAATTTGAATTACTACCTTTAATGAATATATTACGATATTTTTCTATATCTTTCGATACACATTATTGTCTCAGAAGCACCGTTCCATGAATGACAATTATTATTAATGAACGTAAAAATATCAAAATAAAAAAATTAGCACTATAATTCAACACAACACATATATAATCTAAATACAATATTTTACAATGCTCAAATTTTGAAGTGGATAATTCGCCTACATATAATAAGATACAGGGTGTCTACTTTCGAAAAATGCCAAACTTCAAGGGGAGATCATACAAGTTATTTGCAAATAAAAATGTTTGAAATATTGATGGTTATTCCCCAATTTAACATTTCTTGATTTCACGAAATATTTCAAGTTGTTCCATAAAATCAATTATACTTCAGTTATCCTTGTAGACTCATCAAATTTGACAACATATCCGATAACGGCATTGAATTTGCTACAAGATAAGAAGTTCTGTGTGACAAAAATTTTTTATTGCGGGCGTGGTAAGGAAATGAATATCACGATTCTGAAGTGAATAAAATCAGTCGTATTTCTCTTATGGTTCTATCGATAAAAAATTATAAATTATGGACTTTTAAAATCTTTAAAATAAATTAGCTCATTTAGTGTGCTTTCGAATGACATATCACCTTTTGTGCTAGCTGCATGTCCTCTGCCATAATATCATGGCTAAGAAGATAACAACGAAAAATTGAATATTTCAAACCTAAATTTGATCTTGAAGCTCTTTGTGATTGAATATTAAAGTAATTCTCATGGAAATCATGAATTTATCTGTCGAATCGAAATAATTCAAACGAATAAACTAAATTTTAATAATACAGATCTCATGAAAAAATGTAAAGAAAACAAACTATTACCAATAATAACAATTGTTCAAAAAGTCCACTGCCTTGCTCAATACATTTTACACATCGTTTTCGCACTGCGAAGTTCACAACTTTTCTGACGCATTTCTGCACAACACAAATTTATTCTTTCGATCAGATTCTCTCGAGGCGTAAGGTCGGGGCTGCTTGGTGGCCATATTACCGGACTGTAACTTTCTATCTATTGCACCCCAAAATATTTATTCATTGAGTCCCGTACATTCCGACTATTATGAGCTGGGCAGCCATCCATTGGAAACCAGACATTTTGTCTGTTATCCAGGGGCATTTCATCCGATATGTATGTTGAGCTGCTTTGGATTAATGTAATGAATTTTTCAGCGTTGAGACGATCGGGAAGTATTATCTATGAATTTTAGAATTCTAGGCGTCTAACTTGTGAGAATATGTGTGATTAGAGGTGGAATGATTATAATAATAATTATGGAATATAATATATTAAAAATTAAAGTCATCGACTTAATCTTTTGGAAAGATCAAAAGATTAATTTTATCTCTATATTTTTTGTGAACAGAGTTTAGTATTCCAGAACATGAATTTATAATACATTATCTTATTTTGATAATTTCAACATACATTCTGTCAAGAAAGTACCGGCAATTATCGATTTAAATCTGGCGGGGCAATGAGGCAGGTAAAAATTTTTTTTCCTAGGTTGGTACCACTATCCTAATTACTATGCCAAGCTTGAGCGGGATCTGTCAACTAGTGTGTTTGCAACAGGTGATTAAGTCAGTCGATGTCAGAGTGCGTGCCGATTTTTACTATGGGTGATTACGTTGAGCAAAGAATTTGTTTAAAGTTTTGTGTTGCAAATGAATTTTCGTATGCCGATGCATTGAAAATGTTGCAAAAGGCCTTTGGCCCTGATAATGCTCTATCGAAAACTCGTGCATATCAGTGGTACAGAGCCTTCAAGGACGGTCGTGAAGTGGTCGCCCATCGACGGCTTCGATCGAAGATAACGTCGATAAAATTAAGGAAAGGGTGCTGGAAATCCGTCGTACCAGCTTGAGAGAGATAGCACATGATCTGAAGATATCCCACGAGTCCGCACGTACGATTTTGATTGATATTTTGGGCATGAGAAAGGTGGCCGCACGACTCGTACCGAAAGACCTGAATTTTCTTCAAAAACGTCATCGCGAACAAGTTGCTTCAGACATGCTGGATAGCTGTAATTCCGATTCTACATTCATGGAACGCATTATAACTGGTGATGAGACCTGGGTCTACGAGTACGATATGCAAACAAGCCAGCAATTATCGGAATGGGTGGCAAAAAATGAGCCGAAACCGAAAAAACCACGCCAAAGCCGCTCGAAAATAAAGGTGATGCTCATTGTTTTCTTCGATATCCGTGGCGTGGTGCACTACGAATTCATTCCAGAGGGTCAGACGGTAAACAAGGAGTATTACCTAGGCGTTATGAAACGTTTGCGTGAGCGTATCCGTAAGAAGCGGCCAAATTTGTGGGCGAACAACTCATGGATTTTGCATGACGATAACGCGCCTTCTCACCGAGCTACGATTGTGACTGACTTTCTCGCCAAAAACTCAACAAACGTGCTTCAGCAACCACCGTATTCGCCGGATTTGGCTCCCTGCGACTTTTTCCTCTTCCCAAAACTAAAATTGCCCCTTCGTGGCACCCGTTTTGAGTCGATTGAAGCTATAAAACAAAATTCGGCGCGAGAGCTTAAGTCCATCCCGGAAAGCGCCTATAAAAAATGTTTCGATAATTGGAAGTGCCGTTGGCATAGATGTATTGGAGCAAATGGAGCCTATTTTGAAGGCGACCCAATAAATTTTGACGATTAAATGTAAAAATGTTGTTTTAATTGAGAATTCCCGGTACTTTCTTGACAGAGTAGTATACTCCATATTGTCAACTACGGTAACCGCATATCTTTGCATGATTTGTATGCTTGAGCTCTAGATTTTTTAAGTAAATTAATACATTTAAATTTCATGATACGATAAAATAAAATAGAAAGGCCTTTTACTTTATAGTAGAAATATAACAAAATTTGAATATTAAAACAAATTGAAATATGGAATATTATCGAGGACTGAAGAAGGAATTGCTTAGAATTATATTTGTTTTTTGAAGATATAGTGCATGTTTTTAGAGATTTCTGAATGAACTTATTCGAATATTTAAATATATTAAATATTTCAAATAAATTATATTCTTTGAGAAGTCCTTTAAGTGTGTTCATGTTTTTTAAAAGGCAATTGGTGTTCTTAAAGGTAAGAGCAGAAACAAAATTTTGTCTCCTTTAAATATTTATTTATCAATTTTAATGACTTTCGTATATCTTTTGGTTTATTTATTCCATTTCACATTATATATTGAGTTTTGATTATATACGTCTATTAAATGTAAGCGGTGCTTGTTTTAGACATTAATTCAATTCTAAAAGTTTTTTGAAAAAAATTTTTTTTTTTTAAATTAAAATTGTAGAAGATAAACATATTTCAATTTGTTTTAATATTCAAATTTCATGATACGAATTTCGACATGTTTTACACCATGCACTTTTACACTTCGATGCAATGCGATATAATGAATTTCAAGCTTATTAATAGTTCTAATTACGTTGTCATTCTAAACACTGCATACAGCCTCTTGAAAAACAACCCATTCTTATTCCAGGTCTGAATAAAAATATAGGTCATTGATAATATGTAAAATTTCAAATCCTTTGTATTTTAAATAATTTTAATCTTTATTACAAAATTAATACAAACAATGATTAGTGCCATTATATGGTTAGTAGATATACATTTGTGAAATTATGTAGAAGCAAATATAAAATACATTTTTACATAATGCTGTACAAATCTCATTTTTTTGAGCTCAGAAATTTAATTGTTGCTTTCGGTTCAAATATATACATAAAATTTTTGGGCTAAAATTATATAAGATGTCGATATTATTTCCTATCAGAATTTTAATGTTGGTCAAATCGTAGCATTATTGTTTTAACTGTGAATAATCCACACGATAACGTCAATTATTTTAACAAAAAATACAGAGTAAGTTTCTGATAAATACAGATATTTCGTCAATTCATTTTTTTTTTACTTTATCCAATGATGTACTCTTATTTGAAGTTGAGTTTCATCAACAAAAATGAATCCATTAGGTCTTGTGAAAAATTAAATCATTTTGTGAAAATTTGCTATTTAAAAGATCCATAATTCCATACGATATTTATTGATATTTTCTCCCTTAGGGTGAATCAGAAGGAACAAATCAATCATATACTTGAAAATAATTTAATAGTCGAATTTCGTTGATAAGGAGTATGCCCTATGGTAACAGAAAGTTCTCGAATCGGGACAGTGCAACTTGCATCTGTATTACAGTTCAAAGTTCGAAGCTTATTGGCTCCAGTCATCAGTATGCTGTAATATCCAATGAATACAAATAAGCCACGCATCTATATTCCTATGCGGGGTGAATATAGGTGTATGGCTGAGTTGTATTTGTTGGACACTACAGCGAATTGATGATTGAAGCCAATAAGCTTCGTATCAGCGATCAACAAAACCTTTTCGACCTTTTTTGAGTTTTAAACTCTTATACAGATGCAAGAGTTGTAATTGAGAATGTTCATCTAGTATGCCATGTTCCTGATTCAAAACCATCAGATAATTCCATTGTTGATAATGTGTCCGAGTACTGTGACAGTGATTTGATATTTATTTTCGAATTTCAAAACGAAAAAAGAAAACGCTTCAGATTATATTGATTTAATGTTTTATATCATTGCTACTTTGGCACCAAGTTGTATTCATATTTAGAGTAAACAATTTGGTAAAAGTTTGGTTTATTGAAAATTAGTTCTGAAAAAAAATTTAAAATCCTTTTTATGGGTCTTTCACCCATTCTAACGTTACCATCTCTGTTTTGTGGAAATACTCTGTTGTCAAGTTGGTCAATTCGAATTACCGAAAATCTGATATATAGATGGTTCGAAGTAGACATTATTCTATTCTTCCAGATGAATCTTGATATAATATTCAGTTGCGGATATGCGCTGTTGCCGAGTTATGGGCACTGGAAATCATTTAGGAGAAATTTATGGAAATTTAGGTTGGAATATGGACATAAATGTCCATATTGATATATTAGTATAATTTTCAATGAAAAAATGGTATGTTACCCAGTTAGTAACTTCAACTGCAAATTTGACATGAGTCATGAAAAATTGGGTTCAACGACTTCATTCCTGCCAGCGTTTCTGTGGTGGACATTTAAATGATGTTCTAATTCATAACTAATGGTGTCCATTGTACTTCGTAATGAAATAAAAATTTCAATAGTTTTCAAATAAATAATGTGTTTTATTTACAAAACAAAATGGGGCGCTGTTAATGAAAGACTCTTTATTATGCCCTCTTTCGTATTTTCGGCGTCCGAACTTGGCATGATCCATCTAAAACAATAGCATATATCGGGTTTTCCAATAGAAATGATACAATTTAATACGGTTATAATGGCAACACTCTATATTATTTATGACATTTCCAATGTCATTGAAGCGTGGCATAATCTACTGAACACAGTTCAGTAGATTATGCCATAATCATGAAGAGATACACGCTTCAACAACTTTTAAAAATTGTTGAATTATTTTATCAAAATCAGTGCTCAATTGTGAAAACTGTGAGAAATTCAAGAAAAAGCATGGACCACATTATTCAGTTAATCGACTTACTATGCGTCGTATTGTAGACAAATTTGAAAGTGAATTTTCTTTGCACGATTCAAGTACCAGTACAATAAAGAAACATAAGGGAACAGTTTCTCTGTTCTAAGACTGCATTTTTGAACATGTATCTGCAAATACTTCTCGACATAATTTCATTATTGCAGGAATTATTTCCCTATAGACGAGTTCATCATTTGCATCGGTTTCAAAGCAATCATTTATAATAGCATTCATTCATTCACTGCGAAAATGCAGAATAATTTTAAAATTGGATCGATAACTTAAGATAAGAGAGTGGCGTTTCGATGACATTTCACAAATCCGCACTCCCTGTGCCTTGTCTAGGGTTAGTAAATGTCTGAACTTAGACTATTTTCCACTGATATTCAGTTACCTAATTTCTTGATCTTCACTTTCGATTGGGAAAACCAAGTCACCTCTGCCATCGAAACCTCGGCATGACATTTTTGCCACTTTCGACATCGGTAGCATCTCAAACCAGTCATATCGGAGGAATATTTCTGATACGTCTTCATTCCCCTTGACACTTTGTATATATTTTGGGGGGAGTGGTATCAACCCTTTGCTAAAAGCGAATATTTAAGCGGTCACAACTGACAAATACCTTTTTGTTTCTATGGAAATGCTGAACATGCTGAAATTAAACTGCATTATTTTGAATATGTAGGCTATGTATTAAGATCATACTCTGAAAGAAATTATCAGGAAACATCCCTCAATGATTTCCAGCACCCATAACTTGGTAGCAGCGTATTGCTGTAAACTTCGAAGATCATACCAAATCAATCTGATTAAATAGTACTTTGCCCACTTCAAACAATCCCCTATATCAGTTTTCCAGTAATCGAAATGAACAATTTGGCAACAGTGCTTTTTTTCGAATAAAAATCATGTATATCAAGATAGACATTTATATCAATATTCTCCAACAGAATTTTTCATAAATCTACCCTCAATGATTTCTAGCGCCCATAACTTGGAAATAGCGTATTTCCACAAACTTTGAATGCTATATCAAGATTCACCTGATGGAATTGAATAATGTTCACTCCATATCAGATTTCCAGCAATCCAACCTGATTAACTTGGCAACAGCGCATTTCCGCGAAACAAATGGTACCGTTAAAATTGGCGAAGGACCCAAAAACCGTGAGGTACTATTTATTTTTCTATAACGACCTATTTTTGATTACCTGATATCTAAAAAAAATCTGAATTAATTGTACTGATCGAACAATCATTCTGTATTTTTACTGATTGAACATTTTTTGTAATTACACAAAAATGAAATTTGATAGAGATTATTACACCTTGAGCCAAAAAAAGATTTCAAATAGAAAAATTATTTCAATAAGAACATTCTCTTTCACTTCGAAGTAATGTTGCTCTGTAGAAATTTCAGTTCATGCCATAATTTCAAAAAATTCATTATCACTGTTTCTGTTCGATTTCAAGTGTTAGCATTGAGTAGATCTTCTCTAGAGCTCTCAATCACATGTCTGCGCATGTGCGACAATTGTTTCAGGTATGCACTGGGGCTACAACTGGGCATACGCTTTCTGCGTTGTCTTCGAGTCAACGAGCCGTAATCAGAATACGATAACGTGTTACTTTCTAAACTAAGATCTTCATTCGCGTCTGAAATACCAGAAAAAGAAGGATCACAGGAATGCAAGGAAGGAAGAGGAGAATCATCCTCAGATTCCAATCTTCTAGACGTTCTCCTACTAACTGCGTTCAACTTGTACTCCAGTTTCTTACAGGCACTTTCTAAAATGGCATCGTATTTATTGACAGGTACGTCAAAATCCTCGTATTGTGTGACATGCGAAGCTGTTTCTATTAGTGATGTCTGGGATGATGATTCGTAGCAAGGCACAAAATCTGTTTGTGTTTCTCTCTGGAAACGATTTTCGATGAAATTTGTATTCCGTTCACTTTGAAACAGTTTCTTCAGATCACTTACATCATCTAAGGTTATCTGCAGGTCAAAATCTTGGACCGTCGATGAAAGACCTAATGGTTCAAATTTCTTCGTACACTTGGATATATTTGTCATTAAAGTTGTAGCTTCGTTCAAGAAGCAAGACATTGCTTCCAACATTTTATTTTCGTTTTTGGTATTTTGCTTTGAAAAATGAACGTGTTTCGTTTCGTTAGCTCTGTGATATTCTAGAGAGTCGGGAACTTCTTGTAACAAAAAAGAATTCCCTTCGGAACTCACAGAATTCTCTTTAGTTCTCAAATCAACTGTCGGAGAAATCTTAACACAAGATTTCAAAACGGTTTGTTCATATATTGTAACAGTATCAATGCGAATAGAATCTTTACTGTATACTAAGACTGCTTTAGCGAATTCTGGTTGGAATAATGGTAAACAAGAACAGGTGAAGGATTCCTCGTAGTAACTTATTTCTGGAAGATACGTACAGATAGGAATGTCCAAAGAAATAATCTTTTCTGGTATCGTTGCTATCGTAAATACCTGTGCTGATTCCATTCTTGGTCTCGAGTATTCAAAACTGTCTATACTATTGCAGGGTACACTCTCTATATGTTCCAAGGCATATCGCACTTTCAAATCGTTAGACGAATCTGGCGTTTCATTTTGCATTGCGTGTATGTTTGGATCCAGCGAATTATGGTTGCTGATAAGATCTGGTGTGGGAAACAGCATATTGCATACGTTCTGATCATCTAGACTATCATCTGATAAACTGCCAACTCTTCTACCATTCATGTAGTGATGAGTTACGTTAATATTCACTGAATTCGCATATATAGGGTTTGAAATACTGGGATTTATACATTCTATACTGGCTGACATCGGAGCTATTCTACTTTGAAGGTATTTGGTGAAAGAAACTTTTGGTGAAGAATGTTCTTTTTTTGGCGAGATTTCGACATCATCTTTAGGAGGATCGTCAAAGCACTGTATTCCAATGCTCTTAGTAACTTTCATCAAGTCATGGGTTTCGGTGGTTTTGAAGTTATCGAGCATTGAACAACCAACCGACGCATCTTTTGTATTACCTTCGGTGATAGTTTCTACATCTCTCATTTCTGGTATTCTTATTCTTAAATCCTGAACGTCTGTAGCAATTTCTTTCACCCTTAGAACAACAGTCTCTGTCTGTGTTTCCACTTGTTTGAACCGATGTGCTCTGAGAGCTTTTTGGGTTATTTCTTTCAATCTAAGTCTTGCGTTTGAACATATTGTCAGTTCTTTCGGAACATCAGTTTTAGGTTCATCAAATCCTTCCATATCCGTACCTGCATCCTTGTTCTTAGCTTGAAGGTATAATCTCTTAGTAACATTAGCAACGATGTTCGATTTGGGTTTGGGTGTTACTTTTCTATGAGAATCTATCTTTGATTTTATAGAATTTTTCGTGGCTTCTGTTTCAACACCTTTTTCTGAGGTTTTCTTTGGCGATTCTGGAATACTTCTTCTTTGAATCAATGTTCTTAAAGATTTATCTACTGATCGTCTCCTGATCATGGGATTAGATGAGGACAAAGTTCGGGATGTTGTTAGATTCGACTGGGTTGAAGATGACTTAGGTAGAATTTTATTCCCACCGTTTGGTGGTTTTGTTGTTGGAAGTGACTCGTGAGATCCAAAACTTGGAGTTCTGGATCTATCCATGATTCCAATTGAATCAATACTGGGAGTTCTACGAAACTTTGGAATTTGCTTCTTTTCAGCGCTCACACTTGTTTTGACGTTCATCACAGGGATTAATTTTTCTGTACTTATTCGAAGTATAGGTTGTTTTTGTATTTCTTTGTATTCGTCAGGTTGTTCAATTACTGATTTTTTGTTGTTTTCAATTGATACATTTGAAGTCAGGTGAGATGAAGGAGGATCCTCGCAATCACTCGATTCATAATTGTCGTTGAGTGGAAGAACTGCATTATTTGTTGCTTCATGATGTAGTAACACTGGTTCAGGCATATAACTGGTAGGTCCGACCTGAAACATCAAATATTAATAATTATGTTAATACTTATCGTACAAAATATATCATTGATTATTTGAAGCTAGGTGAAAATAACCCATACCTAAAATAGATAGGTTAGTACAATAAAAAATTCTCAATATTCAAGTATTCTATTAACTATATAATTCAGTAGTTATTTGTTAAAATCAATATAATGGAATTTAATAAAGTAAATAAAAACAACTTGGCTTAAGTTTCACTGTTTATTTGATGTCTGTTTCGGGTTTTTAGCCCATTTTCAAAACTGAAGAGAACAAAACTTAAAATCCTATTTATAAAGGTAGGGTAGATCACAAGTAAAATTTTGAACAGTGTAAAAATATGGTGTTAGTTGGGTCCTAATCTATTACAGATAAGAGCAAAGATTAGGACCCAACTAACACCATATTTTTACACTGTTCAAAATTGTACCTGTGATCTACCATTATAAATAGGATTTTAAGCTTTGATCTCTTTAGTTTTGAAAATGGGCTAAACACCCGAAACATATATGTCAACAGACATCAAATAAACAGTGAAACTTAAGCTAAGTTGTTTCTTTTCAATTTATTAATTTAAAAATGTTTCACCAAGTGGAATGCGAGAAATCAATATCATATTGGAATTTCCTTTGTAATTGCCGTTGTTTATAAAAAACCTCACTTGCCATATAAACTTTTTATTGATTCTCTGGAAACTAGTTTGACTCATGCACTATCTTATTCTGAGGATGTTATCTCTGTTGGCGATATTAATGTTAATTTTCTGGATAGCAATTTACCTTCAGTTAAATATTTCAATTCTATGCTCTTCTCTATTGGTATGGAATGTTTATTCGGATCCATTTTCGGATTTATGTGCTAAACATTTCCCTGCTAGAATTATACGGATTTGGAAAAAGCATGCACCGTGGATGACATATAATAAAGGGATTAATGAAGGGGAGAGACTGGGCCACGATATAAAAAATATAAAACTGAGGCTATGTGGGAGGAGTAAAAGCATCTACGTAATAAGGTGAATAATACTATAACTACAGAAAAGCAATTTTATTTTCATTATATCATCATGAATACTTCAAGTAGGGAACAATGGAACGAACTCGAATCGTTAGGAATATGGAATAAATCACATTAAGATCTAAATTTTGATGACCCTGAGAAAATAAATGATTATTTTCTGAAAAATACGTCGCAAAGTTCAGATTGTTCGGTATTCGATTATTATAGAGACAATACCATCTGCTCGGAACTGTTTACTTTTCGTCTTGTTGATGAGGACATTGTCTTGAAATTTTTGAAGAAACTTGAAAATAGTGCTCCTGGCTGCGATAATCTTTCTATTCATTAAGATCTGCTGTCCTCTTATCCTTCCATACATTGTGAACATCTTCAATTCAATTTTGCTCAGTTCCAGATTCCCTACTTCATGGAAGCACGCACAAATTACGCTTATTCCCAAAAGCAGTAATCCTCAAGAGCTCTCAGATCTGAGACTCATCAGCAATCTATCGGGTTTATTCAAACTACTGGAAAAGATAATGGCTGATCAACTTGGTGAATATCTGGAAAATAATGCGATTTTGCCTGAAATCCAGTCGGGCTTCCGTCCCGGATATTGTTCTACTAGGGCACTGCTGAAGGTAACTGATGATATCCAACGCTCACTTGATGACTCCAGGTGTGTGGCCTTGTTTCTGCTTGACTTCAGCAGGGCTTTCGATTCGTTTAAGCACGATATTCCTATAGCTATTTTAAGATATTGTGAAATCTGCGGGGATGCGCTTCAGCTCTTGGAGTCATATCTCACGGGACATTCGTAGAGTGTAAAGTTGGGTGAGAGAGTCTCCCATGATAGAAGAGTTCTGAATAGAGTTCCACAACGCTCCGTCCTTGGTCCGCTACTTTTTTGTTTTACAACAGCCAATTAATCAACTTAATTCGATATTGTAACGTCCATATATATGTAAGCAGATGACTTTCAGCTTTACTACTATTTCACTGTAAGTGATAAATAATGCAGCATTGAGAAATAATCATGATCTAAAACAACTAGCGGACATCGCAGCGAAACATTTATTGAATTGAATATAAAAAAATCATTTGTTCTATATTCGGTTCGAATAAGAACGAAAAAATTGTTAAAGACAATTTCAAGCCAACAATAAATAATGATTTTATTCAACTCGTTAATTGCGCAAGAGACCTACGTTTGGCCTTGGACGATTCTTTGAGATTTCGTGAACACGTGGTGTGTACTTCGAAGAGCGTATGGAGCATTGAGATTGCTTTATCCAAATAGGTCGTATCTGCTCATTCATACTAAAAAGGTTCTGTGCGAGACTTTGGTGTTGCCACAGTTCACTTATAGTTCTCCTGTGTTTAGTTTTTGTCTTGATAAAGAAACTTTGGATCTGACCCAGCGTGTGCAGAACTGCTGTATCAGGTTGGTCTATGGAATTAAGAAGTATGATCATGTGTCATGTGTCAAGTTGGGAGAGTTGAGTTGGCTTCTAATGGGGATTAGTTTTGAATTTTACGCTCTCTGTACATTTCATAATATCATTTTGAAGAGAAACCTATCTTATCTCTACCAAAAATTGGTTTACAGCGCTAACGTTCATAATATCAACATACGTCACAGAAATATATTATCGTGTTCTCATCACAGGACATCTACTTTTTAAAGAAGTTTTAGTTACAACATTTACAGGTTGTATAGCGGCATTCCTAATGAATTTAAACTGTTAAACCAAGCTAGGTTCAAGATGAAGATCAAAGCTTATCTCCTCGATTCCTCATCAACATGATGTCTGTGAATTATGTTTGCCGAGATGCTCATTTTTTCTTTTTTTGTATGCTTTCATTTTTTTCATATTTTTGATTAAGTTATGTTCATACATTTTGTAGACTACACGGGTTAAGTGGTAGAACACCTTTGGATGAACTTCCCCTTGGGGTTTCTGGTGAAGTAAAAACATTTATTATTATTATTATAATATAAGGTGGGGCCCAACTGATTCAATTATAATATATTTCATTGAATTATACACATACCCATAGGTTTCTCAAGAAATAAACAATCTGGCAATGAGATGAATATTTTCCTCTATTTCAACTGCACTATATTTGATAGAAAATCTTTGTTTTTTACTCTTTACTTTATGCAGGATGAGACAAAATAGGAAAAATGAGAAAAAATCTAAATTCATGGATTATTTATTTTTGATTAATATGGTTATTCCACAACTGAATCCAAATTCAATAGTCCGTATTACCACCTCTTCTTTCAATCAACTGCCCAATACGCATAGGCATCCCACGAATCAAGCCATTAATGAAATAATGAAATATGATATTTAGCAGAACAATTGTTCAACATCGTCAATATATGTATATATGGTATGCTAGTGGAAGTTTACGCTGACAATGTTCCAACTGACAAATCATGTAGAGCTTGGTTTTGGCGCCTCGAAAGTGGTGATTTCAGCGTTGAAGATAGAACTCGTTCAGAACAGCCAACAAAATTAGAAAACTATGAATTATAGACATTACTCGATGGAGATTCGAGTCTGGCGCAAGATGAGCCAATCGGGGTGACCCAACAAGCAGTGCCTGCATGTTTGAAACCTATGACCCTCGTTAAAAACCGAAGCAATTGGGTTCCTTATAAATTGTAAGCAGCTGATTCAAAAGCAAAAAAAAAGGTTCACTATACTGTGTTGTTACTGGTGACGAAAAGTAAATCTTCTACGACAACCCCAAGAAAATAATAAATTACGATTTTCCACCAAAGCCGAAAATTTATGGCTAGAAAGTTATGCTGTGTAATTGGTGGGATCAAGGGGGCGTTGAGTACTACGAGCTGATAAAACCTGGTGATACCATTACTGGTGATCAGTAGAGACTGTAATTACTTTGTTTGAACCGTGCATTACGAGGAAAAATAACGGAATATAAGGTCAGACATTTATTCTTTTGCATGACAACGCTCGGCTTCACGTCGCAAAAGTTGTCAAAAAATATTTAGAAACGGCCAAATCTTACCACACCCGACATATTCGCCAGACATTGCTCCTTATGAACTGGAATCGATGGATTAAACATGATTTGGGAGATAACTGCTTCACTTTTTTCGAAGAAATCGAAAACTGGGTTCAAAATTGGATCGCTTCAAAAGATAGGAAATTATT
Source organism: Megalocaria dilatata (assembly GCA_034642435.1). Lineage (NCBI taxonomy): Eukaryota > Metazoa > Arthropoda > Insecta > Coleoptera > Coccinellidae > Megalocaria > Megalocaria dilatata. The sequence continues at coordinate 71,232,798 of CM067856.1, read as the reverse complement.
CCAATTTGAATTCGAGGTAAAGAGTTTTTAGATCTTTGCCATTTTAATATTCGAATATTATTGAAATGTACTCCTCCAAATATTAGGGTATATCAGGATTTTATCGCTGGTTTGGTGTGTTATGAGTTCCATCTACAGTTTACTTTTTTCATTTGAGGTTTCGCGGTTTTCATTTATACTTGTTAACAAATTTGGTGGTTTTAACAGATAGTGCTGATCGTTCTGTGGTAGAGCGTCCAACTAGGAAACCAAAAGGTCCGAGTTCAGGACGCCTGGATAGATGAAAAATTTTCATTCAGACGATTTCGGCCACCATTTTACTGTCTGGTCAAAATTTAACAGTGTGATGCCTAAGGTGGCGTAATGACATAGTAGCTTGACATTACCAGCAATTAATAAGGTAAACAAATACACTTGGCTTAAGTTTCACAAAAGTTCAATTTCTGTTGCTGACATATATGTTAAATCAGCTTGTGAAACTCGATTCACATCTGTTTCTGCTGTTGGGTGTAGTTTCAGAGGACATATCATGAATTATTTGGAGTTCTACAGCATGTAGAAAGCTAATAGGGTCAGGATTGTCACTTAGAAGATTTCTTACTGCTCCTTTAATAACTGCTTGTCAGCAAACCAATGTTGCAATGTACCCAAGAGCATCTAAATTGGTTGCTGGCACAATGGATAAATGTGCTCGTTACAAATGAGATGCAGTTTGATCTTCTGATATATGTATAAGAGTTTGGAGGAAACAGGATTTCTCTAATATTAAATTAAATTAATTAAACCAATCTCTCGATAATCGAGAGACAGCACTAACAGCATTTTTCGACATTGACAGTGCTTTTAACAATACGCTGCCAGCTTCTCTTGCTGAGGCTATCTCTGCGAGAGGAATCGATCTCCTGATGTGTAAGTGCTATGCAGCAGAATTATAACGATGTCATACCAGAGTGAGGTCTTCGAGTTGAAGGCTTCGAAGGTCTGCCCGTAGGAGGGGTAATTTCTCACCCTTACTGTGCATCCTTCTCGTCGATGACCTGCTGATTATCTCGCTGTGGGGAGTCGACGTTTAAGCATTTGCTGATGGCATGGTAATCATAGTAAAAGGTAAATCGGAGGTGACGACATCGGCAAATGGTGTAAAAGGAAAGATATGTCTCTCAACCCACAGTTATAGTACCGTTCACCAAGAAACGGAAGCTGGATGGATTAGAACCGCCGACAATCCGTGGTGAAACAATACAATTCTCTACTGAGGCAAAGTACCTGGTAATAGTCCTAGACAAAACTCTCAGTTGGAATGCACACCTACACAAAGTTTGTCATAAAACCAGAATGGAATTCTGGAGCTGCTGGCGAATCTGTGGTAAAACCTGGAGTTCAAAGTCCAGGCAGATGTATTGGCTATACACTATGGTAATTAGGCCACAGATAAGATATGGCGCTGTAGTGTGGTGAAAGAATGGCCAACAAACGATTGGCCAACATAAGCTCACTCGACTGCAGAGACAGGCTTGCCTTGCAATTACAGGTGCGTTTCGCACCACACCCAGGGCAGCCATTCAGGTCCTACTAAATCTACCACCCCTGCACCTGTTCGTGAAGAGGAAGGTGCAATTGACCATATACAAACTACATCAACTGGCGATCGACAGACCAGAGACAATAGTAATGGGAGGCTCAGAACTGCTCGATGAGCTTTAAATGAACAGCACTCTATCGATGTCCTCGATCTTATGTCAAAAACACGAGTCAAGAACGCCATTTCAATGTTATCGTCCCCAGCATGGATCCAGCATGCTGAGGTTCTGTTGAGGACCGATCTTGGCTTGTTCAGAGACGGCACGCGGAAGACGAACGGAACGGAAGTGGAAATCTATGAGAGCAAAGTGAGAATCATCATCTCATTGAGTCACGGTCAATACGCAACCGTATTCCAGGCAGAACTATTTGCCACTGAGACCGCGGCGGATCTGGTGATAAAACGGTAAATCCACCACGGAAAGATCAAAATATTTAGTGAAAGTCAGTCAGTACTAAAAGCTGTGAAATCCAGCTGTTGTACATCGAAAACAGCCTGGAGTTGCCGTACGGCTTTAAACAGGCTTGGTATGCATAACAAAATCACACTTGTTTGGATACCAAGCCACTCAAACTAGTTGGGTAACGAAGAGGCAGATCGGCTGTCGTTTTCTGGATAACGCAGCCTCTGGTAGGCCCAGAAACATTCCTGGGAATACCATATGACATGGATAAGCAGACGATAAGAGACAGAATGAACTCAAGACTAGAGTCCTTCTGGCTGAGTCATTCTGGCCTGAAACATTCGAAGGCGTTCCTTGCAACAGCTTCGAACCAAAAGATGGCAGACCTAGCACTAGATCTGGATAAGGCCAAACTCAGAATAGTTGTCGGAATTATGACATATCACTGCAGGCTAAAAAGCGGATTCGCACAGAATCTGTCTCGCTGAAGACCATGAATTCAGGCTGTGCCTTGAGGACACTGAAACAGCCATGCACATCGTCTCAGAGTGCCCAGTGGTGAGTCGCATCAGATTCGAGGCTTTAGGTCAGGCTATTATAGCACACTTCGATCTGAATAAATTAACCCCGAACAAGATTATCCAAAAACTGGATCTCGTCGGGGAAATATAAATCAAGGGTGAACCACAATAGTCGGCGCGGAGGCAGTGGTAGGGAGGACAGACGCCCCGTCCCAATATAAATAAATAAAAAATAGTTTCATACTCTGAAATACTCATTCAACTTGTACAAGCTTTAGTATATGAGTAACACAAACAAATAATTTCTGTTACGCCCGCTCACTATAAATAATAATAATAACATATAATGAAGTCAAATATAATAAAATTTGTGTCAGACATGTACATAAATCTATAAAATCTCTAATATGTATCAAAAATTCAATAAAATATTCTACCAAATTCAAAACAAAAAGGAACTTTTTAGTGAAAATATTTTTTTTCATAAACGAATAAAGAATGATTTATTGAGTTAATTTTTTCCGAAATTTTACATTTTCCATACGTCAAAAACCAATCGAGGGAGAAATGTAAGTGAAAAAGTCTATTTGATCCATCACACAAAAACAAAATTTTCCTCACTTTGTAATAAAATCGAACCTAGTTGGCCTTTTTCTTAGAAAGTTGGTATTATTGTAGCACTGGACCTAGAACCTGTTAAAAAATTATTGAACATATTTATTATATTTCGTCCCCAGTAATGATGCGCTTCAAATATGAACCATTTTCGTGACGTTTGAGAAGCGAATCACAGACGTCACCGCGACGACACAAATTTCTCTCCGTGAAAATATGGAGAACCCATATATCGAGCTTAGAGGTATCCAGGACTTTCAAGTGGTCATAAAAAGTTGAATTCCATAAATTTAACCTTTCACCGATCTCACGTGTTGTTATTTGCCGATTTGCATCAACTAAAGCCTTTATCGTATGTTTATCAGCTTCAACCGGCCTTGCGGAACGTGGTGCATCTTCGACATCAAAATGGCCTGTCAACACATCTTCTCCATGCACTTCGGTTAATTTCTTTCTGGCTTGAACAGCATTTTCACCTTTTCTGTAGTGAAAAAGTGAAATATGACGAAAATGCTGCATATTGCTCTCCATATTTAAAAGGGCACCATCCAAAAACAACTGCGTAGATTGAATTGTACTTTTTCACACACAAGATTTGCTATATCAGCTCTCAAAACATATAATGATTTTTCGGCTTAAGTGCGAAGTTGGGTTCGAAAAAATACAAATGAATCCTCTGTCGGAAAAAAACTAAATTACTTTTCGAACAACCTTATAGTTTCAGGTAATGTTAGAAAACATGAGAATTGAAATCAGAAGCGGTCTTAATTAAAGTAAAAATAATCTTCTTTTCAATAGTTTTTTCATCATTTTGGTTGGCTTCACAGATGACAACCATACAAATTTAAGGATTCATATAATTTCTTATTTGACATGATTGTTTTGTTCTCTCTACTTGTATCCGTACGTATTTATTTTTTAGAAATCTTGCCTGAATTTTTTCCTGAATCGTGAACATGTGGTCTTTACCTTCAAATTAGATTTTAAAATGGTTATAAAAATAATTTAAAATTGCATATAAATTTGCCGGTGAGTTTTCGAGGATTAATTTTTTTTAAATTTCAATTTCCAATTTTCAACACTATGGGCTAGTCTGTCTGAATCGGAAAATCTTTGCTGTGTAATTAATTTTTAAGCTCTGGAACATCTGTTATTTTAGTTTGAGAAATATAATTCTCCAAAAATCATTGCTCGAGAAAGATTTTGTTGAATTTTCACAATGGTTATATACCATTTGTGTACCAGGCTCTAAAATATCCATGAATCTTTGGCATTTGTTTTCAAATTGTAACTCTCAGTTTTCAACCATTAAGGTTGACTAACCGACTAAGTAAAAACATTTGAGCGTATAAATGAAGAAGGGAGAAAAGGTTTCGATGAAGAAATGATAAAATATGCCAAATAGATTCATCATATTGCTGAATACAACAAAATATAAGGAATGAAAACGACTAATGCACCTAAAAGCTTTTTATCGAATTCCAGAAAATATATCTGGAATGCGCAGTTGGAAATACATGAATTAAAATTCCAGTCTTATATCCAGAAGACTATTTTTAGTCCAGGAATGTGCCTATTTCCCCCATGTGTATAAACCAATAAAGTCACTTTTTAAAGTAAAACTATGGGAACTGAGAAGAATAATATAAAATCTTACCTGTGATTCTTTCAGCAACTCCCTCAATTTGGCAATTTCGAGTCGAAGTTCGCGGATGATCTTCTCTTTAGGATCTTCGTTCACAACTGGACTAGATACTATGAGCTTGGCACGTTGCCCAAATCGTAGAGTATTCACTGTCTCACTGTAACAGCCGCTGGACGGGGAGATGGCTTGAAAAAATATCGTCCTGTTATTTCGGAAGAATGATTCTCTTGTTGGAGTTCAAATCAATTGAAATTGAGGGGAAAATAGCGCGATGATGAATGGTTGTTAAGATGAATGCTCAGATCTGTTTTCAACAGGAAGAAGAAATAATCCGAATGAATTATTTCCAAAATTTAAGTGCATTGATACAAGAAAAATTTTTTTGAAGGGTATACTCCTAAGAAGAGGATAATATTTTAAAATTGGAATATTAAAACAGAATAATTCTATGAAACCTCAAGAAAATTTAATTTGAAAAAATTAAATCAAAATGTCTTAGCAGCACTGTTTTCATTTGAGTACACATATAAAGTGACTTGCAATGGGAACGCTCCATTTTTAAATTGACATTACTCACACATGACAGACATTGTTCATTTGTGACGCTGGCAGTTGTATTTATCAATGTCTACCATTTGATCATGGAAAGGTACAGTTGAACGTTTAGTGAAGAAGTTTTAAACAAATTTTACACTTCATCATGTTACAGTGCCAGTGAGAAAAAGAAATGCAAGAAGTCAAGAGAATATTGCTGCCGTACGTGAAGGTGTTAGTGAAGACCAAAATTTATCGATTTCTCGACGTTCATAAGAACTAGGCATCTCCCAGACGTGTATGTGGCGAATTTTACGACGACCTTGGTTTACATCCATACAAAATTGTTTTAACCCAAGAACTCAAACCATCATTTAAAGCGTCGTGTATTCGGTGATTCGATTATTTCAAGAAATGGACCTATAAATTATCCGCCTCGTTCCCGCGATTTAACTCCATTAGAATTCTTTCTTTGAAGTTTCATTAAGTCATTGGTTTACAGCAATCATTCAGCACCTTTAGACGATTTAAAGATCAATATTGAACGAGTTATTGCTAACATACGACCTGATTTGTCTGAGAGAGATATGGGAAATTGGGTTCAACGACTTCATTTCTGCCAGCGTTTCCGTGGTGAACGTTTAAATGATGTTTCGTTTTATAACTAATGGTATCCATTGTATCGGGTGTTTTTTTAGAGTGATAGAACTTTAAATTGAAATAAACATTTAAATTTGGATTGAAGATTGAAAGATAATTTTATGACATTTATATTTTAAAAATAATTTCCGGCATTTCTCCACCACGACTAGCTCTGAGGAACCGCATTCGACCAGACCAATTTTTCGAGTAATTCAGGCCTTATTTCATCAATAACACGAGTTATGTTGGCTTCCAAAGCTTCTATTGTTTCCGGTTTATCAGCATAAAGCAATGACTTGACATAACCCCGAAGAAAATAACCCAGTTGAGTCATGTCGCATGATCTTGGAGGCCAGTTAATTGGACCATTTCTCGAAATAATGTTATCGCCAAATCTTTCTTTCAATAAATCCATTATTACGGTAGCAGCATGAGGTGTAGAACCATCTTGTTGGAACCAAAACACTTCTGGGTCGATACCATTCAAATTTTTAAATAAATTATCATTGACCATCGATCTGTAACGAGCACCATTCACATTAGCTCCAGCATCGCTTTTAAAGAAATATGGACTCATGGTGCTTCCACAGTGTAAAACACACCATACATTGCATTTTTCAGGATGCAATGGAACTTGCAGAACTTCTTGAGGATTGTTTTCACTCCATATATGGTAATTTTGCTTGTTTATACAGCCATTCAACCAGAAATGAACTTCATCACTAAATACTATTTTACGATAAAAAATCAACTTCAAGCTGTTCTAACAATCAGCAAACAAACGACGCTTATTATGGTCAAATGGCTTAAGTTCTTGAACCAGTTGGATCCTGTATGGGTGTAGACCAAGATCTTTACGCAAAATTTTCCATGTGGTGGAGTCCAACTTGTTGTGAACGTCGACAAATAGACAAATCTGGATCATCATCAACACTATGACTTACAGCGCAATATTTTCTTCTTAACCTACAGTTCTTTGTCTTGTTGTTGAATCGAGTAGAGAAAATGTTGAATTGAATCAGTCCTTACTTGGTGAAAATCCATATTAAATAATATTTAAATGAGGTTATTCTGATTTTCACAAATTTTATTGTTATGTTTACAACAATCGTTTCGCTATCAAGTAGTATAAATATAATTTAAGAACTTTATTTAAAACCAATTCAAACTTAGGTAAATTCATTAAAAATAATAAAGACTGTACACATAAATGATAAATCGGGGGTTTATAAGTTAACTTGCGGTGATTGCCTTAAATTTTACATAGGACAGACTGGAAGAATTTTCCGACATAGAATTCGTGAACATTTGAAGAGTTTCCTCGATAATAAAAGCAATTCCACATATTCCAACCATTTGTTAGAAACAGGACATACTTTCAACCCTAATTTTGAAATTCTACATATAGAAAGTAAAAGTTATGCCTTAAACCTGTTAGAATTCCAAGAGATAAATAAACACAATAAAATTGGAATATTACTTAACGAACAATTTGATTAAATAAACTCACCTCTGTTAAATATATTCAGATAAGCTGGAATTTGCAGAGACTCTTTTTTGGGTTTTAGTGCTCAATAAAAATTTATTGTACTTACTGTAATATAAATACCAACGGATTTCGGAAACAAGCTTAGTTACTCAAAATGTGAACCTGCCTGATGATGCTACTGAGATAGCGAAACGATTGTTGTAAACATAACAATAAAAATTTGTGAAAATCAGAATGACCTTATATAAATATTAGAGAAAATGTTGTCCAAAAGCTATCGATAGTTCGACGAATAAGCTGCTCTGATGGACGATTATGTAAACCATAAATTTCACGAAGTGCTTTATAAGTTTGGCGAATAGAACACTGATTTAGAAAATAAATTTCAACAATTTGTAAACGTTGTTGGGGCTTGAGTCTTACCATGAAAATTTGTCAATGCTCACCGAACATAAATGTCAAAACTTCATGGCTTCTTCCTTCTGTCAAATCACAGTTCTCCCTATTTAAAGTTCTATCACTATAAAAAAACACCCGGTACTTTATAATAAAATAAGAATTCCAATAATTTTCAAATGAGTAATGTGTTTTATTCACAAAACAAAATGGGGCGCTGTTAATGATAGACCCTTCAGAATTTCCAAGTATTTGCCAACCCCCAAAAATAAAGGAGGAATCTATAAAAAATATAGAATATTGATTGATATTCTACAGGGTGTCCCAAAGAAAATTTGATCCGCCAAAACTCAGAAACGAAGAATTTTCGAAGATTTGAAAAAAACAGGTTAACTTCTGTTTTGAAGGGGACGAATTTCCATCATGAGTTTGTTCCGAAAAAACTACCCCCATGAAGGTGGCATCAACGCCTAACATTTTTTGAATAGGGAAGAGATGTCGAGTGGATGTTAGTTTGAAAGTTGAAGCGCCTAAACTCAAGAACCTTAGGGTTTTGAAGATTCCAAAAATAATTTGCAAGTTCTGTGTTAGGGAGAAAGAATTTCTATGACGACATTGCTCCGAAAAAACCACCTGAGAGTGACAACAACCCCCAGATTGTTTTAGAATAGGAAAGAGATGGCGGATGTGTTTTCGTTAAAAAGCTTTTTTGATCTCTAAATATCCTGGTTGAAATTGTAATTATAATTATTTCGTGAACAATGAACCGACTTTGAAAATTTTAACTGGGTGGTGTACAGAACATAAATAACTTTCGAACTAACCAACACTCGACATCTCTTTCCTATTCAAAAAATGTTTGGGGTTGATGCCACCTTCATTCCCCCCTCCTCAAAACAGAAGTTGACCTGTTTCTTTGAAATCTTCAAAAATTCTTCGAATTCTTCTGAGTTCTGGGGGGGGTGGCAAATTTTCGTTGGGACACCCTGCATAATATACTTAGCTGATACAGCTGTTTCATACGATCTTAATGAATAACAAATTCTATATTTCAAAAAAAATGAGAAGCACTGGATTAAAGGAGCATTTGCCCGCTTGCTCATATCAGTCACGATCCTCACGAAATATTGTAAGGAGTAGGCCATTTAAAAAATTTTTGATGAGATATAAGTAAAAAACTAATGAAAATTTTTCCACAGTTATGAGTTCATTAGAAAGGGTAAACCTTGACATTTACGAATGGAAAACAATATCTTTCAAATGACCGCCACGACTGGCTTCAGTAACCCATCACCCAATTTTTCGGTACATTTTCGATTGTTTGAGGCTCAATCTCATAAGTAGCAAGTTCGATTTCGTGTTTCAAGGCATCAGTCGTTTCCGGATGGTTGGCGTAAGACTTATTTCCGCAAAAGATAGTTTTCCGAGGTAAGAATGAGCTTCATCGCTAAAGATGATTTTTCTGGGGAAATGTTCATCTTCGGCCATGCAATCGTTGAGCAAAGTGGAAACGCATGGGATGGTCACAAGGCTTCACTTCTTGCACTAGTTGAACTAAGGCGTCATACCGAGGTCTTTAGGCGAAATTCTTCTCAGAGAAGTGCGAAAAATGTTCAAATCTTGAGCACGATGACGAGTTGATGTTGATGGATGTTCAGCCATATTCTGGGCTACAATAACAATGTTTTCAGGTGTTCTCAGTGGACGAGAACGTGAACGGGTTCTTTTTTATCAAATAGTGACCCAGTCTTCAGGAAAAAATTGATCCACAAGTTGCCGTGAGGGCATTTCACTTCCATTGAATTTTTCATGTAAATTTCTAACATTTGGATAGAAGATTCACCACTTTGCAAATAAGTTTTTATATTTGCCTGTTTTGATGAACTGTTAATCGATTTCTTTCATTAATGTCAAATATTAAACTAACTTTCTGTCAAAACACGAATGACAGAAGTGTTGCCAGACTTGAACTGAGCACTACTTCAAAATGAAGATAGTAGATGGCGATTATGGGACTGTTGCTGTCTTTTCTTAAACGCTCAACGCTGATCCACTCACAAAATTTTTGTCTTTGTTTTGAATCTTCTGATCATGTCATCCCCATGAAATTTTGCAGGGGCATGTGCGTTTTCATTATCCTGAAACCCCAACTTCAGATCAATTGGATCTGTCGTTTGGAAAATATCAATAAATATAATCTGAAATTTTAAATGTGCATAACTGCAAAACTATTGGATTAATTTCGCCCAATAAAGAACTGAATCGAGATAATCGGGACTCAAATCTACTCCAAAAGCTTGAAGTCTCTATCTTTACCCATTAACAAGATAATGCCGAATTTCAGATCAATCGAACTTGTAGTTTCTGAAATATTGAAAAACATATGAAAAATTTTCAAACGTATGTAACTGAGAAACTGTTGATCCAATGTTTTTTTTCGACATCCGGAAGTCTTTCATTACAAGAATTCGGAAAGGCATAGAAGCTGGAGGAGACTACGTATAATATTTATTTTATGTTTGATTTTTTATGTAAAATTATTTTCAATTCTTTTTTTTTTCTGTTAAATAGAAGCCTTACGTTACAAGTTTCTTCATTGTCTGTTATTTGAAATCTACTTCTGAGACAATGAACCTTCAATTGTGTTTTTCTCAAAAACGGGTGAAATTATCTTGTTCAAACAGGAGAACCAATATTAGGTAGAAATGAATTTTACTTCGTATTTTCTAACCAGAATCTCTAACAATTTTCGTCAAAAAAAGCTTCCACTTAGTTTCATCCACAGGAATGATACACCAGGCGTCCCAATAACAAACAGTGAAGTAAGACATAGAATAACATTTTTCGTCCAAAGTTATGCCTCTCTGCCGATTTTGGGAACAATTAGGGAATAAACAGTGAAATTAACAGAAAAACACGAAAAAACATTCAACTTCAGCTCTCTATCTCTTTCCGCATCAATATTTTATTGAGACATATTTGGTCCAATCGCCATATTCTGGACCAAATAACTTGTACTTAACCTATATTGGAATGGAATGAACTATCACAAAGTAACAGACTACTCCATCCGATACTTAACCTATATCCCAATAGTTATGATACGGCTTGTATATTGATACGATACCAAATGAAGAATACCTACTTGCTATCATCACTGTGTTGGAGTTTCCTCCAAGGGTGTCTTTGAGAAGCCATGTTAACACTGAGTCTCTGTAAGGAACGAATCTTCTTCTATTTGATTTTAGTTTCTGCGGTTGTTCAGCTGAAAAATGGTAATTTATTCACTAGTCTTATATTGAGCAATTTAATTTTTAATTGCATATCTTATGTATAAACAATCCAAAAAATGACTCCAGAAGAAATTGTAAATTTACCTATTATTATGATGGAGTATCTTTCAATGTACTAAAGCAATGATGAACTTAAAGCAGATAAAAATAATGAGTTTTATGATGTACCGACAATATTAATCACCAGAGAATTTTGATATACTTTAGACACTTTTGCTACTCATCAGGACGCCACAAGCATTCAGTTTTTGAATCTATCTTGATGTTATATTCGATAGAATAATTTATACTGGATTATGCTTTTTAGGAAAATGCTGTTTAACATTATTTTTTGAGTAGTTTAAAATTACTGGTCGACGGTTAAAATACGAATAAAAAAAATATATATATATACATGTATTCTGGTATAAGTAAGAATGCTAAATTAAATTTTTCCCAATACACGTAGGAAATTAATGAAGTTATGAGGAAATGCCGGAAACTCTACTTTCTATTAATTTAATTGAATGAACAGAATATGTGTTGATAAAAGTTGAAACTGATGAAATTTTTCGGAAAAAATCTGACTTATTATTATTATTATTTTGAAGTGAGCGTGCACCCGTCCACCCTAACACTGCGTCCGTACGGACTATTGTGATTCATTCCTAAGTTATATTTTTCCGAGGAGATCCAGTTTTTGGATAAAAACGATAATCTTATTTGGAGGTAATTTTTTCAGTTCGCAGTGGGGTATAAAAGCCTGACCAAAGAACTCGAATCTGATGCGGCTTCCCGCTTGGCACGATGCGCGCTTGAGACGATGTGCATGACTGTTTCAGTGTCCCCATGACACAGCCTGCATTCATCGTCTTCAACCAAACCGATTTTGTGCCAATGCGCTTCCATCTTCCAGTGACCTGTCATAATTCCGACAAGTGTTCCTAGTTTGGCCCTATCCACATCTAGTGCTAGGTCCACCATCTTTTTGTTCGAAGCTGTTCCAAGGAACACCTTCGAATGTTTCATGACAGAATGGCTCAGCTAGAAATACCATAGTGTTGAGTTCATTCTGCCTGCTATCGTCCACTTAGCCACGTCATGTGGTATTCCCAGGAATGGCAGCGCAGCTCTAGCAAATGCCAGCCGAGCTACCTCTTCGTTAGTCAAATAGTTTGTGTGGCTCGGTATCCAAACAAGAGTGATTCTGTTATACATACCGAGCCTCTTTAAAGCCATCCGGCATCTCCAGACTGTTTTCGATGTACAACAGATGGATTCCGAAGCATTTAGTACTGACTGACTATCAATAAATATTTTTATTTTGCCGTTTTATCAGCAGATCTGCCGTGGTCTCAATGGCAAATAGTTCTGCCTGGAATATGGTTGCGTTTTGACCGAGACTCAATGAGATATTGATTCTCGGTTTGTTCCCATAGAATCCCGCTCCGTTCAATTCGTTGTTCGCGAGCCGTCTGAGAACAAGCCAAGGTCGGTCCTCAATAGAACCTCAGCATGCCGTATCCATTCGTTCTGGCTGGGGACGATTACATTGAAATGCCGTTCTTGGCTCTTGACTTTTGACATTAAGTTTCAGGGCATCGATAGGGTGCTGTTCGTTAAAAGCTCGTCCAGCAGTCCAGGGTCTCCCATCACTATTTCCTCTGGCCTGTCGATCGCCACTTCATATAGTTTGTATGTGGTCCGTTCCGCCTTACTCTGCAAGAGTAGGTGCAGGGGAGGTAGATTTAGTAGGACCTCCATGGTGTCATAGGTGTAGTGCGAAATGCACCTGTAATTGCAAGGCAAGCTTGCCTCTGTAGTCGGGTGATCTTATGTTGACCAATCGTTTGTTGGCCTTTCTGCCACCACGCTACAGCGCCATACATTATCTGTGGTATGATTACCATAGTGTGTAGCCAATACATCTGCCAAGGCTTTACACCCCAAGTTTTACCGAAGATTCGCCTGCAGGCACAGAATCCCATTCTGGCTTTATGTCATACTTTTTCTAGGTGTGCATTCCAACTGAGAGTTTTGTCCATGACTATTCCCAGGTGTTTTGCCTCATAAGAGAATTATATGGTTTTACCACGGATAGTCCGCGGTTTTAATCTCTCCAACTTCCGTTTCTTGGTAAATGATACTATAACTACCTTTTGTGGGTTAAGAGACATATCGATAGTTTCCAGGATTTTTTAAAAGATATCGTCACCTCCGATTTATCTTTCACTATGATTGCCAGGTCATCAGCAAATGCTTGAACGTCGACTCCCCACAGCGAAATGATCGCTCAACGAGAAGGGTCCGCAGTAAAGGTGAGAGAATACTCCCCTGCGGACAGCCCTTCGCAGCCTTGAACTCGAAGACATCATCCTGGTATGAGGTCGTTATTATTCTGCCGCGTAGCATTGCCTGTATCCATCTATAAACTAGCTGCTCGATTCCTTTCGCAGAGATAGCCTCAGCGAGAGAACCTGACCTGTGTAAAATTGAAGAAAAAACTCTATAATATTTGACTTTATTTGTCACAATGTGCATACAGTAAATATAAAAAAATCATCAAAGTGAAAACATCAAGAATTTCCCAGAGCGAAATTTATTCATGAGACTACTCTTATGTATATTCAACTCCGGTGTCTCTTCTACCGAGATACAAAATTTGATAAAATAATCGTGCAGTATTAATAATTTCAAACAAAATCGATAGTACATGTATTCAATACAACAGATGAAAAAAATACAGAGAGTTGCACTAATCCAATTGAATATAAAGACAAAAAATGAAGTTTATACATATACATACCTTCGTGTACTAACCAAACTGAATAATTAATTGAAAAAAACCAAATACAATAATCATCATTCCCTGTAAACGAGCAGATACCACAGATGAGACTTGAAAGAAGCGACAGATGATATATCATAATCAACAACATCAAAATAGTGTGACTTAATGAATATAGAAGCCTTATATATGAAGCTTCTACGAAACCTAGTTATTCGATGAGCAGGAATGGACAATCTGTAGGAGTGTCTGATATTGAGGAAATAAAAATTAAAGCTAGCAACTAAACTGTCCATCAGACCACTATCAATCGGATTCCTGAATACAAATATACTGAGTTGCAATCTTACTTTATCTTCTATCCTTCACCACCTCAGATTCCTGATCTTCTGTGAAATATGATCATATTTCCGGTGTCCGAATATGATTCGCCAGTTCTGTACGAGTTGTATTCTTTTTTATGGAATCCAGAAGCAGTCCCTACTCAGAGATAAGCAGGGTTCATAAATAGTGTCACAATAGTTGAATACCAAGACTATCAACAACTTTCATAAAGTTTTTCTCATTAGAAACTGATGTACAGAATAAAGCATTCCTCTCATTGAACCGAAGACTCCAGTGTTTGGCCCTATCATTATAATACATACACTATAATAATGCTGTGAACTAAAAGTGGCGCAAGATCTCAGTAATAAAGCCTACCCAGAACACAACTGAATTCCTAACTCGCACAAGCTGAAAAAGCTTCTGAGTGATCTTAACAGAAGACCTAGGAGTATCAGGATAATAATAATAATAATAATAAATAAAGATAATGATAATCACCCATTTCCAACCTCACATCATCAATTTGAAGATCTAGGTAGGTCTTATCAAGCCTCCATTTCTACTGCCAGCATGAAAATACATTTGCTTTTGGAGGCCTTTATACCCAGATTATGCGAGGTACATTTGCGATAGATAGAATCTGAATCCTGATTCAAGCTAGCAGAAATAAAGTCGATCTGATCCATGTCAAACTGAACAATAATTGAATATCATGAGTATATTCTTCAGTAGTGCAGTATATTAAATGATTAAGGATGTCAGATAATGAACAACAAGGGCCCTAAAATGGACCTCCTTGGTACACCTGATAATGAGAATTTTTGACTTGAAAAAACTACATAACCTCCTCAAATAACAGAACTTAAGAAATGACTGAATAATTAACACCTCCGAAGGTGCACATAGGAGGGTTATTTATAGTAGCGAAAGACTTCGAAAATCCGGCAGAATATGAAGGACGGATAAGCTACGATCTAGAACTCGAAATATTCTCTTGCTTACCGATGCTAATGTTTTAACAGTACTAAGGTTTTTTCAAAAACCAAATTGAAAATTTTAGTATCAAAACAGATTTAATCTGTAATTTTAATTTCAAAAAAATTTTGATCAAAAATTTTAAGAATAAAATTAATGTCTTATAAAATAAAATAGAACGGCTTTTTACTTGATAGAAGAAATATAACAAAATTTGAATATCAAAACAAATTAAAATATGCTTGTCTTCTACAATTTTAATTTCATAAAATTTTTATTCAAAAAACTTTTAGAATTAAATTAATGTCTAAAATAAGCACCGCTTACATTTAATAGACGTATATAATCAAAACTCAATATATAATGTCAAATGGAATAAATAAACCAACAGATATACGAAAGTCATTAAAATTAATAAATAAATATTTAAAGGAGACAAAATTTTGTTTCTGGTCTTACCTTTAAGAACACCAATTGCCTTTTAAAATCATGAACACACCTTAAGGACTCCTCAAAGAATATAATTTATTTGAAATATTTAATATGTTTAAATATTCGAATAAGTTCATTCAGAAATCTCTCAAAACATGCACTATATCTTCAAAAAACAAATACAATTCTAAGCAATCCCCTTTTCGATCCTAAATAATATTCCAAATATCAAAATCAAAAAACTAACCTATATCAACAACGCACACGTGCAAAGAAATTAATGTTTCGAAACATATTTCAATTTGTTTTGATATTCAAATTTAATTAATGTCTTATAAGCACATCTTATATTTAATAGACGTATAAAATCAAAACTCAATATACAATATCAAATGGAATAAATAACCCAACGCATATAAATAAAATATATATATATAAATTGTCAATTAAAATTAATAAATAAATATTTGAAGGAGATAAAATATTGTTTCTGATCTTACAATTATGAAAACTGTTTTTTTTTTTCAAAAAAACAAAACGTAATTTAATGACTTCTCAGAAAATATAATACATTTGAAATATTTAATATATTTAAATAAGTTGCTTCAAAAATCTCTAAATACATGTATTATTTCTTCAAAAAACAATTAGAATTCCGATAAGGTCTTCAACGGTACAAATTCACATTTCATAAATAAAAATAATTAACAACAAATATAACAAACCTGGAAAACCGATATCCTTGATTTCAACACACAAAACTTTAAAATCCGAGATGTTCGTCACAAAAATCATAGAAAACTGAAAGGTATTATATGGTTTTCTTTAAACCACTTGATATTCCATGATGAGTTTTATTCAAACCTAGTATAATTATATATTATATATAAAATAAAATGATAAGAAGAGGTTTTTTTTGATAAAAGGAATATTACAAAATTTGAATATCAAAACAGATTTAATTTGTTAGTCTCCTATAATTTTAATTAAAAAAAAAAATTTAATCGAAAATTTTTGCAATTAAATTAATGTCATAAGAACAGCTTATATTTAATAGACGTATAAAATCGAAACTCAATATACAATATCAAATGGAATAAATAACTCAACAAATATAAATTGTCAATTAAAATTAATGAAAAAATTTTTGAATGAGATAAAATTTTGTTTCTGATCTTGCAATAATGAAATCTAATTCCTTTTCAAAAATACAAAATATAATTTAAGGACTTCTCAGAAAATATAAAGTTGGAATATCAAGTGGTTTAAAGAAAATCATATAATACCTTAGAGCTTTCTTTGATTTTTGTGACGAGCATAGAATATCTTGGATTTTGAAGATTTATTTGTTCAAATCAAGTATATCAGTTTTCTCAGGTGAGTTATATTTGTTGTTGATTATTTTTATTTTTGAAATATGAAATTGGACCGATGAAGACCTTATCCGAATTCTAATTGTTTTTTGAAAATATATTACATGTTTTGAGAGATTTTTGAGGTAACTTATTTAAATATTTAAATATATTATATATTTGAAATAAATTATTTTTTCTGAGAAGTCCTTAAATTTTGTTTTGTATTTTTGAAAAGGAATTAGTTTTCATAATTGTAAGAAACAAAATTTGGTATCCTTCAAATACTTATTTATTAATTTTAATTGAAAATTTATATTTGTTGGGTTATTTATTCCATTTGACATTATATATTGAATTTTTATTTTATGCGTCTATTAAATATAAGCTGTGCTTATAAGACATTAATTTAATTTTAAAAATTTTTGATTAAATTTTTTTTCAAATTTAAATTATAGGAGACTAAGAGATTAAATCTGTTTTGATATTCAAATTTTGTATAATAATATTCCTTCTATCAAGAAAAAAACCTCTTCTTATCATTTCACCAAATTGAAATGTGGATAACGAGTTGAACACATAAGGAAATTCGACATCGATTTAAAAGGGCTTTTTCTAAAATATTTGACAGAATCGGCAAAATACTACTATGATTAGACGATTATCGTATCCTTTTCTTGTAAATTTAGACCTTAATGAATTTGACAAAATCTCAAAGGTTTTTTTAGCAATACTGACACTGATTATTGATAAATTATTTCTAGAAATATTATCCAAGTTATCACTAACAAAAGGTAGAAGAAACAATTGTTTTAACCCATTAGAATAAGTTCATCAAAAATAAACAAGAAAGAGGAATTTGCTCCACTTGATTTTTTGGAAATATGGTAGTTTATCATCAATAATAAAACGATATCATTACAAGAAATATTACTAACATCTATTGCAAAAAATTAATAATGTTATTGGCTACTCCAAAGTTGAGTACACTACTGTATATCATCGATTAATGAGATGGTTGAATCACCTCCTTACAAGCAACTTGAATTTCTTGTGTCAGAGGCAATGGATGATGGTGCAAATTGGGCATTTCCCTCCCCATCTCACATATTCGATGGGAGTTAAATCCGGTGAACAGGGTAGCTACAATAGAACATTAACATCTAATGAGGAAAGTCGACGGGCAATACAGGGACGTGTGTTCCTTTGCTGAAAAAAAGTGTGAACGCCATCTAGATAAGACAGTAAAGTGGTTTAAAGGTCATACTGTCTCGAATATGGAGATCGGTTACTATAGGTAATATTCCATTAATTGAAATGTTTCTCAACAGTTCTGTGTACATGACTTTCAAGAGCAAACTCATTTCAATTGTTAACGGCAAAGTAACTTGATAATTTTTTTGTTTCGGACACCCATTGCCCGAATGTTTTGTACACACTAAATCTCAATGTGAAGAGTACTTGAAATATTTTCTTGAAAACGATCAGAAATATTTTACTGACGAAGTGTCGTTCGTACAACACACCACTAAATTTTATTTTGAAAATTTCTATTGCAGGACACACCTCAATCACTTTCAATATTTTCTAGTTTTACACTCCATCCATAATGGAGTGTAATTTTTTCTGTCTCAAGATATATTCCAATATTCCTTCATTTTATTTACTTATATATAATTTTAAGTAAAACGCTTTATTTTCGCTAATATTAGAAATTCCAAAAGCACTGAAGATTTTTCCATGCAACTCGTGCCATACTACTTGCTGAAAGTGAAATTTTAATGTTTCTTACGTTTGTAACATTTTCAGTGACGTACATGAAAGGGTTATTTAATATTACAACGTTCCGAACTTGAACGCCTCTGACATTTTGAGTAATTTTTTGAAAAAAATTTTCAAGGTTATTCTTCAGAAATGATAATATTCAAAAGCTGTAAACCTCACCGTTTTCGAGAAATTAGATCGTTAAAATATTTCAATATTATTTTAGACCTAACAGCATCTCATTTGAATGCGTTCCAGTAAATTGTTCATGAATTTAAATTGTCACCGAATAAACAAAGTCTTCTAGGTATCACGATATAAAACGTCCAACGGATTGTGATGCGGGAAACGTAGTGGCCAAGATATTTGACCTCCTCGTCCTGTCCAACGACGGCCATAATTATCATTGAAGTACTGTCGAACATTAAGTAGACAATTAATGAATTAATCTCAAGGCATGTCTTCTAGAAGAATACGCAAATCGTCCGTTGAAAATTCATGCCATAAGGTCTGTCAAAGAGGTAGATTGTAAAAATACTACATGCAAAGGGAGGATTACATTAAAAAAAAACTGTTATGGAGAATAAAAATGTCAGTGGAATGTAACTAGGGGACGTTGTAATATCAGATAATTTCTTTATCTACTAAACGTTTAAAACATGGAAGAAACATTAAAAATAAACTTTCAACAAGTAATGGCTGTTTGTGGTCGCATCGAAATATCTTCAGCTATTTTGGAATTATTGTAAAAAACGAGTGTCCCCCCTGTGTCTCGGAAGTGAAAAGAGAATGAACCATGTTTACAGGAAATTTATTTTGTTTTGTTGCACCTACTCTGACATATTCTGCATCATGTAAAAAATTTCAGGAAATAGAAGTCCAAAATCAACGTCAGTAAACTCAATATCGCTACCACAGCAGAGCCTTATCCTTCTACAAACAACATCGCAATTCATTGCTGAAGAAGACATTATGCCATTCTGACATTCCCTGCCCCTGGTCAAACGTTGACGCTAGTGGTTCTTAGTTAAAGGAATGATTTATCATGGATGGAAGAATGCGGGGATTCAATATACGCATAATAACAAATCTATCTTCTTGCCCCAATCATTGATCAGCGATTAGATGCTTAGCAGTAGAATAGTCTTGTAGAAAGAGTTGTCTGAAATGCCTGTTTTAAATCTCTGCGGTATGTCTCGGTTAACAACATGGTGTATTTTTTCACCATCTTCTGTTCACACACGATATGTGTGACTTACATTCTGGAATGATGTAATCGTTTGAATGCGCCAAAAAACGTGGTGATTGAGATGTAATCTCTTGTAGTTATTTCCCTCGAAATGTTTATTTAAGCCTAATATATGAATGAGACTAACATTTAACTCAGATTGTAAAATACGTGGACTTACAGCCTGTGGCGACTACTAAAAGCCAATAACTTTAAAGACTTAAAGACGATAGACAGACATAGACTGTTCTCGCTGGTCAGGGAATCCGATATCTATTCCATAAAAAATTCATACACATTTCTAAAATTATGGAGATCAATGGGCCTTTCCTCAACACAATATCCTGCCATCAACCAGCCAGAAGGGATATGCGTATTACCGGCGTTAACACATTCATTTACATACAATCAACACGATTGTCAATTTCAAGATTTGATAAACTAACATCTCTACAACAATTCATTATTTATAATTTTGACGTTTTCCAACACAAGTCATTTTGTTACGGCTACCACTATCTATATTGATAGTATTCTGAGATTGCTAGATCTTCTGTGAAGATCTCTCAGAAGCTTTAGTGCTACCATCCCAGCAAGAAAATTTCTCCCTTTAGCCAGGTGCGGCAGAAGTTGATATTCCGCTTACGAGTCAGTTGCCTCAATCACTACACCAGTGCTCATCAGAAGATAACATATCTGAACCAGGCAGCGCTCCTGAATCAGTTTTTTCATAAAAACCAAGAGTTGCACAGGGTTCCATTTTAGGGCCATTGCTGTTTATAATATATATCATCGGTATATTTTATTTTTTGCGCTATTCTACCCTAGAGTGCTATGCGAATGATGGACAGTTGAAGTTCGGATTTTCTTCAGCTGATATGGATTTAGTATCCGAGCATATAATTGGTGATCTGGCATCATGCTTCATCTCTCAACCTGGCTCTCAATAAATGCAAAAGTAAAATGTTTTTGTGAGAAAAGGGATTGTGAACATCTGAAAAATAGTGTATATGTTTCTGTGAATGGCACATTGGTTCCTGTGACTGACTGTGCGAGGAGTTTGAGATGGCAGCTCAGTTTCTCAGTAGGTGCTGTTGGCCTAGCATTCTTTCGCTTAAGGCTGATCTATGCTTCTAGAGGTTTCTCACGTTTTCGTTGAGAAAGCTTCTCGCTAAGACCTTGGTGATGTCTTCACTGTATTTTCCTTGCCTAAATTACTATTTCAAGAATAGAATTCAGTATGTTCAAAACTGGTGTTGTAAATTAGTTTTTGGTTTGAGAAAGTATGATCATGTATCTGAGAGGATTAATGCTTTGGAATGTTTGCGTATGGAGAACCGCGTTAAATTACATATTAGTTGTTTTGTTTTCAGATTTTTGACTCGTTCATCCTCTGAAGATCTTAGGTATAAACTCGTTGCCAGACACAACATCCACTATGTCAACATAATGTATCCTAATGTGTTCCTATTCACCGAACTGATAGCTTTAGAAAAAGTTGAGTTTGATAAAAATCAAGGGAGATATGAAAGAAAAACAGTACACCAGAAAATCGATACACCTCAATAATTGCTCACTTTCTGAAAAACATAAAATTAAATTAATGAAATACTACGTAATACCTTTAGTAAATATCTTACGATTTTTTTATATCTTACGATACACATTTTGTCAATATTTATTCTGAAGAACAGCTTGCTTCATTCATAAAATCTCAAAAAAAAAAACAAACAAGTGGATATGATGGGACATCTAACAAAATTGAACAATCTTTGAATTTTATGGTGAATAACTCCTTGAGGTATGAAATATTTCTGGAAGTTTTGAAGATTTCAAACTGAGTGGTTTCGTCAGTGCAATGTATGCTTGTGACTCGAAATCTGTCAAGTACCTATATTCACTATACGAAGAGACACTTAGGTATTAATAATGCACTAGCGCCATCTAGAGTATGCAAAACACATACAAGACATCATATCTTTGCGAGTTAATTCAAGTAAATAAATGTATTCTCGATATTTTCACGTTACTTACGCAGAAAAAAACTTTCCTCATGCTCAAATCAGACCATAATTTACCGTAATGCTCATAATTAGCATATTCATATACGAATAAAGTAATTCGACTGATCTGTACCAAAAATCATTAATGAGGAGTATGAGCTATGGTAATAAAAAAATCTAGAAATCGAGACAGTGTAACATACATCTGTATAACGATTCTACAATAAAAAAACTCGACAAGGTTTTGTTGATCACAGAAGCAAAATGCAGACATGCGAACGTTTCGAACTGATTGGTTTTCGTCAGTGCTAGTGACTAGTGGTACAGATAGGCCGAACTAATTTATTTGAGTATGAATATGCTAATAATGAGCATTACGGCAAATTATGGTCTGATTTGAGCATGAGGAAAGTTTTTCTGCGTTAGTAACGTGAAAATATCGAGAATACATTTCCTTACTTGAATTAACTCACAAAGATATATCTTGTATGTATTTTGCATACTCCAGATTGCTCTAGTGTATTATTAATACCTTAGAGTCTCTCTGTTTAGCGAATATAGATACTTTACAGATTTAGAGTCATTGGCATAAATTGCACTGACGAAAACAAATCAGTTTGAAACGTACGAATGTCTGCAATTTGTCTCTGTGACCAACAAAACCTTGTCGAGTTTTTTTTAGGTATAGGTGTATGTTACACTGTCTCCATTTATAGAACTTTCTATTATCATTGCTCAAACTCCTCATTAATGATTTTTGGTACAGATGTGCCGAATTAATTTATTGGAATATTTCATCTTTATTTGTCCTGCATAAAAAGGCGGTCAGAATAATGTGTAACTTGAAGTTCAGGGAATTATGTCGTGTTTTTTTTCCGACGAAGAGATATATTAACAAATCATATATTCAAAAATGTCTTTTATTTGTTCATAAGAATCAAGAACCGTTCAGCAGTTATATAATAGAAATCTTTGGGAGAGATATGATACCAGAATCTCATCTTACAATCTTCCTGAATATAGGTTAACGACAAATCAAAAACAAATGCAATACAGCTGCCTGAAACTTTTCGATAGTCTACCTGAAGATATACAGAGGGAAAGCCAATTTGAATTATTCAAGAGAAGAATTATTGTCTTGATGATTTGATTGATTGAAATTCTTACTTTACACTATTTTATTTCAATCATAAACAGTAATATTACGGTCACTTCAGATTTGAAATAAACACTTTTCATTATTATTATTATTACTCGTTACACGTGACAATAAGCATTATTCAATACATAAGATCTGACTCGAATATGCAATCCAATATAAATCGGAAAAAGAGAACCGTTTCGGCGAAATTCAATTATTGTTTGGTATTTTTTACATAAATAATATTGCGACATTTTAGGGTAGGATAAGTACAACTCACTTCGAAACATGAACCGTTAATTCTCATTAACACTTTCCAAGGCTCTTTCATTAGGGAATAATTAAGTTCT
Organism: Megalocaria dilatata; assembly: GCA_034642435.1. Classification (NCBI taxonomy): domain Eukaryota; kingdom Metazoa; phylum Arthropoda; class Insecta; order Coleoptera; family Coccinellidae; genus Megalocaria; species Megalocaria dilatata. Next base: position 71,209,339 of record CM067856.1, on the reverse strand, counting down.
CACCTAAAGCTGATATCACATTTCCTAGAGCAACCAAACTCTTGTTGATGTTCGCTCCTTCCCTAAATCTAGAGGTGGCATAAACCTTGCTGCTTGCCCTTTCGCTGCCAGCGAGGTCCACCAGGTACAATCGGACACCGTCACATGTGATGGTTACGACAGCGTGACTCCTACTGGAATGTGGATTGCTGAGAGTTGATGCTACTCTACGATTCTCATTTCCCCTCTGAATCCAGTGGAGCAGTTCTTGTTGATTATGAACCTGATGCTCTGCTAATCCTTGAAGATGAGCAAATAAACCCAAATTAATAAATAGAAAAATGCAAAGAAATAGTAAAATTCAATTTTCACCTTGTTTTAATTAATTAATGAAATCACGAAAATACTCGCTTAACGTAAGTCTTTATCGAGCTGTTTCATTAATATCAAGAGTTCATGCACTTCGTATTATAATTTTTCCACTTTTTAGTTTGGTTGAAAAAACAGAAATGACAAATTTATTCGGGATTCGATCCCTCATATTTCGCTTGCCTAGCAGCAGATCCAACCTAGCCATATAATTATTCCATAGGAGTATGAGTTAGAATGTATTTTTTTATGACATAAAATATTATTAACAAGGAGTATAAGTTATGGTTATAGAAAGTCCTAGAAATCGAGACAGTCTAACATACTACTCTGTCACGAAAGTACCGGGAATTTTCAATTAAAACAACATTTTTACATTTAATCGTCAAAATTTATTGGGTCGCCTTCAAAATAGGCTCCATTTGCTCCAATACATCTATGCCAACGGCACTTCCAATTATCGAAACATTTTTTATAGGCGCTTTCCGGGATGGACTTTAGCTCTCGCGCCGAATTTTGTTTTATGGCTTCAATCGACTCAAAACGGGTGCCACGAAGGGGCAATTTTAGTTTTGGGAAGAGGAAAAAGTCGCAGGGAGCAAAATCCGGCGAATACGGTGGTTGCTGAAGCACGTTTGTTGAGTTTTTGGCGAGAAAGTCAGTCACAATCGTAGCTCGGTGAGAAGGCGCGTTATCGTCTCAACGTAATCACCCATAGTAAAAATCGGCACGCACTCTGACATCGACTGACTTAATCAGCTGTTGCAAACACACTAGTTGACAGATCCCGCTCAAGCTTGGCATAGTAATTAAGGACAGTGGTACCAATCTAGGAAAAAAAAATTTACCTGCCTCATTGCCCCGCCAGATTTAAATCGATAATTACCGGTACTTTCTTGACAGAATGTATAGTGACAACGTCATTTTAGCGCTCTAGATCAAGGGAACAGCGCGCTATAAGTTAACCTATGATTGTTGAATTTTGAATGATTATAAACGACTAGGTTGGGGCTACTAGGTCAAAAAAAAATCGATTCAGCCGGCCGTCCGTCCGTAAACACGTTAACTTTCGGACGGAAAGAGCTAGACCCTTGCAATTTTAGAGAAGGATTGGGATCTACATGCCGCGGCTAAGTTCGTTAGTGAGCGAAATCGTTTTAATAGTTTCGCAGTTATTCATGTTTGAAAAATTTCCATATTTTTCTCAATATTTTCGAAATTAAAATTCAATCGATATGAAATTCAGCAATTAGAAGAAGAATAATGTACATGTGTGTACAATGAAACATGAACAAAATTTTGTGAGGATCGTATGATTAGAATATCAAAATAAAAGAAAGTTATAGCATCTAGATTCAGTGCAAAGACTAATTCATTTTAAAGAGTTCATTCCTTGCTATTGTTTTTTTTTCAATACTAAAATAGGATAATTCTGAATATTCTTTACAAAATATAACTAAATTTTTTTCGTTATTCTCCAAAATAATAATATTTCGAGCGCTACATCCAGGGAACAGCGTGTTATAGTTTCGCCAAAATGTCTGTTATCTTTGAATGTTGAGCCGAAAATGGTCTCAAACGACAAAGTTGAACTTACTGATAATAAATAATCCTAGCTAAAAAGTATTTGCGTGCGGCCAGCTCCGCACTTGAGATTTAAGTGACCCACATGCCCGTTGGGCGCAGGATTGGGATACGCCCAATCAGCCCTTTGCTTCCAGTATAGACTGGTAGCTTCGAAGAATTATCCTACTTCTACTGTCTACGGACTGTTAGTGCCGGAGTTATTTGGGACGCAACTCACATATCGAAGGGGCTTCTAACCTCCACTGTCCATTTGACCGCTCGAAGCCCAGACTCGTTGTAGACATCCCGGGTTCAACCCCAGCCAATGCATAGTCAAGAACCCCTGTTCGGTCGCGTGAATTCTACCATTTAGTGTATTGGCATGTAAGCGTAGCTCTTTCACCAAGTGACTGGTTAACAGTATCGACAGTGTGCCCCAAGAGGCAGAAAGTGTGATAAGGGTTCCGCCTTATCATCGCGCATGGCGAGAACCACTCCGAAGAGCTGAACACACCAGCTTCCAGTTCGAGAACCCACAACCATATGAATGTAGCAGCGAAGCACTATCCAACCTCTCCTGGCTCTGCATGGTCAGTACTCGACGTTTTGAAGACGTAACTCACAAGCTGAAGGGCTTCTTAACCATCCATCCGAACGCAGTCCCATGAACCAAGATAGTCTCAAGATTGATGCCTCAATTGATCCTGGTACGAGCACCTTCAATCCGACCTGTACATCAAGACCCATAAACCCCAGAAACGTCTCGGAATCGATCCGGATTCAGGAGGAAGCTGGTCGAACCATCAAGTCTCGCTAAACCCAGAAACATTTCTCGAGATATCCTGAACAAGAGCGTCTGCGAACAGATTGAAGGAATACCCTCCTAGTCCTGCATGCAGAATACTTCCCGAGGGCCTTCACCCTCCCGAGGTACCGCAGTATGCAACATAACGCACTCGGCCATTGGTCACAAAAATCCGGAGATTTACTGCAATAGGGTAGAGTACTTTAGTTTTAAGGGAGAGGTCCTGTGCTGCGACGGACTCCCTTGTCACTGAATTAATCAACGCGACTCAGCAGCCCCCCATTCCACCTCTACAGTGAAACTAGGGCCCCATTCGGTCGATCTTCCACCAGATGGGTCCAATAACTGGCGCAAATCGCATTACATAAGGCTTCAAGACTTAACCCTCCATTTCACCAGGATGAAACTAGCGGCCTAGTCAAGACAAGCGCCCCAGCGCGTCAAGCTATAATATCATGGGGGGCGTCTCCGGCCAGTCAGTACGTAAATATACTTTCGAACCGAAAGAGTTAAAGCATTGAAACTTGTAGGAAAAGTTTGGGGTCTAAACATCTCGGCTGAGTTTGTTGGGCAAAATCGTTCATTAGTTTCGCAGTTATTAATATTTAAATTTTTTCCTTTTTTCTACCCACATTTTCAAAACGGCAGATTCGATCGATCTGAAATTTGGCATTTAGAAGAAGACAAAGGACGTGTGTCGTATGATTTAAAGTTAAAAGATTGTGATCAGATCACCGTTGAGTACTACCTAAAAAACTATAATTTTCGAACGGAAATAAATAAAGACTTGAAACTTCTGGGATAAGTTTGTTGCTTGAATATATCTGTTAAGTTTATTCATGGGCCAAAATCAGTCGAATGATGCCGCAGTTATTTGAATTTGAAATTTTCTCCCGTTTTTATAATTATTTTCCAAACTACAAATCCGATTAATCTGAAATTTAGGGTAAAGAGGAGAATGATAACATATAAATATGATTAGAAGTTTGCCAACAAAAATTAAAAATTTTTTACGTTTAGTGCTGTTAAAATCATAGCAACAGTCCCACGATCGAGTTTAAATTTAGCATTTAGATGCAAATAATGATACAAAGGCTGATATAAAATTTCGTGAGGATCATAAAATCAAAAAAATTTGGATAGAGCACCGACAAGAAGGCTAATGATTAATTTCGTGTGTTCGGTGATATGAACAAGTGCGTAAAAGCTTCTGATTTCACGTTAGTACTTTCCACCATTTTTCATTACGTCATAAGGGTTTTTTCAGATGAATTCTACTGCAATCGTTTCAATGATTGTAAGGGGTGGGCCATTTTAAATTTACATGTTTGATCGGCTAAATATAAAAAATATGATGAATATTTTTCCAAAGTTGTGAGTTCATTAAAATGGCTGGAACTTGTTATTTTCGAATGAATTACAATATCATTCAAATGACCATCACTACTTGCTACAGTACCTCGTCCGGTCAACTAAATTTTCGACAAGGTTTTGTTGATCATAGAGGCAAATTGCAGACATGCTCACGTTTCAAATTAATTGGTTTTCGTTAGTGCCATGTATGCTAGTGACTCCAAATCTGTCAAGTATGTATAATCGTTATACACAGAGACACTAAGGTATTAAAAATACATTAGCACCATCTAGAGTAAAGAAATGTATTCTCGATATTTTCACGGTTACTAACGCAGATAAACTTTCCTCATGCTCGAATCAGATCCTAAATTGCCGTATTGATCATAGTTAGCATATTCATATTCAAATAAATTAATTCGGCCGATCTGTACCAATAATCATTAATAAGGAGTATGAGCTATGGTAATAGCTCAAACCTTGTCGAGTTTGTTTGATTATAGAATTGTTATACAGATGTATGTTACACTATCTCAATTTCTAGAATCTTCTACTACCATTTATCATACTCCTTATTAATGATTTTTGGTACAGATCAGCCGAATTAATTTATTTGAATATGAATATGCTAGTAACTAGCTCTGCGGCAAATTATGGTCTGATTTGAGCAGGAGGAAAGTTTTTCCTGCGTTAGTAACGTGAAAATATGGAGAATAAATTTTTTCCTTGAATTAACTCGCAAAGGGATGTCTTGCATACTCTAGATGGCGCGAGTGTATTATCAATACCGTAGTGTCTTTGTGTATGGCGAATAAAGATACTTGACAGATTTGGAGTGACTAGCATACATTGCACTGACTGAAACTATTCAGTTTGAAACATGCACATGTCTGAAATTTATCTCTGTGATCAACAAAACCTTGTCGAGTTTGTTTGAGTACATAATTGTTATACAGATGTACAGTAGTAAGTAGATGAAAGAGCTTATAGAAAATTTTTTTCAAATTATTAAACACAAGTATCAGACTATAATTATTGATAACGTTTTCAAAAACCCTGTACCCTATGCACCTATACAAATTACCTTGAATTAACAGATCAAAATAGTAACGAGTAGGTAGCAATAAAAAATATTTCATTTATACTAAATTCGAAAACAGGAATAGTATAGTGATAAATTATTCTAATCCTATAGTATAAAGGTTCTCTCTAAATTTCAGTAGCTGACCAAGGAAACGAAAATAGTTTACCTTATAGAATAAAAGTGAAACCATAATAACTATTTTGTGAAATTCGCTTTATGCAACATTTCCTTTATGCGAATTTGCCAACACTCATTAAAAAGGAACTATTGTTACGTTAGTCCTAATTATTCCGATGGGAAGGTTTAATAACATAAATTTGTGTTCCTTAATGAGTATAAAAATTCTTCACAGGGAAGAAACTGACAAAAACGGACCATTGTCTGCATTTACTTCCGAGTAAAAATGTCATTAACTCATTGAGGTCAAGGAGTTCATTTGCACAGAAGAAAATCAAGCGTAATATTCATGAAGATTTTGCTATCATGAAGCAGATTATGCAAAGTTTCATAAAGCATGAATTTTTTCAAATAAATTATTTACGTTTGTATCTATTTCAACATTCATATAGGTGTGTAGTCAATATATATTTTTGAGCGCTCGTACTAGAAGCAGAAATCTGAACATAAAATAACTAGAAGAGAAATTCGATTGTCTCGGTCTTTACTTGACGGAAATTCATCTTCAATATAAGAAAAACAAATGTTAACTTCCGCTATTTTATTGATTTACACGACAATTGTTTCGTCATACCATGATTTTATCAGGTGAGTTTTAATACTCACCTCTATAAAAAACTGGATCATTCTGTAGACAAAGAAGAATAGTGAAAAGATGTACAAAGTAACTTTGTATTGAAGTGGATGTTATTTTCAGGAAGGATAAAAATCAGATATATATACGTTCATAACTGGCAACTGTTTGAATAAGATTTAGTTACTGGGCAATGTTGATAAAAATAATGAAATACAAATGTCATTAAACATTTGGTTTTTGCTTCTTCATCTTGCGGGTTCGAATCCAGCTGCGCCCATGGGTGTGTTTGTGTGTGTTGTGTGAATGGTTGGTATGAATGAGAAATGAAACGAAGATTTTCACGTAGAGACTGTCTGCATAGCCTATGTGGCTGGGACAATAAAGAGAAAATGAATGAATGAATGAATGCTTCTTCATCTTCAAGTGAGCAGAGCGTTATGATTTCATTCAATTGTATTTTATAATTTTCAGAAGGAAATTATTTTGGAAACTTCCATCGAACTGACTGATAGAAGAGATAAAAAGCACTAACCTGAAGCAAGGAGTTTTTGCGTGCTAGTTCGTATCACCCACGATTCTCAAAAAGTAATTTTTTTTGTTCGTCTATTAGTCCAGTTAAAATGAACAAGAAAAGTTATAAAAAATTTTTTATAAAGCTCAAAATTTGTATAGACGTTAAATAAAACATTACAAGTGAAATGTCAAAAATGCCCTTCTATCCTACTTCTGCAAAAAAATTTCCATGATAAAATAGGTAAAATACTCAAGTTTTTTCCATTTTTCTCTGGAACGGTTAGTTTAATCGTAAAAGTAGGCAGAACGAAAGTTCTAGACCATATAATTATCTACAAAATTGATAGAATTCCTTTTTTTCGTTCGAATCATCTTTCAAGAGATATCGCGGTTTCGAAAGTTGGAAAATATCTATTCTACATAAAATGTATACACTTATATGCAGCCTGTATACACCATCGAACCAATATAAGTAATAAAAAATAAGAAACTATTTGTTTGTGTTACTCACATACTGAAGCTTGTACAAATTGAATGAGTATTTCAGAGTATAAAACTATTTTTTATTTATTTATAGTCAGGTGGCGTCTGTCCACCCTACCACTGCGTCCGCACGGACTATTGTGGTTCAGCCCTAATTTATATTTCCCTGACGAAATCCAGTTTTTGGATAAAACCGATAACCTTGTTCGGCGGTAATTTTTTCAGTTCGCAGTGAGCTATAACATCCTGATCAAAGGCCTCGAATCTGATGCGAATCACCGCTGTGCACTCTGAGACGATATGCATGGCTGTTTCAGTATTCTCAAGACACAGCCTGCATTCATAGTCTTCCTCCAGGCCGATTTTGTGCAAATGAGCTTTCAGTTTGTAGTGACCTGTCATAATTCCGACAAATGTTCTGAGTTTGGCCGTATCCAGACCTAGCACTAGCGGCATCTTTTGGTTTGAAGCTGTTCCTAGGAACGCCTTCGAATGTTTCAGGCCAGGATGGCTCAGTCAGAAAAAACTATAGTCTCGAGTTCATTCTGCCTGTTATGGTCCGCTTAGCCACGTCATGGTGTATTCCCAGGAATGGTTCCTAGCCCAGCGTGGCTCTAGCAAACGCCAGCCGATCTGCCTCTTCGTTATCCAAATAATTTGAGTGGCTGGGTATCCAAACTAGAGTGATTCTGTTTTATATATCCAGCCTGTTTAAAGCCGTGCGAAAACTCCAGACTGTTCTCGATGTACAACAGCTGTATTCCAGAGCTTTTAGTACTGACTGATTATGGGTTAATATTTTGATTTTTGCTTGGTGTATTTGCCTTTTTATCAGTAGATCTGCCGCGGTCTCAATGACAAATAGTTCTGCCTGAAATATGGTGGCGCATTGACCGAGATTCAATGAGATGTTGATTCTTGGTTTGCTCCCATAGACTCCAGCTCCCCTTCCATTCGTCGTTTGCGAGCCGTCTGTGAACAAGCCAAGGTCGGTCCTCAATAGAATCTCAGCATGTCTATTCGTCCTGGCTGGAAACGATTACTTTTGATATTAGATCCGAAGGCATCGATAGAGTACTGTTCGTTAAAAGCTCTTCCAGCAGTCCTGAGCCTTCCATCACTATTGTCTCTGGCCTGTCGATCGCCAGTTGATATAGTCTGCATGTGGTCCGTTCCGCCTCCCTCTGCACGAGCAGGTGAAGGGTAGGCAGATTTATTAGATCTCCATGGATGCCGTAGGTGTGGCGCGAAACGCACCTGTAATTTCAAGGCAAGCCTATCTCTGTAGTCGAGAGAGATTATGTTGGCCAATCGTTTGTTGGCCCTTTCTCCATCACGCTACAGCGCAATATGTTATCTGTGGTCTAATGACCATAGTGCATAGCCAATACATCTGCCTGGCTTTAAACCCCAGGTCTTACTGTAGACTCGCCTGCAGGTCCAGAATCCCATTCTGGCCTTATGACACACTTTTTCTAGGTGTGCACTCCAACTGAGAGTTTTGTTCAGAACTATTCAGGTATTTTGCCGCCTTACAGAATTGTATTGTTTCACCACTAATTGTCAGCGGTTTTAAACCATCCAGCTTCCATTTCTTGGTAAATGAAGCTATAACTACCTTTTGTGGGTTAAGAGACATATCTTGCCTTATACACCATTCGTTGATAGTGTCCAGTATCTCTTGAAGAACAGCCGATATCGCCACCTCTAATTTACTTTCCACTATGATTGCCAGGTCATCAGCAAATGCTTGAACTTCGACTCCCCACAGCGAGATGATCGCTAGCAGGTTCATCATAGTCGCATAGGAACGACAATTTTTGGCTCGAAATTCGAAAATTACAGACATTTATGCGAAACGAAAGAAACTAGTGGGTCAAAAAAGTGTTCAAGTTAAGTTTTCCTCACCCTTTCATCCGATCAGCCGACGATCAGCACGATAAATCGAGAAAAGAATAACTTACGCAGTTAGAGTGATGTCGATGGAAAGAAAACATTTTCGGAGGGAGAATTACTTTAATGCGTAAATTAAACCTCATATCGCACTCATCAGTTGGTGACTATTTCAAAATGCGACAATATTATTCGGAATTGGAAAATGTTCGACGAGAAGAAAGTTGGGATACCAGTGGCTATTAAATAAGTTTCGACAAGTCAATAACATTCAGTGCGCTCCCCAGCACTTTTTGCTTAGCGTAACATTTTTATCCATCACTCTAAATTTGTTAAAATTTTCAAGCTTTTCCATTTGTTGAGAAATCTTTCGTGTTCTGTGAAATCAATGTTAAAGGGTAAGTTAGTGTAATATCAAACTTCCGCTACCAAAAGATGTATGAGTATGCTGCAAATGTTCTTTGTCTCGGATCTTCGAAGCAATTGAAAATAAAAAAGCTGTACACTGATTTGAAAGCTGTCATTTGTGAGCGCTAGAAGAAGAATTTTACCGATACAGTCGAGACATTAATTCAGAGTCAACAATATGGGAAAAGACTAGAAAACCATTTGTTTTCGATGTCTTATAATTACCGGAAGAACTTCAAGACTATTTTTTAGGAATTAAGGCCGATTCAACCATGAAAGATCATTTCTATCTCTTGACATTGATAAAATTTTGATTCAAACGATGGCTTGTTAATTCTTTTCTCTCGATTGCAAACGACATGTTTTTTTTCTTCGACTATCTTATGTAAGACCGGTTTAAATTAGTAACCAGCAGCGAAATTGTCTTGCGAGGATAGCTCTGGCAAGAATTAAATCCAGAATCAACCAACTATTACAAGCAGGCAAACTAAAGTATCTCTTTAGTAATGAATTGTTTCGATAAATTCATAAATTTGATTAAAGTTTATTCGTTATGAGTTATAATTAAAATAAATAAACACCGGAAAAAAATGTGCGTTTTTTCATTGAAAAAACTGAAGGGGAGCATGATAATATTATTCATAATTGGAAAAGGCTCGACGAGAAGAAAGTTCGGATACCCTGATTTAAAGAATTGAAATCTGCAAAATGAGTTTAAAACTTGAAGGCGAAAATCATAATCAAAATGAAATAAAGTTGAAGTAGATCGTTAAATATGAAATAACTACTTGTAGGTAAGAAATTTTTGATATGAATAATTATGATTATACAATTTAATGTCATTGTTTCACTATTCTATATTGCATACGAGTAAACTAAGTGAAATTTGGCAGATATAGTCTGGTGATGCGTGCCTTGTAGACTTTTTTGTTTCAAATGTTTTATTAATAATATACATTCACTTTTTGCTTGATCTATGAAATATTCACCTTGAACATATGGTCCTTTTTTTGGATGTTCTCTTATCCTTAACGTCCTCAGGTACTTGCACTTTTCGTCTTCCGAGAGAAGATCTCGAACTTTTTCATTGTATATCTCCAAATAACTGTAACATAGAAGTAATAGCATTCAGCCAATAACATCGAAATTAAGTGATCATGGATATTAGATTCACACTTAGAAGGAATAATTTCTTCAACTCGATTTGTTGGCAATGTCATCTTACATTATATTGAATTAGTTGTGGTCGTTTGGTACAGTGCCTCTCTGCACTGCGACCAATAATAATAATTATATTTTCTTTCATTTTTATTGCAGGATACATCTGCATACAAAACGTCAGTGAAAAAAAAAGTAACTAACAGAGGAACGAACAAAAATACACAAAACTGAGGTATTCTAATCTATATAGCAATTCAAGTACTTATGAGCACTGTAACAATTCAACAGCAATAATGTTCTGTATTCCAGAACTCTCAGTCTCTCCAGAAGATTCTTAAATAATTTAATATCACAGTAAAACGGCTGAAATTTAGTTGTTTTAAGTATATAGAGAATATTTTTAAGTCTGGTATTCCATTATGAGCAATAATCCACTCACTACCCCAGATCGCCCCCTATTTGTCTCAATATCTAAACGTGGTGAGGGTGCTTGTCTTGACTAAGATCCTAGTTTCATTTCGATGAAATGCAAGATTAAGTATCGATGCCTAAAGCAGAGACTTTCGCGCCGTGTCACTGGACCCGTGTGGTGGAAAATTCATCCGACTGGGGTCCTAGTTTCACTTCAAAGGTGAAATGGGAGACTGAGTTGCAATTTCCAACACAGTGACAAGGGTGTCTCTCACAGCACAGATCTTACACCCTTAAAACTAGCGTTTCTCTACCCTATTGCAGTAAGTCTCCGGATTTTTCTGTCCAATGGCCGAGTGTGTTATGTATACATTCTGTCAAGAAAGTACCGGGAATTATCGATTTAAATCTGGCGGGGCAATGAGGCAGGTAAAAACTTTTTTTCCTAGGTTGGTACCACTGTCCTTAATTACTATGCCAAGCTTGAGCGGGATCTGTTAACTAGTGTGTTTGCAACAGCTGATTAAGTCAGTCGATGTCAGAGTGCGTGCCGATTTTTACTATGGGTGATTACGTTGAGCAAAGAATTTGTTTAAAGTTTTATGTTGCAAATGAATTTTTGTGTGCCGATGCATTGAAAATGTTGCAAAAGGCCTTTGGTGATAATGCTCTATCGAAAACTCGTGCATATCAGTGGTACAGAGCCTTCAAGGACGGTCGTGAAGTGTTCACCCATCGACGGCTTCGATCGAAGATAACGTCGATGAAATTAAGGAAAGGGTGCTGGAAAACCGTCGTACCAGCTTGAGAGAGATAGCACATGATCTTAAGATATCCCACGAGTGCGCACGTACGATTTTGATTGATATTTTGGGCATGAGAAAGGTGGCCGCACGACTCGTACCGAAAGACCTGAATTTTCTTCAAAAACGTCATCGCGAACAGGTTGCTTCAGACATGCTGGATCGCTGTAATTCCGATTCTACATTCATGGAACGCATTATAACTGGTGATGAGACCTGGGTCTACGAGTACGATATGCAAACAAGCCAGCAATCATCGGAATGGGTGGCAAAAAATGAGCCGAAACCGAAAAAACCACTCCAAAGCCGCTCGAAAATGAAGGTGATGCTCATTGTTTTCTTCGATATCCGTGGCGTGGTGCACTACGAATTCGTTCCAGAGGGTCAGACGGTAAACAAGGAGTATTACCTAGGCGTTATGAAACGTTTGCGTGAGCGTATCCGTAAGAAGCGGCCAAATTTGTGGGCGAAGAACTCATGGATTTTGCATGACGATAACGCGCCTTCTCACCGAGCTACGATTGTGACTGACTTTCTCGCCAAAAACTCAACAAACCTGCTTCAGCAACCACCGTATTCGCCGGATTTGGCTCCCTGCGACTTTTTCCTCTTCCCAAAACTAAAATTGCCCCTTCGTGGCACCCGTTTTGAGTCGATTGAAGCCATAAAACAAAATTCGGCGCGAGAGCTAAAGTCCATCCCGGAAAGCGCCTATAAAAAATGTTTCGATAATTGGAAGTGCCGTTGGCATAGATGTATTGGAGCAAATGGAGCCTATTTTGAAGGCGACCCAATAAATTTTGACGATTAAATGTAAAAATGTTGCTTTAATTGAAAATTCCCGGTACTTTCTTGACAGAGTAGTATACTGCGTTACCTCGGGAGGGTGGATAGGCCCTCGGGAAGTATTTGTACGACCTGGTCACCCAATTTGGCGATGGACTTATGATTCAGGATTTCTCGGGAAGTGCTTCAGTGTTTGGCGAGACTTGACGGTTCGACCGGCCTCGTCCTGAACTAGGATCATTTGCGAGACGTTTCCGGGGTTTGTGTATCTCGACGATACGGCTTAGACCGTTGGTGCTTGAAGCCAGGACCAACTGAAAGACTTCACAATGGTTCGTGGGTCTTAACGTACGGGGCGGATTGACGATGCTCGCACCAGGATCAATTGAGGCATCGATTCTTGGGATTTTACTGTTTCTTGAGTCTTCGTTCGGCTGGGTGGAAATGAGAAGCCCCTTCGGCGTTGAGTTGAGTTCCAAAAAACTCGGGTACTGACACTGCAGAGCCAGTAGCGGTTGGATATTGCTACGCTGCTACCAGTCACGCTGTAGGTTTTCGGACTGAAACTGAAACTGGAAGCGGGATAGGCTCAAATCTTCGGAATGTTTCTCACTTTGCGCGGTGATAGGGCTTACCCTTATGACACAACTGTCTTTTGGGTAGGTTGTGGAGACTGCTGAGTAGTCACCTTGTGAAAGAGCCACGCTCATATGCCAGATACTTAACCCGGTACAATTCACGATTTAGTACCCTAGATATAGTCATGCGCACCAACAACAATTTATTCAGATTGAACTTATCCCTGATATATACATAAAAGAATTCCACAATAAATTAACAGATCAAATAAACAAACACACACCAAAATATATTAAGAAAACCTTCCTGCACACTCTACCAGCATACATCCTAGATCAAATTACAAATGCAAACTGTAAGCAAATCTATAAGACCATATGCGGACCTATTTTAGAATATGGACACCTTCTATACACCAACTGCAACAAATCGATACTTTACAACATGGAAGTGGCAGAACGTAGTAGTTTGAGGAAGATAAGTAAGATCCGTCGCCAAAACAACCAACTCTATAATCCACCAAATGACTTTCTGTACGAAAGGATGATAGTAGAGCCAATACTGAACAGATTCCAGACTCTTCGAAGAAAATTCGTTGACACTCCTTACAACATCTCGATCTTCCAACCAGTCATCCTAGGCAGACAGGGCGAAAACAAAGGAAGAATCCAGACAGACCACTCATTGAGACACTTGAACAGCAACAAATAATTTGAATTTTTTTTTCACATAATAGTTTATGCAAGAATAATATTTAATTTAGTTATCTACCTAATGTATAAAAGATATAATATTTTGATATTCAATTTTATACTTCAACAGTCTTCGCTGCTTAAAAGGCCACGCTGAGTTTAACAGAAACCTCAGAATCCCAAACAACCGTTCGAACCCGTCACCAAATTCAGATACGTTACGTCTCAGATGACCTAGAAGAGGCTATAGCAACAAGGTCTAGAAGATTCTAATAGGAAAGTAACCTAAATGCATGAACTTCGAAGCGTGTTGGCCTTTACTTGATAAAATTCCATTGTATACTTCAATTAAATAATACACTTATATATGTCGATCTCTGTTTGTTATTGTAAGTTGCTCACATGACGCGTTTCGTTTACTTTACATAGTAACTTATTCAAATCTTTATAAACAACTGCTCTAAAAATTGGTAATATACTGTATTTAAATGGTTTCTATGCCGAGATAAGGGTAAAATAATGTTTTTTTACTTTTAGTAAAACCACCTGGTCGCTAAGTGAATAGACCCAGTAGATGTGAATTAGATAACTCAGTTTGTTCATTCAATAAATTTCCCGAATATCTTAATCGGTTTAGATCTAAACTTTCCTACAGGTTCAATTTCAGACCCTTATCTTCTTTATACAAAATCTTAAAACGCTCATAAAAATCATGTTTCTCTTTTATTAGATGTTCTGCATATGTAGTATCCAACTTTTTTTGTAGGTAAGACCGAAAAGTCAAAGGACTTCCCGGTTTGTCCAATACAAGTTTTTGATAATTGGTTAACACCCGACATATGTGATTTGTTCATTTTGAGTTTTTAAAATTATCCTTAATGAATAATTAGTTCTGAAAGATTTTTTTTGTTATTGGGGAATTATTTTATTTGTAGAGATGGTTTACTATAGTGAGTGAGGGAAATGTATATTTTCCCTTCGGTTTTTAGCATAGGACATATTTCGTTAATGGTATTTTTATATTGTTTTTTATCTATCATAGTGTTTTTTATTAATGACGAACAACCGTTATTAATTGCTATTTGAAATAAATTAATTCGGCTGATTGTACCCAAAATCATCAATAAGAAGAATGAGCTATGGTAATAGAAAGTCTAGAAAACGAGACAGTGTAACATACATCTGTATAACAATTCTATACTGGAACGAACTCGACAAGGTTTTGTAGATTACAGAGGCAAATTGCAGATATTCGAACGTTTCAAACTGATTGGTTTTCGTCAGTGCAGTGTAAGCTAGTGACTCCAAATCTGTCAAGTATCTATATTCGCTATACACAGAGACTCCATAGATATTACTAATACACTAGCGCCATCTAGAGTATGCAAAATACATACACAGAGACTCCAAGATATTAATAATACACTGACGCCATCTATACTATGCAAAATACATACAAGACATACCTTTGCGAGTTAATTCAAGTAAAGAAATTTATTCTCGATATTTTCACGTTACGAACGCAAAATAAACTTTCCTCATGCATTGCACTGACGAAAACCAATCAGTCTGAAACGTGCGCACATCTGCAATTTGCCTCTGTGATCTACAGAACCTTGTCGAGTTTGTTCGAGTATAGAATTGTTATATAGATGTATGTTACACTGTCTCGATTTCTAGAACTTTCTATTACCATAGCTCATACTCCTTATTAATGAATAGCTATTTGTTCAATTAAATTTCATTTTTGTATAAAATTATTCAGATATATAGAAGTTTTTGATAATATGTGTCATGCTGGTAATTTATGTTGGATTATTCAACATAAACAATTCTTTTATCAACAAGTAATCTTGAATCAAGAATTAAATTCAATTGTGTCACGACAGGGTGAAGGAAAATTTTCCTTGAGATTGAATTTGAGAAGTTAGAAATGAGTGCGAGATAGAGAGATGTGTGTTATTGCGAGAGGTACTTTTTATTTCACTTGGGCGAAGTATTATTTGTTAATGCGATAGAGGAGCGGTCTCAATCACTGGATCGTACTGAAGTGTGTTAATGCAAGAGAAAGTTGCCTTGGTGACCGACCAATATGGGAACGTGCATTGCCGTACTTAAAAAGAAACTTATGGAAGGCACTCAAGTCGCTTTATTAATCAACATTATGCAGAGCTGCCTCGTTATCTGAAGGTGATGGTGAAATACCATAGACCCCTCAAACCCTAACTACAACAGTCCTGTTTGCCTATCAAAGCGAACTCAATATCATATCACTCTCCACAGCAGTGTCTTCTCCATCTGAAGCAAGATAGAATAACCATTCGTCGCTGAAGACTACATTATGCCATTCTACCTCCCAATACCGCTCCGGTTCAAAAGTTAACAACAGTGGCCTGCTGTCAAATCATGGACAGTATAAAAAACTACAAAGTCTGGAATTCGGTGCTACATCGTAGTAGTAATAGCTCTATCTTCTTTTTGATTGTCTCGGTCTTTACTTGACGGAAAGTTATTTTCAATATAAGAAAAACAAATGTTAACTTCCGCTATTTTATTGATTTACACGACAATTGTTTCGTCATACCATGACTTCATCAGGTGAGTATTAAAATTGAGGTATACAATGCAAAATATGACCTTAAATACTCACCTGATGAAGTCATGGTATGACGAAACAATTGTCGTGTACATCAATAAAATAGCGGAAGCTAACATTTGTTTTTCTTACATAAGTCTATCTTCTTCCGCAAACAGATCTTCAAACAGATAGAAAAACAATATCTTAGAACCAGTTGTCTGAATCGCTTATCATGACAGTCTTTGTTACGTTTCGTTTGATCAGTTGGTTTTCTTCGTGTAACTTTACTTTATTCTGTTCACGGGTAATGAGATGACGTTTTTTTCGCAAACAATTTTCAAAGATTAAAAGTTGACATTATTACCACAGCATGTTTTAAATATAGTTGTTCTGTTGCCACGAAATTAAAATTATTCCTTTCGATGTAAATTCGGATTTCACTGAGTATAATTAAGATGAAATACTTTTATATTTGAGGAATTGATTTCGATCTCGATAAAGGATCCAATTTTTGGTGAAGAATAGCCACAAGAAGCTTTATGCCAAATGAGAATCAACCACCCACGACTGGAGGTAAAAATGCTAATTATTGATTGGCGGCGAACAAGGAGAAATAATGTAATCTATAATTGATTTAAAATATGTTACCAGCTAGCTTCGTTTTGTTCTTTTAGTTATATTTGTGTTTCTGGTCATTTGACAATAGAAGATACTATTAAAATACATGAAGTAAAATATAGTTACTAGATCTTAGAAAGTTGTTACAATGAATGACTTGTGAGCTTACTTGTTTGATAGATGGATAAACAAAAAACTAAGCTCAATAAAATCGATGACAATCATCGTATGTCCAATGTTCAAGCTTCCTCGAGAACTTTGATATGCGAGGATTTGATCAAAAATTTGTTGCCTGTAAAGTCGGTATACGGGCGAAAGTTTTACGTGACAACGACTTTGAGTGGTAAAATAATTTTAATGTGAATATTCATTCGTATAGTAGGAAGAAGGATGAAATAATAGTAACAATTTAAAACATTTATTTATACAAAGAATTATATTTAAAACATTAATTTATACAAAGAATCTCGCACTGAATTTCATATTAACAAAATTTTATTTATCAATCAGTTGTTATAAGTTATTAATAAATTTAACTTGTTTTACATTGTTATAAATATAAAAACTAAATTTAAAAGTTAGAACATTTATTTAAATCACATTAATTGTTAATATCAATCGATATTAATTCAAAGTGTATTTTCTAAAAGGAGAAAACTAATTCACATTTGATCTTTGAATTTGTAAATCGCGCGCTTACGACCTTGCGCAGTGATTAGTTGTCTCGGTTTGAATGTTTGAAAGTTTCGATTTGACAGGTTGGAGGTTAAACATTGTTATTTCAATTTTTTACATAGCAAGTCGCGCTCATTTTTTCAAGTTAAACAAATTATTATTTGTTGAGAAACGATTTCTACTACTTTTTTTATTGAAAACTACCACAACATTGTGATTACTACAACATAACCTATTCACTTATGTCTTAGTCATTTATTTCATCATGTTATATTATCAGTCTGAAATTATTTACCTTTGCTGTTTGAATTGTTGCGATGGACGAAACTACCTTCACATTATCACTACACAATCGTTTTACAATTAACTGGCAACGTGTAAACTTGTATGCAGGCGCCTAAGCGAAATAGAAGCGCAAGACATGAACCGGTGTGTATGCCTATCTCTCTCACTCTCTCTCTCTCTCGCTCTGTCTCTCTTGCTCTTAGGCGGGCTAACTGTGCTCGAGTGGAAGGGACGCGTGCCTTTCACTTTTTATGTCTGTCTCTCTCGCTATTAGGCGGGCTAACCATGCCCGAGTGGAAGGGACGCGTGCCTCTCACTCGCTCTCATTGTGAGCGCATAACGTGAGCGGAGCGTAACGCAGTTTCTTGAAGTGTCACCCGGCAAACCAATTTATAAGACGTTGTCACGTCAAAATTATGGAATTTTTTTGGAAGGTGTGATAGATACCAGAAACTTTACTGGTAAAACTCTCACAAGATAGGTTCATCCTGGCCAAAAATTCCGACTAAATCGAAAGGTTAAACCAAGCAAGAATTATCCAGGAAAAATCTTGCTCCAGGCTTAATATTGCTCGCGGTAAAATACACCTTCAAAGACGTTTTCAGATTTGAGCGAATTTATGTGTGTTAACATCAACGGATCTTAAAACGGAAGGGAAGGAAAATATTATTTAATTTATAATAATTTTTTAAGCATATGCAAGAAGAGAACGCGTCCTCCAGCCTCCTGCGCACCAATCAAAACGATTTTCATAATGCGTTTAATTTCCAATCAATAATTAATTAGTATCTTAAGGTAAAACGACGCATTACAATGAAATGTGACTGTTACTATTAATTTTTTCATTGTATGTTTATTCGAAAACTTCTTTCTGAATTTCACTGATTTTCTTCTGTATTTCTATGCATAGTAACAGGCAATTGATAGAACAGATTACTCAACAATACCGTCAAATTTCCATAACTGTTATACATTCTGTCAAGAAAGTACCGGGAATTATCGATTTAAATCTGGCGGGGCAATGAGGCAGGTAAAATAATGTTCTGTACTCCAGAACTCTCAGTCTATCCAGAAGATTCTTAAATAATTTAATATCACAGTAAAACGGCTGAAATTTAGTTGTTTTAAGTATATAGAGAATATTTTTAAGTCTGGTATTCCATTATGAGCAATAATCCACTCACTACCCCAGATCGCCCCCTATTTGTCTCAATACCTAAACGTGGTGAGGGTGCTTGTCTTGACTAAGATCCTAGTTTCATTTCGATGAAATGGAAGATTAAGTATCGATGCCTAAAGCAGAGACTTTCGCGCCGTGTCACTGGACCCGTGTGGTGGAAAATTCATCCGACTGGGCTCCTAGTTTCACTTCAAAGGTGAAATGGGGGACTGAGTTGCGATTTCCAACACAGTGACAAGGGTGTCTCTCACAGCATTTTTCTAGGTTGGTACCACTGTCCTTAATTACTATGCCAAGCTTGAGCGGGATCTGTCAACTAGTGTGTTTGCAACAGCTGATTAAGTCAGTCGATGTCAGAGTGCGTGCCGATTTTTACTATGGGTGATTACGTTGGATTTTGCATGACGATAACGCGCCTTCTCACCGAGCTACGATTGTGACTGACTTTCTCGCCAAAAACTCAACAAACGTGCTTCAGCAACCACCGTATTCGCCGGATTTGGCTCCCTGCGACTTTTTCCTCTTCCCAAAACTAAAATTGCCCCTTCGTGGCAACCGTTTTTTAGTCGATTGAAGCCATAAAACAAAATTCGGCGCGAGAGCTAAAGTCCATCCCGGAAAGCGCCTATAAAAAATGTTTCGATAATTGGAAGTGCCGTTGGCATAGATGTATTGGAGCAAATGGAGCCTATTTTGAAGGCGACCCAATAAATTTTGACGATTAAATGGAAAAATGTTGTTTTAATTGAAAATTCCCGGTACTTTCTTGACAGTAGTATTTCAAATAAAAAGCTTCTGACTTCACGTCAGTGGTTTTGACGTTTTCATCAATGTGTTGAAGCAAATTTTAGTTTATAATTCTATTGAATTTTGAGGAAAAAATCAAATCTCCATTTCACCAAGTCCAGGTAGTTTTTACGCAACTATCATTTTAAGAGCCTTCGAGGTAGTTCAATTTCATATTGAGAAAAAACAAATTCTGACTTTATTTCGTTCTTTGTTTAAGTTTCAGCGCTTGAATCATTTCTGGAGCATTGGCACAAATTCATCTTTGACATAGCCCCGAATAGAAAATCTAATGATGTTGAATCGTATGATCTTGATGACTATTTGATGTCTTCCTTTCGAGTATTTACAAGTCCGGCAAATTTTTCATGTTATAGAGTCATTGTTCCATGAGCGGTATGGCAGGTTGTCGCAAATAAATGTTGTCTAAATCGGCAGAATCAATTTCAGCCCAAAAAAATCAGTAAACATCATTTGGTAACTCAATCTATTTCCTTAAACAGTTCCAAAAGCCTCTTTTTCGAAGAAATTGTGTTCAATTACTCCGCCAATCCAAAAAAAAAATACCAAACTGTAACCTGACATAACTGGACAGATAAAAATAAGCGTCATCACTAATTTTTTTCAAAAAAGTGTGCTCTTGTTCATGCATTCCGAGGGCCCAAGAGGAAATGTACGGAGTTTTTTTATGATATTTTGGCTGTACCTCTTGCGTCAGGTGGATTTTGTAAGCATTTAAGTCAAGATGAAATGAACAAACCCGGATTTTCATTTATACTCTCAGCTACATCATGAACGAGTATTAATTGGAATCCTCACATCACTAACATGTCCGGGGCATTCGAATTTGTTGATTGACCAGCTGATGCCCGTGGTTTCTTTCATGTAGACTTTATCTTGACGTTGGAACATTAAATTTTGCCTAGAATTGGCAGAGCTTGGACTTAATTTTGGTATTTGTATTTAAAATGTATCGAAATTTAAAAATCATTTTAAAGATACTAGGATATAATAATATCCCAAGCATAAAAATCCCTTAAGAAGTTTTGAAGATTAACGGCAACAAACAGTCAGATAGACAAAATTCAAAAATCATTTTTGGTGTTCTATCACCCCTTTTAAATCGATTTCCAGCAAATATATTTAACGTACAGATATTCCAATTATAATAATTTATTTAATGTATAGTTAAGTAAATATTTATTATGAATGACTTCACTTTTTTTTCCGCTATCCGATTTGAAGTAAACGAAGACTAAATAACAGGTTATCCATTTCGTGATCCGGATTTTAAGCCCTGTTTCAATAACATATGTCGAAGAGAACTGGATCCGAAGTCTCATATGTTTAGCTGAAGGTTAGCCATTTAACAATATGGTTCGCTTATTTACTGTTGAACTTTTGAAAATTATGAAAACTTACCACAAATACAATGATTCTGTAGTAAGTACGTTTCGTGCATTACGGGCAGTTTATGTCGACATAATCGTCCATCTGAGCGTATAATTGGTAACAGAGTGAAAAAATTCGATCTTTTACTGATGTCTTGAGGTCCATACATCATCGAAATGAACGCTCGACCGAAAATATTTCTACTGTAAGTGAAAGTGTTGAAGAAGATACAAATTTATCAATTCATCGGCACGCACAATATTTGGGCCTCTTTAACTGCACGATACGGCGTATTTTGCATCTGGATTTGCATATACTTCCTGATAAGGTTCAGTTGACACAAGAACCAAAGCCAGCTGACGTAGAATGCGTAGTAGAACATATACCGATTGGGTGCTTGAACAACAACGTTTGAACGACGATTTTTCGCATCGAATGTTCTTCAGCAACGAAGCACATTTTTCACTCGTTGACTTTGAAAGCAAGCAAAATTGTCCTATCTGGGACAATGAAAATCCTCATGTAACTGCTGGGACAACATTACATCCACAAAAAGACATTGTATGGTGTGCAATTTGGTCTGGTAGAGTGATTGGCCCGTACTTCTTTGAAAATGAAGGTGCCACTCAAACCGTCAATTCTCATCGCTATAGCCAAATGATTACCGATTGGTTTTGGCCTGAAATTAATTATATGGATTCGGAAGAAATATAGTTCCTGCAAGATGGTGCAACAAGGCACACAATAAGTATGGTTTTACTGCAAGAAAAATTCCCAGGAGGCGTAATTTCTCATTTCGGTGATGTTAATTGGCCACCAAGATCTTGTGAATTTTCATTTCCTTCGGATTTTTTTGTGAGGCTATGCGAAGCATCGTGTTTATGCCGATAATCCTTAGACGATTTAAAAACCAACATCCTTCATGTAGTTGGTGAGATACTGCCCGAAATGTGCCAGCGAATCATCGAAAAATTACCTCACAAGGATCGAATCCTGTAAGAGATCACGCGAAGGACATTTAAATGATGTTGAATTCCACACATAATGGCAAGATCCAAGCCTGTATTGCTTCAGGCTTCCTGTTATCTACCTGTGAAAACCGTATGCAAATCCGTTAAGAAGATTTAAGGCAAATATATTCAATGTTTTCATATTCTAATTCTACAGTTTTGTTATTTAATAGATTTCACTTTTATTACATAGCGAGAAGGAGCTTAATGATTACCTAAAGGAATACGAACTTCGTGAAATCTTTACCATATTTATAGTGAATTTTAACTATCACAATACGTTGTACAAGCGTATATCGATCCATTTTTCACAACCTTACAATCTCCTTCCTTCAAATACAATATTTCTGTCAGTTTCAATCTGACACTTCAAAATTAGCACAAAATTTAAAAAAATATCTTGTTAAAATATAATATTCATTTTTTTTTTGGTCGTTCCTTGAGCTATATGACTTCCTTCATTCTTACATTTCTGAATTACACATTTGACTTTGAATGATTGGTTTTGCTGAATTTATTCAACCTATTTTGCTGTTATATTTTGAGGTCACGTCGAAAACAGGATTATTTGAATAGATTGGAACTGAATGAAAGAAAAATTGCATTTGCGGGAAAGCATTGATATTTCACACGAAGTGTTAGTTTTCCCAATTTAGTTACCAATAACTTTTGTCATGCAAAAGTTGTTCGCAAAGGCAATGAAATATTGATTGAATTAAAAGTTTTTCTTGAAAGCTTTGCTTCATGTATTATTCTTTTGATAGAAATATGAAAATATGGTAAAGTAATTTAAAATCGAAATGAAAATTATGAAAATTTCTCCAAAATATGCTGGCAGTAAATCAATTAAAATCAGTTTTTGTCGGATTTTTCCAGTCGATATGAAAACAAAATTATTATCATAATACACATTATTTTTGCTTATTCCTATATAACTAATTTATGGAGCACCACAAAGATAAAAGAAGTCCACAAATTTCTCGATTTTTTTCAAAGGATGTCCGGTGTTGTTCACCAAATGTTGATATATGATAAATTCAATGTTTTGTTTTTTATCTGAGTGTATTTTCTTTGTTTTAAGGTTGAGTAATTTTTCAATTTAAGGAAAATTTTCTTTTTTTTTGGTTTTGATAAAATGATATCTGTTTTTTACGTTTCAGTCCAATTGAGCACGTTTGATACCAGCTAGAACGAAGCTTTGATTGGCATCAATTACCGTCCAAAGACGTTCTGCAAACTCAAGCAGTTTTTATCGACGCTTTGGAGATAAATCGATCGTGAACACAGTAACCTGATCGACAGTATGCAGTGGGTTTATTATTTAATCAGACAATTTTTTTTTCAGTTTTCTAATGAAAATTAAATTTTACTGGATACACATGAAATGAAATTTTATTCATAAATGATAAATTTTTAGGAAGAATTGAGCAAATGGAGTACTCAAATGAAAAGTAAAAATTCTTTCATTGTACATGAACAATAAATGATCAAAAATCAGCAATTTTAAAAAACAGTTCCAAAACTTGTGAACTTTCTTAACATTTGTTGTCCAGTTATGACTTCACTTATTTATATCGGCTAACACTGACTGAATTGAATCAATAAATTATTTCAATGAAAATATGTCAACAATATGTCATTGTTGATAGCTCAAAGAAGAAAACCACATATTATTGGGGAATATTCTACTTTACTAACAGTAAAAGAAGTTATTACCACTGTAGATAATAACTGCTACAGATATCATCCGAAAAATTACCTTGAGCACTAGTTCTACGCAGAGACGAATTGAGAAGATGGCTGAAAATATTGAGGCATCACTATGCAATCTGGAGACTTGTTAATTTTAAATTCAGTTTGATGAGTCAGTACACTTTGGCCATGAATGAAGGAAGCATTATAATTGTCCTAACGTGAGGTTCACAAGGGTTGAGAAGGGTGTCTACTTTTAAAAGGACCAAACTTCAAGGGGAGATCATACAAGTTATTTGCAACAAAAAATGTCAAATAACATATGGTCGAAATATTGATGGTTTATTCTTCAATTTAAAATTTATTGATTTCAAGTTTTTCCATAAAATCAATTATACTTCAGTTATCCCCATCAAATTTGACCACATATCTGGAAACCGCATTAAATTTACTACAAGATATGAAGTTATGTGCGCCAAAAAATTTTTATTGCGGGCATGGTAAAGAGATGAATATCACGATTCTAAACAAACACTCTGAATTCTGAACAAAATCAGTCATATTTTCCAATTGTTTTATCGATAAAAAATTATGAATTATGGAAAGGTTTTCTTTTCAGCAAAAAATACCACATTTAGTGTGATTTCGAATGACATATCAACTTTTATGGTAGCTTTTTGTCCTCTGCCATAATATCAAGGATAACAACGAAAAGTTGGAATATTCCAAACCTAAAGTTGCTCTATCTTAAAGCTCCTTGTGATTGAATATCAATGTAAACATTGATTTTAAAATCTGACAGTTTCTGACGCTAAATAATTTTGTGTAATTGTACGTTTTCTGGAATCTCACGAACTAAATTTATAATAAGTGTTCTAGAAAACATCTAGAAAATTATGACTGGTTTTTATGAACTTCACAGTGTTGTAGATTCAGTGCTAAAACGTTGTGTGAAATGTATTGAACAAGGCGGTGGACATTTTCAACAACTGTTATAGGTAGAAATAGTCTGTTTCTTTACATTTTTTCATGAAATTTGTATCATTGAAATTAAGTTTATTCGTTTGAATTATTCTGATTCGACAGATAAATTCATGACTTCTGTGAGAATTACTTCAATATAAAGTCATAAGGAGTTCCAAGATAGAGCAAATTTAGGTCTGTAATATTTCAACTTTTTGTTGTTATTTTTTTAACGATGATATTATGGCAGAGGACAAGTAGCTAGCACAAGAGTTGATATGTCATTCGAAAGCATACAAAATGAGGTATTTTTGCTGAAGAGGAAACATGTCCATAATTAATCATTTTTCATCGATAAAACCATTGGAGAAAAATGACTGATTTTGATCACTTCCGAAACGTGATATTCATCTCCTTACTACGCCTGCATAAAGGAATTTTTGGCACACAGAACTTTTTATCTCGTAGCAAATTTAATGCCGTTTCCAGATATGTGGTCAAATTTGATGAGGCTACAAAGATAACTGAAGAAGAATTGATTTTATGGAACAACTTGAAATATTTCGTGAAATCAAGAAATGTTAAATTGAAGAATAACCATCAATATTTCGACTACGTGTTATATGAAATTTTTTGTTGCAAATAACTTGTATGATTTCCTTTGAAGTTTGGCTCTTTTCCCCTTTAAAATTAGACACCCTATATAATATTTCAAATTCACGGCAGATGGCAAGTAAAATTGAGATTGGGAGCTAGAAAGACATTCTTAATGTGAGCGACGAGAAAAAAGGTTGAGAAACTATGATATATATGATCCTAAAATATTAGAGGAAAGCTCGTACATGCGTCAAACATATATACTTAATTATAAAAGAATGTATACTGCATTTTGAGTAACCGATGAAATTTTATCACGCAAAAATGAGTTCTATTAACGGAAAAATTACAGAAATCAGTAGTAAAAACATATGTACATACAGAAAAAATTATATCGCTTTTTTCCTGAGGTTGAGAATCGTGTCAAGGCTCTTTACTGACCACTTGTAGAAATCACCTCAAATAATTCAATTTTAAAAGTCATTAAGAGGACGCACAATAGAAAAAATCCATCTATCACTTAATAAAAAGGTATTTCACATTGGCAAACAAGAACATCGTGATACAACCAACCGCTAATTCGTCAAAAACTCCATCCGGACTGTCTCGCGTGACAAGCACCACTGTTTTCCGAACGAAACTGCTGTATGAATTTTACGGCTTCGCGTCTGCAACTTGTGAAAGTGGCAAATGTAGCAAATTCACACGAAAGTTCCTATTGCCAATTCAAAAGAACGGAAACTTGTGAAGAAAATTATGGGGTGCTTTCTGAAGGCGCAAAGTTGTTAGTTTTTTCCTTGAATTACCCGAATTACTTCCGATGGAACATGAACTGTTTCATTTATATATTTGTTTACTTTTGTAATAATACCCAAAATAAAATTATTTGAATTAATAATTCTAAATGTGTGAAGTTTATAAAGCAGATTGAAAAGTATACAATAATATCTTGGAAATTTTTGATACGGCTCGTGAAAAGTTGAGGATATTTATGTTTTTCGAAGATACATATTTTCAGTATCATCTTCATTATACATAAAGGGGCCACACTATTGGCGAAACAAGTATTGTGAATTAGTGAATTGTGGAAATATTCTTTTTTACTTTAATTGATTAAAATGAATTTCCATGAAGTAAGGACTGATTCAATTAAATTTTTGTTTCCTTATTAACTAGCAAATTGCAATGACTGTAATTGTCCTATATTTAAAAGTTCGAAAACATAAATTTTCATAAGGTTTTGAAGAACTAGAAGTATGTATAAAACTCAGAAAAGTATTTTCTCTATTTCTTCGTGAGGAAATCACTAAAGGTTTCAAATATTTTCAATTAGGTACATATTTACGCGTTCGTTTAAATAATAATTTAATAATAGTATTAATATAACAGTATAATTATACATCAATATACTATACATCAATATACCATTCATCAATATACATTCTGTCAAGAAAGTACCGGGAATTATCGATTTAAATCTGGCGGGGCAATGAGGCAGGTAAAATTTTTTTTTCCTAGGTTGGTACCACTGTCCTTAATTACTATGCCAAGCTTGAGCGGGATCTGTCAACTAGTGTGTTTGCAACAGCTGATTAAGTCAGTCGATGTCAGAGTGCGTGCCGATTTTTACTATGGGTGATTACGTTGAGCAAAAAATTTGTTTAAAGTTTTGTGTTGCAAATGAATTTTCGTGTGCCGATGCATTGAAAGTGTTGCAAAAGGCCTTTGGTGATAATGCTCTATCGAAAACTCGTGCATATCAGTGGTACAGAGCCTTCAAGGACGGTCGTGAAGTGGTCGCCCATCGACGGCTTCGATCGAAGATAACGTCGATAAAATTAAGGAAAGGGTGCTGGAAAACCGTCGTACCAGCTTGAGAGAGATAGCACATGATCTTAAGATATCCCACGAGTCCGCACGTACGATTTTGATTGATATTTTGGCCATGAGAAAGGTGGCCGCACGACTCGTACCGAAAGACCTGAATTTTCTTCAAAAATGTCATCGCGAACAGGTTGCTTCAGACATGCTGGATCGCTGTAATTCCGATTGTACATTCATGGAACGCATTATAACTGGTGATGAGACCTGGGTCTACGAGCACGATATGCAAACAAGCCAGCAATCATCGGAATGGGTGGCAAAAAATGAGCCGAAACCGAAAAAACCACGCCAAAGCCGCTCGAAAATGAAGGTGATGCTCATTGTTTTCTTCGATATCCGTGGCGTGGTGCACTACGAATTCGTTCCAGAGGGTCAGACGGTAAACAAGGAGTATTACCTAGGCGTTATGAAACGTTTGCGTGAGCGTATCCGTAAGAAGCGGCCAAATTTGTGGGCGAACAACTCATGGATTTTGCATGACGATAACGCGCCTTCTCACCGAGCTACGATTGTGACTGACTTTCTCGCCAAAAAAACTCAACAAACGTGCTTCAGCAACCACCGTATTCGCCGGATTTGGCTCCCTGCGACTTTTTCCTCTTCCCTAAACTAAAATTGCCCCTTCGTGGCACCCGTTTTGAGTCGATTGAAGCCATAAAACAAAATTCGGCGCGAGAGCTAAGGTCCATCCCGGAAAGCGCCTATAAAAAATGTTTCGATAATTGGAAGTGCCGTTGGCATAGATGTATTGGAGCAAATGGAACCTATGTTGAAGGCGACCCAATAAATTTTGACGATTAAATGTAAAAATGTTGTTTTAATTGAAAATTCCCGGTACTTTCTTGACAGAGTAGTATAAACTCTGAGAAAACTGTGGAGTTAATCACTTTCAAAGAGGTAACAACTTTATAAAGCCAATAAAATTAAAATTTCCCATTCTAAACGGCAAAGAAAAATTACAAAATGTATTCTTACCAGAACACATCAAAATAAAAATTAATAATAAACTTTAACTTTAAAAATGAAACAAGTTGGTACTAATTAGGAGTGTCTTCATCTGTGGCATTTCTCATTTGTCGTATTTGTCTTAATCAGTCTCTTGATCCGTAATTCAGAGTCGCAGTTGTGGAAGGTCTTCTTCAATATTTATTTATTTATAAATTTAGTTTTTTTTTCATCGTTCTATATTCTACAATTAACCGTTTTTCACGTTTTTTTTTTAATTTTCTTATATAATATTTCAAATATGCCTCAACATCCAATTATACCATAGGAGAGCAGCGAATGAATCAATGCGCTATAAAGTATCTGTAGGTGTTTTTCAGAACTTATGCTTTTTTTGATGTATCTAAATCGGTACAAAATTCCCCTCATTTTACTGCTAAGATAATTCATATGCTCACATAACTTTAGATATTAATCAATGTAGATACCAAGATATTTGAATGACTTTGTCTCAGAAAGATGCAGGTTATCATTAATTTGCAGATTTCCCAAATTTGGGAGTCCCACTTTGCTCGATGAAAAAGGTTTTTTCAGAGTTCAGGGTGAGTTTATTTGAGCGAAACTATCGGGTGTTTTTTTAGAGTGATAGAACTTCAAATTGAAATAAAACACATTTAAATTAAGATTGAAGCCAATTTTTTTTTATTTATGAAAGATAATTATGACATTTATGTTTTAAGAATTATTTCCGGCATATATCCACCACGACTAGCTCTGAGGAACCGCATTCGACCAGACCAATTTTGGACCACTTCTTCGAGTAATTCAGGCCTTATTTCATCAATAACACGAGTTATATTGGCTTCCAAAGCATCTATTGTTTCTGGTTTATCAGCATAAACCAATGACTTGACATAACCCCAAAGAAAATAATCCAGTGGAGTTATGTCGCATGATCTTGGAGGCCAATTAATTGGACCATTTCTCGAAATAATGTTATCGCCAAATTTTTCTTTCAATAAATCAATTGTAACGGTAGCAGCATGAGGTGTAGCACCAAAACACTTCTGGGTTGATACTATTCAAATTTTGAAACAAATAATCATTTATCATCGATCTGTAACGAGCACCATTCACTGTAACATTAGCTCCAGCATCGTTTTTAAAGAAAAATGCCTCCAGCGTGTAAAGCACACCATACAGTGCATTTTTCAGGATGCAATGGAACCTGCAGAACTTCTTGAGGATTGTTTTCACTCCATATACGGAAATTATGCTTGTTTACAAAGCTGTTCGACTAAAAATGAGCTTCATCACTAAACACCATTTTACGATAAAAAAGTGGATCAACTTCAAGCTGTTCTGGGCCCAATCCGCAAACAAACGAGGCTTATTATGGTCAAGTGGCTTCAGTTCTTGAACCAGTTGGATTTTGTATGGGTGTAGACCAAAATCTTCACGCAAAATTTTTGATGTGGTGGATGCACAGAGTCCAACTTGTTGTGAACCTCGACGAATAGATAAATCTGGATCATCATTAACACTATGACTTACAGCGCGATATTTTCTTCTATACGTACAGTTCTTTGTTGTTGTTATTGCATCGAATAGAGAATATGTCCGAAATCTATCGATAGTTCGACGAATAAGCTGCCCTGATGGACGATTATGTAATATCTGTTTCAGATTTTCCCAAGAATCGTCCTTATATATAACCACGATATCATCTACGAAACCTATGATCTCACCTCGTCTATTCATTTCAAATATGCTGTTGATATACAACAGAAACAAAGGTGGTCCCAGTGCCTTGTGGTACTCCGTAGGTAAGTTTATTCGTTTTACTGTATTTACTATTCAATGATACAATTTGGGTTCTATTTAATAGTAGCTCCGGATGATATTATGTGTTTTGCTGCGGCATCTGGAATTTATCAGTTTTTCTAGTAATCTTTCATGCTTGAAAGTATCAAATGCCTTTGCTAGATCTATAATAGTTGCTAAAAAAGGAATGTTTTTATCGATATTGTTGTTTATTACTTCTGTAGATTCCTTTATGGCATCTTCTGTTGACATACCTTTACGAAAACCATACTGGTTTTTGGACAAAATTTTATATTTATCTAAAAATGAAATTATCCTTACTTTAATGTAATGTAGCTTCTCTATGACCTTGGTTATATTTGATATAAGAGTGATAGGTCTATAATTAATCATTTCAGTTCTGTCGCCTCCCTGAAACAATGGCTACTATCCCCAACTAAAATCTCTGGGAAACAGGCTTTTTTGAAATAGTGGTTGACTAAAGGTTCTGATATTTCTCGTTTTATTTCTCTTAACGTTTTTGAGTGTGATCCATCATATCAAGGTGATTTTTTTAATTGAGCCTATCAATAGTTTTTTTAATTTCAGTTGAACCTGTGGGAAACAAAAAGAAAGACCTATCCTGTAGGATATTTTCCTCTGTGTAATCATCAGGTGCTGATATTCTATTGGCATATTTTCCACCAAGTTCACTATAATAGTCATTGAAACTATCACACATTTTTTGATCATTCTCTATTTTGATGTTGTCTTCGTTCACAATATATTTTATACTTGTTTTCAGTTTGATTCTATTTTTTATTTCCTTCAGATACTCCCATGAAGCTTTACATCCACTCTATTTTTTTTAATGCAATTTTATAAATATTGCTTTCTGGACTTTGGCATTAGTTTACTCAAGTAGTTTTTTAATTTTGAATATTCCCTTTTAAGTTGGAGTGATCATTGTTTTCTAATTCTTTTTTCTATAGGTATATAAACAGAGATTGTGCGATCTTCTATATATTATTTCAAAATATTGATGAAGTTCTCAGTAATCTTATTTGTATCCTCATAGTCATAATGCTGTTTTCAACTTTCTTTTTTCAGTAATAATTTCAATTTACCATAATTTATATATTTTTTTGTATATTCTTTTCTTATAGTACTTCTTTTCAGTTCGGTGAACAGCAAAATAGGAAAATGATTGGAGACTTATTATGTAAAATGATGCCATCGATATCAAAATTTTCCGGATGCATACCTTACACGAAGAAATGATTCAGGCATGTTTTACTCTCTAGACGCGTATATTGAGAAAATATATTATCATATTCTTCTACATCATGTTCTTGAGATAATGAATTTTTTTCAATATTACCTGTTTTAATATGTTTGACACAATGCTGCTCTTTCTTCAGATAAAGTACCAATTTTTTATTGAACTCAGTAATGGAAATTTGTGGTGACTTTTAAATTGCTGTTAGTTTTAGTTTTTTCCTTTAAGTAAGAATATTCCATTATACTGCTCTAATTTCCCCGGGATCAACAATGGAGTGGTGAAAAACAATACCCTCTTGCACGTATATAACTATTCCATCATTATGGTTATATTTTCCATTATTTCAGATGAGATCATAGCCAGTCAAGGAGAATAAGCTTGTATCTGTTACTTGAAAAGTCTTAGTTAATATTATCATTTCGAAATTGTTCGATGTAATTTCTAGAAATAACTTAAACTCAATGAAATTCATCTGTATACTTGATATATTCATTTGCATAACCTTGAATTCCTTGCTTATTTGCATAGTATCAAGATCTTTGATATCTTCAATAACTCTGGTTTGGTAGTCTTCATTTTGATAGTGCTTTAAATAATTCCCCATATTTAATCTATTTATTTATCTAAAGTTATATAGTTTCAATTTACCTTGAGGTAAAGAAAACAAGGAATAGAAAACAAAGGATTACAGCCCCCCAACCCTATCGACCTATCAGATACACACATATGCCACTAAATATGCGATAAGTCAATTTCAACCTCAGAAAGAAAACTCGAATATGTTCACAAAATAAATCCTGACATAAAATCATTGAATAATTATCAGTTTTAGAAATACCTCTAAAAATTAAATAGATTTGTAGGAAAAACTCAATATCTTTTCAGAAAATACAATTAAGTAGAATATATGTTGGTCATTGGATTCCGATCGTTTGTAAAAACGCAACCTTCCATAAGAGCAACTTGAAAACTTAAAATTTGTAAGGTTGATTACAAGCCAAAATAGGAACATCATGTACCTGAATGCACTGTGCAGCTGTTTCCATTGAAAATTTCATTCCTCAAAATTCTCAGAAAACTGATATAATTATAGATAAGAAAGATTATATAGGGGTAATTGATAAATGATTAAGGAACAAGTTTTCAACATCCTCGAAGGAATATAAGAAAAACAAATATTAACTTTCGCTATTTTATTGATTTACACGTCAATTGTTTCGTCATACCATGACTTCATCAGGTGAGTACTAAAACTGAGGTATACAATGTAAAACATGACCTTGAATACACAGCTCTAGTACAAAAAATAGAGGGATGAAAAGAGGTGGTTTACAATCAATGAATAATGTTAAGTAGTAATGTTTAAATCTATTTGATCATTCAATAAAATTTGTCTTTTATTATATCTATTGATCTCTAAAGTTTCCAATAGATTTAGTTCATGACTTTTGTTTTCGATATGTACTATTTCATAGTTCCTGGTAAATTATCTATAATTAACGGATTAAAAATATTATTGAAAGCTATTTGTTTAATAGTTTTATATTCTTTGTCAAAATATTCTTTTAGTAACCAATCTATAAAGCATACTATTACTGATCCTGAGCGCGGACAGCTCAGTGGTAAAGCATCGAGCTCGTGACCGGAAGGTCCGGGTTCGAATTCTGTTGTCGGTGGTGTCGGCCACCATTTCACTGTTGGGTCAAAAATTAACGGTGCTGTGACCTTAAGTGGCGCAAGATCGCAGTAACAAAGCCTACTCAGAACACAACTGAACTCCCAACTCGCACAAGCTGAGAAAGCTTCTGAGGAATCTTCACAGAAGATCTAGGAGTATCAGGAACATGATAATAATAAATAAAAAAGAGCTGATTATTTTTGTGAAAATGGATGGTTTGAAATTTAATGAATCGTATTATCTGTGTGTAGGTGTCCTGTATATGGAAAACTCATGTCCATTATTAATTTTAGTGATTTTTAAATGAATAAATAATAATAAATTTTAAAATAAATTGATGCTCTCATTTACTTCTTCTTCATGTGTTGATTGTATTATCTGAAAATTTGCAGAAGAAATATTTCTTTCCGATTGAGAAAAATTCCGAAATTCTTCTCAAATTTCTAAGTCAACATATGCATTTTAATTAATTTCTTTGAAGCTTCCAGTCTCTAGTTCGAGAGGTAAATTCAGAATCAATTCAAAAATTCTCTCTCTCTCTCTCTATATATATATATATATATTGTTATGGAATTATATTAATGAAATTTTAGTATGAATACTAATTAGATCACCCTTGTATGTAGTTGATGTATTTTATGTTTCCGGTTAGCTCTTAAGATTATAATTTTGAATAATTGAAATTTAAAATATTATTAAATCTGATTTGATATTTGAGGGAGGGTTCAATTTGAATTTTCTGAAAAGTTGAATTTTAAATTATATTTTATGAAAGTAATTTGAAATATTATAATCAGTGATCAATAACCTAAATGTAATTCTATGTTAACCTAACCTTATCTAAATATCCTAACGTAATTCTAATGTAAACAGTGTTTGCTATTTCTAAATTTCTTTCTGGAAATATTAACAGGATTGAATTTGAATACCTTTGGTAAGTTTGTTCATCAATTTATGATTGTTCCTTTTAATTGTCCCTTCTTCTTCGTTTCAGGAATAACACTGGTTTCGTTGGAAACAACACTTCTAGAACGTTCTGAAATTCACAGGCTACTTTGTTGATTTTCTTCAATATATCCAATTCGTTTGAAACTTGATTTCTTTGTGATATTTTTCCATTCACATTCAGGTAATGTATTTTCTGGATTCAATTTCCATTCACAATAACCAAATAATCTTCTTTTTTTAGATGATGATACTTTTTTGGCATTTTTTAAAATTATGGAACGACAAGGATTCTACTCTGCATATAATTGGAGACTGCCGACTTTTTCTGTGTCTGCCCTATTCATAGTTTTCAAGAAAAATTGAATTTCAAAGCTTACTAGCTTCTGTCAAAATTATATAAAAATGATGCTTTTGATGATTTTACAGAATTTACAATATTTCCTGCTTTGAAATTACTTTTGAAAATTAGCTTATTTTTTTAACTACATTTTGATGTATGTTTCATGTTAAACAGAACAGTGAAAGTCTTGCTTTTCGTTCGTAAAGTATTTCAAGTGTCAAAATTTAACAAATTTTAACTTCTAATGCTTATAACTTATAAAATACTTAATATTACTTATGAAATTGATTAAATTTCTTTAGCTTAGATGCTATTACAATACTATTGATGCCTAAACATTTTCAAGGATATCTCTTACATTAATCATTTGAAAATATCTGACGTAGATGCTATCTTTCATTGAATTAAGTGAATTTTGATCAAATTTGTCCTATTTACATTATTCTGGTAAGTTATATTTACTTTAGCTTGTTCTTTGTCAATAATTTCACTAAAGTTTATATGTGATTCATGATAATAACAAATTCTTCATCAATTTCAAATTTGATATCTAAATTCAAATTACTTCTATTTATTGCAACTTTGGCTGGTTTTATATTGAATAATTGTGAATTGAAATCTCCCTGTGAATTTTATTTATAAACTGTCAACAAGATTACTGTTTTTTTAATTACCGTTCAAAGAATTTTCATTCGACTAGTTGTTATGTATCCTGAATATGCTTTTTCTTCATAATTTTAGCTTGTGAGTGTTTTTACGAATTGAATTATTAATATTTCTGTCAGAATGGATATTATTTAATTAAATGTGGTGGTTATACTCTAACGAGTCAACTCATATGCAAAGGTGAGTCTTTTCCTTAATATATTTATGTAATTATTTATTTTAACTGTAAATACCATGACAATATATATATATATATATATATATATATATATATATATATATATATATATATATCTTTAATGTAAAAATAATAATATATAATAGTATATTATATAGATTAATCAACATACCTGTTACACAAAAATTTCGACAAAGTACGCTATACCATTGAACAAATAGCCTCAAATAACGCCATCAAATTTTCAAATGCAGAAATCTGTCAAACCGAATTGAACACAATCAAGTAAATGCTTCCTTACGTTCTAAAATTACAAACAAATGATATTTCATTATCTTAAATGGAGAAAAAAGTCTGTTAGATATTTCAACAAAAACCAAAATTATAATACTAGTAATTTTTTAGGAAAAATACTGAAAAACAGTGAAATTACAATTTCTAAGAACCGAAACTCAGAAGTTCATAAAATAAACTTATATGAAAGAAAAGGAAGGTTGCTAGATATTTAGAGAAATGTTTGCGGAGTACGCGTTGGTTATGACATTTTGAAAGTCATATTTCCAGTGTCTCCATTACATTGGACACGTTCGAGTTGATTCATATTCGACTTTTATATTTTTGGTAAGGCAAAAATTTTTTTTAATTTCTTTTGACTTTCAATTCAGCACATATCTGATTGAATCCATTTTTGTAAGGTCTAAAAAAAATTTCATATGTTGAAGTTCTGGCTCAACTATTTTTTTATTCTTTCGGCTATTTTAAATATTTTTATATAATTTTGGAAGAGTGGATTTTCCTATATATGCATGTACGAGTACAAATACATATTGTATTTACACATTTGTATATATTTCATGTCATAGAGTGAAAAAGGTTTCTTCCTACACATTTTAAATATATTATTATACATTTTTAATATTCTAACATATAATTTTCGATAAGTAGTGTAGAAATTTCCAGAAATGATTCTGAACTAATTTTTCATCCAAATATGTTGGATGTCATATTATAATTACATGTCTCATAGGAAAATCGCAAATTCAGATGAGAAATTCGAATCATGTCGATAGGATATCATGTTAAAAAACATATTAATCAATGATATAAAAGAAAGCTTTTATGAAAATTTTAGAATAATACTCTTAAGGGAAACTAGGTGATTAAATTTCCAAAAAGTCATTGGAAATTTAATTAAGGAGGATGAAAATATCAGAGAAAGCGAAGTATCATATAATTTTCTAAAATATGAGTAAGAAATGTACACCGTTTCCGATAAGAATTATTTTAAAATGTGAAAAAGAATTGAGACAAAAAAATTTAATAAAGAAACCAGCTGTAAATTAACAAGTTAGTCAGAAACAATCAAAACTCAACTTTCAAAGTGAAAATTGAAAAGTTATGAATTCATCATGTCAAACAGTGTTTCAAAAAATAAATGGTCAAATCATCGTCCAATCATCCAATAAAAAATGGAAGAAGTAGGATCTACGTGAAAGTGAATAATAAAAACTACAATTTTTCTTGAAATCTTTGCAGAGTAGGACAATTCTAGCAATAAATTGGAATTCCAATTATATGGAGTTCTAATTCTTCAAAACAATTGTTTAGGTCATTTCATCATTGAATTTTAGTTTAAGTCATTGTCATTAGATCAAAGATTGTTATTGTTTGTTCAATATCAAATAAATTATATTCAAACTTGTAATATCTTGTTTCACTTTTACTTACTTAATATCAATTAGGAATGCGTTATGAACATTGTATGTAATTCAGGTTTATTTTATCAATGCGTCGTAATACTGCATAATGCAACAGCTGAAGATGAAATTAATCTCCCCTTCCTGTTGGTTTTAAGTCCTGTTGGAATTATCATCAAGATGAAAAAAGTTTTATACAAAATTATATTCGGATTGTGGATTCATTTAAATCAGAAAAATTGAAGGATACCGAAAAATGTCTTTGAAGGCGGAAAGTTGAGTTATTATTCTTTTTTAATTTTCATCATTTATATGTTTGATTTTAATTTATTTTCATACAACACCAAGAATTCGATATTACTGAGATATTTCACCATTGACTAATATTTCGATAAAACAATCATATTCTTTATATTTAGTTCTTCATTTTTTTCCTGTTGGATTTTATTTTAGCTTCGCATAATTGATTATTTTGTAATCCAAAGAATATATCAGGTTATTTTATGATTACTTAGCACCCTGAAGTCTAATTCCTCATAAATATTATATTCATTTCGTTATTGGACCGACTTTTCAGATATTATTGTCGCGTTTTCTATTTAATGCGATTTTTGTTTAAATTTCACAGGTCAGAGTAATTTTTGCCTGTAGCAATTTTTCTGGTATAATTTTGTCTGGTTTAACCTGAATTTTTTCCTGGACGAATTCATCGTGTGAAAGTTTTCCGTTGTCCAGAAGTCAAGTTTCTGACATTTCCCAGAGGACATCACACCAGTTTCCTATAGAGAACTGCACATCGAATTTCCGGAGGATCAAAACATTCAACAGGCTAAGAATGTAGTCAGAAACTTTATAAGTTAAGTTAATTTGTGATCAAATAATCCTACAAGAAAGCTCACATTTCAATCATTGCAATTTTCTGTAAGATGTAGTGACCATATTATACTTCAAGTGATTTAATATCATCTTTCATCTTCGAATCACCAGGCAATACAGATATGATAGATTATATAATTGGTGCCTAACATAAAGAAATCCCTCAATTTTTTTTTTTACTTTTCTATGTTTCTTAGTTGTTTCGACATACTGTTCTGATCGTGAGCTTCTTAAGGGAAGATATATTTGATGATTTCAATTATTCTTAGAAATATCCACTAAATTGTGAACGGTTAACTTTGATATCTATTATTATTAATATTTAAGATTTTTTTCCCTTCTTATAATTTGTTTTTTGTCTTTGTTCAATTTTTTTACTCAGTATTTCATAAAGAAAAATGATGCAAAACTACAGGACGAAGATGATGGGAATTCGAGAGATTAACTTTTCCTTTATAAATTTCTATAATTGCCTTTATAATTTTCCTATACTTAAAATTATCCTATCCTTCCTCAACCCTTAAAACCTCTTTGCTTTCCTTCATTTTAGTGTACAAAATGTAACAAATATTTTTTGCCATTTTGTATATATTGTGTGTCTTTTCTCTCTTTATCTTAATTGTCTTTGTTATTTTATCTGTATACCCTATTGGGGATAGGTTATATTTATCTTGTTGAATTGAACTTATTGGGTTTTATTTAGTGAATACTTTCACCTTATTGAAAGTTCTGTAAGTTTTCTGAAGCTTATGACTGTTGTTCAGTATCTTCAATCTTTGCGTAACTTATAATTTGCTTTGGAGTTTATCGCATTCAGAGTCTTTTAAAGATTTGTAATTTTTTCATTATTTATTTAATTTTTTTGTTGCCACTGTTTGTGTCTGTTTATATATGCAGTATAATTTTGTACACTAAAATACCCTAATCTCGCGTATCTTTATCTTGCAAGGTAAATGTTTGCTGGTACTCTCACACCTCATGCCTTATTCCACTTTCCTGATCTTTTGTACTTCATCTGAAAGTTTTACCATGCATTTAACATTTTCAAAATTCAAATAAAAACAACATTCACATTTTCAAAAGAATATATTTGAAAAAATCATAAAAGTTATCATCATTTCAACTGAATTATTGACTGCACAGTACTAAATTAATGTGTATTTGATAGATTCGGTCTTTACTTGGTGGAAACTCATTTTAATTAGAAGAATGTATATGAAACAGTAATTTATTTCCACAAAAATGTTTGTACTACTACAACAATTGTTTCACCACGATGTGGCGACCACCAACCAAAAGATGTCAGCATATAATAGTTTTATTCATAGATTATTGAATGACCCTTTAAATTCAGAAAACTTTACGAAAGAATTAAATATTATTAAACAAATTGCGTCAAACAACGGTTACAATCCCTTTCTTATAGACAAAATGGTATCCAATAAACAAAAGAAAATGACATTAAATCTCGTGTACCCAATCATAAAAGATGACAATACACAGAAATATTTTTCGTTATCTTATGTCAATGGATTATCTGAAAATATTGCTAAATATTTCAAAAGCAGTTTCAATTATAACGCGGCTTTTAAGACAATTAATAACCTTAGTACCTACATAAAGAACAATAAAGATCGTACAAATAGAGAAAATAAATCCGGAGTCTACAAGTTCACTTGCAAAGATTGCCCTTTGGTGTACATTGGCCAGACTGGTAGATCATTGAAGAAACGTGTCCAAGAACACCAAAGGGGTTATATATCCAATTCTGTACATTTGACATATGCTAATCATCTTAGGGAATTCAGGCATAATTTCAACAATAATTATGAAATTATCCACGTTGAAAGCAAAAGTTCTAGATTAACACTTTTAGAATTTCTTGAAATCAACAGGTATAATGCCCGTAAAATCCTTTTGAACGAACAAACAGATGTCGATCATTCTCCATTACTGAATATTTTTCCTTAATGGTATTTTTAGCGGCAAACTCCAATAAACACCTAGAGTTTTTATGACTTGTGCTTCCATTATTTGGTCACGTACCTAAAAATGTATTTAAACTCGGTTACACTGAGTACCATCAGACAGTACAATGTAATACCTGAAGAAGCCACATCGTGGTGAAACAATTGTTGTAGTAGTACAAACATTTTTGTGGAAATAAATTACTGTTTTATATACATTTTTTTAACTGAATTAATGTGTTAAATTTGTATCGTTTCGTGAATGTTAGACCAACTCTCAGTTGAGTTCATCTAACAAACTTCAGATAGTTAGGTACTCGAAAAACCAATTCCAAAGAGTTTTGCATTTAAGTTGTTTCACGATAGCGGAAACACACGAAAAAGAAAAAGGATTCATTTTTGATCGATCTGGACTAGATATCGCATGTATGGTCGTGAGAACCTAACTGTTCCAACACGTAGATAATAATTTCTGAATTGAATTCAAACGCGTAAACGCATAGAGTCACGCTCTATATTCTTTTTCACTATCTAGATTAGATTTTGATTAGGTATCTGTTGATTTCGGAACTTATGCCAGAGAAGTTATTGTTATTCTTGGCATCAGATAATTCGTAATAGAGAAGTTGATAACATTCATATGTACAGAATGTTTCAATCCATTTTTGCAGAATGATTAACCTTATGAATGCTGATTAAAAAATTCAGTAAAACCTGATATTTTTTAAATTATGTGAAAATACTAAGTATGGGTCCAAATAACGTAAACCTGAATCTTCAGCCGCAATTTTTAGTCTGTCCTTCTATATAGGCGACTTTCATGCACAAATTTGAGTAAATTAGTCGCTAAAATATATATTAATTCAAAAAGGAAATTTCATATTGGAAGCAAAAATCAATTCGGTTTTTCTATTTAGCTCAAAAGGTACATTTTTCTCAAAATATAATCAGTTCATAAATGTTTATGAGACAGTTATTTATTTCCACAAAAATGTTTGTACTACTACAACAATTGTTTCACCACGATGTGGCTTCTTCAGGTATTACATTGTTCTGTCTGATACAGACAGTACATTTATCGAGTAATATCTGTAATTCAAAATCTTCGAATTCTTTTGGCCTTCCCGAGCGAGGTCTTTCTTCAACACTGAAATCACCACTTTTGAAGCACCGCAACCACTTTCTACATAACTTGTCATAGAGCACTTACTCAGGTTAAATAACAGGATTCTTGGACGAAATTTGACAGAGGATAGGGGCCTTATTATTGAAGCTACAGCTGTGTTTTCGCAATTCATGGTGGATAGATAGGGCGTTCAACAACCCGAAGAAATGATAAAAATGTTTTAACAGAAAAGATGTTCTGTTCGGCAAACACTTCATACGCTTCGCTCAATTTACGGTCTCCATTCTACCAAGAGGACTATTCACTAGTCATTTGAGACTCAAAATACGATTATTTCCTGGAACTATCGCACAAGGTGTATTTATAGTGCCATAATATCTTTCTTTATATTGAATCAACATCGTTTTACACAAAAACACTTAATAATTTCACAAACAGCATTCAATATATGCGGTTAATTAGTTTATTAATATATTGATATCTTTTTCATGGAATCTTGTAATCGAATTTTAAATATAACTATATTCTTTATAGAGTATTCAAATTAGTGACCAGCGCATTCGCCAATTAGCAATAAATTATTGAAACTCGCAGAATAAAAGCTGAAATAGGTGCATTAACTGAAAAAATTATACGACCATTGGCAATATTTCACAGCATATGGTTTTTGTATAGTAATAGTTGAAAAAGACTGTTTTATAACACCTAACACTAGATGAATAATCAGAGAACTCAAAGGTAGTATGCAGAAAATTGCTTAGGATTTATTTATTCAGTTTTATTCATTCCGATAGAAATTTCATTTAAATACTCAAAAACCTCTATTTAATTGAGGAGTTTCTGTGTGCTTGCTCATATTCCCTACGATCCTCACGAAATTTTACATAGCCTTATTCTTGTCGTTATTTTACATCTCAACTTGAACTCGATCAGTTTTTCAAGTTCGAAAATATTCACAGAATTTTCATTTTCATCTGTTCATGTATCGAACATAAGGATAACGTGGACAGCACTTTACAACTTTTTAACGGAATACACCACAGAATACAGTTCACAAGTGAACAATAAACTAACAACGAAATTCCGTTCCTAGATCAGAAATTAATTAGAAGGAACAATAAAATAATATCAGATCTATATAACAAAAGCTGGATCTAATAGAATATTGAATTTTAAATTTAGTTGTCTACTATCACAAAAAATATCAATAATAAACAATATAAAATATTGCATAACAAATCTCAGTGATACAAGATTTCTCAGAGGAAAAGCAGCAAAATAACATGCCAATGATGTTAAAAATAAAATGGAGAAAAGAGCCCTAGCTAAAAACGT
The DNA here is from genome assembly GCA_034642435.1 of Megalocaria dilatata. Classification (NCBI taxonomy): domain Eukaryota; kingdom Metazoa; phylum Arthropoda; class Insecta; order Coleoptera; family Coccinellidae; genus Megalocaria; species Megalocaria dilatata. The sequence continues at coordinate 71,167,199 of CM067856.1, read as the reverse complement.
AGAGGAAAATAACCACACATTTGACTTTGAAAACGTTAAAATTTTAGACACAGATCCAAACAAACTAAAACGTGAAATACCGGAAGTGTTCAGGATAAAAATGGAAAAAGAGAATTGCAATTTTAGGGCAGATACAGCAAACGTCGATAACATATATAACGTATCACTACATAATTGATATAATAGGGAACAGATACGTAAACAAGGATACAACTACGTTGACAGATAAATTACGTAGCAATTACATTTTGACAGTCGCGACACACCAAACATAATAGAGATGATTTCTGATAAGGATATTATTCTTTGGCAAATAGGAAACAAATAGATATGTTAATTTTGATTAATGAAGTGTTTTTTAACATAGTCCCATTGTTGCTAATTTTTAAAGAAATTGTTATTTTGTTTTGTTCAAGTATAATTAAGTATTTTAAATCTATGTAAATTAATCGATACAGAATTCTATTTTGGGGACACGAAACAATTACATGACTTTCTTTAATGTAACAATTATATATCTCTGTCATCTTGGAATTGCCGTTTGCTAAATGCTGTGATAGGTTATAGCACAAGGATTGAACACAAGAAACAATTGGTCTGAGTTCTACTTATACTATGCCTTGAGAACACCTATATAGTCTATAAAGTACTGAAGAAAGAGGATTTTCCAATATCCCAACCTGTTTCAAGGCCTCAGATTTTTCTTTAAGGCTCTCAACATTTGAGGATAGAGAGGCATTACGTGTGCACTGAGTTAATTTTTTATTTTATTTTTCGCCCGAACTATTTATGAGACTCTCCCAGGGTCAAATAAATTTTTGCGGGTTTATTTCAAAAAACAGCCTGCTATCGTTTCGCCGAAATGTCTGTGATTTTCGAATTTTGAGCCGAAAATTTCTTGAACAATGAGAAAAATCCGAGGTCAAAAAACATTCTGTTTGGTCGTCCGACCGAAGAGTTACCCTTGGAATTCTAGCATTTAGGTGCGCATGATCGTATAAAAAGAAGATTCAAAATACCATAGCAAAAGTCCTAGAATACAGTTTAAATTTACCATTTATATTCATATTATGGATGAAAATAATGCAAGATTTCGTGAAAATCGTTGAATTAGAAGATCAGAAAAATATATTTTGTGAGTAGAACCGAAACTAAGGCAACAGTCCTATGATTAGGTTTAAATAGCGAAGATTGATGCCAAATTTCGTGAGGATCGTGGGTGATATGAACAAACGCGCAAAAGCTCACCACTTCACGTTAATGTTCTTCCGTTCTTTTATCTTGATTTAAATTCATTGATTGATAATATTTCTATTGATTAATGATCGTTTTAGAGGATACTAACCTTTCATTAGAAGTCCTTTTGTAAACAATGTCCAGACCATGTTATACCTATAATTCAATTGAATTTCTTTCTTCTCAATTGTTTATTTAGAATTGTTTTCTGAGCAAACTGTCTTCATCGAAATTCTTGATGATTATTGAATTTCGATGTGTTTCTATTTCTCGTTATGTTTTTGAGTTCTACAATGTTCCATCTTTATTTTCAGAACTGATTATGAAGGATTACATTTTTTTATTCGAAGAGACGGAACCTATTGTAGCTTGATTAAGATTGGACTAACTTACTTTTCTGCACAGAATAATAATAGTAATTTCAATAGTAATGAAAATATATAATAATAATAATAATCAACTTAATGTGGCAGTACAGATTACACCATATCGTACGTCATCAGGACACTTCTTTTAAACGTGTTGAAAAGGCGAAGTCTAGCAGAACTTCTGATCAAAATAACCCTAACTAATTGCAAGCAGTATTTTAAATTATGAAATAGAACTGGCTCATATTAGTTCTTTTATTTTTTCAAACCTTTCTGTTCATGCCTCCATGATTTTCGAATGAAAAGTGGATTTTCGCGCATTTTTCTCTGGAAATACTCTGTCCTGACTGAATACCAAATAATAGAAAATCAGTCTGGGTTCTCACTTTCCTGTTGCTACTAGCGACTTATAGATCGGTGAGTTCATTATATTTGAATTGTTACAATGTTAAATTTTCATTTTTTATTAGTTTGGCGCACTCATATTACAGTTTTGAAGAATGAATATTGCTCCTTATTTTACGAGCAAGAATTAGACTATGCATAGTAATAAATTCTAACGATAATCAAATAGAGTATTAAACATTATCTTAAATGATTAAGTTCATTAAAATATCCAAATAATTCTTCACTGTTGAATATCCTTATTTAAGCTACATATTTGGGATATTTCTTAAGAATTTTTCGTTTTCCAATCTGTTAACTATTTTACCAACTAAATTTTCAATATAAGGCGATCTTCCTGCAAGACGAGTTTTCATTGACTACTGCAAACTAATTTCGATAGTTATCTCTACGAAATTATTTCAATTGGATTTTCGTTTACAGAGAGTGCTTATTCCTATAGTCCTGTGCTTTCAATTTAACAACTATTATATCTTAAAATACATAACGCTGATTTTATCTCTGTTTTGTTGCCCAGAAATTTGTTACGAAAAAAAATATTTTGAATATAAATGAATATCAAATTACACATTACATAATAGTATATTCAATTCTTCACTTCTATTAATGCAAAAAAAACATTTGAAGCATATTCGATATTGTTCCTCACAAATTTTATAGTTAATTGAAATGAATCTTTCTTATAGTCTTTTTCTCCTCAAAAGTTTTCTGAAAGAATTATTTATTCGAAATGGAAAATTTAATTCTTCAAATCTCTCCCAAACTATTTTGTTTTAAATTCACTTGAAAATCTATAGTAACATCCTACTAATACTAACGCTAGATGTGAGAATATTTGTAAAATTCAAATTATACTGCTCGTTTTTTGTTCAATACAATGAATACATTACTCATCTATGTGCTGAAAATGTTGAGTACAGTAAAACTGCTCGTTAAGTAATTCTTAGCGAGCTATTTTACATCTATATATTTTGCATCTCAAATAATTATAATCGTTCTTGATGTGCAAAATGGCGAATGCGCTGACATGTTGGATTAAACAGAAGAATTAATGCCGATTTCTACTGTATGGGTGCTATTTATATCAATATCTCTTATTGTATCGGTATCTTTCAATTATTTCGCATTTTTTCGAAGTGATGAAAATAAAAATTCGGTCACAGTGTTTTTATAAGCTAGAACAAATTAAAATTGAAGCCGAAATAAATTCCAACCATTGATTGTATGGTACCAACAAACAACGCCAAATCCAATTTTGTCCAATTGTTCTTCAGCTAACTGAAAAATTGCACGTTACCTTTTGAGCATGAATTGTTAGATGAAGATTATGAGAGGTTATAATTTTTCCTGAAAGAGTCGATATTTGGTCTAATCATCTCAAAATTGCAATTACAGTATAATATATATCGTACACTTAGTTTTCTAAGGATTATTATCATTATTATATTATAATACCAAATTTATCGAAATATCATATACATTTCATAATCAAAATGAACAGTAAAGAGTATTGTATAATTTTCTTTATTTGAAGAATCATTTCTCGAAATTTGTAATGAGAAGTTGTAAGTTAATTATATAATCAAATATTCTTCATTGATGCCATTTTTTTCTTATCAACAATTATTATAGTTGAAAATTAAAAAAATAACACAAAATTGAGTTAACAATATATGAAACAAACGAGGGCAAAAAATTTAAGTGTCAATAGATATAATATCATAACAATTTATTAAATCTATAGTCAAACTATTATATTTGCTCTTTATTCAAATAAACTTATTTGTATAAAATTTTCAAGAAAAATATACACTTAATCCATACTAACGAAAAAGGAATATTTTTTATGGTGGCTCGATTTACGATATTTATGATTACTACTATAAATACTGGATATTACTCATAACTACGCCAAAGAAGATTTATTGTAACATTGTCGCTCACCCGATCACTGTAGACAAATGTAGGGGTTTCTATGACTTGTGTTTCAAATTCATTGCGCTGCAGTAACTAAAGTTTTTCTTATTTGCGTAATTGTTCAGGTAAAAAGAAATGTAATCTTAGTCTGATCCCTTCGTGAGTGTAATCACGAATTATAAAGGTCAAATGAATCGAAACGGCAAGTATTTTTTTACAAATATTTATAAGGAGTATTAGCTGTGGAAATAAAAATTTTTGAAATCGAGACAGTGCAAGACTTGCATCAGTGTAATAATTTTCAATAGTTCGTTTAATTCCTAGGTTCATTTTCCAACCGGTCATTTTTGTGTTATTTATATTGTCAAACACATCCTGAAATCTAGGAATATTAGAATACCCGGAAATTATTTACAATATAAAATTTATATTTATACCGGGTAGTTTTAAATTGAAGGTAAGAATGAAAAACGGAGATTCCATGAATAATTTCAAGAAAATAATTCCCATAAACATGGGACCGCAAACGTTTTGTTTTCGAAATACAGGGTGTTAAAGTTTGAATTTTTGTCAAGATTTTCTCTCTTAGTATCTGCATTTCACAAGATATTCAAATGAAATTTGGCACAGTCATGTCATTTTTGATTGAAAATATACAGGGTGATATTTTTTCTTGGACACTGTCCTCTGTTTTACCCCAGAACTTTTTTTCTGTGAGCCACTGTTAGTTTGAATAGATCATTCACCGATGAAGCCTATTTCTCAATATCATCAATAATAAATTTTCATAATGAACACATATGAGCTGAGGAGGAACCACATGAAATTGTAGAAACTCATTTTCAAGAGCAATTTTCATTAAATGAAATGAAATTATATTTATTGATCCATTCAGACACAAGTACAGTGTATTGTACAAGTCATAAATAATTCAACAAATGAACAGAACATGGAGATAAATGAAGAAAGAAAATTACTCTATACAATTAACATTAAGATATTCATTAGCACTATAACAACATTTAGCCAAAGTAAAGATTTTAAGAGGAACTAGACAACTTCAGAGTTTTTATCGAATCAGGTAGATGATTGTAAAATATAACACTCGGATATTTTGCAGGCGTTTCAAATTTAGCGGTTCTATGGTTCGTTATGAATAAAGTGTTGGTATTTCTCGTTTTGTAATTGTGGAAGCTAGAAAGTTTTGTGTTATTTATACATTTCATTTTTCTTAATAAACAGGAGACATTTGTATATATAAATACATATAAATATATAAATAAATAATATAATAAAATTTGAATATCAAAACAGATTTAATCTGTTAGTCTTCTACAATTTTTCTTCAAATTAAAATTGTAGAAGACTAACCGATTAAATCTGTTTTGGTATTCAAATTTTGTTATATTTCTTCTATCAAGTAAAAAGCCTTTTTTTATTTTATTTAAATAAATTAATAAAAAATAATTCAATAAATAATAAATTAATATAGATAAATAATTTTTCTTTGTTTATTGAAATTATATTGTGTATATATGTATTTTTTATGGTAAATGTGATTGTCAATAGATTTTACATTTTAGTTCAATTGTAGTGCATATATCGAAATTGTATTTTTTCAATGTATTTGTATATAACATTTATGGGTTCCATCCCGTTGTATCCCAGTTGTTCCAATAAATAAGTAAAGTGTTAATATTCTATACTCTACACAAACACACGATTCCCGAAGAGTAACCCCGAAAATCATCCTCAGAATACGTTTCTGAGCTATAAATATCCTGACGAAATCAACACAACAACACCAAACCATAATATTGTAGGTAATATGGCAATATAATAAGCTATAATAGACATTTAGAACAGCTGTGCGAGGAAGATTATTTTTTATTCGACGGATTGTGTAGAAGGAAGAACTGAGTTTCCTGAACTTGATCTGAGCATCTTCAGCAACATTTACAATAAAAATCTTAAAACATGTCCTAGATAACACTGCATCACTTTATAGAAATATATATAATTATCACATGTGGTGGAAATTAACTAATTAAGAATCAAAAGTAATATAAAATAATGACCAATTTATTTTAACATCACCTAAAACATGTTTCGATTGGATGTTAAAGAATTACAATTTTAATTACCAAGAAATGTTCCACATGGAATTCCAAAAGGTCAGTTTTTATTTTCCTTTTTAAAATATTTATGACACATTCTTCAGAAGAAGAATCTGATAAATTCGGACCCAAGCTCTTCAGTTAGGAGTTGATTGAATAAATAGAAATAATCAGTAAAGAATATATTTTTTACTGATTCTTTTTATTCAAATAACTCCTATCTGTAAAACTTGGGTCCAAATTTATCAGGTTCTTTCTGTGGAGAATGTGTTATATATTGTTCTAAAAGAAAAATAAACAAAGACATTTTTTAATTCTATGTGGAACATTTTTTTGGTAATTAAACTTGTAATTTTTTAACATCCAATTGAGAACATGTATTAGGTGATGTTTAAAGAATTTGGTCATTATTTTATATTTCTTCTGATCCTTTATAAGTTAATTTCCACCACATGTGATGATAATGCATATGTCTATTAAGTGATACAGTGTCATTTACGGCATGTTTTCAAAATATAATTCTGAATGTTTTCAAGAGATTTATTCGGATTTAAATCTGTAGAGGTTCCTGAGAATTAATTCCTGCTATTACCCCAAGTTAATGTTTCTCTAATTTTTACACCATTTCCAAATTTATGTCTCGTCTTGAGAGTCAATTAAGTTGAGTTTTCACGAATAATAGTTTACCTTATAGTGGTCTTCATATTTTCCATTTCATTTCCAGTTGCAGTCTCCTGGAGCCACTCATGAATTTTTTGGCTTAACCGCGGTGTCAGTCCAGGATCATGTGGAAACCCCATCATTGTATGGGTCTTTCCTGTTGAACTCTGGCCATAGGCTAACACACAAGAGTGGTATCTTCTCTTCATGGCTCTGCTCACTACAGCCTCAACTTTCGTAAATATCTGGAATTTTGGATTACACTAATCAATTTTGCGCTAGAATGATTTTTCAGATGACAGCATACCAGTTGAACTACAATAAAAACAATGAATTTATATATAAATACTAAAGCATGTGAACTTTGCTTTTGAGGGAGACATATTTTCGTCTTACGATTATTTCAAAGGATAGGATGGATCGAGTTGCACGTTATTTAGAAATTTCAGTGACAGGTATTCAGGTACAAAATTTTTTAATTTTTCTACTGGGTTTCCTCAAAGTGCAGGATATACAACTCAAAAAAACACATATTCGGATAATATTTTCAACAACCAAAAATATTCTTTTAGTTATGTGAGGGAAAATTTTTGACATTATCTTATTTTGTTCATTTTTACTTGTACCGAATGTAGAAGTATCTGTAAGAGCGTAATTTCCCTATATATGCAGCTAGTCATACAGTTAGGGACAGTACGACCGCTTCTGTTGCGCCATCATCTCGATCGAACAGCTGACAAAGATTTTCAGAACATAACAATTTCAGTTCCACATACCGGCATATTTTTCTATAATATTAAACATGTCGAGTTTTGTACCTATTCATTAGATTTGCGGACTGCTGTAGGATGACATCAAATGCTTTGTTCGATTTTTTCGAAATTGAAGAAGGTCACTCAAGAAAAGAACTCCATTCTTATTCCTTTGTAACTTCACAACTCAAGGAACATTTTCGTTCACCCTTTCGTGATAATACAATAACGCATTTTAACCGGAAAAAACAAAGGTCAATTGTAATTATTCAGTATATAGATTTGATTCTTGGATTATGAAATTATAACAAAATATTCATTTTATTTACTTATAAAATTTCCATTTTACAGTAAACACTTGACTAAACGTTGAGATAACACCCGAAACTAGATCACCTCCATAATTTTCGGTGATGGTAGTCCAGGACTATAAATCTGACTGAATTAAATCATCTTTATTTCGTGGCGCTGTTCGTTCAACTTCAATCTTCATTAGTCTCGTTATGTTTTCAATAGAACTAAGATCTGGTGAAGCTGCTGGTCATGAAACGGTTGTCGCTAGAGGTTCTTGCATCCAAGCTTGAGTATAGGCCGAAGTATGGCATCTTGCATCATCCTGCCGAAAACGCCACCCCTCTGGTTATAAATCATGCGCCGTTTCAAGTAGAAAATCATTTAGAATTCCCCAATACTTTTCGCTATTAATGGTACCATCAACTATACAGAGTGGCGTAGGACCACGCTGAGATATTGCTCCCTAAATCATTATTTTGGTAGGAAATTTGAAAATTTGAACGATAACAGGTTGTTTTGATAGGATTTTTCTAGTTGCGACATTATTTCATAAATTGTATATCTGCTGACAATTAGCAATATTTGACAAATAATGTTGCCATGCATTTTTGGCCATAACCGATTATCTGCACAACCTATTTCATACATTACTTTTGTCTTAAAATGTTACAAAAAGAAGTATATCCAAATTATGAAAAATAATAAATTGCAGATACTTTCTAGACGGACCATATTTATACTTACATGTAATTAAACTTAGTACATTTATGAAGTGAACCCAAGTGAAATCATTGAAAGTGAATAACCATTACCATGACTATGAAAAAGCCCAGTGATCTACTCCTTCACGAGTAACATAGTGTTTTGAACACAATTGCAAATCGAAACTCAAACGCACTAATTCCAATAATTTCAGTGTGAAACAACTCAAAATTGTACACTATAGCATATTATATTTAGTCTATAAATAAACGAATTATAGTCAATCTCTGAACACTTCCCTAGAAGGATTTTCATTCTAGAAATTGCATACTAATTGATTAACGTATTAGGAGTACAAATAAGTTTCCGCCGTTTTATTGTAGATGGCGCGGCACGGAGTTTCGGTTAGCTTTCGCAGATGATAACCGGCTTAAAAAATAGTTTGGACATTCAAGAACAACATAACCAATTGATATCATTGATTTTATATTGATAAAATATAATTTTTATAAGTTAAAAATGTCAAAATTTGAGCCAAGTAAGCGTCATTTGCGGGAAATATTAGTTTACTTCTTTAATTTAAAGAAATCTGCTGCTGAGGCGCATCAATTGCTCGTAGAAGCATATGTTGAGGGTGCTTTGAGTGAAAGAACGTGTCGAGAGTGGTTTCAAAAGTTTAAAAACGGTGATTTCGACGTAGAAGACAAAGATCGCAGTGGAAGGCCAAAAATTTACGAGGATGCAGAATTGGAGGAATTATTGGAGGAAGATTCATCTCAAACACAAAAAGAACTTGCTCTAACATTAGAAGTCACTCAGCAAGCAGTCTCACATCGTTTAAAATCATTAGGAATGATTCATAAACAAGGAAATTGAGTTCCGTACGGCGGAAACTTATTTGTACTCCTAATACAATCAATTATTGAAGAAGAATTAAAAAACGTACTACTCTGTCAAGAAAGTACCAGGAATTTTCAATTAAAACAACATTTTTACATTTAATCGTCAAAATTTATTGGGTCGCCTTCAAAATAGGCTCCATTTGCTCCAATACATCTATGCCAACGGCACTTCCAATTATCGAAACATTTTTTATAGGCGCTTTCCGGGATGGACTTTAGCTCTCGCGCCGAATTTTGTTTTATGGCTTCAATCGACTCAAAACGGGTGCCACGAAGGGGCAATTTTAGTTTTGGGAAGAGGGAAAAGTCGCAGGGAGCCAAATCCGGCGAATACGGTGGTTGCTGAAGCACGTTTGTTGAGTTTTGGGCGAGAAAGTCAGTCACAATCGTAGCTCGGTGAGAGGCGCGTTATCGTCATGCAAAATCCATGAGTTGTTCGCCCACAAATTTGGCCGCTTCTTACGGATACGCTCACGCAAACGTTTCATAACGCCTAGGTAATACTCCTTGTTTACCGTCTGACCCTCTGGAACGAATTCGTAGTGCACCACGCCACGGATATCGAAGAAAACAATGAGCATCACCTTCATTTTCGAGCGGCTTTGGCGTGGTTTTTTCGGTTTCGGCTCATTTTTTGCCACCCATTCCGATGTTTGCTGGCTTGTTTGCATATCGTACTCGTAGACCCAGGTCTCATCACCAGTTATAATGCGTTCCATGAATGTAGAATCGGAATTACAGCGATCCAGCATGTCTGAAGCAACCTGTTCGCGATGACGTTTTTGAAGAAAATTCAGGTCTTTCGGTACGAGTCGTGCGGCCACCTTTCTCATGCCCAAAATATCAATCAAAATTGTACGTGCGGACTCGTGGGATATCTTAAGATCATGTGCTATCTCTCTCAAGCTGGTACGACGGTTTTCCAGCACCTTTTCCTTAATTTTATCGACGTTATCTTCGATCGAAGCCGTCGATGGGCGACCACTTCACGACCGTCCTTGAAGGCTCTGTACCACTGATATGCACGAGTTTTCGATAGAGCATTATCACCAAAGGCCTTTTGCAATATTTTCAATGCATCGGCACACGAAAATTCATTTGCAACACAAAACTTTAAACAAATTCTTTGCTCAACGTAATCACCCATAGTAAAAATCGGCACGCACTCAGACATCGACTGACTTAATCAGCTGTTGCAAACACACTAGTTGACAGATCCCGCTCAAGCTTGGCATAGTAATTAAGGACAGTTGTACTAACCTAGAAAAAAAAATTTTACCTGCCTCATTGCCCCGCCAGATTTAAATCGATAATTCCCGGTACTTTCTTGACAGAATGTATATCAACATATCAAGCATTTCTTTCATGCTTGTTGAAGTTTACAGGGAACGCTCAACTTCGTGTTTCTAATTCTGAATCGAGCCAATAGTTTCCAATTTATTCATCCCATCCAATGCTTAACATATTGGTGACTTACATTTCTTCCTGGATGATTTTTATTAAAATACCTTGCAGTTAATCTGAAATTTGCGTCATTTCGATAGTATAATTTGAGAATTTCTATTCTTTCTTCCATAGAATAGACCATTTATGACCACGTAAGTAAGTTTCAAACCCAATTAAGATCCAGCAACGAAAGACTGAAACATGTTTGAGAAATAATCTCCAAAAAAAATAGCATACATTGTAATGAATTTCATGCGTTTCACATATTTTCCTATCATAAATGATAATACAGAACTTGAAAATTATTTTTGGATTCTTCAAATCTTATAGGTTCTTGAGTTTGGGCGGTTCAACTATCTGTTGAACCGCTGTTGGAGGCTGATGTCACCTTCATGGGGGTGTTTTCGAAACAAACTTATGATGGAAATTCGTCCCCTTCAAAACAGAAGTTGGCCTGTTTTTTGAAATCTTCGAAAACTCTTCGTTTCTGAGTTCTGGGGGGGTCAAATTTCCCTTGGCATATCCTGTATATGTATATGGAGTTTCAAATATTTTATCTATCGGATTCTTTGGAAAATACGGTATATTCTGTGTATGATAAATTTTTAGAAAAATTAATTATTCTGTGAATATTGTAGGACGGAGTTATCTATGTAGGGGTGAAACAAATATTATATGGTCAATATTTTCTTTCTTAGCGGTTTTAGATTTTTATCCACAAATGCCTGATCACAAATTAAAGAATTCTCTAAATTGTTGCTTGATGGAAATTTATTCTAATTCAATGAAATAATGAAAAATATTCACTTATAATACCACAAGAGCTTCAAAATTATCGGGTATTTCCCGATAGGTTCGTTGCAAACAAATGAAGGAGTCAAGTTTTTCAGGTTAAAAAATCACGAGCGCGAAGCGCGAGTGATTTTTCCTGAAAAACTTGACGACTTTATTTGTTTGCAGGGAACCTTGAGGGAAATGCCAGATAATTTTGAAGCTCGTGTGGTATTCGGGGGATTATTTTTCCGTCCCAAATGATTTGGCAGTCTGATTCCACATTGTTTTTATTGTACCTTCCTTATAGTCTTCTCCATCCATTTTCTTCATATTGTAAGCGTAATCTTTCATAATGTTTGCCAATTGCGCTTCACTCGTTTGAGCACTCAATGTGTATTCCCTCTCAGTACAAAAAGTAGTAAATGTGTTCCAAACTGTTTTTTTTGCCTTCTCCGTATTAATGGGAACATTTCCTTTGACTTTTTTATCGATGGTGGACAGAGAACAAACTCCAAATCGACTCATTTTCATGCAAAATCTCCAATTTTCACAATTGAATTCAACCTGTCAGTTTGACGTGTGGTTAATTTGACTGGATCATGTTTTGTTTTTTATATATAGCAACTACCAGAGAAAATAATCAAAAAATTATCAGTATAATACCATGTAGGTTGTACCACGTGACGTCGAATGGTGCAATTCTATTGGTCGATATTTGGGTCGGAAAAATAATCATCATTATTCACTCACAACAACTGTTTGGCCAACAATGCGGCTTCTTCAGTTTTTAGATTTAAATTTACTTTAAAAATTACAAGTTCACATTTTATGTAGCTTTTCTCTAGGCAAAAACTTGAAAAAAAGGGGGTAAAATAGCGGTCACTTTTTGGATGTACACATGAACAAAATTATGCGTAGAAGAGATATAAATAAATTTAAAATATATTGAGGTCAATTATCGAAAATTTCTGAGTGAATATTCAATGTCGTCGAAATTATGTCCAAATTCTTCCAAGCGACTGGCATATAGTCAGTTTGAGATTTCTGACGTGTAAGTCCTCTGGTGTTCATGAATTCTTTTCTCAATGGATATATCTGTTTGACCAACATATACCACAGGTCAATTTATAAACTCCAGATTTATTGTCCTTAATTTTTTTATATTCATTGTTTTCAATGTGAATTCCTAAATTATTAACCGATCTTAAAGCTACATTTGAGTAAAATTTAATTTTAAAATACTAGACAATATCATCTGATATTCTATTCACATATAAAATACAAATGAATTTTTCACTTAAATCTCTCACAATAGAGTAAACTAGATTCCATGCAATTTTGGTTTAAAATATAATATAATATTATTGTTATTATATAAATAATAAAATATAGCTTTTAAAATGGTTATGAATTCAAGGATTCATATAAAAACAATAAAGATAAAACAAATAAACACAATAAATCTGAAGTTTATAAGTTGAACATCAGAGAAGTTATACGTCAGACATCTCACACTCAACTTGTTCCAGTCATTTGAAAGAATTTAGACATTATTTCAACAATAACTACGAAATTGTCCAAAATAAAATTAAACTTACCACTCTCACTCTGTTGGAAGCAGTCCAGATTAACAGGTACAAGTACCTTAAAATTCTTCTCAATGACCCAACAGATGTCGCTTGTTGAATGTTTTATACTTATTGTTGTCCCTTTTTTCACATATTTTTACGGATTTGTATTTCCGAAAATTGACTGTTATTTGTGCCCCTCTTTTTTCCTAAACCACAGCTATGTAAGATATGAAGTTATGATTTTCAGAGTAAGTTCAAAATACAAGTTTGAAAAAGCCACGGTGTTGGCGAAACCACTGTTGCGACTTAATTTGTGGAAATGTTCTTCAATATTTTGTTCAATACAAATGAAACCAAGCGTCATATACTGGGTGAATCATAACTATTGGTGCTAAGAACATAATATTTGGACAAAAATATTACGACAGGTCTCAAAAAGTTATTGTTGTGGAAAAAGATACAGAGGGTTAAAATTGATTTTTTTGATGATAATTTCACTCTTTATTTCTCAATTGCAATCAAAATCAGGACAGAGTTATAACTTTGGACGAAGGAATTTCATTTTATGTATAACTTCACTTTTTTATAAGTGACGCAACGTGAATCATTCTTGATAATCAAATTAACAGGTAGCTTTTTTTGATGAATGTTGTTAGTAATTCTGATTATAAAATGAGATGTAAAAATCATTTTTACGTAGTATTGGTTTTCTTGCTTACACACGATAATTTCACCCATTTTCGACAAGACCGTAATTGAGGAGTTATTGTCTCAGAAGTGGTTTTCAAATATTATTTCATTTTTTTTTGAAATTTGAATATCAAAACAGATTTAATCTTCTACAATTTTAATTTCAAAAATTTTTTTTGAAGAAACTTTAAGAATTAAATTAATGTCTTTATAAGCACTGCTCATATTTAATAGACGTATAAAATCAAAATTCATCAAACAATATCAAATGAAATTAAGAAAAACCAACGAATATAAATTGTCAATTGAAATTAAAATATAAATAAGCAAACATTTTTTGTTTCGTTCCAGGCATGCGTACTGAACTCTTCAGACAAACGTACGAAGCCCTGTTTGTTACAAAATGTATTGTTTTCTGATCCTATATTAATGAAAAATAACTCTTTCTCAAAAATATAAAACAACAATAAGTCTATTATACATTGTTTAATTGATTTTATTATTTTTTATATGTAAAGTTGAACTGATCTTATCGTAATTTTAATTATTTCTTGAGGATGTGCTACATGTTTTGAGATTTTTTGAAGTAATTCATTTAAATATATTGAATATTTCAAATAAATTAGTTTTTGAGAAGTTCTTGAAATTATGTTTTATATTTTTGAGAAAGAGTTATTTTTCATTAATAAAGGATCAGAAAACAATACATTTTGTAACAAACAGCGCTTCGTACGTTTGTCTGAAGAGTTCAGTACGCATGCCTGGAACGAAACAAAAAATGTTTGCTTATTTATATTTTAATTTCAATTGACAATTTATATTCGTTGGTTTTTCTTAATTCCATTTGATATTGTATAATGAATTTTGATTTTATACGTCTATTAAATATGAGCAGTGCTTATAAAGACATTAATTTAATTCTTAAAGTTTCTTCAAAAAAAAAAAATTTTTTTGAAATTAAAATTGTAGAAGACAACAGATTAAATCTGTTTTGATATTCAAATTTTGTAATAATCCTTCTATCAAGTAAAAAACTGTTTCTTCTTATTTTATTATTTCATTTATGAAAAGTATGCTTTGGACTATCATAAAAATATTGCTGGTAGATGTTATTTCTTCTCAGTGAATTATTATTGCTGTTAGATGATAGTAACGATTGTAACGTGTCAACCAGATTTCAAAACCCTGTTTCAATGACATATGTTGAACAGATCTGTGATCCGAAGCCTCATATGTTTAGTTTAAGGTTAACCATTTAACAATATGGATCATCTATTTACTGCTAAACGTGTGAAAATTGTGAAAACTTACGACAAAAACAATGATTGTGTAGTAAGTATGTTTCGTACATTACGGCAGATTATGGTCGACATAATCGTCCACCTAAGCGTAAAATTGGTAACACAGTGAAAAAATTCGAAGAGGCTGGATCTGTTACTGATGTCTAAAGGACCATACATCATCGAAATGCACGCTCGACCGAAAATATTTTTATTGCAGGTGAAAGTGTTGAAGAACATCTAAATTTATCAATTGTTATTTTGCATCTGTATTTGCATAATCATCCTTAGAAGGTTCAGTTGACAGAAGAACTAAAACCAGCTGACCACAAAATGCATATGCCAATTAGGTGCTTGAACAACAACATTGGGATGACGATTTATTGCATCGAATTTTCTTCAGCGACGAAGCACATTTTTCAGTCGGTGGCTATGTAAACAAGTAGAATTCTCGCATCTTGGGCAGTGAAACTTGTCATGTAACTGGTGAGAGACCATTACATCCACAAAAAGTCACTATATGGTGTGCAATTTGATCTGATGGAGTGCTGGGCCTGTACTTCTTTGAGAATGAGAAAGGTATCACTCGAACCGTCAACTCTCATCGTTATAACCAAATGATTACCGATTTTTTTGGCCTAAAATTGATGATATGGAATTGGACGAGATGTGGTTCCAGCCATATGGTGCAACAAGCCACACAATAAGAGTTTCGGTTATGTTAAATGGCCACCAAGATCTTGTCATTCATCACCTTCGGATTTTTTTGTCGGGTTATGTGGAGGATCTTGTTTATGCCCAGAATCCTCAGACTATTGACGATCTGAAAACCAACATCCGTCAAGTCATTGGTGATATATTGCCCGAAATGTGCCGGCGAGTCATCGAAAATTACCTTGCAAGGATAGAGTCCTGTAAGAGATCACGTGGAGGACATTTGAATGATATTGTATTCCAATCATAATAGCAAGGTCCAAGCATTATATTGAAACCAAAATTTGATCGATATTCTGAATGAAAGACTGTTTTATTTACGTTTACTTTCGGAAGCACAAAATGTATAACCCTGTATTTGTTGAAGCTCTTTCGATTGAAATACTTCGTCACAATCATTTTAATAATGATGAAATGATTTGTGTATATGCACAAGAAAACTATCGCGGATGCTCTGCAGTTAGAAGATATGAATTTTTATATCCGGGCATGAGATGACCAAATCCTAAAACTTTCACAAATTTATCTCATCGTTTAGGTGAAACGTGTAAAAATCTGGGTGGTCGTTCAGAACAAATGATACCTAATCCAGAAGATGAAATTTTAGTTCGAGAAATTCCCGAAGTGTTTTCACGTCAACTATCATTTCACTTACAGTATACTAGTATGTTCAAAATCCACTTCCAATATATTTTCCACGACTGTTACCGTTCTGCCAACGTATTCTCAACAACCACAGTGAAGACCGAAATTTTATTGAGAATATTTTGTTAATCGATGAAACGACTTTCACCAGACGTGGGATATTAAATTGGAGAAACAGTCATTAGTGGAAGGAAAAAACCCCGCATGCTTTTAAAGAAAGACATTTTCAGCATGAGTTCAAATTGAATATTTTGTGTAGGATTATAGGCGATCAACTGCTAAGGGTTATTAATTTTGTTTTACAAAATAATGATATTTTGGACGAATTTTCACTAGATATAAGATGGAAAATGTTGTTTATGAAGGATGGAGCATACCCCTATTTCCCAATTATTATTAGAAATCATCTAAGTGAGATATTTTCCCATCGATGGATTGGCAGAGGAAGTAATTTTGAATGGCCATCAAGCAGTCCTGATCATAATTCTCTCAAGTTTTATGTTCGGGGACATAAGAAGTAGTTAGTTTATGCTCATGAAATCGATTCGCAAGATGGACTCTAGGGAAGAATACAAAATTCGACTAATTTTATGAGGGGGGAGAATAATGTTTTCTTTGTCTTTTATTACAAAATTTGAATATTAAAACAAATTGAAATATGTTTATCTTCTACAATTTTAATTTCAAAAAAATTTTTATTCAAAAAACTTTTAGAATTAAATTTATGTCTACACAAGCACCGCTCATTTAATAGACGTATATAATCAAAACTCAATATGTAATGTCAAATGGAATAAATAACCCAACAGATATACGAAAGTAATTGAAATTAATAAATAAATATTTAAAGGAGACAAAATTTTGTTTCTGGTCTTACCTTTAAGAACACCAATTGCCTTTTAAAAACATGAACACACTTAAAGGACTTCTCAAAGAATATAATTTATTTGAAATATTTAATATATTTAAATATTCGAATAAATTATTTCAAAAATCTCTAAAAAATGTGCACTATATCTTCAAAAAACAAATATAATTCTAGACAATCCCGTCTTCAGTCCTCATTTAATATTCCAAATATCAAAATCAAAAAACTAACCTATATCTCTCACGTGTTAAAAGACTTAAGCTTCGAAATACATATCAACTATATAATTCAAGATTGATTGATTGATTTTATTACAACATTTAGAGAAGTCGTAGAAGTCGAAAGAGGCCGCAATAAGTTTGTTCTTTTTGAGTTTAACTGTTTTTAATTCTTCATTACTATTGAAACAGAAGCGTCAAGTCACAAGTTTCTTTATTGTCTGTTATTTGAAATCCCCTTCTGAGACAAACAACTAATTCTAATTCAAACAAGAGTACCAATATTATGTAAAAATAATTTTCTCATCGTATTTTTTGATCGAAATCACTATCAAGTTTTGTCTGAAAAAGGCTACCACTTAATGTCATCAGGAATGACGTGTGGCCCCCATAATCAAAAGTGAAGTAATACATAAAATAATATTTCTCGTCCAAATGTATGCATCCGTAAAATAGAATAATAAGATGCGGTTTTTTACTTGATAGAAGGATAATTACAGACTTTGAATATCCAAACAGATTTAATCTGTTAGTCTTCTACAATTTTAATTTGAAAAAATTTAAAAAAAAACTTTTAGAATTAAATTAATGCCTAATAATAAGCACTGCTTATATTTAGTAGAGGTATAAAGATCAAAATTCACTATACAATATCAAATAGAATAAAAAAAACCCAAAAAAAAATTATTAATTAATTAATTAAATTTTTTTAATTTATAATTAATTTTTTTGGGTTTTTCTTATTCCATTTGATATTGTATAGTGAATTTTGATCTTTATGCCTCTATTAAATATAAGCAGTGATTATTATTAGACATTAATTTAATTCTAAAAGTTTTTTTTAATGTTTTTTAAATTAAAGTTGTAGAATACTAACAGATTAAATCTGTTTTGATATCCAAAGTTTGTATGCATTTGTGCTGATTTTGATAATAATTGGGAAATAAACAGTGAAGTTATTAGCGAAACAAGAAAAAAAAATCAAGTTTAACGAACTGTATCTTTTTCCACAGCAATATTTTCTGGAGGCATATTTGGTCCTATCGCCATAATTTGTTCCTAGTAACCTGTTCTCAGCATTTGTCCCAATAGTTGTGATTCACCCTATATACTTAAATAACTAAAACAAATCGTAAATGGATTAAGATTTTGGTTGAAACAATACAGTCAATGAGGAAATATACATACATCATCCTGTGTGGCATCTTCTGGGAAGCAGCAGTCAAAAGTGAATCTTCTAACTCGCTGGCGACTGTCGCCTGCATTTGCTTCGGGTACCTGCAAATGACTCAGAATTAGATCAAAGAAAGGCCAAACGATTCGATTCGCAGTGGCGTACAATTGTGGGTATATTGACGGTTATTTATTGATAAAAAATTCATTCAACTGACGTTTAAATCTTCTTTTCTTATTGGTTCGAAGGTGATTAGAAACTACGAAATATTCAAAGGATAAGCACGAATGGTCACACTGTTAACATTAATTTCTCTGCTCTTTCTGCTTCTACGTTATTAAAGCCTTAAATAATGACTCTTTGTAATCGAGCTGCGAAAAAAAATCTTAACCTAACCTGAAATTTTTATACTCATTTCTTTGATTTACGTGAAAATGAGTTCAACAAAATGTTGATGGACTCAACAATGGGTTTAATGGAGACTTGATTTGATAGTGGGAGAAAACATGAGCTAAGATTAGACAGCGTACTGATATGATTCTGAAAATCTAGAACGAGCACAGTTTTCAAGGTGTTCAAAGTTTGGAATAAGTATAATTCTTTCTGAACCAAATGAGCGAAGTAAGTTATTTCACGAACATGATCTTACTGAGCACAAATATTAAGTTATTTCTACCTGCTATCATTTCAGAGAAAGGTCTTGAAGACTCAAACTACAAATGGAAAATTTGTTGTTGAAGTCACTTCTATAGGTACGCTCAATTTTTAAAGCAATCACTTCTGAAATGAATATCTCAGAACTATATACAGGGTGTAAATGAATAGTTGCAAAAAAATTTAGGGGGTGATTCCTTGTCAAAAACTAGGGTGGGTCTTTCATATATGCTTTATTTATTTTGAGCCCTCCCTTGCTTAGTTACAGCCCCCTAAATATGACACCCGAAAAACAGTTTTGAATTTTTTTCATGAAAACCAAAAAACTGACAGGAATAAAATTAGATAGACATTTTATGCGGGCGAGAACGCAATCAAAAAAATTTTTGGTGTTGTTCGTCTATGATTGCAAGGGGTAGAAAGAGCCACCCCTAAACCTTCTTTCGCAAGAAACTCTTTTCCGTATTCCTATTTTACAATAAAAATGTATTTTGGATAGCTTGATTCATTCTTAACATATAAGGTCTCTTGTAATTGCTAAAATTCAAGGTTTTTGGGACAAAAATATTCATCAACATAATAGCATGAGTCATTGAGGCTGAATTATTTCCGAACTAGAATTTATTTAGTAAGCGGATGTCATTTAGTTATGACAACTGACTAGTTTTGATTAACTTTGATTCAGTTACAATTATTTTGTTTGATCTGGCTTATCATTTTGAGATTTCTGTCACATACATCTTAACGAGGCTGTAACTAAGCAGGGGGGCTCAAAAAAATAAAGTTTATATGAAAGACTCACCCTAATTTTTGAAAGGAATCACACCCTAAACTTTTTCGCAACTATTCATATATACATATATATATATATATATATATATATATATATATATATATATATATATATATATTTTTTTTTTCTATATTATATGTGCGTATATATCTGTATATGTGTGTATGTATTTATTTGTGCATATACCTATACACTAAATTTTGAGCATAAACACAGGCCAACAGCCCCGCGCGGATTTGCTTCCTTGGGGTGGTCCATGGTTTGTTTGCTATTGTAGAAATATATTGTAATTTGATAATTTATGGCAAATAAACTTATTATTATTATTATTATACACCATCATATACCATATATATATATATATATATATATATATATATATATATATATATATATATATATATATATATATATATATATATATATATATTCTGTCAAGAAAGTACCGGGAATTATCGATTTAAATCTGGCGGGGCAATGAGGCAGGTAAAATTTTTACTTTTTTTCCTAGGTTGGTACCACTGTCCTTAATTACTATGCCAAGCTTGAGCGGGATCTGTCAACTAGTGTGTTTGCAACAGCTAATTAAGTCAGTCGATGTCAGAGTGTGTGCCGATTTTTACTATGGGTGATTACGTTGAGCAAAGAATTTGTTTAAAGTTTTGTGTTGCAAATGAATTTTCGTGTGCCGATGCATTGAAAATGTTGCAAAAGGCCTTTGGTGATAATGCTCTATCGAAAACTCGTGCATATCAGTGGTACAGAGCCTTCAAGGACGGTCGTGAAGTGGTCGAAGACTTGCCTCGTTCTCGTTCTTGGAATTAAGGAAAGGGTGCTGGAAAACCGTCGTACCATCTTGAAAGAGATAGCACATGATCTTAAGATATCCCACGAGTCCGCACGTACGATTTTGATTGATATTTTGGGCATGAGAAAGGTGGCCGCACGACTCGTACCGAAAGACCTGAATTTTCTTCAAAACGTCATCGCGAACAGGTTGCTTCAGACATGCTGGATCGCTGTAATTCCGATTCTACATTCATGGAACGCATTATAACTGGTGATGAGACCTGGGTCTACGAGTACGATATGCAAACAAGTCAGCAATCATCGGAATGGGTGGCAAAAAATGAGCCGAAACCGAAAAAACCACGCCAAAGCCGCTCGAAAATGAAGGTGATGCTCATTGTTTTCTTCGATATCCGTGGCGTGGTGCACTACGAATTCGTTCCCGAGGGTCAGACGGTAAACAAGGAGTATTACCTAGGCGTTATGAAACGTTTGCGTGAGCGTATCCGTAAGAAGCGGCCAAATTTGTGGGCGAACAACTCATGGATTTTGCATGACGATAACGCGCCTTCTCACCGAGCTACGATTGTGACTGACTTTCTCGCCAAAAACTCAACAAACGTGCTTCAGCAACCACCGTATTCGCCGGATTTTGATCCCTGCGACTTTTTCCTCTTCCCAAAACTAAAATTGCCCCTTCGTGGCACCTGTTTTGAGTCGATGGAAGCCATAAAACAAAATTCGGCGCGAGAGCTAAAGTCCATCCCGGAAAGCGCCTATAAAAAATGTTTCGATAATTGGAAGTGCCGTTGGCATAGATGTATTGGAGCAAATGGAGGCTATTTTGAATGCGACCCAATAAATTTTGACGATTAAATGTAAAAATGTTGTTTTAATTGAAAATTCCCGGTACTTTCTTGACAGAGTAGTATGTATATATGTAAAATGAAATGAAACAAGAAATTACTTCGTTTCATTGACTTTTTATTACTGCAGTAATAAAAAGTGTCCTATATACATGTAAGAGATAACAAACTCAAATATTTCGAATTGTCTAGCTTTTAGATTTTTTCATTTTATCTTCCTTATAATCTTCTTTTTAATTTTGTGAAAGCAATGGTAGTAAGATAGGAAAAACAGTCAAATTAATGTTGATTAACGAAGCATATTTATAGTGTAAAAGAATATCACGATTGCATTGTCTATCAATTGTATTGTTTTATGCTCAATAGAGTATCAATAAATTTATTACCATAATTATTGATTATATTTTTTTAACGTTATGCTGATTCGCTAACAGATTTCGTAACTGAGTAGCATCTTCGACAGTCAAGTGTGAAAAATCACACCAATGAAGTGTTGCCCATTTTTTGTTGATGCAACATCGCTCTGCTTGCTTGGGCGACTATCACAAGAACAGTTTCCATTGAAACATCATGTGTTCGTACAAACGTGCTTCGAGGTGATCCAATCAGCTATAATCTCTATTACGAATGCGGAGGCCGTCTTCAACGTTTAAACGGGTGCAAAGGAGGGAGGACTCCATGAAATATTTATTTATTAATTTTAATTGCCTTTTTTATATTTGTTGATTTATTTATTCCATTTGACATTGTATATTGAGTATTGATGTCTATTAAATATAAGCGGTGCTTATTGTAGACATTAATTTAATTCTAAAAGTTTTTTGAATAAAAGTTTTTTTTTAAATTAAAATTATAGAAGACTAACTGATTATATATGTTTTGATATTCAAATTTTGTTATATTTCTTCTATCAAGTAAAAAGCCTTTTTCTATTTTATTCTAACACGTACCATTTTTCAATAGCAAAATAAGACCATTGTACATTAGCAAGTAGTCAATTTTATGAGGGAGCGGTTAAAATGGATCCATTTTATAGTAGAAAAGGTAACTTACTTGTTTTGTTTACAATAGTAGACATGAAGTTAAGATTAAAAATCAGTCTTCTGTTGAGTTTCGAAGTGTTTTCCTGTGTCTAGATAAGGACAAAAATTTCGAGACAGGCGCGCCGCAGTTGCAAAATCCCTCCTGACAAAGCCTACTTCCAATATTTTGCGGTTTTAATTGGGGATCAAGACAAGCAGTGGGCTTCCCATGTGTACTGTGTTAGTTGTAGCGTATCATTGGTACCGTGGATAAATGGTAAGAGAAAATGCATGCCTTTTGCAGGTCCTATAGTATGGCGAGAATCCACTAAGTATTTAGACGATTGCTATTTTTGTCTAACAAAGACTGAAGGTTATTCCAAAAAGGTAAAGCACAAGATTGACTATCCAAATTTGCAGTCTGCAATACGACCTATTCCCCATAATGCAGATTTACCAGTGCCGATCGCACCTTCAGATCTGCAAAATGTTTTGTTTTGGAAAATATTGGATTCAACGCATCATCAGGCAGCTCCGAAGAACAGTGCACCGACCCTACTTTTACTACAGGTCCCAGTTCCAGCGAGCCACATTTAATTGTTCAAAGTGAGTTAAATGATTTAGTACGTGATTTGGGGTTATCAAAGCAACAGTCAGAACTTCTTGGTTCCCATCTTAAGGAATGGAACTTATTAGGCAACGAAAAAAAAATTACGAATTTCAGACAAATAAATGCTCCGTTTTTTGCATTCTACAGTATGGAAAATTCGTTGTGTGCATGTACTAATATTGATGGTTTAATTCAGGAACTTGATATTGAACATTCCCCCTCTTAGTGGCGTTTATTTATAGATTCGTCTAATTACAGTTCAAAAGCTGTATTATTGCATAATGTAAATTCAAAACCTTCTATACCAGTTGGCCTTTCAGTGACGATGAAAGAAAGTTATGAAAATATGCGCACCCTTTGGGTATAAAAAACTACTCGTATAATAGATAAATGGCAGATATTTGGAGACTTAATAATTATAGGAATTTGAATGGGACTTTAGGGAGTGTTTACAAAATATTGCTGTTTGCTTTGTCGTGCAGTAAATCAGCATTATATAAGAAAATTTAGCTGAAAAGAAATGTATTTCAATAGGAATCTCAAAATGTTGAGTTAAGACCTCTTGTAAACTCTAAAAATGTCCTTCTGTTTCCTCTTCACATTAAACTTGAGCTGATGGAAACCTTTGTGAATATTATGAATAAAGATGGTGATGGATTAAAATACTTAAAACAAGTCTTTCGTAAGTTAAGTGATGCCATATTAAAGGAAGACATTTTTATTGGACCACAAATCAGAAAATTGCTGCACGAAGTTAATTTTACAGAGACGCTTACTAGGCAGGAACTCAGAGCATGAGACTCATTCGTTAGTGTAGTAAGGGGATTTTTGGGCAATAATATGGATGCAACCTACCAACGGTTAGTTAATGAACTATTAGATGCCTACAAATCGCTTGATGCCTGAATGTCATAAAATTCATTTCCTTCATTCACATCTGTCATTTTTTCCTGAAAATTTGGGACCTGTCAGTGACGAGCAGTGTGAAAGATTCCACCAAGATATTAAGACAATGTAAATTGCTATCAAGGACGATGGGATCCAGCCATGATGGGTGATTACTACTGGTTTTTGAAGAGAGAAGATATGACCTCTCATAAAAGGAAAAAATAGAACTTATTTATTATTTTAAGTCGTTTTTTTATCTTTGCATTTTTCTTAAATATAAGGTACGTTTAGTAGGTATAAAACTAAATAACGTCGATATATACGGTTAAAAATTTATTAAATCGGTTTTTTCAATACATATCAGATATTATCACATTGAATGGGGTTCTATATCATATTTGGATACGTTCATTCTACCATAATATGCTATTCAGCTTTATGTTACAACCAGAAAAATTTTTTTTGTCGGCCAGTGTTATCGTCAGAAGACCTCTCCTGTAATTTTTATGTTCGATCTTAGAAGCTCATAATACACCACATCCAGCTGGTTCCACCAAATACACAGCATGATCTTTTCGCCACAAATATTCGTCTTGACAGTTGATGATGAGGCATCCATACGCTGCTCGACATTTCAGATTATCGTTATGGACCCATCTGTCACAAAAACCCTTTCTTTTTTACCATTGGATCATTTGTTCACATGTGAAAAGTACGGAGTTCGACGTCCCTTAGCTTCAGTTCATACGGCACCCAATTTCCTACCTTTTGGATAATTTTCATTGCTTTTAATGGCAAGTGGCTGGTTGAGTGACTACAAGTGTTTTTACGAGTTCCTCTTACGTTTGTGATGGATTTGCATCGAGCCTTCCCTCTAATTCTCCTTAAACTTTGGTAGCGATTCTGGTCGTTTTTCGTCTTCCAAATCACAATTGCCACTTTTTAATCGAACAAACCACTTCCGAATTTCACTTAAGTACTACGACTTTCGGCATTATTTTTATTCATAATGAAGTAAAACTTCCCGTAAAAACACATTATTCGGTACAAAAGTTGACATTTTCAGAGCATACAGAAATTATAATGTTTTAACTTCAGCGAAATGACAGATGCTGTGAAGAAAGAACAATTATGACACTTCAAAATGAAGGTATTGCCAGATGAAACAATGGAATAATAAACTAGTAGTGACGTCTGTTATCAAAACCGCAGAAACATATTTCTACTCCTAATAACTCATTTCACTACAGACCAAAGACCGTGTTCAAATATATGTAGATTCATGTCAATGAAATACAAAAAATTTTAACAATAATGTTATATATGTTCTTTTAATTATAATTATTATACAGAATGGAGATAGATACTGTAGGTTCAATGGCGTTCCACTAAATTACTACATTTTATACTTTATTGATTAACAATAAAATTCTGGGAAATGTCATTCGCTATCAAAAAACATCTATTTATGGTAGCGTTAAAGCTCCAGCCTTCAAACAAACAGTTTATGTACTTGTTATTTTTATCTTTAATGCTTAATTTACTTGATAGTCTCTAGACGCCATATCACTACTACTATCAAACATTTATTATGTAGTTTTCGTATAACGTGAATTATTAGCCTCTCTCATCATCTTTGTACTTAATTGTCACGGCTAATTCGATCTGTTGTTAGTTTCCGACTAGCGTGGAATGGTACCAATAGTTAGGACGATATCTTGACATCTGCTGAATACCTGACGACCGAGAACCTTGAATTTCCCAATTTAGATCAAAGGAAGGAAGGAGACAGACAAGCAGAGGTACACACATCAAATTAGAACCTCGGGAGTACAGTCTGGACCGGAATGAATGAATTAAATATATGGCAATATCTTCTCCTCTCACGCTCTTTGCCGACTGTCATCCAAAATAAATAACCAAAACATTCAGCCAGGCAATGAGACGTTACGCTTCACAATTATTTTCATGCTCGGAGAGCGGATTCCAGAATGACGTTTTTTTCCTTTTCCTGCTTCAGGTAGATGCCTTAAATTCCTCTTCGGTATTTACAGAATTAGTGAAGGCACTTGTAGTAGATAGGGTTGCCATTTATTCGATTTTGACCCTGGAACTCGAGTCCAGATTATTTGCCATCTGTATGTTCCATACGTAATTAGTAGTTCAGACAATCCATGCGGTTCAATGTCATGCTATAAACAGTTGATGGAGCAAGTAATTACAAAATTATAGAAAAAATCTTAGTCATGTAGTTTTAAAATTAAATTTATTAAATTAAATTACTATTAAATGAAGAACAGACAACAAATGACAATCACTCAATAATTACAGTGACTTTAAATCGCCACTTTTCTTCTATTGTTTGTGATGTTACCCTGAATAGATCTTATGTTGAATGAAGTTTGAAGTTAAACAGTTCTGAGTAAAATATAATTTATATTTTTGCATAACAATTCACTCAAATATATCCTACGCTTTTTGAACAAATAGCCTTTACTACGGCGCATTTAATTCAGGTTTCCGAATGCTACAATTTCAGTAATCAAGTAAAAAATTTAAAGAAACCGGATTTCCAATAATATAAAGAGTATCAAGTCGTTTTTATCTTTTGGTGTAAGTTT
The DNA here is from genome assembly GCA_034642435.1 of Megalocaria dilatata. Lineage (NCBI taxonomy): Eukaryota > Metazoa > Arthropoda > Insecta > Coleoptera > Coccinellidae > Megalocaria > Megalocaria dilatata. The sequence goes on along the minus strand of CM067856.1, from coordinate 71,140,223 downwards.
CAAATAAAATTGAATTACTGATGATTGAATTGATTGAAATCAAAGGTTTAATTCACTCATAACGTATGTTTCAACTGTCTACCTTCAGTTGTGATGCAAGCTGTACATCTTCTTTACAATGATCGAGCACAAAGACGGATGTGTATCTTCTGCGGTTAATATAATTAACGGCTTAAGCATTTTTTTGGTGAAACTTCCATATTTTGATTGTTATTTTTATACCGCTTTAAAGAAAAGACTACAGTTTATTAGAAACAATTCAACCGATTATGAATTACTTGCTTGGAATCGGGTATTTCCAATGTTTTTACTTAATTGAGAGATGATATAGCAACTATTATGATACCATGTTAGATTCCGAAATAAATATGCAAATAAGATTTGAAATTATTTGTCATAATAGCGTTGTTTATTTTCGGTAATGAGTATGAGCTATAGTAATAGAAAGTTCTTCAAATCAAGATAGTCAAACTACTTCTGTATAACAATTTCAAACTCAAACAAGCCCGTTTAAGTTTTGTTGGTCGCTAGGACGTAAGAAGCAGACATGCGCATGTTTCGAAAATTGTTGCTTTCTCGTCAGCGCCATGTTATATCGAACAATACTCATATCCGATCGATATGAAATTTGGTAGTGGAAAAAGATTCGTAGAACTTTATATTACCATAGCTCATACTCTTTACTTATGATATTTGGTACAGATCAGCTTAATTAATTCATTCGACTATAAATATGCTAATTATGAGCATAACAGAGTAACAGGAGCTGACTTGATCATAAGAAAAGATGAAAAAATCCGAAATACATTTCTTCACTCGGATTGGCCTGCCAAGATATGTCGTGTATGTATATTTGCGTGCTCTAGATGGTGCTAGTGTATGATTAATACCTTAGGGTTCTTATGCATAACAGATAAACAAACCCTAATCGGTATAACAATTAAAAGTGTTATACAGACGTATGTTGCACTGTTTCGATTTGAAGAACTTTCTGTTATCATAACTCATACTTCTTATTAATTGTATGTGGTACAGAGATTAGCACGGAAATAGCTGATTCTGTTAAATACTTGAAATATTATCACAGAATCTCAGTTTTCTCTAATTTCAAAAGTGTATGATAATTTCCTGCCGATACTATCGCGCGTTTTTTTTTTGGTGATAGAACTTTAAATTGAAATTAAACACATCTAAAATAAGATTGAAGCCAATTTTATTTTTATTTGAGAGATAATTTTATGACATTTATGTTTTAAAAATAATTTTCGGCATATGTCCACCACGATTAGCTCTGAGGAACCGCATTCGACCAGACCAATTTTGGACCACTTTTTCGAGTAATTCAGCCCTTATTTTATCAATAACACGAGTTATGTTGGCTTATGTGGATAAGCCAAGCTGGTTTATCCACATAACCCAATGACTTGACATAACCCCAAAGAAAATAATCCAGTGGAGTCATGTCGCATGATTTTGGAGGCCAATTAATTGGACCATTTCTCGAAATAATGTTATTGCCAAATCTTTCTTTCAATAAATCAATTGTTACGGTAGCAGCATGAGGTGTAGCACCATCTTGTTGTAACCAAGACACTTCTAGGTCGATACCATTCAAATTTTGAAACAAATAATCATTGATCATCGATCTGTTATTATCATTATCATTAGCCCCAGCATGTAAAGCACACCATACAGTGCATTTTCAAGATGCAATGGAACCTGCAGAACTTCTTGAGTATTGTTTTCACTACATATACGGCAATTTTGCTTGTTTAAATAGCCGTTCAACCAGAAATGAGCTTCATCACTAAACATAATTTTACGAAAAAAAAGTGGATAAAATTCAAGCTGTTCTAGGGCCCAATCAGCAAACAAACGACGCTCATTATAGTGGCTCTAATACTTGAACCAGTTGGATCTTGTATGGGTGTTGACCAAGATCTTTACGCAAAATTTTCCATGTGGTGGATGTACAGGGTCCAACTTGTTATGAACGTCGAGGAATAGACAAATCTGGAACATCATTAACACTTTGATTCACAGCAGCGATATTTTCTTCTGTACGTACTGTTCTTCGTCTTGTTGTTGTTGTTGCATCGAGTAGAGAAAATGTTGTGCGAAATCTATCGATAATTCGACGAATAAGCTCTGATGGACGATTATGTAAACCATAAGTTTCACGAAGTGCTCTATAAGTTTGGCGAATATAACATTTATTTTGAAAATAAATTTCAACAATTTGTGAACATTGTTGCGGCGTGAGTCTTTCCATGATAATTAGTCAATTCTTACTAAACAGAAATGTCAAAACAATATGGCTTCTTTCTTCTGTCAAATCACAGTTATCTCTATCGAAAATTCTATCACTCTAAAAAAAACACCCGATACTTACGCCTTCACCCGTTTTTGCTTAGACAGTGATTTGTGTGATATCCCCCTGTATATCTTTGAAATAAAATTATATTATTTCACCCCAATAATCTACAGAAAAACTTTGTTATTTATGAATGTCTACCCTACAATACTCAAAATTCGCGAATGATAATTTTAAATCTAGTTCTTATAATTTATTATATCATTTCTTACCACTATTACTAGAATTCAACTCATAATCTATTCACTTTCTTTTCTATTATGTATAATTATTTTACGACCCAAATGAAAAAATGAGAAATGAATATTCGAAATGAGGAACCCCAATAAATGAATGAATTCTAACAAATGAAGAATTCTTAGCAAACGGAGAAAAATTCTCTCTTTTTTTGGCAACGCCTCCAGAGAACAGACGGCAATAATTAAAAAAAAAATTGAGCGGTACAAGACATTCTAGAAAAAAATGGTTAACAGCACTGGTATGGAGTTAAGAACTTTTGGTGCTTTTTCATATCACCCAAGATCCTCACGAAATTTTGCATTAGCCATCTTCTCATTATTTCACATCTGAATAATCAATTTAAACTCTATCGTAGCACTCACTCTTGTTATAATTCCGTTGTGCTCAATACTGTTCTGATCACAAAATAAATTTTTTTGATTTTCCTAATATATGTGATCCTCGTAAAATTTTGCAACAAACAGACGCGTCGTTATTTTTCATATGAATATTTCAAATATTCAGTCTCAGAATAATCGGTTCTATAGTTTGAAACAATTTCAAATATCAATAACTGCGGAACCATCGGACCGATCTTGCTCATTAACGAATAGCCTGGTAGTTATAAGTAATTGAAATTCAGTTAATTCTTGATTTGTGCATCGACTTCATGTAGACTGTCTTCCTTAGAGTTGGAAAACTTTGAATTGAAATCGAACACAGAAAAAAATTTTGAAATTATATAACTAGATGCATATGACAGATAATTGTATGGCATTTATGTATGTGATTGCCGTGAATGATCAGAGTGAATTAATACTATCCCGCGCTGGTATGTGACAACGTTCTGTTGGAACAACATATCTGCAAAATTACTGCCTTCCAATTTGAAATATAAGACATAGTTCTTGCTAATAAAAATATTCCCAGACATTTCCATGGAATTTATACCGACAGTCTGCTACCATTTTAAATGTTCAGTGTGTCTATTAGGTCGAAAAATCGATTAGTCCAATATGTCAGGCTAATATGCCATCAGGCATAGCTTCAACCTGAAGAGTTTTTCAAATGATAAACATATGCCACATGTCTTTTCATGAAAAATCATTCTTAATGAAGGTTATTTTTAGAGACCGTTAAAAATAGTCGATGTTACTATGACTTTTCATAAAATACAAGATATTGGTTACTTCCTTATGTTTTGTTGTTGATTCTTCGGATTTTTATTAACTGCTTTCACGTCTCTTCTGATGTAAGAGTACGTTGAATAAGGTCCCGTAGCAATTAATTTTAGCACTTTTTTCATCTTTTCTTCTGACACTTTTGTATTACGTATTGTATGAAACATAATATAGAAAGATTGAAATGCTTATCTAGTGGTTAGTTCGTAATATGATCAAATATATAAATATATAAAAAAACCTTTCAAATTTTTTAAATATCATACAGTTTTATTCTGCTAACTTCCTACAAATTTTAATTTCAAAAAATTTTTATTCAAAAGCTTTTAGAATTGAATAAAACAAATGTCTAAGAACACAGTGTGTTAATTTAGTAGACATATAGAATTAAATACTTATCACACAGTACCAAAGGGAATAAAAGAATTCAAAGAAATATAAATTATCAATTAAATCTACTGAATAAATACTTCACAAAATTTGGTTTCGTTCCTTGTTTTATGAAACCAAATCTCTTTCCAAAATTTCAAAACATAACCTCAAGAACTTCTTCGAAAACAATTTGCTCAAAATAAGTCCCTTCAAGAAAACTTCTTTTTATTATGTTATTGTATATAGTAATTATATATTTTGATTTATGCGTATAACATATTATCATTTGGTTTTAAGGGATTCCATAAAATACCTTGCAAATTTTGTGTAATTTCTGTGGCGTACATTGAATACGTAGGATTTTTAAGTTCACTTCATTCTAGTGTTAGTTCAGATATTTGCATTCAGTTTGTATGGTAATATATAATTTGTTAATTATTTTTATTTTTTAAATGTGAAGTATGGCTGATGAGTTTTCATTGTAATTATTCTAAATTGCTTTTTGAAAATATTCTGCATGTTTTAGAAATTTTTTCGAAGCAGTTCTTGAGGTTGTGTTTTGCATTTTTGGAAAGGGATTTGGTTTTAATAAAACAAGGAATGAAACAAAATTTTTTTCCCTTCAAGTATTTATTCAGTAGATTTAATTGATAATTTATATTTCTTTGAATTCTTTTATTCTCTTTGGTACTGTGGGATAAGTGTCTAATTCTATATATCTACCTAATTGGCACAGTATGTTCTAAGACATTTATTTTATTTTATTCCAAAAATTTTTGAATGAAATTCTTTTGAAATTAGAATTTGTAGGAGGTTAGCAGAATGAATCTGTATGATATTTTAAAATTTTTAAATAATCCTCATATCATGTAAAAAACCTCTTTTATTATATTAAAAACCTTTAAATTTACACAGAACGATATAAAGGAATTAAAATATTCTGTGCACAGGGTGTTTGCCATTATCTTTATTTTCATAAGTTACCTGACATCTTCTTATTTCATCGAGGTCTTTTCAGTTAAGAATGAAAGTTTGGAATGTTCAGTTTAGCAATATTTTTGAGTCATCGTTTTGCTTGAACAGAAAACATAACCTATCAGTAGTAAGATATAGGTCTAGAAAGAATAAGCATCTGATTATTACTTTGGGTACCCAGTATCCACAAAAACTTAATGTTTGGACAGGAATACTGAGGAATTATATCATAGGGCCATTTTTCATCGATGGTAACCTAAGCGCTGCCAAATATCTCGAGCTTTTAGAGAATCACATTATTCCTACAGTTCGACAGCTACCAATTGCCCCCCAGATCACCAGATTTATCTCCCAATGATTTTTTGCCTTGGAGATTTCTGAAAAATTTGGTTTATGTGGATGAAATTGATAGAGAGACGAATATTAATGAATTAAGATTCCAAATAATCCAACTTTGTGCCAAAATAGCTGAATCTGCTCAGAGATATGAGATTATCTCTTTGCAATAGATTTAGCTACTGTTTGACTCAACAAAGTGGATTGTTTGAACATTTAATTTAAATTTGTCGACCTTCGATTTCGCATTTTTTTAGAATTTGTTTTTGTTTTCGAAGTTCTTATTTTCGTAGAATTTATTTTATTTTTGAACCAGTTATGGCGAAAAAGTACTCATTTTCACAGAGTAAATTATTTGTGTCATTAATCGTGGCAAATAACTTCCTCGTATAAAATGGAATAAGATTGTTGTATTTATTTTCAACCGATGTCCATGTTTTCCACGTTTGAAGTACGAATGATTCTGTTTACTGAACTGAAAGCAGCGCAGAGCTTCGTTTCGATCGAAGTTTTCCCCCACCAGCCACTACTATTGAGAGGAAACACTCGTTTATTCGTCCTCACATCGCGCTGAGGTTTTGATTCTTTCAGTGTTCCACTGGATACGACGTTGCATATAGATTAACATTGAATTTCCTATGTTTCCGACTGTCTTCTCCATACCTGTATAGTTGAAGCGTTGTTCAGTGAAAGCGTGCTCCAATGTTGGGAATAGATGATCATTGGACGGAACCAAGTTTGAAGAATAAGCCACATGTGATGGTATTCCCCAACTGAAGTCGATGGTTTCCTTCGTCCTTTTAGCTGTGTGTGTGGAGTATCATCATAAGCAAAATGACTATGTTGCTTTTTTTTCATATTCCATCACAATTCAGGCTCGATTTAAATCAATCACTCATTATTGCTACCCATCAGTGTGAACGGTTTCAGCAGGTTTTAGCAGCTCATAATAAGATTACACTCTTGTGATCCCACCAGACACATAGCATTGTCTTCTTTCCAAGGCGATTTAGTCTTGAAGTGGATTTCCATAGTTCGGCTGGATTTATTTATTATGCTTAGGATTCTCAAAATATTTCTATTTTTCATAACCTGTCACGACTCAATGGACAAATGCCTTTTTATGTATGAGTCGAGCAGTATTTCACATGCAGTTTTTCGATTTTTTTGCTGTCTTTCACGAAACCCATTTTCTCATTTTCTAAATCTGTCTCAAAGCTTTCGAACGCATGGAGACGGCTTTCTACGTCACATTCCATTGAACTACGAATTATTCTTAAGTTTGAGTATTTTCCTCATTGAATAAGGCAAACTTTTTCTCTCTTCCTTTCTCACGTAAAAATTACCACTTTTGATTTTTTGAACCACCGTTAACAATGTGTTTTACCAAGAGCATGCTTACCCTAAACTTCTAAAAGCATTCAATGAGATTCTGCAACAGTTTCCTTCAAGTGAAAACAGAAAAGTGATGCTGTCCGCAAATCCTAGTTTGTAGCCACAAAACTCGACATGTTTGTTTATGGTATTTAAACAATAAAGTTAATGGAACTTATGTGTTTTCAAAAAATCTTCGCCACCTATTAGAAAGAGAGAGATCATGACCCAGTAGAAGCTGTTTTGCGGTCTCTAAACTGATGGCTGTACCATCTATAGGGAAATTATGGTTTCATACTTTCACACCTGTTAATCCTTCCAAGGGATGGACAGTGTTAATCAGAAAAGAAGACAGGTAAAAGTAGTCCACCATCTAGTGTTTTGAAGAAAAAACTTAAAATGAATTACATAAAACTTCAAAAATATCACAAAGGCCGGATTATTCATATCTAGAATGAAATACAAGATCTACATATCCGTTCATCAATTTTCAGATGAGAATCCACGCAATGTGATCCATAAAGGTGCTATCAAGAATGTGATATAGTGATCAGTTCTGATAGTCAATCTGCAATCCATGTGCTGAATTCTACTATCGTCAACTAATCTTGATCTGAGCAAGTTCGTTTTCCGGAAAGTATGTAATAATATTGGATGCATATCATATAATAAGAAATATATGTGTGGAAAGAATAAGAGAGCTCTGTTCACCTTGTAACTGAATACCCTGTCATTGGAAACAAGCTCAAAGAGTATTTGGCTAAGAAATCATAAAAAAATGGAGACATTCTTTCCTTGAAGCCATCTCAGCTGATGGAGTTCATTAGAACTATAGAACTGGATATCTCAAGTCGACAAACAACCTCAAACGCGATGTAGAAGTGGAAAACCATTAGGAAACTGATACTTTCGATTCTCAAAGACATAACTCGTAGATAATAAGTTAAACATTCCATTATAAAATGTGGGAAGTGGTAATTATGTAGTAACGTTTTTGAGTGTGATTCTGTTTCACTTAAAAAATTAATTTCAAACTCACCTTTATATTTGTTATCGCTACAGTGTTGTTGTTTTGTATTTCTATAACAGGAATGCTTCCAGTTTCTGTTTCCCTGAAAAAATATTCAGTCATCAGAGGAGTTCAGTAATCATAGGAGTTTTATTCATTATGATAAAGTGGAATAATTTTTCAACTAATTGAATAATACACATTGCATAATAACTTCTACAAATGTTTATGAACAACTGGTCAAAAATTTGGAGAAACACAATATTTAAATATCTTCTGTTTTGAGATGAGGGTACAATACAGTTTTTATTACGTTAGGAAAAACCACTGGGTCCCTACTAGAAGAAACTATTCAATGAAATATCTCCTTAATTTGTAATAGTTCATTTTAATAAATGGAATGAAACAAGAAGTTACTTCATTTTCTATCAGTATAATTACTGAAGTTAGAGTGCCTCAAGTTTGGTAATTTTTACCACATTTTTAACCTAAATAACAGATTGTATTTAAAAAGTTTTATATACTAACTGACAAAGAAACTGCAACACCCAGAAGGAGCTGTTTAAATTTTAATTTTTTTTTGGTAAAACATAGATAGTATAGCAAGGAGTGAATGATTAAAATTCAGAGAAAAAAATCGTGAAGGTCTTTTCATGTAAACATTTTTTGTTACTTGAATATGTAGTCGTTTTTCGCAAATTGTTTGAATTTTACAATAAACCAGCTATTCGAGGAGATCCAAAGTCGATGTTAAGTTGTTGTTGAAATGCCTAGAGCACGTGTACGCGGAATTTATCGCCAGCTAAGAGAATTTGAAAGAGGTTGAATTATTGGTCTACGGGAGGCGGGGTTGTCATTTCGAGAAATCGCTAACCGTACGAACAGAAATCCAACTACTGTTATGAGATGTTGTCAAGCGTGGTTTGATAATGCCCAAAATCGAAGAAGAGTAGGCACCGGACGTCGAAGTGGCACAAATGAAGTTCAAGATCGACGTCTAAGACTTATGGCTATAAGAGACCGATTTGCGACAACTCGATCTTTGGCTGATGAGTGGTTAGGAGAACAAGGCCATCTTTAACGTGAATTTTACCAGGTTTTCATATTGGCATGTGCGGATGGCTCTTCACCAAGTGACTACTCAGCAATCTCCACAGTCCACCCCTAGATCTAGAAAGTGTGATAAGGATCATATCATCGCGCGGAGCGAGAACCCCTCCGAAGAGATGAACCCACCAGCTTCCAGTTTCGGCCCCGGCTCGAAAGCCAGAACCGTCTGACTGGTGGAAGCGAAGCACTATTCAACCTCTACTGGCTCTGCAGTTCAGTATCCGAGTTGGTTTGAGACGCAATTCACCCGCCGGAGGCAATTTTTATCCATCCATCTGAACGCAGTCCCATGAACTAAGATAATCCCCTCTGCAATTAGTGCGTCAAGCACTAATTGCAGAGCCATTTCGTCGAGATCCACAAACCCTAAATTGTTACGCATTGATCCGGGGCCAGGTCAGGCCGGACGAACCGTCAAGTCCCGCTAAACCCTGAGTCATTTCATGAGAATATCCCGAACATGGGGTCTGCGATCAGATAAATGAAATACCTCCCTAGTCCAGCATGCGAACTTTTAACACTGCCCCTTCGAGTCCAACACCAATGGAGTGACCCGGTGGTTCAAGTAACACCTGAGGGCAATATATCAAGAAAATCTTAGTATTATTCTCAATTGAAGTTGTACAGAACCTGTATTTTTTATCAGATTATAGTTTCGTAGTAAATTTGACCTTATGGTGCACACCATTAAGATATTTCAGTGTGTTTTCTACTGCTGAATGTGTTCTACAGAACCAAACAAATATGTCGTCTACATATCTGTACCAAAATATTGTATATGGTATTCGTTGCGTGTGTAGATTTTAGAATTTTTCGTTTGAGAAAGGACATTTAGATATTTTAGCGAGAAGTAAGCTGAGAGGTGAGCCCATTGCTAGTCGATCTTTCTGAGTGTAGAAGCCATTCTTATAATTTTCCTTCAGACAAAGTTCGAAAACTGTTAGAATTTCGTTTTTTATGACCTAATTGACGTTAGTTTTTGTTGAGCTATTTTAGATTGGATTCATACATTCGGTATTTGGTATATGCGGGAACATTTTGTTACGTTCTATCTTAATAAAATTTCCACTATACAAAATTCATTTTTCAAACAACAGATATATTAACAGAGCTGAAATATTTACACAGAAATTATTTCATTTCCACTGAACTATTTGGTACGACACTGCTCGGTGACTCATCTCTACTACGTTCTCATCATATCTCTCCATCCGCTTATATACATTAGGTGATTCAAAAAAAAAAATTTTTTTTTCTTGCAAACAAGCTTAAAAGTTTCAATTCAATGTACAAAAATATGCCAGTGAAAAGTTGAGCGCCTAATATTAATATTAAGGACGTCCGCATCGCTCCTTTTCATTTCCCATAAGAATAACATAGGAAAATTTCTTTTTGCACATTCTGATTTTTATTGCTAGCCCAAAGTAAGTCATGAAGAAAATTCCTGCACATATTTTTGTAGAAAATTATATATCAGTATGGTTTAAAATCATAGTTTTTTTTCTTTTTCTTTGACCTAAAAGTAAAAAAAAAATTTTCCAGTCATTACAAATACTTATGACAGAGGTAAAACACAAGTGACGTTTGGTTGATTTTAAACACAGAATATATTCACTTCACTTATACTTTAAAATTGTTCTCAAATTATGCATCATAGACTAAATCTAAATTATTATTATTGGAGATTTTTTTCAGACAGTCAGGATAACGTTGGTGGTGCTCTCGAACTACTTATAACAAGTACTGCAGTTGCTCTTCATCTTTAGTGAGGTAATTGTTATATTCTTCGATTAACGCTACTCCTCTTTCAGCCACGTCATTTGTGACTTTCAATGTTTTTAAAAATTCAGCACATTCTGTGTAACTATCGTCATCAGACCAAGTTGAAACATCTTTTTCTAAAAAATCACTCGGCAAATCGAATTTGTTGAACAAATCTAATGATTTTTGTGACACAAAATCACTTAAATCTTTCTGGAGAAATAATTCTAACTCATTTTCGAGCACTCGATACCGCTGATTCGTCGTCTTTGAAGCAGCTCGAGAATTAATTGCTTCAATCATCTTTATTTTTATATCTACGGAAACATTGGTATCAAATAAAGACATTGCAGCTAACTCCTCATTTAAGTACCACAAGTGGTCAATCAATTTGCTACAAGCTTTTTTAGAAACTGCTGAATCAACACTATCATACGAAATCAATTGAAAAAAAATTTTTTATGAAACAATTTGGTAATTTACATTAATGAATTTTCTGAAACTTTTCCATTATTTTGAATGACTGCGAAAATAGACGATAAACATTTTCTGGTAGCCATAATTTAAAATAAACACGAAGTTTTCTGATAAGGAATCCCAATAAAACCATTTAATCCGCTGCAATGCGATAAAAACGGTCAAATTTTCAGCATATTGTACTTAAACTTTGAATAACTTTAAAGCGGTTAGGTTTGACGAAAAATCATAGGAGACCTTTTTTGTAGAGCGTTCAATTTTCTACAAAAATATGCGCAGGAATCTTCTTCATGACTTACTTTGGACTAGCAATAAAAATCAGAATATGCAAAAAGAAATTTTCCTATGTTATTCTTATGGGAAATGAGAAGGTGCGATGCGGACGTCCTTAATATTAATTTTAAGCGCTCAACTTTTTACTGGCATCTTTTTACATTGAATTGAAACTTTTAAGCTTGTTTGCAAGAAAAAAAAATTTATTTTCTTTTGAATCACCCTAATATACATGAATATACTTTCTGGAACTTTTTTGAACTTTCAGTAATATGCTGACCATTCTAGAACAAGGGTTGCGAAAAGCAGTGGAGTAAAGGGCCCAATCGTTACAATTTAACGACATCAAATGGTACTAGAATGATGTTAAGTGGAAGTTTTTACTACTTTTGTGAGCTCATTCAAATTTTTTTTTTCAATATGGTGAGCTGAAATTTGTTTGTTCTTCAAACATTTTGTTCAATTTAAAGGCTAGTTGTACAAGAGAGCTATTAATGATGATACAACAGGGTGTATTAGAGCCTTGTCTTCATGGATTTTAATACGACCATATAATATAGAAAGGTTGGGATTCATATTGACTAGATTGAATTTATCATAGTGTGTTAGAATGATTCGAATTTCTTTGAGAGTTGTTTTCAGTTTTAGTTGATTTTTTGTGGTAAACTAAATAACGCGACCTGGTTATTCAATAACTTTCCAGAATTTCTTAATCGGTTCATTTATAAACTGACTAAGAAGCTCAGCTTCAGGTCTTTATTTTTCTTATCTTGAAACGATCATCAAATTCTCTATTATCAGATGTTCTGCATGCTCATAATTTCACTCATTATTGAGGAAAGATGGCCTATACTACTCTGTCAAGAAAGTACCGGGAATTTTCAATTAAAACAACATTTTTACATTTAATCGTCAAAATTTATTGGGTCGCCTTCAAAATAGGCTCCATTTGCTCCAATACATCTATGCCAACGGCACTTCCAATTATCGAAACATTTTTTATAGGCGCTTTCCGGGATGAACTTTAGATCTCGCGCCGAATTTTGTTTTATGGCTTCAATCGACTCAAAACGGGTGCCACGAAGGGGCAATTTTAGTTTTGGGAAGAGGAAAAAGTCGCAGGGAGCCAAATCCGGCGAATACGGTGGTTGCTGAAGCACGTTTGTTGAGTTTTTGGCGAGAAAGTCAGTCACAATCGTAGCTCGGTGAGAAGGCGCGTTATCGTCATGCAAAATCCATGAGTTGTTCGCCCACAAATTTGGCCGCTTCTTACGGATACGCTCACGCAAACGTTTCATAACGCCTAGGTAATACTCCTTGTTTACCGTCTGACCCTCTGGAACGAATTCGTAGTGCACCACGCCACGGATATCGAAGAAAACAATGAGCATCACCTTCATTTTCGAGCGGCTTTGGCGTGGTTTTTTCGGTTTCGGCTCATTTTTTGCCACCCATTCCGGTGATTGCTGGCTTGTTTGCATATCGTACTCGTAGACCCAGGTCTCATCACCAGTTATAATGCGTTCCATGAATGTAGAATCGGAATTACAGCGATCCAGCATGTCTGAAGCAACCTGTTCGCGATGACGTTTTTGAAGAAAATTCAGGTCTTTCGGTACGAGTCGTGCTGCCACCTTTCTCATGCCCAAAATATCAATCAAAATCGTACGTGCGGAGTCGTGGGATATCTTAAGATCATGTGCTATCTCTCTCAAGCTGGTACGACGGTTTTCCAGCACCCTTTCCTTAATTTTATCGACGTTATCTTCGATCGAAGCCGTCGATGGGCGACCAATTCACGACCGTCCTTGAAGGCTCTGTACCACTGATATGCACGAGTTTTCGATAGAGCATTATCACCAAAGGCCTTTTGCAACATTTTCAATGCATCGGCACACGAAAATTCATTTGCAACACAAAACTTTAAACAAATTCTTTGCTCAACGTAATCACCCATAGTAAAAATCGGCACGCACTCTGACATCGACTGACTTAATCAGCTGTTGCAAACACACTAGTTGACAGATCCCGCTCAAGCTTGGCATAGTAATTAAGGACAGTGGTACCAACCTAGGAAAAAAAAATTTTACCTGCCTCATTGCCCCGCCAGATTTAAATCGATAATTCCCGGTACTTTCTTGACAGAATGTATATATATATATATATATATATATATATACATATATATATATATATATGTATATATATTCGTGGACCGTTCCGTTTCCTTTTAAATTGAAGAAATATATATATATATATATATATATATATATATATATATATATAGAATGAAACAGTCTTTCTAAGGCATTTTCTTCAATTTCATTTCAAAAAGTTTTTGAGGAATTTTTCAGATTGAATTTGTAGAGGTTTCGGAGAATTAAGCCAGCTATTATCAGTAATATTTCTATAAACTCCCCGAAGTAAATTTTCAATCTATATTTGTTTGTTACTTTATAATTTGTATTTTCACACATTCGTGTGGCAGTTTTCCGATATTGAGTCTATGGTAGTACCTTCGTTTTGACATTTTTCTGTGAAATAAAAGCATAGGTTTTTAAATGATGCCCAACTTGTTGACCACGTTTATTGAAGTTCGCTTTCAAATACAACAGGAATAGAATATTTGGTGGTTGAAGTTATAAGGGGGTTCAGAATGTAATGTCACATTCTTAAATTAAATTCAAACGAATGAATTATTGATAAGTTTTTATTTCTAAACAATAATGTAGTCACCTTCATTATGAGCAACCTTTTGCCATCTAGTGTGCAAATTTTCAATGCCGCCAGACCCATAAAAATCAATTGATTTTTGAGTAAAATATCTCGAAATTGCATTTTGTAAATTTTCTAATTTTTTTCCACTAAGAAAATGTAGCGATCGGAATAAATGAAAATCCAAAGGTGCGATATCGGGCGAGTATGATGGGTTCCACCCTAATTCATTAATTTTTTCCAAGGATGATATCCAAAATGACATCTCGAGATATTTTACTCAAAAACCAGTTGATTTTTGTCGATCTAGCATTGGAAATTTACACACTAGGTCGCCAAAGGTTAAAGATAACGAAGGTGATTACATTACTGATTAAAAATAAAAAGTTGTTAATAATTAATTCCTTTGAATTCAATTAAAGAAAACGATATTACTTTCCGGTCTCCTATAGATATTTTTTATTTAGCATCCAAAAAACTTTCAGATTAATTTTCTGGAGAATGTGCTGTCGTTTTCTTAAAAAGGGAAATAAAAAATACCTTTCTGAATATTATGTGGAGCATTTTTTGGAATTTGTTATTTCTGAATATCTGATATATTACGGTCAGTACTTTATATTTTCTTTTGATTCTTTATTGGTTAATTGCCGCTCATATGTGTTGATAATTCTATATGCTTATAAAGTGAAACAGTGTTGCTAAGGCATTTTATTCAATTTAATTCAAAAATGTTTTCAAGAGATTTTCTAGATTAAATTTGTAGAAGTTCCGCAGACAACAGAGTACCGGAGTTAAAAAGTGAGATTGATCTTCAAAAATGTATCATCCGGTAGATTCTCACAACAATTCTGTTAATCATTCCTCGAAAACAACAAGAATTTTTAGAGAAAATCGAAAAAAAATTGAAAGCTGGACTTCCTCTCGATGGGTTATAAAGTGCTGGTTGACCTATGTTTACTAGAAATTTTTGCCTTGAAATTAAACAGTCTATCGACTGTTACAGTCATTCTATAAAATAGTAGACCATTCAGACTGCTAGAAATCTACATGTATCTCATATTGGTTCTCACTGTTGTCTTACAGATGGCACTATAGTAACTGCATGCCATAGATAAACGAGACAGTCTCGTTTATCTATGCTGCATGCGTTTACTTTGAAACAGTGAAGCATTTTACAAAGAAGTATTAGCCAGATAGCTACCCTTCGTATGCCTTTGCGCTCAAGTATACAAAATTTTTTGTTAATTTCAAGCCTTCAAGTATTGAGAATTAATATTTTATGAAAACAAAATTTGTAGAAACATCAGTTAAAACACTTTAAGGTATTCTTACTTGTTTAAGGTTGTTTATGAAGATAAAATAAAGTCAGTTTTTTGTGACATCGTTAATATTGAATGACCTTGGAGTTTTCAGTATAATCCTAAAAAAAACTGATGTCATCTCGTGGAAAACACTATTTGAGTTTGTTATGTATTGAGAACTATATCAAATAATAAACACCCATTAGAATTTAAAAAATTTAAGAAATATAAAATAAACTTATTAGAACAATTGAAACCTAAATATGATGATGTAGATACGTTTCATCTTCTATGAGTAAAAATATAAATTTTTCATTTTTTAAATTTGAAAAAATTCTGTTTTATTTGGTTCGTGAAAACTCAGATTAGATACATCTATTTTAAATTCTACTTTATGTTATATGTTACTTAATATTCAACACGCCTAAGTTATGGAGTAGTTTTCAGATGGATTATTAGTGTTATTAAGTGTTTTCTGAGATAGGTAACAGATGTTGCTGACAATTCCCGAATGAATGAAGCGTATAAGAGTTACATTTGAGTTTGGTAAATTTATTCTTCAATTTTTTGATTGCGTTTATTATATATTAGTTCATGAAATTATCTGTATGTCAGTATCAGAAAAAGTACCATTTGAATGTAATATTAATTCAATATTAATTTTTCTGTCTTGTATAAGACGTTTATTTCCCATTAGAAAAATATTGTCTGTAATTTTTTTCGTACGTTGAAAGTTAGTGAACAGAATAATTCTGGTTAACTTCTTCAGTTCATATGTATCGGGTGTTTTGTTTTAGAGTGATAGAACTTTCGATAGGGATAACTGTGATTTGACAGAAAGTAGGCTTCCTGAATTTCTTTCGAAGATTCGGTTTCTTAAGTCACAGAAAGATCCATTTCTGCAAAGAAAATTAAAGCTTCTTCTCTGAATAGTATGTTGACTCATTTTTCCTGAGTTCTGACTATTCTTCAAATGAAGCGGATCCTACTATTCTTGTCCAACTCCTCGAATCTGCCAGGCATTTTCATATTATCTTTGAAACAATGACAATAAAACTCTGTGCTCTGATGGCAAACTGACTGTCGAAGTGGATCTCTATATTGCTTCTCTGAGAGTCTTTTTCCAGGATGAATTTTCTATACTCCTGTATTACGTGAATTGCCTGAATTATTCTGATTTTTTTTTGGCTCCAAACATTCCTGCTCACATGAGCGTTGTTGTTCCATAGCCATCTGTACATTCCTTTGAAGAACGGACGATAATCTCTTTTGTAGCCTTTTTCCTTCCTTGCAATATGGTAAATACCTTTCAGAGTTAAATCTCATCATAGCTCATTATTAGGAAGATGAGCAAATAGTATGTACCTGATATTTGATTCTCGCACTCTCCGTACCCTTTTCTGGATATTCAAAGAGTCACTTTATATTCAACTCTGTATATCACTAAGTGAAAAGCTGTGCTATCAGTAGTTTTCTCGTATATTATAGTTGGACAGATTCTCACAGCCCTTATAATCATCTGCCAACTCGTGGTACATTTGCTTTCCTTGGCATGCCAAGTTAATGCCTCATTGCTGATGAGAATTGTAACGACTCTAAGGTACATCCTTTTTAGGTTTCTTGGTTATAACACCAAATCTTTCCTGCAGCAAGAAGCATAATTTTTATCTCAAAAAAAGGGTACACAATTTAACAATAGATCACAGTACACTACGAGAGACCCAAATCTAATATAATTTACGAAAAGTTGGCCGTATTCCCACTTAAATTGCACAAGAATCTCCAACATCGCGTATGAACGTTTGCTAATTGAACAGAATAACTAGTTCCTACCTAATTAAAGCAAAGTTGGTGAGAAAAATATACAAATACCGTGATCATACAATCATTCGCTCTATTTTCAAATAAACGTGCACTTAATAAGCGAAAGGTGTATCAATTCGGAATAATGAGACCAGGACGAAATTATCCCGATAATTTCTCCAACCCGAAATAAGCGAGATCAAGGTAATCTCTTAGCGCAGGATCGTGGTCAAAGAGATGAATAATTGAAGAGACAGTATTATGACAGAATTTGATATAAATCACATTTGCGGTTCGCTTTAAATTCCAGCGTAAACAAATCCATCTCGCGGCTTGGAAATAACGCGTAGTAAAGTGGCGTGGAGACGATTATTCCTGGACATTTGAACAGGATGCGAAAAGAAAAGGAAGCATCGGTACTGATCGTCCGGTAGGACTAGTTTGGCTCTTCGTTCGACAACAATGACAGAGACGGATTTAGAATATTACCCAGTAGGATTAATTGAATAATTAAGAAAATTATGAAAATCTTTCCCATTATAATATTTTGATGAAAAAAAAATTCATTAGAAACAAGTTGTAGAAATTACTATGTTTTACTACCAATAATTTGATATTTTACATATTTAATTGTGACTCGAGTTTCGGGAATTAACTATCCCATCTTCAGACAACTGAAGACTTAACAAAAAGACAGGGTATTTATATACCCTGTCTCTCTTCTATTCAGATAGAAGAGGTGATAAAAACAGGTTAAAAAAGGGAGGTCGGCTAACAACTATTAAAATGTTGGCACACCAAAGAAGATTGGTAAATAGATGTTACTTATTTAAATATCTCAAATCTTTTGGATTAACATGGATCCGTACAGTCATTCATTATTTTCACATTATTTTTATTGTGAACTGTTGAAAATTTCAACAGATCCTAAATAATCAAGTTTCTTTCCTTTTGATTCTAATGTAAAATTTTAAGATTATCTATTGTCGGAAAAGGATGGCGGTTTTCTAAAGAATGGGTGGCAACAGTAGAAGTTTGTTTATTTTTCATGAAATTCATTATATGTTCGTTGAACCTTGTCTTGAAGGAACGTCCCGTCTGTCCTATATATTTATTACCGCATATCGAACAAGATAAATCATAAACTTCCGATTTGTATATGTTTGGAGTTAGGTCCTTTGCGTTAAATAATACGGATAATAATTTGTTTTGTGTTTTGAAAGCAATATTAACGTCTAATTTTGAAAAACTTTTGGACACTTTTTGACTTATGCTACCGAAGTACGATAGAGATATGAATTTTTTGTTGATAAATTTGGTTTATTGCTATTTCAGATTGTTTCTATCGAATTCAATTATATTATTATATTGGGGTTGACATCGTTCTTTGCAACTATTGATTTTATATAACAGCTTCGCAGTTATTTTTTGATAAGGGTAATGCGAAAGCTCTATGGATCATCGATTGATACGCTGACATTTTATGTGAATTGCATTGTTCTAAAAGGGCGACGAAATGAATGTGTATCATAGTCAGGTCATGTTAACAGGAATTTTAAAATAGTAAATAGGAATTTTTTCGAAACAGGACAGTGAAACTTACATCTGTATTACAGCTTAAAACTCAAATAAAGCCGAATGGGTTTTGTTGATCGTCGGACATGCATGTTTCATAGCTTTTTGGCTACTCATCAGTGTATTGCTCTAATGCCAACGAATGCCACACAACCACGCTCCTGTACTTGCCCTGGATATCGATCCTATATTTTTTCCAAACAAAGTGCCAACTAATGCCCGCGAACATACATACGCAGCATACAATCCAGGCTAAATCAAGAAGCGAACTATACTCCCAATTATATCTTGCGTCACAGACGAAGAAATCTTCATCATGCTCAAGTAATATCCAATTAAGCCGCTATGTCAATATTAGCATTTCTCTCCAAATGAATTAATTGAATCGGTGGATATTATTATGAATGTTGACACGAATTTGAGAATGGTAAAAAGGAAGTTTTTCGAATCTGGACAGTGTATTACAGTTCAAAACTTATATAAAACAGAATAGGTTTTGTTGATCGTCGTGCATAAGCAGCAGGCATGAATGTTTCATAGCTTTCTGGCTACTCATTAGTGCATTGCTCTACTGCCAACGAATGCAACACATCCACGCTCCTATACTCGCCCTGCATAACGATCGTACTGTTTTTCCAAACAACAGCTTCGTAATTCTAAAATTCGTGTTCATATATTCGTAATGAATATCTGCCGATTAAATTAAATTAATTCACATTTTCCATTTACTTGTGAAAATTTATTATGAAATTCCTTCTTCAGATTTTTAAAGAACTAGTCAAATATCTGTATTGTAATTGTAACATACAATATTATTAAGTAAAGGCACACAATTCTTTTTTTCTTGGAAAATAATAATTTTCATGTTATTTTAAACATCTGCTAAGAAGGTAAAATGCACCTGCCTAATATGTGCTGATTAGATCTCTAAGCGAGAAACGATTAAATGTTATTCTATACTGCTCGAATTACCTACTTCAACAAGAACAAACAGCTACCATACGAGAGGTCCTAGTACAAGATTCCAGAAAGTTGGAAGTCACTATCAAATTCCTCGAAAATTCCAACCTAATTAATCTCATCTGAATATATTATGTAACTTTTTTTTATAAATATACAAATTCTTTGTATATGAAATGTAACTGTTCCTTAGTGCTAATGATTCCTGAAATCGAGGTATATTAGGCTATAATAAAAAAATAGAAAGAAATCACAATCACCGCAGTGGCCGAAATACTAAACTGTGCGTTGTAATAGTCAGGTAGGGTGGTGAAATTTATAAAGTTTGGCTTTTGGACCAAGATAAAGATTCCAAAAAATGTCATATAGTAACCAAAGATATGAGAACCATAATAATACATTTCTGAGCTATCTAAAGCTTCTGAAGTTAAATGAGTGCTTTAATGAATGTTTGTAAGTAGAATTAATATATTCCAAAAAAATTTAACACTTTCCTAGGAACTGTCTCTAGCTCTGGAACATGAAGATAAAAAAATATTGATTTTTCTTCAATTCTTATAAGCTAGAGTAAGAAAACTTTGTCACAGACAAAATTTCAGAAATAGACAATGAGTTGAAACAAATCAGTGAAAAATACAATAAAATATATAAATGGCTGTCAGACACCATTTGCCAAAATTAAAATATAAATATAGGTATTGTTTGGTGACTAATTTCGAGTTTTCAGATCTAGATAAACTTGTCGGAACAATGTTCATGCCTTTTTGAATTTCGCAGGACTTAGATATTTTCACCTCCTTTCTACTTCAAACACTGGAGCGAAAAATTCTTATTTCGACCATGAACTAAAACCATAAAGAAACTATTAAGGTTGAACGCGGGAAAAGCGGATGTACCTCTTCTAAATATAGTAGAACAGTGTCAAAAGTCGCCGCACTCTTCCTTCTCCAACTGAGCTTAACGATAACATCAGAACCGTCGTAGCTGCAGGTAACAATAGTTTCTTATTTTAATAGACCATATCATTTTCCTTTGATGTAAATATATTATCTGACACAACGATGAATCGTTCAGATGAGAACTTAATTTTCTGAAGTTGTTCAGATTTTTGCACACTTGTACTTGGTCGCTATGAATGTTTTTTGGTTTCGAAAAATAAGGAAGTGATTTGGCATAATTCAATTTTACAGACTCCAGAACTTCAATTTAATTTGATATATCAGCTTTTCTGTTGGATTCTCAAGTACTGAACGACGTTAGAAGAAAAATTATCCTTTAAAAGGAGTCTTATGAATTACTGGCACCCAGATTAACCGGAAAAATTGAACTTTCTCGAGGAACCAACATTTTTCATCGTGAAAAATATTAAAATTTATCGCTTCTTTTCTCTCAGAAAAATACCATGTAACGAGTGATATTTTGAATGGTGTATTTCTAATTTCCACATATTTATTATGAATATAAGATTTCTTTGCTGTCACAGTAATATCGTCAGATTTTTCACATTTTAAATAACTCAAATTATTTCAGAAGTACTGAATTGCAGTTGTGCGAAGAAGAATCCCCTACTTAAAGAACCATTGTTGTCAACGATAAAGTGAGAGTAGCAATTAGTGAATCTAAATATGATTAATCTTTCCTCATGACATAGCTTCATGACCAATTACAGTCATACATAAAATGACTGAATATTATTTAATCATTAAACTCTGAAATATTGGGGATATTTCTCAACTGAAAATGGAATATACTGAAAGAAACAGGGTATATCAAAGGGAGTTACAAGAAGCAAACTTTTACACAACGAAAATAAATTATTCAAAAGAAAGAAATGACCAGTTACTCATTTTGTGGTCCGGATTTCACAGCCCTGTTCCAATGACATATGTCGAACAGAACTGTGATCCGAAGCCTCATATGCTTAGTTGAAGGTTAGCTATTTAATATTATGGATCGTTTATCTACTGCTGAACGTGTGAAAATTGTGAAAACTTACTACAAAAACAATGATTCTGTAGTAAAACCGTTTCGTGCATTACGGACAGATTATGGTCGACATAATCGATCATCTGAGCGTACGGTTGGTGACATTATGAAAAAATTCGAAGAGGCTGGATCTGTAACTGATGTCTGAAGGCCCATACATCATCGAAAATCTTTCTACTGTAAGTAAAAGTGTCCAAATTTATCAATTTATCGGCGCGCACATTTAGGTCTCTCTTCCGGAACGCTATGGCGTATTTTGCATCTGGATTTTCATCTCCATCCTTATAAGGTTCAGTTTATACAAGAACTAAAGGCAATTGACCATAGAATGCGTAGAACCTATGCCGACTGGGTGCTGGAACAACAACGATGATGATTTTCGCATCCAATTTTCTTCAGCGTCGAAGCACATTTTTCACTCATTGTCTATGTAAATAAGCGCATTGTCGCAACTGCGGCAGTGAAAATCCTCATGTAACTGCTGAGAAACCATTACATTATGTAGCATTCTGCGTTACCTCGGGGGGGTGGTTTGCCCACAGGTGTTACTTGTACCACCTGGCCACCCCTTTGGTGTTGGACTCGAGGGGGCAGTGGTTGAAAGTCCGCATGCTGGACTAGGGAGGTATTTCATTTATCTGTTCGCAGACCCCCATGTTCGGGATATTCTCATGAAATGACTTGGGGTTTAACGGGACTTGATGGTTCGACCGGCTTGTCCTGGCCCCGGATCAATGCGTAACGATTTAGGGTTTGTGGATCTCGACAAAATGGCTTGATCCTGGCATCAAGCACTAATGTGCTTGATGCCAGGATCAATCAAATGACTTCACATGGTTTCGGTAAGTCAGAACGTACAAGCCGTACCAGGATCAATAGTAGTCATCAATCTTGAGATTATCTTAGGTCGTGGGACTGCGTTCAGGTGGATGGATAAGAATTCCTTCCGGCGGGTGAGTTGCGTCTCAGACCAAATCGGGTACTGACCTGCAGAGCCAGAAGAGGTTGAATAGTGCTTCGCTGCTACCAGTCAGACGGTTCTGGCTTTCGAGTCGGGGCCCAAACTGGAAGCTGGTGGGTTAATCTCTTCGGAGGGGTTCTCGCTTCGCGCGATGATATGGCGTAATCCTTATCACACTTTTTACCTCTTGGGGTGGACTGTGGAGACTGCCAAGTAGTCACTTGGTGAAGAGTTATGTTCGCAAGCCAATACAATTACCTGGTAGAATTCACGTGTATGGTGTACAATGGCTTAGCCGTTAGTGCTTGACGGCAGGACCAATCAAAAGACCTTATATGGGTTCGTGGGTTATGACGTACAGGCCGTGTTGACGATACTCGTACCGGGATCAATTGAGTCATCAATCTTGGGATTATTTTAGTTCATGGGACTGTGTTCGGGTGCTTGGATAAGAAGCTCTTTCGGCGAGTGAGTTGCGTCACAAGCCAACTAGAGTACTGACCTGCAGAGCCAGTAGAGGTTGAATAGTGCTTCGCTGCTACCAGTCAGACGGTTTGGGCTTTCAAGCTGAGGCCCAAACTGGAAGTTGGTAGGTTCATATCTTCGGAGGGGTTCTCGCTTAGCGCGATGATATGGCGTAATCCTTATCACACTTTCTGGTTCTGGAGGCAGACTGTGGAGACTGCTGAGTAGTCACTTGGTGAAAGTGCCATGCTCACATGCCAATATGAAAACCTGGTAGAATTTACCTGTATGGTGTGCAATTTGGTCTGGTGGAGTGATTGGCCCGTACTTCTTTGAAAATGAAGAAGGTGTCACTCAGAAAGTCAATTCTCATCGCTATAGCCAAATGATTACCGATTTTTCTGAAATCAACCATAAGGAATTGGAAGAGATTTGGTTCAAGCAAGATGGTGCAACAAGCCACACAACACGACCCGTTTTGGTTTTATTGAAAGAAAAATTCCCAGGACGCGTAATTTTGCGCTTCGGCGATGCGAATTGGCCACCATAATCTTGTGATTTCATTTATGGGGTTATACGAAGGAAGTTTATGCCGATAATCCTCAAACTATTGACGATCTAAAAACCAACAACCGTCAAGTTATTGGTGAGATATTGTCCGAAATGTGCCGGCGAGTCATCGAAAATTATTTCACAAGGGTCGAGTCCTGTACGACATCACGCGGAGGACATTTAAATGATGTTGTATTCTACACATAATGGCAAGGTCCAAGCATTATGTCGACATACTACAGCTGGTAGAGGGATTAAAATTTTTGCAGGTAGGGAGGAAGGTTGTTTTTCGTTCTCTTCTTGTGGAATAATTGAGCTACATATCAAGTTGTAACCAAAGATAATTGAGGTTAGTTATTTTCATAATTTTCTGTGCCGTGTTATAATTTGTTGTGCGAGTAGACTGACGAACATGCGCGCAATAGCTGCATACACAACGTTAGTCGTCTTCTCTAATTTTTGACATGAATCCAATTATTCGCGATGGCTAGGATATCTGAATATCAAAAATATCCACTTTTGTTATATTGAATTGAGTGGATCAATTATATTACTACCACATTCGGAATACCAATGCTAAATATGATAGGAATTATTATTCTCTAGAGTTGTCTATTCATCCGTGGAAGGTGTGATTGTCCTGGAAATATTGGTGAAACGAATATACTACTCTGTCAAGAAAGTACCGGGAATTTTCAATTAAAACAACATTTTTACATTTAATCGTCAAAATTTATTGGGTCGCCTTCAAAATAGGCTCCATTTGCTCCAATACATCTATGCCAACGGCACTGCCAATTATCGAAACATTTTTTATAGGCGCTTTCCGGGATGGACTTTAGCTCTCGCACCGAATTTTGTTTTATGGCTTCAATCGACTCAAAACGGGTGCCACGAAGGGGCAATTTTAGTTTTGGGAAGAGGAAAAAGTCGCAAGGAGCCAAATCCGGCGAATACGGTGGCTGCTGAAGCACGTTTGTTGAGTTTTTGGCGAGAAAGTCAGTCACAATCGTAGCTCGGTGAGAAGGCGCGTTATCGTCATGCAAAATCCATGAGTTGTTCGCCCACAAATTTGGCCGCTTCTTACGGATACGCTCACGCAAACGTTTCATAACGCCTAGGTAATACTCCTTGTTTACCTACGAATTCGTAGTGCACCACGCCACGGATATCGAAGAAAACAATGAGCATCACCTTCATTTTCGAGTGGCTTTGGCGTGGTTTTTTCGGTTTCGGCTCATTTTTTGCCACCCATTCCGATGATTGCTGGCTTGTTTGCATATCGTACTCGTAGAGCCAGGTCTCATCACCAGTTATAATGCGTTCCATGAATGTAGAATGGGAATTACAGCGATCCAGCATGCCTGAAGCAACCTGTTCGCGATGACGTTTTTGAAGAAAATTCAGGTCTTTCGGTACGAGTCGTGCGGCCACCTTTCTCATGCCCAAAATATCAATAAAAATCGTACGTTCGGACTCGTGGGATATCTTAAGATCATGTGCTATCTCTCTCAAGCTGGTACGACGGTTTTCCAGCACCCTTTCCTTAATTTTATCGACGTTATCTTCGATCGAAGCCGTCGATGAGCGACCACTTCACGACCGTCCTTGAAGGCTCTGTACCACTGATATGCACGAGTTTTCGATAGAGCATTATCACCAAAGGCCTTTTGCAACATTTTCAATGCATCGGCACACGAAAATTCATTTGCAACACAAAACTTTAAACAAATTCTTTGCTCAACGTAATCACCCATAGTAAAAATCGGCACGCACTCTGACATCGACTGACTTAATCAGCTGTTGCAAACACACTAGTTGACAGATCCCGCTCAAGCTTGGCATAGTAATTAAGGACAGTGGTACCAACCTAGGAAAAAAAAATTTACCTGCCTCATTGCCTCGCCAGATTTAAATCGATAATTTCCGGTACTTTCTTGACAGAATGTAAAAATTTGATCGATATTCTAAATGAAAGAGTGTTTTGTTCACGTTTACTTTCGGAAGCACAAAATGGATAACCCTGTATTTTCAGAGACAACTGTAAAACTGTTGTCTTCTTTGGGAATTGCTTTTCGAAGCCATAGAGAAGGACAAGAATCTGAAAAGGAGAGAAATGTTTTGTCATGCATTGAATAACTATCTGAATTTTGACAGTTACTTAAGAGATAATTTAAATAAATTTTCGCAAGTTAGACGAGGTAACGTTAATGAGTTATCTATCGCATTATACCTACCATGAATTGACCACCTTGATGGTAAACGAGGTAAAATATCAAATCTTCGCAGAAGTCTAAGATGAAATTTACTATTCCACTATCGTTAACTCTGGAGGTAAGCCATGTCGATCAACTTTATTTTGAGGTATGTATTCGAAAAAAGTGATACAAAAGAGAGTTTTCTAGGATTTTTTGCAATAGAACACAATGATGAAGAATATTTGGAAAAAACTGTTTTAACAACATTGATTGATTTCTCCATTTATATCACATTATGTAGAGGTTAAACATATGATAATGCTTCCAGTATGTCAGGCAAATATATTGATTGCAATTCCAGCGTGTGGGTTTGTGAAAAATACTGAAATCATGTGAATTATCAAGTCTTGTTACAGTGACTAGAAAGTAGTGTTGTGGTTTTTTCTCTTTCGATTTTGAATTTAATCTTTGGATGGAGTTTATTAATAAAATTAGTAAAGATTTCAGCTAAAATTGAACTGAGTGGATTTTCCATTATTAAACCTTTGTTAGAAATATAGGTTATTCCGTTAAATTGAAAATTTAATTCGTTCAAGATATTTCGATGCTATTAAGAATATTCATTCTGATGGGCTTGGAGCTATTTTTAATCAATAGTTTTTTTATGATTTGTATTGTTTCTATTGGCGGTATACTAGGAAATAAATTTTGTACATCAAAAGTAGAATGGAGATACCTAAAGAAGCCACATCGTGGTGAAACAATTGTTGTATTGTAAACATTTTGGTGGATATTAAAATACTGTACCATATATTTTTTTATTTAAAATGAATTTTCACCCAGTAAAGACCGATCAAACATCTTTTAAAAGAGATTTTAATTTTATTTCGAATTTTTCATTGTAGTTCCAATGTTATAGATTGAAATCTTAAGCTGTGGTATGAGACGTACGAGACCATATCATTCATATAATTATTATTATCTAACTCGATGTCATTTGGTGTATTTTTTAAATTTACAAAATTTTCAGTAAGGGAAACTGAATTCAAAACCAACAACTGAACTTAAATAAACATTCGTCCTATTTTAAAGTATCATATGTCTGCGAAACGCATAAAAACGTCATTCATTAACGAATTATAACACTATCAAGCTGGGAAAACATAATAAGCATGCTGCACAGCCGTGAAAACAACGCCAATGAATAAATCATATACGTTACCTCTGGGACAGCGGTCTAACACGGATAATCACTTTCAGATTGGTCATTATTGCCACGAATTTTAATTGTCCCAACTAACAATAATTATGATAAGTAAGTAGTATTCACGACGAAGTGTTTTCTCGTTCTGTTTACATCAGATCTGGATCGGGTCCAGATCAGAAGCTGTGTTATTGCTTCACTCTTGGTTCTCATCTAGCTAAATTTGTCCGGCGCTTTGCTGTTATACTGTCGACTTGTGTAGTCTAGAATGAGTGAAAATTCTGGAGGAAAGGGAGTGTGGTTATAAAAAGATTGTCTATTTTGGTTCGGGGGACCACCCCGTCAAATGTTAAAGATGATGGCTCTTGCTCGACAACCTGACCCTACTGATTGATCAATTGATTGACATCACTTCATTCGAGCTGATTGTCTTGTTCATATGCCCTAAATTATGTTCTTGTTATTTTTTTATAAAGTCAGTATAGACCATAACCGTGGTTTTAATGTTATTGATTTCATTTCAAAGATATGGACCTCTGATAAATTTGAGAAAAAAGTACGCTGTAGGAGTAACAAAAAAATAAAAAATGATTTTTTCATATGTGAAGTTTGTTTTTTAGCAAAAGTAATTTCACTTATTATTATTATTAATAATTTGTTAGTTGGAACTAAGGATTGTTAAAAGTAAAATACGAAGTTATCAAATAATAAAATTCAGATACTGAATTGTTTCAGCCGTTACTATTTGATAGTTGATCATAATTAAAACAAATTGTAGAAATTACTATGTTTTACTACCAATAAAAATATATTTTACACATTTTCTTGTGACTCGAGTTTCGGGAAATGAACTATCCCATCATCAGACAACTGAAGACCTAACAGTGGTACAGAGGTATTTAAACAAAAGTGATAAATATTTTGAATATTTCAATAGATTCTAACACCTAATAGTGGTACAGAGGTTTACAAGCGGAACGTGATAAAAACCCGGTTAAAAAAAGAGGGGCCTTCTAACAGATATCGGAATGTTGCCAATCGACAAAGGAGGTTATTAAACAGATGATACCCATTTAAATATCTCAAATAATTTTTGGGGTTACATAGCTCCGTACAGTCATTCATTATTTTTACGTTATTTTGTTGTATATCTCAAATATTTGGATTTACATAGCTCCATACAGTCATTCATTATTTTTTTAATTATTTTTATTGTGAACGAATTCGAAAATTTCAATAATCAAGTTTCTTTTCATTTGAATCTACATGTAAAATTTTCTTAAGTTTTTGTTTTGTCGAAAGCAATTACTGTTTTCTGAAAAATGAGTAGCAAAAGTTGAATATTTGTTTACTTTTCATTATATTCATTTTATGTTCGTTGAAAAAGGTTTCAAACAGATGTTACTTTTTGAATATCTCAAATATTTTCGATTTACATCGTACTCCGTCGTACTCCGTACAGGCATTTCTTTATTTTTACATTATTGTTATTGTGAACTAATTCGAAAATTTCAACAGATTCTAGATGATCGACTTTCTTCCCTTTTGATTCTACATGTAAAATTTCAAGATTATCTATTGTGGGAAAGGAATGATCGTTTTCTACACAATGAGTGGCAAAAGTAGAATTTTGTTTATTTTTATGCAACTCATTTTATGTTCGTTGAACCTCGTCTTGAAGGAACGTCCTGTTTGTCCTATATATTTATTACTGCACGTAGAACAAGATAACTCATAAACTCCTGATTTTGACTTATGCTACCAAAGTACGATAGAGAAATGAATTTTTTATTTTCTTCAGTTTTTATGATGGGATATATTAGGCTCATAGCTATTTTAGATAGTTTCTGTCGAAAAATAAAATAGCTATGAGCTCATGTAGAGTTTGCATTTCGAAATAGTGCTTATTTCGAGTCTAGCAACACTCCTGACATTTATGTTTTGACAGGAAGTTAGTTTAATATTTGAAATTAACGAAATGAGCAGATTTAAGCTGGAACAAAACTTATTTCCAAAAGTGGTAAATCTTTTATCCAATCTGTTCAAAATTTACGTGGAAAATTCAGTAGAAGTTAAATACCCTCACGGTAATTTGTGGATCAGTTTGTTCGTGAAAACTGAATCGTTTTATGATAAAACAACTCGTTCACGTTATCAGTGGGCACACATGAAAACATTGCTGCTGTAGCCCAGAATGTGGCTGAACATCCATCAACATCAGCTAGTCATCGTGCTCAAGAACTCAAGAATTTCTTGCACTTCTCTGAGGAGAATTTTGCTCAAACACCTCGGTATGAAGGCTTACAAAGTTCAACTAATGCAAGAAGTAAAGCCTCAAGACTATCCGATGCGTTTCCACTTCACTCAATGGTCTAATAATCGCATTGCCGATTATCTTTGGCTGTGAAGCTCATTTTCACCCTGGTGAACTATTTTTTGTGGGGGTTCGTAAAGAATGAGTGTTACGCTAACAATCCAGAAACGATGAATGCCTTGAAAAATACGAAAATGAAGTTGAAATTCATGGGATTGATCCCCAAACAATCAGCAATGTACTGAAAAATTGGGTTGAATGGATCGGGTACTGTATTTGTGTTTGTATTATTGTAGTACACTGTAATTACAATGATCGTACAATTTTAACCCATCAAAATTACATGGGGTGTCATAAATACAAATGATAAAATATAAAATTGAAGCACATGTATATAACATAAAAAAATAGAAAAATACAGATCTACACATTTTACACATTGTGCGAAGGTATATTACTATGGACATTTTCACTTAAGTAACAAACTGTTCAATCTATTGGATATGTGAAGTACTCTTCCAGTCTGTGGTAGGCTTTCTGTACCAATTTTCTTTTGAGTATATTCCGAATTTTTTTGCCACTTAACTCTTTATATTGTTCGGGTAGCTTGTTATATATCTTCAACGCTAGATGATTTACTCTCAGTTGTGTTGTTGTTATCCTGTGGTGAGCGATGATGAACCTGTTCGCACTTCTGGTGCCGTATACGTGGTTGAAGTTATTCAGCTGAAAAGTCTCTTTGTGGATGAATATAGGCGACAGAAGCAAGTATCAATAGGGAGGTCAGATTGAGGATGTTTTCCTGCCTAAATAATTGCCTACAGCTAGATGTTCTCTCAGCATTACATATTATTCGTACAGCCTTTTTTCGCTTGATGAATATAATCTTTTTTCCAGGCATGTCTCCACAAGCCAGTATTCCATGCGAAATTGCTGAATGAAAAACCAAAATACGCCACTTTTGCTGCTTGCTGTCAGCCAACTGCTCCATTCTTCTTATGACGAAGATTCCTTTCGAGAGAGTTTTAGCCAGTTCATTAATGTGGTATGAGAAATCAAGATCTGACTGGACTTATATTCCTAGAAATTTAAGATACTTTTTCTCAGGGTCTCTCGGTGAGAAACATAGTGACTAGGTTTTTTCCGGGTTCATCCTCACTTTATTAGCATTAAACCATAGTTGAGCTTCTGCCAACATTTTGTTAGTGCTGCTCTCTAGTTCTGCCTGGTTGAGGGCCATATTAAGGAAGCTGGTGTCGTCCACAAACATAACCATATCCATCTGCTCCATGTTCGCTGGAAGATCATTTACATACACCAGGAAGAGTATTGGTCCCAAAATTGAACCTTGTGGCACTCCGCATGTAATCAATTCCCATTTGAAGTGTTTTTCGTCTATGTGAACTTGTTGGTACCTGTTTTCAAGTTAGCTGGTAAAACCCCAATTTCTTTAGCAGCACCTGGTGGTCAATGCTATCAAAGTCCTTTCTGAGGTCACATGAAGATAATTCACATTTTCGTCCCTCGTCAATAGCATCAGCAATCTTCTTCAAAATCTCTGACAGGGCTGTTGTGGTAGATTTTCCCCTCAGGTAGACGTGTTGTTGTTTGCTCCAGAGGTCTTGTTTTTTGAAAAAGCTGATAAATCTATTCCTCATCGCACTCTCCCGAGTCTTTGATATGGCTAGTTGTATGGTTATCGGTCGGAAGTTACTCATCTCTCCTGGGTCCCCACTTTGGTGTACCGGAATTACTCGACTCTTTTTAAATTGTTCGGTAAAGTGTCCTTCAGACAAACATCTTGTGAATATGCCACTCAAAGAAAGGGCTATTTTGGGGATGATATCTTTCAAAACTTTTGTAGATAGTCCATAAATGTCTTTTGTGTTTTTACTCTTCAAATTTCTTGTGATTCTTTCTACTTCATCCGATGTTATGTCTGACATCTATATAGAGTAACTTGGTTGCTTTCTATATTTTTTCAATAGTTCTTCTGGTGTTGGGTTAACGCTGTTGCTGTTTCTTTTCCAATGTTGACGAAGAATTTATTCAACTCATCAATAGTATTCTTCGTTTCCACTACTTTATGCTTGGACTCTGTTCCATCTTCGATTAAAAACCAAATCGCCCTTGAGTTGTTTTCTGCCTTTTTTATCCTTTCTAGGTTGATTTTACGGGAGATCACTGTCACTTTTTCCCTGTATTTTGCCTTGTATTATATAATCCTACATCCTACTTACATCGCCCTTCTTCACTTCAGAGATCGTAGCCAGTGCATCTAGTTTTTTATACATTTTGACGGTTTCTTTGTTCATCTTAGCTTTCTTTTTGTTCCTCCTTGTATGAGTTATAGCTCTTTCTGGGCACGTATTATCGAAGGCTACCATAAACTTTTCCCAGAACGCGTCAAAAGCTAGTCCAGCTGATTCAGCCCTTGTTACATTCAACCAATTTGTTTAATCAAGTTCACGCTTTAGCTGTTCAATGTTTCCATGGTTTATGTTCCTGACCCTTTTTATTTCTTTTTCACGTGATGGAGTTTGTGCTGTTATCTCATAGCCCAAACGTTGTCCTTTGTGATCCGACAAATGAGGTTCGAATGTCTTTGTCTCTACTTCTACACAATTGGAGAAGATGTCAATCCGTGATTGTGATGTGCTGGTGACTCTCTGGTGACAGTTCCAAAAATTTTTCTTGTAGACAAGTTTATTTACTGTCTGCTTTTTGAATTCCTCTTCTGAGACAATGAACTCTCCAATTGCGTTTTTATCAAATCGGGTGAAATTATCGTATTCAAACAAGACTATCAATATTAGGAAAAATGATTTCTACATCGTAATTTCTAATGAAATACTCTATCAAGGTTCGAAAAAAAAGCTACCACTTCATTTCACCATCAGGAATGATTCACGGTGCGCTACTGTAACAAAAAGTGGAGTAATACATAAAATAATATTCCCCGTTCAAAGTTATGCCTCTGTGCCGATTTTGATAAGATTGAGAAATGAACAGTGACATTATTAGCAAAACACGAAAAAAAATTCAAGGTATGGTTGAAAGTATGTCTTGTGATTGTGATTGAGGAAACTCTTCAAATGTTCACAAATTTTATGTCGGAAAGTTCTTCCAGTGTGTCCTATGTGAACTTTTGGGCAAATACCTTATAAACTTCCGATTTATCCATCTTTATGTGTAATGTCTTCATTATTTTTAATGAATTTATTCAGGTTTGAATAAGTTCTAAATGAAGTTCTTAGATCGTATTTGTGAAATAAATAGGAGTTTATACTTGATAGAAGGTATATAAAATTATATAAATATTTTAATATTAGCCTTCTACATATTTAATTTCAAACAATTATATTTAATAATTATAACTTCAGGAATTAAATTAAATTAATGTCATATAAGTACCACTTATATAAAATGACATATAAAATAAACATTCATCATAAGACATCCAAATGATATAACAAAATCCAATAACAAAATTTTGTACATTTTGTACAACATGTTATACATACCGAGCCTGTTGAAAGCCGTGCGGCTACTCTAGACTGTTTTCGATGTTCAACAGCTGGATTCCGGAGCTTTAAGTACTGTCTGACTACCTGTAAATATTTTGATTTTGCCGTGGTGGATTTGTCGTTTTATCAGCAGATCTGTAGTGGTCTGAATGGCAAATAGTTTTTCCTGAAATATGGTTGGGTATTGACCGAGACTCAATGAGATGTTGATTCTCGGTTTTCTCCCATAGACTCCCGCTCCCATTCCGTTCGACGTTCGCGAGGCGTCTGTGAACAAGCCAAAGTAGGTCCTTAATAGAACCTCAGCATGCTGGGTTCATTTGTCCCGGCTGGGGACGATTACATTGAAATACCCCTTCTTGACTCATGACTTTTTACATCAGATCCGAGAGCATCCATAGGATTCTGTTCGTTAAATCTCGTTCAGCATTTCTGAGCCTCTCGTCACTATTGCTTCTGGCCTGTCGATCGCCATTTAATGTAGATTGTATGTGGTCCGTTCCGCCTCCCTCTGCAGGAGCAGGTGCAGGAGTGGTAGATTTAGAAGGACCTGCATGGCTGCCGTGGGTGTAATTGCAAGGTAAGCCTGTCTCTGTAGTCGGATGGCAGAAATCTATGCCATTAGTGTTGCAGTTGATGTTATCATTGCGGAAGGGGTTCGTAAAGCATTAATTGTTAGTGACTCTCTCAGCTCCCTTGAGTGTATCAAATCAAAAAAATTTGATTCAGATATAGACGTAAATGTGGTTGACTTGTTGGAGAAGTTTATGGTGGCGAGGGATGCTGGTCTGAGAATTGCATGTTTGTGGGTGCCAAGTCACTCTAATATTTTAGGCAATGAAAGGGCAGATAGACTGGCAAATGACGGTAGGTTGATCTCAGTTCCTCAGAAGATTAAAGCGGGTCCTGATTTACTTTGGCCCTCCTTCAGGAGGGGGTTGAGGAGGCTATGGTGTTCTGACTTCGAGCTGTTGGGCAAAACCAAGGGTAGGGTGTACTCTGAGATGATTGGCTATTCCCCCTATACTAAACATTGGTTTCGTAGGTTGGATAAATCTAGGAAATTTATATCAACCATTTGCAGATTGCGATCGGGACATTTCTGTTCCCCTGCTCATTTGTTTAGGTTGAGGGTGATAGATTCCCCTTTGTGTGGTTGCGGGCAGACTTTTGACTGTTATCATTTGTTCTTTGATTGTCCTGACCGTGTCTCTCAGTCAGCTAAGTTGTATGACGATCTATCTGAGATTGGTTTCAAATTTCCCATTAACTTATTTGATGTTTTGTTCTCGGACGATTTGATAGCGTACGAGGCAGTTTTTGCATTTTTGTCTGCTTGTCGGATTAAGATTTAATTTTGTTGAAGCTAGCATGTAATTCACCTATGTCAGCATGTATGACAGCCTTTTGTGTGCTTCCATTTGTTTGGTACCTTTTTACATTGCTGCTATCTGTTGCCAGTTTATTGTACCTCCCTTGTTACATAATGTTAAACATTACCTCATGGGTTGATATAGGTTCAGCCTAGACTCCTCTGTCCCAGGAATCAACCCATTACTAATGGTGGAAAACTAATGTTTCATGGAACAGATTGTGGGTACATAGCATCACTGCTGAGCCCAGCTGTGTTCTGATACTTGCAAGGGGACTGCTTGCTGTTCAGAGCTCTGCGTTTCGAAGAGAAGAAGAAGAATGATTGCCAGGTTATCAGCAAATGCTATCAAGTCATCGACGAGAAGGGTCCACAGCAAGGGTGAGAGAACAGCCTTTCGCAACATTGAATTTAAAGACCTCACCCTGGTATGAGGTCGTTATAATTCTGCTGCATAGCATTGCCTGTATCCATCTACAAATTAGCGGGTCGATTCCTCCCACAGAGATAGCCTCAGCGAGAGAAGCCGGTAGCGTATTATTAAAAGCACCTTTAGTGTCTAGAAACGTGTGCTTGATTATCTAGAGATTTTTTTAATTTTCCTACCAAATTGTGTAATGCAAGTTGTGCTGATTTTCCGGCCTGGTGGAGGTACTGATGAGGGCTAGGGGGACTTTCAATTAGCACCTTCCCCCTGTCATGATATGGTCGCTAATCGTCCGAATTATAGTTGATCTACATAACTGAAACATTTCAATATCAAAATTCTAGGAGTGGATCATCAACTTGACGAAACGTATTATAACTTTTATGGAAAAACAACAAAATAATATTCAAGGTACAATGCTGCATTTAAACCCATTTTACATTTACTGCATTCTGCTCGCTCGTTGATTCAATAAATATATTCAAAATTTTGATAAAAAAAAATGTATTTCAAATCCAAACATCTTTTAATAGGGCTCTGAGAGAGTTTTCCAGAAAATATCAAAATATCAACAGAAATACAAGTTTATGTAGACTAAACGAGTTTTATCATTTCAAAGCTCATTTCATGCGTGGTCCGTCCTGTAATGCCTTTCG
The DNA here is from genome assembly GCA_034642435.1 of Megalocaria dilatata. Classification (NCBI taxonomy): domain Eukaryota; kingdom Metazoa; phylum Arthropoda; class Insecta; order Coleoptera; family Coccinellidae; genus Megalocaria; species Megalocaria dilatata. The sequence continues at coordinate 71,104,746 of CM067856.1, read as the reverse complement.
GAAGCATCAGTCCAAACAATACTTGAAGATTCTGACCACAACCATTAAAAGTATGGTTCTTATATCCTCTTCTTCTATCAATCCTGAAAATCATCAAAATTCGAATCTTAAACTGTATTCTGTCTGAGTCAACTCACCTTGACCTCCATTTCGTAAAGCTGTGAACAAATAGAAACGCTGTGAGCGAAATAATTCATTTAAAACGATAGAATAACTACACTGACTTGAATAAAATTGTTAATTGCATACATTTAAGAAATCTATTGTTTTTTCGATTGTAATATTGTTGTAACAGTGTTTATTATGATAAGAAAATGGTCTTCCATCTAAATTCCTCAAAAATATTATCACCATTCATTTTGTTTCTTTAGTTTTATCCGTCCTTAGCAATCAAATAACGCTGGCCGACAAAAAAATTTTGGTTGTAAAATAAAGCCAAATAGCATATTATGATAGGATGGACGTATGCAAATACGAAAATGAGAAAAAAAAAGTTGTTACACGTAAGGTTTTCGTGTTACATTTATAGAACAACATTCAATGTTACAATATCTGATGTGTATTGAAATAAATTATTTCAGAGTTTTTTAACCGTATATATGGACTTTATTAAGTTTTGCACCTACTAAACGTACCTTACATTTAAGAAAAACACAAAGATTAAAAATATTGCCTAAATTACTGATTAAATTCTATTTTTCTCTTTTATGAGGGGTCATATCTTCTCTCTTCAAAAATCAGCAGTAATCACCCATCATGGCTGGATCCCATTGTCGTTGATAGCGAATTTCCATTGGCCTAATATCTTGGTGGAATCTTTCACCCTGCTCGCCACTGAGGGCTGCCAAATTTATCAGGTGAAAATGACAGATGTGAATGGAGGAAATGAATTTTTAATGACATTCGGACACCAAGCGATTTGTATGTTCATGTTCATTAACTAACTTTTGGTGGTTTGCATCCATAATGTTGCCCAAAAATCCTCTGACTACACTAACAAATGACTTCCATGCTCTGAGTTCCTGCTTCTCTATAAAATTAACTTCATCCAGTAATTTTTTGATTTGTGGTACAATAAAAATGCTTTCCTTTAATTTGGCATCACTCAACTTGCGAAAAACTTGTTTTAAATATTTAAATCCTTCACTATCTTTCGATAAAGATAATAAGGCTATGATTATAGCCTTCACAAAGTTTTTCATCAGCCGAAGTTTAATGTGAAGAGGAGGCAGAAGGATATTTTTGGGGTCTACAAGTGGTCTAAACATTTTTAGATTCCGGTTGAAATACACTTCTTTCTGGCCAAATTTTTGTTAAATAATACTGATTTACTGCATTTTGTTATATCATTTGGATGTCTTATAATGAATGTTTATTTTATATGTCGTTTTTATGATAGATTGGGCCGTTGCTTGGTAGAAATCAGTTGTAATTGTCATTATAAAATAAAACACTTGTTTACATTTTCTACTTTATTTTTGGTATTGACGCACGTTTCGTCTTTGCTAGAAAGACTTCATCAGAATACGAAGTAACAGTTGTCGTACAATGAATTTATAAGATTTTTTACAGAAGGTGTACATGTGTTTTTAATTGTTCGTCGGGTTGGTTTTCTCAAAGAATATTCCCTTCAGAATCGTGTTCACTCGATCCCTTGTAAATATTGAATAGAGGGGTGTAATAAAAATCTATTTGTTCATTTACTAGGTTATTGCTGTTTTTATGTTTATTTATTTCGTAAATTTCCCATAAGTTCAATTTTAGACCTCTATTTTCAACATGTAGAATTTCTATTTCTTTTGTGAAAGAATGGTTATTTTCAAGAAGGTGTTTAGCATAATGTGAATCTTTTTTATTTTTATCGAAACTTCTTTTATGTTCTGTTAGGCGTGTACCGAAATTTCTACTTGTTCTACCAATATTAATCTTTGGGCAATCTGGGCAAGTGAGTTTGTATACACCTGATAATTGAAGTTTATCCATACTGTTTTTATTGTTTTTGATGTATTTGCTAATAGTTTGTCTTGAAAGAGACTTTAATATTTTCTTTTTTGAGTAGGTTTTTTAGTTGAATACTAATGTTTCCGAGATCTGTGAGGCTAACGTATTTGTGTTCAGATAGATCAGATGTTACTGGATAAATTTCTTTTATTGTGTTTTTGTGTATACGTTGGTTAATTAAATTATCTATTAGAGATGTATTATATCCATTGTTGTAAGCTATTTGTTTAATTATACATTTTTCTTTTTGGAAATTGACTTGGTTTAGTGGAATGTTCAATAAACGGTATATCATACTATGGAGAGCTGCTAGTTTGTGTTGGAATGGATGAAAAGAATTACGGTGTATAATGGTATCTGTTTGTGATGGTTTATGATAAATTGCGAAGTTATGTTTATTGTTTTCTCTAGTTATCGTGAGGTCAAGAAAGTTGATGGATTCATTATGTTCTATTTCTGAAGTGAAAACTATTTTTGGGTGGAGATTATTTATAAAATTCTCAAATGTTGATATTTGTCTGTTAGTACCTACGAAACATGCAATTATATCATCCACATACCTATACCAATAAAGGATGTATTTTTTGAACGGATGTTTATGAATTTTGTTTTCTAGGAAATCCATGAAGATTTCCGCGAGTAAAGAGCTTAGTGGATTTCCCATGATTAAACCTTCTTCGCTAGTATATAAAGTATTGTTAAATTTGAAGAAATTTTGGTTTATACAAATATTTAATAAGTGTATTATTTCTGATTTTATGACGGGGTTTACTTTGTTATAATTTAAAAGTTCTTCTATCAGTTTTAATGTTTCCATTGGAGGGACACTAGGAAAAAGGTTTTTAACTTTTAAATTATAACAAAGTAAACCCCGTCATAAAATCAGAAATAATACACTTATTAAATATTTGTATAAACCAAAATTTCTTCAAATTTAACAATACTTTATATACTAGCGAAGAAGGTTTAATCATGGGAAATCCACTAAGCTCTTTACTCGCGGAAATCTTCATGGATTTCCTAGAAAACAAAATTCATAAACATCCGTTCAAAAAATACATCCTTTATTGGTATAGGTATGTGGATGATATAATTGCATGTTTCGTAGGTACTAACAGACAAATATCAACATTTGAGAATTTTATAAATAATCTCCACCCAAAAATAGTTTTCACTTCAGAAATAGAACATAATGAATCCATCAACTTTCTTGACCTCACGATAACTAGAGAAAACAATAAACATAACTTCGCAATTTATCATAAACCATCACAAACAGATACCATTATACACCGTAATTCTTTTCATCCATTCCAACACAAACTAGCAGCTCTCCATAGTATGATATACCGTTTATTGAACATTCCACTAAACCAAGTCAATTTCCAAAAAGAAAAATGTATAATTAAACAAATAGCTTACAACAATGGATATAATACATCTCTAATAGATAATTTAATTAACCAACGTATACACAAAAACACAATAAAAGAAATTTATCCAGTAACATCTGATCTATCTGAACACAAATACGTTAGCCTCACAGATCTCGGAAACATTAGTATTCAACTAAAAAACCTACTCAAAAAAGAAAATATTAAAGTCTCTTTCAAGACAAACTATTAGCAAATACATCAAAAACAATAAAAACAGTATGGATAAACTTCAATTATCAGGTGTATACAAACTCACTTGCCCAGATTGCCCAAAGATTAATATTGGTAGAACAAGTAGAAATTTCGGTACACGCCTAACAGAACATAAAAGAAGTTTCGATAAAAATAAAAAAGATTCACATTATGCTAAACACCTTCTTGAAAATAACCATTCTTTCACAAAAGAAATAGAAATTCTACATGTTGAAAATAGAGGTCTAAAATTGAACTTATGGGAAATTTACGAAATAAATAAACATAAAAACAGCAATAACCTAGTAAATGAACAAATAGATTTTTATTACACCCCTCTATTCAATATTTACAAGGGATCGAGTGAACACGATTCTGAAGGGAATATTCTTTGAGAAAACCAACCCGACGAACAATTAAAAACACATGTACACCTTCTGTAAAAAATCTTATAAATTCATTGTACGACAACTGTTACTTCGTATTCTGATGAAGTCTTTCTAGCAAAGACGAAACGTGCGTCAATACCAAAAATAAAGTAGAAAATGTAAACAAGTGTTTTATTTTATAATGACAATATGTCGTTTTATATAAGTGGTACTTATATGACTGATATTTTGAGTTCTGCCATCCGAAAATCACATAAAAGTTATTTTTGCATTTTCAAAACTGTTCAAAAACAAAAATTCAAATGAAAATTAAAAAACGTGGTTGAAGTCTGCCTTCGATCTTCATCGTTACATACTAGCAAGAAAGAGTAGAAAAGCATATATTGAACAAAATTTTATATACTTTTAGCCCAAAATTCGATGAAACAGTTTTTTTCGTAAATCACGATGCGTCTGAATTCGAAATTGTTTTAGACGAAGAGTAGGCTCGTGCATTATTTGTCAGAGTAGCTATTTTCAACATTTATTATAATTTTTACTTTTTCTGTTTTGTTGCTTTTTCAGTTTATTCTTATTGTTTGTGGATTATCTTTTTTTCATCTGAGTGAAATAATACCATTTTTTTAATGTAAAGGATGTTTCAATAAGAGCGAGGATTTCAGTGTTCAATAAAAACATGGTTTTCTGTAGCAAAGTATTGAAATATTTATTGATTTAGAAACTATACATTTGGGAATTATGTATGAAACAAAATATCTTGTAAATGGCCGCCACGGCTTTGCTGACATGTGCGTATCCTTTTGACGAAATTTTCAATAACGTTATTGAATACATGTAGTGGTATTTCATTGATACAACGTCTAATTTCGGCTTTCAATGCTTCGATGGTTGCAGACTTATTGGCATAAACCTGTGACTTCAGATAACTCCACAGCCAGAAGTCTAAAGGCGTTAAATCGCAAGAGCGTGGAGGTCAATTCTGGTCACCAAATCGTAAAATAACACGACCAGGGGCAAACTCGTGCGAAATCGCCAATGATCCACAGGCGGTATCATATATCTTTAGTGATAATTCGCTGAAGAGTGCCTGTTGAAATGTCCAATTCTTATGCCCGATGGCGAATTGACGTCTTTGGCCTTTCAGTGACACTCTAGCGAACTGCCGTGATGTTTTTTTCTGAACGACCTCTACGAGCTCGTATTGTTTGTTTCAAATCACTAACCGAACCAGTTCTTTAAAATTTTTTGATTATTCTTTTCACAGTAGATGAATTAGGCAGATTATTTCGGCCGAACACTGGAAGCACTATACGAATAGTGGCAATTAAACTTTTGCCATTTCGATAATACTTTTTGACAATCAAGACGAGTTGTTCTACCGTGTAATGCTCCATGTTTACTAACTCCCATCTGGCAATTTTCGATCTGTCACGTAATAATCATGTGACATTATGACTGTCAAACATGGCCAGGAATACAAATCTTGCGCTCTTGAAACTCTTGAACTTAAAGTATAAATGATATGTTCCTAATACTCGTAGAGTTTCTGTGAAAATCCCTCAGAAGTTTTTTCAGCATGTGCGAATAAGGAGTTCAGTTCTGTTCTGGTTTGGCTTTGTTACTGCTACCTCGCGCTACTCTAGGTAACAGCACTGTTAATTTTCTACCCAACAGTGAAATGGTGGCTGAAACCCATCCAACTAGAAAATTTATTTCCTACTTGAACAGGATGTGAAACTACGTCCTTTCGATTATGATCCCAATGCTCTAAACACTAAGCTAACGACACTCCTCAATATTTGTCATTAGGACTTCATTCGTCACCAATCTACTTGATTTTAATTCATTAATTGATACTAGGGTAGATTGGATGAAAGCTTACTCAATTCTGACAAAAAATTATGCGTGAGTCGAAATATAATAATATATCATTTTTTTATTTCACTCAAAAATTTTGGGAGAAAAAGTTAAGATACAGCAGTTGAGTATTGCATTTTTCTTTTCAAATAAGTTTTTTAGTTTGGGAAATTTCAAAGTATCAAAAAGTTCTGATGCAGAATATTGTAGAGCTTCTTTTTCTCATTCTTCTGAAATAACATTTTGGAACTTCAACAGTGTCAAAAAGGAACGGTAACCTAGCGTAAGCGATCTCACAAATTTTGTTCTTTTACGAGGGGTGTTCAATGTATTCTCGGTATCAGGGTGATTTTTAAATTTATTTTTAAGGTATGTAGCAATTTTCTCAGAAATACCTTTAATGTATTTTAAGGAAATGTATTTAAAAATTTCTTTTATATTAGGATACACCATATTTAAAGCTATTTTATTATTTTTTTCATCAACAATTTGTCTATCAACTTAGGACCCTAGTCATCATTAATAGCTATTGGTTCAATTATGTCGAGTTCTGAAATCTAATTTTCTCGATTCATGGGAATATTAACTAATCTATGGATCATACAATTGAATGCTGATAAGTTTTGATTTAAAGGATGGTTTGATTTACTAAGTAAAATAGAATCCGTATAGGTTGGTTTGTGAAATATGGAAAAATCATGTGAATTATTTATTCGAGTGACAGTTAATTCAAGAAAATATAATAAATAGAATTATTGTGTTTGGTTTCCATAGTGAATGTTATTGAAGAATGTATTCCAATTATAAATAAAACGAATTTTTTTAAAAGTCTGTCTATACCTGTGAAGCAACAGAAAATATCGTCTACATATCTATACCAATATAAAAAGTATTTCTTAAGGGGATTTCGGTGAATTTTAGTTTCAATATTGTTCATGAATATTTCTGCTAATAAAGGACATAAGGGATTTCCCATAATCAAACCGTTTTCATATTTATAAATTTTATTTTTGAATTGAAAATAATTTTGTTAAGTGGAAATATCTAGACATTCTAAAATATCTTCTTTGATAATTGTATTACATCTGTTGTGATTAATAGATTGTCTACTAGTTCAATTGTTTCGTTTGGTGGTATACTTGGAAATGAATTTTGTACGTCAGAAGAAATGATGGATTTTCACCATGTATGGACTGATTCAATTCAATACTCCATACAGGAAAACAATGTCCCCACCATGAACGATCATGAAGCTCAGCCGAAATTATTCAAACAACATTTCAAAAACCTAATAGGTCGCTATCATGATGGGGCGTCAATTTCACAGAAGCCTCAAAATATCCCGAAAAAAACAGGATCTGCATTGAAAATACAGTTAGAAAGCTCAAACCACTAGAATATTGTAGCATATCACAGCTGAATAGGTAGCAATTCAAAAAGGTCTAGAGTTCATAGAAGAATTTGAAGCTTTCCAACCAATCATATGTTTTGGCTCTCATAGTTCAATTCAGTTCATCCAGAGACTTAACAGTGGACACGCCATCTTTACCAGTGTCAAAGATGTAATCTACCATACAAACTACAAAGAAATCCCTGACCTTGGGATGGATTCCGTTCCACATTAGGGGTAATAGGAGGCTGTATTTAGCAGCAAAGAAGGCTATTACAGATGGTTTATATATATATGAACAAAGATCTTATATATTCTCCAAAAGGGCGATAAAAACAAATGGAGAATTACATGGTATCAATGAAGATTGAAGCTTTCACTGATAGACCCTGACGATAAACAAACCCTCCTTTTATACAACCGAGACAGGAAATTATCATCCTAAGGGGACTTAAAATAGGCTATACACGATAAAGAATTCAATACATTATAAATAAAGAACCTTCTCCATGGTGTCTGACGTGTAGCAAATTACTCAATATTTATTATGTAATCAAAGAATATCCATTATTCAAAATCAAAAGAAGACCACCTAAATTGCAGCGACTTAATGAAGAAAGGTTTTAACATCAGTTCACCATCTTGTACCAATACCATATTTTCTACAAGAGTAATCAATTTCAATATTGGAATCACATAAAAGATTTGACGCAATGATGAGTATATATTAACACCATAAAGTATTAAAACACTTAACTGATACTGCTGATGCCCCAGTTGTCGAAACGGGAATTTTATAAACGAAATATAGCTTTTAATGGATCTGTCTCCCGTATCAACTTGAGCCCTGTATTTATTTTGGATTGCAAAAAGTTTTATGAACGTCAGGTGGGGATATTCGCCCATTATAAAATTCTGACATGTTCATCCGATAATATTCTGAACAAATTCTCACATTAGATATAATTAGTAATGATTGACCTTTAATATTACTCTTTTTTCCCCAGATTCTCACTCACAAAATTAAGAAATTAGTCATCCATTCTTAAACATCAAGAAAATCAGTGTCGGGAAAGCAACCTGAGCACTCGAGTATATTATCTACTCCTGGTATAATTTGATATAACAAGAGATCTATTAAATTTTGAATATCAAAACAGATTTAATCTGTTAAGTCTCCTATAATTTTAATTTCAAAAAATTTCATTCAAAAACTTTTAGAATTAAATTAATGTCTTATAAGCACAGCTTATATTTAATATACATATAAAATCAAAACTCATTTTTCAGTATCAAATATAAATTGTCAATTAAAATTAATAAATAAATATTTGAAGGGGACAAAATTTTGTTTCTGATTTTACAATTATGAAAACTAAATCCTTTTCCAGAATACTAAACATAATTTTAATAACTTCTCAAAAAAATAATTTATTTGAAATATGTAAAATATATTTAAATAAGTTACTTAAAAAATCTTTCAAAACATGTATTACATCCTCAAAAAAACCATAAAAATTCAGATAAGGTCTTCATCGGTCCTACTTCACGTTTAAAAAATAAGATCAATTAACAATAAATAACTTACTTCTAACACCTCCTGGTATCCTCGCTTGAACTCAGTAATTTTAAATCCAAGATATTATATGTTCATCACAAAAATCACACATTAATTTCAAGGTATTCTATGGTTTTAGTTAAAACACATCATATTTATATAATGAGATTTTTTTTAACCTAAATATCATTATATATTATATATAAGATAAAATAATAATAAGAGGTTTTTTACCGATATAATGAGTTTTGATTTTATATGTCTATTGAATATAAGTTGTGCTTATAAGACATTAATTTAATTCTAGAAATTTTTGAATAAAATTTTTTGAAATTAAAATTATAGGAGACTTACAGAGTGAATCTGTTTTGATATTCAAATTTTGTAATAATCCTTTTATCTAGTAAAAAACTTCTTCCTCTTATTTCATATATAATATATAATTATATTTAGGTTTAAAAAAAATCTCATCATATAAATACATGATATTTATATATGGTTCAACTAAAATCATAGAATACCTACAAGCGTTGTTTGATTTTTGTGATGAACATAGAATACCTTGGATTTAAAGTTAGTGTGTTCAAATGAGGATACCACGAGGTCTTAGAGGTAAGTTATTTATTGTTAATTGATTTTATTTTTTACATGTGAAGTAGGACCAATGAAGACCTTATCTGAATTCTAATTGTTTTTTGAGGATGGAATACATGCTTTGAGAGATTTTTGGAGTAACTTATTCAAATATTTATTAAATATTTCAACTAAATTATTTTTTTGAGAAGTTCTTAAAATTATGTTCTGTATTTTAGTTTTCATAATTGTAAAATCAGAAACAAAATTTTGTGTCCTTCAAATATTTCTTTATTAATTTTAATTGACAATTTATATTTGTATATATTAAATATTGTATAATGAGTTTTGATTTTATATGTCTATTAAATATAAGCTGTGCTTATAAGACATTAATTTAATTCTAAAAGTTTTTGAGTAAAATTTTTGAAATTAAAATTATAGGAGACTAACAGATTAAATCTGTTTTGATATTCAAATTTTATGATAATCCTTCTATCAAGTAAAAAAACTCTTCTTCGTTATTTTAAGAGATTTATTGTTGAATTAGTTTTATCAGGATGAAAAAGTATATCAACTTAAGATCAATAAATAAATCTATCAAATCACTGTTATCTAGCTTAACCAGTTGTTTGAATAGGTAGGAATACATTTTGCATTAATGAAAATTTCAGGAAGTAGATTTAATATTATTTGAAATGGATTTTCACAATATTAACTAACTAATGCTGCACTTTTATATTGTTAAAATAATACCTACCAACGAAAGTAAGGAATAAATATAATCACTAGGAATATATCAATAGTTATGCAGAAGATTGTAACGAAAATGCTAATTTTTTATATAACGGTATCAAATATACTCTTTCAACATCTAGTTTTGATATGTCAAACTTCCAGGATGACCAATTAGGATTTCTGTAGTCGCTGGAGACTAATTCAATCAAAGGCTACTAGATGTCTCCTGGTTTATGAAATTATTGGCATTTTTCAATTCTTTTTTGCATTCATCTCCAAGATCTTACACATTTCACTTCACCATAAGATGAACGTAACCTACAGTGTATTCCACTTTCAAAAGTACTTTTAATCAGAGAACGTTTATTTCAACCTTCAATGCTTCGGTGGTGCAAGCCTGACGGTAGAAACTTGTAACCTGTAGAAAAGCTATTTGTGAAAATTAATATTCAAGAATTTCAATTCCGTCAAAAAATTTGAAGAAATGTCAGTGATATTCAAGTTTCGAATGTTGTAATATCAAAAAACCTTTTTATCTACGAAACTGAAGATAAGATAAGAAATCTGCAAGTAACATTTAAAGTTAACTTTAAATAAACAGTGTGTCTGTTTGAAGTCGAATCGAAATATTGGGTTGTTCAGAAAGTTTTTCGTTTTTATTTTGCGAAAATTAAATAATGAATAATTATTTCATCAAATTATATATTGGCTATTCTGATCCAACACCTTTTGCCATCTTTCTGGTCATAAAATGTTTGGTCTTTGCTGGCAAAAAACTGATCCAGGTGATTTTTGACCTCTTCATTTGAACTAGAGGTTTTACCGTCCAAAAAATTTTGCAATGACCAAAATAAATAATAATGCGATAGCGCCAGATCTGGAGAATATGGTGGGTGTGGCAGTGTATCCCATTCAAGCTGTAAATGTTTTTGGCGAGTGACCAGACTTGTAGTCCCCAATTATCTTGGTGGAACACTAAACCTTTTCTATTGATTAATCTGGGCCTTTTCTGTTGAAGTGCATTATTCATTTTGTCCAGCTGATGTGTTATCTGGTAAAACCTTAAAAAAAAGATTCCTTTAAAATCCCACCAAACAATCCCATCACCCTTTTTGACGGATATTGGCTTTCTAAATACTTTGAGCCGCTTCATATTTTTTGCTCCATGATCTCTTGCGTTTGACAATATAACCCTATTTCGTCCTCAGTAATGATGCGCTTCAAAAATCGATCATTTTAGTGACGTTTGAGAAGCGAATCACAGACGTCAACGCGACGACATAAATTTCTCTCCGTGAGAACATGTGTACCATATATAACATATATCGAGCTTCGAGGTTGAACCCAGGTCTTTTAAGCAGTCATAAACAGTTGAATTTGATGAATTCAACCTCTCACTGATCTCCTGTATTGTTTATTCGCCGATTAATCCTTTATCAGCTGCAACCGGCCTTCCGGAACGTGATATATCTTCGACATCACAATTGTTGGATCGAAATTTTACAAATCAGTTCTGGCACTGATGTTATTGTTAAAACATCTTCTCCATACACATCGGTTAATTTCTTTCTCGCTTGATCGGCTTTTTACCTTTTCTATAGTAAAAAAGTAAAATATGACAAAAGTGCTGCTTATTGCTCTCCATATTTAAAAGGGCACCAAAAACTAGTACGTAGAATTAATTAAACTTTTTCACACACAAGCCTTGCTTTATCAGTTCTTAAAACATATAATGATTATGCAACTAAATCCTCTGTCGGAAAAAAACGAAATTACTTTCCGAACAGCCTTATAATTTCAAAAGAAATATTTTAAATATCGGGTGTTTTTTTTCAGAGTGATAGAACTTTAAATTGAAATAAAACACATTTAAATTAAGACTTAAGCCAATTTTTTTTTGTTGGAAAGATAATTTTATGACTTTTATGTTTTGCAAATAATTTTCGTCCACCACGACTAGCTCTGAGGACCCGCATTCGACAAGATCAATTTTGGACCACTTTTTCGAGTAATTCAGGTCTTATTTAATCAATAACACCAGTTATGTTGGCTCCAAAGCGTCTATTATTTCTGGTTTATCAGCGTAAACCTATTACTTGACATAGTCCCAAAGAAAATAATCCAGTGGAATTATGTCGCATGATCTTAGAGGCCAATTAATTCGACCATTTCTCGAAATAATGTTATCGCCAAATCTTTCTTTCAATAAATCGATTGTTACAGTAGCAGCATGAGGTGTATCACCATCTTGTTGGAACCAAAATACTTCTGGGTCGATACCATTTGAATTTTGAAACAAATAATCATTGATCATCGATCTGTAATGAGCACCGTTCACTGTAACGATGCTACAGCATCGTTTTTAAAGAAATATGGACCGATGATGCCTCCAGCGTGTAAAGCACATCATACAGTGCATTGTTCAGGATGTAATAGAACCTGCAGAACTTCTTGACGATTGTTTTCACTCCATACACGGCAATTTTGCTTGTTTGCATAGCCGTTCAACCAGAAATGAGCTTCATCACTAAACACAATTTTACGATAAAAAAGTGGATCAACTTTAAGCTATTCTAGAGCCCAATCAGCAAACAAACGACGCTTATTATGGTTAAGTGGATTTAGTTCTTGAACTAGTTGGATCTTGTATGGGTGTAGGCCAAGGGTCCAACTTGTTGTGAACGTCGACGAATAGACAAATCTAGATCATCATTAACACTATGACTTAGAGCTGCGACATTTTCTTCTGTACGTATAGTTCTTTGTCTTGTTGTTGTTGTCGCATCGAGTAGAGAAAATGTTATCCGAAATCTATCGATAGTTATGAATTGCATGAAGTGCTCTATAAGTTTGGCGAATAGAACACTGATTTTGAAAATAAATTTCACCAATTTGTAAATGTTGTTGCGGCGTGATTCTTTTCATGATAATTTGTCAATGTTTACTGAACAGAAATGTCAAAACAGCATGGCTTTTACTTTCTATCAAATCACAGTTATTCCTATCGAAAGTTCTATCACTCTTAAGAAAAGACCCGATACATTCAAAGTAATTTTCGATTTATATTTATGAATCCTTAAAAACTTTCTAGTGAAATACGGATTATACACATTTGAAAGCGGGATATCATGGTAATTTCTCATTTATATATTTGAAATTTTTTCTTTTATTATTTCACATACATGATTTTCTATAGATTAAAATAAGTAATATCACAAATTATTCGAAAATTTGGGTTACTTGATATTGAAAGTTATTGATAATTTCGTTTCGTATTGATTTCAACTTCAGAAACCCGTATTGTCTTTTCTACTATTTTTCAACAATTTACGAAATATCTCGATGGTGATGGAAAATAAATGATATACATTCTGTCAAGAAAGTACCGGGAATTATCGATTTAAATCTGGCGGGTCAATGAGGCAGGTAAAATTTTTTTTTCCTAGGTTGGTACCACTGTCCTTAATTACTATGCCAAGCTTGAGCGGGATCTGTCAACTAGTGTGTTTGCAACAGCTGATTAAGTCAGTCGATGTCAGAGTGCGTGCCGATTTTTACTATGGGTGATTACGTTGAGCAAAGAATTTGTTTAAAATTTTGTGTTGCAAATGAATTTTCGTATGCCGATGCATTGAAAATGTTGCAAAAGACCTTTGGTGATAATGCTCTATCGAAAACGCGTGCATATCAGTGGTACAGAGCCTTCAAGGACGGTCGTGAAGTGGTCGCCCATCAACGGCTTCGATCGAAGATAACGTCGATAAAATTAAGGAAAGGGTGCTGGAAAACCGTCGTACCAGCTTGAGAGAGATAGCACATGATCTTAAGATATCCCACGAGTCCGCACGTACGATTTTGATTGATATTTTGGGCATGAGAAAGGTGGCCGCACGGCTCGTACCGAAAGACCTGAATTTTCTTCAAAAACGTCATCGCGAACAGGTTGCTTCAGACATGCTGGATCGCTGTAATTCCGATTCTACATTCATGGAACGCATTATAACTGGTGATGAGACCTGGGTCTACGAGTACGATATGCAAACAAGCCAGCAATCATCGGAATGGGTGGCAAAAAATGAGCCGAAACCGAAAAAACCACGCCAAAGCCGCTCGAAAATGAAGGTGATGCTCATTGTTTTCTTCGATATCCGTAGCGTGGTGCACTACGAATTCATTCCAGAGGGTCAGACGGTAAACAAGGAGTATTACCTAGGCGTTATGAAACGTTTGCGAGAGCGTATCCGTAAGAAGCGGCCAAATTTGTGGGCGAACAACTCATGGATTTTGCATGACGATAACGCGCCTTCTCACCGAGCTACGATTGTGACTGACTTTCTCGCCAAAAACTCAACAAACGTGCTTCAGCATCCACCGTATTCGCCGGATTTGGCTCCCTGCGACTTTTTCCTCTTCCCAAAACTAAAATTGCCCCTTCGTGGCACCCGTTTTGAGTCGATTGAAGCCATAAAACAAAATTCGGCGCGAGAGCTAAAGTCCATCCCGGAAAGCGCCTATAAAAAATGTTTCGATAATTGGAAGTGCCGTTGGCATAGATGTATTGGAGCAAATGGAGCCTATTTTGAAGGCGACCCAATAAATTTTGACGATTAAATGTAAAAATATTGTTTTAATTGAAAATTCCCGGTACTTTCTTGACAGAGTAGTATGTAGAAGAAGTGAAATTTTTTTATAGACAGCTTCCACCATCATTTCAAGGTTAGTTAAGGAAAACTTGTTCCAATTTGTACTCTGGAAATATTATTCAGGAATCTTCAGAGGAAGCAATTGGAATAAAAGTTAAGGGGTGACTTATTTCTAGAGAAGACTATATGTATAACTATAACACAACTAATACAACAAGAGAGGTTACGGATCAAAAAACAGCCAATAAAAAACCTTGAGTTTAAATACATAGGCTCAACTATTAATAAAAATAATAAGGGCACAAATTAAATTCGTGGGATAATTGACTAAGCTATAAATATATTCACCAAAACAAGGAAGGCATTTTGTGCTAAAGATCTTACCAGGTGTAGAAGTATGAAACCGGATTTTTTATAAGAATTACACGTCTGTTGTTTGTAGCGATCTACACGTCGAATCTATTCCCTGGTATATCACCTTTATCGAGAAGACCGGTGAATGAAGAAATTGGGATATCTGTCCGTCAATGTGTCGTCACCTGCGCGTTGATATGAAGGAATTATTTCTTTTCCGGTTCACGATTGCAGAGTAAAGTTGAAATCTGAATGTCATAAAATTTATTTTCTCGTTAATTAATTTTTCTTGAAGATTAGAAGTAAAAACCCTCAAAGAAGGGTTTTTTTTTTGGACTATCTTTTCCTGGAATTATTTTTGGATTATCTTTTTCTGGATTTGTTTAATGGAATATTTTTCCTGGATTTCTCTTGGATTATTTTCCTGTTATTTGTTCCTGGAGTTTGGAAGTTTTCTTGGTGAGGAATAGTTACACGTACACTGGTTGCCCGAAGACGTTGAAGCTATTAAGTTCAAAGAACTACATAACAGCCTGATTGAGACGACCTACAAAACCACCACCTGTCTTGATTGGCAAAACATTAGCCTGTATTCTAAACCAACCAGGGAAGTAATGTTGAGAAATTTTGTATATATTCATATCACATTAAGGAACTTCAAATTTTTGAATATATTAATAATAACATTCCCATTTATATATATATATATATATATTTTTCTACTTTTATCGGTAATAATATTATTGAAACTTACTCTAGTGTAAGATAGTAAATTGTATGTTTCTTTTAAATGTATATATGTAATTTGTAAGAAAAATTACTTGTGGTAAATTAAACGAGTGACTTGTTTGTCAGGGAGTTGTGTCTTTTCATTTGGTGGAATTGTGAGATCAGGCTCACGACCCAGTTAAACCGACTGGGCTCGGGCATTTTAAAATATAGTTGTAGCTGAATTGTTACACAAAAATTGGCGCCCAACGTGGGGCCATTGAATTCCTTTTTCGGATTTCAAATAAACTTGATCTCACTCTTTCCGGGTGGAAGTGACTTTGGGTTCCTGGTCAACCAAGGTGCTCGTTTCGGATAGTTGTAAGTTTCTTTGGGTCATTGTCTGCAAGATTTTTCAATCGGGTTTCATTTTTCATTTTTTCTTTTCGGTAATATATAGAGTCATTAAATTTTTTCTTCATTTTCGGCATAATGGCGATTAATCCACAGTTTCTAAAGCAAAATGAACTTGCTTATGAGATTGCGATGAGAGGAATTGAAGTTCCGTCATCAGTAGATGACAAACGTAAAATTTTGAGGGGTTTGCTATCCCAAGAATCCTCTGATCGTAGTTTCATCATCTTATCTGATCCTTTCTCTTTTGAAGAAAATGTCGGTGGCATTAAAGAAAGTTTGACAGATTTGAGGGAGATTTGTGCCAAGTTCAACTCGGGTTCCTCTCAAGTTGATCACAGGCGTATACTCACTCGCCTAACTCATGTGACTGGTAGAATCCAACGGTTATCTGCTGACAAAGATGGTGAGTCTGCTATCAGACAGAGTCTTTATAAGGAGGTCCTCATGCTGGAATCTGATATTGCGGAAAAGATGTCCTCTCCTGAGGCTCTTTCTCCTTGTACCTCAACTCCTGTGAAATCTACAGGTTTGCACAATCCTCTATCTCCTGTCAATATGGGAACTAATTCTAAATGTATACCTGTGTACAAGTGGGGTTTAAAGAAATTTTCCGGAAGGGAACCATTAATCCCATTTTTGGAGTTAGTTGAGTCCCTAAAAGTTTCGAGGGGTTGTAAAGATTCAGACCTATTTGAATCTGCTGGGGATTTATTCGAGAATGATGCATGGACTTGGTGGCATAACAACTACATCAAAAATCGTTTCCTGAATTGGAACGAACTCGTTAAAGCTTTGAAGTCCACATTTTTGCATAGTAATTATGACTCAGTTTTACTTCATGAGATCAAATCTCGTAAACAGAATCCTCGATAGTCTGTTACCTTGTATATCAATTCTATGGAGGCACAATTTTATAGGTTAAATAATTGTCCTTCAGAGCTTGAAATGGTCAATATTATAAGAAATAATTTACTTCCTGACTATGTAAAAGCCCTCGTTTTACAGGATATTTTGTCAATATCTCAGTTGATAGCTCTTTGTAAGAGAGTGGAGGATGCTCTCTGTCTGAGCATTTCCAATCAGTTGGGAGAACTGCGGGTGTCTGATACTCGTTCTAGTGCCAGATGTTGGAACTGTGGAGAAGGAAACCACCACTATAACGAGTGTCGTAAGCTACGCACACGTTTCTGTTTTGGTTGCGGTCAGAAGAACGTGATCAAGTCCAATTGTCCTCTGTGCTCAAAAAACGAGAAGAGGGTCCACAATCCCGCAGGTATTGGAGGTCCTTCAGGTCAAAATCCTGCTCAAAAACGAAAAGGGAAATCAAGCCAGATGAAAAATTGACCACTTCGTCGCCCACAACCGCGAAGAACTTCGATTTATCTGATGGTCATCACAGTTTATCTTCTGGTAATGCTCGAAAAATAGTCAAAAGGAAAGAATGTCTCTTGAGGGAAACCAATCCGCTATTGGAACTTCGGCAAAAGGACAATCGTCCTTATCTAACAGTTCATGTTGGAGGTCAGCCTATATCCTCCTTAATAGATAGTGGGAGCAATGTTACAATTTTGGGTTCCTCTTCTGTTCATCTGCTGCGAAAGTTGAATCTCTGCCTACACTATGACGTATCGGTTAATCTCACTACGGCTGATGGAAGGCCTCAAGATACTCTAGGCTATGTCAACCTTCCCATAAGTTTGAACGATATGATCAAGGTTCTCAAGGTTCTTGTTGTACCATCGATAAATCACGATCTTATTTTGGGTATGGATTTCATTCATGAATTTAACTTAACTCTTGATTTTAAGGATTTTACTTATAGTTCCTCTTACGTATCTTTAGATAACTCCGTAGCTGTAGTTCGCGCCTTACTTGGATCTGAGTCATTGGCAGATTCGCAAAAGTGCGAACTGGATTTTGTTGTCGACCTATTCAATCAAATTGCGCCGTCTGATAAGTTGGGTAAGACGCATTTATATGAGCATCATATTGATACAGGAGATGCCAAGCCGATTAGGCAAAGACAATATCCGCTTTCTCCAGCAATGCAGAGAGTTTTGAACGAGGAGATTGATAAGATGTTGGGGCTCAACATTATCAAACCTGTCTCCGGGTGCAGCCCATGGTTGTCTCCACTTTGGTTGGTCCCCAAGAAAGATGGTACCTATAGGGTTGTCTTCGATGCCAGGAAGTTGAATTCCATTACTCTTCCTGATAGTTATCCAATGCCTCCCATTGATTCTATTTTGAGCAAAGTACGGGATGCAAGTTATCTTAGTTCAATAGATTTGAAACAGGCATTCTTCCAGATTCCTTTGGACGAGGAATCTAAGATAAAAACAACCTTCGCTATTCCAGGCAGAGGACTGTTCTGTTTCAATGTATTACCATTTGGTTTGAATTGTGCTTGTCAGGCAATGGTAAGACTTATGGATATGGTCATTGGTCCATCGTTAGAGCCTTATGTGTTCTATTATATCGATGACATAATCGTTTGCACCCCTACCTTTGAAATGCATCTTGCTGTCCTCAGAAAGCTGTTTCATTGTCTGAAGGAGGCGAATCTGACAGTTAACTTCGAAAAATGTAAGTTTTGTAGACCTTCATTGAACTTTTTGGGATTTGTAGTAGATGCAAATGGTTTAAGAACGGATCCATCGAAAGTTCAAAATATTTTGGATTATCCGATTCCCAAAAATACCACACAGATCCGTCGGTTGATCGGTTTAATTGGTTATTACCGTAGGTTTTTGAGAGATTTTGCTTCAGTATGTAGTCGAATTACTGATTTGTTGAAGGGAAGAAAGAAAGGACAACCCATTGCATGGACGGATGATGCAAATGAAGCATTTCTCAGGATAAAATCATTGTTGACAACAGCTCCCATTTTGGCAAGTCCGGATTTTTCTAGACCATTTTGTCTTGCATGCGATGCTAGTGATAATGGTATTGGAGCGGTTTTGTTTCAGGAGGAGGATGGTTTGGAACATCCGGTTGCCTATTACAGTAGGATTTTGAATAAAAGCCAACGCAACTATTCTACCACAGAAAAAGAACTTCTGGCTATAGTGATGTCTATTGGAAAATTTTGACCATATATCGAGGGTACCGAGTTTACCGTCATAACGGATCACTCTTCTCTAGTATGGCTCAACTCGATGAAGAATCCCAATCAACGGATATCTAGATGGATTATGAGATTATCTTCATATCGTTTCAAAATTGTTCATCGAAGCGGATCCCTCAACACTGTGGCTGATTCACTCTCTCGTTTGTCAACTGACACTTTACAAGTTTCAGTTTTGAATCTCTCTCAGTTAAGAGTCGATAAATGGTATAGCAATTTGCGAACTAAAGTAAGCGACCGTCCAGATCTATATCCAGAATTTAGAGTAAGCAATGGTGTTTTATATAAACATATTTTGCCCAGGTACCGAATAATAAATGACTCTCCGGAATGGAAAATTGTTGTGCCCACTCCTCACAGGCTGGAAGTTATGAAGGAGTTCCATGATGAGCCAGTTGCTGGACATTTTGGTGTTTACAAGACCTTGCACCGTATCTCCTCTTTATATTACTGGCGTAGGATGAAGAACTCAATTATTAAGTATGTAAGATGCTGTAAGGTATGTGCTTCTTGTAAACCAGGAAACCTACCCCAGGCTGGTTTAATGGGCAAGTATCGAAATATTAACTTCCCATTTCAATTCTTGAGTGCTGATTTGCTGGGACCTTATACACGGTCCAAAACAGGTAACCAGTATCTTTTAGTGGTGACTGACTGGTTCACCAAATTTGTTTTCGTGCAGCCACTTTCTAAGGCTACTAGTAGGGCCATTGTGAGGTTTATCGAGAATCAGATTTTCTTGATTTTCGGAGTTCCTCAAGTTTTTGCCGTGGATAATGGATCACAATTTGTTTCTTCTGAATTCAAGAATCTGATGAAAAAATATGGTGTCCAAAAAATCTTTTATAACGCTCGATTCCATCCCCAAATAAATCCAACGGAGCGTGTAAACAAGACAATCGTCACTGCCATCAGATCATACATCGATGGTGATCACAAACTTTGGGACCAGCACATTCACCAAATAGTTCAGGCTATAAGACTAGCTAGGAGTGAGGGCTTGAAATATAGTCCTTCCTTTTTAGTTTTTCTTAGGAATGTCGCTACTGATGGATCATTCTATGGTCTTATTTCGGAAAATGCTAATAACGCCGTCACTATAGGGAATAGAGTTTTGGATTCCAATTTGGTTCAACAGCTGCCAGAGCTTTATGAAGACGTTCGAAAACGTTTGAAGCATTCTTATGAGATCAACTCTCGTAGATACAATCTTAGAAGACGTGATGTTCGTTTGAACATCGGTGATAGGGTTTGGAAAAAAAACTTTGTTCTGTCCGATGCTTCGAAAAATTTCACCTCAAAGCTTGCTCCAAAATTCGTCCCTTGCATAGTAAATAAGATAATATCTTCACTTGTCTACAATTTAGTCGACTTATCTGGTAGGAATTTGGGAAATTTTCATATCAAAGATATAAAACCTGATTTAACCGAAGATGACCCCGATGATGATTCAAATGTCGAATCTCAGTGACTCAAAATACTGTTCTTTCATGTGTCCTTGTTAATAGTCTTATATCCCCACTATTCATTGCACCGTCCTCATTCCTCATATATATATATTTTACGAATTCATTGACTTTTTTTGACATAATTTTTATTTGAAGTATTTAGGGGTAATTATCTTCCTTTTCCTTTCCTTTTCTCTTCTTAGCTGAGAGCATTTACCTTCCCGTAGTGGAGAGACAGTATCTATGTCTCTTGTCTTGCCATTACGGTTATCTTTATCTTCTGCTCTGGCTAAATTTTTCCCTTAACCCCTAATGTAGACTTCTACCTCTTTTCGGATCAACATACAGTTATACGGTATCTGTATGATGTGCTGACATGTCTCTTTCGTGTGGCTGTTTAGTTGGTCTAGAATTCATAAATCTTTTGTGTCTTTCAGATGCAGTTTTATGTCTATTTGAAGTCATTCACCTTTATTTACCTTGTGATTCATAAATCACTGGCGCCCAACTTTTCCTGTGTAACTTCAACTTTTTGCAAAGAAAAAAAATCTCTTTGTGACAAGATTTTTTTTGGGGGGAATGGAGGGTAGTGTAGCGATCTACACGTCGAATCTATTCCCTGGTATATCACCTTTATCGAGAAGACCGGTGAATGAAGAAATTGGGATATCTGTCCGTCAATGTGTCGTCACCTGCGCGTTGATATGAAGGAATTATTTCTTTTCCGGTTCACGATTGCAGAGTAAAGTTGAAATCTGAATGTCATAAAATTTATTTTCTCGTTAATTAATTTTTCTTGAAGATTAGAAGTAAAAACCCTCAAAGAAGGGTTTTTTTTTTGGACTATCTTTTCCTGGAATTATTTTTGGATTATCTTTTTCTGGATTTGTTTAATGGAATATTTTTCCTGGATTTCTCTTGGATTATTTTCCTGTTATTTGTTCCTGGAGTTTGGAAGTTTTCTTGGTGAGGAATAGTTACACGTACACTGGTTGCCCGAAGACGTTGAAGCTATTAAGTTCAAAGAACTACATAACAGCCTGATTGAGACGACCTACAAAACCACCACCTGTCTTGATTGGCAAAACATTAGCCTGTATTCTAAACCAACCAGGGAAGTAATGTTGAGAAATTTTGTATATATTCATATCACATTAAGGAACTTCAAATTTTTGAATATATTAATAATAACATTCCCATTTATATATATATATATATATATATATTTTTCTACTTTTATCGGTAATAATATTATTGAAACTTACTCTAGTGTAAGATAGTAAATTGTATGTTTCTTTTAAATGTATATATGTAATTTGTAAGAAAAATTACTTGTGGTAAATTAAACGAGTGACTTGTTTGTCAGGGAGTTGTGTCTTTTCATTTGGTGGAATTGTGAGATCAGGCTCACGACCCAGTTAAACCGACTGGGCTCGGGCATTTTAAAATATAGTTGTAGCTGAATTGTTACATGTTTGAAAATGATGAAAATTATTTCATTCAGAATAATTTCAATTGCTATCAATAAATTTTTACTACCTGTCCGGGAGTTTATGAATATCACGCCGACAAAACAGTTCTTCTTTGAAGCGAACCAGTTAACAAGCATGTCCCGGTGATGCAAATAGATTGATAATCAAGCGGAGTCAAATCTGGAGAATGAACCACTAGTTCCCAATTGAACGATTCAATCTTTTCTATGACCCGTGTTGCTGTGTGATTGGGCATGTGTCATGGAGCAAAAAAAATTTGTATTGCCTTTTTTCATATTCCGGTCGTTTTTCACGAAATACTCGATTCAAATCGATAATTTTCTATTGGTAGCAATCAGTGTTAAGGGTCTCACCAGGTTTCAGCAAGTCACAATAATATAGATTACATCCTTCTAATTCCATAAAACACAGAACATTTATTCTCTTCTTTCCAAAAATTTGGTCTTGCAGAGGACGTCCATAGTCCACCTGGATTCACTCAAGTTTTTACCATGCTTAATATCCTCAAAATATATCCATCACCCCTCACGATTCGAAGGAGAAATTACTCATTTTGTCTGTCAACTAGCATTTTACAAGCGATTTTTTCCATTTTCTTGCTGCATTTCATTCAGTTCATGCAGAATTTATTTTTCTATTTTCTGAATCTTTCCCATAGTTTTCAAACAAATGGAGACGGCTATCTGCGTCATACTCAAATCCACGAATTCTTGTTGAGTTTGAGTACCATCTTCATCCATAAGCTTTGCAATTCGTTGTTTGCGAACCTTTTCGGTGGTTTCTAACGCTCTTCATTTTCAACATCAAATTCATAATTTTTTTTTTTTTTTGAATCACTCTAAGCACTGTGTTTTACCAAGAGTAGGTATATTTACTGTAAACTTCGACAAACATCCGATGCGATAATACAGTAGTTTCATTCAAATGAAAACAGAAAATCTATGCAATCCGTAAATCGTAGTTCTTGGCACAAAACTCAACATGTTTAAGTTTATACAGATACGCAAAAGACAGTCGGAAACATAGAAAATTCAGGGTTAATCAAGACGTCCAATAGAGCAGTGGAAGAATCAAAACCTCAGCGCGATTCGATGACGAATAAACGGCAGTTCTCTCTCAATGGCAGTGGGGATATACTTAGATTGAAACGACTTGATTAACACTGAATTTCCTATGTCTCCGACACTCTTTTCCATAGCTGTATTGGGCGTTCAATGTATTCTCGTTATAGGGGTGATTTGCTAATAATGTGAGTAATCTGATTACCTCATTTACTAATGACACTACCTAAGGGTATAAATATAAAATTTCACTAATTTATGATCATTTGTTTTCTAGGTATCCTCAGTGAAAGACCAGAATGACGACGCCACAATGATGAAGAAAATCGATCATCGTGCCGTTATGAACTTCCTCACTAAACAGGAGAAAAAGGGAAAAAATCACTCATAAAGGGATGGTTGCTGTTCACCAAGACTATGCCTCGTCGTTATCTACCGTTCAAAAGTGGTCGAAGACGATCTTCGTTCGGGCGGGCCCGTTTGCGGCACAACTGACGAAAATGTGAGAAATGTGGAAAAACTGGTATATGAGGATGGCAGAATAAAAATCAAGATATACAGAAGGGTGCAAGTTGAAATGTCCATACATGGAAGCGATTTATAGAATATGTATAGCGTCTTATTTGCCTTGGATGTAATAGAGGTTATATGATACGACCAGGTTAGCGTCTTGTCCACAGGTAAACCCAAATCCGCAGACTGAATCAAGGAGTTATTCATGTAATATAGTAGGAGTGGGTTCTTTTTTCCTATATGGAGAACTGGACATTTAAGATATTTAATGACATCAGCCACTTGCTGCACCAATCGACAACGGTTTTCAAGTCGTTCTGCAGTATCTCGTGATAAGCTGTGGGATCCGCATAGAGCTTCAGGTCGTCTGCGTATTGTAAGCAGATAGACCTAAGGAGATAGGGAAGATCCGCAACATAAACCAGGAAGAGTACTGGGCCCAGAACTGTTCCCTGAGACACACCACTCGTGACCTTCCTGGGCATAGAGACACAATCAGACACCCTCACTCGAAAACGCCAGTCTCCGAGAAATGCTCGAATCAAATTTAGAAGTTTTCCTCTCATCCCCGAATGTTCGACTTTGTGCAGGAACCGCTGAAAAGGCACTCGGTCAAATGCACGGGAGAAATCTAAATAGAGCATATCAATTGGTCGCCCACCATTCAGCATCTAAGTTCAGTCATTGACACACTTCAGAAGTTTTGGGAGAACCAATCTTCCAGGCAAAAATCCATGCTGGCACTCAGTTAGAACTCCATTTTCCAGTAGGAAAGATTTCATCCTCTTGATATTGAGCCTTTCATAGACCTTCGATATGACAGATATAAGGCTTATATTTCAATAACTTATCGCCCGACTTGAAGATGGGGGTGACAGAAACCTCAAGCCAATCAGTTGGAAGACTGCCAGAATTAAAAGACTCGCTAAATATAAAACTGAGGGAAGTGCTAATGCAGACAGCTTCATCACAAAGGGTGTAAACCCATCTAGGCCGGAAGCAGACGAAGGATCCAGGGCAGCCAACTCATTAAGGACGGAGATGGTCATGAAGGTTATATCTGAAAGACTGACCGTTTTTCTAGGTGTTTTTATATCTGGCATCGCAGCGTGAGGTTTATCGGTGTAATCAGAAGAAAATCTGCGGGCAAGAACTTCAGCAGATCTTTCAGGCATAAGACAGAGGGAGCCGTTGCTGCCCTTCACAATCGGGACACATAGCTTGGTATTCAAAGATGATCATTTGAATTTAAAAAGATGTTTTCTATTCTTCGAACCCGCTATCTTTTTTTGGTATGCTTTCCTAGCCTCTGCCAGCCGTGAATGTAGTGTGTTGGAATATGATCTATGAACTTGATAACTCTTCGGTGACCGGTGGCGAAGGCAACGCCGCCAGAGGGTCCTCTTATGATGCAACATTTTGCAATTTCTTTGGTGATCCAAGGTTTTGCAGGATTGAGTTTAGTCTCGTGAAGTGTGGTGTGTGCTGTGAGTAATTTATCGAATGTAGATACAAAAACATTCCACATGACCTGGACTGGTCTATCACGGAATTTGTCTGCCCAATCTACTAGTGAGATAAAATCATTCAGGCCCCAAAAATCCACCCTCTTGACCATCTTCGGGACCACCGAGAGATGAATCGAACTGAACTCAAATCTCGTTGACAGTGTTACGTGATCTGACCTTTCAAAGGGAGGTCCACACCAGTCACAAAATCGGTGTCATTCACAAGAATGAGATCGAGTAGAGATGGCTGCTGCCCACATCGTTATCTTGTGGGTTTTTCAACCAAATGGACAAAAGAAGAATGATGCAAACTGTGTATGG
Organism: Megalocaria dilatata; assembly: GCA_034642435.1. NCBI lineage: Eukaryota > Metazoa > Arthropoda > Insecta > Coleoptera > Coccinellidae > Megalocaria > Megalocaria dilatata. The sequence goes on along the minus strand of CM067856.1, from coordinate 71,079,019 downwards.
GGAGAAGTACCTTGAGGTATTGTCTGCAGCGGCCACTTCAAATCAGGAAAATTGAAATCACCTGCAACAAACACAGTCTTTCTACTTAGTGATAAAGATTCGAGATGAGAGAAGAAAGCATGGTCCGAAACAAATGCACGTGGTCTGTAGACACAACCAACCGTCACTCAAGTTTCGTAGTGTTTACTACATTTTCAAACTCAAACTAAGTTTGAAAATATAGTAAACACTACGAAACTCGAGTCACTGTATATCAGTTATAATAAAAAGTGATAGAAAACAAAGTAATTCCTTATTTCATTCCATTTCCTACAGGTGTTACATAAAATTGAAGTCGCTATATCACCTATTCTATCAGAATAAGCAACGCATGAATTCGGCATCTTTCTATCTAAGGAATTTGGACGAAATAAGGATAAACACACTTCACTGTCTTGGGCCAATAAGACAGACTTAAAGGACACAAAAGGTTGGCAGCGGATAGAGGTAACAAGAGGTAAAATATAGAAGGAACAAACTTCAGTGTGATAATCCTAATACGGAAATATGTTCGTCTCTGAGAAGAGCGCAAAACAACGTATGTACCTCGCAATACAGTACAACATTCTTATGCAGATGTATGTTGAACTGTCTCGATTTGTAGAACTTTCTATTACCATAGTTCATACTCCTTATTAATGATATTTGGTACGAATTAATTTGTTTGAATATAAATATGCTAATTATGAGCATCACGGCACAACAGGATCTGACTTAAGCACAAGGAAAGTTTTTGCGTTTGAAACATTAGAAAAAATCTGGAATACATTTCTTTGCTTGAATTGGCTCGCTAGGGTGTGCCGTGTTTTAGATGGCGCTAGTGTATGATAAATACATTGGTGTTCCTGTGCAGAGGGAACATAGGTGCGTGGCAGATTTGTAGTCGTATTACAGGGCACTGACGAGAAACCAACGAGTTTCGAAACGTTCGTATGTTTGCTACTTATGTCCCTAATCGCATTTTCTGGTTAAACAATTTGAGACAGTGTTCTGTCGAATTGTTCATTAAAAATGAAAGTAGTCATCTTTGAAAGAAGATGGCATTTGAAGAGGAAGACTGGCCTATTTCCAGTAACTTGAAAAAAATTAAGGAATAACTAAAATTTAATTTCACCAAATATTTTATTTCAATCTCAGTAATCGCAGAAAAACAAATATCAGCTCTATATTATACTCTCTTTGAACCTTCTAATATTTTTCCCGCCCATGAGGGGATTAATTTTTATCACCCATAATAATAATAATAATGAGAGAGTTTATTTATATCGTATTATCATTGAATGTGGAAATTTGACCGAGTTTAAAGGGGGTTAAATAATAGGGACGATTGTCATTTATAATGTATTATTGATGATCCTTTCCTTTTATGATCTTACATGGAGATTAAAAATGAAATGTGTGGCAATATATTGTGTTTTTGTTTATTGATTTCAATTTATGATGAAAACAAATTCGTAGGATAATTAAGGGTGATGAAAACAACATAATGAGAAACAGTTTTCTTCAAACTACATAGTTTATTATATAATTATAAACACATCAAATAAATACAGCGAATAATAATCCCTTAAACGAGATTACCACTATATTTTCAACATGTTAAATATAATAATTAACTTATAGATAGACGTACTTTAGAGAATGAGACCATAATAAAAAGTTCACGGTTTGCTTTAACATATCATAGCACACCTTATTGCATATTAACAAAGTTCTTTTAACAATATCAGCAGCTCATAGTTTCATCTCTTGAATTTCCATTGATAGTCAAAAAATAAAAAAATGAGCAATTGTCCCTGAATGTCAATGAACGTAATTCAATGTCTCATGTTTTTCAGAAATATCAGCTGCCAAAAATTTCATTCATGTATTAAATAAATTATTCAAGGTACAAATTTGGTGAATTTTGTAGAATAGAGGGTTCGATGATATTCAGGGACAAACAAATTAATTTGTTTTAAAATACAGGGCTATTCACAGAGAAATGTATTTAAAAGGTTATATTCTATGAAAAATCCTGAAATATTTTTAACGGAGTGATTGGATGGATAATTCAATGAAAATATTTTGATCGATATGTCAGTTGCAAGGAAAGGAAATTTCACTTATTATTTCAAATGTATATTTTTCCCTTCAGAATATCCAATATATCGTTGAATTAGTGTTGTTTTTCGTTTGCAGACCATCATTGAATAATTTTTTTTCTTTATGTTCAAATTGAAAAATATCGTTATAAATCACTGATAAAGGTGAACCAAACAAAAGTGTTTATTGTTATTTTCTTGAATTTCCATACAAGAACTAATGAAAACACTAAAGCACTAATCACTTATTGCGCAATCCACTTTTTCAATGAAACCATACAACAATCATTATTCAAACACAAATGATTAAAACATACAATTGAGTTATTACTTATTCCAAACATTTATTTCAATAATGACTACCAATGAAATGTTTGAAAAAGTGATGAAATTCTTTTTTTCTAACTAGATGTCTCTGGAATACCAAAATTATTGACAACAGGCTATTCCATCACAAATATTGAAGTGGATATCTATTTCTCGATAATTGAAATTAAGAATATGTCGCTCAAAATATTTTCAATCCAGTACTTGCCAGCACTAAAATTCCAATATCAAATTTCAGGATTTTAAATAAAACAATTCTTGACAAACTTATTTTCTGTGATTAATCCTGTATAAGATATACAGGTTTTTTCAGTAAGACAAAAATTCGAATAGAACCGAATAAAAACAGTAATTATAACTGTATCGTATAAAAATATGATATGATTTCGCGCATCATTTTTGGTACAAGAATTCCAACAGCCACTAACATCTTCCAAAATACAGATTCAAATTCACTTAAATTTCATTATTCTTATCACAATAATGATATATACAAATTGTGTGGACCAATATATCACTGATCTCTCACTCTCACTTTGTGAATATAGAGAGCTTTTTTGAACCTTAGCTTTATACATTATCTAATTATTATCTTAGTCAATTCAGAAATCACAAAATGATTTATTGTATTTTGATTAATGATTATCAATAATTTTCTTCAGAGATTTAGACGACGATTGGATGCAATGTATCCTGAGCACGTTCATTTAATTTAAATTGATATGAAAATATCAAAAAAATTCCTGTCTGGAGAATTATACCGAAGTTCCTAAGCACTTGCAGTATAATTTTCATACTTATTTGTTATTTATTATTCTTAATTGAATTACGAAATCTTGAATAAAAAAATACAATTGCATCCGGCACAATATTTAAAATCTTATATTAAATCTTTACACAATTTTAACAGTAACAGTCTCTGAAATATACAAAAAAGTATCAAAATAATGAGGACCAAAATGTTATAAATTATTTATGAATAAGTGTGTGTGTGTGTTCAGTGATAGTTTTCACTTTTGTGGCATCGATGAACATTTTAGGCACCGATAATTGAAAAAATAATTGTCATTTTAAAGGGGAGTTTTGACGTTCAGATTGTTTAATCATCATCTTTTTTCTCAGGCTTGAGATCCACCATAGCGTGCAGTTCTTCTGCGCTATACCTAGAAAAAAAAATTCGTTTAGAGGAAATATAGAATCGATTTAAAATATTTTGAATAAATACAAATTGAATTTAAAACCAGAATTTTGTCCTAATAATTATTTTAAATCAAAGCAAAAAATTGTTTAAAAGATTATCACAAAATTTAAGTCAAATGTGAAGAAATAGACATCGTCTGATGAAAAAATGATGAAAAATAAATTACAATTTATTTTATTTTTCTCTTTTTGGAGCAAGATTACTATGTCACATATTAGATAAAACCGCAAGTTCATTTTTAAGTGTTGTTTTCAATAGTATGAAATCATTTGGAAGATTTTTCATTTGTAGTTAGTAAACCAAAATTGAACAATCAGATTGAAAGAAAGTTATATATTATTCAATTCCCGAAAATCAAAAATTTGAGTCAATTAAGAAGAAAAATGTAAAACTCACCCTAGTAAATTTTGTAGATCGCAGACGAAACGATACACATAACGTTTGCCCGCAGTCTTGTGTATGATATTTTTGTCATAGTAATATCTCAGACCACGCGATAATTTTTCATAATTCATTTTTGGCTTATTTTTTCTTATTCCCCAACGACGGGCGACTTCATCAGGATCCGTGAGTTTGAATTCCCAACCGTCTCCTGTCCACGATATGAACCCTTGACATGTTTTATCTGTGAGTAGTTCCAGTAAAAATTGCCACAATTGGATAGGACCTGAACCTGCAAAATAATAAAAAAAATTAATTGCCGAGAAAACCCAGGAATGTAAAATTAAAAGTCCAATATTTATAACTTAATTAATTTGCATTCTGTTGAATTTTTCTTTTTTGTATGCGAGGTAAGTCTAATTAGTTAGTACATAAATAATAAAAATAACAGAATTCCGTTTTTCCATTGCAATACAAATCACTACATAATTAGATAAATAACGATATTGAACTGATGGCAAAGTGTAATACATCGTTTATGTTGAACATTTTTAAAAGGAGGTATTTGAGAATGAATCACTTAACTTTTGGTATGATACGAAAATCAAGAATGAAATTAAATATAATAATATTTAATAAAAAATTATTTTCGAAGCATTCATTGTTACCACGTGTGCGTTGTGATATATTATAGGTTAGTTTTTGATTTTGATATTTGGAATATTATTTAGGACCGATGAAGGAATTACTTAGAATTATAGTTGCTTTTTGAAGATATAGTGCATGTTTTGAGAGATTTCTGAATTAACTTATTCGAATATTTAAATATATTAAATACTTCAATAAAATTATATTCTTTGAGAAGACCTTAAAGTGTGTTCATGTTTTTAAAAGGCAATTGGTGTTCTTAAAGGTAAGACCAGAAACAAAATTTTGTCCCTTTAAAAATTTATTCATTAATTTTAATGACTTTCGTATATCTATTGGTTTATTTATTCCATTTGACATTATATATTGAGTTTTTATTATATACGTCTATTACACGTAAGCGGTGCTTATTTTAGACATTAATTTAATTCTAAAAGTTTTTTGAATAAAATTTTTTGAAATTAAAATTGTAGAAGACAACATATTATATTTAATTGGTTTTGATATTCAAATTTTAATCAAGAATGAATTACAGAGTTCTTCTGGGCTTCATAAAAATATTGCTTATTGCATGAACAACTTTATATTATGTCACATTTTCATTTCTTTCATTAAATTAAATAAAATAAATTAATTATATACTGCTGTCAAGAATTGGTTATTCATTAATGAAATTGTGAAATACCAACCAATGGAGAATACCCAACAAATACATAAAAATACTATAAACTTTGAAATAATTCCGATTTTTTGTGAAAACAAAAATTTAGGCACTGATTCCCTTTATTAGATAGCTCAATATAAGTTGAAAAAAATAATAAAAAGGTGGGAAATGAAAAATCGAAAACTATCAGATATATTATGCTAGTTGTATTATTGTTGTAATGCTCTAGGAACAATATTTCTAGTGTTGTAAATAAAATGGAGAATATAGAAACTAGATAAGTTTTGAATTAAAAAAAATTATGAAGAATAGAGAGAGCTAGTGTATTTCTTTATGATATTAGTAAATTTTTATATGAATCTTCTGGTTGTGAAAATGGTAATTCAACAAATATAATTGACGAAGCTACTTATTTACTTGATGATTTAACTCGATTAGATCGAAATGACTACACTTCTATCGTTTTCTGCTCCAAGCTATATCAATATATCGTACCAGGGGAATTTTGTTCAAAAATTCACCATAATTATTCGAGAAATACGTGAAAAATAATGATCGAAATTACAGCCGCTCCAAAAATTATAGGTTTGTATACCAGTAGTCTAGAAGAACAGATAATTACGGATAATGAAAACGAAATTGCAATGTTTATGATCATAACAACCCAGGAGAGAAGATAATTCGAAATAAATAAAAACAAGGTAACAATACCGTGATCGTAATGAACGTTTGCCATTGTTTTATTGACCTTGAGCATGGACAATATAGACTGCTTCTGCGAGAAGTGATATAGATTTGGAATCAATGTTGAATCTGAATTGGCAATGTTGTAATATGTTCATTCATTAGAAATAACAATTATGTTCACTACTGCCAAAATTACTTCATATTTAATTATTTTTTAATGATATATTTCAACAATTCGACCTTTTAATATCCTCTTCTGGTTTGTTCATGTGTGACAAGATGCATTTATTACTTGGGTAACTTAGGACGATTAGAAGGTGCAGTTCGCTCAAATTAATTGTGTCCCCTTCTTTGAAAAGACGTTCACGTGTTTCGGGATTTCTGTTGGAGGCAGCTAGTTTTGTGGTAATTCTACTGCGTATCTTCAACAGGGGACACGCTATTAAGGAAATAAGTTAACTTTTCTTTACCTGTGAAACACGGGCCTCCTGCCGTGGCGTTGTTGGGATATGCTCCCATCATTCCGTTTTGAATCATAGGTTTGGTGTCGGGACCCAGAGAGTTCATGGACTCTCTCCCTGTCATTCCTGCCGATAGAAAAGCAGGATGCGTGTGCTGATGCGCGTGCACCATCGAACTCAGATCGTTGTGCGTCGCCCATTGGTCGGGAACGCTGTTTGTCCCGCTGGGAACCGTCTGGAACGGCGAGCCGTCGTATGGAGAGCTATAGGCTTCGTAGGTTTCATTAAACCTTCCGGCACCTGAAAAAAAAGAGAAGACGTTGAAAACAAAAATTCACAAGTCAATGAAAATGAAAGGAGAACACATTGCGTAATGTAGAAGAAATACATAATACAAACTACTTCTTTCATCAAAGGAAATCACACGACTTCTATTAGATTTTATATAATTCATCAGCATGACTAAGCTGACAGAAAAAACCTGTCATTAATTCGCACACAATTTTTTTCTCTTATGAGAAATGTTTATTCATACTTTCAGCCGTTACAAACTAAGCTTGACAAGTTTGGTCTGAAATTTTCATCCAGTAATTCATCTGCGTTTATTCAATTAGTATTGTAAGGCTTTCTTACCTCTTTAAAGTTGACAAGTTTTCACGAGGAAAATAAGAAACGAATGTAAAACCTTTTAAAACACCCCAAAGGAAAAAGTCTAGAGTTGTAAGGTTAGAACTTCGAGCAGGCCGTCTGATCGGTCCGAATCTTCCTATCCATTTTCCTTCAAAATAAACCTCCATCCATTCTGTAACTATTCTACTATTCTGTGGTTCCTAACTGTCCATTTGAAACCAAATTTGGAGTAGTTGGTTCAGAGGCATTTCTTCCGAAATATCAAAAATTTCATTTTCCAAATTTGGTTCCAAATGGACTGTTGAGCACAAAATAGTACAATAGTTACAGAATGGATGCAAGTTCATTTTCAAATGGATAGAAAGATTCGGTTCGATTGGATGACCAGCCCGAAGTCCCGACGACCTTACACCTCTAGGTTTCTTCCTTTGAGGTGATTTAAAATATACTAACTGACAAAGAAACTGCAACACCCAAAAAGAGCTGTTTAAATTTTAAATTTTTTTTGTTAAAACATAGATAGTATAGCAAGGAGTAAATGATTGAAATTTGAAGAAAAAAACGAAAGGTTTACAATTTTTTTAAATAAATTAGTTAATAATGTGTTTGTCCACCGCGATTATCTATACACTCCCCAACACGTCTTGGTATTGATGCAATAAGATGGTCAATAGACTTGGGATAGCATGGGATAGTATCCCTTGAGAAGAAATATCTTCTTAAGGGATACTATCCCAAGCTACCTGTAGTTCATGTCTCAGAGCCGGCAAAGTCCGTGAAGGCTGGGGTAAAATTAAAAGCCTTCTACCCATGATGTCCCAAACAGGATCTATGGGCAAAAGATCGGGAGAGATCTGGGCACCCATGGCAAAAAATTCACATGGGTCGCTTCAAAAAAGTTTAAACTAACTGTGGCAATATGAGGTCGAGCATTATCTTGCTGAAATATTGAATTCTCGAGCCGGTTAAGGTAAGGGAGAACATATGGCTCCACTATTTCTTGAAGGTAACGCAGCGCTGTCATGTTACCTCGAATAAAGAATAAAGGTGACCTACTTGCATGTGCAATAGCACCCCATACCATAACGCCTACTGTTCAGTGTACATGACGCTCAATATCAAACTAAGGTTCACGTCTTTCTCCCCGATGTCGTCTAACCCTTCTTCGGCCATCATGTGCACCCATGGAGAATCGAGATTCATCAGAAAGGACGACCTGATGCCATTCCACATTCCAATGTTGACGTTCTCTGCACCACTGTAATCATTGCCGGTGATGCTCAACCGTCAGAGGTAACACAAGATGGGGTCGATAATGCTGCAGTCCAAAAGACCTTATCCGACGGTAAACCATTCGGACAGTTACAGGATGGTCTTGTTCTCCTAACCACTCATCAGCCAAAGATAGAGTTGTCGCAAATCGGTCTCTACTAGCCATAAGTCTTAGACGTCGATCTTGAATTTCATTTGTGCGCCTTCAACGTCCGGTGCCTACGATTCTTCGATTTTGGGCATTATCAAACCACGCTTGACAACATCTCATAACAATAGTGGGATTTCTGTTCGTACGGTTAGCGAGTTCTCGAATTGACAACCCCGTCTCCCGTAGACCAATAATTCGACCTCTTTCAAATTTACTTAGCTGGCGATAAATTCAGCGAACACGTGCTCAGGCATTTTAACAACAACTAAACATCGACTTTGGATCTCCTCGAATAGCTGGTTTGTTTTAAAACATTTGCAAAAAACGACTACATATTTAAGTAACAAAAAACTTTCACACGAAAAGACCTTCACGATTTTTTCCCCAAATTTTAATCATTTATTCCTTGCTATATCTATGTTTTACCAAAAAAAATTTAAAATTTAAACAGCTCCTTCTGGGTGTTGCAGTTTCTTCGTCAGTTAGTATATATGGTGTATACCACCTCAATTCATACTCGTGACCAGCTTATCGAAACAATATATAACTGCTGCAATATTCCGATTCTTTCCGAAAACTTTGTAGGCTTTGCATTAAAGAAGGTAGCAGGCGTTTACAGAAATGTTTTGTGATAAGTTTTAAACTTGTTTGAATAATAAAGAATGTCGTAATAAGTTTTTCACAGATGGTGTATATCTCACTATTTGTACTTTCAGTTTCACATCTATTGTCCGATTAAACTTAAGATTTAATAGAATGTATTATACGGCCTTGAAAAGCTTCATAAATAAGGCAGTTTTTGCACATAATTACCAAGGGGCTTACTTAATCTTTGACCAAAGATTATGGCTGAAGAAAATTTTATAATCATTTTTTCTTTAACTATCTTATAATCAGTAAGTATTTCATAAAAATCTCCATGAAACAATCCTGGTCCAAGGAGAATTTTCCGCTCTTTCCAATAGTGTACACTGAATTTTGATTAAGATGATAGTTTCCAAGTTATGCTATGTTTTTAGTGAAAAAAATGTAGAACGTTACATAAAAGTAGAATGTTGAATAACTTTACAACGAAATATAATTGGATCATACTATATAGAAATCCTTGTGTTTCAAATTGCCTGTAGAATCACCTTGTGAAATTTGGTAAGAGTCTAACCAGCGAACCTTTCGAAATTGTTAGGTTTGGTTTGGAAATGTAATAATATTTTTGTCTATCTATAACTTATATGTATTCATTCAAAAGCCCCATAGTTAGGCAATCGATTGCAAAATCAAACTTGACAAGTTTGTTGCCTGGAAATATTTCAGAGGACATCAACTTTATTAAGTTTATCACTCCTAACGAGGAGTTCTGTTAAAAGCACGTTTCTAAAAAATAAGTTGTAAACCAAAATCAACCGTTACATATTTAATTTCAAACTAACATGATCCATTATTCATCCTCAGAATGTTCCCACGGATGACTGAGCGATTTTTCGTATTTCCAGACATTTTTAATTAGACGAAAATGTGCGCGTTATTTTCGTACGGAAAAAGTCGTTGGTGCACCTGCCGCTCCAACGAAGGGGGTATTCGCTGTTACAACCATAAAAATTACAAACCATGTCCACCAAACATACGAGCGATTGGTATCGTAAACCATGCATGGGTTATTTCGAGTGCTGATTGTTCCGTGGGAAAGAGCGGTCTCTAAATACCTCCAGTGTCGGTAAATTACACACCTGACTCTCTGTTTATCTACACGAATAAATTAAACATTTCCAGAAAACCTTCGATGACTTAGTTTTGAATAAAATATGTAAGCGGTTGGGCTTATCTGTCTGTTTTTATAACTGTCCTGTACTGCGCTCGAATCTATTCGTTCTGCGCGAGAGATTTTCCATATTTCAAATTTATTGGAACGGCTATTAGAACTCGCGAATATGAATTGCGTAACGAAGGTCCTGGAACTTAGCAATTTTGAAATCCGCCAGAGGAATTTATAAACTAACGCAATATATATAACGGGTTATCCATTTCGTGGTCCGGATTTCACAGCCCTGCTTCAATGAAATATATCGAACAGAAATGTGATCCGATGTTGAAGTTTAGCCATTTAACAATATGGATCGTTTATTTACTGCTGAACGTGTGAAAATTGCTACAAACTTACTACAAAAACAATGATTCTGTAGTAAGACCGTTTCGTGCATTACAGGCAGATTATAGTCTAAGCTGTTGGCCGTACAATTGTTAACACACTGTAAAAATTAATATAAAAGAGGCTGGATCTGCTGATATCTTAAGGCCCATACATCATCGAAATGCACGCTAGACCGAAAATATTTCTATTGTGTATCACATTTATCAATTCATTGGCGCATTTGGGCCTCTCTTACGACACGCTATGGCGTATTTTGTGTCTGGATTTACATCTCCATCCTTATAAGGTTCAGTTGACACAAGAACTGATCATAGAATGCGTAGAACATACACCGATTAGGTGCTTGAACAACAACGTTTGGATGACGATTTTTCGCATCCAATTTTCTTTAGCGACGAAGCACACTTTTCACTCGGTGCCAATGTAAACAAGCAGAATTGTCGCATCTGGGGCAGTGAAAATCCTCATGTTACTGCTGAGAGACCATTACATCCACAAAAACTTACTGTATGGTTTGCAATTTGGTCTGGTGGAGTGACTGGCTCGTACTTCTTTGAAAATGAAGAACGTGTCACTCAAACCATCAATTCTCATCGCTATAGCCAAATGATTACCGATTTTTTTAGCCTGAAATTAATGTTATGGAATTGGAAGAGATGTGGTTCCAGAAAGATAGTGCAACACGATCCGTTTCGGCTTTATTGCAAGAAAAATTCCCAGGACGAGTAATTTCTCGTTTCGGCGACGTGAATTAGTCACTAAGATCTTGTGATTCATCACTTTTGGGTTTTTTTATGGGGTTATGTGAAGGATCGTGTTTACGCCGATAATCCTCAGACTATTGATGATCTGAAACCAACATCCGTCAAGTTATTGGGTAGATATTGGCCGAAAAGTGCCGGCGAGTCATCGAAAATTACCTCACAAGGATAGAGTCCTGTAAGAGATCACGCCCTTTTAAAGGATGATTCCACACATAATGGCAAAGTCCAAGCAATATATTGAAATAAAAACATTGGATCGATATTCTAAATGAAAGGGTGTTTTATTTACGTATACTTTCGGAAGTACAAAATTCTTAATATTTCTTAATAATAAGAGAAGGGAAAGTCCAGAGATCAGAAGCAATAATAAACAAGCCTTTGATAGCCGATATTCGAAAAAAAATACAACAAATATATGACGTAGAGCAGAGAGAAGTTCGAAGACGAAGACTTCAAGGGAGCCTCGGGTATGAGAAACTTTACAGAAAAATGTAATTATTGAGTTACGTAGTTGGCGTAAATGAATGTAAATAGGCAGAGTGTTTGCCATAAACATATTTTCAATGCCCTCAAGTATGTACTTTACGTACTGAAGTTATATCTGAAATGTAATTTCATGGGGGAAATAATTTCCACATTTCACTCATTATATAATACCAACTTTTGAAGTTGCCAGTTGGATTCTGAAAGAGATATTAGAAGTAGAAATAAGTTCATGCGGTTTTGATAATAGATGTCGCTTCTAGTTTATTATTCTATTGTTTCATCTGGCAACACCTTCATTTTGAAGTGTCATCATTAGGCTTTCTTCTCAGTATCTGTCATTCCGTTGTAGTGTAAACAACATATTTTCTGTGTAATCTGAAAATGTCAACTTTTGAAACGAATAATGTGTTTTTGCATGGAGTTTCACTTCAATATGAAGAAAAGGGCTGCCAAAAGTCATCGTATTTTATTGGATGTTTATGGCGATCATGCTTTAGCTGAACGGACGTGTCAGATGTGGTTTGCCCGATTTAAAAGTGGCAATTGTGATTTGGAAGACGAAAAACGACCCGTAGTGCTATCAAAGTTTAAGGATGAAGAATTAGAGACAATGCTGCATGAAGATCCATCACAAACGCAAGAGGAACTCGCAAAAACACTTGGAATCACTCAAACAGCCTTTGCCACCGTTTAAAGGCAATGGGAATGACCCGAAAAGTAGGAAATTGGGTGCTGTATGAACTGAAACCAAAAGATATCGAACGCCGTTTTTTCACGTGTGAACAACTGCTCCAACGACAAGACAGAAAGGGGTTTTTGGATCTAATTGTGACTGGCGTTGAAAAATGGGTCCATTACGATAATCCAAAAAGCTGGGCAACGTATGGATGCCTCAACATCAACTGTCATGCCGAATATTCATAGCGAGAAGATTATGCTATGTATTTAGTGGGACCAGCTGGGTATGGGGTACAATGAGCTACTACAATCGAACAAAAAGATCACAGGGGAGGTCTACCGACGACAATTGATGCGTTTGAGCCAAACATTTTGAGAAAAATAACCGCAATACGCCGACGGACGCAAAAAAGTTATTCTGCTGCATGACACATGTTGCATTGGCCGTTAAAACGTAATTAGAAACGCTCAAATAGGAAGTCCTATTCCACTCGCCGTACAGTCTAGACATTGCTCCTTCCAATTACCATATCTTCCTATCGATGGCCTGGCTGGCCAGCACATTCCCAATTAGATTAAGTTAAAAAATGGATCAATGTATGGATAGCGGCGAAAGAGCCGGTCCTTTTTTCGCGATGGGATCCGTCAATGGCCAGAAAAATTGGAAAGAGTAGTGGCTAACGACAGACACTACTTTGATTTTTGTGAATGTATATCCAATTTTTCAACTTATTTATACTCCTAATACATTATTCAAGATTTTTTGTCTTTCAAATAATCTTAATAATTTCATCTTCACTCTCGAACCATGCTTTTTAGTATTTTTGACAAATAAAGTCTCAATCTTTGAAAAGTCCAAGGTTATAATCATGGGTTGGTACATTTTGGTGGGATTAGAATCATAAACCAATGAAAATAAACTACCAATAATATTTCAATTTTTTCATTGTGGACGATGTTAACGACCTTCAAGGATTCGAATTTAAATTCAGAGCTTCGTTGTAGACATTTGAGTCACGCAAATACGGAAGCCTTATTTGGTTCAATTACTGATCGTGACGGCTATTCAATAAATGATATTCACAATTATGTGTTTTATAAGGAAGTCGGGGCACCCGTTCGACGTTACGAAGTTTAGCTACGATTCCTAACATAACGGGCGTTAAGTCTGGCCTATAAGGTGCTAGAAATGTGTGTTTAGATTAAACGAAAGATAGCATGTAAGAAATTTTGTTTTGTTGAGTTTACTGATGTGTCAGTGTTAGTTCGTATTTTACAGATACACAGGTATGGAAAAGACGGTCGGAAACATAGGAAATTCAGTGTTAATCTAGAGGACCATGAATGTCCAGTGGAACAGTGGAAGAATCAAAACCTCAGCGAGATGCGATGACGAATAAACGACAGTTTTCTCTCAATAGCATAGGGGGATGCTTCGATCGAAACGAGGCTCTGCACTGCTTTTAGTTCAGCAATCAAAATCATTCGCACTTCTTTCGTGGGAATCGTTAGATCATATCGGTTAAAAATAAATACGATAATCTCATTTCATGTATGCGAGGAATTTATTTGACATGATTAATGACACAAATAATCTCCTCTGTGAAAATGAGAACTGAGGTTCTTTATCGCCCTAACTGGCTTAAAATAAAATAAATTCTACGAAAACAAGAAATTCGAAAACAAAAACAAATTTTTAAAAAATGCGGAATCGAAGGTCGACAAATTTGAATGAAATGTTCAAATAATCCACCTTGTTGAGCCAAATAGTAGTCAAATCTATTATAAAGAGATAATCTCTGAGCAGGTTTTGCATAGTTGCTATTTTGGCACAAAGTTGGATTATATTGAACCTTAATTCATTAATATTCATTGCTCTATCAATTTCATGCCCATAAACCGAATTTTTCAGTTATCTCCAAAGAAAAAAATCATTGGGAGATAAATTTGGTGATCTGGGAGGCCTTTTGATCGTGCCATTTGTAGAAATGACACGATCCGAAAAAGTCGTCCTGAGATATTGTGCGACTACTCTTGAGTTGTGACTTGGACGGCCATCCTATTGAAACCAAACATCATCGAAATTAAATGGTAGCTGTCGAACTGTCAAAATAATTAGATTCTCTAAACGCTCCAGATATTTGGCAGCGTTTAGGTTATATCGATAAAAAATGGTTCCATGATCTAATTACCCAGTATTCCCGCCCAAACTTTAAGTTCTTGGGGATACTGGATACACACAAGAATACTCAGCTTATCCCTAATAGATCAATATCTTACTACTGATGGGTTATGTTTTCTGTTCAAGGAAAACGATGACTTATTAAATAAGATATTGTTAAGGAATGAACTATTTTCATGTACTTTCTACATCATAGTTTCATCAAATTCCATTCGTTCGATTGAACCTTAAAACATTTCTATTGTTCATATCGACTTGCTCGGCAATTTGTTTATTTGAACAATATGCACTGGTTTCAACAGCAGCGCACACATCTATCTACTTCTTTCTTCAGATGATTTTCACTAATGGTTTTTGGAGGTTTATCAATTTTGCAAAGCCTGCATGTTCGTAAAGAGCCACATTTATGAAATTTTTTAATTATTTCAGAAATAGCCTAACTTGAAGGAATCGGCTTATCTTCATAAGTAACAATAAATTAATTTGTTGTCTCTTGAATTGATTGACCACCAAAGTACCATTTCACGATCTGAATTTTTCTTCTACCCTAAACATTTCTATTCAGTTTATTTTCAACCGATATGGACAAACGAGTCCCACGTTTAAAGTGCCAATGATTCTGATTGCTGAACTGAAAGCAGTGCAGAGCCTCGTTTCCGTCGAAGCATCCCTCCACTGCCATTGAGAGAGAACTGTAGTTTATTCGTCATCGAATTGCACTGAGGTTTTGACTCTTCCACTGCTTCACTGGACATTCGTGCTCGTCTAGATTAACATTGAATTTCCTATGTTTCAGACTGTCCTTTTCATGCCTGCATATCCTATTTCAATACGTTGTTGTTTAATTGTTTGAGGGATAACATTGAAAGCCTTTTGCTTTATGGTATATATTATTTCTCTTTTAATTTTCTTACCTGCGTCTCTTTTTAATTTTGTGTGTTGATCATGAAATGACTCAATAGTAGGAGCTAATAATGTAGCATAATTTGAAGATGATCAAGACAGATTTGTGCTGTTTAGACCACTAATTTCTGCATGTTGAAACTTTCCTCAGAAATATTTATATGCTCATGATTTGCTTATCATTTCATTGTTTTATTATTGAAATAGTTACATATGCAAGAGGATCTCATAAAACTGAAAACCATAGACAGTATGTACTTTTAAAAATTTCTAGGTGCTCGTTTTGTTCTGAGGGTTTCTGAGCAAAGGAAGGATAATGGGACAAACAACTTTCTGCATTTGTAATTTTTATGTGTACGCTAACAGATGAGATATCTAAGATTGTCACGTTGCTTGTCCCTAACATTTGAGGCTTTTATTATGAAAGATGAGTTCAAAGATATTATATTTGTAAATATTCTCATATCTAGGTAGATTATTTTTTATTTGTAATTTCCTTCTAGAAAGACTAATTCGCTGCGTTAAAAAATTCATTATTTCAAGCAGTCTATAAGCCTTATAAATCATTAAGTCGCCTCACCTGATCTTACGAAGTTCTTTGCATAGTGGTGATACTTAGAATCTAATAAACTATTGGCAGCATAGAATTCGGGAGAATTGTCAGCCAAGTACTGCTGATGTTGGCTGGCCTCTAGCGCTTGGTAATCGCTATGTTCGTCAGGGGAATAGTGTGTAGTCTGGAAGAGATGTGACGTGTCTTGTTGGTCTGCCCCTCCACCGGCACTGCTCATCGACTGTAGATTGTCCATTCCGCCGTAGGTCCCTGATTCACTGGGTGGACATGAACTTTTGTAACCTGAAAGAAGAAAAATTCATATCATTATTTACCGCTTTTTCCACAATCTTACTAGTTCGATATTACCGAAGTAACAACGTTTTAATTCAAACATCAAACTTATTTTTTTTTAAAGTTGCATATAACGTGAAAGAATTCAACGAATTAATGATTAATTGAAATATATTCCGAACTATTTTCTGTATTCCTTAACGAATAATTTGTAAAAGAAGAGAAGTTTGCTGGATTAAGAAAGATAAATAATTCTTCTTCCAACTTCTTCAAATTCCCTCTTGCAGTATCGGTAAAGGCAATAAAGACGATGAAAAATTCCTTCGAGCGACTCTCAGCATAAAAATTCATGAACTTAGACCTTAGAATCCAGAAATATTCCGATTAGATTACCCTTCTTAATATTTTAACACGAACACATATTCTGATGCAGTGATAATAAATAATTTAAAAATGCAATGAAACACCGCTGAATAATTAAGTGATCATCACTGGTATTATCACAGGAGTCTACCATTCGAAAACGTGCCACGCACATGTACAAATGTGGAATTAGTGCTCCTGTATTAGTATAAGACGTTTTTTTCTCTATTTTAGCAGACATGAATTTGATTTAATCATTTTATGGTTAACATCAGGCATTTAAATAATTTTGGTTGTGAACAATGTTTAAAAAGTGAATCAAATAAATCAGATGGTTATTTAATTGACTAATGAAAAATGGAATATAATCTGACACTAAGCGACAACACATAAAATCAGATATCGTTGAAGAATAAGTTTGTTCTTAAACTATTCATCCCTTGACGTTACAAAAGCATTTTTGTATTTTTTTCGAATTCAAGTTAGATTATATAAACTGAGAGAACTTTCTGTTTCTAAACATCTGTGAAATAACTGATTAGGACTCTAGGTTCTGTTAATGTGACAGTCTGATATATAACAGTTTATATCTCTCATTCTACGACATTCAGATATAATCCTACTAAACACATAAAACATCCACTATACACAAAAACATCATTTATATATGGAACACTCATTTAAAAAATTGATGGGTGATCCCATGTACCAGGAGTTTCATAGGGACCACTTTGTATGTAAAAGTAGTTTGATGCTTTGACCATCACGATATCGTGATCTGGTTTGGGTTCACTTTGAAAAGAAATAGTTAACCGCATTAACTGAATACTTGGATGAATAGGCGTCGCTAATATAACATGGCAATTGCATAGGAAAATCCTTACCATCTTTTATTTGATGATAAGGGGAACTCCTTTGAAGGTGTAAAAATGAAGGTGGTCCTGGGGGTGGTGATCCCTCATCTCTTATTTCTTCTGAGGGCGGACACGCTGGGCTTCTCAACTGTCCATAACTGCCTGTAACAAAGAAAAAAATTATTGTAACTTTTCCGCTGAATTTTATCATTTTTGAATCAAAATAGAAAAAACGATATCAATATCTGTATATTCAGATGCCTTTTGTAAATCACCTGTCATGTAACTAAATATCTCGCTGAACAGTAGCAATAAAAATAATCACAATTTCTACTCGTATAGTATCAAAAAAAAAACCGACCGAGAAGTTTAGTCAATTAATTACCCACAGCAACTAACTTCTGTATAAAGTTTCTTGAATTTCGCTCTAGTAGTTTTAGAGAAAAGATATAGATGACAGACAAAGAGTAGGTTCTAAATGTTTGATATGCAATAAACAAACCAGAATCGTTTTAAGATTACTGTGTTCCAAGATGAGACTTTCTTCAACAGGAGATAGAACTAAATAAAGTCAACCCTTTCACAAAAATTTCCAACATAAAAGTGAAATCACCAAGTTATTCATAAAAATTAACTTCATTACAGATTTATTTTCAAACCACGGGATCGCCAATTTTGCGTAACATTTGAGGAGATGCCAACATTTTCATGAGAAGTACATTGCGATTTTTCGGTTATAATTTGGCTTTCCCTCGAATTTAATGAATAATGCTAGAATAGTCCTCAATTTACTGTTTCAACATATTAATGACTGGAATTATGAAGGAAATTTTGGAATTTGTCAAATAGGAGTCAATACATAACAAGTAAGTCTGGAAGTATTTTAACCATACTGTTATCAAAGCCTACATGCGCTAAAATAGAATTACAGAATAATCAGTTGAAATTTCACAAAATTCATTTTTTACAGTATAAAAATGTCACTAAAATGAACGAAATCATATTTCCTTCTTGAAAATATCGTTTCGGCTTATCTTTCTTCCAACCCAAAAAAAAAGCCGATTTCTTAGATTTTCATTCAATATCGATAATTCGGTTTTATCTGGGCTTTTTTTGGTGAAATAATTTGTTCCTATCTATTCTGTAAAAAAAATCTCACCTTCGGAAACATCCTGTAGTTACTGATTTTTATTGAATATCTCACGTGGTATGCGGTAGATGCTATGACATGTTTAATGTCAAATATGAACACTTCGTTTAATTCGGCAAGTTTGGAGCATGAACACAATGGTTTACACATATAACGTCCACCATTACCTATAATTGTGCAAGAACCACTCAGCGCGTTCAAAGCTATCGCCCCATCTATCATCCTACCAGCGAATTTTCCACGACATCAACCAATCTCGCGCGACGCCGACCGAATCGACTCTATTGGACGTGCTTAATTCGATTCGATCGGTAATCTAATCAATTTCCCAGAAATTCTATCAAATTTCCGATAACACGTCGACCAACAGCCGGTCGTGGGCGGGGTACGGACGCACAATTAGCTAGTTTAGACGAGAGGCGGATCTCGTCCGACCAATCCCCAGGATACGCCGCGGTGGTGACCGCTAGATCGCAGCCTCCTTCTCGCGTAGATGACGTAGACGACTTCGCCAACGCGAACTCTCCAAGTGTTTAGCTCTATGACTCATGGATGGTCCGAGATCATATTGTTAGAGTGTGAATTCTAATCTATGTTATTCACTGGACATAGGATCCAGTTATCTGGAGATAAAGACTAGGGACTTTTTGACGCGTGTAAGGTTGTGATAATATGTTAAATTTCACAATACGTGT
This sequence comes from Megalocaria dilatata, assembly GCA_034642435.1. Lineage (NCBI taxonomy): Eukaryota > Metazoa > Arthropoda > Insecta > Coleoptera > Coccinellidae > Megalocaria > Megalocaria dilatata. The sequence goes on along the minus strand of CM067856.1, from coordinate 71,059,406 downwards.
TTGTTACCATTCCAATAAAAATGATACAATTCAAAATGGTTAATTTTAACCATTAGGCAACACCGTATATTATTTTTGACATTTCCCGTATCATTTCTGTTCAGTATGTCATATAATCATGGAAAGATACACTCTTCAACAACGTTCAGAAGTTGTTAATTAATTTAATCAAAATCAGTGCTTATTGTAAAAAAATAAAGGAGAACTCATAGACTATATTTATCAGTTCTCGCTATTCGTCGTATTGTAGACAAATTTGTGAATGAATTTTCTTTGCGCAATATAAGTACCAGTTCGACAAAGAAATGCACGCACATTAATGAGAACGATAAATTTGGATTTTCTCTTACACTTGCTGCAACGAAGTCAATATTCCCTTGTGTGCGTGTATCTCTTCATCGTACCGGTACTATTGAACCGTGTAAAGAAAAGTCACTTTCAAATTCATCTACAGTACGACGAATAGTGAGTCATTTTTTAAAATTTTTGTGTTCGTTACGTTTCCATAGACACATTTTCAATACCAAGGCAGTATTCACCTTCTTTCCTTTGGAATTGTTGTGGTAACTTAACTAAAAGTACTTTCACGTAAATCGTTTTCGTTCAAATGATAGAATTATGTTCTCAAGCCATAGATTTATTGAATTAAAGTGAAAGTAATTTTATGGTTTCAATATCCCAAATTTGCTTATGTCAGTCGGTCTTGTTCATTGGATGTTTCGTGAATTTTTATTGAGTTCTCGTGATTTATTTGAATTTAGACGATTTGAAATTATTTTATTTTCATTACATGATAATAAGAGGAAATCAGTAGCAGATCTGTGCCAGCAAATATATCTAATGAGTATTTGCTACCAATAAAAAATATCAAAAAAAACCCGAGTTCAGAACTGCCTATCTGAAAATAAGCTGTAATACATAATTTAACGGAAAACACAAAATATAATTTAGCGAAAAGAGAAAGGTATGCTACCTGTAGAACCTCTGGAATTTCGTTTAAAGAATGTAGTAGAGTGAGTATGTCAAGCCATTCTTTTGTTTCTACTTAGGTAAATACAAAATATATAATAAGTTACTAAGTGCAGGGACAAAACGAAATATAATTGGAGGTAATATTGATTGAAAATTCATGTTTTTTTTTAAACGTATTTTCTCTTAGAACTGAGTAGGTACAAGAGAATCGTATCAGTAACAATGTTCTACTCACCCTCTGTAGAATCCGAAATGTCTTTCCATTGGGCATTCGCTCATCCATAATGGTACTCAGTTATATTTTGTGTAAGTATATTTGCAGAAAAATGGATAATTTTTTTTTAGAGAACAGAACGAAAATTGAAATTGGAGATGTGAACTAGAATCCATGTTATAATTAATTATCATTTAACACAATAATAATTCAAACAAAAATAATCCTCCGACGAAGAAACTATAAAATTTTGTCGGACGCAAGTTATTGCCGAAGATGACGATTTGACCATTTCCTGGGTGGTTTCCAGTAGCGTGGCGGCACTCATTAAAGCATGATTACACTTATTTAATATTCTTCATCGATAGAACACCGGACATCCGCCCTAGTAGAAGACTTGATAGATTCTAAGCAGAAACACTAACAAGCTCACGAAATATTATCTTCCTGTAGTTTATAACTGATAGTAAAATCGTAAAATCTATTATTAATAAAATAAACCCCGATCATATACCAAACATCCTGTCGTTTTGCGAACGGCTTTCAGCGGATTATAACTTAATCAGCAGAGAATGAAGTTATCCATGTACTAAGATCTGGCATAAAAATATATAGATGAAATCATTTGTTATGAGTAAGATGAATTCAAGATGAGAAGATATTTCGTATTTAGTGCGATTTTTGACACTCTGACAATCAGTTCTTTATGCCAAAATGGGCGGTATTCTTAGAAGATTCAACAAGATGTATACACTTTTCACGACTTACGTAAAAGAGTGGTATAATGCAATGGACATATTTTACAGCTGAAATTTTTGATCGATGTGTTATTTCGCTAAATAATCAGCACTAAAAATCTAACCGTACATATCACTGAGCTAAGTCAGTTTCTCGGTCGAACTTATAACAATAAATTAAAAATTAAAATTACTCTCAATAAATTTTAACACTTTCATATTTGTATTGTAAATTTCTGTTGTAGCTTTGAGTCAATTAAAACTACTCTGAAAAGAATTTGAATTGAAGTTTTCGAAAAATCAACAGACAAATGTTGATAGTACCGACAATCAAAAATCAATCTAATGGTCTTCATCAACATCATTCCGCATCAACTTGAAAAATGTTAAGCCCCATAAAATGAATTCAAGATGTACACCACGTATAACCGACTTCTTTAAAGCTTCTACAATCTTTATAAGTACTAATTACAGTTCGAAACTTGTTCTTTTGCCGATTTAATTGCATTTTACCAAGCCGGTTTTCAGAGCATTGCCGTGATGATTCTCTACTGCTCCACTGTCACCTTCAGCCCATAACCCTCAAAAAATGACATTATTTCAGCTGACCATTTTAATACTTTCGTTTTCATTAAGTATTGGAATTTTTCTAAACGAAGACAAAACTGTAATAGCTGGATTATTTCGAAAAATTACAGAAGTGAGATTATTCAAATGAATTCGAAGTTCATAACGGCTACCACTGTGAAAAACTTCATTCAGCCAGCACTTTTGTCCGTCCCAATTTTTATATTCTTATTTTTCTATGAGTATTGAGAAAAGTTTATTGTTTTATTTCAATTGATATACTCAAAATAATTCATAAATCCGATCGATCATATTATGAGTAATTCGAAATTTGCGTGCTGGGTTTCAAGTCCAAAAATTAGGAGAGCAAGTTCGTGAATGACAAAAGTTGTCCATAGATTGTTTTTCAATACCTCGTCGAAGTCGTAGTCGAGAAGAAGATTGATTTAGAACAACGAGTAGAACGTTTATACAGAATTTTGTAAGAATAGAAAGTAGTACTAGAGGAACGGTAAAGCACATTTCAATAAATTATGAATATCAATATAACATATTCACTAGCTTTATCTGAAAATCTATATACTATGTATAAATATATCGATTAAATAAGCTAAGTGTCCAAAAAATCAAGAATATAATTGGTTAAGCACAAAAGTGAACACCAGAGTCATTGATCATTGATATTCAAACCAAGCTTTTCACAAACCCGAGCCAAGCTTATATATTTCAAGCCAAGCTTATACGTTTCCAGTCAAGCTACTTGGCTTGGTGAATCACTGATGACTGAAATTCATTATGAAAAAAATATGACATTGTTTAACATATATATTCATATCAATATTACGTTTAATCCGCAATAGAGGTCATAACACAATGAAAAACAAGACGATAGAAGAACAGATGATAATAGTTTCTCGAGTGATCATTTGACCATCTTCGAGGTTTGTCTAGAGGAGCAGCTGAACGCATGCAGACGCCGCGAAGCGTGACGCAACAGGTTTTGAAATATTCGTGGCTAGTTTTATAATTGCTTCATATGAATGATCTTATTTTAATAAATTGTTTTAGCAGGAGACGCGTTTTTACCGCGTACCAGAGTAGATAAATTTCCGATACCCGCTCTACCGCAAATTATTTAAGATGGACGATATTAGTAGTTTAATATATTACTCCGTATAACGGTCAGCAGCGAATTGCCCCAGCACACTCCATCATCATTATATTTTCTTCAATAATACCCACTGTTCTTATAGGACGACGTTTTTTGCTCAAAACCCGATCTATAATGCGAAACTGCGTATCTCGTACTTCTTTTCGTATGGGTTATTACAATTTACTGTTGCTCATTATAAATTATACGGCCGTAGAAAAAGCTCATATCGATTATTTATCGGAACCCCGGCTAGGAATTGAGTCAACGCAATGATCCACTTAATGTACGATAATATGCATGCAAATGAAATTCCCTATCTTGTAAATAAGGAAAACTTCATGAAAGGATAATCGGCGCGTTTTCTTCGTATAATTGATCGATGTCGTAAATGTTGAAAGCAGAGAAATATAAGACTTTGATTATTTATAGTGTTACTCCGATTCAGTGACTTGATAGATCCAGGGCTCTGGAGAAAATTTATCTACGATTTCAGAGAGGAGAGAGTTGCGAATAACAAATAGATAAATCCATTCAAAACGCCGATAAATAACACCATACGTTCTGAAATCCTTGAATGGCAGAATAAAGCATGTCACAGGAATTGTGATAATTATTCATTTGATATTTAAGTAAATTTCGCCATTCATCTTCTATATGAACAAAAATTAATGAATGTAGTTTAAAAACAATATTTATGATCCCCTTCTGAAACTTTTGCGAATAAGTTTTTTAAAGAATTTCACTAATAATGGAAAAATAATAGCACCATTTCGAAAATAACGAATATGACAACTGCATGGCAATTTTCTTCAAATAGTTTCTGATGTTGCGGTTATTATTTTTACTGAGAATTATTTTTGATATACGGAGACATAAGGATCTATGTATTTTTATGATTTCATGGCTCAAGCACTTTTTTGAGGGCTTTCAATGGCGAAGCATTTTGTCATTCTGGTGGAGGTTTTACAATGACTGGTACGCGTTCAGATAAATACATACATACAGAAAAGTTGAACTAGGTATAAAACAAGCTCCGATCAGCTTCTCTGAAATTTGCTTCCAATGAGCAGTATTAATTGAAAAATTTGTTTTAAAGATTGATATACATGAGATCCTACATGATGGGACAGTGAAGATGAACGTTTCTCAAAAATTTATAAAATTGTCAAGTTTCATATTTTATTTATATTTTCGGGTACGCTAATTCATAGCATTTGATATGTGACCACTATCAGTAATGCATCCTGAAGCCATTCTTGGAAGTTGGCCGCCACTCTCTTCAGCATCGCTATGTCAATTGCGGTGATTTGAAAGCGAATTGCTTCCTTTAAATCTTACAGAATTCGAGGCTTATGCCCGTATTCAGATGTCACCTCAAGAAATAATCACATTTCGGCAGTTCTGGGGATCAAGGTGGCCACCGAATGTCCGAAACCGAGAATTACACGACCTGGTGAATAACGAGCATAAGTTCACAGTACTTATGCTGGCTTTCATAAAGACTGGGTGATTAATGTCTCAACAGATAAAATGCAAGGCGGTTTCAAACGGGCAATTTCGACTGATACCCTTTTAACAATTCTGCATTCAGATGATTTTGCAATATTGATCTGATCTCCTATCGTTATTTGGAAACCATAAGATCATAGACCAACTAATAATTGTAATCTAGCATCGATACTCCTTCTTCTGCGTGGTTCAATTCCTGGTCCAATTTTATGTAATAATTCCATCACGACATTTCTGTTAAAACGAAAACGTAAATCAAGATCATCATATTTTGCAAAAGGATCACCTTGTCTCTAATATTTCGGAGTCTTCGAATTTCACTTAAATCTTCTTCTGATGATGATGAACTAATTTCGAAAAGCATTTTACAATTATATCACTCGACAAAAGTGAACCGTAAACAATTCACTTCAACCATTCAACAAAAGATACGAAGATCTTGATTCACTAAAATCAACATGATCTGTGATTCTAGGTTAGATCATGGCACAAAATATTTTGTGGAACACAACTTGTATTTGATCGATGATCAACAGAGGTTAATCTGTCATAGTTTGTCACAGTGACTAAATCTGTGATCAGCGCTTTGGGAACATAGAACTAGATGATACATTGTAGAAGGAGTCGATGATCCGATGACTAAAGTTTTGTGAAACCCACTGTTAAAGTACTAACAGTTTCAGAAACGTCCGTCTTCACTGCTCCACGCTGTAAATATGATACGAATTTTCGGTACTTTTCCAAATTAATTTGTAATAGTCGCCATAAAGCACTGCTGTCACCGTCAAATTCTCAAAACGAAAAGCGACTGGTGGGCCCATATATCGAGAAGAAGAGAAAAAGGCATATCCAACTTTAGGAGCAAACCGAAACTACTGAAACCAGGACTGAAAACGAATTGTTCGAATACACAATGTTCAAACAAGATCTTCTGCGACTGAAAGCTAAAATGAAAATTTAAGATTAGGCTCTGCTCAATACAGATAAGCAAGAAGTTAAACACTTGCTATCTTTAAGGGTAATTACAATTCCAAGAGATTAAAATAATGTTGCCTTCTCTCATGTCCTGTGTTTTATTTATACTTCTCTTGTATAATTGAAACAGTACATATACCGTGTTCTTCAGTTCGAACGATGCCTAATTACGCAATAATTATATTCGCCGCGATAACTTGACGAAGCTTCTCCAATTCGAGTAAAGCATCCCACTCTATTGCTCGATAACACCTACTAACGCTGGTTAATGTAACGCAAACGGACAAATAAGAAACCTATTAGATCGGGCGTTTATCTACATTTTAATTGAATATAACTCGATGCTCCGCATTCAGCGAATTTATCTAGAGAGTTGCGTCCGATCGATATTCGCGATAGGCGCGTAAAAAAAAACTATAAAACACGAGATGTCGACGTCATTACGCATTCCCGGGTCGTACTATTAATCAGGTAGGCGCAAGTGTTTCGCTCCGATCGGATTCCCGGGATTTTCGATCGAATAATTGGATAATAAGCCGAGGCGATATCGATAAACTACACATATCCGATCAGGAGATATATCTCGGCGACTTCGAGTATCGATCTATGATGCAGGAATCCTGATTTCTATAGCATCGAGGTGTACGGGGGCCTTTCGAGAACGAAGGCTTATATCGGGACAAGGAGGCAGAAGACGAAACACAGATACAGCGGTGATAATAGGTTGGAGAAAATATCCATTATTTTTGGGTGAACTTCAAGGCTTCATTTAACATGTTTCGGATTGTTCGATTTGGGACAAATATGCACCGTTTTGTTCTATAATTTGTTGCCACTTTGAAGGTCTTGGTCTTATTGGCAAGAAACTCTAGTAATCGATTTTCACAATCTTTTTTGATGCCAATTTCTTATCACTCGGGAAGTTTTGAATTGCGAGAAAAAGATGATAATCGCTTGGTGCCAGGTCCGGGCTATATCGTGGATGCATCAAAACTTGCCAACCAAGCTCCGGAGTTTCTGGCGAGTCACTAGAGTGTGTGGTCTGACGTTGTTCTGATGGAACGTAACACCTCTTCTTTGGTGAATTCTGGTCAATCACTAGTTTCAAACGATGGAGTTATTGCCAGTGAAGATACAAATTGAGTGTTTGGCCATATGAAAGCAACTCATAATAAATTATTCCCTTCTAGTCCCACCAAATGCGCAGTGTTCCTGACCGTTAGTCCTGGTTTGGCCACCGTTTGAGCTGTTTCACCACGCTTTGAGCACGATCGTTTCCGCACAATATTGGCGTATGTGACCCAATTCTCATCCCCAGTTACTATCCGTTTTAGAAATGGGTCGATTTCGTTCCGTTTGACCAAGGCTTCACAGATTGAAATTCGATTAATCATGTTTTTTTTGGTGTTAATTGGTGTGGCATCCAAACATGGAGACTCTTTTTGAATTCAGCTTTCGCAAATGGTTTAAAACTGTTTTATAATCGATCTTAAGCGCTTAGGCGATGCTTCGACTACTAACATGCCGGTTAACTTCGATTATTTCTGTGATTTTATCTGCCTGTGTGAGGTGCATCTTCAACATCAAACCTACCTGAGCGGAATCGACGAAACTAAAATTGCACATTATCAGCTGTTACAGTATCGGGACCATAAACCCCATTCACAATTTCAGCCGCCAGACTTACATTTTCGCCTGTATCAAAGAAAAACTGCAAAATGTATCGAATTTTCTCTTTGTTGACTTCAATTTTTAACAGAACTGAATGAACCAAACAAAAAATAGCAAAAGAATTTTTGTATGTCACCTTGATAACGAGTTTGATCAATACTTTACGAGATATCGATCGCTACATCCATATTTCTTTCTCCCCAACCTATTATTTCAATTTAATCGGCTTTATTTTGTCTGATCATAATGGAACGATATCATCTCGTCCAAAAATTTAACATTCTGAAAATTTGGTGTCGAATGTTATCTCAAAGCATTAAACTTTACTTGAGGACAAATTTAACTCTTTCTATTCCTTTGGAATTTATAAGCAGGGCAAAATCTGAACAGTGGATGCAGAAACATGTCATTAGATTTTTTTTAATATTCGCAAAAATACAGGTCCAACCAAGTTGAAATCTAGTAGTAAGGGCTAACGGTATAAAAAAACTTGTTTCAATAAATTTCGAGAATCTGGAAACTTCATTATAGTGTCGATGTTACAAAAAATTAACTATAAAGCTGTCTAAGCACAAAACAGAGTAAGGTCTTTCCGGCAATTATATCCTTAACTCGATGGTCAACAACATAATAAATTCCTAAATTGCAAAATTTTGATTGAGAGTTATACATTAAGTCAGCGCTATTATAAATTTTCACTATAGTAAAAATAGTCTTTTAAGTATGCCAACAATTTTAATCATGATAACTTCTATTACACGCAAATATCGTTCGACTTGTAATCGAGATTGATTTGGAATTTCAGTTGTTGGCTTAGTAAATTCTAACACTTTGAGAGTGGTATGAATTTACCATTCCCTGACGAAACGAGTTTTGGACTGTGCTCATGCTTGTTGCCTTTGAGATTATTAAATTCAGTTTCAGACATTTAAAGTTTTCCATATATTCTTAGTAGTATTTCGAAAATATTCTCTAATTTCACAAACTAGATTAATGAGTTTTTTTTTTTAAATACGGAGCAATGTTAAATTAATTAAAGGGAACCTCATAAAAATATAAACACAAATGTTGATCCTTCACGAATCTGGACTAACTGGCTGCATTTGTATTGCTTACTCATAAAAAAGGTGAACTAGATTCCTCCTTCAGCTGTTTGACAGGACGCATCTTTCTTATCTCGTCACATTGTTGATTGTGTTACAGATGCGGTTCTTGTTGGAATGAACACTTTTATTTCAAATATTGTACAGCGCCCCTAACAGTTAGCATGGTTTATGAATGACTGTAGATGGATCAAAACTGCGACGGTGGCGGTCAAATCCATCTGACGAGGCACGTGCCAACTACATTCAGCACAGAAACGCATGCATTCAGACCATACATGGAGCCAAAGAAGCGTTTAATCCAAGAATAAGCAACAAGCTCATAGATCTCTCCAGTGGATCGCACCACCTTTGGTCAATGAAAAAGAAAATTGGCAAGAAATTCTCTCATTTAAGTTTTCTCCCTCTGATAGAAGAGGATGGTTCAATTGCAACTACACTAAAAGCTTCTTCGCTCGGACATTCGCTGCTAAGTTGACTATGGAAACATTTGGTCGGGAATATCTAACAATGCCAACTGTTTAATCTACGATGATGAGATTTATACTCCAGACCACGGATTATTGGTCGTATGCTTGGTTGACTCCATGGAAACAACTGGACCACACCGGATTCCTGCCATCGTATTCAAAATGTGTTTACCAGAGCTTACACCTGTTTTCTGTTAGATGTTTACTGTCATACAGGGAAGTAATTTTCACTAATTCATGGAAAACTAAATCGGGGAAAAAGTGTTTCCGAATTAACTACTGCCTAATAGCAATAATATCCATTTTGTCGAAACACCTGGAAGCAAGTATCAATCTCGAAATGCTTAGATACCTGGAGAGCAAAGGTCTCATCAATGACAGACAATATGGTTGTCGCAAACACCGACCAATAAGTGACCGACCCCCTTAGCTATGTGACGTAAGTATGAACACGGACCATTGAGCACTAGGTCAGTTGCTCGGGACATATCCAAAGATTTTCGATCGTATCTGGCATAGAGCTCTTCTGAATAAGTGTATGGTTTCCTTACCAATAGGAGCATTCATGTAATCGTGGATGGTGTTGGCTCCCGTGGTTTCAACGTGAACAGTGCCAAGAGTTCCAAGGCTCAATTTTGTCGCCCATCCTCTTCCTGATCGACTTAAAAGGTCTTCTTTGTACGACCGAAAACCACATTGTCAGCCTCACGATTGATTGCACGCTGATGTCCTATTTCACCAGTAACAAATCTTTGAGCACTGTCGAGTCTCATTTCCATAGATGCCAGCAAATCGATTAACTGACGTTTATCTCAAAACGATAAACGAATGGGCTCAACAAAATCTAGGGCAACTTAATACCTGGAAGACCCAATTTTCCCGAAAAACTCAGTTCGTGAATTCGGACTTGACGATGGAAAACCAGGAGTTGCAGCTAAGGCATTCCAAGGATCTTCTTGGCATGACTGTAAACTCGTCGTTGGGGGTAATATGTGATTGACATTGCCAAGTCTGCTGCAAATGAGCTAGGATATTTGTTCAAGGCTAGGAAATATTTCTTTGCAGATCAGGTTCTTCTACTGTATAAAGCCTAAATCAGACCAGGACTCGAATACTGCTCTCATATTTGGAGCTCAACACCTAGGCATTCGTTGCAAATTTTGAATTCTACCCAGAAAAGAGCGGACTGTCGAACTAGAACATAGCCTGTTTGCAGTCATTAGAGCATAGAAGGAGTGTTGTTGACTTTGCTTGTTTTATAGATATTATCACGGCCGATGCTCCACGCAACTGAAAAAAGTGATGCCAGCTACCGCTAGATTCGCACGAGGCAGTAGGGCTGTACATACTTATGCAGTTGAATTAACAACTTCTAGAACTCCTGTTTATCAAAAGTTCTTCTTCCACCGAACCGGGCAGTTATGGAACACGCTTCCAGCTGATGTGTTTTCTTTCAAAAATTCAAGACGGGATTGAATAACAAACTTTCCTCTCGGGGTACCAAATAGGTGGCATAGGTTTCCTTTTCCTAAAGCGGTCAAACAAAAAAACTTCCATATACGCAATTTATCTGCAACATACTTAGTTTATCTCCATTTATGATTCGTGTCGGTTTCATGAAGCACTATTTTGAACTATCGGATTACTGCTATCAAAATTAAGCAGTAAATATTTCTCAGGTGAAATATTATACAAGTAGCATAACCACTACCCCAGTATCTTTATGAAGCGCGCTAATTTCAGCGTATCTAGATCTTGTTGTTGCAAGACCTACTAAGGTTGTGTCATTTTTGTCTAAAAGATATTCTACAACTTGTGTACCTACAATATAGTGATATACACATAGATGCAAACCCATTTAGGTGGAAAATGTCTCACTTAAAAAAATCTTAGGATAAATTTCAGTAAAGTTGAAAATGCGCCTCGTATCTGCGGTGGGCTCGATCTGGGATGCAGGAATCCAGCCTGCTACGATAGAGCCGTGTATTATGGGACGTACGGAGGCAGCGACAAGTCGTTATTGAAATGCCCGAGTCAATCGTTAGTACGAGAACAACTTTTTTGTTGATCTTGAAATATCCAGAGTGACACTCGCGATAAATATCGCGCTCGGATTCCCCGGATTTCGAAATTCTGTAATGGCGGTTCGAATGTGATTTTCGAAGAATTCCGAAGGAAAAAAATCGTGATCTGTTTATACTAGTAGGATTAATTGTAGCATCTGTTAGGACCCAGAACACTTCCTCGGCATTTTTATGGTCGATTTCGATTGGCTATTTCTATCGGTCCGATTGTGAAAACTGGTTCGTATCGAGAATCGAATGATTTTATCGTTAACATTAAAAAGGACGGGTTCAGATACATAATGGAATTACCGTACCATATTCCTCCAGAAACTGATAATTAAGATGGTAACTGGACTTGAAAACAAAATAAATCTATTTCCAAAAAAAAAATATAATGATGAATTCGATAAGATCTGAAATCCTTGTAGCTTTCATATGTGGTTTTCAGGTAATTTAGTTGAATACCAAATGACACTAAACATAATATATAAAAAGCGAAAGAATTTCAAATAAATAAGGAAAACTCTTCAAAATATACATTGCTAGAGGGATATCTTGAGAAAATTTAAAGGCCACAGAGTATATTGTTTTTCAACGCGAGTCACCTTTTATGACAATTCTGTAAATGCAATGGCATTTTAAGTTGATACTTGAGCAGATAATACACTCGATTCGAATCCACTATCTAAGGAGTGGGCCATTCAAAATTTGCATTTTTGATGGTCTACAAATCGAAACCTAATGATATTGATTTCTCGCCTATCATTTGGTGAAACATTTTTAAATTAATAAAATAAATAAGTGAAATGAACAGTGAAACTTAGGCCAAGTTGTTTTCATTTACTTCATTAAATTAAAAAACTTAATAATATTTTTTCAATGTGATGAGTTTATTAGAAAGAAACGGTACCCCATTCGATCAATCCAACTTTTCAAAACATTGTCGATTGTTTGGGTTTAATATCATGAATGGAAACTTCAATTTCGTGTTTCAAGGCATCAATCGTTTCTGGATGTTTAACGTAACAATTGTCCATAACGGATCCCCACAAAAAATGGTCCTCCGACGTGAAAATGAGCTTCATCGCTAAAGATGATGCTTCCGGGAAAATATTCATCTTCGAGCATGTGATCATTAGCCGATTGAGCGAAGTGGAAATGCATCGGATGGTAAGGAGGCTTCACTTCTTGCACTAGTTGAACTTTATTATCCTTAATGCCGTCTTAAGTCTTTATGCAATTCTTCTCAGGGTAGTGCGACAAATGCTCAGTTCATGAGTACGATAACGAGTTGATGTTGATCGATATTCAGCCACATCCTGGACAACAGCAGCAGGTATAAGAAAACATGAACATGTTTTATCATATAACGATCCAGTTTTCACGAACAAATTGATTCACAAATTGCTGTGAGGATATTTCATTTCTATTGAATTTTCCACATGAATTTTTAACATAGAAGACCACTTTGAAAATAAAGTTTCAATATTTCCCAACTTTGTTCAAGAGTTAATAGTTAGTTAATTTGTTATTTAAAAGACATCCAATACAACTTCTCAATTTTCTGTATTTTTGTGAAGGACATTAAGTAGCTAAGCATTTGTATAGGCTTGTTCAATCGAGTTACTCCTAAGTTTATAATATAATACGAAATATTTTTGGATATTTAATACCTAATACATATTAATGAATCAACCAACGGACCGAAAATGATGATGGCTCTCATATTCCACTGTAAAGCCCTTCGAACACTGCATATATCTGCAGATCAACAACGCTGATTCATCGCGGCAAGTTGATTCGAATTCAATTTTATGATACATAATACGTTTGTAGAAGTTCAAGAGACGAACAAAGAAGATTCTCCATAATTAATGGCCCCTACTTTATATTCCTTTGTACTCTAATAACACCTTCCCATCATTGTTGTGATGAACAAATGTTAAAAATGTTTCGTTCGTTTGTTTGCGTGTCGGACAAGAGGTAAAAGAATGGCTGGTTTTATTTCAAGGCACTTACTGAATGTACCGAGAAGACTTAGTAGCAAGTAAACGTCAAGGTTTGTCCAATAAAACATGTGCGGAAAATGTGGGGAAATTTTGATAGTTGTGGATTCTATATTTTTCTAGGAAGAGAATGAAAATTCAGAAGCAATAGGAAAGAAAATCCGTTCTTCTGCCGTTAGCTAGCTTTTTTCCCTTAAATACTAATTCACGAACACAGTAATAAAGAGAGTACTATCCTGGAATAATCCTCCAATCTTTTAATTACGATCAATATGTTTGAATAATCCCATTAATTTTCATTGCAGATTGCAGCAGGACTCTTTAGCTCATATGAGTCAACTTACCAGATTTAACCGTACCAAAAGTTTATTTTAAAACTGTTTGTATTCATTTCGATTCAGTTATTTTGTCAGGATTTCTGTTGGTTCATTTGTTGGAAAAAAAGAAATACTCAACTTGAGTTTTGCAAGATATAATATGAGGTTGACGCATATGTTCCAGGTTTTTTTTACTGCTTTTTCAAAGGCTAATATTTACAGAAAATGGATTAGTAGAAACTAATAATAATAATAATTTCTGCAAGACAATAACCATTCTACATTCTATCTTCAGAGTATATAAACATAGAATATGTCAGAATTAGCAATACCAGGATAATGAGAATTATATTAAACTTATTTTTGATACAAACAAATGAAAGCAACATTTTCGTTTTCAGAAGTGTGCAAATGATATTTCAAGAAGTTGTTTACTTCAATGGGTTCTATTTCATGTTTGAGACTATTTAAAAATACTTCAAAATTTCAGAGATGTTCTAATGTCTCTTTTCTTCGATTCCTAGGGTTCATTATTGGAAATGACAAAGTGAAACTTGTAAGTTCATGCAGTTTAGCAGCTGAACGCACTATATGTTGTCTTCCTTAAGAAATTCTTTAGAATGTCTTAAGGAAATTTATCTTGTATATATCAGATGTGCGCCACTGGTTAGATCATGGGTAACCGCATTGCAAGTTTCAGTTAAAAATATAACTGGTGTGAGACAGGTGCAAGCTACTACGGCGCTTAGGCACCTGCTGGTCAGCAAGACTTCTCCGAGAACTTTTACTGGTTGAGATCGAAGTCTTCGATCTCGTGCTTTTGACACATAAATTTATACAAATACGTTCACCCCGGTCTTCTCAACATAAGGGACCTCAAATGCCCGAAGAAATTCAAATCAGCTGATTTCCATGGTTACAGTATTTAAATTGAAAAGAAATGATTTCTACTTCATTGTGGTAACGCTTAAATGTATCTAATGTAAAAAAGAGGTAGTCAAAATATAACACAAGAGCCTTCACAGCATTCGTACGCTAATACTTGAATAAATTTTAATGATATTAATTATTATTAATTCAATTAATTAATTAATATTAATTTAATACAATTATTGAATTTTAGGTTAATCAACATATGCCAAATACATTAAAAAAAATAATTTTAATAAATATATTGTTTTATTTAGAGTAAAATTTGTGGCTTCAGCAAAACAATTGAAGTGAGATTTATCAACATTAGCAAATAATTTTTGTTGAATATTGTACATATTCGAAAACATTCATTAATGTGGTTTGCAGAAAAACTCCATTTTCCCTTGGGACAAAACAGCTATGTAGATAATATTCAAACCCTCGTATCTCATATGTATCCAAAATATTCTGATATTTGTAGTGAACTATCAATCTTTTCAGCTGAGTTTAAAATCTACTCTGCCTATTTTTCTAGATTTTTTTAAAAATTTACAAATATTTCCGAATAAATTCCATGAAAAAATCCATCTGAAAAAACTACCCTGTTGCTGGATTCTTATCTTGCAAATCTAGTTTTTTTGCTTATATTTTACGTAAAACATGAATGTGTCCAACTTAAATAATAATAGGAATCCGCAAATTAAAATGAAAACAATTGAAATTCGGCAGAGCGTTTGCGAAACCTAATATCAATTCATGTTCAAGAATTGCCGCCTGTGATATTTAAATATTCAAACGATGTTCATTATTTATTGTTCTATTGTCTAGAAATTTCTGACGAAAGCGAAGAGACTTCCAATCGAAACTTTCCTTGATAATCCTATGGCGAATTTTAAGATGACTCTGGATGAGCGCTTCTCTTGAATTTCAAGTATTCATTTAAAAAATTCACGCTGGATATTCGTTAGAAATTTTAATCATGGAATATATTCTGTTTTTTATATTGATTGTGGCGACATCCTTTACTAAAAAGTTTTGAGGCTAATCCTTTTTGATATCTCCATTGATTTAACAATGAAGTTTTTCTAATTTACGTCGGAAAAATAAGTCTGAGTTCAATATATCCCAACCATAAAAGTTTGGAATCGTTGAAATTGAAATTATTTATACATTTCTCAGGTTTCTTTTTGAACATAGATTAAAAAAACGATCAATAACCTCCCTGTAGGGGAACTTCTCTTCTAATCTATTAAAAATAAAGCTTACGAAATAACTAATCGAGTATTACACAGAGATTATTCAGCAGATTATTATTGAGAGTGAATAATTAGGAATTGTATTCTGACATATTTTCAGAAAGTTCAGCGATTTTCTCATGCTGCATTTAAAAATGTTAACAGTAAAGCTGTGGAATCATCAGCTTTTGATTTATGAAAGGGAAAATCCCTTCACTCTGAATAAAAGTAGTTTTTGATAGTAAATAGCTTCTTCATTACAAATAAGCTGATACGAAAGTGCCAAATGATGCTCCAATACCAATGATGCTGCAGAAACGAAGTGGAAAACAGAAGACCTGTCATGAGTCTCCATCAGTGGATATCCATCAGTTTTGAACTTACAAAGAGAGGACATTTTATTTTCGCAATTACACTATTCACAAACATCAAATGTCAGTCCCCTCGACTGAAATTTTTCCCCTTTCATTTTCATGAATCTCAAATGAGGGGTAACGAAAACACCTCTTAATGCGATTAACCGACAATAAATCAACCCCAATCTCTCTCATGGACTCTAAATAAGTTATCCAGTGGTAACTAGACCAAGAGAGGCCCTCCACAGGGTGCTCAAATGGCATTATTTCGCCGGAACGGCACGCGTCGACGTTCAACAGGTGTCAAGACAGAAGGTATCCGAGTTCGGGACCCGCGAGAGTGGATTTTGTGTCCAGGGAGTCAGCTGCAGTCCGAGGCCTTCTCGGCAGATGCTCCACGTCGTAGAACACCCTCTCCCGGTCTAACCCAGCCGAATTTAAGGCCCAACTTGAGCCACAAATAATAACTGTTTTTGATCAAGGCAAAGAGTTTATAACGTCGTTGGGTTATATTTAGAAACTCCCGTCTGCAGTTTCTTGTGCAAGGGTGAGGGTGACTTGAGTCCTCCAATTAAACTGTATTGAAAGAGACATGGTTGGCATCTTTCGACTGGAATTCGATAATGAATTGTAATTATGGAAAGCGCATTTTTCATTTCGCGTTCAATTGTGTGTAAAGAGATATGAGTATGAGTTTGTTACGCTTATAATTTGAAATTACTACACTAAATATACTCCATCCATAACTGTACTAATACGAAATTAGTATGATAAATTAGAGGGACAATATATACGGGTAAGAAACAAAATGATCTATAAGATTTACCATTGTCTAAAATAATAGGTCAATATGAAATGGATAATCCAGTAATTATCATGTAAATAGTTAATATTATCATGTAAATAGTTAATAAAATTCAATTTTCACAAATTTTTATTAATAAACAACAATTGTTTCACAACACTGTGACTTCAATAGAATCTACATTTGAATTATGTATTAGGTGTGAGAATTTCTATAAGGTGTCTCTTACTGCATTAAAAGAGGTTTAATTTAGGTTTGTAAATGATAGTCCAAACTATGTAAAGAAAATAAGAGGTACTGAATTTGGCAATAAAAGTTATTGAGGTTGGCTAATTGGTAAGAATTTAAGATAAGATATATTCTTTCAAATGGTTGGCGTACTACTTGAAAAATTCAAGAAAATGAAGATTTCTTTGGTTTCACATGTATCAGAGGGTTCGTGGTCTTGATTAATTAGATTATAATGTTATGAACAATTATGACTATGCAGATTGATCCAAAGCTAATGATAAAAAAGTTGAATATGAGAATCGGCAAGAATTATTTTTTCCCTTCCTAGAAATCACACAGAATAAATTATGCAACTGATGTCCTATCATCCTTATCGCGGATTCTCCATGCCATGACTTTTAAATACACCAGCTCTGACTTTAACGAAACAAAATCCAGATCCACACGATAGGGGTAGTTTATTTCGGTGTCAAACATCTACCCAGGTCGCAAAAGGAATAAAAATCGCATTTAATTTCACGATTAACATCTTCTTGAGGCAGGTAGCACATCCTCCCACCAGGTGCACTTTTGTTTCTGTTATAAACGATGCATATCTCATGTTAACACCTTCTTGATATACTCCCGTAGAAAATTACGCTGAAATATAACGGTAAAAAAACGAACTGCTGAATATTAATTTCTTTTCGTTTTTCGTGGAACTCTGCAATAACCAGAACTATATTTGTATAAATTCATCTACGATCACTATCTCTATCTTTTTCTTAAATCACCGAGCACGTAGTGTCATGAGTTGTCCGAAAATATTACGTTACTCAGACAGAAAACAATAAGAAGTGTTCTAGAAAGTTACTGCTATCTCTAATTACTGTATATTTTGAAATATAGAAAATCAGGTACCTTCCATAGTCTATAAAAGGGAGAAGAAAGTAGAAATGAGTAAACTACAGGGCCCTCATTTGCCTACAAGGTGCACCTTGTAAAGTAATTATATTTTATTCCTTGAATTCGTAGAAAGATTATAGATAACTTTACCTAACAAAAACTTAGAGAATTTAGATAATTTTGGTTTGTTATTTCAAATAATGGATGCAGTGAAAACGTTTCTCATAAAACAATTTTTTCTTTTAGGAATAACAATAGTTACGGAAACTTCTTACTGTACGAACAGTTCTCTACTGTAACTGGAACTAAAAATTATCCGTCAAGTATCGGGTGTTTTTAGAGTGACAGAATTTTTGATAGGGATAACTGTGATTTGACATAAGGTAGAAGCCATGTTGTTTTGACATCTCTGTTCAGTAAGCATTGACAAATCATCATGTTAGAACTCACGCCGTAAGAACGTTTACAAATTGTTGAAATTTATTTTCAAAATAAGTGTTCTATTCGTCAAACTTTTAGAGCACTTCGTGAAATTTATGGTTCACATAATCGTCCATCAGAGCAGCTTATTCGTCGAACTATCGATAGATTTCGGACAACATTTTCTCTACTCGATGCAACAACAACAACAAGACAAAGAACTGTACGTACAGAAGGAAATATCGCTGCTGTAAGTCATAGTGTTAATGATGATCCAGATTTGTCTATTCGTCGACGTTCACAACAAGTTGGACTCTGTGCATCCACCACATGGAAAATTTTGCGTATAGATCTTGGTCTACACCCATACAAGATCCAACTGGTTCAATAATTAAAGCCACTTGACCATAATAAGCGTCGTTTGTTTGCTGATTGGGCCCTAGAACAGCTTGAAGTTGATCCACTTTTTTCTCGTAAAATTGTGTTTACTGGTGAAGCTTTCTGGTTGAACGGCTATGTAAACAAGCAAACTTGCCGTATATGGAGTGAAAACAATCCTCAAGAAGTTCAGCAGGTTCTATTGCATCCTGAAAAATGCACTGTATGGTGCGCTTTACATGCTGGAGGCATCATCGGTCCATATTTCTTTAAAAGCGATGCTAGAATTAATGTTACAGTGAATGGTGTTCATTACAGATCGATGATCAATGATTATTTGTTTCAAAATTTGAATGATATCGACCCAGAAGTGTTTTGGTTCCAACAAGATGGTGCTACACCTCATGCTGCTACCGTAACAATAAATTCATTGAAAAATAGATTTTGCGATAATATTATTTCAAGAAATGGTCCAATTAGTTGGCCTCCAAGATCATGCGACATAACTCCAATGGATTATTTTATTTGGGGTTATGTCAAGTCATTGGTTTAAGCTGATAAACCAGACGCTTTGGAAGCCAACATAACCCGTGTAATTGATGAAATAAGGCCTGAATTACTCGAAAAAGTGGTCCAAAATTGGTCTGGTCAAATGCGGTTCCTCAGAGCTAGTCGTGGTGAACATATGCCAGAAATTATTTTTAAAACATAAATGTCATAAAATTATCTTTCAAATAAAAAAAAATTGGCTTCAATCTTAATTTGAATGTGTTTCATTTCAATTTAAAGTTCTGTCACTCTAAAAAAATCACCCGATAAATTAATGATATACGGTATTCTGATCTTGCTTGGACGATCATAACTATATCACATTAAGTTCTCATTCATGTCTCAACTACATGCTGGCAGTGTAGAAAGTAAAAATATATTACGTAATATGTATGCGTTAAAAATTACCATAAAAAATTGCGTTTAAATTGAAAATATTGCTACTGACCATGATCTAGATATTAAGTGGGATTAGAAGATAATTAGGAATTGTTTTCGTATTAACTTAAGCTTAATATTCGAAACTATTCTCCGGAATTCATTGCTTCTTGCTTTATATTGCAAATCTTTCACTCCGATTAAATGTTATATGAAAATACTTTTTCGCTTCTGTTTTCTTAACCATACCTAACTAAGAATACTTCTATTATATATTGGTGCCATAATGAAAAAACAGATATACCAAATTGAATTCTACTTTGAAATATAAAATGTGAAAAATCTTTACACAGCCACTATTTTCAGCTATTAGCGAATAATAATTGAGAATGAAAAGAAAGAATAAAAAGCAGATCAGCATTTTTATCTTTGTCATTCAAGTGCAGACATGCTAAATCGGAAGTACCTTTTTTCAGGTAGTTCAATTTTACAGCTATTTATGATGCAATTTACCAATTACCGTTTAATAGTTTTACAGTATTGTTGTTAATGGTAGGAATATGTTGTAAACCCCGTAAAAAGATCTAAAAAATGAAAACATCATTTAAAAAATACCTTAAAGAGAACTGAAAGAACATAATGTTTCTATGAGGTTAGTCTTATATTGATATTTATCCCATAAAAAAATTTCTAAGAGGATTTAAAAATATAATATTATTTTGTTTAGTGATACAAGGGGTTTTAGGTTATCAGAGAAAGATAAGTGAATCAATCCATGTACTGGTTTGAAATCAAGAAACTGGAAACAATAAAACTTTTACAGCAAGTTCTTATTATGACAAAGGGGGAAAGATAACGTGAATTTAACAATAATATTATGCCCTCATAAAATGAAGACACTCTACCTTATGTTTGCGTTACCTTATTTTTTTGCTTTTGCCACAATGCTTAACAAAATACAAAACCGGAAAATCCAATATTTTTCCTCTTAAGATTATATTAATCGCCAGAGAAAAAATTCGAATCTTATAATCCGTATTTGTCTTCTTAGTTTAAATTTGAGAAGAGTGTGAATTTTATTTATATTTAAAAACTGAATTTACTGGAGAGAAATTTTCATCTTTCTGCACATATTTTTTATTCTAAAACAATAATTAAACTTTAAAACACTGGGGACCAAAATTTCCTCTTTAAATCATTCGACATTTAAAATAATTGGTAAAAATATGGAACAAAAATATTCACTGGAAAATTTTTATGATAATTTCTACTTGAATAATCAAAAATGATTATTTTCTCCCTTTTCCATCAGAAAACAATGTAAACAATCAATCAATATTTAACGGAAACGAATTTATAGGTTATTTGGTGATTTTCATGCGTACATCACGCCAAGGCCTAATTCGAAAATGATCACGAAAACTTATTACGACATATGCAGTAAATTATCAGGTCGACAATGGCTGCAGATTACGTTCTTCATTATTATTTTCGATTTATTATTATAAGTCATGTATGTATTACAATCTCATGGTTGGCTTGTTCTCTTGCATCAATTTCGTTATAAATTACATACGTTACATACTTCATTTACCTTTATGCAAAAGAATTTTATTATTTCGTTATTTCGCTGTTTTCATTTGTTGCATACAACAAATTTATGTTATAAATCGCTAATTCGAGAAACTTGGTTGTAATTTTACAATTCTTCGTGAATTATGAAAAAGTTGGGCATATATATTACGTTTAAAAATTTTGTTTCTTTTTAGTTCTGGTACTTTTTTAACAATGAATATGGGTTTGCTGAAAAATATGTATTATAACGTTGAATATGTCCTTTAACGCAAAGTCTCATGAAATATTATTATATTATATTTCAAGTCATTTTTGAACTGTCGATCTGACATTAGGATATGGCATATTGAAATTTAAAACTGATAGGTTTCAAGACATGGCTCGTACTATATTAAACACAATTAATTATTATTAATTATTGGTGCTGATTCCGCTGCACAATAAGCCGAGGTAGAAATTCGGACAAAAATTATAATATTAACTTCAATGTCTTTACTGTGGATTAAAATAAATATATTAATAATTCATTCTCTTCAAGAAAATGTGTAATATATAGTTTTTGGTAGTAAAACATAGTAATTTCTACAATTTGTTTTAATTATGATAAACTACCAAATAGTAACGGCTGAAACAATTCAATATCAATTCTATACTACATTAATAACTTTTGGTACAGATCAGCCGGATTAATTTATTTTAAAATAAATACACCTTTTTTCCGTGTAATATTCCGGTTTTTTTAATATAAAATAGGTATATTCATAAAGTATTAATTAATTACGCAAGCTAGTTCTAACAATGTTTATTTATTCATTTTTAAGAGAACCTCTTCTGTTTATTTTCTGCAAAATTGAAGTTTGCACAGAGTAAATTAAACCCAAAATCCATCTAATAGACTCTGAATAGTTAAAGAGATGTTGTTAAATGCTGCGGACGATAAGGAAAAAATGCCGATTGGAATGATTGTGATCAATGATTGTGTCAGAGGACAATAAGTACATAATGCCCGAACATGAGAGGTTCATGTTGCTTCTATTCTGAACCACAGACATACACACTGCACATCCGGTGAAGGACGGAAACGGAACGCTCTGGCATTTTGTAGTTGAAAACAATGCCACTACATCAGGTAATAAATAAAATAAAAAGGTGAGATTTATGTACTTGGCCAACGAGATTTTGAGCCTCGCTAACAGCATTATAAACGTCTCAAAAGGGGCGTAGATTCTGTCATGTCATCAGACTGGAATTACATAAAAATAGTCCCATCGAGAAGGAAATAAGAAAACATTAATAGTGTACAAAAATTGGATTATTTTATATCATAATAAAAACGATTTGCAAATTTACTACATCGGCAACAAAAGTTTAAGTTTCAAAATTTCATTATCACATTATTACAGCAATAATATAACAAATTCTTCATTTATTAAGAAGCAAAAAAATCTTTTAGAATTGTTCGAAATAGTTCAATTAAAATTAATTATAGCTTCTACAGATCAAACGACATGGAAACTGTTTACTCTAAAGTATATTACGAACCTACTTCAGTTACCTTTTGGTCTTCTGTTGGATAGATTTCATTGAAAAATATATAAATATTATGATGATATGACGTCACTTTTATTTCATTAATAATTCAACTGAAAACTCATAGGCGTGAAATATACATTTTTAATGCGGCATTGACGTAAAAATAAATTGTTTTATTTGTATCAAACAGGTATTAAATTATTAAATATTTCTTTGAATTGGATCGGATATGAATGATTAAGTGTGAAGTGTTGGATTGAAGAATATATAAAGAGAGAAAAAAGATTATAATCGTTATTTAAATATCGAATAACACATAACAGATTCGTTAACATGAAGTTAATATTACTAACTTTTTGGTGTAAGATCAGAAATTTTAAGAGCCCTCCCTAATATCAGTAAATAATTCTAGCTAAATATTCAGGAATTAGTGCACTCAGATAAGTACAATATATTGCATATCATTTTCTGTCTGCGTAAAAAGCCTGTATATTCTGAATTCAATTTAGTGAACTCTACATATATATTCGTGAGAGATCACTCATATTAGGAACACAAAATTGTTGATAATATGCATAGGTGTAAAATAGGCTACATTTATTGTATTATAAAAGTCAGAAAACGTCATTATTTGTGTACCCGAGTTATAAATTCTGAATGGAATTATGGGGCTAGTTAAGTTGATAAGCAACTTATTTTATTTTACTATTCGATAGTAATAGATGTCTCATCTAATTGATACCTTACATATATGACACAATTTTCTTCTGAATCAGGTGAATTATTTTTTTTTGATATCGATTTCTCATTGTTATTTTTAGCTTTTTACAAATTATTCGATTTCAACTTCGTTTTACCCCGTTTTTTAAAACGGAAATAATACATTGCATTCATTCATATATCTTATGAACACTCTAGAACTTAGTATAAGTGATAGCTTGAAGTTTAATAAAGTTTCATTCCACCTACAAATATATATTCTCTCATTTTTGTTACTTGAAAATTACTGTGCTGGAATCGGTATATAACTTGCGTATCTATTTATCGATTCATTCTGAAATAGATCGACATATTGTCTGCTGAAATTATGAAAGTTTGATAGGATTTATATTCAATCTCTAACCTTAAAGAATGGATGATATTGGATTCAAATAGAATTTGGATAGAAAATTGTGTATTTATCGATTACGTTTTGAGTGATGGAAAATTTTGACTCAGCATATTGAATTCAAATGTTAATAACTAATTGTTTTAAAGCTGTATTCAAATTAAATCGACAGTATCTAGTGGATGTGGAACAGTTCGACCGAAAGAACCCAGACAAAATAAAAAAATGTTTGTTTTTCGGGTACCTTGTGGTACCACCGTGCAGGTGGTGTGTCCGGAAGCGTTAACCTCCAGGTTAGTGTATGTCTGGACCGGACAATCCCCGTAGAAGGGCTCGCTGGTCGAATTGACTAGATCCAACACCTGTAGCACCATCGTGCCCTTGGACTGCTCCGTGGTCGTATTGGTACCGCGTACGTCACTACCCGCGACTGTTCACACTGTACCGCGACGATCTACTACCAAGCGATTTCTCTCTAACGCACCACCTCTCAAAAGCGAGGGCTTTCGTCGACTAACTGGCCGTCGTAGCAAAGCACCACGACACGACTCCCTCTCTGAGGATTGCTCCCACCCCGTCTCGGAGCTTCATTCAGAAGGAAGAAGTCCGTACGAGTTTTTTGATACGTATAATCTCATTTTACTATTTGGTCGTTCCACGACTAGGTGAGCTGGCGAGGTGATGGATCACTTCCTCATAGGTGATGTTGTAAATAAGCTTTTAGTGGAGATGTTTCTACGTTCTGGTGAAAAATACAGATTAGATGAAATAGGTTCGGATGTTTTAAATGTCAGGATATACGTTCTGGGGTGTTTTTGAACGTGAATTATTACGCACCAGTATGAACCCAAAGTCTTTGAAGTTTTTCTCCGAGGTGTTAAATAAGGTGGCAACAATTTTCAGAAAAATCTACATCGGCAATTATCTGATAATTTAAACTTCTCTATTCATTCATTATTCAAATTCCCCATCGTTTTTGTGGAAATATAATTTAATATAATAAATATATTAGTTATTTCCAGCAGATTACATTTCTATTTTATTTTTAGGTTTCTATTTCTTGACTATAAATATAGAAGAATGATATTATTCAGAGCGAATTTAAATATGTCCCAGATAAATAGTGAATTGAATTTTTTGCAGCTTCACTAAGGAAAAACCAATTTTACGTCTATTATTTCTGTGTTGCAATAATTTAAAAATTGCGGAATATTTTTTGATATATGATTGATCATTTGAACAAAGAAAATTTTTAATTGATAAATAAACAACAGAATTTAATCTGATACAGGGTAAGAACACATGTAATATAAATATAAGAACAAACTTTTAAATAATGAAAACAATTTTCAAGGATTTGCCTTCCAATACCTTTGTGAATTCAATCTCCCTTCGAGTGGATCGATCTGTGTGATCACTGAATGTGTAAATTTTGGATAGAAATTCATCAGAATTTACAAATCGAGCAATACATTCAATGATCACACAGATCGATCCACTCGAAGGGAGATAACGTACATTGAATTCACAAAGGTGTTGGAAGACAAATCATTGAAAAATGTTCTCATTATTCAAAAGTTTGTTCTTATATTATTTATATTATATGTGTTCTTACTCTGCATCAGATTAAATTCTGTTGTTTATTTGTCAATTAAAAATTTTCTTTATTCAAATGATCCAACATTGATGTCATTCTACAGTATTTCAAATTGAACGATCTATTGAAGGACATTAAGAACTTAAATTGAATTTTCCTGAAAAATAAACTGATATTCAACATTCCGGAAAAATTACATATTCCCAAACTTGAATCGATCCTTTCCTTTTAATTAAATAGAATAACGGAGAATATTTCCACAATTTATTAATTAACGACAATTGTTTCGCAAATACTGTGGCCTTTTCAGGCTTAAAATATTAACCTGAGCAATCCTTTGTATTGGCATTTAATTGTCGTTAATTAAATATTCTTCATTATTTTATATAATACAAATAATTATCATTTCTTTTGCAAGGTATAGCAATTCTCGCTTTTCTTCATTTATATCTACTAATTTCCTGGCATGTTCCACCATTTTTTATTCAAAAATTCGAAAACCATTGATAATTGATCTAAAGTATAGATAAGTCAGAAAAAACTGTGTTAAGCAAATCAGCATTGCCATACATTCATAATTTTATATAGATGAGTAGGTTCTAAATTTATATTTGAATACATCTGATCTAACGAAAACGTTAAAGCATCATTCTTGGATACCCTGAAAAATATATCATTTTAATTTTTTTTCCTCGATTTCGAGAAAAACTGTCGACAGCGTACAATGGACAAATGGTTTTTACCCAATTATCTGGTAATTAAGCCGTATTGTTTATTATTTAATAGAACAACAAAATATTATTAACAGATATATTAATAATATATCTGACGAAGATACATATTGATATGTATTTCAACTTTTATGTTAAATTTGATTTCATTTTTCGATAGATATACCTCATTTTACCATTTCGCTTTTATATTACTTAAGGGTGAGTAGGTTTCTGATGGATAACTTCCTCATAGGTGATGTTGTAAATATACTTTTAACTGAAGATGCTTCTACATTCTTCTGAAAATATAGAAGAGATTAAATGGTTTGGATGCTCCAAATGTCAAGAAATCCGTACTAGGATGTTTTCAGCGTGAATTATTATGCTTTGAAGAGAATGTCATTGAGATTGAGAGAAGAGGTGTTGAAAAAAATATTGTGATCTATCAAAGAATGACCAGGATTTTAGATGCCCTTTGCGATGAGAAATATATCAGTGTTATTATGAATTAGTATAAACTTGAAAAGATGAAATCGTTTCCAACAACAGTTAGCAAAATCTGAATTAAATTACTATGGATTTTTTTAAAATAATTTTCTGAACAGAATATTTCAACTTTATCCAAATTTGTGTTATTATAAACGTATAATTATACTTTAAATTCGAAGATAACTCTGAATTAAAAAAAATCATACTTCCAAATAGAAAATATATATAAGAACATATAAAAATTTGGTTAACTTGCATCTATTTCCATCATGTAACAACTGTCACAAGTATGGATTGAAAAATTAAAATACTCATCAATGTTTATTTTCGGCATATATTTAATTTTTGTAAGTATTCGTGAGTTTGGTACATATGTGTAATAATTTTAATATGATTCGTCAATTGTCAAAAATAGACGCTGATTATGCTAATTAAAAAGAGAGCAAAAAAGAAAGTGTTTCGGTAAATATTATTGATATATTATATATATTTTTGTGAGTAAAAATAGTTTAACGCTTAAAATTAATAAGGAATGACAAAGTGGTTATTTTTTCAACAATCAAAATTTTGTGGAAACCACTGTTTGTGAGTTAAGTTAAACCAAAGGTGTCATACTAAGTGTACTCGTTTCGTACGAGCTAAAAATAATTTCACCAGTCATTCACTTTGAGTTAACTGCATTTTAATATTTCAATTAGTCGGAAGTTTATTACTAAACGGATTTATTGTCCGCTTGCTGCAACTAAAACAAAGAAAATCGTAAAATCGCAAAAGTGCCCGGACATCGACGCTTCACGCTAAATGAGATCGTCGATTTCCGTGGAAAAAACACGTATTTTATAGCTGTAGTATGGCCACGCTATAAAGCCATAGTCATACATACAATACATTTAAAAAATTTATTTTATTCAGAATCCACTTATGGAGTAGTAATTATTCCAAATATGCTATGATTTACTCAAGATTCATAGCAGAAAAATTATGTATCCGTAGATTTCACGATTTCACGCAAATTTGAAGTATCAATAGGAGCGACTTCAACTCTCCACGATGGAATTTTTTTTTTTAACAATGGAAAGAAATGATAGACGTGAACAATTGATAAGTATTAAGTTTTCCAGGTTAAAAATATAAAAACAATAGGACTTCTTTAGTAACTGATATTACCAATAAAACATATTCCTTTTTTTTTCTATATTTTATCATAGTGGTGTATAAAACATACTGCGTGAATCACTGAACTTATATTTATAAAAAAAATATATGCAGACGTTTCTATAGTTTCACGAAGTTTCACAAATGCAGAAACACATTAAGAATATTGAAACGAGTAGTGTAATAAAGTTCCATTTTTATGGGCTTCTGCGGTCATCCGTAAATAATTTAGAATAAAAAAGGCTTGAAAATTAAAATTTTAAGAATAGCTTAAGGGCCTAAATATCTCGGTTGAGCTCATTAATGGACAAAATCGGTTCAATGGTTCCGCAATTATTCAAACTTGGAAATTTCATTATTTTTCAAATAGATGAGATGTGAAATAACGACATGAAGGCTTTGGCATATTTTCACGTAGATAAGTTACGAGAATTGTTCTAAATTCCAAATCTTTAAAATTTTTTATTCGTTCAATTTCGAAAAATATGGGAGATTAAATGAATCAGTCCAGAAGAAATTTAATTCAAATGAAATTACATTATAAAGAATATTTCCACAATTCATCAAATGAACTACAATTGTTTCACCAACAATGTTGCTTCATCAGATTTACACTTTGAACTTACTGTAAAAATGTAACATCATATCTTAAATAGGTATGGTTCATGCAAAAACTTGAAAAAGGAGGATAAAAATAACAGTCAATTTTTGAAAATACTTAAATAGACAAAAATATTCAACAAGGGAGATCTGTCAACATTAGTTGCTCGTTCAGAAGAATTTTAAGCGTTTTATACTTGTTTATTCGAATTGCTCCCAACAGTGTAAATCTGGTACTTTTAATTTCATTATGGATAATTTCATAGTTTGAAATTATATTCAAATTTTCTCTGGCGTATGTTGACTTTGAGATTTCTGACGTATCTCTGTTATTCTTTTGTTAAAGGATCTAGCCGCTTGATCAATATATTCTATAAAGCAACCATTGCATGTCAACTTATTAACTCCAGATTTATTGCCTTTATTAGTTTTATCTTTGTTG
Source organism: Megalocaria dilatata (assembly GCA_034642435.1). NCBI lineage: Eukaryota > Metazoa > Arthropoda > Insecta > Coleoptera > Coccinellidae > Megalocaria > Megalocaria dilatata. Next base: position 71,030,285 of record CM067856.1, on the reverse strand, counting down.
TTTTGGATGAGAATTCTTTCATTATTAATCATTCTAAAAGCTACATTAAATTTAAATTCTCTTTAAAATACTTGGCAATATTATCCGATATTTTATTAACGTAAATATTTCAAAGAACAATTTCACTATAATGTAGCTTTCAGAACAATTAATAATTTAGAAATTCTCATTAAAAATAATGGAGAAAAAAGTAATGAACGTCACACATCGCTCACTCAACATATGCCAGTCATTTGAAAGAATTTGGAAATAATTTCAACAACTGTCCATACCTTATTAATAATGAAACCAAAAGTACCTTAACATTTAAATTAAAAGTACTATACTTACACTGTTGGAAGTGCTCGAAATCAGTGGGTAGAAAACTGTTAAAATTCTTTGACTATTATTTGTATTTTCCTTTTTCAAGTTTATGCATAAGCCTATCTAAAGTTAATTTTTAAAGTTAGTACAAAATGTGAACCCGACGAAAAAATTGTCATTTGATAAATTGGGACAATTTTATTCATGATTTTAAGTATACATATATTTATGAAGCATTAAGCGTGAATATTAGAGTACGTCAAATCCGGATTCTAACCCATTTCTTTCCATATTTAACATACAGAAAGGGTTCAATCACGAACCGCAATCATGCGAACAAATTCGAGTTTTTTTTCAGAACATTTCAGTTTTCTATCAATCGATTCCAGCATGGAACGGCCTATAACACCCTCTCCGCTCCTTAAAACTCATCATTTATTGAAGCTCGCGTCGAATCGAGACTTTAATCAATTGACCATTGTTGTTTAACCTGCTGGAGTGATTATTTTTTTCGGTCAGCCGACATGAAATCATTGAATCATTCTTTGCCCAACATTATACATAGTGACAGTGAAATTACCGGTTGGGAATGATTTATACATCACGGTAATATTATTCAAACGGGGCAATGGAGAATAATAAAATAGTGGAACGGCGTTCTCATAAAATATATTTTATCGATAAACATCCGATTCGAAACCCAAAGTTAGTACTGTCCGTCATTAATCGGTTTCTGTTCGGACCCATTCATATATAAACAGGCTATAAGGCCGTTTTAATTGGCCATTGGATGTGCGGTTTGTACGTCAGATAAGATCATTTATATATTGAGGATTTCAAGCTGCAGATGGAAGATTATAATTATTTTCAAACAATGAATTTTTCATTGTGCATTGAAGAACATATTTTTTATGAATATTAATAATTTGATAATAGATGTTTAACATTATTAATAGAAAAACACTAAAAAAAGTGATTTCATTTTAAAGAAAAACTTGATGCTGGTTTGTTGAAAATTATGGAAATTATATATAATATTAAATAATTTTTGGAAAAATAAATTAAATGAAACTAATCGTAATAGCTACAGCGTCAAAAAAGTCCCAGGAATCGGCCAATGATGTATCAGATGTAGAAATATGAAACCGAATTTTTTTATGAAAATAACACGTCTGTTGTTTGAAAATAATTTTATTCAAAATTATCTCTATTGCTATTTATATATTGAATCAGTTATCGAACCATTTTCGTACTTTTCATACGAAATAAAGTATTGTTCAGTGAGAGTTGTCTTATTGATGCGAATAGATGACAATCGGACGGAGCAAAGTCTGAGAATAAGTTGCATTTCCATAACCCGCTTATTTGGATTGTGATGGGGCATTATCATGGAGCAAAATGACTTTTTGTTGTCTTTTTCCATATTCCGGTCTTTTTCCACGCTGTTGGTGGTGATCAATGTTAACGATCTCACTAGGTTCCAGTAGCTCATAATAGATTACACCTTTCTGATCTCTCCGAACACAGATCCATTTTTCATCACCTATCACGATTCGATGGAGAACTAATTTACTTGATAAAAGGATTATTACAAAATTTAAATATAAAAACAGATTTATTCTGTTAGCCTCCTACAAATTTTAATTTCCAAAAATTTTATTCAAAAAATTTTAGAATTAAATTTATGTCTTATAAGCGCACTGCCTGAATTTAATAGACATATAGGATCAAAACTCATTATATAATATCAGATGGATCAAAAAAAATTTTACTCCTTCAAGTATTTATTTAGTAATTTTAATTGATAATTTATATTTCGTTGGGTTTTTTATTCCATTTGATATTATATAATGAGTTTTTAATTTATATGTCTACTTACTTTAAGCAGTGCTTATAAGACATTTATACAATTCTATAAGTTTTTGAATAAAATTTTTTTGAAATTAAAATTTGTAGGAGGCTAACCGAATAAATGTGTTTTGATATTTAAATTGAGCAATAATCATTCTATCAAGTAAAAAACCTTTTCTCATTATTTTATTGTATACATAATATATAAATATATTTTGGTTTTCCTTAATTATATAAATGTCATTTGGTTTCAACTAAGGCCATAAAATACCTTACAAGCTTTTTGTAATTTGTGTGATGAATGTAGAATAAGTGGTATTTTTAAAGTCCTCTAATTTTAGTGTTTGTTCAACAAGGATACTACGAGTCTTTCTGGTAAGATATCTTTTGTTAATTGATTTTATTTTTTAAATGTGAAATAGGACTGATGAAGATCTTATTTAATTTCAAATTGTTTTTTGAGGATGTACTACATGTTTTGAGAGATTTTTGAAGTCACTTTTTCAAATATATTGAATATTTAAAATAAATAACTTTTGAAGAAGTTCTTAAAATTATGTTTTGCATTTTTGAAAAAGATTTGGTTTTCATAAATATAAAACCAGAACTGAAATTTTGTCTCCTTCAAGTATTTATTCAGTACTTTCACTTGAAAATTTATATTTCGTTGGGTTTTTTATTACATTTGATATTATATAATGAGTTTTAATTTTATATGTCTTCTGAATTTAAGCAATGCTTATGGGACATTAATTTAATTCCAAAAATTTTTGAATAAAACTTTTTGAAATCAAAATTCTGTTTTGATATTCAAATTTCAGGAGAATGAAATGTGTATGGCAGTTTTTGAGAATATAGGAGGACTTCAAATAATAATATATGGAAGGCTGACAATCAAATTCATAATATGCATAATATTGCATACAAAATTTCAAAAGTATAAATTGAGAACCAGGTCATGGTCAGCAGCACCGTTTTCAATTTCGATGCAATTTTTAGTGCTTGTCTAATGCACTCAACCCTAAACACATTACATAAGATAATTTTACTTTCTACACTACCAGTATATGAAGACATTCTGTCATGAACATTTTAATGTGAACAATTATCCACTACTCAAACATAGAATTTCAAATGTTATATGCTTATTTTAGCTCACTATCAGAGAGCTTTTAATTGGGGAAAAACGTTTGTATTTTGAAATTTTCAGTCAATAGTACCAGGAACAATTACTATTGAACCTACATATGAAATATTTATGGTAAAATTATCCTGTCGTGTTTTGAATATCCCAAAACAAAATCTGAGCCAAGATAAATGTAGAGTGACGAACTGCATGTTTATTTAATTTTCTTAAAAATCAGAGGAGGGTTGAAGTACGGTAAATGTCATTTTAATAAATAGAATGAATCGATGATAAGTCATTAGATTTCAATGGAAAATTGTATATGAGATTTTGATAAAATATCTAAACTATCAACAGGATGGCTGTTTTACCCAAGACGAAATAGGGGTTTTCTGGAAAGTGAGACTGGATATAATTACAAAGACATAGTTAATTCGTACAATAATGTATTGATTGTAATTATATCGGATACTGTTTCATATTAGTATTATTCTTAATTTCAAGTTAGCACAGATATTTAGTCTCTAAACCTAACCTGAACCTTTCAAGTCTCTTTCCGTTCGAAAATTAGAGGACGGACTGGTCGCACAACTAATTTTGATCTTGGATTCTTGATCAGTGACCTAGTGAGACCATTTTTGGCTAGAAATTCGAAAATTGAGGACATTTGGGCAAAATGATAGCACGCTTTTCCATAAAACAAGCGCGAAAAAATTTGTACATAATTTAGTATAATGAAAACGACAATGCAAACAACTCAAAACGACGTTTCAATTAAATTTTTGAAAGCAGAAAAATCGAAAATTCCATATAATTGCACACATAAAGTATCTCGATAATATTAACTCTTGATAACTTCTGAAATGGGCGTATCTGAACGTTCTTATCCAACCAAGATTCAGAGCTCCTATCTTGGACCAACTACGCACAAGTTCCAGCTTTTTTTCTAATCTGTCCTTAGTTTTTCCCAGCTTGGGACCGGATGTGTGATAAAAATTCAGATCATGTGAAGTTGACTTAATTAGAAATTTAATCATACAAGAGGTGCGGAGGGGGAAATCATTGTGGTTATTCGCATGGCCGAGAAACTGATAAGCAGTCGGAGATTTGAAAAATTCACCGCATATTATCGCTTGGTGCATGTGAGCGTTCGAATTGATTTTGAAACTATTCGATTTATTAATTGCTTGTTTGATATATTCAAGATTGAAAGTCTATGATTATTTATTATTCTTAGATTCAATATTCAAATGGGAGTAAATCAAATAATAAATAAATTGTATTCCATAAGACGATTTGAAGTTCATTTCTATATTCACAAAATATAGACGTTTCGACATGATGTGATAAAATCCATAGAAATGGCTTTGAAAATTAATCCACACAAACAATTTCTGAAACATCAAAATGCACAGCATGTAAATCATTAAAGTGAGTTTCTATCTATATTATTTTGAAGAACTTTTTATGCAACGGTCCAGGAATTCAGGAAAAATATAAAAATAAAAAATTATTCCATCACTATTTAAATATTGAGGAAAGAGTATCTTACTAACATTACTTACATATTCAAACTGTTATATAAAAGGATCTATTTCAAAGGTTTTTATATAAAGGTTCTTTCAATGGGAACGCCCTATTTTTAAATTGACATTACTCACGCATGGCAGTCATTGTTCATTTGTGACATTGACAGTTGTATTTGTCAATGTCTACCGTTTAATCATGAGTGTTGGAGTGTATATCTTACACTCCAACAACGTTTACAATAATCCAAATTTATTAGGAAAAATCGCGAGCTGTTACACTTACTTTATGTGCTTTAACTCCAATTTTTGGTCGTTATAATCATCCGGATAAAAAAATGCAAGAAGAGAGAATATTGCTGCCATACGTGAAAGTGATCTTGAAGACCAAAATTTATCGTTTTCTCGACGTTCACAAGAACTAGGCATCTACAAAACGTCTTTGTGGCGAATTTTACGGAAAGCCCTAGGTTTACATCTATACAAAATTTTTTTAACTCAAGAACTCAAACCAACAGATCATGTAAAGTCACATATTCATTAATTGGTGCTTAGAAAAAATCAGAAATGATGGACCGATAAATTATCCACCTCGTTTCTGTGATTTAACTCCATTGGATTTCTTTCTTTGGGGTTACATTAAATTATTAGTTTACAGCAATCACCCAGCAAATTAAGACGATTAATAGATCAATAATGAACGAATAATTGCTAAAATACGACCTGATTTATGTGAGTCATAGAAAATTGGGTTCAACGGCTTCATTGCTGCAAGCCTTCCGTGGTGGACATTTCAAAGATGTTTTGTTTCGTAAGTAATGGTACCCATTGTACTTAATAATGAAATAAAAATTTTAAGAATTTTCAAATATATTATGTGTTTTATTCACAAAACAAAATGGGGCGCTGTTAAGAAATACCCTTTATTTAAGGAAAGTTTTGGTTTGTATAGAATTTCGAAAAGTGGGAATTTCTACAGATAATTCTTCTCGTTCAATAATTTTACAGGGGGATCGTGATTTTTTTCCTTTCCAGATATAGTATTCTTACTCTGGAAAAACATGAGTTTTTTTGAAAAATTGTTTCGCAAAATAAGAGTTATCTTTTCGATACTTAAATGCTGCCTGATGTTCTTTGACTATTTTTGTGAAAGTTCTCCTGATTTGTCCTGAAACTTAATTTATTAACTCTTTAATTATTAAACCGGTTGTTTTTGTCTTTAACGTTGAAAAATTGCTTGGAAGTTTTAATGAGAGTGAAGTTATGTTGCTGAAATTATATGACCTATTTTTAATGAAGTTTGTCCAACATATGACAGTTTTACTAATTTTTCGTTATTGTTAACTGTTTTGGAAGTGGGGTAAATATGTTTTAGAATGAGTTGTGTTCATTTTTATTATTGAGAGAATTTGTAATTTTTGATTCGAAATAATTGTTTATACCAATTTGTTCAATTATATTCAGTTTCCTTTATAGCGCAATATCAATTAGGGAAATGTAAAACGCTTTATGTATCATTGATCTATAGGCAGTAAGACAAATCGGAAGAACTTTCAAAAAAAGGTTGAAAGAACATCAAGCATCATTTAAGCATCGAAAATACCTCTATTTTTTTGAAACGTTTTTTCTAAACAACTCATGTTTTATCAAAAATAGATAATCTTAAAATACTACACCTGAAATCGAAAGGCAAGAAACAAGACATCCTGGATTCAGTGGAGTTCTATAAAAATTATCACAATCCAGCAGTAAAACTAAACGAGCAAACGAACAAATCGAAATATATGAAAACCTTTGAAATACAGCTTGTTATACACCAGTTTGGAAAAAAAATTTGGATTACTGTATCCTCAATAATGAAAGAGCGATAGGAAACGATGTACTTGAGTAATTATTCATTTATCTTATTTTTAACTGGATTATCACAAAGTAAGGGACTACTCCACCTAAAATTTAGGAAAAGTCTATATAACGAAATACAACAGGAGTAATTAGTCTTTTAACTCAAGTTGAACCAATTAGTCATTTTTCATGATTATCCAACCAACCTTATACATAATATTTATCATAATATATGAAACAAATGCCTGTCTACAGTAAAACATTATCCTTATTTTGAGTACTACCACTTACGACACTAATCAACATATTCATATAAAACTAGGAATTTTTGCTCACAGTAGAAAGATGATTGAAGGGAAATTTGACGATAACAATAAGCAAAAAAGAGCTAAATTATAAACAGGAAATGATGATTAAGACAAGCGTTTCCACCCTTCGTGATATGGATTAAACACGCTGCCGAACAATCGATTTACATATTTCTGGTGTTAAATCAAGGTTCAAGTCATCATCGGACGGCACATCCTGTCAAAACTCTAACAACGTTCCTATCAGCATTCAGGGGTCATAGCACACTTTTCGTAGGTAATGCGGTACTCAAATCACGTAAGCCGTGGTGCTGTAGCTCTCGTACGGCACGGTCCCTTCCGCCCACAACGGAAGTGGTACAATAGTCTCTTGATCTACTCATTCAGCCATAGGAAATGGCACGTTGCACTTTTGATAACGCCCTAATAAAGGGCATTGTGATTTGGGGTCTTACAAGCTTCCATTGCGATTAGGATTGTTTTGGGGTTTTGGCGATGTTTTTGCTCTTTTGGGGAGTATCGAATTCGGGTCCTCTATATCATTAAGGGTGAATTTCGAATAAAGAATGATTTATAAGGGATATAGATGCAGTTATTTCAAGGTTGAATTGAATTTTCATATTCATCTTCTTAAGATGTTTCCTTTCGTGAGAAAATAAACGTTCAATTTCCAGATCTACATACATTTTGGAGAAATATATGTTGCAAACAACGTTCCTTCCATCCATAATGCCCATTTTTCACTGTTATTGAAGTTTTTTTGCATTTTCGAATGAATGAGCAATAACTACACTAAATAATATCTTTTTCAGGCAAAGGCTTCCCAATATGTTTTGGATAATTTTTACACCAAAAATAATAATTGTATTCCTCAATAGAAAAGCCATTCGACAAGAAATGAGCTTGATCCAAAAGAGATTTAAGCAAAAACAGAATCGATTTTAGGTTAATCTAGAGCACAATCAACAAACAGACAACATTTGTGATATTCAAGAGCCTTCAGTTCAGTTTTGAAAAGAATATTTTTATTATCATGGATTTATTTTTGGACACAAGCAAGTACAAAAAAAAGATGTCAGTTTTATTGTCTATAATTATCTGTTCTTTCAAAGTTGCATAATATTTATTAAAAACATTTTTCCTTCAGTTACGTTTCAACCAGATAAAAAATAACTATAAAAAATCTTATGTTCATAGCTCTGAAATACCTATTAACTATATTGACAATTTTTTGACAGAAAACGATTCTGAATATATTTAGAAACTCCAAACCATTGTCAAGAAGAGCATGCTGATGTTAATGTCCTTCTTAGAAGCTTCAATGAGATCGTTTTGAACTAAGGGCCATAGAATTAATCGAAATACAAAAATACCTAAATAATATTGTATATTTGATTTATTTGCCAAAAAAGAAGCAATGAAGATATATATTCAACCTACCATTTCAAATGTTCAAAATCAGATAGAATTCAAAACTTAAATGCAGCATAAACACTGCCCATTTTACACAATAGTTTATTTATTTCTACATCAAAATATTTTAATCACTTTTACTCTTTTTCAACATTTCGTAGATTAAGACTGAAAATACAGAACTTAATACTGCAGTAATCAAACTTTCATCTTGATGAATTTTAAAACTTAAATCCTCAATTTTTAAATCTTTGAAAGAATTTATACCGTTAAATTATTTTCTAATCCATATACGATTTAGGTATGTATTTTCAGGAATGTTTATGCAATAATTCAAGAAACAAACCGCTGACGATTGGAAAAATATTTATTTTCAATTTTCGAATTTTACGTACTTAAAAATACTGAACATTTCAGGCGAGCAAACTACACGATATTTTAACAGTGCAAATTAAAAGATTTATTATTCCAAAAAATGCGAAAATATTAACAAAAAAGTCAGTACATGGTAAAAGACTAGTGCAAACTGGTCTAAGCTTTAAACCAGATATTTGCAGTGCGTTTCCAGGAAAGAAGATGTTAAGAATCAAAAAGAAAACCAATAAATAATAAGTGAAGTATATTTTACCTAAAAATTTAAATGAGAAAGAAACATAAACTTATTTTATAAACCTATTTTTTATTGATGTTAAATGAGAAACTAAGCAGATTCTCGATTCGAATTAAATTCCTCGAAAAGAATTTCAATATAACATTAAAGTTTGAAGTCAAACCTGTATACCTACTAATGAGTTTAAAGTAAATATTCTAGTTTCAAAATATCCTCCTAATCCTTTTCATAGCCAATAGCCAATAGTCAATAAAAACGAACAACTCAATATCCCAAAAGTACTTTGCTAATGATACCAGCTCCTTATCTAGATCAAACATAGGTCGAATTATTGGAAAAAGCGTGTCCCCCTTAAGAGTTAATTCTTTGTCCGTCGAGTGGCCTTAACGACCGCATATCTTCCCAAAATATTTCACTAATAGTGAACTCAGACTGGAAAGAAGCAATCTGATAAAGCATTTTCGAACAGTGAGTCAGTGTGTTCGAGACATTTAGTTGCTAGAGCATGATGACAGATATCCCACAGGACAAAATTCATCGCAACTCAACAGTCTCTCTATTATCTTTGAAGTGTTCTCGAATTCAATTTGGATTTTATTCGGGAAAGAACTACTTATTATCTAATAAAGCTTCTGAACCCTTTTTGGTCTCTTATTTGTAGGAGAGTACTTCAACGTTTGTTCTGGTTCTAGATATGTCTATCAGAAACTGGCTCAGATAAAAACTACCCTTCAGTCTTGTTTGTTGAGATTTGAAAAAGGTTCAGCGATTTCAACATAAAAATCATGTAGGTATTTTCCATCACGTTTTACATATTAAATGGAGTGGATCATTTTTCGAGTAGTTCAATTGTTATTCACTTTTCTCGTGCTTTCTACTTTTAAGATATCAAAGAGATTTTCAAAGGATTTAAAATTTAACTATTATAAACAATACAATGAAATCTCTAGCGTGTCGTCTGGAGATTTATCGTGCTCATATATTAGCTAATAAATTATACTGATGCATAAGACATTATATTAGTTGAAGTTGAAATAATCAACAATTTTAACAGAGGACGTTATTTTGTGTCTGTTACATATTTAAGGATAAATAAATTGTTATTATTACTTAATTATTTTTTTAAATCTCTGTTACATATTTAAGGATTAATCAGTTGTTATTATTACTTACTGTTCGTATAAAATTTCGTGTGGATCGTTTGATTATAAGTTAAAAACTATATTTTTCGAGAAATAATTCACAAACTTATTTTAATTTTCATGGAAAATGGACTGAACGGGCACGAAAAAGGTAATATATTCAGGTCAGTGTTTTTTAATCGTTTTTTACATTTATATTAATAAATTTCATTACTAAAACTTGAAGTCTTTTCAACACGAACTTCGAATATTCCAGAGATTTTGAAATTTTATTATGTAGCAATCACAATGCACGTTGAAAGAATTTCCATGAATTTTTGTTCAATATTACATCTTAAGACTCGATCAGGAGGAAATTGAGAAGCATGCGCATAAGAATCTGATGATCACATCGACTATCTACTCATCGTCAATTTGACAATTAGTTGTCAAAATTCTATGTAATTTCATTCATTCGTTATGGATTTCCATTGGCTATGGTAGAATAATCCAAATTCTAGGGGTTGAAAATAAGATATAATTATGAATGTTTCACAGTAATAACGAGGAGATCAGTGGCTTATCTCGGCAATAAAATATTCCCATAAAAATTGCCTACTCTATAATTTTTCATATTTCACCAGCACGGATGTTGTGTCTTGAAGGCATCCTTTCATAATTAGGTCCGTGTTAAGGAATAGGGGTAGCATCGAGCGCGCTTGAACCGCGTCTAAGGGATACTCGAAAATATGCGTTAATATTGACAGTAATAACCGAGCATTAGTTTCAATTAGAACTCATTGAGTGTTTGAACAGTAAGGCTGTTATTAAATTATCATTGTTCGACTGCTCGGGCCAGTGACAGGGGCTTGAAGGATGCTTTGAAACGTTTATCTTGCGGCATGAGTTAACCAGCTTGTTTACACGAGAGTGTCAAAGCTCAGATAACAGATTATCGCGGATTTCACATCGTTTTTATCTATCTGAAATGGAAAATCTGAAAGTTTTTTGTTTATTCTGCTCCCAAAATAAACAGAGGATAGCTTGTCATCGTGTTGCTTGTGAAACCGGTGGATGATGATGAGATAAAGCAGCAAAAATAACTCGCTGAAGGTCCCAAATGAAGAACCCCCTGAATATTATACAGAAATTTCTTATTTTCTATGCAAAATATATTCACTTCCTCTATTTAATTCTTCAGATAGTACTGCTTCATTATTTTCATCATAAAAGTGGTGAAAACCATTGACGTGAACTGAGGGATTTTTGCGCGCTAGTTCGGATTTTTTTCGCCTTCTAATTATAGCATCCTCACCAAATTTTACACGAACATGCCCGTTATTATTTCTAAATGTTAAATTTCAGATCGATCGAATCTGTAGTTTCGAAAATATGAAAAATTTTCAAAGATGAATTACTGCAAAAGTGTTGAACTAATTTTTCTCATTAACGAACTTAGCAGCGGCATTCAGACTCCAAACATTCCCTGAAAGTTTACGGGCTCTGGCTATTTCCGTTTGAGAGTTTGCGTGTTTACTGCCGTGTTAACTTACTTTTGACTTTTGATTCATCATCAATGAGTGGAATCTAGTTGCCGGCTCAAAATTTGAAAATTACAGACGTTTGGGCGAAACGATGGCACGCTGTTTCCTGGAACTAGCGCGCAAAAAGGAAAAGCGTAAACACTTTCTTTAGGTAGATAAAACTGAAATATCGAATAAAAAAATCTGTTTGTTCGTTAGCCATAGCTTTTAATTCAAAGTAATTTTGATTTAGTCTGTCATATATCTTCGAAGTTTTTCAGCCAAAATTTTCGAATTTTGAGTCGAAATTATTCTTAAACCGTTAGGTTGGATTGAGGTTAAAAGTAATTCTGTCCGGCCGGTCCAGCGGCGAAGTTCGTTAATGAGCGAAATCGGTTCAATAATTTCGAAGTTATTCACACTGGAAACTTTTTTATATTTTCCCCAATATTTTCGAAACAACAGATTCGATCTATCTCAACTTCAGTATTTAGAAGAAAAATAGTAACGCGAATGTTCGTGTAAAATTTTGTAGGGACCGTACAATTAAAAGACCAAAAAATACATATTTTGTGAGGATTGTGGTTGATATGAACTAGCGCCCAAAAGCTTCTGACTTCACTTCAGTGCTTTTTCGTTTTTTATTTATCATTTGTTTATATCTGTTAACTTGGTCAACAGTGAACGTCCTGTTCAAGTAATACATTAAGTTCCTGAATGAGGGATGTGCGCTCTGAGTTGCAAAAATATAGACAAGTTGAAATTTGTTTTTCTAATATCTCTAAATACAGGGATTCAAAAATTTTTAAAACGATTTTTTATATGTGGAATAATAATTAAATATACTTCAGGTAGATACACATTTACTCCCTTACTTCTTAAAAATATTAGGAGTACAAATAAGTTTCCGCCGTTTTTTAACGTTTTTTGTTTATGAATCATTCCTAATGATTTTAAACGATGTGAGACTGCTTGCTGAGTGACTTCTAATGTTAGAGCAAGTTCTTTTTGTGTTTGAGATGAATCTTCCTCCAATAATTCCTCCAATTCTGCATGCTCGTAAATTTTTAGCCTTCCACTGTGATCTTTGTCTTCTACGTCGAAATCACCGTTTTTAAACTTTTGAAACCACTCTCGACACGTTTTTTCACTCAGAGCACCCTCACCATATGCTTCTACGAGCAATTGATGCGCCTCAGCAGCAGATTTCTTTAAATTAAAGAAGTAAACTAATATTTCCCGCAAATGACGCTTACTTGGCTCAAATTTTGACATTTTCAACTTATAAAAATTATATTTTACCAATATAAAATCAAGGATATTAATAGGTTATGTTGTTTTTGAATGTCCAAACTATTTTTTAAGCCGATTATCATCTGCGAAAGCTAACCGAAACTCCGTGCCGCGCCATCTACAATAAAACGGCGGAAACTTATTTGTACTCCTAATAATAATGGATGAACTTGCATCATAGAATTGGACTAAAAATGTATGGACTTCAAGAACAAAAAATTTCTCTGATAAATTAAATTAACAAATTAGTTCTCTTATGATGTTTTTTGGTTGATGGCTTGAAGGAATGAATATTTCTATCTTGAACCAGATGCTTTCCTATAAGAAAAATCTGTGTCGCTCTCCATAAAAAAAAATTTCTAACTGAAGTAATAAATAAAATGAAGATATTGCTTCATTTCAAACAACAATGTTCAAAAGAACAGATATCTATATAATAATCGAAAAATAGAATGCAGAAGACAATACGCTCCATTTCCGATATGATCTACCCCCTCATTGGCGTCATGTCATAAATCACGATCCAATCACAGTAAATCGACATAGACACGGGCTTCGTTGTAAAAAACACCATCACGTGCTGAACTTGCAGCTACTGTCGGCGCCGGGCTTTAGATAACCCCCGATCGACATGTCTGACAATCTGACGTAGCTCAATCGGACGCTGCCTCTCTAAAACCACCCATTTCCGGCCAAAAGCTCCTCTTGGCCCAGCTCTTCGAAATACACGTACAAACACACCTATGATAATAAATTTGACATTGCTCCGTTCACGTGCGCGTATAGTAACCTGATCGAGAAGAGAGCAAGTACCAGGTTTGGAAATCGCCCTGCCCACCTTATGCTGCGTTTTGAAAAGAAGCTGCCGAACGCACCCCTCGAAAGCAGAGGAAGTGGCCCAAGTGGTGTTGGATAACAGGGGTATCTGCTAGAACACGTGCGCGATTATGGGTATACTACTTCAACTGTTTTACGTCGTCAGATGTCTTGGAACTTGTTCTTGGGGACGCGCCATTCGTTCTTGGGATATAAAATGGCTGTTCCCCCTTTTTTAGGTGAAAGGGTTGCCCTGAAGTACTCGAAATAGTCTTTGAGGGGTTGGAATGTCTTCTCGAGCGAAGCAATTCAGGTCTGAATTGGCACAATGAGCTAGAACATCGGTACCTTTTAATGTATTTGCATATACCTACTGTGTTATCATTTCAGTGGTGGAGAAAGATAGGGACATAACGTCTGAAATTTTATTCGGAAAGCATATCTTGCTTAAATGATCTGGAAATGTCGAATGCTAAAAATGAGCTTCATCGTTAAAGATGATTTTTCTGGAAAAGATCTCATCTTCGGCTACGGAATTATCAACCCATTGAAAGAAGTGGAAACGCATCAGATGATCACGAGGCTCCACTTCTTGCACTAGTTGATCTTTGTTAGCCTTAATACCGAGGACTTTATGCAAAATTCTCCTCAGAGAAAGGCGAAAAATTATCAGTTCTTGAGCACAACTACGAGTTGATGTTGATGGATTCTGAGCTACAGCATCAATGTTTTCGGGTGTGCTTACTGGACGAAAACGTGAATAAGTGGTTTCATGGTTTCATCAAATAATGATCCTATTTCACGAACTGATTGATCCACAAATTGCCGTGAGGCATTTAATTTCTATTGAATTTCCCATGTAAATTTTTAACAGTTTCGATAGAAGATTCTCCACTTTGGAAATAAGTTTTTAATATTTCCCAATTTTGTTCAGGCGTGAATCGACACATTTGGTTAATGTCAAATATTAAACTAACTTTCTTTCAAAACACAAATGCCAGAAGTGTTGTCAGACTCGAAATAACCAATACTTCAAAAACTCTAGGTTATTTAAAATTGATAGAAATGATTATCTTCACGTTTCTAGTATTCTCATTATAAAGAGATTTGGTACAAATATTCGATTCGTTGTTATACATTTAATTTCTCGATTTCATTTCCCTCATATTGAAAACCAAAATTCCACCGACTCATTTGGTTGGGTTAAATATAAATTTTAGAACCAGACTGAATCATAGACGTTCTGATAGGAATGGGCTAAAATTAATTTAAAAATCTCCTTGCATTTAGCAGGAAAAAATTAAAGGATTATGGAGTGTTGATTATTGATTATTATCTTGAGAACTGATTTTTTTACCAATTGTATCAATGTTTCACTATTAGTTTCGGAAATAGACTAAACGATGTTAAATGAAGAATTCCTTCTTAAATTTATCATTTTCTTTCACAGCTACATTAGTAGAGTAAATTTGAAACTGAAAATGATAATATATGATATATCTATCAATATCTCAAAAGGCACATGTCCTGTGGAAATTTTTATGTAATAATAAATAAGAATGTAATAACCATTTGTATATTTATGTAAAATTTTGTGAGGACCCCATCACTGAAAAAACTATCACATCCCCCCATTTGAAAGGATAAGTTTGAATGTGGTTCTGAATGTAATATTTGAAAGTTTGTGAAAAAATGTAACATCTGTATTTATTTTTCCCAGTTATTCATTTCTTATACACAATTCAAATAACAATATGGAATTTTGTTAATATGGGGGAGCGAATAATAACATAATAAAACTTCTAAAATGCTGAACTCGAATTTCTTGTTTGTCGACATTGATTGATTAATCCATTTTTGCGCATTTAGTTTATTTAATAAACATGTCGTTATCTAATGGTCAGTTCTGAAGAAAGGCACAGTTACTCCAGTTTAAAAGAAAGTTGATCCACGGGATATCGCAAACTACCCCCCTGTATCAATTCGGGGCTGTTTCTCCAAGATATTTGAGAAAATAGTTTCAATTAGAAGGCTTGATTATTCGAGTAAATACCATATCATCACTAGCTCTGAGCACGGTTTCAGACCAGAGCATTCAATCGAAACTGCGGAATTTTTTTTTTAAAATAGATGTCCATAAACATTTGGATGAGGTTATGTGCGTGGATGAATTGTTTTTCGATCTCTCTAGAACGCTTGATTTGTTGAATTTTTCTTTTATGATTAAACATTATAATTTGGGATTTAGGGATATTTTTTTGATTTGGCTGAAAAGCTATATATCAGATCGCACCATGCCTGTCATAGTCGATGTATCTTGCTTAGGATGAGTGGACATGGGGTTCCCCAGGGCTCTGTTATAGGACCACCTCTGTTCTTATTATTTATTAATGATTTACCTGATTATTTGACAGCAGTTTTGATGGACTTTTTGCTGATGATACTTCGATAATGGTCGCATCGCGGAGCCTTGAGGAACTGACAGCTCTGACTTCATCGGTATGTTCGGTGATTGGCGCAGTCCATATGGACTGATTATCAATCAAGAAGGTTTGAATTCATTTCGGTTTGAAAATTGGCAGGGACGAACGTTTTGTGGTATCTCACGAACTTTGCTAAGTTCTTGGCTAAGTGTAGACAACGGTTTACAATGGATTCAACATATAGATATATTAGTATTAAGTTAGTATTAAGTATTAGTTTTTTTTATTTTTATAATTCATAAGCGTACAGATGACGTACAGTCTTTCCGGAAGAATTTACGTACTAACATGTACATAAACTCCGTAAGTTAAGATGCTCTTATTCTGCTATCAATAAAATCAAAAATTTGTTTCCTTTAATATCACTACTGGGTATTTATCATTGTTTCAATTCCTTCCATTCAGCCTATAATTTTATGATATGAAGCAGTTTATTAGATCTATAGAGAGTTTTTCATATGTTTCACAATCCTCTTGTAGGAATCACTATATTAATAATGAATTGATCTTGTATATACATAGTTGATTGTTTGATTTATATCAATTACAATGAGAAAAAAATTACTAGTTACCAATTCGCATCAATATTCCACACGAAATAGCGATGTTTTGGTTGTGCCCGGTCATAGAACATCTAAATATGAACGGTCACTTTTCTTATCAGGGCATTGTTCTGTTCAATTACTTGCCATAATCCATGAAATGTTTAAATTACTATTCAGTACTAGAATATCTCAATGATATCATATTGGCATCGTGGTAGGTGACAACATTATTGTTTATAATTTAATATTATATTGAGGATGGTTCTATACAAAATTGTCTGAGAGGATCAGTGAATGTTATTATTATAACTATATAAAATATAACTGTATTCATGATTAAAAATTCTCGTTATGGGTGTGAAACTCTGATATTCCCGTTCAAAATTTCATCACTTCCCTAATCCAAATAGAGACATATGAATTCGACAATCACCATCATTATACCATAAGATCAAGATCAATTCCGATAATTGGGCAATTTCGTAGAGGAAATGGAGACCGTGCGATTTCCTCACGGGAAACGTTGTCCCGCGCGCATTCACGTTCTTCGAACGAAAAAAAAATCTCGCACATAACTCATCTGGACGCAGGATGTCCTTTCGGAAGAATCTCTCTTTGAATGCGATTGGGCCGGACAGTGTTGACCCGGTCGACTTACAACTATTACCGTTGCGTCCGATTCCGGTCGGCGGACAAACACCTACCTTCCTGTCGTTAATGGTAGAGAACGTGTATATTTATGCTTACATGAAAATTTATGCTGGAACTCATTTGATTACATATAAATTTAGTGGTATCGATATGACGCTCGATTTATGTCAATTTGATAGAGTTATTGAGGAAACATAATAATAAAAAGATTAAAAATACTCAATTAAATCAGTACTCACTTGATGCATCTTTACTTGATACATCTCGTATACCGGTTATTTTTTAATTGTCAGATTTCACATATACCTGTAAAAAATAATTCATCCAAAGAGACTATAATGCAGGCGAAATAATTGTACTATTAAAAATAAATATGTGGAAATATGTTTAAAAACTCACATAAAAATCAGAGAATATTACAAATTTCACGTAAATTTGATATAAAGGTTACATCAAAATCGAATATGTTATCTTGCAGCGTTCTTGCGTTAGTGTAATTTTTTACGTGTTTAACGGCAGAATGCTCTTCAAAACCATATATATTGTTGCCATAGACAGCTGCAACTCCTGTCTCCTATGTCGAAAAAAAATATTTGGACTCTCGGCAACACCCTCCCTCGTAACAACAATGATTTCAGCTGAACGTCCTTGACGAGTACGCACTAGCCTATAAACATCTACCACAGATACAGTTTCTTGGAATGTCTTCATAATTGAATAATTTCAAATTCTCATGTCGAAGTTTTCGTAAACCTACATCAATTTGAGGGCAAGAAGATACGCCAACCACCCGCGATTGAGTAGGGAGCACTGGGTTGTAAGATATCGTTAGACTCTTGAATATGAGAATTGAAACAAGCAAAGATGGAGATCCTGCCTATTCACCTCATTCCATATTTCGTCTATATCAGTCTGATGGGCGAACGTTGGTGTGGCGAAAACGGGGTCAAAGGTATAATGAACATTTCATGATGCCAACAACTCTGTTCGGTGGCGGCTCAGTGTGCGTTTGGGGAGGCATTTGTTTTAATCGGCCCACATATCTTATTATCCTTATTGACGTAACCATGACAGCAGCAAAGTATCGTGGTTTGAGTGTAGAACCAATTATTGTTTCCTTTGCGGCAGCTATTGGCGATAATTTTACGTTAACAGACGTAATACTTGTCCACGCCAGGCAAGAATTATCAACGACCGCAAGAATTATCAACGACGGCATTAACTGAATGGATTGACTCGCTGTGTTTCCTGACCAAAATTGTACTGAACATGTCTGGTCTACAATTTCACAGTAATTACACCGCTTACCTGACCCACTACAGACACTACAACAGCTTGCCAATGCTTTGACGAACATTTGGCAAAGCATTCCTCAAGCTTTCATGAATAACCACATTGACACAATGCCGAAAAGAGTGAGAGTACTACGAGTTTTAAAAAGCATCTTGATAAGCTTTTAACTAGGATGGAAAGTAAGGTTTTTTCGAAGAAACTGGTGGTTTCTAGTCGATATTCCGAACAAACAATGCATTGTTATAAGTTCGGTTAAATTTTGAAATTATGTTGGGTTGCTCAATAAAAACGTTTTTTGTGCTAGAATGACAATGTGGATTGAAAATCGATAGATTCTTTGCACCGTTCTTTTGACGCTTTTTGGAAAGTTAAGATTTAATTAGGCTCAATTAACGAATTATCTGAATATTGAAATGGATTTCAAATAATCCTGTTGCAAATTCAAAAATTGCTCAATTCCTTTATGACCGTGTCAAGTTAATTTTATAGTCTTTGATTCTGAAAATGATTTTAGCGCATTGCATTATCTGGTGGATTTAATAGAACAAAATTGAAAAATATTCCGAATTTTATGCCAATCACAATAATTGTTTCTGGATAAACATATTTTTCTAATACACCCCTAAGAGTGTAAGAATTTCAATAAAAAGCTAGGAAAAGCATACTGGAGAAAATATTTCATATCAAGTTTTAATAAAGTATTTCACGATCGAGTCTCGAAATTTTAATTGCCTCAAAATGAGTATAAAGTTTGAATAAATGTTTTTTCATTATTGATATAATTCCTTCTAAACTCTTAAATGGGTTACTACTTTATTCTGTTCGATTAACGAAGTTTCCTATATGAAGACTTGGCAAAATTATCCAAGGATATCATTTGAAGCAGTAAAATCGTTACATAAAATTTCTAATGTATTTTGGTCATAATCAACAAGAAATATTCTAACGAGTTGATGATGGACTAAATATTTAGAAGAACTGTATCATAACAAACCTCTAAACACCAGCGAAGTCATTTTTGCAACACTCCAAATCATCGATTATCACTACCACTAGTTAGTCCAAGAAAAACGCCACCAAAACACGAAGACACCAATTCGGTACCTAGCATACAGCGTGAAGACAACTCAAAAGACTGATAGATCAACGATATCGAACTGGAAGTAGAAGGCGAAAAAAAGATTTCGTATTGTTGGAAACCAAGCATGTCCAAAAGAACGATGTTGCGGCCAGATGTGCAATACTCTGTATATGTCGGGTTTATCTCACTTTCACCATCGTACCAAGCCAGGTACATACGAAATAGAAGAAGATTGGGTATCCGGCCCCCCAGAAACGTATGTACATTGTGGGTATTATTCTCCGTTTTTGCAACTTTTGCGATTGTTTACTGTGTGCCAATGTTTGCGTTTGGTGCCGTCTTGCGTTCGGTCTTATCACGGTTGGCCGGGTATGATCGTAGGTGAATCATCTTTCATAGGCGCACATACTGACATATTTAATATAAATGCTTGAGTTTCTTCGAAATCTTGGAGATATGTTAGTACGGGTGAAGAAATAGTCTTAATATTTGACCGAGTAAATATTGATGCTCATAGTTTACTCAATATATGCGAGAAAGAAGTCTAGATTATTAACACACCCAGGTTGTCACTTGCATCAAGAAACAGAAACTCCAATTCGCTATCCTGTTAATGCTATATAAAAGCAGAAATATTACCAAAAGTTTTGGCCAAGGCACTGTTTCGTCGTCAATTAAAACATGTTTAAGTAGAGTGGATTTCAATACTCAGATCCTCTCCTGCTTACGACACCTTATTGGAGCGTTACATGGTGCTCACCTCAAATTGAAAGAAAATAAATGACTCCAATAATTTACTGACCTTCTGCAAGAACCTGCAATATCTTCTCATGGGCTTTTTCACGAGGCCATCGCGACTCAAAAAGTATAAATGAGGTTAGATTTAGCTGGAAATAACGAATGCAGATCAGAATTGGAAGATAAATAATTTCTTCAACATAGGGTAGAATGCCTCGAAATTATAAACTAATATGAATAATACTTGTTTGGGATCACAATGGATGGAGATAAACTTTCTTTGAAGTCTTCTGTGCTAGCAACTACTTCAGGAGAATGATCACATCAATTAGTTTATCGACTTGGACAATTTAATCTTATTGATTTTATGAACGATCTGATTATTTCGAAGAAGGGCAAAGCACACAGCATCCGATGACCGTTCTGACAAAGAATACAGGTCACTGGCGTCACAGGCAGTAAAGTGCACCATTCTTGTATGAAGAATTCAGGTGTGCCAGCTCAGAACGAAACGTTCCATGACCTCTTGCGACATTGTTATATACAACCCATTTTTCGTCCCCAGTATTAATGCGCTTTAAAAATGGATCATTGACGCCTTTACTTTGTCTTTATCAGCTTCAACCGGCCTTCCGGAACGTGGTGCCTCCTCGACATCAAAATTGCCGGATCGAAATTTTGCAAACCAGTTCTGGTACTGACGTACTGTCAACACATCTTCTCCATACACATCGGTTAATTTCTTTCTGGCTTGAACAGCATTTTCACCTTTTCTAGTATAGTAGAAAAGTAAAATATGACGAAAATGCTCCTTACTGCACTCTATATTGAAAAGGTCACTAACCGAAAACTACAGCGTAGAATTAATTGAACATTTTCACACACAAGCCTTGCTTTATCAGCTCTCCAAACATATAATGATTATGCGGCTTAAGTGTGAAGTTCGGTTCGAAAAAATACAATTAAATCCTCTGTGGGGAAAAAACGAAAATACTTTCCGAACCACCTTAGAATTTAAGAATAAAACTGTTTACAATCGGTCAGTAACTTACTGGCTATTTTTCCGTGAAAATCACCAAATTCGAGTCAACAATTTCCTCATATCAATTAAATCCCTTCCAGGATTCACGGGAATTTCTAAACGGCCGTTCATTGAAAATGTTAACTTGTCTAAGTGAAGATATTAACCTAGATTTGGCAACACCTCGCTTTCAAATTTTTAAACCGTGACGATATGTATTCACTTTTTTTAAATTATGCAATTTTAATGGGTCTAACGATACTCATCTTTTTGTTATTATAAAATGATTATGACGGCAAAACAAACGGTGGGTAGGTGGTAATAGAGCGATGGCTATGTGTATGTTGTTATGCGGTGACGAAATGTGTAATTTTCAATTTCGACAATAGCTGGTATCAAATGACAATTTGTGCGAAACGTCATACGCTTGGTTTTGATGTTGTCAGTTCAGAATGATCTGGTTTTTACCGATAAGTTTCGGCATAAAATTCATTGACGATGTTCTCGAATTATTAAATGAAGTATTAAAAAATATTCCCAAAATTAATAGCTTTACAACAATAGTTTCGCCAACACTGTGGATTCCTCAAGTTTAAATTTTGAAGTAAGTCTAAAAATTACAGTATTTCAGCATCTTATGTAGTTATGGTTTAGGGAAAAATTTGAAAAAAGGAGGGAGTACAAATAACAATTCATTTATAACCTTTTTATTTTTTTTTAAGTATTTGTAATTGTATTTTATCACCAGAGTAAAAAAAGATGTGAAGTTGAAATTATAAGAGTTAGTTTTAAACGTAAATCGGGAGAAGCCATTGGGTTTGCGAAACAATTATTGTAGACTAACAAATTAAAATGAATTTCAATGGAATTCTTCAAAAATTATTTTTTGAATTTCAAATAACTAAGAAGTCCGACATTCAAAACAAAGTGTTATCCTCTGCTCAAATTCTGGGAGATTTTAATTCATGAAATAAATGCGTAGAATTTAAAATTCGAAGAACTAATCGCCGTAAAGTTTTCTTTCAAATAATTTTTTCGCATTAACGTAGTATGACATAAACTGTAAAATCATGGGGTGGATCAGAAAAGGTTCCGAAAATATCTGCTTGAAAACATCACGAGAAATTCCATTTCAATTCGAGAGAAAAATCCAAAATCCTTGGCATACAAATCTGGATAAACTCAATAGCAGCATTCGAAATAGAACGGTGCAATTGCCATATCGAAGACAACGTGACCCATTATTCAGAATTGAGTCATGTTCATTCTTTTCCGAAAAATCTTCCAGGGGAAAACGTTTATTACTTGTTACCTAGTCACGCGCTTTTGATATATTGCCCACTAAAAATATTCCCATTACATTGCGTAGAAAATTTTCGCCCGTTCAAAATATCGACTTATGCAAGACTTATATATATCAAATTGACTTTTGACGAATCGTTTTTAATGAATTTGGGCTAGGCTCCATTAAAAAACTAAATTAATGGCAATAGGTGCAATTACACCAAAGATTCATGTGTGAACCATACAAAGTGGTCGAAAAAAAATAAGTTATGTCAAAAATAAACTTGAATACGTTTTTCATAGTATCAGTGAACCGACCGACAAGCATAATAGAATGGAAATGAATAAAATTTATGGATTTTTCATCTATACTGATATAATATCCTTTCAAAAGAAGTATCTTGATATGCCAATACGAAAAACCGAAGATGATAGTAATTTACAGTTAGTTATTTATTCCGTTCAACATAAAAGATCATTTGAACTTTTTTGTACAAAATTTGAATATTAAAACATATTGAAATATGTTTGTCTTCTACAATTTTAATTTCAAAAAATTTTTTATTCAAAAACTTTTAGAATTAAATTTATGTCTACAACAAGCACTGCTTACATTTGATAGACGTATATAATCAAAACTCAATATATAATGTCAAATGGGATAAATAACCAATAAATAACAAAATTTTTTGAAATTAAAATTGTAAAAGACAAACATATTTCAATATGTTTTAATATTCAAATTATGTTATATTTCTTCTATCAAGTAAAAGGCCTTTCTATTCTATTTTATTTTTTGTACAAGTTTTCTCTTGAATCTGAGACTTTTTGGACGAGATATAAATTACACTGATCTAGTTCCTATTGTGGTTTCAGCAAGATGGGGCTACTCCGTTCGCAGATTGTTGAAAGTTTGTATTCCAGAAAAAGCTATTTATACGTGGTGTGACATTCAATGAATTACACGCATTACAGATTTAACGCCTCTTGATTACTGCCACTAAAAACACATATTCACGCTCACAAACCCAGAAATTTGATGGTCCTGAGTGAATGACCATGATTTAGGAAATGTTTCATCTCAAATATCATGTTAATGCTAGGGATCCAGAATAATTTTTTACATCTAACTTCGTTTTTCTGTTTTTTTTTTGCAAGAGAAAGGTAGAATTGCTTAACACTTTTTTCTAAAACGTTTTTCATTTTGGGTCGATCTGAAGACCGGACAGAAATTATTTAGCATATTCATAAATAAAATTTTCGAAATGATGTGTCACTAGACCCCTACTGCCATTCTTGAGGAGGTTGCCTCTTCGTTTAGGAGGTGATCGTAGACCCATCAAAAGATGTCCCTTGCAAATAAAAGTTGATCTGTCTCGGTGTTTTCTGGAAAAACTCATATTTATTTATTCGACTTCAGTGTTTTCTGTAGGCCACCCGGTATATCTAACTTCATTTTTTTGGACTTTTCTTTGTTGTAGCCATAGAATTGCCTAACTGTGTTTTCATTTTAAAAAACGTTATTAAAACATACTTACGGAGTAACTTTTGCTTTACTATATTCAGCAATTTAACATGAAATCCGGTAGGGGTCGCAACAGAACCATTAACAATACAATACGTTCACCTTTTCGAAATATGCTTGACTTTCCGAGGGGAAATCACATGCCAAGGTCGGCAGATGAATCGCTTCACGGTTGTCGATGCACTTGCGAAAAAATGATACAGTCGTTTATATCAAACGGTCTGATAATTTTTCAAGTACATCGCAACAATCGGAATAATATTGCTCCCATTAAAGCTCTGCACAATTCGACACAATTCATATTTCGAAACATAGGTCTCCGATGACTGCCATCCTATTTCGTCATCTGCTGATAATGGGGAAAAAACAAAGTGGAAATATGTTATTAGTAAAACTGAATTCGAAAGTGTTTCTCTACCCAAATGGACTTATGAAAAATTGACATTTAAAGAACAAAGTTTGAATATCAAAACAGATTTAATCGGTTAGTCTCCTACAATTTTAATTTAAAACAATCTTATTCAAAAACTTTTAAGATTAAATCAATGTCTTATAAGCACTGCTTATATTACATATGATATACCACACAAATCAAAATTGTAGGAGACTAACAGATTAAAACTGTTTTAATATTCAAAGCTTGTAATAATCCTTCTATCAAGTAAAAAACCGCTTTTTATTATTTTATTTAAAGACCAGTTGCATGAGGGATTTTTCCAAGGTTTGAGAAGAATTTTTCAATATATTTGACACACAATTGATTTCTGTCTAATTTGGTTTGAGTTAAGCTTGGAAATGAGATATATCAGTTCCGAAAATCTTGGTTCAGTTCGTTAAATTTAAATATTGTCGTCCATTTTTAACGAGCGTTATTTTTGGTCTTATGGTACTTTTACATACAGAATAAGTACTAGATGGGAATTCACAACACCGCTACATTGGCTGCATTATGCTTTAAAGTGTGATCGGTTCTTATTGGTTATAACAATAATTGAATAATGAAAACGATGCTTCAGATTTATGATTCCTTCAGTGCCTCGTTTGAATGATAAGGATATGGAATACCTCCGGTTCCAATAAGAAACCGCAGCTTGTTTTATAGCGTATGGCGAAAAAAAATTAGAAGTGAAACATTCGTTGAATATTTTGTGTTCACAAATGATCAACTGTTCATATACCGTAATTAACCAAAAAGTAATCGAAGACTGCTATTTAATTTTTTTAACCTAGAATAACTATCCCTAATAAAAACCTTGAATAAGTTTTCAACATTTCTCAACAGATGGCGTTACCATAACGACATACATCTAGTTTAATATGATAATGCATCTTTGCCCAAATACACTGCTTAAAAATTTAAGTAGATATTCGAGAGAAAACTGACTTTTTGCACTTGAATCAAATTTTCAGGATTGCTTTACATACCATGTGGAGAGGTGTATATTTGCGTATTACACAGATACAAAAATGGTCCCCATGAAACTGAATGGCCTAATTACAAAAAATTTAAAAAAATTAATTGCTTGTAGATGTAAGATCTTTTTTGCGGTCCGTATGTGCTAACGTGTTATTCAAATCGATCTATATTGTTTAGTATCTGTTATGGATTACTTGTTACGAGTTCAACATGCGTTTAGAAGCCATCAAACTTGAACAATCAGTGTGTTGGCTAAACGAAGGTTCAACTCGACAAGAAGTTGTGAACCGTCTCTGGATTCACAAAGTGTAGTTAGTAGAGCGTGGAATCGCTATCGTATTAATGGAAGTGCTGCATATGCTCATGGTGGTGGAAGAGCTACAACCATCGCACAAGATCGGCTAATACTGTTAAATTCACGCCTCTCTTCGCCTCTTAACAGCATCCCGAATTAATAACTCATTCCGGCAAGTTACCAATAGGATAGTTTCAGGTCAACCAATCTGTAATAAGTTGCACAGATTCAATTTGAGGGCAGACAACCGCAATAGAGTAGGAAGCACCGGGCTGTAAGCTATCGTTGGGCTCTTGAACATGAGAACTGGAACGCGCACAGATGGAGATCCTGCCTGTTCACGGATGATCCCAGATTTCGTCTATATCAGTCTGATGGGCGAATGTTGGTGTGGCGAACCTTTTTATTAAAAAAATCTCCAGCTGAAGTATACCAACTCCTTGAAACTTACAACATGAAAAAATTGTTTTATTCCTTTTAATTTTCGTGGAAATTGAACTTTGTTTTATTTTCGTTATTTTTATTTTCATAACAATAACTTTTAATAATAATGAATTATTATTAAATCGAATTAAATATATTGCAGTTCATTTTTTGATATAGAATTTTATATTCGTAAACTCTTTTTCAACTTGACCAAAGAAGTGAAGTCGCTGTCAAATATTCGCGCAAATTGAAGTTGGTTCCAAGATTTCGGACGCATTGGATAATGTGCCCACCGGATCTGTATCGAGTTAAGGGTACGGGATCAGATTGCACTTACCTTCGTGAAGGAAGTTGTTGTTGTTTGATAGGTTTGCGTTGGTGTGGGTATTCGATACAGGTGTTACCACTGGTTTCCGATCCTCTCCGGCCAAGAGGGCGGCTTGACTATAGTCGATGTAAGCGTTCAGTTCCGGAACGCACATGCTGTCATACATGTTCGACGATAAGTTACTAGAGAGAGCTCGTTCTTTTTCTACGTCTGGAAAAAAAATAATTTTGAGAAATGATTAGGTGTGATATAGTGAATTTAACTAGACAACAAAGCAAGATGTGGGGTACATATATGAGGGGAAATTCTTTGAAATTATACTTCTTTTTCTATTTCGAATGAAATTATTCATATTGATGCATAATATATAATCCGTTTAAAAAGTATCCGGAAAAAACAAAGCTCAATTGTTATTATTTGGTATATATTATATTAATACTTTTAATTCTGGAATTAGAAAATTATAAAAAATATTCATCTTATTTACTTATACAACCTACATTTAACTGTAAACACTTGACTAAACATCGACCTACATCCGAAACCAGATCATCTCCATAATTTTCGATGGTGGTAGTCTAGGACTGTAAAACTGACTGATTTAAATCATCTTTATTTCGTGGCGCTGTTCGTTC
Organism: Megalocaria dilatata; assembly: GCA_034642435.1. Taxonomy (NCBI): domain Eukaryota; kingdom Metazoa; phylum Arthropoda; class Insecta; order Coleoptera; family Coccinellidae; genus Megalocaria; species Megalocaria dilatata. Next base: position 71,002,831 of record CM067856.1, on the reverse strand, counting down.
AACTTAAAACTTCATTAGTCCCCATATGTTTTCAATGGGACTAAGATCTGGGGAAGCTGCTGGCCATGAAAGGGTTGTCACTTCGTGTTCTTGCATCCAAGTTTAAGTATAGGCCGAAGTATGGCATCTTGCATTATCCTGATAAAAACGCTACCCCTCTGGATATAAAACATGCACCGTTTCAAGGAGAAAATCGTTTAGAATACCACAACACTTTTCACTATTAATGTAATGATACAGAAAGGCGTAGTATAACGCTGAGATATTATTCCCCAAGCCATTATTTTGGTGGGAAATTTAGAAATTTGAACGATAGCAGGTTGTTTCGATAGGATTTTCAAGTGATTTCCACCAAGTTGGGAACAACTTTCATCAGAAATAAAGACATTATTAAAATTATCTTCTTGAAAACGTTGACAAAATTCTATCCTTCGTTCCTTCTGTGAAAGTGTCATTATAGGTTTTTTTTTGGTTTCATTGATATGTAGCCTTGTCTTTCCAGTGACATACGGACGTTTTCTGGACATACTTTTATATGTCGTTGATTTCCAAATCTGTTATCTAATTTGCGAAACCCCAGGCGCGGATTGTGTCGTCCTAAGGCCAATTAAAATTGTTTCCTTTAATCTTACATGGTGTTCCTGAAACTGGTCTATGCCTCATATCCATGCTGTTTTTATCCTCTTCATTGCCTCATATACAACACTCCTAGTTCAGTCAATTGCTCTAATTTTTTAACGTTTCGAAAACCTTTTCTATACAAATAAATAAAATATTTTACCTGTTTCCTTTTTTCCAGTTGAGACATTATTTCATAAATTGTAAACCTGCTGAAAATGAACAATATTTGACAAATAGTGTTGCCATGCTACTTCGGCCATAGCCGACTATCTGCACATCCTATTTTATACATTACTTTTGTCTGTTACAGAAAAGAAGTATATTAAAATTATGATAAATAATAAATTCCGGATACTTTCTAAACGGACAATAGTTTTCCTAACAAAAAAGGATTTTTCAGGGAACTAGAAAACTCGTTGGACATAAAATTAATAGTTGGGAGATAACAAAATATGAACGTTTATTACATTTCCTGGAAAACAATAGAATCTGCTGGCGAAAGTCTCGTTGTGTTTGGTATATTCATGGTTAGCGTAAGCTTATTCGCTCTTGAGCACGAAGACCGCACGACTTACCGATGATCCCCACAGATTGGTGTTATAACTCATGTGTGAATATGCAAAAGAATAGTATACATTCATCAAAGTTTCCATTAGTAACGAATGCTTCAAACGGTTTAGGGCGAAAAAAGCAATACTCTTGACTACGGAGTCTGCATGATTCCGCCAATTTAAATTCTTGTCCACTCACAAACCCTAAATCTGAACACAGTCAGTAGACTGTAACTGCCCACATGGAATATCTAGAATCAATTGATCCATGGAGTCATGGTTTGAAAATGGGATCGATCGGTCTTGTTGATATTCAAAATCAGATAATTTACTCAACACCAATTTGAGAAGTACCGGATAAGTACCTTGGGATTATCCCAAGTTCCTGCAGAATAGACGTCTTTACTATGAATGACGTATAGTCAATGACATAACGAACTTCATAACAAAGGAAAGCACTGCATAACCCCTTGACTACAGAGACCGCGAGATCCCGCTAACTTAAATTATTGTCCACTCACAAACCCAAAAACTTAATACAGTCTCAGTAGACTGAAATTTTCAACGTGGTAGATCAAGAATCTTTCGAGTCATGCTTTGAAAATGGAGAAAATCAGTGTTGTTCAGTTCAAAATCAGAGTTTTCACTAAACACCAATCTGAGAAGCAACGGACAAGCAGCTTACGTCTAAAGTTCCTGCAGACCAGATGCCGTTGCTATAAGTGACGTATCTTTAGCGAACAAAACAACCTTCAAAACAAAGGAAACAGTTAAATATATTTTAATAGAATTTGGTAAATCATTAACGAATAGAATGAATAATAATGGCATGTGTACAGATACCTGACGTACACTTCTTTCTATGGGATATTCTTAAGCACTCTATTGGTTTACGTGAACAAACATTTCACGATTTCTGAGAAAGCTATGTATCCAATTTAGAAATACTAAACATAATAATAAGCCCGCTACACAAATTCCATCGTCCGAGCAGCTCCATCAGCTGACACGCCGTATTGCTAATTTCTGACGTCGATACATTTTTTGACAGTTATCGTTCTTATAAACAGCCAGACGAATGGAAATGATTCTCAAATATTTTATCAGTAGGTCATTTGAGACGATAAGTTTTCCTTCCAGAACTAGGAAAACAAACATTTGGACGGAAACCTAGTGTCCGGTTCGAACGCACAGAATTGAGGGAATTCAATTTGTAATTTTATACGGTTTGCCGTTAAAATTCGCAGAGAAACGTATCAAACAAGTTCGCCACGAAACATACTCTTCGAATGCCATAACTGTAGCAACTTTTTATTCATTCACAACCACAACCTCCAGTAGTCAACGGAAACGAAGACAATAAACATTCGTCGCCATTCCTCGATGGCGATAATAGCGAAATCCGTCGTGCACTCTCCTGGCTCGTATCTCGGCATCTATTTAATCCAATTTGGTTCGCCATCTCCTCAAGGGCGATCGAATAAAGGTTCGCTTCAGTTCTTAAGAACGAAGGTGAAGGGTACAGAAGTTCCTTCCATGGGAAACGGAGCTCGTTTCTAGACGTTCCCGCCCTCGTGGGAGCCTCGTTGCTCCGAAGGTTCTCGCAAAAAAGTATGTACGGACTTAATAATAATAATGGAGACACCGAGAGCGAATCTTTTGTTCACTAGCCGTGGAACTCGGTTAATATCTCTCTATGTCAGTAGTTGTAAGTTTCAACGGTAAACGTAAGACGATGGCCAATTATGAGGGGCATGAACCGTACAATGTTCATCGGAAGGATGAAAATCGAGCAGAAAGTGAACGTCGGAAGTATTAAGGAAGGCATTGAAATTCTTCAGTCTGCTGGCCAATTCAGTGCGCTACTTGCATGAATACGTCAATATATATTTTTGAAATTTTTCTCCAATAGGCACCATATATTTTGAAACGTAATAACACAAGTATTTAAAATGACAATTCACTATGTCACAATGTAATACACAACAGGAGTAAACAACGAAAAGCAAGAAAACACGACAATAATAACTTCGTAAGGGCTAGTGTTACAGAATATGCAAAAAGTTTTATTAATTGACATTCTTAATAATATGACCCCTAAGAATAATAACTTGGCATATTTTGGAATAGATTTAGATTTATATCAAGACTGTACTGTTGGCCCAAGAAGTGAAGAATGCTTGACCCACATAACCTTCGAGTGTTTACTGATTGAGCTCTAAAGCAACTGATAATGACTCTGATTTCTCCAAAAACTCATATTTCTACATAAAGGCCACTTCTGGTGGAATAACTTTGCTAACAAACAAAATTTTCATTTTGAGGTGGAAATATCCTACACCTCCCACTTGAAATCCTCGTCTCAAAACTCAAAAAAGAGTAAACTGTAGTTGTTAGATTAGGCGCCAAAAAAAGCCTTTGACTCTATGCAGCACAGAGGGACTATTACATAAACTGAAAAAGATTGGAGCTGCCTTCAAACTGATCAAGTTATGTATAAACACTTTTTAGAAAACAAAAAATTACCAGTGAAAGTTACTACAAGCCGTTCAGATTATATTTCCCCTTAACGAGCCACACCTTAAAGACCTCCATTTTCAACCCTACTTTTTAATGTTTTCTATCACGGCATAATAATAGAAGTTTCTAATTATTTATGTACTCTACCATTTGCTGATGACGCAATACTGATAGGGCATGCAATAACACTAAATAGGTGTGTGAAAAATTTTCAATATCTTTTAGGCAGTGTAGAGAATTGGTTCAAAAAAATTGAGAATGAAAATAAATAAAGAAAAAACACAGTTTACAATATTTGATCACTGAATTTCACCGGTATCACCTACCCCATAACGTGATGGGAAAACTATCCAACCATTACCTTCAATGAAATACTTAGGGCTCAAATTGATAATTAATTAATTTCAACCTTCATTCAAAGAACATGAAGAAGAGAGGACTATTTCTTGGTCTAAGTTTTCAGCCAACTAGCCGACCGAAAGCAAGGTATCAACAACAATACTTCAGCCTCCTCTATAGAACCATTTACCGACCATATATGCACATCCAAGTGTAAAGGACCAGCATTGAGAAATACCAAAAGAAGCAGTGACAACAGAACTTAGGACCATCAAAAGAATGAGATATCCAAATAATATATTCCAAAATCTACCAAATAGTTCATTTACTGGTGTCATCATTGAACCAATAAGGATAAGACTGAAGACACTATTTGCTAGATGTGCATGGATGATTGGATAAAGCATTGGCATAAGTGTGTAGTTCCAGATGGATATTATTTTGAAGGTACTTTTTGATCATGGTGTAAACTTTGGTCTTGCCCATTCTAGTTACCTTTTTGAAGCAATTCCAAATGCTCCCAGAGAATGTCACCAACAAACGCGGGTGCTCTCGCAGCGAAGGCATCTTTTCCCATCGTACATATATCTTTTCCTTTCATTCGAAACTGGTGGAGCGCGATGCCTTCCAGTGAGAATTCTTTGGTTGCCCACTGTAGCCAGTGGGCCACATGACTTTCTGTCCACTGCCGCGGATCTGGAACAAAAAGAAAAGGTTTACTCATGTCTGTAAAGGCAATGATAAAAATAATATGATATTATGATGAGTTCTTTGCTGTGAAAATAATAAACCATCGATTTGTTTTAGTTTTGACTAAAATCAACTTCTTTTTCCAATTTCACAGGAAAAATTGATTATATAGATTGTGCACATTATTTCATTAGTTATTCGAAAATTAAATAGAAGTATACTTGGTAATAATAATCATAATTTTGATTCGGAAAAAGTATTCCATAGTTCATTAACTGCACAGAACATTAGAATAACCTTAATATTTTGATTGGAATGAAATGAGAAATTACTCTGTTTTCTATTACTCTATTTGCTGATTATACAATGACTCGAGTTTCGTAATATAATCAGTAAATAAAGATAGAAAACAAAGTAATTTCTCATTTTATTCCAATTAAAATGAACTATCCTAAAGTAACAGACTACTCCATCCAATACTTAATATTTTGCTGAACTTTCAGTTCTTCGGCGATGAGATAATACAGCAACAAAACTGTGAATTTATCAATTTTTTAAGAAGTAAACATGGTAGTTTCCAAAAACCCGTTTTCAATTGATGGATAAATAGTGAGCATAGGCTTTAAAGGAGCCTGAACTGCAACCAGTTGAATTTTTTGTACCTGGGTAGACGCAAGAAGTATTCTTGACCACGTTAAGATACGTGTGACCCTGCGAATTTCCATCAAGTATTCATCTGTACCACACAAAAAATGCAATCTTGTACTCATAATTAGAAAAAGCTAGTTTGCTCCAGCAACATAGTTACTGCCTCTCTTTATCCACCATATAAATTGATGAATATCAATTAAGAAGCAAATTCGCTCAGTATATCGACATTGGCCGTCCAGTACCAAGGCACCCCGGCAAAAAGAACCGAAGAACAGGCCCCGTTCCAATCATTTACGCATCAGTAGCACTTAATTACCCACCGCGGTCTTGTTCGTCATCTTCGAGCACGCAAGAAAAATGCTACAAACACTTTGGAGCAATTCGTGCTAGCCGATCGTTACCATCTTCATGTCGTCATTAAATAACATGGTCGCCGTCCAATTATCTCCACCAGAAGATGTGCGCGAGGTAAACACGAATTATAAAACAATCATAAAGGACAGGCTGATGCCCGGTATGAGATCTGATCGTACATCTAGAAATTGATTCAAATTATACTTAGTTAAGCGCTACCCATATCTGCGCCCGTTCTGTTTACAGAACGGCTTTTCGTTTTTGTGCTAGTTTCGATCGTTTTTGAGTAATACCGGGAGTTGCGGCCCGAGCTCGGTGTGTACTGAAATTATTATAATCATACGGTATATTCTGGTCGGACGAGTTCTGTCCTCGAGAAAACTCGAGCACGGAATGTCTGGATGGTGAAAAAAGTGAAATAACCTTGGATACAATGTTGCGCACGAAGGTGATAAAGACACGTACTCAATTGTGTATCTTCTTCCGAAATCCTTCGGTGTGGTTTCATAGTTGTCTTTTATATTTCAGCAAAAATTGATTGGGAAGTAAGACTGGCGCACATACATAACTATTTAGTGGTATTTCAAAAACATATGGAAGTATATATAGATGCGCATGCTATCAACTACAAAGTTGCTAGAGACGAAATCGATCGAGTTTTGGCTGAAAAGTGCCGAAAAAAAGCAAATCTTCAAACCTTTGAAAAATCAACACAGAAGTGAAAACGTCACAGTTTCTCTTCGAGCAAAAACTGTTCTTTGTTTATCGGATTAAACAAGTTTGGTTCGAGAATTCTGAATAGAAGAAACTATTATAAAACATTATCAGCCTTGTGCCAAATCCCGAAAAACAGATAGAGCCTAGCCTCGCAACAACGCTGCCGCTCTCTATTTCGCAATATGAAAAAAATATCAAAAAGCATAACGAATCTACATAAAAAGCCAGATACTTATCCCGTATCTGGCATAAAATCACACATGTCATTATCACAAATGATTTGACGGTAACAACGGATGCTGCATCGTTCTGCGCTGACGATTTTCAATAGGAATGGAAACTTTCGCTGACCCGCGCCTATCTGATCATTTCCGGTACACATAGTGTTCGCCTTTTTGTTCGTTTCCTCCTCTTCCCCTCCAAAAACCCGTGGCAATCAGTGACCCTTCCGATACGCCTTTGTTTCGAGCTGTATTTATTTGTGCAACAAGTGAAATGATTTTCTCTTGAGCGTCTACTCTTATAAGGGGAGATACCGAATGAAATTAATTGAATCGGCGGGTATTTATTACTAATATGTCAACACGAATTTGAGAATAGTAAATAGGAAATTTTTTGAATCGGGACAGTGCAACTTACATTTTAGTTCTAAACTTAAATGAAGCCGAATAGGTTTTGTTGATTGTCGGGCATAAGCAGCAGACATGCATGTTTCATAGCTTGTTGGCTACTCCATCAGTGCATTACTCTAATGGCAACAAATGCAACACAGCCACACTCCTATATTTTACCCGCTTTGCGACGCTACTGTTTTTCCAAACATCAGCGCCATCTTATGCAAGCGAATACACGTACAGCATACAACCCCAGGCTAAATCAAGAAGCGAACTGTACTTCCAATTATATATAACGTCAGTCGAAGAAATCTGCCTCATGCTCAAGTAATCCAGTTAAGCCCCTATACCTATTATTAATATTTTTATTTATTTATTTTTGCCACTTAGTTTTCTAAGGATTAATTTTCTTAACTGAGCGACACCGAGTGCACACCGTGCACCTAGGGTGTTGCTTCTGCGTCCGGATGTCAGGTAAGTATTTTGTGTATTATATGAGCAGTACTCAGGACCACTGCCTTTTGCATTTGTAGAAGATTATGCTTTCCAGGAACTTCCTTCATAATGTTAGTGCTGACTTTGGAGATGAGTCCTGTTGCTCCAATGAATCATTTTTGCCTTCAGGTTCCACATGCGTTGTATCTCGATTTGCAAATTTTTATATTTAAGCTTCTTTCCAGCTTCCTTCTGTGATATGTTGTAGTCAGAAGGGATGGTCACGTCTATGATTAAACACTGCTTTTTCTGCGTATCTTTCACTATTAGGTCTGGCTTGTTTTCAGTTATTTTTCTATCTATGTACCTCTGTGTCCCATATGATTGTAACATCTTCAGTATCTACTTCAGGGTCCAGAGTGTGCTGGTACTATTTATCATTTACATCTATATTGTAATGTCTGCAGTGGAGCCGTCTGGCTACTGTGTCGCTCAAACTACTCATGCTTTGCAAGTATGGAACAGCCCGCAACAATATGATGGATAGTTTCATTGAAAGACCGATAAAGTCTGTAATTTGGGTCTGTGTCAGTTTTCATTATTTTCGCTTTTATATAATTTGTTGCGATGGCTTTATCTTGGCAGGCAGTTATTGAAACTTCAGTCTCAGCCTTTAGATTTGCATGCGTGAGCCACGCCCATGAATTATTTTGGTGAATAGTTTCTTTGACAACTTCATTTGCTATTTGTCCATAAAGTGGCTTAGTTTTCCATTTTTTAATTCGTTCTTTCAATATGAGGAAAACAAATATTAACTTCCGCTATTTTATTGATTTACACAACAATTGTTTCGTCATACCATGACTCCATCAGGTGAGTATTAAAATATTTTTCTTTCATTTGTTGTTTCATTTCTTTCACTTTCTTTGTTTCGGGTATAATACGGCTCTTGAGGTCTTGTTCTTTCTCATTTTCATTATCTCCATCACTTTCTTCTTCCTCTGTGCTGCCCCATTCTTTAGGAGAATTGTTTTCTGTACACCATTCCCAAATACTTGTCTTCTTGTTTTGGTTGTAGGTAATTTCCAATTCCTTTTTTTGGCAATGTTGGAAATAGTTTCAATACTAATCATCACTCTACCTCCTTAGTTTCTAGGAATGTATAAGCGATTATTATTATAAAAGCCGATTCAATTCATTTGAATATAAATCCTAATTATAGAAATCACGGCGTAATTGGTTATGACTTGAGCATGAGGAAGGTTTTCTACGTTAGTAACGCTGGAGAAAATCAGGAATTTAGTTCATTGCTGGAATAAACTCGTTGGAGTATATGTGTATAAATATTCGCGTGCATTAGTTGGTGCTAGTGTTTGATAAAACATTAGTGTTCTTCTGCAGGATGAATGTAGGTGCGTGGTTGAGTAGTATTCGTTGGACACTGCAGAGCACTGATGAATAAATTCAATAAACTTCGAAAAATGTACATACCCACTGCTTATGTCCTAGCGATCCACAATACTTATTAGAAATTATTTGAGTTTTTAGGTAAGTTTGCACTGTCCCGATTCGAAGAACTTTCTGCTACCTTAGCTCATACTCCTTATTAATCATATTTTCTTTTATACTTTTGGAGTTATGAATCACTCCCTCTTACAACTTTTCATTACTGTTCGCGACATAAATGTCGTGTTTCCACCTCAAACCATCAATCAAATACGAATTCACCATAAATTACTTATTGTTTATAATTTTTTATTTCAATGTTCTATCAATTACTTCCGTGCCATAAAAGAAAGCGATTGCGAAAAGGTTCAACAATTAGCATTACATTCTTAGATAAAAAGAAGGAATAAAGAGTATTGTTGAAGTTTGATAGAAAAATTAATGATTTCATTCAAAATATAGAATGTCCTTCTCTTGTTTCTGATGAAAACAACTTTTTCTTCGGAATATTTGACATCTCATCTATTAAGACGAAGTAGATCTTTATCGGGAATACATAGATATTCCGTGAAAACACTCTTAATCAGGCGGTTAGCAAATTGGCCATGGAAGCTATCATTAAGCCACGTTTATGTTGTAATTTGGACCAATTAAAAAATAATCAGCACCGCCTTTGAATGCATGGATGATTGCCAGTACAGAAATTGAGCATATAATGGTTGATATGAACCGGACATAATATGAATACATCAAAAGAAAGAAAACCATAAACTGACTCCTGGTGGGAGTGTCGTTTGAACGTAACGATCCGCTTTGGCTCTATTCCGGTCGCAATTCAATCGAAAATGAATGAAACTAAAACCCACTAATACGCACGTGAAAAATTTAGTCATTCAGTATAAGATGCTGGATACGTCACCTTTTCCGTTAAGCAGTTCTCGAGTTTATGAAAATTGTGGGAAGATGCGATAAAGTTGTATGAGTATGTAGACAAAAAATTGAGAGGTGTAACAATAAAACTTCATATAAAATTTGGTGCTTTTACATTCATCTATCGGGTGTCTTCAAATATATTATATTTCTTCGTCGTCCATACTTACATACTTTAAATTTAAATAAAACAAAGTGTGAGATATAATCGAAATTTTTTATTCGTTTGAAAGTCCTATCGATGCCATTATACATGGAATAGAACATCTTGCTGCTTCGCTGAGTGGAGCGCATCGAAATGTCCAATTTTCCATTACTCTGGTTCATGAATTTCGCACGATCTCGGTGGCCACTTATTATCACCTCGACGTGAGATAACCATGCTCCCAAATCGCTCGTACAGAATGTCCAATATGGCATGAGCTGTATGGCATGCAGCACCGTCCAATTCAGGCCAAAAGAAGTTGGTAATCATCGATCTATAGCGCTCAAAAAAATATGGACCGATGCCGTTGTTAGCTCCAAATCCACACCTAACGGAGATTTTTTCGGAATGCATTAGAAGGTCTTGGATCTCATGTGGATTGGTATCGTCTAAAATTCGACAATTTTGTTTGTTAACGTACCAACTCACCCAGAAATGGGCCTCATCTCTGCAGATGATTTTTTTTCAATATTAAAGTCAGTTTCCCAATGCTCCATGGCACATCCAGAATACACCATAGACATTATTGAACAAGTGAATTTCATCTTTTTATATCAAGTAGGTACTTTCATGTTTTTTCAAGGCCATTTTTTACGCCATGCATTAAGTGTAGTTTTGGATCATTTTGATTTTTCTGGGAAAAGGCTGATCTTCGGCCATGCGATCATTAGTCAATTGAGCAAAGTGGAAACGCATCGGATGGTTACGAGGCTCACTTCTTGCACTAATTGAACTTTGTAAGGCTTCATACCGAGGTCTTTATGTGAAAGTTTCCTCAGAGAAGTACGAGAAATGTTCAGTTATTGAGCACGATGATAAGTTGATGTTGATGCACATTCTTGGCTACAGTACAATGTGTATTCATTGGGCGAGAAAGTGAACGGGTTTTTTTGTCAAATAACGATCCAGTTTTCACGAACAAATTGATCCACAAGTTGCTGAGAGATTTACTCAGCTTTGTTTAAGCGAAATCAACCCTTTTTATTAATGTCAAATATTAAACTGATTTTCTGTCAAAACACGAATGACAGAAGTATTGCCAGACTCGAAATAACCACTTCTACAAAATGCAAACTCTAGATGGCGCATCCTTCATTTTAGTAGAAATTTCAAACTGGCTGGGCTGATACAGAATGAAGGTGGATTTTTTTATGAAATCTTAAATCATTAACATCAATAGTTGTATTTGCTTATTGAATAATATCATTTGAATGTAAATCATCACTCTCGTTGAAAAACAGCATAATTTCTCTTTCCACGACCCGATTGTAGACTTAGTGAAAACGCATTTCATTGGCATACACACTTTATATTTAGGACATCCCCCATATCAAACGAAAAATTCTAATAGTTTGAATCAAGACTGTCTAATGACCAATTTATGGTATGTTTCTTGTTATTGTCTTTCGCAAGATATTCGACGGGTCAGCATAATAAATTTTGTTTGCAACACGCAATTAAGACAAAGTTGTTGTCATAATGAAAAACATTCATACCAATCTAGGAAAAATTTAATGAATTCTATATTTTTGAGAGATAACAGAACTATTCACTGAAAAATAAACATTAAAGTGCATATTTTCAAAGGCAGGGATCGCGTAAACTATACAGGGTGTCTACTTTTAAGAGGACGAAACATCAAAGGGAGATTATGCAAGTTATTTGCAACAAAAAATGTCATAAAACACATGGTCGAAATGTTGATGGTTTTTCTTTAATTTCTTGATTTCACGAAATATTTCAAATTTTTCCACAAAATCAATAATATTTCAGTTATTCTTGTAGCCTCATCAAATTTGACCACATATCTGGAAAAGCATTAAATTTGATACAAGAAAAGAAGTCGTGTGTGACAAAAACTTCTTATTGCGGGCGTGGTAAGGAGATGAATACCATGATTTTGAAGTGAACAAACAAAATCAGTCATATTTCTCGAATCGTTCTTTCGACATAAAACATTATAGACATGTTTTCTTTTCAGCAAAAAATACCTCATTTAGTGTGCTTTCGAATGGGGGGGGGGGGGGGCGATAGGATATTATGGACTGATGAGGCCATTTTCTCGAAATCGAGTATTATGAATTTGCGAAATAGCCGTTTATGGAAAAGAGAAATCCCCCATGTGACTATTGTTTGTCATTTCCAACATGAGTTGAGGGTCAACGTGTGGATGGCAGTCCAGGTGAACTTTTTGGACCAGTAATACTTCCCGATCGCCTCAACGCTGAAGAATTCATTACATTAATCCAAAGCAACTTAATAGACATATTGGATGAAATGCCCCTGGCTAACACAAAAAATATTAGGATGGGTCCCAGCTTATAATAGCCGAAATGTACGGATCTTAATGGATATTTTGAGGTGCAATGGATTAGAAGTTACGGCCCGGTAAGATAGTCACCAAGGAGCCCCGACCTTACGTCTTTGGAGTTTTATGTCAAGAAAACCTTGAAAGAAAATGTATATCAAATTCGCGTTCACATTCGAGAGGATCTGACTGAAGGACTAAAATTGTGTTGTGCAGAAATGCGTCAAAAACGTTGTGAACTTAGCAGTGTTGCGAGATTCAGTGCCAAAACGATGTGTATTAAACAAGGCGGTGGAGATTTCGAACAATTGTTATAAGTAACACTATTTTAATATCAAAACAGATTTAATCTGTTAGTCTTCTACAATTTTAATTTCAAAAAAAATTTTATTCAAAAAACTTTTAGAATTCAATTAATGTCTACAATAAGTACCGCTTATATTTAATAGACGTATATAATCAAAACTCAATATAGTATGTCAAATGGAATAAATAAACCAACAAATATAAAAAAGTCATCTTAAATTAATATTAATATTAATTGTAGACATTAATTTAATTCTAAAAATTTTTTGAATAAAAATTTTTTTGAAATTAAAATTGTAGAAGACTAACAGATTAATTGATATTCAAATTTTGTTGTATTTCTTCTATCAAGTAAAAAGCTTTTTTTTATTTTATGTAACACTCTTTTCTTTACATTTCTTCATATAATCTGTATAATCAAAATTAAGTTTATTCGCAAGATTATTTTGATTCGACAGATAAATTCACGATTTCCATGAGAATTACTTTAATATTCAATCATAAAGAGCTTCAAGATAGAGCGAAGTTAGGTTTGAAATATTTCAATTTTTCGTTATTATCTTCTTAGCCATGATGTGGCAGAGGTCAAGCAGCTAGCACAAAAATTGATATGTCATTCGAAAGCACACTGAATGAGGTATTTTTTACTGAAAAAAAAACATGTCCATAATTAATATTTTTTCATTGATAAGACCAGTGGAGAAATATGACTGATTTTGTTCACTTGCCACGCCCGCAATAAGAATTTTTTGGTACATAGAACTTCTTATTTTGTAGCAAATTTAATGCCGTTTTCAGATATGTGGTCAAAGTTGATAAGGCTACAAAGTTAATCGAAGTATAATTGATTTTATGAAAAAAAAATTTCGTGAAATCAAGAAATGTTAAATTGAAAAGTAACCATCAATATTTCGACCATGTGTTTGACATTTTTTGTTACAAATAACTTGTATGATTTCCCCTTGAAGTTTGGCCCTTTCAAAAGTAGACACCCTGTATTGAAATTCTACCATTTACTTCCCAATTTGACCGCATAACAAAAGGGTGACCGACTAGCCCCGTGAAGTTTGACCGTTTTAAAAGTAGACACTCTGTATGGTTTATATAGTATGTTGCAGTGCGAAGGTGTTTCAACGGAACTTCACAGCACAGTGCACCTTTTCTTACTTTCTTTTCAAATTTTTCGGAAATAATAAACAAAAATTTAACGCGTCTACAACAACCGAGCCTGCGTCCACCAGTCAGGTGTTTGCCCGGCAAATTAAATATTTGTAGGCGTTCGCACAGTCGAGCGTGCTATAGAACACCTGACTTCGTCATTTCCATATAGGCATCGGTCTCGCACGTTAACACTTACATTTAAAATCAAACAAATCTTTTAAACGGCCTGTTTGATTATATTGAGCACAAAAGTTCAAAGGGGCCGCCCGGCCTCCTTTGTGTATTCACGATCCTTTTTTTTCACGAGTTAAAATCATTATTGTTTTCTGGATTAGTTTTGTTTGCTCTTCTTTGTAAAGTTTGTTTGCGGTCTCTGGGAGGGTGGGAGATTGGTAATCTTATTTCGATCCGATATGTTCTATTTCTTATGAATGAGTAAACATTAGCATTTAAGTATTTCTTCGGCCATTCCTAAGGAATTATATTGTACATTTGTGATAACAAGCGAACTAACCATGAAAATATGATTTGAAAAAATAACTGAAAACAATCATTTTATGTCACCTAATGAAAAAAAGTAACGTTCGTAAATACATTTTTACTTCTTTAGCTACCTCTGCTTAGTTACCTCTAAATGACAATCAATTATTCTTTGCAACATTTTTTGGAATTATCGAAAACAACAAACAACTCGAAGTATGTAAAGAATGCCAAGAGAAAGACGCCTCAAATTATACACAAAGGTAATTTAGTACCGCATCAAAATGTGTAAATTATTTGTTTAGTTATATTCATTTATTTATAGTATTTCCTTTACGTTTCCCCAAATTTTTTTGAATCGCCAAAAGGGGTAATGTAATGACATCTTTTAAAATTAAAGATTAAGATTGATACATTAAAGAGAAGTATATATTTTTATTTTTATGATATATTTTCTTTTGCCGTTTGGAAATCAACTTTGGAAAACACCTGTACTATAATACTATTTTCAGAAAATATTTCTGGACGAATTTTCGATATCCATATATTTCACAATGTAAAATGTCAACCGTGAAGTTTTAAACCAAATTCAATTTTTTCCAAATCCTTATAAAGAACTCCATCAAACTTCGTGAAATATAAAGAAAATCTATAAAATAACTGTCATATTCATTGTAAATAGGCAATAATGAATTGATTACGTTATATAATCAGCTTAGTGACAATAATATGACTTAATTGAATATTACACGTGGAGAACCAAAGTAATCTTTTGAATAATTAATACATTCAATTGCAGCTAGACGAACGCATAATGTACTTATACCCTATTGCAGTTTGAAAAATCGATAAAACAATGCATCAAAATTAGAATAAATTCCATAGTATTCAAAATTAAGTAGGTAGACTTTCACCAAACGCATGCTCACCCCAAGTTTCGACAAGCATTCGATACGATTCTGTAGCAATTTTTTTAAATGATAACAGAAAAACAGTGCTGTCAGCAAATCGTAGTTCGTAGGCACAAAACTCGACATGTTCAAGGTTATTGGAAAATATACTACTCTGTCAAGAAAGTACCGGGAATTTTCAATTAAAACAACATTTTTACATTTAATCGTCAAAATTTATTGGGTCGCCTTCAAAATAGGCTCCATTTGCTCCAATACATCTATGCCAACGGCACTTCCAATTATCGAAACATTTTTTATAGGCGCTTTCCGGGATGGACTTTAGCTCTCGCGCCGAATTTTGTTTTATGGCTTCAATCGACTCAAAATGGGTGCCACGAAGCGGCAATTCTAGTTTTGGGAGAGGAAAAAGTCGCAGGGAGCCAAATCCGGCGAATACGGTGGTTGCTGAAGCACGTTTGTTGAGTTTTTGGCGAGAAAGTCAGTCACAATCGTAGCTCGGTGAGAAGGCGCGTTATCGTCATGCAAAATCCATGAGTTGTTCGCCCACAAATTTGGCCGTTTCTTACGGATACGCTCACGCAAACGTTTCATAACGCCTAGGTAATACTCCTTGTTTACCGTCTGACCCTCTGGAACGAATTCGTAGTGCAGCACGCCACGGATATCGAAGAAAACAATGAGCATCACCTTCATTTTTGAGCGGCTTTGACGTGGTTTTTTCGGTTTCGGCTCATTTTTTGCCACCCATTCCGATGATTGCTGGCTTGTTTGCATATCGTACTCGTAGACCCAGGTCTCATCACCAGTTATAATGCGTTCCATGAATGTAGAATCGGAATTACAGCGATCCAGCATGTCTGAAGCAACCTGTTCGCGATGACGTTTTTGAAGAAAATTCAGGTCTTTCGGTACGAGTCGTGCGGCCACCTTTCTCATGCCCAAAATATCAATCAAAATCGTACGCGCGGACTCGTGGGATATCTTAAGATCATGTGCTATCTCTCTCAAGCTGGTACGACGGTTTTCCAGCACCCTTTCCTTAATTTTATCGACGTTATCTTCGATCGAAGCCGTCGATGGGCGACCACTTCACGACCGTCCTTGAAGGCTCTGTACCACTGATATGCACGAGTTTTCGATAGAGCATTATCACCAAAGGCCTTTTGCAACATTTTCAATGCATCGGCACACGAAAATTCATTTGCAACACAAAACTTTAAACAAATTCTTTGCTCAACGTAATCACCCATAGTAAAAATCGGCACGCGCTCTGACATCGACTGACTTAATCAGATGTTGCAAACACACTAGTTGATAGATCCCGCTCAAGCTTGGCATAGTAATTAAGGACAGTGGTACCAACCTAGGAAAAAATTTTTTACCTGCCTCATTGCTCCGCCAGATTTAAATCGATAATTCCCGGTACTTTCTTGACAGAATGTATTGTGTATGGAGCTTGGGTTGTTATCTCTTGAAAATATTCGTCAGCTGCTAGAAGGAGATGATGGCGCTGCAGAAGCGGTTTTATGCTTCCTAAATTGATGACTATCACCATCTGTAGGGAAACTCCGGTTTCATACTTATACACTATACGTTAAAACATCACCAATAATAGTAAACAGCAAGAAATAAAGATAATATTGACTTACTTACACAGGATGCACATATGTTGATTAGTGGACGTTCTCCAAGAACTTGATCTTACATGAGTAACAATTTTACGTCTTTTGAGATGAAATTTGTGATAATATCAGTATAAAATTGTTAACTCGTAAACTAAAAACTTAAGCTCAACATGAAGTTAATACTGGCTTTTTCAAGAAATTATTTCTTCAGTTGAAATTTTATTTTGATCGAAATTTTCTTTTAAAAAACAAAACTGTGGTTTTTGGTGAAAAAGGAATCCATAATAGATTCAAGAAAAATTACATTATGTATGGTATGACATCATTGGATCATATTATTTTGATGATGTAATAATGAATGCATTAGCGATGAATGATGACAGTTAACTTTTATGTCATCACATTTTATCCAGTCAATTCTCAAAAATTGATTCACAATTTTGTTATTAAGATGACAGTTTTGTAATCTTCAACAGAACCATTAAATAGCCTCCAAGGAAATTTGTCTTAACGTCTATGGAATTTTTTTTTAAGATCTTATCGAACTAGAGAGAACGGTAGGAAATCGTTTCCTCCAAATTTTTCTTGTCATGCACTATGAAAATTTCCCCGGTAAATCGTTATTTTGAAACCAATGAAATAAATTAATCATTTAAACCCAGTTGGGGCGAGAGGTAAAATTGGACGATCCATCCAACGATAAATCAAGAAGTTCCCTTGAAATATGAAGACAGGAGAAGTCTTCTTGAATGCAAATATGAGGAGACCATTAAGTAGATGCAAGATGTCAGATGTCTGCGACCAAAACGTTCACGTGGAATACAAATAGAGATAGGACCTTCGGGAGTTCATTAGGAAACAAAGTACTACTATCTGCTTAAGTGGAATTGAGATGTTTTTCAAGGATATGCCAGTGAAGTGACTGATCGCGAATTCGTCTACCGAGGATACTGAGAACAAAGCTGTAAACAAATATTCGTGAAAACATAGCGAAAAATTTTTTTGATCGTATTCGAATTCCCAAGATTCATTCATGAAATATGCAATAAAGACAACCAAACTTAAACGGAATCACCCAGTATTTAACGGAAACAAAGTATTTATGATGAAAATGTAGATTGAAGTATATTCCGTTTCAACCTAATATGATATGTAATAATTGACAAAAGTTGGTTAAAATTCATTATACAGGATGTCCTAAAGTAGGTGTAACAAACATATAGTACTAATGAAAATAGGAAAAAATATCCTGCAAACATGGATCTTAACTCTTTTTACTTCCGAGACAATTTTTTTTGTAATAATTCCTAAATGGCTGAAGGTCATTCGATAAGAATCAAAATAGCCACACTGTTTATTGAAAGTTAGCTTTTAATGTTTCTTCCAGGTTTCAAACATTTTCAGTGACGTAGATGAAAAGTTCATTTCATATTACAACGGTTCCAATTTGAACGTCACTAATATTTTCGCAAAATTTTTGATGGAATTCAAATTGTGGAAGATAATTATTTAAAAATGGTACTCGACAAAGGCTCTAAACCTAACCGTTTGCGATAAAATCAGCCCCAAATATTTTGAGATTTGATTTTTTCATAAAATATAGATTACTTGGAAAATAACGAGATTTTAAATGAAAAATTAAGAAGGTTGAGACAGAGTAAAATAAAAAAGATATTCAATATAACCACCATTGTATTCTACATAAGCAGTTACTCCTCGTTTCAAATTTTCCCGATCTGTTTTAAAATATTTTGTTTTGAGAATTGTAATGTACGTAGAAGGCTTTGTTTGATTTATCCAGAAACTAAAACTTTCTAGTTTTGTTTACGCGTTGTCTTTGGAGTTTTGGATGGGATACTGTTGGATATCTTTTAGCTATTTGAGCTGAAAAATCTTGCCTGTAGCTGTTTCTTCTTCGTATAATTTATGAGATCGATATATACTGTGTTCTGATAAAGCATTTATTTATTCATATCCTCTGCAATACTGACAAACCCACGAAAATCATTTAAAAATCTTGTCATACCCAATTTTTAACCCTTTCACAGTGAAGGTGAATAATTGTATCTAGAATAAGAAATCTGATGAACTAAAATTTTGTATTATAGGTTCATTTCGAATTTTCCGATCAGTGGAAAAACTCACAGAAAGATCAGATAGTAACGGTTAATATGTAAAATATATTTAAAATTTGAATATCAAAACAGATTTAATCTGTTGTCTGTTATGGATACCACAAGGTCTTGGAGGTGAGTTATTTGTTGTTCATTGATTTTATTTTTTAAATGTGAAGACCGATGAAGACCTTATCTGAATTCTAATTGTTCTTTGAAGATGAAAGACATCTTTTGATAGATTTTTGAAGTAACTTATTTATATATATTAAATATTTAAAATAAATAATTTTTTTGAGAAGTTCCTAAAATTATGTTTTGTATTTTTGAAATTTTCAAGTTTTCATAATTGTAAGAGCAGGAACAAAATTTTGTCTCCTTCAAATATTCATTTATTAAATTTGATTGACAGTTTATATTTGTTGGGTTATTTATTCCATTTGATATTATATGTCTATTAAATATAAGCTGTGCTTATAAGTCATGAATTTGATTCCAAAAGTTTTTGAATAAATTTTTTTGAAATTAAAATTATTGGACTAACAGATTAAATCTGTTTTGATAGTCAAATTTTGTAATATTCCTTCTATCAAGTGAAAACCTCTTCTTATTATTTTTAAATATATTCAGTTTATACGGAGGCACTAATACTTCTAAGAAAGAAGGAAGCGCATATAAAAGTAAGTTAACTAAAAAGTAAGTGGTTTTATGTAATATTTGAAATGAGATGATGATTTCCCAAAAAAACCCGAATCTTACAATATTATAGGTACTTTTTGTTGGAGCTACTTCACATAAGAGCATAGATCTGAAACATCCTTATGTTATTAGGATGATTTCAATTAGATTTTTCGCTCTATGTGACAGTTTCGGATCAACGACAGCGAATGGTAATCAAGTAAATTCACTCGACTATACTTAATACTCCCACTTTTATTACCCACGCATTGCTGACCTCCACCAGTTGATCCATGGCAACTTTGATTTTTTATCGTGAACACTCCCCCAAAAATACTAACAATGAACTCGGTTCTGTTAGAAATTCTTTGTACGGTATTACAGGTGGACTCAATATTGAAATTTCATATGTTCAAATAATTCCAAAGCATTCTCCGGAATATTTTGACAAGGTCTTTTATTTTGTATGTGAGATTACATTAACTAATCGATGGATAACGGAATATATCTGAAAGAACTTTATCCTATTTCTTTCATCATTTCTAAACTGAAATGAAAGTAATATTTTCGTAATATATTTCCGCAGGATGTAGAAGTTGCGAAGGAATTTATTCAAATCCGAAAATATTTTCGAGCTTAGACAACAAATTAGATATTTCTATCCTAATAATAGGATAGTCTGATATTAATTGAGAATCAAACCGTTGGAAATTTTATATAAAGAGCTGAATAGAATTGTCATCATGTTGTAATAAAAGAAATCATTATTATTTATTAATTTTTAACCATATGATACATGTTGTAGTTTTCCAAATTAACATCTTTCATTTGTACATAACTCGTGAACTAATTATTGTAGAAAATCCCCATTTCTACTTTCGGCTGAATCTTTTTATTCATACAATGACTTAACAACTAGGATTCTATTTTTTCATTAATTAGTTTAGGAACTCTATTCGATTAGAACTTGCACTGAAAACTCCTAGTTGCAAATAGGCAGAAAAAGTCAAGAATAAAAAACAAAAAAATTATTATCCCACAGTGTCTGGCCTGTATATAAACATGAAATAAGTTTGAAGAACCTCGCAGAAAGCTAAACGTGGTGTCAAATCTTTCAGAAAACGATTATTTTTGTAGTTTTTCCATTTTTTGTCTCTGAATCATAAATACGCAATCGAGTCATTCCAGTTTTTATTTTCTTCGCAATTTGATTCCTTACAATTCATTCTTTTAGTCAATCAACACAAGTCAATAGTCAATAGTTTTTTCACAAGCGAAAAACGAATCAAAATCTATATTATTGAAAAATGGTAAACAGGATTAATATGAAGTCGAAAACTTTTGCGTGCTTGTTGAACACTCTGAAAATTTCCAATATGTAAATTACTTCTTGTGAAAAATATATATGATAAGTAGAAACACAGAATTTTATGTTCTCTCGTCCAGAAGTTAATTAAATGTAAATTTTTACAATTTTAGACTTATTGTCCTCTTCCTAAAGGCAAATGATAACAAAAAATACATGGTTTCTATCTCTTCGATCTGCATCGTTTTCACGAAATTATGCATGAGCCTTCGGGTCTGCGCAACTACGGAACCATTGGACCGATTTTGCCCTTAACGAGATATTTAGGTTGCAAACCAACACTGAAAGTTACAAATCTATAGAGCTCTTTTCGTTTGTGTACTGACGGACTCAATTTTATTTGATAAAGGATTCATCAGTGAGTGCAACCCAGTCGTTTGAAATAATTTTTTTGCACATAATTAAAAAATTACAGGCATTAAGATAGCACTTTGTTTCCTGGAACAATCGCGCACAAAATAATAAAAAATAAATGGAAGTGGGAAACAACAAAAAATAACGACGAATTGTCTTTTGTATGATAGCACAATCAGAATCACTATTTTTCTGCTCTATTGCGTACCCTACCGAATAAAAAATAAGTCATGAATATCAGAAATTGAATGATTAGCGCTAATCGGAATAACAAGAAGCGTAATTGGAATTTAATGGGCGCGAGATAATGAAATTAGATTTTCCCACTGTTCATGGGTAGAGAGATCTCAATGACTGTAAGTCCATTGGCTAACGCTAACGTCGACAATCATATGTAACCGTTTCGAACAATTCAATCGCAACCGTTTACTTATTGGACCAGATAATTACACGCTTAATGCGAACGATTCCGAATAAATCGATTTGTCGTCAATGCTTTATTAGTCGATCTGTTTTACGGCTTCAAAAACTCTATTTGAAATTTATTTCGAAGAAAAACAGAAAAAAAGACGAGAAGGCAAATAGAAATTCCGATGTCAACATCTTCTTGAGTACGTATAGTCAACTCAGTGAAGAAAATTATAAAGTGTATTTGGTGAATTAGTTCATATCCATTCATAACCCTAAAAATAATACTTGCAAACACAAAACTAGCTTTATCCAACGTATATCCTGAAAGACGTGAACTTCTGTTCAATGGGAAAGCAATTTGGATCAAGTACGTTAGACTCAGAAGTCCTTATAGACAAATTTCCACAGTGTAGATAAGGATATGAAATAATTATAAGTTACCTAAGTTATGGCAGTATGGAAGCAGCAGTTGCATGGTTCTAGCAAGAGTATGAGTACTTCTCATGTCTGTACATGACATAATCATGTAAACTTGTGAAAAAATGAATTACTCGAACAACAAACAATCATCCAACTTAAAAGGGTGGACACCACGTGCTACACACTTAGATTAGTTGTGATCGTTTGGCTCAGACACTGCAACCAGTAAGGTATTTTGTGCGTTACTAAGTTTTTCCCAGGTTATCTCCTTCGCAAATTCCATCATTTTAATGGAATATTTGGCTCTTAAATCGGTTGGCATGAGAATCATTTGTTCAATGGACTAAGCCTGGTTTATGCTAGCGCTTTGCATTGGCAGTGTTCGGTGGCTTTTATTGCCGCTTCACTTGACCTACAGATATCAGAGTTTTCTTTAACAGTCTTCTGTAGATGGTATACCTAGACTCAATGGTCTGTGAGAAGCCCAGTAAGCAACCTCAGCTCGTTCTTTGATACCGACCTGGCTAATGGGCATTCTCCTCAGAGGACGCGAAGACGCCTTGGATTGTCATTGACCATGGGCATTAGTACAGTGAGAATTCTTTTTTCTCTTCTCCCATTCACCGACTTCAGCGCTAATCAGTGTGGGGTGATACCGACGAGGGTGCCGATCTGGCGAAGGGAACTAGGACTAGTTTGTTGCTTGCCAGTGATATTAGGAACTTCTCACAACCCCAGATGGTCTCTGACTTGCACTCAACTGCCATCCGTTTCTTCAGTGCTATCTGACAACCCTGGGCAATTGTAGTTTTTACTGTCTGAACAGACACACTTGGGCACAATTCTTTATTGCCAAAATTTCGGGTTGGAGCGTTTTTATAGGTACTTCAGGCACTTAATCACCGCTTTAGTTTTATAAAGAGAATACAAGAAAAGACAAAAAAGTTATACAGGATTTTTCAGAGGTAAGTTCTTTCAACCGTAGGTTGATAATGAATCTTTTCATTAGAAGTCGCCTATATGAAAGTTCAAGTCCCGTTCTGTTACTTCAAACTCGTCAGTACAGATTGGAGCAAAGCTGACTATATATCACAATTAAAATGGTACCTTCTTTTAAATTTTTTGACTTTCGTTAACTTGTTGAAAGAAGCCGCATATTTATTCAAATAATGAACTTGTTGTATGGAGAGTGGCAAGAAAATGTAAGCAGATTATGTGCAGAAAGATAATCGTTGGAATATCGCTCATATCAGCAAATGTGTAGATGTAGTGTAGAGTTACTGGATAATTATGTGAATAGTTTTGATGAGTTATTTGTTATTTATTATTTTCATACGGTCTTTTCTATCAGGGATATTACACAATAGAAGGAAACATTTGTGAACAAGTCACCTAGTAAACATTACGAGTTGAAAAAGATACGAATATTCTGTTAATAGTTCTGATTCTTGGTCAAAGATAGAACCTTTATCGACATTCTCAACGAAACCATATAGCGGATATTTATCAGGAAATAGAGTTAAGTATGCGTCGATTTCACTTATAAGGATATATCGATGATTTTTTCAACTTCACACTTCTAAAGTTTCATATCGGCAATTTTTTGTAAAATGTTTTTTTTTGGAATATAATTTTTATAACAAAATTCTAAAGTCTGAAAAACTAAGACTGGTCCATAAATTATTTTCGAGGGCAATAAACAATTTTTATTACAGAATTCCTTCAAATGAAAACAATAAGTTTTATGCTTAATCACTAAATTTCTGAGATCCGAATAATTTGCAATGGAACTCCGCTGGTCTTCGTGAATTCTTTTCTTAAAAAGAGAACACTCTGACCGCCCTCCTTCAGTCCGCGACAAAGAAACGATTGGAGAAGTGGTCAGTTAATTAAAATCCGTTTTTATCCAACCGAAAGCGAGACCAATCATCATACATAAAAAAAATCGTCCTTGCATTTGATTTTAAAGAAAGATATGCATTTGAAAGCCTGTAAAATTCAATTGATTCAAGAATTTCGCCCACGAAATGTTACGGAGGTTAAAAAATTTAGATAACATACTCTTCAGCAAACTTTCATCTGAATAGTCATGTCAATAAACAGAATTGTCGGTACTGGGCAGAGGAAAATCCGGAAAGCGTGATACCCTCCATAGCGCAAAGGTCGTTGTTTGAGCCGCTATGTCTGATAGCAGGGGCATAATCGGACCTTATTTTTATGAAGATCGACGAGGCCGACCACTCAATGTGAATAGTGACCGTTATTGCAATATGCTATGAAACTTTTTGGTCGAGAGTTGAAGGAATTTCAAGATTTCAACTCACGAACGTGGTTTCAACAAGATGGGGCCACTTGCCATACATCAAATCAATGGAAGTTGTTAACGAATTATTCCCTAATAAGATCATTTCGAGTAGGGGTAACATCAACTGGCCCGCCAGAAGCGCCGACCTTAGTGCACTTGACTATTTAGCATGGGTATAATTTAAGTACGGTCTATGCGAATAATCCGACGAACCTGACGCAACTGAAGCAAAACATCAGGTCATAAATGTCAGCAGTAATATCGAGAGTGGTGTCAGCGTGTGATCGCCAATCTTCGTTCTCGATTAGAAGAGTGCCAGCAGCGTAACGGTCGCCATTTAGATAACATCATCTTTTCCAAATAATTTTCCACTTTATAATGTAATAATTAACAAAAACTTTTTTTTAAGTAGTTTTTGTTTTATCTAAGTAACAAATACCCAATATTTTTTTGGACACCTTGTATTTCCGATAATTGGCCCCAATATATTTTATGGTTATTTATATCCCTTATTCGCATATTTTTCTTTATCGGTATTTCTGTGAATTGATGGTCATTTGTATCCCTCTTTGCGATGTTTTTCTTATCTTTGTTTCCCAAAGCTGTAAGTTAGTTGTACCGCCTCTTTTTTCAAGTTTTCAGATGTATTAGATAAGATAAAATAAAAAGGAACGGTTTTTGCTTGATAGAAGGATTATTACAAAATTTGAATATCAAAACAGATTTAATCTGTTAGTGTTCTACAATTTTTATTTCAAAAAATTTATTTAAGAAACTTTAAGAATTGAATTAACGTCTTTATGAGCACTGCTCATATTTAATAGACGTATAAAATCGAAACTCATTATACAATATCAAATGGAATTAAAAAAAATCAACGAATATAAATTGACAATTGAAATTAAAATATAAATAAGCAAACATTTTTTGTTTCGTTCCAGGCATGCGTACTGAACTCTTCAGGCAAACGTACGAGCCCTGTTTGTTACAAAATGTATTATTTTCAGAGCTTATATTTATGAAAACTAAATCTTTCTCAAAAATATAAAACATAATTTCAAGAACTTTTCAAAAACTAATTTATTTGAAGTATTTAATATATTCAAATAAATTACTTCAAAAAATCTCAATACATGTAGCACATCCTCAAAAAATAATTAGAATTCAGATAAGACCAGTTCAACTTTACATATAAAAAATAATAAAATTTATTGTTTATTGATTTTATTATTTTTTTATATGTAAAGTTGAACTGCTCTTATCTGAATTCTAATTATTTTTTGAGGATGTGCTACATGTTTTGAGATTTTTTGAAGTAATTTATCTATTATATTAAATATTTCAAATAAATTAGTTTTTGAGAAGTTCTTAAAATTATGTTTTATATTTTTGAGAAAGATTTAGTTTTCATAAATATAAGATCAGAAAACAATACATTTTGTAACAAACAGATCTCGTACGTTTGCCTGAAAAGTTCAGTACGCATGCCTGGAACGAAACAAAAAATGTTCATTCATTTATTAATTTTAATTGACAATTTATATTCTTTGGTTTTTCTTAATTCCATTTGATATTGTATAATGAGTTTCGATTTTATACGTCTATTTAATATGAGCAGTGCTTATAAAGACATTAATTCAATTCATAAAGTTTCTTAGATAAATTTTTTGAAATTAAAATTGTAGAAGACTAACAGATTAAATCTGTTTGGATATTCAAATTTTATGAGATAAGAAGTCAATGTGTAATGTTAAGGGATACTTCAAAATATAAACTTGACAAAGCCACAGTGTTGGCGAAACAATTGTCGTTAACTTATTAAATTGTGGTAATAATCCATTTTATTTTATTTAATTGAAATATTCTAATGTAAAATTTGGCAATGCACGTCAAGTTGATCGACAAAGTTGATTAATTCATTTGAATTAAAAAAATTCATGTGCAACCAGCACGAAATGGAAGGCGTTAACACCTAGCAGGCAGTTAAGGTAATCAGTTTTCCTGTCAAAACTGTAAGGTTTCATTATTTGTTTACGTACGAGTCCAAAAGGAGAAACGGATCAGATGATTATAGGTTAGGAGGGCTGCCCCGGGGGACAGGTTTACGTTCGATGTTAAACTACTACCGTATGATAATGTGAAACACTCACCTTTGGTGATATTCAACCTTATCTGCTCTTTTTCCCACGACGCGAAAGACGCCTTGAGCGCCTCGGTCATGGTCTTGTTGGTACCCGGCGTCAGTGGCGGTACCTGCGTCGGTAAATCTGAAACAAAAAAAAGTTAACTTCAAGTAAGTCAAAATTCAAAGAACATTATACTGTTTGTAATATAATGAATACTGGAAGAAGGATCAAATGAACATAACTTAACTTTAATTAAGAATAATAATGAGATTTCAAACAAATGAAAATTGAAAATTTACTTCGAAGGGTTCTCTTGAAATATTACAGATAATAGCTGGATTAATTCTACGAAATCTTTAGAAATTTAATTTAAAATATCCCTTTAAAACTTTTTAAAATTCAATTGAATGAAATGTCTTAAAAACACGGTTTCGCTTTATAGACATATGACATCATCAATACATATAAACGGCAGTTAACCAATAAAGAATCATAAGAAAACATCACTGACCGTGGTCATCCAGTAACCATCATCCAAAACAAGCTTGATTCGATTGGATATTAAAAAATAGCAAATTCCATCACCAAAAAATCCTCCATATAGAATTTAAAAAGGTCATTTGTATTTCCATTTTTATTGTTGAATAGCACAGTTTTTTAAAATTTGCTGCATTAGCTGACCGCCTTTATTTGAGTTCACTTTCAAATAGCATATTTAGTGAATGAAAATATGTATCGGGTGTTTTTTTTTAGAGTGATAAAACTTACGACAGGGATAACTGTGATTTGACAGAAGGTAGAAGCCAAGTTGTTTAGACATTTCTGTTCAGTAAGCATTGATAAATTTTCATGGAAAGACTCACGCCGCAACAACGTTTACAAATTGTTGAAATTTAGTTTCAAAATCAGTGTTCTATTCGCCAAACTTACAGAGCACTACGTGAAATTTATGGGTTACATAATCGTCCATCAGAGCAGCTTATTCGTCGAACTATCGACAGATTTCGGACAACATTTTCTCTACTCGATGCAACAACAACAACAAGACGAAGAACTGTACGTACTGAAGAAAATATCGCTAATGTAAGTCATACTGTTAATGATGATCCAGATTTATCATTTCCTCGAAGTTCACAACAAGTTGGACTCCACCACATGGAAAATTTTGCGTAAAGATCTTGGTCTACACCCATACAAGATCCAACTGGTTCAAGAACTAAAGCCACTTGACCATAACAAGGCCCTAGAACAGCTTGAAGTTGATCCACTTTTTTTTATCGTAAAATTGTGTTTAGTGGTGAAGCTCATTTCTGGTTGAACGGCTATGTAAACAAGCAAAATTGCCGTTTATGGAGTGAAAACAATCCTCAAGAAGTTCTGCAGTTTCCATTGCATCCTGAAAAATGCACTCTATGGTGTGCTTCACCAGCTGGAGGCATCATTGGCCCATATTTTCTTAAAAACGATGCTGGAGCTAAGGTTGCAGTGAATGGTGCTCGTTACAGATCGATGATCAATGATTATTTGTTTCAAAATTTGAATGGTATCGACCCAGAAGTGTTTTGGTACCAACAAGATGATGCTACACCTCATGTTGCTACCGTAGCAATTGATTCATTGAAAGAAAGATTTGGCGATAACAGTATTTCGAGAAATGGTCCAATTAATTGGCCTCTAAGATCATGCGACAAAATTCCACTGGATTATTTTCTTTGGGGTTATGTCAAGTCATTGGTTTATGTTGATAAACCAGAAACAATAGACGCTTTGGAAGCCAACATAACTCGTGTTATTGATGAAATAAGGCCTGAATTACTCGAAAAAGTGGTTTAAAATGGGTCTGGTCGAATGCGGTTCCTCAGAGCTAGTCGTGGTGGACATAAGCCAGAAATTATTTTTAAAACATAAATGTCATAAAATTATTTTTCGAATAAAAAAAAATGGCTTCAATCTTAATTTAAATGTGTTTTATTTCAATTTAAAGATCTATCACTCTAAAGAAAACACCCGCTACATATTTATAAGGTTATTCCGAAACTAATTTATCTTTATTTTTCCCGACGGAGGATTTAATTGTATTTTTTCGAACACAATTTCACACCGCATAATCATTATACGTTTTGAAAGCTGATATAGCAAGGCTCGTGTGTGAAAAAGTTCAATTAATTCTACGCAGTAGTTTTTGTTTGGTACCCTTTTAAACATGGAGAGCAATAAGCAGCATTTTTGTCATATTTTACTTTTTCACTATGGAAAAGGTAAACATATTGTTCATGCCAGAAATAAATTAACCAATGTGTATGGAGAAGATGTGTTGACAGTACACCAGTGCCAGAACTAGTTTGTAAAAGTTTGATCCAACAATTTTGATGTCGAAGATGCACCCCGTTCCGAAAAGGCGGTTAAAGCTGATAAAGACACGATGAAGACATTAGTTGATTCAAATCGAAGAATAATAACACGTGATATTGGTGAGAGGTTAAATTTATCGAATTCAACTGTTTGTGATCACTTTAAAAGCCTAGGTTTCACCTCGAAGCTCGATATATGGATTCCCCATGTTCTCACGGAGTGAAATTTGTGTCGTCGCATCGACGTTTGTCACTCGCTACTCAAACGTCACGAAAATGATCCCTTTTTGAAGCGCATCATTACTAGGGAAGAAAAATGGGTTGTATATAACAATATCAAACGCAAGAAATCATGGAACAAAAAAGATGAACTGGCTCAAAGCATTTCGAAAGCCAATATCCATCAAAAAAAGGTCATGCTGTCGGATGGTGGGATTTAAAGGAATCGTTTTTTTTCAGCTTTTACCGGATAAGACAACAATTGATTCAGAAGTCTGCTGTCATCAGATGGTCCAACTGAATGACCAGAATTAATCAACCACCAAGATAATGCGAGACCTCATACAAGTTTGGTTACTCGCCAAAAGCTTTTACAGCTTGAATGGAATACACTGCCACACCCACCATATTCTTCACATCTGGCACCTTCGGATCATTATTTTTTCCGGTCATTGCAAAATTTTTTGGACGGTAAAACCTTTTCTTCAAATGAAGAGGTCAAAATCACCTGCATCAGTTTTTTGCCAGCGAAGACCAAAAATTACTTCGGAAATTAGTTTCTGAACAACCTAATTAATATATTTTATTGAGTGTTATTATTTGGCATCCCAATAAGTTCCAACTGAATAGAATATGGGTAAGAATTTCAGATGCCTTTTCTAGAAAGAATTGCATTATATTTTTAATGAAAGAAAATAGAAAAGACCCTTTTAAATTTTATGTGGAACAACTTTTGGTGTTGGAATTTGTCTGAATATCCAATCAAAACAAGCTTGTCTTCGATGATGGTTCCTGTATGATCACGGTCAGTACTTCTTTTGATTCTTTATTCTTTAATTGCCGCTCATATGTGTTGATGAATGTTAAGAAAAATCATATTTTATATTCAGTATTGAGAAGTCCATAAAGATATTGATACTACGGAGAGTAGATGTAGTTGGTATTATTTGATGAGCAAACGGATAAATATCAGATGAAGAAGAAAATGGCCGCCACCCCGTTTTCGATGGTTTAGCGGAGATATACGCGAGGATAATGGCGATGCCTCTAATGATGAAGGATCGAAAAATCATAAGCACCTGCTATTTAGTCCATAAGCCATCTGCCGTTGGGTCATTTTTATACGAGTGATAAATGTTTATTGCTCAGAAATACCATATAATTATTTTGGTAATAACTATTCATTTCGATTTTGTAACGTTTATTGCGCATTGAAATAATTACGATTGTGTATGTGCAATCATTTAAAACTGTTGTTCTTGCAACTCTTTACATCTTGGCGAAAAAATTGAACTGAATTACAGGTTTGCTCTGCGGTTTAATGAGCCAGTTCTTAACATATTCATGAATTAGGAGGATCCTTTGCAATTGGTTGCAAAATTAATCTAATATGTTATTGGTACAAAATTAATTTAATATGTGGGTTTTATGATTTTTTTTTCAAACATTCAGTCTCGGATTTGTTTCAGTTGAACCAATGAACACTGCGAGCATAAAATAAGGATCATCCAGTAATTTAAATTTATTTCAGAAATCCATAACTGACCCACTACCAAATGGAAGTCACTTGCTATTACACTCTTTAACATATAAAAGTTTGCGGAAAAAGATATCCATCGATAGATCGAAAGCCATCGATAGATGGCTATAGTGATCGATATCTCGTAAAGTATCCATCAAAAAATTTCAGATTTATGCTCGTTGTCAAGGTGACATTTCTCTCTTAAAAATTCTCTTGCTGTTGTGGTTGTGTTAAAAATGGAAGTCCCCAAAGAAAAAATTCTGTACATTTTACAGTTTTTCTTTGATAAAGGCGAAAATCCAAGCCATGTGGCTGGAATTGTTAATGGTGTCTATGGTCCCGATTCTTTAACGGTTAATTACGTTACGTCGATTCCGTTAAGGTATTTTTCATGTTAAAGATGCATCTCGCACTAGCAGGCTCGTCGTCGGAAATGTCGATAAAATCACAGAAATAATGGCATGTTAGTAGTCGTAGCAGCTTCCAGGAGCCAAATATCTAGTCCTACAACAGTTTTAAACCATTTGCGCAAAGCTGGACTCAAAAAAAAAATTTTTATGTTTGGGTGCCACACCAATTAACACAAAAAATATGATAATTTGAATTACCCACTGCCTGTGGATGAGAAAAGGGTCAATATTGTGCGAAAATAATTGTGATCAAAGCGCGGTGAAGCAGCTCAAACGGTGGCCAAACGGGACTAACGGACAGGAATGTTCTACAGTGCATTTTGTGGAGTTACTTCCATATGGCCAAACACTAAAGTCGTATCTCCATTGTCAACAACTGGATTGTTTGAACCTAGCGATTGATCAGAAATTGACCAATAGAAGAGGAGTGTTCCATCAGGACAACTCCAGGCCACACACGTCTGTAGAGAATCGCCAGAAACCCTGGGAGCTTGGTTGGGAAGTTTTAATACATCCACCATATAGTCCGAACCTGGCACTAAGCGATTACCATCTTTTTCTCGCATTCCAAAATTTTCTGAGTGATTATAAATTGGCATTAAGAGAAGATTGTGGAAATCAATTTTTTTCGCCAAGGCTTCTATG
Organism: Megalocaria dilatata; assembly: GCA_034642435.1. NCBI lineage: Eukaryota > Metazoa > Arthropoda > Insecta > Coleoptera > Coccinellidae > Megalocaria > Megalocaria dilatata. The sequence continues at coordinate 70,971,043 of CM067856.1, read as the reverse complement.
AGGGAGACATTATGAAGCTACGTTTGATTTATAGAACCAAACCGGACAATCCGAAACATGTTAAATAAAGTCATGAATTTCTCGGAAAAATAATGAATTTTTTCGCAAACTATTATTTTGCGTTTTCGCCCTTCACGTATGTCTGAGCCTATAAGCTAAAATCGTGATTCAACGGAAAACAATAAGCGACATCAAACACTTAATTTATACATCCCTGAATTATAAAGCCGGTTGTTTTTGTCTTCAAAAAATATTGGGTTAAAAGAGGAATACAATCAAAAAATAGCTATACATAATAATAATTTCGAAACAAAAATTATAAATTCTCTCATAAATAAAAAGGAACAATGGTAAAACTAACATATTTTGGATCTTTTCACATACATAAAATTTCAAATTTCTTTTTTTTAATGGTAATCATCAGACAACTGAAGACCTTAGGTCTTCAGTTGTCTGAAATTGTCTGAATTCTGTGAAGATATGAGTGATTTCGAAAAAATATTTCGCAAAATTAGAGTTATCTTAATGGTTTCTAAATGAAGATTGATGTTTTTTTAACCTTCGTAGTGCAGTAGCGTATGTATAGGACAAACAGGGAGATCTTTCCAAGAATGATTCAAAGAACATCAATCTTCATTGAGGAACCATAAAGATAACTCTGATTTTGCGAAACATTTGTTCGAAACCAATCATATCTTCCCAGAATTGGACAATCTTGAAATATTGCACCTGGAAGCGAAAGGAAAAGATAGACATCCTGGATCCATTGAAATATTTAGACACAAACAGAACGTTCCAACAATAAAACTATTAAATGAGCAGACGGACCTTTGGCACACCCCACTTCTAGAAGTTTTGCACCAGCCAAAGCTTTCAACGTGTATATCGGGTGTTTTTTTTTAGAGTGATAGAACTTTCGATAGGAATAACTGTAATTTGACAGAAGGTAGAAGCCATGTTGTTTTGAAATTTCTGTTCAGTAAGCATTGACAAATTATCATGGAAAGACTCACACCGCAACAACGTTTACAAACTGTTGACATTTATTTTCAAAATCAGTGTTCTATTCGCCAAACTTATAGAGCACTTCGTGAAATTTATATGGACATAATCGTCCATCAGAGCAGCTTATTCGTCGAACTATCGATAGATTTCGGACAACATTTTTAGTACTCGATGAAACAACAACAACAAAACAAAGAACTGTACGTATAGGGGAAAATATCGATGCTGTAAGTCATAGTGTTAATGATGATCCAGATTTGTCCATTCGTCGACGTTCACAAGAAGATGGACTTTATGCATCCACCACATGGAAAAGTTTGCGTTAAGATCTTGGTCTACACCCATACAAGATCCAACTGGTTCAAGAACTAAAGCCACTTGACCATAATAAGCGACGTTTGTTTGCTGATTGGACCCTAGAACAGCTTGAAGTTGGTCCACTATCGTAAAATTGTGTTTAATGATGAAGCTCATTTTGGATTTAACGCCTATGTAAACAAGCAAAATTGCCGTATATGGAGTGAAAACAATATTCAAGAAGCTCTGAAAGATCCATTGCATCCTGAAAAATGCACTCTATGGTGTGCTTTACACGCTGGAGGCATCATCGGTCCATATTTCTTTAAAAACGATGCTGGAGCTAATGTTACAGTGAATGGTGCTCGTTAAAGATCGATGATCAATGATTATTTGTTTCAAAATTTGAATGGTATCAATACAGAAGTGTTTTGGTTAAAACAAGATGATGCTACACCTCATGCTGATTTATTATAAGAAAGATTTGGCGATAACATTATTTTGAGAAATGGTCCGATTAAATGACCTCCAAGATTATGCGACATGACTCCCTGGATTATTTTCTTTGGGGTTATGTCAAGTCATTGGTTTAGGCTGATAAGCCAGAAACAATAGATGCTTTGGAAGCCAACATAACTCGTGTTATTGATGAAATAAGGCCTGAACTACTCGAAAAAGTGGTCCAAAATTGGCCGAATGCGGTTCCTCAGAGCAAGTTGTGGTGAACATAAACATAAATGTCATAAAATTACCCTTCAAATAAAAAAAAAATTGGCTTAAATCTTAATTTAAATGTGTATTATTTCAATTTAAAGTTCTATTACTCTAAAAAACACCCGATATAATAGTTAATCTACAATTTTTTATTCTATTTTAAAAAAGTAAATATTTGGAAACTCGAGTCGCGCTACATTCAGCTAATAAAAAGTAATAGAAAACAAAGTAATTTCTCATTTTATTCCATTTTATGATTTGTTATTCAGTTTGAAAATATTGTGTAAAAATTACGGAACTCGAGTCACTGTATCTTCAGTAATAAAAAGTGATAGAAAACGTAGTAATTTCTTACTTCATTCCATTTTTCAGATAAAATGGAGGTTAACAATGAAAAAAATGGATAAATGATCGAGCCGGGTCAATATCGAATGCAATTACAGAAAAATAAAGATTAATTTGTGGGTACCCTTTACTAGGAAGAGCCTTGTTTACGACAGTCCAAACTATATATGTATATCCATAAGGCAAATCCAGGAGTCGATGAATTCCGGGTAAACCTTCGGCAGCCTGAGGCTACACAGGTCGTTATCATCTGACGGGCCATCATTTCGCTCACGTATGGGTCCCGTGCCGGGCCTGTAGCCTAAAACCGTCTCGTCGCTGCATTGTCCGTGACTACCTCTCAATTTGCTGGACCGCAACAGCACTCGAATGCTAATCCGCGCAATCGACAATGTTGCATTAGCAAACGGGGCTCATCAAATATACATGTCGCACCATCAACAGGAATGTGTGGCTATGGTCGAGACCACAGACGCGAAACAGTCGCTGATGAATGGACTGGCCGAACATGGATGGAGTATTAGAATGAGCACCGATTGGAATCTTAAACGATGTCATAGACCAGTTCATCGGTCGTCTCCTATGGATGTCGACTGGCGCCGATTGGCAGTCTTGGTTATCGCAGACGTCTCTAGACTAGTCGTAGATGGTCTTATTGTGGTATTTGCGATAACCAGAGGAAGAGTTACTTGTTTGTTCCTACACTTCGGATTTTTCAAAAAGTTTTTGGTAGTAACTACATTGAATAAGATGAGTTCATTATTTTGATTCTAACGAGTTTCGTAGTGAAGACGTTTTTCTTTAAAAAATGTAACTACGTAGTTAAGTTAACCCTTTGGCGACTACGGGTACAGATATGTACCATCAATTGGGCGCAGAAGACTGAAAGGATTTTGCACTATTCAAATGCTTCCATATTTATACCACTTGGTCCCAACGCGTATCTTCTTGTTATAAATCATACGGGATAGATCACATAACCTCATTTTGTCTTTATTTATCCTATCGTATTGTTAGAGACAGGTGTTATTCTTACTATTTTATAGAATATTTCCACTAAAATTGGTGTTTGTATATCGAAAACTGATCTTTGGCTACCCATATTCATATATGAAGAAAAAAAAATAAATAAATATATATATATATATATATATATATATATATTGTCATGGAATTTACAATTAAATTAAATAATCACATAAATATATTAAAAAAGACTCACCGTTGTATAAGTTGACACGTTAGAGTGTAACCAGACCAAAATTAATTGAATGAGATCCATTCTGATAGAAATATTAATAATTCAATTTATAAAAATACTCACAAGCTCATATTATGAAAAAAAAAACATATTCAAAGTATAAAACGACTAGTCGAGTGAAAATTCTTTGAACTGTAATCAAAAATCAGTAATCTTGTTGACAATTTATAAATAAAATTCACAGGGAGATTTCAATTTACAATTCCTCAATGTAAAAACAACCAAAGTTGCAATAAATAGAAGTAATTTGAATTTGGATATCTAATTTGAAATTGATGAAGAATTTGTTGAAAAGATTTGTTACTATCATGAATCACATATAAACTTCAGTGAAATTATTGACAAAGAACAAGCTAAATTAAGTATAACTCACCAGAATGATGTAAATAGGACAAATTTGATCAAAATTCAATTAATTCCATGAAAGATAGCATCTACGTCAGATATTTTCAAATGTTGTTGTTTTTTATATTTTTTATTTAAATTTTGATTTTGATTATTTAATCCATAATTCCACTTAAGGTTATGCAATTTAGTTTTAAAATTTCTAAATTTCTCAGTTTCAAATGAATCTAAGATCACCCCTGTATGAAAGTGATCTGTTCGAGGGTTCCCAGCTAGCTCTATAGTTCATATAATTTTCATTGAAAATTTGTAATATTACTAAATTTTGATTTGTTTTCAGAGGGAGGGTTCAAATTTGAATTTTTTTTAGGTTGAATTTTAAAAAAATATATTATATAAAAGTAATTTCAAATATAATCATGAGTGATTAATAATTTAAATATTGAATTCTATGTTCTAACCTAACCCTATCTAAATATAGTAACGTAATTCTAACGTAAACAGGCAATGATTTTATTTTTAATTCGAATTGGAAAACTTTACATAAATAAACTTTGTTCTACCTTTGGTAAGTTTAATTATCCATTAACAATGTTCTTTCGATGTTGACTTTGCTCTATTTCAGGATTTTGTTTTGTTTCCTGAAGAATATTTCCGGAATTTTCGGATCTTCCAGTCCACTTAGTTGATTGCTTCTTATGGATATAAATTGATTAATTCTTGATTGTTATTGGGGATGTTTTCATTCACAACACTCATGTAACGAAACTTTTATATTACATTTCCATTCACAATAATAATATTAATTTATTTTTAGTTTTTGGAACTGGATTATTGAAGAGAGAAATGTTCTTTTTTGAGACAGACCGATATGAATTCAGCTCTCGTAATTTTAAGACTGATTGATTTTTTCCGTGTCTTCCCTATCTATAGTTTTCACTAAAAATTGAATTTCAAAGCTTACTAGCTTCTGTCAAAATTATTGAAAAATTATGCTTTCGAAGATTTTACAAAATTTACAATATTTCTTGGCTTGAAATTACTGTTTAAAATTAGCCTATCTTTTAAACTACATTTTGATGTATGCTTCATGTTAAACAGAACAGTGAAAGTCTTGCTTTTCATCCGTAAAGTATTTCAAGAGTCAAATTTTAACAAAGTTTAACTTCTAATGCTTATAACTTATTAAATACTTATGAAATTGATTAAATTCCTTTAGCTTAGATGCTATTACAATTCTAATTATGCCTAAACATCTTGAAGGATATCTCTTACATTAATAATTTCAGAATATCTGACGTAGATGCTATCTTTCATTGAATTAATTGAATTTTGATCAAATTTGTCCTATTTACATCATTCTGGTGAGTTATATTTAATTTAGCTTGTCCTTTGTCCATAATTTCACTAAAGTTTATATATAATTCATGATAATAAATCTTTTCAACAATTTCTTCATCAATTTCAATCTAGATATCTAAATTCAAATTACTTCTATTTCTTGCAACTTTGGCAGTCTTTACATTGAATAATTGTGAATTGACCACGTGTTGCTTAGTCCAAAGTATAAGAAAAATTTTTATTATAGTAAATGAAATTCGGTGAAATTGTTCTTACTTTTTTTTAAATTTTTGGTGCTTTATTGTTTAGAACTTTCTCAAAATGAATATATGTAAGTATTATCGTATCACATATTAATATTATACTGTACTAGCTGATCCAGCAAACGTTGTTTTGACTTATAAATTATTTCTATTCATTTAATAATTGTTCTTTATCAAAGTGACAAATATATTTTAAATTAGTTATCCGTGTTTCTATTACTAATTATGGCAATTGAAAAATAACTGAATATCAATCTTTCAGTGCAAAAAAATTATTATAATTTATATTCAAAAAAGTCAATGCATGATAAAACATTTACTATCAATTGAAATTTAATATGCACTTTTCATCAATCACTGGATGGTATATATACCATCCGTCGCATTGGGCGGTACTTCGGTGTACCGGTAGTACAGAAGAGTACATTATCGTCTTGATTCCAGATATAAAAAGGAATGGGCCGCTCACTCGAGCTGAATTAGAAAAAGTGGCAGAAAATTTGTCAGACATTTTTTCTGAATCGCGTGATAGTAATAATCTCTATGAGCCTCTTGATGATGTTTCAGAATCAGATGCCAGTGACTCAGTGCAGAAATCTGATGCAAATGTTGTTGAATCGAAGTTAGTGGTCGACATTGAGCATGAAGAATCTTCGTGTCATGTTTCGAACTCTCCATTGTTTCCTGGAGTTGGTGTCCCTTTTGTTCTCTTCATTGAACCAGATAATTCATTTCTTCCCAAGTATCGAATATCTTACAAGAGGATTTGCAAGTTATTTCCTGACATTGAAGGCGAATTAAAGCCTTTCCAACTTTTAATTAATAAAAGATCCTTTATAAGTAATATTCAAAAATACGCGGAATCAGTTCAATGGTTCCTGAGTTGTTCTTACTTGGATTTTTTTTTCAAATTACTTCGAAAGTACAAATCCGATCGAGTTCAAATTTAGAGTTGAGATGTGAAATAACGACGTCAATGCTCATGCATAATTCAGTGAAGATAAATTACGAGAAATTTTCAAATGTTTTCCGATCTGGTTTCGGCAGAGAGTATGAAAAGTATTGAAGTTTTTTTCAATATTTGAGACTTTTAACAATGTATTTATCATTTTCATAGATTTTTCGGTTCTACAAGAGAATATTTCCAAAACTGAAGAAAAATTACGTTTATTTGTTTCTCGGATGACAGAACACATAATTCTGTGTTTTATTTATTATATGCAGCTCCTTCAAGAATGAATTCACAGATTTGAAATTTTCATGGGAAATGGACTCTTGAACAAGCACGCAAAATCTTTTGACAGGTTATGATAATTCAGTTTTTGTAAATCTCCTGTTAATCTGTTATGGATTATTTGCATAAGAAAGGACACTTCAGTTTCTCAGAACGGCCATTCAACTAGAAACGAGCTTCGTTTGAGAAGATGATTTTCTTTCAAATCAAGTTTCTTTTGAGTGCAATCAGCGAACACGCGGCGCGGCATTTATGGTGGCATCAAGTGGATTCAGTTTTTGAATAAATACTATTTTCTACGGACGTAAATAGGAATTGTTTGTCAAAATACGTTAGTCATATGAATTACAGGTTTTGAATCTAATTTATGAGAGATCCATTTAAATACGTTGTCCGCATATTGTCAGAAAACATGAAATACGAATAATAGTCTGAAATTTCGAACTAATTGTTTTTATTTTTTGGGTGTGTGCTTTCACATCGTTAGATGAATTTTTCGTATATATGTATACAAACAAATTTACTACTCTGGGTCGAAAACTCCAATTTCCATTGAAACAGACAGCAGCATTGGAACAAGAGATGACTAATCAGATAACCTAAATTGCAGTGTTTTAGATTGATATATCCTAAATTAGGGTCTAGCCGGTGACAATCCAGGAATTGGTGTTTACCTACCGCAAAAAGAGAATTAAATTGGGGAGACGGTCGGTGACTGTGAAAAGTAAAGATCTGTTCCTAAGAGCGGCGGATTATAATTATTAGGCGCTGTGCGACAGCAGGATAACGATTGCCGGATGTAAACGCTTCATCATCATGCCTTAACTGTTACTCAAGTGGAGAATTAATTTTAGGATGCACCTCGTATACTGTATCTCAGAAAAATGATTGTCTTATTATCCAAAAATATGGATCATTTTATGTGTACGATCTAACGTTGTTAATTAATTGTTTAAGAAAAGATTCTGATCCTATCAATCGTATGAATCCAGGATAAAAATCATTTTTCCACAGCGCTGACAGCCTGGGTGATTATATAATAAATATCTCCTCCGGAACTTTTATTTTTACTTGGTTTCTCATGAATATTCAAATATTGGGTTGGGACTCATTGCAAGATCGGCGGAGATATGAACGATACCTTCTGGTTTATAATTTCCAAATAATCAGCTTCAAGAATCAAAAAGTTAAAAATCTCCCGTCTGAAATTTTCGTGATATCATACGCTACTTTTCTATTTATGTTTCCGGAACGAATGGAATTATTACGTTCGTATTCGTAAATATTAAACGTTAAGTTTATCTTCACTTGCAACAGAACCTTGATTGAACAATATTGCATTGCAGGATTCCTTGTATTTTCATTATACATACGAATCTTTTGTTCAATGATTTTTCTGTGATTTTTATCGTTCCATAACAATGATGACATTCGTTTCCTGCTGTCATTCAATCATTATCAGTTGAAACTGAGTTAGGTTTAGGAAAAAAATCCAATTTTCGGCAGAATCAAGATAAGAATTTTTGTTGTAACAACATAACTTGTTTTATCATTAGACTGCAGATAAAATTTGTCAGTGGGAAATTCAATATTAGCGCCGTACAGAAAGACTGAAAGTAAAACCTACAGAACGAAAAATTCACGAATGATGTAGAAGTAGTACCTATAATAAAATATTTGAATATTTTATATTTGAAGATTGAAAACTATTTTTGAGCTTGGCTATTGCTTTTCTGAGAGTATCAGTGCTAATGTTGACAGGTTCTCCTTGCACATTTATCGGCTGTATAGACGGATTTTCAAGGTATTCAGTTCTAGTCTCCTGAAGCAGGTCTCGATGATGGTTTTTCCACTCTTCTGGTTTGATTATCTGTAAATTTACTCCATCCTTACCTGGGTGCTTCACCGCTTTAATAAAATTCCATATTTCCGAGCATTTCCTTCCTCCTATATGTGTATTGATGTCCTGGCATTTCTTGTCCCATATTTTGTTCTTCTCTGTCTTTATTAACTTTCTCAGCTTCATTTTAGTTTTCTTGTATTCTTCATCATCTTTTTTTTGTGTTCAACCATTTTAGGTATTTTTGCTTTTTGTGCACAACCAACGTCTCGATCTCTTTTGTCCACCAAATCTTTTCACTGATCTTTTTCTCCTTCACACCAACTGCCTCCCTAGTAGATTCGTGTAAATTTTTGATGATGTTATCATAAACTTCGATCTATGAACGGTTATGATGGTCTATCAATTTTTCATCCAAACGTTGTTGATATAATCTCTTGGTACTCTCGTTCATAAAACTTGCAAAGTTGTAAATGGGCAATTCAACTGTCTCCATCCCACTGGTTTCACTAAGCTCATTGTTGCGATTATACTTTTTGAAAGGAAGAATCACCTTAGCTCTGACAAGGTGGTGATCTGATCCAAACGTAACTCCCCGAAGAACCCTCACGTCATTCCATTTTAAGGCTGTTGATTATTTGCATATTACATAGTCAAGCTCAAAAATAATAAATCCTGTGGACCAGAAGGGGTATACGCTGAAATGCTCAAGAATGGAACCCCAAAACTCAATGAAAACCTGACTTATGTGATCAATCAATGCCTAAATGGTTCCCCAATTCCGGAACAAGGGAGAGTTGCCTACATTACATCAATCCATAAAAAGGGGAATAAACATGATTGCAACAACTATCGCGGACTCTCTGTGACCAGTACACTCAGTAGGTTGTATGGGAGGATTCTTCGGGATTTGATAGAGGATGACTACAGGGAGAACGAAGATGAAGAACAAAGCGGATTTCGAGCAGGGAGATCATGTACCGACAATGTCTTCTGCTTGAAACAAATAATAGAAAAACGGAACGCTAGGAATATGGAAACACACATAACTTTTGTAGATCTCCGAAAGGCCTATGATACCATCCCAATTTCTAAACTGTGGGAAGTCCTAGAACAATCGAATATAAACCATACATATATAAAAGCTTTACAAGAACTATATAAGAACTCCAAATCAAGAATTGAAATAGGTAAATATGTCACCGAGGAGTTTCCAGTAACCAAAGGTTTGAGACAGGGATGTTGCGTATCACCAACGCTGTTTAAGATATATATTGCCGCGGTTTTGAAAAGATGGAAAAGGATGGTTCGCGACATGGGAATTGATGTTGACGACACATGCGTGTGCACTTTTCAGAATGCTGACGATCACGTGGTGGTTGCTAAGAGCAGGGGTGACATGGTGTATATGATGGACAGGTTAATCGAGGAGTACACTATTTGGGGTTTGACAGTTAACATCGATAAAACGAAATATTTAAGTGTAGGAGCCGAATCCGCAGATCTGGAACTAGAAAAATATCCAAAAAATATCCTCCAGTAAGAGTTGTGTTTATTTGGGGATAACTTTCGATGAAACCGGTACAGACGCAGAGGAAATTGAAAAACGTATCGTCCAGGCAAAAAATGTAATTGGCTGTCTCAATGGAATATTGTGGAGTAAGGAAATGTTGAGAAGAACTAAATTCAATATTTATGAGACGATGGTCAAGAGTACACTACTATATGGTGCCGAAACATGGAGAATAACAGAAAAACACAAGAAAAAGGTGGACGTAGTGGAAATGGACGCGATACGATGATCTTTATGTATTTCAAAAAAAGACCACATAAGAAACGAGAACATCAAAGAGATTATGGGAATCGAAGGTAAAATAACACAGGATATAGAAAATAAACAACTAACATGGTACGGACATGTAAGACGTATGCCTGAAACAAGACTCCCGAAACAAGTACAATCATGGCAACCTGCACAATCGAGGAAAAGAGGGAGACCCAAAATTGAGTGGCACAAATCCGTACAAAAATCCAGGAGTGCAAGAAATTTAAGAGAAGAAGACTGTGCAGATAGGAAGAAATGGCGATTAGGCGTCGGACAACGTAGAAAAACGTTTTAAACCTACTTATATATATATATATATATATATATATATATATATATATATATATATATAGAGATTGAAAACTTAAGCTTATTATTCAGGAGAGTATATTGCAATAATAATGGAAGGAATTGTGATTTTTTTTTAACTGTCGAACTATGGAGGATGAAATAAGACACACCGATTGTTCTATCCCAGGGTGGTCAAAAATACTTCTTATTGAGGATAATTACCGATAGAACGGTAGAACCAAAGTCAACATATAATTAAGCGTAGCGTTGAGGCGTCGAAAAACTCACATTATTTGAGTGTTGTTGGGTGGTCATAAAAACCGAAAACATGAAGTAATATGGGTCAGAATAGATTCTTAGCAAAATATCAGGTAATTTTAGATATCATTAGTGTAAGGCGTTCGTGTAATTAGTGGCGTCAAGGAGTTTTGTGACCACGTATATCAATGGTTAAATGAATTCTGCTGACTTGCTGGACTGTTGGAATTTCAGACAGATGGTCAAATATTTAAAGAATATATTGAGAACAGTACTAGGATGAATACGCAAATCTCATGAATTATGATTATAATTGACTTTTTCTGTCTTGTTTTTTGGAAATATAATATTTTTAAATACAATTCTTCTTCAAACATGATATTCAAAAACCCTTCAAATTGACATATTCAGACTATTTCAATATATATCTTCGAATAAATACGGAATTTATTTAATTTTTTACATTCCAAAATACCATTATCTGTCTGTGTTGCAGTTATATAACTTATTCAACAGTCCATTTTCCCTGCAAATTCCAAATCTATGATTCACTTCTTGAAGAAGCTACACATTATTGATATTAACATAGACTTCTCTGTTATGTCATCCGAAAGTCAAGTAAACGTAATTTTTTGCAATTTCCGAACTAGTCTCGTGAAGAAACGGAAAATCATAGTTAAAATCCTTCACCCTTCAATCTGCATCGTTACATATTGGCAAGAAAAAGTAAACAATAATAAAACTGCATAGACTTTTCATACTTTCTGCCGAATTCAGATTCTTAATTTGATCTCAATCGGATTTCTACTTTCGAAAATATATGAAGAATAAAATTTCGAATGAGAATAACTCAGGAACCATTGAGCCGATTTTGTCGATTTTTGAACATAACTGATATAATTCTACATTCACCTTGCAAATTTGAATTATTTTCGTTTGAAAATTACCACTTTTACCTCCAGTTTTCAGCCTAAACGGCCAATCCTCGCGAAATTCGACAAATATATTTATTGTATACCTGAATATCAAATTTCATTTCGATCATATCAGTAGTTTAGGAGATATTCGGAAAAATAAGAAGCTTCAGTTGAGTAACTTGAAACTTGGAATTCGCCTATTAAATTATTAACTTAACCGAGATATTCAGGCCCCAAACCTACCCTGAAAGTTTCAGGTTCCTAGCTCTTTCCGTTCGAATGTTAGAGTGTTTACGAACGTACCGACCAGCCAGGCCTTCTGAACTGAAATTCATCAGCAAGTCCTACCTTGTCGCTTGGAATTACATTCGGCTCAAAATTAGAAAATAAGAGAAATTTGGGCAAAACAATAATACGCTGTTTCCTAGAACATATTCTATGAACTTCCAACCTTAGGTTTGAGGTAATGTTTTATATATACTTGTAATATGAAAGATTTTATTTATTAATGTCCTTACAGACTTTGTCGCAATCAGCTCAGGAGCACTGATGATAACGAAGATTTTGAAGCTGAACTAATTATCCAATTTCTAAAGGTATTCGATTTCGTTTCTTCTGTTCGATCTGAAATCCCATTAAAATTTTTGGTCTCTTCGTAAAAAATCACCTTGTACTCTAGCTATCTTCAAACCACTAAATGGTGTCTCAAAAACTCGGGAATTCGTGTAATCTTCCAAAAATTCCATCGATATCATCTCTGGACTCACCTGCTTATCTAGACGATGAATAGTATTTGAATTCGCGATCGGCGCACTGGCCTGAACATGATCGTCCCGAATGGACTTATCTGCTATCGGTATTTTAATGAAGGTCTTCCAACGAGCCTTTCGCGCCAAATGGAGACAGACTGACAGAATCGCTGAGTAGCAACGAAGCTTCATAATGATAATTAATATCGACATCGGGGGCAGCTGTTAGGGTAATGTCGCTCTCTGAGAAGAATCGAACACCTGCCTCTGCATGTGGTGACCGAACTGATTTGACCTCTTTCGGAATGTCTGCATGAGGATGTAGGCAAGGTGGTGCCATAAGGTACATCCTGGGATGTGTTTGCCAAAACGGATACTGGGAACACTAACAAATGAAAGAATAAGAACTAAGGTGATGAAAACGGGCTTCTCTCTTCCTATTGTAAATATGGAGTAATTTTGTTGATTTCCCGCTATCTTTCAAGAAAACTCAAAAACTCATCGCTACATGTTGCGATGAAAATCATAAAGTAGTAGACATAGGAATTCTCTTACTGATTTCTAGGAATTCCTAAGAAATACAAAATATCTATATGGCAAGATGAAAACACAAAATCTTCTAACCGTATTATTCATTTTAATCTTAAGTGAAGTAGAGATGCAAACTAATAATTATCTTTTTATGACAAAAGTAACTGTAGTATAGTTCAAAAAATTGTTTTCCTTTCAAAAAAAAATTCATTGATATATAGGGCAAATTAGATCTAGTATTCGTACTGAAAGTAAATTCTCAAAATACTTTAAAAACTGGACACTTCACTTCGTTTTTGGATTTTGTTTGAACTTGTAATCAAATCCACTATACCATTCAATGAAATTCTAATAAATAGCATAGCAATCTGTGGAATAACGAAGATTAATTACTATACTTAGCTTCCTGTGTACTTTCTATTCCAATGTTCTGCTCGCTTTTTCAATATAATGAAATGATTTCTTAAATGGGCATATTTCCGGACCCTCTAGAAGAATTTCGTCCATTCACGAGCTTGATATTTCCGTGTGAGAATACAATCTATTTTGCGAATTTCAAGAACACGAATTCTACTTTTATATTGGAATAAGGGAAAATTTTCGTTTCACAAAGTAAGAAAATATATTTTCAAGAATTCAGTGCAAAAATCTTTCAAACCATACGTTCGGTTTGTTTGTCGCTAACTACTGGGAAAAACTTGCACAAGAATTATACGTATCAGATATTAAGTCTCTATGGATTGAAAATCGGGGTTTCATTAACTAGTCAAGCTATACATCTATAGAAAACTAGAAATATATATTTATATCCTGGATACGAACATTTTGAAGGCGATATTCTAAAAACAACAGTTGAGAACTATACAAAAATGGTGAAAACCAGTGGCGTAAATTCAGAAAAGATTTTGCAAGCTTGTTAAACTGTCCATTCGCTCTGCAAATTATGTGCTACATATGACTAATAAAAACGCAGAATTATGTGATCTGTCATCCTGAAGTGAAATAAACCGCACTTTTAGAACTGTTCTCCCGATAAACGGAAAATATCATGAAAATGGGGAAGATTCCCTCTTAGATCTGTATCGAACATTGGTAAAAGAATATATTGCACAAAACTTCATACACTTTTCATTCATTTTGCCAAAATCAAATAAGAAAAAATACTGAAAATTCTCTCTATTTTTGGACACGACTGATATACTTAGATTCCGAACCCATTCTGGAGTTTTCAAGTCCCTAGGACTTCTCGTTAAGAAATTAGGAATTTTAACTTCAGTTGGATACAAATAAATTCAAATGAAAAGAAGCAAGTAATTTCTAGGAATAAATACCAATTCTATTGTCCTCTACTATTCAATTTTTTTGTTTGCGTACACATTTCTTTTATTCGCAATTATTATAAATTTGGAAAAATTGTACAAACTAAATTATACACCTAAGAAGTTGATCAAAATCGAAAAAAAACAATTTAAAACATCAAATGATAATTCCTGCGTTTCAAACACCGATATCTAGAGAAGGGAGTAAGAAGTTCAATTAAAATCGACAGGTTCAGGGAACACCCTGAACCTCCAAACAATATCAAATTCGGGTTTTAGACATCTTAATCGGAAAACAATAATCTGCTCACAGGTGTGCAACTATGCGCAATATAAACTTTCATTTACGATCTTTGCCTTCTAACGTACGTTATTTATGCCAAGTATTTCGATTAATTGGAATTCCAACAGGGAAGAATGCATTTAAAAAACACCTCTTTTTAAAACCCGTGTAAAGGAAACACTGAACCGATCGAATAAGTTATACCTTTCACAATGAGGTAAACATCAAGTGGGAATCTAAATTCTTTTCACGTCGCGCCAAACAGCAGAGCCCAGAGATAAACGTTAACCGACGGATGTAGCATTTAGGCAACTCGAATTATTTCATTGAATTTGTTTCATTAATTATTAAAACACTCATTGTTAGAGCGTAAAACCCAAACATACGCCCATTTGAAGATGCTTGATGCTCGATGCGAGTCATCCATTAACATGGTCACCGACGTTGTTCCACTGCTCTAATTGCGTAATGAAATTGCACTGGCTCAATTGAAAAAGAAATCTTTCTTTCTGAACTCGGTAATTATTACATCAGTTAGAGTTCACAAAACGTATTAATTATTGTTAATTTCGCCTACTCGCCTATATTTATTAACCGATTTAAGTGTTGGGTACGTTTGACTCCATTCGGTTGCGACAAATTGAAATAAACTGCAACATTTTTTACTATAATGATTACCTGAGTTATTAAAAGGATACATTGGAAAAATTTTGATTTTGGTCAACCTAACTTTTTATATTCGAATTGATAGCTCTTTAATATTGACGTCGAGACTTTTGAAAATAATAGGCATAGTAGAGATAAGACTAATCTACCTTGGCCATTATTTCAAACCTAGCAGCGTAGACAGATTTTTTTGCATTAGTTGCTAAGAGAAACATCTACTGATTTTCGATATTAAATCTCATAAGAATTGATCTGTGTGTATGCAATCCTCTTCTTTCCACTAGTTCTCAATTGCCTAACCCTTGGTGTCGAAATGCTGAATTTTCTGATTTCTTGTTTTGGAATTCTCCTAATGGTTCATCATTCCCTATAAACTTATTTATTCTTTGCGTAGTTCCAACGAGTACATATGACCTTCTCCGTAAATTGAAGAAAAAATTAATCCCAGCTACATGATACTGACGTTGTATTAAATTTTTCATATTTTTCGTTGAATTTTACGTTTTTTCGCAGTTTCCTGTAGAAATTGTTACTTAAGCAACAAAGTGTAATTGGTACTTGCCGTTCCTTCAGCCCATTTGTTGTAATTTTAATATCCCATTTTTTGTTGCAGACGTTTGTATTCTGTTAATCATTCTTTTACTGAATTACTACTTTAGGGAAATTACCATAGGTAATTTCCCTAATACCTTATGGAACTACCCATATTACTATTTCACAAAAAATATTTATGATAGCTATAATTATCCCAACACATTTTCTCGTGAACATTAATAAAGAATATCAAAATAGTATGGACAAATGTTCAATGTTAATTGTTTATTGAGGTTAGTTTTTTTTTGAGATCTTCAGTCATTTATAAATTGAAACAAGTGAATTTAAGTTTTTTCCGAATATTATCTATATAAATCTAGCTGTGCATATACTTCTCTGTTTATTAATGAAAGTAGTTCTCATCCGAATAATTTCTCAATCTATTACTTTAATTACGCGGATGTTTACAATGTACAATAAAGTGTACACTTAATTCAATCGAACTGATTCGGCTTTCGATCCCACCTAACTAGACTTTGTCTGTTCAGTTTTTTTCTAATTACTCACGCTTTATTCGTCAACAAAAGTACCTACGAGTATGAAGTCAGCCTTAAATTGCCGTAAATTGAGACACAAAAGTGCTTTATTCTAGCGACTGAAAAGATTCTTCTGTTGTCGAGTCCACTTCTGTTCAAGTGCATACGGGCCTGCAAAGACGGCGGTATGATGGTAAATCTGAATCTTTTCAAGATTCGCTCTTCACGTTATCTGCCGGTAATTCCTCCATTAATAATACCAAATAATAAAGCAATTTAGCGTCAATTAACGGCGGTGCACTGATCTATGCTGGTATCATCGAATTATCTTGTCCAAATGACAAGATAATTTTAAGAGGAGCGCTTAAAAATTGAAGGCAATCAAAGTTATTTTTAACGCGTTCTCTGGTTTCTCTTCGTAGACATCAAGTCATCCGAGATATGGTTTGGAGTGGTAGGAAATTCATTCATGAAAATTTGAAGTACTATTTTCATTCAAGTAGGAGATCAAGTAATTATGAGAAATAACAAACTATTCATCGTAATTTTGTATTGTTAGTATAAATTTATATCTAGGGAAAATTCATTGTCCCGAATTATTTATCACATTAGCCATCTTGATAAATAGTAAATAGCAAAATAATGGGGTGATCGTTCATCCAGAAACAAACACAGTAAATTTTGATAGAATAGACTATAGGAGCTAAATTTTGTAGCTTAACATTGCAAGATGAAATAGTATTCACAAGGGACATTTTTTCGAGAACATAAAAAAGGTGCAAAAGTGACCTATAATTAGAAGATTTAAAAATATATAGTTTGTGAGCAGAGCAACGTTGAGCGCAACTGAAACTATAGCGACAGATCAAACTTAAATTTAGCTTTCAGATGTAAAACAGCGACACAAATTTCATAGGATAGCGAGTGACATTAATAAGCGCGCCAAAGATCCATTATATCATAATTTTTTTGGAAAAAGCATGACTTGATGTGTAAACATTGGACATAAACCTATAATTTTAATGGAGTATACGAGATGTAAATAATGTATGAGTTCGTGTATTTTTTATATTACGTATCTTGGTCTCTGAAGAATAAACAAAGATGAAGAAATTATTTGTCACTACATTCAATTAAAAATCGATGGATTTTGAAAGAAGAAATAGAGAAATTTTCCCAGAATCCCTTAAATTAAAAGTTAATTCACTTTACTGGTAAACAACCGAATTAAAGTTTTCTACCAACTTTCAAAGGACAGAAATTACACCATAGTAATGAAGGAAATATTTATAAGATAGTTAAATCTCTGACTGGTTTTAGATGTAACTATTGAAATCAGAACGCGATAAAACTTACACTATCCTTAGAAAATAAAAAAAAACTGCATCGACATAAATTATAGATAAATTTTTGAATTCTTCATCAGATCATAAGCGTTTTGACTGATTTGAGACAAAATTTAGGTTTAAGATTTCCGTAAATTGAAATAAAACAACTGAAACGTTTTTACAACTCCCTCTGAATTTTTCATACGTTATGAAATACGAAGAGATTCATTATCCAATTAAAAAATTCGAGAAAAACACTGACGTGAAATCAGGAGCTCGCTTCTCAATAGTCCATTTCTCTGAATATTTTAATGTTGTGAATTTCTTCTTGAAGAAGCTGCATATGATGAATTATATCTACGAAAGCATTGAACTAACTGATTTTGCCCAATAAGTAACTCATTCGAGATATTAAGGCCTCGAACCTACTCCGAAAGTTTCAAGCCTCTATCTCTTGAAAGTAATAGTTTTTACGAAAGCGCTCAACCTTGATCCCCTCACAAAATTTTTTTTGAACTTCTAACTTCAATTCTAACAAAATTTCGCACGAATATTCACGTAATTATTCTATTTAGTGCTAAGAATTTCATATTGATCGAATCCGCAGTTTCAAAGTTTTTGAAAAAAATATGAAAAATTTTCAGACGTGAATAACTACTAAAGTATTAAACCGTTTTTTCCCATTCATGAATTTAGCCGAGGTATGTAGACCCTATATCTTCCACGGAAGTTTTAAGACTGTTCAAAAGCTAGCATGTCCACGGAAGGCCGGACACAATTACCTTTGACCACAAGTTTTCAGCTATGAGTCAAACCTAGTCGTTTAACACCATTTCAGCCTGAAATTCGAAAATTGCTGACATTTGAGCGAATCGATAGCACGCTGTTCCCTGGAACAAGCTCGCTGAAAGATATGCCGTGCACTGTCGACTCATATGCAGAAATTTGTTTATTTTCATTATGCCTTTAATGTTTTCAGTCTGAAACTGATACTGCAATGATAACCGATTATTTGTTCATGATTGATGAAAAATCTGCATACATTATGGAAACAAATGCAGTACAAAATCGATATCTTGAATTAAATTGAAAATAATATACCCTAATGTTCTTTCTGTTTAAATTTAATATTCAGTAGTTTAATTAGAAAATATCTAGTTGAAATCTTTAGGGAAAAGACTTGAAATTTGGGGAAAGTTTTAAGTTGAAGACAAATAAAAATTGCTAATTTTGAGAAAGAAAAGTTAACGTTCGTGCGATTTCAGTTCTGTTTTCTGCACATTCACGGTAAGGATGCGACAAGTCGAAGTCAGATAACAGTTTGAACGAATGCCAGGCAAATTACGCCTTCTTACCAGTCGAGATAATATCGAAAATTGTCTGAAAATCGTTCGGGAACCTTTTGCGGTTGAAATACCTAGTAGGAGAACAATGGATTCGTTTGGTCTCTCGTCAGTAGTAAGGAACGAAATTATGTTAGGCCGAGTTCGTCCATCCGTCAAGATGTTGCATGTGTTGAACATATGGTAGGGATCTTTTCATTTAGGGGCTTCTGTCTTGACGTAAAAGTTGCTTGTTGTTTAAATTATTTCTCGATGGATGTGGGACTTGAGAATGTAACGGCTATAACAGATTAAACTGTAATGCTTACTGATGTTAAAGAACTATTAACTTTTGGTATATTATTTTTGACATACGGAATTTTTATTATAATTTGAACTACCCTATACATATATCAAAGTTTACAATATAAAACCAAATTTCTGGAGAATTGAAATATAATCACGCAATATTATCTTTCGCCATTTCTGTGTAAGAATCGGTTAATTCTTCAGAGAAAAATCTTCAAAGAATGTGCTTCTTATCGAATGATTTTTGCAAAAATTTTGACTTTATGTGTCATATCTCTGCGTCAAACAGAGTCCTATTATAGATCTGTTAATTATCCATTTTATTCTCTAGCGACTATATTGATGATGTCAATCAAAATTATTTTTAGGAAAAATTCACTGAACGATGTATTTTCAACAATTCTCATTTTATATTGAAGTTTTTATAATAGAGAAAAAAATAACATCTAATACAGATGATTCATTCTCACATTCAAAAGCTTTCCATTTTATAATTCGATTTTGAATTTTAGAATGTACTCTGAATATGTTATCAACTAAGTAGTATCAAAACTAGCTATATATATTGTTCAATTATTAAGAACCACATTTATATCAATTCGGTATTCTGGTTGTGTGTTCGGTACAAATTTTAAATTTTGTAATCAATTTCAAACTTACTTCTCGATGAGTAAAAGAATTAAAATTTATTTCTCATAATTAAATGACTCCGCTATATTAAGTCGCAACTAACATTATTTTCAAATTATTTCAGTTTATTGGTTATATCCATTCGCTAGCACAAAATCGTTTTAGCGACTGTCATTGAAATGACAGAAAAAAAGATCAAAAATGATTTGAAGTAAAACACTTTATTTCCGCTTATTTTTATTTTTCAACGACAATTGTTTCGCCAATTACATATTGACTTCGTCAAATAAAGTGTTTTACTTCAAATCATTCACGATGAATTTCCGTCAAGTAGAGACCGAAACAATCAAGAAAAAAGAACAAACTAATCTTAATTGAACATGAGATCAATAAAGTTCTGTCAATAGGAATTCTTACACATTTGGAATCAATAAAAATACCATTAGTTTTAAAATGTTTCATGAAAAATATTTTTTTTCTCAGTACTCCGATCAGAAATACATTACAATATAACACATTAATATACAATATTTTCTTATCTGTTGTGCCAATCAGAGCTAAATTGACCGCAAAAACCACGTCGTTAAACAGAATCTGTCACCCTGTAGCACGATACTATGTTCTATGTTCCATTAAGGAAAGTAAGAAATTTACTACCAATGCGTAAGTAATGAGTGATGAATTTAATTCACAGAATAAATGATTAGTTGATTACCTTCTAAACGTTTGTTATACCCAATTGATAAGTACGCTTTTCTACAAACCTCAACATCATTTATGAATGAAATAAGCAAATCAAATGGTGCAATTTCTAAATTTCAATATACATCTATAAATGATAATATATATTAAAATAACAGGAAAGTTATTCAAAATTAATGTGTTGGTGATAACTGACCACAAATTTACACATTCACCCTCTAGGTAATTATTTAATTCTCATTTTCACCCTCGTTTCATAACGGAGTCACAAATGTAATTACCCTTCATTTTAAAATACATTTCAGGATTGGAATTTAGTCAGTCATTAGGAAAAACCAACGTCATTTGGATATTGTTAGATGATCATGTTCTACCCTAACAATAAAATAACAAAAATATTATGGTTTAATAATCCGTTATTATTTTATAATTCAATAGCTATTTGAATCTTTGTCATCGTAAATGAAAATGCTTCATTGATTTCCGATTTATTGTGGTAGAAAAATCCTTTCGATTTAGTACAGTGAAAGAAGTGCATTCAAAATTCGAAAAATATAAATTTTATGTAACATCTTTATATTTTTCAAATTTTTTTTAGACCTGAATTTTTATTATTACATTATTTCTGTTGGTCTCATCATTTCTTAATTCAGTTATGAAAATTAAAAATTTTAAATCATTCAAAGAATGACTCCCATATACAACGCTGTTATCAAATATTTCCGCTGAAATAGCATTTCTCAAAAATAGTATCGGAATTTCGAGCACATTAAATGTTGAAAAATAGAGAATATCAAACTGAAGATGTATTTCATAGCTGAATATAAAAGATGTGTGTTTCTTATTATTCGAAAAAAATTTACGTCAGTGATTGATTCCTTATGGAGTGCAAATAAACTTACTTGATATCGAATCATAAATAAAAATGTATGAATATCACAAATACATTAATTTCTGAAAAAAGACGCAAATCTTTATATTTTTCAGTGCCCTAGATACAAAATATGCGAGGTTTTTTCATTCGACATGGCAATATCGCACACTGAAAAGTTTAAACGGTTTTATTATTTGAAGATATTCAATTATTTAAAACAATTCTGTACATAAGAAGATTAAAATTTGACCTGAATAAGGTTGGAATAGTTCATTGAAACTGATAAGAAAATTTAGTATCATTTGAAATAAATCTTCCAAATTTTTTTTTCTATTAAGAATAAAATTTATACTGGGAATTTTTACATATTAGCTAATATGACACTAGATATTTGTATCAATTATGCCACGATAGATCTTAATTTTCATAAAAAATTTAGCTTACTAATTTGAGTAGCAGTGAAAACTCAAAAAACCGTTAATAGAATTAAATTAATAGAATTAATAGGTTACACGCTAGTTCATATCACTCACGATCCTCACCAAATATTTTGCACGAACCCAAAATTTTGCACGAACATGCCCTCTATTATTCTTCTTCAAAATGCTGAATTTAAGATCAGTCGAATTGGCAGTTTAGAAACTAATGGGAAAAATATGAAAAATTTTCAAACGTGAATAACTGCTAAACTTGCGAACCGATTTTGCCAATTAACGTACTAAGCCACAAAATTTAGACGCCAAACCATACCAAAAAGTTTCAGAGCTTTAGCTCTTTCCATTCGAAAGTTAGCGTGTTTACGGCCGGCCGGAGAGAATTACATTTGACCTCGAATTCTTCATCAGTGAGTCTAACCTTGTCGTTTAAGACCATGTTCGGCTCAAAATCCGAAAATTACGAAAATTTGGGTGAAACGATAGCACACTAGTGCGCAAAAATAATAGGAGTTTTACAGTTTGTTAAGGATATAAGAAACTTCAGTGTATAATTCGAAAATTAGATTAATTTATTGAAGGTACTAGTTAAAGTGCCATCCATGCCTTTGTTCTATGAATTGGTCAACTAGTGAATAATATTTTTCATTCTTCATAGTTTTTTTCATATTCATCAATTTTTGTTCGGGCTTATGACTCCAACCAATTGTATTTCATTAATTCTGTGCCAAAAATTATCACAAGCTTTGGAACTAAAAAAATTTAGGATCGAAACAAAACATAATGTATTTCAAAAGAATTTAAAAAAAGAGACTTGAAATGTTCAGAATACTTCAAACCCAAAAGGAATGAGCAAGTTCGTGAATGGACACGGAGTCTGGAAATATGAAAAGAAAATACTTACTTATTCTAATATTTCACAAAAAATATATAACCAAGTAGAAATCGAGAAGTAAGGTAAAGAAAGATTTGAATATTTATGGAAAGATTTGAAGTTTCTTGGATATCAGAAAGCTTGACATCTTATTTGAATAAATCGAAAATAATTACCTAAATTTAGTTAGAAATACGTATGTCCCAAAAGTCACTACAGTAGCTATATTATTGCCTTGATAACAAAAAACATGGATGAAAAAATTAAGGAAGTTGTTGACAAAGACATTTAAATAATTTAATGTATTTTAATCAGGTATTAATGTAAGTATAGGAGTTTAAGTTACTGACTTCAAATGAGTTTGTTTGAACAAAGCTAATGTACTGCTCTAATTATCATAAGAACTATATGATAGACTTCTATGGTTCTTGTTGGTTGATTTAAATTAACAAAAGCCGAATTCTTACCTTTTTGCCTACTGTACGCTTTCATGGTTTTAATTCCCATGCCTACGAACGGTGTCCAAGTGTCTATGTACATTGACTAGAAAAATATCTTCAAACTATATCACAAAAACAATAAATAAACAACAACTTAACACTTTTAAATCTTTAACATTATCACACTAATAGAAATTTTTGCGTTCACTGTCTTTATTCACCATTGTGGGGGCGATTCGCTTCATTCATGGGAGCCAGTTATTTTATTCTATGATTGGGAGCTTTTAAGTACTGTCACTGAGTTATTCCTGGACGCGCACTCAAAATAGAGTTTCGCAAAACACAACACGGTGACGAGTTCGAACCGTTTCTCTGTACCCGAGGCTCTGTGCTCCTATAATTCTCACAAACAACGAACTTTATGAATGAGGAACGTCAAATACTCTCACTTTCTTCTATGTGACTTAAGTCCTGCGTTACGGAAAACTTAGCCGAACACTTGGTATCACTAGATGATGATCACTTGATCAGCTTATCGATTGTTATTGATCGTATATCGATCGGAAACGGTCTAGTTTGAATGATTAGCGTAGTGAAGGAGTTCGAGAGCACCTGTGGATGTGTAGAGAGCATTCAATAGTTTAGGCTCGTCGCACATTCAAACACTGAGTGTGCTCTCTGTCTGTATGCCCCACCATCACCTCCGGTCGGCAAGTTATGAATGAATAGCCTCGCTACAGGGTGAGCTTTGCTGTTGTGTTTTCGTCCTGTGCGACCGGATCTGACGTAGTTTCTTCGTCGCAACGTGAGAACTTGCGTCGGGCCCTCGTGGTCTCATGAAGAAGAGAACCAAGATGTTGAAATCGACAGGGCTATGGGACTGTTAATGTGAAGTTATGCCTCTGGATTAACTAAAGGAAATAGATATTTTTCATTTTGGTTAATCATTTCTTTGAGGAAATTTAATATAGCGCAGGTTCTGTGTTAGGAGTTTTAGCGTGTCTGTACATAAATTTATCTGATTTATATCAAGTACCGGAATATAAATTTGAGAGCATTCGTAAATTGACCATTTCATTCATTTTGATGCAAAGAAGCTTCAAGAAAAGCGCAACATTCGAAGTATCAATGAAACATGGTTTTCTATAGCAGAAGCATTGAAATATTTTACTAAGTTTTAATTTATACATTTGGGAATTTACAGCGTATCTATGGCAAATGATTGCACATGCGCACTCTTTTTCCGAATTTGCAATAATGTTGTTGCATGAATATGACCTTATTTGCCTTAAATGCTTCGGTGATCGCGAGCTTGTTATCACAAACTCGTGATTTCTTATACCTCTACAAAAACAATAGTATAGGAGTTAAATCTAAGTGGTAATGGACTTTATGGTCTCGTCACCGAAAATTATTGTACAAGCAAAATAGGTATTGTTGCTCAAAGATCCAATTAATGAACTCCCTTCGATCTGTATGGTAATTTGACAGAAATTGTTGCCACTACTGGCTTTTATAAGCACAGCATGCAAGTTTTTAGTGATAATATGTTGTAGCTTCTATATTATCCAATTCTTGTTCACATTGACAAATCGATGTCACAGGGCTTTTGGACATCAGTTCGTAATTTATTCTGATAGTTTATCATAACAAACTCTAGGAATATACATTTCACCGAGACAGTGAATGCAATTTTTTGTTTGTTATTTTTGAAGTTGGCGAATTGGGAGCATTATTTTAATTAAGTGTTAAAAGCACTCTATGGATCATGGCAATCGAACTTCTATCATTCTTATAATAATGTTTAACAACGAGGATGCGTTGTTCTGTCGTATACTGCTCCATGTTTACTAACTTTCAACTATGTTCTATTCTTGTGGTACTAATGTGATATCTTGGTTATTATGCGCAATTTCAATTTTAATCTATAAATGAGGTCCCCCTTACAGCTTTGCGTAATATAAATTAATATTATATTTATAACTTTACATAATCGTGAAATCGTACTCTTTCAAATCCAATTTAGTCACATAAACAAAGTTATCTGAATATATACAATTGAAGCAGTGAAGTAACAGCAAAAATGCATTTTTTTGTGCGTCGAAAGAGTTCTTTCTGAAAAAGCCTGCAAAAAAAGTGCTGCTGCGAGCCGAAATTCGAAAAACCGATTCAACTAATAAAAGCATTTTTTTCCGTACGATTTTCCGTTTATTTGTTACGAATGAAAGAAAATGTGACATTTCTCTATTTTCGGACAATAACTAGATACGTCCTCTCGCCGTAAATGTCTGGTTAATTCGACCTACCGAAAAAAAATCTTCAATCGATTATATTCATCAATCGACCATACAGTATTTGTTATATTTATGAGCATAAAGCTTTTAGATTTTCAGGAAAATATTATTTCCTTCGCGGTGAACTGTTTACAGTATATTTTATTGATATAACTCATTTTATTGACACCGCATAATTAAAAATTTCTAGCTACATCTAATGAACTTTTTCCGATATGAAGCGTGTTTCAATAAGAGCGCAAGATTTCAGTGTTCAATAAAACATGGTTTTCTGTAGCAAAGGATTGAAATATTTATTGATTTAATTAATGTACATTTGGGAATTATGTATGAAACAAAATATTTTGTAAATGGCCACCACGGCTTTGCTGGCATATGCGTACCCTTTTGACGAAATTTTCAATAACGTTATTGAATACATGTGGTTGTATTTCATTGATATAGCGTCTCATTTCGGCTTCCAATGCTTCGATGGTTGCAGGCTTATTGGCATAAGTCTTCAGATAACCCCACAGCCAGAAGTCTGAAGGCGTTAAATCGCAAGAGCGTGGAGGACAATTCTGGTCACCAAATCGGAAAATGACACAACCAGGAGCAAACTCGTGCAAGATTGTCAATTTTTACGAGCGGTATGACATGTGGCATCGTCCTGCAGAAACCGCATGTCGTCAAGATCAATAGCTTCCAAATGAGGTACAAGAAACTGTCTTATCATAGCACGATAACTTTCGCCATTCACCTTTACTGCATTACCTTCTTCGTTTTCGAGAAAAACGGTTCAATTATTCCTCCATTCCACCATATGGTGACCCGTTGTGGATGCATTGCTTTCTGATGAATCATTCGTGGATTTTCTAAGCCCCAAATGCGACAGTTTTGCCTATTAACGAAGCCATCGTGGTGAAAATGGGCCTCATCACTGAAAATGATTTTAACTGCAAAATCAGCAGGTTGCTCAAGGATCCAATTGGTGAATTCTCTTCGCTGTTCATGGTCTACTGGCAGAAGTTGTTGAGTCAGTTGGATTTTGTAGGCATGCAGCTGTAAATCTCTAGTGATATTTCGCTGAAGATTGCCTGTTGAAATGTCCAATTTTTTTGCCCGATGGTGAATTGACATCTCTGGCCTTTCTGTCACACTCTCGCGAACTGCCTTGATGTTTTGTTCTGAACGACCTCTACGAGCTCGTATTGTATGTTTCACATCACTAACCGAACCAGTACTTTCAAATTTTTTGATAATTTTTTTCACAGTAGATGAATTAGGCACATTATTTCGACCGAACACTGGATGCACTACTACGAATAGTGGCAATTAAACTTTCACCATTTTAATAATAATTTTTGACAATCAGGATGCGTTGCTCTACCGTGTAACGTTCCATGTTTACTAACTCCCATCTGTCACTTCATAATCATGTGACATGACTGTCATACATGGCGCGCAATTCAAATCTTGCGCTCTTATTGAAACACCCATTACAATTCATTTATTTATTGACGTGAATTTTCGATGCTTCTAGTGTTCTGATTATCATGAAATTTTATCAAACATTTAAATGATTTTTGTACAATTCTATCCTATCGATTTCATCAATATCAGAACTTAACTTCTTTAAGATATTAAGGAATCAACATTTTTCAATCTCAGGGACGGAGTTTGCGCATTACAAACTTAATCCTCCTATTTGGGCTTAAAACCAACCCACCCAATTTCAAGAAATTTTAAGTTTTTACTTTTGGAAATTATGGTTGAAAATTTAATTTCACCATAAGAGGTGGATTTTTGCATCTTGACGATGCGCCATTTCACTGATGAGCCGAACATTAACAGTGCTGTATCTAAAGTGACATAAGGACATAGTAAAAAAGTCTAATTAGAGCACAACTCGCACACAAGCTACACTAAAGCTTATAAGGAATCTTCACAGATTATCTACGAGTATCAATATAAAATACATTCAGAGCACTCAACATTCAATGCGTTGCAATTGTCAAACTTTTTTCCACTATTTGAATTATGTCTGAAACTCATTCATTCTAGTATCGCCCAGTGACCTTCACAACGTTGTCAAATTCCTCATTTTTTAGGTATTTCTTTATTCTCGGGATTAGTAAACAGTTGGGTTTAGGTCTGGCAAATACAGAGAGTGGAAAACAACAGGCAATCTCTGAAAGATCTAAAAGTGGATCACTTATAACGTCGTGTACGCAGGGGCGTTGGCTTGATGACGGAAGTAGTCACTTGATCACACCAAGGTCCGTGCTTTTCCTCAGTGCATCATCTTACAAACATCTTGAAATCTTCAAATAGAAGAACTTGTCGATTTTTTTGGTAGAATTTTCAAACACTTTCATCGGTTCGATATTTGTTGTTAAAAAGAAGAACTATGATTCTCAAAACTCATCTTTCTATATGTGTCATAAAATATCGTTCTTGAGTTGCTGGATGGTGGTTGGATTATTGACCCTCAGATAGCCGTAAAGAAAGAAATCCAACAGTGTAGAATTGTATTATATCGATGGCCATGTGAGTTAGTTCGTTGTTTTATGAGATTATGCGCCCAAGAAACTTCTTCTGCAGTAGAATTGTGGCGTGGACGTGAGTTTTATAGCATGAGGTGGCATATTGTTGAAATAACATATAATCTTCCAATATAAACACCAAAAGTCTTTTGAAATTGTGCGCTAGCGCTTGCATTTCACTATAACCGAATTTCCAGCCTTTCTTTAAACTATAAAATAATAAAATGATTTCTGTAGCCTATAGTGTTGATGAAAACCTAGGCTTGTCGATTTCTCGCCGATCTGTGGAATTAGGCATTCCACAAACAACATTACACCGTCTTAAGTCTTTTAAAGTTCAGTTAACACAAGAACTCAAGCTGGTCGATCATCAGCAACGTCGTACTTCGCTGCTTGGGTCCTTGAATGCATCAAAATGATCCGGACTTGCATCGAAAAACCATATTTAGTTTCACCTCGGAGGTGATACGTTGATAAGCAGAATTGTATTATAGTATTTGCGGCTCCGAAAATCCAAGAATGATTGTTGAAACGCCTCTCCATCCTTAACGTATTACTGTTTGGTGAGATTTTTGGGCTGGCGGTGTGATTGGACATTACTTATTCGAAAATGAGGGTGATGCAACTGTTACGGTGAATGGATTGCGTTACCGAGCTATGATTAATGATTTTTTATGGCCGGATTTGGAAGATATTGATATGGACGACACTTATTTTCAAGAAGACGGCGCACAAGCAACGAAACAATAGCAATTTTGCAAGAAAAGTTTCCTGGTGTGTTATTTCTCGAAGAGGTGATCCCTATTAGCCACCGAGATCTTGTGAATTAACTAACACCTTTAGAATTTTTATTTGGGGCCACGTGAAAGATATATAAAAATAAAACCTCATATTAGAAAAACCTTTATTATACAGAATTAATACCTCTGAACAGTGCTGTTACATGAAAAAATGGGTCAATATATTTCACGCATGCTCATAAAATTACAACAAAGCTTTATCTCTCAGGACTCAGACAGGAATTTCTTCCACTTTCTTCAATAAAATCTTTTCATAATACAAAAACTCATCGTAGAAGATTGAAAATTCTCAAATTGTAATGAATCAAACGGATCAACCAAAAACTTCATGTCGATATCCAAAACGTCACATCCGTGACCGTTCACTTCCTGATCGGATCTCGGAGAAGATCTCCGGAGGGGTCAACAGTTTCCGAGCTTAAACTCGTTTTAATTTATGCGATATGTATAGAGCGCTAATTAATCCGGTCCCGATATTTGTTGCTCTCCCGCAGCCCGATGACCACCGGGGCCTATCTCCTGAAGATCTCGATAACTCGATTTGGTCCTTCGAGCGGCGTGATTCCGTTAAGAGGAAAAGACAAAACCGGTAGCCGAAGACTCGAAACAGTCAAATTTCGGGGCGCCGTACATAAATAAAAGCGATAACGCCGCGGTTGGTCAGTCGACGACAGATAAGACCAAATGAAGAAATTACCGAATATCTACGGATTTACATCGATTAGGGTTATTTTCTCCAGAGGAGAACATGGTATATTTCGGGATTGGGATCTTCGAAAAAGCAATTAATTAAGATGAGCAAGACGATTACAGGAGGAATAGTCGTAATGTAAAAAATTAATTTGAATACAGAAATCCACGGTTCTATTAATCGAGGTGAAACAAATCAAGACAGGTGTTTCGAGCTGGATATGCTTCTTTGTCGGAAACGTTTCTAAAGTTAGTTGAAGAAGCGGAAAAAAAGAAGAGGTCAGGGTCAATGGAAACATTCTGGTTTTTATAGATTTTCATCTTATTTTATTGTATAAATTTGAGTGTAAACTTTAGTATTCAGTATTTTTCGATATGGAATATTATTTAAATACGACATTTCCGCCGAAATACACCTATTTTGTCTATTGATTTTTTCGATTTCATTGGTCTTTAATTGATGGAGATTTATTTCAAAATAAAAATAATGATAGTCTTTAATTAACACAAAACTTTTATTGCATAATTCAACAACCGATTCGCTACACTATAGGTCAGGTTCATAGACTTATTATCCTAAGGAGATGAAACATTCCTCTGTTGGTATTTTATTTGTTGTGAGGCCCACATTCAGATTATTTGGATAGAGATGAATATAGCATAACTAACGAGTGCAACCAGGATGAACAAATCTGATGGTACGTCGCTGGCAACGCTGTAAGGAATTCAATATTCTTGAAATTCATAACATCACGGGCGTATAACAAGTGTTTCTTATCTGTCCTTAGAATAAATCTTCAGTGCGTAAAAGTGTGCAGGAAAATCCAAGGCAATCACAAGAACTTAGCTTTTCGCAGAATTCAACTGGCGACTACTTTTCGAAACTGGTACTACATCGTTCGAGATCCAAATGTGTTAGAAGCTCAACAGTAATGACCATAACCAACGTCGTTAGTTCGACGACTCGCCCCCCATGGTATTGTAGCTTGACGCACTGGGGGTGCTTGTCTTGACTAGGATCCTAGTTTCATCCCGGTGAAATGGAGGGTTAAGTCTTGATGCCTAAAATAAAGCCATTTGCGCCAGTCACTGGATCCATGTGGTGGAAGATCGACCGAATGGGCCCCTAGTTTCACAGTAAAGGTGGAATGGAGGGCTAAGCCGCGTTGATCAACTCAGTGACAAGGGAGTTCGTCGCAGCACAGGGCCTCTCCCTTAAAACTAACGTACTCTACCCTCTTGCAGTAAATCTCCGGATTTTTCTGTTCAATGGCCGAGTGCGTTATGTAGCATACTGCGTTACCTCGGGAGAGTGGAGATCTTCGGCAAGTTTTCGTACGACCTGCCACCCATTAGCGTTGGATTCGAGGGGGCAGTGGTTGAAAGTCTGCATGCTGAACTAGGAGGGTATTCCTTTTATCTGTTCGCAGTCACTCATGTTCAGGATATCTCCAGAAATGCTTCAGGGTTTAGCAGGACTTGATAGTTCGAACGGCCTTGTTCTGAACCTGGATCGATTGTGAGACGTTTCTGCGGTTTGTGTTGGATGGATAAGAAGCCCCTTTGGCATGTGAGTTGCGTCCCAAAAACTCGGGTACTAACCATGAAGAGCCAATAGAGGTTGGATAGTGCTTAGCTGCTACCAGTCATACAGTTCTAGGTTTTTGAACTGAAGCCTAAACTGAAAGCTGGTGAGTTCATCTCTTCGGAGTGGTTCTCGCCATGCGCGATGATAAGGCGTAACCCTTATCACACTTTCTGCCTCTTGAGGCAGACTGTGGAGACTGCTAACTTGTCACTTGCTGAAATAGTTACGCTCACATGTCAATACACTAACTGCTGGAATTCACGTGCTCGACGACTGGTTTTCAGAACGTGAGGACCCCAATTTTGGACGAAAAATCATCTTTTATATCGAATGCCATTCCTGGATAAATATAGGACTTCGCCATTTTTACGACGTTCACTCCAGGTGGCTGTGCATCCACAAAAAGTTACTGCTTGGCAGTAACTAGACCAGGGTTATTATTGGTCCCCAAAATTTTGAAAATAACGTTGGTGTGGTCATCACCACGTACGAGGGCTATAGAACGATTATAGCCAATTTCTTTCTGCCCAATCTGAATGATCATGAGGTTCCAGTAGAACGGTTGCATAAACGATTTAAGGGTATACTTATCTCTCGTAATTGTGGCGTGGATTAGCCACCACGATCGTGCAATTTGATCCCGCTGGATTTTTTGTTGTGAGATTTCATGAGGTTACAGGTCCATGTCAATAAGCCGCAAATGATCGATGCTCTTGAGGCCAATAAAACCAATGCCATAACTCGAATTCAGCCAGATCTATGCAGCAGGGTCATTGAAAATTGGACCACCCAGTCCCGTGCCATCGTAAGAAGTCATTTGGACGATGTTTTATTTCATACATAATGGTACACATGCATTTAAAAAAATGAATTTCCTCATTTTCCCTACACACAGCTGTCCGCTGTTTCATTCCATTTTAAAATCTACCCACCCTTATTGAAATAGCCTTTATTTATTATGGTTGAGAAAAAAAAAGGAAAATGGCATAATATCAAATATATTGGATTCGCTGGATTGGCAAATATTTATGTATACATGGTGATCGTGTATTTTTTTTTGAAAGATCTTTTAGTGAAACACCAAAAAGTGTCGGACTGGGTCGCACTGCAACTAGGCAAAACGGTGCCTTCCTGGAATATGAGCAAACCCGATTCAAATATTTGATAATTCTAGATAAAAAAATAAGTGATAATGCTATATATTCAAAGAATGTAGCAAATCAGTGAAATTTGCTCTTCTTCATCCACCAGCCATAAAGAAGGGTACTATATAATATAATATAATAATAGCAAGCAAGCATAACTACCCCAAATGTTGAATGGAGTAGTCCTTTACTTTGTGATAATTCATTTTAAAATAGCTTTTTTATTACCCCAAGTTCGGTTGAAAAATATTTCTCTTCTTTAGAGATAAGGATTGTAGAGCTTCATTTTGTATCCAGTCTACTAATCACGCAAATGTGTTGTTAGTTTCATTTGATTTTTACATTTTACCTGCCTATGTTGTTTTTCGAACATTTCTGTTTTAAATTGTTCCAAGAAAAACATATAAGAGGTAATTTTTATGCCTTTTCTTCATTCTTTATTTCTCATTGTATTTTGTTCAAATTGAGATGCCACTTTGCAATTAAAATTTTCATTAAAATACTTGGCAATGTTCCTCAAACATAAGTTAACTGACAAGTCTAAAACATACGTCATTGACTTACGTTAATTGAACATTTAAAAATTCAGTATTTTGAAGAAAACTCCAATTGCAAATTGGCATTCAGAACCATTAATAATTAAGGAACTTTCATTAAAAACAAAGGAAACAAAATAATAAGATAGTAAATCTAGAAGTTATCAGTTGACTTGCAATGATTGTCTTCAACTTTATCTGTAAAACTGGAAGATTCTTCAAGAGAATACATGAACACCAGTTCATGCACACTGGTGATACTTCACACCCAATATTAGCGAATCATTTGATAGAATTTTCACATAATTTGAATAACAACTGTGAGATTCTTCATTGTGAAAATTCAGATTCCAAATTAACATATTCAAAAATTAACTGATAAAATTCCTTAAAAATTATTCTTTTGGACGAACAAACATATAGCTAAGAGATCTCCCTTATTGAATAATCTTCAGTTAATTTGGAGATCTCTAATATTCCTATCCCTTTTCCGTTTCGTCTTTTTCAACCACATAATCTAAGAACTCATATGTAGTTGACTTGTAATCAGTTCAGAATGTAACCTAACAAAGCTAAGGTATAGCGGAACAATTGGTGCCTTATACATTGAAATTGTTTGGGGAAAAATATTTTCATTCTCTTTATTCCATTGATTTTTCTCTCATTCCTCATCTTTATTCAGTTTGGAATAAATAAAATGATGATTTTCACGAACTCCTATATACATAAAATGATTTTTGCATTGATGAAAATTTTTTTAAATATTTTTAATATTTTATCTAGATCTTCTGTGAAGATTCCTCAGAACTGTAGCTAGTGCGAGTTAGGAGATCAGCTGTGTTCTGGTTAGGATTTGTCACTCTGTCCTTGCGCCACATTAATCTCAGTACTGTTAGTTTCTGATCCAACAGTGAAATAATTATTTAGTTAACATTTTTCCAGTAAGTGTCAATTGTTAAAATATCTTTCTTCCTGAAGAAAAAATTGTATGGTCACGCTAATTTCATTTGAAATCAGAGCAGCACTTCTCGATATAAGATAATCTGAAGTTGTACACAATATAGTCATCATTTTAATATTGAAAAATTTAGTTCGCATATTACAAATTTGAAAATTTCGCAGTAATCAGTTTTCTTTGAAGTTATGTATATTATTCCATTGAAATAATAGACATTTAATCTTGATAAAATGGAGATTCCAGCAGTTCTATTATTTTAAAAAGTTGAATAACCTGAAGCAATATTACTTTAGTTTTTGTGTTCGGGAAATTACTGTATTACATAACAAGTTCCGACCATACAATTAAAAATTTAAGCGGAGAGATCAATCATTATTTTATAATAATTGTCCGAAAAAAAACATCTATTCAATGAAAATATCGAAAGAATAAAAGCCTTATATGTCAATCAAATTTATCGGCGGTAATAGCTTGTAAAATCGATATCCAATTACACAATTGTTAATATGAAGTCGATGCCCCCCTTTTCTCGCAAAAAATCTTTTTGTAGGTGACCCACATTTGAGATCACCCCTGGAACTTCTGAAAGAATATACGATATTTTAAAACAAATTGCAACTGACAGGCTGCATTTGATACCCTCGCGAAATACGTAAGGTGCATTCATCGGCAGTTCTTTGAGCCCATTTCGAAAATCACGTCAAGTAGGCCGTTCTCCCTTCGAGTCCAACAGGTAGAATGAATTTTAGGGGAAACATCAAGAATTACAGTAAACTTTCGAGATTGTTCCTATTTTACCTACTGGCCGTGTTATCCGCAGAGCAGGTGTCGAATAGAATGATAGTACTGAATGTTAGGAAGACTCGATATTCCAGAATTTTGATATAAAGTAACTGGGTTTCCCAACAGAGACGCGTTTTAAAAGTTAAATGAGAATACTGTTTTTAAAATTTTGAATAGCATACAGATTTATTCGGTTTACCTCCTACAAATTTCAATTTGTGAAAAAAAAGTTTTAAACAAAATAATTTTAGCATAAAATGAAATAAATGTCTTTAGAGCACACTGTGTCGATTTAGTAGACATATATAATTAATACTTATTACACAGTACCAAAGGGACTGAAAGAAATTCAAAGAAATATAAAATGCCAACTAAAAATTATTAAATAAATACTTGAAAACTACAAAATTTTGTTTCGTTCCTTGTTTTATGAAAACTAAATACCTATCCAAAAATACAAAACATAACCTCAAGAACTTCTTCAAAAATGGTAGTAATTTTTCGAAACGGTAGTGCAACTTGCACCTATTTAACAGTTCATAACTCAAATACACCCGAATACGTTTTGTTAATCGGCAGGACAGAAATGGCAGATATGCGCATGTGTTGAAGATTATTGGCTTCGATCATCAGTGCTAGATGTAACGTCCAACAACTACGAACGTATATTAGCCTCACATACGAACGCTTAAGTTTTAACGAGTGAAATATTATTATTTTTGGAACAAAATATTCGCTGTTTTAATCCATTGGAAAATTTGACTTCACTAATTATCGGTATTACGGCGTAATATGATCTGACTTCAAAATAAAGAAGCTTTTCATGTTAGTAATCTAAAAGTAATAGAGAATAAAGTTCATTGCTTAAACTGGATTAGTGGAGTATGCTGTGTATGTATAGTTAGAAAGTATCCTGAATTCATTATTTATCATAGAACTGGGAAAAAGTGCTGTATACGAAACAATAAAGAGAAAAAAGGGCATGGATATGAGGCATAGACAAGTTTCAGGAAGACCGCACAAGATTAAAGGAAACAATTTAAATGCTTTATTGGCCTTAGGACTACACAATCCGCGCCTGGAGTTTCGCAAATTGGCTAACAGATTTGGAAATCAATCATGTGACTGAAAAGACAAGGCTACATATCAAGGAAACCAAAAAAAATCATTATAATGATACCTTTACAAAAGGAACGAAGGATAGAATTTTGTCAAAGTTTTCAAGAAGATAATTTTAATAATGTCTTTATATCTGATGAAAGTTGTTTCCGACTTGGTGAAAATTATTTGAAAATCCTATCACAACAACCTGTTACCGTTCAAATTTCTAAATTTTCCGCCAAAATATTGGTTTTAGGAGCAATATCTCAGCGTGATGCTACGCCTCTCTATAGTTGATGGTACCATTAATATTGAAAAGTACTGTGGCATTCTAAACGATTTTCTCCTTGAAACGGCGCATGCTTTATATCCAGAGTGGTGGCGTTTTAGCAGGATAATGCAAGATCAAGTGACTACCCAACTGGGTAGCAGTTTCACCAGATCTTAGTCCATTGAAAACATTATTATTATGATACTCCTAGATCTTCTATGAAGATCCCTCAGAAGCTTTTGCAGTTTTGCAGCTTGTGCGAGTTATGAGTTCAGTTGTGTTCTGGGTAGGCTTTGTTACTGCGATCTTGCGCCACTTTAGGTCACAGCACGGTTAATTTTTGACCAACAGTGAAATAGTGGCCGACACCCGTCCAACTAGAAAATTTCTTTTCCACCTGAACGGGATTCGAACCCGTTCAGTAGCCCAATGCTCTACCACTGAGCTGTCCGCACTCATAAATAAAAACATATGGGGACTAATGAAGATTAAAGTTGAACGAGCAGCGCCACGAAATAAAAATGATTTAATTCACTCAGTTTTACAGTCCTGGACTTCCATCACCTAAAATTATGGAGGTGATTTAGTTTCGGGTGTACCTCGACGTTTAGTCAAGTATTTACAGTTAAATGAAGGTTGTATATGTAAATAAGATGAATATGTTGTTGAAATTTTTTAATTCAAGAATTAAAAATATAAACTAAATAACCTTTGTTTTTTCCGGATACTTTCTAGACGGACTATATATTAGTGTACTTCAATAGCGCTAGTGTTTGGTAAAAGATAAGTGCTTCTACGCAGTGTGAATAAAGGTGCATAGCTATGTTGCATTGGTTGGCCATTACAGCTTGGAGTCAATAAGCTCTGAAATATGCGCATGTCCCGACGATCAACAAAACCTATTCGGCTGTATTTGAGTATTGAGCTGTTACACAGATGCAAGTTGCACTATCAATTACAATTGCAATAACTTTCTGTTACTCCTTATTGTATAAGGAAGAGAATATTCGTTACCTTTATTCATTTGTACTGAAATACGACTGCGATCTATAATCTTTAGAAAATCACTATCTGTTCGAACAAGAGACGCATTATTTTTATAAAATTTCTGTATAAAAGCAAACATTATATTGTGACATAATGAATGTTACACGACAACTAGTAAAGTATTCAGAATGATTATATTTTGAACAGGCAATATTGAACATAGCGTGTATTAAATTTGTACTTTGAAATTCAGATCACATCAATTTCTGAATAAATAATGAAGTTTGTGGTCTGAATATCTTCTGGTATTATTTTACGCATTGTTCAGTTAAACATGCGGAATTCCGAACGGAAAATTCGTATGGTAATTGGTCAATTGTACTAATAAATAAATGCTAACATTCCTAGCAAACCGCCATAGTTTCTAGATAAACACAATTATCCGTTAAATTCATTCTTACTTCCTCACAATATTTGGTTCCTGAAAAGTTTGAAATCATTCAAAAAATGCTGCAGATTTTTTATACCGAAGTTTTATATTTCACATTGAAAATTTTAGGAGTTACTTATATGAATTTATATAGGGTGTCTCAGAATTAACTCCTTAGCGGTCGGATATTTAATTCAAAATAAGACAAAATTAAAGAATCCCAAAAACGGGACTGTTTCAGGGAAATATTGAAACGAAAACGTAGCATTATGTTATAATAAAAACGCCGAAAGTTAGCAGAAATATTAAAAGAAAAACCTTCTAGATCATGTTAACCCTCAAAAGTATCAGCATTTTCGTTAATATATTTTGCAACCTGTCACAAAATATTCTAGCAGCAGAATCTAATTAAGTTTCATTCAAGTATCCTATTGTTTCGTGAATCTGAGCAACAGAATCAGTAATTTTTGGGAGAATACATTACCACTTTTGTAAGAATATATTTCACTAAAACTATATTTCAACATGCAATAATATGATTTCAGCATGATGGTACACTTGCACACATAAATCTTACAGATAAGGGATATTTTGAGCCGCCGTTTTTCGAATAAATGGATTAAAAGTAGCCGATCAATACCGTGGCACTCAGGCCTCCAGATCCGATACCAGTAGATTTTCGGTTGTGGAGATTTATAAAGGAAAATATTGTACTGTTTCTTTCTAAGCGCCCCCATGTAATTGTAGATGGGACGCGCTGGGAGCGCTTGTCTTGACTAAGATCCTAGTTTCATTCCAGTGAAACGGAGGATTAAGTCTGGTGGAAGTTCAAGCGAATGAGGCCCTAGTTTAACCGTAAAGGTGAACACCGTTGTTCAACTCAGTGACAAGGGTGTTTGTTGCAGCACAGGGCTTCACCCTTAAAATTAACGTACTCTACCCTATTGCAATAAATCTCCGGATTTTTCTGTCCAATGGCCGAGTGCGTTATGTAGCCTATTGCGTTATCTTTGGATGGTGGAGACCCTCGGGAAGTTTTCGTACGACCTGCCACCCATTGATGTTTAACTCGAAGGGGTAGTGGTTGAAAGTCCGCATGCTGGACTAGAAGGGTATTATTCTCCATCTATCTGTTCGCAGAAACTCATGTCCCATGCGCAGGTTTCATCTTTCAGTGGAAGCTATATATTTATTAGTCATTAACTTTTAACTGTGAAATATATTTGTATTTGTGGATTTTGAGCAAATAAATATTATATTTTGAGGTCCGACCAGCCTCGTCCAGAACCAGAATCAATTGCGAGACGTTTCTGGGGTTTGTGGATCTTGACGATACGGCTAGACCATTGGTACTTGAAGCCAGGATCAATTGAAAGACTTCACAAGGGTTTGTGGGTCTTCGTACAGGCCGGATTGACGGTGCTCGTACCAGGATCAATTGAGGCATCAATCTTGAGATTATCTTGGTTCATGGGACTGCGTTCGGGTGAGAAGCCCCTTCGGCGTGTGAGTTGCATCCCAAACAACTCGAATACTGACACAGCAGAGCCAGTAGAGATTGGATGCTTCGTTGCGGTGTAGGTTTTCGGACAGAAGCCGAAACTGGAACTCATCGCAGTGGTTCTAGCTAATGCGCGATGATGAGGCGTATCCTTATCACACTAGCTGTTTTCTGGGCAGATTGTCGAGACTGGTGAGTAGTAATCTGGTGAAAGAGCCATGCTCACATGCCAGTAACATAACCGGTAGAATTCACGATGTTCCTTTCGAAGAGGATTCACGAGTTAATTCCCTGATTCACGAAGAAGACATAAATGAGGCTTTTTCGATTTTTTCTGATAGGTTGCAGAAATGTATCAACGAAAATCGTGATGTTTTTGGGGTTTAATACGACCTAGAAAATTATTTGTTTTTAATATTTCTACTCACTTTCAGTTTGTTTTCAATTCTGATGGAACATGCGGGTCATTATTTTGCTTTTAAATACAAAATTCCAGATCGATCGATATATAATTTTTTATTTCTAATCATGTGATCCTCACGAAATTTTGCATGGACATACGTGTCGTTCTTTTGCGTCCCATCATTATACACCTAAATACCAAATTTCTTTCCGATCGGATCGTTAGTTTCGGAACTATTAGAAAAATGAGTTCAAAAGTTAAAGTGTGTACGGATGGCCGGTCGGACAGAATTACTTTAGATCCCGAATTCTTCATCAATGAGTCCTACTTAGTCGTTTGAGAACATTTTCGGCTCAAAATTCTAAAATTGCAGACATTTGCGCGAAATGATAGCACACTGTTCCGTGGAACAAGCTCAAAAAGAAATATATTAAATAAACCAAACACTCAACAAACTGTTTCAATTATAAAAACTTATATTAATAATATTTCAGCGAAATATCGAAACAAGAATATATTGATTCTGATCATAAAATTCTGAGAAATAATGGCACAATTCCTCCGATTTTTTTGTCCAAACAGGTCCGATGTGAATTCTTTCAAAACAACCCTGCCTCAGGCAAGAAATTACGTGAACCATTTGCGACAGGGACGTAAATATTCGGAGGGTGCTCACCTTCGCCGGAAACAATATAGGATGGTATCTTTCTACCCCGCTTTCAGCACCGGAAGTAGTAAGGTACCCCGTGAGAGGCTTTACTACGACACTCCGATAGAATACAGGGCAGGATTGGTAAAATTAAGGGCAGGGGTAGTTAATATTAGGCATGCAGGGTAGTGATTCACTTGTGAATTTAGTACGTGAAACCGAGTTTTATCTGAATTCGCTGATCGTTACCTTAAATCAAGTGATTAAAAGTTCTCAATACCTTCTGTTTATTCAGCACAAGGAATTGTACGTTAAAGTCTGAAATTTTATTTTCTATCATCTGGTTGCAATATGGACCATTGAATAAAAAAATATAGAATATTTCCATTATTTATCAACTTAACGACAATTGTTTCGCCAGTGCTTCGTCAAGTTAAGATTTTGAACTATCTTCACTTCTTCTTTAGGTAAAAACATGCAAAAAGAGGCAGTAATAACAATTTTCGGAAATAAAGATCATAAACATATGTATAAAGGGATACAAATAATCATCAATTCGAAGAAATATGATATAAATCAAATATATTGAGCCAACTATCGGAAATGCCTCACTAAGTAAAAATATTTAACAATGGGGATCTTGCGGCATCTGTTTAGTCGTTGAGAAGAATTTCAAGGTTCTTGTAGCTATTAATTTCTACTGCTTCCAAAAGCTCGAGTCTGATACATTTAATCTTTGTGGATAATTTTATAGTTAGTTAGTTAGAAATTATGTAAAAATTCTTTCAAATGCACGATATATAATAAATGCGAAATGTCTGACGTATAACTCCGCTGGTGTTCGTGAATTGTTTTCTCAAAAGATCTTCCTGTTTGACCAATATATACCATAGGGCACTACAAGTTAACTTATCGTCTACAGAATCATTATCCTTATTGTTTTGATCTTTTTAATTTTCATAACAAAGAGGAGTTACACGTCAGACTGGCACACGTTGAATGCGAGATTTCAAGGTGTGCCAGTTATTTGAGAGAATTTAGACATAATTTCAACAATAACCATGAAATTATCCATAATGCAGTTAAAACTACCAGAATCATACTTTAGGAAGCAGTAGAAATTAGTAGGTACAAGAAGCTCAAAATTCTTTTCAACGTCCAAACAGATGTCGCAAGATCCCCATTGTTGTTCCTTTTGTAGGTATTTGTGTTCTTTTTGTTTAGCTGTTATTTTAGGTCAATAACAAGGAGTATGAGCTATGGTAATAGAAAGTTCTAGAAATCGAGACAGTGTAACATACATCTGTATAACAATTCTATACTCGAACAAACTTTACAAGATTTCGTAGATCACAGAGGCAAATTGCAGACATGCGCACGCAGAGTATTCTGCGTTTGTAACGTGAAAATATCAAGAATACATTTCTTTACTTGAATTAACACGCAAAGGCATGTCTGGTATGTATTTTGCATACTCTAGATGGCGTTTGTGTATTATTAATATGTTAGAGTCTCTGTGTATGTATTTTGTATACTCTGGATGGCACTAGTGTATTAGTTATATCTTTGGAGTCTCTGTCTATAGCGAATATAGATACTGGACAGATTTGGAGTCACTAGCGTACATTGCACTGACGAAAACCAATCAGTTTTGAAACGTGCGCATATCTGCAATTTGCCTCTGTGATCTACAAAACCTTGTCGGGTTTGTTCGGGTATAGAATTTTTATACATATGTATGTTACACTGTGTCGATTTCTAGAACTTTCTATTATCATAGCTCATACTCCTTGCTATTGATCTAAAATAACAGCTAAACAAAAAGGACACATATACTTACAAAAAGAACAACAATGGGGATCTTGCGACATCTGTTTGGACGTTGAGAAGAATTTTAAGCTTCTTGTACCTACTAATTTCTACTGCTTCCTAAAGTTTTAATGATTTTTGGTATAGATCAGCCGGATTAATTTATTTTAATTTCTTATTTTAGGGGCAAAATAATTCTTCCTAAAACTGAATCGTTGACAAATGATTAATTACACTCATCTAACTCTAAATGGACAAGTGAAAAGAAGTATAATACTGATCTTTTGTTAGTTGAATGTAGGTTTTGTCACTGTCGTATTTAACAGACTTGCATCAGGAGAGTATTTTAATTTGCATTCTTTTAGAGTAATGAAAAATGATGAATTCCAAGCGCTGAAATGAATTATTAAATCTATTATAAATCAGCAAACTGCATGATAATTCCCAAAACAATATTTCCATTCTAGATGCAAACTTGAAAAGTCACCCCATAATTTACATGCTGACTGAACTAGGGTTCGATTCGAAATAAAAAGTCCCACCCTGGTATATTCGATCCCCCTCCATTCATTGGTAAACAATCCAAACTTCTACAAGTGGCACTGAATAGACACTTTGTGGAACTTTGAAATACTACACCTTACCCTACCTAACGTAGATAGTAAATTGAATGAAAAGCCTCTCTCTATCGCACTATGAGAGAACTGTGGGGTAGACTGGAGGACAACAAAAGAACGCGTACTACGGACGTAAAAGGTATTTCCATGTATTATTAGGCCATTTACCCAGAAGAATTAGTCACATTTCATTCAGGAAAGAACGGAACTAGAATTTTTTTCACTTGGGCATTTCGATCCTCTTTTTAGAAAAATGTTAAAAACTTATCAGTTGTCCTTTTGAGATTCCGAAGAGATAAGTTTTCTTGTTCAAATGGGTACCTTAAAAGCAATATTTCATATGAATATTTCAGCAGAGGAAATCTGTTATTAACAAAATAACTAGAATCAGTACTCACATCTACGTTTGCTACCACAAACCATAAGCGCAAGTAAAC
The DNA here is from genome assembly GCA_034642435.1 of Megalocaria dilatata. Taxonomy (NCBI): domain Eukaryota; kingdom Metazoa; phylum Arthropoda; class Insecta; order Coleoptera; family Coccinellidae; genus Megalocaria; species Megalocaria dilatata. The sequence goes on along the minus strand of CM067856.1, from coordinate 70,928,052 downwards.
TGATTTTTGTATGGTTCAACTGAATCGTTTTCGATATGGTAATACTGCAATAACAATAATAATAATACAAATCTGACTTCTTCCAGTACTACTCCAGTTATCCACGATTAGTAATTTCTATCAGTCTAGCACATACGTGTATTTTCATACAGAACAGGGATTCAGCATTGTGGTGAAATCTTTCATTGTTTGTAATTGTGCGCGTGGAAATTTCGTGCTATCGTTTCGCCCAGTGTCTGTAATTTTGATCCGAAAATGTTCTTAACCAACTATATTAGACTCACTGCTGATGAACCCGAGGTTACAAGTTTCTATCCGGTCGGTCGGCCGTAAAGAGGTTTAGAGCCTTGAAACTTTCAGTCAGGTTTGGAGTTTAAATGCCACGGCTAACTTCGTTCGTAGGCAAAGTCGGTTTAATATACTAACTGACAAAAAAACTGCAACACCCAGAAGGAGCTGTTTAAATTTAAAATTTTTTTTGGTAAAACATTGATAGTATAGCAAGGAGTAAATGATTAAAATTTGGAGAAAAAAATCGTGAAGGTCTTTTCATGTAAACATTTTTTGTTACTTAAATATGTAGTTGTTTTTTTGCAAATTTTTTTAATTTTACAACAAATCAGCTGTTCGAGGAGATCCAAAGTCGACGTTTAGTTGTTGTTAAAATGCCTAGAGCACGTGTACGCGGAATTTATCGCCAGCTAAGTGAATTTGAAAGAGGTCGAATTATTGGTCTCCGGGAGGCGGGGTTGTCATTTCAAGAAATCGCTAACCGTACGAACAGAAATCCAACTACTGTTATGAGATGTTGTCAAGCATGGTTTGATAATGCCCAAAATCGAAGAAGAGTAAGCACCGGACGTCGAAGGGGCACAAATGAAGTTCAAGATCGACGTCTAAGACTTATGGTTATTAGAGACCGATTTGCGACAACTCTATCTTTGGCTGATGAGTGGTTAGGAGAACAAGACCATCTTGTAACTGTCCGAACGATTTACCGTCGGATAAGGTCTTTTGGACTGCAGTATTTTCGACCCCATCTTGTGTTACCTCTGACGGTTGAGCATCGCCGGCAACGATTACAGTGGTGCAGAGAACGTCAACATTGGAATGTGGAATGGCATCAGGTCGTCTTTTTTGATGAATATCGATTCTCCTTGGGTGCACATGATGGCCGAAGAAGGGTTAGACGACGTCGGGGAGAAAGACGTGAATCTCAGTTTGATATTGAGCGTCATTTACACCGGACAGTAGGCGTTATGGTATGGGGTGCTATTGCACACGTAAGTAGGTAACCTTTAGTCTTTATTCGAGGTAACACGACAGCGCTGCGTTACCTTCAAAAAATAGTGGAGCCATATGTTCTCCCTTACCTTAACCGGCTCGAGAATCCAATATTTCAGCAAGATAATGCTCGACCTCATGTTGCCAGAGTTAGTTTAAATTTTTTTGAAGCAACCCATGTGAATCTTTTGCCATGGCCGCCAGGATCCCCCGAATTCGCCCATGGAGCATGTTTGGGACATCATGGGTAGAAAGAAGGCTTGGAATTTACCCCAGCCCCCACGGACTTTGGCGGCTCTGAGACATGAACTACAGGTAGCTTGGGATAGTATCCCTCAAGAAGAAATTGACTATCTTATTGCATCAATGCCAAGACGTGTTGGGGAGTGTATGGATAATCGCGGTGGACATAATTAACAAATTTATTTAAAAAAAATGGTAAACCCTTCTTTTTTTTCTTTAAACTTCAATAATTTACTCCCTGCTTTGCTATCTATTAGGAGTACAAATAAGTTTCCGCCGTTTTTTAACACAAATTAAATATTTATTATAGAAGAACGGTAATATAAATTTATTTAAAATATTGCCCATCACTTGCAACCACTTTTTCCCATCTCTCAGGCAGCATTCGAATCCCACGTCTGAAGAACTCCTTGTCTTTTGAGGCTATCCACGAATCAACCCAATTTTTGGTATCCTCATAAGATGTGAACCGCTGCGCCGTCAGAGCATGTGCCATGGACCGGAACAGGTGATAATCGGACGGTGCAATGTCTGGTGAATACGGCGGGTGGGGTAACACTTCCCAATCAAGTGTTTCCAAGTACTTTTTCACGGGAGCCGCAACATGTAGACGAGCATTGTCATGCAGAAGAATAATTTTTTCGTGTCTAGAATAGTATTGAGGGCGTTTTTCCTTCAGAGCTCGGCTCAATCTCATCAACTGTGTTCGATAGAGGGCTCCAGTAATTGTTTCGCTCGGATTAAGCAACTCATAATACACTACACCTAGCTGATCCCACCAAATACACAGCATAAGTTTTTTTCCGTGAATATTCCGTTTTGCTGTTGATGTTGACGCGTGGCCAGGTAATCCCCATGATTTTCTTCTTTTTGGATTGTCACAATGTATCCACTTCTCATCACCAGTTACGATACGATACGATGTAAAAAACCCTTTTTTTATGTCTAGCTAGCAGCATTTCACTTAAGCATAATCGGCGTTCAATATCTTTTGGCTTCAATTCGTACGGAACCCAATTTCCTTGTTTATGAATCATTCCTAATGATTTTAAACGATGTGAGACTGCTTGCTGAGTGACTTCTAATGTCAGAGCAAGTTCTTTTCAATTCTGCATCCTCGTAAATTTTTGGCCTTCCACTGCGATCTTTGTCTTCTACGTCGAAATCACCGTTTTTAAACTTTTGAAACCACTCTTGACACGTTCTCTCACTCAAAGCACCCTCACCATATGCTTCTACGAGCAATTGATGCGCCTCAGCAGCAGATTTCTTTAAATTAAAGAAGTAAACTAATATTTCCCGCAAATGACGCTTACTTGGCTCGAATTTTGACATTTTCAACTTAAGAAAATTATATTTTACCAATATGAAATCAATGATATTAATAGGTTATGTTGTTCTTGAATGTCCAAACTATTTTTAAGCCGGTTATCATCTGCGAAAGCTAACCGAAACTCCGTGCCGCGCCATCTACAATAAAACGACGAAAACTTATTTGTACGGCTAATATGTTTTACCACAAAAAATTTTAAATTTAAACAGCTTCTTCTGGGTGTTGCAGTTTCTTTGTCAGTTAGTATAGTTTCGCAGTTACTTCCGTCTTAGGATTGAATTCTTTGTTAGTAAATTCAATTAGTAAAAAACTGTTTAAGAAATGTTCTGCTATTTCAAATTCACGTCAAGCCTACGAGTTAGTTATTGAAAAAACTGGAATCGACTTATGAGTTTCAAACTAGGTTAATATTAATATTATGAGTGATTTTAAAGTGAATAATATTTAGATCTCTTTCTTATTATCTTTGCATTTCTACTGCTAGTTTGGTTGGAATTCTAGATCCATGTTATGCGCCTTCAAAACAGTACTTGGAAATTTCACTTCATCACGAAACCTCTTCTTCGTTTCTATTCTCTCATTCTGTTTCACTGGTGAATATTGAATATTTTTATCGAATCATTAAAATTATGAACATTTATTGAATTCAGAAGGAATGCTTTTACTTTTTTATGCAGTTACAGTTAGTGAATTATTCGTTAATTCAGAATGATTATTCAAAACTTTAAACCAACCAAAAATTGCTAACTCATCCGAGAACTCGCCTTAGATATCAGTTTAATGAATATTTAGCGCAACAGACAACTTGAATAATGGCAAGAGGGGGCTGTAAATAGTTGTTAATAAGCAGAGTGAGCCAAGAGCCGATCCAGATCTCGAGCAGATAAAATCCAAGAAACGAAGTACCAGTACATATTGTGGTCGATTTTATCAGTCTCCTATGCTAATTTTAAATGCCGTCTGAAAACATGGCGCTATTTGCCTCGGCGACTCGATCTCTACACTTCAACCTCAACATGCTCCTCGTTCTCTCCTCCTATCTGACGCAGATCAATGAATGGACATGAGATGGAAAGACTCGGCTATTTATGTTATTACCTCTTAATTTTATTCATACCGCTTCATTCAAGAAACGTACTTGCATTCGCGAAAATTACGAGAAGGATCTGTTGGCGCTTTGCTCCTTAAGCCTGTAATTGGTTTCAGCGTTACTGTTATCGTTTATTACTGCTGCACAGGTAGCCCTCATTTTCATTAGTTATGCAATTTTAGAACACGATAGGAAACAACAAGGATTAAATGGTATGTTTGATTGAGTTGGTCTGTACATAAAAGAAATCCTTTACATAAATACGTAACATACAGGGGCGGAACTACTAAGGGGCAACAGAAGCCATTTTTCCGAAGGATTCCCGGGCAAAAAAATTGAACATCGGCAATTTAGGGAATAGCAAACCTTTTAACGAAAAGCATCTTTTTAACAATGGAATGCAATTCTGCCGACACTTTGTCAGATAAAACGTTTTCATAATTTAAAAGAAATCATTGAATCGGTCCTCGGCTAATTCCATAATTTTTTGAAATTCATTTTGATTAAATAAAATAATGACGAATATTTTCATTATTCATTAATTTACAAAAATTGTTTTGGCAACTTTGATAAGGAATAAATTTTGTGTGGGGTGTTTCTTTTTAGAGTGATAGAATTTTAAATTGAAATAAAACACATTTAAATTAAGATTGAAGCCAATTTTTTTTTTATTTGAAAGATAATTTTATGGGATTTATCTTTTAAAAATAATTTCTGGCATATGTCCACCACGACTAGCTCTGAGGAACCGCATTCGGCCAGACCAATTTTGGACCACTTTTTCGGGTAATTCAGGCCTTATTTCATCAATAACACGAGTTATGTTATGACATATCCGCAAAGAAAATATTCCGGTGGAGTTATGTCGCATGGTCTTGGAGGCCAATTAATTGGACCATTTCTCGAATAATGTTATCGCCACATGTTTCTTTCAATAAATCAATTGTTACGGTAGCAGCATGAGGTGTAGCACCTTCTTGTTGGAACCAAAACGCTTTTGGGTCGATACCATTCAAATTTTGAAACAAATAATCATTGATCATCGATCTGTAACGAGCACCCTTCACTGTAACATTAGCTGCAGCATCGTTTTTAAAGAAATATGGACCGATGATGCCTTCAGCGTGTAAAGCACACATTCAGAGCATTTTTCAGGATACAATGGAACCTGCAGAACTTCTTTAGGATTGCCTTCACTCCATATATTGCAATTTTGCTTGTTTACATTGCCGTTCAACCAGAAATGAGCTTCATCACTGAATACAATTTTACGATAAAAAAGTGGATCAACTTCAAGCTGTTCTAGTGCCCAATCAACAAACAAACGATGCTTATTATGGTCAAGTGGCTTTAGTTCTTGAACCAGTTGGATCTTGTATGGGGGTAGACCAAGATCTTTACGCAAAATTTTCCATGTTGTGGATGCACAGAGTCCAACTTGTTGTGAACGTCGACGGATAGACAAATCTGGATGAAATGAAATAAAAAATTACTTTGTTTTCTATCACTTTTTTATTATTACTGATATACAGTGACTCGAGTTTCGTAGTGTTTACTACATTTTCAAACTGAATAAACAAATTAGATCTCAACTATTATATATGCTGATTGTAGGCTTCGGCAGAGCTTCGAAGAGAGGGGTCAGGGAACAGGATGTCAAGTTTTTTCCCTTTCGCGAAAGGGAAGAAACTTGACATCCTGGAATCCATAGAAATTGAAAAATATAAGAGGCACGTACCAATAATAAAACTACTAAACGAACAGACGGAACTTTGAAAAACCCCTATCTTCGAAGCTCTGCCGAAGCCTACAAACAGCATATATAATAGTTGAGATCTAATTTGTTCATTCAGGTTGAAAATGTAGTAAACACTACGAAACTCGAGTCACTGTATATCAGTAATAATAAAAAAGTGATAGAAAACAAAGCAATTTTTTATTTCATTCCATTAAAATGAACTATCACAAAGTAACGGACTACTCCATCCAAATCTGGATCATCATTAACACTATGACTTACAGCAGCGATATTTTCTTCTTTACGTACAGTTCTTTGTCTTGTTGTTGTTGTCGCATCGAGTAGAGAAAATGTTGTCCGAAATCTATCGATAGTTCGACGAATTAAGCTGCTCTGATGGATGATTATGTAAACTATAAATTTCACGAAGTGCTCTATAAGTTTGGGGAATAGAACACTGATTTTGAAAATAAATCTCAACAATTTGTAAACGTTGATGCGGCGTGAGCCTTTCCATGATAATTTGTCAATGCTTACTGAACAGAAATGTCAAAACAAAATGGCTTCTACCTTCAATCAAATGACAGTTATCCCCATCGAAAGTTCTATCACTCTAAACAAACACCCCATACATCAAATTAAATGAATTCAGAACGTTTTGGTAATTTTTAATTTTGTCCATAAATTAATTAAAACTTTTTTAATTAAATATTAAGTGTCTGTTTGGATAATTAAAATTAAATTCTTGGATAATTTAACGCTAACGTGGACTTTTATCAGAGAATAAAGTTTTGGATTCTGTAGGTTCATTAAAGTGAGTTCAAATGTTGGAATATTCTGAAATCTGCTGACGAATTGATTTATTACTTTTTTTCGTTTATTTTAGAGAGTATTTATTGGGATCTTTGGTAATTATTTTGAACTAACCGGACTTTAAGAAATCATTAATTTAATTGATATATTGTTTTCTTGGAAAACTGAAAATATTTTTTCCTTTATCACCACGAATTAAAACTTAATAATCTATAATATATTGCCCCTTTACTTTATTAATTTGACTCAATTCAGAGGTATACGGGGAGAATAATGTTTAGTTATATTTTGAATCATATTAGAAATTCTATGTTTGTCAGAAATGAAGTTTGTCAAAACAACCGAGAATTGTCAAATGACTTGTGACATGAAACTAATTGAAAGTTCTCCGCCTCTAAAAAATATATTTCATAACATTCAATCTTTCAAATTTTCATTACCTTTTTACTCTGATGAAAAAAATCAATATAATTAATATTTACTTCTTCACTTTACGGTTTGACAAAACGATCGTCAAGAATCTTTTGAAGTATTGAGTCAGTCACCTTACTTGGTGAAAATCCATATTAAATAATATTTAAATAAGGTTATTCTGATTTTCACAAATTTTTATTGTTATGTTTACAACAATCGTTTCGCTATTACAATAGAATCATCAGACAGGTTTACATTTTGAATAACTATTATCCAAAATGTAAACCTGCCTGATAATGCTACCTTGATAGCGAAACGATTGTTGTAAACATAACAATAAAAATTTGTGAAAATCAGCATAACATTATTTAAATATTATCTTTTGAAGGTTGTTACTATTTTACAACAAAATGGTGAAGTCAGAAGCTTTTGCGCGCTTGTTCATATCACTCACTACCCTAACGAAATTTTGCTTCAGACTTCGTCATTTTATGTCTGAATTTAAACTCGATTGTACAACTGTTGCTATTGCTTCGGTTGTGCTAAACGCTGCTGTATTAATTTTTTCTAACTTCTTTTTAAATGACCCTCACGAAATTTTGTATTAGCCTTTGTGTCTTTATTTACAATTATCCTAGATCGTGAGTCTGTTACTAGGGTATGTTTAGCACTCAACGAAGCTCAGCGAACAATTTTTGTTATAATCCTCATATTTTGCAGGAATATGCTGGGGTTCTGGAAGCTGAATTTCAAACCAATCAGAAAATATTTATGAAAATAACAGAAAATTTATGTGAATAACTACGAAACCATTGCACTGATTTTGCTCAACCGAGATATTCAGGCTCCAAATCTACCTAAGTTTCAAGTCTCTATCTCCATAAGTTACAAAGTTATAGCGTTCAACGCTGATCCGCTCATAATTTTTTTTTCGAAATTTGTAATCATATGATTCCCACAAAATTTCGTAGAAATATGCAAGTTATTCTACTTTTAAATTTCGAATTTCAGATCGATCGAATCTACAGTTTCGAGAATATTGAAAAATATATGAAAAATTTTCTAACTTCAAAAAAATCCGATAATTGAAGACATTCCGGCTATAAATATCAAGGTACGAGGTTGTTTAAGTTCTTAATATTGAGAAAATGCTTTCGTGAATTTTACATATTAAAATTCCTATTTGAGTAAGTTTGAACTCAAAACCACAATTAAAAACATAGCAGTTGATTCTAATTGAGGATTGGGTAAAATACTGTTTAAATTTAATAATGCGCAATGGTGGTGATATTTAACTATAGACGTATTAAAAGAGGCTTTCTACTGAGGCTAACATTATACCGCTCATAGTGCAACTGATCGATTGTAAGCACGACTTGGTCCTTTTTTATCAAATTACTCATTTCAGAATAAGTTTCCTTTTAAAACCCGCATTACCATTCCAGCCTCACAATTATTAGTCCTATTAACCAATGCTTCATTCATAAGTTTCACAGTTATAGTTTCATATTGATATTTTATAAATTAAGTTTCGTAAAATGATCAGAAAAAGATAATGAACATTCTTCTTTCCTGATAATATCCTATACAGGAATGGAAAAGACAGTAGGAAATATAGGAAATTCGATGTTTATCTAGAGGATCAAGAATGTCCAGTGGAGCAGTGGAAGAATCAAAACCTCAGCGCGATGCGATGACGAATACATGACTGTTCTGTCTCAATGACAGTGGGGGGGGGGGATGCTTCGATCGAAAGGAGGCTCTGCACAGCTTTCAGTTCAGCAATCAGAATCATTCGTACTTCAATGTGGGATTCGTTAGTACATATCGGTTGAAAATAAAGTAAATCGAAATATTCAGTGTAGAAGACAATCAGTGTAGAAGACAATCAGTGTAGAAGACCATAAATTCATTTATTGTTGCCTTCGAAGATAGGTCGATTCAAGTTCGGCAATTTCTAAAATAATCTAAATATTCGAGAAATGTGGGTGTTAACGAACATGCAGGCATTGCAAGAATGATGAAATCTTGAAAGAAGTAGATGTGTGTGCTGCTGTTGAAACCATTGCATCTTGTTCGAGTAAACAAACTGCTGAACAAGTCGATATGAGCAATAGAAGTGTTCGAAATATTTTGAAAAGCAATGGTTACCGATGTTAAAAGGTTCAAACAAACCAAGAAAATTTTCCAGAAGACCATATCAAACGAATAGAATTTTTTTGAATATCAAAACAAATTGAAATATGTTTATCTTCTACAATTTTAATTTCCAAAAGAATTTTTTATTCAAAAACTTTTAGAATTAAATTAATGTCTAAAACAAGCACCGCTTACATTTAATAGACGTATATAATCAAACTCAATATACAATGTCAAATGAAATAAATAACCCAATAGATATACGAAAGTAATTAAAATTAATAAATAAATATTCAAACGAGACAAAATTTTGTTTCTGGTTTTATCTTAAGAAATACTACTTGCCTTATAAAAACATGAACACACTTGAAGGACTACCCAAAGAATATAATTTATTTGAAATATTTAATACATTTAAATATTCGAACAAATTATTTCAAAAATCTCTAAAAAATGTGCACTATATTTTCAAAAAACAAATATAATTCTAGATAATCCCTTCATCAGCCGTTTTTCAATAATCCAAATATCAAAATCAAAAACATAACCTACATCACTCACGTGTTAAAAGACTTAAGCTTCGAACTACAGATCAACTATATATTCAAGATTGATCTATGTTCTAACAAAATCAAAGAACAAAGTGAGTTATTTTAAGGTTTACCTAAATCCATTGACACCGTATAAAGAGATTTATTGAAGCCAAAATATAATTATATATTATATATAAAATAAAATAGAAAGGCTTTTTACTTGATAGAAGAAATATAACAAAATTTGAATATCAAAACAAATTGAAATATGTTTATCTTCTACAATTTTAATTTCCAAAAGAATTTTTTATTCAAAAACTTTTAGAATTAAATTAATGTCTAAAACAAGCACCGCTTACATTTAATAGACGTATATAATCAAACTCAATATACAATGTCAAATGAAATAAATAACCCAATAGATATACGAAAGTAATTGAAATTAATAAATAAATATTCAAACGAGACAAAATTTTGTTTCTGGTTTTATCTTAAGAAATACTACTTGCCCTATAAAAACATGAACACACTTGAAGGACTACCCAAAGAATATAATTTATTTGAAATATTTAATACATTTAAATATTCGAACAAATTATTTCAAAAATCTCTAAAAAATGTGCACTATATTTTCAAAAAACAAATATAATTCTAGATAATCCCTTCATCAGCCGTTTTTCAATAATCCAAATATCAAAATCATTATTGGATTATTGAAAAACGGCTGATGAAGGGATTATCTAGAATTATATTTGTTTTTTGAAAATATAGTGCACATTTTTTAGAGATTTTTGAAATAATTTGTTCGAATATTTAAATGTATTAAATATTTCAAATAAATTATATTCTTTGGGAAGTCCTTCAAGTGTGTTCATGTTTTTATAAGGCAAGTAGTATTTCTTAAGATAAAACCAGAAACAAAATTTTGTCTCGTTTGAATATTTATTTATTAATTTTAATTACTTTCGTATATCTATTGGGTTATTTATTTCATTTGACATTGTATATTGAGTTTGATTATATACGTCTATTAAATGTAAGCGGTGCTTGTTTTAGACATTAATTTAATTCTAAAAGTTTTTGAATAAAAAATTCTTTTGGAAATTAAAATTGTAGAAGATAAACATATTTCAATTTGTTTTGATATTCAAATTTTGTTATATTTCTTCTATCAAGTAAAAAGCCTTTCTACTTTATTTTTTATTGAATAGAATTTTGTGAAACTATAATGGAAAAAGTAAATGAAAATAGTTCATTCCTTAACAATATCTTATTCACTAATTCACTAATGAGTCATATTTTTTCTTGATCAGAAAACATAACCCAGCAGTAGTAAGATATTAGCTACGAAGAATAAACATCTGAGCATTCCTGTGCGTACACAGTATCTCTAAAAACTTAATGTTTGTACTGGGATTATGGGGAATTACATGTTTTTTTTTTATGGTAACCTTAACGCTGCCAAATATCTGTAGTTGTTACAGAACAAAATTATTCCGACAGTTCGACAACTCCTAATCAATTTCGATGATTCTGGTTTCAACAGGATAGTTGTTCAAGTCACATCGGGAATCAAATTCCCACCCTATTACATGTAAGACTTACATATGGTGTTGAAAATTTGAAGAATATTCAATTCCTTACAGCGTTGCCAGCGACTAACTATCAGATTTATTGATCCTTGTTGCCATTCATTCTGCTATATTCGTCTTCATCCAAACAATCAGAATGTTGGCCTAAGAATAAATAAGATTTTTATGGAGGGATGTTTCGTCTCCTAAGTATAATGTCTATATAATGTATGTCCTATTTAACAATATTACATTCAATCAAATATTTCTTAACGATAAATCTCACGCTGTATGGTATTCAAATTATCAGATTTTATTCAATAAACATTAAATAATGCAATGATTCATCGCGGTCAGCAAGAATTAACCACCAGAAGAAACTCTGACAATGGCCTCTGATTGTTACAAATGCTACCACGTTGTGGATGATACGACACTTCGAGCCAAATTGTAACAGAATTGTTGTTTTTCAAGTCGTTATTCATTTACGAGAGAAGCTGCTACAGATTGTTGTAATAATATACAAACCGTATTAGAATCATAATCGTTATTGTAATCATCGCAAGAAGTTGTCTGCTCACCGGGAACGACAAAAAAGTTTATGAATGGAAACCAGTGGCGCAGCGCGGTAAAATGGATTCAAGCGTTGAGTAAAATAATAAAATTCTCTAATTTAAGCGTTTACAAAAAACTGTATGGCAAAGCTGACAGAAAGAAGCTTTGGATCTTCAGTCGTTTACAAATTGAATCATGAAAATGTTGATCATTGAACAACGTGTTAAAGTTATTGAAGCTTATAACGGAAATGGGCATTAAAACAAAAATGCATTTCGGCTTCTTTTGGCCCAAACGGTCGATCAATCAAAAGTGTTATTGAAAAAATTTTGAAGAAATTAAACATTTGTCTGATAAAATTCAGTGATATTATAATGAATCTTTTGTACTATCAATTTGGACTGCTTCTGACAAAAATAGAAATTAATTGATTAAATCTTGAACTACCTCTGTCAGAGATAAAGATTTTCCACTTTTTCCTTTGTGTATCTGCCTATGATAAAACCTCATATCATATGTTTGCAAAGTAACTGGTATCCCATCATATTAATGGGTTGTTCGGAGAGTAATTTTGTTTTTTTTTTGGAAAATGAAAGAAAATTTTCGTATAATGAATGAATATTTTATTAAGTTATATATTGGTTCCATTCTGGTCCAACACATTTTGTCATTTATCTGGTAGTAGCATGATTTCAAGTTCATGAAAATTTTGGTGTTTGCTGGCAAAAAACTGATCCATGTTCTTAACCATTTCATTTGAAGTAAAGCTTTCACCGTTCAAAAAAATGTTGCAATGACCGGAACAAACAATAATCCGAAGGCACCAGGGAGAATATGGTGGGTGTGGCAGTGTATCTCATTCAAGCTGTAAAAGCTTTTGGCAAGTGACAAAACTCGTATGAGGTCTCGCATTATCTTGGTGGAACACTACACGTTTTCTGTTGATTAATTCTGGCCTTTTCTGTTGAAGTGCATCATTCAATTCATTTAATAATCCCGAACATGTTCCCTGGTACAGACACAAACCAACGATTAACTCGACTTTGAACAAATACAAAAAACTAACAACACCGTCCATAGTAATGAGGAACTTCTTTCTCGAACTACTAGACAAAGAAATTTACACTTAAGCTTCCAAAGATAGCATTTTCGATCATCGACAAACCTAATTCCAGAACATTTTATAAACTTATTAGCATATACTGGTGAAGACAAATCTCTTTCTGCTTTACTATTCCCAGACCAAAAAGTAGCAAGCGTCACAGACTCTCTTCGAAGCAAACTATTATTAACATAGAAACGTATTGCTTCCAAAATCCAAGAAAGATGTCACGAAGTAAAGGACAGCATGAACATCTCCATTACCATCATCTGGATTCCATCTCATATGGGTATAGTTGAAAACTAGCTAATTGAGATGCTAATTCAGCACCTCTTCTGAACTAAATATAACCTCACATAGATCCTAAAACCAGCTTGAAATTGAAATCCCTCGAAGAATGGCAAATCCAATGAGACGAATCAAACTCAAAACTGCGCGATATTCAACCTAAAGTAGATATTCCTCCAAAAATTAATTTCCTCAAAAACAAGACAAAATTTTTATCAAGAGTCAGAATAAGTCACACGAGATTGACTCAAGGATACCGTCTTCTTAAGATTGTGCCATCCTTTTCCGTAATGAAAACGTCGCCACTGCTCCAGTTTAAACCGTGGATTGCTTCTTTCGCCGTTAAAAATGCTTGTCATGCACTCTCAGGCTGAAGTTGTCCACAATATTGCCACAATTTTATGTCTACAATCATATGGTGAAGAAAATACAGACTTGAGTCTACAATAAAACCATTAACCTTTTTTTGTCTTGTAGTTTTAAGTCACATGGTGTCGTGCACTTACTCACATGCTAGTTATTTAAGGAGAATGATTTATTTTTATTCATGTGTTATTGAACCGAGTTAGTATTTAATATGGTTTGATATCTTATCATATACAAAATTCTAGAAGGTCAATGAGAACGATTTTTTTCCATGATTTCTTAATTATTTTTCTTAAGTTGTTCACTGCAGATCAGTGTGTTATTTGTTTTTTTTTAATTGCAAGTCCGTTTCAAGGAACAAATAAATAAGTTGCGCTCAAAATTTGAACTTAGTTGGATCTGTGCTTCCTAAAATATTGATGATATTTTAAATTCATTTACAGGATCTTTTCAAAGTAGAGACTTTTTTAACACAAGGCCAAAATAAAGCATTTCAACCAAAAACACCCCTATAAAATGTTTAAGGGGACAGAGCTGAAAACCATTTCAGTAGAATTCCATTCCAAGCAATTTAAGTTCGGTTCTGTTAGTTTTGGCGCCGCCAGTGAGCAAGCGGTCTAGATTAAAAATATGTGTCAATTAAAACGCTTAACCGAGATTAAAATTTCGATATACGTACATTCCAAGGACATGAGTTTTTTTAATTTCGTTAACGTGTCGAAAGATGCCGCACATTCATTTAAATAACAGGGTGTCCCAACGAAAATTTGATCCCCCAAGAACTCAGAAACGAAGAATTTTTGAAGATTTTAAAAAACAGGTCTGTTTTGAGGGGGACAAATTTCCACCATGAGTTATTCCGAAAAAAACATTCCCATGAAGGTGGCACCAACCCCAAACATTTTTTGAATAGGGAAGAGATATGTTGGTTAGTTTGAAAGTTAAAATTTTCAAAGTCATCATTCACGAAAAAATATTGAACTTAAGAGGTGATGTTGAACAGACAGTTGAACCGACTAAACTCAAGAACTTAAGAATTTGAAGAATTCAAAAATAATTTTCAAATTCTGTATTAGGGAGAAAGAATTCCTCTGACGACATTATTCCGAAAAAATCACCTGAGGATGGCAATAACTCTCAACATTTTTTGAATAGGGAGATGTTGCCTGTGATTTTTCAATAAATTCACAAAAATTACCGCAGGATTGTTTGTTTACAGTGAAATTAAATTTGACATAATATATCCACTCATAATCGCGTTTAAAGTATGGAAATAATATTTCTATGGTTTGAAGTCTGAAGTAAAGGACCGGACTCAAAATTTTCAATCATTTGAAGATTTCGAAGTGATTTTAACAGTATCGTTGAGTTTTTCTACTTGAAGATTTTATATGAGCGAATTTTGATGAAATCTTTCGCCTGCCTAAAATAGTCCAAACTTTGAGAACTCCCAATTTACAACTCAGTTTTCAGTATATTGTTTATTGTTTGGGGCTCAATATCAACAACGGAAACTGCGATTTTGTGATTCAAGGATGGTTAACGTAACCCTTATCCGTAAGAGATTCCCACAAAATATAGTGCTCCGAGGTGAAAATGAGCTTAATGGCTAAAGATGATTTTTCTGGGAAAATGCTCATCTTCGGCCATGCGATCATTAGCCGATTGAACAAAGTGGAAACACGAAGCTGAAAAACTGAAATTTATTAAGCCTTCATGCCGAGGTCTTCATGAGAAAATTATCTTTAGGGAAAAGCGTTCCCCCCAGTTCGTGAGCACGGTGACGATTTGATGTTGATGGATGTTCGGCAACATTCTGGGCTACAGTAGCAATCTCTTCTGTTGTGCTCACTGGACGAGAACGTGAACACGGGTTGTTTCATTCAATAACGATCCAGTTTTCACGAACAAATTTATCCACAAATTGGAGTGGGAGCATTTCATTTCTATTGAATTTCCCACGTAAATTGCTAATAGTTTGGATAGAAGATTCACCACTTTGGAAATAAGTTATTAATATTTTACAGTTTCGTTCAATTTTCTGTCAACACGCGAATGACTGATGTGTTGCTAAACTCGAAATAACCATTAATTCAAAATACAAACTCTAGATGGCCCACCCGTTAGCTTCGAGGCATTAGCGTACAAAAAATGAACAATCTATAAGTGCGTTAAAGAACATTACGCCAGGTTGTTGTTTTCACAGGACAATATGACAATAAACGAAATATTTCCTCCAATAACTGCAAACTAAACAGCAGAATAATCCAATCAGTCCTTTGCATTTTAACTATTCGATAAATCGTTGATTTCCAATTACAGGTAATTTCGATCGACTACATTTCCTCCTCATCTACATGAACTCTTGCAATCCAAAGTATTTATATCCATCTTAGAACATTGAATATATTCATGAGAGCAGGTCTGATTATGCTTATTATTCTATAACTCGTAGATAATCAAGTTGGCTTCCAGCGTCTGATCCATAGCAGCCAGATTGCGATTAAAATACATTAGTGCCATTTTCTCACTCGCGACAAAGAACAGTTAGTTTCAAGTGACGATGATTTTGAAGAAACTCTAATCGTCGGAACTAGACGAACCTGAAAATGTTGGATTCTCACCCAGGATGTGGCTCATTAGCGTGACGTAACTTATTTGATCATTTAATATTTTCCTCTTCCTGTCCACGTATGTTTTTTCAACTAGATTCCTCTTCATTCATGAAGTCGAGAGATGAATGGACTCTATTCCTACCTACACATACATTGAATGGGAGTGTAGTTCCGAGAAGCGGTAAATTCAATTAATTGATATATCGCGAGTTAATCAATCTCAGATAGGCAGTTGGTGATATCCCGGTATTATTCAGAGGGTTTTATATCGACAGCGGTAGAAATTATATTGCCTTTTTAAGTTGAAAATGACTAAAATCATGCTGTGTTCACTGATACGATTTTGTTTGGAACTTAAGTGAAGACTTCACCAAGTTCTTTTTGATTTATTATTTTCTCAAATAATGGACCTTTGTGATAGAACGAAATAAAAAAATTTATTAGGAGTAAAAATAAGTTTATGCGGTGTTGATAATATATGTCGCTAGTAGTTTATTATTCCATTTTTTCATCTGGCAACAATTTCATTTTGAAATGTCATCATTAGGATTTCTTTTCTATATCTGTAATTTCACTGAAGTGTGAACAACATACAGTAGACTCGCGTCAGTGTGAGAAAGAAAATTTGCTTCGTCATATTTTCGAGCCGTTCACACTAGTGGAAGGTGTGAATGAGACATGAAATAAATTTTTATAGGATTAAAACAATTATATGAAATCAAAGCTTTAGATGTTAAAGTTTAATTTAAAAAAATAAAAATTTGTCATTTGAAATAAGAAGTTATTTTTGTATGCACTTTCTTGGCTGATAGTTGTTTTATACTTAATTGTTCGAAGGCTTTCTATTTCACTTATGTTTATACCAGTATTTTGTTCGGCCCATTGAGAAACCACTTTTAATGCCTTCAGAACCTCTTGCAATAGGAATCTTTTTATATTCCTCAGTTTCCACATCAGAGTCGCTTCTTTCGGAATCAGTGAGAACATTCGAATCACCATCAATATTAGCCAGACTTTGGTTCACTTCCATATCTCTATTCCAGTTTTCCATATCTTCACAGTTATATTAAGCCTAAAAATTTAATAATATCTTAAGTAGTTACTCAGTGTCTTAAATTGAAGTTGATTTCCTCGAATATTTGATAAGAATGAGTGTTACAAAGTTTTCTCAACTGACTGGATGACTTATGTTCAGCAACTCGATTTATAGGTTCTAATTTTTTACTCATCAATATTTCTCGGAGCTTCACAAGAAGAAGATCATCTTCATCAATATCACTATGGTCGAAAATTTTGTTCCAACACATTTTGATTACCAGAGGACCTAATTACTACCATGCCCGGTGTAAATGTAAAGCAGCATCTCTCAAAGTGAAGTTGTTGAGCCGGTCTGCCATGTTATGTTCTTAGGCCACCAGAAAACTTAAAAGATTTTTCCTGTAATACAGTCTGGTTAACTTCAAGGCATTTTGATCCATTGGCTGAATTAAGGGAGTCACATTAGGAGGCAAAAACATCACAAATATTTTGCCATCTTCTTTTCTCAGCTCTTCAGCTGATGGATGTGAAAAAGCATTGCCTTTCCCGGAAGCTTTGAACATTTTCGAAATTGAAAATACAAAGATTATGTAAATTTTTGAAAGCTCTTGTAGATTTTGCTTTGCCAACAATTAACGCCGTGAGTTTGTAGGAAGTCACTCAACCAGCTATTTGCCATTGTTTAAAAGCAATGAAAATGACCTGAAAGGTAGGAAAGTGGGTGCCGTATGAACTGAAGCCAAGAGACACCGATCGCCGTTCTTTCAAGTGTAATCAACTGCTCCAAGGGCAAAAAAGAAGGGGGTTTTTGCATCGAATTTTGACTAGCAATGAAAAGTGGGTCCCTTACGATAATCCAAAACGTCGGGCACCATATGGATGCCTCATCATCAACTGTCAAGCCGAATATTCATGGCAAGAAGATCATGCTGAATATTTGGTGGGACCAGCTGGGTGTGGTATATTATGAGCTCCTACAATCGAACGGAAGGATCACAGGGGAGGTCTACCGACGATAATTGATGTGTTTGAGTAGAACATTCCGAAAAAAGGCCGCAGTACGCCCACAGACACGACAAAGTTACTTTGAAAAATGACACATGTTGCGTCACCCGTTAAAACCAGTACTTCTCCAATTACGATTAAGTCACAAAATGAATCGATGCATAAAAAGCGGCCAAAAAGTCGATATTAGGACACTCATAAGATAAAGAAACCAAAGAATACAGGAGAATATTGCCGCTCTAAGTTCTAATAATATAGAAGATGCACTAAGACTAATTAATTTACGTTCTGCAGAACTTGTCCTTTGAAGAAGTTTGAGTTTACTTTCAGTTGTTTGAATTTTTAAAGAGTTGTTTTTCAGGAGTTGGTTGAACGGCTTTCCCAATAAACAAATAAGCTAGACCCTTTCTACAGTGCAAGGGCAAAAATACGCTAGTTTAGTATTTTCTATAGAAACCATCTTGTTATGTTGGACAACAGTTGGCAAAAACCAGATTAGAAAATGAGTTTGTGATGGATGTTGGATCTCAGGTACCAATAAAATGATAAGCAGTAGAAAACAGAAATAAAGGCAGAAATTTATTGAGTTGCCATTCCTAGAAAGAGCTACATTCTAACAAGATTCTCCCTTTAGCACATTGTGAAGAAATTATGAAATATCGCCAAGAAAAACCAATTGGTATTGTATAATATCCCCATTATTCGCCTGATTCGAACATAATAGAAAGTTGATAAGATTTCAGAGAATATAACAGATAATAGCTGGAATTAATTCACCGTAACCTCTACAGATTTGAATCTAAATCTAGATCTCATGAAAACATTTAGAATTAAATTTTCAAAAAACATACCCTGGATAACACTGCATCACTTTATAGACATATATATTATCATCACATGTGGTGGAAATCAACTAATAATGAATCAAAAGAAATATAAAATAATGACAAAATTATTTAGACATCACCTTATACATACATGTTTCGATTGGATGTTAAAGAATCACAAGTTCCATCACCAAAAAATGCTCAACATATAATTCAATAACTCCTTACTTAAGGGTTCGAATTTATCAGGTTCGTTTTTTGGAGAATGTGCAATATATTCTTTAGAAAGGAAAATAAAGAAAGGCCTTTTGAATTATATGTTGAACATTTTTTGGTGATATAACTTGTGATTCTTTAACATTCAATCGAAACATGTGATGTTAAATAATTGATAAGGTGATGTATAAATAATTTTGTCATTATTTTATATTTCTTTTGATTCATTATTTGTTGGATGGAGTAGTCCGTTACTTTGTGATAGTTCATTTTTAATAATGGAATAAACGAAATTATTATGTTTACTATCACTATTTTATTTGAGGATACTGTGACCCGAGTTTCATAGATTATACTACATTTTCAAGTTTTTGAGGAATTATATATCTTTAAGGGAGGCTTCGGTTGGTGTAAGACTCCGAAGAGTGGGGAGGCCCACAGGTCTGTCTGCTCGTTTAATAGTTTTATTGCCGGGTTCCAGGAATTCTTGTAGATTTCTATTGATTCCAAGATATCTAGTTTCTTTCCTTTCGGTTCGACATGTAGGATTTCCAGATTATCTAATTCTGCGAAGGTATGGTTAGTTTCGAAGAAATGTTTCGCAAAATTGGAATTATTTTTTCGGTTCTTGAAAGATGCTTGGTGTTCTTTGAACCTTATTGTGAAAGTTCTCCCGATTTGTCCTACATATACACTACCACATTCATTACAACTCAATTTATAAACTCCTGAATTGTTAAGCCGGTTGTTTTTGTTTTTAGCATCAAAAAATAAATTTGAAATTCTATGTGAAGGTGTGAAAACTATTTTTATATTGCTTGCTGAAATTATTTGAGCTATTTTTTGTGAAATTGGTCCAAAATATGTTAGTTTTATAAATTGTTTGTCATTTTTTTCCGTTTTTATAGGATATATCTGTTTGAGGATTAGTTGCTTTTCTTTCCTGTGTATGAGTGAGTTAATAGTTTTTGTATCGAAATGATTGTTGTGGGCTATCTGTCTAACTGTATTCAGTTCTCTTTTATGTGCAATATTACTTAAGGGAATGGAGAAGGCTCTATGAATCATTGATTTATACGCTGAAAGTTTATGAGAATTTGGGTGATTTGAAAATTTTGAAATGGTTGTGTCTGTAGTTGTCGGTTTTCTGAAAATATCAAAGGAAAATTCACTATCACTTTGAATTATAGATGAATTTTATGGACATATCTATAATTCAGAGTAATAGTGAATTTTCCTTTGATATTTTCAGAAAACCGACAACTACAGGCACAACCATTTCAAATTTTTTAAACCACCCAAATTCAAATTTAAAAATTTTGTTTACTCCTATAGGAGGCTAATAATTTTTCAATTCATCCTAATATATAAACAATGACAATTTAAAATTGAATGTATCATAAAAACCAAAATGGTAGAAGCGGTTATTCTGGTCTTCTCCAGAGATGAAAGGTTTTTGAAATTGCCAAATCTATATAGGAATCGATGCCGAAACGACTTCAAGAAGTTATTATATAAAAACCAAGGACAGTCACATCTCTTATTAATTAGTAGCTAAATCGACTTTAATGATACCAATTTATTCTTAATAAGCAACTTATTTAAGACATAAATCTAATATGATTCCATTAATTTGCACAATACCGTATATTTTTTCCTCACGCACGTGTTCAGAAACATTTTCGAAACCTTTAAGTCAGGCGGTCTCACCTCTATAAAGCTAATATTATTTGATTCATTAGTTTTTTTTTAGTTGACCTATTTTGCAGATAATCAGAGCCGCTAATTCCAAAAAATACAAAAATGAGGAATGACATTAGAGTTCAGAAACATGATTCTTACCTATTCGTACAAAATATATTCTCTAATTAAAATAGTGGCTTTGATATTTGATATTATTATTCTATTTTTTTACGAATAAATAAACTTAAAATATAAATACCGTAGGAACTTTTTTCAGCAATATAGAAGCTTATAATTATAGCCTTAGATTATAATCAACATCAATTTATTACTTTAACAAAGCTTGTAATAAATGTAGAGAATAGATGACTCTTTTATTTTTAAGTTACATATAAAATAACGACAAGAAGGTTCATGTGCAATTTCGTGAAGTTAAGTTCCGAGAATTTTTGCATCTGATTTAGCCAAAAAGTATGAAAAGTATATGAAGACAAACCTGAATTATTATTTTCAAGCAAATTTTACTTTTCGAACGATTTTTTCAATCCTGAGAACTCGCTTCTGCTATAACTCAACAATAATCTGAATCAACATTACCGTAATTACGGATGAAAAAATTCAGTGGAGCCTGAATCTTCAGATATTTTCCTAGGTCCACAACTATAAAATATATAATTATTGCAGCAACAAGTTCGATAGAGACATTATCAACGCACGCATCTTATTTAGCACGAATAAGTTGTTAGAGCGAGTCCGTAATTATAAGAGTAGCTATAAAAAATTACACATCAGACAAGAGACTTGAAGACTTGTAGACACATCCAACGGTCTGGAAATCACTGATATACCTGAAGGATTCAACTGAATAAAAAAGTTTAATTTGATAGCACTTTGCAATAAAATGAGTTTTCAGCGAAAATTGAACAACGTTGCAAATTAGATTAGTACCCTGTATCCTAGTTCATTTGAATTACTTAAGATTTGAAGTAAAGTTTAAGAATCTGGGATACTTTTCTTGTTGGGGGTGTTATTCCTCTAGCTTGAATTTACTTCCAGCAAAAAGTTTAGACTTCTGTGGTAATGAAGATAACCATACCTTCAAAAGCCATTATAATTAATATGTTTGCAACAATTTCTGATTTGCATCAGTGAATCTTGAATTATTGAGGGTAAGTCCTCAATTCCTGAAAACAATCTTCTATATAATAAAATAGAAAGGCTTTTTACTTGATAGAAGAAATATAACAAAATTTGAATATTAAAACAAATTGAAATATGTTTATCTTCTACAATTTTAATTTAAATTTTTTTTTTAAATAGTTATTTATTAATTTTAAAGACTTTTGTATATCTGTTGGGTTTATTTATTCCATTTGACATAATATATTGAATTTTGATTATATAAAAAAAAAATTTGAAATTAAAATTGTAGAAGATAAACATATTTCAATTTGTTTTAATATTCAAATTTTGTTATATTTCTTCTATCAAGTAAAAAGCCTTTCTATTTTATTTTATATATAATATATAATTATATTTTGGCTTCAATAAATCTCATTATGGAATGTCAATGAATTTAAATAAGCCTTAAAAATAACTCACACTGTTCTGTGATTTTGTTAGAACATAGATCAATCTTGATTTATAAAGTTGATCTGGGTTTCGAAGCATTAGTCCTTTTACACGTGCTGAGAGTTTGTGATATAGGTTAGTTTTTTGATTTTGATATTTGGAATATTATTGAGGACTTAAGACGGAATTGCTTAGAATTATATTTGTTTTTTGAAGATATAGTGCATTTTTTAGAGATTTCTGAATTAACTTATTCGAATATTTAAATATATTAAATATTACAAATAAATTATATTCTTTGAGAAGTCCTTTAAGTGTGTTCATGTTTTTAAAAGGCAATTGGTGTTCTTAAAGGTAAGACCAGAAACAAAATTTTGTCTCCTTTAAATATTTATTTATTAATTTTAATGACTTTCGTATATCTGTTGGGTTTATTTATTCCATTTGACATTATATATTGAGTTTTGATTATATACGTCTATTTAATGTAAGCGGTGCTTGTTTTAGACATTAATTTAATTCTAAAAGTTTTTTGAATAAAATATTTTTTTGAAATTAAAATTGTAGAAGATAAACATATTTCAATTTGTTTTAATATTCAAATCTTCTATATGTTGAAGCTGAAATTTCAACATGTTCTTGAGTATCTCGTTCAAATAGATGACGCTTTTTTGGTGCCTGCAGTTATTCTGCATTTCTGTAATTAAGTCTTCCCCTAGCGTTCAGCAGAGCTTTGATTAATTGACTTATTACAGAATTACTGTTGGTTTACAAATATTTTATTGTCAGTTTGATTCCTTTCGCAATGATTCCAAGAAAGAATTTTTGATAAGTATTCTTGGAAGGTGTTTGATTGTATCGGTCTTTACTTGTCGGAAATACATTTTGATGATTAAAAGTAAAACAATTTAATTTCCGCTAATTTATTCCATTTCACAACAATTGTCAAAAGTCTTGGCCTTCTAGGTTTCTCAAGAAATAAACAATCTATGTTTTGGAAATGAGATGAATATTCTTTATTTCAACTGCGATATATTTGATAGGAAATCTTTGTTTGTTACTCTTTGCTTTATGCAGGAGGGGAAAAATTAGGAAAAATGAGAAAAAATCTAAATTAATCGATTATTTATTTTTGATTGATCATAGTTATTCCACAACTGAATCCAAATTCAATAGTCCGTATTACCACCTCTTCTTTCAATCAACTGCCCAATACGCCTACGCATCCCACGAATCAAGTCATTAATGAAATTTTCAGGCATATCGTTCCATTCTTCATGAAAGGTTAAACTCAATTCCTGAAAAGTTGGAGGTGGGTTTTGGCGATCGGATATTGTTCTCCCTAAGTAATCCCATACGTGCTCAACTGGAATCGTGTCAAGTGAGTTTGCTGGCCAGTTACATGCTGCTGGTCATGTTACATTCAACAAGTTGAGAGTTGATAGAGGGGGGGGGCAAGACTTTTGACGATGTGTGTATGCATATTTGATCTATATTCGTTTCTTTTGCTGTAATAAATTCAACTTTATGCGAGATCAATTCTCTGTATTTGAAAGCATAGTCGTGTGGATTTCTTTTTGGTCTGCATATGCAATGAAGTTCTGCTAATGGAATAAATCTTGTATTGAGACTATTTGATATATTTGTTCTTACTTGTACTTTTCCCACATATGAGTCTTGCTTGTGCTGGTTCCATTTATATTGTAAATATAGCATAATGTTCATGTGTTCCACAGTGCTGTTTTGCTACAAGTAGGCTATTTTCTTGGCGTAGTAAGATTGTTTAATTTTGCTTTCAAAACAATCTAGATTGAAGGTTGATACACGGTTTCATGATTTCAGCTGTCATTTAATTGAAAGCTACCTAAGGCTTGGTAATCAAGCCAATAGTTTCTACCTTCAGGTTATTTGAGGCCTGCTTTTGAATTTGTAATTTTTTTGCAACCTCTTTCTATTATTTGTCCGTGCATTGCTTTTTTATATTGACTTATGCCCTTGTCTGTGCGTTCTTTGATTTGTTGTCCAATCATTTTGGCTGACTATCCTGCCATACTTTCATACATCAATCTTTTCAACAGCTCACAATTCATTGAAGGCCTTCTCATTAAGAAATATCTCTCAATTTTTAACAACCCAGAGGCATTTTTCGAATTAAACCCGTGTAATTTTTTTCAACTTAACCAAACGTTTCATCACCATCTCCGGCTCATTGAGACAATGGTTCGAAAGTACAAGCCGTAAATCCATCCATGTATTCTAATTAACGAAAGACCTGAAGAGTAAGTAAGAAGCGGTGACCCGTTCAGCGATTGGTGCTGTAATTATTACCGAGAGAGGTGCTTCCTGTTCAATGCAGATATCCCGCATCCGGTCCGTACCAGCGCCTACTTAGATCGTGGTACGAATGCGCTCTGGGCCCTCTTCGATGTTGCTTTGATCTGCTGCTACTGGATGATGGGAGCAGACCACGCTCGGTATTACTCACTGGTAATTATTTTAATTATACTACTTTGCTGCGAGCCAAGCACTCATTTACGATCAAATTGATTTTCTGAAATCACTGCTGCTGGAGATTAAGTAGGGGATTTTTCGTAATGATATGCAATATTACGTAAACGTATCCTGAAACGAAAAACCGCAAATGGAGAAATGTTCGATGGGCTTAATTTTGTCGGCTGACAATTAAAACCGAGGAGTGCAATTCCGGTTCCAGTTTAATCGGGTGTTTTGATTGGTATCGACTGATTGATCCCAGATTTATCTGAATTGAACATTTAACGCGAAACAATCCTTACAGTGTATTCAACTGACTTGATCTTTAAATATAGGATATTCTTCATAAAGATAAAAAATAGTAAGAAATGTTCAATAATTCATGATACACATAACTGACTTGTAAATACTAACTACTTCATATACATTAACTTGTGTAAAACCAAATTTGTCTTGAATATATTCTCCTTAAAACTTCGAATTGTTTACCTGAATAATACATGTATATGTTGATTTCTATTTATTATGAATTGAAACATAACGCCTTTCGATACATTGTAGCTTCTTCAGATGATTTCAAACAATTAGCACAAAATTGTTTACGTGGAATATTACAAGAGACTTGAAGTTTTGTAATGATGGTACAATAAAATTTGTTATTACTTTGGAAAAGCAAAATGTCTAATAACAGTGAAACACAATTTTAGTGAGCGTCGCAAGATTCTGTATTAAAAAAATAAAGAGAACTCACTAGAAAGATTGGAAAAAATTAAGAAATAGAACGATTAAAAAATTTTCGGAATTTTCTCACCAAACAGAATCAAGTTCACCTTTGTTGGGTTTATTCTATTAGAAGTTTTTGTAAAGCCATAATAAATATATTGTACTCTCATTAGAAAACTCCTTTTACATACCGTGTGTAACCAATTATTAAGCTTGTTGTTTGAAAAAAAGGACTACAATGTAGCGAAACGCGTTATATTCTAATTCATCATAAATATAAATAAATATATATGTTTCTTATCTAATTGTTAATCTGTTTATATTTTTTTGGTGAGAAAAACTTATATGTCTGAATTCATGGAATATTCTGATAAGCAGAAATAAGCAGAATCTAATGATTTCATTGATATTTTAAATAATCTTCAAAATATTATTCATTCAGTATATTCTGAAATGCTCAAGCTATCCAATGATATCTATTAGTTACTGGAAAATAATTTGTTTTAACAATTTAGTAATAACTTATAAATATAATTGTTAATATAAATTAATTTTTACATGCAACAAAGAATTTTTTAATTGTTGAAATACAAATACGAAACTAAATGAAACCGAAAAATAATTTTGTATAGTACAATTTCCCGAATTCTAATGAAACTCTCGTGCATAAAATCTTCAAGTTTGTTCAAAATTAGCAATATATATCCATATCACTGAACAACATCTCCTAGTGGTCAGATTTCGACATCATCATTATTGTGCAAGATTTTCTCCCTTGAATATTCAGGAACCATTTCAAATATTATAGCATTGTCATTCATCTTCATCTAAAAAATATTTAAAAATCCAATAATAAAGCCCTTATGTTCTACAGATAAGAAATAACTTAGTTGCAAAAACGGAAGGAGAAATTTAGGATCAAAAAATTTAAATGGTCATTAGCAATATACAAAATGAAGGGACATTTCCTTGGTTGTAGTTGATAAATCTTAGAAAGCTCCATGTGAAAGCCATATTATTTCAATAAACTTTTTAAATTATAGCTACTTCGAAATATATACTTTGAATATTTTATAGAAGAGGTTTGGACCATTCCAAAGTTAATTTTTAAAAAGCAATAAAAACAAAACATCGACATAATAACATTTACGTTACGACAAAATCTACTGTCGTTGGCCATCCCTATTACTCAAAGCATCTTGCTTTAAACGATCATTATCAATATAGAAAACGAAGGTATATTTTCTTGATTGTAGTTGATAAATCTTAGAAAAGTCAGCACCTCTTGAAAAGAAAAAGAAAAAGTCACATTCAGTAATGCAGTCAATTTTTTGCAATAAAATATAGTTTTCGGAATCCCAATGCAAAATTCTTTCTCAAGAAGCCCCTAGAGATATCTAGCTCTACATAAAACTTGAAATAAATGAAATCCATAATTAATTACGTCATGAATGAATTCCAAGTTCACATAATTCGTGCTTTTTTGAACCAATAAATTGAAACTAAGATAAAGTTTGAATATCAAAACAGATTTAATCTGTTAGTCTTCTACAATTTTAATTCCAAAAGAATTTTTATTCAAAAAACTTTTAGAATTAAATTAATGTCTACTATGGGCACCGCTTATATTTTATATTATATTATATTATATTTATAGACGTATATAATCAAAACTCAATATACAGTGTCAAATGGAATAAATAAACCAGTAAATATAAAAAAAGTCATTTAAAATTAATAAATAAATATTTGAAGGAGACAAAATTTTGTTTCTGATCTTACCATAATGAAACCAATTTCTTTTCAAAAACATAAAACAACTTAAGGATTTCTCAACAAATATAATTAATTTGAAATATTTAATATATTTAAATATTCAAATCAGTCAATTCAAAAACATCAACAATTAGAATTCGGATAATCTCTTCATCGGCCCTAGATCATTTCTCGCACTTTTCTGGGGAGAATTTTGCATAAAGACCTCGGTATGAATGCTGACAAAGTCTAACTATTGTAAGAAGTGGAGCTTTGTTACCATTTGATGCGTTTCTAATTCGCTCAATGGGCTAATGATCACATGGCCGAAGATGAGCATGGTTCATTCTTTCTATTGAACTCATAACTTTGAAAAAATATTAAGATAATTTTCTTCCACGTCGATGGCGCAAATATTCAAGGCTCCCCGGTCATGTTTGAGCTGAAAAATCAGAGACACTACAAAGTGATTTTGCAGTATGATTGGATTGAGCATCAATCCAATGCCCAGAAAATGGTAAATATCTCCTTGAAAACAATGGAATGAGATGTCTTACCCTATCCGTACCATCCAGCCTCTACACACTCTGAGAATTTCTTTTTTCGATGAATAAGATAGTGCCTGGCTTACCAGTATTCAATAATTATGGATTGGATTTACTCATGGATGGCTTTCAACGATGACTCCTTTTTTCGACTAGAAATTAAATTGCTCAGTATTGAGGTTATAACGTCCAGTGATGAACATATTTTAAATTCATAACAAAGCCACAAATTTCAAAGAGAAAACGACAGAAACAACAAACAACAAAGTTGTACGGCTATTATAATATGTAAAGATTAATTCGATCAGAGCATCAACATTTTGAACATTTTATTAACAGATCGCTTTCGATCTTTCACGTTTTCGATGTGTCATCGCCGTCATAATTCTTTTCGTATGCGATAAATAAGACCGGTCCTTTGTTCCCTAATGCGCTTTTCCAGGAATAATGCCCCAAAGACATGTGCCATATCTTAGCGATAATGTATAAATGGTTGACACATTGTAAACAAGTGGCAGTTATGCTAATCCCGACAATCTACATATAATATGAAACCCGATGAATATTCAGGAGGTGCTCATTGTTTGGATTGACTCGCCCTGACCCCGCGCATTATCGTCCTACCATTTGAATATCTGGATAACTGAGTCGGCCGGCTTTTTGTGATTCGCATCCAGGGATCAGCAAAGACGGAAAAACATCGATTTTCAAAATCTTTATATCGACATCATCCAAAACCTATTAGGAGTACAAATAAGTTTCCGCCGTTTTTTAACACAAATTAAATATTTATTATAGAAGAACGATGTGAGACTGCTTGCTGAGTGACTTCTAATGTTAGAGCAAGTTTTTGTGTTTGAGATGAATCTTCCTCCAATAATTCCTCCAATTCTGCATCCTCGTAAATTTTTGGCCTTCCACTGCGATCTTTGTGTTCTATGTCGAAATCACCGTTTTTAAACTTTTGAAACCACTCTCGACACGTTCTCTCACTCAAAGCACCCTCACCATATGCTTCTACGAGCAATTGATGCGCCTCAGCAGCAGATTTCTTTAAATTAAAGAAGTAAACTAATATTTCTCGCAAATAACGCTTACTTGGCTCAAATTTTGACATTTTCAACTTATAAAAATTATATTTTACCAATATAAAATCAATGATATTAATAGGTTATGTTGTTCTTGAATGTCCAAACTATTTTTTAAGCCGGTTATCATCTGCGAAAGCTAACCGAAACTCCGTGCCGCGCCATCTACAATAAAACAGCGGAAACTTATTTGTACTCCTAATAACATAAAA
This sequence comes from Megalocaria dilatata, assembly GCA_034642435.1. Classification (NCBI taxonomy): domain Eukaryota; kingdom Metazoa; phylum Arthropoda; class Insecta; order Coleoptera; family Coccinellidae; genus Megalocaria; species Megalocaria dilatata. Next base: position 70,898,811 of record CM067856.1, on the reverse strand, counting down.
AATTCCTTTGAATGCGTGATTCGCGCCCATATATTAAACCTTCTGAACTTACTGCCTACGAGTAATTGGCCTAAACAAATTAAACCTCCTCTAGAATGAGAATTTACTGTCATTACTCGTCTTTTCTGAAATTGCTATTAACAGAAACAAGAGTTAAATCATCGCCGGAACTTTTGGTTCAATATATTCAGAAATAAAGGATAGGCCTTCTAGAATTTGCAATTTGAAGTACTGGTTACGTCGAGTCCGGCAACACTTCTGTCATTTGTGTTTTGACAGAAAGTTAGTTTTATATTTGACATTAACGAAATGAGTCGATTTACGCTCGAACAGAAATGGGAAATATTAAAAACTTATTTCCAAAGTTATGAAATCCCTATCCAAATTGTTAGAAATTTACGTGCAAAATTTGATAGAAATGCAATGCCCTCAGGGCAATTTGTGGATCAATTTGTTCGTGAGAACTGCATCGGTATTTGATAGGACAACCCATTCATGTTTTCGTCCAGTAAGCACACCTGAAAACAATCCGACTGAACATAAACTCCTCCTCGTGCTCAAGAACTGAATATTTTTCGCACTTCTCTGAGGAGGATTTTGAATAAAGACCTCAGTATGTAGGCTTACAAAGTTCAATTAGTGCTAGAAGTAAAGCCTCGTGGCCATCAGATGTTCAATTGGCTAATACGATAGCATGACCGAAGATGAGCATTTTCCTAGAAAAATAATCTTTATAATAAAGAATATTTTCACCTCGGAGGACTGTTTTTTGTAGGTATCCGTTATGGATAAGTGTTATGCTAACCATTTAGAAGCGATTAATGCTTTGAAACACGAAATCGAAGTTACCATTCATGAGATTGATCCTCAACGAATCGAGAATGTGCTGAAAAATTGGGTTGATCGCGTGTAGGCTACTGTAGCCAGTCATGGCGGTCATTTGAATGATATTGTTTTTCATTCGTAAATTTCAAAGTTCAACCTTTCTAATTTATTCTTAATTTCAAAAAAATATTCGTTAGTTTTTCACCTATAACCAATCAAAAATGCCCACCTCTTAGTTTGTAAGATTGTAGGGTACAGTCATTTCTCTAATTCTGAAAGCTTTATCATGAACTTAATGATCAGACGACTGACCAAAATACAAAATATTACATATTTAATCTTCTACTGAGGGTCAATTGCGTCGAGAAAATTGAAATCTATGGAATCTATCAGTAGAAATATAGAAAAATAACTATCAGTGATATGGTTTCATTATATAACAGTTTTTTGCTATATTTTCTCGATAGATTCACAGGAAATGTTCAGTTCAGGTCTCAACATCTATCATTCAAGCCTAACTGTTTCTACCCTTACTTCTTATCTTATAAAAATATTTCAATTCTTGAAGTTCCCAAATTTTAGAAGCGATATTTTTAGTTGATTTTTTATTGACAGTTTTAATTAAAATAACAATCAATACAAATTAATAACATGTTGTAATTTTACTTTCACCTTTCAAAGAACGAATAATGTTCTAAAATTTAGGACCATGAATTGGCTCGCTGGGGTATGTCGTCTATGTACATTTGCGTGCATTAGATGGCGTTAGTGTATGATACATACGTTGGTGTTCCTATGCAGATCAAATATAGGTGCGTGACAGGTTTGTTGTAGTTGGACATAACAGGGCACTGACGATTAGAACCAACAAGTTCCTAAACATGCGAAAGTCTGTTACTTAGCGATTGACAAAACCTAATAGGGATCTTTTGAGCCCTATCTTGTGTATGGTTTGTAATAATAAAGATAATGGAGAGAGAGGAGTATGCATATATACATAATAAGAAATGAGGAAAACATTAAGCTCCGTGTGAAGGCAATATTATTCTAATGAACTTTTTAGATTATAGCTACTTCGAAATATATAATATGAATATTTTATCGAAGAGGTTTGGATCATTCCAAAAGATTAAGTTACGACAAGATCTACATACCGGTGTATGGAACATTCACCGGTACCTTCCCTTAACAGATTACCTATATTCTATATTAAGATTTATGAATTTCTACAAAGATAATTAGAGCTAACTTAACCTAACTGTAACCATCTCCGCCATGTTTAGTGTTTTTTGTTGGAAGTAGCAGCAGTAATATGTTCCCTTTCTGTTGAGACACCCTTTCGTGAAAGCATCAAGACTAAAATTTCCACCCAATAAATCGATGATCACTTGAAACCGACAGAAAATGTTTTGTTTGGCGATCAAATGCACTTTTATCGAATTCCAAATCAAATGACAATGAGAAAGAAGTTTATGTCGCTGTTAGTAAACAATCGAGTAATATTGAGACACATTTCTGTTCGTCCCTGATCGCTGTGTGCAACCTAATAAACCTGGTATTACTTTTAAATTGGTAAATTGCCATAACTGCCTTGATGTATTGAATGAGTTAATGGTCGTGTATCTCAAGACAACGAATTGAAACAAGACCCAAGTCCATAATGATCTTAATGTGGAATTCGGATGAATTGCTATGATGACCTAAATAATGGACTGCTGCAGATATTCAAATTGTTTTTTGCGCACTAGGGTTTTAATAGTACATACCAATGGTTGTATTTCGCAAAATTTTAACCGAAAATGATTTGAAATTATTACATTAGAACAACCTGCATGTTGTGACACATGAAATTTTTCATCTAAATCCATCTGAAATAATGTAAAATGGGGAACCCTTTATAATGAGGCCAATAAAAATCAAAAAATTTAACAATATTTCATATCAGGCATAATTTGATATTTCGATTTATATCTACATTTGGGAATTCCGAATTATAAGTTTTCCTAATAATTCAGTTTTATTTTTGCCCGCTTGTTTCTGGAAACAGTGTGCTATTGTTTCCCCCAAATGTTAGTAATTTTTGAAAACGGTCTTAAACAACTGATTTGAACCCACCGATGAAGAATCCGTGGTCAAAACTATTCTAGAAGGCTGGACGCTCAAACACTACAACTTTCAAAGAGAAAGAGCTGGAGACTTAAAACTTTCAGATAAGGTGAAATATTGCCCTGATGGTATGCCTACAAGCATTGAAACATGCATTTATGCTATTTATTCCCAATCGTCAACAAAACCTACTCGGCTCTATTTGAGGTTTGAACTGTTAAACAGATGCAAGTTACACTGTTCCGATTCGAATCATTTTCTGTTTACTATAGCTCACACTCTTATTATAGTAATAGGAAGAGAGAAAAGATATTTATTGCTCTAGCAAATGACTAATGACTTGCGCCTTCCTGCCATATTATAGTTATAAATAATAAAATTGTCGAAAACCGCTAACTTCAGCACTATCTACGTTTACAAAGTGGAGTACTTGCTATGTTTTTGACATCCATTCTTAGATGAAAATGTAATGAATAATAGTAACGAAGTATATATCTACATTTTTGTGCATTAATGTCATTGAGCAATTGTCGATTTCAATTGTTTTGCAAGTTATTTTTAATGAGTTTCGCTCACTTTTCTAAATTTGTGAGAAATAACATATTTCGAATATTTTCCATGTGTTTTCTGATATCATGATCATTATACCATAACTGAAGAGGCACCACAAAGGACTGTTCTGTTTAATTGAAAGCTGTAAACAAGATTAAACAAAAAATAAGACTGGATCAATTTTTTCAACGAAAGAAGTGCTGTAGAAAAAAAAACGTTTTCTTGCAGAACTCCATTTGTGATATATCAAACTAAAGACAAAAACATTACGACAGTAAGACCTTCTAAACTAATCCTCAAGAATGCCATGATGAAGAAATTAATGAATTGAGACTAAAAATATGCTCATATGACCGAAAACAACTGTATTCTAGTTCTATAATGAGACACACTACTTGAAACAGGGGTACCGCTTAAAATTTCGGGCAGATGAAAATTTCACTATTTATTTACTACAAAGTTTGAAGTGCCCAGTGAAAAAATGTTTTTCGTATTCGGCGGTAATCTTGAAGAAAGGTATGATGAAAACTGAAAAATATGAAACGATGACCAGTCACCATTTCACTTTCGGGTAAAAAATTAACAGTGCTCTGTCTAAGGTGGGATGAGGATACAGCAATAATAGGTACCTAATCAGAATACAACTGATATAGTAACTCGTACAACTGAAAACTTCTGAAAGATCTTAATATAAGACCTAAGAGTATCATATGAAGTAAATTTCAATATATTTTTTTCCCATAATTTCTTGCCATTATGTAACGCTGCAGATAGAAGGAAAAAGGATTTTTGACCATGTACGAGGTGTGATAGAAAAGTAATGAGACTGGTAACACTACACGTGATATGGCAACGCTGGGTTATTATCTTTGATGGTATTAGCTTCCATAGCTAGGAGTAAGTGCAAGTTTCAACTGGTTCCGTTAACTATATGATTTTTGTGACTGTTGTGTTTTGGTTGTGGGTCAAAATGAAACAGCGGAATTTGGCGCAATGTTGTGCCATTAAATTTTGAGCCTGGAGAATGGGACAATTTGACGTTCGAAAATTTGGAACATACCTATGGGGAACAATTTTTATCCCGAGTTAAAGTTTTTCGCAGGCACAAATCATTTTTGGAAGACAGATAACGACTCCGGAAACCGATGAAAACATCGAACTTGTGAAAACTATTGTGAGATGAAACCGTCAATTAACATGAAGAATTATGGGTGATCAATTAAATTTAAACAGATTTACCATTCATCAAATTTTGACTGAACATTTGCACATGAGAAAGGTCTGTGCCGAAATATCTCACAATTGAGGTCATTTGCAAAAACAAGTGTCTTCGTTCTTCGTGACAGAATTACTAATGAGCAAGATTTCTTCAGTTGTGTAATCACATCGCGCAAAAGCTTCAGACTTCACGTGAGTGCTTTTCTCGAATTCTTCACAATGCACTGTATATTCCACATGTTTCTGTGTTCACAGAAAACTATAACATAACGGATGGATACTCTTTGAGCGCAACCAAGACGAAACCGCGGTACTCCATTATATCATTCCAGACGAAGTCAAAGCATTTTATCATCCCGTTTTGATGTTTAAATTCAACAAGCTGTTCGTTTGGGTTTCGTTCACCGCCATTCGGCAAATAAAAGTCGGCGATACGGCGCCTGACCCGACTCTCTTTCGTTTTTCGCATTCAAAATAAGTTATGATGAATATCGTCGATAAATTAAGACGATCCGAGAGAATATGCTCCGTTGTTTTATAGGTCCTGCGACCCACGCGACTTTCGAACTTAATATTATTTATACGTGGACAAATTCCTAGTGTTCATCTCGATGGATACGTGTGGACAAATTATTTACACGGTTTTCGTTGCACGGTTTAATCTCGGAAGATTTGTGAGTGTGTATGTATCCGAGACATTTTTGAGAGCTTTTCGAGTGTTCGGCACGCGATTTATCGAGTTTTCTTGGTGGGTTAATGTTGACAAGAGCGTTTCATCTTTCCATTTCACGAGTATCGTTCGATTAAAATGGATGGAGGTGGTGTGTTTACACAGAAATTTCTCCAGCAAGTTGGAGTGATCGATTGAGCCGATTTTACGCAAATGTTTATTATTTTATTCACGAAATGTGCCAATCCTTTATAAGCATTCAGGAAAGGTATAACATACAGAGGTCCAGCCAAATATTTCCGTCAGTATGAGTTAATCAGGAAAAAGCCGAGAGTGTCAATGTTTATTTTAAACAGAACATCTTTCGACTACAAATTCATGGAGGTACGGATTGAGTGACATACCATTTTGAAGATTTCTATTTATGAGTGTGCTAATGAAGATTTTTGGCGTTCATTTAGGTGTAAAAAAAGAACACGTAATGACTAATTCAATACTCATCAGATATTGAAAGTGTTTACAATCGTTTAAACTATTGGTTAAAAGTTCAGGATATTGATGTTTTCCGAAGGTGCATGTTTTCCATATCATAATAATATTTTTTTAATCATGTAGACTTATAACGATTTAAGAAAGGTTTTCTGGTTAATCTTGAAGCAAGTTAACAGGTTAAATAAGTTTTTGTCTATGTGTATCAGAAATGCACATTTCAATGATTTTCCCTTCCGTCGAATCTTCTTTATGATAAGATGAGTTTCAAGAACGATGCCAACAGAGCCCTTGGGATGCTTCAGGCTGGTCGAACACAAGTTCACGTGGTCGATTTCTTCAATGTTAACCAAAGTGTGATATCACGTTTACTGGCACGGTACTTTGCCACTGAAACTGCTCGTCAAAGACCATGTGCTACAACGCCAGTAGAAGAACATGGTTTAATTCTGTTTTTTAACTCTTTTGATTAGAAGACAGCCTTTCAGCACTTGCAAAATGACAAATCAACGTATTCGAGATGCCACGGGTACTTCAGTTTACCCATGCACAGTCAGAAGACGTCCCCATAAAGTCAATCTAACATGGAGGCATTTGATAAGAAGAGTTCCACTCACTCGCGAACACGAGCCTCAAAGATAGGCAATAGAGCGGGTACACTAGCGATATGAATGGCAATACGTACTCTTCACGAGTCCAGATATAGATGTCTTTTTAATAGCCGACGACTATGGGTGTGGACACGTCCACTCATATGAAGGAACCATCGCTCTGTTCAAGAAGTCCATCCTTTTCGAGGAGACACAATAATGGTTGGAGGTGGAGTTTATTGCGATGGTAGAACTTATTTATTAGTAGTTCCAGTTCAGACGTCGTTGATGAAGTTGTCAACGGAGTAGTCCTACAATTTCAAGTAGGTGAAAATTCCGTTTTGTGGATGATAATGCACTGCCACAAAGATACCAGGTGATTAGTGCCAGAGAAACCCAGAGTATTCCACATCTACCATTACCTCCAAGACCTCCATAATCCAATCGAGCATGCTTGCGACCAATTTACATTGAACCCTTGGTGCCCACCTAAATCCGGAAACGCTTCAAGAGCTTCGAAATCTCTTACCATAACTTTGGCAATAAATTGAGTAGGATATTTTCAATAACTTGGTGGAAAGCATGTAGAGAAGATGCCAAGCAGTTATGGATGAACGTGGTGATCATACTTTGTATTGATATTGAATACAAGTATGAAATTTTGAAAATTTCAGAAGAAGGTTTTTCGGTAAACTTTTATACTGTTTTAAATATTGTATTTTTGTTATTGTGAAACCATAATTTCTTCTAAATCTTACCATTCTAACCTGAAACGAGCTTTGCCCGTCGCAAGATATATCCGTTTTTTCCGACGGTCCGTACTTAACTTCGCAGATCGCCCCTATACGTACACCACAGAAACGGTTCGAGGTCGCGGTGGGCGGGGCCTGTTTGTTTACAAATGGAGTGCGCGGGAAAAGTCCCGAAATTTTCGAACTTTATCCGCTCGTATCTCGGGAACGGAGGGACATCCGAGAACAGGAACGGTACTAATGTCTGGAGAGAATTTTCGTGTGCCGATGCATTGAAAATGTTGCAAAAGGCCTTTGGTGATAATGCTCTATCGAAAACTCGTGCATATCAGTGGTACAGAGCCTTCAAGGACGGTCGTGAAGTGGGCGCCCATCGACGGCTTGGATCGAAGATAACGTCGATAAAATTAAGAAAAGGGTGCTGGAAAACCGTCGTACCAGCTTGAGAGAGATAGCACATGATCTTAAGATATCCCACGAGTCCGCACGTACGATTTTGATTGATATTTTGGGCATGAGAAAGGTGGCCGCACGACTCGTACCGAAAGACCTGAATTTTCTTCAAAAACGTCATCGCGAACAGGTTGCTTCAGACATGCTGGATCGCTGTAATTCCGATTCTACATTCATGGAACGCATTATAACTGGTGATGAGACCTGGGTCTACGAGAACGATATGCAAACAAGCCAGCAATCATCGGATTGGGTGGCAAAAAATGAGCCGAAACCGAAAAAACCACGCCAAAGCCGCTCGAAATTGAAGGTGATGCTCATTGTTTTCTTCGATATCCGTGGCGTGGTGCACTACGAATTCGTTCCAGAGGGTCAGGCGGTAAACAAGGGGTATTACCTAGGCGTTATGAAACGTTTGCGTGAGCGTATCCGTAAGAAGCGGCCAAATTTGTGGGCGAACAACTCATGGATTTTGCATGACGATAACGCGCCTTCTCACCGAGCTACGATTGTGACTGACTTTCTCGCCAAAAACTCAACAAACGTGCTTCAGCAACCACCGTATTCGCCGGATTTGGCTCCCTGCGATTTTTCCTCTTCCCAAAACTAAAATTGCCCCTTCGTGGCACCCGTTTTGAGTCGATTGAAGCCATAAAACAAAATTCGGCGCGAGAGCTAAAGTCCATCCCGGAAAGCGCCTATAAAAAATTTTTCGATAATCGGAAGTGCCGTTGGCATAGATGTATTGGAGCAAATGGAGCCTATTTTGAAGGCGACCCAATAAATTTTGACGATTAAATGTAAAAATGTTGTTTCAATTGAAAATTCCCGGTACTTTCTTGACAGAGTAGTAAATTTACATCCTTCATCCAGGTCCAGAAAGTTAGCAGAAACTTTGGGAATTGCGCGAAAAAGTATTCAGAGGATGGATCACTTCCATTCCATAAGATTGACCTTGTCCAAGAACTCAAGAAAAACGTTCTGGATCGGCGACTCCAATATTGGGAACATATAAATGAATAAAATTTGAATCATCCTAAATTTTTATATTCACTATGCCTCTCTGATTAATGCTTATGTTTTGTGAATGATAACTGTAGATACTGGATTGATTTGAATTCTATAATTATAAGAGCACAAACAGTATCCAGAAACTGTTGATGTATGAACTGAAACTTTAGGAAATAAAATGTCCTTCCTGACAATTTGACAGGTGAATTTTATCTAAATTTATTCTAGAATCTCATCTACCCACACATTATGCAGATTCTAGAAAATGATGATCGGATAGAAAACTTATTTTTCCAACAAGATAGTACTCCGCCACATTATGCAGTCTCAATATACGATTTTCCAAATCATAATTTTTCCGAGAACTGGGTTGGAAAAGAAGTCCTATTGAGATCACCCGCATTTATAGCTTTTAATTTTTTGTGAGATCATTTGATAATTGTCGTATTTAAAACTGTACCTTCTTCTTTAGGAGATATTCGCCAGAAAAAAGTATTAACATATAATAAAATAACATATGAAATTGAACAGAATGTAAGGGAAAATGTTAAACAAAGACATAACTACACATGTACTTATTCAAATACAAGAATTATCCACTATGGAATAGCTTCATTGGATTCTTCATTCTGTAGAACTAAATTTGTTTCACGAACTATTAATTTCATAAAAAGGTGCAGGATTACATTTGAAAAAAGTTTCAACAAATTTCTAGGTACTATAAGTATAAATAATCAATATTAACACTCACAGAAAAATTGACAAGGCCATTACATATATACAGTATCACAGAAAAAGTAGCTCTTATGATAGGTGCACTAAAAAGAGGTAATCACATGCTGGATAAAAAGTCTAAATATCTCCTTTGCAATAACATTATTTAGCCTCATTTCAAATATTTATTACCGTGTTATGTAAATTCTGAATCTATAAATAAACTGCAAAGAATACAAAATATTTTAAATACCTACTGAATTATTTTGAACATGCTACTGAAATACTTGCTGAATTCAAGTAAATTAATTCTGCTGATCTGTACCCAAAATTATTAATGAGGAGTATTAGCTATGGTAATAGAAAGTTCTAGAAATCGAGACAGTGTGACATATATCTGTATAACAATTCTATACTCAAACAAACTCGACAAGGTTTTGTTGATCACAGAGGCAAATTGCAGACATGTGAACATTTCAAACTGATTGGTTTTCATCAGTGCAATATATGCTAGTGACTCCAAATCTTTCAAATATTTATATTCACTAAACACTTGAATTTACACGCAAATGTAAGTCTTGTTTGTATTTTGCATATTCTAGATGGCGCTAGTGTATTATTAATATCTTAGAGCCTCTGTGTATAGCGAATATAGATATTTGACAGTTTTGAAGCCACTAGCATACATTGCACTGACAAAAACCAATCAGTTTGAAAAGTGCACATGACTGCAATTTTCCTCTGTGATCAACAAAACCTTGTCGAGTTTATTTGAGTATAGAATTGTTATACAGATATATGTTACACTGTCTCGATTTTCGATTACCATAGCTCATACTCCTTATTAATAACCTACTGAATTATTATAAACATGGTACCAAATATTTAAAAATCAAAGAATTGGAGAAACTTGAAGAAGAGAAGCTTATCAAAAAAATAAAGAATAACTTCATTGAGACAAACGTAATATTGAAACCAAATATAGACTACCATGACTATCAATTAAGGGGATATGAAAAGTTGAGAAATAAATATCGAAAGACCCAAAAGTCTCCTGTAACTAGAAGTGTGGATATTTCCAATAAGATGCCAATTAATTTTTTCAAGAAAGGGAAGAAATTATAGGGCAAAACCTTGAAATTCATCTGAAAAACCAAAGCTTCTGTTGATAAGAATATAAATTGAGTTTTCTGTTGTAACTAAAAACGTAGAAAATGTCTAAATTAACAAGGTTGATTGTTCAATTCAGGATTTCAACGAGTTCAATGTGTGAAGATTATTTTAAAAATAAAAACTTCGAAATTTATGCTGAAGTTATGTCCAATTTTAATTGAGTAATTTTCAAAAGTGAAGTAACTTTTGCTATGTTCCATTTTCTCTTGGAATTTTCTGCATCCATGTAATTTTTTCGGCTATTATCCTTTGAATTTAGAATCATTCGAAACACCTGAAAGTTTATCTGATATTAGATGAATACTCACTGATACAGATCTCAGCCTCCTCTCATACTTACCTAGATAGCTCTGATCAACCGCCAACTACGAAAACCTTATTGTCTCTGAAGTTCAAAATTGATTTCTTTTCGATTTTCTAAATTAATGGGCATCTTAAGTGTTTGAAATTACCCAAAAATGCAGGCAGTGAAAAATTTCAAACAGATGTAATTACGGAACCAATGGGTAGATTTCAACTCTTCATGATGATCACTTTTTCATTTCTATTTCAAACATGCAAATATCAAAGTAAGCTCATCTCCCTTGATAAGAATCGTTCTCACAATTTTGTGAACAATTTGTCGAACAGAAAGGAATTCAGCCAAAACTTTTTCAACTGTTGGTCAGTGCTAATCATTACGGACATCTTTGCGTTTAAAGTTACCTAAATACTGTCATTAGGAGAGAATCCTGTAAAATCCTGGGACTAGGCTACCATTAAACAATTGGAATATATATCGTCATCCAAATATCGTGATTTGAAAATGGCATTCCCCAGACACTAGCCGTAAGATATTTCGTTCAAGCACCGTTGTCATTGACCGAGCAAACACTTAAAAAGGAATAAAGTGTTAACTTTCGAATAATATTAATAATTGCTCCATTGTTATAACTTGTTAACGTTATCCGTGTGTGTACAGATCAAATATAAGTTGTTTGTAGTGTCAACACACTTCGACATCGAATGCTGGAATCTCACCAATGTCCAATCCCTATAGACTAAAGGGGAAAACGCCTTCGTTTTGGTTTTCGACGAAACGTACATCCGAGTTTTTTGAGGGATGAGTCACGAGAAGTTGGTATCTCCTTCAATTTTGTTATATTTCTTGTAGGTAATCTTTGTAATATTATGAAGTAAAATTGCAAAGAAAAAGTTGAACATAAAAATATAAAATTGTGGAATATTCATTGTAAAAGGTTGAAATAAAAACGATCTAACTGAACTTATTCAGGACTCAAATGAGAATTTGATAGTTCTACATGCAAATATATATATATATATATACATATATATATATATATATATATATATATATATATATATATATATATATATATATACATTCTGTCAAGAAAGTACCGGGAATTATCGATTTAAATCTGGCGGGGCAATGAGGCAGGTAAAATTTTTTTTTTCCTAGGTTGGTACCACTGTCCTTTATTACTATGCCAAGCTTGAGCGGGATCTGTCAACTAGTGTGTTTGCAACAGCTGATTAAGTCAGTCGATGTCAGAGTGCGTGCCGATTTTTACTATGGGTGATTACTATGGGACGATAACGCGGCGCCTTCTCACCGAGCTACGATTGTGACTGACTTTCTCGCCAAAAACTCAACAAACGTGCTTCAGCAACCACCGTATTCGCCGGATTTGGCTCCCTGCGACTTTTTCCTCTTCCCAAAACTAAAATTGCCCCTTCGTGGCACCCGTTTTGAGTCGATTGAAGCCATAAAACATAATTCGGCGCGAGAGCTAAAGTCCATCCCGGAAAGCGCCTATAAAAAATGTTTCGATAATTAGAAGTGCCGTTGGCATATATGTATTGGAGCAAATTTTGAAGGTGACCCAATAAATTTTGACGATTAAATGTAAAAATGTTGTTTTAATTGAAAATTCCCGGTACTTTCTTGACAGAGTAGTATATATATAGATATATATATATATATATATATATATATATATATATATATATATATATATATATATATATATATATATGTATATATATATGTCACAGGAAGCATTATTGGTCCTATATTTATATTTAATTATCAATTATGTACAAAATTCTGTTAGGAATTTCTATAACATATAAAGTATCGATAAGATGAGTTATCTGAATAATTCTTTGGTTGATTGTCATATTATTAGCAGTCAGTGGATCTTTCCAGAAGTTTTTTATTGGTTTGAAAACTGAAATTGAAAAACTATTACTGCATTTCGAACCGAATTTTTTGAACTAGCAAGCCATAGGTCAAATATGCTATTGATTGATTGAACTTCAGAATATCCATTGAAATAATCTTGTGATTCATAACCAAAATATGATTTTTCTACAGCGATTCTAATGAAAAAATGAAAAAATGTTTTTTTAGAGTGATAGAACTTTCGATAAGGATACCTGTGATTTGACAGAAGGTAGAAGCCATGTTGTTTTGACATTTTTGTTCAGTAAGCATTGACGAATTATCATGGAAAGACTCACGCCGCAACAACGTTTACAAATTGTTGAAATTTATTTCCAAAATCAGTGTTCTATTCGCCAAACTTATAAAGCACTTCGTGAAATTTATGGTTTACATAATCGTCTAACAGAGCAGCTTATTCGTCGAACTATCGATAGATTTCGGACATTTTCTCTACTCGATGCAAAAAAAACAAGACAAAGAACTGTACGTACAGAAGAAAATATCGCTGCTGTAAGTCATAGTGTGATACAGATTTGTCTATTCGTCGACGTTCAAAACAAGTTGGAAACTGTGCATTCACCACATGGAAAATTTTGCGTAAAGATCTTGGTCTACACCCATACAATTGGTTCAAGAACTGAAGCCACTTGACCATAATAAGCGTCGTTTGTTTGCTGATTGGGCCCTAGAACAGCTTGACGTTGATCCACTTTTTTATAGTAAAATTATTTGTGTTCAGTGATGAAGCTCATTTCTGGTTGAACGGCTATGTCAGCAAGCAAACAATCCTCAAGGAGTTCTGCAGGTTCCATTTCATCCTGAAAAATGCACTATATGGTGTGCTTTATACGCTGGAGGCGTCATCGGTCCATATTTCTTTGAATACGATGCTGGAGCTAATGTTACAGTGAATGGTGCTCGTTACAGATCGATGATCAATGATTATTTATTTCAAAATTTGAATGGTATCGACCCAGAAGAGTTTTGGTTCCAACAAGATGGTGCTACACCTCATGCTGCTATCGTAACAATTGATTTATTGAAAGAAAGATTTGGCGATAACATTATTTCGAGAAATGGTCCAATTAATTGGCCTCCAAGATCATGCGACATAACTCCACTGGATTATTTTCTTTGGGGTTATGTCAAGTCATTGATTTATGCTGATAAACCAGAAACACGTTTTGGAAGTCAACATAACTCGTGTTATTGATAAAATAAGGCCTGAATTACTCAAAGAAGTGGTTCAAAATTGGTATGGTCGAATGCGGTTCCTCAGTGGTGTTTTCAGCCTGAAATGCGACAGAATATATTATGAAATGGTGCGTTGGAACCAATACTAAAAAAAAACCTTTGATAGATGAACTTGAATCGAATGGTAGGAATATTTAAAGGTTTTTGGGACGTTTGTAGTTCAAGAAGTTAATTCAAGTGAGGAAAACCTAGAATATTTGAATTATTTTCAACTTGTGGTTAGGTAGTATTAATAAACCCGATTTATTTTATTATTCTTGAACGAGTTCACTGAAGTTCCTGACGCTAGGTAGTGATTTCATTTTTATCTTTCAACATAAATTTTATAAGATTTTTAAATCTGTTCAGTTAAATATACACGAAAGTTCGTTTGATGATGGTTACTAACATTATGTTCATTAGATATTTTACAGAACAGAAAAAAACATCCTTGTCAGTTTTCAATGGTGGTTTTGTTATATTCTCGAAACAAGAAGAATTGCCTTCTTCTGATATTTCTAATATTAAAATTTTCGTACAGTTATTTCTTATTTTCGGCAGTCCAATCAGAAGTGAGAGATGTAAAAATGGTATGAGGATTAATTACATTTTTTGAGAGATTTTTGAAGTAACTTATTTAAATATATGAATATATTAAATATTTCAAATGAATTGTTTTTGGAGAAGTTCTTAAAATTATGTTTTTTATTTTTGAAAAAGATTTGGTTTTCATAAATATAAGATCAGAAATGAAATCGTTTCCTTCAAGTATTTATTTAGTAATTTTAATTGACAATTTATATTTCGTTGGGTTTTTTTATTCCATTTGATATTATATAATACATTAGTATATAAACAGTTGCGAAAAAATTTAGGGGCTGATTCCTTGTCAAAAAATGGGTGGGTCTTTCATATAAACTTCATTCTTTTGAGCCCCCCTTGGTTAGTTACAGTCCCCTAAAAATGGCGCCAGAAAAACGGTTTTTGATTTTTTTATTGAAAACCAAAAAACTGACAAGAATAAAATTAAGCAGACGTTTTATGCGGGCAAGAAGGCACTCAAAAAAATCAATTTTGGATATATTGATCCATTCTTAACAAATAAATTCTCTTGTAATTTCTTGCTAAATTTCGAGATTTTTGAGAAAAAAAATATTTTTCTACATGATAGCGTTAGTCGTAGAGGTTGAATTATTCTAGAATAAGAATTTATCTAGTTAGCGGACGTCATTTTGTTATGAAAACTGACTAGTTTTAATTAACTTTGATTCAGGTACAATTATTGCCAGTTTTTTAAGAAAAAAATTAAAAACTGTTTTTTGGGCGCAATCTTGAGGAGGGGAGTTACTAAGCATGGGGGTTCAGAAAAATAAAGTTTATATGAAAGAGCTGAACTATTCATATACACCCTGTAGTTTTGATTTTATATGTCGACTAAATTTAAGCAGTGCTTATAAGACACTAATTTGATTCCGAAAATTTTTGAATAAAATTTTTTGAAATTAAAATTTATAGGAGGCTGCCAGAATAAATCTGTTTTGATCTTTAAAATTTGTAATGATCCTTCTATCAAGTGAAAACCTGTTTTTATTATTTTATTGTATATATAATATATAATTATAGTTTGGTTTTCCTGATTCATTATCTAAATGTCATTTGGTTTCAACTAAGGCCATAAAATACCTGACAAGCTTTGTGTGTTGAACATAGAATACGTGGGATTTTTAAAGTTCTCTGATCTTAGTGTTTGTGCAACAAGGATACCACGAGGTCTGTCTGGTAAGATACATTCTGTCAAGAAAGTACCGGGAATTATCGATTTAAATCTGACGGGGCAATGAGGCAGGTAAAATTTTTTTTCCTAGGTTGGTACCACTGTCCTTAATTACTATGCCAAGCTTGAGCGGGATCTGTCAACTAGTGTGTTTGCAACAGCTGATTAAGTCAGTCGATGTCAGAGTGCGTGCCGATTTTTACTATGGGTGATTACGTTGAGCAAAGAATTTGTTTAAAGTTTTGTGTTGCAAATGAATTTTCGTGTGCCGATGCATTGAAAATGTTGCAAAAGGCCTTTGGTGATAATGCTTTATCGAAAACTCGTGCATATCAGTGGTACAGAGCCTTCAAGGACGGTTGTGAAGTGGTCGGCCATCGACGGCTTCGATCGAAGATAACGTCGATAAAATTAAGGAAAGGGTGCTGGAAAACCGTCGTACCAGCTTGAGAGAGATAGCACATGATCTTAAGATATCCCACGAGTCCGCACGTACGATTTTGATTGATATTTTGGGCATGAGAAAGGTGGCCGCACGACTCGTACCGAAATGAATTTTCTTCAAAAACGTCATCGCGAACAGGTTGCTTCAGACATGCTGGATCGCTGTAATTCCGATTCTACATTCATGGAACGCATTATAACTGGTGATGAGACCTGGGTCTACGAGTACGATATGCAAACAAGCCAGCAATCATTGGAATGGGTGGCAAAAAATGAGCCGAAACCGAAAAAACCACGCCAAAGCCGCTCGAGAATGAAGGTGATGCTCATTGTTTTCTTCGATATCCGTTCGAATTCGTTCCAGAGGGTCAGACGGTAAACAAGGAGTATTACCTAGGCGTTATGAAACGTTTGCGTGAGCGTATCCGTAAGAAGCGGCCAAATTTGTGGGCGAACAACTCATGGATTTTGCATGACGATAACGCGCCTTCTGACCGAGCTACGATTGTGACTGACTTTCTCGCCAAAAACTCAACAAACGTGCTTCAGCAACCACCGTATTCGCCGGATTTGGCTCCCTGCGACTTTTTCCTCTTCCCAAAACTAAAATTGCCCCTTCGTGGCACCCGTTTTGAGTCGATTGAAGCCATAAAACAAAATTCGGCGCGAGAGCTAAAGTCCATCCCGGAAAGCGCGTATAAAAAATGTTTCGATAATTGGAAGTGCCGTTGGCATAGATGTATTGGAGCAAATGGAGCCTATTTTGAAGGCGACCCAATAAATTTTGACGATTAAATGTAAAAATGTTGTTTTAATTGAAAATTCCCGGTGCTTTCTTGACAGAGTGGTATTTATTGTTAATTGATTTTATTTTTTAAATCTGAAGTACGACTGATGAAGATCTCATTTAATTTCAAATTGTTTTTTGAGAATGTACTACATGGGGGGCTCAGAAAAATTAAGTTTATATGTAGGACCCACCCTATTTTTTGACAAGGAATCACCCCCAAATTTTTTTCTGAACTATTCATATACACCCTGTAGTTTTGATTTCATATGTCTACTAAATTTAAGCAGTGTTTATAAGACACTAATTTAATTCTAAAAATTCTTGAATTAAATTTTTTGAAATTAATTCATAGGAGGCTAACACAATAAATCTGTTTTGATATTCAAATTTTATTATGAATTACGTTTCCGAAGTATCAAGAGGATCTAAATAAAGAATTGAATCAGTTATTCAAAATGTAATCTTGCCTGTGATGCTACTGTGATAGCGAAACGATTGTTGTAAACATAACAATAAAAATTTGTGAAAATCAGAATAACCTTATTTGAATATTATCAAGAGCATTTTTGTCTTTCAACCGACCACGGTAATTTGATGAAATTCATCATATCACACAGACCTATACCTATATTGGACATAGTTTTCTTATCCCGTTTAATTTTTGACTGGTTGATTTTGCAAAATTATTCGTAATTATAATTTTCTTACCAAATATCTGTTAGATTAGCCAAGCTGAGACTCACCTGAAATGAAAGAAATGATGAGTGAACATATTTATTTGATTATAGCAGATTGAAAATTAATCATCAATAATACTAAGTAACTAAGTTATATGTCATGAAAATAATAATATATTATACAAACGAGTGCATATAAGCACAACCATTGCAACAAATTGGTGAAGGCGTCGGTCTACAAGTTATAAGTTTGAAACAACTTTTTGAGTTTTTGCAGATTCTTGTGAAAAGATATTCTGAATATCTCGATAGAAATTCATAATATCATCATATATAATAGATGGTAGAAATTCATAGAATTGGATTTAAATAATTCATTTGTTTCGATCGAAAGATAGCAAATATTATGAAGAACGTTTATTCTATCTTTCAACCCCACCTTCTACTCTTTTGTGATAATTGACATGAAAAAATACATCCAAAATGTTATAAAGAGAAAATTTCGGTACTGAACATCTACCTGACAAACATCTGAAGACATTTATTATAAAAAGATATTTCACTTTCTCCCAAAATTATGTAAGCAGACATCCTATATTATTTAGGAGGTTTATTCTTCTGCAGCTGCAGTGTTACTTACCATACATAATATAAGACGAGTCGAAAAATGTTAGTCTTATATGGAGAATGTTTTTTTTTTATTACAAACAAATTATTTTTTGAAGATTTGAAAATAACGAATCTTAAGCAGTTTAATCTAATTAACAATGAATTTTTAATGAAATAAAACATAAAGTAATGAGAAACTGAAAAAGTATCAACAAAAATATAGTTTTGAACCCGAAAATCAAAAAAAAATTCTTCCTAATATTAATATAATGTGACCAACGTAAATGTCATTTTAATTGAAAAATATATAAGAGACAGTATTTTAATTTTCCCTAAAATGTTTATAATACAACAATTGTTTCATCACGATGTGGCTTCTTCAGCTATCTACATTCTACTGGCTGATGGTGTCCAGTATAACTGAGTTTAAATATGTGACAAAATAATGGAAAGACAAGTCATGAAAACTTAAGGTGTTTATTGGAGTTTGCCGCTAAAAAATGCCATTTGAGAAAGATATTCAGTAATGGAGATTTGTCATCATCTATTTGTTAATTCAAAAGGATTTTACGGACATTGTACCTATTGATTTCAAAAAATTCTAAAAGTGTTAATCTAGATTTTTTGCTTTCGAGGTGGATAATTTCACAGTAATTGTTGAAATTATGCCTGAATTCTTTAAGATGATTAGCATATGTCGATGTACGGAATCCGATATATAACTTCTTTGGTATTCTTGGATTATTTTCTTGAATGATCTACCTGTCTAGTCAATATATCCTAAAGGGCAATCGTTGCAAGTCAACTTGTAGACTTCAGATTTATTTTCTTTATTAGTTCGATCCTTATTATTTTTTATGTAAGTACTAAGGTTATTAATGGTTTTAAAAGCTGCGTTATAATTGAAACTATTTTTGAAATATTTAGCAATATTTTCGGATAATCCATTAACATAAGATAACGAAAAGTATTACTGTGTCCTCTTTCATGATTGGGTACACGATATTGAATGCCATGTCCTTTTGTTTATTGGACAAAAATGGTATATGTGATTGATATATTTTTTAGATGTTTATAATCTCAAAAGTACATGACTACGATTTATTTCCACTTTTCAAATAACTCTAACCTCCTGCTCTGTCACCTGTTTCCGGCCTAACATTAATGTTTAGAAGTTCTATAGATCAACCTAATGACGAATAAATCCAATCAACTAATAACAGATCCAGTTGATCCACTGTTTACATTGCCCATTACCTTCGAGGACATCCTTTACAAATCACGCCACCCAAAATCACGTTTTACAGATCGCTAGTGTCGACGATCTTCCAAAACACCATCATAACACGACTAATAAAAACTTCAAAACTCGGGTCGTTACAACAGAAAGCTCCAATTTTTTATGTAATCCCGAGTCGGGATCGATTCATTAAAGTTATTCGAGCTAATAATTGAATAAAAGTTACATGGTCGCCTCCGACCGCGGATCGTTTAGTCGTCCTTGGCTCTGAAATATCGTTATATATCGAAACAACATCCTGTGCGTCCCATTTCATCATAGGTTGATGGCAAGATAATTGGACTCTTAAGGTCGTATTTTTACCAAATTAAACCGGTAATTTCGAATCTACTTGTTGATTATTGTTATCGTCTTACTCAATTATTAGTAATTGCAACTGTAAGAGTGTTCGTAGGAGCTTCAGCTTTCCCATACCAACAGTTTTTTTTCAATCGTTTCTCTTGAGATGGATGTAAACGGGAATGAACTACTCGTGTTGAATTTAGATATCGATGAAGAATTTGATAAAACCAGGATTAATCCAATCGGTATATCTTCGAATTCCAAGCGTTTAGTAGATATCAATCATATTACATATCTGTTATGATTCGCTAGATGGAACAATCAAATACAGTATACATAAAAACAATGACCTACAGAAGAGAATGCCTGTTCATACGTTAATTCCAGGAACTGTTAATAGAAGAGCCAATTCGATGAGGAAATATTTATTTACTATTTTCCAGCAATCCGCTGCAACCTGTATACCTTGCAATAACTACGTGTCCAAATATTAAATTTAAAGACACTGGACAGCATTTTTATGCCGGACCATATAAATTTAATAGATTCTTCCTTAGATATTTCAAGGAGAAAATTTGACCCCCCCCCAGAACTCAGAAACGAAGAATTTTCGAAGATTTTAAAAAACAGGTCAACTTTTGTTTTGAGGGGAACGAATTTCCATCATGAGCCCATGAAGGTTTGGCATCAACCCCAACATTTTTTGAATAGGGAAGAGATGTCGAGTAATGGTTAGTTTGAAAGTTATTTATGTTCTGTGCACAACCCAGTTAAAATTTTCAAAATCGGTTAAATATTTGAGAAATAATGTAATATTGAACTTGCCGTCAAAAGGTGATGTTGAATAGACAGTTGAACCGCCCAAACTCAAGAACCTAAGATTTTTGAAGAATCCAAAAATTATTTTTAAGTTCTGTATTAGGGAGAAAGAATTCCTACGACGATATTGTTCCGAAAAGACCACCTGTGAGTGGCAACAACAACTGTGAGTGGCAGAACAACTTCCTAGTTGAAATGTTCATGTTCGATGATTTTTCTTTGAGCAATTTGTTATTGAACATTATCAGAAGAGTAACTCAAACAAAATCCCAATACATTCAAATACACCAGATCTGTAAGTAATGATAGAGAACATCCAAACCCCTCTCAAACCTAATTATGATGCAAAAACGGAAGAATGAATGAAACACATTTGAGAAAGAATCTTTAAAAAAAAATAGTATACATTGTAATGAATTTCATGCGTTTCACATATTTTCTCATCATAAACGATAAGAAAATTGAATGTTTTTAAAGTAAAAACATTATTCTGCCATCTAATGAACAAATTTGAAAATTTCAGCTTTAGAGAACAGAAAAAACTTCACTAAACTACATCCAACATTCCCTCCCTATTCAAAAAATGTTGGGGGTTGTTGAATTCGAAAATTCTTCGTTAATGAGTTCTGGGGGGTCAAATTTTCGTTGGGGCACCTAGTGTTAAAGACCAAGGTGGCAAACATAAAATAGTGCAGAAGGATATTTCCGTAAGTATAAGTTTTTCCGGAAAACGCCGTGATAAGTCAATTTTTATTTGTAGGGAGACATCCTTTGACTGCAAATTTGTGAGTGTACTATAATCTCCCTAAGCAGTGTGGCAGCCCCCTCATGAACTTTGAATGGCAATTAGGGTCGAGTGAAGATTTTACAATTCTATTTATGAATATGTTAAAAAATTCCTATTAGGCATTAATTTCGGTGTGACTAACTCGTTTGTTATGATGGAGTGCATTAAGTGGTCAAGTTTCTGAACGAGCTAGTATTGAGACGTAGAAACTGCTTATCTTTTACTTCCAGGCAGTATTCAGGTTCTTATTCGATGATTTTATCAATATTTTGTAGCACTTCAGAGGATGAATAATAACAACAAATAAATCAACTGCAAGAAGTATATTTCATAATCGAGTTCTTGATGAGGTCCTATATATATATATATATATATATATATATATATATATATATATATATATATCTATATATATATATATATATATACATATATATATATATATATATATATATATATATATATATTCTTGAGATTATCATTCAGTAGTGTGATCAATTTAATTAATCAAGAACATTGGGTTCGTTGGCAACAAAAAAAGCATAACACTGTTACTGAGGAAGCCACAGAAGTTGCTGTTCTGGGACATATCGAATCCTTCGTTAAGTACCAAAACTCATGATACATTATGAAAAGAAATTCATCTCAAGCATATAAGGTGATGAAATTTTAAAGCGACAAGGAATAATAACTCAATATACCGCCTTCAGAGACGTTTTCCAGATCCCACAGTTTTTCAGATTTAAAGGAACTTATGAGTCTAAGATCCCATGAATCTTTCTTTCATCAGACCATCACTCCAAGAAATCTTAAAAGTAAAAGAAAATCTTTCAATCCACCTAAA
This sequence comes from Megalocaria dilatata, assembly GCA_034642435.1. Taxonomy (NCBI): domain Eukaryota; kingdom Metazoa; phylum Arthropoda; class Insecta; order Coleoptera; family Coccinellidae; genus Megalocaria; species Megalocaria dilatata. The sequence continues at coordinate 70,876,469 of CM067856.1, read as the reverse complement.
TGATGAAAGACCACGTAACAATACCTTTCAGCAGAAATAAATTCAATTAGAATGTATCTCAAAAATTAGAGAGGACGAACGAAATTTGATGGAATTTTTTGGAATCAGCAAAAAAAAATAATTTTCTTGGTTTGTGTAGTAATATATTCAAATAATTTAATTATTTCAAAATATGGAATGGAGTATGATCTATGGTAAACAGGAAGTTTTTCGAATTGCGACGGTGCAACTTGCATCTATGTTACAGTTCAAAACTCAAATAAGCTGAATAGGTTTTGTTAATTATTTAAATATTTACAGATATATTCTGTTAGCCTTCTACATATTAAATTTCAAAAAATTATATTTAATTTTATAACATCAGGAATTAAATTAATGTATATAATATAAAATAAACATTCATTATAAGACATCCAAATGAGATAACAAAATCCAATAAATATAAATTGTTTACAAAAATCCTATAAATTAAAATTTTGAGTGGACATAATTTGGTTTTGCTCATTCCTCTTATGAAAATAGATATCTTTAAAAAATATTCAACATAATCTTAAGAATTCCATCATAAAACTATCTTACTTGAATATTCAGTATTATTGGATATCTAACTAAGTTACGTTTTGGAAAATCTCAAGATATGTAAAAACATTACTAGAAAACAAGTTTTAAGAGAGACTTTGCTTCGTCAGTACTCAATCATATTATTCAATAAAATATAACATCAATCAACAAAAAATATTTACTCACAATTCAGAAAGCGTCTTGGCAAATGAATACTGAACATTTAAATGGAGTCGTTGACTTGATTTATTTTATTTTATTCATAATATATAATTATTTGGTTTCTTTATACAGATGGTCCTTGTGCTATAACAGAGGCCGTTAAATTGCCTTTCAATCTTTAAGATCAATGGTAAACCACAGAACTATTTATTTCGAGTGAACATTAGATTTGTCAAGACGCTTTCTGAATTGTTAAAGGTAAGTAAATATTTTTTGTTGATTGATGTACTGAGGAAGCAAAGTCTCTCTTGGAACTTGTATTTTACTAATGTTTTTACATATCTTGAGATTTTCTAAAAAGTAACTTAGATATCTAATAATATTGCAAAAAAAAAATTGAATGTCAAAACATATTTAATCTGTTAGTCTTCTACAATTTTAATTTCAAAAAAATTTTGTCTCCTTCAAATATTTATTTATTGATTTTAAAAACTTTTTTATATTTGTTGGTTTATTTATTCTATTTGACATTGTATATTGAGTTTTGATTATATACGTCTATTAAATATAAGCGGTGCTTATTGTAGACATTAATTAAATTCTAAAAGTTTTTTGAATAAAAATTTTTTTGAAATTAAAATTGTAAAAGACTACACAGATTAAATCTGTTTTGATATTCAAATTTTGTTATATTTCTTCTATCAAGTAAAAAGCCTTTTTTTATTTTATCTAATAATATTGAATATTCTAAGTAATATAGTTTTATGATGAAATTCTTAAGATTATGTTAAACATTTTTGAAAGATATGTTTTCATAAGAGGGATGAGCAGAAACAAAATTTTGTCTACTCAATATATTTAATTTATAGGATTTTTGTTAACAATTTATATTTATTGGATTTATATTATTTGGATGTCTTATAATGAATGTTTATTTTATATGTCGTTTGATATGAGCAGTGCTTTTATACATAAATGACATTAATTTAATTCCTGAAGTTATAATAATTAATATAATTTTTTGAAATTGAATATGAAGAAGGCTAACAGAATATATTCGTAAATATTTAAATAATTTTATATACAATTATTTAAAGATTTTGATATTCACAGATGTATTCTGTTAGCCTTCTAAATATTTAATTTCAAAAAATTATTTCTAATATTATAACTTCAGGAATTAAATTAATGTCATATAAGCACTGCTCATATCAAACGACATATAAAATAAACATTAATTAATGAGATAACAAATTCCAATAAATATAAACTGTTAACAAAAATGCTATAAATTAAATATTTTGAGTAGACAAAATTTGAATTTGAATTGTTTCAGCAGTTACTATTAGGAGTACTAATAAGTTTCCGCCGTTTTATTGTAGATGGCGCGGCACGGAGTTTCGGTTAGCTTTCGCAGATGATAACCGGCTTAAAAAATAGTTTGGACATTCAAGAACAACATAACCTATTAATATCATTGATTTTATATTGGTAAAATATAATTTTTATAAGTTGAAAATGTCAAAATTTGAGCCAAGTAAGCGTCATTTGCGGGAAATATTAGTTTACTTCTTTAATTCAAAGAAATCTGCTGCTGAGGCGCATCAATTGCTTGTAGAAGCATATGGTGAGGGTGCTTTAAGTGAGAGACCGTGTCGAGAGTGGTTTCAAAAGTTTAAAAACGGTGATTTCGACGTAGAAAACAAAGGAAGGCCAAAAATTTACGAGGGTGCAGAATTGGAGGAATTATTGGAGAAAGATTCATCTCAAACACAAAAAGAACTTGCTCTAACATTAGAAGTCACTCAGCAAGTTCTTCTATAATAAATATTTAATTTGTGTTAAAAAACGGCGGAAACGTATTTGTACTCCATATATTTGGTAGTTGATCATAATTAAAACAAATTGAAGAAATTACTGTTTTACTACCAATAAAAAGATATGTTATACATTTTCTTGTGACTCGAGTTTCGGGAAATGGACTATCCCATCATCAGACAACTCTGTCTGATGATGGGATCATCAAACAACTCTGTCTGATGATGGGATAGTTCATTTCCCGAAACTCGAGTCACAAGAAAATGTGTAACATATCTTTTTTATTAGTGGTAAAACATGGTAATTTCTACAATTTGTTTTAAGACAAAATTTTGTTTCTGCTCATCCCTCTTATCAAAACAGATATCTTTCAAAAATGTTTAACATAATCTTGAGAATTTCATCATAAAACTATCTTACTAAGAATATTCAATATTATTGTAAATATTAAAATATTTAAATAATTTTATATGCCTTCTATCAAGTATAAACCTCCATTTATTTTATTTTATATACCTTCTATCAAGTATAAACCTCCATTTATTTTAGGTTTTGTTAATCGTTGGGCATAAGCAACAGACATGCATGATTCATAGGTTTTTGGCCAATTTTCAGGAGTGCTGTAATGTCGATGAATGCAACACAGTCACGGACCTATATTCGCCCTGCATGAGGACACTACTGTTTTGTCAAACAACAGCGACATCTAATGTACGAGGAAAAACTTGTTCTTCACCATAGCTCATACTTCACATCATATTTTAATAATATATTCTTCAGAAAGTTAACTGTTTGAAGCACAGATGGAATCTAAAACTTCTATTTCTTCTTGATACTCTCTATAAGGTTCATTATTATTTTCAAATGTTAGACCGGCAACTGTCAAAACCTGAGTGCTCCCATTCGTTTTGGCAGTGAATTATAAATTGAATTAATGATACGCTATTACCAGCCCACCTGCCTCGCCCAGTAGTTGCAGAATGTTCAAATAAATAACCACTAGGTACAACGTTATCTGGGTCAGACAATTAGAGAACACCGGCTACTCCCAACGAATCATTTCGCCAAAATTCATACAATAATTTATTTCGCCGAATCGCATACAATAACGTCCATTTTTTGCGCGGCAGACGCAAAGGTGAAGAGGTTACAACACAAGGTTTCGTCCATCCGCAGAGGTGGGGTTTTCACTTGGCGCTGCTCGCCGTACCGTGGTTCCGCTGAAGAGTGGACCCCATTGTACACACCTTAATGATTCTGTCAAAGATCCCTCCGAGGCTTATTTAGAACATAATTGTTCTATATCTCGGAATTCGCTCGAAGAAAATGCTTTGTTGTTCCACCGTGTTGGCTGCGGCGATGAGACCGTCCGATATGATGGGTGGAAAAAGTTGATATGGACAAGAAGAGTCTTTCGTTAGGCGTGCCTGACGGTGATGATGTATCGCAGCCTTTTTGTTTCATGTATTATTGTAATTTTTGTGGAATTCTCCACAAATACTGGATTTAAAATTGAAATAAAACACAAAAATTTATTTTTCTGACTAGAAGTGGACGAATAGCTGAACCTGAACTAGTTGAATTATTAGAAAGTATTAACATGCTATTCTTTCCAAAATTTTAGATCAGCCTGCACGAGCAAGGTTAAACACACTTTTCTTTGGAAAACCTGGAAAAGGTCAAATGGTAGAAACAATGTTATTAAATATGGCTAGAAGTAGACGCACAGCTCATATTTCTGAGCCTGAACCAATAATTAAGAGAAAACAATAATTTATTATAAATAAACAACATGATTAAATCTGTTTTGATATTCAAATTTTGTTATATTTCTTCTATCAAGTAAAAAGCCTTTTTCTATTTTATTTTATACATAATATATAATTATATTTAGGCTTGAATAAATCTCATTATGGAATGTCAATGGTTTAAAGAAAACCTTAGAATACCTTACAGTTTTCTGTGATTTTGTGACGAATATTGACTACCTGGATTTTTAAAGTTAGCCTGTTTGAGCAAGCTCCGGTTACACTTCAAGGTATGATATATTGATTGTTAGTTGATTTTGATATTTTAAATATTATCTAGGGCCGACGAAGAGATTATCAGAATTCTAATTATTTTTTGAGGATAAAGTGCATGTTTTGAGAGATTTTTGAATTAACCTATTTGAATATTTAAATATATTGTATATTTCAAATAAATTATATTTTTTGAGAAGTTCTAAAGTTGTGTTTTATGTTTTTGAAAAAGAATTGGTGTTCATTATGATAAGATCAGAAACAAAATTTTGTCTCCTTCAAATATTTATTTGTTAATTTTAATTGCCTTTTTTATATTTGTTGGTTTATTTATTCCATTTGACATTATACATTGAGTTTTGATTATATACGTCTATTAAATATAAGCGGTGCTTATTGTAAACATTAATTTAATTCTTAAAGTTTTTTCAATCAAATTTTTTTTTTAATTCAAATTGTAGAAGACAACAGATTAAATCTGTTTTGATATTCAAATTTTGTTATATTTCTTCTATCAAGTAAAAAGCCTTTTTCTATTTCATTCTTTTTTTTACATTCAAGGCATTTTGAACAAATATTTCATATAATAGATAGACAATTTTTTTGGTATTTTCTATAAATTTAATCTGAAACATCACTCAGAAATTTTTCACAAATAAATAAATGTCTCAGAAACACTGTTTCTTTCTATATACAACATATAGAATTATCAACACATACAGGTGTCTCAGAAGTCGACATCAAGCGGAATCGGGTACCATGTCAAATATAATAATCATCATAAAAATATAAAAGAGAATCCAGGTCCTGTATTTTTCAAATCATATTGCACTGTTTTTTATTCAATAAAATGCACACCCTGTAATGATTTTTGAACTGTTGCCAGAATTTTTTACTTTTTTCAAACTTTATTTTTCCTATGTTATCCCGAATAGTGCTTCTGTAACCTGTAATCTTCAATTCTAAGCCAACTGCTGCAGCTTGGAAAACAAAGTCACTTTTTGCCGAACCAAGTATTCAAAATTAAAATTTCGCCCAACTTCAATTGACTGTACAGAAAAAAAATTTACTACATCAGTTTGGCAAGTTACTTCAAAAGTTAGCACATTTAATAAGGATTTTAAAATGCTATAACACTAACTGCATTCTTTTTTAAATTGGACAAAAAAAATTTTCTTAAAGAAATTCTGTTTCGTTTTATGACAAAATTTAATAAATTCACAAAAGTATTCAAACTGCCCTCCTTCAGACACAATACATGCACGACATCTTCTTAAAAAAGATCGGGATATCAGACAGGCGAATCTTCCGTTATTGACGAACTGCATTGCTTCCCTAATTCTCTCCAGAGGCTCAGCTACATTTTCAATTTGTTTTGAATAAAATTTTTCCTTCACTTCTCCCCAGTAAAAATAAACTAAGGGATTCAAGGAAGGTGAACGGGCTGGCGACGAGATTGTACCAGATCGCCCTATCAATCTGCCCGAATATTTTTCATTTAGATATTCCCTAACTGAGAGAGCATAGTGCGCTGGGCAGCCATCTTACTGAAACCACATTTCTCTGAAAATTCTAAGTGGCACAAGCAAACAAATCAGATAAACGAAGCCAAAAGTCGTAAGTACACAAATAACACGATCAAATAAGTAGTGCAGTAGATCAAGGGGCGTAACGTACTGATCTGTATTGCGTTTACGTGTGTCAATACCAAATAGAGGCATCACTATTTGTCTCACTCACACTTTATGGAAGGACTCACTCCATCTCATTCAAACCAGATTCTTGAAGTATTGAATGCACTAGAATCATTGTTAGAAAGTTCGAAGAAATTGTTCGAAACTGTTTCTTTAAGAAAGACCTTTTTTACCAATCTAGAAAATAATGTAGTAAGTGTTATACTATTTTAGAATCCGCAGAATGCGCATACTTTTAAAGTAATTTGCAAAACTGATGTAGAGTTTTTTTTCAGTATAGTCAGTTAATGTTGTGCGAAATATTAATTTTTAATACTTGGTTCGGCAAAAAGTGACATTATTTTCCAAGCTGGAGTAATTGGCTTAGAATTGGAGATCACAGGTTATAGAAGTACTATTCAGGATAACATAGAAAAAATAAAATTTAAAGAAAGTAAAAAATTGTGGCAAAAAAAATTCAAAAATCATCAAAGGGTGAGCATTTTGTCGAATGAAAAAAAATGCAATATAATTTTAATGACTACTATGACTCAGCCTGTTCCCCGATTATGACTTGACGTTGACTTCTGGAAACCTGTATATGCGGCAGTCAACCGATACAAAATAAAAAAAATACAAAATATTGACGTCGATTAATTAGCAAACATCATCCAAGATAGCTGTTTCGATAGGTTATCAATGACGTCTGCTATTCTGAAAGACTGCTCTACATAGATTTGAAAAACTCTTTGTTATTTGCAAAATGGTGAATCTTCTATCCACACCGTTCATGTTCTCGACCAGTGATCACACCTGAAAACATTGCTGTCCTAGATCAGAATGTGGCTGGATATCAATCCACATCAACTCGTCATCGTGCTCAGGAACTGATCGCGTGGCAGATGAAGATTTTCCCAGAAAAATCATTTTCAGCGATAATGCTCATTTTCTACCTTGGAGGACTACTTTTTGTGGGGATCCGTTAAGTATAAGTGTTACGCTTACCACACAGAAACGATTGATACCTTGAAGCACGCCTTCCATGACATTATAGCTTGACGAAGACCCCAGTTTCATCCCGGTGTAATGAAGGGTTAAGTCCTGATGCCTAAAGCAATGCCACTTGCGCCAGTCACTGGAACCGTGTGGTGGAAGATCGACCGAATAGATCCTAGGAGGAATGGAGGGCTGAGCCCCGTTGATCGATTCAGTGACAAGGGAGTCCGTCGCATCACATGGCCTCTCTTTTAAAACTAACGTACCCTACCCTATTGCAGTAAATTTCCGGATATTTCTGTCCAATGGCCGAGTGCGTTATGTAGCATACTGCTTTACCTCGGGAGGATGGAGGCCCTCGGGAAGTATTCGTACGTCCTGACCACCCAATTGGTGTTGGACTCGAGAGGGTAGGGGTTGACAGTTCGCATGCTGAACTAGGATGGTATTCCTTCTATTCCGCAGCAAACCATGTTCAGGATATCTCGAGAAATGCTTCAGAGTGTGCCGGGACTTGACGATTCGACCGGCCTCGTCCTGAACCAGGATCAGTTGCGAGACGTTTCTAGAGTTTGACGATACGACTAGACCGTTGGTGCTTGAAGCCAGGATCAATTGAAAGACTTCACAAGGGTTCTTGACGTACTGGTCGGATTGACCAGGATAAATTGAGGCATCAATCTTGAGATGATAATCTTTGTTCATGGGACTACGTTCGGATGGTTGGATAAGAAGCCCCGGCGTTTGAGTTGCGTCCCAAACAACTCGAGTAATGACTCTGCAGAGCCAGTAGAGGTTGGTTAGTGCTTCGGTGCTACCAGTCAGCTCTTCAGAGTGGTTCTCGCCATGAGCGATGATAAGGCGTTACCTTTATCACACTTTCTGGGGAAGATTGTGGAGACTTCTGAATGGTTACTTGGTGAAAGAGCTATGCTCACATGTCAATATACTAACTGGTAAAATCCACGATGATACCTTGAAGCACGAAATCGAAGTAGCCATTCATGGGATTAAGCCTCAAACAATCGACAATGTACTGAAAAATTGGGTTGATCCGATGGAGTACTATAGCCAGTCGTGGGAGCCCTTTGAATGAAATTGTTTTTAATTCGTATGGTACCATCATCGAACCTTCATTTATGAAAATACATAAAAAGATTAAATGATCATGTCAAATGAACTTCAGAGATCTATATTACGAGTAACATTATTTTTGTGGCCGAAATTAGATTAATTCAATCCATAATCCGCAGTTTAGTTTGCTATTGCTCAGGGAAGATCAACTATCTACATACTCAGATTTTAACTTTTTCTTTACCTCAATATCCTGGCACAGGCAAGTGGTGTACAATGACAACCCTCTTCAGACAAAAACAGAACAAACAACACTCCCAAAGACCAATTACTCGCATCCCTCAGGCAAAAGAAGTGAAAAAAAGAAACAAAAAATTATCTAAGCGTTCGAGCAATTACCCGCGGAAGGGTTGAAACCAATAAAACGACAATTGTATTTGCGGAACAAGAGAAGACGCAGTTCAAAGATTAAATTTACCACCCTGTCTCCACTTGCCAGTCAATTTGTGGGGGGCTGCTCAAAGACTGCCCTAATTCAACCAAAGGGTTCGTTCGGCTGTAAGACGCGTATTGTTTGGTAGTCACTAAATAGCGAGAGGCTATGTGCTTTCAACATCGAAAGGAAGCATTCTGAAAACGAAGTCTTGTTGAAAACGAAAGTGGAAATGAATTATGGTTAAATTGGATCGCACGAAAAATATATACAAGGCAGAAGCTTCAATATAGTAGCTTTTACTTGTTAAAAATTTCAGTCTGTATACGATCTTAAAATTTATCTCAGAATATGTCAAGCTGCTACATAAAGGGAGTGAATCATGTTTTGTTTTATTTCAACTTTATATTAAAGGATACATATATTTCACTTATAGGCAGGTAACACTTAAACTAGTTGATATCGAATGAATAAATATTTCGATCAAATTAAGAACAGAAAATGCCAATTGTTCTCTGTAATTTTTCTAATATTATAGTATTCTAATAAATAATGTTATGATTTGCAAGGAAAACCCCTTTATTATTTAAATTAAAAACATTAAAAAATCGCAGAATATTCTTTAACCTTTATGAATTGCTCTGCATTTAATAAACATTGTTTTTTTAATTGCAAATTGAAAATTAGTTTCCACTAACATATGCTTTTTTTGACTCATATTAATTATTGGGAAAAATTTGATTAATATCTTCAGAGTAAGCTCAAAATATAAACCCGGAGAAGCAACAGTGTTGCCGAAACAATTATTGTGGATTAATAGATTGTGGAAATATTCTTCATAATGGAGTAAATAAAACTCGAGTTTTATTCTCAAAGAAAAACTTCATCTAGTAAGACTCGATAACATTTTAAAGTATAAGATTGTTCAGAAAGTAATTTCGTTTTTTGCCGTCAGAGGATTTAATTGTATTTTTTTGAACCCAACTTCACACTTAAGCCGCCTAACCATTATATGCTTTGAGAGCTGATATAGAAAGGCTTGTGTGACAATGACATTGATCTTCTTTGGATACTGGTGTATAATTATAAATTAATGCACAATTTTCTGGGAATCCCTTTTGTCTTATACTTAACTCAAACTAGTATTATGTGCAACAAAACAATGAAACGCATTGATTAAAAATGTAATGTCCATGCTTTTATAAATTTTTAAAATCATTTCGATAAAATTCCACTGACTACATAAATATTACTTCGTGTGAATATATCGGCCACTGTCCCACTAAATTACTTCTGTGTAAACTTTTTTAAGACTATATTCAAAACGAATATTGAATTCTTTCCCACGGGTAATGCGGCATTGTCTTAATTGTAGACACTCCGGTGTTGACCAAACAATGATACGGGTAAATTAATTTATAGTTATAAAGTTTATTTTAATGAAACTTGTTGTTTTATAATCAATTCGTTGGTTTGGTTACCTGAGATAATGGCTACTTTGTTCGGTTAGAGTTTTGTTGTAGAACTGAGGAGAAATAACTTGTTGAAAACTTTCAATGTTACATTTCAAGAGAAAACAGCAAGTCAGTTCTTTGTTAATGAGCGATATCTGAAAAAATTCAGTTATTTCTTACATTTACTCTTGTAGTTTGTAAAATTCATGGAGATCATTTGAATAGGATGAACATATGATATGTTATGTTGATTTTAATAAGACTGCTGGTATTGTTCTCGAAAATAAATTACAGGTCAGTTTTTTCATATTTATTTTTCCATTGAAGTTAGGTAGGAAAGTAGTAAATCCTCGATTTCACAGGGCTAGTAGCTTTCGGACAGCTACTGGGTCCGTTAAAATTAGTTGAGACAGTTACTGTCGGCTACTTCAAAATATTTTGATTCCACTGTCTACTCCTACCAGCTATTGGGCTGACACTCTCCCTATGCGAATACAAATAGACAGTGACCAAAATTTTTCCTGTGTAACCAATTTCTTGTCCATAATTTTTTTTTTTCTTCTGACTTTCGAGATTTTTCATTATATATTCAGTAAGCAGTAGGTATAAGAGTCGAATATTCTTACGAATTAAAACACGTTCATCATCCATTTCGTGACTATTGTGCTGACTCGTGGAAGCGCAATAGGTCAGAAACGCCAACTCAGTACAATTAACAGAGTAGGTGTCTAGTGCTGTCTCCTCCTATGCAGGCCAGTTGTGAGGTCACGTTGGGAAAGTGACAGTAAGTGTAGACAGCAGAATGGACAGTTGCTGATCCTATAAAAACCAGACTTGGGGATTTGGGTTATCTTTACTTAGCGTATCGCTTTATGCAGGTGAAACCTGCCATTTTTTATATTATTTGAAGTTTATCAACGTAACTGATGTAGGAAAATTTGTGGAAGAAAAATCAGGTATTATCCAAGAATCCTCCAAGAAAAATATTTTTCGAAAAAAATAATAACATGGAATATGAAATATTCATCACTCTTGTTGGTGTTCCTAGAAAAGTTATCAGGTATCTGGGAGTAACCTTCTAATTAATCTGTATCAATTCTTCTATCTTCTAGTCTTACAAGAAATCTTCTGAAGCGACAATATCCAGTTAGGAACTTAATTCCACGGAAATATTCTGCTATAATTTTTTTTAACTGAGGCAAAAAATGGTTTCGTGAATGAAATAAAATACACCATCACCTTGGCCAAATCTGCCATATTTGAGACATACCAAGAAGTGCCTTGAGCATAAACCAATGACTTGACAACACCCCAAAGAAAATAATCCAGTGGAGTTATGTCGCATGATCTTGGATCCATTGGCAAATAATTGGACCATTTTCGAAATTATGTTATCGCTAAATCTTTCTTTCAATACATCAATTGTAACGGTAACAGCATAAGGTGTAGCACCATCTTCTTGGAACCAAAACACTTCTGGATCGATACCATTCAAATTTTGAAACAAATAATCATTGATCGTCGATCTGTAACGAGCACCCCTCACTGTAACATTAGCTCCAGCATCGTTTTTAAAGGAATACGGTCCGATGATGCCTCCAGCGTGTGAAGAACACCATATAGTGCATTTTTCAGGATGCAATGGAACCTGCAGAACTTCTTGAGGATAGTTTTCACTCCATATACGGCAATTTTGCTTGTTTACATAGCCGTTCAACCAGAAATGAGCTTAATCACTAAAGACAATTTTACGATAAGAAAGTGGATCAACTTCAAGCTGTTCTAGGGCCCAATCAGCAAACAAACGACGCTTATTATGGTCAAGCGGCTTTAGTTCTTGAACCAGTTGGATCTTCTATGGGTGTAGACCAAGATCTTCACGCAAAATTTTACATTAGGTGGATGCACAAAGTCCTACTTGTTCTGGACGTCGACAAATAGGCAAATCTGGATCATCATTAACACTATGACTTACAGCAGTGATATTTTCTTCTGTACCTACAGTTCTTGTCTTGTTGTTGTTGCATCGAGTAGAGAAAATGTTGTTCGAAATCTATCGATAGTTCGACGAACAAGTTGCTCTGAAAGACGACTATGTAAACCATAAATTTCACGAAGTGCTCTATAAGTTTGATGAATAGAACACTGATTTTGAAAATAAATTTCAACAATTTGTAAACGTTGCGGCGCAAGTCTTTCAATGATAATTTTTCAATGCTTACTGAACAAAACACCATGGCTTCTACCTTCTGTCAAATCACAGTTATCCCTATCGAAAGTTCTATCACTCTTAAAAAAACACCCGATACCTAAAGAGTCTAAAGTACTAATAGAAAAGTATTAATATAGATTCTGCAGAAAAAGAAACTGAAAAATACTTCATCCTCTTCATATCAACAAATATGAATGACTAAAACTTAACTAGTGTTCTAGATGTACACTTATTTCATCCGCACAACGTACCTTAAGTACTTGTTGGACTGAGACGTTTATCCATTTAATTACATCAAATTCGCGATTCGTGAGAGAATTTATGCAAATCACTCACGCATATTATGTGGTCGAACTGCTGCTTTCGCGCCGGCTTAATCAACACACAGTGAACAGTGCCATTAAGAGATCATATCCATATCTTGAAGATTCATCTTTTTTGACATCTGACGTCTTGGATACCCGACAGAGCGTTACAATTCGTACACCCTCTTGACCTTGACAGATCCAAGCAAGGCTAAGAAGGCAAACGAGTAAGCAAAACCAACAGAAGTTGTAGAAATAATTTTTATAGATAGAGGAATGACGAGAGTGACAAAGGGTCACCTACTTGAAAACTTATGAATAACTCCTTGAAATTTGTTATAAATCTCCTTTTTTAATTATATTTGATATAACAGTCCGGATCAATTGTTCATCATTCTCATGGAAAAAAAATAATTTTATTATTATTCATTTTGGTGAATCATTATTGAAATGACTAATGATACAGTTATTCAATTATTTATTGAACACGTAATGACAAATAAAATATACAGATTATCTCTTCGCTTACCGCTAATTCCCTTACTGTTTGCAAAATACGCAATTAAAAATTTACATGCATTAATGAGTATTCAACTAACTTTAATAATTTTAGGAAAAATATAGATAAAATAAAACTTTAAAAGGCATGGTATGTCCACTTGCTAAGTTTTCATTAATAATAGAAAATTTGTCCATGTTTATGAAACCTACTTCCAAATGAATATCTTGTCTGACCTATATAAACTGCTCATCAATCTGCGTTTTCTCTTCAAAAAAACCCAATCTCCTTTTGAAATATGTGAATGTAGATTGTTTCAGCTTGGAATAATGAGATTTCAAGGAAATTATGTATTCACAATAACCAGAATACAATATTTGAAAAAGTGTAAAATTTTACGAAAAGACCGAAATTCTGAAAATTTCAAAAATTCATCCTCAATACTAATTATAACCATTTTTATTAAAAATAATTCACACAGTTTTTATGTTTCACAGTTTATAAAAACTGTGTGAATTATTTATAATGTTTCACCTAGTGCTAACCGCATTCTCCATTCATGTTATTAAAATATAACCATTACGTGCTTTAATAACTGCGTATTGTCTGCATGCTTTCTACCAAGTTATTGAGAATATCCTGCTGAATTTGTTGCAAAGTTGTGGCAAAAGATCTTGGAGCTGTCGAAGCGTTTTTTGCTGTGGCCTGCGGGCATTAAAGGCCCTAAACTTGCTCGACAGGATTTAGGACAGGGGATATTGGAGGGAATGCTAGATGTAAAATACCCCCTGGAGTTCTCTAGCAGTAATCACCTAGTGGGATCTGTGTGGCAGTGCATTATCATCCAGAAAAACGAAACTTTCGCTAATAGTTATGTGAAACTTTGGGACTACTCCATTGATAACTTTATCAACATAAGCCTGCGATGCCTGGTTCTTGTAAGTACTAATAAGTCAGTTCTGTCATCGACACAAACTCCACCCCAAACGATAATTGTACCTGCTCGAAAAGGATAGACTTCTTGAACAGAGTGGCGGTTCTCCCGTATGAGTGGATATGTCCACATCCGTACTCATCGACTATCAGAAAAATATTCAGATCTGGACTCGTTAGTGAAAAAAACATATCGCCATTTTATTCACCAGTGTACCTGCTCCATTATCCACTCTAATCTTTGACGCTTGTGTTCGCGAGTGAGTGTAACTCTTCTTAACAAACGTCTCGATGTTAGATTAATTTCATGAAAACGTCTTCTGAATGTCTGGGAGAACTTGCCTTTCTGCAAGTGATGAGAGGCTATCTTCTCACCGAAATAATTGAAAAACGGCCTCCTCCTGGCATTATTGCACGTAATGTACCACTTCTTGGTTTTGAGGAACAGTTTCAGTGATAAAGTAGCATACCAGGAAACGTTATATTACACCTTGGCTAACGTTGAAGAAACTGACCACTTGTACTTGTGTTCGACTTGTGTGTAGCTTGAAGCATTTCAAGGGCCTGTTGGCATCGTCTTCGAATAAAACTTATCTCGGCATAATGAAAATTTGATTTTCGATTGCATAGAACCGTTTAATCTTATTGAAATACAGACTGAAGGGAAAATAATCTAATTCGAATTAAATAATAAAGATGATATTCAGTTTCATTTTGTTATTTTGTTCTAATATTCCACATAAGATATTAATATCTAACCAATCGTATATCCACATTAGATATTAATATCTAATGTGGATATACCATTGGTCATTCTCGGCACTTACTAAACTAAACACTCGTGGATATCGAGATTTTTCCAATGAATATCTAAATTTGAATATCAAAACAGATTTAATCTGTTAGTCTTCTACAATTTTAATTTCAAAAAAATTTTTATTCAAAAAACTTTAAGAATTAAATTAATGTCTACAATAAGCACCGCTTATATTTAATAGACGTATATAACACTGGTTGGTTTATTTATTCCATTTGACATTGTATATTGAGTTTTGAATATATACGTCTATTAAATATAAGCGGTGTTTATTGTAGACATTAATTTAATTCTAAAAGTTTTTAGAATAAAAATTTTTTTGAAATTAAAATTGTAGAAGACTAACGGATTAAATCTGTTTTGATATTCAAATTTTGTTATATTTCTTCTATCAAGTAAAAATCCTTTTTCTATTTTATTTCAAAGAATATCTTTCTGAAATTGGATTGAATTGGCCGATGCTTAATACAAATTATGCATATTTGATTTATTAACGGATCACGTGTTTCTATTTAATAAATAGGATACTTGAATAGGAGGACATTCATTACAAAATTTAATAACGAGTATGATCATGGTAAATAGACAGTTTTTAGAATCAGGACAGTGCAACATACATCTATCTGTGTTACAGTTCGAAATTTAAATAAAATCGCATAGGTTTTCTTAATCGCCGGGCATTATTAGAAATAGAAATACAAGGAACTTGTTTTCGAACGAAATTACTAAGATGTCTGGTTCGGCAGCTATGGAATAATAACACACTATTGCAGGACCCTGTATTATGGCATTTTTCGAGATAATATACAATGTTAAAATATTCTTGGTAAAATTAAAATGTATGTTTTAAAGTGAGTAGTTAATTTTTGTGGGTATTTAATGAAATTGAATCTCACAACTGACGATATTACATTTCATCTGATAAAATGAATGCCTGATTAATTCAGATCAAACATTCCATTTTTTTAGTCTTCCTTTCTATTATATCAATATCCATGTTCATATAATCATATAACTGTCTAGAAGAATGACCTTTTTATGATCTATAATGAACGACCGTAAGGACTTTATTCTAACGAAGGCATCCGAGGCAACTTCTTATCGGGCATACATCGGAATTTCCCATAAATTCGTCGCATTCGCAACAGTAGATTACTAATGAATATTAACAATATAGCCTGTTAATTTGCCCGATATGATATCTGGACATAAAAACGCTGTACGTAGCGATCATAGACACGCCAATGGTTCGAACTGTCAGGAGAGAACAACCATGGGAAAAATATAAACGCAGGTGCGCCATTAGAATTGCAAATGACCGATTCCCCATCATGCTGTGACGCATTTTTCGATTTTGAACTTGCGCTGCATTAGCGCTCGCGTAATTCCACATTTCTTTGTACTTAAAGGTCAGAAAGGATAGACGCATTGAACAAGCCATTCCTATGAGAGGATCGTTTTCTACTCAGATCTAACATTTCAATACGAACAGACCTTCAACAAGACTTTGTTTTCATTTTAAATTAGGAGTAAAACAAGGTATATGGAGTCGACAGATATCGGAAGTTGAAAAAACTAAACGCTTAGTATTTCGTATTTTATGAGTTTTTAATACAAGAAATGATATCACAACCTATTTGGAAGAATTAACAACCTTTATTCATAAATGTTATATTATTGTCCCTTACATAGATGTCAGAATTATAGAGTATCGAAATTTTTTCAAGAAAAATTAAAAATAAGACTTGTTGAGAATGGTAAAGAGTGGACCATCCAGACTTTTGCTTTTGAAGTAGTGATTATTTCGAATATGACACATCTTGTCATTCTTGTTTTGACAGAAATTCAGTTTAATATTTGACATTAACGAAATTAGTCGATTTACGCTTGAACAAAACTGGGATATATCAAAAACTTAGAATCTTTTATCCAAACTCTTAGAAATTTGGAAAATTCAATAGAAATGAAATGCGAGTTCGTGAAACTGGATTTTTATTTGTTAACATATCCCGTCTACGTTCTCGTCCAATGAGCTCACCTGAAAACATTGCAGCTATAGCCCAGAATGTGGCTAAACATCCATCAATATAAACTAATTCGCATCGTTCTCAAGAAATGAACATTTATCGCACTTCTCTGAAAGAATTTTACATAAAGACCTCGGTATGCAGGCTTACAAAGTTCAATTAGTGCAAGAAGTGAAGCCTCGTGACCATCCGATCCGTTTCTACTTCGCTCAATGGGCTTATTTATGATCACATGGCCGAAGATGAGCATTTTCCCGGAAAAATTTTCTTAAGCGGTAAAGCTCATTTTCGCTTTGGAGGACTATTTTTAGTGGGGATCCGTTAAGGATGAGCGTTACGCTAACCATCCAAAAACGATTGATGCCTTGAAACACGCACCCCAATTGTCTCTGTACCTTGCCGCGGTGGAGGTACTCCTCATTACTGAGATCCTAATTTCATCCCGGTGAAATAGAGGATTAAGTCATGATGCCTAAAGCAAAAACTTCCAATTTCTATTTTTCCTTTCTTTCTATTTCTTTATTGCACACTTCCATCATGTTGTCCCACAACCATTACCTGTACTTAAACAAAGCTTGGAATCATAAGGGGTAGTTGTGGCTCTGAATGGGCGGCGGAGTCATGCTATCCTACGACCGATTAGAATTTTGTAATCCATACTTGTCGCCCCCGGAACGTGCATATGGGCAGAGAATCGCGGTTGGAACCCGTCGTTTTTTCCTGTCTCATTGTGCGAACTAGGGGCAAATTTCTCATCTCAAGGGCGAAGACGAAACCCTGCTGAATCTCGGCACCGGCTTTCCAACCTTCGTCACTTATCCGCAGCTGGGTCGGCTGGTGGAAAAAGGGAGACTTACGACTTTTCGGTCTGGGTGGATTCGCTCTTTGCTTGCCCCCAACTCTATGCCACCCCCGTTTCAGCCCTTGAGTGGTCCGCGCTTTAGGAGAAATAAAGGGATTTTCGACTCTTTGTGGTAGACCACTCTCTGTTGCTCTTCCATTCTCGGCTTAGAAACGGTGCGCACTGGCTAAAAAACAAGGGGAGACTTAGCACGCTTTCTATCTGGAAGACTCGCCCTCTGCTCGCCTCCAACTTCGTTCTCATTTTTGGATCCTTAAGCCACTCCTCTACGATGCTTCGGAGCCTCGCTTTTAAAAGTCGAACAGCAATAGCGGTCCGTTTTGGGAGGGGGATCTGGAAAGCTAAGTTGTTATTTGTGTTATTTCTGTGCTTCGGTCTTTCATTACCACCAAATAGGGACACTTTGCTGAGTGCTGGGATCGACACGGCGATCCCTTTTGAAGGAGGGGGATTCCTGCTGGTTCCTTCCCGGTTGTTTTTTATAATTCTTTTCCAGATATCCTTTTCTTCCTTTTTCAGCTTTGGGATTCTGCTGGAGTGTCAAAACTCGAGCGGAAACCAGGGACAGCAATGATGACAATGGTACATCACGCACGGATATTTTGCTTATCGACTTTCTTCCGAAAAGCCAGCTATCAATAGCGACTACTACACTGCGTTGGATCGATTGAATGACGTAATTAAGCAGAAAAAGCCTCACATGACAAGAAAAAATCCGCTATTTCACCAAGATAATGGCTCTTTATCTTGAACCCTAAGATCTTTTTTCGGTGAGGAACCGCATTCGACCGGACCAATTTTGGACAAATTTTTCGAGTAATTCAGGCCTTATTTCATCGAGTTATGTTGGCTTCCAAAGCGTCTATTGTTTCTGGTTTATCATCATAAACCATTGACTTGACATAACCCCAAAGAAAATAATCCAGTGGAGTTATGTCGCATAATCTTGGAGGCCAATTAATTGGACCATTTCTCGAAATAATGTTATCGCCAAATCTTTCTTTCAATAAATCACAATTGTTATGGTAGCAGCATGGTTCTTGTTGGAACCAAAACACTTTTGGGTCGATACAATTCAAATTTTGAAACAAATAATCATTGATCATCGATCTGTAACGAGCACCATTCACTGTAACAATAGCTCCAGTATCGTTTTCAAAGAAATATGGACCAATGATGCCTCCAGCGTGTAAAGCACACCATACAGTGCATTTTTCAGGATGCAATGGAACCTGCAAAACTTTTTGAGGATTGTTTTCACTCCATATACGGCAATTTTGCTTGTTTACAAAGCCCTTCAACCAGAAATGAGCTTCATCACTAAACACAATTTTACGATGAAAAAGTGGATCAAATTCAAGCTGTTCTAGGGCCCAATCAGCCAGCAAACGACGCTTATTATGGTCAAATGGCTTCAGTTCTTAAACTAGTTGGATTTTTTATGGGTGTAGACCAAGATCTTTAAGCAAAATTTTCCATGTGGTAAATGCACAGAGTCCAACTTGTTGTGAACGACGACGAATAGACAAATCTGGATCATCATTAACACTGTGACTTACAGCAGCTATATTTTCTTGTGTACGTACAGTTCTTTGTCTTGTTCTAAAGAACACCCGATACACAATAAATCGAACCAACCTATTAACTAAAACTTATCAGATTTCAACAACATGGTTCACAAACAAGCTAATATTCCAATGAATCAGAAAAATTAAATTTCCGACCTAAATATTATTGAAAAAGTTGCCACTAAAAATTACTACAATCCAATATTGATCGATGATGAAAAAATCATGAAATATCATTGCATTTTCATACCTCAACGTGAAAGAGAAGTATAAGTATATTTCATTGATATATACGAAAGGAATTTGGAAGAAGATGCTACATATCTCAATAAAAATATAATTCAAGAATCTCGTTTCAACCAAATTCAAACCTCAGTAAATTCATTGAAACAATAAATAAATTACATCCAAGGATGACGAATCAGAAAATTATGAGTTAATTTGTGGTCATTATCGAAAGGTTTACATAGGATAGACTGGTAGACTACCTTTCCAAGAACGGATTCAAGAATGTTTAATTAAAGTTTCCTCAACGGCGAAAGTTAGTTATGCACTTGTTTAAATGAATTATTGAAGCCGAACATGACTTTAACCAAAATTTCTAAATTTTGCATGTTGAAAATAACAGTTTTACCCCCGTTTTGTTGGGGCACTAGATATAGAACAAATAAAAGAAATACTCTGTGAACAAACGAATATGAAAAATTCACCGCTTTAAAATTTTTTTGCTGGCCTCAATTCCCAGTAAACCCTTAATTTGGAATCACCATAGACCTCTCATTTGGATTATATATTAAAAACGTAACAGTATAAGATGAATGTATTTCCCAAATAAATTCAGTTATTCAAAATGTAACGGTGCTGCTGTGATAGCGAAACAATTGTTATGTTTATAAAAAATTTCTGGAAATAAGAATAACCCAATTTAAAATATAATTTTAAATGGATTTCCATCAAGTGAAAAGCGATTTTATTAAATATTTTCATGAAAAGAAAGGGAGACCTTTCACACCATAACTCTACAAGAAGCCTTGTCATAGAAAATTGAGAATTATGTGTACAACCCGTCGCCTTCTTACCATTGCTCGACTACTTTAAAGTTTGTTTCTTCCTAAGCATGCATCTTTAAAATTAATAGAATACTCGAATAGTACCAAGTGCTTTTATAAATCTGAATTATCATATTTTTTCAGTTCACTCATTACATAAAATAGAAAGGCCTTTTACTTGATAGAAGAAATATAATAAAATTTGAATATTAAAACAAATTGAAATATGTTTATCTTCTACCATTTTAATTTCAAAAAAATTTTTTATTCAAAAAACTTTTAGAGTTAAATTAATGTCTAAAACAAGCACCGTTTACATTTAATAGACGTATTTAATCAAAACTCAATATATAATGTCAAATGGAATAAATAAACCAACAGATATACGAAAGTCATTAAAATTAATAAATAAATATTTAAAGAAGACCAAATTTTGTTTCTGGTCTTACCTTTAAGAACACCAATTGCCTTTTAAAAACATGAACACACTTAAAGGACTTCTCAAAGAATATAATTCATTTGAAATATTTAATATATTTAAATATTCGAATAAGTTAATTCAGAAATCTCTAAAAAATGCACTATATCTTCAAAAAACAAATATAATTCTAAGCAATTCCGTCTTCAGTCCTCAATAATATTCCAAATATCAAAATCAAAAAACTAACCTATATCCAAACACTCAGCACGTGTAAAAGGACAATGATCTGTGTTTCGAAGCATTTGTCCTTTTGCACGTGCTGAGTGTTTGGATATAGGTTAGTTTTTTGATTTTGATATTTGGAATATTATTGAGGACTGAAGACGGAATTGCTTAAAATTATATTTGTTTTTTGAAGATATAGTGCATTTTTTTAGAGATTTCTGAATTAACTTATTCGAATATTTAAATATATTAAATATTTCAAATAAATTATATTCTTTGAGAAGTCCTTTAAGTGTGTTCATGTTTTTAAAAGGCAATTGGTGTTCTTAAAGAACAAAATTTTGTCTCCTTTAAATATTTATTTATTAATTTCAATGACTTTCGTATATCTGTTGGTTTATTTATTCCATTTGACATTATATATTGAGTTTTGATTATATACGTCTATTAAATGTAAGCGGTGCTTGTTTTAGACATTAATTTAATTCTAAAAGTTTTTTGATAAAAAAATTTTTTGAAATTAAAATTGTAGAAGATAAACATATTTCAATTTGTTTTAATATTAACTCATTACATTTCACCCTTTCCAAACATATATATTTCAAATATGCTATTTATTTAAACTGAACAATATAGATCTTAATGTTAAGTTAATATCGAATAAGGTCAAAAATATTTCCGTAACGCATAAAATAGAATTCTAAGTCAAGGGCGAAAGGAAGGAATATTACAGAAAATGAAATAGTTTCAGTGTGAGGGAATCCCGGAAATGCATCCGCAGGAAGAGGATTCATTCCATTGTCTAGACTGTCTTCATTTGACAACAACGGAAACAATAGATTTACTTTTAGGTATAGTATTGTAAATAATGATACAAAATTGATTCGAAATGAATACAACTGGAGCTGGAAAAAACAATATTCAAACATTTTTTGCCACCAATTTTGGATTTGTGAGAAGCAGAAATACTAAGTACAGTACCGTTTATGAAGACTGGGTATTGAAGCGTTTTAGTGCGCTTGTACTAGGGAACAGCGTGCCAACGTTTTACCCAAATATCCGTAATATTCGAATTTTTAACGGAAAATGATCTCACTGATAAACGAGCCGGGAACAAAAGTAATTATGTTTAGCCAATTCGTCCGTAAACATTCTAACTTTCGAAGTAAAGAGAAACTTTCAGAATAGATTTATTGCTCGAATATCTGGGTTCGGTTCGAAAAAAATCGGTCTAATAGTTTCCTACTTATTTACATTTGATCATTTTTATTTATTTTCAGAAAGTTTCGAAACAACTCTTTAGATTGAAATCAAATTTGGTATTTATTCGTATAAAGACGGCAGGAAAATTTGTGCTAATTTTCGAGACGATGGGCCATCCGGACGAACGACTGGAGATGAAACTACCAATCTAATAAAAAACTCCAGGAATCCACTAAATTTCATTTCAAAGGCACCTTGAAATGGCACATTAGAATAAATTTTAACTAAGGTAGATGAATTTGTTAAAAACGGGATTATTTCCAAAAAACCAAATTGTCTACAGTTTCAGCAAGAATTTACCAAATGTTATACCATTTTGGAATCCTTACTAAAAGCGCCAAATTTTGACGTTACTTGTCGAACTCGCGTAGTAAAATTCTTTTTCAGTACAGTCAGTTTAAATTGGGCAAAATTTTTATTTTTTTTAGGAAAATGTCTCTTTTTCATCCATTCTGCAGCAGCATTATTCAGGGTTACATAACAACAAAAATATTTGGAAAAGTTAAGATTTCTGGCAAAAGGAGTAAAAAAACCATCTCAGGCAGTAGAATTTTTGGAATTTTTTAAAATGCATATCATTCTGAAAGCATGCGATATAGATTTTTTTTTCATAATTTTCTGATAACCAGTACGACTTGCCACGTCACGCACTTCCGGCTTAATGTTGATTTCTGGGACACCCTGTATAGGTTGAGAATAATCATTCAGAAATTGCTTCTAGCTCAACCCAGATTACCACCGAGAAATTCCAACGTTGTTATTTTGAACAACTAGATATGAGACAGTCAAAAGAGGAATTAATTATTACTCTGAAGGTTATCGAAGTATTTTTTGAAATTAAGTTGATTTTTTTCACACAAATTGAGTAGAATGTTGATATAAATTCTTAGTATTGCATCAAATTCACTCTGTTCCATCTTTTGTTGACGATAAGCGGGGATAATCAGAGATGAAAAATGTTTTTTTTATTTTCATCACAAGATGTATGTAAAAAACCAGCAAATAGCCATAGTGAAGCAAAATTAGTAGAAAGTCGAGAAAGTACCGGCACAATTATCTTCTAGACTAACGTGGAGTTTGAAAGTCATCTATTTATCTTTTATTTTTTTACACCCCAAGTGTGTTTTGCTGTTTTAAGAATGACTGAAAATATTGAATACAAAATTATCTACGGTATGTTGGCAATGCGCTCTTACTGGCCACACCTAAAGATGATCTACAGGCTCTTTGGTCTTCTACTGAATAACAAGAAAACTTAATGGATAGTTGTCAATAAATAAAAATGTTGCTGATAATCTAACAGATATCAGCATAAATGGGGAAGTGGCAAAGAAAGTACAGGTACACAAATATCTGGGCTGTTAGGTGAATTGAAAATGGAGCTTAACTCAAGAAATCAAAAGCAGAATCGAAAAAGCAAGAACAATATTCAAAAACATGCAAAAAGCGTTGACCATCAGATCCCTAGGAATTTCCATGAGAATCCGCATGTTGCGTTGCTCCGTCTTCAGCATATTCTATGGGATGGAAGCGGGGACCCCTTATTAAACCATGTGCAAAAGGATTGTGGCATTCAAAATGCGAGCTTATTAAAGAATGCTGTGGATATCGTGGGTGGACAAGTAACGAATGAAACAGTTCTGCAACGTATGAACAGAAACGAGAGGTTCTCAACACCAAAAAGAGAAGTAATCTGGATTATTTTACCCACGTGATGAGAAATCCTAAATATGAGCTTCTTCATATACTTGTTCAGGGAAAAATAGAACGAAGTCCTGGTCGCCGAAGAAAATCTTGACTAAGAAACCTTCACCAGTGCTATGGAATGAGTACCATGACTCCATACTGTGAACAAAGTGAAAAGCGTACAACTGATTGCCAATTTACGGCACGTAAAGAAGAAGAAGTGTATTATTTCGGAGGGGGCCTATTTTGAAATTTGGATGAATAATATATATTTTGTGTTGCAATTACCATTTCCTGTCACGTTTTCACTTTGTATCATATATTTGGTGCTTACATGCTCTCGTCTTAATGCGTACATTTTCAGTATGCGTTCCTGTTGATCGCCCTCAATACGTACCTGTCCCCTTCAAAAGTGCCCATTTAAAAGAAAATTCCTGTGATCCTATTTCACCATATCAATAATAAAGCATTCCAGCATGAAGGCAATGCAGTCCGCATATTATAATGATGATAAATATTGGATGTCATCGGTCAAGAAAAAGCACTGAAAGCACGATCATATTTCAGGAGTCCTGAAAAGAGATCGGCGTTATAAATACAGGATTTATAACGCCGCTTTTCACGGTATCTAATTAGCAACACAAATTGTGATCAATTATCGGGCGCGGAATTAAGTGATTATCCCGGGGAAATATGAATCGAATATCCCGAGACCATTATGGTGGCAGTTTCAGATGTTGCCCATTTCTACGCAATTTGCGATCTGAATAAATTTGCAAGGATTTATAAATTCTACAGTCCGAGGTGTGAAATATTAAGGAGATGTCAAAGCAGGACGAGAAAGCTCTTTGAATCTCGCCTCTTGATATGCAAATAATCGTAAATCGTTCGAAGCCTGATTTAATTGAGACCTCGCAGGTGTTGCATACATTATCGAACGTGTGTATATGGGAAAACTTTCGGCTACTTTCGTATCCACAATTCACGCGAATAAAAAATAAGTAGTTGGATTAGAAGGGAAGTCCTGTTCGACTCATGGTTTCAATGGAGAGACAATAGATATCAATATATCGATGGTACCACGAGTAGCCAATCTAATAATGAAAACACAATATTTAATTTCTCTTCATAACCTTATTTTCATTCAATAAACTCATCCAAGCTATTTTATACAAGGAATAAAGCTCTTCAACATAGTTACCAACCGCTGATTCCACATCTTTACTATTGGGAAATCTTCTAAGTGTTTTCCAATAAGAGGTTCTATTTTGAATTGTTCGTTATCTGGGCAGCTGTCACTTTTGAAGCTGTCATACTTTGCCATTTGACAAGTTATAACTAGGCAATTACTAAAAATGGAACGAAACACACTTCAACAACGCTGACATTGTTTGAATCAACTCCAAAAATGGTGAAAATTTGTTGCTGTCACAATTCGCTAAACTAAAGCACTTCTGGGTCCTTGTGAAGCACCTTCTGGCCGGCAATAGTAGAACTGGTGAAAATAGTTGATCTGATGGGACAAGTTGATCAAGAATAACTGGTAATAATGCTGTAGTAGCCCGTAGTGTTGACGAAAACCCAGGTTTGTACTTGTCAATCGTTGGAATTAGGCATTACACAAACGACATTACACCGTATTTTGCATAAAGACTTAGGTCTTAAAGCTTTTAAAGTTCAGTTAACACAAGAACTCTAGCCGGTAGATTACCAGCAACGTCATATCTTCGCTGATTGGTCCTTAAAATGCATGAAAATGATCCTGATTTTCATAGAAAAATAATCCTCTGCTACGGAGGCTACGTTAAAAAGCAGAATTGTCGCATTTGAGGCCCTGAAAACCGAAGAATGATTGTTGGAAAGCTTCTCCATCCTTAACGTGTCACAGTTTGGTGCGGTTTTCGAGCTGACAGTGTGATTGGACCTTATTCGAAAATTAGGCTGGTGCAACTGTTACGATGAATAGAATGCGCTACAGCGCTATGATTAGTGTTTTTTTATGGCCGGAATTGGAAGATATCGATGTTGACGACGTTTAAATTCAACAAGACGTCGCTACATGCCACACAAGAAAGGGAAAAATCGCAATTTTGCAAGAAATATTTCCTGGCCGTCTTATTGCTAGAAGAGGTGATCACAATTGGCCACCCTGATCTTGTATTTTAACACCTTAAGACTTTTTTCTTTGGGTCCATATGAAATAAAAGGTCTATGCCAATGCTCCACAATCGATTCAAGACATTAAAGATCGAATTCGTAAAGTTATCAAGGACTTACAGCCGCAAATGTACGAATTGGTCATGGAAAATTTCATGAAAAGAACATGGTGTTGCAACCATATCGGCCAATTGGCTGATATCCTTTTTCATTGTTAATGGCATACCTTCCTCTTCACAATGAGATAAACATCCATTAATTTCTCTCAAAATGTACTCTTTTTTTTTCAAATATCAAAATGAAACCTCTTATTGGAAAACCTTTCACTAGAATATATTTTAATAAGTTTATCATATCTGAAAAAGAATTTTTTCATTCGAATCTTTTATGATTTTCATTGGTATTTATTCTATCAATAATAATAATAATAATAAATTTTATTTGATGAATAAACAGATTACATACATCACTGAGGTACATCATAGGGTATTATAACCTGTACGTGACATTCAATGCAGGAAGCCTCAAACTTGAATAGAATTTAGTTCTGCCTTATATTGGAACCAATCCAAGGAACCAGAATCACGTAAGCAAGTACCAGGATGAAGACATAGGACGATTAAGGTCGAGCTCGATCCCTTTGATATCAGAGATAATTAAATGTTACTCTAAGCCATGAATTTCTTAAATATTATGTTTCCACTAGGAAGGCGAGTATGCAGTATTTTTTGAATAACTCTGTACAGCTGGAAACACATGCACTCCATCTATAATCCTTATAGCCCAGACAGAGAATGATAATGTCTTCAGCGTCCATTTAATGATTGCCAAAGTAATACTTTAGTACGCAAAAACGTTAAAATTCATAATTGAACATTATAGGATTGGTACACTCATTGATGTTTGATGTTTTCAAACATCCACCGCCATCTAATCTTTAGACCAAGTACTCCTTGAATAATTCCCGTTCAATTCAGTATTTCAACCATTCTGTCGGATTCCGTAATAAATCCGCTCTCTTGGTGCAATACCGATTTGTTACATTTTTTTTTCACCAACGATTCGACCAATTGTATGGAAGGTTGCTAAAGGTCAAAGCGAGGGGGCCCATTGTGGGCTCGTCATGCCTGGCTGCCCCCAACACACATGCCTTGGCTTGTTTCTGTCTCCGGCTAATGGCGATCGGCTGTAATGAATGTACCATAAAAAATCCCGATCGACCTGGTCACGTGATTCACCAGACAAAACCTTTGTTTGTGTAATTCGGGGATTGCACGGATGGCTAATCTCGATATTAATTATTGCGAATCTGCTGACTTCATCTCTTTTGGGGTGCATAATTAGGACGAACGTTAAGGTTGAGAATTTATATGTTGATACGTTTAAACAGTGAATTAGAATAAAAAAGAATTAATAGCAAAAATTTAAATTTTAGTAGAATGACTTGACTCAAATCCGAGTGGTCAAGTTTCTCCAGTTTCGAGTTTTCCGTTTAATAGAAAAATTTCGAGGAATATCAGACGCCTAATAACAATAGATTCTCCAATTCTTACGACATGCTGTTATAACGTCGGCGAAATTTTTTCGCATATTGACAGATTTTTTGACGTCAAAATTTTATAGAAATGATTTTTAAGAACGTTGATAAAATACGACACCAAAACATCGACAGTGATAACATGGATTAATTGGGAAAGAAATATCGTCACTCTTTAATCTCCAAAAATGAATCTCTTAATTAACCCGCATAAGGTTTAAGCTTGACATCTTTGGATTCCGTTCTGGAGATATTTGAAGTCGCTAATATATGCAAATAAACTTCGGATTAGAGTGGCAAGTAATTTAAACATAGAAAAAATTATAACAGATTTACTTCAAAATGTTACTGAATATTCGGCTGATTGAATTAAATCCAGCAAAGGAGTTCGGGATGGGGATTTCAATCTTGAAATATTAAAAATATAATGGTTATAAGTTGTATTTCAAAATGAACAAAGTTTTCATTTATCTCAAATATTTTTGCGCGCTAGTTCCAGAGAACAGCGTGCTATCGTTTCGCCCAAATGTCTGTAATTTTCAAATTTTAAGCCGAAACTGGTTTTAAAGGACTAAGTTGGATTTAGTGATGAAGCAGGTCAAACGTAATTCTGTCTGGCCTTCCGTAAACACGCTTACTTTCGAAAGAAGGAAGAGTCTTTCAGGGAACGTTTGAGGTCTTAATGCCACAGCTGAGTTCGTTAATTGGCGAAATCGGTCGTAAGAGCCTTAAGACCTAAGTCTTTATGGAAAATACGGTGTAATGTCGTTTGTTGAGTGCTCAATTCCAAAGGTCGACGAGTAATCGACAAACCTGGGTTTTAGCCAACACTACGAGCTAAAGAAGTCATATTCTCAGTTGTTCTGGAGCGACACACGGTTTTCATTCTTTACATCAATATTTTGTCGCAACAGGTCAAATTTTTCCACCAGTTTCACAACTTCCAGCCGAGGATATGCTTCAGGACGTACCAAAAGTGCTTTAGTTTTGCGAACTGTGAAAATGTTTACCTTTGTTAGTGAATTTTAACAATTTTAGTGCGTTGTTGAAAAATGTATCGTTCCATCTTCAGTAAAGGGGTAGTTTTACTTGTCAAATATCAAAAGATGACAGCTTCAAAAGTGACGGGCTATTTAAATTGAAAGGTCTCATTGGAAAACCCTTTATTAAAAAAACAGAGTTTGATTTGATATGTCAAAACTAATAATGGAGCCACGATCCTATCTAAATATGCCAGAACTTACTAAATCGTTTCGAAAATTTCGACTCTTTTATCGACTGATGTTTGACATCTTTGTTCTTGAAAATAAAAATTTCAAAAATTTTATAGGTTTCTAAAGAAAACAAAGACTTTTTTTCAACTGGAAGTGGCACACCACAAAAAAGTTCTAAAGTTAAAAACAGGACATTGCTCCGGAGAAATAAAGTCCTGCAGATTTTCACAGTACAATTTCAGATGAATATCTTGAAAAATGCGGATGTTATGAGAAAAAAAAATTGAGAGGTGTCAAGGGACACCCAGATGGAACGAAGTTCCTTTCTATTAATTAGTGGAGGAATTGTAATAAAATTTTATTTTTTTTTAAGTTATAATAACATTTTTTTCATTATTAACAAATATAATGTAATATAAACTTAATTAGTACGCTCAATTATAGTAATAATTGGCTTGTGGTAACTGAAGTAGGAAATATATGTTTGGAATTCTATTTTATTTAAATGTCTTGAAAAAACTGCATCGATGGTAGTATTATATTTTGTTGTTGATTCTGCTGGATTATTGTTTATTCTTAAATCAAATTCTTCCTCTAGAAACTGTAGCAATGGTTTTGATTTTTCATTACTGAAGTTCATGTCAAAATCACCGGTGGTTTATGAATCTTGTAGTATCTGCATGTTCGTAAATACCCGCATTTTATGATATTTTAAATTATTTTATAAATAGCCGAACTTAAAGGAATCGGCCTATTCTCGAAGGCAATATTAAATGAATTTATAGTCTCTTGAATTGATTGACCACCAAAGTACCATTTTATGATCTGAATTTTTTCTTCTACACTGAACATTTCGATTTAATTTATATTCAACCGATATGGACAAACGAATCTCATGTGAGAAAGATTCGCAGACTGCAGATCTTTTCGATCGAAGCATCCCCCACCATCCACTACCATTGAGAGAGAACAGCTGTTTATTCGTCATCATATCGCGCTGAGGTTTTGATTCTTCCATTGCTCCACTGGACCGACGTTGTTTATTGATTGACATTGAATTTCCTATGTTTCCGACTGTCTTTTCCATACCTATATGCAGCGTTTCAACGTTTTAGTCTCAGATGAGTTTTGTTTTTGAAAGTGTCTTGTGTGTTAACGTGACTTTCTTTTATTGTCTATTTAAACGGAACATCTGGATCTTCTTCAAAATAAGTGTTGATGAAGATATTATTTATAATCATAATAATGTTAAAACATTTAAGAGTATTAATTTAATGAAAAAATAACATTGTATTCAAAGGTATACCTCTTCTAGACATTAATTTAGAAGCTTCCGGCTTAAGTCGGGGGAAATATTATAGAAGACAATTCAATGGGAGAATATATTTGCGAAATAGGTGGATTTGTTGGAGCATCAAAAAGAACACGTTATATTATTTTGCCTGTGTACTTTTTAATGAGGAAAAAATGTGATCGCAGGCGTAAATACTGACCTAGTCCATTTGAATGACAAAATAGAAAAACATGAGAACTCAAAGTCTCATATGAACGACCAAAGAGAATATGCATTATTAGGAAATGGCAACATTGCCGAATAACCTTATTCGTCATGTAACTTCATTCATCATATTCAGAAATACAATGACAAAGTCACACAAAATAGGTATGCCCTTTCAAAAATTATAGACTGTGTTGAGTTTTGCGGTGCTTTCGAATTGGCCCTTCCCGGCCACGATACAAGCTACTTTTTATGCAGAACTTGATAAAGTATTAGCTGAACATTTAAAGAGCAAGAGAGAGACAGAGAGAGAGAGAGAAACACGTGCACGCCGCACGGTTTGAAACTATAGAAAAAAGTGTCGTTACAACTTTTGGTCTTAATTTATTTCGTCTAGCCCCCTTTCGCAACGCGCGATAAGGAACTTCGTTCCAAAAATTGAAAAAATTCAAATTTAAACACTCTATATCTCCAGAATGAAGCATTCACGAACCCATGTTCGTTTGTACTTCCAATTAAGACACCCTGGACATCCCTTGCTTGGTTCCCAATATATTAATAAATCGAAAACGTACGAGGTATAAAAGTGTTAAGGGTGGATATTTGCAGTTACAACTTGTATGTTTCACGCCCATCGGACCATCTACTACTGGCAAAATGATATTTCGATAATTAAGACAGGAACGGGGCCCTTCAAAACTCATCAAAGTAACGATCAACATCTGTCAATGATGACCAATTACATGCGATATTCCACCATTAATACTTTCCTATAGAAATATTCTCATGGTATAACACCACCTCCACCTAGGGAGGTTTTTATGAGTGGCGCACCTGTTGGGGGTTCCCACAGTTCTGCCCACCTGTGGACACGTCGACACGCTTCGCGACACAGTGAGGGGGCTTAATGCTAACGTAACAATCTTAAATTACTAAAATTACTCTACTTATTCTTCTTCTTCAATGTGGCCTTCTCGAATACCACCCATTATTACTAACAGTCGGTTTATTTACTTCTGAAGAATTCTCCGTATCGCCAAATAATGGCAACTTTGGAAAATGGAAAACTATTTTTTTCAGATGAATAATGTATTAGCTTCGTTCATAATAATATACTGCTACAATAAAAATTGTTCTATGTAAATGAAGGTGATAAAATTGAAAAGAATGTGAGATGATATGTAATCTGAAGGAATAAATGAACCATACCCTGTACCTTCCAGACAACAATATTGTCACAATTATGAAACAATATTGATATATAGTAATTTATACATTATACTCGTGATTTATGAGTTGAATTTAATATGACGATTTTATAGGTAAGAAGACTTTTCTTAATAAGGGAGAACACACAAAAAATTGCCAATCTACTAAAATCGCCTGTATAGAACTAAAAAAAACCGACAAAATCGAACGTACAAAACATCCTGTATGAATAATTAATGGGTGTCTCAATTATGAAAATAATTTCTGAAAGGTGCCGATAGCTCAGTGGTTAGAGCCTTGGGCTGGGAACCGACTGACTTTGCTCAACGAACTCTATCAAGATATTCAAACTCCAAACCTACCCTGAAAGTTTCAAATTTCTATCACTTTCTGTTCGTAAGTTTGAGGTAGAGCTCAATGCTCTACCGCTGATTTTTTTTAAATTTTCTAATTGCAGGAAAAACTCTGTAAAACACATTGGCAAAAATAGAAATCAAATATGTGAATATGTGATTTATATTGTTGGTAATTACATTAATTACAAAAAACGGACATCATACAGAATGATGAAGAGGTTTCAGTCCTTGAGTCTTTTTTAAATTATTATCACTTACGCGTCAATAGTCTCCTGATTTCTTGAAATTAGTTACTTCTTTAGTCTATGGATACCTTGAACAGTAAAATTTTAACCATTTGAAATCAGAAAACTACTGTACGGAAAATGATGCGGATATGAAAGTTATCCATATTTTTCCTGTAGTTCTTGCCAGAAAAGTCTTTTGACTTGCAAAAGAAAAAACATTTTAGGCGTTCTAATCTTCTATGAACTTTCGTCATTTATTTGACATGTTCAAATAATGCGGTCCAAAGTTATTCCGAGGTAAATGTGAATTCAAGGTGGAAGAAAAAGGCACTATCAAAGCTAAGACCTATAAAAATTTTCTGAAATTTGTGAGATCAAAAAATACGTGATATAAATTCAAAAATCCAGAAAAGCACGAATTTCAAAATTTCGTAAAAATTTTTTACCATTTTTATTATACAATTTTTTTCAGGAGATGTCCATATTTGCCAACATTCACTGATATTGTAGATATCAAATTTGAATAATTTCATTATTTTTTTGGATTGTTTCTGAATTCACCAAAATGAGGTCACTGATCTAAGCTAAGCTAACCTTTTAAATTTCAATTACAAGATGTGCAAATTTCAATCTGGAATTCTGTGAATATTTCAAATCAACCTGTCGGAAATTTAGCTATTGGAAAAAGTCTTACATAGAAGACTGTATATGGATCATGTAGTCAAACTTTCCCTCAGTTCTCAATATTATGACTGTCAAGTTCTTTCAACTCTATCACGTAATAACTTATACCGGGTGGCTCACATAAAACAGTCCAACGGGATATTTTCAGAAAACGCCGAGAGAAATACATTTTTATTTGAACGATATACTGGATATTCTTATATGGACAATATATCAGGGTAAATTTTTGTGGTATAAAAAACATTAAAATAGTATATAATGCAATCCTTATCGGTATACTGGAAATTGGTCTGTGAATATGTTTCAATGATATGCTTTTCTAAAACATGTACCGTTGTATCAAATGCGTGAGCTTCCCCTGGATTATCGTAGCCTGTAATTATTAGAAATTCGATATTTTGTGAATACGAATCCATTTTGAAGGTAGATCTATTGACCATCTTGTTGGCTTACGAATTGAAAGGAAATATTGAGTTGAGCAGAAAGAGTAAACGTGAAAGAAAAGCACAATCCTTGAAGTAAACGAATGAGATGGACGTATTTCTTGGTTTCCTTCGATGCGAGAATCAGGAAGAACCAAACAGAAGAAATAGAATTCTGCACCTGTGCAAGAAGTTCCCCTTACGGCCTGGCAGTCAACGGTTCGAACGCTATTCCAGCAATTCCTGAAAGCGCTTTTCCCATAGTTTCTCGGACGAAATATCCGTCGATTATCCACGTTTTAGCGACACCTGCTCAGCGCATTAGCTCTGCCGGTATATCATCGTGTTTCCCACGCGGCCACGCAGCATATAATGCCGCGAGCACACGTGGCCGAAGCTGCCCTTTCGCGAAGACTGTCCGGGTATTACAGTCCGCCGGTAATGATGCGTGAACAAGAAACTACCCAATTATATTCTTCGTTATGGTCCACTGTTTTAATAGATTCGTATTTTTATTGGCGTTTTAATGCTGCTAATTGGTCACCGGGGATGGCCGACCGTTACTTCATTAACTAAAATATGAAATTTCGATGTCGGCCCAAAAGGATGTGTCGTAGAGTCCTTTTAAAAAAGTTTCTACTCGTTTTAGATCCGAGAATCAGAAAAACGAGATAAGTCATTATGGAACTGTTGACAAAACATACATCCAATTATTATTTTGGAGACTAGTTACAATAAAAGTGATTGACATTTGCTTCCGTCCTTGTCAGATGTTTTTTCAGAATGATTATCTCCTAATTGTCCATATTTACGTCGATTACTACTCTGTTATTTTAGTTATCTTGAATGGAAACTAATAAAATAACATATTATTTCCACAATTCATTAAGTTAACGACAATTGCTCCACCAATACTGTGGCTTAGTCAAGTTTACATTTTGAACTGTAGACTTGACAAAGTCACAGTGTTATTATGGTTAACTTGCCTGAGCCTTCATTCTGGATCAAGTCGTATCTTTCTGGCCAGCAAGAAAGTCGATTTTTGTGGAATTAAAAAGATTCGTTGTAGGTTAAGTTTTCAGAACTTATTCTTGTTTTCAGTATGCTATTAATTCTATACGAACCTACAAAGCAGCTACATTTATACAGTCCACTTAGTTTTCACCACACAGTCAGACCAAACAGGATTTGAAGATAAAGAATACGTCGAAAATTTATTGAAAAAACAATTTTTTGTATGAAATATTGGCTTAGATCAAATTTGTCAATAACTTCAGAAAGTGTTCAGACCATAATATTCTCTCAAAGAATGTCAGCTGTTGTTTTTTTAGCAACGTGCTAGCAACAGGCCTGATTCACCCCTATTTATCGTGATGTCAGACTGATTAAATCGGTTTAATTAACATACTCGTATCTTGCCACGAGATGGCGTTTAGCAATAAAGGTAAAAGCAGTAGCAAAACATCATTATGATCTCTCCTTAGTTGCGAATAAATCTTTTGCCTTTTAATTGGAATTTATATGGAGAGGAATACTACAAATGAGTCTGTAAACATTTATTGCAGGCGATCAAGAAGGTCAGCAACAGTTTAATCAAGCATAGTTATATGTGTTAAACTGGCGTCCTCCTAAATTTATAAATTTATCTTGAATAACCTCCTTTAAGTTATTCATACCCCTTTATACCATACCTTCAAACCTGAAGAAAGCAGTACTCAGAAATCGAAAAAAAGGCGGCCAACAATACAAAACGCTTTGCTGAATCTTTGAATTCCATTAAACTTCGAACAAAATTATTACTTCCCACAGACAAATGTATTGAAGTGATAGGCTTAGTTGTCACATTGATTCAAGCCAAGAGATGATGAAAACTGGATAATTCAACTTCGATAAATAATTCCCAAGATACAAGAAGAAAATTGGGAAATAACTTACTACAAATGTATTGCATGGGATCAAATGCAAAATAGTAACAAACGAATTATCTAAATGATTGACTCATAGTAGTGAAAATTAATCTTGTTTTACTTTGGATAATCATATTCATCTGAACATATCTGTGAAAATTTCATATATTTCAATTCTTCCTATTTTTTGTCTGTATAAACTGTTCTACTCTAACATTTTACGTCAATTCATTCATTGATTCTCAAAATAATTTGTTTTATTGAACTGAATCTTAATTGTAAGGTCAGTGGTTTGACATTAAGAAAATTATGAAAAGCACTGAGGTCAAGTCGGAAGCTTTTGCGCGCTTGTTCAACAGTCCGTCCATTTCACTTGAAAGTTGCAAATCTGTGAATTTTTCCTGAAAGAAGCTACATCGGATGAATAAAAACAAGGAATTCTGTGTTCTGTCATTCGAAAGTCAAATAATTGTCATTTTTGGCCATATCAGAACTGTCCTCCTGAAAGAAGAGAAAATGCTCGAAAGTCTTCATCCTTCTTCGTTAGATCTGCATCGCTACAAATGAGTGGAAAAAATATACTAAACAAGAAGTCCTATACTTCTCATACTATTTTCCAATAGGAAAAAAAATTTGAAAATTATCATGTATGATGGATGCACCACTAGTCTTCGTATCGTTATTTTATATTTAAATACTACAACTGAACTTGTTCAGATTTGTACTTTCGAAAATATTTGCAAATTAAAATTTCATAAGAGAAGAATTCAGGAATCATATACATTTTTGAACATAACTGATATGTTTAGACCCCAAACGATAGTTCCGGAGTTGTAAAAAAAAAAATATCAATAACTGCAAAACTATTGGACTGGTTTTGCCCATTAACGAACATAACAAAGATATTTAGGTCCCAAACAAACTCTGAAAGTTTTAGGTCTCTACCTATTTTTGTTCGAAAGTTACAGTATTTACGAACGAATCGAGAATGACTTCTGACCTCGGTTTCTTCATTAGTGAGTCTAACTTAGTCTTTTGAGACCATTTTAGACTGAAAATTCGAAAATAACAGACATTTGGGCAAAACGACAACAAGAGCGCATAAAAGTGATGATAGAATTATTTTAAATTCCGTATGTATATGTGAATAATTTTTACTTCTACATTACATTACATAGAATTTTTATTTCTATGAAAAAATACAAAACTCTAGTGAAAATTCTTGAATTTTTTGTACTTCAATTGTATACTATCAGATTAACTATTTACCTCACATTTCAGTCTTTGGGAAATTGTTCAGGAAACTCACCTGAAATAGAAGAAGAATATTATTATACAATTTATTAAATACCGATTTTAACGAATGCAAGAAGATATAGTAAATTAGATTAGCAGTGATAATTTGTTTGGTTGCAATATAGTATTACTGTTATTGAACTTCAACCAATTAGATCTTTTATGCTTTGTATCAATAATCTCTTTTATTAAAAAGTAGCTATTAAGAGTGTATAATTTATATAAGTCTTACATGATGAAGGTTCTCAATAAAATCTTGGTTACTAAATATTTCAGTTTTAATTTAATTTTATTGAAAGTTGTAATATAGACGTAAGGAATTTAGAAATATAAAAATATTTTTGAAATGCAAACTTGAAAACTTAACTCAATGAACTACCGTATTAATATCCGCTAAGAATTTTATAAAAAAAAATGAATTGTAAGCAACTGTCACAAGAGAAGCTGTCTTAATTTGGACACCCAGTACATTGAAAATTACGTTCCAACTAAACAAAGTGTGTATTCACAGCTGTCGAATTCAATCTATTCGAAGAATTCCCTGGCAATATTTGCACAAGAAAAATGGTTAAGCGTATTGGCATTGAAATTGTTGCCGACGTTTATTCAAGTATGTTTTCTTCATGACCAATTGTAGTCAAGAACGTGGGTTAAAGTTCAACAGAATAGGCGGAGCGCGTTCAAGAGACATTTATCCAATCCCTCACTTGCAGCGAGGCGTTGTTATATCGGTGAAGAAACTTCGCTTTGTGTACAATACAAAGTTCATTACAACATGAATATGATAGCATTGCAGCATATTGATTACTTCAGAAATATTTTGGAAATCCCAAAAAGGATATGTTTTTGAAATTAACTGAAATAAAAAAATTTTGACCTAAAAGCTTACCTTCTTTTAATTTAAATTACAGATTATTGAGTTTACTCAAATGTCCACACTGCTTTGTATCGAAAACATAATTCGATAAGATCAATTTTCCCTCAAACCAAAATTGCCTATATGTGAAGTTTTTTTTTTTTGAAAAACATTTACTGTTGTTGGAAAAAATACACACTCGTGATAAGATGGGTATGGAAAATGTGAACACACATTCATGGAATAACATTGCTCCTTAATTTTGCGAAATGTCTGCGAAAGCGACCATTTTGAAAACATTCCTAAAACGGATTCTCAATCCGTTGTCGTTAAATACTCTTGTGAATTTCCTGAATTATTTCAGAAAGTGAATGAAGAGTTCTAAGATCAACTGCATTATGAAGGCGTCTTTCAATGGGAACGCCCCATTTTTAAATTGACATTACTCACGCATGGCAACCATTGATTATTTGTAACATTGACAGTTGTATTTGTCACTGTATACCATTTAATCATGGAAAGGTACACACTCCAAGAACGTGTACAAATAATCCAAATTCATTATAAAAAGTCGCGATCTGTTACTCAAACTTTACGCGCTTTAATTCCAAATTTTGGTCGTTATAATCGTCCGGATGAAAGAACAGTTGAACGTTTAGTGGAGAAGTTTGAAACAAATTTTACACTTCACGATGTTACAGTGAGGCAAAGACGTGAAGTGAAGTGAAGAAAATATTGCTGCCGTACGTGAAAGACCAATATTAATCTATTTCTCGACGTCCACAAGAACTAGGCATCTCCCAGACGTTTTTGCCTCGAATTTTACGAAAAGACCATGGTTTACATCCAAACAAAATTGGTTTAACCCAAGAACTTAAACCAACAGATCATTTAAAGTAAATTCGGTGATTCGATTATTTCAAGAATTGGACCAATAAACTATCCGCCTCGTTTGTGCGATTTAATTCCATTGGACTTCTTTCTTTGAGGTTACATTAAGACATTGGTTTACAGCAATCATTCAGCAAATTAAGACGATTTATAGATCAATATTGAACGAGTAATTGCTAACATATGACCTGATTTGTGTGAGAGTCATGGAAATTGGACTCAACGACTTCATTCCTGCCAGCGTTTCCGTGATGGACATTTAAATGACGTTTTGTTTAATAATTAATGGAATCTATTGTACTTTGTAATGATTACAAATTTCAATAATTTTGTGTTTCATTTACAGAACGATATGAGGCGCTGTTAATGAAAGACTCTTTATTATACAAAACCTCGCTCTGCTACCAAACATGAATCCAACAATTATCAAACATTTCTTATCGGATTTGGGCAAAAATTTGTTGGTTGTTCAACATTCTCCGTTACTGAATCTGCATTTCTATTTTCAAATGAAACAAGGTCAGGTTATGCCATTGTACTATGAAAATCACTAAACAGATTTGTTCTGGATGTAGAAGCACTTCTTGGATCATTTGAAGATTATTATTATAATATTTAAATGACAATCTTGGAATGATTTATCCACAAAGGACATTACAAATGAAATATTTTCCTATTTCTACTCTATTTATTAGTTCTGAAATCAGAAGATTTTTGCGCGCTTATTAACAGTCCACTTTCCCTGAAAATTACCTACTTGTCGAAAAAGCCTACTCAGGATGAATAAAAACGGTGAAAATCAACGACGTGAAGTCAGGAGCTTTTGGGTGCTTGTTTATATCACCCACGATCCTTAAGAAATTTTGCATTAGCACTCTTGTCGTTATTTTACATCTAAATGCTAAATTTAAACTCAATCGTGAAACTGTTGCTATTGTTGTTACTATTAATCTCCTGAGATTCTGTTTGACAGAACTTATTCAGTTTCTAGCTTATAATGGTAATTATGCTTTCAACTATTTCTCAATATCAGAAATCCTGCAGATTTCTAATCTTGAAACAGATTATTTCTGTTCTTCATAGATCATCTTTTTGGAGGTATTTGTTTCCGGCTATTAGGCTTCGTAGATGATATCTCTGATCGTTCATAACGTTCCTCAGTATCAATGAAATATAGTAGGGATAGTAAAACATATGTTTCATAGATAATTTGAATCAAAACTCTTTTCATTAACAAACCCCAAATTTAATAAGGAAGAAACTTTATTTTAAACAATGCATTTTTCAGAAAAAATTATGGTCGATAATCTATCATGAGTTAAAGTCCAACCTGAAAATTGGTTTTCCACAACGACACCATTTCTTTATAGTTTCATACCCTTTTGTCCGTGTAAATGTATTTCGCGAATAGTTTCATGTTCCATTTAGCCGTAATTCGTGAAGGCACAGCTATCGTACCTTGAAATGAGACATTGTCTAATTTGTTAATTCGTCCCTGGATAACGCTCACATCCGGTCATAGTTCATTGTTGATTTGTTCTGGCTCTGTCTGGGGAGACAGGTCGACGTTTTCTGTTTCTTTTTATTAGACCGAACAAGTGTTGTCGTCACGAACAACAGGAGGCCTAATGATACGACAAAATTATGGAAAATTGGAAAAACACTCAACCAAGCTTTCCTACGCGAATCAAAAAATATTCACAAGTATTTACCATCTCAAAAATTAACGTAATATTCACATCCCATCACCTCTTTTGATAGAATAAAAGGATGTTTAAAATATACATGTATAGGATTAATTTGGGTCCTCGTCTTCGTTTTCACATATTTATGTTTTGAAACAGGAGGCAAAATCCATCAAAATAAGCATCACAACAAATAAATCATTCGTGCCACAATTTCAGAAAAATAGCGTATTCCTAGAATTTAACATTAATTTGCAAACTGGACCTCATCTACAGATCGATGTCCCGATATTTGTTACAACAGTTTTTTAGCTCTATTGAAGTGGGGTTTAACAAGAAAGAATTTCAAAGAAGATAATGATCGTTATATATTCTAATTACTTTCGAAATTATTCTATCAAAGGACTTTGTACTTATTATGGCCTTCCTCTTCATAAATTTCGAAATTTTTCCATCTAAATCATCTATAATGTTGGAGTAATATATGTTATTTCATCAAATTATCCCGATATCTACTAAGATCGTCCAGATTTACGATGGACCATCTACAGTTTGCATTTTGAAGTGGTGGTTATTGCAACAGTCTGGCAACACTTCTGTCATTCGTGTTTTAAGAGAAGGTTAGTTTAGTATTTGACATTAACGGAATGAGTCGATCTACGCTTGAGCAAAACTGGGAAATATTAAAAATGTATTTCCCAAAGTGGTGCATCTTCTATATAAACCGTTAAAATGTTACGTGGAAAACTCAATACAAATTAAATCACCTCACGGCAACTTGTAGATCAGTTTGAGCGATGAAGCTCATTTTCACCTCGGAAGACTTCTTTTGGTGGGGATCCACTAAGGAAGTGTTAAGCTAACCATCCAGGAACGATTGATGCCTTGAAACACGAAATCGAAGTAGTCATTCATTAGATTAGCCCCAAACAATCGATTGAAAAATTTTGTTGATCAGATGGGGTACTGCAGTCAGTTGTGGTGGTCATTTAAATGATATTGTTTTTTATTTGTGAATGTCAAGGTTCAATATTTATGAGAAACTCATTATTTCAATAATATTCATTAGTTTTTCATTTATAGCCGATCAAAAATGTAAATTCTAAATGGCCCAGCCTTTAGATATATTCCAAAATTAGTTACAAAAAATGTTAATTTATTTAAGAAATCTTTTGTTTTTTCGGCTGTAACATAGTTTACTATCTGTATGTGATTTTATCGTAATTGCTTGAATAAGAAAATAATTGAACTAATTCATTAAGAAAAGTATTAGTGTTATTTCTCCCAAATACGGAGTAAGTTAATATAGTGGTGATTTTTTTAAATCTTTCTTCTTTTTATTTTATTTAAATATAATGCTTTCTATTTGATTCGTAATGATTTCAGAAAAATACTCTATGAATTACAAATCTTCAGCAGTCATATACTCAATAATAAATATTATGAAAAAAAAAGGGAAAGTCTTTTATTATTTTAAAAGGGTTCAAATGATCCGCTGCAGCTCATTATCTGTCTACTCTGAACACTATACTGAGCTGGTATCTTCTCACTTGGATGTAGAATACCCACTTCTTTCACCCACGAGAGTCTTAGGATAAACAATAATAACACTGTAGCACAAAACGAATCTATATTTTTTTATGGAAATACTTCTTCTTATAATGTGAAACATTTACCTAAAGTCCTAACACGTACCACTTTTCAATAGCTAATACATGCATTTTATAACAGGAGAAGTACCTAAACTGTGTTATATTAGACATAAAATTGAGATTAAAAATCAGTCTTCTGTTGAGTTTCGAAGTGAGTGGTTCCCTGTGTGTAGATAAGAAAGTGTTTGAAGAACGAAAATGTCGAGACACTCGCGCCGCAGTTGCGAAATCTGTTCTGAAAATTTTATTGTATTTGTGGAAAATTTATGGTTAAATCATAAGCCAGAACAAGCTAACTGAAAATGCTAAAGAAGCCAATATTTAGGTATTTCAAATGGAGATGAAGACAAGCAGTGGGCTCCCCATGTGTGCTGTGTTAGTTGTAGAGTATCATTGGTGCAGTGGATGAATGGTAAAAGGAAAAGCATGCCTTTTGCAGTCCCCATGGTATGACGAGAACCCACTAAGCAATTAGACGAGACACGATCGACTATCCAAATTTGCAGTCTGCAATTCCTCATAATGCAGATTTACCAGTGCCGATCCCACCTTTAGATACAAAAAAACCTTTAGATGCAAAAAACTGTTTTGGAAGAAATTGGAGACAACCATCATCAGGCAGCTCCGAAGAACATTGCACCGACCCTACTTTTACTCTAGGTCCCAGTTCCGGCGAGCCACATTCAATTGTTCAAACTGAGTTAAATGATTTAATACGTGAGTTGGAGTTATCAATGCAACACGTGAATTCTACCAGGTAATGTTATTGGCATGTTGAGCACAGATCTTATCCAAGTGACTACTCCGCAGTCTCCACAGTTCACCCCAAGAGGTAGAAAGTGTGATAAGGATTATGCCATATCGTCTCGCGAAGCGAGAACCCCTCCGAAGAGGTGAACCCACCAGCTTCCAGTTTGGACTCCGACTCGAAAGCCAGAACCGTCTGACTGGTAGCAGCGAAGCACTATTCAACCTCTACTGGCTCTGTAGGTCAGTACCCGAGTTGGTTTGAGACGCAACTCACCCGCCGGAGGAAATTCTTATCCATCCACCCAAACGCAGTCCCATGAACTAAGATAATCCCAAGATTGACGACTACTATTGATACTGGTACGAGCACCGTCTAGCGGCCTGTACGTCCTGACCCACCGAACCCATACATGTGAAGTCATTTGATTGATCCTGGTATCAAGCACTAATGGCAGAGCCATTTCGTCGAGATTCACAAACCCTAAATTGTTACGCATTGATCCATGGTCAGGACAGGCCGTTCGAACCGTCAAGTCCCGCTAAACCCCGAGTCGTTTCATGAGAATATCCCGAAGATGGGACTCTGCGAACAGATAAACGAAATACCCTCCTAGTCCAGCATGGGGACTTTCAACCACTGCCCCCTCGAGTCCAACACCAAAGGGGTGGCCAGATGGTACAAGTAACACCTGTGGGCAACCCACCCCCCCGAGGTAACGCAGTATGCTACATAACGCACTCGGCCATTACACAGAAAATTCCGGAGATTAATACTGCGATAGGGAAGAGTACACCAGTTTTAAGGGAGAAGCCCTTTATCAAAGCAACAGTCAGATCTTTTTGGTTCCCGTCTTAAGGAATGGAACTCAGTAGGCAACGAAACGAAAATTACGAATTTCAGCAGAAGAAATGGTGCGTTTTCTGCATTCTGCAGTATGGAAAATTTGTTGTGTGGGTGTACTAATATCGATGGTTCAATGCAGAAACTTGATATTGAGCATTCCCCCTCCGAGTGGCGTTTATTTATAGATTCGTCGAAATACACTTTAAAAACTGTGTTATTGCATAATGGAAATTTAAAACCCTCTATACCATTTGCCCATTCAGTGACGATGT
This sequence comes from Megalocaria dilatata, assembly GCA_034642435.1. Lineage (NCBI taxonomy): Eukaryota > Metazoa > Arthropoda > Insecta > Coleoptera > Coccinellidae > Megalocaria > Megalocaria dilatata. The sequence goes on along the minus strand of CM067856.1, from coordinate 70,832,953 downwards.
AAGAAAGTTGTGAAAATATGCGCACTTTTTTGGATAAAATAAACTACAACACGTATGTACAACGTAGTTATGTGGAGACTTAAAATTTATAGGAATTTTGGTAGGACTTCAGGGAGGCTTTACAAAATATTGCTGTTTTCTTTGTCTACAGTACAGTCCTGCAGTAAATCACCATTATATAACAAAAATTTGACCAGAAAGAAGTGTATTTCAACCCGGATCTCGAAATGTTAAGTTTAGACCTCCTGTAGACCCCAAAAATGTCCTTCTGCCTCTTCTTAACATTAAACTTGGGCTGATAAAATGCTTTGTGAAGGCTATGAATGAATATGGTGATGGATTCAAATACTTAAAACAAGTCTTTTCTAAGTTAAGTGATGCCAAATTGAAGTAAGGCATTTTTATTGAACCACACATCAGAAAATTGCTGGACAGAGAAGCTTAGCAGGTAGGAATTCAGATCATGGAACTCATTTGTTTGTGTGGTAGAGGATTTTGAGCAACAATATGGATGCAAACGACCAACAGTTATTAAAACAAATTGTAAAAATTACAATGTTTTACTACCAAAAAAATAAATATTACACATTCTCTTGTGACTCGAGTTTCGGGAAATGAACTATCCCATCATCAGACAACTGAAGACCTAACACTGGTACAGTGGTATTTAAACAAAAGTGATAAATATTTTGAATATTTCAACGGATTCTCGGTAAAACCTAATAGTGGTACAGAGGTTTACAATCGGAACGTGATAAAAAAACCGGGTTAAAAAAGAGGGGCCTTCTAACAGAAATCGGAATGTCGGCTATCGACAAAGAAGGTTGTCAAACAGATGATACCCATTTAAATATTTCAAATAATTTTTTGGGTTACATATCTCCGTACAGTCATTCATTATTTTTAAATTATTTTGTTATATATTAAAGAAAAGTCAAAATTTTTAATCTTTGTGTTTTTCTTAAATGTAAGGTACTTCAAGTAGGTGGAAAACTAAATACAGTCGATATATACGGATAAAAAATTCTGAGATAATTTTTTTTCGATACACATCAGATATTGTAACATTAAATGTGGTGCTATAAATGTAACATTTTCGTATTTGGATACGTCCATTCTACCATAATAAGCTATTCAGCTTTATGCTACAACCAAAAAAACGTTTTTTGTCGGTCAGTGTAATTTAATTGATTTAAAATAAAATTGAGTATCATACAATTGTCATCAAATGTGTATATACATTCTGTCAAGAAAGTACCGGGAATTATCGATTTAAATCTGGCGGGGCAATGAGGCAGGTAAATTTTTTTTTCCTAGGTTGGTACCACTGTCCTTAATTACTACGCCAAGCTTGAGCGGGATCTGTCAAGTAGTGTGTTTGCAACAGCTGATTAAGTCATTCGATGTCAGAGTGCGTGCCGATTTTTACTATGGGTGATTACGTTGAGCAAATAATTTGTTTAAAGTTTTGTGTTGCAAATGAATTTTCGTGTGCCGATGCATTGAAAATGTTGCAAAAGGCCTTTGGTGATAATGCTCTATCGAAAACTCGTGCATATCAGTGGTACAGAGCCTTCGAGGACGGTTGTGAAGTGGTCGCCCATCGACGGCTTCGATCGAAGATAACGTCGATAAAATTAAGGAAAGGGTGCTGGAAAACCGTCGTACCAGCTTGAGAGAGATAGCACATGATCTTAAGATATCCCACGAGTCCGCACGTACGATTTTAGTTGCTATTTTGGGCATGAGAAAGATGGCCGCACGACTCGTACCGAAAGACCTGAATTTTCTTCAAAAACGTCATCGCGAACAGGTTGCTTCAGACATGCTGGATCGCTGTAATTCCGATTCTACATTCATGGAACGCATTATAACTGACGATGGGACCTGGGTCTACGAGTACGATATGCAAACAAGCCAGCAATCATCGGAATGGGTGGCAAAAAATGAGCCGAAACCGAAAAAACCACGCCGAAGCCGCTCGAAAATGAAGGTGATGCTCATTGTTTTCTTCGATATCCGTGGCATGGTGCACTACGAATTCATTCCAGAGGGTCAGACGGTAAACAAGGAGTATTACCTAGGCGTTATGAAATGTTTGCGTGAGCGTATCCGTAAGAAGCGGCCAAATTTGTGGGCGAACAACTCATGGATTTTGCATGACGATAACGCGCCTTCTCACCGAGCTACGATTGTGACTGACTTTCTCGCCAAAAACTCAACAAACGTGCTTCAGCAACCACCGTATTCGCCGGATTTAGCTCCCTGCGACTTTTTCCTCTTCCCAAAACTAAAATTGCCCCTTCGTGGCACCCGTTTTGAGTCGATTGAAGCCATAAAACAAAATTCGGCGCGAGAGCTAAAGTCCATCCCGAAAAGCGCCTATAAAAAATGTTTCGATAATTGGCAGTGCCGTTGGCATAGATGTATTGGAGCAAATGGAGCCTATTTTGAAGGCGACCCAATAAATTTTGACGATTAAATGTAAAAATGTTGTTTTAATTGAAAATTCCCGGTACTTTCTTGACAGAGTAGTATATATCGAATGAAAGAAGGAAGAAGGGTTCATATTAAAGTAGACGTTATCAACAACTTGCACACAGTGCTATATACAAAACAGCACGAACTTTTTTAGTTACCTGATACATTAGAAAGTTGATGAAGCTCTCGAAGGGGAAAAGAGTGAACGAATTCAAAGTGTGCGTTTTCCTAGTAGTGAGTACACATCTGCGGAAAAAGCGATGACAGAATGTGCTAACAGTCCAACATACCAATAGTTTTTATCCAGAAATTTGGGATAATCCGTTATCTCCCGTCCTTATCGAGGAGAACCAGAAACAGGACATCCCGTCTAAGTCGATAGCATAGATAGCGGCACTTTCGTCAGCCGACCAGACGCGGTTGAAAAACACTACAAACGTGGAGGAATCGAAATTTTCACTGAGAAGGACCTTAAGCGTCTCTCAAACGAACTCGAGCGCCGTACAGGAAATTAAAACGAATGAAAAATCAGGTCTCCGATTCGTTATCGGCATGAACCTTTGTGTTATCGCAGTTTTTATTTGGAGGAAGGATGTGGCTTTTTGATATACTCGGATTTTGTTCGAGTAATATTCCCACAAACATTTGAGGCCATTTGTAAATACCGCGACGTGAGGTTCACAATGAGTTATTAATTGAAACGTGAAAGATTCATGGAAGTGTGGATGGGCGGTGCAAGTTCAATAACAAATTCGATTAATTATGCAGAACTCAAAGATAAAGCGGTGAAGTAGTACGTCCATAGAATGCAAATCGGAAAGGAAAACATCTTTCTGAACCGTTTCTAAATCGGGCTCACAAGTTTGGAACACACAGAAATCTTTGTAGAATTAGTTAATTTTTGGTGAAATAATGTTTCGTCGAATAACTTCTTTCAGGACAAATATTTACTTTAAAAAATGATTATTTTATTTGTGGGAAAACTATAAATTTTACACAAATAATCATACTTTCTCATCAATAAATGCATTTATCGTCTCAAGCCAACTTTTCACTATTTCACCACAAATTTTTATAACCAAATAATTCTATAAACCAGCAATGAAAACGTAGAAAAATTATTGCTGTTCGATTATGTTACAATATGAATCAGAACTATAATGGGAGCAATGGAGAATTGGATTGAAGCCCGTTATTTTATGATTTTTACATGGGAGATATTTGTTTTTTTTTGTCACAACTCATATAGCGGGTGGGCCATTTGAGGTTTTTTTTTAATCGGCTATAAATAAAAATCGAATGAATATTTTTCAAAGTTATGAGTTGGTAAGAAAAGTTGAATCTTGACATTTACGAATGAAAAACAATATCATTCAAATGACCAACACGACCGGCTACAGTACTCCATCCGATCAACCCGAATTTTCAGTGCATTGTCGATTGCTTGGGGCTCAATTTCGTGAGTGGCAACTTTGATTACGTGTTTCAAGGCATCAATCGTTTCTGGATGGTTAGCGTAACACCTACCATTAATGAATCCCCACAAAAGATAGTCCAGTTGAGTCAAACCAAAGCTCCAAGGCGACCAATTGACATCAATATTGCGACTGATTATTCAATTTCCAAAAAAGCTGTACAAAAGAGCGATGGTTTTTATTTATTCATTTATTTTATTTTTTATTTATTGGTGAAATAGGATATCAACAGGCATAAGCCCAAAATGACACACGAAAACTTTTACAATATGTGCAACATCAGATCAACCCAAATCTACATATCCCACCCACATTAAGAAAATAAATCGAACTTATAGTCAGTAAGCAACTTAACAAAATATAAAATCTCAATTTAACAGCTTAATTTTTCTCTTGAATGAACCAAATGACGGGAAAAATATATCATTGTCCTTATAATTAGAATTATATACTTTCATGGTTCTGTTGACCGGAGAGTGCGTTTTCAAATTTGTTCTATGAACCGTAACCTCAAAAACAGCATAACCTCTTAACGGTCTAGATGGAACATGAATGCTCACGTAGGACAGCAAAGCTGGAGAATCAACATAACCATTCAACAATTTATACAAAAACATAACATCGCTATATTGCCTACAGTTTTCCAATGAGACGAACCCTCAATTTTTTCTAAGGCTAGTCATACTCGCCATGAAATTGTAACTACATGTAACCTTATAGTCTAAATACCTCAGAAATTTATTCTGCACCATCTCCAATCTGTGCATGTAGACCTCATATTGGGGCAACCCAACAACCGATGCATAAGATAACCTACTGTAAATGAAGGTAAAATAAAGAGCCTTCAAGGCCTTAGTAGAAGTGAAATCTCTACAAGATCTCATCACAAATCCCAGCATCTGGCTACTTTTTGTTACCACACAATTGATGTGTGAATCAAACAACATTTTGGTATCAAATATTACACCCAGATCCCGCACCTCATGCCAACGCTGTAAACGACTATCACCCAAATAGTAGTCAAAATGAATTGATTTTAGTTTACGACTGTTATGCAGTTACACTTATTCAAGTTGAGATATAGTTTATTATCGAAGCAGAAGTTATTAAGTGCATTTAAGTCTTGTTGGAAGTTAAAGGAGTCCAAAGCGTCAGCTATACTGGAAATGATCTTCACATCGTCCGCAAACATAAAAAATTTAAAACATCCACTTATATAATAAATTATGAATAAAAGAGGCCCAAGGAGAGATCCCTGAGCTACCCCCGAGGTCACACAGATGAAACAATGGAATAATAAACTAGTAGCGACATCTGGTATCGATACCGTACGAACTTATTTATACTCCTAATATATCCTTTAGAAGAACACAGAATATAACAAATGTTTCAAGTTATTGAACATCTCGCCTCTCATCTAAAACTACCTCGTATATACGCACGAAGAAGAGCAATATGTGATATATTTTTCTTGATTGTTTTTATTTATAATTCACAAAAAAACGACTGATGAATATGCAGGAGAATCAAACGCTATTATGGAAAATATGCCACATATTTTTGAAGAAGCTTTTTGAAAAAGGTTTTTAGGGGATTTTTTGCGTTCATTTTTGGAATTTCTTGGACTAGACTTTGATATTCATAAGGTCCATATAAAACAGCTGTACGGGCTACAGTTTGATGGTCAATATTGTATATTTTCTTCGAATTCTTTCGTGTTTATTGAGGTATTGTGCAATATTTGATAGATCCGTATGTTTACTTAAAAAGAACCAGTGCTTCTGAGATATTTTGATTTATTTAAAAAATATTTCAATTAAATCTTCTAGCGGTTTCACAGAATTTTCACACTGAAAGTCTTACATTTCTTTGGAAAATTATCATGCTCACTACGGACAAATTTGAATTTGACCACTAATTCCTCATCTGTTATTCTGATGTTTTAATCGAATACAATTTTTCGTTCGAAATTAATTAATGATTAATATTTAACGAACTAATAACGATCTCGTACGAATATTCCAAGAAGGAATTTGTATAGTTTTTGAATGGGGCCTCTCCCTGCTTTGTATAAAAATTATGTTTTTTAAAAAGTTTATATAATTGTTAGTAATATTACCAAATTTGTATTTTGGCGGCATTGTTCGTCACCCGATAGTCTCAGGAAATCGTTGCTATGAACGAGGTCGTCGAATTTGCTAAGATTACCATATTAATGATATTAGAAAGTGAATACACCGATAGCCCCAATGTATCAACTGAGATACGTCCAGAAAAATCGCACACTCTATTTCTGCATCTGATTATCTCAAAATAACGGCCCAAACAAATTACATGAATAGATCGCCTTCATCCTCTCCATATTTTATGAAGATACTCACTGGAAAGATTATAAACACACACTTATGTTTCCTGCTTTTATTCATTTGGGCCTGCAGCTATATTCGTAGTAAGTATACTGACCTCTCCTCTACCTGTATTTCATTCATAGATCGTGGGAAACAGAAGTTTATATCGCTTCATCGTATTCGATGACCCAATTGGTAACGTCTCCCTCTACTGTTTCTTCATATCTACATAGTGAATATCGATGACTTCCTTCTCTGTCTCTCGTTTCTTTAATTGCAACTTTTGTGGCTCGGTAACATTTATTCAGGCCCTCTGGGTGTATTCCGCTAGCTGCGATTCGTTTTTTTTTCGGTTCGATACAGAAAGTGTTGCAACAATAATTGGGTTGATGGAACTATCTAAGATTAGATTCAGATTGGAGATTAATTATAAATTATATTTAAAAACCGGGGCAAGCTATAGATGTTGTCGATATTTGTTCACATCGATTATAACGGTCAGAAAGTGATTGCAAAAACTTGTTGGTAAGCAAAATTGATTATGAATGATGTTGGTAGAGTGTACAAAAAAAAATTATGGATATTGAGCATGATAAACCAATTCGATATCCTTATGACATTATTACGGAAAACTTCTTCAAAAATTCAAAACACTCCGACCTTTCGGTTCCCAATACACTATCGCTATATACAATCATAAAAATATCACACCGAAAAAGTGATAGTTAACAAAAGAATTTCTGTTATTCCTTGGGAAATAAATTGGTTGTAGAAGTTACAAATCACTAAATTTCATTCATCTCTTAAAGTTAATCTTTTGACAAAACAGTAAATAATGGGTTTTCCAATAGGAATGATAAAATTCTAATTGGTTATAATGGCAACAATGTATATTGTTTATGACATTTCCCATGTCATGTTTTCAGTAGGTTATGCCATTTAAACATGGAAAGCCTCAACGACTTTTACAAATTGTTATTATCAAAACCAGTGCTCAGTTGTGAAAACTGTGTTTTCGTGTTAATTTTCATCACTCCAAATTTCGTTCTGTTTGTTTAGATAACAGTGCGGACAGCTCAGTGGTAGAGCATAGGACTCGTAACCGGAAGGTCCGGGTTCGAATCCTGTTCAGGTGGAAAAGAAATTTTCTAGTTGGATGAGTGTCGGCCACCATTTCACTGTTGGGTCAACCTAACGTCACCTAACGTGGCACAAGATCGCAGTAACAAAGCCTACCCAAAACACAACTGAACTCTCAACTCGCACAAGCTGAAAAAGCTTCTGAGGGATCTTCACAGAAGATCTAGGAGATCAGGATAATAAATAATAACCATTCAACCAAAAATTAACTTCATAACTGAATAAAAGTTTTCGATAAAATTGTTCATCATTTTCAAGTTCTTCAAGAGCAAAATCAGAAAATAAGCGACGTTTATGGTGTTCAAATGGCTTCAGTTTTTGAACCAGTTGAATTTTGTAAGAATGTAAACCCAAATCTTTTCTTAAAATTCTCCAAGTTGTTGTTTGAGCAAGATGTTGAGAACGACGTGGAATCGATAAATTTGGATTTTCTCTTATACTTGCTGCTACCAAGTCAATATTCCCTTGTATGCGTGCATTTCTTTGTCGTACTAATACTCTTGTAGGGTGTAAAGAAAATTCACTTTCAAATTTCTCTACAATACGACGAATAGTGACTCGATTAACTGAATAATGCCGTCCACGAATTCTTCTCACATTTTTCAGAGTTTTCACAAATGAGTTTGATCGAATAATCCAACAATTTATAAACGTTGTTAAAGTTTATGACTTCAGACGATTAGATGATTTAATTGCATAGGCTCATGAACAAAAATGAAATGGAAAATGTCGAAAAAAATTTAGAGTGTTGCCATTGTATTTTTTAAATTTAAATTGAATAATTCTTATCGGAAAACCTGTTACTTCCACAAATTTGCTCAAAGACTTTTGGAGTCTACATACTCGATACAGGGTGTCACGAAAATTTGACCCCTCAGAACTCAGAAACGAAGGATTTTCGAAGATTTAAAAAAAAACAGGTCAACTATTTGAAAAGGGAAGAGAGGTCGAGTGTTGGTTAGTTTGAAAGTTATTTATGAACTTGAAAATTATTTTTGGATTTTTCAAAACTCCAAGGTTCTTGAGTTTGGGCGGTTCAGCTGTCTGTTCAACATCAACTTTTGGCGGTGAGTTTAATATTACATTATTTCGTGAATAATGAACCGATTTTGAAAATTTTAACTGGGTTGTGTACAGAACATAAATAACTTTCAAACTAATCAATACATCTCTTTCTTATTCAAAAAATTTAAAGGATTGATGCCAGCTTTAGGGTGTGATTTTTTCGGAACAAACTCATGATGGAAATTCGTCTCCCTCGAAACAGAAGTTGACCTGTTTTTTTTAACTTCGAAAATTCCTCGTTTCTGAGTTTTGAGGGGGCAAATTTTCGTTGGGACACCCTGTATATAGACTGCTCAAATTTCAGGGGTTAAAAATAATAGAACTTTTCCAATGTTCTATTTATTATAGAAATAAATAAATTATTATGTATCAGCGACATTCAGTTTCATCTTCAAGCCGAGAAATTCTCAAGAATTACATCTACCCAGGTGTTCTTATCCGCTGGAATACACTTGCATCTAATCCATAGAAGTCACATTTTCCTATGTATCTCCGGACGATACAATCTACCATTCCGTATAATTAGAATCGAAGAATTCATCTTTCATCCGTTCCTAATTGAGTTTATTAGTAGGGTAGGAAACGCAGTAGAATGCTATGAAACGAACAGTGAAATAATTCAGAAAATCCGGAGGAAACCCGTAGGATATTTGGCGTTTTTCGAATGGTAAAATGCATTTTTGAATGAGCTGCTTGATGAGGACGCGCTATCATGAATTATTCCTTTAAGGTGGAATTTTAATGGGGCCGTATTTCAAACATTGTACCACTTGTCCGGAGAATGTTGAATGGAACTCTCTCTATTCTAGAATGAATTTAAAGTGGTATCAGTGTAATTCTAATTCATATATTTAGTTTGATTCATTATTCTTAATTAATAGTAAGTATTAATATGACATTGATTTCTTGAAGTGTGAACTTATTTTCTTTATTTTGACGTTACTGTTCTTCATAACTTACAAACTGCTGACCCTATTAAGATTAAAAATAAGTTCGTGCGGTTTGGTAACATAGGTCGCTACTAGTTCATTTTTCTTTTATTTCATCAGGCAACATCTTGATTTCGAAGTGTTATCATTAGGCTTTCTTTTCAGTACCGTCATTTCGCTGAAGTGTAAACAATAGAGTTTCTGTGTGCTCTGAGAATGTCAACTTTCGTACCAAATAAGTGTTTTTGCGGAGAGTTTTACTTCATTACTTGAGTATCGGGTGTTTTGTTAGTTAAAGAACTTTCGATAGGGATAACTGTGATTTGACAGAAGATAGAAGACATTGTGGTTTGATATTTCTGTTCAGTAAGCATTGACAAATTACCATGAAAAGACTCATGCCGCAACAACGTTTACAAATTGTTGAAATTTATTTTCAAAAGCAGTGTTCTATTCGCCAAACTCATAGAGCACTTCGTGCAATTTATGGTTTACATAATACTCCATCAGAGCAGCTTATTCGTCGAACTATCGATAGATTTTGGACATTTTCTTTACTCGATGCAACAACAACAACAACAAGACAAAGAATTGTACGTACAGAAGAAAATATCGCTGCTGTAAGTCACAGTGTTAATGTTGATCCAGATTTGTCTATTCGTCGACGTTCACAACAAGTTGTACTCTGTCCATCCACCACATGGAAAATTTTGCGTAAAAATCTTGGTCTACACTCATACAAGATCCAACTGGTTCAAGAGCTAAAGCCACTTGACCATAACAAGCGTCGTTTGTTTGCTGATTGAGCCCTATAACAGCTTGAAGTTGATCCACTTTTTTATCGTAAAATTGTGTTTAGTGATGAAACTCGTTTCTGGTTGAACGGCTATGTAAACAAGCAAAATTGCCGTATATAGACTGAAAACAATCCTCAAGAAGTTCTGCAAGTTCCATTGCATCCTGAAAAATGCACTCTATGGTGTGCTTTACACGCTGGAGGCATCATCGGTCCATATTTCTTTAAAAACGATGCTGGAGCCAATGCATGGTGCTCGTTGCAGATCTATGATCAATGATTATTCGTTTCAAAATTTGAATGGTATCGACCCAGAAATGTTTTGGTTCCAACAAGATGGTGCTACACCTCATGCTGCTACCATAACAATTGATTTATTGAAACAAAGATTTGGCGATAACATTATTTCGAGAAATGGTCCAATTAATTGGCCTCCAAGATCATGCGACATAACTCCACTGGATTATTTTCTTTTGGGTTATGTCAAGTCATTGGTTTATGCTAATAAACCAGAAACAATGAACGCTTTGGAAGAGTCATTGTGTTATTGATGAAATATGGCCTGAATTACTCCAAAAAGTGGTCGAATGGTGTTCCTCAGAGTTAATCGTGGTGGACATATGCCGGAAATTATTTTTAAAACATAAATGTAATAAAATTATCTTCCAAATAAAAAAATTGACTTCTATCTTAATTTAAATGTGTTTAATTTCAATTTAAAGTTCTATCACGCTAAAAAAACACCCGATATGAAGAAAAAGGCTGCCGAAAGTCATCGTGTTTTAGTAAATGTTTATGGTCACCATGCTCCAGCTCAACGAACGTGTCAGAAGTGGTGTGTCCGATTTAAACGTGGCAATTTCGATTTGGAAGACGAAGAACAAACTGTAGCGCCACAAAAGTTAAAGGATCAAGAATTAGAGGCAAAGCTCGAAGGAGATTCAACACAGACGCAAGAGGAACACGCAAAATCACTTGGATTAACTCAACCAACCATTTGCAATCGTTTGAGAGCAATAGGAATGATACGAAGGGTAGAAAATTGGGTGCCATATAAACTGAAGCCAAGAGACGTCGAACGCCCTTTTTCACGTGCGAACAACATCTCTAATGGCAAAAAAGGTTTTTTGCATCGAATTGTGACTGGTGATGAAAAGTGGATCCATTACGATAATTCATAACGTCGGGAAGAATCACAGAGGAGGTCTACGGACGACAATTGATCCGTTTGTTCCGAGCATTGTGAGAAAAACACGAAATTTACCGACAGACACGACAAAGTTATTTTGCAGCACAACACATGTTGTGTTGCCTGTTAAACGTACTCAGAAATTATCAAATGGGAAGTCCTTTCCCACCCGTTATACAACCGAAACAATGCTCCTTCCACTACTAGGAATCGAGACAGTGTAACATACATCTGTATAACAATTCTTTACTGAAACAAACTCGACAAGGTTTTGTTGATCACAGAGGCAAATTGCAAATGTCAGTAAATTCAAGTAACTTTACTTAAATTAACTCGCAAAAGTATGTCTTGTATGTACTTTGCATACTCTAGATGGCGCTAGTGTATTATAATACCTTAGTGTCTCTGTGTATAGCGAATATACTTGACAGATTTGAAGTTACATACATTGCACTGACGAAAACCATTCTATTTGAAACGTGCGCATGTCTGTCCTTGTCGAGTTTGTTTGAGTGTAGAATTGTTATACAGATGTATGTTACACTGTCTCGATTTCTAGTACTTTCTATTACCATAGCTCATACTCCTTATCAATGATTCTTTATCAGCCTCTGATAACATAAGATCCTTTATACGGGGTGGCCCACATAAAAGAGTCCAGCCAAATATTTCCGTAACAATGAGTTTTTCCGTAAAACGCCGTGAAGGGTTGATTTTATTTGAAGGAAGGCATCTTTTGATTACAAATTCGTCTTCCTTAGCGGGGTGGCAACATCCCTTAAGATTCTTAAATGCAATAGGATCCGAGTGACATGTTGAAGGTTCTGCAATTCTATTTATGAATATGTGAAAAATTTCTATTTGGCGTTCGCTTCGGTGTAAAAACCCCTTGGAGGGGTGAAGTGAGTTTCTGAACGAATTGTAATTAATAATATGTAAAAATTGCCCACCGATTATTCTCAAACACTACAAGTGTTCTCCTTTACCATTTTTTTCTACATTCGGTAACATTTCAGGTTTTATTTCATTATATGATAACACTCTTTGTTGGCAAAGAACTTCTAGAATAGTATAATAGTTACTGTATTAAATACGATACTTCTCAAGTAACTCAACAAACAAAATAGAGGTTTCAAATCAGGAGATCTTGGAGGCCATTCAATAGGACCTCTCCTTTCAATTCAGTTCTCGGAAAAATGGTGATTCAGAAGCTCACGTACTCGGGTGCATAGTGTGGTGGAAAATACGTTTTTTAACTGGGAGATAAGACACACCTGTTAAATTCCCAGGAGGAAAAAAGGAACCCACGACTTTTTGAATCATCATTTTCCCAAGAACCAAGAGATGGAAATGCAAATTATTAAATATCTGCATAGTCCTATATTCTGACATTTTCTAATTCTTCATAAAAATGCTTTGATAGAATAAGATTTTATTGTTATTATAAGAAAAAATTTTAGTTTTTCTAATTTTTGTGATAAAATATGTTGAAATGAAGGATGTTTCGAAATCCAATGACATTTATGGTGAATAATTTCTGTTTGTTAAATACTGGATGATAAAAATTATTGAGTTTAGGAGTGTGGCATAATTAATGAAAAAGAAAACAATGAATGAGAGAGATAATATTACCATTTTTTAAAATACAGTCGATATTTTTATAGACCCCTAAATGTCATCAACATTTCGGAATCGGCATCCTTTTCAAGAAAATTCTCAACGGAGCGCATTCATGAATGAATGACTAAAAAAAAGGAAACGACCTGATCAAAGCGAATCCGACATAAAAGCTGATTCTTGTCAAAGTAAGAATTCCGATCTCGAGACAGCATTCCCGGTTCGTTAAGCCCTTCTTCGCGAAAAAAAAGTAATGGAATCAAATAGGGTTTATTATTAAATCGAATAAGCTACAATTATTTACGATATGAAATGCAATTAAGGTAGCTAATGCAAAGTCGCTCGCATTCCACGAGTTTCATACACGTGTATGTAACTTCAGAAAGATAATCTCGCGTTTTAATTGGTTCCGACGATATAGGTGTAATTGTGGCGAAGCCACCGAGACCAGTTTAAATAAAGGACACTTAATTTAGGCGTTCCAGCAGCCGATGGCCAATGGTTAAGTTGCTTCAATTCTTTCATACAGCAGCACAAAGGACCGGAAGCTGACCGACATCGTTTTTAATTGACAATAATCTAATTTTAACGATAGACACAAATATACGGTACGTGGAATTGGAAATGGACACGCAGAAATTTCACATGCCTCGATTTAATTGCTCGTTATTCAGCATGTAACCTGAACGAACTTGACTAACTGTCATAATATGCAGAATGGGAGAAGGTGACATGCGAACGGCTCTGGAAAACTGAATTCGCTATTTTTTATTTTTCTCACAATAATACTTACTGACTCACATTAAAATTAATAATACTTATAATTCGAATCAATTTTTTCTCTCCCAAAGTATTCTGGAAGTTTTAATCTATACCGGGTGTCCAAGATCTTTTCACATCCCTACGAAAAAAAAAATCCTTGAGGGCCATTCAAAGACTGTACTGGACGACCAACCAATTCGACACTTTGACAGCTCAAAAACGTTTTTGTTTTTGAGCGGACGTGTGAGAGCTTGCATTGTCGTGCTAGAGGATTAGTCGTCTTCTGCCATAGGTTTCCCTGATTTTTCCGAACATTTCTGGCAAACAAATGCTGGTATATCATTCAGAATCAACCGTTCTGGGTTGCTCTAAGGAAATGTTGGCGATATATAGAGTTATTCCGAGAAAACAAGACAATATTTGCTTCAAAGTGCTTTGTGCGAGAATAGATTTTGTTAGATTTGGCTCGTGTTGAAAGACCCATACAGTCGATTGTTGTTTAACTTTGAGTTCATATGCGTAGATCCATCATAATTCGTCGCCGGACATGATCTTTCAGTCAGCTTTTAAAGCAACGCGATTGAATTTTTTTCAACATTGTTTTACACCAATCGACTCACTTTTTTGTGAACAACCCGGTTTATGAGAGCTGAATAATATTGAATAAGGTTATTTTGACTTTCACAAATTTTATTATTATTATCATTATACCACGATCGTTTTGCTAACACAGTAGCATCGTCAGTTAGATGATATATCTTACAATTCTGAATAACTACAAAATTCTATTGAGGACTAAAACCCAAAAAAAGGAGGTCTCTGGAAATTCCAGTTCATCTGGAAATATTTTAAAGTGGGGAGTTATTTGGGTCTAATTGTTCGTTGAGTACTATTCCGATTTTGTTGTATTTATTTATCTCTAGTGACTCTGACAGGTTTAAGGCATAACTTTTACTTTCTTTATGTAAAATTCCAAAATTATGGTTGAAACTATGTCCCGTTTCTAACAAATGGTTCGAATATGTAGAATGACTTTTGTTATTGAGGAAACTCTTCAGATTTTCTCCAATTCTCTGTCGAAAAAATTTTTCCTGTCTGTCCTATGTAAACTTTTTGGCAATCACCGCAGGTTAACTTATAAACCCGTCCAACTAGAATATTTCTTTTCTATCTAAACGATAATTGAATCCGGGAACTTTCGGTTTCCAGCCCAGTCGGCTCCTATTATACGGATTATTTGTTGAAAATTTTTCTTGCAAATATTATCGTTTTATTCTTGATTTAAAGGTCATAAACATTAAAATTAAAAATCTATCGAAAAAAATATTTATTCTAAATTATTTTTATACTAACCAGGAAAACCTTGATCTTCATCATCTCGCTTCACTAGAGAGCCATAAAGACGCTCTTGATTAAAAGTTACCTTTATTTGAACACAAAGAAATTAAACCCGATGATTCATTCATTAGAACTAATCAGTAGAATCTAACGACGGTAGATGAAAACGAAACCAAACATCATCAACATTAAGGTCCTATCTTAATATGCTCGACATATCGAGAGACTACCGAGTTCAGCGGAGGTCCATCGGACACATCGTGAATACAAATTATACCGATTTTCTGATAGTGTTTTTGAGGAAATGCCTATTAGCCAGATCGATCGATGATGCCGCCGCTCTATCTCCTAATGAGAACTTACAGGAGAGTACAAAGCCATTATACTATTAATTTGAGGAAGATATCTGAAGGGGAAATCAATGTACCAGATACAGATGACACGAAAGCGGACCGCGTTGTCTATGGTAGTTTTGTTTCAACTGAAACTATAAAGAGCACCAGTCAAATTCTCATCGTTTCCACTTGAATCATCATCGTTGAACATAACATAATTTTCTCCTGAATTTATGGATTTCTCCAGGAGTGTCATATAGATGATGTGCTATTTTATGCTTCACTTAAATTTTGTTCATGTTTGCCATCAAATTTTGTTTGTATTCACTTTTTGCTAATAAGTTGTTTATTTATCAGCCTAAATCAGACAATAGCTTCATTGAATGATGATGTTAATTCATATATCAAGTGTCTCAACGAAAATTTGACACCCCTGAAGAATTTTCGAAGATTTTAAAAAACAGGTCAACTTCTGTTTTGAGGGTGACGAATTCACCAGTTCCATGAAGGTGGGATCAACCCCCAACATTTTTTGAACAGGGAAGATATGTCGAGTATTGGTTAGTTTTGAAGTTATTTATGTTCTGTACACAACCCAGTTAAAATTTTCAAAATGGGTTCATTATTCACGAAATAATGTAAAATTGGACCTACCATCAAAAGGTGATGTTGAACAGACAGTTGAATCGACCAAACTCAAGAACCTAAGAGTGTTGAAGAATCCAAAAATAATTTTCAAGTTCTGTCTTAGAAAGAAAGAATTCTTATAAGGACAAAATACCACCTGAGGCTGGCAACAACCCCCAGTATTCTTTTGAATAGGAAAGAGATGGCGGATGTGTTTTAGTCAAAAAGCTTTTTTTGCTCTCTAAACATCCTAATTGAAATTTTCAAATTTCGTTATTTTTTTAAACAATTTGATATTGAACATTATCAGAAGGGTAACTCAAACAGAAACCCAATACATTCAAATACACCAAATCTGTAAGTAATCATAGGGAAAATCCAGAAAAAAATGTTTCGTAACAATGTCATAGGAATTCTTTCTCCCTAATACAGAACTCGAAAATTATTTTTGGAGTTTGGGTGGTTCAACTGTCTGTTCAACATCACCTTTTGACGCTAAGTTCAATATTACATTACTTCGTGAACCGATTTTGAAAATTTTAACTGGGTTGTGTACACAACATAAATAACTTTTAAACTAACCAATACTCGTTATCTCTTCCCTATTCAAAAAATGTTGGGGGTTGATGCCACCTTCATGGGAGTGTTTTTTTCGGAGTAAACTCATGATGGAAATTCGTCCCCCTCAAAACAGAAGTAGACCTGTTTTTTTTTAATCTTCGTTTTCGAAGTTTTCGAGTTCTGGAGGGGGTCAAATTTTAATTGAGATACCTTGTATAGTATAATAGCTCTTTTCCGTACCGATTACCTTTTGGGTGGTATTGTAATGAATAGAGTTAAACAAACTGAATATCTTTGGTTTATACTCAATTTTACTTTTTTTTAAGAATCAATATTAATATTAATATTATTATATATTAATATTAATATATTAATAATAAACACTTCAGAATATTAGTCGAATTAGTAATTTCAATAATATTCATTGCAGTCTAGGCACTAAATAATCCTTGATTGTTTCGGGTTTTATTCGACAGAAATTCATCTTGAAATTCATAAAATGAAAACAATATTACTTTCGCTTAATTCTATTGTTTTCGCAACAAATATTTCGATATACCATGAATTCATCAAGCGAGTATTCAAACTAACTATACAATGCAAATATTCCTGAATAGAAAACATTTCTTCATAAAAATATACAAAAACCGAAAAGGATTGCTAAATATTTAAAAAGAAAAGAAGATTTTTATATATCATATAAAACTAATAATATAATGAAAGTCGAGAAAAAATTCATTTGAAAAAAACAGAAAAACGGGCATTTATGAATTAAGCTGTTGTAATTGCCTCTATGTATATATTTTACAAACTAGACTTTCATTCAAAACCAAAATAAGGCAACCTGAAAAATGTTACATTAAAAAAAAACAAATTCAATACAAGCAAATCCCTTACTGAAAAGAGGACAATTCTAATAACAATTATAAAATATTACATACTGAAAATAGAAAACATAGACTTAATTTTTTGGGAACCCCAGAAAACGAAATAAAAATAACAAACAATTTGAACGATCGAATAGACCCAAACAAATACCCACCGCTTAACACTTTAGAAGTTTGTAGAGATTGTAAACTATTTTTTTCACTCCTCTATATTTTACTCCACTTTATTTTTTGGGAACAACGTTTACCAGTGCAGAAAATTTTTTGCATTGCATATTTAAATGCTCACCTGGTGCAGTGATGAAATAACGAAATGTTTGTTACTTCTACCGATTATGTTTATATGATTAAATGAAACTGTAATTGTAAATGTATATATTTTTCAATCTACAGATACGATTATATTGATTTTTTATCTTGATATTTCTATATTACACTTGTTAGTAATTTGCTATTCAAATTAGCGGATATTTTCACTGAAGAATTCAATCAGTGGAATGATAGGAAACAGTTTCAGTAGAAATCAAGATAATACACTTGCACTGGCGCATCTTTATTTTAATCGAATGGTTGGCATTTTCCGGATTTTGGGCCAAAAATGGTCTCAAACTCACAAATATCTGATGGATTCAGTCTTTAATCGATGGAAACTCATGTTCAATAAATAGTTTATGAAATTCAATATCCACAAACTTCTTATTAATAAACAAGAGTTGTTACAGCACACTATGGCTTCATAAGTTTCTAGATCTGAACTGTTCAATGTAAGAACTTACTTTTAACATCTTTTTTTTTTGAGTAGGTACTGTCATGAATTTTATAAAATTAAAACCTTTAACACTAAATAAAATATAATCTAATAAAACACATTAATTAGTTAAAAACAATCTATCATTCAATATTTTGGAACAATTCATGTACAACTAAAAAGAAAAATTCAAAATCAAATTTTCATGAATAGAAACTCTCGATATGAAGTCATTCATGGAAAACGAATGTTTTTGAAAAGAAGCCGAAACTTACAACAAAACTTTGGTGAAAATACAGAAGGGGAATATCAAATTTGCATGAAATATTACGAGTCGTGCTTGATTACTTAATTAAATGAAATGAAATTCATTATTTCTGGAATATTTCCTATGAATTACTGAATTGTATTTTATTTAAATAACTTTTATCAAGTACCAAATAGTAACAAAGAAAAAGTTTACTATATTGGTATACAACTGACGCCCACAAAATTGAAACGTGAGAGATTTCGAGCTGATTGTTTGAAAAACAACAGATAAATCCTGTAACAACTTCCACTCCTACTCAAACTGAAAGCACCTCCTTCAATTTTTAATTACACGCGTACCGAAGTTCACTTCGGCTAAATTGAAAACGATTTATGGTACAGTTATACCACTCCATCGATAAATTAGTTGTACAATATTTAATTAACCGGAAAAAATTACATAATTAGCCACAAAGTGCCGTCGGCGTTTTGGAACATTGGTTTTTCTGATCTGAAGGCGGTTCATTCAATAAAAACCGCGGCTGCTTTTGTGTTCATTCGTTATCGGGTCCGAATAGATTGGCCCATTAGCCTTGTTCAAACTGGTAACTTCGGATCGTCACCAAACAAAACGAAGCATCGAACATAACCCATTAAAATCATTGTACCACAGAGTTCGATTTTCGGTCCGTCTCGAAATTGTTTTGGGAGCAATATTTTTTGGGCTGGATCCGCTTCAGATTAATTGGGTATCGATTCTTTTAACTCTGCTTCATATCTGACATATTAATATTATTGATCCCTTACGCCACCAGAAGAACATCTATGTTCACAGCAGTAAAATGCCGGCTTGTCATCCTAACTATAAAACCGAAATAAATCACCGATTAAGAATAACTTCACAATTGGCACCGAAATGAGCTTACCAGGTTCCAGATAAAGCACAGGGATCAAGTTGTTGAAAAGAACCATATCTCTCTAGAATCGATTTCATAATGAAATCAGATGAGGATACTTCTCGATGAACCTAAGTATGATGAATAAAATCACGGAATTCTGTGTTCTGTCATCCGAAAGTCAAATAAATTTCTTTTATTGAAATTTTCTCCTGAAGAAACAGAAAATATTACACACATCGTCAAAAGTCTTGGCCCCATAGGTTTCTCAAGAAATAAAAAATGTATGTTCTGGAAATGAGATGAATATTTTCCCATATTTCCACTGCAATATATTTGATAAAAAATCTTTGTTTGTTACTCTTTGCAGGATGAGACGAAATAGGAAAAAGGAGAAAAAATCTGAATTAATCGATTATTTATTTTTGATTAATTAGAGTAATTCCACAACTGAATCCAAATTCAATAGTCTGTATTACCACCTCTTCTTTCAATCAACTGCCCAATACGCCTAGGCATCCCACAAATCAAGTCATTAATGAAATTTTCAGGCATATCGTTCCATTCTTCCTGAAAGATTAAACCTAATTCCTGAAAAGTTGAAGGTGGGTTTTGGCAATTGGAATTATTGCTCTTCCTAAGTTATCCCATACGTGCTCAAATGGATTCATGTCTGGTGAGTTTACTGGCCAGTTCACTCTCTGGATATTGCTTTCTTGAAGAATGTTTTGAACCCTCCGTGTGCGGTGTGGTGGAGCTTTATCATACTGATAAATGAAATTATCCCCAAATTCGTTGCGAAGAGGAACAATGATTGATTCAGTGATATTTTCTACGTCGATGGCACCAGTCATTGTTCGTTAATCGATAATAAGAGGAGTGAGTACAGCGACCGAACATTATACCCTTCCAGCACGTTATTGATCAGCCTTGAAAGGGCATAACTTCCCGTGCAAAATTGAGTCGCTCTAGTCTGCCTGGATCTCTCCAAACCCTTTCTCGTCGACTATCACTTTGTAAACCGAATCGTGACCCGTCCGCAAAGGTTACGTTGCGCCATTGTGGTAAAAGCCAGTCTTGGTGGTGTTCGAATATTATAAATATTTGGGCAAAATGATAGCACGCTATTCCCTAAAACAAAACCTCCAAAAAAGTTCATAGGTGTTATGTTTCTTCAGAAATTAAGAAACTGTTAAATGTTTTTTTAGCTGAATAAAACCTATTCAATATTGAGAAGATTCAAATGCCACTGAAGCCACAAAACTGGAAGGTTATCATCGCAGAGATGTCATCTTTGAAATATTCATATTTCTTCTACTTCATTATCTTTTAAATCTTTATATTTCGTCTTTTTTATTATCTTCTATTCTTATCTCGCATTCTCTACTGCAGTTATGAGAAATTTGATACGACTTGAGGAATGCTCATGAATACTTATACTTGTATAACTATGATTTTCTCTTCGAAGTCCGATACAGCGGAAGAAGAGAAAAGGTATAGGAAGAACAAATTTGCAATATGGGATGATCAAGATCAGTAACAAGGTTAGAAGAACTGATCTTTGAAAGTGACTCTACAGACAAAATGTCTCAAATGATTGAAACCAAGAGATGTTGAATGGCGCTTGTTTTCCCATAAAGAGCTTCTCGAAGAACAAAAATAGGAAGGGTATAATAACCACAAGTGAAACAAGTCTCCATGCTTCAGCTAGCTTCACTTCGCCAAATGTGACATTCCGTACTTTAGGCTCATGATCAGTATTTGGTGAAATCTGATCAGCGTAGTGTACGAGTATATGAAGTTTTAAAAAGCAGTGGAAAAATTACACGCAAACCTTATCTATACAATTAACGCGTCTGAACCGAGCATTGAAAGACAAATGCTGGCAATGCAGAAAAAGAAATGGTAAAGTGATTTAGTAGCATGACCCTTTGTAGTAAAAGTGGTCAAAAGATAATGTGAAAAGTTGGAGGAGAAAGTTCTGCCCCATTTGCCGAATTCTCCAGAGCCGACTTGCATCAATTATTATTTGTTGCGATCAATAATAGCACACAGTCGGGTATAACAATCTAATGTATTAATACGTATTCGTAAACATATTCATGATCATTTCCCTCAAATCAGATTCTGCCCGAAAGAAAGAAGCCATAGTCAGCGATGGACAACAATGTTAAATCTCCAACCAGTTTGTTATGGTAAGCTTTGAATTTCGGAAAAAACGGGGAAAACAAAGTTGTATATATATTTTCATGTATTGCTCAAAAAACTTCTTTCTTTAGAGACTATTGATGACTAGAGAATTACTATGCAGAAGTATTTGCATATTACAGACAATAGCTGGTATTCATTCTTCAGAATCTCTTCAGATTTTAATATAAATAAATCTCATGAAAACATTTAGATTTAAATTTGAAAAAGTTTTGAAACATGTCCTAGATTTAAAATGTAATTGTCATATTTTCATGAGATTTATTCGAATTAAAATCTGTAGAGGTTTTGTAGAATTAATTCCAGCTATTATCTGTAGCATTTTATGAATTTTCTACTGGCTCCTTCAAAAAAGAATACAGTACAGAACTGATTCGGTTAGCTATATAATTTTCAAGGGTACAAATAACAGGTTCGTGTTAGAATATCATTAACGTATTCTCTAATACCAAGAGCATGTGAGATGATTATTTGAAAATTGCAATTAAAATACTAAACAAGAAAATACGAATAACGCACCTAATAATTTGGGCACCTGCCATACAAAAAACGCCAACGGTGTGGGATCACCTTAATGGGAAGTTTCTATTTACAACTTTATAATGTGCCTAATCAGAAAAACCAATAGTTCTAAATTAATTAGCACAAAAATACTACCAAAGGTACTCTGCCCATTAAGTTAACGAGTTTTTCGAATCTCCTATACTCATATCCAGTTAGGAATTCCAATTACAGAAACAATCCGTTTACTTTATTCATTCTAAGACGCACGAATTCTACTCAAGACACGAGTTACAAAAAAATCACCTCGGGCTCGTAGGTGAAAGCCGTCAGCTCATCATTCTCGATCAGTCATCTTTTTTACAAACGTACAAAACCGAAATAACCGCTCGAATTCTGTTTATGTACAATTATATCACTCTGAACTTGACGTGACAAGTCATTAGGGGCCCATGTTCAAGCGAAGTTGACATCATAACCTCTGGTCGAAAGACACCTCCCAATTAAAATGTGTGAAACATTTAAGCGTGGCTGGGAGAGGCGCGGGAAAGCGTGAAGATTAATTAACCGGAGTTCAAAGAAATTTGAGACGAATGATTTGAAGTCATTTTTATTCAGACGAACGGTGTATTGGACAAACTATCAAATTGATACTGAACACCAAATGTTCATGCGTTTGATCAGTATCTACATTCCGTAGAGTGGATGGCATTAGACGAAAAGATGTCGTATCGTAGATCGTTCTGATTTTTTTCAAATTATAAAAATAATTACAATAAATCTCATTCACCGATTTCATTTTCAATATTATTCGGAACGAGGGTTATTAATTAAAGCTGACGCGAAGCTCTATGTTGCCCTTCTTTCTTAATCTCCCCCAGGACATAACCCGAGCTACATCTCCTCATCCAGTCATTTTCTTCTTCCTGTTTCATATAAGTCGCAACTTTTTTTCACGCAGTTTTAAGATACGGCTGGGTGGTGGAAATCAAGCTCCTTTGACGTGTGAGTGGCGTCCTAAACAACTCGGATACTAACCTGCAGAGCCATAAAAGTTGGAAAGTGCTTCGCTGCTACCAGTCACGGTATAGGTTTCGAAATGAAGCCAAAAATTAAAGCGAGGTGGAAACTACTTAGCAGTCACCTGGTGAAAGAGATTATGCTCACAAGCCAGCAATTACAATGCTAGTACTTACTCCTCTTCCATGCATAATTAACATTAGTAATTTTCTGCTTAACCTTAATATTCCAAATGCTTCCTAGGATGACTAGGAAAATTGTGAAGTGTACTCCAAACTTGTAAGATTCCACCAACATGCTTCCCTAGCTGTTTATTCTATTTGAACTTGTCTTCATCAACGTTTTTTCATAAGTCAGAGTAAGATGTTGGTCCCACAAAGGGTGTAAAGTTTATGTATAGCTACTGCAATAGATTCCTCGTTTCTTCTGGTTGTCTAAAAATTTATACCAAGTACACCCTATTATTCTAGCCTACTCTGTTGAGTTTACCTACGCATGTATTCTTATACTATCTTTTGAATCAGTGAGTGACAATTTAACAGTGCTGCTCAAGTGTAACAGTGGATCACTATATTCAGCTTTCTCAAACACAAGTTATATAAAGAAATCTAGTAACAACGTCAGGGAATCCTACTGTGAAAGCTGTTGGGATACGTGATAACACAAATACAAGATGTTAAGAGCTAGAAGAATTTTCAACCATTTTTCACGAGTTTACAGTTTATTGAGCCTCTTGACATTTCCAAAACTGAATAAAAATGAAATTTCATAAATGTTCCAGATTTGCCTAGATTTCTTCCGAAACCTTCTGTTCTTATAAGAGAAATTTCCGATGAAAGACGTTGAAAATATATTGACTCACATAATGAAACTCTTATTAAATTCGATGCTTCAGAGATTTTTTTGAATTGCAATATTTTGAATTATTATTCTCATAAATTAGAAACATGAAATTGGATAATTCATCAACCGAAAAATAAAATATAAAGTCCGTCTAGAAAGTATCCGGAATTTAATATTTTTCATAATTTTAATATCCTTCTTTTTTGTAATATTCTAGGACAAAAGTAATTCATAAAATAGGTTATGCAGATAGTCGGATATGGCCAAAGTTGCATCGCAACACCATTTCTCAAATATTATTGATTCTCAACAGGTATACAATTTATGAAATAATGTCTAGAAACCGTCCCTATGTCACTGAAAAGACAAGGCTACATAGAAAGGAAGTCAAAAAATTTCCCTACAATGACACCTTTACAGAAGGAAAGAATTTTGTCAACGTTTTCAAGGAGATAATTTCAATAATGTCTTTATATCTAATGATATTTGTTTCCCACTTGTTGAAAATCACTTAAAAATCTTATCAAAACAACCTGTTAGCGTTCAATTTTCCAAATATACCACCAAGATAATGGTTTGGGGAACAATATTTCAGCGTGGTGCTACGCCTCTCTGTATAGTTGATGGTATCATTAATATTGAAAAGTATTGTGGCATTCTAAACGATTTTCTCCTTGAAACGGCGCATGCTTTATATCCAGAGGGATTGCGATTTCAGCAGGATAATGCAAGATGCCATACTTCGGCCTATACTCAAGCTTGGACAAGAACACCAAGTGACAACCATTTCATGGCCAGCAGCTTCACCAGATCTTAGTCCCATTGAAAACATATAGAGACTAATGAAGATTGAAGTTGAACGGGCAGAGCCACGAAATAAAGATGATATAATTCAGTCAGTTTCACAGTTCTGGACTACCACCACCGAAAATTATGGAGGTGATCTAATTTCGGGTGTACCTCGACGTTTAGTCAAGTGTTTACAGTTCAATGGAGGTTGTATAAGTAAATAAGATTAATATTTTGTTATAATTTCCTACTTCAAGAACTAAAAATATATACTAAATAATTACAATTGAGCTTTGTTTTTTTTAGACTGACTTTATTTTCAAATCAAGATTCCATGGTACTCAAATCTCAAATTTTTATGAATAAAAATAGGGTTATCCAAGTTTTCCTGGTTGAAAACCACTTGGATGTCCACGATTTAAGATGATGAATTCTTCTTCTTTATTTGAAATTAAGAAAATGATCAGAACTAGAGAATATTTTAGCGACTTCCAATAGCCAATACAAAGGAAGTACAGAAAGTTTTGTCAAGAGAACCTGTCTTTATTGGATGAAGATTCTTTTAATTTAATGAAATAATATAAATATTTCCGCAACTGCAGTTTATTTGGGAAATTGTGGAAACATTATTTGACTTTCTTCTTCTACAGCCATTATGCATATATTTCAGAAATCTGTTTTTGTATTTTTAATTTTTAATTATTTACTACTCTGTCAAGAAAGTACCGGGAATTTTCAATTAAAACAACATTTTTACATTTAATCCTCAAAATTTATTGGGTCGCCTTCAAAATAGGCTCCATTTGCTCCAATACATCTATGCTAACGGCACTTCCAATTATCGAAACATTTTTTATAGGCGCTTTCCGGGATGGACTTTAGCCCTCGCGCCGAATTTTGTTTTATGGCTTCAATCGACTCAAAACGGGTGCCACGAAGGGGCAATTTTAGTTTTGGAAAGAGGAAAAAGTCGCAGGGAGCCAAATCCGGCGAATACGGTGGTTGCTAAAGCACGTTTGTTGAGTTTTTGGCGAGAAAGTCAGTCACAATCGTAGCTCGGTGAGAAGGCGCGTTATCGTCATGCAAAATCCATGAGTTGTTCGCCCACAAATTTGGCCGCTTCTTACGGATACGCTCACGCAAACGTTTCATAACGCCTAGGTAATACTCCTTGTTTACCGTCTGACCCTCTGGAACGAATTCGTAGTGCACCACGCCACGGATATCGAAGAAAACAATGAGCATCACCTTCATTTTCGAGCGGCTTTGGCGTGGTTTTTTCGGTTTCGGCTCATTTTTCGCCACCCATTCCGATGATTGCTGGCTTATTTGCATATCGTACTCGTAGACCCAGGTCTCATCACCAGTTATAATGCGTTCCATGAATGTAGAATCGGAATTACAGCGATCCAGCATGTCTAAAGCAACCTGTTCGCGATGACGTTTTTGAAGAAAATTCAGGTCTTTCGGTACGAGTCGTGCGGCCACCTTTCTCATGCCCAAAATATCAATCAAAATCGTACGTGCGGACTCGTGGGATATCTTAAGATCATGTGCTATCTCTCTCAAGCTGGTACGACGGTTTTCCAGCACCCTTTTCTTAATTTTATCGACGTTATCTTCGATCGAAGCCGTCGATGGGCGACCACTTCACGACCGTCCTTGAAGGCTCTGTACCACTGATATGCACGAGTTTTCGATAGAGCATTATCACCAAAGGCCTTTTGCAACATTTTCAATGCATCGGCACACGAAAATTCATTTGCAACACAAAACTTTAAACACATTCTTTGCTCAACGTAATCACCCATAGTAAAAATCGGCACGCACTCTGACATCGACTGACTTAATCAGCTGTTGCAAACACACTAGTTGACAGATCCCGCTCAAGCTTGGCATAGTAATTAAGGACAGTGGTACCAACCTAGGAAAAAAAATTTGTACCTGCCTCATTGCCCCGCCAGATTTAAATCGATAATTCCCGGTACTTTCTTGACAGAATGTATATCGACTCCGGGAATTTCATCTGAATTACTTCTCGTCCCATATTTAGAATAGGAAACCTTCGAGTGAACGTAGTATTCTGTTTTCGAAAACCAGCAATTGCAAAATAACAATTTGGAAACATTTCTTCATATATTCGATAGATATAAATTGAAAATTTTCAAAATATGAAAACGTGAGTATGAATCATTTCCCGTATTCTGGGAGGAATAGCACATAGTCAATTCCAAAAAAAAATGTTTCGTATTTCAATTAAATATTAAAAAACACAAATGATATTTTGCATATCGTGGCATAACTTCATAATGTGAATCGAACTGAAACGATAATTCGAAGATGCTGCCTCTAACCAGATCACGCGCTTCCCATATTGAATGAATTTCGGACGTCATCTTAGTCGTTTTGTTTTTTGGGTCTCGATGAATGAATGGAGTGAATGAATGGTTCTATTTTATTCAGGTTACGCCATTAAGATGTTCGAACGATCTGTTGAAATCACGGAGTAAACTGCTTCATTCATGTGAATCGTAATTGTGAAATAGCTCCGGAAAATAATTATATTTATAGGAAATGGAGACAGAATGGCATTGAATATCTACTGGAAATTTCTTACGATCTATGATGATTTAAGATTTCTATATGATGTGAATACTCCCCCAAGGGCCAAAAATGGATTCTCCAGAAACATGACAAAAAAATTGTTTTTATTCGTTTATTCGTTTTTGTGTCTTTCTATTGTTACTTCGATTTTCATTTGTGATGTTATTACTGATATAAGTAGACTTAGATGTGGCTATATCCTATCCGGGATTAAGTAAAGATTATGCACTGAATGTGTCTTATTCAAGAAACAGTGACTGCTGAAATCCAAAAGAAACTCCCCCATTCTTAAAAGTCATTGTACAAAATTATTTGGAAAAGACTTTTTGTCAAATAAACAAAAATTACAAATTACTGCTTCGATACCAATGAGAACATCAGAAGGGATTTTCGACCCTAGAAAGTTTCAAAACTATTTCAAGAATTTCTATGCGTGAAGGTACACTTAAAGCTTTCTCTATGCTGTCTATTGAAAAAAAAGATGAGAAAAATACAAAATTTCAATGGAAAAATTATTGAGTTGTTATCCAAAATATGTCGAAAAATTGAACTAATTTATAAAATATAAGTGTAACTGTTGTTTCTCTCACACATGGAGGAAGTAAATTTGACGGGGAGTTATTTTAGTTTTTTTTTAATTTATGTTCTTTTTTTTTTCTTTAGATATAATTCGTCCCATTCAACCCATAACAATGCTAGAAAAGCTTCATGACCAGCAGCTCTTCAGTAGCCTACTTCTTAATCATGAACATTATAAAATAAAAAACAAAAAAACTGTGTTAAATTATTTTAAGAGACTTGAAATGGCCACCTGCAGCTCAAAATCTGCTTACTCTGAACATTCTCTCTATTACCTTAATATTTGGATGCAGAACACACACTTTTTTTACACACGAGCCACCACTGACTAAGCTACGTGATTGAATAAGTATTTAATAATATAAAATAAGGTTATTCTGATTTTCACAAATTTTTAATAATTAAATTAATTATATTTATATTTAATTATTAATTATAATATATTTAATATAAATTTGTGAAAATCAGAATAACCTCACTTAATATAATTTCATTTTCATCAATCTGATTCAATCAAACGAATAAGAACTTTCTACACTATCTAGATATGCTTGGTTAATTTTCCAAGTATCGTCATCACTAAATTTTGGAATTTCATTTTGATTTTTAAATTGACGATTCTCATCCTGTCGAATTTGAAACATCCTAGAAGTTTCGTGTGCCGATGCATTGAAAATGTTGCAAAAGGCCTTTGGTGATAATGCTCTATCGAAAACTCGTGCATATCAGTGGTACAGAGCCTTCAAGGACGGTCGTGAAGTGGTCGCCCATCGACGGCTTCGATCGAAGATAACGTCGATAAAATTAAGGAAAGGGTGCTGGAAAACCGTCGTACCAGCTTGAGAGAGATAGCACATGATCTTAAGATATCCCACGAGTCCGCACGTACGATTTTGATTGATATTTTGGGCATGAGAAAGGTGGCCGCACGACTCGTACCGAAAGACCTGAATTTTCTTCAAGAACGTCATCGCGAACAGGTTGCTTCAGACATGCTGTATCGCTGTAATTCCGATTCTACATTCATGGCACGCATTATAACTGGTGATGAGACCTGGGTCTACGAGTACGATATGCAAACAAGCCAGCAATCATCGGAATGGGTGGCAAAAAATGAGCCGAAACCGAAAAAACCACGCCAAAGCCGCTCGAAAATGAAGGTGATGCTCATTGTTTTCTTCGATATCCGTGGCGTGGTGCACTACGAATTCGTTCCAGAGGGTCAGACGGTAAACAAGGAGTATTACCTAGGCGTTATGAAACGTTTGCGTGAGCGTATCCGTAAGAAGCGGCCAAATTTGTGGGCGAACAACTCATGGATTTTGCATGACGATAACGCGCCTTCTCACCGAGCTACGATTGTGACTGACTTTCTCACCAAAAACTCAACAAACGTGCTTCAGCAACCACCGTATTCGCCGGATTTGGCTCCCTGCGACTTTTTCCTCTTCCCAAAACTAAAATTGCCCCTTCGTGGCACCCGTTTTGAGTCGATTGAAGCCATAAAACAAAATTCGGCGCGAGAGCTAAAGTCCATCCCGGAAAGCGCCTATAAAAAATGTTTCGATAATTGGAAGTGCCGTTGGCATAGATGTATTGGAGCAAATGGAGCCTTTTTTGAAGGCGACCCAATAAATTTGGACGATTAAATGTAAAAATGTTGTTTTAGTAGTAGAGAGTAGTATATAAAGCTTTTGATATAATTATTGCCTGCGAATTATATTTAACGAAGCAGTATTCCGAATTATGAACTCTTTCGTTTTATCTACAAGCATTGACCTCATAATATTTTCTAAAGCCATGAGAAAGTTTATTTCAGTCATTCAATCCACCCACCAATAAGCTTTCCAATCAAATTGGTTAATTTGCCAGTTTTTGTTGAAAGGGATGCATTAATACACTTCTTACATTCAGTTTTTGAATACATTATGAATTAATTAATCCAGTAGTAGTCACTCGTGTTGCTTGTGTCTTTTAGGTCCAAGACATTGTATTATTATTGCGGTAATAATCAACCTTTGTAGCTTGTTTGTCTCTGCACAAGATTATCACGATTACTATAAACGGAATTATCCACATTGTCATTACTTTAGCTTAGTATCATATACAGTGATACCATTACATATTTTTTCGAGTTTTCGAGTTTGACTTCAGTTATTATTATTATTATTATTATTATTATTATCCTGATACTCCTAGATCTTCTGTGAAGATCCCTCAGAAGCTTTTTCAGCTTGTACGAGTTAGGAGTTCAGTTGTGTTCTGTGTAGGCTTTGTTACTGCGATCTTGCGCCACTTTAGGTCACAGCACTGTTAATTTTTGACCCAACAGTGAAATGGTGGCAGATACCCGTCCAACTAGAAAATTTCTTTTCTACCTGAATAGGATTCGAACCCTGGACCTCCCGGTCACGAGTCCGATGCTCTCCCGCTGAGCTATCCACACTCATCGTCTTCGTTGGTTTATCTTATTAGATAAACATAGCTAGCTCATCATCGAGATAACTACACACAAGTGCTCATGAAATTAAAATCACCGCTATACTACCTTAAATACAGTCCACAAAACCTATCGTAATTAATAATTGATTGATTGATTTGCAATTTTATGTTATTTTAAAATACTGACATAATAAGTGAACTATTGCGGTAAATAAACCGTGGTACGATACATTGAACATAGTAATGAAAAATTGAGAATAATCTGAATACAAAAAAAATCACAATTGTGAATTTTGAAAAGGACTTAAAAGTAATAAGATACTTTTTCAAAGACCTTCCCATGTTACTTTCTCCTACAGGTCCGGTAGTTCTGAAAATTTCAATTTAATGGTTTGGCATATATCATAATAAAACCGGAAGTAAAGAACGTATCGAACATGTAATAAATAAAACTGTGACTGAGAAGAATAACACAACAATTCATGTCTGTTGCATGACCTATTTTTTATTATTTAAACTATTGAACAGAATAATTATGTGAAATCTCTACAAATTTGGATTTTAAAGACTTTCGAATAATTAAATAACATATGACATATGCAGGTATGGAAGAGACAGTCGGAAAGATACGAAACTCAATGTTAATCAAGACCAGAATCCAGTGGAGCAATAGGAGAATCAAAACCTCAGCGCGATGCGATGACGAATAAACGACTCTTCTCTCTCAATGGCAGTGTCGAGTGGGGATGCTTCGATCGAGAGGCTCTGCAGTCTGCTTTTATTCATACTTCAAAATTCACATGGAGCATTTTTTGGAACGGAATTTGTTATTCATGAGATTCGTTTGAAACAGCTGTATCGGCTAAAGTTAACTAGGTAATTTCGGTCAAAATTCTGCATTTTCTATATATTTTTAAAAGTTGTGTGATGTTTGAGAATTTTTTATATCCACTTAAATAGAAACAAAGTTTTTAACACACTTTGATTAAATTTTAAATTATTTTGTTTAATATTTAAATTTTTTCAATAGGCCCTCTTCCAAGGAATATACTCTTCAAATATATATATATATATATATATATATATATATATATATATATACATAAATCTGTTGATTTACTCAGGCATCCATATACAAGTATAGAAAAGGCAGTCGGAAACATAGGAAATTCAGTGTTAATCAAGAATGCAGTGGAGCAGTGGAAGAATGAAAAATTCAGCGCGATGCGATGACGAACACAAACGACTGTTCACGATTCAATGATGGCGCAGCCTTTCGATCGAAGCATCAACACTGCGCACTGCCATTGAGAGAGAACAATCATTTATTCGTCATTGCATCGCGCTGAGGTATTGATTCTTCCACTGCTCTACTGCATTCTTGATTAACACTGAATTTCCTATATTTTCGACTGCCTTTCCCATACCTGTATATAAAGATGATATATTAAATAATTATTTTCTGCTCTTCATTCTTTGTGTGTGTATAACTTTTCAATAGTTTATTTTTGGTTCAACAACGAAGAAAACAGAAAACTATAACTGTAGATATTTTATATTCCTCCTGTTATTAAACTTTTTAACCAACAACGAAGAAAACAACGAAGAAAACGGAAAACTATAACTGTAGATA
The DNA here is from genome assembly GCA_034642435.1 of Megalocaria dilatata. Classification (NCBI taxonomy): domain Eukaryota; kingdom Metazoa; phylum Arthropoda; class Insecta; order Coleoptera; family Coccinellidae; genus Megalocaria; species Megalocaria dilatata. The sequence goes on along the minus strand of CM067856.1, from coordinate 70,800,891 downwards.
TTTTATATTCCTCCTGTTATTAAACTTTTTAACCACACTCTTCTCGTCTTTTTGAATTTAGCAACGAGTAAATATATTTTACTAAATGGCGAATGCGCCGGTAACATTAGCACTGGTCTGTGAAGAATAATAACCCAGAACGCCTTTATTTTATGAGTTAACATTGTTATGCACTTTTGAGTTCAGTAATACCTGAAATTGTAAAAAATAATAAGATGTTTGTTTCGATTGCAGAACTGATTTATTAATACTTTCAAGAACCATGACGTCTCAGACATGTTAATGAAGTTATCAACTGAGTAGTCTCACAATTTCAGGGAGCTCAACGTGAAAATTTCGTTTTTCTGGATGACAATCTACTACCACATATCTCATCAGGTGATTACTGCATTATTTCCAAAATCACCTGAGCTAAATCCAACAACGCACGCTTGGAATCAATTACAAAGAATCCTTTATGCCTATAGACCACAGCTCCGAAATCTTTAGCCACAACTTTAGCAGGAAAATGAGCAGAATAATATGAATATCTTGCAAATCGAGAAGATGCCAAGAAGTTATTGATCTACGTAGTGGTCATATTTTATATTGAGGGTGAATACAAGTAAGGGCAGGTCCATTTTTGATCGGCTATAAATAAAAAACTAATGAATACTTCTTCAAAATTAAGAGTTGATGAGAAAGGTTGAACCATAACATTCACGAATGGAAAACGATATCATTAAATGACCGCAACGACTGGCATCCGATCAACCTAATATTTCAGTATATTGTCGATTGTTTGAGGCTTAATTACATGAATTGCAACTTTGATTTCGTTTGATTTCGAGTCATAGGCAGAGTTGTACCCCATTGCCTATCTGATGAGTTCAGGTGGTGCAACTCGGAACGAAACGCCGCCCCTCGAACTACTAAGTTGAAGCTCACTCATAACACCCTATTCACCTCAGAGCCTCAGTTTTATTTAATTCAAATGAGTTTCTATCAAATAAGTACCGATTCGATTAATCCTTCATACGGAGGTCTTTGTGCAAAATTCTCCTCAAAGATGTGCGAGAAATGTTCAATTCTTGAGCACGGTTATGAACTGATATTGATGAATGTTCAGCCACATTCTGGGCTACAACAGCAATTTTTTCAGGTGTGCTCACTGGACGAGAACGTGAACGTTGTCGAGCAACGATCCAGTTCAACGAACTCGCTTCACAAATTGCCGTGAGGGCATTTCATTTCTATTGAATTTCCCACCCAAATTTCTAACAGATCGGATAGAAGATTAACTATTTTGGAAATAAGTTTTTGATATTTCCCAGTTTTATTCAAGAGCAAAACAACCCATTTCGTTGATGTCAAATATTAAACTAACTTTTTATTTAAATACGAACGACAGAAGAGACTCGAGAAGTCGAAAACTTCAAATCTCAAACTCTGAATAGCCCACTCTTCATGAATTTTTTGAAATTTTAAGAATTTCGGTTTTTCGTTAAATTTTAGACGTTTTCAAACACGGTATTTCTGTTATCATGAATGAATATAAAATCTCTACATACATCTCTACATATACATACTTACAAACGAAATTAAGTTTTAAGTAACTTTTGACGAGCAGTTTATATATTATACAGTGTCCAAAAAGCGTATGGGACATTTGTTTTGGCGCTGCATTCGAAACTGAGCGGAGGAGAGTGGGGGGGTCGTGTTGTCCGCCATTTTGTGGAGTTTTAGTCACGATGGAGCAGTACACGGGAACGCATCACGCTTTTTGCGTATTATCGCAACAGTGATTTAATAGTGGCTTCTCAACGTTTGTATCGTACGGAATATCGAACAAGCCATGCACCAAGTGATGACAGCATTAGAAAATGAATCCGGATGTTCGAGAATACGGGTGCGACGGTAAAAATTCAACACTCTGGCCACCCTCGTTCAGTCCACGACGAAGAAACGTTTCTAGAAGTGGAGGCGACAGTTCGGCATTATCCGTAGATCCGTAGTTTTGTATTTAAAAGCCTGTAAAATTCAACTGGCTCAAGAATTGAAGGATACAGATTATGCTAATCGATTGAGTTTTGCCAATGAAATGTTACGGCTTTTCAACAATTTTGATAACATACTCTTCAGTGATGAAGCAAAGTCTCATCTGAATGATCATGTCAATAAAGAGAATTGTACTGGGCAGAGAAAATCCAAGAGGAAAGCATGAACGACCCCTGCACAGCCCAAAGGTCGTTGTTCGTACCGCTGTCTGCTAGAGACATAATCGGTCCTTATTTTCATGAAGATCGACGAGACTGATCAAACCATGACCGTTATTGTGATATGCTGCGAAACTTTTTGGATCCAGAGTTACAGGAATTTCAATGTTTCAAATCAAGCAATAGAATGTTAACGAATGATTCCCTGATAAGGCCTTTCACTTAGGGGTAACATAAACTAGCCTTTCAGAAGCCCCGACGTTAGTCCATTTGACGCCTGATACAATTGAAGCAAACAAACATCAGATCAAAAATGGCAGCAATATCGAGAGCTATGTGTCATCGTGTGATCGCCAATCTTTATTCCTGATTAGAAGAGTGTCAACAGTGTAACGGTCACCATTTAGATAACATCATCTTTTCCAAATAATTTGCCACTTTATATTGTAGTAATTAACACTAAACTTTTTCTTCAATTTCAAGTAGTTGTTGTTTTATCGAAGTAACAAATACCTGATACTCTTTTTGGATACTTTGTATTTAACTGCGAACGCACTAAGTCTTCTGACGCTAGAGTGGGTGCCTCAATAATTTTTTATTCAGATTCCATTGGAGTTTTGGAAATTCTCCAAAAACAAGACGAGTGAAAGGAGCGTGCTGAAAAGTATTTTTTTTTTCATTTCCTCAACACCCAAAACAAGTTCTGGCGACGGAAACAAATGACAAACGACCGATCATTCTAAAATTGGCAAGTTTACTCCAAGAGGACGCTTTCGATGCAAATTCGAAGGAAATAACGACTCGTTATGAGTTTGATAATCGATACCGTTCGTGGGATCGCTTAGTAGCCCACGCCATTCGAAAGTTCATTCACTAAAAATCGAGCCAGCCAGCGCAGCATCTTCGAGAAGACGATTGCGTAACCTACGACACGAAATTGGGTTACACGAATATTGTTTTAGTCGTTTTTGGCGCCGATTTCCTGTCTCTTCTACCGTCAGGACCGGTCAGTTCGCGGGTCCGACCGGTTTTCGGACCGGATAATTTATCGCGCTCGGTTAAAATTGATCCGGTCTTAATTATGTCTAAAAAACGTTCACCTCATGGGAATATCGGTATATAATTTCCTCTGGGAATATAATGAATTATTGAATATGGTTTTTGACTGTACGGAGATTTGTGAATTAAAATGTTAAGTCTTATCTTAATTGATTGCGACAAAAAGACTTTCAATTTTTTTATACCTTGAGAAATTTGAGTGACTCCAAGGAATAGCCATTTTTTTCACTATTTTATGATTCAGTGAAGGAAATTCATCGTTTCAGACAAAAAACAAATCAACTCAATGCAATTTTCTAAAAGATGCACGCATATGTCAAAAAATCTTTTCAAAAGCATTAAAGCTTTAAAAGCTATTCGATGATTAAAGTGAAACAACTTAATTTCGGCTAATTTATTTAATTTCACAACAATTGTTTCGTCATGACAACATGACTTCGTCAGGTGAGTATGGTACTGTCACCTGACGAAGTCATGTTGTCATGACGAAACAATTGTTGTGAAATTAAATAAATTAGCGGAAATTAAGTTGTTTTGCTTTAATCATCGAGATGTATTTCCGACAAGTAGAGACCGATACAGTCAAACATTTAAAATTAAAATTAAATTTAAAAGCTATTCGTTTTGCCAAATTAATAATTCTACTTAACGGTCAAAAATTCTGGAATCCTCGTCGCTCAGAAAAATATTTTCAAAAGTTCATATACATCTGAAAAGTAAGTTCTTTTTTAATTATATTGTTAGGGTAAAAAAATTCCTTGATAACTTGAGCATGTTCGTGCAGACATAAAAATAAAGTCTACCGTATTATAATTTTACTCAAATTTTGTCGGTAACAATTTGGATGAACCTTTATACAAAAGAAAATAAAATGAATCATACTTTCATAATCAATAACATACATATCTGATAGTGTAAACTGTTTCAATTAATTATTTTGATTAACAATTTTTGTATGAAGAATATAACATTCTTCAACACATTATTCGAAATTCTCATTAAAAATTTTCAGTCAACTTTTAGAATGAAAAATGAAATCTACCATAAGAAATTATTAGGAGTATAAATAAGCTCGTGCGGGTTTTTATCGAAAAATGAAGCTTTATTGCGAAAAATTTGGTGAAAAATGAAGTAATGAACAACAACAGAGTTCGTATTAATTAATAAATTTCTACGCCACCTTGGTGCTTAGACACCCGAGGTATTATTCCTTGACGCGTTGACCTTTTATATGGAGGTCATCGCCAATAGCCCTACTAAAACATGAAAAAAACTTTTAAACTATATAACTTATTAACAAGAACTAATAATTTTAAAACATAACATTGTGTATATATAAAATTAACAAATATAACGTTTTCTACTTCTTTGGAGTAGAATGAAAAGTTAAAAAACACAAAATAATTTCCTTATTATAAATACATATTATGTACATATATACAAAAAATAATAAGTAACAAATAAGGAGACCAAAATGATAAACACATTGCTGCTTATTGTTCTTTACTTGAATAAAATATGAAACGATATAAAAACATGTTTCATCATTTTTTAATCTTTATACAAGTCTATCCAAGGGTTTTTTGAAATTTTAAATTTATGTATAATATCTTCATGAAATTGGGGATCCTCACTTACAGTTTGTACTATTCCTTTTGCTATAGCAAAGATTGACAAACCTGTTAGGCGCTCTTGTGTTGTCGTATTTCTTAAATACGTTTGTATGCGCTTAAGACACGAAAAATTTCTTTCGGCCGAAACACTTGTTGCAGGAATAGTTAACACTAGGCAAAATAGCTTGTATGTTTAATTTTAAATTCCTTGTATATAATCTCTAATATTTACTGAACGTCTAGATTATGAAACTGTTCGTCCCTGTATAAAACAATAAATTCGTTTTTCAGCCGATCTGTTTCGGAGACATTAGAATACACTTTTAAAAAAGATTTAAATGATTTATCGGAAAAATTCTTTGTATATTCAGTAAATTTGGAAGAATCTACTAATGAAAGAAAATTTAAATCGTGTTGCAATCTCGACGATGTGCGCGCAGTAAGCCCAATTTCATGGACCTCAATCCGTTCGAAAATTCCCGTATTATGCCCGCCAAGTGGTACTAAAGCGGTGGGGGTGCGTGGCAGCTACCAGGACGTTCGACTAGCGATTTGTGACGTATATGAAGCTCAAATTTCTGGGGTTACTATGTTATTATGCGGTCGGGCAACGATTTCGGCATTAAGAATGTCGAACTTTGATGGTAATTCGATGTTTTGATCATTTATTCGGTGACTGGAAATTAGTTAAAATCGTTTCATATTTAACTTAATAATGTGTCAAATTTTATAAATTTTTACATGTGAGGCCCAGCCTCAGTTGCTTCATACGACGAGCCGCCACTGGGTCAATATGATTTTTATTTCAATTGACATTTTTGTGTAATTCTTGCTATTTCCAAAGACCAAGGACATTTCTTTCTAATATTTGAATCATGGCACTGGCAAAATATTGTATTGGACCATCTTGCCCGAATGAGATTAAAGGAAACAATTTAAACGCTTTATTGGCCTCAGGATGACATAATCCGCGACTGGGGTTTCGCAAATTGGTTAACAGATTTAGAAATCAACGAAATATAAAAGTATGTCCAGAAACCGTCCGTATGTCACTGAGAGGACAAGACTACTTACCAAGGAGAACAAAAAAATCCCTATAATGACATCTTTACAAAAAGAAGGAAGGATAGAATTTTGTCAACGTTTTAAAGAAGATAATTTTAATAATGTCTTTATATCTGATGAAAGTTGTTTCCAACTTGGTAGAAATCGCTTAAAAATCCTATTAAAACATCCCATTACCGTTAAAATTTCCAAATTTCCCACCAAACTAATGATTTATGGAGCAATATCTCAGCGTGGTGCTACGCTGGTATGGTACCATAGTTGAGTACCCTTAATAGGGAAAAGTATTGTGGCATTCAAAACGATTTCCTCCTTGAAACGGCGCATGCTTTATATCCAGAAAAGTGGCGTTTTCAGCAGGATAATGCAAGATGCCATACTTCGGCCTATACTAAAGTGAGAACACAAGTGGCAACCATTTTATGGCCAGCAGCTTTACCAGATCTTAGTCCCATTGAAAACATATGGGTACTAATGAAGAAATATTATTATTTATATTATTATTATATTATTATTTTATATTTCAGTATACCGTCTTGTGCACATAACCATGTTTATGCAAAGACTGATTTATGCTACTTTTCTTCTTCTTTTTACAAGTTCCGACGCATAACTCACAATTTTTACAGAATATCATCAACTATATTCGTAAAATCACTAATTCTCAGCATAGCCAACAGTCGGAAACATATGACCGGCGCATTAAAGGAAGCTTTAAGTAAAGGACGGTCGATGTGCGTTTATGAAACTGAAGGTCCCATTTAAAGGATACTTTTTCATAAAGGGACTTTATCATGAAGGAGCCTTTTGATGTTGTTTATGAAACTGGCCGTAAGTCTTTATGCAAAATACCGTGTTATGTCGTTTGTGGAATACCCAATTCCAAAGATCGACGAGGAATGGACAAACCTAGGTTTTCGTTAATACTACGGGCTACAGCAGCAATATTCACAGTTGTTCATGAGCGACGCTCACGTTTTCAATTTTATACATTACTAACTTGTCCGAACATCTCAAATTTTTTCACCAGCTTTACTAGTGCCGGCTGAGAAGGTACTTCACGACGACCCAAAATTGCTTAAGTTTTGCGAACTGTGACTGCAAAATTTTCACCATTTTTGTAGTGAATTTTAAAAATTTTAATGCGTTATTGAAGGGTTCATCGTTCTATTTTTAGTAATGACGTAGTTTTTACTTGTCAAATATCAAAAGATGACAGTTTCATAAGCGACAGCTGCCCAGATGCCTATTCAAAATGAAACCACTTGTTGGAAAATCCTTTATTATGGGTAACATTTAATCAGTTTCCAAATAACCTGCCATGACGTTCAAAAACATATAAACCAATTATACATTGATAATAATTTTCTCTCGTGTGAAGACGAACCAAATCAAATATCCCTTTCTCCCCCTCCGCTCTTCAGAACGGACGCGGATAATGATTCAATTTCGGTCTCTCCGACCCATTCCGTCTTCCCCAGGTAACCCCAGGCAACCAGCAACCTCGACCTCAACCCTTTCAACCTCAACATCACCAGGCGTAATAACATAATCGCCGTTTGATGGTTCGGATCTCCTCGCGTCCAAATAAATCTATCCGCGGCAAGCAGGGAGGAGAGATTATGAATGGACGTCCGATGCGGAGAGTCGCGTGGCCCCTCATGACGCAAGAACCTGTTGCTCCTGGGGCGATCGAACCGTTCTTGCTGCTCTCTTCGGCGCCGACCCCAGGGGGCATCAGACCGATGCTGCCGATAGAGCTCCTCTCGCTGTTTCCACGAGATACGCGTCGGTTGGGCAAGACAAGAATGAAGAATGGTATCTCCACAGCGCATTTATTAGAGACAAAATAATATTTCGCAGAATACTCATCGAGATGTCTATGGCTGGAGGATCCTATGATTGAAGATTATATAGCTGCGAGACGCAATGAACATGATAACCTTCTTCTTCAACATCTTTTTGAAGTGTCATCCTGTATCAAAGGTACCCCTAATATATCAAGAGAATGCGAACATTTTAAACTATGCGAGTTGAGAACAAAACCTGGTAACATCATTATCAGCTTCAAATAATTGTGACATCATTGAGATGTCAACGAAGTTCCTATGAAAGATGATGTCCTTGTTCTTCTGTTACTGAAAATTTTCCAACAACTCTCTTCAACGACAACGAAAACTTTCCAGAGGAAAATAATGTTCTCCGAAAAATAATCGGATATTCTAAGAAGCAAAGATAAAATGTTTCAATTTCATGTGGTTATTATTTTGCTTCTGGAAGACTAATAGATGATGCTGCTCTATAGCATGTATTCATTGTTCGTCAGTGTCGCAAGATAAATATATGATATTATAGTTTCCATCAGAGAAGGAGAATATTCCTCAAAACGTGAAGATCTCAAAGTTCAAGATTATGTTGCTGCAAGAGTCGAAGAACAGACCTTTAGAAGGACGAACAGAATATATCCTTCTTCGATATCTTTCAGAGTTTCTTCCTCTATCGAAAGTAAGTCATAGAAGTGAGACTGCCGGTGGAGCTTCTGCGTTTTGCTCCACGGGCATCTTTTGGTCAAAACAAACTGATGATGTCATGTCCTTGAATGTAACCTAGGTGTTTTCACAAGAAAAGACATATATATATATATAAGAGAAAACTTAAAATAAGTTCCGTCCTTATAATTTCATACACGAAAACAAAATCAGAAGCAATACAGAAAAAAAAGACAACATATTGCATATGTTATGGACCAAGTGATTAAATGGGGCATTATATAAAATGCCTAGTCCATATGAATAATGGCCAATTGAATCGCTCAAAGTGATAATTAATAATTTGAATTTCATTATTCATCCTAATGTAAGGGCATTTTGAATATTGCTGCATGATAGTTGGGCAATTTGATAAGTTGGGCGTAAACGTCAAGATGCGAAGTACGTTACACTCATAAATAAGTCTGATTATACTTCAAACTGAGATCATTCAATTTTTTGTGCCGTTGATTTTACTATATTGTTATTCTATTGAAAGAATTTACTTTGGTTTTTGCTCATTATCTTAATGGTAGTGGGGAGTAAAAGCAGACTGCAGAGCCTTTCGATCGAAACATCACGACTGCGCAGTGCCATTTATTCGTCATCGCATCGCGCTGAGGTTTTGATTCTTCCACTGCTCCACTGGAAAGATTGATTAACATTGAATTTCTTATCTTTCCGAGATACCTGAATATTATATTCATAAGATCAACAATTCAAATTCAAGTAACCTCTGGGTTTATTGCTTAGTAAGATTGTGGAGAAAAACAATCTAGAATATCTCTGTCTTGCGGGATACCGACTCCACAGGCGAAAAATAACTCTTTTAGTAGTCTCCAAAGCAGTGGCATCAACATGAGACATTCTTATGGTCTGTGACATATCGTGTCGTACTGATAGACGTCTAATGATATCTTAAATGACTATTTGTAACACTTTTACTACACGAAAGCTAAACATGTAATGCAATTTTACAATTTCTAATTTTTCACTTCATTTTAGGAATCGCATTCCAGTCAGTCGATGCCAGAGTGCGTGCCGATTTTTACTATGGGTGATTACGTTGAGCAAAGAATTTGTTTAAAGTTTTGTGTTGCAAATGAATTTTCGTGTGCCGATGCATTGAAAATGTTGCAAAAGGCCTTTGGTGATAATGCTCTATCGAAAACTCGTGCATATCAGTGGTACAGAGCCTTCAAGGACGGTTGTGAAGTGGTCGCCCATCGACGGCTTCGATCGAAGATAACGTCGATAAAATTAAGGAAAGGGTGCTGGAAAACCGTCGTACCAGCTTGAGAGAGATAGCACATGATCTTAAGATATCCCACGAGTCCGCACATACGATTTTGATTGATATTTTGGGCATGAGAAAGGTGGCCGCACGACTCGTACCGAAAGACCTGAATTTTCTTCAAAAACGTCATCGCGAACAGGTTGCTTCAGATATGCTGGATCGCTGTAATTCCGATTCTACATTCATGGAACGCATTATAACTGGTGATGAGACCTGGGTCTACGAGTACGATATGCAAACAAGCCAGCAATCATCGGAATGGGTGGCAAAAAATGAGCCGAAACCGAAAAAACCACGCCAAAGCCGCTCGAAAATGAAGGTGATGCTCATTGTTTTCTTCGATATCCGTAGCGTGGTGCACTACGAATTCGTTCCAGAGGGTCAGACGGTAAACAAGGAGTATTACCTAGGCGTTATGAAACGTTTGCGTGAGCGTATCCGTAAGAAGCGGCCAAATTTGTGGGCGAAGAACTCATGGATTTTGCATGACGATAACGCGCCTTCTCACCGAGCTACGATTGTGACTGACTTTCTCGCCAAAAACTCAACAATCGTGCTTTAGCAACCACCGTATTCGCCGGATTTGGCTCCCTGCTACTTTTTCCTCTTCCCAAAACTAAAATTGCCCCTTCGTGGCACCCGTTTTGAGTCGATTGAAGCCATAAAACAAAATTCGGCGCGAGAGCTAAAGTCCATCCCGGAAAGCGCCTATAAAAAATGTTTCGATAATTGGAAGTGCCATTGGCATAGATGTATTGGAGCAAATGGAGCCTATTTTGAAGGCGACCCAATAAATTTTGACGATTAAATGTAAAAATGTTGTTTTAATTGAAAATTCCCGGTACTTTCTTGACAGAGTAGTATATCTATAATACATTGCTAAACTCTGTTTGAAATTCACACGATAAATATTTATAATATCGTTAGATTTTCACCATATGACTAGTTAAACACTTTAATGAATTAGTAATGTAGTTCATTGATCACTATAATCGATCGATCAATTTTTTTTGGGTAGTTCAAATGAACCAGTACAATATTTACGACTAGAGAGCGTGTATAATTGTTGTCTGTGGTTTCCAAAATTAGGACAAAGTTTAGAAACGCCTCATTTTCTTTCGTTGGTAACAAACAAATGGAAATAAAAATTTCTGCATTAGTTAGATCGAATGCTTTATTAGTTAGATCTGTCTTTCGACACCCGCAATTTTTCAGCAAGTCCAACCGGAAAACTTCCTTTCGACTGGAAGAATCCATTTTTAGCGTTTTTCTCTACTATGATAGTTACTATGACACTTATTTCTTTAATTATATGACATTATGCTTTACTGGTAGAATTCTGTAAACTAATTCTGAACATGTGCGCTTTGAACTTGGCTTATCACCAGAGAGATCACCAGAGAGTTCACCAGAGAAATAAAGGAACAATAATCATTCAACTGTCCTGAAATTTCTGTTAGTAATTTACAATTAATATTTCCCCACCATCATATTGTTTAGCTGAAGCAATCTTGGGAGGAGATTTGCTCAGATGTACTGTACTCATTTCCAAGGGTAATGTTTTAAATTTAACTCTCTCGTCAATCTCGAAACGGCAGCGTAGATCGTTAAGAAGCTATTAGCGTTTTTTATCCCATTCTGCGAGAGCGAAGATGTTGATGCTGAGAGATTGTGTACCGATAACAGTCGAACATACAACTCGTTATGATTTTATTCGCTATTTCGAACGATTCTTGTATTTACGGAATTGGAAAATTCGCATGTGTTGATGTACTCAAAGTACACGCTTTTCTGCGCAAACACGTTCAGTTGCACCAATTCCTATTCACGAAACTTACTGAATGAACATGAATAAACCACATTTTGCAATATTTTAGATTTTAGATTGTCTGAAAACAACTTGTTGTTCCAAAATCACTTACGAGTTTTAATCGATATGACAAATAATAATCAATTGTCAGTTTTCTCAATCTAAGGGATCTTTGATCCTGCAAAGTAATTTCCAAATGATACTCGTCATGTTATCGTTTCGCCAAAATGTCTCTAATTTTAGAATTTTGAAACGAAAATGATATTAAACGACTAGGTGCGCAGAAGCTCCTGACTCATCGATGTTTTTCACTTTTTTTCAATTATCTTAGATAAAAATAGAAATTTGTATATTTTTCCCCTCTAGCGAGGATACAATTTATGAAATCCGTTGTGTCATTTTAGCCTGTTCAATATTGATTCTAAAATGTGTTGCGAATTTTGCAATAGGGCTTATTATTTCTTATTCATGATACGAGATTCTTCTACACGTGGTAATTAAACTAAAAAATTCCATAATTTGTTACACAATTGATTTTGATAACGAGTTTGAGAATAATAAGTAGGAAGTTTTCCGAAGCGGGACAATGCAACTTATATCTGCGTTACAGTTCGAAACTTGAAAAAAATCAAATATGTTTTGTTGATAGTCGGGCATAAGCAGCAGACATGCATGTTTTATAGCTTTTTGACTACTCATAAGTGCATGGCCCTAATGCCAACGAATGCAACACAGCCACGCACCTATATTTTCTCTTAATAACGACCCTACTTTTTTGCTAAAGTACAGCGTCATCTAATGCACGCGAATACATATACGCAGCTTACAACCCCAGTCTAAATCAAGAAACGAACTACATTCCCAATTATATCTAGCGTCACTGACGACATTGATTTTTTTGGAATTCTTCAGTTCTATCAATTTCTGTTTGTAAAGAATGGGCCATCTAGTTTGCATTTTGAAGTTATGATTATTTCGAATCTGGCAACACTTATGTCATTCGAACAAAATTAGGCAATATTGAAAACCCATTTCCAAACCGGTGAATCTTTTATCCAAACTGTTAGACATTTTATAGAAATTAAATACTCTCACGGCAATTTGTGAAGTGAATTCGTGAAACTGGATAGCTATTTGACGTTTATGTTCTCGTTCAGTGAGCACACCTGAAAGCATTGCTGCTGCAACTCAGAATTTGATTGAACATCCATCAACATCAACTTGTCATGTAGCTCAAGAACTGAATATTTTTCGCTCTTGTCTGAGGAGAATTTTGTATAAAAACCTCAGTATGAAGGCTTACAAAGTTCAACTAGTGCAAAAAGTGAAGCTTGTGATCATCTGATACGTTCCCACTTCGCTCAATGGGCTAATAATCGAGCATGGCCGAAGATAAGGATTTTCTCAGAAAAATCATCTTAACCGATGAAGTTCATTTTCACCTTGTTTTGATATTCAAATTTTGTATATTCCTTCCATGAAGTAAAAAACCTCCTCTTATGATTTTATATTATTTTTCATTCATGGATGTCAGGGTTCAAGCTTTCTAATAAACTCATAACTTTGAAAAACTATTCATCAGTTTTTCATTTATGGCCGATCAAAAATGTAAATATTAATGGCCCACCCTTAGATGAACGAGTTTAAATGGAGATTTCATTTCTCTAACTTTATTTCTGTAGACTTCAAAGCTAAGCCAACAAATTGTGAGCATGATAACTTTCTTGAATACTGTGAGACTTGGAATTTAGAGGGCAGATTTGAGCTCAGAAGGGATATATGCTTCAAAGCTTTTGTAAGCAGCTCTTTAACATTTTTATTCATCAACACTTATAATAGGTTTTTATGAGATGTTGCCATCTCAGAGAAAGGTGTAAATTTTCCTTTTTTCTGTAGCATTGATGGTAATGTTTATAATCGATCGGCAATTTTTTGTAAAGTTCAAGGGTTTTTAGCTATACACTGCTAATTGAAATCATGGCAAAAAGATATTAAAAACTCATTGATGAGAAGTCTACTGCGAAAATATCATAAAATGTAGGGGACATTTTTGAAAATGAGTGAAAATAATTCACTAATATTCATCTACACTTGATATTAAATTTCAATAATGTTGACTTTCATACGCTTACATTGGGGAACAGTTATGAACGCCACCGTCTGTGTTGTGATTTGCTTATTGTCCGTTTGGGTGTTTGTTGTTTTTCTATCTCCCTTTAATATCATACTTTTGCACTTGACTAGAATGTTTTGATATAATGTTGTTCAGAAAATATTTGTGCTTTTTTTCCGACAGAGGATTTAATTGTATTTTTCAAACCCACTTTCACACTTAAGCCGCATAATCAATCATTATATGTTTTGAGAGCTGATATAGCAAGGCTTGTCTATGAAAAAGTTCAATTAATTCTACGCAGTAGTTTTTGGTTAGTGCCTTTTCAAATATGGAGAGCAATTTCGTCATATTTTACCTTTTTACTATAGAAAAGGGAAAAATACTGTTCAAGCTAGAAAGAAATTAACGGAAATCTATGGGGAAGATATGTTGACAGTACGCCAGTTTCAGAAGTTGTTTGCAAAATCTAGATGGAATAATTTTTTATGTCAAAGATGCACTACGTTCCGGAAGGCCGGTTGAAGCTGATAAAGACACGATAAAGGCATTAATAGATGCAAATCGGCGAATAACAACACGTGATATCGGTGACAGGTTATCGAATTCAACTTTTTATGACCACTTGAAAAGCCTGGGTTCAACCTCAAAGCTCAATATATGGGTTACACATGTTCTCACAGAGAGAAATTTGTTTCGTCGCGTTGATGTCTGTGATTTGCTTCTCAAACGTCACGAAAATGATACATTTTTGAAGTGTATCACGGAGGGACGAAAAATGGGTTGTATATAACAATGTCAAACGCAAGAGATCATGGAGCAAAAATGATGAACCGGCTCAAAGCATTTCGAAAGCAAATATCCTTGGAACAAGGTGATGCTGTTTGGTCGGACTTTAGGGAATTTTTTTTTTAGCTTTTACCGGATAACACAACAATTAATTCGGAAATCTACTGTCATCAGCTGACAAACTGAATGATGCACTTCAACAGAAAAGGCCAGAATTAATCAACAGAAAAGTAGAAGTGTTCCACCAAGATAATGTGAGACCTCACAAGTTTGGTCACTGACCAAAAGCTTTTACAGCTTGAATGGGATACACTGCCACAACCAACCATATTCTCCAGATCTGGCGCCTTCTGATCATTATTTGTTCCAGTTATTGCAAATTTTTTTGGACGGTAAAACCTTTCCTTCAAATTAAGAGGTCACAAATGACCTGGATTAGTTTTTTACCAGTGAAGACCAAAAATTTCTTGAGCGTGGAATCACGCTACTACCAGAAAGGTGGCAAAAGGTGTTAGACCAGAATGGCCAATATATAACTCAATAAAATATTTATTCATTATACGAAAATTGTCTTTCATTTTTCTAAAGAAAAACGACAGCACTTTCCGGACAACCCAATATGTACATCAAAGAGCATCTCAACTCTAAAGAAATATGAAGTTACGAGGAAGTAAAATTCATCCATGGGTTTCGGAAATATCCATATTATACATTTTTCTCCAAAACCTTGAGAAGCTATCTTCATAAATTAGAAAGAAGGGAGCACAAATAAAACTATTTCTCCTGGTTTTTTAACACACGATGATTTTCTTCGAAAAGCTTTTCAATCATGGCAGCTAGAGGATTATAAGAGTAAAAGTTTCAACGCTGCGGTATCAGTTATAAATGGTATTTGGTTTATGTGGGTATGACTCCAGACTACTAATTAAATTTTCACTCCTATTATCTACTCTTTCCTTTTCGATTTTTTCGGTTGATAGCAACAATTTTTGAGGATCATCAGACTGCAAACTATAACAACCAATCAATCAGATATTAAGCGTGCTACAGATTATAACGTCAAGTTAATGCTCTTATGGGTTTTTTATTTGGCAGAATAATAATTCAATAGTATTTACAAAAAAAAAAGAGAACCAAAATAATGAACCAAAGCGCTTCGTTGATACCGAAATGATACTGTAGTTATATTCCATCAAACATTATTTTCAGAACGAGCACCTACTTCATCATCCAGAATGAAAAAGATACTATAAACTCTGACTAGGCTAGCATCAAATCGATACCAGTTATCTCACTATTAGAAGGAAGTAGTAAGTAGTCAAGACAAACAATTTATTGTTATTGTAACATGTATTTATAATTGAAATTTCACAGCTATAAGCGCTGCGGTGAGTCAGCAAGCTTCTTACAAAGAAAACAGAACAAATTGAATAATGAATGTTGAACGAATGATTAAATTAAACCTCCGACAACAAATTATGGCGTCGATGAACGCCTTGAAACACATGAGCTGCAATTCAGAGAACCCATCCACAATCGATATTAATGCAAGTGATATAGGGTGAATCACTTTTCAGTTATACGAAAACTACTTGAGGGAGATAACAAGAAAAACAAAATATCACGGCTCATAGATTCTGGGAACTCATCTACATTCTAAAATTTGAAATTTTGAATGAAAAACAATATTCTATTTCCGCTAATATTTTATTTCACACTAATTATTTCGTCATATCATGACTCCATCAGGTGAGTACTACTAGATACTGATTATTCAATGCTCGAAAATGTACAGGTTGCATAAAAGAAAATAGAGGGGACGAAGGAAGTTTTACAATTCTTTGGTAATTCCGAAATTATTTAAAAAAAAGATTCAATCTGCTTGGTTCCGTTTGGTCATTCAATAAAATTTGTTTTTTATGATACCTATTAATTTCTAATGTTTCTAATAAGTTTAGTCTGAGACTTTTGTTTTCTTCGTGTAAAATTTCAAAATAACGACTAAAAATATATCCTGTGTCCAATATATGATCCGCATAAGTGGAATTTCTTTTATAGTTGCAATAACATTTTTATGTTCCCTTAATCTCGTCTGGAAAGATCTTCCTGTTTGACCAACATATACAAACTGCCAAGTACCGCAAGATAGCTTATAAACACCTGATTTCTTATTTTTAGATATTTTATCTTTATTAAATCGGGTGTCTTTCTTA
Organism: Megalocaria dilatata; assembly: GCA_034642435.1. NCBI lineage: Eukaryota > Metazoa > Arthropoda > Insecta > Coleoptera > Coccinellidae > Megalocaria > Megalocaria dilatata. Next base: position 70,784,209 of record CM067856.1, on the reverse strand, counting down.
GAGTGATAGAACTTTCAATAGGGATAACTGTGATTTGACAGAAGGCAGAAGCCATGTTGTTTTGACATTTTTGTTCAGTAACAAATATGATGGAAAAACTCACGCCGCAACGACGTTTACAAATTGTTGAAATTTATTTTCAAAATCAGTGTTCTATTCGCCAAACTTTTGGAGCACTTCGTGAAACTTATGGTTTACATAACCGTCCAGAACCGTCCAAAACCGTCCAAACTTATGGTTTACATAACCGCAGCTTATTCGTCGAACTATCGATAGATTTCGGACATTTTCTCTACTCGATGCAACAACAACAAGATAAAGAACTGTACGTACATAAGAAAATATCGCTGCTGTAAGTCATAGCGTTAATGATAATCCAGATTTGTCTATTCGTCGACGTTCACAACAAGTTGGACTCTGTGCATTCACCACATGGAAAATTTTGCGTAAAGATCTTGGTCCACACCCCTGCAAGATCCAACTGGTTTAAGAACTAAAGCCACTTGACCATAATAAGCCTCGTTTGTTTGCTGATTGCGCCCTAGAACAGCATGAAGTTGATCCACTTTTTTATAGTAAAATTGTGTTTAGTGATGAAGCTCATTTCTGGTTGAACAGTTATATAAACAAGCAAAATTGCCGTATATGGAGTGAAAACAATCTTGAAGAAGTTCTGCAGGTTCCATTGCATCCTGAAAAATGTACTGTATGGTGTGCTTTACACGCTGGAGGCACCATCGGTCCATATTTTTTTTTAAACGATTCTGGAGCTAATGTTATAGTGAATGGTGCTCGTTACAGATCGATGATCAATGATCATTTGCTTCAAAATTTGAATGGTATCGACCCAGAAATGTTTTGGTTACAACCCTCTTGCTGCTATCGTAACAAATGATTCATTGAAGGAAACATTTGTCGATAACATTATTTCGAGAAATGGTCCAAATAACTGGCCTCCAAGATCATGCGACATAACTCCACTGGATTATTTTCTTTGGGGTTATGTCAAGTCATGGGTTTATGCTGATAAACCAGAAACAATAAACGCCTTGGAAGCCAACATAACTCGTGTTATTGATGAACTTTGGCCTGAATTACTCGAAAACTTTGTCCAAAATCGGTCTGGTCGAATACGGTTCCTCAGAGCTAGTCGTGGTGGACATATGCCGGGAATTATTTTTAAAACATAAATGTCATAAAATTATCTCTCGAATGAAAAAAAATGGCTTCAATCTCAATTCAAATGTGCTCTATTTCAATTTAAAGTTCTATAACTCTAAAAAAAAACACCCGATAGATCTAAGAATAAGATCGTCACAACGACGATAGAGAAGTGAAGGAAAGCCCGAAAACTTATAACAAAAACGAAATATACTGCTAACTATTCCATCATATATACAAAAATAACAAACAAGAGCTAATTTATTTATCGCTCTAATTCATTACACTGTGTTACTGTGGGCTGAATCTGATATACTGTGCGATATTTTACTCCAAGAAGCACTTTGTAGTAGTTATCTCGATGATTATCTATCTTTGTTGATCTAGGAATAAGTTAAACCATAACGATGATGGGGAAGTGAAGAAATACCTTACAAGCTTTGTGTGATTTTTATGAAGAGTAGAACATAGAATACCTTGGATTTCAAAGGTCTCTAATTTTAGTGTTTGTTCAAACAAGGATACCCGAGGGCGTAGATGTAAGTTATTTATTGTTAATTGATTTTATTTTTTAAATGTGAAGTTGGACTAACCTTATCTGAATTCTAATTGTTTTTTGAGGATGTTTATCATGTTTTGAGAGATTTTGAAGTAGCTTATTTAAACATATTGAATATTTCAAATAAATTAGTTTTGGAGAAGTTCTTGAATTTATGTTGTGAAAAGATTTAGTTTTCATAAATATAAGACCAGAAACAAAAAAATTTATCACAGGCAGACATGCGCACCACGCCTGTCTGAAGACTTCAGGTGCGCATGCTCGGAACGAAACGCCACTCCTTCAAATATTTTTTATTTATTTCAATTGGCAATTAATATTTGTTGGATTTTTTATTCTATTTGATATCATATAATGAGTTTTGATTTTATACATCTATTAAATATAAGCAATGCTTATAAGACATTAATTCAATTCTGAATGTTTTTGAATAAAAGTTTTTGGAATTAAAATTATAGGAGGCTAACAGATTAAATCTGTTTTGATATTCGAATTTTGTAATTATCCTTCTATCAAGTAAAAAACCTTTTCTTATTATTACAGTCTCACAGGGTATTTTAGAACGTATGAGTAGGGGAGAATTGATTTATCGACAAAAAACGAAAAAATGAAATTTATTGTAAATTATAATTGAGGGTTGACTAAATAAGAGGAATGAATTCTAATTGGTAACAGATCTCTTAGAATATGAATTTTGGAAAGAAATATTCCGGAAAACTGCTGATAAAAAAGGTTTAGTTTCCATATTTTCTAAAGGACTATAAGGAGTATAAAGGATATCATGCGAGAACTGATAAGCTAAGTAGCCAAAAGCAAAAAAAATAGCTCAAATACCAGAGATTCGAAAGACATGGCTTGAAAATGTTTCACTATATTGAATATAAGTGTCTACTGGCACCAGCGATATAGAACAAATAAATTATTTTCCAATGTAGGCAAGCCCTTCTGATACCAGACGTACTTCGCATCATTCTTCTTTCAATCAGATTTATTGCATCATTTTTTCACGAAGCAAGAAATTCTTATTGACGAAAACAATGCTTCACATGCAAAAGAAATGTCAATGAGCGATGCTTGTAAATAAAATACCAAGTGATTCGATACAAGTTTCGTTGAATTTAGTCTGAAAAATACCATACTTAGAAGCTAGCTTAAGAGTACACCAGTCTCCCTATCACAGTTTTTTACACCCACTGTAATTAGCGTACAACTTCAATGTACTGCCCAATCTTGCAATTTTCAGGAATTCGAGTCGCCGAGAAGTTCCGGAAGGAGCATTCAATTAAATTTAATCCTCCAGAAACCCCAGCAATTACCTCGTAGACGTAATTACCTTTTAAATACCGAAATATTAATGCCTAAATTCCCTTTAACCGTTTCCGAATTAAAACGAATTAAATCATCTCACCTACACCATGCGAGAACTCATCACACCGGATATGACGTCACGGCAGCGCCAGCGTCGCGCTTTCCAGGTTTCAAACATCTGGGACCGCCCCCGCCTGCCCCCCCGTCTCACGTGGTCCATTCTCGAGTTTACGAGGGACTTCCGCTGCGCGCGTACGTTGCAATCTATTGATGGCGACGGGTGCATCATCTTTGATTTCTTTATGAAATTTATAAATACAGATCCGGGAGTTTTTTCTGGACCTGTCGGACAGACGGGGAGAGGTGCTGGGCAGGCGGGTACATTTCGCACGAAGTATCGAGAACACGTGGGGAGATTAGAATAGAATTTAATAGATAATTATAGATTTGTCCTCAAACTCAATTTCAAAATGTATGCCGATTATATGCGCCGAGCAATTGACACAAATACGCTGACTTTTAAATTTCGGCGATAGAGAATATAGGCGAGGTTGTCACTAGGGTATTTTATATATGAAATATATGGTGATCTTCAGAAAACGTATGTTTTTCCCTTGCAAAGTACCAATACGTGTAATATTGAGCCTGAAAGCTAGGTATGGTGGCACTGTGGAGAGTAAGCAATATCAGTTGTAGCCGTGATGTGGAAACTTGAACATCATACGTTCGCTTTGAAACTATCTCACGAATACAGTGACTAAGGTGTAAAATTCAACTCTTTGGTCCTTTATCTTCTTCACATTGCCAGCTAGTGTGATCTTTAGTTTACTTTAGTTTAGTTGCTGCTCAAAGAAGTCTCCCTGTCAGTGTTGAGAACCAAATTCTCAGATTTTTCAATTATAACATTCGTTTTCTACTCGATGTCTTTTTCCCTCCCTCTATCAAATATGACCTACTCCCCTGTAACATCAGCTTGAGAAGGTCATACTTATTTCTGTATCTCATAGCATATCCGAACTATTAAAGTTTTTTTAAGGGGTTAATGATTTGTATTCGTCAATTGCAGAACTTTTCCATTGGTGATGTATTCTGAGATGATTTTTCTACAAAGCCACATTTGAAATGTTTCCCATCTTTAACAGGAAACCACTGTTAGTACCCACCAATGATTCCACATTCATTTCAGTCAAACACATCCCAACCTAATTATGAAATATGAAAGAATTTCTTTTGGGAGTAGGAATAAGTTTGGGTCATCAAACAAACATATAGTCTGTCTAGAAATTATCCGGAATTTATTATTCTACATACTTTTAACATACTCTTTTTAGTAACATTCTAAGACAAAAGAAATTTATAAAATACGTTGTGCAGACGGTTATGGCCAAAGCTGCATGAAATTTGTCAAATCTTGTTGATTGTCAACAGGTATACAATTTATGAATTAATGTCGCAACTAGGAAAAAGAAAACAGGTAGAATATTTGTATATAAAAGGTTTTCGGAACGTTGAAAAATTCGTGCTGACTGAACTGGTAAAAAAAATCTGTATAAGAGACAATAAAGAGGATAAATGACATGGATATGAGGCATAGACGAGTTTCAAGAAGACCTCGTAAGATTAAAGGAAACAATTTGAACGCTTTATTGGCCTTAGAACGACACAATCCACGCCTGGAGTTTCGCAAATTGGTTAACAGATTTGGAAATGAACGAAATATAAAGTATGTCCAGAAAAAGTCCGTATGTCACTGAAAAGACAAGGCTACTTATCAAAGAAACCAAAAACAATTCCTATGACACCTTTACAAAAGGAACGAAGGATAGAATTTGACAACGTTTTCAAGAAGATAAATTTAATAATGTGTTTATATCTGATGAAAGTTGTTTCCAACTTGGTGGAAATCACTTAAAAATCCTATCAAACCAACATGTTACCGTTCAAATTCCACGCCAAAATAATGGTTTGGGGAGCAATATCTCAGCGTGGTGCTACGCCCCTCTGTATATTTGATGGTACCTTCAATAATAATAATAATAATATTAATAATAATAATAATAATAATGTTTATTAACACAATAAAGATTACAGAATAATAAAACTACAAAAATCATTCAAAATCTCTTCAGCCTATGAATCCCCCCTAAATCTAAATAATAACATAAACATCAATAGTATCCTCGAAGGTACATTCACCCAATATTTTAATATTAAGCGAACATATCTTTTATGAGAATTTATTCCCTAATACATTCAAAAGATTCACAAAGAACATTCTCTATATGTGATAAAGAAATACATCCAGGCCCAAATCTCAAACACAATCAGATCATCAATTAAATTGAAATGAACAAATCAACCATGAACATAAGCATTCTTTATATCTATTAAATCTGAAATATGTTTACGTTTCTTTATTTCAATAATCCACATTTTCAAATATTTTTTAAACAAAATCAAGTTATTTATAGTTTTGATGTGATATGGTATCAAATTATAGAAGATAGTGAAAAGTATTGTAGCAATCTAAACAGTTTTCTCCAAGAAACGGCGCATGCTTTATATCTAGAGGGCTGGCGTTTTCTGCAGGATAATGCAAGATGCCATACTTCGGCCTATACTCAAGTTTGGATGCAAGAACACCAAGTGACAATCATTTCATGGCCAGTAGCTTCACCAGATCTTAGTCCCATTGAAAACATTTGGAGACTAATGATGAAGATGATTCAATTCCGTCAGTTTTACAGTCCTGGACTACCATCACCGTAAATTATGGAGGTGATCTAGTTTCGGATTTACCTCGACGTTTAGTCAAGTGTTTACAGTTAAATGGAGGTTGTATAAGTAAATAAGATGAATACTTTTGTTAAAATTTGGTAATTCAAGAATAAAAAATATGTACTAAATAATTACAATTTTTCCGGATACTTTCTAGACGGACTATAGTTTCTGTGTGCTCTGAAATTGTCAAATTATAAAGGACATTGTGACACTGAAAGGATTAAAAAAAAAATTTAAGAATGATTGAAAACACTCACAACTTAGGAAGTAGCCTAGATGATATACTTAAAAAATTCATATATCCATACATGAAAATAAGAGTTTCGGTTAACCGTGGTCTGCGACTTTATCGTTTTTGATTTCTTTTTGGTTGTATCGGGTGTTTTTTTTAGACTGATAGAATTTTAAATTGAAATAAAACATATTTCAATTAAGATTGAAGCCAAATTATTTTTTATTTGAAAGATAATTTTATGACATTTATGCTTTGAAAATAATTTCCGGCATATGTCCACCACGACTAGCTCTGAGGAACCGCATTCGGCCAGATTAATTTTGGACCACTTTTTCGAGTAATTCAGGCCTTATTTCATCAATAACACGAGTTATGTTGGCTTCCAAAGTGCCTATGGTTTCTGGTTTATCAGCATAAACCAATGACTTGACATAACCCCAAAGAAAATAATCCAGTGGAGTTATGTCGCATGATCTTGGACGCCAATTAATTTTACCATTTCTCGAAATAATGTTATCGCCAAATCTTTCTTTCAATAAATCAATTCTTACGATAGCAACATACGGTGTAGCACCATCTTGTTAGAACCAAAACACTTCTGGGTCCATACCATTCAAATTTTGAAACTAATAATCATTGATCATCGATCTGTAACGAGCACCATTCACTGAAACATTAGCTCCAGCATCGTTTTTAAAGAAATATGGACCGATGATGCCTCCAGCGTGTAAAGCACATCATACAGTGCATTTTTCAGGATGCAATGGAACCTGCAGAACTTCTTGAAGTTTGTTTTGACTCCATAAACGCAATTTTGCTTGTTTACATAGCCGTTCAACCAGAAATGAGTTTCATCACTAAACACAATTTTAAGATGAAAAAGTTGATCAACTTCAAACTGTTCTAGGGCCCAATCAGCAAACAAACGACTCTTATTTTGGTCAAGCGGTTTTAGTTCTTGAACCAGTTGGATTTTGTATGGTTGTAGACAAAGATCTTTATGCAAAATTTTCTATGAGGTGGATGCACAGAGTCCAACTTGTTGTGAACGTCAAAGAAATCTGGATCATCATTAACACTATGACTTACAGCAGCAATATTTTCTTCTGTACGTACAGTTCTTTGTCTTCTTGTTGTTGTTGCATCGAGTAGAGAAAATGTTGTCCGAAATCTATCGATAGTTCGACCAATAAGCTGCTCTGATGGACGATTATGTAAACCATAAATTTCACGAAGTGATCTATAAGTTTGGCGAATAGAACACTGACTTTGAAAATTAATTTCAACAATTTGTAACCGTTGTTGCGGCGTGAGTCTTTTCATGATAATTTGTCAATGCTTATTGAAGAGAAATGTCAAAACAATATGGCTTCTACCTTCTGTCAAATCACAGTTATCTCTATAGAAAGTTCTATCACTCTAAAAAAAACACCCGATATACATTAGTATGTATGTGAATTCGTTTTTGATTGACACAATTCCCGAACAAGATAAGTCTTCAATAATTTGTGTATTTTATTTTCTTCAATAAACATATCTTTTATTATTATTATCGAAAGTCGCAGAAACGAACATTTCTTTTTTACGACCAATTTTAATTTCTGGGGTCTATCCATAACACAGTATGAGCCGTATTTTTCATGAAAGTGTTCAATCCGTTGGTGAAGTACACGATACAACAATCAAGAATCCAACAAACAACCTGAAGTTAACCTGTCAGCAATTAATCGCTGCCGAATATCCTAGCTCCCGGCTACCCTCGAATACAGTAATCTGATAACGATATCGCGACAAGTAACAACCCAGAGGTGTGTATTAAATCATTTTTATATTTGTCAATGAATTCAATCCTGTAATTATCCGTATGTAAATAGAGTCCCATTATAATTATAGTCGATAATTTCGTAGATTAAACACGCTGAGATCGAGCTCGAGTCCGGATACGCAGCGAATCGACCATAGAATAATTATAATATTCAGTTGTGAATTTATATACAGTCGGTAGTATAGATAACTGTAAACTTCTTCGAAGATCATTCCAGTAGGAAAAAGGATTCAGTCAAGTAGCTCTTAAGATCGGTAGTCTATTATGAATGGATATTCTTGATTGATTCATGGGCGTATGGTAAGGTAGTATGGAGAGATTGACCAGTGGAGTACAATTTCGTAAAATCGTTTTTATATGAAGGTTTTCCAATAAGAGGTTTCATTTTGAGTAGCTCTCTATCTGAGCAGCTGTCACTTTTGAAGCTGTATCTTTTGACATTTGACAAGTAAAAACTACTCCATTACTAAAAATTACCTTGAAATTGTTAAAATTCACTTAAAAAAATGGCAAAACTAAAGCACTTTTGAGTCGTCGTGAAGCAACTTCTCGGTCGGTAATAGTAAAACTGGTGGAAAAATTCGAGCTGTTGGGACAAGTTAGTGATGTGAAGTATCGAAACCGTGTGCGTCGCTCAAGAACAACTGAGAATATTGCTGCTGTAGCTCGAAGTGTTGATGAAAAACCAGGTTTGTCGATTACTCGTCGATCTTTGGAATTAGGCATTCCACAAACGACATTACAACTTATTTTACATAAAAACTTAGGTCTTAAGGCTTTTTAAGTCAAGTCAACACAAGAACTCAAGCAGGTCGATCACCAACAACGTCGTATCTTCGCTGACTGGTTCCTTGAAATGCATCAAAATAATCCGGATTTTCATCAAAAAATCATCTTCGGTGATGAGGCACATTTTCACCTCGAAGGCTACGTTGATAAGCAGAATTATCACATTTGGTACTCCAAAAATCCAAGAATAATTATTGGAAAGTCTCGCCATCCTTAAAGTATCTGGCTGGCAGTGTGATTGGGCCTTATTTATTCGAAAATGAGGCTCGTACAACTGCAATGGTAAATGGATTACACAACCGAGCTATGATTTATGATTTTTCATGGCTTAAATTGGAAGATATGAATGTGGGCGACATTTATCATCAACAAGACGACGCTACGTGCCATACAAGCAACTAAATAATCGCAATTTTGCGAGAAAAGTGTCTTGGTCGTGTTATCTCTTGAAAAGGTGATAAATGCACACCGAGATCCGCCCCCCGTGGCATTATATCTTGACGTGATGAGGCGCTTGTCTTGACTAGGACCCTAGTTTCATCCCGGTAAAATGGAGGGTCAAGTCTCGATGCCTAAAGTAATGCCAATCGCGCTAGTCACTGGATCTGTGAGGTGGAAGGTCTTCCCAATGCGGCCCTAGTTTTGCCGTAATGGTGGAACGGAGGGCTGGGCCAGTTAATTAACTCAATAACAGGGAGTCCGTCGCAGCACAGGGCCTCTCCTTAAAACTAGCGTACTCTACCCTATTGCAGTAAATCTCCGGATTTTTCTGTCCAATGGCCGAGTGCGTTACGTAGCATACTGCGTTACCTCGGAAGGGTGGATGCCCACAGGAGGTAATTGACCACCTAGCTGCCTGATGCGTGTTGGACTCGAGAGGGGTATTTGTTGAAATTCCGCATGCTGGACTAGAGAGGTATTTTCTTTTATCTGTTCGCAGACCCCCATGTTCGGGATATTCTCATGAAATGACTCAGGGTTTAGCGGTACTTGACGGTTCGTCCTGAACCTGGATCTAATGCGTAACATTTCAGGGTTTGTGGATCTTGACGTACAGGCCGTGTTGTCGGTGCTCGTACCAGGATCAATTGAGGCATCCATCTTGAAATTAATCTTAGTTCATGAGACTGCGTTCGGGGGAAAAGAAGTCCTCCCGGCGTGTGAGTTGCGCCCCAAAACTCGGGTAGTGACAATGCATAGCCAGTAGAGGTTGGATAGTGCTTCGCTGCTACCAGTCAGACGGTTGTAGATTTTCGAACTGAAGCCCAAACTGGAAGCTGGTAGGTTCATCTCTTCGGAGGGGTTCTCGCTTCGCGCATGCTGGACTAGGATGGTATTTCATTCATATGTTCGCAGACACTCATGTTCGGGATATTCTAATGAAATGTCTCGGGGCTTAGCGGGACTTGACGGTTTGACCGACCCCGTCCTGTTCCTGGATTTATTGTGTGACGTTTCAGGGTTTGAGGATCTCGACGAAATGGCTAGTCCGTTAGTGCTTGATACCAGTGTCAATCGAAAGACTTCACATGGGTTCGTGAGTCTTGACGTACACGTACAGGCCGGATTGACGGTGCTCGTACCAGGATCAATTGAGGCATCAATCTTGGCATTACCTCAGTTCATGAGACTGCGTTCGGATGGATGGATAAGAAGACATTCCGACGTGTGAGTTGCGTCTCAAACAACTCGGGTTCTGGCCATGCAGAGCCAGTAGAGGTTGGATAGTGCTTCGCTGCTACCAGTCAGACGGTTGTAGGTTTTCGAACTGAAGCCCAAAGTAGAAGCTGGTGAGTTCACCTCTTCGGAAGGTTTCTCGCTTCGCGCGATGATATGTCGTAATCCTTATCACACTTTCTGCCTCTGGACGCAGTCTTTGGAGACTGTTGAATAGTCGCTTGGTGAAAGAGCTACGCTCACATGCCAATACAACTAACTGGTAGAATTTACGTGCTCACCGAGATCTTGTGATTCAACAACTTTAGACTTTTTCTTTGAGGTCACGTGAAAGCTCTATGCCAATGCTCCACAATCAATTCAACACCTTAAATATTGAATTAATTGAGTTATCGAGGACATAAAGCCGCAAATGTACTAATTGGTCATGGAAAATTTCATGAAAAGGATATTAAGCCATTTGGTTGATATCTTTTTCCATTGTTAATGGTATACCTTCCTCTTTCCAATGAAACAAACATCCATTGATTTCTCATGAAAATACTCATATTTTCATATCAAAATGAAACCTCTTATTGGAAAATCTTCATTTTGATATTATCTGATACTCGTAGATCTTCTGTGAACATCCTTCAGAAATGTAGGAGGGTACATTTGTAAAATAAAAACAAATATTCATAATCGGAAATGACTTTATTGTTCCTCAAAATAAATTAATTCTCCATTAAGATCCCCTGCATGCTTTTGATCTAATTTTCGAAGCACCTTGCATTACTCAAAATCGTTTTGTTTGATTTGATGTGTGGGAGCTTGGTATTGTCATAGTAGAAATTGATTCGTGTACCACAATTGTTTTCTCTGATTTTTTCGAACACTTCAAGCTAATAGATGCTGGTGTATCATTCAGAATAGACCGTTTTACGTTGCGAAACTGTAGCAACATGTCCAGTTATTCCTGAAAAACAAGTGACCATTTGCTTCGAAGTGCTTTGTGTGCGAAAACTTAGATTTGGCTCGTCTTGAAAGACCCATAAGTTCAGTCGATTGCTGTTTAGTTCCGAGTTCATGTGAATAGATCCTCAATTTGTCGTCATACACAAATAGCACTTGACATCTTCTGCGTACGTTCGTCATTAAAAATGTTAAACTTTACGGTGACAATGTCGGATTCGACATATTCACACCAACATTGCCATATCTCAAAACTTAAGAAGCAATCCACGTTTGGCTTGTGTGAGTTAAAAGTTGTGTTCTAATTTACATTTTTTGTTTGGGGTTCATCATATATACTGATAACCTATTGATTTTAGCTTTAATGAATCCTTTCTTTATAGGTGCTAACACAAGAGCCTCTATTTAACATAGAGTTCAGTGGCTAAACAGAACAAAATATCAAACACTGGAGATGGATGGAAGGACTTCAAATGTCGGCCATTCGAGTATTGAACTACACGAAGGCAAAGACCTAATGATGAAGATTCGAATATATTTATAGTGAATATTTTTTAGGTGAATTATTTTTCCTCTTTCTGTCTTATCTCTGATGAATACATTTAGAAATTAAACGATAACCCTTATATAATTGCTTCTTCTGACTACTGTTACAAGTGTCAAACGTTTATTTGAATTTCTTGTGTTGGTGCTTCTCCCAAATTTTACTATTATTACAAAGATATTATCTTTTTGTGCTAGCAATGCCTTTAGAACGTGAAGGAAAAGTTCAGTAATTAGTAGAAATCCGACGGGTAGTTTCGAGTATAAATCGTTGAATATGTCGCAAACCATTGTGAGTTGAGCATATACTCCATATTAAGCGAATAGGTCAGTGATGTAACACAGGGGAGGAAGGGATAGAGACACAAGTCATGTTCGAAGCTGTATAATAATTTTAACGGTAAGAACAAACAAAACGTACACATTGTCAAGGATAACCATCTTCTTCGGCGAATCCACTGGATGTGAAATTTCCAATAAAGAGTCTATTATAGGCAAGTCTTCTAAGAGCAAGAAAACACGCTACATAACCATGGTTGACGGTGAAGCAGCATGCATGCTAGTATCGTTTGGCGTTAAAACATAGTCAATGGAATATTCAAGAATAGAGGTATTGCAAGACAAAATTTTATAGTAGAATATTAGCATGAACGGAAAGAGACAACTATACCACCAATTCTTTTTGTTGAGTATTACAAGAATAATAATAAATGCGACATTTTGTACCGAAGCCACATACGACAAGGGTGATTACTATAGAATAATAATAAATGCGATAATTTGGGTCCAAGCAACAAGCGACAAGGTTGACTACTACGTAAGTAATAATGCATGCAATAATTTGGGCCGAATCCACAAACGATAAGGTTACTACTACGTGAGCAATAATGCCATAATTTGGGCCGAAGCCACAAACGACAAAGTTGACTACTACGTGAGTAATAATAACTTTATATTCAATAATTCTTTAAAAGGTTCTAGGTTCAGGGTTATAGTAACACTAAATTTTTAAGAAAAAAGGGCCAACTTGTTTCCATTTTATTACAAAATCTTCGAATATCAAAACAGATTTAATCTGTTAGTCTTCTACAATTTTAATTTCGAAAAAATTTTTCATCCAAAAAACTTTGAAAATTAAATTAATGTCTACAATAAGCACCACTTATATTTAATAGACGTATATAATCAAAACTCAATAAACAATGCTAAATGAAATAAATAAACCAACCAATATAAAAAGGTAATTAGAATTAATAAATAAATATTTAAAGGAGACAAAATTTTGTTTCTGATCTTACCATAATGAAACCAATTCCTTTTCAAAAACATAAATCACAACTTGAGGATTTCTCAAAAATATGATTTATTTGAAATCTTTAATATATTTAAATATTCAAATAAGTTAATTTAAAAATCTCTCAAACATGCACTATATCATCAAAAAAAAAAAATTTGAATACGGATAATCTCTTCATCGGCCCTAGATAATATTTAAAATATCAAAATCAACTAACAATCAATATATCATACCTAAGAGTGTAACACGGAACTTGTTTGAAACAGACTAACTTTAAAAATCTAATTTATGATAGATTGGGCCGTTGCTTGGTAGAAATCAGTTGTAATTGTCATTATAAAATAAAACACTTGTTTACATTTTCTACTTTATTTTTGGTATTGACGTACGTTTCGTCTTTGCTAGAAAGACTTCATCAGAATAAGTATTCTGATGAAGTCTTTCTAGCAAAGACGAAACGTACGTCAATACCAAAAATAAAGTAGAAAATGTAAACAAGTGTTTTATTTTATAATGACAATTTAAAAATCTAGGTAGTCATCTCGTCACAAAATCACATTTTGTTATATTTCTTCTATCAAGTAAAAAGCCTTTTTCTATTTTATTTTATACATAATTATAATTATATTTAGGCTTCAATAAATTTCATTATGGAATGTCAATGGTTTAAAGAAAACCTTATAAGACCTTACAGTTTTCTGTGATTTTGTGACGAACTGACTACCTGGATTTTTAAAGTTAGTCTGTTTCAAACAAGTTCCGTGTTACACTCTAAGGTATGATATACTGATTGTTAGATGATTTTGATACTTTAAATATTATCTAGGGCCGATGAAGAGAGTATCTATATTCTAATTGTTTTTTTGAAGATATAGTGCATGTTTTGAGAGATTTTTAAATTAACTTATTTGAATATTTCGAATAAATTATATTTTTGAGAAATCCTTAAGTTGTGTTTTATGTTTTTGAAAAGGAATTGGTTTCATTATGGTAAGATCATAAACAAAATTTTGTCTCCTTCAAATATTATTTATTAATTTTAATTGCCTTTTTTATATTGGTTGGTTTATTTATTTCTTTTGACATTGTATATTGAGTTTTGATTATATACGTCTATTAAATATAAGCGGTGCTTATTGTAGACATTAATTTAAATCTAGAAGTTTTTTGAATAAAACATTTTTTTGAAATTAAAATTGTAGAAGATAAACATATTTTAATTTGTTTTGATATTCAAATTTTGTTATATTTCTTCTATCAAGTAAAAAACCTTTTTCTATTTTACAAAATCTTCTACAGGGCCATTTCTATCTCATTTGGTTTTGGTGGTCTGGTTTGAGTTTTAGCCCTATAGAAGATTTTGTAATAAAATCGAAACTAGTTGGCCTTTTTCTTGAAAAGTTGGTGTTACTCGAACACTGGGCCTAGAACCTTTTAAAGAATTATTGAATTGTTGTATACATAGGTCTTATCTTAATTAATATTAACTTTATATGTGTTATAGTATATTCAAAAACTAAAGGCTGGATGCCTTCTAACAAAAAAAGCGAAAATAACCAAATTGATTGAAAATGATATTTGTGGATTGTGGGTCCACAATGCGATGTATTCTTATTAGTTAAAGTTGTTTTAGAATAGGAATTTTGAGATGAATATTTCGAATATATGCTGATCGATAAGGGGGAAATAATTCACAATGCTCTCGCCTTGAATATAACTAATTACTGAACACAAAATAAATTCATAGTTTTCAGGTATTTCTATGTTTTCTAAGGGCTATATACTCAGTGAGAATAGATAAGCTGAGTGTCTAAAGTCAATTAAAATTTAGGGTTCGAATGACATAGATCAGAAAATCAAAGATTGAAAATATCAACATGGAAAGATTTAAGTGTCCCGCCAGCAATAAGAAAATAAATGTTCTAAAGCAGACAGTCTCTACATGAGACCTAACATCATCGAAAATTAATATCTATTTTTTCTGACTGTCAAAATAACTTTTTTTCAATTCTCATTTACTTCACCATTGACGCAGAAAATACTTCAATATTGTGCAGTGTATAAAGTGATTTTCCACTGATTTTGCGAAATGTGGTAGTCTAAACTTAGAACTGCTCACGAAGCGGCAACAGCGTTTAACATTGGGGCTTAATAAATGGGAGACAAAATCCTATTACTGTTCTTAAGTGGATTGGTTTCAATTAATTGATACTTTTTATAATATTTAAATAGTACATTTTTAAAATTAATTTTAACCGTATCATCATAGTGTTAAGTGAATCTTATGAATAAATCATACTGGGCGTGAGTCCAACCCATCACCCATCGCCTTCGAGCGCAGTTACGCAAAAACATTATATTCCCATGACTCAATCAATAATTTACCTTTTTCTGCTTAATTGACTAATTGCAACCCATTTACTCAAATTACATATAATTCGATGTCATGGGCTTCACAAATATCCCGCTCATAGATCAGCTAGGCCCGTAATAATAGCACACAATGCAAAAAGGCGTTTCGAAAAGCCAGTAGAAAAGGTACGTTTAACGCAGCTAGCCCAAGGGTTAGAGTATGGAGCCGGGTTGTTGAACCGCGTATAAAAACTGAGCCTCTGGCCAATCTATCTACGAACCCACTATCATCTATTAAATCCTCATCCTTTCAGGTTTTCTATTGGTGTTGCTCGGCGTCTATGTATACTGTTAATAGCTGTGAATGATTTCTATATGGAAAATGAAGGAGGAAACAAACACTAGCAGTAAAGGAACTTTTATTTTCTAATCCAATAGAATAAGAAAGAATGGAAGATACGGAATAAGGAGATTACATATGATTTATACGTTCTCGACCTTCCCCGTTTTTTTGCAACTAGAATATTCCTATAACTGGAGTTTACAAATGTTCGAACGTAAAGCGGAAAACACACGTTGCGACGTACTTAAGACTGATTGAGGCAATCGGTTTCCAAATAAACTGTTCAACAATCGAAGTGGACGATATTTATTCTCCTACAATTAACATGGAAAATATCACTTAAATAATAACACTTTTTACTGTTATGAATAATAATTTTTCTTTTTTTGTAACCTTATGATGACTACATGTCGAAACTTAATTGGAAAACGATAGTCTTACTCTCATCATGTTAATACCAGTACTGAATGGTATAAAAAAAGAAATTACTTCTATTGCTTTTTCATTATTGAGGATACAGAGAACCGAAATTCGCAGTCTTACTACTTTTTCAAAGTCAAATTTACTATCTTACTACAATCGAATAATGAAATATTACGTTCGTCTAGAAAGTATCTGGAATTTATTATTTTTCATAATTTTAATATACTTCTTGTTAAGGCACAAACTGCCGCCACAACACGAAATCTCATGAGCAAAGTGTTTGCGCATGTACATTCTATAGTGTTTCAATATTGTTGTATGAAGCATAATCTTTCCACCGTGTCTGCTTCTAAATTCTCTATGAAAGAAGAACAACCATAGAAACCATAGACGAAATTTCGTGTAATTCTTGATGTACCAGGTCAACTATTCATTCAATATAGAGACAACCAGACCACTAGTCAGTATTCCCAAACGGTTCCACTACACCGGTGGCTTCTAGCACACACAGAAGAAGTACAGTAAGTTTATTTTGTATACATTAACATTTTATAACACATATTTTATACTTCAACATTTAATACTTCAATATATTTTCTATACTTGTAGTATTCTTTCAATCCCTGAAACTAGGCTCAACATTTAATACAATCATTTAATATAAACATTTAATACAGTCCACTTATCTCTCATTCAGTTTGTTGCTCTATATTATTAGTTATATCTAATAATAATTCCAACATCAATTCTATACACAAACTACTTATATTGAGTATATCTTAGAGAATCAAATCCTACGTTGATTCCAAAATACGCAGGCTATTTTGATATACTGGCAATATTTCTACCAGCGACAAATCTTAGGCAATTTCGATTACACAGAAATTCCATTTGCAATAAACTCATTGCAAATTTACACTTCTCTCTTGTAACATTCTAAGAAAAAAAAGTAATGTATGAAATAGGTTGTGCAGATAGTTGGCTATGGCCAAAGTTGCATGGAAACACTATTTGTCAAATATTGTTGATCGTCACCGAAATGCAATTTATGAAATAATGTCGCAACTAGAAAAAAGAAATCAGGTAGAATATTTGTATAGAAGAGGTTTTCGAAACGTTAAAAAATTAGTGTAATTGACTGAACTGGAAAAAAGTTTGTATATAAGATAACGAAGAGGATAAAAATCAGTAATATTAAAGGAAGCAATTTAAACGCTTTACTGGCCTTAGGACGACACAATCTGCGCTTGGGTTCCGCAAATTGGCTAAAAGATTTGGAAATCAACGAAAGTATGTCCAGAAACCGTCCGTATATCACTGAAAAGACAAGGCTACATATCAAGGAAACCAAACAAATCCCTATAACACCTTTACAAAAGGAACGAAGGATAGAATTTTGTCAACGTTTTCAAGAAGATAATTTTAATAATGTATTTATATCTGATAAAAGTTGTTTCCAACTTGGTGGCAATCACTTAAAAATCCTATCAAAACAACCTGTTACTGTTCAAATTTCCAAATTTTCCACCAAACGAATGGTTTGGCGAGGAATATCTCAGCGTGGTGCTACGCCTCTCTGTTTAGGTGATGGTGCCATTAATAGTGAAAAGTATTGTGACATTCTAAACGATTTGCTCCTTGAAACGGCGCATGTTTTATATCCAGAGGGGTGGAGTTTGCAGCAGGATAATGCAAGATGCCATACTCAAGCTTGGATGCAAGCAGAATAAGAGAGACATCATTTGACCAATCTCTCTTCAGAAGTGGGATAATTATTTCAGCGAACTCTACCAGACAAACGGACAGCATACAAAGAGCATAAGACCGATGAACACATAACTGCTGATGCATCTCCAATCAGACCGAACAAAGAACATGTCAGAAAGGTATGCCGTGTACTAAAAAATAAAAAATCACCAGGTCCAGGAAACATTCCCCTCTAACTACTCAAATACGGCACAGACAAAATGTTCGAACATCTTGCTAATCTGTTTCAGGGCTGTCTGAATGGGGAAAACATACCCGAGAATGGAGGACTTCATATATGACCACCATACATAAGAACGAAAGTAAGGAAATATGTGCCAATTTTCGAGGTATAGCCTTCAACACAATCTCCAGCGTGTATGGAAAATTGTTAGAAGAAAAGATCAAATCTGAGTACCATGATATGGAAGCCGAGAACAGGCGGGCTTCAGTGCGGGTCGGTTAACCATTTGTCATCTGTTTACTCTAATGTAGGTGATTGAAAAAAAAGGAGGAAACCAGGAAACACATCTTCTCTTTGTGCACCACAAAAAAGCTTATGATAGCGTATCCCCTAAACAAGTGTGGCACGCCTCAGAAAAAACTAATATAAGTCTTATCAAGGTGATACAAGAGGTGTATAGAGACAATTAATGTTAAGTGAAGAGAGAACATAGATTGTCAAAAGGATTCAGCACGGACAAAAGTCTGAAGCAGGGTTGTTGTCTGTCATGTTCAAAATATATCCGGAGCAAGCTAATCCAAGGAGAATAAGATTCCTCTAATAAGTAGTGCGAACAACAGTACATCTGCTCTAACTCTACGAGTACTTAAAGAAAGTAAACGCAGAACAGATATAATAACAATGGCGGAAAATTTCACACGTGTAATACCCAACCTATACGAAGATGAAAGGATAAATTTGTTTTGAACTCGCTCAAGCCAATCACACATTTTATCGTCATAAAAGACTCCCAAATCCCTGGTATTGGCAAGCCATTTAGAAAGTACTTAGATACAAAGTGATGAAATCTTGCTTATATATTTTACTCATATGCTTCAATTTGTTATTGTTGATAACTCTACTGTTCTCACACCGTCGTATCAACCTATCCAGATCAGACTGAAAAGTTAGCATGTAAGGCAAGCTGTTGAGCATACGAAAAATCCTTTAGCGGAATGAGAAAATTTAGCGTATTTAAAGCACGTGGTGATGTCACTGATATAAGATCAAAATAACAGAGGTTTGTGTAGGACAAACGGAGAGAATATCAAGCATCATTTAAGCATTGAAAAATCTGTGTACATTTCGAAACTTAAATAAAGCTGTAAAGGTTTTGTTGGCCGTCGAGCCTTTCATAGCTTTTTGGCTATTTATTATTGCATTGCTCTAATGTCAACGAATGGAACACAGCCACGCACCTATAACCGCCCTGCGTAACGACCCTACTGTTTTGCAAACAACAGCGCTCATTGAATTGTACTCTACATATATGTGTTCGCGTGCACTAGATGGCGCTGTTATTGGCAATACAGTAGGGTCGCTATGCAGGACGGGTAAAGGCGCGTGTAGGCTTGCCAGGCGTCCGGATACAGCCGGACATACTTATGCTTTTTAATTTTATGTCCGGCAAAAATAAACGGTGTCCGGCTTTTGTTAGGCTTTTTACATTTCGCAAACGAGCAAGTGTCGAGCGTGGCCAAGCGCAGGCGAATCGACACTCGACACTTAAATACCGAAACGCATCGCAAAAATATTAGGATCGCTGCATTATCGTCGAAAATAGACAATTCCGTAACAACAAGATCGGGACCAAAAATAAAAGTGCAAGCGGCTTACGCTACTTTAGTTTTTCACAGGGTAAAAAACAATGAATCATTTGATTCATTAGACTGTACATTGCCACTGCAAAAGTGCCTTTATGATGATTTCAACATTGTAAAAGAAGCAACCCATGCGATAAAAAGGCAGAAGCAATTTTTAAAAATGTTCTTGTTGTTTTAAAAAATCTATTGGAGAACTTCTCTGATATAAAATACTTAAACGATTCTAATAGATTATATATATCTGCCACCATTTCACTGTTGGGTCAAAAATTAACAGTGATGTGACCTAAAGTGGCGCAAGATCGCAGTAACAAAGCCTACACAGAACACAACTGAACTCCTAACTTCCACAAGCTTAAAAAGCTTCTGAGGGATCTTCACAGAAGATCTAGGAGTATCAGGATAATAATAATAATATGTTGACAATGTAGCTAAAATGTTGGTTGTAGAATTTAATTTAAGGGTAGAGGTGTAGGGATTTTCACAACTTAAATAATATTCAAATGAGGTTATTTTGATTTTTCACAAATTTTTATTGTTATGTTCACAACAATCGTTTCGCTATCACAGTAGCATCATCAGGCAGGTTTACATTTTGAATAACTGAGCTTGTTTCCGAAATCCGTTGCTATTTATATTACAGTAAGTACAATAAATTTTTATTGAGCACTTAAACCCAAAAAGGGGTCTCTGCAAATTCCAGCTTATCTGAATATATTTAACAGAGGTGAATTATTTGAATCTATTAGTTCGTTAAGTAGTATTCCAATTTTATTGCGTTTATTATTGGAATATTACTTAACGAACAAAAAGATTTAAACAACTCACGTCTGTTAAATATATTTAGATAAGTTGGAATTTGCAGAGAACCTTTTTTGGGTTTTAGTGCTCAATAAAAATTTATTGTACTTACTGTAATATAAATAGCAACGGATTTCGGAAACAAGCTCAGTTATTCAAAATATAAACCAAATGGATTTTCACCAAGTAAGGACTGACTCAATTCCATTTTTACAACTTCATTTTGAATACTTTTGAATTAAGAAACTGAGATTTTAAAGCAGGTTTCTGTCAGCCATAAATATGAGTAATTATTTTTATTGCTCAACTTAGAGAGAAGAAGTTTTGTTTTGTTCAGATTGTTTTTTTATTTTGCTCTGCTTTGGGAAGTAATAGCAGGTTAATAAGACTCATTTGTGCAATTGCCTTTCATTAGAATTTCAGAAGAATTTAAAAATATTGATAAATGTTCATCTAGAATTGAATTTTGACTGATGACTTTATTTGACTGATTAATAATAAAGTACTAAGACGGATTTGGCATTTGATTTTATTTAAAATTCATTGGAATTTAATAAGATTTATGGTTGTAATAAAAAAAGCTTGATTTTACATACAAGTTCTTCGTCGTACCCAAATAATACTGAAACACAAAATCATCATTAACGTAGGGTGTCCGGCCTTTTTACCCAAATGTTCGGCCAAACTGGCTGATATGGCCGGTTATTAAGTTTGGTGACCTGGCAACCCTAGGTGAGTGGCTTTGTTGCGTTTATTGAAATTAGAGCAATGCACTGATGAATAGCCAAACAGCTATGAAACATGCATGTCTGCTCCTTATGCTCAACGATCACCAAAAACTCTTTTGGCTTTATTTAAATTATGAACTGTAAAACAGATGTATTCTCATATTTGTTATAATATTCGTAATGAATATCCGCCGATTAGATTAATTCATTTGGAAAGAATATTTTGATTCAAATTTTCAATAATGGAGAAACGTTATTGAAGCGTGTATTTTGTCAATGTAAATTCTCAAACTATACTTGAAAGAATAAGAGCTAGTAACATTTCTGCCATTTTATATAGCGCTGCCCCAATGTTTCAAAAACATATCGTTCCTATTGGTAAACCCAATACATAAAAGGTCGGAGTTATCACTTTTCGAGGGCTGAATAAACACAATGAATCGGTAATAATTCCTTGGAACCAATCAGATAGTCTATTCCATTTATTGAATATTCTCGAGCAGATTTCTAAATAAACCATCCTCCGAGAGCATCTAGAAGAGCGGATCATCGAGTCGAGCGGAGCTCTCCTTAGCTACAAAAGGACGAGGATCCGTCATTGGGTTACGTGAATTGCACCTGCTCGGCATAGGTCATTGCTCAAACGGGTTCTCCCCCCGCGGACGGTAGGACGCGGGGAGCTCTTTTTTATTGATACTGTTCACTTCGGCCCGTTCGGATAACGAAAATAATTGCGCAATTTTTCATACGCGATAGCAGAATAGGATCTTATTAGCGATAATGCGGTCCGAGCGACGCTACGGCGGATCGGGAATTATCCGACTTGGGTCGTTTTATGCGCTGTGACAAATTGAATCCGAGTTGACACGGTCGAGAGATGGATCTGTCGCAAAGATTCCGAGCGAGATTCTTCAGGTTTATAGTCTTTCCAAAGCATGTCTCAAAATGATCTGACGATTTGAACTGCGCACCATTTGTTTTATGATAAAGGTACAGGGTGTTTTGCAACCTAAGCATCATTAAAATAAAGGTTGCTCTCTAGTTTTGTTAGTTGTTATATCCGAAAGTAAACGTAAATAAATGCTATTATTTAGAATATCGATCAAATATTTATTTCAATATAATGCTTGGACCCTTGCCATTATGTGGGGAATATAACATCATTTAAATGTCATCCGTGTTGTGTCTTACAAAACTCGATCCTTATGAGATAGTTTTCGGCACATTTCGGGGAATATCTCACCAATAATTTTACGGTTTTCAAATCGTCATAGTCTGAGGATTCGTGAATTTTACCGGTTAGTTTACTGGCATATGAGCGTGGCTCTTTCACCAGGTGACTTCTCAGCAGTCTCCACAATCTGCCCAGGGAGCAGATAGTGTGATAAGCATATGCCTTATTATCGCGCATTAGCGAGAACCACTCCGAAGAGATGAACCCACCAGCTTCCAATTTGGACTTCAGTTGAAAAACTTACAACCGTCTGACTGGTAACAGCGAAGCACTATCCACCCTTTACTGGCTCTGCGGTGTCAGTACCCGAGTTGTTTCGGGACGCAATTCACACGCCGAAGGCGCTTCTTATCCACCCACCAGAATGGAATCCCATGAACCAAGATAGTTTCAAGAACTGATCCTGATACGAGCGCCGTCAATCCGGCCTGTACGTCAAGACCCACGAACCCTTGTGAAGTTTTTCAATTGATCCTGGCTTCACGCACCACCGGTCTAAGCCGTATCGTTGAGATCCAAAAACCCCAGAAACGTCTCGAAAACGATCCTGTATCAGGACGAGGCCAGTCAAACCGTTAAGTCCCGCTAAACCCTGAAGCATTTCCCAAGATATCCTGAACATGATTTCTGTGAACAGATAGATAGAATACCCCTCTAGTCCAGCATGCGGAATTTCAACCACTGTCCCCTCGAGTCTAACACCAATTGGGGGGCCAGGTTGTACGAATACTTCCCGAGGGCCCCCACCCTCCCGAGGTAACGCAAAATGCTACATAACGCACTCGACCATTGTAGAGAAAAATCCGGAGATTTACTGCAATAGGGTAAGAGTATGTTAGTTTTAGGGGTGAAGCCCTGTGCTGCGACAGAGACGATAAATTACAAGATAGATCTTGGTGGCCAATTCACATCGCCGAAACTAGAAATTACGCGTCCTGGGAATTTTTATTGCAATAAATCCAAAACGGGTCGTATTGTGTGGCTTGTTGCACTATCTTGCTGGAACCACATATCTTCCAATTCCTTATTATTAATTTCAGGCCAAAAAGAATCGGCAATCATTTGGCTATAGCGATTTGAGTGACACTTTCTTGATTTTCAAAGAAATACGGGCCAATCCCCCCCACCAGACCAAATTGCACACCATACAGTGACTTATTGTGGATTTAATGGAGTTACATGAGGATTTTCACTTCTCCAGATGAAACAATTCTTCTTATTTACGTAGCCACCGAGTGAAAAATGCGCTTCGCCGCTGAAGAAAATTCGATTCCAAAAATCGTCATCCAAACGTTGTTGTTCAAGTACCCAATAGGCAAATTTTCTACGCATTCTATGGTCGGCTGGCTTTAGTTCTTGTGTCAACTGAACCTTATAAGGATGGAGATGCAAATCTATATGCAAAATACGCCATAGCGTGCCGTAAGAAAGGCCCAAATGTTGTGCATGCCGATGAATTGAGCAATTTGGATATTCTTCCACTTATAGTAGAAATATTTTCGGCCGAGCGTGCATTTCAATGATGTATGGTCCTAAAGACATCAGTAACAGATGCAGCCTCTTCGAATTTTTTCACTGTGTTACCAACTATACGCTCAGATGGACGATTATGTCAACCATAATCTGTCCGTAATGCTCGAAAGGTACTTACAACAGTATCATTGTTTTTGTAGTGAGTTTTCACAAATTTAGCAGTAGATAAACGATCCATATTATTAAATGGCTAACCTTCAACTAAACATATGAGGCTTCGGATCACAGTTCTATTCGACATATGTCATTGAAACAGGGCTGTGAAATCCGGACGATGATCCGGATAACCCGTTGTGTTCCCGAGTGATCCAACAATAAAAGACAATGTTAAAACACTTGACATTCAAAACAGTCACTAGATCTTCCATAATTTATACAATCTTTGAGCTCACTTGTACTGCAGGTAAATATGGGGTGGGCCATTTAGCGTTTGCATTTTGAAGTAGTGGTTATTTCGAGTCTGACAACACTTATGTCATTCGTGTTTTGACAGAAACTTAGTTTAATATTCGTTAACGAAATAGGTCGATTGACGCTTGAGCAAAACTGGGGAATATTAAAAATATTGCCAAAGTGGTGAATCTTCTATCTAAACTGTTAGAAATTTACGTGGAGAATTCAATAAAAATTGAGTGCCCTTACGCAATTTGTGGATCAATTCGCATCGTTATTTAATAAAACTACCCTTTAACGTTCTCATCTAGAGAGCACACGTAAAAACATTGCTGCTGTAGCCCAGAATGTAGCTGAATATCCATCCACATCAACTTGCCATCGTGCTCAAGAACTGAACATTTCTATCACTTCTCTGAGGAAAATTGTGCATAAAGATCTCGGTATGAAGGCTTACAAAGTTCAACTAATGCAAGAAATTACGAGACCATCCGATGCGTTTTAACTACGCTTAATGGGCTAATGCTCGTATGACTGAAACTAACCATTGTCACAGAAAAATTATCTTTAGCGATGAAGCTGATTTTCACCGACTGTACGTAAACACGGTTACATTAGAACGGAGCTAGGGAATTGATACTTTTTCCGTTAATTTTGGTATTTAGAAGAAGAAGAAAAACCTGCAAAATTTTATAAGGATCGTGGGAATATGAACAAGCGCGCAAAAGCTCTTGATTTCATGTCAGTGCTCTTTATACTACAGCCAGTCGTGGCGGTCATTTGAATGATATTGATTTCCATTCGTAAGTGTCAAGATTGAACCTTTCTAATAAACTAAAAGTTTGAAAAAATATTCAATAGCTTTTCATTTATAGCCGACCAAAAATGCAAATTTTAAATGGGCTTCGACAACACAGCTAGCCGTGGAATGGTGGTGCATATCACCAGTCAAGTGAAAAAGGCGAATACAATTGTATAAATCGTTTATGTGTACGATTTTTGAATTCGAAAACAGTGTTTCGCATTCCACCCATTCAGCGTAGGGCTTCTTGGGTTTCCTCTGGTCCTATTCAATCCAGATATGAGGAACGTCTCCGTTGGAGCTTAGAAGTGACCTCATCGCTATCCAGTGGAAGTCAGCTCCTATTAAAGAGGATGACGATCGCATCAAGTGCTCGATTTTGGAGGTAATGCTAGATGCTATTAGGAGTACAAATAAGTTTCCGCCGTTTTATTGTAGATGGCGCGGCACGGAGTTTCGGTTAGCTTTCGCAGATGATAACCGGCTTAAAAAATAGTTTGGACATTCAAGAACAACATAACCTATTAATATCATTGATTTTATATTGGTAAAATATAATTTTTATAAGTTGAAAATGTCAAAATTTGTAAGCGTCATTTGCGGGAAATATTAGTTTACTTCTTTAATTTAAAGAAATCTGCTGCTGAGGCGCATCAATTGCTCGTAGAAGCATATGGTGAGGGTGCTTTGAGTGAGAGAACGTGTCGAGAGTGGTTTCAAAAGTTTAAAAACGGTGATTTCGACGTAAGAACACAAAGATCCCAGTGGAAGGCCAAAAATTTACGAGGATGCAGAATTGGAGGAATTATTGGAGGAAGATTCATCTGAAACACAAAAAGAACTTGCTCGTACATTAGAAGTCACTCAGCAAGCAGTCTCACATTTATATTACCGTTCTTCTATAATAAATATTTAATTTGTGTTAAAAAACGGCGGAAACTTATTTGTACTCCTAATAGATGTGGAATACCCTGGTTTTCTCTAGAAGTAATTACCTGGTGGTACATATGTGACATTATCATCCAGAAAACGAAACTTTCGCCAATAGCTTCGTGAAATTGTGGGACTACTCTGGTGATAACTTCATCAACATATGTCTGAGACGTCATGGTTCTTGGAAGTACTAATAAGTCAGTTCTGCCATCGAAACAAACTCCACTTCAAACCATAATTGTGTCTCCTCGAAGAGGATGGACTTCTTGAACAGAGCGGCGGCTCTTTCGTATGAGTAGACGTAATCACACCCATAATCGTCGATTATCAGAAAAACGTCCATATCTGGACTCCTCACTAAAGAGTACGCGACGCCATTCATATCGCCAGTGTACCCGCTCCATTCGAGTTCGCTACTGGGTGGAACTCTTCTTCACAAGCGTCTCGATATTAGATTAACTTCATGGAGACGTCTTCTAACTGTGCTTAGGGAAACTGAAGTAGTTGTGGCATCGCAAAGAAGTTACTTTGCCATTCTGTGAGTGTTGAAAGGCTGGTTTCTCATCGAGATAGTTGAAAAATGTTATTCGAATGGCGTGATCTACCTTCTGGGTCTTTGATGAACAGTTTCAGTGACAAAGTTCCGTACCAGTCAACGTGATATCACACTTTGGATAACATCGAAGAAATTAGCCACTTGTGTTCGATCAGCCTGAAGCATCCCAAGGGATGTTTTGGCATCGTCCTCGGATAAAACTTGTCTTGGTATAATGAAAATTCTATTTTGAATTGCGTAGAACCGCAATATACAGACAGGAGAGAAAATCATTAAAATATTCATTTCTGACACAACTTTTAACGAGCAGTTTATTCAACCGGGAATCAAAAAGGAGCACCTGTATATCTTGGCGTCGATGTTGTTCACTCGAAAACGATCTAAAATAATACGATCTCGTTAATTCGAAAAACCAAATCGGACGCATTTATCGAAAAGATCTGTATCAGACTGCGATAGATAGACAAATGCTTGTTTATATATTATTTATAACGCTCGCACATGGTTGTTTTCATTAAAATAATCCAGCCCAGCTATAAACCTTCGTCGCGGTTATTTATCAATAACTAATTGGCAATAAGAAAGAGACGGGATATATGTACAGAGTTTTATGAAATATCGCGGTCATTTTTGCGAGGATAGAGCGCAGACAGTGGCGCATATTTCACGCGCGCTTCGGCATTTTTACGTGTCGATAATTGGACGGAATTATTCGCGAACGACGAAAGAAAGATTGTCTAGTTTGTTATGTGGCGATCGGAATGCCATTAAGGTAAGACGAAGAGGAAAGTCCGTTTTTTTTTGGCTGAAGTGAAGGATTAAGATGGATGCGAAAGAAATTCTTACATTTCATGGGATGGCATACCCTTCGGATTTAATAAAATGAAGTATCATGATAATTGAAAAAACCCGCTTAAAGGAGCTGTCGAAATTCTTCTTGTCGCTATGTAAATTTGATACAATTGTCTTCTATACTCAAGGGAGTTTGAGCGTCATATGTCATTTAAATTGTTTAGATTGCTCCATTTTTTTTTTGTTTATCTCAAGTGTGTTTTGCGTGTTTAAAATGAATAAAAATTTTGAACTGAGAATCTGTCTTAAGTTGTGCATTGCAGATGAAATTTTGCGTGCGGAAAGGCTGAATGTGTTAGATAAGGCTTAAGGTGATTCGACTTAATGAAAAACATGTCCGTAGGAGTGATACAGTCCGTTCAATTGTTCTGATGGAAGATTTAACTGGCTATGGCTGGTTATAAACGTGTTCAATTGAACATAGTATCGTTGAAATGGAAAAAAGGTTGACAGAAAATCGTCGTTTAAATCTGAGCCGCTGAAAAACCTCAGTCTCACGAATCAATTCGTACCATATTAAACATTATTCAGGGATAAAACGTGTTGTCGCTTGATTTATGCCGAAATACCAGAGTCACCAGACCACAATTCAAAGATTTACTGGTCAAAAACTCAACAGATCTCAAGGAAAAACTACAGTATTTCTCTGATGTGCCCCTGGCCGACTTTTTGCAGGCATGTCCCAGAGAACAGCATTTCGTCCAAATGTCAGTAATTTTCGAATTTTGAGACGAAAATCGTTTTAAGCGACTAGGTTGGGCGCACTGATGAAGAATCCGAGATCAAAAGTGATTCTGTCCGGCCTATCCGACTTTAAACACGCTAACTTTCGAACGGATAGGGCTAGACCCTTGAAACTTTCATGAAAGGTCCAAATATCTCAAGTGAGTTTGTGGGAAAAATCGGTTCAGTGATTTCGAAGTTATTTATGTTTAAGTATTTTCTAATATTTTCAATAATACAAAACTTGATCGATTTGAAATTCGGTATTTAAAAGTAAAATAATAACGCCCATGTTCTTGCGGAATTTCGTGAGGATCATATGATTAGAAGTTGAAAAATATGTTGTGAGCGACATATTGTGATTGAAAGCTATAACTATCGAACGGAAAGTTGAAACTTTCGGGGTAGAATATCTGGATTAAGTTCATTGTTGCGCAAAATTAGTCCAATGGTGTCGAAGTTATTCACATGTGAAACTTCTTCCTATCTTTATTAATATTGGCCAAACTATGAATCAGATTATTCTGAAATTTGGGTTTTAGAAGCAGAATGATAACAAAGACATTCCTGCAAAATATCATTAGGACCGTACGAGTAAAAGATTCGAAACAAAAATAAAAATTTTGTAAGCGGAGCAGCGTTGACCGCTAAATAAATAGCCACAGTCCCACAATCGATTTTTAATTTACCATTTTGATGTAAATGAACGACATAAAGACTGATGGAAAATTTCGCAAGGATCGTATAATTAAGACAAAAATATATATTCTGGGGCATGCTTTAAGTACTACCGTAACCATAGCAACAGTGACAGGATTGGATTTAAGTTTGGCATCGTGGATGATATGAACAAGCGCGCAAAAGCTTCACATCAGTGCTTTTCACCAGTTTTTCTCTATCAAATTAACGTTTCGAGTCACAGGTCTTCAGTGAATAGAAGACAAAAAAGAGATTTCTCGGCAATTGCTGATGTCACTTCCTGCGCATATATAATCCGTCTTGAATGTATCCGGAAAAAACAAAGCTCAATTGTAATTATTTAGTATATATTTTTAATTCTTGAATTAGAAAATTATAACAAAATATTCATCTTATTTACTTATACAACCTTCATTTAACTGTAAACACTTGACTAAACGTCGAGGTACACCCGAAACTAGATCACCTCCATAATTTTCGGTGATGTTAACCAGGACTGTAAAACTGACTGGCGCTGCTCGTTCAACATCAATCTTCAGTAGTCCCCATATGTTTTCAATAGGACTAAGATGTGGTGATGCTACTGGTCATGAAATGGTTGTCACTTGGTGTTCTTGCATCCATGCTTGAGTATAGGCCGAAGTATGGCATCTTGCATTATCCTGCTGAAAACGCCAACTCTCTGGATATAAAGCATGCACCGTTTCAAGGAGAAAATCGTTTAGAATACCACAATAATTTTCACTATTAATTGTCCTTTTTTGGTGGGAAATATGTTAACAGGTTGTTCTGATAGGATTCTTGAGTGATTTCCACCAAGTTGGAAACACCTTTCATCAGATATAAAGACATTATTAAAATTATCTTCTTGAAAACGTTGACATTTTTGTCCTCTTCATTGCCTCATATACAGCACACAGTTCAGTGAATTTCACTAATTTTTTAAAGTTTCGAAAACTTTTTCTATACCAATATTCCACCTGTTTTCTTTTTT
The DNA here is from genome assembly GCA_034642435.1 of Megalocaria dilatata. Taxonomy (NCBI): domain Eukaryota; kingdom Metazoa; phylum Arthropoda; class Insecta; order Coleoptera; family Coccinellidae; genus Megalocaria; species Megalocaria dilatata. Next base: position 70,754,144 of record CM067856.1, on the reverse strand, counting down.
CTAGTTACGGCATTATTTCACAAATTGTATACCTGTTGACAATCAACAATATTTGACAAATAGTGTTGCCATGCAACTTTGGCCATAGCCGACTATCTGCACAACCTATTTTATACATTACTTTTATCTTAGAATGTTGCACAAAAGAAGTATATTAAAATTATGAAAAATAATAAATTCCGGATACTTTCTAGATGGACTATATATTTACGGGATAAAGTTACAGTATAAATCTATAACTAAATACAGTCTATTGCCGTCTTTCCTGCCACCTTTCTTCACACCTTTGTATCAAGAGCGTCATCAGCTTGTATATCATGGGCCTCCATTGCTTCCTTTATTGTATCGTTGCAGGATTTCCTTGATCTACTATGTTTTCTTCTACTGACAGGAGTCCACTGAAAAATCTGTTTCGGCAACCTATCTTCCTGCATTCGAAGCATATTTCCAAACCATTTAAGACTTCTGTTTTTCCTATCCGTTGCAGTACTGCATCCTCTGCCTTCATAATATGTTCATAATTTCGCTATTGGTTCTTCTTTCCATTCTTAATATACCAGCGCTTCTTCAGAGATAGTCCATCTTCACTGCCAGAATTTTGTCTGCGGTAAGTGTCCACAGCTTTGAGCCATAGCACAGTACCGATTCAACCAGTGTTCGGCCTAGTCTTTTTTGATTTTATAAGATATGTCTCGATCCCACCAAAGATCACTGGAACATCCAGTTACCTCTTTTGCTATTCTTAATTATGTTTCTTATTTCCTCCTTGCCAATGATATCCTTCTTAATTGTGACTCCCAGGTACTCGAATTTGTCAACTTGTTGGATGTGCACGTCATCCGAGCGTAAGAGTTAATAACCAGGTACTCTGTTTTCTCAAAACTAACTTGTAGTCTTATATTCATCATAAAGCCTCCTTATCGTAAACTCAAGATCGTAGAAGTCTTGTGCAATCACAACTTGGTCATCAGCGAAGCTAAGGGAGAATAGTGTTCCTTTCCCATCCCTCGCATTTCTTCTTCCAATCTTTCACCACTTCGACATAGGCATTAAAAAGCAGAACAGACAAGCTGCATCCCTGCCTTAAACCATTTGTGGTCTTAGGGGCTCAAGAGAGAGATCTTTAATGAGTTTTAGAAGTGCTCTATCTACTTCTAGGGTTTCGAAAGCTTCTCAGATGTTTTTCGATGTAATGAGAATGTCTTCACGAAATGTTTTGACAAATGGATGATCGGAGTATTCGTTGGTGTAAGTCTATTACTTCACAAAGGACCTACTTTGAAGATGATACAATATATTTGTATGAAAAATACAAAGTTCTCGTTTCACTAACCGATTGCCGGTACTTTGTGAATACTGTAGTATTTGGAAATGTGGAAGTTGGACAACCGATCATCATATTCTTTAGAAATCTCTGATTACCATTTATTTCAATCACACGGTTTGTCTACCTATTGGTATTTCCAGTCTTATAGTCGATAAAATGATAAAAAAGCACTGACGTGAAGTCAGGAGCTTTTAGGCGATTGTTCATATAACACACGATCCTGCCGAAATTTTGCATTAGCCTCTATCAAAATACTGCATTTAAAACCAATCCTAGGGCTGTTTCCATGATTCTGGTCATTGTTGTTATGCTCACAAAATATATTTGAAATAAATATATATATATAGATATATAAATTGAATCGGCCGGTGAATCATTTCAAAAGATGGCCAGTTTTTTCAACAACGACCCTCTCACTCTATCTCTTTCCGTTCGAAAGTTGTAGTGTTCAAGGTAGCACTCAACGCTGATCAGCTCAAAAAAAAAGTTTGTTTTGAAACTTTTGATCATCACGTTATTATTCTACTCCTAAATGTCAAACTTCCGATCGGTCGAATTTGTAGTTTCGAAAATATTGGGCAACATACAAAAAATTTTCAAACCTGAATAACTGCAAAACTGTTAAAACGATTTTGCCCATGAACAGACTTAACGGATATATTTGGATATCAAACCTTCCTGAAAGTTTCAAGGCTCTAGCCTCTTTTCGAAAATTATCGGATTTACGAACGGACCGGCCGGACAGAATTACTTTTGACCCCAGACATTTGGTCGAAACCCCATTACTGAAAGTTTCAATGATCAGAGCAATTAAATTTTTAATCTCCGTGAGGCCCGAATATCTTTAATTCAATGTTCAGGTATTTTGAGATCGAGTGAACGATCAATAATAGAAATGAACGCCAGTGTTTTGAATGGTCACGCAACACGTGATACTCGTTGCTGTATGTGTAGTTGCTTGAACCCCGCACGCCGATTCCTATCGGCAACCCATCATACACCGAAGCTGTATTGTAATATGCGAACGTAGAAGATAAAGGCACGCAAGGAGTAAATGCAGGTATAAAATAATTGATAATAAGTGAATTTCACTTACTCTAATAATAATTAGAGTGAGTGAAATTCACTTAGTTTTATTATATTATTATTACATAAAATCGAATATACAAAAAATTAGGATTTTCATAAAATTTTAATTTAAAAGGAGATGAGAAAAGGATTTTTGAACTTATTAATATTTAGAGGCTAAAAAGATTGGTATTGGCAAGAAGTTTATTTTATATGGGCCTAAACTTTATTTAACCAAATAAGTTTCTATGTAAACATCAATCGTTACGATTTTACAACATCATGTGTTTGAAATATTTTTTTGATTTTGATTCATAATTTTGTCAAATAATGCACCTTTGGAATCGTGCAAAACAAATTAATTCGAAATATTTATAAACATTCTGACTGATAAACTGATATAATAATATATAAAATTAATATTCTTTATATTTGTATATTAATTATGGGCAAATAAACTATTATTATTATGATACATATCAATTGTATCACGCTGGATACATTTACCATGCAAACTTCCGAAATCAGTAATAGGGAGCTGTGTAAAATGAAATTAATGGAATAACATAAATAGAGGTTAATTCTTGATAGAAGGTATATAAAATTATTTAAATATTTTAATATTAGCCTTCTACATATTTAATTCCAAAAAATTATATTTAATGATTATAACTCTGTATAAAGAATGTTAAGGAAACCAAATAATTATATATTATGAATAAAATAACATAAATAGAGGTTAGAAACAAAATTTTGTCTATTCAAAATATTTAATTTATACGAATTTGGTTAATTATTTTTATTTATTGGATTTTGTTATACCATTCGGATGTCTTATAATGAATGTTTATTTTATATGTCAATTGATATAAGAAGTACTTATACGACATTATTTTAATTTATTTTCAGAAGTTATAATCATTATATATAATTTTTTGGAATTAAATATGTAGAAGGCAAATATTAAAATATTTAAATGATTTTTTGAAATTAATAGAGTTTGCTGTTGCCTATGGGTGGAAAACTTTTACATTTTACTTACGGAAAAAACACTCATTATGTATTTTTCTAGTTATTCAGATACCTGACTTGTGTTTCAGTTATTTATTTCTACTATAATCATCTGAGAAGTACAAAAAAACTTAAAATAACACGAGTTCCTATTTGAAAACATTTCAAAAATTGTCGATTTTTTTTTATTTTAAATGGATTTTTCAATCAATATCTCTAAATAATTCATCAATTCACCATTTTAAACCTTATAGAGCAAAATTACATCTTTTTCTTTGAAAAAAATTATTTTTTTCTAAATAATTTACTAATGTTTGGCGTTTCAAGAAAGATATTTTATTTTCTTTGATTCTATTGTGTAAACAACCGCCTGTCGCACTATATAGGTTGCATTAACAATATTCTCATTTTAATCCATATCCCTAATTCGGAAATGTAGGAGTTCCTTCCCAAATTCTTTACCAACGTCCTAGCTGACAATTTCTATATGCAGCTGAAAATTAATCAGCATAAAAATGGAAATTATTTGTTCAGCTAATAAAAGTTCAATTTTACTAAAATTTTGATGAACAATGAAGAAAGGAAGCCCTAGTTCTCCTTATCGGAGATGTATGAATTAAATTGCCTATATAATCAGTTATTTACAGTTTTAAATCAAACATCCATTGGTTTTGCAAAGCGCCATTATAAAAATAATCAATTCTTCTATGAAGAAGATATCATTTTTAGATACTATTTGTATCCCTCACATGATGGTCGTAAAACTAAACGATCGAAACAAGTGTCAGATAATAACCCACATTTTGTTTAAGTGAAAAGAACTGTGAGAATATGGATAAAATAGTATATAATGTATTCGGAGATAGGGGATACTTTGCTCAGGAAATAAAAGCATTTAAATAACATTTGCAGCGTTTTCAACATGAAATAAATGCCTTAAACGATGTTTTATCAGCGAAATGTATCTCTTTCTGTGTATTAATAGTATTCGCAAAGCTTATGAAGAAAATTTTCATCAGAATATCTGATATACTCATTTCTAGGCCCACTCGTATGAAATTATCGCCTACGCCCATATAAAGTAGTTTTCAATTAAAACCATAATTAGATTTTTGCATAATAACAAGAAGGCAGGATGTGTAACTGGTTTTAGTACATTCTTTAGTTTTTTCTCATGGTGGTGTGTAGTTATTTTGATGCAGATGAAGATCGAGAGGAATATTGAGTAGAGTCGATACCTTTTTCACTCGTTTGATGAATTGGTGGATGCGCTCAAAAAGGATTATTAAATCCCTAATATCACGTTAAATTTAACTCTTATCTGTATTCTATCAACACTATCCTTCCTAAATAAATATAAAAGACAATTAGTAGGGACAATAAAATGTTGTACAGTCAGCGTTCACTATGTTTCCGAAGATTTTTGTTGTAGATGATGTCTTAATAGAAAATGTATCCATGTAAAGTATCAAGTATAATTACTTTAAGACAACCATCAATAACGACCGGTGTATCCTTATTTTAATGTTTACGAGGAGTAAACTTTCATCCTAAACATCTGTCATCCTATTTCCATTAAGCTACTTAAAGATGAAAAACATGGATTTGAACGATAGGAGTATTTGCATATATAGGGTAATAACCCTATATATGCCAATACTCCTATCGTTATTTTGGATTGACTTTGGCATCTGAATAAAATATCTGGAAATGATGTATGAAATTTCGCTCAATTTAATGATAATATCGATAATTATGTTTCTAATAGATATTTTGATTAGATTAAATTTGTTTTTAAATTGAAAAAAAATTTTCAGATATACTCTCATCCTGTTTTAGAAGGTCTTAACTGTTTGTTCATTCTATGGGAGCTTTTTGATAAGCACTAAAAATCAATTTATGAATGAACTTCGGATTTATCATATTTAGGCGTGAAATCTAAATTGGTTTCAATGAAATGGGAAAAATTTTAAATGGTTTTGAATAAACGTAGGTTTAAATTATCAGCATTTGATAGTTTCATTTACAGACTATTTGAATAATGAAAATCACATTCATCACATTAATTCATGGAAAACCATGAAATAGACAAACAGGACTACTTAAGTGGATCAATTAGTTGGGCTGACAGTATCTGAATAGCGAATCACAACTCTACGATCATTATGGCAAATTTTAAAATGAATACATTCAGTTTTATCAATGTTGTCCATCAGATTATTTCCCTGACACCAGTTCACAAAGCTTTGTACTAAAAGCTCACAAAGCATCTGAACTGCCATTGAAGCATCATCAGCGAATAGGCAAACACATAACTTTTTTGGGAGTGTTAATATACTGTGACATCCCAGACAGTTACACAAATTGATGAACATTCGTTGCAAATTATCGGGAAGATCATTAATAAAAAGTAATCATAGAAGTGGCCCAAGGACGGACCCTTGTGGTACTCCCAAAGTTATATCCTACTCAGCAGATGAAGAGTTCTGATTTTTCCCAAACAGTGATCTACTCCAAGATAGCTGAGGATCCAATCCAAAAACACATCTCGGAAGTTCAAGTTGCAACATTTATTAATTATGAATTTGAAGGAAAAACTATCAAAAGCACGTGAAAATCGAAAAATAGCCATGCTGGGCGGCATCAAGTATGTTGAATTTTTCTAGGTACTTAATAATTCTATTGAACACAACTCTCTCCAATACCTTGAAAAAAACGCTTAAAAAAAATCTGGCCTATAATTTGTGATACTGCGTTATCATTTTTTGTTAAACTGGAACAACTAAAGCTTTTTTTAGGAGTGAAGGAAACACGCCTGAACTCACAGACAAGTTAATGCAGTAAACAAAGTGTTCACATATATTTGAACTTAATGATTTTAAAATTCTAGCGGAAACTGAATCCGCATCTGTGCTTCTTTTATTTTTTAACGTTTTTATTATATCAGCTATTCCATATGTCAAAACCGGGTAGAAGAAAAATGTTGTATTCAACATACATGAGGTGTCAGACAAAACTAAAGGAAGAATCTGACCGATATTTCTTGGCAAAGAATATTGTTTTCTAACCGTTGAAAACTCCCTCGAATCACTCATTATTCAAGATCTGTCCGTGCGTCCAAGCGGATCTGAATTATTCCCCAGACAGCATTGAACAAGACCAAGATCAATTATTCGATTCGTTCTGTTGTCTCCGTCTAGATTTTCATTCAGTTCCCCTGTTCGCTGACTTTGAACTTGACCACAGTGATGTATCTACCGAGAATTTCAAAGTGGCAGATTTAAATTACACGTAATACGCATAATACGATTCTTTTCGTTCGCGTATACGGAGAGCTGAAAATTCGCTCTTCAGCATCGACTGTATAAGGCAGTGTAAATTAATGAGGATGTGCCAATTTGCGTTTAATGGCCGAGTTGTATGTATATCATTAGAGACGAATTTTAATACTCCAATCGTTTGTTGTCGACATCGATACAAATAATCCGGGGATTTGTTTGGAATGTACTGGTAATCCCAGGTAAACTGTTGAATTTTAGAGCGTGTTCCAACTAGAAAGGGAAATGTTTATTCAGCACAATTGTTGCTTTTGTGTTATGACAGTTAAAACTGAGAAACTGAAAGTGAGAGCTTTTAATTTTGTTTAGCACCAGTAGACATACAGGGTGTTCCCCTCAATATTCTCAATATGAATCTTCTCACACTGCTAAATTAGATGACCATATTAAAATCCATAAAGATCAGTCCCCAATACGCCCTGTTGTATCATACATCATATACCCTTGCAAAACTTTCCTCTAAATTAAAGAACCAGCCAATTTCAACCTACCCTATTCAATGAAGGACTTAATTGAGTTCATGAAAAAATTAAAAATTTTAGCCTTCGACCTTTTTGTCACGAATATGTTCCCGAGTATACCAACTGCCGAATGCATTAAATATGCTAACATAATATCAATCCAGTCATAAAAAAATTATATTTTAACCCTATTCTGTCTTTGCGTGGAAGAAAAGTTTCAATATAACTTTTAGAAACAAAAAAGGAACTGGAAATGGGCTCACCTCTTAGACTATTTTCCCACTGTTCGTTGAAATCTTTACGTTCTTCCTTGAACGAAATTTTTAAAATCCACATACGCAAGGTATATCATATTTGTATGAAAACGACATATTGGTAAACTTCTCTGGAACTGATTCAGAAAACACATTGAAATATCTCAATGTTGTACACCATAAAGTCAAATTTACTATGGAGCTGTAATATAACAATAAAATAAATATTCTGAAGAAAACTTTAAGAATGATAATAAGATTCTATTTGACATATTCAGAAAACCCAAAACCGAATATACAACCATCCCCAACTTTTCAAAGCATCCAATTTTTCATAAACTCGCTGCCTATAGATCAGTGATGTACAGGGTGTCCCAACGAAAATTTGACCCCCACCAAGAATTCAGAAATGAAGAATTTTCGAAGATTTTAAAAAACAGATCAACTTTGGTTTCGAGGGGGACGAATTTTCATCATGAGTTCGTTCTGAAAAAACCACCCCATGAAGGTGGTATCAACCCCTAACATTTTTTGAATAGGAAAGAGATGTCGACTGTTGGTTAGTTCGAAAGTTATTAATGTTCCGTGCATAACCCAGTTAAAATTTTCAAAATCGGTTCAGTATTCAAGAAATAATGTAATATTGAACTTGCTTTCAAAAGGTGATGTTGAACAGACAGTTAAATCGTTCAAACTACAGAACCTAAGAGTTTTGAAGAATCCAAAAATAATTTTCAAGTTCTGTATTAGGGAGAAAGAATTGACCTGTTTTTTTAAATCTTCGAAAACTCTTCGTTTCTCAGTTTTGGGGAGTCAAATTTTCGTTGGGACACCCTGTATAGAGCATTTTCCATTTCCTTGAATAAAATTGCGGTTAAAAGGGAATCAAACAGAAACCTATAAATAATTATTTCTAAACCAAAAATGCTCTCATAAAAAAAAAGAAAAAACAACTGTTAAAATGAATATATCTCCAAAACAGAAAACAAAATATTTGCAAAACTAACATATTTTGGATCAATTTTACAAAATATAGCTCAAATAATTGCAACAATATTAAAATAGTTTTGCACTCCCACTTAAAATTTCCAACTATATTTTTGAATGATAAAAACAACCGGATTAATAATTCAGGAGTTTATGAATTGAATTGTGTTGAATGCGGTTGTATACATGGGAAGAACTTTCTCAAAAAGGTTGACAGAATTAAGTCTCATTCAAGCATCGAAAAGATAACTCTTATTTTGCGAAACATTTTATTCGAAATACGTCATGTTTTCCTATAATCAGAATATCTTAAAATAGTACACCTTGGACCGAAAGACAAGAAACAAGACATCCTGGAATCGATACAGTTTGAAAATGTAGCAATACTGCGAAACTCGGATCACCGTTTCCTCAATAATTAATTAGTTATTTGAAACGAAGTATTTCCTTATTTAATCCATTTTTAAAATGAACTTTCACAAAATAACGGACTACTTCATGGAATATATGAAAAAAAATTAACAGTAAAAATTCTGTAGAACCTTTCTTTGCTATTGCAAACGAATGGTAAATAAAATATTTTTTATTGCAGGATTGGCTAATTAACAAACGTACGCAAATCCAATACTCACATCGATTTTGACAGCTAATACCCCTACGCAAGAATAATGAATAAACTCTGTTCGTTATTACACATTCCACTAGAACATTATGTGAACGTCAAGAATATCAACACGTCACTACTATTCGCAACGTCGTAAGATGACCACATTTTTGAAAAATGTGAAAATGTCAAGAATAGCACCCCATATCCAGAATGAACGCATATGTGCACATGAACTAGGTTCAGAAATGGATTAGAAAGACGTGTAGTGGCAAACTCAATATAATCGCATCCACCAAAATTGTTCAATCATTGTAAACTTACCTAGAGACGCTTCAGGATCAGACAGATCGCTGATAGAAGGAACCTTCTGAATGGAACTCATCGCAGTTGGTCCGGAAGCATCATCACTATCATCTTGCAGGTCGATTATTTCCTGTTTCATGGAGGGTAGGTATGCCATGAATGCAGGATCCTCATTCTGAAAATAATATGCATAAATTTGAATGATCAAACACTACACGAGTAACATTAAACCATTTAAATGATATCTTCTAACTTCATGAGAAGGGAACTCTCGTTTCGTAAGAGCTTATATTCTAAAATCAACAAAAAATATGTTTTATCAATGATTCGAATTATACTCTGACAGGTTTATGTTGAAAATATTATAAGGGACGGAGCCTGAATTTTTGTAGCAAAATCTTCATTGTTACCTATGTTTCTACCATCACAAAAACCAATGAAAACAATTTTCATGTTGTCATTTAACTTTCCATGCCTGTCAATTAACTTCTTCTTGTTTCTTTTATATGAAGAATAATGCTGTTGAATCGCTATCTTAAGTAATATGACGCATTGACTCCGGTGATGTAATAACTAGGTAGGTACACATAAAAAGTTAGAAATTGAGTTAGAATTATTTTTTGTATTATCTCTAACAATAACTTATCTAAAAAATAAGATACAAATGGTAAGTAGGGCCAGTGTGCACACATACGTCAAAAACCAGACAGGAAAATGTATATCGACAATCATACACTCAACTTCCGATGATCTATGAACTGATTCATTTATTTACATCTGTGAAGGCCACTTTGATGTTGCAAACAATAGTTATAATGTTTAATTGCGAAGACAATATTCAAATAATGATTATTCTTTTTACCTAACCTCTTTGACTATATATTCAATGCTTTTTTATCTTAGAAATCTCCTGAGTCAGTTCTAACTGGTCATTAAGCTGCATACCGCTTTTAATGATTTTCTACCGGAAAATGTATCTCTTCATGTTCTTGAAATAACATGAAATGACTAACTCCACCTAATAATCATTTCTACACTATCATAACAATATAAATTTATGCTATATATACTATTATTCAATCTAAACAGATTTATGGTAGGTTACGATGAAAGTTGCTAAAATATTTCATTTTTGAGACAAGAATGATCCTTAACAATCATATTAGACTTACTGATGAGGAATTCGTGGTCAAATTCCATTATTCCATATGAGTGAGAAATATTTCTGAAGGAATAACTTTAAAACTTTAAATTTGCAATGGTATTAAGCACAGATGAATAGACCTAGTTCGTGAAAGGAAAAAATACGTCAAGGATTCAGAAAATATGGCTGTTGTAAATGTTATTCTTCGGTATCCCAAAAATGAACATAAATATGGATTTTGAGATTTATATTCGTTTTCTTCAGGGACTTTTTTTCAGCTATCAGTTCGTAACACTTACTAAGAACCCAATTTTACTTTTTAAAATAAGCACAATTTCAAAACCCATTATCTAGAACTTTCATTAATTGGCGGCCAAATTTCAAGAACGGCTTCAGCGGTGCATTGTTGATAGTGACCACCACATGTCATATTTTGTTTTACCATTGAGTATCGTAAATGCTATGAACTAACGTACTCGAAAATATAAATAAGAATTTTTTTAACATGAAAATTGATAATTTTATGCCGAGCAATACGGCAAATTAGGTCCGATTTGAGCATGAGGAAAGTTTATTCTACGTTGGTAACGTGAAAATATCGAGAATACATTTCTTTACTTGAATTAACTCGCAAAGGTATGTCTTGTATGTATTTTGCATACTCTAGATGGCGTTAGTATATTATTAATCTATTGTCTCTCTGTATGTATTTTGCATACTCTAGATGGCGCTTGTTAATATCTTGGAGTCTCTGTGTATAGCGAATATAGATATAGAGGCAATTTGCCTCTGTGATCTACAAAATCTTGTCGAGTTTGTTTGAGTATAGAATATACTATATAATACAGATGCATGTTACACTGTCTCGATTTCTAAAACTTTCTATTAACATAGACCATACTCCTTATTAATGACAAAAATTTCTTCCAAAGAATAAAATGTTGAATATTTTAATGCCCCGGTTGCTCCAAATATACTGCATGTTTTTCTTTTTATGGTAAGGAGATCGTTCTTATGTCTGGTGGTGAATAAATGGTAACTTCCATTTCTCAGCATATTGTTTTTATTTTGGTAAACGTATTTGAGACATTCTCTTATGAATAATGATGAAAAAGTTTTAACCATCTTGGCAGTAACGCATCTCTTTAATTTCCTCAGAAGATAGAGGATTCCTGAGGTACCTCATGACTTACATCTTTGTCTGCGTAAGAAGAATAACACCATTCCAGTAAACTTTCTGAGTTCTATTGCTTAAGAAAGACTATCAATTTGAGTACATTGCCACTTAAACCATAAGCATGTAGTTTCTTCAGTAACCCAGCATGTGAAACTGAGTTAAACGCTATGCTTAAGTCGAAATTGAGCATCTCCACAAATTAGCCATTATCCATAGTCTAAACAAATTCATTAAAAGCATGCAAAAGATGCTTCGGCTTTTTCTATATTCGTGTTGGTTCTCCATCCAATTTATCATTCTGTTCTTTATAGTTGTTTCAAAAATTTGTGAGAAGCATGGCAGAATAGCAATAGGTCTCTAAATAGAAAGTCGCTTCCAATGTTATTGGGTTCTTCGGAAAGTAATTTAATTTTTTTTTTGGGAAATTGAAAGATAATTTTCGTATAATGAATAAATATTTCATAAAATTATATATTGGCCATTCTGGTCCAACACCTTTTGCCATCTTTCTCGTAGTGGCATGATTCCACGCTCATGAAATTTTTTGTTTTTACTGGAAAAAAACTGATCCAGCTGATTTTTGACCTATTCATTTGAAGTAAAAGTTTGAACATCTAAATTATTTTGAAATGACCGGAACAAATAATGATCCGAAGGCACCAAATCTGGCAATATGATGGGTGTGGCAGTGTATCCCATTCAAGCTGTAAAAGCTTTTGGCGAGGGACCAAATTTGTATGAGGTCTTGTATTATCTTGGTGGAACACTACACCTTTTCTGTTGATTAATTCTGGCCTTTTCTGTTGAAGAGCATGATTCAGTTTGTCCAGCTGATTACAATAGACTTCCGAATTGATTCCTTCCACCAAACAGACAGCATCACCTTTTTTTGATGGATATTGGCATTCGAAATGCTTTGAGCCGGTCCGTCTTTTTTGCTCCATGATCTTTTGCATTTGACATTTTTATATACAACCCATTTTTCGTCCCCAGTAATGATGTATTTCAGAAATGGATCATTTTCGTGACGTTTGAGAAGCGAATCATAGACGTCAACGCGACGACACAAATTTCTCTCGGTGAGAACATATATCGAGCTTCGAAGTTCAAACCCAGGCCTTTCAAGTGGTCATAAACAGTTGAATTCGAGCAATTTAACCTCTCGCCGATCTCGCGTATTGTTATTCGCCGATTTGCATCAACTAATCCCTTGATATTGACATCTTTGCAGAAGGGTACTTTTGACAGTAAATATGGCGAATATGAGTAGATTGTACAGGGAAAAAGACATTCTATGGAAACAAGTCGAAGGAAATTCTTCTTGTAATTTTTTTATGTTATTTATTTTTAATTTGTTTATAAATGAAAATCAAGATATTCATTTTCTCTTTTTCTGTACCTACCAAATTGCAAATATTCAAGTCTTTATTCTAGATCCCGAAAGTAATAAGTAAGGTCTTTGCCCAAGCTGTTGAAAATTTTTGCTTGAACTCCACCTTTTTTGTTTAAAACTTATTGAGCTTATTTGTTTCTTCCAAAAGTTACAATGCTTGTAAATGTCTGGACATGGGAATTAAAGGCTGTGAATTATTCCCCAATAGATCCAATGTAATTGTTTGATTTATTCGAACAAAGTATGGTATTATAAATGGAATTTGGGCCTACACACCAGTTAAGGACCCTTATGCTAATGCTCTCATGGTGTATTTATCAGCTTCCGGAACTTGGTCCATCTTCGACATCAAAATTGCCGGATCGAAATTTTGCAAACCAGTTCTGGCACTGGCGTACTGTCAACACTCCTTCTGCATACACATCGGTTAATTTCTTTCTGGCTTGAACAGCATTTTTTCCCTTTTCGATAGTAAAAAAGTCCATATTTGAAAGGGCACCAACCAGGACAACTACCGCGTAGAATTAATTGAACTTTTTCACACACAAGCCTTTCTGAATAAGGTTTCAAAACATTAAATGATTATGCGGCTTAAGTGTGAAGTTGGGTTCGAAGAAATACAATTGAATTATCTGTCCAGAAAAAAAATTAAATAATTTTACGAACAACATTATATTCGAAAAAAAATTAATTTTCATCATTGAGCATAAATCTTATGTTTCATTCATTGTACATGCTATATGAATTTTTTATTCAAAATAAGGTAATAATGCTATTTAATCGTTGTGAAAACAGTTGTATTTGACAATTTCATTTCTTGTACATTGTTAAAAAGAATTATTTTGGAATATAAAATGCGGTGAGGAGAAAATATTCAGTCCTCTTGATTTCAATAAAATTGTAGTACACCCAAGGTTACATCTTCAATTTTGAGCTACTTCTCTCAATAAAATAGCGTTGTTTCGTTCATATAAGTATCTGTTCATATCATGATTTCAAGTTACAACTGTCTTGACCTTTCAGAGTTTCACTATTATTCTTCATGAACTGTTATTAACCTGAAGATCTTGTGGATGTATAATAAAGATTTTTATTATTTAACCATCCTTGTTAATATATCGACTAAAAGCAGCAGAAAATATTTTCAAACTCAGCCATGTATAGGAATGATCCCAGATAAGCTTCATATTTACATGTGACATTCGACACTTCAACCCAAGACCTTTTTCTAAAACCTGAAGCCTGCGGCAAGAGGGTACTTGTAACCCGCAGGTGCCCGACGTGCATTTTCTTGAGATTCTCCCCAGTTTCAAGAACTGAATCCACTCCAGATGCAGGTCGACCGATTGGCGAGGGGCAGCTGCCAAACATAGTGATCTGCGAGGCCTGGCTCAAGTTCAAACAACTTTGGCGCAGTTCTATTTCTGGACCTGCACACCGTTATTGCCACGATCGGCTTGAAACATCGACGGACAGAAAACTGGCAGGACGGCGCTCAGGTGACAAAGAATTTATTGCGCTGGCCTGCCTGTCCGAAGAGCACAGATGTGCCAGAAATACGTGATAGAATCGACGGTTCTTGATCGCGAAAATAGGAATAGGTTTTTGATGTCGATATCAAAGGCGACGCTAATGTTAGACTACCGCTTTTGAATAATACATGCCGTTTCGTAGAATTGCGACTTGTTCCGGGTAGATCGCGTGCTCTTTGATTGGTCTTCTGTTGAATGAAATACACAGGAAAACTTATATGGAATCATTTAGTATTTTACATTTGTTCACTAAAAAGGAACTTTTTTTAATTTATTTCTATTCTATCATCTTACAGAAAATTTTCGATCAATATTTCTTCAAATAATAAACCACGATCGACCTTCATTTTTACCACATTGAAGCTGCATTAGGTTCTATATCTGAACTGCTTGGCTGTGAGAACTCACATATGATCTTAGATATGAGTAGGTACTGTAATGGATTTGATGAATAAAACCTTGTAAATCAGATATAATGACTCATTATTATCTCATAAAATAAAAATCAATGAAAGCACCATATTTTTAAGTATTTTAATAAATGCTAGTAAGCTTTGGAATAAAATTTTTCGTGAAAACTATAGAAAGAAATGGCACGGAAAACGTCATTCAGTATGAAATACTCCACAGTCGAGACCACGTCGTTCTGTTAAGATAACTGTTATTGGACTTTCTGTCTTGATTTCATATGGTTCCTCACATGCAATTGAAAATTTTGTAGAGCGGTTATTTCTACGATCATATGAAACTTTCATTATTACCAGATTTCTTTTATTCATTCGTGATAATGTCATCGGTTCTTGTGTACCTTGGTCTATTAGATCAGCTTGTATTCTTTTCATATCAGTATAATTCAATTTCATCTTTTCATTTTTGTAATATTGTCTTAAATCATCATTCTGTAAACATGTCATTGTTTTACATTGTAATTCTCTCATTTTTATCTCGATATCATTTGAGGTCAAATTCTTCAAATCATCATTGTCCAATATTAATTCTTCCATTGTAATTTCATTTTCATTATTAATCATATCAGCAATAATTATTTGTATTTCATTTTCATAAACATTAGTATACATTTGTTTATCATTTTCTATTTTATATTCATCTGTAGTATTATTAATTATCATTGGTATTTCACTTTCATATTCATTTATAGTATGATTATTTTAATTTTTTATTTCTCTTTCATTTTCTACAACTTTTCTGTCATTATCAATTTCATTTTTATTGTGTTCATTAGTTTCATTATCTGCTTTATCATTTAATACATTAAATTCTGTATTTTCATTTCTCTGATTTTCTATTATTTCTTCATGTTTGATTTTCATTTTCCCATTTTCTCTTTCCATTCCTTTGTATTTGATTCAAATATTTTATTCAACTTTCCATCATTATCTTTAATTTCTTTTGAATTTGCGGCTATTTTATTTTCCAATCATTCTAAATTATCTTTCATTTCTTGTCTCCTTTACATCGTATTCAGTTTCATTTCCAATAACATGTCATATTTGACTCTAACTTCTTTGTTATGTTTTATTTTCCTCATCCCTTTTCTCTACAATCAAGATTTTGCTTCTGGTTTCTATTTTTGTTTAATGGATATCACTTCGTGCAATTTTACTCAATATATAATAAAATTAAAATAATAAAAAGGCGTTTTTTACTTGATAGAAGGATAAAAATCTTGCAAGCTTTGTGTAATTTCTGTGGCGAACATAGAGTACGTAGGTTTTTTAAAAATTCACTATATTCTGGTTTTTGTTCAAAAGAAGACACGGGGCTGGTCTGGTAAGATATTTTATGTTAATTATTTTTATTTTTTAAATATAGTGGAACCGAAAAGTTATCGCTGGTTGTAATACTAAATTGCTTTCTGAGGATGTGCTGCGTGTGTGGATTTTTTTTGAAGGAACTTATTTAAAGTAAGTTATTTTTGAAGAAGTTCTTGAGGATATGTTATGTGCAGTAGTGATGCTTCGGCTTTTTCTATATTCGTGTTGGTTTTCCATCCAATTTATCATTCTGTTCTTTATAGTTGTTTCAAAAATTTGTGAGAAGCATGGCAGAATAAAAATAGGTCTCTAAATAGAA
Organism: Megalocaria dilatata; assembly: GCA_034642435.1. NCBI lineage: Eukaryota > Metazoa > Arthropoda > Insecta > Coleoptera > Coccinellidae > Megalocaria > Megalocaria dilatata. Next base: position 70,737,448 of record CM067856.1, on the reverse strand, counting down.
AGCCGTTTCCACTAATATTGGGTTCTTCGGAAAGTAATTTTTTTTTTTTTTTGGGAAATTGAAAGATAATTTTCGTATAATGAATAAATATTTTATAAGATTATACATTGGCCATTCTGGTCCTACACCTTTTGCTATCTTTCTCGTAGTGGTATGATTCCACGCTCATGAAATTTTTGGTTTTTACTGGCAAAAAACTGATTTTCGACTTATTCATTTGAAGAAAAGTTTTACCGTCCAAAATATTGATGAATAATGATCCGAAGGAGCCATATCTGGAGAATATGGTGGGTTTGGCAGTGTATCCCATTCAAGCTGTAAAAGCTTTTGGCGAGTAACCAATTTGTATTTTCTTATCTCATTTACATCATATTCAGTTTCATTTCCAATAACATGTCATATTTGACTCTAACTTCTTTCTCTGTTTTGTTTTCTTCATCCCCTTTCTCTACAATCAAGTTTTTCCTTCAGGTTTCCATTTTTGTTTAATGGATATCACTTCGTGCAATTTTACTTAATATATAATAAAATTAAATTAATAAAAAGGCGGTAAGATATTTTATGTTAATTATTTTTATTTTTCAAATATAGTGGGACTGAAGAGTTATCGCTAGTTGTAATACTAAATAGCTTTCTGAAGATGTGCTGCATGTTTTAGTATTTTTTTTGGAAGGAACTTATTTAAAGTAAGTTATTTTTGAAGAAGTTCTTGAGGATATGTTTTGTATTTTTGGAAGGGGATTTGGTTTTCATAATACAAGAAACGAAACAAAATTTTGTATAATATCTTTCAAGTGTTTATTTAGTATTTTTTATTGATGATTTTTACTACTTGGAATTCTTTTATTTCTTTTGTTACTGTGTAATGAGTGTTAATTCTATATGTCTACTAAATTGAAACTGCTTTCTAAGACAATCATTTAAGTTAATTCTAAAAAAATTTTGATTATATTTTTTTAAATTAAAATATGCAGGAAGTCTACATAAATCTTTATGATATTGAAAATATTGTAATAAAGTTAATGTGAAATAAAGTTAAACCTAAAATTCAAATTTCGAACCTTCGCGATTGGGCGCCAATTGTCATGAATTTTGTTAATGAGTTTTTTATTTACTATCATAATAATTAGGAAATCTTATTTGAATACTTTTTGTAGGTAATTTTTGTTGTGGAATTTACTTTTTAAAATTTTGGAACACTTTTTCGAACACCCGTGTGTCGAGTGCTGCCGGCTAACTGGTTATATGTATTTGAATTTTGTTATTGTAATTTGAACATTTTTAATTTTTATAATTTTAATTCTATAAAATTTCCATTCAAAATTAATTTTTTGTTTCCTAGAATTAGATTTAGAGAAAAGTATAGAATAGAACACAGAGCTTAGAAATAGGAATAGGACAGATATATTCAAATAATTCTTATTCTTTAATGAAAATTTTGTGGAAATTGGATTTTATTTAATATTCATCGTCTCCCTTTAAAAATTTCAGAATTAAAATTTTGTAGTAAGTGTAAAAATTTAAACAATAAAATAAAGAGAAATCGTCCAAACATCATTATACATAAAATAAATCCGGAAGTCACGTGTAGGAACAAAACTGTAATATGTATATTTCTGAAAAAGAACCAATTGTGCAAATTTACTCATATCATGTAACCAATTTTCCTAATCAGCATGTACCGATCCTGTAAACTTCAGGATGAAAATAAGCTCCCATTATTATTCCCATGGATTGAAATGCCGAAACATCTTGATCAAGACAATACCAGGATAATACACTTGAATGACTTGCGTACGAGCCGACAATTTCACAGAGTAAACATGTGAACACCCAATTGACAATGAATAATGAATACTGATTAGCAATCATTTGGTCTTTGAGATCTGCTGGTTTTATCTGAGGGATGAAATGTAAGAATAGATGATTCGATTTTCAATTTAGAATTTCACTTGTTTGTTGAAAAAGTTTATTACTCGGAAGAGAATTTTTTCAATATTTAAAATATTAAGCACATAGACGAATTAACTCAGGATAATACATTCTGTCAAGAAAGTACCGGGAATTATCGATTTAAATCTGGCGGGGCAATGAGGCAGGTAAAAATTTTTTTTCCTAGGTTGGTACCACTGTCCTTAATTACTATGCCAAGCTTGAGCGGGATCTGTCAACTAGTGTGTTTGCAACAGCTGATTAAGTCAGTCGATGTCAGAGTGCGTGCCGATTTTTACTATGGGTGATTACGTTGCGCAAAGAATTTGTTTAAAGTTTTGTGTTGCAAATGAATTTTCGTGTGCCGATGCATTGAAAATGTTGCAAAAGGCCTTTGGTGATAATGCTCTATCAAAAACTCGTGCATATCAGTGGTACAGAGCCTTCAAGGACGGTCGTGAAGTGGTCGCCCATCGACGGCTTCGATCGAAGATAACGTCGATAAAATTAAGGAAAGGGTGCTGGAAAACCGTCGTACCAGCTTGAGAGAGATAGCACATGATCTTAAGATATCCCACGAGTCCGCACGTACGATTTTGATTGATATTTTGGGCATGAGAAAGGTGGCCGCACGACTCGTACCGAAAGACCTGAATTTTCTTCAAAAACGTCATCGCGAACAGGTTGCTTCAGACATGCTGGATCGCTGTAATTCCGATTCTACATTCATGGAACGCATTATAACTGGTGATGACACTTGGGTCTACGAGTACGATATGCAAACAAGCCAGCAATCATCGGAATGGGTGGCAAAAAATGAGCCGAAACCGAAAAAACCACGCCAAAGCCGCTCGAAAATGAAGGTGATGCTCATTGTTTTCTTCGATATCCGTGGCGTGGTGCACTACGAATTCGTTCCAGAGGGTCAGACGGTAAACAAGGAGTATTACCTAGGCGTTATGAAACGTTTGCGTGAGCGTATCCGTAAGAAGCGGCCAAATTTGTGGGCGAACAACTCATGGATTTTGCATGACGATAACGCGCCTTCTCACCGAGCTACGATTGTGACCGACTTTCTCGCCAAAAACTTAACAAACGTGCTTCAGCAACCACCGTATTCGCCGGATTTGGCTCCCTGCGACTTTTTCCTCTTCCCAAAACTAAAATTGCCCTTTCGTGGCACCCATTTTGAGTCGATTGAAGCCATAAAACAAAATTCGGCGCGAGAGCTAAAGTCCATCCCGGAAAGCGCCTATAAAAAATGTTTCGATAATTGGAAGTGCCGTTGGCATAGATGTATTGGAGAAAATGGAGCCTATTTTGAAGGCGACCCAATAAATTTTGATGTAATGTAAAAATGTTGTTTTAATTGAAAATTCCCGATACTTTCTTGACAGAGTAGTATGTCTATGATAATGAAGAATAATTCTGTGAAACATCTACAAAAGTGTATTAGAAAAATTTCTTAAACATTTTTCAAATCGAATCAATATGTATTAATAGACATATGAAGGGTCTTTCAGAAACAGCACACCATTTTGTTTTGTAAATAAAACACATTATTTGAAAATTATTGAAATTTTTATTTCATTATAAAGTACAATGGATAACATTAGTTATGAAACAAAACATCATTTAAATGTCCACCACGGAAACGCCGAATTGAGTCATATCATATTTTCCATGACTCTCCCACAAATCAGATAGTATTTTAGCAACTACTCGTTCAATATTGATCTGTGAATCGTCTAAATTTGCTGGATGATCAATTTAACCAATTTAAACATTTCTTTTATTGGTACCGCTATGTAGATGACATAATATGTTTATTTAATGGCTCAAATATACAACTTTGTTCATTTTTGGAATCTTTCAATAAATTATATCCAACAATTGAATTCACACCTGAAGAAGAAGTAAATGATATCATCAATTTCTTAGATTTAAAAATCATTAAAATTAATCATAGACACGACTTTTCCATATACAGAAAACCTACACACAGATAGTACAATTCATTCTACTTCAAACCCCCCATTTTCATAAAAATTATCAGCTTATAATAAATAGTATGCTTCATAGATTAGTTAACATACATATGAAAAAGGAAAATTTTGACAAAGAATATAAAACCATTAAACGAATAGCTTTCAATAATGACTTCAATCCGTTAATTATAGATAATTTACTTGATAAAATAAATTACAAAAAAGCAAACATTTCTATATCCAAAATTTCAAAATTCAAACGAAACAAAATTTATTTCATCAACTAACATAGGCCAAAAATCTGAAAAGATTGCTAGATATTTAAAGAAAAAAGAGAATTATAACATCTCTTTTAGAACCACTAATTCTTTAGGCAGCTTAATAAAAAATGATAAAGAGGTCATTCAAAAAAATCAGTTAATCAAGTTAACATGTGGTGATTGCCCATGTGTATATGTGGGACAAATAGTTCATTTCAAACAAGGATACGAGAACATGAAAAATGTTATATTCATAATAAACCAAATTCAACTTATACCAACCATTAGTTAGAGACTGGTCATATTTTAATAGGAACTATGAAATATTACATATCGAAAACAAAAGTCAGAAACTAAATCTGTTAGAAACTTTAGAGATCAATAATAATATAAATATAATAAAAAACAAATTTTTTTGAATGATCAAATAGAATTAAACGCACCCCCCTTACTTAACATTTTTCATTGATTGTAAACCACCTCTTTCCACCCCTCTATTTATTTTTTGTACCAGAGCTGTGTATTTAAGGTCAGGTTTTGCATTATATACCTCAGTTCTAATACTCACCTGATGAAATCATGGCATGACGAAACAATTGTTGTGTAAATCAATAAAACGGAAGTTAACATTTGTTTTTCTTATATTGAAGATGAATGTCCATCAAGTAAAGACCGAGACAATCAAAAATATTGTTCATTTCCATGATCTATTGAGAATGAAAAGTCACCTTCGAAAACATCCATCAAAATTATTGATATTTTCGTTATACCATTCTAACCTCTTTTACCCTAACGATATCCTATTTCGATATTCCATGCGCTGAAAACTAGAGATTGAAAATGAATCTGAGGAGCGGGCTGTATCTACCCCTATGTAGGATGATTACATGAAAGGATTTGAAATCCAACCGATCAATCGGAACACCCATATAGTTGATGAAACGTATTGAATATTTGTTTTGATTTCATATGATTTGTCATATCATTGGTAGGTAAATACATATCATATTCCAGTGGCACTAATTATAATTTTGTATTGTGAATATTTATAACGTTGTTCGGAAAGTAATTTCGAATTAATTGTATTTTATCGAGCTCAACTTCACACTTAAGCCGTATAATCATTATATGTTAAAAGAGCTGATATAGCAAGGCTTGTGTGTGAAAAAAGTTCAATTAATTCTACGCAGTAGTTTTTGGTTGGTTCCTTTTTAAATGTGTAGACCAATAAGCAGCATTGTCATCATATTTTACTAAATAAAAGGTTAAAATGCTGTTCAAGCCACAAATAGAAGATGTGTTGACAGTATGCCAGTGCCAGAACTGTAAAATTTCGATCCGGCAATGTTGATGTCGAAGATGCACCACGTTCCGGAAGGGCGGATGAAGCTGATAAAGAAACGATAAGGCCTTTAGTTGATGCTAATCGGCGAATTATAACACGTGAGATCGTTGAGAGGTTAAATTTATCGAATTCAACTATTTATCTCGTCGCGTTGACGTCTGTGATTCGCTTCATCGCTTCTTAAACGTCAGTAAAATGATCCATTTTTTGAAGCGTATCATTACTGGGGACGAAAAATGGGTTTTATATAACAATGTCAAACGTTAGAGATCATGGAGCAAAAAAGATGAATCGGCTCAAAGCATTTCGGAAGCCCATATCCATCAAAAAAGTTGATGCTGTCTGTTTGGTGGGATTTTAAAGGAATCGTTTTTTATAGCTTTTACCTGATAACACAACAATTAATTCGGAAGTCTACTGTCATCAGCTGGACAAATTATGCAGTTCAATAGAAAAGGCTAGAATTAGTCAACAGAAAAGGTGTAATGTTTCACCAAGATAATGCAAAATCTCATACAAGTTCGGTCACATGTCAAAAGCTATTACAGCTTGAACGGGATACACCGCCACACCCACCATATTTTCCAGATCTGACGCCTTCGGATAATTATTTGTTTCGGTTATTGCAAAAATTTTTGGACGGTAAAACCTTAACTTCAAATTAAGAGGTTAATAATCACCTGGATCAGTTTTTTGCCAGTAAAGACCAAAAATTTTATGAACGTGGAATCATGGGACGACCAGAAGATGGCAAGAGGTGTTGGACAAGAATGGCCAATATATAATTTAATGAAATATTTATTCATCATACGAGAGCTATCCTTAAACCAGATGTTAATCCTCTACCTATATATAAGATCGGGAAAAAAAATTCATTATTATTGCGCCAACTTCAAGACTTTAATTTAACATTTTCGGTTTGTTGAATTTGGATCATTTTTGCACCGTTTTATTCTAAAGGTAGCTTCTTAATGATTCTTTCATTGCAGTCTTGGTCTTTATTGGCGACAAACTCGCGTAATCAATTTTTACAATCTTCTCTTGATACCAATTTCTGTTATCACTCAAGTAGTTGTGCAATGCAAGAAAAAGATTGGTAATTGCTTGGTGCCAGTTCCGCACTATAAGGTGGATGCATTAAAACTCCCCAGCCAAGCTCCTGGAGTTTCTGGCCAGTCATTACAGATATGTGACCTGGTGTTGTCACGATGGAACACAACAACTCTTCTGTTGGTCCATTCTGGCCGTTTCTGGTCAATTGCAGGCTTCAAACGGTCCAGTTGTTATCAGTAGTAGAGATACGAATTTAGTGTTTGGCCATATAAAATCCACTCATGATAAATTATTTCTCTTCAGTCCCACCAAATGCACAGTAGAACTTTCCTGGCCGTAAGTCCTGGTTTAACCACGATCGTTTTCCCACAATATTGTCGTATGTGAACCATTTCTCATCCCCAGTCGCCATCCTTTTAATAAATGGGTCGATTTCATTCCGCTTGACAAAGGCTCCACAGATGGAAATTCGATCCATCATGTTATTTGGCGTTAATTGGTGTGGCACCCAAACATTCTTCTTGCATCCAGCTAGGCGCAAATGGTTTTAAACTGTTTTATGGTCCATTTTTAGCTCCTGGGCGATGCTACGACTACTAACATTCCGCTCAACTTCGATTATGCCGCACAACTTCGATTATTTCTGTGATTTCATCGATATTTTCGACAACGGACCTGTCTGTGCGAGGTGCTTCAACATCAAAAATACCTGAACGGAATCGACGAAACCAAAATTGCACATACCTAGCTGTTACAGTATCGGGACCATGAACACCATCCAGAATTTAAGCCGCCTGGCTTGTATTTTCGCCTTTATCAAAGAAAAACTGTAAAATGTACCGAATTTTCTGCTCGTCGACTTCCTTTTTTGACACCTGTAACTCACAACTGGATGGACCAAACAAAAAACATCAAAAGAATTTTTTTATTGTGAAATGTCACCTTGACAACGAGCATTTTTCTGAAATTGTTTGATCGATACTTTACGAAATATCGATCACTACAGGCTTCTACCGAAAAAATTATGGAGTTATTTTTCCCAACCTTTTATAAGGAACAGTTATCAAATCTCGGCACGTTTTGACACTATTCATTTTATATATTGAAAATTACTATGGAGAAGTATTTGCATATTACAGATAATAGCTGGAATTAATTCTCCACAACCTAAACATATTTTAATCTAAATAAATCTTATGAAAACGTCTAGAATTAAATTTTAAAAGCTTGTCCTAGATACACGGTATCACTTTGTAGACATATATATTATCATCACATGTGGTGGAAATTAACCGATAAAGAATCAAAAGAAATAAAATAATGATCAAATTAATTATACATCACCTTAAACATATATTTTTCGATTGGATGTTAAAGAATCACAAGTTCCATTACCAAAAAATGTTTAACATATAATTCAAAACGGCCCTTTTTTATTTTTCTTTTTTAAAGAACATATAGCACATTCTCCAAAGAAAGAACCTGATAAATTCGGACCCAAATCTCTTCACTAAGGTAAAATAGAAAAAGGCTTTTTACTTGATAGAAGAAATATAACAAAATTTGAATATCAACACAAATTAAATATGTTAATCTTCTACAATTTTAATTTCAAAAAAAAATTTCATTCAAAAAACTTTTAGAATTAAATTAATGTCTAAAATAAGCACCGCTTACGTTTAATAGACGTATATAATCAAAACTCAATATATAATGTCAAATGGAATAAATAAACCAACAGATATACGATATATAATGACTTTCGTATATCTGTTGGTTTATTTATTCAATTTGACATTATATATTGAGTTTTGATTATATACGTCTATTAAACGTAAGCGGTGCTTTTTTTAGACCTTAATTTAATTCTAAAAGTTTTTTGAATAAAAATTTTTTCGAAATTAAAATTGTAGAAGATTAACATATTTAATTTGTGTTGATATTCAAATTTTCTTCACTAAGGAGTTATTTGAATAAACAAAATAGTCATTAAAAAATATATAAAAACACCTGTTTGTCACTAGACATTTCTGCAACAACTAACCAGTTTTTGGATAAGCATGACTTATACGAAATTTAGGTTATGTCACAGAAATATACAATGAAAGAAGACTTAGACTCTGCATTAGATAACCGCCACGTGCATGTGATATAATACAATTCTCAATTATTAATTTATATATATTGAAAACTTTCTATTTTGATAATTTCTAGCATCTGTAGAGAAAAAAAAATTTATTAAAATGCCCTGAATTGCCAAAGACAGGGAACACAACTTTCAATGTTCATCAATTCCCAGACATGGTTCTCCGAATCCCGATAAGTGCGTTGCGGTTACAGCAGCATCTCAGCCATAGTCTGTGAACTGGCGTAACACGGTCACATCACAGTTAAATATCTATTTCGACTTCGACAACCGATGATGCCGTACACAGTTCATTCAAGTCGTCGTCAAGAGAAGCAAGGTCGAGAGACCTCTCACTATCTGATCTTTTTCACTCTATTTGTCTCTTTTGTCGTCGTTCTATCCCAGTTTAACTTCACTCCCAATCATTCATCACGATGCCTGCTTATTCATTCATATCCCTGGTTTGATTGTGTTTTTGTTGTTGTTATGAATTGTTTGGGTTGTCTTGGTGTCATTATGTTGAATCCGAGAAAACCGATCTAGTCACGCGTCCAAGACGTTTCTAGTCCAAACGACAAATTACAGTAGACTCGCGCTAGTGTGAGCACACAAAAATTTTGCTTGTTCACATTTTCGAGCCGTTCATACTAGTAAAAGGTGCGTAAAAGACATGAAATAAATGTTTATAGGATTAAAAAAAAGTATATGAAACCAGAACTTTCGAAATTAAACTTTAATAAAAAAAATTGTCATTTGGAATAAAAATTTATTGTTTTTTGCACTCTCTTGGCCGATTTCCCAGGTACTGTAGAAAGTACTCTACTTGGTACATGCTCCCTACTATAAATGTGCTTAAAGAAAAACATAAATTCCATAGCCGTTGGAATATATATATAGAAATGTATTGGACTGTTCGACAAACAAGCTTCTCAGGGGTAGGGCCAAGTACCTAATATCCCAAGACTACATAAGATTTATCGAAAGTGTGGAGAGTAGCATCAAACAAGATCCGAAGTTTTTCTGGAGTTATGTTCACAGTAAAAAAAAACTCTCCCTGTATCCCCATCAGAACCCCAACCGGAATTGTCACTGATCAGCAAATGATATGTGATCTATTTTGTGAATATTTTGGTTCAGTATTTGAACCTTCCATAGGAAAAAAGATCATTGAATATCATGATACGCCTTTGAATATCTGGTGTTATACTCGTAGTATAAGTCGAGATAAAATTAGAGAAAAGATCATTGTAATGCCAAATGTTGGTACAGGTCCCAATGAATTCTCGTCATCTTTTTTGAAAAAGTGTTCCAATAATTTGATCGAACCATGCTATATTTTATTCAATAGATCACTAACAGAAGGTTGTTTTCCCTAGAAGTGGAAATTTGCCAACTTGATTCCAGTTTCAAAGTCTGGCGATAAAAATGTTATAGAAAACTATAGGCCCATCTCTAAATTTTACGTGATCGGTAAACTTTTCGAAAGTATCGTGACTGATATGCTGTTTTTTGATGTGAAGAATATACCCAATGTCGATTGACATGGATTCGTTAATAACCGCTTAGTAGATTCTAATTTATTTTCATACATAGAATATATTCTGGGTAGCATGGACTCCGGACTTTCGGTTGACTCCGTGTATACTGATTTCAGTAAGGCCTTCGACAAAATTCACCATTCCATCATGATTTCCAAACTTGCTGATGATCGATGTGCATGGGAGTCTTCTCAGGTGGTTCGAGTCTTACCTCAGGAATAGATCTCAGGGAGTTGTATCGGGTCAGTTCAGGTCTGGAGATATACCTGTACATTGGGTATCCCACAGGGCTCATATCTTGGTCCATTGCTATTCCTTCTCTACATTAATGATGTATCTAAGTGCTTCCGATTTTGTAAGATCCTTTTATATGCTGACGATCTAGAATTTTTTGTATTTTTGTAGATACATGGATTATGGAAATTTTTGAATGCTCCTGGAGATTTTGCTTTGCCATTAATTCACGGCGTGAGTTTGTGGGGACCTGATGCGTTTGCACAACCCAAGAAGGTATTTCACTGCTTTGATATTTTTAGACCGGGTGCAGTTTTTTTTGGAACTCATTACATAGGTTTATGATAGATTGGGCCGTTGCTTGGTAGAAATCAGTTGTAATTGTCATTATAAAATAAAACACTTGTTTACATTTTCTACTTTATTTTTGGTATTGACGTACGTTTCGTCTTTGCTAGAAAGACTTCATCAGAATACGAAGTAACAGTTGTTGTACAATGAATTTATAAGATTTTTTACAGAAGGTGTACATGTGTTTTTAATTGTTCGTCGAGTTGGTTTTCTCAAAGAATATTCCCTTCAGAATCGTGTTCACTCGATCCCTTGTAAATATTGAAGAGGGGTGTAATAAAAATCTATTTGTTCATTTACTAGGTTATTGCTGTTTTTATGTTTATTTATTTCGTAAATTTCCCATAAGTTCAATTTTAGACCTCTATTTTCAACATGTAGAATTTCTATTTCTTTTGTGAAAGAATGGTTATTTTCAAGAAGGTGTTTAGCATAATGTGAATCTTTTTTATTTTTATCGAAACTTCTTTTATGTTCGGTTAGGCGTGTACCGAAATTTCTACCTGTTCTACCAATATAAATCTTTGCGCAATCTGGGCAAGTGAGTTTGTATACACCTGATAATTGAAGTTTATCCATACTGTTTTTATTGTTTTTGATGTATTTGCTAATAGGATTGTTTGTCTTGAAAGAGACTTTAATATTTTCTTTTTTGAGTAGGTTTTTTAGTTGAATACTAATGTTTCCGAGATATGTGAGGCTAACGTATTTGTGTTCAGATAGATCAGATGTTACTGGATAAATTTCTTTTATTGTGTTTTTGTGTATACGTTGGTTAATTAAATTATCTATTAGAGATGTATTATATCCATTGTTGTAAGCTATTTGTTTAATTATACATGTTATGTAACTTCGCAATTTATCATAAACCATCACAAACAGATACCATTATACACCGTAATTCTTTTCATCCATTCCAACACAAACTGGCAGCTCTCCATAGTATGATATACCGTTTATTGAACATTCCACTAAACCAAGTCAATTTCCAAAAAGAAAAATGTATAATTAAACAAATAGCTTACAACAATGGATATAATACATCTCTAATAGATAATTTAATTAACCAACGTATACACAAAAACACAATAAAAGAAATTTATCCAGTAACATCTGATCTATCTGAACACAAATACGTTAGCCTCACATATCTCGGAAACATTAGTATTCAACTAAAAAACCTACTCAAAAAAGAAAATATTAAAGTCTCTTTCAAGACAAACAATCCTATTAGCAAATACATCAAAAACAATAAAAACAGTATGGATAAACTTCAATTATCAGGTGTATACAAACTCACTTGCCCAGATTGCCCAAAGATTTATATTGGTAGAACAGGTAGAAATTTCGGTACACGCCTAACCGAACATAAAAGAAGTTTCGATAAAAATAAAAAAGATTCACATTATGCTAAACACCTTCTTGAAAATAACCATTCTTTCACAAAAGAAATAGAAATTCTACATGTTGAAAATAGAGGTCTAAAATTGAACTTATGGGAAATTTACGAAATAAATAAACATAAAAACAGCAATAACCTAGTAAATGAACAAATAGATTTTTATTACACCCCTCTTCAATATTTACAAGGGATCGAGTGAACACGATTCTGAAGGGAATATTCTTTGAGAAAACCAACCCGACGAACAATTAAAAACACATGTACACCTTCTGTAAAAAATCTTATAAATTCATTGTACAACAACTGTTACTTCGTATTCTGATGAAGTCTTTCTAGCAAAGACGAAACGTACGTCAATACCAAAAATAAAGTAGAAAATGTAAACAAGTGTTTTATTTTATAATGACAATCATTACATAGGTTCTACCAGTCATAATTTAATATTAAAGTACAATCCGGTCTTATCAGCATTGTATATCTGGTCGTGAGTGAGCTCAAATTCCTCTATTAATTGAACCAATTCATCTTTGAATGGGTTATTATTATGCATCTCTGATGATAGTTTTTCTCCACAAATTTTCAAAAATCTAAGACCATAATGAACCTTGAACTTTTGCAGCCATCCATCATTCGCGGTAAATTTTTCATTTCCACTTTTCAAGATTTCATGAAGCTGAAGAGCTTTATGCTTCATAATTTCTCCTGCTCAAGGCAAATTTAATTCCCTCTGTTTAATAAACCTTCTACTTAAGGATTCCTCCATTTTCGAATATTCAGCTTCCCTCAAATTGCATTTTTTAATTTTATTTGGCTTAAAACTCTGATTCACAACACTCATGATTTTGGTCTGTTTTTTTTTAATCGGGTATACAGTTGATTTCGCAATTCCATATTTTTTTGAAAGCAATGTTACGCTCATGCCTTTCCGGTAATCTTCGATTTTTCATACAGGCTCAAGAATGTTTTGGTTTTAGCCATTTTAACTACATATTTCACATTAAAAAACAATTCTCGCGGTGGACGATAACTCGTAACAAATAAAATTCGTATTATTTAAATGGTTTCATACATGATTTTATCAATAAGTTGAAACAGGAAAGTAATAAGTCACACTAACGAGATCGTGGATTGTGCACACTACTGGATATACAATGAGAATATTTTCTTGTTCTCACATTTTGGGTTGTTCACACAGACGTGTATTCATAATAGAGCGAGTCTATATTTCTATAAATAAGAACTAGAAAGAAGATAATTCTAAAATCCGAATCGCGTAATTCATGGTTTATTGCGTGTTGAGGACCATATGGATATTGAGAGTATAAGTTGATTCGGTTCGTTTTTTTAGCTCAAAGAATGCAGTTATTTCAAAAGATGATGAATTAACAAATTGATTAAAATATTGTCCAACACTGTTTTCTACTTTTTCCCACCTGTCAGGTGATTTCTAAATTCAGTCTCCGAAAAACTTCTTGTATTTTGAGGCTATCCAATTTTGAAACCAATTATCGATTTCTTCAAAAAACCTGCCAAATCGTGTTACATCTGTCGAAACATTCAAGAGTCAGAAGGAGTAATATACGGAGAATACGTCAGATATCCCATTTGATCGTTTCTAAATATTTTTGACAACTTTTGCGACGAGCATAGCCATGTAAAAGAATAACTTTATCATAAATGTCCTTATATTCCGGTATTTCTTCTCGTAATGCACAGTTTAAACGAAGTAATTGCAGTCTGTACCGACCATTCATACTGGAATCACCAGTTTTTAGCAGCTCGTACTACACAACGCCCCTTGGTCCCACCAGATACACAACAGAACTTGCGAACCATGAATGTTCAGCTTTGATGTTGATGTTACGGTCAATGTCAACGATTGGCTGTGCAAAGCGTAATTTTTTTTCTTGTAGTTGTGGTAGAATATCCATTTTTCGTTACAAGGCAATACCCGGTGTAAAAAAACCTTTTTCTTCCCTTTGAAGCAATCGCTTACAAGAAAATAATCGCCTTTGGAGATCTCTTGGTTCCAATTAATAGGCAACCCAATTGCCTTGCTTTTGAATCAGGCCCATGTAAGTGGAAACTCGTCTTGCATAAGACTCGAATATTCATTGATTAATATCTGCACTTCGCCGTCTTCGAATTTCTTTGGCTATCTCAAGCGAGGTCTATCTTCAACACTGAAATTACCAGAATCATTGTCTTTATTTGTTATTGTTATAATAACAAATGAAGACAATGATTCTGGTAATTTGATGGAAAAAATAAAGACAATAAATCTGGAGTCTATAAGTTGACTTGTAATGACTGCCCTATAGTATATATTGATCAAACAGGTAGATCCTTCAAGAAAGGAATACACGAACAACAGTGGAGTTACACGTCAGCCATCTCACAATCAACATATGGCAGTCATTTGAAAGAATTTGAAAGTACCATACTCACGCTTTTGGAAGCAGTAGAAATTAGCAGGTACAAGAACCTTAAAATTCTTCTCAACCTCCCAACAGATGTCGCAGGATCTCCATTGTTGAATATTTTTACTTAGTAAGGTGTTTCCGATAATTGGTTTCCATATATTTTATTGTCATTTGTATCCTTTTTTTTGCAGATTGCATATTTTTCTTTATCGGTTATTTTGTAAATTGATGGTTATTTGTATCTAAAATATTAACTTAACGAAACCACTGGCTTCACAATAAGAAGCGTTAATTTAATTAAAATGAATTTACCTTAAGAAACGACCGATTCAATAAATCTTTTTATTTAGGGTAACTTATCTAAATTCGAGGCAATACAAGAGCTGACTGTTATGTAGAAGATGTCCTACAAACTATTTTACTGCCCTATTCATAAAACCGCCCACACATCCTTTTTCAGCAAGACACAGCATGTATTTCTATAGCGATCGTCGAACCATGGATTTCAGCAAGAAGCAGTCGTTAATATTTTGCCATGACCACCCCTTCCGCCGGATTTGAATCCCACCGAAGACGTGTAAGATATTATGAAAAAAAGACTGTCCACTCTGCACCACATAGTTAATCAAGGAATTCAGACTGCTTGAAATTAGATGCCAAAAGCTGACAGCGACAATCTCATTGCGTCAATGCCTTAACGTGGTCGGAAATGTACTGGTCGCTGAACACATTATCAATTTTTTCTTGGAACTGCATGTTAACTAAATTTATTGAAAATATCGTTTCATTTCTAACGTAAGACTACATTACCCAAAGATGAAAGTCTTATTGATTTATTCTTTGAATTCCGGTCCATCCAAAGTTGTAATTCTTTTTTTTGTATAAAAAGACATTTTTGTCGAATTTAATTACTATGTCTTATACAATTAATTTAGTTCCTGTGATCTCAGGTTGATAAACAAGAAAATATACATTGTTTTTTCTTACAAATTGTTTGGACTTACAACCTATTCCTGTTATAGATTGGTTATATAAATAGATAATCAAAACAACATTTCAACAAAAATACAGTGCACTAAAATTGGCGGTTGAGTTCAACACCAAAGAACAACGATTTGTAATGAATTCAACTGGTTACAAAAACCAGGATTAAAAACAATATTAATCCAAACACCCCGCGATAGACTACTCATGGGAAGAATTAGAAGGAATTATCCGTCATCCATCCTCTCCAGGCTTTTTAGCTCGATCGAATCATTCTAAGAGTTGAAAAATTGATACTAAAAAAGCCTATCTCGAAAAATAATCGACAGTAATCAAGCAATATCAGGAAATTTCATATGAAGACTAATATGGTGTGCTACCACACCATATTAGTGGTATTAGTGGTATTAGTGGTATGCATTGCTACTTTGGTACTAGAAACACCATATTCAATTCTGGGTATGTTTGTGTTAGTTATCATTTTTGTATCATAAAATAATTAACCAATTAGAATTTGCAGCGTTTTGACAATAAATCCCCAAATTACAAGAAAAAGCGGAAAAAAGTTGTACGCCTATGTACATATATCAGTTAGAAACAGTTCTAATATTATCCCTGGTCACCCCATATACATCAAAATACTTCCGAATATGAAATCCGATACTCATATCTCACTGTTCAGACTCCACGTGCTCAACCAACTACATCCTAAGACCCTAACCTAAAAATAAACGATAAAAAATCATTTGTTTCGTTTCTTGCAATGATTCACCTTCGGAATTCTACCATTCAGTAATCCTGACATTATCCAAACGTCGCCGGAAGCGATCCTTCAGGTTCGATACACTCTCGCCGGAAACCTCCACGCATAGAAAAGTGTAATTACGATATCGGTGACACTCAGGTGACAGATGAAATAAAAATGTCTACGACGAAGATCAGAAGAAGTTGCGGCTTCTTTCGTCTTCAGGAAGGAATAGCTAGGATTCTACAGCGGTATAATAGCTCGTAAGTGTAATATGTATGGCTTCCGGAAAGAATCAGATTGGTATATTCGAGGATGACAGTTTGATGAGGATCTTTGCTCGGTTGGTTTTTTATTTCCTGTGGATACAACGGTTGAGGGGGTTATTTCGTTAATGACTATCATTTATAAAAGATTTACTGTAGACGGTGAAAAGGGTTGAAGTATAAGAATTGACTAGCAGGAAAATTATAATTAATGCCGGGATCGGATCAAACAGACCTGTCATTCCTCACTTGTCAAATTTTGAGTATAACAGCAATTTACGGACGTCAGTATGTTTAGGGAAAGAAAAGTGAATGAAATGACATTGACGTGGAAATCTCCATCACTTAGGACCATGGTTGTTGTCCTGCAAAAACATTGTTCCATTTGAAAAATAGATTTTTTTTTCGAATTAAAGTTTATCAGTCATATCGATGCACTTGTTTTATTGATGATGAAATTGAAATAAACGAAAACATAAATTATTGGGTATTTATCTTTGATCCGAAAAATACACAAATGGTGAATAGCACTGACATCCAGTCAGGAGCCTCTGTGCGCTTGTTCAACAGTCCATTTCCCATGAAAAACTCAAATATGTGATCATCTTAAAGATTTATAAAAACACAGAATTCTGTGTTCTGAAAAAACGATAGCACGCTGTTTCCTAGAACAAGCGCGTGAAAACTTAAATATCTCACAAATCTCGTTGCACAGCTTTTGGAAGAATAGATTTTTAAGTAGAAAATCAAATAAATCGGACCTTCTCAATATTGAAACTCTTATTCCAAGAAAAAACGTGTTACCATTTAGCCCAAATGTCTTAGTTTCGAGCCGAAAATGAATTTGAATAATTTGGTTGGACTCACTGATGAAAAATCCGAAGTCAAAAGTAATGCTGTCCTGCTGGTCGACCGGTCCGTTCATAAAAACGTTAACTTTCGAAAATAGAAAAACTTGAAACTTTCAGGGAAGGACTAGAGAGTGTAAATATCTCGGCTAAGCTCGTTAATGGGCAAAACCGGTTCAAAAGTTTCGCATTTATTTACGTTCGAAATTTTTTATATTTTCCCCAATATCTTCGAAAATACGGATTCCATCAATCTTAAATTCAGTATTTACAGTTTCATAAAGTTCGATGTTCTCCTACAATTATCTTATGTGAGCACCCCAAAGGTTTTTCCTTCTTTAGTATTATCGAAGTGTTTTCATTATTGTACTGTTCCCATGAATTTATTAGAAACTTTTTGCAGTCTCTCAATATAGCATTTATACTGGGGATGCAATATTATTGACCCAGAATTCAAACGACTGTTTTTGAAGAATAGTATAATGTCAATAAAACATAGTGATGTGGAATCTACTGATAGAATATTTAATATTCTTATTATTTTATTTAGATAATATTCTGGTTTGAAACTTTTTCTGTTTAACCTTGTATAAAAAGGTTGTATCTTGGCCTGCCGGCTAACATCAAGTACATTTTGAATTTTGTAATTGTAATTTGGAAGTTTTTAAAATTGAAAAAAATATATTGAAACAAAAGTAATTTGAAATATAAAATCTGTGACTAAACTAACCTACTACTATGTCCTAAGCTCTAACATCAAATCCAAAGGAAATTATCGTGAAGTTTGAATATTAAAACAAATTAATTATTTATATTAAATACTTCAAATAAATTATATTCTTTGAGAAGTCCTAAAAGTGTGTTCATGTTTTTTAAAAGGCAATTGGTGTTCTTAAAGGTAAGACCAGAAACAAAATTTTGTCTCCTTTAAATATTTATTTATTAATTTTAATGACTTTCGTATATCTATTGGTTTATTTATTCCATTTGACATTATATATTGAGTTTTTATTATATACGTCTATTACACGTAAGCGGTGCTTATTTCAGACATTAATTTAATTCTAAAAGTTTTTTGAATAAAAAATTTTTTGAAATTAAAATTGTAGAAAACAACATATTATATTTAATTTGTTTTGATATTCAAATTTTGTTATATTTCTTCTATCAAGTAAAAATTCTTTTTCTATTTTATTTTATATATAATATATAATTATATTTTGGCTTCAATAAATCTCATTATGGAATGTCAATGAATTTAAATAGACTTAAAAATAACTTACACTGTTCTTTGATTTTGTTAGAACATAGATCAATCTTGAATTCTAAAGTTGGTTTATTTTCGAAGCATTCATTGTTACCACGTGTGCGTTGTGATATAGGTTAGTTTTTTGATTTTGATATTTGGAATATTATTTAGGACCGATGAAGGAATTACTTAGAATTATATTTGTTTTTTGAAGATATAGTACATGTTTTGAGAGATTTCTAAATTAACTTATTCGAATATTTAAATATATTAAATACTTCAAATAAATTATATTCTTTGAGAAGTCCTTAAAGTGTGTTCATTTTTTTTTAAAAGGCAATTGGTGTTCTTAAAGGTAAGACCAGAAACAAAATTTTGTCTCCTTTAAATATTTATTTATTTATTTTAATGACTTTCGTATATCTAAAGGTTTATTTGATATTATATATTGAGTTTTTATTATATACGTCTATTACACGTAAGCGGTGCTTATTTTAGACATTAATTCAAGTCTAAAAGTTTTTTGAATAAAAAAATTTTTGAAATTAAAATTGTAGAAGACAACATATTATATTTAATTTGTTTTGATATTCAAATTTTGTTATATTTCTCCTATCAAGTGAAAAGCTATTTTATTTTATCGTGAAGGTATGCAATGCATTATTGAATCAAAAATTCACAAAATTGAAATGGTTTGTACCTTTGGTGAGTTCAAATTTCACTTAATCAATGATCCTTAAATTGTCCCCATCTTTTGTTTCAGGGATTTTCGCTAGAAAGTTTCTGTTTCTTTCTAGAACTTTTCAAATACTATCCAGCCAATTATCTCAAATTGCTTTGTTGACTTTCCTGGTTTAACCTTGATTCAATCGTTAAATTTTTCCATTTTAAATTCAGATAACATATTTCTTGATACCAATTTCTTCACTTGATGATTTTTTCCTTTTTTAGGTTATGAAGTTAGAGGAGTAATTTTTATAAAAAAAAGCCGGGTTTATCTCGATTCTGGAGAATTGCATACTGAATGACGTTAATATGCCACTTCTACTGAAAGCTTCCCGAAAATTTGAATTTTCCAGAGGTTACTAGAATTTACCAAAATTCTTCAATGATGCTAATGCTTATGCTAATTATATAAAATTTAAAATATTTTTTGATCTGAAAATACTTTAGAAGATTAGCCTGAATTCTCATCTGAAATATCCAGTTTCATTACGTTCGGTTCAGTTTCAATTACAATAATTCTGTAAAATTCATTGTCGAAAGTTTCCAAAGGTTTTAACTTCTAATGCTTCTAACTTAATGATTACTTACAATTACCTATTAAAATAATCATATTTCTTCAGTCTATTTCTTATTAGAAATTCATCAATGTTAAAGCAGCTTAGATCATATATTTTTTATATAATTTATAACTAATTGATATTATCGGGTGTTTTTTTTAGAGAGATAAAACTTTAAATTGAAATAAAACACATTTAAATTAAGAGTGAAGCCGATTTTTTTATTTGAAAGATAATTTTACGACAATTATGTTTTAAAAATAATTTCCGGCATATGTCCACCACGACTAGCTCTGAGTAACCGCATTCGACCAGACCAATTTTGGATCACTTTTTCGTGTAATTCAGACCTTATTTCATCAATAACACGAGTTATGTTGGCTTCCAAAGCGTTGTTTCTGGTTTATCAGCATAAACCAATGCCATGATAAAACCCGAAAGAAAATAATCCAATGGAGTTATGTCCCATGATCTTGGAGGCCAATTAATTGGAGCATTTCTCGAAATAATGTTACCGCCAAATCTTTCTTTCAATAAATCAATTGTTACGGTAGCAGCATGAGGTGTAGCACCATCTTGTTGGAACCAAAACACTTCTGGGTCGATACTATTCAAATTTTGAAACAAATAATCATTGATCATCGATCTGTAACGAGCACCATTCACTGTAACATTAGCTCCAGCATCGTTTTCAAAGAAATATGGACCGATGATGCCTCCAGCGTGTAAAGCACATCATACAGTGCATTGTTCAGGATGCAATGGAACCTGCAGAACTTCTTGAGGATTGTTTTCACTCTATATACGGCAATTTTGCTTATTTACATAGCCGTTCAACCAGAAATGAGCTTCATCACTAAACACAATTTTACGATAAAAAAGTGGATCAACTTCAAGCTGTTCTAGGGCCCAGTCAGCAAACAAACGACGCTTATTATGGTAAAGTGGCTTTAGTTCTTGAACCAGTTAGATCTTGTATGGGTGTAGATCAAGATCTTTACGAAAAATTTACCATGTGGTGGATGCACATAGTCCAACTTGTTGCGAACGTCGACGAATAGACAAATCTGGATCATCATTAACACTATGACTTACAGCAACGATATATTCTTCTGTACGTACAGTTCTTTGTCTTGTTGTGCTCTATAAGTTTGGCGAATAAAACACTGATTTTGAAAATAAATTTCAACAATTTGTAAACGATGTTGCGGCGTGAGTCTTTCCATGAGAATTTGTCAATGCTTACTGAAGAGAAATGTCAAAACAACATGGCTTCTACCTTCTGTCGAATCACAGTTATCCCTATCGAAAGTTCTATCACTCTAAAAAACACCCTATACGTCACATGTCTTCCTTGAATTAGATGAATTTTGGTTATTTTTGGCAAAATTACAATGCTTTAATGAATTGGATGTGATTTAGATTGAATATTTTCCATTTTTTCGTTAAAATTACATACG
Organism: Megalocaria dilatata; assembly: GCA_034642435.1. NCBI lineage: Eukaryota > Metazoa > Arthropoda > Insecta > Coleoptera > Coccinellidae > Megalocaria > Megalocaria dilatata. The sequence goes on along the minus strand of CM067856.1, from coordinate 70,715,959 downwards.
CTTCAAGTTAATAACAAAGTTTCAATCGTTTTCTTTGATAGTTTCAGGATTCCAGTTACTTTCTAACAACTTTGGCTATCTAAACCATTGAATAATTGTGATAATAATCCATATCAGTCCTATTTGAATTTTGAAAGGATTTTCGAATTTTGACTAATATTTTGAAGAATTTTCACCCGACTTGTTGACATTAACTACGAACAGGCTATTTTTAAAATTTTGGCTTCTAAGTGTTTTCATCTGTATAATCATAAATATTTTTGTTAGAATTGATCTTATTTGAATGATTTTTAATATATAAAATCCGTGACAGTAGTACTAATAAATAATAATAATAAGTAATAGTAAGTAAAATTTAGCAATTCATTGGCCACATTGACAAATTTTTTGATTTCAAAGAGAAAACAGTGTATATTATGTGAATTACCTCGACATAAAAAACTGTACTTTTGACTTGAATCTCAAAGAAACCAGTACAAAAGACCACCATGATTTCCGTGTCATCATTTCACCCGATAATAATTGATGATAATTCACATTCTACGGCCATAAATATTCCAATAATCATGTTTTTTCAGATCTACAATCAATCCATTCATCGTTGAAATTTCAAAAATATCTTCTACGATATTATCTTCTACAGACTGTTTTTTGCCTCCATAACCGGTACTTCGTCCGCAAGTACCGATGCTACGTGCTTAGCAGATTCATGAATCTCCGACCGCGAATGCGCGCAAGAAATGAGAAATTGATAAAAAGACCTGACGGATATGACTCCGTCATTTTTATGCATATATGCCCGGACCGTTTTTGTTGTTCTGACGTCTGTTTTGTTTATGGGATGCATTCTTCTAATTAATTATTTGGTCGGCTATCGTCAATATAAAACCACAACTTATTAAGCTCCTATTAAGGACAATTAGTTAGTCATTGTTTTAGTTTTATCTTTCGCCCTCTGATGTTTATCTCGTTAGAATTTGTGTCAGAGTGCCACGATATCTGCGATAGTGAAATTTGAATTACTAATTAACATTGTTGCTGAAGATACATGGAACGCATGATTACATAATTCCTCACTGGCATAGTTCCTATGCACCATACTGTTTAGTTTCGCTTGATCTGATCGTGTATTCTCATGGAAGAACGCTTAAACTCCCACTTCTTCTTCGAAAAAATATTTCTTTTTATCTATCAATTGGGAATAATAAGCCAAACTACATAGCCAGAACAATATATCGGGTGTTTTTTTTTTAGAGTGATAGAACTTTTGATAGGAATAACTATGATTTGACAGAAGGTAGAAGTCATGTTGTTTTGACATTTCTGTTTTGTGAGCATTGACAAATTATCATGGAAAGATTCACGCCGCAACAACGTTCACAAACTGTTGAAATTTATTTTCAAAATCAGTGTTCTTTTCGCCAAACTTATAGAGCATTTCGTGAAATTTATGGTTTACATAATCGTCCATCAGAGCAGCTTATTTATCGAACTATCGATAGATTTCGGACATTTTCTCTACTTTATGCAACAACAACAATACAAAGAACTGTACGTACAGAAGAAAATATCGTTGCTGTAAGTCATAGCGTTAATGATTATCCAGATTTGTCTATTCGTCGACGTTCACAACAAGTTGGACTCTGTGTATCCACCACATTGAAAATTTTGCGTAAAGAACTTGGTCTGCACCCATACAAGATCCAACTGACTCAAGAATTGAAGCCACTTGATCATAATGAACGTAGTTTGTTTGCTGATTGGGCCCTAGAACAGCTTGAAGTTTATCCACTTTTTCATCGTAAAATTATGTTTAGTGATGAAGCTCATTTCTGGTTGAACGCCTATGTAAATAAGCAAAATTGCCGTATATGAAGTGAAAACCATCCTCAAGAAGTTCTGCAGGTTCCACTGCATCCTGAAAAATGTACTGTATGGGTGCTTTACACGCTGGAGGCATTATCGGTCTATATTTCTTTAAAAACGATGCTGGAACTAGTGTTACAGTGAATGGTGCTCGTTACAGATCGATTATCAATGATTATTTGTTTCAAAATTTGAATTTTATCGACCCAGAAGTGTTTAGGTTCCAACAAGATGGTGCAACACCTTATGCTGCTACGGTAACATTTGATTTATTAAAAAAAAAGACATGGCGATAATAATATTTCGAGAAATGCTCCAATTAATTGGCCTCCAAGATCATGGGACATAACTCCAGTGGATTATTTTCTTTGAGGTTATGTCAAGTCATTAGTTTACGCTGATAAACCAGAAAGAATAGACGCTTTGGAAGCCAGCATAACTCTTGTTATTGATGAAACAAGGCCTGAGTTACTCGAAAAAGTGGTCCAAAATAAGTCTGTTCGAATGCGGTTCCTCAGAGCTAGTCGTGGTGGACATATGCCGGAAATTATTTTCAAAACATAAATGTTATAAAATTATCTTTCAAATAAAACAAAATTTAGCTTAGGTCCTAATTAAAATGTGTTTTATTTCAATTTGAAGTTCTATCAGTCTAAAAAAACAACCGATACATGATATCCCAAGTAGAACTATTCATATAACTGATTTTTCAAAAAAAAATATATGATAATACCTCTTAGTTTGAAGCTACTCCCTCAAGTTTTTGGAAAAAATATGGGTGGAGTGGGACATAATTTCAAGAGTCCTTCAAATACGAGTATGATCATTTTCATTGGAAACGATAAAATTATTATACAGAATTTTTTTTTTCAATAATCTCTTAAAATTGAGGCGAGGTCTCTCATTCTGAAAAATACTAGGAGATTCCATGTAAGTTTGCTTGTGAGATATAATTGAAAACGTTTTCACTAGAACTTCTTAATGACTAGACTTCATCTGTTGAAAATGTTGCACAACTCAAAATTTTCTTTTGGAGCCAACCAACTTTATATATTACACATCAATAAGATAATCCATTTTCTCAATGTAATACGAACATATTGAAACTTTTGGTGCTACGTCATTGCTTCTACTTATATATTTTTTTTATTTATGATCGTACTTATAATTGCTGACGATGTATCAGTGATTTATGGTAGTACCACTACAGATGAATGCCAAACAAAACGAAAAGAAAATATGCAAAAGCTGGATAAATGGTGGTTCCAAACTACTGACCTGGTAATGAACATCACTAAAACGAAAATACTGTTACTTGGGGAGAAAAATCAACAGGCTATTAATGTAACATAATGATGAGAATATCATTCTCTCGGTACCTTTCCTGGGAATTCAGATTGACTACAACTTGAAGTGGAAACCGCAAACTGACAATATCGCTAAAAATCTGGCAAGATACTTCTATGCTCTGAAAATTTTAACACTGTCGGTTTTGATGCGGCTTTTACAGCATACCAAGCTTATGTGCATTCAAGACTCAGGTATGAGATTATTTTCTGGGCAAATTCAGTCGGACTGAATTTTTATACTTCAAAAAGTGCTGAAGGATTGTCTTCAATGTAAAACAAACTGCAATCTGTAAAACGTTTTTATTCAACACAATATTTTAACACTGTAAAGCTTGTATATAATATATTATATTTAAGTGTATAATGTATGTGATCAACAACCATAATGATTTTAAAATCTTGCTTCTAAAGCATGAATATAACACTAGAGGTAAAACTTACCTAAAGACAGAAAAAACAGACTACATATACAAAAAATTCTAATTATTTTATGCTAAAAATCTGGCATATATATATATATATATATATACTTAGTTATGGAAAAATGTATTCCAGATTTTTAGCATAAAATAATTGGAATTTTTTGTATATATAGTCTGTTTTTTCTGCTAGGTAAGTTTTACCTAATATTATATATATATATATATATAAATATATATATATATATATATATATATATATAAATATATATATATATATATATATACATAAATAAAAATGATATATTAGAAAAAAAAATTCTGAAAATATTTTTAATCGGAAAGTGCTATTTGTTAAAGTTATTTATGGACTCTAATTTTTATGAATTGTTATTTAATTTAAGTTAGTTAAGTGTTTTCTTTACGTGATCGACACTTTTGAGTTTCAAGATCAAATGAAGATTTATTATTGTGATTCTAAATGAAGTAGCATATTTTTGGATTGTTATATAGTTGTTGGAAAATTAATTTGTATATTTATCTTTTCATCTCAATGAATACAATGGAATGAAAAATTTCAAGGATAGATGCGTCACAATGCTCATTGTTTTACCGAGTATTTTGAATTTCTAGTCAAAAGTTACCGAAAAAAGGTTTTGGATTATTTTCCAAATAATTATAACAAAAATTTCATTTTTTGCTACCGATTCCATTGAAAACTCTTGTATTTCGCCTTTAAGATTTTTCATTTTAATAAGAAATTATTAGCAATAAGTTCACGACTACCTTAAACAGATAAAATTAGACTTGTTGTCAGTTAAACAAACCACAGTACATTTTTTCTTATTTGACCCCCTTTCTCAACATGCAACACCGCCTATGGATATCGAACATCTGCTGTAAGGTTGAGAACATAATAAGAGTAAACCTTTCAGGTACCAACAACCGTTTGGTTATAATTTTCGGAATACATACTTGAAAATTTACGTGAAATATTTGAGTATTAATTTTTAATTTTTCAAGAATTGGTCGAATTGTTATGTTAATAATTTCAATTTATAATTTTTCTATTGTTACATTGCTGTATCACCACTTGAAAATATTCGCGATGACGAGTAATTGACCCTCTTCTTATTTTTTATATAACTTAAGTGGACTTACAGTAGCGTAAATGCTGACTACAAAAATGTTTTTTCTGATCCAATAACTTTATTTTCGATTCTTATTTATAAGAAAATTTGCTCTGATTTTAGGTGAAAAACTTTTTTCTAAGAAAATTCATTACAGTTCAATATTGAGGATTGACTACAATTATTAGAAAACGCTACATCGAATAACAAACATGATTTCAAAAAAATATAAAAGCGTCTATTTGTACGGCAAGACGTTCGTTAATTTATAAACTTGAATTCATAAATAAATCTCTTGAAAACATTTAGAATTAAATTTTTAAAACATGCCCTAGATAACACCGTATCACTTTATAGACACATATATATATATATATATATATATATATATATATATATATATATATGTGTCTATAAAGTGATACGGTGTTATCTATATTATGAAATAATTATCAAATTATTTGAACATCCCGTAATACAAAAATATTTTTCGATTGAATTTTAAGGAGTTATAATATATGAAAATCAAAACAGATTTAATCTGTTGTCTTCTACAATTTTAATTTCAAAAAATTCTTTGAAGAAACTTTAAGAATTAAATTAATGTCTTTATAAGCACCGCTCATATTTAATAGACGTCAAAATTCATCATACAATATCAAACGGAATTAAGAAAAACCAACGAATACAAACTGTCAATTAAAATTAAAATATAAATAAGCAAACATTTTTCATTCATATGGGATCGGAAAACAACATTTTGTAACAAACAGGGCTTCGTAAGTTTGTCTGAAGAGTTCATTACGCATGCCTGGAACGAAACAAAAAATGTTTGCTTATTTATATTTTAATTTTAATTGACAGTTTGTATTCGTTGGTTTTTCTTAATTCCGTTTGATATTGTATGATGAATTTTGACGTCTATTAAATATGAGCAGTGCTTATAAAGACATTAATTTAATTCTTAAAGTTTCTTCAAAGAATTTTTTGAAATTAAAATTGTAGAAGACAACAGATTAAATCTGTTTTGATTTTCATATTTTGTAATAATCCTTCTATCAAGTAAAAAACCGTTCCTTCTTATTTTATTACAAAAAAATTCTACATAGAATTCGAAAAGGCCTTTTTTTATTTTCCCTTCTAAAAAATTGACAGCACATCATTCTCCAGAAAAAAACCTGATAAATTTGGACCCAAGCTCCGCAGATAAGAGTAATTTAGTTCCGGAGAATTAATTCCAGCTATTATCTGTAATATTCAAAATTCTTCTTTATACTAAATTTTCAATATATTTATATAGATAAAGATATTGATTATTATAAAATAAATGCAGGTTTATACTTGATAGAAGGTATATAAAATTATTTAAATATTTTGATATTTACAGATATATTCTGTTAACCTCATATTTAATTTCAAAAAATCATATTAAATATTATAACTTCAGGAATTAAATTAATGTTGTATAAGCACTGCTTATATCAAACGACATATAAAATAAACATTTATTATAAGACATCCAAATGAGATTAAAAAAATCCAATAAATATAAATTATTAACAAAAATCCTATAAATTAAATATTTTGAGTAGACAAAATTTTGTTTCTGCTCGTCTTATTTAATTTATAGGATTTTTGTTAACAATTTATATTTATTGGATTTTTTATGCCTAATTTTATGCTAGGCATACCGAACATGCCGAACATGCGAGAGATGACATTTACTGAAAGAATTAATCGAAATCTGAATAAGTTTAAGAAATCGATATCAAGAAAGATTATTCAAAAATGACTGCTCCAATGGATTGTTGCATTTTTTTGTTGAATTTCCACAATTCTTTTCTATAATCGTTTAGAGTTTGAATATCATCCGTCATTTAATTTGTTTACAATGCTCCATTTTATCAGTTCATCCCAAGTGTGATTTACGAGTTTTCTAATGGATAATAAATGAATATGTTTTGTATTGCCCAAAGTGCGCAAAAATGTTTTGATAATTCAATATCATTTGTTGGCGTCAGTGTATTGTTTCAGAAGAACCATACTTTAAGAGCGATACAATAAATTGGGATTAATAATACATAGTTTGTGTTTCATTGACCGATTGCCTGTACTTTTTAAAACTTTGGTGGTTCAAAGTAAAACTCCTAACGTCAGATAAGCTTTCACGTTTTCTAGCATTGTGTTAATCAGTAATTATTCATTGCCTTCATCGGGCTATCTGATGGAAGGCCAGGGTGGTTCGAAGAACTAACATTGTACGTCCCCTGGAATAGCCACAAAAGGCTCTCCTCGCGTTATTTGTGGAATACGGTAGGTGAGTTGTCGTGAGTTGCGACACATTTCGAATATAAATAAAGAAACAATTTATTCATCGGGCGCGATAGGAGCACCAGTGTGCATAAAGAACAGACTGTGCCTGGTCGGTAAGACACGAGTGAGAGGCGGCCCGTGGGTCGTTGATATTTCAAGCCCGTAAGATTATTATGAATGCACTTCGTTCAAGTTTTACTAATACGCTTTTTCACTTTTCTACACCTCGAAGTTGACGTATTATAATAATTCTTCATAGTTCGTTCAAGGCCTTGAAACTGGTACTACCAAACTTGGTGAAGTTTATCTGGATCGAAGGCAATGACTCTTCATTATTATTGAACTCGAATGTACTAAATGAGATTAAAATTGTCAATAGTCGAAGTATTTTAATGATTTTTGATATACATATTTTTTAGGACTAAGTTGAGTTCAAAAATGGAGTCGTCAAAATCCAAAATTAAATCCAAAACCATAAAAAGCTTGATAAAACTTCATGATACGTTATAGACTATGTTAACACCGATTTTGTGATTAAAGCGTATTCCCCTTTTAGCTAGTTAATGGCAGAATTTTTGTTGCAGCCATCATCCATGAAGGTTCCATTGCTCCCTAGAATACTATGAATTGTATGATTTTTCTATGTATCGAGATCAGTTAGCCTGACCAGCGAGGCTAGTCTACCTCAGTCTTAACGTCTTTAAGTCTTTCGTAGTCGTCTGGCTGTAAGGCCACGTGTCTTAAAATGTAAGTTAGGGTCATATTATCTTGGGCTTAACTATACTTCTATTGTTGTGAATAAATAGTTAAAGTAATTTCGTCTATTCAATAATTGCATATTGCGTCAATTAGATACCGACAGGTTAATAACCAAATATCTCATAAACTTTGAATATCAGAACAGATTTAATCTGTTAGTCTACAACAATGTCAATTTAAAAATTTTTTTTTAGAATTAAATTCATATCTTATAATAAGCACTGCTTATATTTAATTGACGCATAAAATCAAAATTCATTATACAATATCAAATGGAATAAAAAACCTAACAATAAAAATAAATTCTTAATTAAAATTAAAAAATAAGTAATATTGAATGTTTCGTTCCAAACATGCGCACCCGAACTCGTCAGATGGGCGTGTTACGTATGTTTTGCCTGTAACAAACATTTGACAAAATGTTTAGTTTCTGGTCTTATATTCATGAAAACTAAATCTCTTTAATAAATACACAACATAATTTTAAGAACTTCTCCAAAACTAATTTATTTGAAATATTTAATATGTTTAAATATTTAAATAAGTTACTTCAAAAACTCTCAAAAACATGTAGCACATCCTCAAAAACAATTAGAATTCAGAGAAGGTCAGTTGAACTTTACAATTGAAAGATAAAATCAAATAAAAATAAATAAACTTGTAATCTTATCAAACAATTTTTGGAAACTCTGTGAATGCAATTTCAAACTAGGTAGGTACAAAATTTGAATATTAAAACAAATTGAAATATGTTTATCTTCTACAATTGTAATTTCAAAAAAAAATTTATTCAAAAAACTTTAAGAATTAAATTAATGTCTAAAACACGCACCGCTCACATTTAATAGACGTATATAATCAAAACTCAATATATAATGTCAAATGGAATAAATAAACCAACAGATATACGAAAGTCATTAAAATAAATAAATAAATATTTAAAGGAGACAAAATTTTGTTTCTGGTCTTACCTTTAAGAACACCAATTGCCTTTTAAAAACATGAACATACTTAAAGGACTTCTCAAAGAATATAATTTATTTGAAATATTTAATATATTCAAATATTCGAATAAGTTAATTCAGAAATCTCTAAAAACATGCACCATATCTTCAAAAAACAAATATAATTCTAAGCAATTCCTTCTTCGTTCCTGAATAATATTCCAAATATCAAAATCAAAAAACTAACCTATATCAACAACTCACCACGTGTAAAGGACTAATGCTTCGAAACACAGATCAACTTTATAATTCAAGATTGATCTATGTTCTAACAAAATCAAAGAACAGTGTGAGTTATTTTTCAGGCTTATTTAAATTCATTGACATTCCATAATGAGATTTATTGAAGCCAAAATATAATTATATATTATATATGAATACTACATACACATACATTTAATATCCAAGGTACTCTATGTTGTATGCTGAACACAGAAATCACACAAAGTTTTTAAGGCATTTTATGGCCTTCCTTATACCACTGTAAAACTGTATAATAAATTTTTTTATTCAAAAACCTAATATAATTATATATTATATAAAAAATTAAATAATAAGAAGCCGTTTATTTACATGATAGAAGGATTATTACAAACTTTGAATATCAAAACAGATTTGATCAAGTAAAAAACCGCTTCTTATTATTTTAAATATCTTATATGTATGTAGACAGGGAACGGGGCAATATTCTTAATACGAAGAAATTGTTAAGAAGTGTACACATATTGTTTTATTATAGAACTTGAATCAAATGATTCAGGTTCATCATTTTGAGGGAGATAATTACAAGAGGTAAGATCCCAAGTATCACGTTTTTTGACGCAATTCAAAACGATTATCACTCCTTCACACTTCTAGATATACACAGTGTCAAAAATGTAGCGTATCGTCTATAAAACGCAAAAAATCCATTTATTAATTAAATTGATTATAAAGTCTTCAAAGTAGGCCACTTTCTCAATATGAAGATCTGCCAATGTCAGTAAAGTATAAAATGAATATTCTGCCACAGTGCCTAATAAGTGAAAAATGCGGCAACAAACTTATTAGATTTTATTCTGCTCTGTCATTCTTGCTATATATGGTTGAGAATTATTTTGTAAAAAAGAGGTTTTCGGAGGGTCCTAGGATAGAGTAGAACTTTTTCCTACATGTAACACTCTGGGTGGTTATATTGCACAAGGAACCTACTCCATAAATAATTATAGAATAGGCCCATCCAAACAAAATTGAGGATTACTTCTTTCTCTTGGTCTAGAATCATTTACCCTTAAAACACAATCTGGATTAATCATTCCACTCCTAGTTCCAGTGTAATCGTTCTCTATAACATGCCAGACCATTAAATCTTACATCGGTGTTAAGGAGTGATAGATAACAAGAAATAAGGACAACTGAAGATAACACTGTTGTTGTTACTGGCACGAGACCATGGTTCTTCACCAGGTAATCACGTCGCATCTCGAAGTGAGGCATGCGATAAGGTAACGCCTTCTCATCGCACATGAACCTCGTTGCTTCCAGTCGGCTTCAGATCTAGGAACATAGGCCCTCACTAGTTACAGCGAAATACTATTCAACCTCTACTGACTTTACAACTCTGTTCCCGAGAGGTGGGACGCAACTGACACGCCGAGGGGTCAAACTCTCACAACCAAGCCGCAACATCAAGACACATAAACCACAGAGAAAAAATCTCACTTGATCCTCTTTCGAACACCAACGGATTGCCGTATCGTCAAGACCCGCAAACCACAGAGAAAAATCCCAGTCAATCCTGTTTCGAGAATCATGCACACTAGGAGTATGAAATACTCCTCTAGCATTCAGACTTTCAACTACTGGCCCTATGAGAATAAACCGAATATACACGAATACTCCTGTGGGCTCCCTACTTCCCGTAGTAGTCTTGTTTCCATATATACAGGCAGAACTTAGAAAGTTAAAGGCTGCCAAAGATTTGATGGATGATGTTCCTTGGTTAAATATAATGATTTTCATGCATGATGGGGCACCTTCGCATTTCTGTCGGGGTGTAAGGGAATATTTGGATCAAATTGATAATCAAATATGGATTGGCCAAGGAGGACCTGTACACTGGCCAGCAACAATAAGAAGTAACTTCATGGAAAACCCCTTGTTATCTCAGCCACTGACGAGAATCAGTAAATCACCAGACGATTCAGTTTGTCCAAAAACCTCCATGACTAAATTTCATTTGAATCCACCAAATTTTGACGAAGATATCGCTAGTTTATTGGATTTTGGTGGTCATGTTGAAGAAGCTGTAGCGCCCCTAGGGGGTGCATTTTAGGACCTAAGTTGATATGAAGTTTTCTTCATATTTGGACCTTTTGAATCAGCCCCTGAAATATGTGAACGTTGAATCCGGACACCCTGTATGTACTGTTATGAATTTATTGAATGCAATTTTTATTTATGATTTATTATTAATTACTTATTAGCCCCACGTTGGGCGCCAATTGTTATGAATTTATTAAATGAAATTTTTATTATTAATTAGCAGACCCACGTTTTGGGAGCCAATTGTTATTAATTTATTAAATGTAATTTTTAATTATCAATTATTATATATTACTTAGAAGTCTTGATAGAAAAAGTTTTATTTGATTACCTTCTAAGGGTTAATTTTATTATGGAATTTACTCTTAATATGATTTTAGTAAGAAAAGTTTCTAGATCACTCTTGTATCTGATTGCATGTATTGAGTGTTGTCAGCTAACTCTTAATTATAAGTTTGTAATTGAAATTTCAATAATTTTGACTCAGTTTTTTATAGGAAGGGTTCTATTTGAATTTAAGTAACTGAATTTTAAAAATCTATATTGCATCAAAGTAATCTGAAATATAAATCTGTGTCTACCAAACTAATCTGAAGTCTATGTTCCTAAGCTGACCTACTAATCTTAATTCTATTTCATAATCCTAATGTATACAAAATATAATTTGCTTTGAAATTAAATTGAAAAGCTTCACAGAAATAAACTTATTTCTACCAGTGGTAAGTTTGTTCATCAATTAACAATGTTCCTTTTATGTTGCCTTTGCTGTATTTCAGGAATTTGTTCTGGTTCTTGGAGAATGTTTCTGGAATGTTCTGATTTCCCAGTCCACTTCGTTGATTTATTCTTTTGGATTTAAGTTATTGTATACTTGATTTATATGTGGAACATTTCCATTTTAAAACACTTAGGTAACGTATTTCTTGATCACATTTCCATTCACAATAATAATGTTGATTTCTTTTTAGGTTTTGGACCTGAGCTCTGGAGTATTTTAATACTTAATGACGTTTTCCGTGCTTCCTCCTTTATAGTTTTCACTATATTGAATTCCATTGCTGGTGTATCCATATTTAGTATTTTCTTGTGAATAAATTGAACTAAACTAAACTGAACTAATACTAGTTTTTGTCAAAATTATTGAAAAATGATGCTTTCGCTGATTTTACAAAATATGCATTATTTCTTGGCTTGAAACAACTCTAGATATTCAACCTGTTATATTATGAACAATTTGATACCAGTTTTATGAAAATTGGTCGAGTTTAAATACTTATTTTCATATGAAAAGTTTTCCAAATGTCAAAATTTTACATAATTCAACTTCTAGTGCTTTTTACTGAATAATTACTGAATACTACTTATGAAATTGATTAAATTTCTTTAGCATATATACTATTAAAATTTCATACATGCATAAGCATCTTCTAGAATATCTCTTACATTCATAATTTCAGAGTTTCTGACGTAGACATTATGTTTCCTTTAATTAATGGAATTTTGATCCAATTTGTCCTATCTACATCATTCTGATAAGTTAGATTTAATTAAGTTTGTTAATTGTTAATAATTTCAAAATAGTTTATAGAGGAATTATGAAAATAACAAATATTTTCAACATTTTCTTCATAAGTAAAATTAGATATTCAGATTCTATTTCTTGCAACAATGGCTGTCTTAAACTTTCAGTATTTTTAAATTGAATGCTTCCTGTGATTTCTAAGATTTTCAAAAGGATTTTTGATTTTTTTACTATCGTTTAAAGAATTCTCACTCGATTAGTGGTTATGTATTCTAAATATGCTGTTTCTTCAAAGTTTTGGCATAATTATTATTTGAATTATCAATATTTCTGTCTGAATTGATCTAATTTAATTGATTTCGATTTGATTACACTCTATCGAGTCAACATATATACAAGGGTGAATCTTTTACTTGAATTTTATTGATTTTCATTATCTGAGTTTTTTAATAATGAGAATTCATAACTTGTTTACAAAGTATAATTCACAAAATCCATGACAGTACATAGAGTGTTAATTATGTACAATGTAAGATTCTAAGAAAAAACTGAGTCTACAAAATTTTCGTCGAAAATAATTATTATCCGAATAACATTCCATGAACCTCCCCTGCTCTAAAACAAATTCACCCAACCGTCAAGAGTATTTCTTACAAGAAAAGCTGAAAATAATCTATTTTCATCCCCAAAGTGTCGTCACTAATGAAGCACTTCGAGTCCTCATTTCCGAGAGTAATTGGGAGGTGCTGAAATGGAAAACAAACGTTTCGTACGAGTGGATACGACAAGAAACGGAAATTCCAGGATTACTATACTATATTCGTGTTAATAAAACAGCGGGCGTGGAGATACATACTTTCATATGTTATTCGAATTACACATTGGCTGTGAAGGGTGTTTTTATAAGTGAGTCATTTTTTTTAGAACGGTTTAGATTAGATGTGTGGTCTGGTGGCAAAAATAAAACTTGCATACTCCGATCAATAAAATATTTTATTCGTTACCATGAAAATACCCTTTAAGTAAAAAAATGAGCTTCCAAATAATGGAAACTTACTTAAAATTTGCATTTTTGATCGGCTTTAAATGAAAAACTAATAAATATGTTATTAGGAGTACAAATAAGTTTCCGCCGTTTTATTGTAGATGGCGCGGCACGGAGTTGATAACCGGCTTAAAAAATACTTTGGACATTCAAGAACAACATAACCTATTAATATCATCGATTTTATATTGGTAAAATATAATTTTTATAAGTTGAAAATGTCAAAATTTGAGCCAAGTAAGCGTCATTTGCGGGAAATATTAGTTTACTTCTTTAATTTAAAGAAATCTGCTGCTGAGGCGCATCAATTGCTCGTAGAAGCATATGGTGAGGGTGCTTTGAGTGAGAGAACGTGTCGAGAGTGGTTTCAAAAGTTTAAAAACGGTGATTTCGACGTAGAAGACAAAGATCGCGGTGGAAGGCCAAAAATTTACGAGGATGCAGAATTGGAGGAATTATTGGAGGAAGATTCATCTCAAACACAAAAAGAACTTGCTCTAACATTAGAAGTCACTCAGCAAGCAGTCTCACATCGTTTAAAATCATTAGGAATGATTCATAAACAAGGAAATTAGGTTCCGTACGAACTAAAACCGAGAGATATTGAACGCCGATTATGCTTAAGTGAAATGCTGCTAGCTAGACATAAAAAAAGGGTTTTTTACATCGTATCGTAACTGGTGATGAGAAGTGGATACATTATGACAATCCAAAAAGAAGAAAATCATAGGGATTACCTGGCCACGCGTCAACATCAACAGCAAAACCGAATATTCACGGAAACTTATATTGTGTATTTGGTGGGATCAGCTAGGTGTAGTGTATTATGAGTTGCTTAATCCGAGCGAAACAATTACTGGAGCCCTCTATCGAACACAATTGATGAGTTTGAGCCGAGCTCTGAAGGAAAAACGCCCTCAATACTATTCTAGACACGAAAAAATTATTCTTCTGCATGACAATGCTCGTCCACATGTTGCGGCTACCGTGAAAAAGTACTTGGAAACACTTGATTGGGAAGTGTTACCACACCCGCCGTATTCACCAGACATTGCACCGTCCGATTATCACCTGTTTCGGTCCATGGCACATGCTCTGACGGCGCAGCGGTTCACATCTTATGAGGATACCAAAAATTGGGTTGATTCGTGGGATTCTAATACTGCCTGAGAGATGGGAAAAAGTGGTTGCAAGTGATGGGCAATACTTTAAATAAATTTATATTACCGTTCTTCTATAATAAATATTTAATTTGTGTTAAAAAACGGCGGAAACTTATTTGTACTCCTAATATGAGTTTATTGGAAACTTCGAACTTCTTCTTGTTTCAAGGCGCCAATCGTTAGCGTAACACTTATCCTTAACAAAAAGAAATGAGCTTCATTGCAAAGCATAAGTTTTTCGCTCATCTTCGGTCATGCGATTATAAACCCATTGAGCGGAATGGAAACGCATCGTATGGTCACGAGGCTTTACTTCTTGCACTAGTTGAACTTTGTAAGCCTTTATATCGAGGTCTTTATACAAAATTCCCCTCAGAGAAGTGCGAGAAATGTTCAGTTCTTGAGCACGATGACGAAGTTTGTGTTGAGTGCCACATTCTGGGCCACAGTACGAATGTTTTCAGGTGTGCTTACTGGGCGAGAACGTGAACGAGTTGTTTCATCAAATCTTGATCCAGTTTTCACGAACAAATTGATCCACAGATTTCCGTGGGGACATTTCATTTAAATTTCCACGTACATTTTTTAACAGTTTGGATAGAAAGTTCAGCACTTTGGCAATAAGAAGGTAAAGTAAATAAATATTTTCCAGTTCTGTTCGAGCGTAAATCGACTCCTTTCGTTAATGTCAAATATTAAACTAACTTTCGTTTAAAACACGAATGACAGAATTGTTGCTAGAATCAAAATAACCACTACTTAAAAATGCAAACTTTAGATGGCCCACCTTTATCTTCAGGTGTTAGCCTTACAAGTTCCAGCACAGCAATGTTTTGCATCTGTCAAATTTTCATTAGGTCGTTGCAAGTGCTAACCCCTATAAATAACTCGATTAATAATTATCAAAATCATTTTTTCCAATCGTTCATAAGCGGTTCGCATTATTTAAAAAAGACATGTCTAGTCCTGTCGCAATTCTTTTTGTCGCTGAGTTGTACCAAACTGTCCTCTATACTCACTCAGAAATTCAACATAATCTATTTTCCAGTTTATATACAGTGCGCTTCATGTTGTCAGTTCATCTCAAGTATATTTTGCGATTTTCAAGTTGGACAAAAAGATCGAACAAATAATTTGCCCTAAATTTTCTTCATCTGAACTTCACATCGAAAAAGTAAAGGAAATGTTGACTGAAAAATCGTATTTTAAGTCTCATAGAGATGCAGCAGTAGTATCACAGGACCAACAGTGTTGATAGATTTTGTATGAACTTAATTGGATAAAAGTGAGACATGTTTTCAAAACAAGCCTGTGCAATAAAACGTTTCGTCCATACCACTGTGAAATTATAATGTTTAGTAACTCTGTAATCCCCAAGGAATGAAATTGCTAATTGGTTTTCGGATTTAATCTTCGAAACCAACGTACATTTGAATGGTGTTATGCAAAACTTGATTATCATAATTAAAATACAATGAATCGGTTTCAGCTCAATATTTGGGTATTTTATTAAAATTTCGAAAACATACAAATACATATAAATTTATTTCAGATAATTTGACAACACGCATGTACATGTACGCATGTGTATGTAGGCATGTTAAATTACTCTTTCAGAGATCTAGATTAATCAACATTCGTTTCACCTCTCTTTTATGAAGTACTAAGTTATCGAGTTGTTCCATTCTCTCAGGTAATTTATTATACACTCTTATACACCTATATAATGTTCTTTTTTCTGTGAGTGTTAATTTATGCCTTGGATAGTTTATATCTCATTTCCTAGTATTGAAAGTTTACATTACATTTTCATTGATGAAAGATATTCTATTTTTATATAAGTAAATAAGCATTCACATAAATACAAAGCATAATCTGAAAATATACAATTAGATGTGAATACTTATCATCATTCTCTTTAGAAATATAGTTGCTCCTTCTTTTTGAAGGACACATCTCCATATCAGATAAGATGGCTTTTTCATAGTCTATTGCATTGACAGCCTTTCATAGTAAACACGTAGGACAGTTAATCAAAATAAAATAATTTGTATATGACAGGAATTCTTCCTAGAATATTATGTAGCAAGCACTGAGGTGAAGTCAAGGAGCTTTACACGTTAGTTCATATCACCGAAGATCCTCAAAAAATAATTTTTTGGGTCTTCTAATTATAAGATCTTCTTGAAAATACGATCCTCATAAAATTTTGTAGGAATATGTGGGTTATCAATATACTTCTAAACCCCACATTTCAGATCAATCGAATTCGTGGTTTCGGAAATAGTGATAAAAATAAGAGAAAATTTTAAATATGAATAACTGCGAAACCATTGGAGTGATTATACCTAATAAAGAATTCAACCCAGATATTCAGGCCTGAAACCCACTTCGAAAGTTTGAAGTCTCTACCTTTTTCCATCCGAAAGTTAATTTTCCGCTCACAAAAAGATTTTTTTTTAAATTTTCTAATCAAACGATCCTCACGAAATTTCTCACGGATATGCCCGTTATTATTCTCCTTCTAAATGTTAAATTTCAGATCGATCGAATCTGTAGTTTTCGAAATATTGAGAAAATTCAATTGAATCGATCCTCACTTGATGGAAATTCATTTTATATAAATGAAATGATATAGATTATTTTATTTGATATTGGGAAAAGTATGACAAATTTTCAAACGAGCATAACTGTGAAACTATTGAGCCAATTTTGCCCACTGACGATCTTTTCCGAAATATTTGAACCACAAACCGTTCCTTAAATGGATGAATTATGTACAGAAGATCAGCGTATGAGAGTGATATCCGCCAGTTGAACGAAGTAATAAGATAGTGAACCACGTCACGAATTTCAATACGATTTCAGTAGCTATAATTTTTTATCTTTCTTCTTCATTTATTAAATGTCGAGAATTTTCGTGCTTATTGTGGAACAATTGGGAAGGAAAATAACTGCCGAAGAGACTGAGTAGTAAAATCTTTCCATGAGATATAACCATTTGAAATTTAGTTTTCACAATATCTCAAAATACATATCCAACCAAATTGATATCGACCAGATGGATGTAAAATAATGTATTTAATAAATTTTGATATGTAAATTTTTAGTAGAGCATGTCTAAAAAGCGTATCGGGTATTTGTTTTGGCGCTGCATTTGAAACTGAGCGACAGAGGGGAGTCGGGATGGTGGTGTCCGCCATTGGAGTTTTAGTCACGATGGAGCACTACCTGGGAACACATCGCGCTTTTTGCGTACGAGCGTATTATCGCAACAGTGATTCAATAGTGGCTTCTCAACGTTTTTATCGTGCGGAATATCATACACGCCATGCACCAACTGACGACAGCATTAGAAAATGAATCAGGATTTTCGAAAATACAGGTGCGACGGTAAAAATTCAGTCAGTTCGTCAAAATCCGTCTTTCTCCACCCGAAAGCGAGGCCAATCATTAAGCATCAAAAAATCGTCCTTGCATTTGATTTTAAAGAAATATTTGCATTTAAAAGCCTATGAAATTCAATTGGTTCAAGAAAAGAAGGATACAGACTATGCTAATCGATTGAACTTTGCCAACGAAATAGTACAGCGGTTGAACAATTTTGATAACATACTCTTTCGTGATAAAGCAAACTTACATCTGAATGGTCATGTCAATAAACAGAATTGTCAGTACTGGGCAGAGAAAAATCCGAGACGTAAGCATGAACGACCCCTGCACAGCCCAAAGGTCTGTTTGGGACGCTGTGTCTGCTACAGTCATAATCAGTCCTTATTTTCATGAAGGTCAACGAGGCCGACTACTCAATGTTAATAGTGATCGTTATTGTGATATGCTGCGAAACTTTTTGGGTCCAGAGTAACAGGAATTTCAACGTTTAAACTCAAGAATGTGGTTTCAACAAGATGGGGCCACTTGCCATACATCAAATCAAGTAATGGAAGTTGTCGACGAGTTATTCCCCAATAAGTTCATTTCGCGTAGGTGTAACCAGAAGCCCCGAACTTAGTTCACTTGACTATTTGGCATGGGTATCCTTAAAAGTAAGGTCTATGAGAATAATCCGACGAAACTAGCGCAATTGAAACAAAACATCAGGTCAGAAATGGCAGCAATATTTAGGGCTATGTGTCAGCGTGTGATCACCAATCTTCGTTCCCGATTAGAAGAGTGCCAGTAGCATAACGGTAACGATTTAGATAACATAATATTTTTCAAATAATTTTCCACTTTATATTGTAATAATAACCAATGAAGCAGTGTTTGTTAACAAATATCCGATATTCATGTTGGACACCTTGTATAATTATCTTTTTAACACTCTCAGCGAAACCTTATAAACGGTATCAGTCCTAAGGTGCACCCCATGCGTGAGTCCTTTCCCTCGTGTTTCGTTCAAATAGGCGGACTTCCTGCCTTGTGTATGTGACGTCACATATCTGCCCTCATCTTCCGGTGCCAAATTAACCACTCGGCTGGCTGCACTGATTAGTCCTAATTATTACCGCTCATACCCCAACTATCTATTTATGTGACTTACAGCAGTCTCGGACATTTGACGACTTATAAATGTTTTCAACAACCGTCTATTGTGGTCCTAAGAAATTAATAAAATACCAAATTCATAAACTTTAGAGCGAAAGATAATTAAAACAATAAAGAAAAAGCATCGCAAGTTTTTTATTTATTACTCTGTTAAAAATCGCTGGGAGTTGATAGTTTCAAATGTTTTCGCTGAAGGTTTTCAATTTTGTTGAGACTCTCTTTGTTATAATGTCAACTCTGAGGCAATTTTTACCACAGCATACCTCGTCAATTCACGCCGATTTTTCCGATGAGTTAGTAATTGAAGAAAGATTTCTTGTGATAATGTATTAGTTGAATTTATCACTTATGGCTATTCTGTGCTGTAACACATCCTTGCATATAAGTGCTACAATAGCAAAATAATCCAATGCCCCTTTCGACTTCTACCACCCCTAGATAATGTCAAGGCAGTTGAAGAACTTACGCTTGGAAATCCACATACTAGCTCAAAGGAGGTAAAATATTTCCCCAACAAATCTCACCTTTCAGTTCGTACGATTTTGATCGAACATTTAGTAATGAAACCCCATCGCTGCACGAATTGTTCTCTAAAAGAATTTATTTTAAAATAATAAGAAGAGGGTTTTACTAGATAGAAGGATTTAAACAAAATTTAAATATCAAAACAGATTTATTCTGTTAGCCTCCTACTAATTTTAATTTCAGAAAATTTTATTCAAAAACTTTTAGAATCAAATTAATGTCTTATAAGCACTGTTTAAATTTAGTAGACATATAAAATGAAAACTCATTATATAATATCAAATAGAATAAAAAAACTAATTATTTGAAATATTTAATATATTTAAATATGTTACTTCAAAAATCTCTCAAAACATGTAGTGAATCCTCAAAAAACAATTTTAAATTAAAAATAAGATCTTCATCAGTCCTACTAACACTACTAACACTAAAAGTAGAGAACTTTAAAGATCTTACGTATTCTATGTTCATCACAAAAATCACACAAAACTTGTAAGGTATTTTATGGCCTTAGTAACCAAATGACATTTATATAATGAATTAGGAAAACCAAAATATAATTATATGTTATAATTACAATATAATAAAAAGGAGAGGTTTTTATTTGATAGAAGTATTGATAGAAGTATTATTACAAAATTCAAATATCGATACAGATTTTTCTGTTAGCCTCCTGCAAATTGTATTTTCAGAGAATTTTATTTTATTTAATTTCAAATCGTTTTTTGAGGATGTACTACATGTTTTCAGAGATTTTTGAAGTAACTTATTGAAATATATTAAATATTTCAAATAAATTAGTTTTGGAGAAGTTCTTAAAATTGTTTTGCATTTTTGAAAAAAATTTGGTTTTCATAAATATAAGATCAGAAACAAAATTTTGTCTCCTTCAAGTATTTATTTAGTAATTTTAATTGATAATTTATATTTCGTTGGGTCTTTTACTCCATTTGATATTATATAATGAGTTTCGATGTTATATGTCTACTAAATTTAAGCAGTGCTTATAAGACATTAATTTAAATCTAAAAGTTTTTGAATAAAATTTTGTGAAATGAAAATTTGTAGGAGAAGGAGCAAAATAAATCTGTTATGATATTTAAATTTTGTAATAATCCTTCCATCAAGTAAAAACCTCTTCTTATTATTTTATTGTATATATAATATATAATTATATTTTGGTTTTCCTTACTCATTATATAAATGTTATTTGGTTTTAACTAAGGCCATAAAATACCTTGAAAGCTTTGTGTGATTTTTGTGATGAACATGGAATACATAGGATCTTTAAAGTTATCCAATTTTAGTATTTGTTCCACAAGAATACCACGAGGTCTGTCCGGTAAGATATTTTTTGTTAATTGATTTTATTCTTTAAATGTGAGTTAGGACTGATGAAGATCTTATTCAATTTAAAATTGTTTTACGAGCATGTATTATATGTTTCGAGAGATTTTTGAAGTTAATTATTTAAATATTCAAATATATGAAATATTTCAAATGAATTACTTTTAGAGAGGTTCTTAAAATTACCTTTTGCATTTTTGAAAAAGATTTGGTTTTCATAAATATAAGATCAGCAACAAAATTTTGTATTTAATTAGTAATTTTAATTGATAATTTATATTTCGAAACCCAAAAAAATAGCAAAGCTGCCAAAAGTCAAGGAGATACTCTTTAATATTTGTGGTCTGATGATGAATCATGGATTCGCTCCGGAAAGACGGACAGTATATAAATAAATCGACGTCAAGACAGAAGCGGGTGATAGGCCTAGTCATAACAGTTGTAAAAAAATATTTAAAAAATTCCTGAGTTACCCATTTTTAAAATTATAGGTACTTCAAAAAAATCGAGGAAATATTCATTCTGTTGTAGTGTTTGTAACTCCCGTTACCACAAATCTCCATTTTATTTTCAATTCCATTTTCATCATTTAATCCTGAATAATGCTTCTATGAATTGTTGCCTAATATTTGAAGACAACTGCCCAGCTGGAAAGAATATGACAACTGAGTATTCAAAATTAATAATTCGCCTAATTTCAGTTGTATGTAAAAAAATAAATCTACGCTAGCGAATAACTTTGAAAGTTGTATTTTACAACTGTATAGCACAAATACCTCCACATGCAGAAATCCAGAGGGTTTAAGTCTCAGGAATAGTGATACCATTGTCTGGGTGAAATGAAAGTTGAAACATTGTTTTAAAGCCACTGAGTGGAGCGCTGCCCTCTGCGAGCTGGTGCAGAATCATGCTAAAACACCCAGCGTTCTTATTTCAATTGTTTACTTGACCAAGACTTCGAGGAACCTTCAAACACTAACCGTCTACAATTGGAGCATTAACTTTTACTCCTTCCGGAATGAAAACCAGATGGAGAAACGTCCATTTCATGTGATTGCTGTCCAAACCATCACGGTTTTCTTATGATATACTCGCAAATGGTCTCGATCGAAAGAAGAACGATCACTTAAGTAAATACGATCTTTTTTTCTGTCCACAACTTACTGAACTGTAAACTTTTTTCTCTTTATCATTCAAGTACTGAACTTCTTGTATTATGTAGGCCTAACTTGAAGTTTTTCTTCAATATGCGGCAAATGGATCGTTGAGATATTCCAATATCTTTTGTCAATTGATTGCCACTTCGACGTGGATTTCGTTCCAATCGTTTTTTCACTTTACGAACGACCTTAGGAGTATAATCAGTCGTTGGTCCACCACTTCCACGCTTAGTTTTCGGTAGGGCCAGTTTCATTATAACGTTTGATGGTACGATAAACAAATTTTCTGTTAACATTTAGCTATTTCAGCTTCATTATCTCAGTAGCCGGTTTTTCATTAAAAAATAAAGCGATTATCTTACTCTTTTTTTGTTTTTGAATCCATAACTTCGGTTTATGTTAATTATACAGACGTACATTTGAAAGGTAATTAAATGACAAACAAACTGTCAAAGGTCTGTCAAAAGTGACAAAGAAGTGAAGTTTGGGGCAAGTAAAGTAGTAAAAGTTTTTTGTGCTCGACGCATTAATTTGCAGACATTTGATCAATTTCTCTCATGATTATCAAATAATTACAACCTCGCTATGCAATCGTACCAATAGTCACAGAGAAAAAATGAAGAATAAAGACACTGTTAAAAAGGACCCATTGTTAGTAACTAGATATTTCAGTTGATAACCACTTTGTTGAAGCCTGTAATAGATTTTTCGCAAGCACTGAATTCATTTTTAAAATATGGACTATTCTAGAAATTACTAGAAACTATAATTATTCTGATACTCCTATATCTTCTGAGAAGATCTCCCAGAAGCTTTTTCAATTGCGAGTTAGGAGTTCAGTTGTGTTCTGGATAGGCTTTGTTACTGCGATTTTACGCCACTTTAGGTCACAGCACTGTTAATTTTCGACCCAACAGTGAAATGGTAGCCGAAACCCGTCCAATTAGAAAATTTCTTTCCCACCTGAACAGGACTTGAACCTACGACCTTTCGCTTACGGGCCCTGTGCCCTTACCACTGAGCCATCGGCACACACTATTCTAGAAAAAGATTGAAAGATATAACTGAAATTGACCATCATTTTACCTGGTTAAAAGTTATTGTTGGAGACCTCGGCACAAAATTCGGATAGAAATTTGTTCGTTCATCGTAAAATAACCAGACTTTCTCCGATTCTAAAGAACAAAAATATCATAACACTTGGTAAAAAAATGGATCTAGCATTATTAGATTTACAAGTTTTTTTGTTGGATATATTAATTTCAAGTATTACAAATTGAGAGTTGAATTTAAAAAATTAATAATTGATTATTTCTGCTTGATCTAAAAATTTGTTACCTCAATACTCATCGATATGTGTCCGTTGGTTATTAATGAAATTATATACTAAACTCAGTAGCTGTATATCAACACGAAAAAGAAATAATAAATCTTTGTGTGAAATCTAAAACATTTATTCATAACAACTTAGAAACTCCCCTGGTGAATTTCAAAGAGTCTGGACTACAAGACGAATGTTCCATTTAGATCCATGAAACATCTATTAGACACCCCATACAATAAAACTTCAACAAGCACAAATAGATGCGCCCTTTGAAAACAACAGCGCCAGACCAAAAAAAAGCGAAAAGTAGATAAAAGATCCAAAAAACAGCCTATCAATCAGCCACTGCAACATTTAGCTTTAAGATCGTTCATTAGCAGAAAGATATGGGGTGTTTATTTTTAACCGGTCCGGTTCGAGATTTCAATGAGTCGAAAGCGTTTTGAACGTTCCGAGAACCTCTCGATCCATTACGTTCATTAGGGCCAAATTGAACATTCTTTAGATGTTTTTTTTTTTCACGTCGATTATATTGAGCAGATATAGAGGAGGATTTATTTAAACAGCTGAAAATGTTGGATATTATTTGCTGAGAAAGATACAGAGCCTGCTTTGAAGATAGCGAAATTACATTAACGATAAATCATTTCATCGATGATATTTCAATCGAGAAGTAAATTGGAGAATTGAAAATCTGATGTTTACTCGTTCTTATACGGAGATTGAACTAGTTCTGAAATTTTTAACACTCACAGCGATTTTACTGAAACAGAAATCCATTATAATTATAAATTAAAATAAATATTATTTTGAAGCCTATGCCCTGAAATTTGGTACTAAACTCTATTTGGCAGTTATCTTCAAAGATTTTCAGGCAACTCGATTCATTCTAAGGGTTGAAAGTTGAGTATTGCAATTGTAAAAATTATGAGTAATTTTATTTATATAAAAAAGGAAGCCTTTGTACAAAATCTGCAGCATTTTTTATTACATGATAAACAAGTCATGAGTTTTCGAAAGGAGTTTTTTTTTGACGTAGGTAAAAATGCTATAAAGAGATTTTTTCGAAATTTAACAAAATGACTTTCTATGCTTCTAACTCTGCGATTCGCACAATAATGTTCATTAATATTTGAAATGATATTCTATATCTATATTCCCGATCAACCATTTTTGAGATACAGTAGCAACAAAATTTTTAACGGATATATTTCCGAGCTCCATGAGTGGCTTTTGTCGAATCACAAATCTTTCCATCGCAACTCAATGTTTACCCCTCAAGACTTGACTTTCAAACCCATTTCTTTCAAAAACCTATCTAATGTACGAACGTAATCTAATATGAACACGAAAGTTTTAAAGGTAAATCTATTATAATTGTTTCAACTCAAAATTCATATAATACACATATTTGAAGGAAATGAAACTCTTCAACTCGAACGAGTTATAAGTTATCAAAAAAATTGTATCTTCAATTGTAATAACAATTTCACCCATTCCAACTATTCATTTAAAACAGAACACACTCGTGTAATCGATTGACCTACCTATTCGATTGATCAATATAATTGATTGATTTTTTCGGGTAGTTCAAACGAGCCGGTAGGTCAAAGGAACGACACTTACGGAGACAGAGCGGGCGTGTTTAATTATTCTCTGATCGAAGAACATTGTGGAAAATTCTTGATAGTTTGTAAATAAAATAATATGACTGATGTAAAGTGACATCACTAGAACACATGGGGGAATCATTATAACCCCCATACTAAAAGTCAACAATTTATGATTGTCAACGAAATTCTGAACTCCACGCTGCATCTATGCATCGTTGATAATTTTTTAATCGCCAACGCATTTTTAAAGTCGTAAATAAAAAATTTTCCAAGGAAGCTGAATCTGGTAGATATGTTACATGAGGAGAGAGTTTTGGCTATCTCCATAAAGCATAAGTTAACTAATGCATTACCTGCATTGCGCAAAACTTTCTTGCTTGAATACGTAGGCATAATACTCATACTCACCGTTGAATTGTTTCCTTTTTGAGGAGAACAGTTAATAAAAATTATCTCATAGGTATCCAAAAAGCTGGTGCCTCGTCCATACCCAGCTGTATTGACACTCAAATATTTGATCATATTCAAGGCGTCCTGCATATGATGAAATTTTTTTACATTTTCATCTTGATAACTTCCGGATTATAAATTTTCAGGGTTATTTATCAATTTCAAGTCAAGGGATGAATTATCATAACGAAATATCAACTGTAAATTTTTACAGAGTAACATTTCTTGGGAATCAATTGTTATATTTGGGATTTCTTTCTGATAAAATAATTTCAAATTGGCCGTATTTAATTTGATAAAAAGATTAAATTAAATTTTTACTCACCTTTATATAAGTCTTCGGGTTGAAAGTTACTTGCCGCTTTTTGATTGGTTCATAAAAATTCTCTTCTTCTAAACCGTAATCAAAGGAACTATCGAAAGACTCCAAGTCCATCTGAAATAAAATAATATCATAATAATCTCCAAACTAGCGATTATCATTAGAAAAGAAGTGAAATTGAAATTTCCTAAATTGTCATTATCGGAGAATACCTCTGTCGAATAAACAATTGAAACGGGATTTTGTGCAAAGATCACTCATCAAAAAATAATTATTTCATTAGGAGTACAAATAAGTTTCCGCCGTTTCATTGTAGATGGCGCGGCACGGAGTTTCGGTTAGCTTTCGCAGATGATAACCGGCTTACAAAATAGTTTGGACATTCAAGAATAACATAACCTTTTAATATCATTGATTTTATATTGGTAAAATAAAATTTTCATAAGTTGAAAATGTCAAAATTTGAGCCAAGTAAGTGTCATTTGCGGGAAATATTAGTTTACTTCTTTAATTTAAAGAAATCTGCTGCTGAGGCGCATCAATTGCTCGTAGAAGCATATGGTGAGGGTGCTTTGAGTGAGAGAACGTGTCGAGAGTGGTTTCAAAAGTTTAAAAACGGTGATTTCAACGTAGAAGACAAAGATCGCAGTGGAAGGCCAAAAATTCACGAGGATGCAGAATTGGAGGAATTATTGGAGGAAGATTCATCTCAAACACAAAAAGAACTTGCTCTAACATTAGAAGTCACTCAGCAAGCAGTCTCACATCGTCTTCTATAATAAATATTTAATTTGTGTTAAAAAACGACGGAAACTTATTTGTACTCCTAATATGTAAGATATAGAAATAGAAAATAATGAGCTAATTTTAAACCACAATTTTTTTTAAAATTTATTATCAGTAAAAAGGAGTTGAACCGCTTCCTCCATTTCATCCAAATGTCTGTATATTATACCTAAGAAATGAAAATATTGGGTTGTTCGGAAAGTAACTTCGTTTTTTTTTTGGGAAAATGAAAGACAATTTTTGTATAATAAATAAATATTTTATTGAATTATATATTGACCATTCTGGTCCAACACCTTTTGCCATCTTTCAGGTAGTAACATGATTCCACGCTCATAAAATGTTTGGTCTTTGCTGGTAAAAAACTGATCCAGGTGATTTTTGACCTCTTCATTTGAAGTAAAGGTTTTACCGTCAAAAAAAAATTTTCAATGACCGGAACAAATAATAATACGAAGGCGCCAGATCTGGAGAATATGGTGGGTGTGGCAGTGTATACCAATCAAGCTGTGAAAGCTTTTGGCGAGTGACCAAACTTGTATGAGATCTCGCATTATCTTGGTGGAACACTACAGAAAAGGTTTCTGTTGATTAATTCTGGCCTTTTCTGTTGAAGTGCATCATTCAGTTTGTCCAGCTGATGACAGTAGACTTCCGAATTGATTGTTGCGTTATCCGATAAAAGCTCAAAAAACGACTCCTTTAAAATCCCACCAAATAGTCATCACCTTTTTTTGATGGATATTGACTTTCTAAATACACTGAGCCGGTTCATCTTTTTTGCTCCATGGTTTCTTGCGTTTGATATTGTTATATAAAATTCATTTTTCGCCCGCAGTAATGATGCGCTTCAAAAATTGATCACACAAATTTCTCTCCGTGAGAACATAGGGAACTCATATATCGAGCTTCGAGATTAAGCCCAGGCCTTTCAAGTGGTCATAAACAGTTGAATTCGATCAATTTAACCGCTCACCGATCTCACGTGTTGTTATTCGCGGATTTGCATCAACTAATGCCTTTATCGTGTCTTTATCAGCTTCAACCGGCCTTCCAGTTGCATCTTCAACCGGCCTTCCAGTTGCATCTTCAACATCAAAATTCTGGCATTGGCGTACTATGAACGCATCTTCTCCACACACCTCGGTTAATTTCTTTCTTGCTTTGTATAGTAAAAAAATGCTGCTTATTGCTCTCCATATTTAAAAGGGCACCAACCAAAAACTACTGCGTAGAAATAATTGAACTTTTTCACACACAAGCCTTGCTATATCAGCTCTCAAAACATATTATGATTTTGCGGCTATGATGAATGTTGGGTTCGAAAAAATACAATTATATCCTCTGTCGGGAAAAAACGAAATTTTTTTCCGAACAACTTTATTTTTAGGTGAAACAGCACATCTATGATTTCAATTAGATAATCTTTAATTAAATAACTAGGAAAATTTTAAAAAGAAGATGGAGATGCCTTATGGGAAATTATTAGGTGAACTAAACTTCAAAACTTCCTAAGAAACTTCCACAAAAATCTTATACTCTTGCCAACATATGGCTCGAATAATAGTATCCTACAATTTTCAATACATATAGATTTTCCGCTACGTAAAATTGAGAACACAATAATTTTTCAATATTTAATGAGTATATTAACATCGGATAAATAATCGCGGAATTAATAAAAAAATTCAAAATCGATCATTAGTTCAGAACGAAATGAAAAAATCTCATCTAAACGATCGATTTATTGTGGGTTATGTAAATATACTACACAAATAACGAGAATATCACACTCGTTGCCTTTGTTCTTCACATACTGACCGTTTGTTTAGTCTGAATCTTCCGAGAACCACCACGATTTTCTTGGTTTTGTTATCGTTTCTCGAAGTTAGTTTGGTTCTTCCGGGAATATTACGGGCAAGAGTATGAAACAGAAAATAATTATGTGAATGGAATAAAAGCATAAATCATCAGATTATATCGACTAAATTATTGATGGAAAATTTTGAAAGATCATAATAGCACATGCTTGATATGAAGAGGTTTGGGGCGTTCATTTATTAATATCTATGGTTGGATATCCTATTATGTGCAACGTTAAACTTTTGATGGAGTTTCTTATTTAGTATAAAAATAATATATGCTTGGTGTTCATTGATCTACTCCTTCTGTTTTCGACACACTGGTATTAATATTACTAAAATCACTTAAAATGAGAACAGGGACATTGACATACGAGGGGCGTTCAATGTTTTCTGGGTATCCGGGTGATTTACTAATAATGTGGGTAATCTTATTATTTCATTTACTCATAACACTATCTGAAGCTATAAATATAAAATTTCACTAATTTATGATCATAAGTTTTCTAGGTATCCTCAGTAAAAGACGACCAAAATGACTGACGCTACAATGCTGAAGAAAATCGAGCATCGCGTTGTTATAAAGTTCCTCCCTAACCAGGGAAAGAGTCAAAAAATCATTCATAAAGAGATCGTTGCTGTTTACCAAGACTATGCCCCATCGTTATACACTGTTCAAAACCTATCTGTGGGTACCATACATGCTATACTTCGTGACCATCTTAACCTCTCAAAGGTCAGTGCAAGATGGGTACCGATAATGCTCACCGCACCACAGAAGCAAGTGCGAGTCGAATGCTGTAAGGAGTTTTTAAAGCTCTGTGGAGAAGACGCATCGACTATTTTGAACCGGCTGGGAATGAGGCGACTATTTTCCGAATTTTCTTTCACACACACACACACACACACACACACACACACACACAAGATCTGCCAGGCACCCACGATTGAGTAAGAAGCACCGGACTGTAAGATATCGTAGGGCTCATGAACATGTGAACTGGAGCGCGCTGTTCAACGATGAGTCAAAATTTCGCTAAGTGTGCGTTTTGGTAGGCATTTGTTTAAATGGGCTCACAGATCTTATTATTCTCATTAACGCAACCATGACAGCGAAAAGGTATCGTGATTTGCTTGTAGAACCAATTATTGTTCCCTTTGCGGCAGCCATTGGCGGCAATTTTATGTTAATCGATGATAATACTTATCCACACCCGGCAAGATTTATCAACGTCCGCATAGAAATGCGCATGGCATTTACGAATGGATTGGCACGCTGTCTTTACCGACCAAAATTGTATTGAACATGTCCTGCAATGTCTCAACAATTAAACCGCTCACCTGATCCACCTTAGACATTACAACAGCTGGCCAATGCTTTGACGGGCATTTGGCAAAACATTCCTCAAGCTTTCATTGATAACCTCATTAACACAATGCCAAATAGGGTAGGAGCACCACGTAGTGCTAGAGGAGGCTCCACCTAATATTAAACCGTGATTTCAAGGTATTTCTAACAGAAGGAATCTTTTTCTAAGCCTGCAGACTCCAACAAGTCAGGATCTTCATTTTGTTTATTTCGCTCTGAAGCAGTCTTGTTTACTATTGCCACTTCTTGACGTTAACCGTATTTACACACCTAACTCAAAAAATAAATGAAAGTAATTTACATCAGTACGTATACAAAATTGCTTTTTAATTTTCCTTTATATATTATTAAACAGGATGTATATGAATAGTTGCAAAAAAATTCAGGGGGTGATTCCTTGTCAAAAAATAGGGTGGGTCTTTTTTTCTTAAAAACCAAAATACTGACGAGAATAAAATTAGACAGACATTTTATGCGGGCGAGAAGGCGCTCAAAAAATTTTTTGGTGGTGTTCCTCTGTGATTACTAGCGGTAGAAAAAGCAACCCCTAAACCTTCTTTCGCAAGTAAATTTTTTCGATATTCTTATTTTACAGTAAAATATTATTTTTGGTTAGTTAGCTCCATTCTTAACATATAAGTTCTCTTGTAATTTCTTGCTAAAATTTAAGGTTTTTGGGAAAAAAATTATTTATCAACATAATAGCGTGAGTCATTTTGTTATGACCACTGACTAGCTTTGATTAACTTTGATTCAGTTACAATTTTTTCGTGATCCGGCTTATCATTAAAAAAATTAAAAACTGTTTTTCGGACTCCATCTTCAGGGGGCTGTAACTATGCAGGGGAGGCTCCCCTATTTATGGACAAGGAATCACCCCCTAAATCTTTTCGCAACTATTCATATACACCCTGTATATACGCAAATTATACCCTGCAATTTTTGAGCAGTAATTCCACATATCTGGAAATGGCAGAGACTAACCCAATCTATTTTATTGTTTTTTTTATGTTTCTTCCCAATTTTATTGGGAAAAATAATAGGAATTTAATATTAATGTGGTTTTCATTCAGAATCTGTTCGAAATGTCGACAGTTTGGTTATAAAATTGGAACTGTTTATTAATGTGATATTTAAAGTTAAAATGATTTTCCATGAAATAGGGACGATTGAATTAAATATTCTGATTTATTATGGCCACGTTATAGCCAAAACTCCCAACTGCAATACTCTGCAATTAGTGTTTTGTAAATTACTAAAAATTGAATTAAAAATGTGAGCAAATTCGCAAATTTTTACGGAGGATGATGAATTCAATGAGGGTTCAACAATTAATTGGAAGATGTAAATAA
The DNA here is from genome assembly GCA_034642435.1 of Megalocaria dilatata. Lineage (NCBI taxonomy): Eukaryota > Metazoa > Arthropoda > Insecta > Coleoptera > Coccinellidae > Megalocaria > Megalocaria dilatata. Next base: position 70,684,427 of record CM067856.1, on the reverse strand, counting down.
AAAAAATGATAAACAGAAGGAAGGTGAATGCAATGAAGAAATAAAAATTTTGGAGTGTTTTCTCGACACACAATGACGTTGCATAAATGATTTCAAATTATTATATAAGTTAATTACTAACACTAGGTAGGAGGTAGTATCAGGTGATCAAAATTAGGGATAATTGTTATATTTTAAGGTGGACATAATGACTCTTCGTGTAAAATTAACAGCTTTTTTCTCACCACCAATACCAGCCTCATCTCGACGTGAAACAATAACACGGCGATAAACTGGTTGATAAAACCTGCTCCGGTAGTCTCAGGAGTGTTAGATTACATTTTGTCCGAATAAAAATGTCTCTGCGATGCTGTTGTGACACAAAAGACATACTTATGACGAGCAATTCAAGCGATACAAATCGTAAATAGGGACATAAATGAAACAACTTCACTTATCAGCTTATAAATTTTCCGCTTCATCGCGGTACAATTGCTTCATTCTGGAAAGAGCCGAGTACGGTTGTTCCATTCGATGAAAATCAGAAGAAATCGATTTTTTGTTGCGGTGTGAAAGATTTTATTGCTGTGCTGATGGTGTTTGACCGTTCAAAATGACATACTGAAAAGCGTGAATTCTTATGGTGGAAGGAAATTGATTTATGCGTTGGATATAAAGAATAGGCCATCTAGAGTTAGCACTTTGAATCAGTAGTTATTTCGAGTCTGACAACACGTTTCTTCACGAGATTCCTGAAAAAACTACTATTAAAATTTGTGGATCTCGTGACTATCATAAAAAGACTAACTATTTTTGGGACACATAATAAACAAATTTCTAGATGATCTTCTCCGAAAACCTCTTCATAGTGGTTTACTTAAAAAGACTACCGCCATTTATGTACTTTATAGTTGTAAAACTCGAGAGCCTTTCGGAGCTCACCAATATAGACTACAGTAAATTTTATAGTCCTTTTTCAGGATATTGATTGTCGGAATACTGTACAATCTGAAGCGGTATGCGCTTCTTTTGAAGTTATTCAACTCTGAAGTGGTTTCAAACTGTAGGTAAATGCAGTAGACTTGATAACAAAGGAATGAATTGAGACCATAATAAAAGAATAATTTAAACTTTACTGGAGCAATGAGGAAGAATTTTCTTCACAAATAGTCCACAGAATTCTAACTATTCAAGTAATGGCGCCATGTTTTATGGGCTGCGGTATTCCTGGTATATTAAAAAAGGCATTTCTAGAGAATGAATTGGAATGTTTTCCAGAACTTCGAAAAAAAAATCATACAATATTGTTATGTATATGATGATATAATTATTGATTTATTATTGGTTTAAACAATAAGCATTCCCTACCATATTACGAAATAGAATATTCTAATATGAGTTCAGAAGGCACAGTTATTCTTACATAAGTCAAATTTCAGGAATTGGCTAAGCAATGTTGAGTTATTTTCTAATAAGAGGTCGATTGTACATTGCAAAAGGTTATTTTTGCGATTGTTCCAAGGAATGGCGACGTGCTATCGTTTCGCCAAAAAAACTGACATTTTCGAATTTTGAGCTGAAAATGGTCTTGTTCATAAACGATTAGGTTGGACTTACTGACGAAGAATCTAAGGTCACAAGTAATTCTGTTCAGCCGGTCCCAGGCCGTGAAGATGCCTCATGAAAAGCTTAGTGTAACTTATACGTGTTAGAAGAGCAACTTCAGTTGTCTTAGGATACTAATATACCTAAAAACTGAAGTGACAAAAAATGTATATATAGTAATTTCTTGTTTTAATAATCGAATATCAAATAGTAAAGGCCGAAACACTTAAATATAAGTCAAATCTCTAAGACCATTTTGGTCTCAAAATATGTACAATTGGAGACTGAGAGTTTATACGTGTGTTAGTTAAGTATACTACTCTGTCAAGAAAGTACCGGGAATTTTCAATTAAAACAACATTTTTACATTTAATCGTCAAAATTTATTGGGTCGCTTTCAAAATAGGCTCCATTTGTTCCAATACATCTATGCCAACGGCACTTCCAATTATCGAAACATTTTTTATAGGCGCTTTCCGGGATGGACTTCAGCTCACGCGCCGAATTTTGTTTTATGGCTTCAATCGACTCAAAACGGGTGCCACGAAGGGGCAATTTTAGTTTTGGGAAGAGGAAAAAGTCGCAGGGAGCCAAATCCGGCGAATACGGTGGTTTCTGAAGCACGTTTGTTGAGTTTTTGGCGAGAAAGTCAGTCACAATCGTAGCTCGGTGAGAAGGCGCGTTATCATCATGCAAAATCCATGAGTTGTTCGCCCACAAATTTGGCCGCTTCTTACGGATACGCTCACGCAAACGTTTCATAACGCCTAGGTAATACTCCTTGTTTACCGTCTGACCCTCTGGAACGAATTCGTAGCGCACCACGCCACGGATATCGAAGAAAATAATGAGCATCACCTTCATTTTCGAGCGGCTTTGGCGTGGTTTTTTCGGTTTCGGCTCATTTTTTGCCACCCATTCCGATGATTGCTGGCTTGTTTGCATATCGTACTCGTAGACCCAGGTCTCATCACCAGTTATAATGCGTTCCATGAATGTAGAATCGGAATTACAGCGATCCAGCATGTCTGAAGCAACCTGTTCGCGATGACGTTTTTGAAGAAAATTCAGGTCTTTCGGTACGAGTCGTGCGGCCACCTTTCTCATGCCCAAAATATCAATCAAAATCGTACGTGCGGACTCGTGGGATATCTTAAGATCATGTGCTATCTCTCTCAAGCTGGTACGACGGTTTTCCAGCACCCTTTCCTTAATTTTATCGACGTTATCTTCGATCGAAGCCGTCGATGGGCGACCACTTCACGACCGTCCTTGAAGGCTCTGTACCACTGATATGCACGAGTTTTCGATAGAGCATTATCACCAAAGGCCTTTTGCAACATTTTCAATGCATCGGCACACGAAAATTCATTTGCAACACAAAACTTTAAACAAATTCTTTGCGCAACGTAATCACCCATAGTAAAAATCGGCACGCACTCTGACATCGACTGACTTAATCAGCTGTTGCAAACACACTAGTTGACAGATCCCGCTCAAGCTTAGCATAGTAATTAAGGACAGTGGTACCAACCTAGGAAAAAAAATTTTTACCTGTCTCATTGCCCCGCCAGATTTAAATCGATAATTCCCGGTACTTTCTTGACCGAATGTATTTTCACGCAGAGGCATGTATACTGTAGATATCATTTTATAATTTCAATTTGTTTTTAGTTCAGATTAACATGTTCCTATTTTTCTTTTTTGACGAATGAAAAGCGCCTAGGACCTGATGCATAAAAAGATCATACGCTACCTTTGAAGTATAAAAGATAAATTTAAAAAATCCAACATTTACCAAGAATGATTCTCCAAGCATTTCATTGAAATTCGTTCATTCAGAGGTTGTTCCCGATAGTTAACGTGCTGACATGAAATTTAAAATTTTGTTAAGCTAAAATCAAAATTTTAATTCGAAGAAGTGGTGCCAGAATGTCTAAAAAATTTATAAAAATCAGAATAATTAGTGTATATAGATGAGAGCAAAGTACTGTGTAAAATTTGCAGTGTTTATCAACATAACTGATTCGATATTGGTAAAGGAAAAGCCTCATTATGGACTCTGAAAAACTTCACACGAATCTACAAATAAATAGACGGGTAAAATATATTCAAGGATCATTTTATCAATATCGCCTTTCTGTGATAAAAACTTTGCATTAATAATAATAGAAAGATACAATTCCTGATAATACAACTGAATTTTAAACTTGAAAATGAAATTATAGATTAAAAACTATTTCTAATGAAATATAAAATTATATTCCGTATCATTGCAATCTGTTTCTCAGGAAATATTATAATCGATAATTTTTTATACACAATTTAAAACAAATTATAAAAATAATATTAGTAACAAATTTTGTATATTTTCGAAGGGGGAGTTGAAAATGAATAATGCAATTATTGCTTTTTTGTTTTTTTCAAACTCTGCAGTAAGAACACATGTATTTTTATTGCTGGTCCGTTTAAAGAAATCTGAAGAGTTCGTGAGTCGATCCAGTGAAGTTCCGATAATGTAACATGAGATCTTTTAATGGGTACGGCAACAGGTGGCTACCAGACCTCAGGGCCTTGTCGAACGAATCTTTTAACAGCCCTTGTTTCCAAACAAACGTTCCAATGCTTAATTTCGACGCCAAGATAAGATCATTTTCGAACGTTCAATATTCAGTATATGAGAAGCTTCTTAGATTTCGTGCATTTTGGTGAGGAAATAGCTAAGAGGTATATGTAAAATATTTATCGAAAAAATATACAGTTTGGAAACTATTTATGGAATAAAATTCTTTGCGTCCTCATGTTAGAAAATTATAAAAAACACTGGGACACGTCAACTTTCGAATTCAATGCTTTTTAAGCATAAATTTAAATATACAGGGTGATTCGCACAAGTCCAGCACAGTCATTTCTCTTTATTTCAAATAGAACACCCTGTATATTTTTATTTTTTTAGGAGCTCCTTAATAACCCAATTTCAAAGAACTATATCATCTATGGTCTATTATGAATAATACCGGGTGAAATGATGAAATTAATAATTTATCACGCGTTAAATAATGGTATTTTTTAAATAACCTGAATACAAACTTATGAAATTTCTGAACTATCAATTAAGTTGGGAAAATTTGTAAAATCAATTCTCGACACGCTCATGGATCTTAACATTTTTTTCATAAATATCTGAAAAATCATCTACATATAAATGGAGAAAATATGCAAATCGTGTCGACTTTTAACAGTCAGATATTGAAATAGTAAATAGTAAAGAATAGTAAATTCCTAATTGAAAATTATTTCCTGTCGAAGTAATAATGAAATATTTAACTCAGACTCACCGAACGAGATTTTAATGATGATCGGTTAGGGGGATAATTGCAGAAGTCAAGTTGAAGTGGCAAATTTATTTAATCAGAGGTTTCCTCAGTTGCCTAAAATTTGAGAAGATACTGTATCTAAAATTCGTGCACAGTCCAGAGAACTTGAATATGTCAAACCATAAAAAAAAACCCAAATTCATTGAAGATACTGTGAAATTGAATCTTTTGCAGAGGGTCCAACGACAAGTACATGTCAAATTGCCCGTTAAAATAATGTAAGTCATACATCTGTCATAAGGTGACTCCACAAAGAAAAACTTCATCGATATAAAATAACTTTTGTGCAGGAACTAACAAAAGACGATCCCGATCGTAGAATGCATTTCTGCGAAATAATGATGAATGAAATGAACAAAAATGAAAGAGCTGTTGGTACATTCCTTGAATCAACAATTACATTTGATTCAAAATTGCAGATATTTCGTCAGCGGAGAATCTTCATTGGATTCGTTAGATGCAACCGAGTATCCTCAATAGGTGAACATTTGGGCAGGAAGAGGTAACCATATTATTGGTCCTTTATTTACAGATGGGACAGCCGAAATATATTTAAGTTTGATAGGAGATGAATGTGTTCCTGCGTTAGTCAACATATTTCCTAATGCAATAGATCCAACCCTACCGAATGAAAATGACTGGTTCCAGCAGGATGGAGCCCCATTCCATAACGCTGCAATGGTCAGAACTTACTTAAAAGCAATCTTCCCCAATAAATGGATTGGACGAAGAGGTACTCTTGAGTGACCAGCTAAATCGCCAGACCTTACGCCGTTGTTGGGTTATCTCAAGAACAAAGTTTGTGCAACACAGCCGACGAGCATCGCAGACCTCAAAGAAACGAAAACTACAGAAATGCTGAAAATTTCAACCAAAACTTTGAACAAAGTTAGGTATTTTATAGGCTGCTATGTTATTGCCAAGAGCAATAACATTTGTAGAACATTTTGAGCATTTAATTTAGTGTATTAAATTGATTACATCACGTTATTTAAGTTTTCAGTTTCTTGAAACCAATTATAAATACTTTTAAAATTTCATCCGGTATTATTCATAATAAACCTTACATGATATACATAGTTCGTTGAAATCAAATTATTAAGGAGCTTTAAAAACATAAAAATATACAGGTTACATTTAAAATAAAGAGGAAGGACTGTGCTGCAGTATATAAATTGAAAATTACTACGAAGAAGTATTTGCATATTACAGAATAATAGCTGGAATTATATATACATATATGTTTCGATTGGATATTAAAGAATCACAAGTTTCATCACCAAAAATGTTCAACATATAATTCAAAAAAGGACTTTTTTATTTTCCTTTTTTAAAGAACTCCTTACTGATGAGATTTTGGGTCCGAATGTATCAGGTTCTTTCTCTGGAGAATGTGCTATTCTTTAAAAAAGGAAAATAGAAAAGGCCTTTTTTGAATTATATGTTGAACATTTTTTGATGATTAAACTTGTGATTTTTTAATATCCAATACATTAATTCCAATACATTCTGTCAAGAAAGTACCGGGAATTATCGATTTAAATCTGGCGGGGCAATGAGGCAGGGAAAATTTTTTTTCCTAGGTTGGTACCACTGTCCTTAATTACTATGCCAAGCTTGAGCGGGATCTGTCAACTAGTGTGTTTGCAACAGCTGATTAAGTCAGTCGATGTCAGAGTGCATGCCGATTTTTACTATGGGTGATTAAGTTAATGCTCTATCGAAAACTCGTGCATATCAGTGGTACAGAGCCTTCAAGGACGGTCGTGAAGTGGTCGAAGATTTGCCTCGTTCTGGTTCTCGGAATTAAAGAAAGGGTGCTGGAAAACCGTCGTACCAGCTTGAGAGAGATAGCACATGATCTTAAGATATCCCACGAGTCCGCACGTACGATTTTGATTGATATTTTGGGCATGAGAAAGGTGGCCCGCACGACTCGTACCGAAAGACCTGAATTTTCTTCAAAAACGTCATCGCGAACAGGTTGCTTCAGACATGCTGGATCGCTGTATTTCCGATTCTACATTCATGGAACGCATTATAACTGGTGATGAGACCTGGGTCTACGAGTACGATATGCAAACAAGCCAGCAATCATCGGAATGGGTGGCAAAAAATGAGGCGAAACCGAAAAAACCACGCCAAAGCCGCTCGAAAATGAAGGTGATGCTCATTGTTTTCTTCGATATCCGTGGCGTGGTGCACTACGAATTTGTTCCAGAGGGTCAGACGGTAAACAAGGAGTATTACCTAGGCGTTATGAAACGTTTGCGTGAGCGTATCCGTAAGAAGCGGCCAAATTTGTGGGCGAACAACTCATGGATTTTGCATGACGATAACGCGCCTTCTCACCGAGCTACGATTGTGACTGACTTTCTCGCCAAAAACTCAACAAACGTGCTTCAGCAACCACCGTATTCGCCGGATTTGGCTCCCTGCGACTTTTTCCTCTTCCCAAAACTAAAATTGCCCCTTCGTGGCACCCGTTTTGAGTCGATTGAAGCCATAAAACAAAATTCGGCGCGTGAGCTGAAGTCCATCCCGGAAAGCGCCTATAAAAAATGTTTCGATAATTGGAAGTGCCGTTGGCATAGATGTATTGGAACAAATGGAGCCTATTTTGAAGGCGACCCAATAAATTTTGACGATTAAATGTAAAAATGTTATTTTAATTGAAAATTACCGGTACTTTCTTGACAGAGTAGTATGTATAACATATGTATAAGGTGATGTCTAAATAATTTTATCATTATATTATATTTCCTTTGATTCTTTATTAGTTAATTTCCACCACATGTGATGATAATATATATGTCTATTAAAGTGATACTGTGTATTTAGGACATGTTTTAAAATGTAATTCTAAATTATTTAAATATTTTAACCTCTATTTATTTTATTTTTATGTAATTCTAAATGTTTTCATGAGATTTATTTAGACAAAAATCTGTAGAGGTTCTGGTGAATTAATTCCAGCTTTTATTTCCCCATTTTCATTTTTAGCAAACTTAGAACTGTTCTCCTAAAGAAACGCAAAATCTCATGAAAATAAAAATACATGGTTAAGAAAGAAGCTCATTTCGATCCGCACTGATACAAAAGATAAAAGGGATATATGGAACAAAACTTCAAATGCTTTTCATACTTTTTACCGAAATTCGATGAAAAACTGTTTGGAAATTTGAAATTATGCATGAGCGTTCGTATCGTTATTTCACATCTAAATAATAAATTTGAAGTCAATCGGATTTGTACTTCCTAAATTATTTGAGAATAATATTTCAACTGACAATAACTCAGGAATGATTGACCCGACTAAGTACATTGTTAAACATAAGTGATACATTTCGAATCCACACGTACCCTGAAAATTTTCGTTCGAAAATTAGCATTTTCAACAATTAGACGGGTTTTTCCCATCACTGAATTCAACAGAGATATTAAGGCCCCAGGCCTACCTGAAAGTTTCAATTCTCTAGTTTTTTCCGTTGTAAAGTTAAACTATTTCCGGACGAACAGCCGAACAGAATTACTTTTGATCTTGGATTCTTCATCCGTGAATCTAACCTAGTCTTTCGAGACTATTTTCGGTTGAAAATTCTTAAATTACATACATTTGGGCAAAATCTTTTTGAACCAATTTAAACAAGTTGAAGACATTACTATGTTTTACTACCAATAAATTGATATTTTACACATTTTATTGTGACTTTAGTTTCGGGAATTAATAATCACATCTTCAGACAACAATTTATTGGTAGTAAAACATAGTAATTTCTACAACTTGTTTTAATTATGATGAACTACCAAATAATAACGGCTGAAACAGTTCAATATTTTTGAAACAAACCTATTATAGAGCAATTTTTCTATATTTCCATATGAATTGAAGTGTTGTTCAGCGAGAGCCTGTCCCAGTGATGCCAACAGATGACAAGCGGACCGAGCCAAAATTGAGAAATAAGGCGCATGCGCTAGTATTTCCCAACTGAACCTCGGTCGTTTCCTTGAACCGTTTTGCTGTGTGTGATGAGGCATTATCATAAAGCAAAACTACTTTGTGTTGCTTTTTTCCATATTTAGTTCGTGTTTCACGTAATGCTTGATTTACCAATCAGTCTTAACGGTTTAACCAGATTCTAACAGTTCATAACAGATAACACCCTTTTCATTCCAGTACACACAGAGCATTGTTTTTTTCCCAAAGCGATTTGGTCTTGCAGTTGATGTCGACGGTTCGCCTGGATTGACTTATTATTAACAACGTTAAGGATTTCCAAAATATATCCATTTTTCATCACCTATCACTATTCGAAAGAGAAATGGCTTTCTTGCATGTTGGTTGAGTAACATTTCACAAGTGGTTTTTTGATTTTCTTGCTGCCTTTCAGTTAGTTCATGCGCAATCCATTTTTCAATTCTCTGAATTTTTCCCATAGCTTTCAAATGAATGGAGACCGCAATCTGCGTCACAGCCAATTGATCCGCGAGTTCTTTTTGAGTATGAGTATCATTTTCATCCAATATTATTTATCAATTCACCCTTACTGAGCTTAAAATTATGAACCCATATCCCTGTAAAGTATACCCTCTGAAATTATTCAAACAGCTGTAACTACCATCACTTAATAATGACCTAACCTAGCCAATCGTACTTATTGAAAAACTAAACTTCACCCGAAATTAGGAAAAAGTATTTTCCTACTCATTTGAATGAAAATATTCAAAACTAACGAAGACATATCGATCAAATTCGTCGAGACATTCCTTGAACTTGTGTATTTGGCAGACACAAAAATAAATCTGACGATATACCACATCTCTCCCAAATAAATAATCCTAATGGATATAATGACGACAAAGTGTCTGATCAAACATGGTACACCTCACATGTAAACACCACCATGCGAGGGTAATTCCTATCTTTTTCTCGAAATCAAATCTGGGACAAAATGTTCACTAAAGCATCGCGTCATAGGACAAATAGTACAGAAATAAGTTTTTTCTTGGGAACAACGTGCGGTTTTCGAATATAAACAGATGTATGTCATCATCTGCGCTATTTGCTAAACTCGATCGAGTTAATGTCACCCGGTGATAAATTGATAAGGGAATCTCATGATTCGAAAATAATGCAAACAACGAATAGTTCTGGTGTACAGGCAGCATACAATATGCATTGATGTTTTTATCTTGAGCACATTTTAATTGCAAAACTTCCTCCTGAATTAAACAGTATTGTTCTGGAGGTTATAATGGTGTTAATCTGGAATAATACTTTTCAAGGTCAGAATGCATTAAATTTGAGGGGGTCTGAATATTATATACCGGGGGTGTTGCTAAATTGAAGGTACAAACGAAAAGGGGAGATGCCTCGCATAATTTTAAGAAAAAAAATTCCATAAACATGGGACCGCAAACGTTTCGTTTTCTAGATACATGGTGTTAAAGTTTGAATTTTTTCAAGTTTTTTTCTCATAGTATCTGCATTTCACAATATATTCAATTGAAATTTGGCATGGATATTAAAATTAAGAGTTTACAGCATGTGACATGCCAATTTCGATTGCAAATCTACAGGGTGATATTTTTTCTGGAACACTGTCCTCTGTTTTACCCCAGAACTTTTTCCTGGCGATCCACTGTTAGTTTGAAAAGTTGTAAAAAGAAGATTTGTTTTTATACAAAACTTTATGGTCTCCTGTAGTTTTGTCGAATCTGCTACCGATTTTGAGAAAAAAATTTCGATTCTCTCGAAATCCTCAGAAAACCCCAAACTGTCATAAAAATTCAGTTAGTAAGCCGTCGTGAATAAATTCATGGTTAGTTTTGACACATCAAATTAAAATCCTCTGTTTTGAAAAGTAAAAGTGGTTGCAATTCAATATCAAAAACATACTGAATTTTACGAATTCCGAAATGGCTGACATGCATTTGATGTATGGTCTTGCAAATGGAAATTCAAGAGAAGCTAAGCGTCTTTACATAGAACGCTATCCCAATAGAGAGATGCCTGGTCATCGAATGTTCTCTCATATTCACAGGCGTCTTTCAGAAACTGGATTTTTTCTATGAAAAAGATCAATGTAGGTCTATACCACGAAGTGTGAGTTCATCAGGACTCGAAGAGGCAGTTCTGAACGAAATAGAACATCCAGGAACCAGTACAAGAAAAATTAGTGTTACTTCAAATACAAGTCATCAAGTTGTTTGGCGGATCTTGCGGGATTCTTTGTTATATCCTTATCACATTCAGAAGGTGCTCCTGCCTCTAGATTTTCATCCCAGGATTCTTTTTTGTCAGTGGTACCTCAATAAACTATTAGACTATTAAACAATCCGCATTTTGATCGCCAAATCCTATTCACTAATGAAGCCTGTTTCTCAAGAACTTCAATTATAAATTTTCATAATGAACACATATGAGCTGAGGAGCATCCACAAATTGTAGAAAATCATTTTCAAGAGTAATTTTCATTAAATGTGAGAGGTGGTAATATTGGCGATTATTTGATTGGTCCTTTCTTCTTTCCAAATGGACTTACTAGTCAATCATTCAGACATTTTTTAGAAAACGATTTGCCCTTGTTATTGGATTATTTACTATGCTACGACGTGAAATGTGGTTCATGCACGACGGTGTTCCTGCTCAATTTTGAGTTTTGGCTAGGGAGTATTTGAACGAAAATTATGAAAACAGGTGGATCCGACGGAGTTGACATCAGTCATGACCCGCCAGATCCCCAGAATTAAATAGTTTAGATTTTTTTTTATCGGGCCATCTGAAATCTGTAGTGTACTTAACGCAAGTGAACACCATAGAAGAACTGAGAAATCATATAATAGGCGCGTTTGATACAGTTAGGAAGTGTTGAAAAGAGTTCGATCGTCTATGAGAAGAAGAACAGAAGCTTGTATAAGGGTTGGGGTAGGACATTTTCAACAAATGCTGTAGTTCAGTTTTTATTTATAATAGTTTTGTCTGTTTTGATAAATTTTTGAGTTTTACATTTCTTGTAGTAATACATTTTTTTGTGATGATTATACGAGTTTATTGAACCTTTATGAATCATGACTACGGAAAACAACCATAAAATCTAATAATGAATTTAATTTAAAATAAAAAATGTATATGAGACAGTAATTTATTTCCACAAAAGTGTTTGTACTACTACAATAATTGTTTCACCACGATGTGGCTTCTTCAGGTATTACATTGTACTGTCTAGTACAATGTAATATATACATATATATATATATATATATATATATATATATATATATATACTACTCTGTCAAGAAAGTACCGGGAATTTTCAATTAAAACAACATTTTTACATTTAATCGTCAAAATTTATTGGGTCGCCTTCAAAATAGGCTCCATTTGCTCCAATACATCTATGCCAACGGCACTTCCAATTATCGAAACATTTTTTATAGGCGCTTTCCGGGGTGTTTGTTTTATGGCTTCAATCGACTCAAAACGGGTGCCACGAAGGGGCAATTTTAGTTTTGGGAAGAGGAAAAAGTCGCAGGGAGCCAAATCCGGCGAATACGGTGGTTGCTGAAGCACGTTTGTTGAGTTTTTGGCGAGAAAGTCAGTCACATTCGTAGCTCGGTGAGAAGGCGCGTTATCGTCATGCAAAATCCAACGTAATCACCCATAGTAAAAATCGGCACGCACTCTGACATCGACTGACTTAATCAGCTGTTGCAAACACACTAGTTGACAGATCCCGCTCAAGCTTGGCATAGTAATTAAGCACAGTGGTACCAACCTAAGAAAAAAAATTTTACCTGCCTCATTGCCCCGCCAGATTTAAATCGATAATTCCCGGTACTTTCTTGACAGAATGTATACATTTTTTTAAGTAAAATGAGTTTCCACCAAGTAAAGACCGAATCAATCAAATAATAATGAATTTATTCACCGCAAATGTTTGATTGTATCGGTCTTTACTTGTCGGAAATACATCTTGATGATTAAAAGTAAAACAACTTAATTTCCGCTAACTTATTGATGCAGCTTACTAACTAGATTGTTATGACATTTTGGATTTTTCTGAGGATTTCGAGAGAAGCGTCCAATTTTTTTTTTCTCGAAATAGATACCAGATACGACAAAACTACAAGAGACCATAAAGTCCCACCCCAAACGTTGACACTAACACGTTGCAGAAATGCAAAATGGTATGTGGATTTTGCAATGCCCACACATGTTTGTTATGATTGTTTATTCCGTCCCTAGTAAAACCACATTACAAGCGAAATGAATCTAATATTTTGTGCATGTTGTTAAAGTAACCATCAACAAAATTTTTACCGTTGTTGGGCATCCCCAGCATATGCAGCTTGTAAATTTTGTTTATAAAACAACATTTCTTCTCTGTTCAAGACACGTCATACTAAATTCAGTGCAAACTGAAGATTAGTAACCACACGCCGAACACTAACTGAAGATTCACCGCAGCCTCTTATACATTTTCTTCACTTCTTCATTGACTTTGGTTGGGCGAATACCTTTTTTTTTTGGAGCAGGATTATCCATTTCTCGAAGTCATCGGAATGATGCACTAAATACTGTGTTTACAGGTAAGTATCTAGTAAAATACTTCCTTCGATATTCTCGAGCTGATTTTCTGGTGTTTCCATTAGAATACACAAATACAAACACAATATCTGCCTACTCCTCGTTTGAGAAACAATTCATTGTTTATTCAGAATGTACGCCAATAATTAAAATAACACAAGTTGCCATATCAATCGGTATTATCGATAGTCACCCGACTTTTAATTTAAACATGAAAATATATTTTTTCAAATGATTGTACAGTCGACTCTCGTTAATTCAAACCTGCGATAATTCGAACCTCTCTATAATTCAAAGTTATCACGAGTTCCCTACTAAATCTCTTTATATTTCGAACTAAATCAATACATTTTCATACACTTGGTAATTCGAATGAAAAAATCATTGCTATTTAACAAAACGACGCGTTAATTCGAACTCATCAGCGTCCAACACTCGACAATTCAAAGTTGCAGAGAGAAGAGGCGGAAAGATTGTAAGTACATTTTGCGACAAGTTCAAACTTGTATGCGACAAGTTCAAACTTGTATCAAGATACACGAGCCTTTGTTTTTGTTATGATTAGTTTGACTATTTGACGCACACACTTCTTACGAATTGGTTTGTGTAGTTATTCAGTTACTGTTACTCTTTCGTTGGTATGCAGATTAAAAGTTAGTGTTAGTTATGTGCCCTAGAAAGTATAGATGTTTGACGATTGCTGAAAAGAAAAAATTAATCGAAAAAGTAGAAGAAGGTGAGAAGAAGAGTGATGATGAAGAACCAGCAATAGAACCATTAGTTGACATCAGCGGTGTGAGTTTTTCTGATTTTGTTCAAGTGGATGAAAATGTTGCTGTCTCAGGTTCACTAACCGATGGCGAAATTTTATCTGCGACAGATACGCAAAGTAACGATGAAGATGAGGACGATACATCGGAACCTTTGGCAGTGGTGTCAGTTAAGGAAGCAAGATCCTCATTTGATATCTTACAAAGCTTCTGTCTACAAAACGAAAGTGATGAAAAAGCATTTCAGGCACTTTTTCTCTTAAAAAAATATATTGAGCAGTGTGAGCAGCAGAATTGTGCTTTAAAGCAAACCAGTATAACAAAGTTCTTTCGAAAGATTAATTAATTCACATTACGAATACATGTATGTACACGAATGTACCTCTTAATTCTTGTCATTTTTATATTAATGAATAAAAATTAACCAACACTTAATAATTCGAAGTTTTATTTATTTTCTCTCACAAATTTCAAACCATTTGATATTTCAAACACTCGATAATTCGTAATACTTCAAGAGTCCCTCGAGTTTCGAATTAACGAGAGTCGACTGTATTTGCAAACCGAAAACGAATCAGGCCTACGCTCATAAGAAAATAATGAATAGAATTAGCTATCATCTGCCATAGTTTGTTATAAAGCTTATAGAAGACCCTGTATATTGTTCAGTGAATTTTACATTAAAATAAGGTGAAATACTTTTGTGCCTTTGTTTGTTTTCTCTGAAAATTCCAAATCAGTGAATTACTTCTTGAAGAAAGTGATGAATAAAACACCAAATTCTGTGTTCTATCGTTCAAAAATCAAACATACGTCATTTTTACTCCATGAAAATGAAAAATACATGAATAAGAAATTCCATCCTTCTCTTTTCGATCTAGGTCGTTAAATATTGGCAAAAAAAAGAAAATGTGTATACTGATAAAACTTCATATACTTTCCATACTTTTTGTCGAAATCATAGAAGATTTTTTTTAATCAAGCTGCGTCTGGATTCGAGAACTAGTTTGAAATTTCGAAGAACAATACTTTAGCCATCTGGCTATCTGGAGTAAATGGAATTTCTCTTTCCTTCTAGGTATATTTGAAGGTTTCAGACGTCCATTTTTTAAGATTTGAAAGTTTTAAAAAATCTTGTTATTTATCGTCATAAAATTGTGCATGTATGGTTATTCTATATCTAAATACTAAATTTAAACTCAAACGGATTGGTGCATCCTGAAGTATATTAGGAAAAATATTTCAAATGAGAATAACTCAGAAAACATTGAGCCGATTCTGTCAACCCTTGAACATAACTCATATATTTAGACTCCAATACAAGAGGTGAAAGTTGGAGAAGATTTAGAAAGATTATATCTCGAGAATGAATGATACTTGATCGAAATTTCAGCCACATTTAACTGAGATTAATTAATAAAGGAGTTATGAAAAAAGTAATGGTATCAATACGAAAAAATGAAGATAAGTACTTCATTTTGAACGTATAAAATTCGCAGTTGATACAAGTTGAGTGATTATATGAAATAAGGCATAATTCTTTTCGGAAAAGTTGAAAAATGGTAAGATGGAACTAGGGTTTTTCATTTTATTTATATATATATAGAAACTAATTTAAAGTATAGCACATCCAGAAGTATGATTTCAATAGTACCCTTTGTCTATTATCACGCAAAGCATACTGAAATAACTCCCCAGGATATTTATTTCTTGATATGTTTTAAATCATAGGCCTAAACCGTTATATTTAATTCTATTGGGCTGTCATAAGTAATGCTAAATATTTTATGATAATCTGATCTCTCAAAAAACAATTCCCACAGTTAATATTGATTGGAAACAACCACGTCAAAATCTGTCGATATCAGATTAACGTAAATCTATATCTTAAAACAGGATAAATCCGAAAGGAAAGGATAACACTAAAATTTAATTTCAACCTATAACATCTTGCAAGTTAGCCGAGAATTTAATTATTGTTCAGACAAAAAAACATTAAAAAACCGAGATATCTATCACCCATGTATCTAAATTACCTAGTAACAATATGCAGAAAGATCTAATATTTACCAATGGGGTCGTAAATTCTTGACTACGGCACTGGGCTAATAAAACCCACCATCAGAAAGCAGGTACTAAGGGTGGAATTGCAGGTATGCACGTGTTGTATATATTTGCACTTGCGAATATGACTTTGTCCTTTTAATGTATACACAGCTCCAATATTTATAATTGACAATCGTTAGAAAAATTTGCTAATTGAGATAATATCAGTCATTCAGGACTATCGTTAAATTTCCAAATTTTGAAACAAAATCGTTTTCGTAATCTATAATCAGGAGATAGACCACAATGAAGCGTTTATAATATTGGTTATAATTTTATCAGCTATTAATGAGCACATATTATCAATGAATGAAATTTTGAATTGATTTATCACGACCGATGAATGAGCTTTCATTGTTATCAGAAATAGTTTTTTACACTCATATTACGCCTGCAAAAGCGCCGTGCCAAATGTGAACTGCTGACTAAGATAAAAGCAATATCATAATCATTATAAATTCAGGAAAAACGCTCACATTGCATTTAATACAGAAGCAGATAAAGTTCATATAAATCGATTCATCTCTTGTGACAAACTATACACAATAACCGGCTGATTCAAATACGGTACCAAATTCTTCACATCTACTCGTTTCTACTTCAATTTAAAATTATTCCGAAATAGAAGGGATGAGTAGGTTCATAGGAAAACGTTTATTCTTTTCTCACAAAGAACATAACAGATCAACGCGATCTTTGTAAACTCATAGTAAACAAATTTAAAAATAAAAACAAAACCTAACCTATTTTACACTATTCAGTTACTTACCATTTCTCTATGGATTTAAACAAATCGCGCACAGAAATCAACTTACGAACGAAAAATCACTTTTTTCTCGGCAAACTATTGCACTTTATCACAAAAAAATCCAGTCTGAGTGAACAGCACAAACACATTGGTACAAGAACCCAAAGAACGACTCCAGTCAGTCACTGTCAAATCCTCAACTTTTCACAAGGCACACAAACACAGTACTTGAGACAGATGCGGACCGTCTGCGTGCGATAGAGATAGCAGACGATGCTGAACTTACGAGATAACTATGAATGAAATTGTCGGGGTGGGGTAAGTAGCGTTTCAGTTGGCTGAGCAACACTTGCTCGACTTCGTGCCTTAAATTCGAATTTCTATATCAGTTGTATTTACAATATTGATATTGAACTTGTTACAGATACAACAAGATTTGCAACTTTATTTTATCTATGATATCAATCGCTATGGGTTTCTCCAAAAATATGTATCTATTCCCATGAGTGTTGTGTTTGTGTAATAATGAAAACTATCTAATGTTGTTATGAATAGAAGAATAAATGAAGAAATAAATGTATTTTAGTAATATAGTTAATACTTGGGAAGTATAATTTAAGTATTAAGTCTAGCTACATGGTCATAGTGGTTAGGATATATTCTATGATAAATTCAATAAAAACATGATATACAGGATGTATATGAATAGTTGCGAAAAAATTTAGGGGATGTTTCCTTGTCAAAAAATAGTGAGGGTCTTTCATATAAACTTTATTTTTTTGAGCCCCCCCTGCTTTCTTACAGCCCCCTAAACATGGCGCCCGAAAAACAGTTTTTTTCTTAAAAACCAAAAAACTGACAATAATTGTAACTGAATCAAGGTTAATCAAAACAAGTCAGTTGTCACAACAAAATGACATCCGCTTACTAGACAAATTCTAGTTCGGAAATAATTCCAGCCTCAACGACTCTCGCTATCATGTTGATAAATTATTTTTTTCTCAAAAACCGTTCATTTTAGTAAGAAATTACAAGACACCTTATTTGTTAAGAATGGATCAAGCTACCCCAAAATAAATTTTTTCATTGTATAATAGGAAAATGGAAAAAAATTTCTTGCGAAAGAAAGTTTAGGGGGCTCCTTATCTACCCCTTGCAATCATAAAGAAGCACCACCAAAAATTTTTTTCAGTGCCTTCTCAGCCGCATAAAACGTCTGCTTCTTGCTTCTATTCTTGTCAGTTTTATAGTTTTTAAGAAAAAAATTAGAAATTGTTTTTCGGGCGCCATCTTTAGGAGGCTGTAACTAAGCAGGGAGGGCTCAAAAAATAGTTTTTATGAAAGACTCAGCCTATTTTTTGATAAGGAATCGTCCCTTAAATTTTTTCGCAACTATTCATATACACCCTGTATAGGTTCTTACGTGTGAAAAAAATTTCTCAACAAAAATTTAGTATTTCATTTAGAAGTTAAATTCTTCAAATATATTACTGATTACCTTCCCAGAATTGAACAACCTTGTTATCTTGCACGTGGAAGCGAAAGGGAAAAAACTTGACATCCTGGAATCCATAGAAATTGAAAAATATAAAAAGCACGTACCAATAATAAAACTACTTAACGAACAGACGGAACTTTGGAAAACCCCTCTCTTCGAAGCTCTGCCGAAGCCTACAATCCCGATATATAATAGTTGAGATCTAATTTGTTCGTTCAGTTTGAAAATGTAGTAAACACTACGAAACTCGAGTCACTGTATATCAGTTATAATAAAAAGTGATAGAAAACAAAGTAATTCCTTATTTCATTCTATTACTGATTAGTTTTGAATATACTGAATGTCTACTTTTAAAAGGGCCATACTTCAAGGAGAGATCATACAAGTTAATTACAGCAAAAAATGTCATATAACACATGGTCGAGATATTCATGGTTATTCATCAATTTCGAATTGGTTGTACATTGAGTATTCATCATTCTACAGTACATCAAGAACTGAAAAAAAATAAGTTACATCCATATCATTTGAAAACTATGCAGGATCTGGTACCTGTAAATGCTGAGACGAGAATAACATTTTGTAGGTGGTACCTGAATAGGAGAGTTGAGGGCAATAGAATATTGTGGACTAATGAGGCCATTTTCACGAAATCGGGTATGAAAAATTTGCGAAATAGCCATGTATAGAAAGGAAAGGAGAAAACCCCCATGCGGCTATTGTTTCTCATTTTCAACATAAGTTATGGGTCAACGTGCGGTTAGGAGTAGTAGTCTGTTTTCTTCATGAAATCTTTATTATTAAAATTTAGTTTATTCATTGGAATTATTTGATTTTACAGATAAATTTATGATTTTCATGAGAATTATTTTAATATTCAATCATAAAGAGCTTCAAAACAGAACAAATTTATATTTGATAGATTCGGTCTTTACTTGGTGGAAACTCATTTTAATTAAAAAAATGTATATGAGACAGTAATTTATTTCCACAAAAATGTTTGTACTACTACAACAATTGTTTCACCACGATGTGGCTTCTTCGGGTATTACATTGTACTGTCTGATGGTACTCAGTGTAACCGAGTTTAAATACATTTTTAGGTACGTGACCAAATAATAGAAGCACAAGTCATATAAACTCTAGGTGTTTATTGGAGTTTGCCGCTAAAAATGCCATTAAGGAAAAATATTCAGTAATGGAGAATGATCGAATCAAAAGGATATTACGGGTATTATACCTGTTGATTTCAAGAAATTCTAAAAGTGTTAACCCAGAACTTTTGCTTTCAACGTGAATAATTTCATAATTATTGTTGAAATTATGCCTGAATTCTTTAAGATGATTAGCATACTACTCTGTCAAGAAAGTGCCGGGAATTTTCAATTAAAACAACATTTTTACATTTAATCGTCAAAATTTATTGGGTCGCCTTCAAAAAAGGCTCCATTTGCTCCAATAAATTAATGCCAACGGCACTTCCAATTATCGAATCATTTTTTTATAGGCGCTTTCCGGGATGGACTTTAGCTATCGCGCCGAATTTTGTTTTATGGCTTCAATCGACTCAAAACGGGTGCCACGAAGGGGCAATTTTAGTTTTGGGAAGAGGAAAAAGTCGCAGGGAGCCAAATCCGGCGAATACGGTGGTTGCTGAAGCACGTTTGTTGAGTTTTTGGCGAGAAAGTCAGTCACAATCGTAGCTCGGTGAGAAGGCGCGTTATCGTCATGCAAAATCCATGAGTTGTTCGCCCACAAATTTGGCCGCTTCTTACGGATACGCTCACGCAAACGTTTCATAACGCCTAGGTAATATTCCTTGTTTACCGTCTGACCCTCTGGAACGAATTCGTAGTGCACCACGCCACGGATATCGAAGAAAACAATGAGCATCACCTTCATTTTCGAGCGGCTTTGGAGTGGTTTTTCCGGTTTCGGCTCATTTTTGCCACCCATTCCGATGATTGCTGGCTTGTTTGCATATCGTACTCGTAGACCCAGGTCTCATCACCAGTTATAATGCGTTCCATGAATGTAGAATCGGAATTACAGCGATCCAGCATGTCTGAAGCAACCTGTTCGCGATGACGTTTTTGAAGAAAATTCAGGTCTTTCGGTACGAGTCGTGCGGCCACCTTTCTCATGCACAAAATATCAATCAAAATCGTACGTGCGGACTCGTGGGATATCTTAAGATCATGTGCTATCTCTCTCAAGCTGGTACGACGGTTTTCCAGCACCCTTTCCTTAATTTTATCGACGTTATCTTCGATCGAAGCCGTCGATGGGCGACCACTTCACGACCGTCCTTGAAGGCTCTGTACCACTGATATGCACAAGTTTTCGATAGAGCATTATCACCAAAGGCCTTTTGCAACATTTTCAATGCATCGGCACACGAAAATTCATTTGCAACACAAAACTTTAAACAAATTCTTTGCTCAACGTAATCACCCATAGTAAAAATCGGCACGCACTCTGACATCGACTGACTTAATCAGCTGTTGCAAACACACTAGTTGACAGATCCCGCTCAAGCTTGGCATAGTAATTAAGGAGAGTGGTACCAACCTAGGAAAATAAATTTTTACTTGCCTCAATGCCCCGCCAGATTTAAATCGATAATTCCCGGTACTTTCTTGACAGAATGTATGTCGAATGTACAGAATTGGATATATAACCCCTTTGGTGTTCTTGGACACGTTTCTTGAATGATCTACCAGTCTGGCCAATGTATACTAAAGGGCAATCTTTGCAAGTCAACTTGTAGACTCCGGATTTATTTTCTTTATTTGTACGATCTTTGTTGTTTTTTATGTAGGTACTAAGGTTATTAATTGTCTTAAAATCCGCGTTATAATTGAAAGTGCTTTTGAAAAATTTAGCAATATTTTCAGATAATCCATTGACATAAGATAACGAAAAATATTTCTGTGTATTGTCCTCTTTTATGATTGGGTACACGAGATTTAATGCCATTTTCTTTTGTTTATTGGATACCATTTTGTCTATAAGAAAGGGATTGTAACCGTTGTTTGACGCTATTTGTTTAATAATATTTAATTCTTTCATAAAGTTTTCTGAATTTAAAGGGACCTTCAATAATCTATGAATAAAACTATTATATGCTGACATCTTTTGTTGGTGGGGTGGTTTGAAGTTTTATGTATTGTGATGTCTGTATGTGTTGGTTTGCGAAAAATACTAAAATCATGTAAATTATTTAATCTTGTTATAGTGAGGTCAAGAAAATTAATACTTTGATTCTTTTCTTCTTCGATTGTGAATTTGATTTTTGAGTGGAGTTTATTAATGAAATTCGTGAAGATATGTAGTTGTCGGTCGGTGCCTTTGAAACTACAAAAAATGTCATCTACATATCTGTACCAATAAAGAAAATATTTGCCTATAGGATTCAGGTGTATTTTTGATTCCAGATCGTCCATGAATAATTTAGCTAAAATTGAACTGAGTAGATTTCCCATTATTGAACCATTGTCAGAAATATAGACGGTTCCGTTAAATTGGAAGTAGTTTTGTTCAAGACATATTTCCAGGCAAGTAAGTATATCATTCATTTTGATGAGATTGGTATTATTTTTAATTAATAGTTTAAAAAAAAAAAAGTATTAATTTCGAGTCTGATCTGGGCTTGATACAGTAGAAGAACCTGATCTGCAGAGAAATATTTAATAGACTTAAACAAATATTTCAGTTTCATCTAGCAATCCGAAGAGTTGTCAGTCACGCCAAAAAGATGCATGGAATCGCTTGACTGAAACACCTAGTTTTTCAGTTAAAAGTCATGAACTGAGTTTACCGAGGAAAATTTGTTGCTTGGGTCCCAGAGCGCTTTGTTAGAAATTCTGCTTTAGCTGTTCACTATGCCTAGCTTAAAATAAGGACAAGTTTCCATCAATTCAACAAGTCTGATAAAGAGAATAGTGAGTTTGAAGAAAACCGGTTTGATTTTCAGAGAAGTTCCTACTAATACGAAATACTATGGTGGATTTTTGTCAAACATAATTTCGTTTTGGCAAAACAACCCGAGCAAGGGATACAGAATGTTGCGGAAGCCAAAATTAGTCTTCTACTTTTGGCTCTGAGAGGCTACATCACTTTCACACGAGATATGGCGGACAAGTGGTTCACATAAAAGGGGGCGCCAAACCTTGATCACGCATTTTCCAGAAAAAACCCCGGAACCGACCCTGGAAGATGGTCACGAGCATAATGGTTGATGATGGAATATTTCTTGGGAAAGTGTTTGGTTTTGTATCTCATTTAAATATTTTTCTCTATAGGATGGTGTGGTAGATCTGGCTCATATTTCTTATATACGTTCTGTCATTCATGGTGTTTTTGTTTCGCTTTATATAAATCATTTCCCTCATGCTTCCTTCACCATTATTAGTTACAAATGCAAGAATCTTCGTCTTTTTTAAATCTGGGTTGTGGCCATCTGTTAATATATTTATCTTTGTTAAGTGCTGTGCTTGAGGTTTTCATGTATTTGTGCCCATTTAATCTGTTGTTCAATAATTGTGATGTCATGCCCATATATACTTTTTCACAATCGCTGCAGGATATACTGTACATTAAGTTTGCTCTTTTCATTGGCGGAATTTCACTTTTTAACGGAGTAAACAATTTTTTCAAATTATTATGTGTTTTGTGGCATACCTTCAAATTATGTACCTTCAGAATGTCACCTATATTTTCAGATAGGTTTCATACATAAAGAATTGTGATATATTTTTCTTCTTGGATGTCTTTTCTGTTTCTCGTTTTGTTGTAAAACCTGCGCGTTCTTTGTTTGATGATCTTGTTAACTAAAAGAATAGGGTAGTTGTTGTTGATTAAGATTCTTCTAACACTGTTTAGTGTTTCTATTCTTAAAGATGAGCTGGTTAGGGTGATTGCACGGTCTGTTATCTCTATTATGAAACTTTGTTTTTTGCTAAAAGGATGATCGGCTAAAAAGTTTAAATATCTTCCAAGTTGTTTTTGTATACCATTGTGTGAGTATGATATTATTTCTAATTAGGGTTAAATCTAGGAAGTTGATTTCGTTATTTTTTTTTCTATTGTGAATTGTATATTATCATGAAAAACCTTGAACGCACTTAAGATTTCATTTGTCTTGTTCTGGGGTATAGTCATAATGATCAACTATTATTTTCTCAATTATAAGCTCTTCCACGAATTCCATCACTAGTTGTGCAACAGCGCTTGAGATTGGTGAGCCCATGGCACATCTATCCATTTGTTGGTAAAAATTACTTTCGTATTGAGAATAATTTGTTGATAACGTTAGTTCGACCGCACTGACAAATTCTCCATAAGGTAACGAAGTGTGTTTTTGTAGTTCAACCCATTTCCTGATATTTGTAGTGTTGGTGAATAATAATTTTTCAAAGTAAGACATAATTAATTCAGCTAAAAGTTGACTTATTGGACTTTCCATTGGTAAGCCACTGATTTGTTTAATGAATTTATTGTTAAAATTAACATAATTCTGTTCTAAACACATTTCTAAAGTTTTGAAAAGATTTTCTTTATTATTTTGTGATAGATGCAAGAGAAAGTAATTCGTCCATCGAATCGGTGATGAAAAATAGACATATTTTGAGAATACTAAGCGTTGTGAATCATGGGTGATTTCCAGGCGAAACTACAACATCCACGACAAAACCAGAATGCTTTAGAAATAGAAAATGCTTTGTGTTTTTGATGGGATAAGAAGAGTGAAATTTATTATAAGCTGCTAAAAGCTGGTGAAACCGTTAACACTGCTCAGTTGCCAGAAGAATGTGAAAAAGTAGTGGCTAGTATCGTACAATACTCTGAACTTTGAATGTTAAACTGATTTCTTACAAAGCTTCAATTTTCGACAAAAAACCACACGAACTTATTGATACTCCAAATACTAGTTTATGCGGCTTTTTGTCGAGACTTGGCTCCTTCCGATTATCATCTACCAATAATAATAATAATAATAATAGATGATTATATATTATTATTATTAATAGATGATGAACGGACGGAGCCAAGTTTGGAGACTTCGCACACTCTAGGTGAACAACGATTCATTTCGTAAAAAAATGGACGAAAATGGCTCGATACCTAGTTTATGACCTGCCGGAAGGGTGGAAAAAATGTATAAATAGCATAGGTGATTATATTAATTGATATATTTTTATTATTTTCATTAACAGGCGTATAACTTTCATAAAATAATTTCGTTTACTAAATTAAAACAAATTCCAGAAATTACTATGTTTTACTACCAAAAAATATATATTACACATATATTTTCTTGTGACTCGAGTTTCGCGAAATGAACTATCCCATCATCAGACAACTGAAGACCTAACAGTGGTACAGTGGTATTTAAACAAAAGTGATAAATATTTTGAATATTTCAACAGATATACTAATATATATATATATAATATATACCCAATAGTGGTACAGAGGTTTACAATCGGAACATGATAAAAAACCGGGTTAAAAAAGAGGGGCCTTCTAACAGATATCGGAATGTCGGCAATCGACAAAGAAGGTTGTTAAACAGATGGTACCCATTTAAATATCTCAAATAATTTTTGGGGTTACATAGCTCCGTAGTCATTCATTATTTTTACATTATTTTGTTGTATATCTCAAATATTTGGATTTAGAAAGCTCCATACAGTCATTCATTATTTTTTATTTACATTATTTTTATTGTGAATGAATTTGAAAATTTCAATAATCAAGTTTCTTTTCTTTTGAATCTACATGTAAAATTTTCTTAAGATTTTCTTTTGTCGAAAGGAATTACTGTTTTCTAAAGAATGAGTGGCAAAAGTTGAATTTTTGTTTACTTTTCATTAAATTCATTTTATGTTCGTTGAAAAAGGTTTTAAACAGATCGATTGATTGGCTGACATTTTTTGTGAATATGGGTGATTGGAATCAGTAGGAATACATATATATCAGTGGATGTGTATTCCTATTGATTCCAATCACCCATATTCACAAAAAATGTCAGCGTATCAATCGATGATCCATAGAGCCTTCGCATTACCCTTATCAAAAAATGACCGCGAAGCTGAAGTCCAAACTATAAAATCAATAGCCGCGAACAACGGTTTCAACCCCAATATAATAGATAATCTAATTCGACAGAATCTATCTAAAATATAAATATAAATATAAATAATTTATCCCATCATAAAAACCGAAGAAAATAAAAAATTCATTTCTCTATTGAATTGTATCAGTCCTTACTTGGTGAAAATCCATATCAAATAATTTGAAATAAGGTTATTCTGATTTCAAAAATAATTCATTTCTCTGTTGTACTTTGGTAGCATAAGTCAAAAAGTGGCCAATAGTTTTTCAAAATCAGATGTCAATATTGCCTTCAAAACGCAGAACAAGTTATCATCGGTATTATTTAACGCAAAGGACCCTACTCCAAACATACACAAATCAGGAGTTTATGAGTTATCTTGTTCTACGTGCAGTAATAAATATATAGGACAAACAGGACGTTCCTTCAAGACGAGGTTCAACGAACATAAAATGAGTTTCAGGAAAAATAAACAAAATTCTACTTTTGCCACTCATTGTCTAGAAAACGGTCATTCCTTTCCGACATTAGATAATCTTAAAATTTTACATGTAGAATCAAAAGGGAAGAAACTCGATTATCTAGAATCTGTTGAAATTTTCAAATTAGTTCACAATAACAATAATGTAAAAATAATGAATGACTTTACGAAGCTATGTAAATCGAAAATATCTGAGATATTTAAAAAGTAACATCTGTTTAAAACTTTTTTCAACGAACATAAAATGAATTTAATGAAAAGTGAACAAAAATTCAACTTTTGCCACTCATTCTTTAGAAAACAGTAATTCCTTTCGACAAAAGAAAATCTTAAGAAAATTTCACATGTAGATTCAAAAGAAAAAAAACTTGATTATTGAAATTTTCAAATTCATTCACAATAAAAATAATGTAAATAAAAAATAATGAATGACTGTATGGAGCTTTCTAAATCCAAATATTTGAGATATACAACAAAATAATGTAAAAATAATGAATGACTACGGAGCTATGTAACCCCAAAAATTATTTGAGATATTTAAATGGGTATGATCTGTTTAACAACCTTCTTTGTCGATTGCCGACATTCCGATATCTGTTAGAAGGCCCCTCTTTTTTAACCCGGTTTTTTATCATGTTCCGATTGTAAACCTCTGTACCACTATTAGGTATTACCGAGAATCTGTTGAAATATTCAAAATATTTATCACTTTTGTTTAAATACCACTGGACCACTGTTAGGTCTTCAGTTGTCTGATGATGGGATAGTTCATTTCCCGAAGCTCGAGTCACAAGAAAATGTGTAAAATATATTTTTATTGGTAGTAAAACATAGTAATTTCTACAATATGTTTTAATTATGATCAACTACCAAATAGAAACGGCTGAAACAATTCAGTATTTTACTAAAATTTATTAAAACTATAAAGTTGTTCTGAAAGTAATTCCGTTTTTTCCCGACAGAGGATTTAATTGTATTTTTTTGAACCCAATTTCACACTCAAGCCGCATAATCATTATAATTATAGAAATGTATTTGGATAAAGGTCAAGTGAAATATTCGTTGGAGATAAATATGTTGTATTTGTAAATTTGTATAAAAACATAACATATTACGAAAATAAAAAACAAATATCACTCACATCCAAGTTATTACTCTAGTGTTCTGATTGACAAAATGTATATGCTCTTAAAAGGCATTATGTCCAAAAATTTTTCAGGAATTGAGGTAGTATAAAATTACTCGAATTACTTTCAGATGTTAGGAAATCTATTAGTTCTTGCGACTACCAAACACAGGTGACATGCAAATTATGACTAGCATGTTCTCTGTTGCAGTGAGGAAATAAAAACAAATGCGTGCACTCGGAAAACAATACACAATCATGTATACGGAACCTACACCGGGCTTTGAACGCTTTTTAAAATGCCTTGCTAGATTACACTTAATTTTTCGACGTCTTATTTTTTGTTCATACTGTAAGGATGTTTTTTGATTTCAACCCTTTCATTTAGTTGTCTTTTCTTATAATTGTTCTGTTTATATACAATATACCATATAATAAATATAATGACATACTACTCTTAAGATCATGTGCTATCTCTCTCAAGCTGGTCGACGGTTTTCCAGCACCCTTTCCTTAATTCCGAGAACGAGAACGAGGCAAGTCTTCGACCATTTCACGACCGTCCTTGAAGGCTCTGTACCACTGATATGCACGAGTTTTCGATAGAGCATTATCACCAAAGGCCTTTTGCAACATTTTTAATGCGGCACACGAAAATTCATTTGCAACACAAAACTTTAAACAAATTCTTTGCTCAACGTAATCACCCATAATAAAAATCGGCACGCACTCTGACATCGACTGACTTAATCAGCTGTTGCAAACACACTAGTTGACAGATCCCGCTCGAGCTTGGCATAGTAATTAAGGACAGTGGTACCAACCTAGGAAAAAATTTTTTACCTGCCTCATTGCCCCGCCAGATTTAAATCGATAATTCCCGGTACTTACTTGACAGAATGTATACATAGGTCAAACCGGGAGATATTTAAAGACGAGAATTTCTGAGCACAAACGAAGCATAAGACCGGCTAACATTGTCAATGCAAAAAATAAAACTGCAGTAGCTGAGCATTTCGATTTTAATAATGTCGCTATTTCAGGCAAACAGAACAATTATAAAAAGAGACTACTAAATGAAGTGGTTGAAATCAAAAAACATTCTAACAGTATGAACAAAAAACAAGACGAGAAAAATTAAGTATAATCTATCAAGGCATTTTGAAAAGCGTTCAACGCCCGGTGTAGGTTCCGTATATATGATTGTATGTTGTTTTCATTTAATCTCTGCAACAGAAAACATCCTAGTCATAATTTGCATGTCACCTGTGTTTGGTAGTCGCAAGAACTAATAGATTTACATCTGAAAGTAATTCGAGTAATTTTATACTACCTCAATTCCTGAAAATTTTTTAGGTAATTATATATGAGTGAGGATAGCTCAGTTGGAAAGCATCGGGCTCGTGACCGGGAGGTCCGAGTTCGAATCCTGTTCAGGTGGAAAAGAAATTTTCTAGTTGGACGGGCGTTTGCCACCATTTCACTGTTGGGTCAAAAATTAACAGAGCAGTGATCTAAAGTGACGCAAGATCGTAGTAATAAAGCCTATCCAGAACACAACTGAACTCCTAACTCGCACAAGCTTCTGAGCGATCTTCACAGAAGCTCTAGGAGTATCAGGATAATAATAATAATATTGCCTTTAAGAGCAATTATATTTTATCAGTCAGAATACTGAAATAATAACTTGGATGTGTGTGATATTTGTTTGTGATTTTCGTATTATGTTATGTTTTTATACAAATTTCTTGTTGTTGTCGCGTAACACATTAAAATCCTATTGTCTAGTGCCCTGAGGATGACCTAAATAGGTCGAAACGTCGGTAGATACAACTTATTTATCTCCAACAAATATTTTACTTTTCCTATATTCAACTAAATTTCTATAATTATATGCACTGAGATCACAAATTTTATTATTGATAATCTTTATATGTTTTCAGAGCAAGTCTTGTGTGTGAAAAAGTTTAATTAATTCTACGTATTAGTTTTTGGTGCCCTTTTAAATATGGAGAGCAATAAGCAGCATTTTTGTCATAATTTACTTTTTTATTACAGAAAAGGTAAAAATGCTGTTCATGCCAGAAAGACATTAACCGATGTGTATGGAGAAGATGTATTGACAGTACGTCAGTGCCAGAACTGGTTTGCAAAATTTCGAACCGGCAATTTTGTTGCCGAAGATAAAGATGGACATGCTAAAAGCATTAGTTCGTGCAAATCGGTGAATAACAACACGTGCGATCGGTGAGAGGTTAAATTTACCGAATTCAACTGATTATGACCACCTTGGTTTAATCTCAAAGCTCGATACATGGATTCCACATGTTCTCATGGAGAGAAATTTGTGTCGTCGTGTTGACGTCTGTGATATGCTTCTCAAACGTCACGAAAATGATCAATTTTTGAAACGCATCGTTACTGGGTGATGAATGGGTTGTATATAACAATGTCAAACGCAAGAGATCATGGAGCAGAAAAGATGAACCGGCTCAAACCATTTTGGAAGCATATCCATCAAAAAAAGGTGATGCAGTGTTTGGTGGAATTTTAAAAGAAACGTTTTTTTAGCTTTTACCGTATAACAACAATCAATTCGGCAGTCTACTGTCATTAGCTGGACAAACTGAATGATGCACTTCAACAGAAAAGGCCAGAATTAATCAACAGAAAATGTGTAGTGTTCCACTAAGATAATACGAGACCTCATACAAGTTTGGTCACTCTTCAAAGGTTTTACAGCTTGAATGGGATACACTGCCACACCCACCATATTCTCCAGATCTGGCGCCTTCGGATTATTATTTGTTGCAGTCATTGCAAAAATTTTTGGACGGTAAAGCCTTTACTTCAAATGAAGAGGTCAAAAATCAGCTGGATCAGTTTTTTTTTAAAGATGGCAAAATGTGTTGAACTAGAATGGTCAATATATAATCGAATAAAATATTTATTCATTATACGCAACTTTTCTTTCATTTTCCCAAAAAAAAAACGAAATTATTTTCCGAACAACCCAATAGATTTTGTGATTAGTGTATCTTCTCGACAAAAAAATTTTCATATTTACATCATGCAAAAGTAACATTTTGCAACTGAAATTTCAAACTTGCGTTCATCTTCAGACATTATCATATGCTGACATTGAATTAAACTTTACACAATGCGATCATTCAGAATAAAATAGAAAGGCCTTTTACTTGATAGAAGAAATATAACAAAATTTGAATATTAAAACAAATTGAAATATGTTTATCTTCTACAATTTCAATTTCAAAAAATTTTTTTTTCATTCAAAAAACTTTTAGAATTAAATTAATGTCTAAAACAAGCACCGCTTACATTTAATAGACGTATATAATCAAAACTCAATATATAATGTCAAACGGAATAAATAAACCAACAGATATACGAAAGTCATTAAAATTAATAAATAAATATTTAAAGGAGACAAAATTTTGTTTCTGGTCTTACCTTTAAGAACACCAATTGCCTTTTAAAAACATGAACACACTTAAAAGACTTCTCAAAGAATATAATTTATTTGAAATATTCAATATATTTAAATATTCGAATAAGTTAATTCAGAAATCTCTAAAAAAATGCACTATATCTTCAAAAAACAAATATAATTCTAAGCAATTCCGTCTTCAGTCCTCAATAATATTCAAAATATCAAAATCAAAAAACTAACCTATATCAAAACCTCAGCACGTGTAAAAGGACAAATGCTTCGAAACACAGATCAACTTTATAATTCAAGATTGATCTAAGTTCTAACAAAATCAAAGAACAGTGCGAGTTATTTTTAAGGCTTATTTAAATTCATTGACATTCCATAATGAGATTTGTTGAAGCCAAAATATAATTATATATTATATATAAAATAAAGTAGAAAGGCCTTTTATTTGATAGAAGAAATATAACAAAATTTGAATATTAAAACAAATTGAAATATGTTTATCTTCTACAATTTTAATTTCAAAAAAATTTTTTTATTCAAAAAACTTTTAGAATTAAATTAATATCTAAAACAAGCACCGCTTACATTGAATAGACGTATATAATCAAAACTCAATATATAATGTCAAATGGAATATAAGTGTGTTCATGTTTTTAAAAGGCAATTAATGTCCTTAAAGGTAAGATCAGAAACAAAATTTTCTCTCCTTTAAATATTTATTTATTAATTTTAATGACTTTCGTATATCTGTTGGTTTATTTATTCCATTTGACATTTTATATTGAGTTTTGATTATATACGTCTATTAAATGTAAGCGGTGCTTGTTTTAGACATTAATTTAATTCTAAAAGTTTTTCGAATAAAAAGATTTTTTTGAAATTAAAATTGTAGGAGATAAACATATTTCAATTTGTTTTAATATTCAAATTTCGATCATTCAGAGTTTATTGGTATTAAAACATAGAAATTACAAAAACCGGTTTTCCTATGATCAACTATCAAATAATAATGGCTAAAACAGTCCATTATTTTAAAGTTTATGTAAATTTTCTTCTAGCAACAATCATTCAAGGTACTCTGAGTTATTCTTTAATGTGGCACTTTCGAAAAAAACCCCGCGATGTTTTTGACGGATTCCAAAATGAGTATGCCAATATCTTAAAGAAAAATCCCTGTTTTTTAACCTATGTATCAGATTTTTTTCAGCGGACCCCCCTGTTTGTTTCATATAAAATCGACAAGAAGATCCCTTTTGGTTTGAAGCTACCGACCCCTGTTTAATCCCTGAAACCATGATGATAATGACGTAAATAAGGAGGGAAGCGGTGTAATGACTAAGAATCGATGCCGATGTGGAAATAAAAATAAATTACATTAAACAAGCCCTCCAGCGCTCTGTAAGTACTAAAGTATCCTCAAAGGTTACAAATAGCAAAGGAGGAGAAAATTTCTTTCCATAGATAATTCTAATATCCCTTTGCTGGATGGACCTGTTAGACATGTTAGATTACGATCATCAAAAAAAGTGACTTTTTCCGCAGACTCTATTAACGTCGGTTCATGATGTTAGAGAAAGCAAGTGTTTGTTCATAGCAACGTCCGAAAAAGTTACTTTTTGTTCGCCCACGGCCGATAACAAATGGCTTGAAAGGAATTTAACAGGTAAAGTAAATAATAGTTGAAAACAAAGATGGATCTTAAGGATTAATGGTATAAGTATAATTATCTAATGTTAATAATATGTGACATAATGAATAAATTATTGATAACAATATTTTTATTGACTCCTTACTCGTATTGATTCTGCTATATCTTCAGCGACATAATTATCAAGAAGTTTTTTTTATAGTTCTTTATGCGGGGTGTATATGAATAGTTGCGAAAAAATTTGGGGCGTGATTCCTTGTCAAAAAATAGGGTAGGTTTTTCGTACAATTTAAATTTTTTTGAGTCCCCCTGCTTAGTTACAGCCCGGAAAACAGTTTTTATTTTTTTCTTAAAAACCAAAAAACTGACAAGAATAAAATCAGACATTTTATGCGGGCGAGAAGGCACTCAAAAACATTTTTGGTGGTGTACCTCTATGATTGCAAGGGGTAGAAAAAGCCTCCCCCAAACATTCTTCCGAAACAAACCTTTTTCCATATTCCTATTTTACAATAAAAAATTAATTTACGGTAGCTTCATCTATTCTCAGCAAATAAGGTCTCCTGAATTTTTTGCTCAAATTCAAGGTTTTTAAGAAAAATTAATTTTTCAACATGAGATAGCATGTGTCCTACAGGCTGGAATTATTTCCGAACTAAAATTTTTCTAGTAAGCGGATGTATTTGTTATGACAACTGACTAGTTTTGATTAACTTTGATTCAGTTACAATTATTTTTTGATCTGGCTTATCAATTTGAAATTTTTGTCACATACTCATTAAATTGGCGGTGTTGTACACTAACACGGAAATTACCGATATGAATTTTGTTGACGGTCTTTCTGGTGAAATTTCTCTGAAAGCATCCAAAAGATATGCAGAAATGTTCCCTGAACGTGTGGCTCCACATCAGAATCTATTTACATGAATTCACCAACTACTACCACAAAGTGGTACATTTAAAATAAATGAAAATGATTGTAGTCGCCAGCGCGACATTAGAATACCAGCAATAGAAGGAACAGTACTAAATCTTATCGATGAGCAACCTGACATCAGTACTAGGAAAATTGCTCAGCAATTACCAAATTACCATATCACTAAATGAAGGTGTTTGCGATATTAAAAAAACAACTCTTATATCCATATCACATTCCACGTGTAAGGCCCTCTTATTACGGGATTTTCCGAATCGTCTCCAATTCTCATGTTGGGATGTTGGAAATGATTGAACAATATCCTCAATTTTTGAAAAAAGTCCTATTCACAGACGAGGCAAATTTTTCTAGAGATCCAATAACTAATTTTCATAATAACCACATATGGTCCGAAGAGACCTTTCACGCTATTACTGTAGCTCACCACCAAGAACAATTTTCTCTGAATGTTTGGCTTGGAGATGTTGGGGATCTGTTAATTGGTCCTAAATTTCTACCACCGCACATTTCAATATTGGAGCACATCAGCATTTAGGTCATAAATATTCAAATCGGTGGATAGGGCGAAGTGGACCTCAGTTCTGGCCTGTCCGATCACCAGATTCAAATCCTCTGGATTTTATTTTTTGACGCCATTTAAAAACATTGGTTTACAAGATTCCTCTACAAGATATGGAAGACTTAAGGAACAGCATTGTTCTTTCATGTAGGGTTATTCAAAATACTCCCGGATTTTTTGACCGGATAACCCAATCTATGCGCCGACGCCTAGACTTGTACAACGGCTGTAGGTGGTCACTTTGAACATTTAATATGATCACAAATAGCAAGAAAGAAATATTCATCGATAGATATCAACAAATTTTTTGGTTACAATCGATAAATATTTTTCTTTCTTGCTATTATATTTGTGATGTATTGCATTTGGCCTTTCGGCGTATAGCTTCTACCTATTTAATATGATATTTAATTTATGAAAATTTAAAATTGTTTGTTTTGTTACATTTATTCTCAATAAAAATATCAACTTGACATCCGCCCAATGGATAAATTTAAGGTCGAAAATAATTCCAGCCTCTACCACTCAGGCGTATTATCTGTTGATAAATTATTTTTTTCTCAAAAACTGCGTGAAATGATAAGAGACCTTATTTGTTAAGAAAGGATCAAGCTATCCAAAACAATTCTTCTCATTGTAAAATATGAATAGGAAGGAGTAATTGGTTTAGGGGTGGCTTTTCCTACCTCTTGCAATCATAGAGAAACACCACCAAACATTTTTTGAGTGTCTTCTCCCTCGCATAAAATGTCTGGTTATTTTTATCTTTGTTAGTTTTTTGGTTTTCAAGAAAAAAAATTAAAACTGTTTTTCGGGTGCCATCTTTAAGGAATTGTTACTAAGCAGGGGGTGGCTCAAAAAAATAAAGTTTACATGAAAAACCTACCCTATTTTTTGACAAGGAATCAACTCCCTAAATTTTTTCGCAACTATTCATATACACCCTGTATATCCTTCGAACATACTGTTCAATCACACCAATCAATCTTCATGTTGTTACAAACAAGTAATCTACAACCAAATTAATCTTCATGAAGCAATTCAAAGAATTTTTTTTAATTCGGCAATTTAAAAAAGTTGCTTCTGTTTTCGCCACGTGATTTTCCACATGAATTCCCATAAACATGATTATATTTTCGAATTAAAAGTTGAAAAAATCAACTTTCTTTTTGACGGAAAAAGAAAAGACATTTTAATTAAATTTTATCACTAATTGTTAATGATCGTTGCGTAGAACATGAAAAAAATATATGGAAAATAAATTCATTATGTGAAAAATATTTATTAGACACAAAGACAATATCGATAACAACTTTTACAAATTGAAAATCAAAGCCACTGGCTCAGTTTGTTAGAATCTTAAGACGTTAGGGAGCACTAGATATAATGATTAACAGAGTTGAACAGATCCCTTCTAATGGGTGGACCATTTAGAGTTTGCATTTTGAAGTAGTGGTTATTTAGAGTCCGGCAACTTCTTGTTCAATGACAGGAAGTGAGTTTATTATTTAACATTCACGGATTGGGTCGATTTACGCTTAATAGAAATTGAGAAATATTAAAAACTTATTTCCAAAGTGGTGAATCTTTTATTCAAACTGTTAGAAATTTACGTGGAAAATTCAATAGAAATGAAATTCTCTTACGGCAATTTGTGGATCAATTTGTGAAACTGGCTCGTGAAACTGGATCGTTATTTGATAAAACAACTATTCACGTTCTCGCCCACTAAACACACTTGACAACATTGCCGCTGGAGCACACAATGTGGCTGAACATCCATCAACATCAAATTCTCTCACTTCTCTGAGGAGAATTCTGCATAAAGTATGAAGGGTTACAAAGTTCAATCACTACAAGAAGTGAAGCCCCGTAACCATCCGATGCGTTTCCACGTCGCTCAATGGGCTAATGCGTATGGCCGAAAATGAGCATTTTCCCAAAAAAATCATTTTAAGCGTTGAAGCTCCTCGGGGGACTACTTTTATTGGGGATCCGTTAAAGATAAGTGTTACGCTAATCATCCAGAAACGACTGATGCCTTGAAACACGAAACCGAAGTTGTCATTCATGAGACTGAGCCCCAAATAATCGGCAATGTAGTGAAAAATTCGCTTGACGCTTCCAAAGCGTCTATTGTTTCTGGTTTATCAGCATAAACCAATGACTTGACATAACCCCCAAAGAAAATAATCCAGTGGAATTATCTCGCCTGATCTTGGAGGCCAATTAATTGGACCATTTCTCGAAATAATGTTATCGCTAAATCTTTCTTTCCATAAATCAATTGTTACGGTAGCAGCATGACGTGTAGAACCATCTTGTTGGAATCAAAAACCTTCTGGGTTGATACCATTCAAATTTTGAAACAAATAATCATTGATCATCGATCTATAACGAGCACCATTCATTGTAATATTAGCTCCAGCATCGTTTTTAAAGAAATATGGGCCGATGATGCCTCCAGCGTGTAAAGCACACCATACAGTGCATTTTTCAGGATGCAATGGAACCTGCAGAACTTCTTGAGGATTGTTTTCACTCCATATACGGCAATTTTGCTTGTTTACATAGCCGTTCAAGCAGAAATGAGCTTCATCACTAAACACCATTTTATGATGAAAAAGTGGATCAACTTCAAGCTGTTCTAGGGCCCAATCAGCAAACAAGCGACGCTTTTATAGCTTTAGTTCTTGAACCAGTTGGATCTTGTATGGGTGTGGACCAAGATCTTTACGCAAAATTTTCCATGTGGTGGATGCACAGAGTCCAACTTGTTGTGAACGTCGACGAATTGACAAATCTGGATCATCATTAACACTATGACTTACAACAGCGATATTTTCTTCTGTACGTACAGTTCTTTGTCTTGTTGTTGTTGTTGCATCGAGTAGAGAAAACGTTGTCCGAAATCCATCCATAATTCGACGAATAAGCTGCTCTGATGGACGATTATGTAAACCATAAATTTCACGAAGTGCTCAATAAGTTTGCTGCGGCGTGAGTCTTTCCATGATAATTTGTCAATGTTTACTGAACAGAAATGTCAAAACAACATGGCTTCTACCTTCTGTCAAATCACAGTTATCCCTATCGAAAGTTCTATCACTCTAAAAAAAACACCCGATTGTTGGTAAGTTGGTAATCATCGATTTATTTAATTGCCGTTGACGGTGATGGCCTGACCAAGGTCGTTCTCAACAAGATGTAGATCGATGTCGTCGCTAACCCAAATCCACACCAAACAGTTAGGGATGCATTGGATACTCTGGGATCTCATGTGGATTGGCCCCAAATTCGACAATTTTGTTTTTGCTGTCGTATCCATTCATCCAGTATTCATCGCTGAAGATGATTTTTTTAATGAAATTTGGAGTTAGTTTCCAAATGCTCCAGAGCCCATTCAGCAAACGCACGACGGTGTCTGTGGTCGTTTACCTTCAGCCCTTGGGTCGGTTGAATAAAGCTCAATCAATGACGTAAAACTCGCCAAATTACGGTGTGCGACAGGCCGAGTTCTTGAGAGCCCTCTTGTAGTAATTCACTTATAGTTCCCTCGAGTTTATTTCTATGTCACCAGCATAACATATACATTCGAAGCCAAACTCGACAGCACATGTAGAAGCTCATCCACTACTAAGCTCCATAGAATTGGGGATATCTCGTCCCCTTAAGGTGTCCCACAATTTGCTTTAACATCTGTCTCAGATATCCTCGTCGCCAAACAATTCATACATCTATTTTATAATGATATTGCCAATTCTTCGCTTCTTAAACACTTCTATGACAGACATATGTGTTGTGTTCTTCAAGGCTCCAAATATGTCCAGGAATGCGCACATTGTTATCCAGAGATCTCTGGATGGCTTCGGTCATCTGCTACCGGGCAGTCTCTGCAGATCAACCCTGTAAGCATACTGAAATGGTATTTTCTCCATATTCTTTGTAGTTGAGTAATTGTACACTATTTTCTCCATATTCTCTGTAGTTAAGTAGTTGTCCAATATTTTCTCCATCAAGTAAAGACGATGTTAGGAAAATAGGTTTGAGTGATCAGCTATAACTTCCTTCCCTATTTTTGGTAAGATATAACTGTTACTATTCTCCATTCACTCGGTAATTAACTCAGAGCTTAACAGCTGCTTGTGATCCTTAGCAGATGGAAAAAATTCTCATCCGCTCCTTTCTGTAGTAGTGCGGAAAATATCCCATATTGTCCTAGCCATTTTTAAGGCTGAGAGATATTTATTAACAATTCTAACCGTTGTCTCGTAAATATTTTTCGTAGCAATATTCCTATCCGTAGCACGTAGTGCCGTCCTGTTGAAACCACATATCGTTGGTGTCTATATTGCCCAATTCAGGCTAAAAGAGATCATACTTAGAATTGTACATGTCGGCATGTGAGCATAGCTCTTCACCAACGTTTATGTACAATTGTCATCATTGTCGTCCTGGGTTTCTGCTCAAGTTTTGGCACTCCAGCAGACCCACAGAGCTGAAAGAGAAAGGAAAGGAAATTTGGAAAGAAACAATGAAAAACCTGCATCAGTACAGCTGAGGAGGAACCAGCAACCTCCCGAAATTACCCCGACGTTGTCCGAAGACCCTAGGATCCCTTCATTGGAGACTCCGGCTGTCCAATATTTCCGAGGTAACCGTCCTTTTTGTTCCAAAGTAACCCTGTTGGAGATGGTACCGCGTCCAGCTCAGCGGAGGACCGTTTGCGGCCAAATTCGAACGCCCTATGTCGTGACCCTACCGACACTTACTGGGAAGGGAGCATGTGGCGATGTGCCCCGCCCTTGACCAGAATTCCGGGATGAGGGGTGTTCTGATGCCTCATTTTGAAGATCTGATCTGATCCTGACATTTCGCTTCAAAATTTCCATCGATCACGAAATGACGGCTAAAATAGTAGAAGAATAAGTGCGAATGATTCTGATTGCTGAACTGAAAGCAGTGCAGAGCCTCGTTTCGATCGAAGCATCCCGCCACTAGCCACTGCCATCTAATAATCTTAAAATACTACATCTGGAAGCGAAAGGTAAGAAACTAGACATCCTTTAAATAATAGAGGTTTTACAAAAATTATATATCTCGTAAAAAAACTATTAAACGAGAAGACGGACCTTTGGTATTTAACACTTTTCGAAGGTCTACATAAAACGAAACCTTCCATAAATTTACAGGTTTGGAAAATCTCTGCATAAGACAGGGAACTGCGACGTCCAGTCGAAAATTGGAATAATCGAAGGATATGCGCGTTATGATAATGTATAATTCAGTGTATAACTCGAAAAGAATGCTCTTCCCTCTCCCACAGATATGGGAAATTGGGAGTTGGACATCTCATTCAGTTTCGCGTATCCTCTTGTTCAACATGTTTGCCAATCTTTTCACCACAATGGCTGAATCATAGCTGAAGACTTGTTATGGCGATAATTCATCTACAGGTTTGGAAAATCATCATTTAATGATAACATATTCAATGAATAAGACAGAGCACTCCGATCATCCAGTCGGAGTTGGAATAATCGAAAGATATACTCTTTATGATAGTGAATAATTCAGTGTATAACTCGAAAAGAATGCTCTTCTCTCTCTCTCACAGATGTAGCCCTTGTGGGGAGTAGGGAGTTGGGCACAGGGCTGCCGTTATAGTACAATTGTACTATTTACAGTACATTTTCAACAGAAATATGCAACAGTACACTTTTATCAGAAAAATAGACATTCTAGTTCATTTTGGATTGCAATAGTTGTATCATTCTTCTGAGGTTGGTAGTGGTACGAACCACACATAGCATATACATAGTATAACTTGTCTATGGTCAATGACATACGATTTCAGTTCTGTGTATTCTGTGAGTTCTTTTTCTGACATTGCATTGTCATTTGTCATTTTGTCATCTGTAATTTGCTCATTCTGCTTCTGAAGCACGTTGCGTTGCACTTAGGTTAGGTTGTTTTTGTTTACTTGTTTGAGTTTAAATTTGTGAGGTCTATAGAAATATGGATAATTATCTATTGGGCTATCCCGTGTTATATGGAGTACTCTAAAATATCCTGGATTTTACGGAGTACTCTAAGATATCGGGGATTAAACGGAGTACTCTAAAGAACGCTAAGCTTTTTAACGTGATCGTCTAGTGGCGGGAGAATAAGACGTTACGTTGTGTAGACAACCCAAATTACACCTAACGAGAGCAGGGAAACAGTGACGGGAGGTTCACATATTCAGAACACAGTAACGTCAGCATGATATATTTATATTAGTAATCTTGAAAGGCAACAACCCTCAATGAATGGAAACAAACATTAATCAGCCTGTGGTTAAATCTACTCTACTCAGTGGTCCGCAAAGCTCCACAGTGAATCTAATAGCGCCCCGGGTCTAAATGACATATTTCTACATATCGTTAGGTCGGTAACTCACTCAAATCAGATATCTTTTTTATACAGTGGAAAGAGTTAGAGAGAACAGGGTACAACCAGGATGCACCTTCAACTGCACTTCCAGTAACCAGTGCAGAACCTAAGCTTACAAGGGGTAACTTTGAATGGACAGTAAGGTAAGGGTAACGTGGTATAACCAGAAGATCTCCTTGAAGAGGGGGGAGACAATAGTACTCCTTGAAGAGGGGGAGATAATAGTACTCCTTGAAGGGGGGGAGATAATAGTACTCCTTGAAGAGGGGATCTAACATAATTCGAGTCGACTGGAAAAGTTATAATACTATCAAATGAACCCTCCTCGGGGTGGCCAAGGCACAGGAAGGCTCAGATATTACTAAAGAACGAACCGAACACTACCTGAAGGTCACGCAAACTAATACTGGAGATATCACAATACCTCGGAACAATTATCTAGCAATCACCCACATATTCTCACAGTAGCGTTGGATATCCGAAGCTATTTACTGTCTATATACGATACGTCGTCGTCCTCAACCAGGACTACTCACCGATTTACCCTAAAAAACGCCACTGGTTCACAAGGAATACAATCTCTCAAAGTAAGCGGGCACACGCATATGGCAAATATATAACATAAACTGACTAGGACAGTATTAAATAGATACAGTACCCCATCACTTAGGCGTCTTAATGAACGTTACGATAAAAGCAAACAAAGAAATAGGCATGTACAAAAGTACATGCAGATCAGTTTCATATCAGGCTCGGCGAATACCATGAACAGTATAAACAAAGAATCACTATTAATAAATACAACAAACAGCACCGAGAGAAAGTATACAATATAAATAGATAACTTGTGAAGGTCGTGCCGCTTTAATTATATACAAAGACAATGCATTTTAGTTAAAACACTCCGGTCGGATTAAATAACACTGAAACAAAAATACAAAAATGAAAAACGATGGAAGAAAGTACAATGAACGAGCGTGCAGTCATTAATTTCACATTAAAACTAAGGTGGTATTCAAAAATGCAAAGCATGTAATTAATCAGAAGCATTTAATAGAAGTTTACTTACTAAGGGTTACTAAGGGGAACTGTTATAAGTACTATTATCTCGAGTATGTTTCTAAGTCGCTCAGGTTTATTTCCAAGAACTTTCCTCTCGGCCGCTTCAAAATACAATGGCAACGCCATAAGGACGTTTGTTATTGTCACCAATCGCATACGTGTCAAGTTACAGTGCCGTAGAATAAATGACACATAAATAACGCGGGTAAATATTGTGATGTAATAATATAATTTATATAATCTATGAGGAATTCTGTCACTCGTATGATATTAAGAGAATACGGACCTCTTCACTATCTACTGCCAAATATCGGAATAAATTTTCATAATAAATCATATTTTCCAACAGGTTGAAGAGATCCACATATTTTTATAAGGGAAGATTAGGCGGGAAGAACCACCTAGGGAGCTTTATGCCTACTTGTCACTGTAGATGCCACGAGTAAGAGTCTATGGTCGCTTCATAGACTTGCGCGCGGGTGAAAATGTAAACCTAACCCTGGGAGATGATCGGTTGTTCTGCAAAAGATTGGCGGTAATCCTCCGCGACTGAACGCCGGCTTCAAAGAGTCCAGTTTTCCTTTGTTAGAAATTGTCCATTGTTCATAAAAAGTGAGGGTTAGACACAAAGGGAAGTCAACTGAGCTGCCCTAACATGTAAAGTTATTGTATTGTTTTGAATTACCTGAGGTCAACGTGAGTGTTATTTGTACCATGTATTATTTGTCCATTGGTGGATTTTACTGTATTGATGCTCCAGCTAGGGGCAACCTGTTTAGTTCAATCTGAATTGACCATTTAACATCTTTACCTTCATTTCATTTATTGGGATCTAAGAAATGGTTAACAAAGGCACTTTATTTGGGGATTCAGAGTATTTAGAGTGAATGAAATGTGGGTCCACAATTAGATACTGACACAACAACCCTGTGTCTTTTCAGAGAGTGTCGCAACAAGGCCTTGCTGAATAACTATTATTAGATATAAATATTATAATGAATAGGTAGTTAAATAAAAGACACCATAACCTCTGTGTCGCAACAAGATATTCCTGAACAGCGCCCAGATTATAATAATCTAATTAGATAGTGGGTGTCTGAATGGGAAATTCCTGACCAAAGGGTTATTGTTAAATTACCTCGAAGATCTTTGTTACATGTTCCTACTACCAGGTTATCAATGTGTTCTTTCAATTGATTGCTGTATTTACCTTTGCATGCACACTAATTATGTTTTAGGATATTAGAAAGGTTGTCGATCTCTGGAACCTTAATTTTATGAATAAAGGGAAGGACAGGTTTGAAGAATGTATGGGAGCTGAAGAGAGGACTCTTTTTTTGTCCTAAAGTATAACCTCGCTCTCATACATCGAATCAAGTGCGGGGCCCTGCCTTCCGCAAATAAATATTGTATTTCTACTTATCCTTTCATTCTGAACTTTCCGTCACTATTTCCTCGTTCTCGTTCAAGTGTAACTTGGGTTGTCTACACAACGTAACGTCCTATTCTCCCGCCACTAGATGATCACGATAAAAAGGTTAGCGTTCCTTAGGGTACTCCGTAAAATCCCGGATATCTTAGAGTACTCTTTAAAGGTTGGGATAGCTCAAAGTGCACCTGTACAGAGAAAATTAAAAAAGAATGGTTCCTCTCTTGTCTATGACCTTATTAAATCGTGGTCGCAGCCACAGAAAGGATGCTTATATCCATAGTGGAACGCACTAATATAGTGCGTTCCACTAGGCGACCATGAGGCCCAAAACGCTCGTGTCGTTCTGTCACTTGAAGATCACGGTCGTTGCGGGCGTTCTTAAAATGTCATCAATGACATAATTTATTTCGACCGCGATAAGCCCACGGAGATCCATATTTGACATGAGTCGAAATGTTTGGT
The DNA here is from genome assembly GCA_034642435.1 of Megalocaria dilatata. Classification (NCBI taxonomy): domain Eukaryota; kingdom Metazoa; phylum Arthropoda; class Insecta; order Coleoptera; family Coccinellidae; genus Megalocaria; species Megalocaria dilatata. The sequence goes on along the minus strand of CM067856.1, from coordinate 70,641,035 downwards.
TACATATTTTCCATCATGGCGACACAATCAACTCAGTTTTGCTCAGAGAGGAACCTTTTGGTGGAAGTAATTGTGTATACAGAGGATGCAAGACGTGCACAAGAGGGCAAAGAATGATTATTATATATATTATTTCTTATTATTTTTATGTTTCATCCATGTTCATCATGTTTTTTAAATACACAATAACCTACGAATTCTCATTCATCTGTCATCGGTATTCGCTCACAATACCCGTTCCACTTGCAATGCCAACAAAAACGTCAAAAACATTCGCAGGCTTGTCAAATAATTCGATAGCTATTTGTGTATTAAGAGTGCAAAATGATATATTGTCGATTGAAAGAGATAGATGCCGCGCGACGAAGGAGAGCGGCAATCTCTTGAAATCGATAAAGAATTTGCGGTCGAATTGCACACAAGATTTTCTTTACAATCGAGTAGTTCGCATATTTCCAAAAATTTATTTAATTTGATGAATGAAAATTAAATGTACAGTTTTCATAATTTTTTATGACAATTCCAGACTCTGAAGAAAGTTTAGATGAGTTTGAAATTGTATGTTCCGCCATTGTTACCGATTCAACAATTTGCACTTTAGATGATTCACTTTTACCCAAGATTTTCTAAGGCCGTTTCAATTTTATTATTAATGCTTTCTTTAATGTATCCCTCGGCCGTAGAAGAACTTATCCAACCTCCATGACATTTCAGATGGAGGATATCACCCCCTCCATTAATTAAAAGAATAGCTGACGTGCGACGAAAACTGTGACCTGTATACCATTTATAATCTGATAAATTCAAATAATGGGCGATTTCACAGAGTATTTTTCCAATTATATTCATTCTCACTACTTGTTTAGAGCATTTTCTGTTACAATATCGTAGAAATAGACAATATGGAGTGTCGTCATCTGATGCTCAATGCAACATACTTCTGTAGAATGATGAAAAATCAAGTTCTTCACTACTAGTAACAGTAAAGACACGACTTTTTCTTGTCTTTGAGTCAGGAATTTTTACTATTAATAGCGAACCCTTGTCTTCAATGTCTTCTATGGTCATTTTCACAAGTTCATCTCATCTACATGCACCAAAAACTCCCATAATTAGTACTATATGTCAATAAAATAGCTTATTAATATTTACATAGTGATGAATAGTGTTATTTACCTTTTTCATTAAAAATATTTCATCTGGCGTTTCACACAGGAATTTGAATAATTCTTTTTTTGTGAAAATTCTTGATTTTTTTGGTTTGTGTCCTACAGATTGGCATTTTAGGTTTGCGATTAACTTCGTTATTGGCTGATGTCAATATTGTTTCTTACAGATAACACAGATCGTAGCATTGAATGCACCGACCAAAATGTAGCAGAGTTCATAGTTTTAGCTTTTTCACTAAAGTAAGCCATCATTACGTTTTCAGTGTACCTTCCAACTTTCCTTGAATTACACCATGTGATAAAGAGTTCGTACTGCTTTTCATACTTCCCCCGCGACTTTTCTGGCAATAGGTTTAATGTCGCGACTTTAGCAGCTATTGCAATTTCAGGTGGTGTACAAGAAAAATCACTACAATCATCTTCTTCTTCCATTTTGGCTGCTCAACGCTCACATACGATTATTATTTAGAAAATTTTTCACTCAAGTGTAAGATGTCATTTACTCGTTGTCATTGGATACTCCAGGCAATGCATATTTGATTTATAGTTAATAATTGGGAGAGTAAGCGTTTTTTTATTTAGTCGCTGTGACATTCCTCGAAAAAGGTGAGGTTTGTGTTATCCAATACGAGCGCAAATGCCTACTTTGGATAACGATTGCAGAAAAAAAAGCTTTAATTTGTTGTGGTGCAGAAAATTTTCAAACCCAAATAACCTTATCTAATCTGTTATAAAATTATCCACAATTATTCTTTGTGACACAAAAGTCATTACATTTAACACTATAAAAATCTTTCAACACTTCCGTGGAATGTAATGAAGTTCACCTTTTCATGAAAATGCTTTATCGTCTTGCAATACAAGCATGTTGTTTCAATAATAACATATTCAATTGGATCCCATTCAAGGTGATCAAGACTATCATGAATCAAGATAAACACATAAGTTTCAGTATTTTTTGCCTTGCTCTATTTATTAGGTAGGTACTTACTTATTATTATTAACTTTAAGTGCTATTTTATTCTCCGTTTTTGACAAAATTTACCAGGTGTGTTTTGCCTCATATTTGCAATATATATTTTCTTTTCTGGATACCAAATAAATTTCCTAAGTACAATAAAAATATATTACCTCTCAATATAATTAACATAAAAACTTTTGATTGTGTAAAAATTATATTTATTTGAAGTGAAGATAGTGGAATGACAACATAATTGATATTTTTTACATTAAAATATAATTGAATAAAAACATAAATGACATTTTAGTGACTAAACCCAACACTATATAAACACATTCTAGATTTGGTGATATCAAATAATTTATTTTTCATAAAATAGCAAACTGTTCATAGAGTATCTCCCTAACTTTATAATAATCTTCAGATATACATCCTTCCAAGATAACCCTGCCAGATTCCACCTGAAAATAAATGTTAATTAATAATTTTCTCATCTAGTATTGATTAAAAGTTTTATCTGGTATTAATTAAAAGAGATCTTATTATATTTGTTCAGAATATTTCCTCAATTTAGAAGTCCCTTACATAGTACCTATTTTCATATCTGTTACAAGGATACCGAAATTGCTCATGAGGGAAATACATTGAATAGTGATTATTATCTTATGGGAACTTGTTGCAGGGAAATCAAGAATAAAATGGCATCTGGCGAATAAGAAGGGTTTATTACAAAAGCTGGCAAGTTCCCGTTTTGACACCTAGATGACGTCACCAATACAAAATTTATATTTTTGTTGAAAAATATTAACCTTCAAACGAGAGCTGAAAAATTTGGTGATAATCTGATGTTTGGTTCAAAAGTTACATGGTTGTACAAACACTGATAATGGACCACTTCTTTGGTCGCCCAAAAGAGATGCATACACTGAAAAACGTCAAAAATGTCCATAAAATTGTTTTGGCAAACAATGTGAAAGTGAAAAGTGAAGATGCATGAGAAAGCTGACACTAAAGATATCAAAGGAATTTGTAGCCTGTACCTTGCATGAACACTCACCTTTAGGAAAGGTGGTTTTGGGGCCACATAGACTTTAAGGTCGTGATGCGAAGTAGCCCCTACAAAGTGGTTTCAAAGTGGGGGATTGTTTGCGCACAATCTACCAAAATCAACACCGAATCGATCATTCTACGCGCTGCTTGGTGCTGTTTAGGCGGAATAAACAGGATTTTTTGCATGGATATGTGACAACGAATAAAACATGGATCCATTATTATACGTCTGAATCAAAAAATCGTCAGCTGAGTGTACAACAGCCGTACTCAAAACAGTAAAAATTTCAAGGAAATGGCTCATACGCAAAGACAAAAAAGGAGCTTTCATTAAGACCGCAAGTGGTTGGCAAAATTGTATGAATTACAGTTTAAAAGGCATCTGCACCCACCTATTCACCAGATTTGGCCTCCAGTGACTTTTATCTGTTCCCCTGAAGGAGATTTGGCTCAAATAAGGTGGTGATCGTTGAAACAAACACCTATATTGTGGCCAAAGATAAATAGATCTCGAAGAAAGGTTAGAAGCTGGAGTGCGTGTACAGTCTTGAAGAAGACTATATAGATGAATAAAGTAAAATTTGTGTTTTCTTTATTAAATTCGGAACTTATCATCTGATGTGTCATTTTTCTATGATAACACAACCGTTCACATTTCTGTTATCACAATTGCCAGTAAAATTTTGTTTCAATATTTTACATCTAACTGTCCGATTACTATTTGCTTGAATATGCATTACTTGAAATATTTATAAATGACAATTTCATATGAGAATATTTATGATTATTTTTCTGACCCAAATATCGACCAATAGAATTGCACCATTCGACGTCACGTGGTACAACCTACATGGTATTATACTGATAATTTTTTGATTATTTTCTCTGGTAGTTGCTATATATAAAAAACAAAACATGATCCAGTCAAATTAACCACACGTCAAACTGACAGGTTGAATTCAATTGTGAAAATTGGAGATTTTGCATGAAAATGAGTCGATTTGGAGTTTGTTCTCTGTCCACCATCGATAAAAAAGTCAAAGGAAATGTTCCCATTAATACGGAGAAGGCAAAAAAAACAGTTTGGAACCAATTTACTACTTTTTGTACTGAGAGGGAATACACATGGAGTGCTGAAACGAGTGAAGCGCAATTGGCAAACATTATGAAAGATTACGCTTACAATATGAAGAAAATGGATGGAGAATGGAAGGAAGGTACAATAAAAACAATGTGGAATCAGACTGCCAAATCACTTCAAGAAAAGTATTTGAACGATTTCGACATCAAAATCAACCCATTTTCGGATGCTGCATTCAAGACCGCTCGAGGAGCTCGTGATGCCAATTGGGACGGAAAAATAATCCCCCGAATACCACACGAGCTTCAAAATTATCTGGCATTTCCCTCAAGGTTCCCTGCAAACAAATAAAGTCGTCAAGTTTTTCAGGAAAAATCACTCGCGCTTCGCGCTCGTGATTTTTTAATCTGAAAAACTTGACTCCTTCATTTGTTTGCAACGAACCTATCGGGAAATACCCGATAATTTTGAAGCTCTTGTGGTATTATAAGTGATAATCCGGTAAAATTTTCAAATTAAAATTATCGAAATTCATACACTTGAATGAAACGATAGCTATCACTGACCCATAAAACTCAAGGGATAGATAAATTAGAAAATGATAAATGTGCTTAATTTGTAGAAATCAGTGTTCAGTTAAAATAGACAATGTGATGAAGAAACTAAAATTGCAAATGATGTCAGTTTAACACATTGCACCATTTATTTTTTATTTATTCCTTTAAACATTCAAGAAAAACTTGATACTTACTCTTCTTACAGCTATAGTACTATTACAACACCATAATACTCCACCAGAGAACTCTGACATTATGTTACATTTAGCCAGAACCTGCTTAAACTCAGAAAGTTTCAACTCATTTATGAATGCTGTATCGTGATAATCTTTAGAAGGCATTGGTTCTAAAGTTAGTATTTGTGAATCCTCATCATCAACTGAAACAAATTATTAATTATTGTAATAGGTTTCTACTAACTAATTGTTGAATATTTGTACCTTCCATCGGTTCATCATCAAGAGTCATGCGTTTCGCATCATGCTGACTTTCTCTTTTTACAATTTGTGCATCAATCCAAGCAACTTCAGTTTCTTTTGATGCTTTCTGGAAGTTCAGTTGAGAGACCAAAGCATCTGTCAAACGTACCTGGGAAAAGGAAATTATATTGAATTAATATGGCAGTCACCAGAGGGGATAACAAATTGACTTGAAGCTTATAAGTTATTTTTGATTCCGTGTTGTAGCTAAATTACATGAATTAGGCCATAAATTTTTGTCTGAGCCATTGTACTTTCACAATCTGTGAAAATCTACTCAAACAAAAAGCTTATCACTGAGTCAGATGAACAAAATTTTTTGGAGATGCAAAAATCGTTAGAAATTGCTAAAAAATCTCGTACAACATTTCAAAATATAAAATAATCTATAGAAAATAAAGAAAATTGATAGAAAATACAAATCATAATGATGTAACATTGTTTCAATATAAAAAACCAAACCGTGGGCCAAAAATGCCCTTTTTTAATGAAAAAAATTATGTAGAGGTTCCACAGAATAATTCTGTTTTTATATCTGAAAATAATATAGATGATATCAAATATAAAGCTACTAAAAGAAAAACAATTATAGCACTTTTTGACTGAAAAATTCCACATACTTAAAGTAATAAAACCCCAACTTAAATAATTTTGGCGTTCTTAAGCTGCATGCACATGCAGAATTTTAACGCCTACATTTATTCTTAAAACATAAAACGATTTGAAAATGTATTTTTCCATAGTTTCCAGAATATAATATATAACGGGTCTTGCAATGGGAACGCCCCATTTTTAAATTGACATTACTCACGCATGGCAGCCATTGTTTATTTGTGACATTGACAGTTGTATTTGTCAACGTCTACCATTTAGTCATGGAAATGTACACACTCCAACAACGTTTACAAATAATCCAAATTTATTATGAAAAATCGCGATCTGTTACTCTAACTTTACGTGCTTTAACTCCGGACAAAAGAACAATTGAACGATTGGTGAAGAAGTTTGAAAACACTTCATGATGTTATAGTGCCAGTGAGACAAAGAAATGCAAGAAGTGAAGAGAATATTGCTGCCGTACGTGAAAGTGTTTGTGAAGAGCAAAATTTATCGATTTCTCGACATTCGCAAGAACTAGGCATCTCCCAGACGTCTTCGTGGCGAATTTTAGGAGAAGACCTTGATTTACATCCATATAGAAATGTTTTAACCCACGAACTCAAACCAACAGATTTTCGTGTATTCAGTAATTGATGCTTAGAAAAAATCAGAAAAGATGCAGATTTTCATAAGAAAATCGTTCTCAGGGATGAGGCTCATTTCTGGTTAAACGGTTATGTGAATAAGCAGAATTGCCGGATTTTATGGTGGAGGAGTCATTGGACCTTATTTTTTTTCAACGAAGCTCACGATTCGGTAACTATCAATGGAAATATTTATCGTTCAATGTTGACTGATTTTTTTATGGTTCGTCTTGATTTGCAGAACATGTGGTTTCAACAGGACGGTGCCTCTTGTCATACTGCCAATGACACAATGACTTTATTGAAAGCAAAAAGAGGCGATTCGATTATTTCAAGAAATGGACCGATAAATTATCCGCCTCGTTCGCTCCGATTTAACTCCATTGGACTTCTTTCTTTGGGGTTACATTAAGTCATTAGTTTGCAGCAATCATCCAGTTTAAACGATTTACAGATCAATATTGAACGAGTAATTGCTAACATACGACCTGATTTGTGCGAGGGTCATGGAAAATAACAGAAAATCTGTTTTGATATTTAAATTTTCTAATAATCCTTCTATCAAGTAAAAAGCCTCTTCTTATTAATTTAAATTTATATAACTTGGAACAAAAACTTTACCTGATAAATATGTGTTTCAGTTGTGCAATCCACAATTTCTCCTTTAGCAGGTGTGAAAACTCTGGATTCTAAGCTTTCACAATGATTTTTCAAGGTATTTGTACTTTCTTCATCTCCTTTGACAATAATAACCCTTCTCGGTTTCAGCTGAGACAATATTTTCATTAAGGATTCGCCATCTGATCTTCCCTCGAAATCAATATAGTGCACTTGACAATTCACTTGGACAGTTCTGCTCAAATTAATACATTTTGATGGAATTTCTGGAGTTTCAACTGAAATTTAAAGAAAATCATTAATAATTTATAGAAGAAAATGTTCCATTTTCTGAACTATACTGCTGATCATAAAACTAGGGTTATCCTGTCATTTGCATTCATTTTAGAAATCTTTTGTTTTCTTGTTGTTCTTGTAATATAGTTTAATATCTGTATGCAATAATTTTTATCGTGATTGATCAATTAAAGAACTTGTTGTTCCGATAAGTGTTTAACCAAAAAAGGGTCTCCTACCTGAATTCCTAAAAGCCATTATCTGCATGTTTTGTTTCATTGGTTTTATCTGCGTGTTGCAAATTGTTTGATTGAGTTGACAACACAACTGTTGTTGCAGCATGAAATGTAGCAACTATAGCAGAAGTCAGCGCAAAACTTTGGTATAAGTCTCTCAGTGTGAAAAAAGTATTTCAATAATATGAAGAGACTGGTCTGTTCACTAGAACACCTTGATCAGGGGGGGAAAGGACTACAACAGCTAGAGCTACCGCTTTCTCGTTAATAGTGCTTTGACAAACCGAATTTTCACGAAACTGTAGGTGAGTGCACTGTTATAAGCGATTTCATGCTACTGGATTATCTTCTCGAACTTAGGCGATTGGACCACCGCTTTCACGTGAACTATCGTGAAGGCTGAAAGCGCATTTGCACAAAATCAGTCTGGCTGAAGACGACGAATGCAGGCTGTGTCTTGAGTACACTAAAACACCCATGCACATCGTCTCAGAGTGACCAGCGGTGAGTCGCATCAGATTCGAGGTCTTTGGTCAGGCTTTAATAGCCCACTGCGAAATGAAAACATTACCCCCGAACAAGATGATAGATTTTATTCAAAAACTGGATCTCGTCGGGGAATTATAAATTATGGGTGAACCACTATAGTTCTTGCGGACGCAGTGGTAGAGTGGACAGACGCCCACTCACTATAAATAAACATAAATAATAATACTTTAATGAAGACAAAAACTAAGACAAAAAAATTTCAATGACATTGAAGGATTAGGATAAAAATTATGAAATGGAATACAAAATGGATGTATAATAAAAAAGTCAAAAATATTCGAATAATAGTTTTGAGGAAAAAATAATCCATTATTTTTGCGTGAACGTCAAGACTTTATTTAACATATTTTGGATTGTCCTATTTGGGTGAAATATGCACCATTTTGTGCCATTTAAAGGTAGGTTCATAATGGTCCTCTCATAGAAGTCTTGGTACTTATTGGCGAAATGCTTTTGTAATCGATTTTCACAATATTCTCTTGATGCTAATTTCTTATCACTCAGGAAGTTTTGCAATGCGAGAGAAAGATGGCTTGGTGCCAGGTCCGGACTATATGGTGGATGTATTAAAACTTCTCAACCAAGCTCCCGGAGTTCTGGCGAATTAGTATCGGGTGTTTTTTTAGAGTGATAGAACTTTCGATAGGGATAACTGTGATTTGACAGAAGATAGAAGCCATGTTGTTTTGACATTTCTGTTCAGTAAGCATTGACTAATTATCACGGAAAGACTCACGCCGCAACGTTTACAAATTGTTGAAATTTATTTTCAACTTCTTCAACTATTTGCCAAACTTATAGATCACTTCGTGAAATTTATGGTTTACATAATCGTCCATCAGAGCAGCTTATTGGTCGAACTATCGATAGATTTCGGACAACATTTTCTCTACTCGAAGACAAAGAACTGTGCGTACAGAAGAAAATATCGGTGCTGTAAGTCAGAGCGTTAATGATGATCCAGATTTGTCTATTCGTTGACGTTCACAACAAGTTGGACTCTGTGCATCCACATGGAAAATTTTGCATAAAGATCTTGGTCTACACCCATACAAGATCCAACTGGTTCAAGAACTAAAGCCACTTGACCAAAATAAGCGTCGTTTGTTTGCTGATTGGGCCCTAGAACAGCTTGAATTTGATCCACTTTTTCATCGTAAAATTGTGTTTAGTGATGAAGCTCATTTCTGGTTGAACAGCTATGTAAACAAGCAAAATTGCCGTATATGGAGTGAAAACAATCCTCAAGAAGTTCTGCAGGTTCCATTGCATCCTGCAAAATGCACTGTATGGCGGGCTTTATACCCTGGAGGCATCATCGGTCCATATTTCTTTGAAAACGATGCTGGAGCTAATGTTATCCTGAATAGTGCTCGTTACAGATCGATGATCAATGATTATTCGTTTCAAAATTTGAATGGTATCGACCCAGAAGTGTTTTGGTTCTAACAAGATGGTGCTACACCTCATGCTGCTACTGTAACAATTGATTTATTGAAAGGAAGAGTTGGAGATAACATTATTTTGAGAAATGGTCCACTCCAAGAGCATGCAACATAACTCCACTGGATTATTTTCTTTGGGGTTATGTCAAGTCATTGGTTTATGCTGATATATCAGAAACATTAGACGCATTGGAAGCCAACATAACTCGTGTTATTGATGAAATAAGGCCTGAGTTACTCAAAAAAGTGATCCAAAATTGGTGTGGTGAAATGCCGTTCCTTAGAGTTAGTCATGGTGGACATATGCCGGAAATTATTTTTAAAACATCATTTGGATAGTCAAATTTGTCATACCTAGCTTGTGACATTTCGGTCCAAGCTATCATGGTTATTATTGTTGATAATAGTAATCCAATCGATTGCCAAGTATTGGCAAATTCGTTACGTTGTTTTTTGTGTAATAATCATACCTTTGACTTGATTTATATATATTAAACCAAGAATTATAGTTCGTTGTTATCATAGTGTATTACGAGTGTTTTACTTTAATTCCTTATCATTTTCGTTGGTTTATCTCATTGGATAAATAAAGCTAATTCATCATCGAGATAACTACATACAAGTGCCCTTGAAGTAAAACTATTCGATAACTATGTCAAAATGCAGTCCACTTAAACCCATCGAAATTAATCAACGAGATTAATTAAATTGCAACTGCCTGTTATTTCAAATACTGAAATAATAGGCGGTAAACTAACCATGGTACATAACAAATGCAGATCAAAGGAAGGATAGAGCCTTTTAACCATGCATTTTTCATTTTCATTAGATTTTCTGTTCTTTTAGGAGAACATTTCTAAAATTACTAAAAATGACGTTAAAATAACATAAATAGAGGTTAATTCTTGATAGAAGGTATATAAAATTATATAAATATTTTAAAAAATTTTAAAAAATTAGCCTTCTACATATTTAATTCCAAAAGATTATATTTAATGATTATAACTTCTGAAAATAAATTAAAATAATGTCGTATAAGTACCACTTATATCATGACATAAAATATGAATGTTTATTTTATGTCATGATATAAGTGGTACTTATACGACATTATTTTAATTTATTTTCAGAAGTTATAATCATTAAATATAATCTTTTGGAATTAAATATGTAGAAGGCTAATTTTTTAAAATTTAAAAAATTTTTTTTTAAATATTTATATAATAATAAAAATGACGTTGATTTGACTTTCAGATGACAGAACACAAAGGTGTGTGGTTTTATTCATCATATGTAATTTCTTTAAGAATTAAATAACTGATTTGAAATTTTCAAGGGAAAATGACTGTTGAGCAAGCATGCAAAAGCTTCTGACTTCACCATTTTTTTAAAATTTCATTTGAGACATTTTACTCTATGATGTAAAATAATAAAGTTCCTTAGTCTTCTAAACAACTGGATAGACTTTATGTGTAATAAGCCATTAGTGCTGCCAATGCAAAAGTAACACTTTATTTGTTTAATTTACAATGTCAATTATGAACAATTTCTACCAAGCATCAACAACCAATTCAATCCAATTTTTTAAAATTCATCATACTTACTTATGACATCCTCTTCTTTCTTGATTACAATGTTTTCTTTATTATCTTCTCCTCCCTCAGGATTGATATCTGCAAGCATATAGTCCTCTGGTTTTATTATTTCACCATAATCATCACACTTTATTTTTTCTTCTTGGAAGGGATACATCGGATATTGCTTTTTGGTCACTTTAAAGAAACCTCCAGAAACATTTCCTTCTTGTTTTATCACTATGTCATGACGTCCTTTAGAAATTACACTCATCTCAATATCGTCATCAGAGTCAGATTCGGAATCTCTGAAAAGGAAGAAATATAATCATTGAACTATATTATATATATTATATATTTTATAAACAACTTACTGCTTGGAATAGTCCCTCCCATTCTTCATTTTCTGCGTTTTAACATATTCTTCCAGTTCTGGTCCTTCTAATCTGACTCTCCTTTTTATTTCCAAGTCTATTGTTCTACTATTACCACCATTTTCAATTAGATCTCTAGCTAAGGTACCGGGTGATGTTCTAAAAAATAATTTTCAGACATTGAACTACTTAACTATTTAGAAATTAATCATTATTCAAACAAGTTTCTGGAAATGACCAAAAAAAATTCAAAAGTTCACACATTTTTGTGATTAGGTTCGAAATATTAGTTCATCTTCGGACAACTTAACATAAGGTAGAGGGTATTTATGCAAGTTCAGGTACACAGATTTATAATAAGAATACAAATGTCGGCACAGTAGAGAGAAATGGTTAGCAGATCTTATTTAATAATTTTGAATAATTTGGATTCACATATTCATTATATTCAGATTATTTATATCATGACCTAATGTGATTATTTCAACAAACTCCAAATAACTAAGTTTCCTGTCTTATGACTCAATATGTAAAATTTTTAGACTGTCTATGCATCAATTCAGATTTAGATTTTCTAAGCAGTGCAAACGCCATAGCAATCTAGTATAAGAATACAGAATAATACAGAAATCGCGGAAATATTTTGAAAAATATTGTCAACATTAATTATTCAGGAGAATCGAATGAAAATTTAATCCGTCCAGATGATAGATGGAAAAAATAAACACAGTAAGCATTCAATATAACATAAGCTCAGCACCTGTTCTATATGAACCAGCAAATGTCAATATATAGGATGACATGAAAACCAAATGACATCAAGTAGTGATGAAGAATTCATGGTTTCATAGAGAATGATCGGGAAGAAAATTCTTGGGAGGCAGTTAAAACAAAGTTAAAAAAAGGAAAATTAACTGAAACACCAAGTGCCGGTCACTATCAAAAGTAGATTCCAGACTCTGGAAGAAATCAATAAGAAAACACAGAAAACTATTAATAACAATGGAAACAGCAACAAAATACCTAAACCTTCTCTGATTTATGTTTTGATATGATAAATTATGGGGAAATGATTAAGATAATCAGTACTGCAGTGGAAGATGGGAAGTACTCCACAAAGTACCTTGCAGACAACACAATTAAAATAAAATGTGAATTTATAGAAACCTATGGAAAGCTAAACATACATAGCAGCTAAAAAAAGAAAGAGTATTTAGAATTGTCATAAAATATACTCACCATAGTACAGATTAAAATGAAATCAGACAACTAGGTGAAAAGGCACATAAAGTCATGAATATCCTGAAATGCAGGTACAGAATGACCAAGGAAACCTTAAATATTTTCTTTGTTGACTTAGAACCAGCAGAAAATAACAAATAAATATACAAAATACAACATCTTCAACGTAGGACAATAAAAACAGGACCACCCAGAACTATCAAAGGAATTACGCAAAGCATGAGATGCCGGTAATACAGCATTTCAGCCTATTGCAATAGACTTCATCTGTGTCAAATGTAGAAGCGCACAAGTACACTTAGCTTCAAAAAAATAAAGATACGCCAGCAAAATGTGCTCTCTGTGAAAGTTCCCACCTGGCCAATTACAAAGGATGTGAATTTTATCACAAACTTCTCAAGTCGAATAATGCAAACAATAGATAATATTCATCATAATAATAGTGCAAACACCAATTCACCAGTGAACAGTAGCTGCGCAAATGTAATGAATAACACTCCTACAGAACAAATAAATCACATAAACAACATAATGAGCACATTTTTAGAAGAATTCAAGACAATGTTTCAACAACTGATCCAACAGAACACAATAATATTAAATATGATGATCACCCTTATCACCAAAATCCACTAAATTCTTTAAATTCGCGGAATGGAATGCCAATGGGCTTATATAGTCGAAAAATGAAGTAGAGATTTTTCTCCGTCAAAATTCAGTAGATATTCCTCTCATAAGGGAAACCATAGTGAAGTCATACATCAATATACCCCATTACACTATTTATACAACAAATCATGTAGAAGATTTCTCTCGCTGGTCTTTAATTATAATGAAACATACTATAAGTTATTTAGATTACTACATGTTTACACAGGTTGATATTTGGGTACTATTCTGGGATGTTCACAACACAAGCCTTGCTTAGGTGACATCTTATGAATAATTATATATTATTGTAATACTTATACCATCTGAATAAAACATCTATGTATCTATCTACTTAAAATTACTAAGATATGGGGAAGAATATCTACAAAATTATAAAAAGAGAGCTGCAATCCCTGGACTTAACAGTAGCCGCAGTTTACTGCCCACCTCGACATAACATCAAAAAGGAGCACTTCAGTAATTTCTTCCAAATAATGGGGCCAAAGTTTATTGCAGTGATTATAATAGTAAACACACAATATTTGGATCACACCTTATAACTACAAAAGACGAAGATCTGGCCAATACCGTTCAAGAAAAAAATTACTCCTGGTTATCCACAGTCACACCAACCTACTGACTAACAGAAATAACCAAAACCTCAGATCTTCTAGATTTTTTCATTATAAATGACATTTCTGCAGCATACATGGATATTATACCCAGTTATGATTTATCCTCAGACCATAGTCCTATTATAGCCATCATTGCAGCCTTATTATCTGCAAAAAGAAAGCTTCAAGATTGCATTGAGGCCAATTCTGGTCACCAAATCAGCAGGTTGCTCAAGGATTCAATTAGTGAATTCTCTTCCCTGTTCATGGTCCACTGTTGGGTCAGTTGGATTTTGTAGGCGTGCAGCTGTAAATCTTTGTGAGTATTCCCTGAAGAGCGCCTATTGAAATGTTAAATTCTTGTGCCCGATGGCGATTTGACGTCTCTGGCCTTTCTGTCACACTTCGTGAACTGCCTTGATCTTTTGTTCCGAACGACCTCTACGAGCTTGGATCGTATTGCCATGATCTTTTGTTCTGAACGACCACTACGAGCTCAGATAGTATGTTTCACATCACTAACCGAGCCAGTACTTTCGAATTTTTTGATTATTCTTTTCACAGTAGATTAATTAGGATAATTATTTCGACCAAACATTGGACGCACTTTACGAATATTGACAATTAAACTTTCACCATTTTGATAATAATTTTTGATAATCAGGAGGCGTTGTTCTACCGTGTAATGCTCAATGTTCACTAACTCCCATCTGGCACGTCTTAATCAGGTGACATTATGACTGTCAAACATGGCGCACAATTCAAATCTTGCGCTTTTATTGAAACACCCTTTATTTTTCGTTTTAACTAGAGTTCCTGTTTCTTCAGGTAAGCAGTTCTAAAATTGCAAAATATTAAATTTATTCGACTTTCAGATGACAGAACACATGATTCTATGTTTTTATTCATCATGTGCAGATTCTTCAAGAAGTAATTCACAAAGTGAAAATTTTCAGGTGAAATGGACTCTTGAACAAGAGAGCAAAAGCTCTTGTTCCTGATTTCAGGTAAAATGGAATATTGAACAAGAGCGCAAAAGTTCTGATTCCTGACTTCACATCAGTGTTTTTCTGGAATTTTTTATTTTATCAATTTAAAGATGAATTTCAATCAAGTAAAAACCGAAACAATCAAGTAGTCATTTTGGCAAGTACAATTTCTATAGCATTACCAAGAAAAAATATAGCTTTAATCAAGGCTCAATCTCGTCAAAGCTAGTGAAATTCAACTACGAGTGTGAACACTATTAATATGCAGACCACTGAAATCAGCAATTGTCCATTAGGAAATAATATACCGATCAGACTTACCTAGTAGTTATTATGACACTATTATTAGGGTTAGAACACCACTGTAAGAATAGTTCCCTGGAATACCCACTCTCCATATCTGGAGAGCTGGCAAGTACTACCTTAGGATTAGGTACCCTAGAGAGTTCCTGTAAAGTATGACAAAGCTGCAGATGCTTGAACTGGAAGGGATTATTTCGAGCACCTTCAAAACTCCTCATCAACTTATCGCTCATCCATTCAATTTGAGATTTTGCAAATTCAACAACGTTGTAACTGACATTATTCAGTAGTGCTAAAGAATAAGCCAAAAGTCCGGATTCCTTATTTCTCCATAATTGATCCAACATATGAGCTAATTCTAAAACACGACCAGCGGTATCAACAGCAATAAGAACATTACCATTGTTCCTCAGAGTCTGCAATATATTTGCTGAAAGAAACAACTAAAATTAGTTCATTTTCACTTACACCGAGCTAGGATTAATTTGAGTAAATGTCCCCAAAACCATAAAAAAGACTCAGGTTTACCAATGAACTTTTATTTCAAATGAATGGTTTCAAAATTTCATTTTATCTTGAGAAAATGACATTTATTTTTAGTAGCAGACTCTTACATATTACTTATTTACAGGGAGGATTGACAAAGTAGAAATATAGATTTTTTACAAATTTTTCCCCTAGGTAAGTTTCAAGACACTTTTTATGATTTATTTTATTTCGAATTTAGCACATACTTGAGACCCCTTCATTAAGTCGAAATAATTGTCATATGTTAAAGATCTATCCTTTTGTATGCCTATGTACACTCATATATACGTTGTATTTACACATTTGTATATAATTGCATAATCTCAACCCTTACTAATTAAATGTATCTTTTCCTATACGCCGTAAGACCTGTATATTGCAATGTATTATTTTGCCAATTCTGCATTTTTCTATTGCATCATATTTGTTATTCCCATTCTTGAATCATATTACTGTCAGCATCTATTCCGATAAGGAAACCCATAAAGGGAATTGAATCTGTTTGTTTCAACAGCGATAGACTAGAGTTAGACTTGTTCAGACGTACCATTGTATTCTTGTTTTTCGAAAATAAATAGTTTTTTTTAAAAACTTGGTTTTCTACCCTAAAAACTTAAATATATAAACATTTTGTGTCATAATATGCAAGAGGTTTTTTCCTAGACATTACAAAATATTTCACACATTGTGATACTTTCTTAATATCTTAATAAATTGTTTTTGATATAAAGGGTTATTTATCATTTTGAATAGCCGGCTATCTGGGCAGCTGTCAAATTTGAAGCTGTCATCTTTTGACATATGACAAGTAAAAACTCCGCCATCACTAAAAATGAAACGATACACTCTAACAACGCATTGGAATGAAATGAATGGAGTATGCGGTTGGAATTATAACAATTTTATTTAAAAAATTCACACAGTTTTTATGTTTCACAATTTATTCAGAATCCTGACACGTGTTTCGGTCTTTCGACCATCTTCAAAGGAGTACAAAAAAGAACTCCATTGAAATTGTCAAAATTCACGAGTTAGTGATGTGAAGAATCGAAACCGTGTGATGAGTTTTTGGGGCTGGCGGTGTGACTGGATCTCACTTATTTGAAAATGAGGCTGGTGCAACTGTTACGGTGAATGGATTGCGCTACCCAGCTGTATTAATGATTTTTTATGGCCAGAATTGGAAGATATTGATGTGGACCACGTTTATTTCCAACAAGACGGCTCTACGTGCCACACAAGCAAGGAAACAATCGCAATTTGCAAGAAGGGGTGATCACAATTGGCCACCGAGAGATTGTGATTTAACGCCTTTAGACCTTTTTCTTTGGGGCCACGTGAAAGATAAGGTTTATGACAATGTTCCACAATCGACTCAAGACCTTAAAGATGGAATTCGTGCAGTTATCAAGGATATACAGCCGCAAATGTGCGAATTGGTAATGAAAAATTTCCTGAAAAGGATATGGTGCTGCAACCGTAGTTGTAGCTATTTGACTGATATTGTTTTCCATTGTTAATGGCATAACTTCCTCTTTATAATGAAATAAACATTCACTGATTTCTCTTAAAATATACTAGTTTTTTTTCAGATAAAAAAAAACCTCTTATTAGAGAACCCCTTATATTGTAGAGTTTCCAGAAATAATTTAAATTTACTTAAGATTTGAAATTAAAATATTGGATGCCAAACAAGAATTGTATTGTACGGTGGATGGTCCATTAGTTCGATGTTTTGACTGCTCAAAAACATTTTTATTTGAGCTGGTGTGTGAGAGCTTGCAATATAGTGGTGGAGAATATTCGTCTTCTGCGACTGGTTTCCCTGATTTTTACACCCACTTCTGGCATATAAATACTGGTAAACCATTCAGAATTGACCACTCTACGGTGCTCAAATGAAACTGTGGTAGCAAGTCCAGTTATTCCCCAAAAACAGGTCACCGTTTCCTTCGAAGTGCTTCATGTGCTAACGACTTTTGCTGATTTTGGCTCACATAGTTATTTAGTTTCGATGTCATCTTCTGAAGCATCAATATTGAATTTTTCAACATTTCTTTACACTAAAGGACAGAAGCTTTTTTTGTGCAATTGTCGGATTATGCGGTCCCCAAAACAAACAAATATTTTTGGAGGCCAAATATTCATGTAATATTGAATGTATGACTAAGTGTGCCTCAATATCACGATATGTCACATGACTCTCTTGCAATATTAATTTACACACAGAAGTGATGTAGTCTGGTACATTGGTCGATTTTAGATGACTTTCAAAAAATTCATGCTGCAGGGAAGTGCGACTACGTCTGAATTCTTATAACGAGCAGGACACAATGGCTCAAGGTTTTGTTTTATCACCAAAAGTGCAGTTGGTTTCATCCACATCGAGAGTGATAGAAAATCATTGCAGAAGATATTCATGATTTAATTCCATTCTTTGGAATTTGGTAGACTCGCGCTATTATGAACACAAGTCTGTGTGAACAACCCAATAGTGTGAACAATCCACGATCTTGTTAGTGTGACTTAATACTTTTCTGTGTCAACTTGGATAGAGCCATTTAAGTGATACGAATTTTATTTATTACGAGTTATCTTCCATTGCGAGAAGTGTCTTTTAATGTAAAATGACTAAAAACAAGAAATTTTTGAGCCTGTATAAAAAATCGAAATTCTTGGAAGATCACCGGAGGGCACCATTGCTTTCAAAAAAATATAGAATTGCGAAATCAACTGTATGCTCAATTAAGAAAAATGAGTGTTGTGAACCAGAGTTTTAAGCCAAATAAAATCAACAAATGCACTTTTAGGGAAGCTTAATATCAGAAAATGGAGGAAGCCTTAAACAGAGGGAATTAAATTTGCCTACAACAGGAGAAATTATGAAGCATAAAGCTCTTCAGCTTTTGAAATCTTGAAAAGTGGAAATCAAAAATTTATTCGAGTGATGAATGGCTGCAAAAGTTCAAGGTTCGTTACGGTCTTAGATTTTTCAAAATTTATAGAGAAAAACTATCATCAGAGGTGCATAATATTAGCCCATTCACAGTTGAATTGGTTCAATTTATAGAGGAATTTGAGCTCACTCACGACCAAATATACAATGATGATGAGACTGGATTCCACTGGAAAATTATGCCTGATAAAACTTATATAATCAGTTCTGAAAAAACTACACCCAGTCTCAAAATATCAAAGCAGCGAATTAACTTCTTGGGTTCTGCAAACACATCAAGTTCTCACAAACTCACGTAGTTGATTATTAGCAAAGCAAAATCTCCAAGAGTATTCAAAAATTTACATAAACTGGTTTCTTCGAATGCTTCGTACCAGAGGTAAGTGTTAATATGAAAAATGAAATGTGAGAAAAAAATTAGAATTTTTTGTAGGTAAAGCACTTTCTAAAATGTGCAAATATTCCGGGAAAGGCAATGCTTTTTCTAGATAATGCACTCTCACATCCATTAGCTGAAGGTTTGAGAACAGAAGATGGCAAAATATTTGCGATGTTTTTGCCTCCTAATGTGATTCCCAATTCAGCCACTGGATCAAAATGTCTTGAAGTTAATCAAACTGTATTACAGAAAAATCTTTTGAGTTTTCTGGTGGCCCAAGGACACAACATGGCAGATGGACTCAACAACCTCACCTTGAAGAATGCTGCTTTACATTTACACCGGGTATGGTAACAATTAGATTCTCTTGGTACTCAAAATGTGTTGGAACAAAATTTTCGACCATAGTGACATTCATAAAAATGATCTCCTTCCTCTGAGAAATATTGATGAGTAATAAATCGGAACCTACAGTAGAGGAAACAATCGAGTTACTGAACATAATTCATTGGGTCGGTTGAGAAAACTTTGTAACACTCATACTTATCAAATATTCAAGCAAATCAACTTCGATTTAAGATACTATGTAAATACTTAAGATATTTTTCAATTTTTAGACCGAGTTATAATATTGAAGATATGGAAAACTGGAATAGAGACAATATGTTCACCATTAAAAATATCACACTTACAGTGAAAATGTCAGATTTTATACATTCACGTCAGTGTTGCCATAACTCAAAATTAAAGCAGCAATCCTCTTATATTAAGAAGTATCTCTAATCCCTTCAACATCTAACTAGCACAGAGAATTATATAATTTAGATAGCTAGCTGCTGACAGATTTAATATTAAAAAATATATACTGATACTTACTCATCAATTTTTCATCCCTAGCACGTCTACGAGCTTGTTGATAATTTGCATTGAAAGCATCAATGATTAGTAAAGAAGGTCTCTGTAATCTTTCCAATTCGCAACCATTAAGATGTCTTTCTTTCTTATGGTTGAAATCATTGGCATAAATTATATCTTCCTCTCCAGATTTCATAATTTTCCAAATGGTTCCCCCGATCATATGACCAGCAGGTAGTGGTGTTATAGTCAATCCATATCCTTTACCTAAAAATATTGATGTATTACATGTACCATGTTTGAATAAATTAATATAAAAACTTTTAAGTTCAGATGGAATTATACATACCTTTCAGAGGTACACTTTGATTGTATTTCAACTGTATTATCCTCTCAAACGTTGCATCTACATCATCAAGTGATATAGTATCGAAATCTTCCATATTAAAATGCGACTGGTATAAATCATACATAAACATTTGTCCCATTTTATAAACTGGAATTGTAGCATAAATCGGACAATTAAGTCCTAGCTTTCCGGTGGCGTAAGGAAGTGCCCCCATATGCATTAAATCTGGGTATGATATAAGAACTGCATCAATAGTATGAACAACCCTAAAACAAGAATAAATTTAAGTGGATGATATATTTACTTCAAGATATTTCAAACCTTTTCAATTCTCTTATGAATTCGGGATTGAATTTTTCGTCCCATCCACAATCTAGTAAAATTCTGACATCGTCCACTTGTAAGAGATAACAAGGGGGAGATTCGTCCATAACCCCTGATAGGGCCTGAACTTTGATAATAGAAGTCATTTTTTTAAATTCTAACTTTATTTTAAATTTAAAATTTTATTATTGTTGTTTAACAATTCTACTAAATACTGAATTCAACATTGTTCATTTTTAATAGCTTATAAACAAACATATAAACCTAACCTCTATCATCTGGGAGCATAGAATAATATAATCTCATATGTTCTTTTTCCACTCTCAATTCCAGCTCTCTCACATGCAAACTCCCATGGTGAGATTAGCACAGAATACTGGGACAGCCTACAGCAGGCATGTCAAACCTGCAGCCCCCTCGGCGTTTTCCTGCGGTAGGAATGAATTCTGGAAATAACCAGATAATACG
Organism: Megalocaria dilatata; assembly: GCA_034642435.1. Taxonomy (NCBI): domain Eukaryota; kingdom Metazoa; phylum Arthropoda; class Insecta; order Coleoptera; family Coccinellidae; genus Megalocaria; species Megalocaria dilatata. Next base: position 70,619,764 of record CM067856.1, on the reverse strand, counting down.
GCCCGCGAGCTCACATGTTTATAATAATAATAATAGTTTATTTGCCCATAATTAATAAACAATATAAAGAATAATGAATGTTTATGAAATTCGCGCATGCCCACGCACGTATCACGGCGGATTCGTTCTACCCCGACAGTAAATCATCAAAGGCATAATCAAACACAAAAAGATAATTTACCCAACGATACTGATATAATGAATAAAAACGCTATATCAGTATCCCTTGTGAGGACTCCACTACTGAAACTGAATATAGTCATGCGCCGGCTTTGAAAACACCCGGCATCCTTTAGTAGCCACCACCTTCTTCGCTCCTCGCCTTATAGAGGACACGAGTCTAAAGATTCCTGACTAACAGCCGGTTTCATAAACGAAATTAAAGCCTCCCTTTTCCCAAAAAGTCTCCTTTCATGATAAAACGTGTTTCATAAACAAATTTTGAGGTTAAAGGGAACTTAAAAGCGTCCTTTATCTTAAAGTGAGAAAATCGGCCCTTTACGGCTGGAAAAGGAACCTTTAACGAGAAGCTCGACACTGCGCAGGTGCTCGATAAACACGAAAACAGTGTACATAACCTTGTTCTGTCACATTTGCCTATTTTGTTTAATTTTAGCGTACTACGAAATATGTTGCACCAAATGTTGAATGCTAATTTTAGTTCTACTTCTTCATCAAATGATGAAGAAATAATTGTGAGAAGACCAAAAATTTACAGGAGAGACATTTTTCCACGTTAGATGATCTAGATTTCGTCTATCGTTTTTGCCTGACAAAACCAACTGTTTAATCTTTGCTTCAAAAGATTGCAGATCAATTGTACTTCCCGTTCAACAAGTAAACAAATTTCGATTTATTATTTTGTTGATATAATTTTATGTATACCAAATCATTAAATTGACAATTTTCAGAGGCAGTTGTATAGAACCGATGAACCAACTACTTTTGACATTGAGATTCTATGGAACTGGAAATATATGATCAAACCATCTTTAATAACAGTGTAACAATTTGAGAGTGGTAAATTTGGACGGTATTTGTTACTTGGTGATAGTGGTTATAGTTTGCAGACTTATCTTATGACAAAGTTACCGGAAGCTATAACTGCAGCTGAAAATTTATATAAGCAGTTAATTATACGAACTAGAAATGTGGTGAAGAGAAAGTATGGAGTTTGGAAACGTCATTTTCCTATGCTTTCTAAAGGAATGAGTGTTAAGTTAACGACCATAAAGGCAATTATTGTTGCTACCGCTGTTTTGCACAATATGTAGATATGAACGAAATATTTCCAAATGAATGATTGCAGGAGGAGGAGGACTTTCAAACAAATTCAACTAGTGTTAATGCAGCTCGTTAAGCGAGAGTCTATTATTAATAAACATTTTGCTAATTTAAAATTTATATTTGTGTGATAATTGAAAATAAATTTGCTTGTCACTTGTGTAACTATTCTTCATATTCAATTTGTATCTTCAACATGACAAGATTTCATATAATTTTTATAAGATTTTACAAGGTATGTATTTAGATAAGCTTCTATGTTTGTATTTCTGATTCATTGTTTTACTTTAGGTAACATCTGAAAAAGTTTCAAGTGAGAATAAAGAAATAAAAATATTATGTGTTATTGAAATTTCTGTTTTTAATTCAAATTTGAGAAGACTTCATAGTCTGCAGCAATGCTGATAGAATTCTAATACCGCTTTTCCCAGAAAGTGCATTCAAAATAAAAAAGATTTAATTATTATTATTTAATTTGCTCTTCATCTCCATAATTTGCAAATCTAATATTTTAAGCTTTGAATGCTCCTCTTCTTTTCTTCTATTCTCTTCCTTGATAGCCACTATCTGAGCTTCTACTAGAGCTTTTTTTTTTATAATACATCTCTTTCGCTTGGAAATTGGCTCCCTCAATTTCAATGGAGCCCCACCACCAGTCAATATGACTGCGTTGAGCAGCTACCACCTTTCTAGTTTGAGTTTTTATATTGTCATATTTGGATTTGAGCTGGTCCCCATTTCTCCAATGGAGAACTGTTGCATTGAAATCAGTTTCTATTCTCTGCTAGACTTTATCCTATAATATTAACATTCTCTTTTTCAATCAATTCCAAGAGGCATAGTTCCTCCTCAGGTTTTAAAGTAATACTTTTTTTTCTCTTTTCTTCCATATACATTCATATAACCCACGAAATAAAATATAACAATTCGCACGTAATAATGAAATAAATTTCTGTCTTCTGCACATAACCATGTTTATGCAAAGATCGAGTTATGCTTCTTCTCTTTTTCTTTTTACAAGTTCCAACGCATAACTAACAATTTTTACAGAATATCACCAACTACATTCGTAAAAACACTAGTTCTCAGGATAGCCAACAGTCGGAAACATATGACCGGCGCATTAAAGGAAGCCTTAAAAAGGACGGTCCATGTGCGTTTATGAAACTGATGCTCCCATTTAAAGGATCCTTTTTCATAAAGGGACTTGAGCTATCCCGTACCTTTACAGGGTACTCTAAGATCTGAGGTTTTACGGAGTACTCTTAAAGATCTGGAATTATACGAAGTAATCTAAACAGCGCTAACCTTTTTATCGTGATCATCTAGTGGCGGGCGAATAGGACTTTACGTTGTGTAGGCAACCCAAATTACACCTAAACGAGAGCAAGGAAACAGTGACGGGAGGTTCAAATATTCGAAACACAATAATACCAGAATAATATATTTTTATTAATAATGTTCAAAAGCAACAACCCTCAATAAATGGAAACACATTCATCAGCCTGTGGTTAAATCTACCCTACGCAGTGGTTCGCAAAGCGCCCCAGTGGGACCAATAGCGCCCCGGGTCTATATGACTTATACTACATATTGTTAGGTCGGTATTCGCTCAAATCAGATATCATTCTTATGCAGCGGAAAGGGTAAAGTTATGCAGGAAAAGGGGATACAGCCAGCCTGCACCTTCAACTGCACTTCCGGTAACCAGTGCTGAACCTCCCGTTACAGGGGGTAAGTTTAACGGACAGTAAGGTAAAGGTAACTGTGGTATGCCCAGGAGATCTCCTTGAAGAGGGGATCTAACATAATTCAAGTCGACCGGAAAAGTTACTATCAAAATGGACTATATCTAGCCACCTCGGGGTGACAAAGGCCCAGGAAGGCTTAACTCTTACTGAGGAACGGACCGAACACTACTAGAAGGGGCACGCAAACTAATCCCTGTAGATATCACAGTACCCGGAACAAATATCTAGTGTGTAAGCGACCACCTTCTTAGCTCCTCGTCCAGAATTCTGCCTTGCTCTGTTGCAGCTTGACATGCGTATCATACATACGACTAGTCTAAATATTCCTGATCCTAGGATTAAGTGACTTCGGATAGTTTTTGCATCATGCCGTTCAGTCAATTGCAACATAACTGAAAATGCAGGTGCGTATCTATTGTTCCATCACGTAACAAACAGTACTCTTTGCTATTTGTTTCCCATTAACTTTTCAACATGTCTTTTTCGACACCAAGTGGAAATAAGAGAAAACTCGCAGATCAGCATCATTTAAGAAAAGTGGGAATTGGAGTTTTTTGTTGTGAAGTGAAAGACAAAATTATCTGCTTGATTTGCAACAGTACAATTAGTGTCCCAAAATTATCCACGATTTTCATAAGAAACTGAACCTTTGCCTTCCATTATTAAACGTCACTATGATTGCCATAGAAGAAAATTTGACTAGTTTACAGGCATGAGTAGAAAGGAAAAGTTAAAACTACGGTTAAAAAATCAACATCTAATGTTTATTCGTCCAAAGCATGAAAATGAATCTACTGTTCTAGTGAGTTACGTACTGTCGGAGTTGATCGCAAAACACTCAATACCATTTGCTAAAGGTGAATTTATGAGGGAATGTCTTATAAAGGTCGCAGAAATTGTAAGTCCCGGGGGCGGAAGCTTTTTCAAAATATATCCTTGTCCCGGAATACTGTCGCTAAGTTGGCTGTCAATATAAGTGATCAGATTAAAAGATAATCGGACTCTTTCATTGCATTTTCTATTGCCTGTGACGAAAGTACGGATGTATTTGGTGTGGCGCAACTCACTCTTTTTCTTCGTGCTGTTGACAGAGATACCTATCAAAGTTTATGAAGAATTATTCGAATTAGTACCTTTGCATGATACAATAATTGGAGAGGATATTTTAAATGCCGTCTATGGACTGTTACAAAAATGCAATTTAGATTAGTCGAAACTGACGGACCTTCTTCCATGACTGGAGTAAATAATGGCTTCATTAAATTCATGCAGACAAAGATCAAAGAAACGGGATGTGAAAAACGATATTTTTGAATGAATGACTTCTTTGATTATATTTTCAATGTCTACTCTCGTTTTTTCGTTAGTCAGAAAACTCCAGAATACGTTTGTGTATTTCAAATCGTTTAATATCCTCTTTGAGAGAAATATATCAATTCAAAAGAGTTTTGTTCGACATGAAAGAATAGTACTTAAATCTTTCGCGATCATATACAATTTTGTTTTCTTACATAAACTGCACAACATGAAATTAACTTATCTTGTGTTCTCCAAGACAAATAATGGGCTTGTATACTTTTTTGTGTTTCTTGAGAAAACTGTACTTGTTCCAAATGCTTCGACATAAAATTGTTATAATGACCTATAATTTCAAGCACACCTAAAAAATTTCCATTGTTAGGCTGTCTCACTTTTTGTTTTTCCCTTTAAAAGGAAGAACCCATCTAGGAGTCTGTATAGGATCTGTTTTCATTTAGTGATTTCGTTCTGAACTGGCTTCTGAAATGTATGACATAAGGTACTTCCTTTTTTCAAAACAATCTCCATGTTCTTCCATTTCATATAGCATTCTTGACACCTCTGAGCAAGAGATTTTTCCCGGCTGTGAAAAATAACTCAACAGCTTGGTTTGACCATTCTTCGCCTTTTCATTTTTTGCACGTTTTTCTTTGCGCTTAGTGACCCCAAATTTGTATTGGTGTTACATGTTCAATTCTTAAATTAAACGAGAAAAGTAAGCTTATTGTGAATGTTTTTAGAAACAGAATCTACAGGATGGGGTGATTCGAAATGAAACGAAAATCCAGAAACTGAAAATACTACATGAAATTTTAAGATGATTAAGCCAAAGATGCCTTATACAAATGTGACTGGTTTTCTGAATACAGGGATATAGGGTGTGAATTTTTTTTTAAGTTGAAAAGTACCAAAAATGTATATGATAAAAAAATTGGAATGTCATAAATATGATGACGATCGCTACCCACCTATTAAAAGTTGAATATTTGATGTGAACACTGTTGAAATTTATTGAATATGTTTTCTTGACCACACTTTTCATAACCTTTTCACAAAATAGTCGCACCGACCTACCTTTCCCGTTCCTCATTTGGACCTTTTGAACAGAAAAGAAATTGACTGATCTCCCACTCGATTGGTAGAACTTTCTATCACCCATAGATTTACAATAATATAGTCTTGTTGAACTGTGCTATCACCATAGCTCACACTCCTTATTAACGATGTTACATTATTTTAATGCTTTGGAGCACATAAGGTCAATATGTTCAACCCATAGACATATTAAAATAATAATAGGATAATAAGTCTATGGTTTAACCCATTTGAGTTTTTTGTTCAAACACTATTTCCATGTAACATATTGCTTCCAGGGTATTATTTGTATACAGATGTTGATTGATGGTGGATTCGCGGGCAAAAATGTTCGAAAAATATAATAGCAGACGGTTTCAGTGGGTTGATTTTGAGATAACAATTAGATAGCCACTGGTTTAACCTGTCTAAATTGTGCCTTAGACTATCAGCTGCAAAGTTCAAATCTCCACCAGAACAGATCATTCCAAAGTCGTCAGCATACTGAATTAATTCCCCTGTAACGTAGATCCGGTGGCACTCCAGCGTACAGATTGAATAACAAAGGAGCATGAACAGATCCCTGCGCGAGTACTTATTGGATAATTTCCGCCCTGGATGCGTCCCGAATAGTAATATAATTGTATCGTGAAAAATTTGGTAGATTAAATTAGCTTAATTAAAATAAAATAGAAAGGCCTTTTACTTGATAGAAGAAATATAACAAAATTTGAATATCAAAACAAATTATGTTTTAGACATTAATTTAATTCTAAAAGTTTTTTTGAATAAAATTTTTTTTGAAATTAAAATTGTAGAAGATAAACATATTTTAATTTGTTTTGATATTCAAATTTTGTTATATTTCTTCTATCAAGTAAAAGGCCTTTCTATTTTATTTTATATATAATATATAATTATATTTTGGCTTCAATAAATCTCATTATGGAATGTCAATGAATGTAATTATTAAAAATAACTCACACTGTTCTTTGATTCTGTTAGAACATAGATCAATCTTGAATTATAAAAATGATCTATGTCTCGAAACATTATTCATTTACACGTGGTGAGTTGTTTGGTATAGGTTAGTTTTTTGATTTTGATATTTTGAATATATTTCAGGACTGAAGACGGAATTGCTTAGAATTATATTTGTTTTTTGAAGATATAGTGCATGCTTTGAGAGATTTCTGAATTTACTTATTCGAATATTTGAATATATTAAATATTTCAAATAAATTATATTCTTTGAGAAGTCCTTTAAGTGTGTTCATGTTTTTAAAAGGCAAATGGCGTTCTTGAAGCTAAGACCAGAAACAAATTTTGTCTCCTTTAAATATTTATTTATTAATTTTAATGACTTTCGTATATCTTTTGGTTTATTTATTCCATTTGACATTATATATTGAGTTTTGATTATATACGTCTATTAAATGTAAGCGGTGCTTGTTTTAGACATTAATTTAATTCTAAAAGTTTTTTTGAATAAAAATTTTTTTGAAATTAAAATTGTAGAAGATAAACATATTTTAATTTGTTTTGATATTCAAATTTTGATATTCAAAATAATTTAGCTTAATTAAGTTCAATACCACAATCAATCATATCCTCCCAAAGGATATTCAAATTAAGGTCTACGTATACACACCACCAGTAGGTGAGCAGCCAGGGGTTTTCGTTTACAACCATATGTCACTACAAAATTGATCAAAGACAATGTTAGCTAATTTGAAAGAACCTTGCCCTGAGAACTTTTTTATGGTTTTTCAGACACGCATTGTCCAAGCAAGGTTTTTACATGTGGAATTATTAACTTTTCTTCTTTTTCACCAGTGTCTTAGCAGTCTGGTTTTGTAATTTTAAAGTGTTCTCAAGGGTAGGGGATATCTTATATTTTGAGTAGAGATCCTCTAAATGCTACTTTTCTTGCGACTTCATCATCCCGCCAGTGGATGCAATATTTTTAGTTAGCGTGAACTCAGTGGCGGATTATCCGTAAGGCAAACTAGGCACGTGCCTAGGGGCGCGTAGTTACAAGGGGCGCGCGAGCTCAGAATTTTTAATCAAGATGGCCATTTATGGCCGGTACAGGGGCGCCGACAAAGTTATTGCCTAGGGCGCTCTGGACCTTTAATCCGCCACTGCGTGAACTTTATACTTTGGGATGGAAACCTCTGAGGCAGCTTGAACAGTCTCAACAAATTTCGACATATTGTAATAAGCCACCTCTTTATGGGAGGTGGTTGGATGGAAAATATTACTAGATTGACTTATTTACGAATGGGGTGCGAACCAATCCTAGTCGAGCGGTCCTAGGAAGGGTTAGTTAATAAATTTTCTCTGTGATAATGAAAATAATAATGAACCTCAACTATTGATTTTTAGTATATAAGTATTAAGTATAATGATAAAGTGTGCTAAAATACAAAATGGTTTCATCAGTATCAATCCTAAACTTGATATGGTCAGTTGTTGCAGAAATGTCTAGTGATAAAAAAGGTATTTTTATATATTTTGTTTATTCAAACAACTCCTTACTGAAGAGAATTGTGTCCGAATTTATCAGGTTCTTTCTCTGGAGAATGTGCTATATATTCTTTAAAAAAGGAAAATAAAAAAAAATCTTTTCGAATTATATGTTGAACATCTTTTGGTGATGGAACTTGTGATATATATATATATATATATATATATATATATATATATATATATATATATATATATATATGTATAATGTGATTTCTAAATAATTTGGTCTTTATTTTATATTTCTTTTGAATCTTTATTGGTTGATTTCCACCATATGTGATGATAATATATATGTCTATAAAGTGATACAGTGTACTTAGGATATGTTTTAAAATTTGATTCTAAATGTTTTCATGAGATTTATTTAGATTAAAATCTGTAGAGGTTCTGGAGAATTGATTCCAGCTATTATTCCGAAATAGTTTAGGCAATGGAAGTCCGAAATCATTACAACTTGTCGAATCGTTTAATGATAAAGGACTTTCAATGCAGAAACATTGTAATAAAGGGCCTATGTTTCACTTAGAAATAAGAAAATAAATTTTGATCCAAAGAATTCTATTATAATAAAGCTCGAGGACCGACAAGCGGTGTTAATTATTTGAGATAGAAATGTAGCCTAAACAACGGGCGTTAATTCTTAAAGCAACAATGTATTAATCAATAGATCGATTCATTTAAATTTCAACGAGGAGGTCTTGGGAACGGAAGTTAGCGATTATGATTTTAGTGCAGACGACATAAAGGACTTCAAGGCTAAGATTGGGAATTCTCAGTAAAGTCGAGATAAGAAATCGACAAGTCAAAAGATCTGGATGGTCTAGACGTGTGTAGGCGTTGAAACGATGGGAACTTAGAAAAAGCCGACTCAGTAAAACTTCGGTAGGAGGATAGAAGCCAAAGTTTTGGAAGTTCGAAAAAAAAAAGAGAGAGTCGTTGTCAGGCATTGGTGGCAGACAGTCACTAATCGGTTCGTGGTCGGGATAGTTTAGTTTAATTCAGGTTGAAAAATAAAGGGCTAAATTATAGTGTTTGTTCTTGAAGGGGTGTTGTGCCTTTGGGCTGAGGCCAACACCCCCGTGTAGAGGGTTCAGCTATTGAACATTGGGTTTTGGTGGATCGGTGTCCCGTAAAAGGTAGGTTTTTTGTAACTTCACTAAAATCTTTTCATTAGTTGAATATTGATTGTTCATAAGCGGGAACGAGAGTATGACTGATTAAAATAGACAGTCCAGGGTCCTGAAGTCTTCTAAAAAATTGATTAAAACAATTACTAGGATCTGATTTTAGAATATCATTTTACATCAATTGCTTTTCAAAAGACTGAAAAATTGTAACTATTGAAATTTCTTTTAATTGACACCATAATAGTTCATTATATGTGATATCTCATTTAAACGTGTTATTTTTGCTCTATCCATCTCCTCAGAAAATACTTTTAAAACAAAAGACTTGTCCTTCGTGCGACGAGCACGAACCCAAATTCTTTCCAAAAAAAAAGTTCAGTAAAGTAAGTATATTTTGATATATTTTTGAGTTGGGAACTAGATTCAGGAATTATGAGTAGAATGTAGAGAGTAAGTGGTGACAGTGGTAAGGGTTGATAGTCAGAAAAAGGTTTATATTAGGTATTATTTCGATTTTTGCTTGTTTCATTATTTTAAAATTGGAATTAACTTTATTTTTTTTGAAAGTAGGAAATAAAAAAGTTTCAAAAAGTTACCCATTTTATAATGAGATAAACACAACACATATATTAAGGGAAACGACCCTGAGTGAGTTAAAGATAAAGTGGCGTATTACAACATTTCTCTAAATAGCAGCTTTCAATCACCACTAAGGGAAATATGAAATTTTACGCATATACAAATTTTTATAATTCAGTACTATCCTGATTGATTGACTCCATTATTTCTGGTGAAAATTGAGGACTAAAATTTCAGAGAAATATTGTTAAAATTTATTGGCGGTTTAGGGATAGTCAATATGTATTTGTGTTCTGACAAAGTAATGTAAAATTTGAAGCATTTTTATACTAATCTGAAGTAACCTAATAAGTGTATCAGGAAACATATAATACTTGTGAAAATTTCAAGGATATTGAAAATATTCTTTGGATATTCTATACAGAACTTTATTTGAAAGCAACAAATGGAAGAGTATTTTGTAAATATTTTTTAAGCTATAGGTGAACAGGGGCTCAAATAGAATTCTTCCAATCAAAAATAAATTAAAAAGCAACCTTTCAATATGAAGGATAAATTGGCAAAAACCAATCATAACCTGTCATGATGAAAATATTCAACGTGTCGATATCAATCAAACTGCTATATCGCATGAAAGTTCAAAAGCGTTATAGGAAAACTGACAATCTTTCGATAAACCAAATATTTGTTTTAATGTTGCATTCAATCAACGTATCATGTTGGCTAATGTACTATTGTGTTATTATTCGATTTTTTTCGTTCAGGCACACGATCAAAACAAGCTCAGAAATGAAAAAGAATATCGAGGTAAGAAATTTCAATGGAAACAAGAAATAAAAATATGTCATGAAAACAAATCAATATCCTATAGCACTACTTCTTAAATTTCATACCTCAATCCTTTTCTGATGACGAAACCATGGAAAATAAATTGATTCTTGATTGTCACTTCTAGTTTTATCATTATAAGGAAATATTATTCAAAAGATGTTTTTTTAAGAAAATTGTCGTGGGTTAGAGATCATATATTTGATTAACCCAGCCTGTTATTAGCAGTTCAAAATTCGAGTCATTAATTGAATTGGGGTGAAGGGAAAATCGGCTGTTTTTAAAAAGGATTAGTGATCTTCTAGCTTCGAACGAGTTTTTATTAATAACTTATTAATTAGATCTTCAATATTTGAGGACAAATTAATTATTACGGAGTGTGTAAAATTAGCAGTGTTTTCCATTATTTAAAAATTCAATATTGGTGAAAATTTTCAGACATAATGGCAGATATTAAACAAAAATATGGTGGTGATTTGATAGCAGCTGTCGTTGATATTGTGAGTGGTTATCCAACAAATAAAGTTGTAATCGGTTATGATAGACATCTGGGTGAGTACTAAAATCTTATGAAACGCTATTAAGTTTTATTGATTTAGTTGGTAAACATTGTCTCATAAACTTAAATGAAGTAATCAGTTTTCACTGGCAAAATTTCACGTTACAAAAAATTTCAATCATTCCTAATAAATACGAGGGTCGTTCATATATGATCCAGACAAATTCTGTAACACGTTTATTTATTATCGAAAAATTTACAAAAAATCACATTTTTTTAGGTAATTTCCCTCACTATTTACACATTTTATCCACCCTTCCGGAAGTTTTTTGATGCCGATATCGAAAAATTCCTTGGGCAACTCGGACAGCTATGTGCGCACGAATCCATCTACCTCGTCGTCGGTGTTGAACTTTTGACCTTCGAGGGCCTCTTTCAGTGGTCCAAACATGTGGTAGTCGCAGGGCTCGATCATATTTGAAACACCCTCGTTAAATTATGCAGTGTGAAAACCACTTATGGAATAAAATTATTTGTGTGCTTATGTTAGAATAGTATATTTTATTACTCATGCGGGGAAAGTACTATCTTTGCGCTTGCTTTTGGGGTCGAAAAGACGCTAATTGCCCACTTCACAATTACCACACGAGTTTTGAGTAAATTTAACGTCGATTTGAGCGCGACAAGTAAACTTCTCGCACGCAAATTTTCATTGGCACACGCAAATTGACAAAATTAAAATAAGACAGTCGAACTGTTGTCGATTGCCCACTGGGCAATCGACAACCTCGCACGAGTTGCACATACTATTTTTTATTACGAATGCGGGGATAATGGGAGTATAAAATATTTTTATTTAAATGCCAACCTTACTTATTTAGTATTGACAGTTCGACTGTCTTATTTTAATTTTGTCAATTTGCGTGCGAGAAGTTTACTACTCAAATCGACATTAAATTTAATCAAAACTCGTGTGGTAATTGTGAAGTGGGCAATTAGCGTCTTTTCGACCCCAAAAGCAAGCGCAAAGATAGTACTTTCCCTGCATGAGTAATAAAAAATTATAAAAAAACACAGGGACACATTAACTTTTAAATTCAATAGTGCGCTTTTTAAACATAAGTTTAAATACACAGGGTGATTCGCGCAAGTCCAGCATAATCCCTCCTCTTTATTTTAAGTGGAACACCCTGTATACTTTTATATTTTAATAAGTTCCTTAAAAACCTGATTTCAACTAACTAATAATGTATGGTCTGAATAATAACGGATGAAATTTCGAAAGTATTTATAATTGGTTTCAAGAAACTGAATACTTAAAATGCTTAATGTAATTGATTTTAATACACTAAAATAAATGCTCAAAATGTTCTCAACCTCGTTCTTGACAATAACACAGTCTCCTATAAAACTCGTTCCTAACTTTGTTACAAGTTTGACATAATATTAATATTCCGCATTTCTGTAGTTATTCTTTCTCTGAGGTCCACGATGCTAGTCGGGTGTGTTGCATAAACTTTGTTCTTCAGATAAACCACGGCAAAAATCCAACGGCGTAAGGTCTGGCGATATAGCTGACAACTCAACGGTACCTCTTCGTCCAATCCATTGGGAAAAATTGAGCTTAAGTAAGTTCTGACTATTGAAGCATAATCGCCCCCCAGGCATTAGATCTTGACGTGATGGGGGCGCTCTCTTGACTAGGACCCTAGATTCGTCCCGGCGAATTGGAGAGTTAAGTCTTGGTGTCTAACGTAATGCCATTTCGCGCCAGTCACTGGACCTGTATGGTGGAAGATCTCCGAATGGGGCCCTAGTTTTACTCAGGTGAAATGGAGGGCTGAGCCGGTTGATTAACTCAGTGACAAGGGAGTCTGTCGCAGCACAGGGCTTCTCCCTTAAAACTGGCGTACTCTACCCTATCGCAGTATAAATCTCCGGATTCTGTGTAATGGCCGAGTGCGTTATGTAGCATACTGCGTTACCTCGGGGGGGTGGGCTTGCCCTCAGGTGTTACTTGTACCACCTGGCCACCCCAATTGGTGTTGGACTCGAGGGGGCAGTGGTTGAAAGTCCGCATGCTGGACTAGGGGGGTATTTCATTTATCTGTTCGCAGACCCCCATTTTCGGGATATTCTCATGAAACGACTCGGGGTTTAACGGGACTTGACGGTTCGACCGGCCTGTCCTGGCCCCTGGATCTGTGCGTAACAATTTAGGGTTTGTGGATCTCGACGAAATGGCTCCGCTATTAGTGCTTGACGCCAGGATCAATCAAATGACTTCACATGGGTTCGGTGGGTCAGGACGTATAGTCCGCTAGACGGTGCTCGTACCAGGATCAATTGTAGTCGTCAATCTTGAGTTTATCTTAGTTCTTGGGACTGCGTTCGGGTGGATGGATAAGAATTCCCTCCGGCGGGTGAGTTGCGTCTCAAACAACTCGGGTACTGACCTGCTGAGCCAGTAGAGGTTGGATAGTGCTTTCGCTGCTACCAGTCAGACGGTTCTGGCTTTCGAGTCGGGGCCCAAACTGGAAGCTGGTGGGTTCATCTCTTCGGAGGGGTTCTCGCCGAGCGCGATGATATGGCGTAATCCTTATCACACTTTCTACCTCTAGGGGTGGACTGTGGAGACTGCTTGGTAGTCACTTGGAAAAGAGGCCTTCCTCAAATAGCCAATTACTATTCTGGTAGAATTCACCTGAAGCATAATGACATGGGGCCCCATCCTCCTGGAACCAGACATTTTTTTTCGGTAGGCTTGGATCTATTGCATTAGGAAAAAAGTTGACTAACGCAGGAACAACTATAAATATAGCACCAATAATATGGTCACCCATGATACCTGTACAAACGTTCAGCTTTAAGGGATACTGCGTATGTGCATCCAATGGGGATTCTCCACTGACCAATATCTACAATTTTGTCGGCTTACCTCCCCGATCAACGTAAATGTTGATTCATCAGAAAAAATAATTGTACAAACAGCTATTTCATTTCTGTTCAGTTTATTCATCATTATTTCGCAGAAAGGCATTCTACGATCCAGATAGTCTTCTGTTAACTCCTACTCAAATGTCATTTTAGATGGGTGAAATTTTACTTTGTGGAGACACTTTATGACAGGTGTTTGACTTACATTATTTTCACGGGCAATTTGACGTGTACTTTTTGTTGGGTCCTTTGCAACACCTAACAAAATATCCAGTTTCACAGTATCTTCAACGAATTGCGGTTTTCTTTTTAATGTTTTGATATATACAAGTTCTCTGAATTGTGCATGAATTTTAGACACAGTACCTTGTGAAATATTAGACAACTGAGGATACCTCTGATTAAATAAATTTGCCACTTCAACTTCACTTCAGCAATTATCCCCCTAACCGATCATCTTTAAAATCTCAGTTCGGTGAGTCTCAGACAACTCTTCAGATCGATCTGAAATTCAGTATTCAGAAGTAGAATAACAACGCACACGTTTGTGCGAAATTTCATGACGATCGTCTGATTACAAAAAAAAGTTGTGAGGGGATCAGCGTTGAGCGTTTCCTTAAACCCTACAACTTTCGAAAGGAAAGAGATAAAGACTTTGAAACTTTCGATAGGTTTGGGGCCTAAATATCTCGGTTGAGTTTATTTTTGTTGAAATCGGTCCAATAGTTTCGTAGATATTCTTATTTGAAATTTTCTCTTATTTTCCCAAAGTACAAACCCGCTTGATCCGAAATTAGGGATTTGAAACAATAATGATAACGCACATGTTTCTGGGAATTTTCATGCGGATTGTATGATTGGAAAATTCAAAACGGAGAAAAATGTTGTAAGCGTAGCGTTGAGCGCTAAAGAAACCATAACAACAGTTCCAGGATCGAGTTTAAATTTAGCATTTAAATATAAAGTAATGACAAGAATTGCAATACAAAATTTCTTTAAGATCGTATAATAAAAATACAAAAAAAAAATATTTTGTGAGGATTGTGGGTGATATGAACTAGCACGTGAAAGTTCCTGACTTCACGTCATTGATTTTCACCTTTTTCTTATTACAGATTATGACTTCTATTTTGTGTTGATTAGAAAATTCATGAGCAAGGATGTCAGTGTGATATCATTCAATTTATCGGTTATAGAAGAACAAGACAAGGTAAAGAGGTAATGAGCAAATTAGATACTTTAGAATAACGCAAATTTTGTTCGAAGTATTTCCAGTTCCTTTCATCGCAAGTGAAAAATTACCTGGAAACGTACAGCTTATTTTTTTGCAACTTCAAATTTTACGAGCACATTCTACTCGAGGTAACAGATTTACCGTTCGATATATCTGTTAAGATTTCTCAATAGGGGCAATATATTCTTTAAGCGTAATGGCTGTAATGTTTGAAATATATAAATCTCAGTAATTGTCATTCGAATTCAGTATAGTATAATATTTTATTATGAAAAAGCAACAACAACGTTTGGTTTTCATCCAAGAATTTCACACATATCGTTTATTTCTATTTATTATTATGTGTTGAATTCATGACGCGTTTCGCTACATTGTAGTTTTTCCAAATACTTTTGGACAACTAGTTAAAAATTCGTTAACAAAGATTTTTTAAATTTTGAGATAAGGGGTACAATACAGTTCTCATTACTTTTAGAAAAACCACCAGGTTCTTACTAGAATAGACCCTACAGAGGTGAACTGGATGGTTCAGTCTGGTTATCCACTAAAGTCCCATAATTATTTATCAGTTTATATTTAAGTTTTCTAAGAAGTTAAGCTTCAGATCTTTATTTTCTTTTTGCAAAATCTTACTCATCAAAATATGTTTTTCTGTTATCAGATGTTCTGCATACGTAGAATTTAACTTATTATTTTCCAATTTTTTCGTGCAATATGAGTTTTTGTGCAGGTGCTATATGATAATTGGTAAACACCTGGTAACTTTGATTTACTTATTATATATTTAGAGTTTTCAAAAATTTTTCCCAAAGAATAACTCTTTGTAAAAGAAAAAGTTCTTTAATAACATAGACATCAGAACCAATAACTATTATTGGTTCTAATGTTTATGTTATTAGGAGTACAAATAAGTTTCCGTCGTTTTTTAACACAAATTAAATATTTATTATAGAAGAACGATGTGAGACTGCTTGCTGAGTGACTTCTAATGTTAGAGCAAGTCCTTTTTGTGTTTGAGATGAATATTCCTCCAATAATTCCTCCAATTCTGCATCCTCGTAAATTTTTGGCCTTCCACTGCGATCTTTGTCTTCTACGTCGAAATCACCGTTTTTAAACTTTTGAAACCACTCTCACCATATGCTTCTACGAGCAATTGATGCGCCTGAGAAGCAGATTTCTTTAAATTAAAGAAGTAAACTAATATTTCCCGCAAATGACGCTTACTTGGCTCAAATTTTGACATTTTCAACTTATAAAAATTATATTTTACCAATATAAAATCAATGATAATAATAGGTTGTTGTTCTTGAATGTCCAAACTATTTTTTAAGCCGGTTATCATCTGCGAAAGCTAACCGAAACTCCGTGCCGCGCCATCTACAATAAAACGGCGGAAACTTATTTGTACTCCTAATATTAAAAAACTTCTTTATTTGCAGAGATGGTTTACCATAGTATCTTAAAGAATTGAAAGTTTTTTCGATTACCAACTTGGGGGTTGTTTTGTAACTACCATTTTCATACTGTTTTCTGGAAATCATTCTGTTTATTATTGATGGTAAATAACCGTTATTATATTTAAAACATGAATAAAAACAATATTCTCATTTCCGCTAATATTTTATTGACACTACGATCGTTACGTCATACCATGACTTCTTCAGGTGAGTATTACAAGATACTGATATTACAAGATAAGTATCTTGTAATACTCACCTGAATAAGTCATGGTATGACGTAACGATCGTAGTGTCAATAAAATATTAGCGGAAATGAGAATATTGTTTTTATTCATATTTTCAAGATGAATTTCCGTCAAGTAAAGACCGAAACAATCATAGACGTTATTATATTTATTTAATTGAACTTACCATAATTCAAGACTAAAACTTTTCGGAGATAAAGGAAAAAAATTGTCAATAATCTATCTGTAATACTACTGGAAGGACGAATTAATTCGATCCGCTTTCAAAAGATGGCTCTGAAAACATTCCATTTTTAAGGAGTAACAGCTGATTGTAGTGGTTTTAGACAAATTGGACATCTACCGATACCTAAATCGGGCTTGTTTGAGTTTAGAATTGTTGATGTATATTGTCTCAATTTGAACCAATTACCATAGCTCACATTGCTTATTAATGATTTGCTGAAGACATAGCAACGCAACAAGGGCGCTTTCAAAGGAATTCTTAGGCATTTGTTGGTCAACAATTTTGCATGTTTTTGAATAATGTTCTTCCCTACACGATTCTGTTTTTTATTTCCTGGTTCAAGTCCCATTTTTCATTCTTCCAGCAGCCCAGATATTTATATGTCTGTACTCTCTTCAATAACTCTCCGTTTATGCTAATATCTGCCAGATTATCAGCAATATTTTGGTTTTTGCTAACAACTATCCATTTGGTTTTCTTTATTTGTTAGCTATGATTAGTTACTGCCGTCAAAAGTGCCTGTAAATCATCTTTATCTGTTGACAGCAAGAGTGCGTCATCTGCATATCCCAGATCATTGATGACAGTTTCGTACACAACCTCTGTTCTGTCCTAGACGGCTTCCCTGAAAATCAATTAAACAAAGTGAAAACTTGTCGGATTCCTCTCATAATGAGCACTTTTTCAGATGTATGGCGGTTCGCTCTAATACCATCTGTTTGACTCCAGTAGAGGTGGCATAGTGAGCAGAGAAGAGTGCTATGGTGCCAGGGATTGCGGGTTCGAATCCCGCTGCGCCCACAGGTGGTTTTTTGTGTACTTCGGTGGTATATATGGCTAATGATCACAGGAGTGGATGCCATTAGTCTCAACAGGAAAAAATAATAAATACAACACATTTTGAATTTATAAGCTTGCAGTATATACTGATGAAACGGGTTGAACCTTTGAAGAGATTCATATACAAATAAATTAAAAGCATTTTACAATTACATCAGTTGAGAAATAATAGCTGGAATTAATTCTCCAGAACCTCTATAGATTCAAATATAAATAAATCTCATAAAAACACTTAGAATGAAATTTCAAAACATGTCCTAGATACACTGTATCACTTTATAGACATATATCATCACATGTGATGGAAATTAACTAATAAAGAATCAAAAGAAATATAAAATAATGACCAAATTATTTAGACATCACCTTATACATATATGTTTCGATTGGATGTTAAAGAATTTCAAGTTCCATCACCAAAGAATGTTCAACGTATAATTCAAAAAGGCCTTTCTTTATTTTCCTTTTATTAAAGAATACATAGCACATTCTCCAGGGAAAGAACTTGATAAATTCGGACCCAAAATCTCTTCAGTAAGAAGTTATTTGAATAAACAAAATTATCATTTAAAAATATAATATAAAAATACCTTTTTGTCACAAAACTTTTCTGCAACAACTAACCAATTTTTGGATAAGCATGGCCTATACGAAAATTAGGTTATAACACAGAAATATACAATGAAAGAAGATACTACTTAGACTCTGCATTAGATAACAGTCCTGTAGCGTGACTATCGACCAGGACCAAATTTTACATTTTTATTTAACCTTGCAATCTGAATTCCCGTCAATATTTTCTTGACCTCATTTATGTGTAACTTAGGTTGTCTACACAACATAGTCCTTTTCGCCCTCGACTATACGATCACGATAGGTA
This sequence comes from Megalocaria dilatata, assembly GCA_034642435.1. Classification (NCBI taxonomy): domain Eukaryota; kingdom Metazoa; phylum Arthropoda; class Insecta; order Coleoptera; family Coccinellidae; genus Megalocaria; species Megalocaria dilatata. The sequence goes on along the minus strand of CM067856.1, from coordinate 70,600,966 downwards.
TAGTCCAGTCAAACTAGACAGAAAAAGTTGTAACTTAGCCAAAATTCGCATAGAGCTGAAAATTGGTACAGACGTTAAATAAAACATTACAAGTAATTTCTACAATTTGTTTTAATTATGTACTACTAGTTTTTGAAGTTTCTTTGCAATGATGGGCCGCGATTATTGGTAATATTTTCAATTTCAATTTGTTTAAATATTTTAATATTAGCCTTCTACATATTTAATTTCAAAAAATTATATTCAATAACTTCAGGAATTAAATTGAAATAATATCATATAAGTACCACTTATATCAAACGACATATAAAATAAACATTCATTATAAGACATCCAAATGATATAACAAAATCCAATAAAAAAAATTGTTAACCAAAATTCTATAAATTAAATATTTCGAATAGACAAAATTTTGTTTCTGCTGATCAATCTTATGAAAACAAATAACTTTCAAAAATGTTTAACATGATCTTAAGAATTTCATCATAAAACTATCTTACTTAGAATATTCAATATTATTGGATATCTAACGAAGTTACTTTGTATAAATTATTTATTTATAGTTAACCTTATTCCATTTAAATTTTTGAGTATTCATTTACCAGAAGTTTTCTAAATTGTTGAAGGGTGAGTAAATATTTGTTGTTGATGGATGTTATATTTTATTGAATATGAATTATTTGAATACTGACGAAGCAAAGTCTCTCTTAAAACTTGTTTTTCAGTAATGTTTTTACATATCCTGAGATTTTATACAAAGTAACTTAGTTAGATATCCAATACTATTGAATATATTAAGTAAGATAGTTTTATGATGATATTCTTAAGATTATGTTAAACATTTTTGAAAGATATTTGTTTTCATAAGATTGATCAGCAGAAACAAAATTTTGTCTATTCAAAATATTGAATTTATAGGATTTTGGTTAACAATTTTTATTTATTGGATTTTATTATATCATTTGTATGTTTTATAATGAATGTTTATTTTATATGTCGTTTGATATAAGTGGTACTTATATGACATTATTTTAATTTCATTCCTGAAGTTATAATTATTAAATATAATTTTTTGAAATTGAATATGTAGAAGGCTAATATTGAAATATTTAAATAATTTTATATACCTTCTATCAAGTATTAACCTCTATTTATGTTAATTTCAATTTGCGCTGTTGAATAATTTCGACAAAATGACAGAAGTTTGCTTCATTTGTGATAAACCTTTGAAAGAAAGTGAAATTGCTATTGTTGATAGGGGAATGAAGACTTTGATTGAAGCAAGTGTTGAAAGAAATGATAAGTTTTTTCAATACTTGAAAAACAACCAATCTGTAACAGTCTATGTGCAGTGTCGTAAAATATACAATCGAAAGAGTAGTATTGCTGCAGCTAAAAGACCGCGCAAGACAAAATAACGTAGTACATCCACGATGAGTCCATCTAAAATAAAATCTCATACTAGAGCACGAATAAGTGAATCAGATATCTGTTTCAAATGATATTGCTTATTTTGCGGCGATGAAGCAAATGAAGAAGCTGAAAAGAAGAAAGCGCAGAATGCTCGTCGTAAAATATATAATGTAACTACACTCCGAAGATTCCATTGTAAAGGTAGCTCGGACTCGTTCTGATTGTTATTGCTCGCATTGAGTATGAGTTTGACTTACTTGCTGCTGCAGCTAAGTTCCACAATAACTGTTATAAAATCTTGATTGAAAATTATGATGATTATTATATTTCATTGCAAGTTTGGCGACTGTCCTCATACATATCATATATATCTATATATATATATATATATATATATATATATATATATATATATATATATATATATATATATATATATATATAGATATATATGATATGTATGATATATATATATATATATATATATATATAGATATATATGATATGTATGATATATATATATATATATATATATATATATATATAAAAATTAATTGCTGTTCGTTAGTCTCGCTAAAACTCGAGAACGGCGCAACGGATTTTTCTTATCCTGGTCTTGAAATGATCGTGGAGGTCTAGGGAAGGTTTAAAAGGTGAGAAAAATTCGAATAATTGCCGAGAAAACTCCAAAAACAGTGCTTTTCTGTTTCCCATACAAACGTTTTCTAACGTAACTAAAATAATTGAGATACCATTATACCCCACTTAAGATATGAGTAAAATCCCGAATTTGAAATTCCCAGTATTGTACAAATGCTCAATAAAATCATTAACATAAAATAACCAAGAAATCGGTTACTTAAACAGTATTCTTGGTAATTTTATATTAATTATTTTATTGGGCATTAGTATAATACTGGGAATTTCAACATTCGGGATTTTGCTCATATCTTAAGTGGGTTATAATGGTATCTTAATTACTTTAGTTGGTAATTGATGAGATAAGAAACATCTTATAATAAGTTATCAATTACATTCAAATGATGAAGTAATAGTTTTGTAATTTCAAAAATTCTGCCCGTTTTGTTCAAATACTTGATAATAAGTTGATAAATATATTTAAAGGGAAGACAGTTTGTTTAAAAATCAGTAGTCTGTATGATCTGAAGAAGTTACAATGTAGCGAAACCAGTCATCAGTTACTCAATAAAAGTGTAAACTAAACAATTATTGTTTTCATTTCATCTAACTTCAGTTGTTAATATATCAGATTATTTTGTTTTAGATTAATAAATATTAAGTTTTGACACAAATTAATTTTTTGAACGCAACCATAATATTTGACATTAGATTTGACAACCAACTAATATATCAATCCATCCTGTCGAACTTCAGAACACGGAAAAATGTATTACGATATTGTGTTACGATATCTATGAGTGCGCGAGAATTTTCTTTACTTTGGTAATCCTTTGTGATAGTGACATTCCAAGTATTGTGCTCTTTTTTTTGATGTTTTGTGATAGGGACACTTTACTGCTAAGTGAGCGAGAAATTTTCTCAATTTGATTAATTACATAATATTGAAATAAGGTTATTTTGATTTTCACAAATTTTTATTGTTATATTCACAACAATTGTTTCGCTATCACAGTAGCATAATCAGTTATTCAAAATGTGATCTTGCCTGATGATGCCACTGTGATAGCGAAACAATTGTTGTGAATATAACAATAAAAATTTGTGAAAATCAGAATAACCTTATTTCAATATTATTCAATATGGATTTTCACCAAGTAAGGACTGATACAATTCAATATTGATTAATTACAATTTACGATGCCGAGGAGAAGACGACCTAATTTAGGTCGTCGCGGTCAATCAAATGTGCGAAGAGGTACCTCGCGTGCTAACCGCACTGATGACCAGAGAGAGACAGATCAAGAAAATAGTCGTATTGCTATGTCAGAATTGCGTTATTTAGTGAGTGCAACGAGTTCGTGCACATCAAACACAACAACAGCAAGCACGACATAATGAAATTGAGCGAATCCGCAGACGCAGTGCTCCTGAGATTCTTGAACGAGCTGCATTCCACTATGATCCGGCAATTGATTATTGTGCAGACAAATCGGTAACAATTGGGGAAATGAAAATAATTTGTGAGGCGTTAAGATACACTGGTGTATCTACTAGAGTATGTTGTGCTGGAGGCAAAGTATTGCAGAAACATTCGCATGTTAGTTGTTAATTGGAGTGTCTTCACAACTGCCACAAATTCGATGATTTTAGGCATGCAATTAGTTTATCAACAACAGTTGATCGGGGAATAACTGGAAGAGTCTGACGAAAATCGCAGAATCATGGCCCAACCAAAAATATTTTGGTTGTCACGAAGATCTTTCAACGTTCTGCAAATGTGTTTGCGAAGCAGTTGTTAGACATTGGAAATAATAAAGTTGCAGTGGACACCTCTACCGGATTCATCACATTACCCACAGATTTCTGTCACATCACAGACTCAAAAGAGGAGCTTATTCAGCGTGTTTTCCTAGATATAGCGCAAAAGTTCAATAACCATAATTGGCTGGGTGAACGAGCAATATTGGCGGCGAAAAATAAAGATGTCGAGGATCTCAATGCGACCATTCAGAATTTTCTTCCAGGACAATTGGTTTCCTTCAAATCAGTCGACACCGTTGTGAACCAGGATGACGTAGTCAACTATTCCACGGAGTTTTTAAATTCACTGGAATTGTATGGATTACCACTTCACAATTTGCAGTTAAAAGTAGGATCAGTTGTTATCATGCTGCGTAACATTAATCAACTTCGACGGTGCAATGGAACAAGACTGGCTGTGAAAAAGCTGATGAATAACGTAATTGAGCAACAATCATAAAAGGAAAGTAGAGGATGTCCTGATCCCGCGGATACCAATGATTCCAACGGATTTACCAATCGATTTTAAACGCTTACAATTTCCAGTACGTCTGGCCTTTGCGATGACCATAAATAAATCGCAAGTCGTTAGAAGTTTGCGGACTCAACTTGGAGTTTCCTGTTTCGCGCATGGACAATTATACGAAGAGTGTTCGTGCGTCGGAAAACCGTCTGTCTTCTTTGATTATTTACGCACCAAAAAACAAAACAAAAAATATAGTTTATGAGAAAGCTTTGAACTGATTAACAGACTGTATCATAGCAGTGCGTCCTTCAATATCAAATTCAAACCTTATAAATGCCCAGTATTTCAGGAAAACTCTGTTTTGTAAGTAAGCAACATGATGTGTCGAAAATAATAAGAAAACTCCATGCTTCATTCAAAAAATGCTTTATATATATATATATATATATAACTAGTCTTATATATCTTAGTCTAGTCTTAACTATATATATATATATATATATATATATATATATATATATATATATATATATATATATATATATATATAACTAGTCTTAGCAATACCTGACTGACCGTCCCGCCCTTCAGGCATTATAGCTTGACGCGTTGATCGACTCAGTGACAACGAGGTCCTTAGCAGCATAGGGCCTATCACTTAAAACTAACGTACTCTACCCTATTGCAGTAAATCTCCGGACTTTTCTGTCCAATAGCCGAGTGCGTTATGTAGCATACTGCGTTACCTCGCTACAGACTCCCCCTCCAATGAGCGTCGGCAAACCCAATGCGGGTATCGTGACGGAGCTTCCTCCTCTTAATTCGTGAGACGGCGTTACGTTCGGAGTCTGCGCATCTGAAACTCATCAAACAGGCGTGATGCACAGCTCTGCCTGTGACGCCAGTAACCATGTGTTCCGCTTGGAACGGTGGTCGTCAAACGCTGTATCCCTTGCTTTATTTGAACTCGGCGGGGACGGTTAGTCCTGAATCTTTAGACCGGTCGGGTCCTCTATTGATACGCCGGTCAAGTTGCGACAGAGCAATGCAGGTTTCTGAACGAGGAGCGAATAAGTTTTTCGCTACATTATTATTACCTTATAGGTAGTGCGGAAATGTGTGCATATTATGTAGAATATGAATTTTTCCATTTTTAAAACCGCGATATCTCACGAATGGCGATTCGTACGAAAAAAGTATCTGAATAATTTTTGCAGAGAATTGTGTGATCTACAAACAACTTTTGGCTGACCTATTTTCACGCGCCCCCCCGGCATTAGATCTTGACGTGATGGGGGCGCTCTCTTGACTAGGACCCTAGATTCGTCCCGGCGAATTGGAGGGTTAAGTCTTGGTGTCTAACGTAATGCCATTTCGCGCCAGTCACTGGACCTGTATGGTGGAAGATCTCCGAATGGGGCCCTAGTTTTACTCAGGTGAAATGGAGGGCTGAGCCGGTTGATGAACTCAGTGACAAGGGAGTCTGTCACAGCACAGGGCTTCTCCCTTAAAACTGGCGTACTCTACCCTATCGCAGTATAAATCTCCGGATTCTGTGTAATGGCCGAGTGTGTTATGTAGCATACTGCGTTACCTCGGGGATGTGGTCTTGCCCTCAGGTGTTACTTGTACCACCTGGCCACCCCAATTGGTGTTGGACTCGAGGGGGCAGTGGTTGAAAGTCCGCATGCTGGACTAGGGGGGTATTTCATTTATCTGTTCGCAGACCCCCATATTCGGGATATTCTCATGAAACGACTCGGGGTTTAACGGGACTTGACGGTTCGACCGGCCTGTCCTGGCCCCTGGATCTGTGCGTAACAATTTAGGGTTTGTGGATCTCGACGAAATGGCTCCGCCATTAGTGCTTGACGCCAGGATCAATCAAATGACTTCACATGGGTTCGGTGGGTCAGGACGTATAGTCCGCTAGACGGTGCTCGTACCAGGATCAATTGTAGTCGTCAATCTTGAGTTTATCTTAGTTCATGGGACTGCGTTCGGGTAGATGGATAAGAATTCCCTCCGGCGGGTGAGTTGCGTCTCAAACCAACTCGGGTACTGACCTGCTGAGCCAGTAGAGGTTGGATAGTGCTTTCGCTGCTACCAGTCAGACGGTTCTGGCTTTCGAGTCGGGGCCCAAACTGGAAGCTGGTGGGTTCATCTCTTCGGAGGGGTTCTCGCCACGCGCGATGATATGGCGTAATCCTTATCACACTTTCTACCTCTAGGAGTGGACTGTAGAGACTGCTTGGTAGTCACTTGGATAAGAGGACATTCCTCAAATAACCAATAACTATTTTGGTAGAATTCACCTGACCTATTTTCACGATAAAACTTATTTTTCAGAAAAAAGTGGAAAAGAACCTGAATATTTTAATTGACCTTGGATAATATTTTTTCTAGAAGTAGGATCGAACGGGACTTTTAACATTTCATTTGTAATGTTTGTTTTAACGTCTTTGCCAATTTTCAGCTCTATGCGAATTTTAGCTAAGTAAAATGTATATTTTGACTGGACTATAGGGGTTTTCAGAAACTCCCTGAACTACGGAACTGGACAAAAAATTTGACAGTATGAAATTATCCATAATGAAATTATGGTCTGATTCAGACTGTTGGAAGCTCTATTTCGGTATTTCCGATAATTGACACATATTTTACTATTATTTGTATCCCTTTTTTCTGATATTTTGACTTAGATATTTCCGATAATTCACCCAATACTCAAGTTTCTGCTTAATCCATACTCAATAAGATATGATCTTACTTTTTTAAACTTAGCTAAAAATGTAAACCTGACGGAGCCACAATGTTGGCGACACATTTCGCGTTCGTTTTATAAATTGTGCGAATATCCTTTACTATATTATTTAATTTTGTAGAGCATATTATTTTACATTTGAAGCATAATTTTCATGAGTTGAACTTGAAGTAAAACAACTTTTTTCATCTGAAATTCTTATTCAATTTCAAAAACACTCTACTTTTTTAGAGTTAATTCAGTGCTCTCAGTGTTGATCAACATGGGTTCACATCAGATAGGTCAACCACAACTGCACTAATTCATCTATTGGAGGCAATAACAGAAGCAATTGACAGAGAATTTTTTTGTGAGTTGATTGCTTGCGACTTAACGAAGGCTTTCGACTGTGTAATTGGGGATATTCTTGTGGAAAAACTGGAGCATTATGGTGTCAGCAGGTTGTGTTTTGGAAAAATGAATTATCTAACAAACAAGACGTAAACACTGGAGTGCCCCAGGGATCGATTTTGGGGCCTCTTTTGTTTTTGATATATATTAACGACTTACCAATTCCATCGGACACCACCGTGTTATACGCAGACGATACCAGCTTCCTTAGTGTTGCATATTCTATGAAGAATTTGAAAATATCTTCACTGAGTATTATGAAATCTGCAGAGGAGTGGTTCAGTTGCAATGGTTTGAGGCTAAATGTGGATAAGACTCAATCGCAGATATTTGCACAAACTGCGAACGAAAACAATTTGAATATTCTTGGAATAACATTTGACAGAGATCTTAACTGGCAAAATTACATCACAGAGTTAACAAAAAAGTTATCCACTGGAATATACACGATAAGAAGAATGAGATTGATTGCATCCGTGGGGATCGGCAAGTTGGCCTACTTTTCTAACTTCCATTCTGCTGCCATTTATGGAATTTTAATATGGGGTGATGAAGCCAGTCTACGAAAAGTATTTCTGAAACAAAAAGAGGCTATTAGAGCATTATGTGGTGTACCAAGAATAGTGAGCTGTAGGAATCTGTTCAAAACACAACAAATACTCACCATTCCGTCTGTCTATGTACTTACCTGCTTAAAATATATGTATGATAATAATCAGAAGTTCACAACACATGCTGACCTACACAATTATAATACCAGGAATAAAAATAACATATCTGTGGAGTATCATCGGCTTAAAAGGACTCAAACAAACGGCAGTTTTACGGCTGTCAAATTATATAATAAGGTACCTGCCGCTATGAAGACATCGTCCAGGACTGTGTTCATTAAAAATCTTAAAAAAATAATGTTGGAAAATTGTTTTTATTCTGTCGAGGAGTTCTTGAATTATGGATTTTAATTTTGTTATGTCCCTATTTTATTGATTTAATGTTTTACATATTGAAATTTGATATATACCTATGACATGCTATTTAACTTGTTTTTGATAGCGAAATAAATGAATGAATGAATGAATATGTAAACCTGATGAAACCGCAGGATTGGCGAAACAACGTTTGATAAATTGAGGATATAATTTAATTATTATTATTATTTTATTTTTTCATTAAAAACTTTGGACCGATTTATTAAATAATTGTGACTAGTAGTACTTTGGAATAAAAGATCTGAGATATTTTGGATTTCATATAATGTTAAAAATATATTGTTCTTATTGGGGAATTTGTTATCGACGGGGCAAGCAAATTCTAAAACTTTTTACAACTATATTGCAGATTTACGATAGAAATCTGATTAGAAGGAATATGATATATTTCTTTTATTGGGGCAACAAATATCCTCAAAAATTTTTTCTGAGGAATCTTCATGAAGCTATGAAAATTATAGTCATATGGAACTCGAGGAACGGAACGTAAGGCTAAATGAATTAGAAATAGAAATCCTGATTTTAATTTTTTTTAGATATAGAATCCTCTCGAATAGGGCCACTGCTTATAAAAAGCATCACCTGGATATGGTTAATTGGTGGAGGGAAGGTTTTGGGTTGTTTCATCATCCGACATTTCCCCTCACTTCAGGGAAAATATATACAGATTTCAGAAAAAAAATATTCAAAGTACCTGTGATTCACGTAAGTTCATCTCAGTGGCTTCTAAAGGTTATTAGGGAATTCTGAACCACTGCTGACCTATAATGAAAATCAATTTTAAATTTCATCAGAAATCGCAATGTGCTGGCGTTTTCCGATAAAAGGGGAATCGGTTAATATATTAACATTATATTGCAAAAAGGTTTCTCATAAATGTTCTGTTATTAAGTAGTACAGATGGCGGTCTTACTAATTGTTACACAAGACCAATCTTTGTTACAAAAAGTAAGATTATTCCACTGGACAAGTTTTTTGTGGACAGTGAATAGTTTTCTAGCATAAAAAAGAAGTTTTGCTGCTCTTCGACTGCCATCCTATTTCTTGCTTTCTCAGTAATGGAATGAGGTCTTATATTTTCGTAGTAAGCTTTTTGACCGAAAGTTTTGGTGTGCTCGTCTCAGAGCACCTATCATTAGGTCATAATATCTGTTTGTCTGGAATTTTTAGCCAAAAATGGTCTTGAAATAACATTGATCCAAATGACAACAAAAAGTAAGATTGCAGAATGACAGGTCAGGAAAAGAAGATCGTGAAGTTAAGGATTCCCCAAGGTTCCAAATAAGGTCCCTTATTATTTATTATCATCAATAATCTGTTATTGCTATAACAAGTGCAATCCTGCGAACAGTATTGTTTGCTGGCGTTTTTTTCTAAGACAAAAAATTAATTCTGATGCAATTCTCTGTCAATAAATGAGAATCAGAACACAACAGCTAATTATAAAGAATCATAAAGATATGACCATCAAATTTTTAGGTTTCTTGATTACTTACTTTATCTGTTCTAAAAACTGTTAAGTGGTTCCTAAGATAAAGTGATTTACTTCTAGATGACTACATTACTTACCTTCTACTTCATAGTTTTTAATTTTTTCTGTAATGTTGGTTTATTTTTTTATATTTAAATAATTTAATATTTAAAATTTAATATTTAAATGTCGGTATATTACTGAATCAATAAATAATAATACATTCAATTTCATAAAAAATAAGAGAAGGCATTATTAACAACCATTGAATTAGAAATACAGAACAACTTACTACATTTCCTAGATACACTACTAAGAAGAAAAAAAGACAAAATAATAACAGATTAGTAACAGAAACCAACATTTTCTGGAAGAATATTGAATTTTAACTCAAATCATAATATGACACAAAAAATCAACATCATAAATAATTTGAAACATAGCGCGTTAAAACTTGATAACGAGTTTCACAAAAATAACACCATTAAAATACAATTAATCCTAGAAAACAATGACTATTTCAGCAAGTTCATAAAGAAAATTCTTCACAAAGAAGAACCTAAGCAAAACCAACAACCAGAGGAAAAATAAGTTAAAAATATTTCAAAATAACTTACATAGAAAATTTAGCGGAAAAATCAGAATAATTTTCATCAAAATAAACATAAACGTAGCATTTAAATCTGACAACAAAATTAAACAACTTTTCACGAAAACTGAAGTGCAACTGCAAAGGAATTCATTAGTGATATAATAATAATAATAATAAATCGCCTTTATTAGTTTATAAATAAACATCAGAATAAGTATATTAATTAAACCAAACTACTATATCGTGGCGAAATCTAGCACAGCTATTCTTACTCAACCACGACCCAGTAGAAACAAATAAATCTGCATGTTCCTTAAGAAAGAAAACGAGAAAAATAAACTGCATACTGAAAACCCTCAATACCAGGTGCAGTGGTGCTCACTCACAACAATCATCCACCCACACAATCATTAAGTTCTGTTCGCTTAGCAAATATTATCTATATTTAAATTTGAATTTATAAGAATGTAATCAATTCTTATTTTTATAATTGAAGAAATAGACGATTTGAAGTCATGATTCTGGAAGAATTTATTTTCTTTAGTTTGAAATATAACAAAATAACATACACAAAATAAAATAATAACATACAAAGAAATACAAAAAATTCAAAAGAAATGAAACAAATAGCTTACTAACCTGGAAGAAATGAAAAACAATGCTATTTCTTCGGGTTTCTCAATTCAGATTTCTAACAGCTAACTAAATATAACATGTGACAGTTTTAGGTTAAAATCTTGGACATAGAACATAGAACATAGAAGTTACAAAGTTGTTTCCCTAAAAATAACAGTTTTATTTTTACAAATTTATTTATATTCATCTTCCTAAACTCTTCAGGAAGCGAATTGTAAAGCGATACTTCACGATAAATGAACGACCTGCAGAACATGGCCGTCCGATGACGTGGAATAAGAAATCGACCTCCGAACCTTGTATCTCTGAGATAGCGGAATGAATCAGTAGACACCAATAATCGGTGGGTGAAGTTAGCCAGATGAAGTTTTCTCCTGTTGTCCATGTTGGGCCATCTTGCATCCACCATAGTACGCGATATATGATCAAACTTTCGCAACCCATAAACAAAACGACAACAGCTGTTCTGAACTTTTTGAACACGATTTTTTCTATTTGCCGCAAAAATGAACCATACAAAAAATCGCAATAAGTAAAATGCGAATTGGCAATGTTGACATTACTAGAATTAAAACTGGTATAAAGTAGGATGTCATCAGCATATGCTTGGATGCTACAATAATCAACCGAATTAAGGATATCTGCAGTATAATCTATAAAGAGCAACGGACCTAAAATTGAACCCTGGGGTACACCTGTCTGAACACTCATACCAGATGAGTATTTCCCACCATTAGAAATTATTTGGGTTCTACCCCGGATGTAAGAATCTATAAGAGTACAAGCAGACTCATCAAAGCCATAATATTTCAATTTAGAAATGAGGAGTGTATGATCTAAGGTATCGAAAGCCTTCGAATAGTACAACACAACTAACAGGCTAGCTAAGCCTCTATCTTGAGCCCCTATTATATCGTCCATTTCGGTTGTCAGTGCCGAAGCCGTGCTGAACCCCTTCCTAAAGCCGCCTTGATTTTGTGGCAAAAATTTTTTGTTTTTTTTAATATTCGAATATTCGAACATACAACACACGTTCGTATATTTTAGAAATGGAAGGCAATATCATATCAACCGCAGATCCTCATAATGCTTACAATCTGCTTTTTTAGGAATAGGTCGGCCAATAGAAATCTTCCAAGAATAGGGAATATATTCCTGTTCAATACAGCTATTGACAATATTCACAATTACCTCATCGATGAACCGGCTGCACTATTTGAATATAGTAGCACTAATATTGTCAATACCATACGCATCAGACCACAAACGGTTCAGAATGGAATTAACTTTCTCAACAGATGTCATTGAAATTGAAAAACTAGTATTAGAATGAAACCTTGCGTTATCATAAAAGTTTATTGTACTAGCGGTTTCCTTTGATACATTGCTGAGTATAGAGGAGAAGTAACTTTTTGAATTTTTTGGGTCAGAGATATTAGATTGAATGGCGTGGTCTTTTCTAGAACGAACACTCAGATCCTTCAGTGTTTCCAAGTCACACGAGAATTATTTTCAGCACAGAAAGAATTGAGATAAGCTGCTTTTTCGTTTCTGGTAGCAGTGACTGCAAAGTTTTTAAACATTGCTATTTTAACTTCCAAATTCAATTCTAGCACAATATTCATCCATGGTAGACTGTACAATTCATTAAGAAATCTGTCCAATTTAAAATTTTTGAAACATCGAACTTTGACCAAACATGGTGCTGGCTTTTTACTCTTTAGTATCATCACGACATATACCATCTTATGATTCGAAATGCCATCGAATTGAAGAGTCCCCACTGCCTTAACTATATTATCATTAGAAATAAAAATTGGGTCGATATCATATACAAAATATCGCCTATCAATCAACATACATTTGACAAACTAGTCGGTATTTAAGGAACAGGATCTCTGAACACAAAAGAGACTCCTTTAGAAGAACATGTGAAAAACAACCTTCATTCCTTCAATTTCGATCTGGGATCTGTCAAAATTTTAGGCAAACAAAATTTTGAAAAAACGTTTAATGCATGAGATGATATCTATCAAACAAGACAAGAACTAAATTAATAAGAGAACCCACATTGAAAGTCTAAATACTGCATATTATTTTTTAATAGAAAATATAGGACATGAATAAAAATAAACTCAAAAACTTTCCAAACAAAAATTTAATCCATTATTCTCTAGCTCCATTACTTATGGTTGTCATCGTGATCCGCGCTTTCTCTGAAAACCGCAGATTTTTCAACCTCAGTCTTTCGACAGTCTCCCACGCGGCTAGTAGTTGTCGTTTCCAAAATATCACATTTTCTATAGGACGAAAACCATACGAAAAAGAAATGTAAGGTGTTTTTCGTTTCAGAGCCCTGATGAAGATTTTGTAATAAAATCGAAACTAGTTGGCCTTCTTCTAAAAAATTTGGAATTATAATAATCCTAGACCTAAAACCGGTAAAAAAATTAATGAATTATTAACAACATTACTTAGACATATTAAAAGTAGTACAATTTTTTATGGCAATGCCTCGTGTATCGTTCCGATAATGCAAAAATGAATTTTTGATTTTTGTTTGCATTGGTCGTAGTGCAATGTATTCTTTGCACTCTTTGCATTCTTTGTAATGGATTACTTCATGAAGTATGTTTGTTACCGTGAAAAACTGTTGTATCAATATATAACTCAAAATTTAAAACAGATTTAATCTGTTAGTCTCCTATAATTTTAATTAAAAAAAAATATTTATTCAAACATTTTTAGAATTATATTTCAAATAAATTATATTTTCTGAGAAGTTCTTAAATTATGTTTTGAATTTTTGAGAAGGAATTAGTTTTCATAATTGTAAGATCAGATACAAAATTTTGACTCCCTCAAAGATTTATTCATTAATTTTGATTGAAAATATTTGTTGGTTTATTTATTCCATTTGATATTGTATATTGAGTTTGGATTTTATACATCTATTAAATATAAGCTGTGCTTATAAGACATTAATATAATTCTAAAAATTTTTGAATAAAATATTTTTTAGATTAAAATTATAGGAGACTAACAGATTAAATCTGTTTTGATATTGTAAATTTGTAATATTCCTTCTATCAAGTAAAAAACCTCTTCTTATTGCTTTATTTCATATACATTCTGTCAAGAAAATACCGGGAATTATCGATTTAAATCTGGCGGGGCAATGAGGCAGGTAAATTTTTTTTTCCTAGGTTGGTACCACTGTCCTTAATTATTATGCCAAGCTTGAGCGGGATCTGTCAACTAGTGTGTTTGCAACAGCTGATTAAGTCAGTCGATGTCAGAGTGCGTGCCGATTTTTACTATGGGTGATTACGTTGAGCAAAGAATTTGTTTAAAGTTTTGTGTTGCAAATGAATTTTCGTGTGCCGATGCATTGAAAATGTTGCGAAAGGCCTTTGGTGATAATGCTCTATCGAAAACTCGTGCATATCAGTGGTACAGGGCCTTCAAGGACGGTCGTGAAGTGGTCGCCTATCGACGGCTTCGATGGAAGATAACGTCGATAAAATTAAGGAAAGGGTGCTGGAAAACCGTCGTACCAGCTTGAGAGAGATAGCACATGATCTTAAGATATCCCACGAGTCCGCACGTACGATTTTGATTGATATTTTGGGCATGAGAAAGGTGGCCGCACGACTCGTACCCAAAGACCTGAATTTTCTTCAAAAACGTCATCGCGAACAGGTTGCTTCAGGAATGCTGAATCGCTGTAATTCCGATTCTACATTCATGGAACGCATTATAACTGGTGATGAGACCTGGGTCTACGAGTACGATATGCAAACAAGCCAGCAATCATCGGAATGTGTGGCAAAAAATGAGCCGAAACCGAAAAAACCACGCCAAAGCCGCTCGAAAATGACGAATTCGTTCCAGAGGGTCAGACGGTAATACAAGGAGTATTATCTAGGCGTTATGAAACGTTTGCGTGAGCGTATCCGTAAGAAGTGGCCAAATTTGTGGGCGAACAACTCATGGATTTTGCATGACGATAACGCGCCTTCTAACCGAGCTACGATTGTGACTGACTTTCTCGCCAAAAACTCAACAAACGTGCTTCAGCAACCACCGTATTCGCCGGATTTGGCTCCCTGCGACTTTTTCCTCTTCCCAAAACTAAAATTGTCCCTTCGTGGCACCCGTTTTGAGTCGATTGAAGCCATAAAACAAAATTCGGCGCGAGAGCTAAAGTCCATCCCGGAAAGCGCCTATAAAAAATGTTTCGATAATTGGAAGTGCCGTTGGCATAGATGTAATGGAGCAAATGGAGCCTATTTTGAAGGCGACCCAATAAATTTTGACGATTAAATGTAAAAATGTTGTTTTAATTGAAAATTCCCGGTACTTTCTTGACAGAGTAGAATACCATAGGGCAATCACTACAAGTCAAGTAGTATAATACTACTCTGTCAAGAAAGTACCGGGAATTTTCAATTAAAACAACATTTTTACATTTAATCGTCAAAATTTATTGGGTCGCCTTCAAAATAGGCTCCATTTGCTCCATTACATCTATGCCAACGGCACTTCCAATTATCGAAACATTTTTTATAGGCGCTTTCCGGGATGGACTTTAGCTCTCGCGCCGAATTTTGTTTTATGGCTTCAATCGACTCAGAACGGGTGCCACGAAGGGGCAATTTTAGTTTTGGGAAGAGGAAAAAGTCGCAGGGAGCCAAATCCGGCTCATTTTTTGCCACCCATTCCGATGATTGCTGGCTTGTTTGCATATCGTACTCGTAGACCCAGGTCTCATCACCAGTTATAATGCGTTCCATGAATGTAGAATCGGAATTACAGCGATCCAGCATGTCTGAAGCAACCTGTTCGCGATGACGTTTTTGAAGAAAATTCAGGTCTTTCTGTACGAGTCGTGCGGCCACCTTTCTCATGCCCAAAATATCAATCAAAATCGTACGTGCGGACTCGTGGGATATCTTAAGATCATGTGATATCTCTCTCAAGCTGGTACGCCGGTTTCCCAGCACCCTTTCCTTAATTTTATCGACGTTATCTTCGATCGAAGCCGTCGATGGGCGACCACTTCACGACCGTCCTTGAAGGCTCTGTACCACTGATATGCACGAGTTTTCGATAGAGCATTATCACCAAAGGCCTTTTGCAACATTTTCAATGCATCGGCACACGAAAATTCATTTGCAACACAAAACTTTAAACAAATTCTTTGCTCAACGTAATCACCCATAGTAAAAATCGGCACGCACTCTGACATCGACTGTCTTAATCAGCTGTTGCAAACACACTAGTTGACAGATCCCGCTCAAGCTTGGCATAGTAATTAAGGACAGTGGTACCAACCTAGGAAAAAAAAATTTTACCTGCCTCATTGCCCCGCCAGATTTAAATCGATAATTCCCGGTACTTTCTTGACAGAATGTATATAATCACACTAGGTTTGAATAAAACTCATTTTGAAATATTAAGTGGTTTAAAGAAAACCATATAATTGATTGTTGATTAATTTTAATTTTTAAATGTGAAGTAGGACCGATGAAGACCTTATCGGAATTCTAATTGTTTTTTGAAGATATAATACATGTTTTGAGAGATTTTTGAAGTTCCTTATTTAAATATTTAAATATATTGTATATTGAGTTTTGATTTTATACGTCTGTTAAATATAAGCTGTGCTTATAAGACATTATTATAATTCTAAACATTTTTCAATAAAATTTCTTTTTGAAATTAAAATTATAGTAGACTAACAGATTGAATCTGTTTTGACATTCAAATTTTGTAATATTCCTTCTATCAAGTAAAAAATCTCTTATTATTTTATTATATATAACTCTGTTTTACGTAAACAACGGAATCATATACCGAACAATGAACCGTTTTATTGCCTGTATTGTTCTCAACTTCGAATATTTCACGATCTTCTATATGACTTATCATTATATGAAAGAATTCTTCCATTCTGCATGCTAATGCTATTCCCAGATCAGTGCTTGGGAAAAATACAAATTTATTTAAATTTTGCTATTATATAGGTAACTACAAATCTACTTTGAGGAGTAATATTAAATAAAATTCAATTACCACAAACAAAAAGTTTGTGGTGTCACTTTTAAATGAAAATCAGTTTTGACTTTTCATATCTATATTTTCTATTCGTAGATATATGAATAAAATCAAGTTAATTTTACTTCACATTACAGAAACCTCCTTGGTTTTTCGTAAATTACACAAGAAAAGGCCTGAAAGTATTGGGAGGAAGAGATGATAGGATATTGTCTTTACTTGCAAGTAAATTAAATTTTTGGTGAGTATTTTCTTCACGGCAGATAAAATGAAGAGTTACCATCTCTAATTAACCACTAATAAGTAGGCTTAAGATGAACTTTTTAAGTCGACGTATATATTTGTGATTTTTATATAATTTTAAAAAATCTTGTTTATAGGTATCGTTACGTTGATCCTCCTGAGCGAACACAGGGTAATGCCATTTCCAAAAACGGGAGTTTCCAAGGGGTTCTGGGTATGATTTGGAGAAGGGTATGTATTGTTCAAGATAAACCCCTATGATTATCATTCAGCCATAATTATTCACACAACTTTATGGTTATATATGTAAGCAAAAATAATAAACTGCAAAATGACGAGAGGTTCGAAATAAGTCTATAACATTTGATTCAAAACATTTCTTGAATGGAGCGATCGAATAATAGGAATCTGAGGATTATGTAAAATAATTGTCCCAAAAAAGAGAGCGGAGAAAATTGCGACTTTAATCCTGAAAGAAGTGAACTTCGTTCGAGATTATCACAATTAGGTAATGCTCGGTGCAGCCCCTAATCATATCGGGTGTTTTTTTTAGAGTGATAGAACTTTCGATAAGGATAACTGTGATTTGGCAGAAGGTAGAGCCATGTTGTTTTGACATTTCTGTTCAATAAGCATTGACAAATTATCATGGAAAGACTCACGCCGTAACAACGTTTACAAATTGTTGAAATTTATTTTCAAAATCAGTTTTCCATTCGCCAAACTTATAGAGCACTTCGTGAAATTTACGGTTTACATAATCGTCCATCAGAGCAGCTTATTCGTCGAACTATGGATGGATTTCGGACAACGTTTTTTTTACTCGATGCAACAACAACAACAAGACAAAGAACTGTACGTACAGAATAAAATATCGCTGCTGTAAGTCATAGTGTTAATGATAATCCAGGTTTGTCTATTCGTCGATTCACAATAAGTTGGACTCTGTGCATCCACCACATGGAAAATTTTACGTAAAGATTTTGATCTACACCCATACAAGATCCTATTGGTTCAAGAACTAAAGCCACTTGACTATAAAAGCGTCGCTTGTTTGCTGATTGGGCCCTAGAACAGCTTGAAGTTGATCCACTTTTTTATCGTAAAATTGTGTTTAGTGATGAAGCTCATTTCTGGTTGAACGGCTATGTAAACAAGCAAAATTGCCTTATATGCAGTGAAAACAATCCTCAAGAAGTTCTGCAGGTTCCATTGCATCCTGAAAAATGTATGGTGTGCTTTACACGCTGGAGGCATCATCGTTCCATATTTCTTTAAAAACGATGCTGTAGCTAATATTACAGTGAATGGTGCTCGTTACAGATCGATGATCAATGATTATTTGTTTCAAAATTTGAATGGTATCGACTTAGAAGTGTTTTGGTTCCAACAAAATGGTGCTACACCTCATGCTGCTACCGTAACAATTGATTTATTGAAAGAAAGTTTTGGCGATAACATTATTTCGAGAAATGGTCCTATTAATTGGCCTCCAAGATCATGCAACATAACTCCACTGGATTATTTTCTTTTGTCAAGTCATTGGTTTGCTGATAAACCAGAAACAATAGACACTTTGGAAGCCAACATAACTCGTGTTATTGATGAAATAACTCGAAAAAGTTGTCCAAAATTGGTTTAGTTGAATGCGGTTCCTCAGAGCTAGTCGTGGTGTATATATGCCGGGAATTTTTAAAACATAAATGTCATAAAATTATCTTTCAAATAAAAAAAGGCTTCAATCTTAATTTAAATGTGTTTTATTTCAATTTAAAGTTCTATCACTCTTAAAGAACACCCAATACTTGTAGAAGAAATAGTCATAGTCGAATAGTCGGTTCAAATCTATTAATAGGGAGTACGGAAAAATCTATGCTATTCAAATGCTTAAGACTCTTAGGTAGAAATACTATGCTTCAGGCAAATTTATTATTTCTCTGGCAGGTGATACAGGGTTAGTTGTTACAAAAATGTCATTGGGCTTTACAAGCAAACTATGTTGCTTACAAGGGCATATGGAAAAATCCAAGGCCTGTGAAGTTTCATGTTCAAAAATCTGCTTGTTTCAGTTTTTTGTGATTGCCATGGAATAATCATGAATGATTCTTTTGATTAGAGTAGAACAATAGTAGGGAAATATTATTCGACGTCATTAACAAATTTATAAAGAGAGGTTATCCAATGGTTATACAATGCCTCTTCAAATAAATCACATGCTGCTATGTAACAATTCGTGATTTAGGGTTTTGAATTACTCTGACATCCCTCTTATTCATCTGATTTGGTTCCGTTCAACTATAATCTATTTCCTCAACTGAAAAAAGTTTAAAAAGTTGTTAATTTTATTCCAACGGGGAAGATGATAGAAACTGTGGAGGTCTGGTTTGTAGAAAAAAATAAAAACTTATTTTTGATAGAACGTTGCAGGTCCGTTGTGAAGCTCTGAAGTGAATGCGGTGTTATAAGGGAGCTTCTATCTCTTAATTCGGCAGGCGGCGTTTCGTTCTGAGCATGCGCACCTGACCTCTTCAGACTGGCGTGGTGCGCAAGCCTGCCTGTGACGCCAATGACCTTGTGTTCCACGTCGGAACGGTAGTCAAAACTGTGTGCGTTGCGCTACTTGAACCCAGCGGGGACAGACTCAATATGCTACGCCGTTAAGTAGAGCAGAGCAGAATTCCGGATGAGGAAGGTCTTAACAGTTGTAATAAATGTAGAATTAAGAAGATATGTTGTCAAATAATGAGATATTTGAATTTAAAATTTTGTTCGCTTCTATAGTAGGCTAAGAGTTTTTCAATACTTCCTTTTGACATTGTTAAAACATGAAGTTTAAGAAATTATTTCTTTTAGATGTAAGACTTCTAATGTCACTCAGTATTTATCTATTATAGATACTTCCTGTTGGATATCAGGTGAAGCTTACCCCAACAAGTTCACAATGCAAGTAGCACAATGGAAAAATATATATTTAAAGATTTTACAACTGATAGAATAAACATGATATAAATTCAAAAATTTTGGGTGCAGGGACTTATTACCAAAAGTTTTATTGAAATTCATCTAACCCAGTAACTCTCAAAATGCTCTACGTATAATTCATAACGCTTCGATTTTTTCACGTATTTTTGAGACAATAGCACTAAATTTGTCCATACTTTTTATTTGAAGGAAGCAGATCTGTTCATAGGAGATGTTGCATTGACAGAAGAAAGATCCAATTTTGTAGAATTTTCATTCATAACGCAAGCTGACACTGGTGCTTTTGTAACTCACGCACCAAGAAGACTAAATGAGGCAGTGGCTTTGCTCAGACCTTTCCAGTGGGAAGTAAGTAGAATACTCCTTACAATAGATGCATTTTTTGCCGCAAAATTCAGATCTGTAAAATATACCTACAGATGACATAATGAGAAAATAAGGTGATTCATGAAAAGAATATTTAAAAAAGGAATATTTAAGTGCAATAATGATAAACTGCAATGAAAAATTTGTAGAGTTTATTTAATTGAAAATATTGTTTGGAAATTTTTTATACACTATCATAAATAATGAACTGCTCGTCAAAAGTTCAGAATATTAAGAATGCATATTTTCCGGATCATCTCAATATTCTTCTCGATTACATAAACTTATAATGATTATATAATAAAACAGTTTTTGGTTCATCGGGAAGCAAGTTTTTATCCACTCTAATCAGTTTTTGTACGTATGTGTTAGAAACGCACATTTTTATAATTTTCTCTTCAGTCTGTATTTAATTTCCAATACGATCAAAGGGCTATGCAATTATAAATCGAATTTTCATTACACCAAGACAAAATTTATCCGAGGACAATGCCAACAGAACCCGTGGGATGCTTCAGGCTGGTTGAACACAAGTGCAAGTGAATGTTTACTTCCAAGAACCATAACGTCTCAGAAATACGTTGATGAAGTTATCAATGGAGTAGTTCCACAATTTCTCGCAGCTATTGACGAAAATTTCGTATATCTCGATGATAATGCACTACCACACAGATCCCAGCAGGTGATTACTGATAGAGAAAACCAGGGTATCCAACATCTAGCATTACCTCCAAGATCCCTTGACCTAAATCCAATTGAGCATGCTTGGGATCAATTACAAAGAACCCTTGAAGCCCACAGACTACAGCCGGAAACGCTTCAACAGCTTCGAAATCTTTTGATACAACTTTGGCAACGAATTGAGCAGAATGTTTTCAATAACTTTGCGTAAAGCATGCAGAAAAGATGTAAAGCAGCATGTTGTATTTTGTATTTGAGGTGAATACAAGTAGGAATTTTTAAAAATTTCATAATTTTCAGTTTGTAAACAACCCGCCTTCGAATGGGAAGTGTGTAGCCTTGGGGGTATTGGCGGTGATTCTCAACCTTGATCAGTTTAATAATTTGGTTAACAATAATGATAGACCGGTAGATCTAGTGTTTTCAAATGTTTCATGTCACGTCTCTCTAGTAAGCGTTGATCCGCAGCACCCTCTGATTCATTTCTATATGACCTGTAGGTCGGAGCACATTTCGTCCATGGGTGTGAACTCTGTGAATACCAAAGAGTTAAATTTTCGTAAGGCTAATTTTCCGCTTATGTACCAAAAGATATTGCATACCACTTGGGATGATATCTTTGAGTCGACTCGGGATATCGATGTGGCATATTACAGGTTTTATGCAATATTGAATAATATATTTCTGCACACTGTGCCTTTTAAGGTTAAAAGAAAAAGACGTTTTCCTTCCTTTTAGTTCGACTATAATTGACAACATCTTAAAGCAGGAAAAATCTCTAAGTACTTTCAGGAGGCATGGTGATACGTTCTATCTAACGAGATATAAAGAATTGAGAAGAACCATCAAGCATGACATTGACTTGGCTTATAAGCACTTCATTAAAAGCTTAGAAGATAGAATTATATAAGATCCCTCTTCTTTCTCGTTTTTTATTAATAAGAAGAAGGTAACTCCAGAATTCCTGGTGAGATGAGACAGCGGAGAAACTTATTGTGGACCCACATCTATCACGAATGCCTTTGCTGAATATTTTCGTTTGATATATGATCCTGTTGTGGACCGTGATGCATATGATATATACGATACTGGTTGTCAGGATGCGATACGCGTTAGCTTAATAACACAAGATCAAATAATTGTCTCTCTAATAAATTTACATCTGGTCCTGAAGCGATTCCAAGTTTTATTGTAAAATATTGTATTCATGCACTGTCGCACTCATTAAACCCTAATATTCAATCTCATCTTGAGCGAGGCCACTTTCCCTAGAACATGGAAATTGGCCAAGATCGTACCAGTCTTGAAGAAGAGGGACCCTTCCGTTGTTGGTAACTACAGACCAATTTCTGTCCAACTTCTCCAAATTATTTGAAATTATTGTCTACAATAATGTTTATCCAGCTGTAAGAAGGAGCCATATTAAGATTGAGATTTCGGTGGTCAGGTTGATACGATATACACAGACTTTCAGGCCTTTGACAAGGTTGCACATGATCTTCTCATACCGAAATTGCGCAACAAGTTTAGCTTTTCCGAAAGCCTTGTCAAACTGTTTCATTCATACCTGGTTGATCGTCGTCAGTTCGTCCAGCTGGAGGATGTACGGTCATCCCACCTGTGGGATACCTCAGGGGTCTAATCTTGGGCCACTGTTGTTTATTGTTTTTGTGAATGATCTGATGGATGTTAAATTGCCGCATCTGATGTTCGCGGATGATTTGAAATGATATTATGAAATTCGGTCACTGGAAGACTGTGTTCAACTACAGCTCGAGCTGGATAGTGTTGCCAATTGGTGTGAGGGTAATCGTGTGAGTTTAAATGTTTCAAAGTGTAGTGTTGTTACCTTTATAAATAAAATAGATGTGCTGAGATGTGAATATTGCGTCGGGGATCAAGTCCTTTCTCGTGTTGATGGGGTGCAATACCTTCGTGTGCTCGAGAACATATGGATTCATTGCTCGCAATGGCAAGTATTTCAGTAATACTACTCTGTCAAGAAAGTACCGGGAATTTTCAATTAAAACAACATTTTTACATTTAATCGTCAAAATTTATTGGGTCGCCTTCAAAATAGGCTCCATTTGCTCCAATACATCTATGCCAACGGCACTTCCAATTATCGAAACATTTTTTATAGGCGCTTTCCGGGATGGACTTTAGCTCTCGCGCCGAATTTTGTTTTATGGCTTTAATCGACTCAAAACGGGTGCCACGAAGGGGCAATTTTAGTTTTGGGAAGAGGAAAAAGTCGCAGGGAGCCAAACCCGGCGAATACGGTGGTTGCTGAAGCACGTTTGTTGAGTTTTTGGCGAGAAAGTCAGTCACAATCGTAGCTCGGTGAGAAGGCGCGTTATCGTCATGCAAAATCCATGAGTTGTTCGCCCACAAATTTGGCCGCTTCTTACGGATACGCTCACGCAAACGTTTCATAACGCCTAGGTAATACTCCTTGTTTACCGTCTGACCCTCTGGAACGAATTCGTAGTGCTTCACGCCACGGATATCGAAGAAAACAATGAGCATCACCTTCATTTTCGAGCGGCTTTGGCGTGGTGTTTTCGGTTTCGGCTCATTTTTTGCCACCCATTCCGATGATTGCTGGCTTGTTTGCATATCGTACTCGTAGATCCAGGTCTCATCACCAGTTATAATGCGTTCCATGAATGTAGAATCGGAATTACAGCGATCCAGCATGTCTGAATCAACCTGTTCGCGATGACGTTTTTGATGAAAATTCAGGTCTTTCGGTACGAGTCGTGCGGCCACCTTTCTCATGCCCAAAATATCAATCAAAATCGTACGTGGGGACTAGTGGGATATCTTAAGATCATGTGCTATCTCTCTCAAGCTGGTACGATGGTTTTCCAGCACCCTTTCCTTAATTTTATCGACGTTATCTTCGATCGAAGCCGTCGATGGGCGTCCGGAACGAGGCAAGTCTTCGACCACTTCACGACCGTCTTTGAAGGCTCTGTACCACTGATATGCACGAGTTTTCGATAGAGCATTATCACCAAAGGCCTTTTGCAACATTTTCAATGCATCGGCACACGAAAATTCATTTGCAACACAAAACTTTAAACAAATTCTTTGCTCAACGTAATCACCCATAGTAAAAATCGGCACGCACTCTGACATCGACTGACTTAATCAGCTGTTGCAAACACACTAGTTGACAGATCCCGCTCAAGCTTGGCATAGTAATTAAGGACAGTGGTACCAACCTAGGAAAAAAAAATTACCTGCCTCATTGCCCCGCCAGATTTAAATCGATAATTCCCGGTACTTTCTTGACAGAATGTACTTCAATATTTTTGAGTCTCTTTCATTCCGAAAGAAGTTGTAGTATGGCAGCATGATTTGGCATCCTATTTATTTTTGCCATCAATACCACCTTGAGGCCGTTCAGAGAAGGTTCTTGAAATTATGGTTTGGCGGGAGGTCAAGATTTATCCTTAGAGAGGATTCGACCATGGTACATTGTTGAGTCGATTCAATGTGGTTTCACTGCGGGATCGGAGAGGAATTGTGTGTCTCAGATTCATATACAAACTACTGCACAACAGTATTGACCGCCCGCCTCTCTTGCCTGCTTTGGGATTCCGCGTTCCAAGACCAGATCCCGTGCAGTGGAGTTATTTCACTTGGAGATACCGATGACCAATTCTTTACTACATTCCCCCATTTGGTTCATGGAGTCTACTTTTAACTCAGTTGCGAGGGAGTGAGACATTCACTTTGATTCATTGGCGTGTATTATACTTAAATATGTATTAGGTTAAATCTTGTTTAATTATGTTGAA
Source organism: Megalocaria dilatata (assembly GCA_034642435.1). Lineage (NCBI taxonomy): Eukaryota > Metazoa > Arthropoda > Insecta > Coleoptera > Coccinellidae > Megalocaria > Megalocaria dilatata. The sequence goes on along the minus strand of CM067856.1, from coordinate 70,575,662 downwards.
TATGTATGATTATATTTTGTGTTTTTGGTATACGATTATTTCCTTGCTGTTGAAATATTATATTAAGTCGCATTAATGTGTGTCACGTATTGAAGCTTATTTAAATTTTTGGGACTCGATATTGTCAATTCATTTCTGTATTTTTTTTTGCTTCCATTTTTGCTTCTGGTGGTATGGCTTGGTTCTTCTTATTAAGCTAGGTTTAATTATTTTATGTAACTGGGTGTTTACCTGTTGAAAATAAAGAACTTATTTTTATTATTCTAAACCTTAACTTCACCTTTACTTATACATATTTCAAAAGGAAAATGGATTTTTCTGGAGAAAACACACAAATTGGTTAATATCCTCAACTTTTGACGAGCCGATTATTTAACTCGTGTCATAAAATTTCTTATAAGAGGAATGCAATTATCGAAAAAGTATAGCGGCAATAGAAATGCAGAGCCATAATTGCACTGCAAAAATATTCCGTCGCCATGATAGCACAAACAATATTGAAAAATATCAGATAAACTTGAAAAGAATTTTACAATGTCGCATTGTCGTCAGTGCTCCATACAATCTATCGAGGAAAATTAGTTCAAAGTGAAAACAAAAATACGAAAGTCAACAGATAGTATTTTGGTGACAGTTCATGGAATTTTGTAAGATCAAAGTATATTTTCTGTACCAAAGGATGTCCATAAGCGTCCTGGCAAAAATATCAAACGATTGGGCGTTCCATATGCGCAAGCAGAATGATGAAGAATTGAAGACATTCTGGAATATTCCATCATATGACCTCAACATTATTGATGGAAAAGTATCATTTTTAATCCGATCACCGATATTGAATTCGAATCAACAAGGGGCTTCGTTTGAACAAATTTAGAGAAATCAGTTCCAAACAACTCCCAAGAAAGAAGGAGAATTCAGTGTTTCTTAAAAATTTGAGTTGGAGTTGTGACGAAGATACACCAGATGGATTACAGAAAAAAAAAAAAAAAATATATATATATATATATATATATATATATGTGTGTTTATTTCAGCTGGCCTGATGATGGCTTAAAGCCGAAATCGATAGCCAATAGATTATTTTAACAAAAGGTGTGTTTTTGTATTAATCCTTATTATAACGTTCACACACTTATGGAAGAGTTCACAACCAAAATACAGAAAAAGTATTTTTCGGTTTTACTCTTGAGTTACCCTCGCCTGGTGGAAATGGCAACAGGTGTTAGATCTCATTCTTCAAGAAATAAAGGTATAATAATGGAGAAGTGAAAGGAAATTAAGTCAGATCGATTCTTTTTCTTCTTCACAGCAGGTTTTAGGCATTTTTGCCTGTTACGCTACCCATCTTTTCCTCGGTCTACCAATACTGCTTCTTCCGTGGAAGTTAGATATAAAAATATTTCAGTAGGAAGGAAAATAATTACCTCCTGTATGGAACATCCAGTAGCAAGAACCGGCCTGTACGCGGAAACTTAGAATATAATTAATGAGTGTAACAACAGTCTACTCTAAAATTGTTTGAAAGCAAATCTTCCACAATTTCATTTGGATTATTTTTCAGTATTATGTTATTTTTTAAAAGAAAATTCAGAATTTATTAATTCGTGAAATAAAAATGACCAGCTTATTTACTTTTACATTCAGTTTTGTTATCTTATTAAAATTACACTCAGTTAATTTCAAATAACACTTTTTATTACAAAATTATGGGCAATTTTTATTCACTCACGATATGCACCTTGAATATTCTGTGGAATTTTTAATTTGAATGTCAAGCACATTGTTTACTTGAAGCAATTGTTATACTGGAAAATACAAATAATTATTTTATTTCAAGGTATGGCCAGCTATAATAATAACGTTTATTATAGTTGGTCCAGTTTTATATGCGATTATTGCTCTTCCAAATTTATGGCGACCAAGATTCAAAGTTAGATCCCAAGGACGTCTTTTTTTCGATGCTACTTGGTTCACTATCACCATACTGATGAAGCAAAGTATGTCCATCATATTTTTCATTAATTCATTTGAATATAATCATAATAATGTTGCAGCTGGAAAAGAACCAAGCTCTTCTCATAAAGCCAGATTTTTCATCATTATTTTATCAATTTCCGCTACGTATATAATAAACGATATGTATTCAGCAAACTTAACTTCACTACTTGCTAGACCGGGAAAAGGTAATGACATGACTTTTACGAATTTACTGAAATAATTTGAATTTTTACAGAAAAAACAATTAATAATCTCGAACAACTTGCGAATGCAATGGAGAATAGAGATTATAAGTTATATGTTGAAAGATCTTCATGTGGACTTCTAGAGGTAATTTATTACATATGTTAATATTATAATCGAGTTGAGGACATTGGAAGTACTAGAAGATATCACGTGCGTTTTTATTTAATTTCCTCAAGAAATAAAATTTTGGAATTGTAGCCCTACTTATTTTTTTTTCAGTTGACATTCTGATGTGAGTATAATTGAAATTTTGAAAAGAAAAAGTTGTCCGTTTGCCGATCGATGATTTCCTCCTAAACTCTATGAATTTAATCCAGATTGTCGATTTAATCTCGGGAGGTAACAAAAACAGTAAGAAGAAAAAATTGAACTCTTGAGTAGTCACTTCCTTCTTTCTGACAAAACTGTAAATGGGAAGAAAACCAAGCCTATATGCTGGTATCAGAAATGTAAAAATTTAGTTTCTTTGACTATTGGAAAAAGAAATTAAAAAGTAATATCAAAAGTATTACAGCCAAAATAATTTTTCCTACGTGATTTATTGGGACCAAGATGGGGCAGTTAGGGGATGAACTTGACTGCAGTGCAAGAGGTTACGGATTCAAATCCCGCTCGAGCCGATGGGTATATTGTGTATATGAGACATTAAGTACTGGAAATATAATTTGGAAGCTGTTTGTATTTACTAGGTGGCTGAGAACATTGATTTTTTGGCAACTGAATATTTGAAATATGCTGCGGTATCAGTGTCAACATTATATCTTTGATAATTTTATACGATAATAAAATATTATTCCTTAGTTTTTGTGAAGATACCAGTATATGAGAGCAGACTAGTACAGATATTTTCAGTTATTGAGGCTTCGTCTACTAGTTTTAAAGGTAACCAAATTCTTAGAGTTCTAAAACGTCAAAATAATCACCAATTATTTATTGTGACTGGGATAGAATTGTTGCTTATCGAGATGTTAGTTTATCCTTTCGTCGAAATTGGCAGGCGTGTTAATTAAAATGCAATGAGAGTAAGGCGTGTGTGTCTAGTATGGACAGAAGAGGGTAGAAGAGATATTTTAAAATTTTGTAATTATGATTAAGAACAATATTATATTTCCGCTAATACTTTATTTCACAACAATTGTTTCGGCATACCATGACTTCATCAAGTGAGTACTACTAGATACTGATTATACAATGCTCGAAAATGTCTATGTATAGTACAGGTTACATAATATAGAATAAAGGGGATGAAGGAAGTTTTACATTTCTTTGGAAATTTCGAAATATTTCAAAAAAACTTCAGTAGGAGGTATCTGCTTAATTCCATTTTGTCATTTAATAAAATTTGTTTTTTATGATTCCTACTAATTTCTAACGTTTCTAATAGGTTGAGTCTGAGATTTTTGTTTTCAACATGTAAAATTTCAAAATTACTATCAAAAATATGTCCTACTACTTTGTCCAGAAAGTACAGAGAATTTTCAATTAAAACAACATTTTTACATTTAATCGTCAAAATTTATTGGGTCGCCTTTAAATAGGCTCCATTTGCTCCAATACTCCTATGCCAACGGCACTTCCAATTATCGAAACATTTTTTATAGGCGCTTTCCGGGATGGACTTTAGCTCTCGCGCCGAATTTTGTTTTATGGCTTCAATCGACTCAAAACGGGTGCCACGAAAGGGCAATTTTAGTTTTGAGAAAAGGAAAAAGTCTCAGGGAGCCAAATCCGGCGAATACGGTGGTTGCTGAAGCACGTTTATTGAGTTTTTGGCGAGAAAGTCAGTCACAATCGTAGCTCGGTGAGAAGGCGCGTTATCGTCATGCAAAATCCATGAGTTGTTCGCCCACAAATTTTGCCGCTTCTTACGGATACGCTCACGCAAACGTTTCATAACGCCTAGGTAATACTCCTTGTTTACCGTCTGACCCTCTGGAACGAATTCGTAGTGCACCACGCCACGTATATCGAAGAAAACAATGAGCATCACCTTCATTTTCGAGCAGCTTTGGCGTGGTTTTTTCGGTTTCGGCTCATTGTTTGCCACCCATTTCGATGATTGCTGGCTTGTTTGCATATCGTACTCGTAGACCCAGGTCTCATCACCAGTTATAATGCGTTCCATGAATGTAGAATCGGAATTACAGCGATCCAGCATGTCTGAAGCAACCTGTTCGCGATGACGTTTTTGAAGAAAATTCAGGTCTTTCGGTACGAGTCGTGCGGCCACCTTTCTCATGCCCAAATATCAATCAAAATCGTACGTGCGGACTCGTGGGATATCTTAAGATCATGTGCTATCTCTCTCAAGCTGGTACGACGGTTTTCCAGCACCCTTTCCTTAATTTTATCGACGTTATCTTCGATCGAAGCCGTCGATGGGCGACCACTTCACGACCGTCCTTGAAGGCTCTGTACCACTGATATGCACGAGTTTTCGATAGAGCATTATCACCAAAGGCCTTTTGCAACATTTTCAATGCATTGGCACACGAAAATTCATTTGCAACACAAAACTTTAAACAAATTCTTTGCTCAACGTAATCACCCATAGTAAAAATCGGCACGCACTCTGACATCGACTGACTTAATCAGCTGTTGCAAACACACTAGTTGATGGATCCCGCTCAAGCTTGGCATAGTAATTAAGGACAGTGGTACCAACCTAGGAAAAAAAAATTTCACCTGCCTCATTGCCCCACCAGATTTAAATCGATAATTCCCGGTACTTTCTTGACAGAATGTGTGTCCAATATGTGTTCTGCATAAATTGAATTACTTTTGTGGTTGCAATAACATTTTTCACGTTCGCCTAGTCTTGTCTGGAAGAATTTTTCTGTTTGACCAACATATACAAACTGACAAGTACTGCAAGTTAGCTGATTAACACCTGATTTCTTGTTCTTAGATATTTATCTTTATTAATTTTCCTAACGAATTATTTGTTTTGTAAGAGATGTTGATGCTAGTATTCATCTTTAAATATCATAACCCCAACATCTCTTACAAAACTAATAATTCATTAGGAAAATTAATAAAGATAAAATATCTAAGAACAAGAAATCAGGTGTTTATAAGCTAACTTGCGGTACTTACCAGTTTGGATATGTTGGTCAAACAGAAAGATCCTTTCAGACAAGACTAAGGGAACATGAAAAATGTTATTGCAACAACAAAAAGACTTCAACTTGTGCAGAACACATATTGGACACAGGACATATTTTTGATAGTTATTTTGAAATTTTATACGTTGAAAACAAAAGTCTCAGACTAAACCTATTAGAAACGTTAGAAAATAATAGGTATCATAAAAAACAAATTTTATTCAATGACCAAACAGAATTAAGCATATCCTCCCTATTGAATCTTTTTTGTAATTTTCCCAAAGAAATGTAAAACTTTGTTCGTTCCCTCTATTTTATATTATGCGACCTGTACTATATACAGACATTTTCGATCATTGTATAATCAGTATCTTGTAGTACTCACCTGATGAAGTCATGGTAGGACGAAACAATTGTTGTAAAATAAAATGGAAGTGGAAATAGAATATTGTTTTACTCATAATTTCAAGATGAATTTCCGTCAAGTACAGATCAAAACAATCATAGATTGAACTTTTGGGAAGTTTTTAACCAGGTTTCAGGGGTATGTTCCATGTGATGTTTCAGGTTACCTGTGTTTGAAGCGACTAATCCAATATTCTGAAGCTCTGAAGGAAATGCGGTGTTGTGAAGGAGCTTCTACCTCTTAATTTGAGAGGTGAGTTTCATTCTGAGCATGCGCACATGAATTCTTCAGACAGGCGTAGTGCGCATGTATTATTTTCATTATGGGAAGAAAGATCAAAAGATTAAGAAGGAAATGGTTGATAATTAATCAAAAAATTTATGGAGTTATGGATTCAGTATTCACTGGTATACTATTTTGAATAGGTCATTGTTAGAAAGGGAATTAGAGGGAGAATTGATTGAAGGTTTGATCTATGAGAAAATTTTGAGAAAGGAATTGAGGAAAGAGGAAAAGACAAATGAAAAAGCTTTGCTTCACTATTATAGCCTGGGGATTGTGGTGGGTTTCTTTTTTTATCCGCATAAGAGGATAAGAGGAAACCTTTATTATTTTTATTTTTATTATCCTGATACTCCTAGATCTTCTGTGAAGATCCCTCAGAAGCTTTTTTAGCTTGTGCGAGTTAGGAGTTTAGTTGTGTTCTGTGTACGCTTTGTTACTGCGACCTTGCGCCACTTTAGGTCACAGCACTGTTAATTTTTGACCCAACAGTGAAATGGTGGCAGACACCCGTCCAACAAGAAAATTTCTTTTCTACCTGAACAGGATTCGAACCCGGATCTCCCGGTCACGAATCCGATGCTCTCCCGCTGAGCTATCCACACTCTAAATTATAATATTGTGCACAAAAATTAGAAATGCGTCCTGAGGGGAGCTAACTTCATATTATTATGTGTTTTTGCGGACAGTTTCACTTCATTACTTCAATATGTAGAAAAAGGCTGCTGAAAGTCATCGTAATTTAGTGAATGTTTATGGTGATCATGCTCTAGCTGAACGAACGTGTCAGAAGTGGTTTGCACGATTTAAAAGTGGCAATTTTGATTTTGAAGACGAAGAACGACCAGGAACACTATCAAAATTCAAGAATTAGAGACAAGGCCCGCAAAAACACTTTCAGTCACTGAACTAGTCATTTGCTATTGTTTAAAAGCAATGAGAATGATCCGAAAGGTAGGAAATTGGGTGCCGTCCGAACTGAAGACAAGAAACGTCGAATGCCGTTTTTTCACGTGTGAACAACTGCTCCTAAGGCAAAAAAGAAAGGGGTTTTCGCATCGAATTGGTAGTGGCGATGAAAAGTGGGTTCTTTACGATGATCCAAAACGCTAAGCAACGTATAGACACCTCATCATCGACTTTCAAGCCTAATATTCATGGCGGGACGATCATGCTGCGTATTTGGTGGGACCTGCTGAATGTGGTGTACTATGAGTGGCTACAATCGACCGAAAGGATCACAGCGGAGGTCTACCGACGACAGTTGCTGCGTTTGAGTCGAGCATTATGAGAAATACGGCCGATAGACACGACAAAGTTATTAATAATGCACAGTCACATGTTCACGCGTAAATAGTAAGACCTAACCCACCCGCCGTACAGCCGAGACATTGTTCCTTCCGATTGATGCAACATTACCTGACTGCCAGCATTTCTCCAATTACGATGAAGTCAAAAAATGGATGGATGCATGGATAGTGACCAAAGAGCCGGCCTTTTTTCGTGATGAGATCCGTCAATTGCCAGAAATATGGGGAAAAATAGTTGCTAGCGACGAACAATACATTGAATTTTGAATGTATAACCAATTTTTCACAAAGCTTCAATTTTCAAAAAAATCGCACGAACTTATTTATACTCCTAATACCCTTTTTGGGGAAATTGTGGGAAAATAAAAAAGTTGGAAATAAACTTACCTCACTATTTCGATACTGTGTTAGTAATGATTTCTTAATGGTTATTGTTTAAAATAATCAAATGATTAGAAAAATTTGGTGAAAATTAAGGAAGAGTTGTCACTCGTAGATTGGTCAACTTCTTTCCGGCGATCGTGTTTTTATTCATCATACCTAAAATACATAATTCACAAATTTGAAATTTTGAGACTTAGATTTTGAGCTTTTCACTTTAGATCTGTGCTTTTCACCATTTTTTGTGATTATTCTGAAAACATCAAGGCTGAACATTTGAAAATTTGCAAAGTTATATTATTCAGTAATGTTAAAGTTATCCTGCCGTGAAACACCTAGTATATTCATGAGTTATACAAAGTGGAGGTTTAGTACAAGGGAAATATTTCCGGATTGCACTTGATATACTCACTTCTAGTCTCCTCAGTTAAAGTTGAATTTTATTCAGCATTTAAGTCTGCATAAGATATTTAAGAATGGAACTGGAATCTACGGCAAAATATGGCGGCTAATGAAGTTCCGCCAACCTGGAAATTTCTTGGTTGAAACAGTTGAAGATGGTGTGCAATTAGTGAGGAACACAACAAATGTTGCCCTTATAGCAGGACGCGAAACACTTATTTTTGACATGCAGAGATTTGGTAAGTCATCATTTCATTATATATTTACTGTGGGCTTTTCAAAGCTTTGATTTTAACTACTATCGAAAGCATATTATATCTAAAATTCAATTTAGGTTTAATCTTCGAATTTCTCGTGAAATCTATAAATGATGAGCACACAAAAATTTCGAGGAACCCATTGTCAATAATGTTAATAATTTATATTTTTTAGATTATAGTAATTTTCATCTAAGCGAGAAACTCAATACTGCATACTCTGCCATAGCGTTTCAACTTGGTTGTCCATACATTGAAGAAATAAACAAAATGTGAGTTAATATGACAACTTTTGAGTACTAGTAGAACACAGCAGCGTTTTTGTTGAATGACTTCTATCAATGTTGCAATTATATAGCGTTTATCAGCTGTGAACTTAAACCTTTATGAAAACCAACTTAAAATTATTTATTGTGAAATTTCTTTGTGAGATTTAATCATGAGATGTAAAGCAAAAGCATACATTTTCGTCATATTTTGCTTTATCCTTTACCGGAAGGAAAGATGGCAACACAGGCTGCTAAAAACATTGAGGATGTTTATTGTAATGAAGCTTTATAAGAGTGAGAATTTTGGAATTGGTTTGGTGAATTTCATTCTAGTGATTTTTCACTTAAAAATGAACAAGTTTGGCCAATGTTACAAATTATCAAATAATTGATTCGATTTGTCATATTCCTGTTTGAATATTCGATATTTGGATTCCTTATGTGTTGAAGTTAATTCAATCAACTCAAAGCATGAACATCTGCGATTTGTATCTCAAACGTAATTAAATCAAAACTTTTTTAACCCTTAAACACTACACAAAATTTTTGTAACACAAGTGCTATCGACGGGTCATTTCGACTAATTTGTTTCATAATTTGTTTCAAAATAAGAATTTACAAACAATAATCAATAATGACTAAAGTCATTTTCTAGGTCTTTCTGCATAGAGGGCACAATTGAAAGGCACTGCAAATCGGGTTTTTGCACATCGAACAGAGGGAAGTGGTTTTTCTATATTTTTTGATGGACAGATGGTACATCTTTTTTTTTTCGTTTCTTTTCGAAGTGCCAAGTCCAAGCTGAGGCTCTGGTGGATGAGGCATATCAATTTTAAATATATCCGCAGTTAAAATTCTGAGTTTGAGCGGTATCTTGTTGTTGCCCATTCTGGTCACTACATGGTTGACATAACTCTTTGGCCAAGGGTTTTAGGAAATCTTTTCTGGGTAATCCTTTTACGGCTGGTGAAAACTGTTATAGTACTCTGGAATTCACCCCCGACACATTTAAAATCATATGGAACATTGCCATTGGCCATCTACGAGTCCTTCTTGATGTACTGTAGTTTGCGCATTTTTCGTCTAATTTGTCTACACCAGCTTTAGTACTATTGTAAAATAAATATCAGGTTTATTACTTTCCTCGCTAATAATTTTATCTGAGTGCATCGAAGATAACAATATTGCAGATTTATTCTTCTTTGGAACAACTACCTACTTTCCTCCTTCTGAACGGTAAACATGTTTGCCCGAATGAACGATATATTTTTTCTCACAATACCAACCAATGTCAAGTTTTTATTATTCAGACAATTGGCAGGTTCTAGAGGGATGTACCAAGTGTCAGTTGTTATATTTTTTTAAAACCTTTCACAGGCTCAACTAATCTGAGAACTACTTGTGTCGGTAGTGAAAGTTTTTATTTCTTTTCCAAACCATTTTTATATGTTGTCTGTTTTCTGCAGTAAATTGCGGAGTTAATCATTTAGTGGATTTTTGAATCTTGAAGTAGCGGCTCGTGACAGTATAAGATTGTGAGGCACATCAAAAAAAATATTATTATTGTAAATTAAAATTAAATATATATATATATATATATATATATATATATATATATATATTTAGGGACAAAGTTTATACATAAACTTTGTCCCTAAATTTAAATGTTTGTTTTCTAGAACAAGGGCGGAAAATAGTACCAGCTATAGGATAAAACGTCAAAAAAAGGTATGGAAACTAGTGGTTTTCACTTTGGCCATCTCTTATACTTGAACTATATCTCACATTTTAACTTGGGCTGGCAAAATGAAATTATCAGGTTACGGTAGTGAAAATTAGTAATTCAATTTGAATTATTCAATTTCTTTTATGAAGCAAGATAACTCTTTAAAAAAACAACCTCATTGAGAGCTACCACGCCAGAAATTTGAACGAATGAAATTTCGGTCAAGATTGATAAATCACCCTGTATATTGGTAAGCAAGAAGAAGTGACATTTCTCAGTACCCCTCGTGATGCTGACGACGATGGACTCTCTATATGGTAGAAGTATGTAAAGTTTCTCGCGAGGCAACCTGCTTAATATAAATTAAACCATCCTGAATGTTTGAATTCACAGCAAAATGCTGCCATATTGTTCTGGCAGCGTTCGTTGATTTTGAAATGGCTTCCGAGATAATTTATAGAGACCTGTTATTAAAAAAGTTTTGAAAAAATGGAATTAAGGGTACTTTTGGCATGGTTCACAACATATTTAACTGAAAGGAAGGAAAAATTGCAATTCAATTTGGGATGTCTTCTGATAAAAAAAATGTACATGGGGTACCACAGGGAAAAACTCTAGAAAAAGTAAATAAAATCGTTAAGCAATACTGAAGCATTCTGAAGTCACTTGTTCCAATTAAAACTTTTAAAATAGAACTTTGATTTAAAATGAACACTAATCATTCTAAATCAAATAGTGCGAACACGCAAGTCATTGATGTTACTTTTCAATTTTCCAGAGTTCTTAACGATAACTTCTTCTTCTTTTCAACAATAATCTTTGCTATTTTATGAAGTATTATTGTAGATATATTACAGATAGTATAATGCCATAATTTATGGGTGTTCTCATCTTTCATGAATTAACGATGACGTACTTCGAAATATGCGCACATGAATTGATCATGAACAGATAATATGCACCAATGTGTATGCCAATTTCAATCACAAATCATGAGTATAGAGAATGACAGCAATTAGTTTGCTCAACATTACACTAACGAGTACATTTCTCTCCATTCATGAAATAACGGTCTAAATATTGTGTTACCAACTTACAGCTCTGTTGTCTGAATCTTCAACTAATTTTACTCCTATATACCATAGAAAAACTCACTTCTGATTCAAAAGCTATTATGAGTATAAATAAATTCGTGCTATTTTTTATCGAAAAGATTCGAAACTAAGATTAAGCGGATCAGCGTTCAGCGCTAAACATACCATAGCAACCGATATTGTTTTTAATTTATTTGAATAATATAGAAAATCTTAAAAACTGTAAATTGAGAATAGTCGCTGATGATACATACTATTGCTTTACATAGTTGGCAACGATATCAATGTTATGTGTTTGTAACTGAAGGAAGATTTTTATTTATTAAATGATTGGCTAAACGATAATCAGTTGAAAATTAACTTCAATAAATCAAGTTACATGATTTTTGGAAAGAAGTATACATTAAGATCTTTAAAGGGTAAAATTTCACTACATGTAGTGAACTCTACTTTGTCAATTGCATAATAATCAATATAAAATTTTTTATTGATAATAATTTGAATTATCAAATCCAAAAACAAATAAATCCTCATTATATTATGGCTATATTGACAAATTTGTTCTTATCTTCAATTAAAAAAAAAAAAAACCTTTAGTTTTAATGGCCCAATAGATGATTTTTGAGCTTTTTTCGACATGTTGCATTACTAAATATGAAAATCGTTATTATGCAGCTATCCAGCACGAACCAACGTAGAAGGTTCTTGCCAGGTTAGGGATGGGTATGATGGAAATAAAGGACAACGGGTTAGATGAAGATCGAAGATTTTAAAATCACAATATACTATTAACGAAATAAACTCTAAAATAAAGAAATAAACTGTAAATCAATAAAACAAACTATAAACTAACAAAATAAAAAACAACCTCAGCGTATAATATAGGATATATTCTGAAAGTTCTAAAAATTAGAATTTTTTGTAGACCAAAGGAATTCTGCGATTCTTTTGTTTAACGAAATGATCTATTACTTCGTCTATGAAAATGTTCTCATCCTGTGATTTTATAAATCCTTTTTCAATTCAAATTTTTGCCATATTACTCAATCGCGCCTGTCCAGTTGTATTTCTAATATACCTTTCTGTATAGAAGAGTACCTTGATACCATATTTAGCAGACTTAGTTGGCATGAACATTCGGAATCGGCAGCGTCCTCTAAATGGGACTAACATCTCATCTACGGTCAAATATAGAAAGGGTGAGTAACAAGTTTTCGATTTGTGGACGACTTGAGTATACATTCTGTCAAGAAAGTACCGGGAATTATCGATTTAAATCTGGCGGGGCAATGAAGCAGGTAAACATTTTTTCCTAGGTTGGTACCACTGTCCTTAATTACTATGCCAAGCTTGAGCGGGATCTGTCAACTAGTGTGTTTGCAACAGCTGATTAAGTCAGTCGATGTCAGAGTGCGTGCCGATTTTTACTATGGGTGATTACGTTGAGCAAAGAATTTGTTTAATGTTTTGTGTTGCAAATGAATTTTCGTGTGCCGATGCATTGAAAATGTTGCAAAAGGCCTTTGGTGATAATGCTCTATCGAAAACTCGTGCATATCAGTGGTACAGAGCCTTCAAGGACGGTCGTGAAGTGGTCGCCCATCGACGGCTTCGATCGAAGATAACGTCGATAAAATTAAGGAAAGGGTGCTGGAAAACCGTCGTACCAGCTTGAGAGAGATAGCACATGATCTTAAGATATCCCACGAGTCCGCACGTACGATTTTGATTGATATTTTGGGCATGAGAAAGGTGGCCGCACGACTCGTACCGAAAGACCTGAATTTTCTTCAAAAACGTCATCGCGAACAGGTTGCTTCAGACATGCTGGATCGCTGTAATTCCGATTCTACATTCATGGAACGCATTATAACTGGGTAGTAGACCTGGGTCTACGAGTACGATATGCAAACAAGCCAGCAATCATCGGAATGGGTGGCAAAAAATGAGCCGAAACCGAAAAAACCACGCCAAAGCCGCTCGAAAATGAAGGTGATGCTCATTGTTTTCTTCGATATCCGTGGCGTGGTGCACTACGAATTCGTTCCAGAGGGTCAGACGGTAAACAAGGAGTATTACCTAGGCGTTATGAAACGTTTGCGTGAGCGTATCCGTAAGAAGCGGCCAAATTTGTGGGCGACCAACTCATGGATTTTGCATGACGATAACGCACCTTCTCACCGAGCTACGATTGTGACTGACTTTCTCGCCAAAAACTCAACAAACGTGCTTCAGCAACCACCGTATTCGCCGGATTTGGCTCCCTGCGACTTTTTCCTCTTCCCAAAACTAAAATTGCCCCTTCGTGGCACCCGTTTTGAGTCGATTGAAGCCATAAAACAAAATTCGGCGCGAGAGCTAAAGTCCATCCCGGAAAGCGCCTATAAAAAATGTTTCGATAATTGGAAGTGCCATTGGCATAGATGTATTGGAGCGAATGGAGCCTATTTTGAAGGCGACCCAATAAATTTTGACGATTAAATGTAAAAATGTTGTTTTAATTGAAAATTCCCGGTACTTTCTTGACAGAGTAGTATAACTCAAAAATTTCAGCCAATTTATCTTCTTTTAGTCTTTCCCCTCTCGTTCGATCATAGTCAAAATCGAATACAGGATAACAAAAAAGAAAATCTCGCAATTCACATAATACATCTGTTTCTGCCATTTCGATCAGTGGCCCATAAAGATCTGAGGTCTTCATGACCTGATTTGAAAATACCTGTGAGATAGAGCAGACCTATAAAAGCCTCTACTTCTTTTTTGTCGGTATCGTGAATGAAAGAAGCATAACACTGTGATCTACAATTTATTTTTCTTTTGAATGCGCGAAAGTTCTATTCCAAATTATCTATTTTGGACTTTGTATACAATATGATTTCTTCTAGCATTCAATCTGAAAAAATAAGTTTACAGGTTTCTAAAACTGACGAAGGTGGGTTTGCTTTAGCTGCTCCTTTCGGACCAGACAATATAGTACATATATTTTTCGACCATTTCATATTGTCTCTACCATAAAAATCCTGTTTTATATTATTATTTCAACATCCCCAACCTCCCGCCCTGCACTTTTAACATTCTTCAAAATCTTCTTCATCATTGGTCAACCATTCCAGTTCACTGTTAGTGGCATGTTTGCTAATTTCACTTATCACTTATATCACCTTCATCTATGCTATTCTGTCCTGAACTTCAATTGAATGGTCCTCTACATCGGAATTTTTAGTCGAATTGAAATGTTTCCAAAATTCTTAATCTTCACAATTTCTAAGATCTCAGCTTCAGCTCGCACTATGCACGCGTCAATTTGACCCAGATACTTCAATACAACTCCATACGAGGTAGCAAAGGGCACGACTTACACGTTATAACAAAGATCAATAAGCAATTAGAAAATACTGAAAGATTCGCCCTACTACTCATACGCGAAATTGAAAATTTCCGCTCGTATAATGTCGCCTAGGTCAAAATGACCTATTGATAGTGATTAAGGGTTAAAACGAATAATACTGGTGATGAAAAATGGATAATTCATCAAAACATATAAGTCACATTTTGAAGTAACATAAATGAAGCAGAGCCGACACAATCGAAAGCTGATACGGACCAAAGGAAAATTATATCAGTTCTATGTATTTTGAGCTTCTTCTTAAGAAGCAAACAGTAGATTTAGATGTGTTGTAGCTAATTTGACAAATTAAACTCTGCACCATATTGTGGTAAACCAACAAGATATAGAATTCATGAAAGGGCGGTAAGGATATAGGGGTTTATCCAGTGGACAATAGCACATTTAAAACGAGGTTCAATTTCCTGAATTAATTTGTTTACTCTAATCTTCAGACCAGTTAATGTTAAACTTAGGAATTCGCTTTCGAGGCACGCACGAATGTCTTCATGAAAGGAACTTCTTTTACTCTAACAAACTACAGATTAAAAAATTCATAAGAGCTAATTGCACAAAACGTAGATATATTCCTTCAGATAAGTTACTGAACAGAAAGTTTCAGAGAAAAAGGCTGACGTCGAAATTAACATGTGCGGCTTGACAAGGAGACAAAACTCTCGAAAAGTGCTAAGTTGGAATTTTGAGCGGGTGAACGAACTAAAAATTTGGAAGGAGAAAACCGACTCGTACGAGGTATTGAAAGGGCCAAAAGGGAGTCTTGTCACGCCGGAAAAACTAGTACGATCGTCGAGAAAAGATCGTGGTGCAAGGCTCAGAATTTAGCATTATTATAATTATGAATAAAAAAACAATATTCTATTTCCGATAATATTTTATTTCATTACAATCGTTTCGTCATACCATGACTTCTTCAGGTGAGTACTATTGGATACAGTATCCAGAATTCAAAGTGTTGGATGTATTTTTAGTTTCGCTGATGGAACGGCTATACTTCGATACTTGGGATGCCCTAAAAGAAAAAACACAAAATGATTTCACCAAAATAAAGACAATTCTGTGCAATAAATTACTCAGTGTAAACTTGGAAAAAACAAACTACGTCCCTCTCAGCTGTAACAGAACTGGATTACCGATATTCGATAATTTAACCATAAATATAAACGATAACCCTTACATTATCACACCGCTTAAAGAAATTAAATATTTGGGAGTCATCATCGATTCACATTTAAGATGGGACTCCCATATCAAATACACTATTAAAAAACTGCAAACCATTTTATATAGATTCAAATACCTTAAGAAAATATTACCAACCCACTTCCTAAAAATACTATACTACGCACTAGTGGAAAGTCATCTTCGCTATGAAATCCTAGGATGGGGCGCTGCAGCAAAAACCCACATACAACTTTAAGAAATAATTCAGAAACAGTTCCTCAAGCTAATTTTTTCCAAAGATCGACGGTACGAAACAAGTGAAGTAGCACTTTTCGCATTTCAGCTTTATTCATTTTATTGCTCTTTTTTAATAGGATACTCATTCATATCTGTTAAATATTTGTATTTGTTGAATAAAGATTATTATTATTATTTTCCTACCCATTTTTGCTACTTCTACAATATACCTAATAATTTCTGTTTATCATAGCTCATACTCCTTATTATATTTCGAAATAAGAATCCGCCGCATTCATTAATTTCTCAATTTTATTAATGTAGGTCTTTAACACAATTTATATAAAACTTATTTTTGTTATGCGAATTTCAAAATTTGAATATCAAAACAAATTAAAATATGTTTGTCTTCTACAATTTTAATTTCAAAAAAAATTTTATTCAAAAAACTTTTAGAATAAAATTAATGTCTAAAATAAGCACCGCTTACGTTTAAATGACGTATACTATATAATCAAAACTCAATATATAATGTCAAATGGAATAAATAAACCGACAGATATACGAAAGTCTTTAAAATTAATAAATAAATATTTAAAGGAGACAAAATTTTGTTTCTGATCTTACCTTTAAGAACACCAATTGCCTTTTAAAAACATGAACACACCTTAAGGACTTCTCAAAGAATATAATTTATTTGAAATATTTAATATATTTAAATATTCGAATAAGTTAATTCAGATATCTCTTTAAATATTTATTTATTAATTTTAAAGACTTTCGTATATCTGTCGGTTTATTTATTCCATTTGACATTATATATTGAGTTTTGATTATATACGTCTATTAAACGTAAGCGGTGCTTATTTTAGACATTAATTTAATTTTAAAAGTTTTTTGAATAAAATTTTTTTGAAATTAAAATTGTAAAAGACAAACATATTTTAATTTGTTTTGATATTCAAATTTTGTTATATTTCTTCTATCAAGTAAAAAGCTTTTTTCTATTTTATGCGAATTTCACCCTAAATCTAGTGAATTATTTTTGAAATATTTGGAATTTATTGTAATGAGTTTTTATATGTTTCTAGTTCTATATTCCTATTTTCTATGAGCTTACAAATCTTTATTCTGTATCTGAATTTTCGATACGAATTTAGTAAGAGCTCATTTTTTATGATATTGATGAAATAAAATTTCGATCTACCAATTTTTTACCCCACGGCAAATTTTGCCTATTAAGGAACTTTATCTTCCCCTTTGTAGTTAAAACCCACTCTGTAATCAATACGCCGAATGTAATCGTTTGACGTTGTACAACACTTTCAGAAACGACCCAAAAATGTAAAAATAAGTAATAAAAATGGGCTAAAATATTAAAATAAAATCAGATTGAATTTATTAATGATGAATGCTTGCTTTCTGTCAATTTTAATCGAATTTTCAGACTTATGGCAATATTCGAAGCGGGAATTATAACTAAGATGACTCAAAATGAATATGAGAAATTGAGAAAACAGAAACAAGCTGTATCGTCAGAGACTGAAAAAGTTGTAATTTCTCGTAATCACAAAGAAAATAAAAGATCTCTGAAACAGAACGAAGACAATGAAAAACTACAGCCTATTACAATTAAGATGGTACAAGGGGCGTTTTATATTTTAGCTATTGGTTTTATAATCTCAGGTAACTTACCAAATCTGAACCAATAAATGGTAGATAATCCATTATTTTCAGGTTTCATCTTGGGCGGAGAAATATTCTTCAACAATAATAATCAAAGGACCAGAGGAACTAGTATTACATGTTCGAATAAAATACGATTATCTATCAAGATGAAATTCCGCAAATTAATAGAATATGTGAGAAAACTTTATAGAAGATTGATGCATGAAGCATATGTTGCTACGCTGGAATATTTAGAATAAATTGTGAAAAATGATCAGAATATTAGAATAAATGTATTGAAGTTGTGCTTATTAATTAATATTTATACAGAGAATTTTTTAGAAATTGGGTCTCGAAAACTGATTTGTCAAATTGAATAGAATTTTTGTTGCTTCCTTAGTAAATCTCATTTGAAATTCAGTTTTTCAAATATTTTCGAAAGTACAAATCTAATCGAGTTCAAATTTAGTACTTAAATGTGAATGAGTATATGAAAATTTGAATATCAAAACAGATTTAATCTGTTAGTCTTCTACAATTTTAATTTCAAAAAAATTTTAGAATTAAATTAATGTCTACAATAAGCACCGCTTATATTTAATAGACGTATATAATCAAAACTCAGTATACAATGTCGAATGGAATAAATAAACCAACCAATATAGAAAATGCAATTAAAATAAATAAATAAATATTTGAAGGAGACAACATTTTGTTTCTGATCTTACTGATTATATGAAGTTCTGTTCGATATATTATTTTGCAATTTTTTCTTGCCAATAAGTAACGCTGTGGATAGAAGGGAGAATAAATGGAGCATTTTAACCATGTATTTTTCATTTTGTTTAAATTTTTCGTTTCTTCAGGAGAACAGTTTTAAAATTACCAAAAATGATGTTTATTCCACTTTCGTATGAAAGAATACAGAAATCTATGTTTTAATTCATCATGTGTTGCTTCTTTAAAGAGTTCCCAGTCCCCAGTTATATTTTGGGGTAGAGATATACCAACATCTAGCTAAGATTTTATTATCGTTATATCATTACTTTATTCTTTATGTTGGGCGTCACGTGATATATTATTCATTCTAGCCTAATTCATGTTGAAAATAAGGAAAGTAAAATCACGAAATTATTATTAAAATATTAGGTGATATTCAGTTCTAAACTTATATCAGATTGTACAACTCAGTGAAGAAAAGAGGAATAGTTACGGAATCCCTCAGGGCATAGTTCTTGGACCACTTCTCTTCCTCATCTACATAAATGGTCTGTTGTTGATGAGCAGTGAAGAACAACTCATAGGTTTTGCTGATAATACTGTGGTTTTGTATGAGAGAGATCATGGTCGGAGCTGAAAAATACAGTTAGGAGTGATTTCGATAAAATAAATAAATGGTTACAGATATATAAACTCACGTTAAACCAAAGTAAAACAAAATACTTATCATTCACATCGAGCGGAGCCGGAACTGAAGATCTTGAGGACATAAATATCAACGAAGAGTTGGTTATTCCCAAAGCAGATTCCGTGAAGTATTTAGGAATTGAAATTGACCAACACTTGAAATGGGATCAGCACATGATTTATTTAACCAGAAAACTGCGTGGTATTTCGTACAAACTCAAATATTTAAAAAATAGCATAAATAGTACTGAACATCTTAATATTTTATACAATGCTCTCGTGCAACCACAATTATATGGTGTAATCGGTTGGGGTGGAGTACTGTACAGCCACAATAGAAGAGTGGATGTAATTCAAAAGTATTTCCTCAAAATAATACATGGTAAAACAAAAACCTTTCCTAGTAAACAACTTTATGAACTAGCCAAGTACCCGATGTACGGCAGATATTTGCACTGAAGATTGTTATGAGCATATTTGAGGGAAAAATTCATATTAAAAAGAAAGACCACCAATATCATACCAGAGCTGCTGAAAAAACTTTGAAAGACCAAGATCTATAAAAAAAAATTGGCCTAATATGCTGCGCCTATATAGCTCCAAGGCTGTTCCTCCTATTGCCCAAAGATTTAACTAACTTAAAAAATAAACGATCTTTCAAAAGAGAATTAACAAGATGGATAATGAATTATAATAGAACAGAAATACATAGGGCAATAAATCAAAGTTAGCAATGAATTCCCGATTTTTGAAAAGAATTTTAGTAAATGGATTTGACAGTTACCCGTACTTGACAATGAAGAATGATTGGATTTGGACGTTTTTTGTAACATCATTTTCGACATGGTAAACTATGTCTGCATGCTCATATCTGCGATGGAACACATGTTTTTTTTTTGAGAGTGTTAAAAACCAGAAAATCACATTTTGCGGCGGGATTGAAGCAAATATTTTATGTTTAGTATTGTGCACAGTTAATATTCATTAAATTAACTCTACAGTATCATAGACTTTATTTTGTATATTTTTCTTGAATGAAATCTTATTCTATTCTATACCTACTCAATCTGTATACGCACGTACGCGCGCAAGTAAATAGTTCACAATTCTGATGAAGATAGAAGAAGATGGAATATGAAAAAATAAAAAATAGATATGTAAACAACAATAAAAAAGGATCCAACAGTTGTTTTCTTTTGATAGCCATTCGTTAGAAATTTATAAATCTGGCTTTGTTTCCAAACTTAAATGCGTTATCAATCCTTCAATCATCAGAAAATTATGAATTATCGTTCCAGGGTCGACTGAATTTCTTTCTACCTGATATATTCTGACTGTCACAGGTCTTGTTGTAATATTTAAGTTATTCGACAGTTGCAGGTGATATCAAAACGCCTTCTGAAATATGAATTGTCTATTTTTATATGATAATTTCATGCACTTAATAGATAAAAATATATTGTATTCAAGCGGGTCTACAATTGTTCAAATCACAGAAAATTTTCCGAAGTCACCTGTTCCAGTTTGTATAAATGCTGAGATAAAAAAAAGAGACTCGTTGACTCATATTCCTGTAAATGTAGATGTACTATTAGGGGCTGATATGTTTGCCAAAATTCTTTTTGACAGCCACATTACATGACCAAATTGTATTAGCGCCTTTAATTCCATCTTTGGTTATATACTTATGAGAAGAGGAACAAATAATTCGCAAGATTCCACATCATCATTTACTTTAACAGTTTTGGAGGTTTGCTGAATCTAGCAACTCGCTTCTCGGAGATTCTATTGGTTGGAGCGTCCATGGCTGAGAGATTATAGTTTGTATGAACAATAGGCTGCTTTTATGCGCGAGAATCTTGATCGTGATGTTAGTACCTGAGAGCTCCATGAGTGAAAATCCATATTACCTTATACATTGTTACGTTATAAAACCTTTCAGTAATCACATAAAATAACATGTAGTTTTCAACTCAAGCGCAAAAGCTCCATCAGGCTCTCTTAACGACAATCTTTAAACAGGTCGCAAATTGCAAACTTATATAGTATCATTTTTTGAAATTAAAATTGTAGGAGACTAAAAGATTAAATCTGTTTTGATATTCAAAGTTTGTAATAATCCTTCTATCAAGTAAAAAACCGATTCTTATTATTTTAAATGTAAGTCAGTTATAAATAAATAATTTCTACCAAACATTGGCCAAATCGGTCTAATTTGAATTTAGTTATGCAGGCAAGATTTGTCTTTGAGGGGTTGGAATGAATATGTTTCATTTTATATTCGGTTGAAACAAAGAAGTACATTGAAGGCTTACTAACCAAGGATTTATGGAATACTGTACCTAAAATTTATTATTATAATTATATTTGACTGGAAAAGATGAAAAAAAGTAATGATTAATTTAGGGAAGAAAACCACAAAAAATTATTGAACATGGGGTGAAATATTTTGTTTATCGTTCTTCAGACTATTGTACTTGTAGCAGTCATTGATTTCAAATTGCCCCCTATATATAGTTCCTGTACTTTTACCCTTGTTTGGAAGCATGCTTAATAATATCGGAATGAAATGAGAAATTACTTTATTTACCATCATACAGTGACTCGAGTTTTGTAGTGATACTACATTTTCAAACTGAATAAACAAATTATGTCTCAACTATTATATAGTTAATTAATTTGTTTATTCAGTTTGAAAATGTAGTATCACTATGAAACTTGAGTCACTGTATAATCGTAAATAAAGTGATAGGAAATAAAGTAATTTCTCATTTCATTCCAATTAAAATGAACTATCACAAAGTAACGGACTACTCCATCCAATACTTAATAATATCGCTGCACAGAAAATTTTTAAATTAGAATTATGAATCAGTGCTTGAAAACTAATCAGTCAATCTCTCTATAATTCGAGAGTTATGAAAATAGGTGAATGAAATGTGTAAAAAATAGTATTAACAGTTGAAGACGAGGTAGAATTGGAAAAGGTAATGATTAGGAGAAAAGATATTATAGAAACAAAGCATTTAATACAAAATATACTTACAAATAATAAAGTCTACTGATGTTTTAACGTCAATATCATATACAATACAATAGCACGGAAAAAATCAGTTTGTTATTTTTTTATTTGAAGATATAATAAATTTTTTCAACTGAAATTACCTTCTATGTTTTAAAGTTCCATTCAAATATTGAAATTCTCTAGCCAAATTATGTTACAAAATTCACATATATATCTGTCAAAGTTCCAATATGAAATTTAATTACATAAAAACTTGAACACATTGGTGATAGAACAAGTAAAACTTTTTAACATACAAAAACCAGATATTCACCGTTCTATTTTCATTTAATGGACTGGGGCAATACAACAAAATCAAAAAAAATATACATATATACACAATGAGTAATCTTGTGAACTGGTTCGAGATTCAGTTTGGGAAATTGAATTAGAGGAATCTGCGGTTTCTTCTTATTTCTGGACTTGTATTGTAGAATGTGCTTACATCTCCATAGACAGGTTCGTTGCGGCCTGCGCATGGCGTACAAGGGCAGTTCGGAGGATGAGTTAAAGTGGTATTAATAGAATAGTTGCCTATAGCTGCACAACGGGGACTAGTAGCCCGTGCTAAACCTGTTAAAAAAAATATTATTTGAACAGTCAGTAACCAATCTAAGTAAAGTGTAACAGGTGGGTGGATCATTGATAATTTGGACATGTTGGGAGATATAATGCCAGTTGAAGTATGGGAAAGCTGTATGACTTAATTAAATAAAATAAAGAATATTTCCACAATTTATGAATTTACAACAATTATTTTGTCAACACTTTCTGGTTTCTTTTGAAACTCAATTTGTTAAGTCAACTGAAAAGGCAATCTTTTGTGTAGAAAATAGTATTATATGTGAAAGAATTTATCGAAAATGTCCTAAGACATACAACATATAAAATATGTGATTCCAAAAACCTCATTCTTATTCATCAGAAATATCTTGAAAATTTACTTTATGCTTTTTGAAAATTGTTTTCTGATAAAAAACCAATAAAAAGAAGTATACTTACATTTCCACTTTAGAGAAAAATCTAATGAATATGAAAGGAGTATTGACTTGATTTACAACTGCTTTGCGATTTGTTTTCAATAAAGTGAATCTGATAAATTGAATACAAAGGAGCTATCCACTATCTACTAATGGTAAAAGAAAACGCAAATATACAATATACATGATGGTTCATTTGTACGATGTTTGACATTTAGTTACTTCCTATTAATGGAAAATGCAATACGTAATAAACCTAAAATGTAATTCAAATTTGTTTTATCAATGTGTCGAAATACTGCATGAGGGAACACTTGAAGATGAAATGAATCTTTCTTTTTTTTCCGTTTGATATATCTTTGAATAAATTTTTTTATATATATATATATATATAATTTATTTATTAGCAATCAGAGTACACACATTCTATAAGCTAATTTTCTAACTATGGAACTTGATTGAGTAGTTCGATTCCTCACTACCAACTCTCACTCTGAATCGTCTCTCACTAAGATAGGACTTCAATAATTTATAATGTAGCGAACGACTTCTTCGCTCCCCGTCCATAAACCTGCCTTGATCTATCGTAGTTTGACCGGCGTACCGATAGAGGACCCGACCAGTCATAAGAATCGTGACTAACCGTCCCGCCAGGTTCAAATAGAGTAAGGCAATGCGTTTGAAAGTCAGCGTTCCAAGCGGACGCGTGTCTGATGAGTTTCAGACGCGCATGCTCGGAAACGAAATGCCGTCTCCCGAACTAAGAGGTGGAAGCTCCCTCGCAACATCCACATTTACTCGAGAGCTTCAATAATAACAACCAGGCAGATATTTTTTGATTTTATAGAGCAAACCAAGATGCCAGACTTTATCAAAAGCCTGACTCACGTCCAAGAATGCTGATGTACAGTATTGACTGAGTTCAAACGCTAGCATGGTTAATTCTATGAATTTGCTGTTCTGCTAAAACTGCCACACAATTCAGGATTTATCGAACACTGAGAAGTTTCAGGAACTGTTTCTGCTATGAGAGAGGAAATTTCCAAACAAACTGCAGCTCTGAGGAGCCAACTCATTAGCTTGTTCAAGGAAATAAAAAATAATCTTTCATCAATAAGAGACGCCTATCCTCTGTGGAGAAAAGAATCGAATCTGTTGAGGTTTTATTCCTGAAACGTTCTTCAAGAAAGAACAATGCGATCATATTTGGACTTTCTGTTGAATATTCATTCATCTGAACAATCAATAAACAACGTTAACAAATTGAGGGGGACAGCAAGCCATCAAAGTGGAATTTTAGTCATACTTGGCAAAGATAATAAAAAATAAGCCAAAAGTTGAATCTATGAAAATTTTCATTAATGATGATTTGTCCCCGAGGGTCGTGAGAGAATAATACTTTTAAAGAAACATCTTCTCTTGGCTAAATCTAAACATCATAAGGCCTATATAAACAACTGGAAATTATTTATCCATGGAGAAATGTTCTTTCCCGAAGATCTAATGATAATGAAAGCTATTTCTGGTGAGATTGTTGAGAGCTAGGTGGAGTTGCCAGAGGCGGAGGGATCCAAAAGAGTCCCAACATTTTAACTTTTTTCATATTTGTATTTTTTGCCTTTTATTCATCTCTTTTTTTTTTGTCATTGAAATTACACCTATCTTAATAATTTTAATTTTTATCTCTGTAGTTCTACCGAAAAATTATGATCACAGCACCTTTAAATGCATGGTCATTATTTTAAAAAATTGGCGATTTTACTCAGCTGGTGAACTCTAATTTATAACATTATAGGCATTACTGAGACTGGGTTTGATGATGCGGTATGTTTGGCGGATGTTTCTCTTGCTGCTTAAATGTTTCATAGCGACAGGGTCGGTGTTTGTCTATATATGCGCAGGTATCAAGGCAGAAATATTGGAATTTGATATCGAATTAAAAAGTCCAGCTGAAGTTTCATCTGGGGTCTCTGCTCTTTTCCAGAGAGTGATGCATTGTGTATGATGATCGCTGTATTTGGTCTTTTTTTATGTCGTGGTGTTTCAACAAATTTTTTAGTTGGGTTGATACACGAACTTATGTATAAACTTCATTTTTTTCCCTTATGTTCAATTGAATTGATACAACTTTCTGTATTTTTTCTCATCTGCTGTATTGGATGCTTGCATTATCGATTTTCTTCGATGATTTTTTTGTGTTTTGAAATTTCCTGTATGCAGATTGTGATAAATAAAGTTATATTGTCATTATATCTTGAAACATTTCAGATTGAACCGAATTAATTATTCAAAACCGGCAAGATTTTAACCCAAAGAGATATCAAATGAAAAAAGGGAAGATTCATTTCATCTTCAGCTGTTCCATCATGCAGTATTTCGGCGCATCGATAAAACAAATTTGAATTATATGTGATGTTTAATACATGTTACATTCTTAATTAAGTAACTGAAGCTGAAACAACACATTACAAGCTTTTTTGTAGAAACAGTTGATAGAATAATCAATTTCAAGACAAGAATTTTTTATAAACATAGGTCCGCAAATGTTTTATAAAACACCTGTAGGGTGTTAACATTGCCACAAGTGTATTAGGTGCATCTGTATAAGAGAATGGTTCACATTTCGAATATTACCTTTAATTTTTTCGTGGAGTTTTTGAGTTAAGCTTTCTAATGCTGAATGGAATATGACAAAAAGTTTTACCATTTTGTATACAAGTGGTTCATTCTTTTTTAGAATAACTTTACAGTTGATAGAATTCAATTTCAAGATCAAAATATCCTAGAAACAATGGCCCTCAAACTCTTATAGTTTCCGAGATATTCAGATCAAATTTGGAAGATGCTTTTTTGTGGTTTAAACAGAACAATAATCAGTATTGTTGTAATAATCTACAGGCTGTTACATTTATCAAGGTTACTTTCTCTTTTTAACTTCAAAACATCATTGTCATAAGCTACTTACCATTTTCTATAATTTGAACGCATTCACGAAAAAAATACGGTATGTGTCGGAATTATTTAGAAAATTTTATAATCCAAATTATTTACATATCCCAGGTAAGCTTAGCACTGAAATCTCAATGAAAAAACTGAAGTAAACGTTCGAAATGTGAACCATTCTGTCGAATACATAATTCTTCTGATAGACCTTTGTAATGACATTTATATATTTCTTAACTCTGCACATGCATCTTGAATGCGATCAACAAGTTCTTCCCTTGTTTCCAAAGTAATTCTATAGACCTTATCTTTGAAATAACCCGAAATAAAAAATCTAGAGAAATCTAGGAGTAGATCAGGGGAATTTTCAGGCCACGATAATAATCCCCTACACTCTATCTGGAAAATGATTGTACAGGCAGATTCTTATGATTTCTATAAAAATGTGCCGGACAACCATCAAGCTGAAACTAAGAGTTGAATCTTAAGTTGGATGAAATTTTGTGCCACATATTGACATGTAATTCACTATTCAAGTAATCTGGCAAGAAATAAGGCCCAAATAGTTGATCATTGTAAACGCCAAACCAAACATTAACACTTATATAACTTGCAAGTTTCTAGTCCTAATAGCATGCGGATTTTCCTGTTCCCGTACTTGCTGGTTATGGTAATTTATTACTCTCCACTGAGTAAAACATGCTTCGTTCACCCATAATATCTCACTCAAAAAATTTAAATTTTCTTCGATCTTATTGACAATCCATTGACAAAATTCCAATCTACATCTTTCATCAGTTTCATGCAAACATTGCACAGATTGTAGATGGTAAGAATGCCTGCGATCACTTTTCAAAGCTTGAAGAATTTTGGAATTTGATTTCCCAAGAGTGTGACAAATTTAATTTTTTGGTTGAATTTAAAGGGTTGAGCTTTCTTGAAATATGTAAATAATAAAATGATTTTGTATTACAAAATTTTCTAAACCATTCGGATGCATATCGAAAACATTTTTAGATGTTTTCTTGTGAATGGTTGTAAGTACGAAAAAACGCAACAAACAAAAAGTTTTTGAAAGAAAGGAAAAATGAAATCATATTATGGAAAATGATTAGTGACATATGATAAAAAAGTTTCTGGGTTAAAGAGAGTAACCTTGAAAAAAATACCAACCTATAGATTTAAATCCCAAAGAGTCCCTTCAAGTTTGATCTCAATATCTTGGAAACTATGTTATTAAGAAAAATTTAAAAAACATGGAAACTTGAACACCCTGGATTATGGAGTCCATGAGCTTGAATTCAGTTCGGTTGAATATTGAGATGCTTATGCAGTGTAGCCCACAAATACTTAAATATCTTGTGAATATTTTCAATAGTTCCATTCTAAATTTCCCAAACTTTGGAAAGTTTTAAGGGTTTTTCCGCTGCCTAAGGTGGGTGATCGTAAGCTTCAACGACATCTGCCAGATATCTATTCTATCCCCTTGTGCAAAGATTTCCGAAAAAATTTTAGCTCTTAGGATCAGATCTTTTTGCCTCTTTGTCAATCTGGGTTTTGGACAGGTTACAGTTGTCGGGTGGTCCTTCTCGATGTACTGGGCTCTATCATTGCTGACATAAACTCAGGCAAAAATTGTATTTTGGATTACTCCAAGGCTTTGGATAGAGTGAATCATAAAATCTTAGGAGCGATTTTACAGCACATAGGATTGTCAGAATCCGCCGTTAAATTGATCGAGAGCTATCTCCAGGATAGATGTCAGTATGTTGAGACATTATGTGGGTACTCTTAAAAGTGACGTACCAGGGCTCAGTGCTTGCTTCAATTTTATTCTACATCTACACATTTTTCCTGACCGATGTAATAAATTTCTGTACAGAGTTCCGATATGCAGATGACACTCAGGTTCTTTATTCATTCAAAGCTGCGGAAATAGAACGAGCAAATAACAAGATTAATGCTGATTTTGATAGATTGCTGGATATTTAATCCAAACAGCAACTAAGGTTATCCCATCTTTGGTTGAGAAATCAGGAACATAAAAAACCAAATAGACTGACAGTAGATGGATTCAAAGTTCCTGCCTTTACATCGACGTGGAATTTGGAAGTGATTTTGGACACAGACGTTTTACCGAGCATGTGTCTTTATGTATACAACGAGCTTACTCAGGTCTAAGAAAATTATACGCCAGTAGACATTCACTTTCTCATAGAACCAAAATATTATTAACTGATGAACTGTTTTCAAGTCACTTCAACTACTGTGATGCGGTTTACGGAACATGCTTGCGTGTGGTTGATAAGACAAGAGTTAAAAGAGTGCAAAGATCATGCTTGAGGTTTATTTATGGCATTAAGAAATCTATAAGTTGAAATGCTGTCAATGGTTGAACATGGAACAGAGAAGGGAGCTACACTCTGCGGTTTTATTTCACTCAATTATATTGTTCAAATCCCCTCCATATCTTTATAACAAAATAAAGTTCAGATCAGATGTTTACAGTATGAATGTGAGATTCTGACTGCAATATTTTTTTGTTTTCTATCACTTTTATAAAAGTGATAGGAAATAAAGTAATTTTCTCATTTCATTCCAATTAAAATGAACTCTCACGAAGTAACGGACTATTCCATCCAATATTTAATAACAGTTTCACTGACGTAAATCCTTTTGCAGTTTGTCTTAATTCATTTCGATTATTTTTTCAAATTGTTGAATATTTGTATATTGATACCACAATAAATTTATTATTATTTAGAGAAGGTAATGTATAAACTAGTTTTTACCAATATTTCTTGAAATAATTTGATGTGCTGTTAATATCAGCAATTCATAAAATGAAAAAGTGATAAATAGAGTATTGTGAAACATACCTGGTGGAACTGAACGTCCTTCTACGAGATTCACGTTCACAACTGGTTGCAAGTATCTGGAATAGGCTGCAAAAAAAGACAGATTTTGTCACACTATTGACCGGAAATTTAGCTATCTAAATTACCGTAAAATGATGTAAAGAATATGACTAGCATTGACGAAACTATTGCCAAACTGTGTCGGTATTTGTGCAAAAACGCCATTATTGGTGCCTGTTTTGTCAGACATGCTTCTCCCATACTGAATCCTTGTTTCACTTTCACTAGTACCTGAGATGGTAAATTGATCATTAGATGAGGGAATCAAGCATTGTATTCAATTACTGCACTATCTATTGGGATACCACACAACTAATAATTTTAATCACTAACTTACTAACATACAAGGTGAATAGGGTTTTAATAGATCTAATGATTTGTTAGCATAATGAGGTTTATTTTCACCCAATGGATTTTGTATTGAATTTTGAAAAACAATTGTAATGTTATGTTTATTTAAATTTTACTTTGATTTAATGCCCTCTTTATGGGAATTTAGGTAAGGAATTGTGATTTAAAGACAAGAACAGTTGGCTTAAGTTCATCATTCACTTGGTCCACTTGTTAGAATATAGATCTCCTGTTGCACTGATCAAATCAACAATAGTTTATCGTGTGTTACTGTTCTACTTAGGAAGTAAAAGGTGTTGTAGACCTCAAGTTTTGAGGGTGTTATAGACCTCAAGTATTGACGAGAACCACAAGTTACGTTTCCTGGGATATCTTATTTGAAAATAAAGTTGGAACCATTAAGACGAATGACTTTCATATAATTTAATTAGCTATTAAACTTATTAAAAAAATTATTAGATCGACAACAATTAGATCATATTTTTAAATAATCATAATTTCGAGTTCCTAGATAAGAACAGATATTTAATATAAAAATATTCTGATAATTTCTTTACAGGACTGACCTAATGGTGTAAGACTAAATAGTCTCATAGAATTCAACTACTAGTTCATCTCTACCCGATAATCCTCCTATGTCCTATCTCAATTTTTCTCCAACTTTCAACAACCAGAGTTCTACTCTACGCTACAAATTAGTGAATGGAAATTTTAAATACTGATCTCATGACTATTCTATACCTTTGTTCTAAGAATATATTGAGAACTACTATTGTAAGGAAATTTCTGCTGATAGATATACCCATTATCTAAAGTGATGCTAACTATTCAAGAATAATTTTGATGCTGGTAGATTGCAGGTTCCTACATTTTTAAGCAATGAGATTAGTTTCTGATGTCAACTTGTGAAATTTGTTTTTTCAACACTTTCTGAATATTTAACTCCTTGGACTCCGGTAGTTTTGAATATCTGATGGGATAGTGTTCAAAGGAATAATGATGACCTATAAGAACCGTAAACTTCCATTACACTTTGTTGCCAAAATATTCAGGTTGCGGCTTCAAGTCCAGCTCTTACCAATGGCTATGTTGTGTATGTCTAATAATGAAAAATATCTAATGTAGAGTAATAATAAAGGCTGTCTACATAGCCAGAGTTGCTGAGGGCATATAAAAAATTGTGGGAAAAATTAATGAAATTGAAATGTTTGAGAGCATCTTTAACAATAAAAAGTGGAAAATAATTAAATTCTTCAAGAACATGAAATTTCAATGTAAATGAAATGAAATATTTTAAATTTTTTGAATGAATTCTGTTCTGTATTAACAATTTTTGTTAACTTCTTATTTTTAAATTGTCTTTATTTAATCAAGACATTTAAAACATTTAAAAGCTACCTACAATTAAAGCCCATTCTGAAAAAGTAAGAAAAAACCTATTTTAATTAAATGAGAAAATAAATCAATCTTTTTTCTATTTGTTGTTCGAATGATAGAAACACATTTGCTGAAATAAGAAAATGGAAGAAATTTCAATAGCCACTATAAATTTACAATCATTAACTGTTTACAAAAGTGCTTCATAAGAATATATTTTTCAATACTTACTGGGAAAGTCTGATTGGTTTGTCTGGACACAATTATGATACTCATTGCGTCTGATACATCTGCAAGTCTCCAATGGTAGTCCAGAACTTGAATATTGTGGATAACTTTATAACCATCTAATTTACCGTTACTCACATAAAGTATACTAGAATCCGAAGGGAACACCTGTAATTTTTTTTATTAATTAGTTAACCAAATGTTGTACGGATGGGATTTTTTGATGATTTGATACCAAATCTCATATAAGTCATTTTATTGGAATTTGAAATAATGAATAATTAAAAAAAATAATAAAAATAACTTGCTTAATGGCCAGTCATAATACAGAAGTAACAGAAAATTTGCACCCAATTTATTACATTCCCATCACTGTTAACCAATCAAGAATTTTCAAATAATCGAATGATTCTGTACAAAAGACTTGATCAGATCGAAATTTACCTAGATTCATCATAAATTTGTCAATTAAATCTATTGCTCATGGAGATATTCATTAAATTTGCAGAATATTTAATAAAAATTAAAAAACAATTTGGTTAAGGAAACATCGTCCGGTTAAAATAATCATATAATAGTAAAAAGCACCCAGTGCAATAACATTTCTAGCGGTATTTATTTTATTATGAGAGGTTATACCCAAATGATTTAAATGCTTTCTGAAAAATACAAAAAAAACTGTTGCAAACGCTTTATAATGAGTGATTGTTTTAATGATGGCGAAAGTAAGTTCGAGAGAACACAATATTCAACCATAATGGATCCTTTACTTCTAAACTATAACAGACTCCAAAGTTTTAATTTCATTCTTGCTTTAAGAAAATCGAATTAAGAATTATATTATGAACAATTAAGATATTTTATTATTTTATCAAATAAATAAATCTTTATTTCCCGGAGCAAACCCTTACATGTACACTTGCACAATAGGAAAAATATGTAAAAGAATAACGCTAGAACAAACCAAATTTCTATATATTTCTAACAAAATATTCACTACAGAGTAAAGCTCTAATTCAATCAAAAATTTCTCGATGTTTCGGACATATACCAGGTATAATTCAAAATCTTTTAACTGTTGAAGTAAATTATTGAAAAGTTTCCTGTACATATAATCAGATGTCTTTCCGTAAGTGTTAAATGGTGTTGGATATTGAATATCCATGGATCACATAGGATATCGAACGTTTACATAACTCTCAAACCTAGATATATTCTTGTAAATAAACTTCAATGAATCCAATATAAAGCAAATAGTGTTAATATTCCATTATTCATAAACACTACACGAATCTTGAGGTGACATTTGAACTTAATTCGTATAATCTTTTTTTGAATAAGCAATATTTCATTAAAGCCTGAGCTGGTACTTCAGAATACGATACCATAACATGCAACAAATTCAAATCACCAAATTCTCTTATCCCATAATATATACTGCTCAATTTCTTACTGAGCCATTCCAAAATGTGATCATTTGGGAAATTGGTTTATACAGGCTGTCCCAGAAATCAACGTCAAGCCGGAACTGGGTGATTAGGTAAGTCGTACTGGTTATTACCAAAATACAAAAAAGTCTATATCCTGTTGCCACAAATCTTCACTTTTTCCAAATATTTTTTTTTGTTATGTAACCCTGAATAATGCTTCTTTAAACTGTTATCAAAATTTCAAAACAAGCTGCTCCAGCTTGGATGAAAAAGAGACATGGAGGGGGAGATAACATCAATGGGGGACAAAGAGCTCCATTTAGTGAAGAGTCTGTTAGGAAGAAAGTTTCTTCTCACGTTTGTTGTCTCAGCTTAAAATTATAATAATAATAATAAATAAAAATATGGAGTTTATTGGTTCAAAAACCACAAATAAACCTTAAAAAATGACTTCACATCATTGTTCAAATAAGAAAGATGGGATAAATTAAAATTAATTTGGTCAGTCAAAATTCTAACAGTTATATGGGGGTCACCACAGAGGCTACAGTTCCCATACGTTAGAAGGTTTGAAATTACTAGACGTTCCTCGGAAGTTGGTCTCTGCCAGCCAAAAGACATTCCTGTGGCCGCACACTGCACACGTTCCAGCATATCACGTTCATGCACATAACTGACGTTTCAAACTGGTCCTAAACTCCAGAATTGGTCTTATGTAAGTGGTGTAAAGCTTGATTAATGAATGGCATGATATATGTGAGAATGACTTTCAGAGCATGTATGCTGTGGTCCTTACTCGTTTACAGATGGAGGATATATGCTTAGACTAGTTGACATCAGAAGTTGATCAGTCGAGCCTAGGTCACAATGGGACTTGACGCTTGAAAGAGTGGTCTCATCAATGATGTATTTTGGGATTGTGGACCAATGTGAAAACGACATATTTCGAGGCATTTAATGGGAGAATCCAAATGCTGCATCACTTTAGAATATTTTCCAGGTCACTGTTAAGTTGTTGGTACTACCTGAGGGGGTCTGCGTATAATTTGGCATCATCTCCAAAAAAAAAAGAACAGCGCGACACCAGCTATCTAGCAAACCAACCTACCTCAAATACCAACGTGCTAAAGCTTTTGCAACAATCTACGTCGTGACACATGATCAAACGCATTCGAAAAGTCCAAGCACAGTACCTCCACTCTGTGGTATCTATGATCCTAGTCAAGTTGTCCACACACATTAATAAGTTCGTGATCACCAAAGGACCCAGAATCAAGCATGTTGGTCATCAGGCACTACGTTCTGACTAAGGAGAAAAGCTGTCATATGGTTGGAAATTACACTCTCATCAACTTACGACATTATCAATATTAAACTTATTGGGCAGTAGTTCTTAGAATTAAGCTTTTTTCCTTCTTAAAAATAGAAGTGATACTAGTGGTCAACCAGCTTGCCCTTTTGCATTGAAGAAGTCATTATTAAACTCAGTGGGAGGGAGATGGAGACGCACAATTCTTCAGAAAAAAAGAAGTGATTTCATTAAGACCTGGTGAGCTGAAAGCATCAAGTTTACCTATGAGTGTTTCAATCTCACATTTATTGAATATATATATTGAAAATATATTGCAAAGTGATTCGCCTCCTCTTCTGCTAGAAATGTTTACAAGAATGTCGTCAATAGACTTGGCAGTGAAAGCAGTCTCCCAAAAGCTTGCTTACTCGCCTTTGGTCTAGCAACAGGATCCATCGCAGAAGGAAGTGAACTCCATTCTAACTGCGTTCATTTCTAACATGCCTATGAACCCTAGAGACAGCCGGGTTTCCACTATGTCGAAATTTTCTCTTGTTTTTGTGACGAACAAGCTCCGGCAGTTCATGTACATAGCTGCCTGTGACGAATTTAAGTTGTCATTTTCAATACTCATTTCATCAATTTTCTCTCTTCTACATTTTACTGTTGTAAATAACATATTTGTAGTTTTATTCTTATGAATGATCAGTTTATTCATAGCTAATTAGTGTTTAATTATTCTATAGATTATAGAAGCCTTATGGGCAATGCTTTGACTTGTAACTCCACCAATTATTTGTGTCAGCAACATAACCTCCGATCAACGATTTAGACAAATTAATTATACGCCATAGTTAAATCTGCGAAGAGTACTAGAGTCAAATTATTATGTTCTATCATCTCACCATTAGTTCCTCCAGAATTTTGGGCAGACCTGTTATACTCAGTTGACCAAAGCCATTTTCGTTCAAATTTATTTCTGGAGGTGCCCAAACCCCAGGCAAAAACGACACTTTCAGTTTATGTGAAACAATATCTGGATCGTCTATACTCATGGCAAAGATATATACAGATGTTTCCAAAATGCTGGCTTCAGATTGATTTTTTTTCAAGCTCATCACTTCACAAGCATATTGCCCTAAAAAAAATTAGGTTGAATTAATTCATCTAAGGATCTCAAATTCTGTCAAATTAAAAAATAAGACACTGATGAAGCAAAAAATATTTCGAATAGTGACTGAAATTCAGACAATTAAAACAGTAATAACAAGTTACATAGATTTCTATAACACAATAAAAGAAACAAATTTTACACTTCATGAAGTTACAGTGCCAGTGAGACAAAGAAATGCAAGAAGTGAAGAGAATATTGCTGCCGTACGTGAAAATGTTCGTGAAGATCAAAATTTATCGATTTCTCGACGTTCACAAGAACTAGGCATCTCCCAGATGTCTTTGTGGCGAATTTTATGAAAAGACCTTGGTTTACATCCACACAAAATTGTTTTAACCCAAGTGCTCAAACAACAAACAGATCATTTAAAGCGTCGTGTATTCAGTAATTGGTACTTAGAAAAAATCGAAGATGATGCGATGAATGATTTTTATATCCCATTTTCTAATCAAGATCACTATCAAGTTCCGTCAAAAAAAGCTCACTTAATTTCATCATAAGGAATGATTCATGTGGCGCCCCCTATGACAAAAAGTGAAGTAATAGTTAAGATAATATTCCTCGTCCAAATTTAGGCCTCTGTGCCGATTTTGATAACAATTGAGAAATAAATAGTGAAATTATCAGCAGAAAAAAAAATTAAAATTTAACGCCCTATATCTTTTTCCACAGCAATCTTTCATTGAGGGATATTTGTTCTAATCATCATATTTTGGTCCAGATAATCTGTTTATCATCTGTAATCTGAAATTTATATAACTAATTCTGACACTGTCATTCTTGTAGAGGTTCATCACCATACATGTCTCTCAACATTTAAGCAGTTTGTGTTGTGTGTTTTTTTTTTGAAAATCATAAAGCGAAATATAACAACAATAAAGGCTTTTGTTCTACATGTCATCTAGCAATAAATATACGGATTTTGGTTTTTAGGAAGTTAAAAGTTCACGACTGATAGAAGTCAAAATTATGTAACTATTACATTGACAGAAGAAATTCAAAGAAACCCTATTGTCATCTACATTTAAAATAGCAAAGTTACCTAACATATATACATTTCTGTACCTAACGTCATGAATTTGTATCCAATATATCAGGAGAAAATCTCCGGACACACGAATAATATTTGTTATTAGATTTTCAAGTTATATAATACATATGTTTTTTAAAATTTAAATAGGTCTGTGCAAAAATTTTTTCATTGCACTATTCTTAATATTTATTATTAAGAAAAAATAAATAAATAAATTTTTTGCAAGCAACTTGGATTCCCACAAATTGCAATGTGATGAAAAAAATTCCAAAAAGTTCCTACCTGTAGATGGTAAAAATGTACTCCTCACTTTGAAGAGATCATTTGCTTTGATAGTCTTTGACCTATTTGTGAAAGCTATATGACAGGTAAACGGAAAATCTGTTATCATCTTGTTCACTTGCTCATGACAAGGAAATCCGGAAATCTAAAATTCAAAAGAAAAGGTTTAAAAAACCTCTCATCATTCACCCCCTTGAAATTCTTACCAAATTGCTGAACTTTACATCGACACTAAGTTCACTATGCAAAACCACATGAGTTCTGAAGACGGTGTTTTCTTCTGAATTCGTGATTATAGTTCCTTGCTCTGCAGGCGTAAGAACAATGTCACGCACAGGTAAAACTTGTAGATGTCTAGGTGCTGAAGGATGCATGGAATTGGTCAAGACTACCATTCCTTCTCTGTTACCAGAAACCAGAGCGATATCTTCAGCGCCATCTATGAAGTTTACTAGTGTTTTATCGCTAGACAGCCAGTGACCATGAGAAACTCGGGAAACTAGGGGACTGAACAAACAAACTATATCACCACGCGTCAGATGCGTCTGAAATTAATGAAAATTTATATATTATTTTCATATTTATTCCTAATCTCAGGTGGGATTTACGCAAAGGAACAAGGTATAACGAAGAACTTATCAAATACAAAATAGTACATAGTGTACTACAAAATCAAAGATTGCCACTTAATGAATCATCAATTTTGACCTACTAAAGATAAAAATCATTCTTTCTGTTCTGCAGATGTGATTATAATTCCTTATAGTTTTTTTTTGAGGTACAGTCAGCTGTTTAAAAAAGTGATACTTTGAAAGTTTCCTTGCAGATTTTCATCCTTCGATATGTTGCAAAGGTCATTTATTTTTCACATATGAATATATAGTAAATTAATATCAATCATAAAAAAATGGTGAAATGCAATGAAGTAAAATCAGGGCTCACCCAGACTCGAAATACTACACTAGTTCAAAATGCTAACGCTAGATGGCCCATCCTTTATCACCAACTATACTCACGAAATTTTGAATTAGCCTTCTTGTCATTATTTTATATCTAAATGCTATATTTAAACCAGATTATAGGATTGTTTTCTATGGCTTCATGTTGTTATGCTTACAAAATATTATTTGTTGGGTATTCTGATGATACAACCCTTAGGAAATTTTGCGAGACATGCCTGTCACTACTGTACTTCCGTATACTGAATTTCAGATCGGATCTGTAGTTTCGAAAATATTGCGAATAAGAGAAAATTTCAAATGTGAATACCTGAGGAACCATTGGACTGATTCTGCCCATAAACAAACTTAGCTCAGATATTTAGACCCCAAACCTAACCTGAAAGTTTTAAGTTACTAGCGGTTTATTTAAAAAAATTAGAGTATTTAAGGCGGACCGGCCAGTCCGGATTACTGTTGACCTCGGATTCTTCATTAGTGAGTTCAACCTAGTCATTGGAGATCATTCTCGGCGTGAAATCCGAAAATTACAGACATATGGCCAAAACGATAGCATGCAATTCTCCAGAACAAGAGCACAAAAACATTCTCTCAAGATATTGACAACATATTGCCAATCATTGATTTTATTCTTTTTTCATTATTCAGCTCTAAATGTCATCTATCTTTTATTTTACTCCACACATCAGGTTAGCTGAAAGTTTTTCATATCATCTCTATCATGCTTAGAACCTCCGAGTTAAATTACCTCTACTTCACACTGATGGTGACACTCGGGAGTATAATGCAACACCTGAGTTAAATGCCAGGCTTCATAAATGACTAATCCAGATTTTACAAGCAATTAATCACTATTTATTTATTATTATGTAAATGAACAACTTACCAAACTAGGCTTTGTACATGTGTCCACATGCAATTTAATGTAAAATGCCGTGTTTTTGATGCCATCAGCCCACATTTTTAGCATGGTATGGCCCGTTTTTTTAGTTGAAATATGGAGGGAGCTGTTTGTGGATCCAGTTTTTACACGCATCAGATCACATCTACTATTACGTATTTGAACATTAATCGGACCCGCGTCAAATCTATTTCCGATATTATCATAATAGGCAGCTTGTAATTCAAACTCCACACCTAGTGGGAGATTTCTCAGATTCTTAGTAGGAGGAGCATACCAATCCGATTTTATTTCGGCCATCATGTAATGTACTTCCTTTACCTGTGAAAGAGAATGAAAGATTTTAATGAAAAATACAAGAATATTCTCATTCACGAAAACACACCTCAACAATTATATGCAGTTCTTGTTTCAGACCATATTCATCTCTAGCGGATACAATGATTACAGAAGTACCAAGAGACCCATATGTAACAATATCTCCTCTTTTAGAAAGACCTATGACGCCATTATATGACACCAATTCTTTTTCTTTCTCTAACAATGTTTCTTTCATTGAAAATTGTCCATGAATTCTAAGAAATATTCACAATATTAACAAGTGACAGGTAAATTTAACATAAAAACATACTTATAGGAGATGCTAGGTGTATCATCAAAATTAGTTTCTAGCCTTAAATGAGAATGGGGAGCAATGAGAATCCAAGATTTAATGAATCTATTTGGCACCAAAAGTCTCAGATCATCAAAGACTTCGATATCCATAAAAGATGAGAACATAACGAAACTTTGTCCTTCTAAATCAGTTGAACTACCTGGAAGCGTCGCGTTTAGAATAACTTTGGTTCGACCTGGGACCAGTCCGGTCAATTTTACGGCAATACGATCTTGTTTCTTATAAAGGATTCCTGAAAAGAAAAATGCACTTCAGAAATTGAACACAAACTAGCGAAAGTTCAAAGTTGAGATGCGTCCTGCTATGTTTATTTTTAATCAGTTACGTAATTACTCTCCTTATGATGTAATAATTGATTTATTTCAAATCAATCGGTTTTCGCTCAAAATATCTGGAGAATGCATTCTGGCTATTATCCAAATTTTTAATGATTCTTACTGACAATTTCAATAGTGTCACTGTGTATACTATATTTTCAGTAGTGTATACTGGTAATTTGATTGAATGGATATCTGATAATATAATAGAAGTTAGAGAAATGGCGCCTGATAGTGATTTGCCTGACGGCAATAGTAACAAAAATAAAAAAATTGGTGGTAATATGAAATGTTGTAATACCAAAAAGTGCTCAGTGTGTGTGTGTATAAATTGTTTATCAATTTATGCACCAAAGCTGCTTAAAATGAATCTCATCGGACTAATTTCTGGATTAAACAAAAATTGTGTGCTGTCAAAACCACAAAACTCCAATAAGTAAAGACAAACAGGAAACCATTCTACAGGTGGAAAATAAATACTTAAGGGAACTCGTTGATGAGGTACAAGATAAAAACAAGATTCTGTCCCTCAACAATGATCTTCTTTTACAAAGAATAAAAAGGTTAGAAGAAGAAAACACTGATTTCAAAGAATGTAAACAAAGTCACTGGTCGGAAGTGGCTATGGAACTAACTGGCAATGTAAATCAATGTAATGAAATTTGGCAGCCAACAATGCCAGCTGAAAATTTGAAATTCAAACAAGATCGCACTTTATGAAACCAGTGGCATACAAATCTATCAACAAATAATAGGGACCAGAAGACCAGAAAAATCAGACCGGAGTAAACAAACCCAAGTCTATAGAAAATATGTCACATCATAAAGAGGATATATATATATATTTTTTTTTTCATCACATTGAAAGAAAAACATCTTTACTCAACATGTCTATTCTATAGAAAATATTGCCTTAGTGAAATTAAATTTCTGCATTCCTTGTCTGAACAACAAACTTGAACAAAGCATTTTGCTACCTAAACGAAGAACAAATGCACTCATCAAGTGTCCCTATTTACAATATGTTTGGAAGGTTTAATACCCTTTGCAATATGAATATATTCCAAGACTTCATCGAAATATTTGAAAATAAACTCTACTAATTTTTATAATTTCAACAAACTATTAGAAATCAATGATTCTTCCATGAACTATTTCATTTTATTCTTTTTGTATTTTTTTAAAATTATGTTCTTATAATAAGAGGTTTGTACTTCATTTGCTGTTTTCTAATTATTTAGACAATGCTTTTTAATCTTTTGAAATGTTTATGTTAACCATGCATGAATGTAATGAAAATTGCTAATCTGATTAA
Organism: Megalocaria dilatata; assembly: GCA_034642435.1. Taxonomy (NCBI): domain Eukaryota; kingdom Metazoa; phylum Arthropoda; class Insecta; order Coleoptera; family Coccinellidae; genus Megalocaria; species Megalocaria dilatata. The sequence continues at coordinate 70,535,069 of CM067856.1, read as the reverse complement.
ATATGAATATGATTGGTTTTGTGAATGAAATGGATTTCGTAAAATATCCATGGTGATGATAATAATAAACGAATTCACTTGCTAAAAGTAATAAAATATTTCATAAAACAATACACCAAAAACAGAAAAAATACACATTTTAGAATTCAAAGTGTTTGCAAGGCGACCAAGGACCAAGATAAGAAATTCAAGTTTAATTCAAGAAATGAAAACTCTCTTATTCTGAAAGTTTATCTTAATCTGTTTTACCTCCTTTTAAAAGAAAAGACTCATCTTTGAAAATATCTATATTACCTGTATAATTTAAACTCACCGACTTCTTCAAACTGATACTCCAATTTAGCAATCTGTTGATCTTCCAAATACCAGTCAAACTGGATAGCAGGGTCTTCCATAGTTCCCAAAATCATTGGAGATAAACTATCCGGAATACCACTTATCCAAAATGGAACCTCGGCTCCAACCTTAAAACGGCTCAAAGGTGCAGCAATTTTAATTGAAGGTAAAATGATGACCCTCATAATTGTTTTATCCTCCGAATATACAACTTTTTTACCAGTTGTGGGATGTAATCCAATAGATTTACAGTGGATCTGAATTTCACCTACAGCTGTTCCAGTGATTATGCCCTTGTTGGTGACAGTGGCGAAACCTGGGGGATCTACGATATATTCCAGTGAAAGATGAGGAATAGGACCACCCTTTGTGGTTATTTGAATGGAAGAACCAACTAACAAAGAGCCATTTTTGGGGTATATTTCTAATGGCTCAAACACTTGGATTTCTACAGGAGCACTTTGCACTTCCAAGAAACCATTGTTGACTGAGAATGTTAGTTTTGTTTTACCAACTTCTATTCCTGTCACCAAATAATGTACTTCGCCAGGTGGCCAACTGTCGCCATCGTCGTACATCAATCTTGACAGTGTCACTATTTCCTTAGTCTGCATGAAATTCAAGGCAATGATATTGATACTTTCCAACATTATAAGGTTATCATGTTCATCATAAAGCCTCACTGTCGAATGTATGCATTTTCCAACCTCGATCTTATCTGACATTTCCACCCTGAAAGAGAATATGATTTGAGTAAATTTATAAAAGCACTTACTAAATTTCAAAAGCTTTATTGAGCTCACCCAGTAACAGTTAAAATCGATTTATGTGTATGCTTACTATAAGTTGAAATTCATTGGAATATACAGATTCCTTAATGTGACAATTTCAATCAATTTAAAGTATATCCTTCCAGAAAATGTCATCTTTTAGATTTTTAGACCAAATTTCGTAACTTCAGCAAAGTATATGATAAATTATTCTGATACTCTTAGATCTTCTGTGAAGATCCCTTAGAAACTTTTTCAGCTTGTGCGAGTTAGGAGTTATATGGTTATATCTATGAGCATCAAGTCTTAAGGTGTTAAAAAAAATTTATTTCTCTCTTTCGATAAAATATGTATTCTAATCATCAAAATATAGATTTTTGGAAATTATAAGCGTTCTAGTACAAGCTCATAAAAACGACCAGTCAATTTAGGCTATTATTTCAATATTAAGGATTTCTCAATTTGACAAGCACTCACCTTATTATACCAACTGCAATAACGTTAATAACCGCTGTGACAGGATCTGTTGGCAAACACAAATCATCTACTTGTATGATTAGTTCGCCAGTCTCTACAGGAACAATTTCAATCTGTCGAGTTTTTTCTATATATTTGACTCGAGCAATAGTTTCTGAACTTAAACGAAGTTGGTAATATTCTGAGCCATGCAGAATATCAATCATTTCTTTATTACCTGGATTGTTGTACAAAGTAGATTCATTTGGACTTAGCCTCAAGTCTTCAACCAGTTTTAACTGCACTTTGGTAGTAATAGGTGAAAGAGCATCATTTAATCGATCTTCTTGAGTCATGAATTCGGGCCATTCTGGTACGATACCAAGCGGTTCTAAATATGACATATTATAGCTTTTTATTGTTGCGTAAACATCAATAGTTCCCTTTTCTATCTTTGGTTTGACAACTTGATAGCTTCTGTGTGGTATGAAGACACTGCCAAAAGTATGCGGTCTCAGGAATATGGAAGAACTTTCTAACTCAGCGTTTGAGTCAACTTTCCATTCAAACAGAAAGCTTGATATGTTTAAAAATCTTCGACCCATATGATCTCGCACAATGACGTCCAATTCGATGTCTCTGTTGCTTTGAACCATTACCTTTTCAGTGCTAATATCAAGCGGGCAAGTATGGACATCGACAACTTGAACCTCGGGAGTTAATTGTATGCTTCTCGGTTTACTGCAATAGATTTTGATACTGGCGCTTCCGGGTGTAGTTCCACAGTTGGGCATTATGGGGCTGTTGCTAATTTTCAACAACAAGTCGGTTTCACCTAGTTTCAAACAAGTTACTTTTATAACTGTAAAATCTTCAATGAGCATAGAATGGGGGTTGGTTATATCTTTCACCAAAGCCACCTCCGGATTAGAAGTTGTAACCACACGATAGTGTTCCATAGGTTTTGAAAGAACGGGTTGAGGACCTCCAGTAAAAACAAGTCTACCCAAGGAACCCACAGCCAATACTACGTCAGCAGTTGGTTGCTCAAGTTTGATGGGTTTGTATGCAAAAATGGTTGCCGAATCTTCCAGAAGCTTACCATTGATCATGTACGATACCGTTACTTTGGTAGAACCATGAGAAAAACCTACCAACGCTATATTGGCGCAGGAGACACCGACTGGTTCTATTATATCAGACCGATTCTGTCTAAATCTGTCATTAGACAATTTAATCTTAAAAGGAAGCTCTTGACATCGTGTGAAGGGTATATAAACACCCATCTCAAGTTCTGTGAGGGGTTTATCCGCATAAAGAGCAATGTGTAAATGGACAGGATACCCCACTTCAGCTTCCATGTGATGATCTAATATTTCTAATTTGGCTGGTCTGAGAATCCCAAATTTGACAGTTTCACGATTGTGATGGTTCCTCATCATTGCGGCAGAAATTTCGAAAGAGCCATGACCTAGAGTTCTGACTTCACCAGTTTGGGAAACGACACCTCTTGTATGATCGCTTGTTGACCATATGAACTTGCCATCACCTCCTCTGGCTGATAGGTAAATATCAAATCTGAGGAAAAATGAAATTGTTAATAACAAGGAATGTATAATGGGTGTCTTGGGAAATACCATGGAGGAGAAGCACAGAGATAAAGCAACCTTTAAGGTCACTCCTATGTATTTTTACAATCGACCCTAACTATAACTCTAGGTTCTCTATAATGATACTGAAAGAGACTATAATAATTATTATAATAATAATTACTTTATTTACTTATTTCACAATTAAATGTTCAACATTGTCACAATAAAACTAGGAAAAAAAGAAAAATTATGGTTACTCATGATTAACCAAATCTACTTCCGACACTATGGTAAAGAATTTTTCCTTTTATGTGTTAAAGTTAAATGATGGATCCTAAAAATTGATCTCCATGCCTAGTAGTTGTATCTGCTGTATAATCCAATAGATTTCTGCTAACACAATGACACTAAGAAGTTTATTCATTCATTCAAGATGGCTGTTACATGTAGTAAGTGCTCTAAAATGATAAGTCAATATGACCACTGTATACCATGTTCTAATGTATACTTCCCATCTATTTCATATACAATTTCTCATTTATTCCTTATTGTACGGCGAACAGCTCTGATGTCCCCAAAATAATTGGGACCAAAAGAGAGCATAGAAGTCATACTTGTTGACTAACATCTTACATCTTGCTATGGATTTTTAAAAAGAGAGGGAATCTTGGTCATAATAAGTTTGTATATATTCAGATCTTATTTTCTTAACACAGAATGAGCAATACTTTAAAGAACATTTAAATTTGAACAAGACCAGGCGTATCCAGCCATTTCATTGCCTGAAGGAAGTATATCCTAACTTTAATACAGAAAAATGTTGAATATGTATGCCTCAGGTTATTCAATAAAGTTCCAAAAAGATCAAGTTTTAACAGACATCAAAACTTAAGTGTTATCTTTAATAATTTAACAGACTAGAGCCATACTCATAGATGAATATTGAAATTTTGATTTTCCTATTTGCGCAGTATTGGCCATTATTCTGGTTGTATATGAATGCCATGTCGAAACAACAGTACATCCTTTAAGGCGATCCAAAAATCAATTTATTTTTTGATTTGTCATTAAATGGAATATATGAAGATCAGCAAGAGGGACAGGATTTCTTCTTTAAGCATTTCGAAGTAGGATTTCACTCATTTGGCAACATGTGGCTTGTTGTGTCTGTGCTTGCCTCTCAGAAGTTTTTTCTAGAGCTCAGCTCAGACATGTGAAATGTAATTGATAGTGCTTTTTCAAGAGTTTTGTTTTGAGCCACTCATAAAAAATTATGCCCTGCTGATTCCATCATATACAGAGGAAAAGCTTTGGATCATGAATCATTGGTTTTATGGATGAACTCTACAGCTTTAGAATTAAGAAAAAAAAATTTGTTCACAAAGTGGCTGCAAACTAACATAAGCTGAATTTAAAACTTATAAACAGTAATTCTTTTTAGATGTATTTTTCTTTTGAAATAACATGCATATAGTACTTTTACTATTAACTGTTGGAAAACAGTCAGAACCTAATAAATCTCATTATATACATGTGGATGGTTTCGATACCTTTAAGCTCTAGCGTATACCCCATGTGAAGTGTTTAAGGAAAAAAAATTAATACCTACTTTGGTCTAATACTATCATCCCAGGGCAACATCACTTCAGACGGAGTTATTTTAATTCTTGGAAATATCATCATTTCACCTCTAGTTTGTATGGGGTTATCCATTTTGAAGTTACCATACACAGGATTGGAAACAGTTTGCAGAGTGGCATCTATAATAGCAACTCCTCTCTTGGCACACCAACCACTTATCCATGTACCATTTTTCGATTTTTCCTCAACCTGAAAATGATAACTCACCACCATGTCTACTTGAACCCCAAGGCCTAAAGTCAATCTATGCTCTGTTCTGGAAGAAGAAATAATAACTTTAGTGATATTTCATTTAATCTATTTGGGGAAGCTATCCGTTGAGCTGTTATCTAACTATGAGGTTACATGTTATGTATTAATCTTATAAAAATCAGAGAATTACAAGAATCAAATGAATTAATTATGCGGCGGATATTTATTCCCAAAATATGATAAGGAGTTTAAGCTATGGTTTTTCAATTTGGTACAACTGGCATCTGTGTAATAGTTCAATACTCAAATACAGTCAAATATCTTTTGTTGATGGCCAGGCATAAACAGCAGACATGCATGTTTCAATGTCTTTTGGCATATCTTCAATGCAATATTGTAATGCCGACGAATACAACACAGCCATGCATCTATATTCGCTCTAGATAGGGACACTAATTTTTTACCAAACGACAGCGTCATCTAATGCACATGAATACACATACTCAGCATACACCATCAAGCCAATTCAAGAAGAAAACTGTATTTCCGATTACTTCAAGTGTTACAAAGAAAAAAAATCTTCCTCATGCTCAAGTCATATTTTATTAAGCTGTGATGGTAATAATTCGCATTTTCCTCCAAATCTACCATGATGTTTGAGGATCTCTGAATAATATTTATATTATTCAAGCAAGTATGAACACAAGCAGTGCCAAAAAACAGTCAATCGATTTTTTTATGGCTTAAAGTACTATTCTAATTTCCTCTTGTCACGTAATATTGGCATATAAAAAATTTTGCCAGATTAAGAAGTGATATTGCATAGAAAAACAAAACTTTAAAGACAGAGCCAAGATGAAGCTCAAATTGTCATTAAAACTACCTGCAATACATCAAATTGAACTTGACACTATAAGTATCATTGCAGTCTAGATGGCAGAAGAATACTGGACATTGGGTACTGAAAAATTGCGCTTGACATGTAGCCATTACTTGCGAGAACCCCTATCAATTTCAACTTGTGGGAGCATAGCTGTCTGCAAGGAAGAATTCCAGTGAAATTGAATAATTACTTAGAGGATTTCAGATTAAAAAAACTTTGATTGCTTCTTTGGGGACCATGGCCCAACTTCCTACTATTCCCTGTCATCCTCAGACACGTGAGATCTGCTTCAAGCACCGCCAAGAAATTTCCTCTGCTTTTACCATAATTTCATGGTATTCCTTACATAGGACGCAACCACTCTCCAAATAGTTCAGTCTACCATTCTCACTGGTTTCAAGTAGCAGCAATACCCAATGTTCGATATCTTGATATCTTGGTTAGACAGAACCCTACAAATTGGTGACCCTCACGTGATCAGAGAAATATCTAGTAGCTACCATGTCTACAATTATCGACAAGAATGGACAGCAAGAAGGGAAAAACAAGATCAAGATGTCTAATAATGGACACTAAATCCCCAGTGTAGCAGTCAGAATGTCTGAATTCGTACACAGTGATCTGGAACTTTTGTTCCTCATGGCAAAAAGGAATTTCTTCAACACAAACCGGATAACCCCAATGTTATTAGAGACACTTTTAAAATGCAGCAATACTACAAAACTCGAGTCACCTTGTTTATCTGATTAAAAGTCATAGGAAACAAAGTAATTTTTTTATTCTATATTCAGGGATCCATATCAAAGCTTCCACTTTGAAATCAAAAGGTGTCTGCTGAAAATATAATGTCTTTTTCTCAGCTATTCGAAGCAATTGAAAATAAAACACTGGACAAAGATTTAAGAGCTCCAGTAGAAACTCATTTGTCACAAATTCACCAATGCCATTGAGATGTTAATTCAGAGTTACTCATGATCAGAAACCCAATTGTTCTCTTACAATTACCAGAAGAAGTTTAAGAAGACTTTCTACAAATAAAGACTGAATAAATGAAAGATGACTTCCATCTCTTGATATTGGAGAAGTTTTGGATCCAAGTATTTTACTCAACAGTTGCCCCTTTCGATTTTCAGCATTTTTCTTCAACTTACTTCATGAGACAGGTTTTTCACCTCTGATTTTAATTGAAGCCAAGCAGCAATATCATCTTGTTGTCAATAGCAACCTTAGAATACTCCAGTAGAAATTGACACAGAATCGGTAAGGCACAGAGCATGCAAGTTGAAGTATCTCATTAGTAATTATAATAATAAATAATAAAATAATAAAAAGTACTCTAATAAATTATTTCCGAAAAAAAATGAGTCAAATTTGATTAGTTTGTTGGGTATTACCCAAAATTAAAATAAATAAATGTTGTTAAAAATATGTGTTTTATATAGATTGAAAAAATTTAAGAAGGATACAAAAAAATTATTTATGGTTTGGGGAGACATGAAAAAAGGTTGAAGACCTTGATCTAAGTAGTAAGGCACCCTTGACCCACTACCTAATGAACTCTTAAAACAAAGTAAAACTTATACTTACTTTGTGTATACTTCAGCTACAATATCGTGTTTTTCCCCAATGATAACATTCCAGTTCCTATATGGTAACACTGCTAAAGTCATGTGGTAAGGCACAACAACATGAACAATAGCAGAAGGAGGCTTGAGTAGGGAGTCATCAGTTGATGGAAGATTTTTATCAATCAAGAAAACTTCAGTTGTACCCAAATCCATGGCATATACAATACCATGAGTTCTTGATACCTTAGCTATCTTATAATCACTGGTTTCTATTTGATATTGCTGGTTTTCACTTGGTAGAGGTATCTCTTCCATTTTTCCACTTTTTATCTGCAAGAGAAAGAAAAGGCTGTCAGTCTCAAATTAACTTCCTAATTCAAATCTACTTAAGACATTATTTCTCTATGTTAAAGTACAAGGAATTGACTTAGTGAGACATCAGGTGACAGAAAATTGAACTAATGTACATAATTCTCTAGACCATGTGTATATATTAATGCAAAAGAATAGAGACCCTTCATCTTTTTTCATGAATATTAAATTATATGTAATTAAGTAATAAGTAACTACTAAATCAGTTTCAGAAATCAATTATTTATATTTTCTAATTTATCACATTTAGAACAGATTTCTTACTATATGAACTGTATATTGAATATAATCTCCCGCCATCAAATAGACTTCAGAAGGTTGTAAAATGATATTAGCAGCAACTGTCATAGGAACTTCTAAAGGGTCCAGAGATACATATTCTGCATATGGAAGTGATACGATTACCTAAAAAATAAAAATTTTGAAGTGAACCTGCAGATATGAATAATATTTATCATACTTTCGCAGCTCCAGTCTGAACACCTTCTAAAACAGCCATATTTCCTTTCTTATTCTGAGCTTCCAACACAGTAATGGCATCAGGAGCCTCATAGTCGTAGACACTAAACGGCATGCATCTAATGATTTCAGCATCTTTAACTTTACCCAAAGTTTGAATCCTCCAATCAAATTCAACACCCTCTAATGAGGAAAATTCATTTCCTACAAAAACATTCGTCAGACTTCAAGAACATTCATGTTTTTTCTCATACCTTGAGAATCCAAGGCCCTGATTTCAAACACTTCAGGTGCTTCCGTCAGGTACAATTCACGTGTTTTCGACACAACAGTCAGTGAAGCAATATGATCAAATGTAACTACACATCTTAAAGATATATCACTATTAATATCTTCTGCTACAACAATAGAAATTGTTTTAGCGCTAACTTTTCCAGAAGCAGTAACGATAAGTTTTTTTGAGCATTTTAAAAATGGATCTTCTTCTAGAGGTATCAATTTCACAGCTTCTGGCTGAGTAGTTTTCCTACAATTCATACGTTTGTAAAAACCTAAAGCAAATTTTTATAACTATGTTACCATCTGAAGCAACTATCATCTTCTTCAGTTGCTTCCAAGGTGAAATTTGGATTGATGTCTTTGAAAATGGGAAGTAAAACACGTGGAACATTCAATTTTGAAGATTCGACATACACAAAAATTAAAAAAGTCGACAATAATATTATCTTCCAATTTTGTTTCAAATTTCCCATAATTTGAAATTAATATAAGCCTAATTGGAAAACATTTGATTAGTTAGGTTAAAAACAATACCGCTAAAATCATCCCAGGGGTCTTGTGTCAATTTTTTTCTTCTATGCCAAGAGAAGTGTTCCAGAAATGGATGTTTTTATATAATATCAGAGATGAATCTTTGATAATATCGTCGCAAAATGAAACGATCAATTAGATTCTGATTAGTACCTATAATAATATTTTGGGAGCAAATAGCATAAATATCTGTTTGACATTTTTAGAGAATTTTTGAAATTTAATGCCTAATCATAAAATAAACAGTTAAAAAATGTTAAGGCGGCACGTTTTAAACAAAATCATGTTACCTAGTAACCAACGTTGTTTAGAAAAAATCGTACACAATTGTAAAAAAACTTGGTTCCCTTTTAATAGAAAAACACATAAATCCAAATAGAAAATGCGAGAAATCGTACACATTCAAGCAGGTCAATGTGGTAATCAAATAGGAGCAAAGGTAAGAAGTTTCCTTTGCCCACTTTAGCATTTCTGTTATTAATGTGTCAAATGCTTTGATTTTTTCCACTTTTTTTTTACTAGAATTCGAAGTGATGTGCCGAAGTAGTTTGAGCTCTAAAGTAGAGTGTCTCCGACCAATAGTAGGCATTTTTTCATGAATCTTCTAACTACCAGGGATTATTTATTTGAAAAGTCTGCTTACAGACCTTTACGTCTCTACTTGATTATTATATTGAAATTATACATAACAATTACACTGATTAATTATACAGTGCATAAAGGTGAAATCAATTTAATTTAATTCCGCTTAAAAATTCAAAAATTTGTGTTGACAGCTCAGTGGTAAGAGCATAAGGATCTTAACCAAAAGGTCGCGGTTTCAAATCCTGCTCAGGTGGGAAAAAACTTTTTAAGTTGGATCGAAAATTAACAATGCTGTGACCTGAACTGCCGTAAGATCGCAGTAACAAAGCCTAACCAGAACACAACTGAACTCCTAACTCGCACAAGCTGAAAAAGCTTCTGAAGGATCTTTACAGAAGGAGTATCAGGATACAATATAATAAAATGATAAATAATTTATTAATGGCTAGTCTGAGGTGGTGCTATAAGTTGAATTTTTCAGTTGATACTGTAAACGAACAATCAAACTAATTTTTTTGTTATTGTTTTTCCTGAATCTTAAAATTTGTATTGATTTCTCATTATTTTCATTGGAAATTGAGTTATAGTTATTTCGCTTTTCTGAGTGTAAAATAACGTTGGTAATATTATGCGGCAGAATTCCTCATACGACCTCATACCAGGATGAGGTCTTCGAGTTCAAGGCTGCGAAGGGCTGTCTGCAGGGGCATATTCTCTCACCCTTACTGTGGAACCTTCTCGTTTATGACCTGCTAGCGATCATCTCGCTGTGGGGAGTCGACGTTCAAGCATTTGCTGATGACCTGGTAATCATGGTGAAGGGTAAATCGGTGGTGAACATATCGGCCGTCCTTCAAGAGATACTGAACACTATTGACAAATGGTGTATAAGAAAAGATATGTCTCTTAACCCACAAAAGATATTTATAGTACCATTCACCAAGAAACGGAAGTTGGATGGTTTAGAACCGCCGACTATCCGTGGTGAAACAATGAAATTCTCTTATGAGGCAAAATACCTGGAAATAGTCCTGGACAAAACTCTCAGTTGGAATGCACACCTAGACAAAGTGTGTCATAAAGCCAGAAAGGGATTCTGGACTTGCAGGAGAATCTGCGGTAAAACCTGGAGTTTAAAGCCCTGGCAGATGTGTTGGCTATACACTATGGTATTCAAACCACATATAATGTATGGCGCTATAGCGTGGTGGAAGAAAGGCCAACAAAAGATTGGCGAACATAAGCTCACCCGACAACAGAGACAGGCTTGCCGTGCAATTTGCAGCCGTGGAGGTCCTACCACCTCTGCACCTACTCGTGCAGAGGGAGGCGGAACCATATATCGGGTGTTTTTTAGAGTGATAGAACTTTCGATAGGGATAACTGTGATTTGACAGAAGGTAGAAGCCATGTTGTTTTGACATTTCTGTTCAGTAAGCATTGACAAATTATCATGAAAAGACTCACGCTGCAAGAACCTTCACAAATTGTTGAAATTTATTTACAAAATCAGTGTTCTATTCGCTAAACTTATAGAGCACTTCGTGAAATTTATTGGTCACATAATCGTCCATCAGAGCAGCTTATTCGTCGAACAATCGATAGATTTCGGAAAACATTTTCTCTACTCGATGCAACAACAACAAGACAAAGGACTGTACGTACAGAAGAAAATATCGCTGCTGTAAGTCATAGTGTTAATATCAGACTTGTCTATTCGTCGACGTTCACAACAAGTTGGACTCTGTGCATCCACCACATGGAAAATTTTGCCTAAAGATCTTGGTCTACACCTATACAAGATCCAACTGGTTCAAGAACTAAAGCCACTTGACCATAATAAGCGTCGTTTGTTTGCTGATTGGGCCGTAGAACAGCTTGAAATTGATCCATTTTTTTATCTTAAAATTGTGTTTAGTGATGAAGCTTATTTCTGGTTGAACGGCTATGTAAACAAGCAAAATTTGCCGTATATGGAGTGAAAACAATCCTCAAGAAGTTCTGCAGGTTCCTTTGCATCCTGAAAAATGCACTGTATGGTGTACTAATGTTACAGTGAATGGTGCTCGTTACAAATCGATGAGCAATGATTATTTAAAATTTCAAAATTTGAATGGTATCGACCCAGAAGTGTTTTGGTTCCAACAAGATGGTGCTGCACCTCATACTGCTACCGGAACAATTGATTTATCGAAAGAAAGATTTAGCGTTAACATTATTTCGAGAAATGGTCTAATTAATTGGCCTCTAAGATCATGCGACATAACTCCACTGGATTATTTTCTTTGGGGTTATGTCAAGTCATTGCTTTATGCTGATAAACCAGAAACAATAGACGCTTTTGAAGCCAACACAGTCTGGTCGAATGCGGTTCCTCAGAGCTAGTCGTGGTTGACATATGCCGGAAATAATTTTTAAACATCAATGCCATAAAATTATCTTTCAAATAAAAAAAATTGGCTTCAATCTTAATTTAAATGTGTTTTATTTCAATTTTAAGTTTTATCACTCTAAAAAAACACCCGTTATATCAATATGAAAAACCCCACAATACCTTGGGAAAATGATCATTCACTCACACAGCCAGCGTTGGATATCCGGAGTTTTAACTCTCTGTATACAATATGTTGTCCCCCATCAGGACTACTCATGGATTCACCCTAAAGGACATTACTGGTTCATTACTGGCACGTGAATATTGCAAACAAATTACATAAAATGTTAGTGAATGTTACAATGAAAAATTGTAGTAATGAAAATAGTACATGCAAATCAGTTATATGCCAGGCACTACGAATGAAATGAATATCACAAATATAAAACCATTATTAATAAATAAAACAAAAAACAAAGCAGGTACCGAGAGAAAGTATACAATAAAAATAGATAACTTGTGGAGGATATGAAACTTTAGTTATATACAAAACCATAGCATTTTAGTACAATATTCCGGTTCAGTAGGTATCACTAAGGCAAAAATACGGAATGAATATCAACAGGCAAAAAAAGCATGTAATACTCGAGAATCTGACATTACAACTAAGGTGGATATTCACAAATGTAAAACGTGTAATTAAGTAAAACATATACGAGAAGTCCACTTGCCAAGAGCTAGCTATCAAGGGGAACTAGAATACGTATAGTTAGTGTCTCGCTCAGGAGGTTTATTTCGAAGAACCTCCTTCTCTGCCGGCTTAAAATTCAAAAGAGATGCCATTAGGGCATCCATCTTCTTTCTTTATTTCTACAAATTGCATGCATCAAGTTCCAGTGCCATAGAACGTCAAAGCCAAGAGAAGAATCAGATAGTTTCTAGAGAGAGCTACAAAACACCATCAACAAAATTGACAACAATGGAAGAATAATACTTCTCGGTGACTTCAATGCGAGGATCGGATCGGAGGAAATTGCTGGAGTGAAACAACGATTTAATGAATCCGTGTTGAATGAAAATGGAGACCTACTGAACGATTTCTGTGCAAGAAACGAGATGAGAATAAACAACACGTATTTTCCACACAGAGATCAACATAAGTACACCTTCTGCAACACTAGGGGACAAAAGTCTATAATAGACTTTATAATAACTAATAGATGTTTCACACCGGATGAGATACAGGATGTAAGGATTCTAACCTCTGCCAACACTGGAACAGATCACAACTTAGTTCTCGGAAAATTCTTTTTGGAAAACCATCTCAAAACGAAGCAGATACCAATCATAGTCGAAAAATATAACATGGAATCATTTGACTACGACACCACCAGAAATCTGTATGAATGCAGGCTAAATCAAAAACTTAGGGCAGAGACTACAACAGGAGAAAGCGTGGAGGGTATCTGGAATATTAATAAAAGATGCATACACGAAGCGGCCAAAGAAGCGATAGGAAAAAGGAAGGTTAATCTGAATTCGAGAAATAACACCAAACCCTGGTTCAGTCATCATGTGAAGGTACTTGCGGAGGAAAAGAAGAAAAGTTATTTACGTTATAAAAGTGCCCCAACCGAAGAGAATTATACCAAATATAGAGAAACAAGGAATAGGGTCAATTTTGAGATCAGGAAAATAAGAAGAGAACATTGGGAGAAGTTCACTGTCGACATGGAACATAATATATATGGAGCACAAAGAAAAGTCTGGAAAATGCTCAAGAACAGAAAAAAGCCCGTAAACGAGTACATCCAAACTAAAAACGTTCCTTTACATGAGTGGGAAACATATTTTAGAAAACTTTACGGAAGCGATGATCAAGAAGCTCAGAGAAATGCACCGGAGGAAGAGACGACAGATGAAGTGACGATTACTCAGGAGAATATTGAGATGAAGATGAAAAAACTGAAAAACCGAAAGTCACCAGGAGTTGATGAGATACCCAACGAACTTTTGAAATATGGCAAAAAAGCTAACCGAACTATTCAACAAGATAATGGCTACATCTGATATACCAACAGAATGGAAGAAGAGCATCACGATACCAATCTTCAAAAAGGGACAAAAAACCAACCCGGAGAATTACAGAGGAATTAGCCTACTCTGCACCAGCATGAAACTGTTCACCAGCATAATCAAAGATATCCTTCAGGGTGCCATAGAGAATAGAGAAGAGCAACAGGGATTTAGGAAAAAATAGATCGACAACCGACGCACTGTTCATTTTGAGACAGGTGAAAGAGAAGGCCATCGAGTACAGCTATCCAACATATGTATGTTTCATTGACTTGACAAAGGCATTTGACAGAATAAAACTTCAGCATGTTATCCAAATATTGAGGCAGAAACGAATATCAAACGCGATAATAAACATCATCAGGAATCTGAATATAGACAATACAACAAGAATAAGAGTTAACAACCAAACAACTGAAGATATACCAACACCAGCCGGTATTAGGCAAGGGGATAGCCTCAGCCCATTCCTTTTTAATCTTGTCATGGATGAAATCATACAAGAAATAATATCTGTGAAGATGGGATACAGATTGAGCGGCAAACCAATCGGCATGATATGCTTTGCGGATGACGCAGTTATTCTAGCGGAAACCGAAGACGACTTACAAAGACAAATACAAAAGTTTTATCAGATCAGCAGAAATTACAACATGTCCATATCTATTGAAAAAACGAAATGTATGACATTTTCGAAGGAACCATCAAGATGTAAAATAGTTATAGATGGTAAGATAGTGGAACAAGTGATGAAGTTCCGTTACCTAGGAGCGGACATAGCCAGCAATCATAATCCGATAGAGGACATCAAGTCACAGGTCAACAAGGCCTCAGTAATATCCGGCTGTCTAAGAGAAGTTGTTTGGGCAAACAAGCATATGCGTGTCGATGGAAAAGTGCGAATATATAAATCCTGTGTTAGGCCGGTCCTGACCTATGGTATCGAGACTCGAGCTGACACGAATAAGACGAAGAACATCCTAAGAACAGGAGATGAAAACTCTCAGAACCATCGCAGGAAAAACATTAAGAGACAGAGTTAGAAACAGCGATATAAGATCTCTCTGTAAAGTTGAAGATATAGTGAGATGGGGAAGGAAGAGGAAAAGATATTGGCGAGACCACGTAGAAAGAATGGACCACAATAGACTAGCATACATCGCTAAGGACGGAAAACCAGCAAGCAGAAGGCAATTAGGAAGACCACCCAAATGATGGAAGGATAGCTGGAGTTCAATCTCTCAGGAAGTCGCTTCCTAAGGGGGAGACCTTCACAGTGAACAGATCTTAAGGTCTAGAAGAAGAAGAAGAAGTTCCAGTGCCATAGAACGTTTGACATAGGCACAGGCGCGTTAATACTGTGATGTGGTCTGTATAATCTACGATTCTTTCACTCGCATGATTTTTAGAAAATTCGGACATTACCTTACTTTCATTTAAAACACTGTTGAAAAGGGTATTACTACGAGGTATTTTCAAGCCTTATCCTTACGTGATCATGATCATTACCACGATTCTCAAATATTTGATTATTAATTTAAAGTTCTATACCTCTGAATAGTTAGAAGTCACTAATTGAAATATATTTTCAGTTCTGGGAAGTGATTTCCGACGAGCACGGCATTGATCCAACAGGAACCTATCACGGAGATTCAGATTTACAACTCGAACGGATAAACGTCTATTACAATGAGGCAACTGGAGGAAAATACGTTCCCAGAGCTGTCCTTGTCGATTTGGAACCCGGCACCATGGATTCTGTTCGATCAGGTCCATTCGGCCAAATATTCAGACCGGACAACTTCGTTTTCGGCCAAAGTGGGGCCGGAAATAACTGGGCCAAGGGACATTACACCGAAGGAGCGGAGCTGGTGGACTCCGTCTTAGACGTCGTTCGTAAGGAAGCAGAAGGGTGTGATTGCATGCAGGGTTTTCAACTGACCCACTCTCTGGGAGGAGGTACAGGTTCGGGTCTGGGAACTCTATTGATTTCAAAGATTCGTGAGGAATATCCCGATAGGATCATGAATACGTTTTCTGTTGTACCTTCTCCTAAAGTATCAGATACCGTGGTCGAGCCGTACAATGCTACGCTTTCTGTACATCAACTGGTAGAAAACACTGACGAAACCTATTGTATTGATAATGAAGCCTTGTACGATATTTGTTTTAGAACTCTAAAGCTAACAACCCCAACTTACGGCGATTTGAATCATCTGGTCTCCGCTACCATGTCCGGTGTGACGACTTGCTTACGATTTCCTGGCCAGCTCAATTCAGATCTGCGGAAATTGGCAGTGAACATGGTTCCTTTTCCCCGTCTTCACTTCTTCATGCCAGGTTTTGCGCCTTTAACTTCACGTGGTAGCCAACAGTATAGGGCTCTCACGGTTCCAGAGTTGGTACTCCAAATGTTCGATGCCAAGAATATGATGGCCGCTTGCGATCCCAGGCACGGAAGGTACCTAACTGTGGCGGCTATTTTTAGGGGAAGAATGTCAATGAAAGAGGTCGATGAACAGATGTTGAACATCCAAAATAAAAATAGCAGTTACTTCGTAGAGTGGATTCCTAATAACGTCAAGACAGCTGTGTGCGATATTCCTCCTAGAGGTCTGAAAATGTCTTCGACCTTCATAGGAAATTCCACCTGTATCCAAGAATTATTCAAGAGAATCTCCGAGCAATTCACTGCAATGTTTAGAAGAAAAGCCTTCTTGCACTGGTATACTGGCGAAGGCATGGACGAGATGGAATTTACAGAAGCCGAATCCAACATGAATGATTTGGTATCAGAGTATCAACAATACCAAGAAGCAACTGCAGAAGAAGAGGGCGAATTCGACGAAGAAGAAGAAGCAGACGAAGGCGAATAGATACCAGACTTAAATTTCAGAGTTTTTCAAAATACCCAGTATTAGTTCGGTTGTGTGATTTTATGGCGTGATTTCCGTCCCCATTGGCAATTTTTGGCATTAAAAATGATTTTATTTATACATTCGAAAAGATACGTTTGGATTTATCCTACTACCTATATTGTTCATTTTATTGTATATTGATATGTGAATAAACATTTGGTTTTTGAGAATAATTCTTGATGGATATCTTCATTTGGATATTTTCATAAAATATGTATAACAGGTATGACTATCAATAATTATTAAGGTATTTATTAACTCATTATAATCAAATGATTTAACGTGGGTAAGTAAATATTCATAGATGAATAATTAAATATATATCTGGTTTAGCGCAACTGCATCCAGGGAAATTCAGTTTTTTAATTTTTTGAAACTGCTTAAAGTTTCATCACTATTTAAACTATATGTGCGTAGTTCTTATCAGGAACTTTTTCACTGGTTGAAAAAAGTACCAATTCGTCCTCAACTGTCTTTCAAATAGAACAATATGGCAAACGCCAACGCGGATCTGAAACATTTTGTTTCCTAAAGTATCTCATAAAAAATGTTTGCTAAAGGCATAACGGTTTGTCATAATGGATTTTGGTAGCAGGTGCTCTCAGAAATGATAACTTTCAGAATAAACGGTGGTTAGAATCCAACAAAATGAACCATTTCATAAAAAAATCATTTACTTGAAGGAAGAAACTTTAGAGTGTTCGTTCATAGATATTATTGATTGTCATATCATTTATAGTCATCTGACATTGTTCACAATTTTTCCATTGTTCGCAAATTAAAACTAGATCACGTGGGATCAAACGTCCAACTCTTCAACTAATATCTCAGTGTTCACGAAACAATTGGTCACATGGCAGAGCTTTTCAGTGTTTTTCATAAAACCTTTACACATGGCTCGAAATGATTTGAAACTGGTCGAAAAAAACCTGTTTACGATGCAAAAGGTGCAAACGACGTACACAGATTTTTTGAAATGTACGGTTTTAAACTCTTTGTTTGGCTCGTTTCAAGCAATCAGTTAGGAAGTTCGAGTGAAGCGTATGGATCGTATGTCCCGTGTCATTTGGGTATACCAGCATAGACTCCAACAAACCTTCTGTGCGGTTCTTGTACTCTGAAGAATATTCTCTTGGGGCGTTTTAAATCGCTTCGAGTCGCCTACAAAGTCAATGTTATTTTAAAAAAACAAGAATCATGTCAAAAAGTTTTTTCCTGCCTGAAGAATCTGTTACTTCTTGCTATAGACTCTTAAGAAGGATGCTGATGAGTAAAAATTTTCGAGTAGTTCTGATGCTTTGACCACGGCGAGATGATTGTTTACGTCCATGCTCGTTCTGAGCAACATCTCGAAACTATGAGAATGTTGACAAATTGAAAAATCTGCACTGAGATCAACTAGCATTTTTATTTGGAAGTTTTAAGATGTTTGTGAACGTACGTGCACAGTAAACGCCTGGAGATAGGAATTGCCCCCGCAATTCTGGCCTTACCAGCGACCTACTATTTGACCTTTGAGGTGGGGTCGTGCCTCACTATGCGTATTCCTCAGACCTTGCACAGTACGATTTTAACCTGTTTAATTAAGTCACTTGAGCAAATAAAAAGGATCAACCTCGGAATGAGGCATCATGAGCTGGAAACCTCGTATACACTTTCATTTTGGCGTTTTAGAACCTAAGATATACAATAAGTAATATATTTTACTTGATAAGTTTTTTATTATACCAAATATTATTCAACGAATATATCAAATATATGTGAAATATTATTAAATACAATTTATCAACTAATAAATATTACAAATTATTCATTTTAATGATTCAATATCTTTATATAAGGTATGTACGACTGAGTAGTAGGCACTCTCCGCCCTCTATCTCAAAAACGGTTGAGCACATGAAGAAATGTTTGAAGGAAATTTGTCGCAAATATTATGCTTTATAATTTTTATAGTGAATGTAAACGTCATAAAAGCTATATAAACGGAGAGAGTGGTGAAAAACTGTTTTTTGTGACCTTCGACTTTGAATAATTTACTACGCAGGCACGAGAATTTATGAAACTTTCGAAACAATTTCTAGAAGGCCAAAATGAAGGTATATATTATCTCTCATTTCGGGGTGAAACACTTACAAGACCGAACTAGTTCTCAAAAATGAAAAATCTTGAATAAAAGCGATGAAATAGGGACGGTAAAGTAACAAAGAGCAATGTCAATAAGACGGTAACAATAAGAAAGATAGTCGATATTAAATTTGATTTCAATTGGATCAGCAATTTCGATACATTGGGAAAATAATAAAAAGTTTCAAGTGAATAACTTCACAGCCATCGGATAGATTTTACTTTTTAATAAACCTAACAGAGATATTTAGTCTCCAGACCAACCCTGAAAGTTTCATATCTTTTATAGCTCCTTCCGTTTGAAGGTTAGATTGTTTACCAATGGACCAATTGAATTACTTTTGACCTCAGATTATTCATTAGTGAATCCAAACTAGTCGTTTGAGACCATTTTCGGCTCAAAATTAGAAAATTACAGACATTTGGATAAAACGGTAGCACCCTGTTCCCCTGAGAAAAAAGTAATATTTCTTATGGGCATCTAACCAAAGACATCACGACTGATTGTTTATTATAAGTTTTGTTGATCACAGGGACAAATTTCAGACATGCGAAAGTTTCAAACTGGTTGGTTTTCATCAGTGCAACAGTATATCAGTAACTACAAATCTGTCAAATCTATATTCGCTATACATAGCGACAGTAATGTATTAATCATACACTACGCCATCTAGAGTATGCAAACATACATACAAGACATACCTTTGCGAGCCAATTCAAGTCAATCATCGTATTCCCGATATTTTCACGTTACAAACGCTGAAAAAACTTTCCTAACGTTCAATATATATGTCATATATTGTAGAACTTTCTATTACCATAGCTAACACTCCTTATTAATGATATTCATGAAGAATGTTTTTCTGTGTTTGTAACGTGAAAATATCGGGAATACATTTCTTTACTCGAATTGGCTCGCAAAGGTCTTGTATGTATGTTTGCATACTCTAAATGGCGCTAGTGTATGTAATAATTTAGTGTCTCTATGTATAACGAATATGGATACTTAACAGATTTGTGGTCACTGATGAAAACCATCCAGTTTGAAACGTGCGCATGTCTGCAATTTACCCCTGTGAACAACAAAATCTTATCAGGCTTGTTTGAGTTCAGAGTTGTTATACAGATGTATGTTATACTTCTCGATTTTTAGAACTTTCTATTAACATAGCTCACACTCCTTATTAATTATAATATATAATAATTTCCTCATTCAAAAATTACATAATTGCAATAATTATCTACAATGTGCAAACATGAATGGAATGAATGAAAAAATAGAACACAAATAAAAATAATATGAGAAAAATAATTTAGTAAGAAATTATATTCACACTTTTGAGTATAAAATTTCAAAAATTTTTTTTTTTTTAATTATGAAACTTGAAACTTTCTGGTTTTTGGGCCTGAATATCTGGATTGAATTCGTTATTAGGCAAAACCAGTATAAAGGTTTTGCAGTTATTCATAATAGAAAATGTCTCTGATTATTATTATATGTAGCATATGACTCCACCTAGATGATCTCAGCTAATGATTTCTGTTTGTCGCATTCCTCGTGCAACATCCTGTATATATATTATCTTTCAATAGCATTATAATAGTCATGGATAGTAATTTAGTTTCGGTCATATTATCAAATTTAAATTCAGCAAATGGAAATTCTCAATATAGTCCAATCAGATATCTTTGTTACCATTCTTTGCTATGATCAGATAGACTTCTATATTGAACCTATCATCAAGAGATTCACAATAATTTTAAATGCTCTATATTGTCTACCAGAATTTGAAAATAGGGCCTCTAAAGCGAATTTTCATATTTCTGTAACCCTTTATTGATGTTTTTCCTTAACAATGAAGATGATATCCAAAACCAGGATTCAGTTCAATGTAGTCATCTGCCTTTTTTCTTTTATACCTTTTGTAAGCAGAAACCAAGAGTTGCCATCTGTACGAGTGATAGTTTTTTGAGTTACAGTTAATTTTCTCCACATAGCTGTCCGCAGTGATACAAATTATTGCTCCTCTTTAGTACTTGCATAAACGAGCAGGCCAAAATTATAGTTCGGTGTATTATAATAAAAAACATTGACTTCCTATACTTGGGACCATACTGCTTTTTCCTATACCTGACCTTTTCAAAAATCCACCCGTATAACATATGAGGGAGTTTTTCATCCGTCTTTATGCTTCGTGTAATTGACTGACACTTGACTTGACCTTTTTGTGGCTATTCCTCCGTGCAATTCTGATAGGCCTCCGAAAGAATGGCCTTCAGTTCTTTATTCACATTTTGTTCGATGGCTTTCAACGATTCAACTTTCCGTCTAGGAAAGGGCAACTTAAGCCTGGAGAACAAACAAATAAAATAGCGCTAAATCTGGCAAATACAGTGCTTGTTCGAGGATATAGAGTTTTATCAAATAATCCAGTACTTTGTGGCATGGCGTAAAATCCAATTGTCGTTGTCCACAAATCCTGTAGTTTACTATGAACAGTATCTCTCAAAAGTTTCATAAAGTCTTGATAACATTTTATTGACCATTTAAACCATTAGCAAGTACTCATAATAGTGTCCGACACAACAATAATAAAAAAAGAATTCCTGGTACTTTTTGATTACGGCATGTCATATGGGGTACTTCTGAGGCTCTTCCGTTTGCTTTTTTCATGATGTTACTTCGTATTGATAAAATAAGGCAGATATTAACATATCAATATTAAAACAAGTGCTAATGAAGATGAATGATTTTTAAAATTCTTCTTTAATTTCTTATGTTATTCAGTATGACAAAAATGAGTGTTGGAATTTCCGGAAGGTATTTTTTATTTACAGAAGGGCAAATGATTATTAAATGCTAAGTTAACATAGAGATCAACTCGCTACAGCAAAACAAAAGCATGTGGGTCGGAGTGCGACTTACCACACTTGGTGCCTGACATACAACATACAAGCAAAACATTACCTCAATAATCAACTTACATGCCTCTCAATGTGTTTTATTATAAATTATGTAAATATTCAACCTCTTTCACATTTCTTATTGGCATAATTCTATCTCAAGCATAGAGGCTAGTAATTTTTCATTTGTTTTTTACAATACTTGGAATTGCCACTTGCAGACATATGCAAAAAAGATCTAATTATTACTTTGTTTACTGATAATATTCTGCTGATTTTTTTATTTGTCTATTTCTTTTGGTTTTTTCAGAGAGGAACATATACCAAATCTTGGAAAATATGAAAATTCTTACTAGCAGCTTCTGAAAGTAATAACTTTCCCATTTAAATATCATGAGAGTCATCAAATCCCAAGGCTACCCAGTAAAAACACACAATCATTTACACTTTCGATGCCTTTCGAGTCTTTGGTCTAAAAATAGGCTGCAGCTGTTTCTATAAACTCAACATTAGAGCCAAATTTCTTTCCTTTGAGCATCTTATTGAGAAATGTGAACAGGTAGAAGTCGAATGGGGCCAGATCTGACTACGAGAGGTGTGAAAGCAATTTAAATCGTAAGTCGTCCAATTTCACCATCCTTTTCATTCACTTGGTATGATCTTGATCGTCTGGTCTTCAGAAGAAACTCAATGAGCAATTGCGTGCGTGTCCCGAAATATAATGTCATGATCCTGTCTGCTAACTGTTATCTTCGGACGCTTTGGCTTTCTCCTCTCCACTTTGCTGATGCTCTTTTCTACTCTGGCATATAGTGATGGATCCAGGTTTCATCCATTGTTATGTACCAACCCAAAAAACCATTTTTATCATGCGTAAACAGCTTCAAACAGCGCTCTGCATTATCAATTCCTTGGTGCTTTATTTCCTCTGTATCGGTATTCGCTTAGAATAAACTTTTCGATACCTAAATTTTCATGCAAAGTTTTGAACACGGCACCTTTTCATATCTTTAAGATGGTTGTTTTTGATGGGCACTTTTCCCGGTAACACTTTTAAAACCATTGCTGAGATTTAACGTTATTTTTTCCCATTAAAAAAAAGTGTTTGATTAATAAACGAAACTCGTTTATATCCATCCATCCTTTAAACAAAAACAAATGACGCGTCACCTAACCTTCAATATCTCGAAAACTACTGAACCAAATAATACTTTGGGGGAAAAGAAATCTATTATTTTTCGGTAGATCGATATCTTATAAAGTACGAGGGGTGTTCAATCTATTCTCGGTATCAGGGTGATTTACTAATAATGTGAGTAATCTAATTATCCCATTTTCTAATGACATTATCTGAGGGTATAAATATAAGATTTCACTAATTAACGATCATTACTTTTCTAGGTATCCTCAGTGAAAAACGAACAGAATCACTGACGCCACAATAATGAAGAAAATCGAGTATCGCGCCGTTATAAAGTTCCTCACTAAGCAGGGAAAAAGTCAAAAAATAATTCAACAAGAGATGGTTTGCTGTTTACCAAAACAGTGCCCCGTCTTTATCCACCATTTGAAAGTGGTCAAGTGAATTCAAAAGAGGCAGAGAAAGCATTGCAGACGATCCTCGTTCGGGCAGACCCGTTAGCGGCACCACGGAAGGAAATGTGAAAAAAGTGGAAAAACTGGTACTTGAAGATTGTAGAATAAAAATCAAGATGTTAGTAAAGATGATAAACCTATCCGTGGGTACCATACATGCTATACTTCATGACCATCTTAACCTCTCAAAGGTCAGTGCAAGATGGATACCGAGATTGCTCAACGCACCTTAGAAGCAAGTGCGAGTCGAGTGCTGTAAGGAGTTTTTAGAGCTCTGTGGAGAAGACCCATTGACTATTTTCAATCGGCGGTTTACTGGAGAGGATTCTCAGAGTCAACAAGAGTCCATGCAGTGGATTGAAAAGAGTGCACAACCCCAAAAAGAAGTTTAAAGTCACCCCATGTGCTAGAAAAATAATGATTACTGTCTTTTGGTCTTTCTATTCTAAAAATAGAACACACTGAAAAGGGTAAAAGCATCACAGCAGCATTATACTCAACCACTTTGCGTAATATAAGAGAAGCAATTGAAGGAAAAATGCGAGCAATCTCACATCGGGGTTGTTGCTGGTTCACGACATCGCGCCGGTACACAAGGCCCGCGTAGCGAAGAATGCTGTGTGTGACTTCGAAGAAATTACTAATCCCCCGTACAGTCCAGACTTGGGCCCCAGTGACTACTACCTATTCCCAAATGTAAAAAAATATTTTCGTGGAAAGCGATTTTCCGACGATGATGAACTGAAAGTAGCCTATTTTGAGGAGAAGCCGGAAGAATATTTTTTACAAGGTTTAGAGAAGCTTATTTCTGGATCTAATAAATATATTGAATTATTTAAATATATAGTATATTGAAGTTCTAGGAGACTACATTGAAAAAAAATTTTTTCCAGAATTTTTTGAATTTTCATGATCGTTTTCAAGGTGGCATTTCACACGAAAAATTCTTTTGCTGTTTTTTGTCTGGTCCATTCAGTTGTGAGTTACAGGGTGTTATGGAATTCAACAATGAGAAAATTCGGTACAATTTACAATTTTTCTTTGACAAAAGCGAAAATGCAAGCCAGGCGGCTGAAATTGTGAATGGTGTTTATGGTATCACGATAAAATAACAGTTAATCATGTGACCCATTTCTTGAATGGATGGTGACTGGGGATGAGAAATGGGTCACATACCACAATATTGTGCGAAAACGATCGTGGACGAAGCGCAATGAAGCAGCTCAAACGGTAGTCAAACCATAACTAACAGCCAGAACTGACAGATATGGCCAAACACTAAATTCATATATGTACTGTCAACAACTGGACTGTTTAAAGCTAGCGATTGACCAAAAACGGCCAGAAGAGGTGTGAGGCCATTAAGGCAACGCCAGGCCTCACGTCTGTAGGGTCTCGCTAGAAACTCTGGGAGCTTGGTTGGTAAGTTTGATGCAAACGCCATATAGCCCGAACCTGGCACCAAACGATTACCACCTCGCATTGCAAAACTTCCTGAGTGATGAAAAATTGGCATCAAGAGAAGATTATAAAATCAGTTACTAGAGTTTTTCGCTAATTATGGACCAAGGTTTCTATGAGTGTGGACAGCTCAGCGGGAGAGCATCGAGCTCGTGATCGGGAGGTACGGGTTCGAATCCTGTTCAGGTGGAAAAGAAATTTTCTAGTTGGACGGGTGTCTGCCACATGTCACTGCTGTGTCAAGAATTAACAGTGCTGTGACCTAACGTGGCGCAAGATCGCAGTAACAAAGCCTACCCAGAACACAACTGAACTCCTAACTCGCACAAGCTGACAAAAAAGCTTCTGAGGGATCTTCACAGAAGATCTAGGAGTATCAGGATAATAATAAATAATGAAACTATTATTAAAATGAAAACAAATCAAGGATCAAAATGATGCATATTTTACCCAAATCGGAAATCCGGAACATGCTGAAGTCTTGAAGTTCACGCAAAGTGATAGATTTTTTCCTCAACCTATTATCATAAAGTTTTAACACGTATCATTTGAAAGTTGGTACTAAAAAAACAAAACTGACACTGAATTGGCGGCGCCAACTGTAAGTCAGTCCCGGGACTGACCATCTGGTAACATATTTCATATATTTCACATATTTTGAATAATCAAAAATGGAGATATCTAAAAGAGATGTTAGTAGAGTTTGTACGAAAAAAGAAAAAAATGACTCCAACTTAACGCAATTTAAATTACAGAATTCTCTCATATATTAAATTTGCAACAAAACCAAGTACTTAATTGCGGTTGCGTGTATATAGGACAAACCGGGAGAACTTTAAAAAAAAGTAAAGAAAACATCAGACATATAAGCATCGAAAATATAACTCTAATTTTGAGAAATATTCTTTCGAGATAAGTCATGTTTTTTCCAGAATTAGATAACCTTAAAATATTACATCTGGAACAGATCGGCAAGAAAATAGTCATCCTGGAATCAATAGAGGAATTTCCAAGTTTATGCAATCAAGAATAGAGAGAACTTCCTTTTCAAGAATTTTCCAATAATTAAGATTACGGTCTATATTACAACTGAAAGTGAAACCATAGACCATCGACATATTAATAGTATAGTGATCCCACCGCCAAGATCAATAAGGGCAAAAAGAAGAAGAATTAGTTTGTCTATGAGTGATACATGTATCTACGAAAATGCATTGAAAATATTTGTATTTTGTAGTTCTGTTCACAGAAAAATACGGAATTGTATTCACAAATAAAGTTAATTTATACTTAAAACAAATTGTAGAAATTACTTTGTTTTATTACCAAAAAATATATATTACACATTATCTTGTGACTCGAGTTTCGGGAAATGAACTATCTCATCATCAGACAACTGAAGACCTAACAGTGATACAGTGGTATTTAAACAAAAGTGATAAATATTTTGAATATTTCAACAGATTCTCGGTAATACCTATAGTGGTACAGAGGTTTACAATCGGAACGTGATAAAAAAACCGGGTTAAAAAAAGGGGCCTTTTAACAGATATCGGAATGTCGGCAATCGACAAAGAAGGTTGTTAAACAGATGGTACCCGTTTAAATATCTCAAATAATTTTCGGGGTTACATAGCTCCGTAGTCATTCATTATTTTTACATTATTGTTATTGTGAACTAATTTGAAAATTTCGACAGATTCTAGATAATCGAGTTTCTTCCCTTTTGATTCTACATGTAAAATTTTAAGATTCTCTATTGTGGGAAAGGAATGACCGTTTTCTAGACAATGAGTGGCAAAACTTTTGCCACTCATTCTTTAGAAAACAGTAATTCCTTCCGACAAAAGAAAATCTAAAGAAAATTTTACATGTAGATTCAAAAGAAAAAAAAATTAATTATTGAAATTTTCAAATTCGTTCACAATAAAAATAATGTAAAAAATAATGAATGACTGTAGGGAGCTCTCTAAATCCAAATATTTGAGATATACAACAAAATAATGTAAAAATAATGAATGACTACGGAGCTATGTAACCCCGAAAATTATTTGAGATATTTAAATGGGTACCATCTGTTAGAAGGCCCCTTTTTTAACCCGGTTTTTTATCACGTTCCGATTGTAAACCTCTGTACCACTATTAGGTATTACCGAG
Source organism: Megalocaria dilatata (assembly GCA_034642435.1). Taxonomy (NCBI): domain Eukaryota; kingdom Metazoa; phylum Arthropoda; class Insecta; order Coleoptera; family Coccinellidae; genus Megalocaria; species Megalocaria dilatata. Next base: position 70,507,792 of record CM067856.1, on the reverse strand, counting down.
AATCTGTTGAAATATTCAAAATATTTATCACTCTTGTTTAAATACCACTATACCACTGTTAGGTCTTCAGTTGTCAGATGATGGGACAGTTCATTTCCCGAAACTCGAGTCACAAGATAATGTGTAATATATATTTTTTGGTAGTAAAACGTAGTTATTTCTAGAATTTGTTTTTATTATGATCAACTACCAAATAGTAACGGCTGAAACAATTCATTATCTTAATTTATACTATAAATTAATTCCTGTGTAGTGAGTTTAGTCCAAAAATAAGATGGAGGAAGTTGATAATAGGACGGTTTGGTGCGGAAACCTATCTAATGAAGTTACAGAAGAAATTCTTTATGAGTTATTTCTTCAAGTATCCCCTTTAGATAAAGTGCACATAGCTCAAGATAACATGGGGCGCAAATCAAATCATGCTTTAATAATCTTCAAGCATGTTGAATCTATACCGCATGCAATGCAAGTATTAAATAGGACAAGGTTATTCCATAAGCCATTGAAAATAAAATCAAGAACTAAGGAGGATGAGATGAATTTGAGAGATAGATCATTAACATTAAACAATTCACAAAGAATGAATGATAGAAGAGCAGTGCAACCCCAATACTCATCATCGATGAACGGACCACCAACTCGTTCTAGAAATCCTCCCTGTTGCGTAGAGGTATTCACAATGAACGGTCAGATATATGGTTTTGGTTAATTGTTTCAAGTAAAAACTTTGCTGTGAGATAAAAGTGTAATTTTATAATAATTTATATTGTTTGTTTTTTGACAAATTGTAAATAATATATACAAGTAAGGAAAATATAAATCATATCATCAAACAGTAATAAAAACTTCATTTAATATTTTAATTTCTTTTATAAATAAAAACTATGTCGAAATTTTATTTCACTTGAATTTTGTCTTGGATAAACTTTTTATCTTTATAACTATCTCTATAAACAAACGGTGGCTGACCGTAAGTATTTAAATCCAACTGAAATACAATCAATTGCAATTCAAACCAGTTGGATTTTAATCCTTTTAAATTAATTTAAATCCAATTGGTTTATATTTTAATTGTACTTGAATGCTTGTAATTTAATTAAATGGGATTTAAATTCTTTCGTAGTAGGTAATCGAAGCACCGCGTTTTGACCTGAATATATACAGGTACTAAAAATTTGGAAGTTCATGTAGATATTTTTTTCCAATCTGGTTACTTGGATTCAAATGATTTCGATTTTGATTTCATTACTGAAAATTTCAAGTTCATTCATTATAGATAATTCTAATTCTCTTACTAGTGAAATTAGATTGGCCATGTTGCGAATATAACTTACTTCACCCATACATGTGAGCAATTCACAAGCTGTATCCTTACTTCTATAATTGGCTCTGTCACTCAGGGTCTCTGTCCATTACTTGAAGTCCTCATTTAAATTCACCAAAAATTTCGATCAAGCTATCATATTTTGTGGTATGAGCAGTTTCTTCTTTTACTAAAAAGTAAAATACTTTTAGCAGTATTTGTAAGCACCTTCTATTCAGATCCTTTTGGTCTGACAGAATTTGGGCATGAACTGGTCTTTTCAATGCCTGTTTTCTGAGTTTTCCATTTCAATACTAGTAGTAGGAGTAGATGAATGCTCATGTTTTTCTAATTTGTCATTCTTTCCTAATGTCTTTTTGAAAGATGTGAAAAGAACAGATATAAATACTCCACCTGTCTTTTGAAAAATATTTTTCAAATTTTTAATATGAATTCGACATAGTTTACAGAATGCTCCTTCACCTTTTTGCTAATCGTACTCCAGCCAACTATATTGTTTCTCTCAAGTTTTGTTATTATGTCGACGTACATCTTCTTTACCAGATGTGCTAAATACCTTCTTGAAGTGGAGACTAGCAGAAGACGGACCAGCCAGGTTTTCCCCTTGCGAATCAGGAGGTTGAAGGGACGGCCTTGGTTCTATCGATGCGGATGTATCAGGTTCAGGTTGTGACACAATTGTAGGTCCTGTTTCCGTTTGACCTCTCGGTTTCTTCGGTACGGCATGAAAGTAGAAGTCTATTGCTCTTTTCATTATAATAAGCTTCTGAAGCGCCTCAATCTGTGATTGAAAGGAAAATTACAAATATCTTCAATATTCCTGGAGAGAATGCTACGCAAAAAATGAACGTAAAATCTGGATATTCGGAACTCTACTGATAATAAACAGTTTAGAATCAACGAATCGATAGCAATTTTCGATATAATCGAAAATAACCAATTATTTCAAATAACTCGAAAGAGAGAGTTCATTCGCATTATGCTTCTTCACTTCACAAAATTTCGAAAAGATCCAGAACATATTTTTTCGTAAACTTCAATGGGCTCTGAACATATTAGGCTTGAAACTAGATTATTAAAGCACTGACTTTATACAAAGAGCTTTTGAAAGCTATTTCAGTTACCTTATAATTAGAAAGGTAGATTTGCATTATAGCATTCACCAGTTTGAGAAAACGATTTGAAAAATTCTTAAATTTGCCAAAAAATCATTTGATAATTAGAAAACAAAAATTCGAACTGTCATATTCATGGAACCCCTCTGTAGAATCTGAACAAAATTTCGCGCTTAACTTGAGTAAGTCATTGTTCATCTAAATGCGAAATTATATTTCAATCAGAGAAGTAGTTTTTGAAATGAAAAGGAAACAAAATTTCGATCGACAATATTTACGGAACACCATGTAGAATTTTTCCCGTAAACTATACGAGGCATTCGTAACCCGAACCTACTCTGAAAATACCAAGACTCTATAGGATCCTTTTCCGATACGGTTGGACAGCTCCGCAATCTAGCTGAATGAAAAACTGGTGGTTAGGTTATCTTTGTACAATATTTCAGTTGCATTATGACACATGGGTCTTATCATTTATTCGATGAATTTTTTTGTGTAGTCAGGATAAACATTTCAAAAACATAAACCCCCTCAAAATAAAAGACTAATGTAATTAAGATCATTAAAATCTCACAAAAATAGTTTTTTCAGTATTATGATACAATTTGTATAGAATGCAAAAAAATTTTGAGGCAAACAAATTATTTGTGATTTTGTAAATGATTTACTGGATGTAAAGGTTGATGCATCAACTGAGTTGAATGATGCTGATGGTGTAGGCGGGAGGAGAATAGTCAGTTCCGCTGGGTGCCAATCCAGCAATCTGACTGCCATGCAATGTTCCAGTAAAAGGTGGTGGTGTGCCAGAGTGGAAACCTAATATTAAAACGGTAAGCGTCATGGCACCGAACCACAGACGTGGGAGTGGCTACGTAGTGCTAAACTTTCTTTCGTAAAATTCGCGACGGGCAAAGCCCGTCGCGAAATTACGTATACTCATCGAAAGTCCGAAGTGCCTGCCATGCCCTAAAGCCATCTTAATTCCCGGATGACTTTCCGTTCCGTCGATACGAGCGGATGAAGATCGGAAATTTCGCGACTTTTCCCGCGCTCGCCATTTGTAAACAAACAAGCCCCGCCCACCTCGTCCTTGGACCGCGTCTGTGGTGTACGTATAGGGGTCATCCGGTAGTGGAGTACAGCGGCCGTCCGAAATTTTCGGACCGTCAAAAAAAATGGATAAATCTGCCGAGGAGCAAAGCCCGTCGCGAAAATACGTACATAGATCGAAAGTCCGAGAGGCCCGGGGATGAGGGGATGAAAACGGGAATTGTCACAAGACTTTTCCCAAGCTCCCATTTTCAAACCAACAAGCCCCGCCCACCTCGAAATTGGTCTGTGGTATACGTATAGGGGTCGTCCGGGAAGTAATATACGATGGTCGTCCGAATATTTTCGAACAGTTAAAAAATGGATATATCTCGCAACGGGCGAAGCCCATCGCGAAAATACGTAAACGGATCGAAAGTCCGAAAGGCCGGCGCTAACAGGTAAAGCCAATATATTTCACGGATGACTTTCTGTTCCTCGATATGAACGGATGTAAACGGGAATTGTCACGACATATGCCGCGCTCGCCATTTATTCGACAGGAGCGCTCCTGTGATTTACATATAGGGGTGATCCGTGAAGTAATATACAGGGGTCATTCGAAAATTATTGGACTGCCGGAAAACAGTGGTTTAATCGATTATATTCCATCGAATAGGGGAATCAATAGATGAATATTGATCAATCGACTAAACTATTAATGATATTTGGTATAGATCAGCCGAATTAATTTATTTGAAGAGTGGTCTTATGATAATTACATGTATGTATGGCCTTTCGGAAAAGTGTGAAAAAAATAAAAAGAAATGGTTTGACATATTTATAATGAGATTGTTATGTTTAATAAGAACAGAACTGTAAAATTTAACATTCTTCATTTTCTTCTTCACGATTATCAAACCAATTCCATTCCATTCCAACATTCCATTCAATTTCCATTTAAGAAGATTGTGACATATCAGAACTTTGTTCCTCATATTAAGTCAACGAGAAATCTAATTCCCAATTAGTTTCGACGTTTTCCTTTTATTGCAGAAAGGAGTTAATTCATTCCCACCTATTCCTAAGTTCTTAACTACACTGAACCAATTGTAAAATTATTATTCACATAGTAATCAACTTTGCTGATTTGTTGTCACCACCAGCGAGGTGACAAGAAATCACCTCATTGGTGCAAACAATTTCTTTATTATTTTTATTTTTATTTAACTCATAGATAAAAAAGTTAATCCGCGAGATAACTATAAGTTAATTTTTTAATACCTCAATGTGGGAAACAGTTTTCAGCATTACAATGTAATTAATCATTGCGCTTAATAAATTTGCTGCTGTTGTTTGTTTCAAAACACTGAACCAACAAATGCTACGGTTAACTGATCACTGTACGAGAAAATCATTTTCTGTTCAGATTTAAGAGAACAAAGATATTTGCCAGAAATGACATGCGCTCTTACGAATGCCCACCTAATATGTGCAAATATTCATACATAGCATACTTTACAAAGCTTATTCAAGTAATGATCCGTATTTCCGCTTACTTCTAGCGTTAATAACGTAGGAAAACTTTCGCATGCTCAAGTCAAAACCTAATGCGCCGTTATACCAACAATTAAAAGTTATATCCAAATGAAAACTATGAACTGTGTAACAGTTCAAAACTCATTGCCAGCAAATATAAACCAAGGTAAGTCCTGCAATGAATTGTATTTTTGATTAGTTCGAGCGTGCACAAATGGTGTTAGTGTTTGCTAAAACTTTAGCGCTCCTATGCGGGACTCACTATAATTGGAAAAAAATCCGCTGTTTTAATTAATTTGGATAGAAATACTAACTATTGTCATAACGGCTTAGCAGCATATGACTTGAATATGAGATGAAGGTTTTCTTCGTTAGCAATGCTAGAATTAATCAGGAATTAGCTTGGTGGGGTATGATGAATGAGATAGTGCTAGTGTTTGGTGAAACGTTAGTGTTGTATCCTTTGGGCAATACAGCTGGCACATCTAATTGAAACCAATGAGTATATGTCTGCTGCTTATGTCCCGGTGATCAACAAAATATATTCGGATATATTTAAGTTTCGAACTGGTACACAGATGTAAGCAAGCCGCACTTTCCCGATTTGAAGTCCTTTCTCTTCTTAAATCGGTTGGCGTGAGAATCATGCTATCCAGTAGAGTGAGTTTGGTTTGCGCAAGCGCTTTGTATTGGCAGATTTTGTGTTCAGTGATTTCTATTGTCGATTCACGTAAACTACAGATATCAAGGTTTTCTTTACCGATCTTGTGTGAGTGATATCTCAGGACAAGCCCAGTAAGCAACCTCAGTACGTTCTCTGACAGCGATAGGGGTAATTGGGCATTCTTCTTATATGAGCGCCTCAGCTTTCTGTAAATTGGAGTATTAATCCTGTAAGAATTTCTCTCTCTTTTTTCATTCATCAACTTCAGCAGTCTGGGTAATACCCAAGACCAGGGTGACTGTTTGATGAAGGGAGTGTTTACTCCTCTTTTTGAAAGGGCATCAGCTTTTTTATATTCCCCAATGCCCTGATAAGCTGGTACCCAAATTAGAACTAGTTTATTGCTAGATAGACTTATGCACATCTCTTTATCTCTGGATTTCGGTTTAGAGTATTGTTATAGGCTTTCACCAAGGCAGTGATACCCTATACTTATAACATCATGTGTTTTTTTTTTAGAGTGATAGAACTTTCGATAGGGATAACTGATCTGATCTGATCTGATTTGACAGAAGATAGAAGCCATATTGTTTTGACATTTCTGTTCAGTAAGCATTGACAAATTATCATGGAAAGACTCACGCCGCAACAACGTTCACAAATTATTGAGATTTATTTTCAAAATCAGTTTTCTATTCGCCAAACTTATAGAGCACTTCGTGAAATTTATGCTTTACATAATCGTCCATCAGAGCAGCTTATTTGTCGAACTGTCGATAGATTTCGGACAACATTTTCTCTACTCGATGCAACAACAACAATACAAAGAACTGTACGTACAGAAGAAAATATCGCTGCTGTAAGTCATAATGTTATTAATGATCCAGATTTGTCTATTCGTCGACGTTCACAACAAGTTGGACTCTGTGCATCCACCACATGGAAAATTTTGCGTAAGGATCTTGGTCTACACCCATACAAGATCCAACTGGTTCAAGAACTAAAGCCACTTGACCATAATAAGCGTCGTTCGTTTGCTAATTGGGCCCTATAACAGCTTGAAGTTGAAGTTTTATAGTAAAATTGTGTTTAGTGATGAAGCTCATTTCTGGTTGAACGGCTATGTAAACAAACAAAATTGCCGTATATGGAGTGAAAACAATCCTCAAGAAGTTCTGCAGGTTCCTTGTATCCTGAAAGATGTACTGCAGGGTGAGATTTACACGCTGGAGGCATCATCGGTCCATATTTCTTTAAAAAACGATGCTAATGGTGCTAATGTAACAGGGAATGGTGCTCGTTATACATTCTGTCAAGAAAGTACCGGGAATTATCGATTTAAATCTGGCGGGGCTATGGGGCAGGTACAAATTTTTTTTCCTAGGTTGGTACCACTGTCCTTAATTACTATGCCAAGCTTGAGCGGGATCTGTCAACTAGTTTGTTTGCAACAGCTGATTAAGTCAGTCGATGTCAGAGTGCGTGCCGATTTTTACTATGGGTAATTACGTTGAGCAAAGAATTTGTTTAAAGTTTTGTGTTGAAAATGAATTTTCGTGTGCCGATGCATTGAAAATGTTGCAAAAGGCCTTTGGTGATAATGCTCTATCGAAAACTCGTGCATATCAGTGGTACAGAGCCTTCAAGGACGGTCGTGAAATGGTCGAAGATAACGTCGATAAAATTAAGGAAAGGGTGCTGGAAAACCGTCGTACCAGCTTGGGGTAGATAGCACATGATCTTAAGATATCCCACGAGTCCGCACGTACGATTTTGATTGATATTTTGGGCATGAGAAAGGTGGCCGCACGACTCGTACCGAAAGACCTGAATTTTCTTCAAAAACGTCATCGCGAACAGGTTGCTTCAGACATGCTGGATCGCTGTTATTCCGATTCTACATTCATGGAACGCATTATAACTGGTGATGAGACCTGGGTCTACGAGTACGATATGCAAACAAGCCAGCAATCATCGGAATGGGTGGCAAAAATTGAGCCGAAACCGAAAAAACCACGCCAAAGCCGCTCGAAATTGAAGGTGATGCTCATTGTTTTCTTCGATATCCGCGGCGTGGTGCACTACGAATTCGTTCCAGAGGGTCAGACGGTAAACAAGGAGTATTACCTAGGCGTTATGAAACGTTTGCGTGAGCGTATCCGTAAGAAGCGGCCAAATTTGTGGGCGAACAACTCATGGATTTTGCATGACGATAACGCGCCTTCTCACCGAGCTACGATTGTGACTGACTTTCTCGCCAAAAACTCAACAAACGTGCTTCAGCAACCACCGTATTCGCCGGATTTGGCTCCCTGCGACTTTTTCCTCTTCTCAAAACTAAAATTGCCCCTTCGTGGCACCCGTTTTGAGTCGATTGAAGCCATAAAACAAAATTCGGCGCGAGAGCTAAAGTCCATCCCGGAAAGCGCCTATGAAAAATGTTTTCGATAATTGGAAGTGCCGTTGGCATAGATGTATTGGAGCAAATGGAGCCTATTTTGATGGCGACCCAATAAATTTTGACGATTAAATGTAAAAATGTTGTTTTAATTGAAAATTTCCGGTACTTTCTTGACAGAGTAGTAGATCGATGATCGATGATTATTTGCTTCAAAATTTGAATGGTATTGACCCAGAAGTGTTTTGGTTCCAACAAGATGGTGCTACACCTCATGCTGCTAACAAGTGATTTATTGAAAGTAAGATTTGGCGATAACATTATTTTGAGAAATGGTCCAATTAATTGGCCTCCAAGATCATGCGACGTAACTCCACTGGATTATTTTCATTGGGGTTATGTCAAGTCATTGGTTTATGCTGATAAATCACAAACAATAGACGCTTTGGAAGCCAACATAACTCGTGTTATTGATGAAATAAGGCCTGAATTACTCGAAAAGGTGGTCCAAAATTGGTCTGGTCGAATGCGGTTCCTCAGAGCTAGTCGTGGTGGACACATGCCGGAAATTACTTTTAATTAAAACATAAATGTCATAAATATATCTTTCAAAGAAAAAAAAGGCTTAAATCTTAATTTAAATGTGTTTTATTTCAATTTAAAGTTCTATCACTCTAAAAAAAACACCCGATATATGCCTCTGCCTGTTTCCTATTCTCTGAGGAACCCATCAGTATATCAGATGATATAGTTCTAAGTTGTACTTACTTTTCCATGACTCCTTGGCGATCAGCAATGATCACTTCATAGTTTCATAGTTGGTATAAAGGTTATGCTAAACTCATGATCTTCTTATTTTTTAATATACGTGCATTGAAGTGATATCTTTTAAAACCACTATTGCTGCTGTGAGGGTTGTATACGACACTGCTGTGCTGCCTAGTCTTTGATGCTTGTACAGCCTTTGCAAGCTTGTCCTTCACTTAGTTTTGGTCCACCAGACTAGAGGACATACGTAATGATAGGCCTTATTACCATAGTATATGTTCAATGGACCACTGTAGGTTTCAGATCTCAAATCTTGCCAAATAGTTGACGCCATATCCAAAACGCTTCTAGAGATTTAGCAATAACTTCATTCAAGGGCAAGTTACAATCAAGGTTAAGTTTCAGATAATTGAATCTCCTCGGAAAACTCTATTTTCTGTACCTTTGCCACTGGCGCTATCAGTTTGAGTTTCCTACGACGTATGAACGGAACAATAACTGTTTTGATTAGATTGAAGGACTGACACTAAATATCTGCTATAAACACTTTCGATGTCAAAGGTGTTTGGGGCTAGGGTCGATATTTTTCCTTCCAATTTTCCCTTAATTATGATCGTTAGGTCATTAGCATAACCGAAGCAGCTGTAACCCTGATCGGTCAATCTTCTCAGTAATTCATCCACTACAAAAGAAACGACAGGACTCAGCTTTGTGGATATCTTTTCGCGCTAGCGACCGTAACGACACCCCTCCAAGATTCGCCGCGATCCTTCGTCCTGCAAGTATGAACTGAATGCGCTTTCTTCTTGCGGCATTCTCTATGGATATATAGGTGGTTTTATCGAAAACATGTTCCACATCCACAAGTCTACAGATGTCCTTCAACGATGACTCCAACTCCGACACTATCTTGTGTAAAGCATCCACAGCAGATTCGCCAGGTTGGTATGCGAACTGTCGTTTATAGCATGAAACAAATGTTATTCTGATTCGTCAATCAGAAAGAACCATTCAAAATTGGTGGAATTATGGGACCTTTTATGAATTCTGTACTTTCATTATGAAAATGTTACAGATTGTAATTTTCAAGTGAAAGGTCTGTAACCCATAAAGTAATTAGTGTGCGCCACATTGCGAACCGTCCTTTTCAGGTTTAAATACCTCAAGAGTTTTTGGGCGCGGACCACATGGTAGTGGTTTACCGTTACCCTGCATTGGTTGAATCAATCAACCTATTGGTTGTGGGGCAGCTCTTAGAGAGCAACTGAAAAGGCTTGAAGTTTTGCAAACAACATTCAGAAAAGTGGTGTTTGGGAAACCTAGGCTTTATTCATCCGATTCTCTTTTTTCTGAGACTCAGCTTTTTGACCTGAGGCAATTATATTTTTCGCTGTACGTGCCATGGAATTCCAGGACAAGCAGAATTTGAAAATGTATGAAGGCTGTTTACCCACTAGAAAAGAGTTTCATCGATATCAGACTCCATTCGCTTTCAAGTCTATAGGACAGAGTGGATATAAAATTATTGGTGTCTCGTTTTTTCAACATTATTCCGGCGGATATAAGGAATCTTCACTCTCATAGCTTATTCAAGAAGAGATTGAGGATATTTTTGCACTATCTATGTTCGCTATACATATAACGAATATAGATACTTGACAGAATTGACAGATTTGGAGTCACTAGCATACATTGCACTGATGAAAACCAATCACTTTGAAACCTTATAGAGTTTGTTTGACTATAGAATTGTTATACAGAGGTATGTTACACTGTCTCGATTTCTAGAACTTTCTATTACCATAGCTCATACTCCTTATTAATTTTTTTTTTGGTACAGATCAGGCGAATTAATTTATTTTTATAATCTATTCTATTCGTGCTCTTAAGATGGCATAAACTGATTTGGAATTGTTGATAACTCGATGACATGTTATAGATATGATTTTCTGAAATTAAGGTTTCCTATTTCTACCTTTTTGATTTATGCTTAATTTACAACGTAGTCTTCATGAAGATTGAAAAATATAAAATATTGATACGTCATGGAAGTTTTCGAACTTATCCTTTAAAAATAATATTTTTCAGCTGAGATCATACTTTTTGAAAGGATCTCGTTCGTTTTGTCAGATGTGGCAAATTTGAAAGAATTCCGACGTTATATTGCTTCACAAATTCAATTTTGACAAAATGGGAATGAAGAATTTTCTTACAAAGACTGCCTAATTTTGGAGTTTTTCTCTGGTCAAAATGACATTTCAAGGATATACGAGATTTTCAAATACTTAATTGAAGTTGAGCTTTGATCTGCAAATTGTATTTCAGCGATAAACAAGGTGTTTCCTCACCCTTATTCTGGGGTTGACTTTTTTAATGAGAGTATTTTTTGGTGATTTCTGGAATCTTTCCATATACATACAGGTCCCATCGAAAATTTGACCCCCGTGAGAACTCAGAAACGAAGAATTTTCAAAGACTTAAAAAAAAACAGAACTTCTGTTTTGAGGGGGACACGAATTTCCATCTTGAGTTTGTTCCGAAAAAACCACTCCTATGAAGGCGGTATCAATCCCTAACATTTGTTTAACAGGGAAGACATGTTGAGTGTTGGTTAGTTTGAAAGTTATTTATGTTCTGTACACAATCCAGTTAAAATTTTCAAAATCGGTTCATTATTCACGAAATAATGTTATATGGAACTTACCGTCAAAAGGGGATGTTGAACAGACAGTTGAACCGCTCAAATTCAAGAACCTAAGAGTTTTGAAGAATCAAAAAATAATTTTCAACTTCTGTATTAGGAAGAAAGAATTCCTATGACGACATTGTCCCAAACAACCACCTGAGGATGGCAACAACCCCCAAAATTTTTTGAATAGGGAGGAAATGTTCGATGTAGTTTAGTTGAGACGTTTTTTCTGTTTTCTAAGCATCGTAGTTGAAAATTTCTCAAATTTTTTTCAGAATAATCTGAGTTTTTGAATGTTCTTACTTTAGAAACATATAATTTTCTTATCGTTCATGATGGGAAAATGTTGGAAAGGCATGAAATTCAATACAATGTATACAATTTTTTGAAGATCCTTTTCAAATGTGTTTCACTCTTTCGTTACTGCATCATAATTGGGTTTGAGACTTTGAATGTTTCCTATCATTACTTACAGATCAAGTGAATTTGAATGTATTGGGTTTCTGTTTGAGTTACTCTTCTGATAATGTTGAAAATCAAATTATTTAAATATTTTAATATTAGCCTTCTACATATTTAATTAAAAAAAATTATATTTAATAATTATAACTTCAGGAATTAAATTAAATTAATGTCATATTAATTTAAGTACCACTTATACCAAACGACATATAAAATAAGACATCCAAATGATATAACATTATAAGACATCCAAATGATATAACAAAATCCAATAAATAAAAATTGTTAACCAAAATCCTATAAATTAAATATTTTGAGTAAACAAAATTTTGTTTCTGCTCATCAATCTTATGAAAACAGATATCTTTGAAAAATGTTTAACATAATCTTAAGAATTTCATCATAAAACTATCTTACTTAGAATATTCAATATTATTGGATATGTAAATAAGTTACTTTTTATAGAATCTCAAGATATGTAAAAACATTACTAAAAAACAAGTTTCAAGAGAGATTTTGCTTCGTCAGTACTTAATTATATTCATATTCAATAAAATATAACATCAATCAACAAAAGATATTTTCTCACCTTTTAACAATTCAGAAAGCTTCTGGTAAATGAATATTGAAAATTTAAATGGATTGTAATGTTAACTCAAATAAATTATTCTGCAGTTTACTATTGATCTAAAAGATTGAAAGGCAATTTAACGGCCTCTGTTAAAGCACAAGGACCAACTGTATAAAGAATGTATCAAGTATCACCTATATTCATTTAATTTTATTCATAATATATAATTATTTGGTTTCCTTAAAATTTGGTCCCAATATAACATTATTTCGTAAATAATGAACCGATTTTGAATATTTTAACTGGGTTGTGAGCAAAACATAAAAAACTTTCAAACTAATCAACACTCGACATCTCTTCATTATTCAAAAAATGTTGGGGTTTGAGGCCACCTTCGTGGGGGTGGTTTTTTCGAAACAAAATCATGATGGAAATTTGTCCCCCTCAAAACAGAAGTTGACCTGTTTTTTTGAAATCTTCGAAAATTCTTTTTTTCTGAGTTCTGGGGGGTCAAATTTTCGTTGGGAAACCTGTATATATTATAACTAAGGTTTTTTATGCATTGTATATTACCGTCACAATTTTCAATTTTATACACTGATCCAATCAACATGCGGTGTTGTATTCCAGAAAATATCCATTTCTGCCCTTTTCAGATTTAAGAAAGTTTAGTGTACCTTTTGTATCTTTTTTGTATTTCATTATTTAGTAGATATTTATTGTGGAAACCATGCATCAAAGAAAAATGATACACAAATATAGCAAGAGATAAAGTGAATTTTATTAAAATTATAGCATGCGACATTGCATAACGCTATTTACAAAATAGGTCTAAAATCAGTAGTTATAATTAGTGAACCTTGTAAGAGACATATTTTTCTTTGTATATTATATACAAGTCAATACAATCAGTTCAATATAAATAACTCACTTAATAATGGATATTCGAAATGGATTTGAAGTATTCTAGAATGATATTTATTCATTATTATTTTTTACTCCCTAAGATACTCTTATAGAGCTTCTAGTTACAAGTATCAGGCAATATATTCATCTCTATATCTTTATGTCAAATCATTAATTTAATGGATAATATTTATTATATTTCACATAGTTGGAAATTGTAATTCGCTCGGTAGGTAATCAAAGGTTTTATCACATTTCAAGCAGGTAAATTCAGCCAATGCGACGAAAAGTTCAGAATGAGCTGCAAACCTGAAGGAATATTTGTAATAATTATGTTTTTATTTACCAGGGAGTTTTTGAAATAATTATCGGTGTTTGAATAATCCGTTTTTCATCATTTCAAATTGAAAAATTAACAAAGTGTGTATTTTAAATTTTAGGAAAGTATTCGAATTAAAGAAACATTTTTTCCAGTAGAATATCAAACCGCATACATAAATAAGGTTTTTTATTTTGTGAATTCTAATGTTAGTCCAAATAGATGTTTATGCTATATGTTTTTAACAAATTAATGTTGAGATTAGAATCTAGGGTTTGAGGTCCAGAATCCAGAATAGAGTTCATAAAACTGAAGTTTCATTCGAATTCGTACTAGGTTACTAGATGTACTGCAAGCTAGAATTTTGATGATCGGAAGATGTGCTTGTGTACCTATGCAGTATAAAAGGAACAAGAGTTTCCATTCCTTTATATTGACACATGGTATTGAGGTACTTAAAGGACACTGACATTGATCAAAGATGTTCTATAGCTCTAAACTGGCAAAGGGCAAAAAATTAGTTTCAACTTAGGTACTCTTTCATTGGGGGGTTGAGGAAAGCAATAAGGCGAACGCCTTCGGCAAAAAAGGCGCCAATATGTCGTTAATTTCAGCCGTTCCCTGCTGTTAAATATTTCCTTCGGTGTTAACGGTGGACATCGATAAATGTGAGAAACACACAAACCTATAGTGAATCAGTATACTCTAAAGACAAAACCAAGCTTGATGTTTTCAGAAAGAGGGCAATTCGCCTTTTGGTTGTCAACGAATGGACTAGGGCTGCTTACTGGGCTTCTTTGGTTACTGGAAGGTAAGATAACATCTAAATCGGCAAGAAGAACAACCAAGAGTTGTACTAACTGTGGCCAATGAAATGGTCAGCAACCACCTCAGTTCTGAAAAGGATTCCACTAGGTTAAAACCACCCAATTGCGCTTGAAATGACTTCTAACCAGATGTCTTCCCTAAAAACCGTTCTAAGCCATGAAGTGTAGGGCTAATTACAATCGTGTGAGAAGTCACATTGAAGGCCACTGCCCTTGAAACGGTTGGATTGTGAAGGCAAAACCGCAGATTCGTGAAAGCAGATGTAATACGAATAAATCGAACTTCACCCTATCTAACAGTTGAACGGACACAGGAAGAAACATTAAGATTAGGCTACGCCAGTTACACGAGGTATTGAATTTTTTATTAGATACTGTGAATATAGTAAAACAAATAATTTTGTGTTACACTTTTCTTCAGTTTTCCAATCTTAAAAAACATTCCATTAATTCATAAATCTATTTTTTCGCTATTTCAACTGTCAAATAATTGATGTCAATGACTACTTTTTCTCAATTTGTTGACCTTCTATTTATTTTAAACATTAAAACAGAAAATTTGAACATTCTTGTAATATCCACCGAAAGTGTTAGGGTTACATACAATATAAATTCATATGAACTTATGCGGTATACCTAATATGAATATGAGTAACTGAGTGATCAAAGAAATATTAATTTTGAAAGCTCTCGATTTTGTACCGATAAAAATTAATGATGAAATTCAGATGTGTATAAAATAAAATACTTCGATTCGATATTTCATTGCATTCTAGACTTTTCTTCGCTGAGGACCTTGGAAATACTAAAGACATACATATACAAATACCAATAAATTAAGTAACAACAATAACTTATTTGACTAGAGTAAAGTTAATACATATGGAAAATTGAACAACAATAAATGCAATTCTTTTAACGTAAAATTCAACAAAAATATTGTTCTGAAAGAAAAACAAGAAATAGAAAAGGAGAGACTTCATATGAATATATAAAATCAAACATCATTTTTAGTATCATTTCTCTGAATTACTTCGTAAACTATAAATATTTTACAATTAGGCCAGATTTAGGCTTAAAAATTATTTTTGAATCTATAGGAGATATTTTGATTCTTTCATATTTCATCATATAATTTGCGCAATAAATATTTTGGCTTAAATTTTTATTCATTACATATCAACATTTATACCAAAGGAAGTTATTCAGAGATCTTCAAATAAATATTCATTTTCAAATAGTTTTCATCAATCTTTCCATTCAACAAAATATTTTATATTTGAAATCCCTCCTGGTTATACTATTCAAAGGTTCACATAGTTATATTCCTAAATCACCAGAAATGAATAAGTGCAATGAATACCAAAAGGTCTATTGGTGAATTGGAGCATACTTAATCAACTACGAGTATACTCTAGTATATGATAGTTGATGTAGTACTCCAGGAATTCAAGTATAGTTCGTGATTTAATATTATGAAGAACTTAGGGAGATAAATAGGTACTCACTCTTATGTACCTTTAAATTACTTTTATTTTAATTATTAGAAATTAAATAGTATATATTTCACTAAATGAAGTTGAATTATGGATACTGTGGCGATGCGACATCTTGAACTGAAACATTCGAGATTATTAAAATTCTGCACGTTTCTAAAAAAACTAAGGAATCTGAATTGAATATCCATATTCTATCAATTAATTTGGATTTCGAAAACTGTCATTGTTTACAATTACACAATTTGATAGAGATTAAGGATTCATCCTATCCGAAACTGAATCTTTTTGAAAATAAGTGTTTCATTAACCGTTCTTTGTCCTGAAGTACTTCTTGAGGTAGGTGAATTATTTTGGAAATTGGCCATTAAAAACATTTTTGAAAAGGATTTAGAATCAAATTTTGAATTCTAGGTAAAGGTGAATTGCTAGTGCCGTAAGGAGAGAATTTTACCTTCTTATTTTCGACTTCTTCACGCCATTTTGCATTTAGAGAAAAGTAAAAAGTTTTTAGTTGTTAAAATGACAATTTGACTGTCATATGTAACAGTTCTCAAATTCATTAGGTATACATTTCTGTCTATCGCTATAGAATTTATGTTGAAAGTACGTTCTCGAGTAAATCAATTCAAGAAGTGTGCATCCAATAAATATTATTTATATTAAGATTTTATTCTCGAACTTTTCATATGAGAAATTTGTAGTGAAAACTTTAAAATTTTTAATAATGAAGTTTCAATACTTACATATCATAATCATAACAATCGTGATGAACCAACTCGATTCTACATATATATTACATAGTTTGATTGATAACACAGACCCATAAAAAATAATGCCTGGTATTTTAGTAGTAGTTGATGCCCTGAATCTAAATATTATATTCTCTTTATGCTGTTATTTTAGCATCTTTTCATGAACTCAATTTTTGTCTGTCTATTCCGTGCTAATTTTGCTTTAATATGGTTTCTTGATGATGATTATTTTTCATCAACTACCTAGATTTTTTGTACTATATGAAGTGATCGGTGTATTAGGCATTTCAAAACTATCAATACAGATATTTATAAAAACAAGGTGCTGGCTTATTTGGAAGTATAACAAGTGAAATTAATGATACATAATTAAAGAGTAACTGCCGCATGTTTTCACTCTGTGTCCTATGAAATAATACAAGTGCTCGTGATTATGATTTTCATTCCTATGAATTAATACAAGTCTTTGTTAGAGATCGTGATCAAAAATGAAGAGTTTTAAACAAATAGTTAAAAAATTAATATATCACGTTTATGGAACGAGAACTTAAAATGATCCCAAAAACTTAAGATTGTGAATTGTTAATATAAATAGATACACTTGCAATATTTAAAATTATAAGCATAGATCACATACAACAGTCGATTGTAAGGAATGAACTGTTTAGGTAGTCAAAAAGAACTCTCATTTTTCTTAAATATAACAAATATTTCCATAACTATTACAAATTCACAATTATAATTTTCGCGAATAACTTTATGACAGAATTTTTGGTGGGGTTTATAATTTTTAGTTCTTTTGGACGACGCAGTATATTGAAAAGATGTAATTAACAGTTTTACTAATATCTTACACCTTATCAATTTTAACTCTTAAGCAACAACTAGTACGATTTTAACTTCAGAGCATCAAATTAATATAACAACTCCTTATACCACGGCACCAAAAAAATATTGGCCTGTGTATTTGGCAATAAGTGCACTCTTAAAAGTTCTAATTGAAGAGTAATGTTTCGAATTTGCCATAATTTTTGAAACGATCAGAATGTTTCGAACAGATTTATACTCAACGTGTGTCAGAATGAAGAGGTATTTTTCGGTAAAATCTACGAATCAATTATTAATTACACTTCTCATATTCTATTATTATTATCTGGAAAATACTCAAAGTGGTTCCAAAAATTTTGATATTTGTTTGGTCCCGAAATCTGACACAGAAGGCAGATGGGTTCTGAATTTTCTACTTAATCTCGAAATGAAATGAAATCAAATATAAACCTGAGCCAAACCAGAATACCCCTTCATTCTACTTCGCCTTTGTTTTGAGACATTTAGTAAACGTTACAAATTTAAATATTTTATTCGTTTTTTACATTGATAAATAATGGAAATTTTTTTCGACTAGCAACAAAATTGTGACAATTTTTTTCCGGTTTGTTATTCAGGTTTGTAACAGTTATTGCGGTTCCCTTTTTGACAATGGGGAATCTAAATTCGGGATAGTACTCATATCTCGCTTTACGTTTGGATGATTATTTCGATTTTCTAGGCATGGCGGCTAAGTAATAAGTACCTACTGCATAGTTTTGAATAATTATCTTGTCGTAGGTTTCAACCTGTTCAATTTCAGCGACACTTTACCGGTTACAGTTTTCAGAATTGCTCCGACTTCTTCTCCGGTACCGTTTTCAATATTTTGTCCATTTATTGACACTATTATATCACCTCTCATTGTTTTTCCGTCTATTTCCGCCACTCCTCCAGTTACCTGAAATTAAAGATTATTGAAATATCTTGGGGTGTAAATTGTATGATATTAAATAATAATGATAAAAATCATTATAGAAATTCTATGATCTGGATGGAACAAGGTCACTGACGTATAGGCAGAGTTCCACCCTATTGCCTATCTGATGAGTTCAGGTGTGCAACTCGGAACGAAACGCCACCTACCGAACTAAGAGGTTGATGCTCCCTCATAACATTCACTTCAGAGGTTCAATTATAATCATACAAATTTTGAATGAAGAAATAGCTATATATAATAATATATTTACAGCATCAAGGAAATTTACACGATTTGGTTAAATTTATTCTAATTGGGCGATCATCAGTTAACGAACTCATTTGACGTCTAAAGTTATTCTTGAGTGACAGTTATTTTACACTTTTCGGTCAAAAGTTTTCTTGGGAAAATTCTTGACCTTATTATAAAATTATTACAAAAGTTTCTGCTGAAACAATTTCCGTCTGTGGTGTGGTACGACGAGGTTATTTCTAGCTCGTGTGTCGAAAGAATGGTACGTGGAATGAGTTTAGGCTGTTATGGATATAAGTGGCACATTACAAGATATACATAGCCGGAGTGGTAAGTATGTCGAACCTACAGAATAAGTAAGTATTCATTTGCTTCAAGTTCGAATCCGCCTTCTTCATAAAGTTATTATCCTAAGGAGACAAAACACTCCTCTCTTGAAATCTTATTTGTGGTGAAGTCAACATTCAGATTGTTTGGATACAGAAGAATATAGCAGAACTAACGAGTGCGACAAGGATACATAAATTTGATAGTTCTGCGCTGGCAACGCTGTAAGAAATTCAACACCACGGGCGTAAAATAATTTCTTACCTGTAAAAGGATGAATCAGGATGGGAAATCAAATATAATTTTTTTTCAAATCTGAAGGATTCAAAATAGGTCTATCATATTTTACTGAAAATATTTGTGGCTTTTCTTGGATAGACAACCCAGCAGAAGCTCATTCTTGTATTAATGATAATCTTTGGAAATACTGACAGAAAAATAGACATGTATTATTTGACTGTATTCAACTTTCTATTCGGATACTTACTATGTCACCAATAAAAACTCCCTTTCCAGATTTTTTCGCAATGACACTCAATCCGAGACCTTTGCCTGGTTTTTTGACGTACTCAACATCTACATTGGTGTATTCCACTTTTTCTGGTCTATACACAATCATTTTCATCTGCAATAAAGAGAAAATAGTTATTACACTTCAAATCAATTAATGCCATTCAAACTATTTCAATTGTTGCGCTTCAAGACCTTGAGAAGGAAACATATAGAAAAGAAAATACAAAAAAGTAAGATTATATAATATGAGAAGATAAAGGTCAATAGATTTTACAATCTGTGGTCGACAATGTACCCAAAAACTTTCCTAGACTAATAAATAAAATACAAATAATCAAACTTATGTGGGGTTGGATCTTAGCAACCTTTTAATTTTATTGTACTACTAAACACCAAACAAACAATAACAGAAGTCTTTATAAGTATACTTATATAAGCAATATATACAGCGTACCCAAAAAGCGTATCGGGTATTTGTTTTGCTGCTGCGTCTGAGCGAAAGGATCGTGCAATTTTGTGGAATTTTAGTCACGATGGAGCAGTTGCCGGAGAAGCATCGCGCTTTTTGCATACGAGTGCAAAAGTGATTCAATAGTAGCTTCTCACATTTGTATCTAGCGGAATATCGTACACAACATTCACCAAGTGACAACAGCATTATAAAATGGATCCGGATGTTCGACAAAACAGGTGCGACTGTAAAACTTCAACACTCTGGCTGCCCTCGTTCAGTCCGCGATGAAGAAACGATTCAAGAAATGGAGACGTCAGTTCGGCAATATCCGTCTTTATCCTTCAGAAAGCAAGGCCAATCATTTAACATAAGAAATTGGTCCTTGCATTTGATTTTAAAGAAAGATTTGCATTTAAAAGCTTATAAAATTCAATTGATTCAAGAATTGAAGGATACATACAGACCATGCTAATCGATGAAATTTTGTCAAAAAATGTTACAGCGGTTCAATTTTGATAACATACTCTTCAGTGATGAAGCAAACTTTCATCATCATGTCAATAAACAGAATTGTCGGTACTGGGCAGAGGAAAATCCGAGAGGAAAGAATGATGAAGAATGATGAGATGAAAGAATGAATGCCTGGAACATTCGAAGGTCTTCTTCCTTGGAACAGCTTCGAACAAAAAGATGGCGGACCTAGCGCTAGGCCTAGATAGAGCCAAACTAAGAACACTTGTCGGAATTATGATAGCTCACTGCAGACTGAAAGCACATTTGCATAAAATAGGTCTGACTGAAGACGATGAATGCAGGCTGTGTCTTGAGGACACTGAAACAGCCATTCACATCGTCTCAGAGTGCCTAGCGGTGAGTCGCATCAGATTCGAGGTCTTTGGTCAAGCTTTTATAGCCCACTGCGAACAGAAAAAAATACCCCTGAACAAGATTATCTGTTTTATTCAAAAACTGGATCTCGTCGGGGAGATATAAAATAGGAATGAACCACAATAGTCCGTGCGGATGCAGTGGTAGGGTGGACAGACGCCCGCTCGCCATAAATGATAATAAAAATAACATCAACTGGCCTCCCAGAAGCCACGATATTAGTCCACTTGACTATTTTGCATGGGGGTACCTCAAAGTAAGGTCTATGAGAATAATACAACGAACCTGATGCAATTGAAGCACAGCATCAGGTCAGAAATGGCAGCAATATCGAGAGCTATGTGTCAGAGTGTGATCACTAATCTTCGTTTCCAATTAGAAGAGTGCCAGCAGTGTAACGGTCACCATTTGGATAACATAATCTTTTCCAACTAATTTTCCACTGTATATTGTAAAAACTAAAAATAAACTCTTTTCTTAATTTTAAGTAGAGTTCGTTTTATCGGAGTAATAAATACCCGATACTCCTTTTGGACCCTTGTATATTACTTAAGTAATATATTTTTATGCATTTAATGGTAATTGAAAGGATTTTACCAATTTAAT
This sequence comes from Megalocaria dilatata, assembly GCA_034642435.1. NCBI lineage: Eukaryota > Metazoa > Arthropoda > Insecta > Coleoptera > Coccinellidae > Megalocaria > Megalocaria dilatata. Next base: position 70,486,104 of record CM067856.1, on the reverse strand, counting down.
TTCCAGCTACCTACAATGCAAAATCTGCTTATTTTATTACATTGTAATATGAAAACGTTTGATTGTATCGGTCTCTACTTGTCGGAAATACATCTTGATGATTAAAGTAAAACAACTTAATTTCCGCTAATTTATTTAATTTCACAACAATTGTTTCGTCATGACAACATGACTTCGTCAGGTGAGTATGGTAGTATACAGTATACATATTTGATATTGAGTTCTTTAAATATTCAAAATGTACAGAAAAGAAAGTAGTGGGAATTTACAGTTTTTTGTTTTTTTTATTATTACACAAAGTTTCAGAAAAGGTTAAGTAAGGGGGATTTATTGAGGTCCGTCTGGTCGTTTAGGAGAATCTGTTTTTTATTGTATCTGTTAATTTCGAGGGCTTCTAGGTAGTTCAACCTGAGGTTTTTTTGGAGACAGGACATGATTTTGACGATAACTTCAAAATCTTACACCTAGGAAAAAAGAACCTCAGGTTGAACTACCTAGAAGCCCCCGAAATTAACAGATACAATAAAACACAGATTCTCCTAAACGACCAGACGGACCTCAATAAATCCCCCTTACTTAACCTTTTCTGAAACTTTGTGTAATAATAAAAAAACAAATTACTGTAAAAACTGTAAGTAATGACATACACTTACCTTGGCTCCAAGATAACGAGTAGTAGAAATCTAAAAGAAGAGGTGCAGAGCCAAACAACAAGAGCTTCCCTGATATCAGGATATCTACGCGTATAATATGGAGGAACAAATATTTGACTACATCCAGCAAGGTCAGAATATACAAAACGTGTATTAGACCAGTCATGACATATGCCATTGAAACAAGAGCCGAAACTGCCCAAACCAAAAGACAATTGAGAACAACACAGATGCGAATATATCTAGCTATACGCTACACGACCGTAAGAGAAATGAGGAAATTTGAGAAATCTGTGGCATGCAAGACGTGGTAAGATGGGGCAGAACAAGACGAAGACAATGGAGAGACCACGTGGACAGGATGTCAGGCAATCAATTACCCAAAATAGCAAAAACAGAAAAACCCAATAGCGCGAGACCCCCAGGACGACAACCAAAGCGCTGGTAGGACAACTGGACTTCGGTAACCCAAGAATGAGGAGCATTGTGGAAAACACAGGACTAAGTCCTAACGTAAGAGGAAGAAGAAGAGTTACATGAAATAAATTGATTACGTCGATTGTAGGGAATTCCTGGATTACCCTGAGAACAACATTTGTCAAGATATAGCCAAATATACTCGTTGATATGCTGGAAAGAGTTCATAAGTAGATTAACTCAGTGTATTGATAATAACGGAAGTCATTTACTTCCGTCACACCTGTATAATAGACATTTTCTGGTCTACCCGCATCGAAGAGAACTTTCATTTTCTGTAAATGGCTTTTGCCATCATTTTGAGTTGTGAAAAAGTTACTGATCTCATCATGATGAATATCTTCATATATTTTATTCTTATAATTTGAATAATGTGTTTCAAGAATCTTGAAAGTGAGTGGAATTTTAATTTAGTAATTTGCTGTGCATATTTTTGATTGGAATATTATGTGCATTAATTGAATTTGAATGAGGGATTAATAAATGCAGTTTGTTCAAATAATTATCCATAGATTGAGGAGTATTAATGCTCACATCGCGTGAACTCGAATACATTTGAAATAACTTCTACTGGATGGCCAGGCTAAGAAATTCAAGTCTTATGATGCAAAACCGTTCGGAATTACCATCGGGATTTGAGATTCTAAGAGTTATAATTATTATTATAATTTTTCGATAATGAGCTATTGTGTGCACCCTTTCTTCAACTCACTGAGAAATAGCTTAAATTAGAGCTTTTTATCTAGTACCATTAGCTGGGACGTTTTCAAGAAACATATGTTTATACGTTCCTTGATTTCAGCCAAGAATATATTGCGCTCCAACCTACTTCTAACGGCAAGGAAGGGCGCTACTAAGTTTTAGGGGTTTTCTACCTTCCCTTTCACAATCTACATTAGTCATTTTCTACTGAATTGAATTACACTTAGTGTTACTTGTGGTAAAAATTCACCGCAAAGAAACCTGTTAGAAAATGTAATATATCCTTATTGAGATGAGATTTGAGTTACCAATGTTGGAGTTCCCAAAAAAGTTGGAATTCTCTCTCTTCTTATACTTGTATTTATAGGTACGTTTCTCTAAGAAGCAGAAAGGTGTGGCTCATACAAAGGAAGTTGACGCCTTTTTAGACTACAGTATCAGCTTATTTTCGAAAGAACTTAGACATTTTTACCAATCTATAATTCTTACTGACTTTAATTAGTTTACGATTTCCATCTCAAATTTCTTATAATTCTTTTTGTGAACAAAAATGTACATATCTCTGAAGTACGTGAATTTCTGCGTGAAAGATATCAGGACATGAATTAATCGATTCTGGATCCGAACACTCAAGTTTTACTTCTATTCTTTATAGTTGCTATCTCTCCATCATTTCAAGACAGTGAGTAACATAGTTATAATAGCATTTTTCTGGTTCACAATGTGGTGAAGTTTTCAAAGCTAAAGCTTGTTATAGATTGATCTATAGGAAGGTTTATAGATGAGATGTATTACGTCAAAATTACCAAGCTTTCTGACTGACTATGATTCTTTCTTTGCTTGTTGCTCAGTAAGCACTTTGTCTCTTAGCAAGTGAAGAGAGACGCAATTGACAGAAAATTTCTTCGGAAAACCTAAATAATTGAACCTAATTTAAGCTGAAGCATTCAATTATTCGATTTTGTTTATCGCAACATCATCTGTTCATTTTGATGCAATTTTTTTTCTCTATTGCAGGTGAAGTAGTTCGGAGATATTCGTATCTAGGCTGTCGGCAAAATTATTTTGCTTTATTGTTTTGTGAAACATGTAATTGTACAGTGAAGAATTTATCCATTTCCCTCCTGGAAATTTTTGTATATGTTTCGGAATACGTAGAATGAAAAATACTTTCACTGAACCCGTGGAGACATATTCATGAAACTTGATAAAAGAAATATATCCTTAGAATGTTCTGAGAGAATTAATTTACCACATTTACAAATCTGAGGGTGAAGATTCAGAATATCCTGAAAAATATTTCAAAATATCCCCTACATGGATCTCGGAATATATGATATAGGGTTTTCCAAAGGCAGTTGGAAGATGAACTCATCCCAATGATTCACTTTATGAAAATCGTTATACAAAAGTTGAAACATGGAAAAGCATAGGGCAATCGCCCCGAATACAAACCAAAGCAGCGGAATCAAAACCTAAATGTAGATTTCTCGCGATCACCCATAAATACGCAATCCACACACATTCTTCTAATGTTTCCTGCTACCTATACGAGAGTACCCGATTTCAGACTTGACGCCTTGATTGCGTTTCCAGACGACCGAACAAACAGCTGGATCGGATTACCGTTAAACGGAACCCTACCATCCCCCAATCCAGCGAAATATAGTTTTCGTCAAAAATTCAGTTTATGAACCAGTGAACATCAAATCGTTATTTTACCTTTTGGCAGAATATATGGAAAAATTGTAGCCATTTCAGAATTAACAACTATTGTGAGTATCCTTTTCAGAAATATACAGGATGTTTTATAAGTACGGTACATAATTTTGGGAGTGTATTTTGCCTTTAAAGTAAAGGTGAAGAAATTAGACAATTTAATTAAACGAAAATGTAACAATTGATATCTGGAGGGAAGGTTTTGTGTGTTTTTGAAATGAGTGTAATTAAATTGAACATTATCTTAGACATTGTTGAGGACAAACTGGAATGCCTAAAATGCGATCACATTAAAAAATGGATCAGGCAAACTTGGAATTTTTCAAACAAGCCTTTGAACAACTGACCATGAAAATGGAAAATTAAATGGAGAAGAACATTAACTCCATGGAAAGTAAATTTGAAGAAAACATAATCATAAAAAATAAATTGGAGAAAAACACTAAGTCCATGGAGGAAAATATTGGGGCATTGTAAGTTTATTTGAAAGAACAAATTCATTTCAATATTAAGGCTAGAAGATAGAATCAAGAACATAACAGACGAATTGGATGAGAAATGGAAAAGTTATTCGATATTTATGGATGAAAGACTAGCTAAACTGACCAGAATAATCAAAAACAGAGAAAATAACGATTTTTCTGTAAGAATAAATAATAATGTGAAATTATCTCGTATGAAGATTACCAACCACATTTGATGGAAAAACATCGTGGTCAACCTATCAAAAACAATTCAAGGCAGAAGCTAGTCGAATGGATGGATCGAGGACGATAAGGCCACGGCCTCGGTCGTTTCTTTAAGAGGAGATGCCCTGAACGTCCTTCAAACAATGCCGGTAAGCTAGCAAGGAAGCTATGAAGCATTAATAATTAGGCTTCAGATGAGATATGGTGACGCACACGTGCAAGTGTATCAGGCGGAGATTAAGATTCGGGTTCAGACATCTAAAGAAACCCTGAAGGAGTTCGAGGCCGACATAGCACGTTTGATAAGATGAGCTTATCCTCACAGCACCGCACAGTTTTCTAGAACAACTTGCTGTGTGCAGACCTTTGTAGATGGATTCAAGGATACTGATACTCAGCAAACACTATTCTTGGCTTCACCTAGGACTTTGGACGATGCTCTGGCTCATGCACTGGAGTTTGCAACAGCGGAACAAGAGTCGTAAAAGAATAACACTATGGTCCGACACACTGATGTTAAGTAAGTGACGACTGAGAGTATCGAAGAAGTAGTTCGTCGAATGGTCAAGGAAAAGCGACCTCAAGATCAAAGCTCAAAAGAACTTAGGTGTTGGAATTGCGGTAGATCAGGGTATATTCGCCGGAGTGGTAAGAAGCCAGCTAAAGAAGATGAATCCGATAAGGAAAAGGTGCACTGCTTGAGGACAACGATCTTGAATACCGATTAGCAGCTAGATATGCTTAAGGCAGCTAGATATGCCGGAAATACAAAATATGTGCTTCAGCCAACGGATCGAGATGAAGTCGTAGAACACCTATGTGGAAATATAATGTAGGTAGTCCCTTAGAACGGGTGGCTATTGATTTTTCGGGCCCATTCCTAGAAAGTGAGGATGCAACAAATTTGTAGGTGATGAATTTAAATAATTTGGTCAATACTTTATATTTCCTTTGTTTCTTTATTAGTTAATTAGCACCACATGTGATATATATGTCTATAAAGTGATAGAGTGGTATCAAGAACATGTTTAAAATTTAATTCTAAATGTTTTCAAGAGATTTATTCGGATTAAAAATCTGTAGAGTTTCTGGATGACTAATCCAGCTATTATCTGTAATTTTCAAAAAGCTCTTCATAGTAAATTTTTAATATAGTATATTGCGTCGATATTGTTGAAATCGCCTGAAACCTTCAGTACTTCTGTGTGTGGACAACTTTAGCTCCTTTAGCAGTCAATGAAGATCGAACTGCTCGGTAAACCAATACGTTATTTAATACGACGGCACGCAAGAGAGAATATTTTCTGAAATGAAGGCAGCTCCGTTTTTATCAATTATGGCTGGTCAAACAACAGATAATAAAGTAAATAAAACAACTTGGCTTAAGTTTCAGTGTTTATTTCAAGTCTATTGACATATATGTTTCGGGTTTTTAGCCCATTTTCAAAACTGAAGAGAACAGAAGTTCTGTTCTCTTCAGTTAGAACTAGACTCTAGATTTTTGATAAACTAATTCATTTCAAGGAGCTATATTTCCTGTAGTAATGAAGACTCATCTGTTGATACACTATGCATGTTAGGCAAACATCGTAGTTCAATAAGGTTTTTGCGATATTACAAGAACATTCATATTTTGAATGATCTTGAATATACAACATTATTTAGAGACTGGATGAATTCATTGATAGTAACTTTGTTTGCTGCTATAGTATCTTCAACGTGACTCGAGTACTCATTGAAGTGATAGAGGTCATTATGAACGCGGACAGCTCAGTGGTAGAGCATTGGACTCGTAACCGGAAGTTCCGGGCTCGAATCCTGTTAATGTGGAAAAGAAATTTTCTAATTGGACGGGTGCCGGTCACAATTTCACAGTTGGGTCAAAAAATTAACAGTACTATAACCTAAAGTGGAGCAAGATCGCAGTAATAAACCATACTGAGAACACAACTGAACTTACTCATACAAGCTGAAAAAAAGCTTCTGAGGGATCTACACAGAAGATCTAGAGTATCAGGATAATAATCATATTTTCTGGGCTTCATTTCCTCGGTATCATTCAATCTAGAATTCAGATTTTGTTCATCGTGCCATTTTTTATCCATCGGATATAACTTGTAGATAGAGTAATAAGTCTGATTAGGCCACAAATACTTGCAAAGGATGGACATTTGAAAACTGCACTTTTGATCGGCTCTAAATAAAAAACTAGTGAATATTTTTTCAAAGTTAAAAGCTTTTTAGAAAGGTTAAACCTTGACATAAACGGATAAAAAACAATATAATTTAAATGATCTCCACGACTGGCTAACGTACCTCATTAGATAAACCCAATTTTTCAGTACGCCGTCGATTGTTTGAGGCTCAATGTCATAAATGGCAACTTCGATGTTTCAAGGCATCAATCGTTTCTGAATCGTAAGCGTAACACTAATTTTTAATGGATCCCTATAAAAAATAGTCTTCCAAGGTGAATGAAAAATGAGATTCATTGGTAACGATGATTTTTTCGCGAAAATGCTCATTTTCGCCCATTGAGCGAAGTGGAAACGCATCGGTTAGTCGTGAGGCTCCACTTCTTGCACTAGTTGAACTTTGTGAGCTTTCATACTGAGGTCTTCATGCAAAATTCTCCTCAGAAAAAAGCGAGAAATGTACAGTTCTTGAGCACGATGACAAGTTGATGTTGATGGATATTCAGCCACATTATGGGTTACAGCAGCAATGTTTGCAACCGTGCTCACTGGATGAGGAAGTGAACGGGTTGTTTCATCAAATAACGATACAGTTTCTACGAACAATTTGATCCACAAATTGCCTTGAGGGTATTTCAAAAATTCAGAAAATTCACCACTTTGGAAAAAAGTTCTTAATATTTCTCAATTTTATTCAAGCGTAAATCGATCGGTCAATTTTTTGCCAAGTTATTAAGATTAATAAGTTTATTCATCTTAATCCTATAGCTTCTCTAGGATATCACAGATGAAATTGAGCAGCTGCCATTTCGTTAATGTCAAATATTGAACTAACTTTATGTCAAAAAACGAATCACATAAGAGTTCATGTTATTATAATTTTCTACTTACTCATGTGTCTTTTCCACCTTATGATGAAATATTTGGCTCAATAAATAAATGAATTCATTCGCCTAGCGATAGTGATATCGCATAACACCATACTATACATATTTATGCAAACTATGAATTCAAAATTAATTTTCACCTTTGGCAGTGTTTGTCTAAGAGCTAGCTGGGCTACAGTGTAAGTTGCATCCTTCATCGAGGTCCCCATAACATCCAATATCTGATCACCGGCACGAAGTCGTCCATCCTTATCAGCCATCCCGCCAGGCAGAATTTCGAGCAAGACGATCCCATTCTAGAAGATAAAAGGATTGTTAAAATAATGAAAATCTTCGAATACTTGAAGGGTACAAAATTTTGTACCCTTTATTTAGTAATTTTAATTAATAATTTATATTTCTTTCAATTCTTTTATTCCATTTTGGTACTGTATAATAAGTGTTAATTCTATATGCCTACTAAATTGAAACAGTGTTTTTCTAAGACATTTATTTTATTTTATTCTAAAAGTTTCTGAATGAAAAATTTTTTGAAATTAATATTTGTAGGCGGTTAATAGAATAAATCTGTATGATATTTAAAATTAAAAATAAATTGTTCCTTAGTGATAGAGAAAAAATGCTGTTTTCAACACAATGTCTTTCGAAAATAAAAATTGACAAACAATAGATTTTGTATGGTTGGTTTGGAATCCAAATTTTGAACAGCAAAATTCACCAAGAAGTCGGAAATAAGTCCATTAGAAATTTAGTTTTTTCAGTATATTGAAAAACGAATGGCGGGTGAAATAATTCATCCTCGCAGACAGATGTTATTTATTAGAATTTATGTGGAAGAAAAAACGATTTTTCTGGTATGTTTATCGGACCGTAGCAACAGTAGCAATTTCAATACGTAATACATGATTATCCTTGTGGGACAAACGGGATCAAGTTTTTTGCGCGCTTGTTTCAGGGAACAGTGTGCTATCGTTTCGTCCAAATGTCTGTTGTTTTCGAATTTTGAGCCGTAAATTCTGTTAAACGACTAGATTGGAATGGAATGAAATAAGGAATTACTTTGTTTTCTATCACTTTTTATTATAACTGATATACAGTGACTCGAGTTTCGTAGTGTTTACTACATTTTCAAACTGAACGAACAAATTAGATCTCAACTATTATATATGGGGATTGTAGGCTTCGGCAGAGCTTCGAAGAGAGGGGTTTTCCAAAGTTCCGTCTGTTCGTTAAGTAGTTTTATTATTGGTACGTGCTTTTTATATTTTTCAATTTCTATGGATTCCAGGATGTCAAGTTTTTTCCCTTTCGCTTCCACGTGCAAGATAACAAGGTTGTTCAATTCTGGGAAGGTGTGATCTGTAGTGAAGAAATGGTTCGCAAAATTGGAATTATTCTTCCGGTTCCTAAAAGCAGATTCATGCTCTTTGTACCTTTTATGGAAAGGTCGGCCCGTTTGTCCTATATACACACTATTACACTCTTGACAACTCAATTTATAGACTCCAGAATTATTCAGTCGGTTCTCTTTGTCTTTCGGATTAAAAAAGAGATTAGAAATTTTATGGGAGGGTGTGAAAGCTGTTACTATGTTAATTTTTGATAAAATTCGAGCTATTTTTTGTGAAATTGGTTCAAAATATGTTAGTTTTATAAATTTATTGTTATTATGATCTGATTTGGAGATGGGGTAAATTTGTTTACGAATTAGTTGCTTCTGTTTTATGTTTATGATGGAATTTATAGTTTTGGTTTCGAACTGATTTTTTGTGGCTATTTGTCTGATTGTATTCAATTCCCTCTTTAACGTAATATTATCTAAAGGAATTGAAAATGCTCTATGTACCATTGATCTATAAGCAGCTAGTTTATGATTGATCGGATGGTTTGAAAAATTTGGTATTGTTGTATCAGTTGATGTGGGTTTTCTATATATATCAAAGGAAATTTCATTATTACTGTTAATAGATAATTGACTAGATTGGACTCACTGATGAAGAGTTCGGGGTCAAAAGTTATTCTGTCCGGTCGGCCGATCGATCTATCCGTAAAAGAGATAATTTTCGAACAGAAATAATTAGAGCCTTCAAACTTTCAGGAAGGAGGTCTAAGTTCAGCAGAGTTTAGTAATAGGCGAAATCTGTTCACTAGTTTCGTGGTCATTTTTTTGAAGAATTGCCATATTTTTACCAATATTTTGGAAATTACAAATTCGATATCTGATATCTGGTATTTAGGAGTAAAATTATAAAAGATATTGATTTCTCGTATATCACTTGGTGAAACATTTTTAAATTAATAAGGTAAATAAAAACAACTTTGTCCCGAAACATTTATGTCAACAGACATCAAATAAACAGTGTAACTTAAGCTAAGTTGTTTTTATTTACTTTATTGAAGTGAAATCCTAGTGTATACTCGTGTGAAATTTCACGAGAATCGTTTAATTGAAAAATTAAAAAACAAAAATAATTTTGTCTACGGATCAGCGTTGAGCTCTTTCTCTAACTTTCGAATGGAAAAGGATAGAGATTTGAAATTTTTGAGCTTAATATCTTAGTTGAGTTCTCTATTAGACAAAATAGTGATTCCGCAGTTGAAATTTTCCCATATTTTCCAAACTACACCTCCAATTGATCCAAAATTTGGAGCTCAGCAGGATAATGATAGAGCTCATGTTTCTGCGAAATTTCACGAGAATGATATGCACGGAAGATTCAAAACAAAATCAAAAATTTTGTGAGCGTAGCAGCGTTAAGCGTTAAGAAAACCATAGCAACAGTCCCAGGATTGAGTTTAAATCTAGCATTGTACGATTGAGTTCAAATTCAGAGATAAAATAACGACAAGAAGTTAATGCAAATTTGTGAGGTTCGTGGGATATGTGAACAAGCGCGCAAAAGTGCCTACTTTAGTTCACATCAATGCTTTTCACATTTTCATTTACGATTTTTCACCCGATACAAAATTCTCGGAGAACTTCACAGACGGCAACCAATAATAGCCACCGATATTAATGTACGCATGCGCTAAGGTTCCTCAGGTTAATGTCTTAAAGTACTTTTATAAATTCAGTGTTCAACTCATTAATCGATTAAGGATATTTTACGAAAAAAAAAGAATGAGTTACCTCATTAATTCGATGTAAGGTAGAAAAAATTATTGTTAATTACATTTTTGGAGAGCTAGACATTCCAAATTTGGCTCAGAATGAGACTTTTTATTTGATCTAGTAACCCGCGCATCCTCCATTTAGCCATCACCTAGCGATATAAACACAAGTGCTCAGAAAATGTTGGCATCGAAGCACAGATGTGGGGGTCATAATTTGAATGTGCTCGTCTATTAATATTATGTTACACGTAATAAGTACTGTAGTAGCCTTATCAATAAAAGCATTCAATGGAAATATTCAGAAAAGCATTGTATAATAAACGGTTGAACACACGTTTTCTTTTTGAAACTTTGATATTTTTTGATGATTTCACGATACTCCTCTACACACTATACAATGAGAAGATCATTCTGAAGCTTCTAGTGCTTATTTCTCTTTTACTTAGATGTGAAACATGAACTAAATCTTACAGGCTAGTTTTACCACCGTTGTTTATCAAATGATACAAGTATTTGTATAGCTATTAAAAATTCAGAAGAACTCATTTTCAGAATGATTTATATAATTTCAGAAACCTATATGAATTTAATTGAAAATAATTGAAGTAAAAAATGGAAAAATCCATTCATATAATTTTTTGTGAAGGAAAATCATTTTGAAACGAATGCACAGGGTGAGGCAAATTGGACACTTTTGAAGGGAAAGTCCTATTTTTGTACTAGGTAGACGAAAACTGACGGCTAATTTTCATGAGTAACTCATTAGTGAAAACCGCATGTCGATATCTAGCATCGTTAAATTGTAACAAGGTGTTTCTCGAAAATGTTCATTTTCGAAATATTGCTGTAACTTTTCTTCTGTTGAAAATGTTCTATCTCTGTAAAAACATTCTTATAGCACCTTCTAACGTAGAATTCAATGACATTAATTGAATTTTCCGCAAACTGATATTTTATGAGAATCGGTATGAAAATATTTTTTTAAGTGGAACACGCCGTATATTTCTACATATTTCGATAGAGCTTAAAATTACCATTCCAAAAATATAGCCTACTTGATATTTTTCTGAAGTCATGTTTGATATATTGAATATTCAAATTTTATCTCTTGGATAAGTAGGCTTTGGAGAATGCGATGATGAATGAAACCATGGAAATGTTAGTTGTCAAACGTTTATTGAAACAGTGAAAGTTCTGTTTAGTTCGAAACTTCTGTTCAACTTTCTGCAATTAAATACGAAAATTGTGAGAAGTGGGACATGTTAGTCTGTTTTATACAAACCGGAGAAAAGGCAGAGGCAGCAAGTTATTTGTATCGTGAAAAATATTCAGAAAGACGTCATCAACTCGTATTATAGAAGAATTCACAGAAGTACCAAGAACGAATGTCAGAAGGATTCTGAAAAAAAAATAAATTCAGACCTTATAGAGCCAAAAGAGTTCATCACCTCAAGCCTGGAGATTTCGAACGCCTTATTGAGTTTTGTCAATGTTTCTTGGATAAATGTAACCAGACGCCTGATTTCCCACTCAATTATACTTGGACAGATGAAGTTCATGTGTGTAGTAATGGTATTTTTAACCGCTATAACTTATACTTGGGCACAACAAAATCACCATTCATTATGGAGCGGAGAAATCAAGGAAAATACGGGTTTAGTATATGAAAAAGCATTTATAGGGGCAGAATTATAGTCCCGTTAATTTATAATGATAACCCTCCATCACAGAATTATCTAAAGATTTTAAGGCAACAAATAGAACCGATTGTAGAAGAACTTCTTCTCTCTCAAATCCGGAATATTTACTTCCAATAAGATGGCGCTCCTCACAACGCTAGCATCATCAGTAACTTTTTAATACCAAACTTTGGCAACAATTGTATTGTCACCCAAGGTACTAACCGGTGGTCGGCTAGGTCGCCTGACCTAACGCCTATGGACTTTTACTTTGGGAAAGCTTAACAGAGATAATCTATAAAAAACCGATCAACTCTAGAGAAGAACTGGAAATAGCGGTAGTTCAGGGCTTCGCTTCTTTTGATTCCATTGAACTTATCAATTCAGCAAAAAATATTCAGAAAAGGTGCCCCATGTGCTTGAACGAAAATGGTCGACACTTTGAACACCTCATCTGGTGAAATTCTTCATTTATTGTTATTTTCAAATGAAGTTTGAAATGTTATGGTTTTTAAAAAGTCTACGGGTCTTCTTCAAAATATTAACTGTTTGAATCGAACTTTGACAGCCAATAATCAATGTTCGCATTATTTTATTTTCACCGCCGCCCAGTCCAAAGCCTACTTATCCAAGAAATAAAAGTTGAAAATTCAATATCTGGAACATGACTTCAGAAATATATCAAGTATGCTATAGTTTTGAAATGCTCATTTAAAGCTTTATAAAAATATGTGAAAAAATAGTGGGTATCTCATTTGAAAAAAATATTTTCATAGCGATATCTCATAAAATATCAGTTTTCAGAAAATTCAATTAACCTCATAGTATTCTACGTAAGAAGTTGCTCTGGAATGTTTTTACATAAACAGAAAATTATTAACAGAAGAAATGTTATAGCAATATTTTGAAAATTAACATTTTTGACAAACACCTTGTAAGAATAATGTAAGGGTGATAGATATCGACATGCGGTTTACACCAATGAGTTTCTCTTGAAAATTGGCTCTGAGGCACCGACATCAGTTTTCGTCTATTTAGTGTAGAAATAAGACTTCCTCACCTGTACACAATATGCGCTTTTTCACGCTTATTTAACAGTCCATTTCTTTAGAAACTTACAAATACAAATCCTTGAATTTCTTCTTGAAGAAGTAACATAAGGTGAATAAAAACCACGCTGCCCTTGTATTCGAGCACTGGTACGAAATTTCGAAGAACGAAGGGTTAGCGATATCGCTACCTGAGCTATTAAAATCGACGAAATTATGTAAGAGCGTTCGTGTCGTTATTTCACATCCTAATACTCAATTTGAACTCGATCGAATTTGTACTTTCGAAAATATTTGAAAGATAAAATTTCCAATAAGGAAACTTTGGGCCGATTCTGTCTATTTTTGAACATAACTGATATATTCAGACTCCTAGCACACACTGAAAATTTCAAGTCTCTTGGTTTTTGTGAGAAAATTAGAATTTTGTACTTTCAGTCGTCTAGCTGGGCTGGTGATCCTCACGAAATTTAGCATAAATCTACGTCTCGTTATTGGTTACTTATTGATGTGATCTCAATCGGGTTCATAGTTTCGGGACTGTCAGAAAAATGAAAAAAAAGTTTAAACTGCGGAACCATTGAACCAATTTCTTCCATTAACTAACTTTACCGAGTTATTCAGACATCAAACTATTCTGAAAGTTTAAGTCTTTAGCTGTTTCTGTTCAAAAATTAGCGTGTTTTCGGACGATCCGACCAGCATTTGGCCAAAACGATAGAACACTGTTTCCTGAAACAAGACCGCAAAAATTTGACGATGCTACTGTGATAGCCACGCAATTATTATATTGATAATGAATAAGTGAACATTGAAACAATCTTATTTAAAATATCATATTACTCCAACAGTCCTGTGATGTACCAGGTTTTCCACTTAAATTCAAGCCCCCATTTAATTTTGTCACAAATGGAGGTACAAGAAAATTATTCACAAAAGTTTGTACGAAATCAACTGAGTTTTTTCAAAATGATTTCACAAAATGTAATATATACAGGTTGGACAAGATATTCAGTGCAACTTCATTTTTTCAAATGGATCACCCAGTATATTTTCTTATTTTTGGCTAGCTTTTTCTCACCTGATCACGAATATATATGCATGTGTCGGTCTATCTCTTTTATTTTGAGAACTACAGTGTCTGAAATTCAACCTGGCAGGCTCAGTAATCGGTTGTCAAGTGGAACGCTGTGATAAACTACATTGGTAACTATATGACACACGTTGACATTAAATAAAATTATTTCTGAAATATGCATTACACAAGAGCACAAAAAATCTAAATCAAATCAAATATATTTCAACAAATAAATACACACAAAGATATCATTACTAATAGAATAATACGCATAGTAACATTTACAGAACCATTGGTGCGTGGTTGCACAGCAGTCTCGTAGAACTAATTTTATCTGAAACGCCTATCTTCTTGACGCTATGTGGTATGCCTCGATTGACCAGTTGGTTCTTTCGTGTTCCTCTACCTTCTTCTGTACACACTTGACACATACGCATTTACGTTATTGCAGATAGACAACAATTGTACTCTCATCAAATCGCATACATGGTCATAATTGTGACACCTTCGAAGTAAGAGAATTTTGTTACCCATAACACTAGTAGAAGAAGGCGCACTAAAAATATATATACTAGTCAGCTAGCTTTCATAAAACCATTTCTTCACAAGAAATTAAGCTATTAGGAGTAGAAATGAGTTCGTGCGGTTTTGATAACATATGTCGCTACTTGTTTATTATTTCATTGTTTCATTTGTCAACACCTGCATGTTGAAGTGTCATCATTAGGCTTTCTTTTCAGTATTTGTCATTTTGCTGAAGTGTGAACAACACATGTGTGCTCTGAAAATGTAAAGTTTTGTACCGAATAATGTATTTTTACTTCAATATGTAAAAAAGCTACCGAAAGTCATCGCATTTTAGTGGATATTTATGGTGAGCATGCTCTAACTGAACGAACGTGTCAGTATCGGTTTGCCGAAATTAAAAGTGGCAATTTTAATTTGGAAGACGAAAAACAACCCGGAGCGCCACCAAAGTTTAAGGATGAAGAGAGACAAGGCTTGATTAAGATCCATTACAAACGCAGAAGAAACTAGCAAATTCACTAAAAGTTAGTCAGTCAGCGATTTGTCATCGTTTAAAAGCAATGGGACTAATCAAAAGGTATGGAATTGAGTATTGTATGAACTGAAGCCAAAATATGTCAAACGCCGTTTTTTAATTTGTGAACAATTGCTTCAACGGCAAAAAATGCGTTTTTGCGTTGTACTGGAACTGACGATGAAAAATGGGTCTATTACGATAACTCAAAATGTCGGGAAACGTATGGATGCCTCATAATTAACTGTCAAGCCGACTATTCATGGTGAGAAGATCAGGCTGCGTATTCGGTGTAGCATTTTTTATCAGAAGAATTCAGTTAAAAAATTAATTCTTCTAGGACTAACATTTTTATTGTTACTAAGTTAAGTTGAATGTACACTGAGGAAAACAGAAAAAAAATTGAAAACTCAAGAAAATTTTATGCTTATTTATAAAATATGGGACGTCCTGTTGCAAAATTTGAGAAAGCCATATTGTAATGAACATGGTGAAGTGTAACATTCATTTCAATGGATTTCTACGAATGGAACAGACAAACATGAAAAGGGTTTAATGAAATTTGGAAATTATTGGGATCTTTAAGTGAAACTTCAAAAAAGAATTTTAATTAACATCGAATTGTCATTTTCTCTGCTCTGCGATTTTTTGGCCAAACTATGTACTCGATTTGTTAGCTCTCCGAACTCAGTTTGTTTGAGATTCAATCAAGGATTTAATGAATCACTGAAACTTACAGTAATCAGCGTCTCCTTTCCACCAACGAAGACCACTCCCAATCCTTTATTGTCTGTGGCAATTTCAATGGTTGTGTCCGAGCCTGGGTTTATGGGGCAAGTTAGGGGGTCAGCAGGGGGTTCTGAAAAAGTTCAACAGAGATTAAAATAGCGTAAACGCCTTTTCAGATGTTAGGGCTTTTGTTTTCAATTTGAGTGATCAATATAGTAATAATATTATGTAACAAGCCTTATGATATGTTTATATAAACATTGTACGTACAAATTAAAAAATATATGAGACAGTATTTTAATTTCCACAAAAATGTTTATAAAACAACAATTGTTTCTCTACGATGTGGGTTCTTCAGGTATCTACAATCAACTGGCTGATGGTGTCGAGTGTAACCGACTTTAAATACAGTGTTAAGTACGTGACAAAATAATGGAAGAACACATCATAAACACCTTGAGTTTTTATGACTTGTTCTTCTATTTACGTATACCATGTTTAAATCTTAGGCAAGAATTCTGCAGTAATTGAATCCCATTTCTATCGAAAGCAGTCAAGCAGGGACCGTAGACAGCATCACAATAGCTCATATATGATAGTACCGTACATTCACACAGTGGAATTTTACTGAATTTATTTGGAATACCTTTGAATTGATATAAATTCCTCAAACTTGCATAAGTCTTGCATGAGGAGTTGGATATATGCCTACTGAAACGCAAATCGGTATCCATCGTTAGACCCAAATTTCTTGTAAACTAATTTTGCTGCCATCCATGATAACATCCTGCCTATAAATCTCCAAGAACCGTACCCTATCTTTTTCACGATAAAAAAATTGACATACTGATTTATTTGCGTTCAATGGAAGGCAATGCTTTCATGAAATTTCATAGATATTATCAAGATCATAATTAAGGGCTACTACAGCCTGTAATTACTCGCAAGGCTTAAAAGATAATGGTAGTTGGCTATCGTCTGCATCAAAAAAGATGTTACCGAAATACATACAGAGTTGAAACACGAAATATAAATAATAAAGAGAAGTGAACCTAATATAGACCCTTGTGGAACTCCACAACTCAAACTAAAAAACGGAGACAACTTGCCATCAATTCTAACGGCCTGAGATCTCGACACGATATAATCAGCTAATAAATTTATCGCTTGTTGAGAAAGGCCAACATAATGTGAAATAGCGATCAAAAGCTGATGATTTATTTATTGAATCGAAATCCCTACTATAGTCTAAATAGTTAAATCCCCTTGATCAATAGAGTTAAAAATTTCATCAGTGATGTTGAGCAAGGCTGTGCAGCAACTATGGCCTGGTCTAAATCCATACTGTGTGGGGGGAATGATCTTATAGATTTCTACATATTCTTGTAATTGTTTTTGCATGAGTTTTCCAATAATCTTGGATACTACCGGGAGTATGCTAATAGGCCGTAAATCATCGAATGTTGAATTGTTTTTACATTCTGTCAAGAAAGTACCGGGAATTATCGATTTAATTCTGGCGGGGCAATGAGGCAGGTAAATTTTTTTTCCTAGGTTGGTACCACTGTCCTTAATTACTATGCCGAGCTTGAGCGGGATCTGTCAACTAGTGTGTGTGCAACAGCTGATTAAGTCAGTCGATGTCAGAGTGCGTGCCGATTTTTACTATGGGTGATTACGTTGAGCAAAGAATTTGTTTGAAGTTTTGTGTTGCAAATGAATTTTCGTGTGCCGATGCATTGAAAATGTTGCAAAAAGCCTTTGGTGATAATGCTCTATCGAAAACTCGTGCATATCAGTGGTACAGAGCCTTCAAGGACGGTCGTGAAGTGGTCGGTTCCGGACGCCCATCGACGGCTTCGATCGAAGATAACGTCGATAAAATTAAGGAAAGGGTGCTGGAAAACCGTCGTACCAGCTTGAGAGAGATAGCACATGATCTTAAGATATCCCACGAGTCCGCACGTACGATTTTGATTGATATTTTGGGCATGAGAAAGGTGGCCGCACGACTCGTACCGAAAGACCTGAATTTTCTTCAAAAACGTCATCGCGAACAGGTTGCTTCAGACATGCTGGATCGCTGTAATTCCGATTCTAACTTCATGGAACGCATTATAACTGGTGATAAGACCTGGGTCTACGAGTACGATATGCAAACAAGCCAGCAATCATCGGAATGGGTGGCAAAAAATGAGCCGAAACCGAAAAAATCACGCCAAAGCCGCTCGAAAATGAAGGTGATGCTCATTGTTTTCTTCGATATCCGTGGCGTGGTGCAATACGAATTCGTTCCAGAGGGTCAGACGGTAAACAAGGAGTATTACCTAGGCGTTATGAAACGTTTGCGTGAGCGTATCCGTAAGAAGCGGCCAAATTTGTGGGCGAACAACTCATGGATTTTGCATGACGATAACGCGCCTTCTCACCGAGCTACGATTGTGACTGACTTTCTCGCGAAAAACTCAACAAACGTGCTTCAGCAACCACCGTATTCGCCGGATTTGGCTCCCTGCAACTTTTTCCTCTTCCCAAAACTAAAATTGCCCCTTCGTGGCACCCGTTTTGAGTCGATTGAAGCCATAAAACAAAATTCGGCGCGAGAGCTAAAGTCCATCCCGGAAAGCGCCTATAAAAAATGTTTCAATAATTGGAAGTGCCGTTGGCATAGATGTATTGGAGCAAATGGAGCCTATTTTGAAGGCGACCCAATAAATTTTGACGATTAAATGTAAAAATGTTGTTTTAATTGAAAATTCCCGGTACTTTGTTGACAGAGTAGTATACCGTCAAGACTCCACCGCTCTAGTTTTGATTTTTTGGATTATTTTAGATATTTCTCCTTCTTCAACCTCGCGAAACGAAAGTTGCGAACCATATGGACTCACAATATTCTTGGAATAAAATGCAAACAATTCATTATCCATTGCAAATCTTTGGGATGGACTCAATGAAATATGCATTCCACTTCTCAGCATCCTTCAACTTTTCTGGGACATTACTGGATATTTCAACATCTTTACTATTTAGAATGGTATTATAGTAGGTTCTGTTATCACTTTTCACAGCCAAGGAAACTAGATTATGAAGTTGTTTATAAAGAGTCCAATCATTTTCGTTTTTGTATTTTTTATAGAGACTAAGCGTCCTATCTCTGAAGTCCATTATATCCTCAAGGTTGCCGTGAGCCAAGGTGCATATTTTTGTGTTATTCTCATAGTTCGCAAGGGCACGTGTAAATCCATTAAAATAATTAAATTATCATTAATGAAATCTATCTTTCGATCAACATTGTCAGCATCGAAGATATTTTTCCAAGGAATAGATTTCAAGTGCGACTGGTATTGATCATAATCAAAGTTACTAAATCCCTAGTAGTTTTGAATATAGGAGACCTCTTATTCATTCCAATATTCAACTTTGAAAGTAGCTCATGATCACTATCAATATCGGTTGGTACCACCTTGACATCAGAAACCATTTCTATATCGGAAGAGTGAACGAAATCAATCAACGTTAACAATTGATCTGCGATTCTTGTTGGCAGATCCACCATTTGATATAACCCGAGATTATTGATATTTTTCACCACATGTTCACCCCCGCTGTTCAATGACAAAAAATTAATGTTGAAATCCCCAACACAAACCACCCAAATCCACTGAAATCTCTTTTCAGTATTGAATTTATAAATTTAATTGTTTTCTTTTGATTCTTTCTTGTTCGCCGTTATTATTAGCTTTTATCTGTAATATTCAAGTATTCAGAGTAAATTTTCAATATATATTTCTTCTGATATTTGCATGCAACATTTTTTTTCAGATTCAGGATGAATATTTTTTTAATCCAATATCTTATCGTATGGTACTCAACTTTGTTGAGCGTGCTTTGTCGTTTTCTGCTGTTTACTACGTTATACCAAACGACTTCTGCTTAGATTATGCTGAATATCAATACTAACTCGAAGATTTTCAATTCCTTTGCCGAATTTGCTACTCGGATACAACGGGTATAAACTTTTGTGGAGTTGTCTGGTTCGGGTTCTATTCATTTCAAGCTATTTATTGAAATTTAGTCTTTCATCGAGGGAAATTCTAGATGGTTTGCTTCCATTTTTCATTTGATTTTCGGATCGTTCATCATGACGTTTCTTCCTCCTATCTTCGATTTCTTTCCGCCGAAGTAGTCAGCTACCGTTTTGTAAGCAAGGGGTTATGTTATTTATGGCGAGCGGGCGTCTATCCACTCTACCACTGCGTCCGCACGGACAATTCTGGTTCACCCTTAATTTATATCTCCTCGACGAGATCCAGCTTTGGGATAAAACCGATAATCTTGTGCAGGGGAAATTTTTTCAGTTCGCTGTATAGTTACTTCAATAAACAATAGTGAATTTAATAATTATATATGTAATTAATATTAATTAAAATGAATTTCCGTCAATTAAGGACCGACTCATTACAAAAGCCAGTGAATTATTTTCACTTAATTAATAGAAGTATTTCAGAGTGAAAAGCGGCATAAATTTATTCCATTACACAAATATTGTCCGCTCAAGGAAGGATAAGCTTATTCTAGATTTGTTTATAACTCAATGGGTTGCTACATTTCAAAAATACCTGAACTACTAGACATTCCGCCATTAAAATGCAATACAAATGGAAAAACTTTCAGAAACACCAACAGATGTGAACAGACCTAACTTAAAGCTATCCCCATGCAAAATAGTCAAGTGGACTAAGATCGTGGCTTCTGGGAGGCCAGTTGATGTTATTATTATTATTTTTATTATTTATGGCGAGCGGGCGTCTGTCTACCCTACCACTGCGTCCGCACGGACTATTGTGGTTCACCCCTAATTTATATCTCCCTTACGAGATTCAGTTTTTGGATAAAACCGATAATCTTGTTCAGGGGTGATTTTTTCAGTTCGCTGTGGGCTATAAAAGCCTGGCCAAAGACCTCGAATCTGATGCGGCTCACCGCTGGGCACTCTGAGGCGATATGCATGGCTGTTTCAGTGTCCTCAAGACACAGCCTGCATTCATCGTCTTCAGCCAGACCGATTTTGTGCAAATGCGCTTTCAGTCTGCAGTGACTTGTCATAATTCCAACAAGTGTTCTTAGTTTAACCAGACCTAGCGCTAGGTTCGCCATCTTTTTGTTCGAAGCTGTTCCAAGGAACAACTTCAAATGTTTCAGGCCAGAATGGCTCCGCCAGAAAGACTCTAGCCTTGAGTTCATTCTGCCTGTTATCGCCTCGTTAGCCACATCATGTGGTATTCCCAGGAATGGTTCCAGTCCTACCAGAGGCAGCGCAGCTCCAGCAAACGCCAGCCAATCTGCCTCTTCGTTACCCAAATAGTTTGAGTGGCTCGGTATCCAAACCAGAGTGACTCCGTTATACATACCGAGTCTGTTTAAAGCCGTGCGGCAACTCCAGACTGTTCTCGAGGTAAAAGAGCTGGATTCCAAAGCTTTTAGTACTGACTGACCATCAGTAAATACTTTGATTTTACCGTGGTGGATTTTCCGTTTTATCAGCAGTTCTGCCGCGGTCTCAATGGCAAATAGTTCTGCCCGGAATATGGTTGCGTTTTGACCCAGACTCAATGAGATGTTAATTCTCGGTTTGCTCCCATAGACTCTGGCTCCTGTTCCGTTCGTCGTTCGCGAGCCGTCTATGAACAAGCCAAGGTCGGTTCTCAATAAAACCTCAGCATGCTGGGTTCATTCGTCCCGGCTGGGGACGATTGCATTCAAATTCCATTCTTGGCTCGTGACTTTTGACATTAGATCCGAGGGCATCGATAGGATACTGTTCGTTAAAAGCTCGTCCAGCAGTCCTGAGCCTCCCATCACTATTGCCTCTGGCCTGTCAATCGCCAGTTGATATAGTTTGTATGTGGTCCGTTCCGCCTCCCTCTGCACGAGTAGATGCAGGGGAGATTTAGTAGGACCTCCATGGCTGGCGTGAGCAAGGGGAGAGCATTTCTTCTTTTGGCGCTGGATTCGGATACGCCGAATCAATGCAAGGTAGGGTCAGTGACCATAGGCCCTAGGGTAGGAAGGTCACTTCAAGTAATTATATTCCATTGAGTGCTATGCACTATTTAAGAGATCAGAAGATCAGATTTGTGGTAAGAAAATAAGTGTATTTTACACCACCAAAGTTATTATTGGGAACGAATTTCTTGCCAAAAGCCCAACAAATGTTAATGAACAACCACTAAATTCCATTGATATGATCTTTTTCCATTTTCAAAACCTAAACTACCACTTCGAGGTACCCGTTTTCAATCGACAGGTTGACAACTTGAAAATGAATTTAAATTTATTTTGATGGTTGGATAAATTGTTGGCGTAAGTGTACCTCTTTTGATGGCGACACAGTAAATTTGAATGAATACTTCAGATTACATTAACCTATTTACGGTACTGGGTAAGGGTATTTGTTAGAAATTGCGGATACTTTCAAATATTATAAAGTATTTTTTTGAAATAATGAACTATGCCTGTTTTTTTGACTGAGTATATCGAATTTTGAATACGGTATATGCTATGATCAAAAAGTACCGGAAAATTGTAATTTAAATGAATATTATATATTACGCTGTTAACGGATCCGGCTTTGTTTCTGTTATGTAAAAGCGTTAAAAAGGAATATTATCTAGGCGTTACGAAGCATTTGAGAGGTGCTTTGCGTTGGAAACCACCGTATTTTCCACCACAATAACACGTCATGTCACAAAGCGCGAATGTCTGAACATTATGTGATGAAACACGGCGTCTATATGCTCGAACAAGCACCGTATTCGCCAGATTTGGCACCACGTGACTTTCTTTTGTTCTCCTGTCTTAAGTTGCCTCTTCGTAAACGGAAATTTAAGTCTTTGCAAGCCATCAAGCTAAACCGGACGAAGGAATTAAAGACCACTCTTTCGGAGGCTTATCAAAAGTGCATGGGATCGATGATTTGATACAGCATTGGCATGAGTGAGTCGTTTCAGATGGATTTTTTTTGAATGAGATGAAAGAATTTGGAAGAATATTAACTCAATTTTGTTTCATATACAATTTACTGGTACTTTTGATCATTGCGTAGTATGCGATCTTTAAGACATATTTCATCCAGCTATATAATTACGTAGTCGTACCCCATACTGATACAATGTATCTTTTCAGTTAAGCCATAAGTCTGCATATTACTATGTTGTAGTTCGCTAAGTCAGCAGGAACAGCTGAAGTGCTGAGTATAATCCCAAGATAAGATATTCCCATATAAAAGGCTTCCGCCTTGTTTTCATTTAAGAAATATATCTACAGTCCTAATCGATAGTTATCATTTATTCTAAGTGTAACTACTATATTCTCATATAGTTTTTTTTTAAAACATATATTTCTCCCTAAAATCTATTATATAATATATATATATATATATATATATATATATATATATATATATATATAATATTATTTTCAAATAACTGTAGTCTTACATTTCTGATAATCTAAAATGAATTTTACATTATTACATTTTTTGGAATTTCTGTTAATTTTTTTGATGTAAATAATTATTTTCAGGTGCTTCAATCATAAAATAAACTCATTCTGTTTTGCGATGGTGCACCCATAGTGGATGAATTTTTCCTGGTTTACTTCCACTATCTGTTCATTGCGGGTTTCTTATATGCATTGGATGATATAATAAGATATCCAACCTTCCTTAATTCACTTAATCTATTCGCTATGATTCATTTTGAAATAAAAAAAATTAGCTTGTGCCTTATACTCCAGCCCATATTTTGGAAGTTTTATTGAATCTGCATCTTGGATATTATTATCTTATGCAAGGAAGAATTTTAAATTAAAAAAAATTGACTAACATTCAGGTCACACTTGAAGAGAGCTATTTGAATAATGTTAAAATCAAAAACTTCTTCAATATGCAGGCGGTTTCTAAATTGGAGTGATCATTTGGATGGTATCGAGAAAAAAGTTTCATAAGAATGACTCGAACGCTTCGCTTTCGAGTCATGGGTGTTGAAGTTTGAATTTTTCCCAAAATATTAAGCTGAAATTTGGCCTTGTTTTTGAATTTTGTGATGCGTTTCGACGATACAGCGATTTCTTCAGATTTCATCATACTAATTTCTTTGAAACAAGTTTCGATAGCTCAGTGGTTAGAGAATTGGGGTGGAAACCGAAAGGTGGTGGGTTCAAATCCTGTTCAAGTAGAGAGGGTTCGGCCACCATTCCACTGTTGGGTCGAAAATTAATAATGCTGTGATCTAAAGTGACGTAAGATAGCAGTAACAAAACCTACCCAGAATACAACTGAACTCTTTACTCGTACAAGCCGAGAAAGATTCTTAGAGATCTTCACAGAAGATCTAGGACTATCAGGATAATATATCATCAAGAAGAGGTGCAGAAGAAAGGATGAGAAGATGGTTGAAAGAGGATTGCAAAATCTAGTGCAAGAAAAAGATATTTGTACTGTGTACATAAAGGTAATTCATTCTAAACTTCCACACAGACACCGCTGTGTGGAATTTGATATTTCAGACCAGCAAATTAGAGGCAAAATTAGTAATTTAATTCATAGAAAATTTTGTAATCAAACGCGGAAAGCTGTGTTGACGAAACGCGTCACAATATTTAATAAACAAGTGTAAATCAAAACAAAATTGTTTCATTTGAGTTAATATAGATTTGCATAAGATGAAAGCCATATGTTTTACCTCACACAACAATAGCCTATGAAAATCTATAGGGTGATTTTTTTTAGAACAATTCCACCTTTTTCTCTCTAGAAATTTTTGTTGTGGGCCACTGGTAGTTTGAAGAAATATGAAAGAGAATCTTTATTTCATTTTCAAACTTTTTGGTATCCCGTTATTTTTTGCTACTGCTACTGCTTTTGAGAAAAAAAAATTAAACAAATGAGTCAACAGGAAAATGGAAATTTTCAAAACAATTCAGTTGGTTCTGGTATATTTTGATAAATCCATTATTACATTATTAGTTTTTTTCGTTACCTTCACAATCTGTGGCATAGGTCTATAAAGATCAGAAAAACTGTTATAATAATTATCACATAATTAGTTATACATACTTAATACGAAAAAAACACCAAAAACAATTATAACAGAGACTAAATTAAAACGGAAAAGGCATTTAACAATCACAACATCGCAAATGAACTAAGACAAATGCTGGAAATGTCATACTCCTACCCTACTACACGATTCTGATTATCTCCTCTGCCCAACACTCCCGGAGTATTCCTGACTTTTTCAAACACGTCTAGCATACGATTTCTCAGTTCGTATACACTCTACAGTATTCACTGTCCTGTACATTAGAGATTACAGATGTAACCATAAAAAATCTGAACAATTGTATTTAAATCTGAGGGTATGGCGGTCCATGATTGAAGTCCATCGCATCCGATCAATCTGGTTTTAGAGCCAAAACTGAAAACTGAGCTGGAGCACAGTCATAAACCACATTTCACGTAATAGCGAATGAGGTAAATCAAGTAACAAAAGCAAATCATGCTTCAAAAAATGTGTGTATGAGTGACCAGCAGGCAAAAAGAAAAGAGGAATCAAATAATAACCAGTAATACTATGACTGAATGCTTCTCTTTGAAATGAGTTTCTCCAATTTCTTACATAGAATTCAACGACATCAATTAAATATTCCACAAGCTGATGTTTTATGAGATATCGATATGAAAATATTTTTTTAATGGAACACCCCGTATATTTCTACATATTTTGATAGAACTTTAAATTATTTCAAATTTTATTTCTTGAATAAGTAGGCTTTGGAGGATGAGAGGATCAATGAAACCATGAAAATGTTAATTAAAGGATATATAGTAGACAGTATTTTATTTTCCACATTTTTGTGCAAATAAAATACTCCCTTCTATATATTCTTTAATTAAGATGAGTTTACACCAAGTAAAGACCGAAACAATCAAATATGGAAATGTTAGTTGTCAAACGTTTATTGATAAGTAAAAATTCTGTTTAGTTCGCAAATTCTGTTGAACTTTCTGCAATGAAATAAGAAAATTATGAGAAGTGGGGCATGTAGGTCTGTTTTATACAAACCGGAGAAAATATAGAGGCAGCAAGTGATTTGTATCGTGAAAAATCCAAAAAGACGAGAACCGTTCAAAGATATTTTCGCACGGTTGCATCACAACTTAATGGATTAAGGTAATTTTGAAAGGGAAAGACCGAAGAGATATCTTAAGAATACAGATTTGAAAGAAGTTGTCGTTTTCGGAGCTGTTGAAATCAATCCAAGAACATCAACTCGTATAATAGAAGAATTTACAGGAGAACCAAGAACGAATATTTTAATATTAGCCTTCTACATATTTAATTTCAAAAAATTATATGTAATAATTATAACTTCAGGAATTAAATTAAATTAATATCATATAAGTACCACTTACAATAAACGACATATAAAAAAAACATTCATTATAAGACATCCAAATGATATAACAAAATCCAATAAATAAAACTTGTTAACCAAAATCCTATAAATTAAATATTTTGAGCAGACACAATTTTGTTTCTGCTCATCAATCTTATGAAAACAGATATCTTTCAAAAATTTTTAACATAATCTTAAGAATTTCATCATAAAACTATCTTACTTAGAATATGCAATATTATTGGATATCTAACTAAGTTACTTTTTATAAAATCTCAAGATATGTAAAAACATTACTAAAAACCAAGTTTTAAGAGAGACTTTGCTTCGTGAGTACTCAATTATTTCCATATTCCATAATATATATCATCAATCAACAAAAACATTTTCTCACCTTTTAACCATTCTGAAAGCTTCTGGTAAATGAATACTGAAAATTTAAATGGAGTGTAATGTTAACTCAAATAAATAATTCTGTGGTTTATTACCATTGATCCAAAAGATTGAAAGGCAATTTAACGGCCTCTGTTATAGCACAAGGACTAACTGTATAAAGAATGTAAAGGAAAACAAATAATTATATATTATGAGTAAAATAAAATAAATAAAGGTTTATACTTGATAGAAGGTATATAAAATTATTTAAATATTTTAATATTAGCCTTCTACATATTTAATTTCAAAAAATTATATTCAATAATTATAACTTCAGGAATTAAATTAAATTAATGTCATATAAATACCACTTATCTCAAACTATAATATTAGGAGTACAAATAAGTTTCCGCCGTTTTTTAACACAAATTAAATATGAATCATTCCTAATGATTTTAAACGATGCAGATTTCTTTAAATTAAAGAAGTAAACTAATATTTCCCGCAAATGACGCTTACTTGGCTCAAATTTTGATATTTTCAACTTATAAAAATTATATTTTAACAATATAAAATCAATCATTTAATAGGTTATGTTGTTCTTGAATGACCAAACTATTTTTTAAGCCGGTTATCATCTGCGAAAGCTTACCGAAACTCCGTGCCGCGCCATCTACAATAAAACGGCGGAAACTTATTTGTACTCCTAATACATATAAAGTAAGCATTCACTATAAGACATCCAAATGATATAAAGTTACAATTATTAAATATAATTTATCGAAATTAAATACGTAGAAGGCTAATATTAAAATATTAAAATAATTTTATATGCCTTCTATCAAGTATACACCTCTATGTATTTTATTTTATTCATAATATATAATTATTTGGTTTCCTTAACATTAGTTATACAGTTAGTCCTTGTGCTATAACAGAGGCCGTTAAATTGCCTTTCAATATTTTAGATCAATGGTAAACCACAGAATTATTTTTTGAGTTAATATTACACTCAATTTAAATTTTCAGTATTTATTTACCAGAAGCTTTCTGAATGGTTAAAACGTCAGAAAATATTTTTGTTGATTGATGTTATTAGGAGTACAAATAAGTTTCCGCCGTTTTATTGTAGATGGCGCGGCACGGAGTTTCGGTTAGCTTTCGCAGATGATAACCGGCTTAAAAAATAGTTTGGACATTCAAGAACAACATAACCTATTAATATCATTGATTTTATATTGGTAAAATATAATTTTTATAAGTTGAAAATGTCAAAATTTGAGCCAAGTAAGCGTCATTTGCGGGAAATATTAGTTTACTTCTTTAATTTAAAGAAATCTGCTGCTGAGGCGCATCAATTGCTCGTAGAAGCATATGGTGAGGGTGCTTTGAGTGAGAGAACGTGTCGAGAGTGGTTTCAAAAGTTTAAAAACGGTGATTTCGACATAGAAGACAAAGATCGCAGTAGAAGGCCAAAAATTTACGAGGATGCAGAATTGGAGGAATTATTGGAGGAAGATTCATCTCAAACACAAAAAGAACTTGCTCTAATATTAGAAGTCACTCAGCAAGCAGTCTCACACCGTTCTTCTATAATAAATATTTAATTTGTGTTAAAAAACGGCGGAAACTTATTTGTACTACTAATATATTTTATTGAATATAAAATTGAATACTGTCGAAGCAAAGTCTCTCTTAAAACTTATTTTTTAGTAATGTTTTTACATATCTTGAGATTTTATACAAAGTAACTTAGTTAGATATCCAATAATATTGCATCTTCTACGTAAGATAGTTTTATGATGAAATTCTTAAGATTATGTTAAAAACTTTTGAAAGATATTTGTTTTCATCAGATTGATGAGCAGCAACAAAATTTTGTCTACTCAAAATATTTAATTTATAGGAATTTGGTTATATCATTTGGATGATTTATAATAAATGTTTATTTTATATGTCGTTCGATAAAAGTGGGACTTATATGACATTAATTTAATTTAATTCCTGAAATTATAATTATTAAATATAATTTTTTGAAATTAAATATGTAGAAGGCTAATATTAAAATTTTTAAATAACCTCATTTGCTGATTTTTGAATTAAGATCGAATTGTTATGGTTTTGTTTAAACTATTAACTGTTTGAATCGAACTTCGACAGTCAACAATCAATGTTCGCATTATTTTATTTTCACCGCCGCACAGTCCAAAGGCTACTTATGCAAGAGATAAATTTGAAAATTTAGTATTTCTAACATGAATATCAAGTATGCTATATTTTTGGAATGGTAATTTAAAGCTCTATCGAAATATGTGGAAATATACGGGGGTATCCCATTAAAAAAAATATTTTCATAGCGATACCTCTTAGAATATTAGTTTGCAGAAAATCCAATTGAGGTCATAGAATTCTACGTAAGAAGATGAAGAAAGAATGTTTTTACAGAAATAGAAAATTTTCAACAGAAGAAAAGTTACAGCAATATTTCGAAAATAAACATTTTCGAGAACCACCTTGTAACAACGTAACGGTGATAGATATCGACATGCAGTTTTCACCAATGAGTTTCTCATGAAAATTGGCGTAGAATCTCATGAAAATTGGTGTAGATACCTACATCAGTTTTCGTCTATCTATACAGAAATAGGAGTTCTCCTTCAAAAGTGTCCAATTTGGCCCACCTTCATAGTCAAACTTTCCTCGTTACTTTTCTTTCAACGATTGAATCAGAGGAAGTTTTTGACGGATTGACAGTGTTTTCATTAGTTTATGAATTCAAGATTTTACTCACCAGGTACAGGAGTTGCAGGTCTTGATGGTGGACCAGAAGGCTTAAGTTGACCTTTTCCTAAGGAGTCA
The DNA here is from genome assembly GCA_034642435.1 of Megalocaria dilatata. Classification (NCBI taxonomy): domain Eukaryota; kingdom Metazoa; phylum Arthropoda; class Insecta; order Coleoptera; family Coccinellidae; genus Megalocaria; species Megalocaria dilatata. The sequence goes on along the minus strand of CM067856.1, from coordinate 70,456,396 downwards.
GGGGTTGCGTCCGTTCCATTTATCGCCGGAGCCTTTTTACCGGGATTCGATACTATGAGTGTCACTAAACCTTCGGTTCTCTTCAACAGACCAGCTGCCTAGAAGGAAAAAAATAAATTGGACCTAGGAAATTTATTGAGAAATTTTTAAACCAAATTCACATGTAAAGAAAATCGAATTGAATCATCTCAATTATTTGCCCACCATATGCATATTATTTACGTCGAAGTGAATGAAAATGGTAGCATAACCGTACGAATAGAAACAGATTGTGAACTAAAGGTCCCTTATCTGAAGGCAAACATATTTGATTATTAAATTAACTTGACATACGAGCAACATATGTACTACTGCATATCGCTACAAGAGTTTGGTAGTTAACTAATCATCTTTACTTGTTATTTTTGTATCACCTGAGTCATAGTGATTTTCAGACTCTATTTTCTTTATTTCGAAATCAAATACACAGTATGGCAAATGAAATAAATTTCGTATAACAATGATGCAAGTTATAAAATATACCGGGACAGATTAACTTCATATACTTTATATACATTATAAGAAATGAAAATTTCATCCTCCAATTGAATACTTCTCAAGTGGCACCTGTAAAAAAAGCGTGTGATATATAATTCGATAGTTTTTTTTAATTCTCTACTCAGGTATGCCATTCGTTTTATTTATTCACAAAGAAAGAATACTAATAGGCTGCAAGCCCAAATAAAGTATCCATATATTAATACCAAATAACAAAATCAATAACAAAAATAATAAAAACCAATTTCAACATAATTTAAGAGTCCTAAAACAATCAACCTTCAGAATCAGAGCTTCAAAAATAACCTAGATAAGTTTTTGTTTCAAAGTTCTATTTATTGACGGTAACGATTGATGAAAATAGTCCAAGCCCATCAGGAGCAAATTGCAAGTCACCACCCTCGAGCCCTCTCAAATTTGAATTGATTGTGCGGGTATCCCATATATCGTATTAGTTTGAACATGTGAATTCGATCCATCACAATATAAATATAGTAATGTTTGTACTATACTACTCTGTCAAGAAAGTACCGGGAATTTTCAATTAAAACAACATTTTTACATTTAATCGTCAAAATTTATTGGGTCGCCTTCAAAATAGGCTCCATTTGCTCCAATACATCTATGCCAACGGCACTTCCAATTATCGAAACATTTTTTATAGGCGCTTTCCGGGATGGACTTTAGCTCTCGCGCCGAATATTGTTTTATGGCTCCAATCGACTCAAAACGGGTGCCACGAAGGGGCAATTTTAGTTTTGGGAAGAGGAAAAAGTCGCAGGGTGCCAAATCCGGCGAATACGGTGGTTGCTGAAGCACGTTTGTTGAGTTTTTGGCGAGAAAGTCAGTCACAATCGTAGCTCGGTGAGAAGGCGCGTTATCGTCATGCAAAATCCATGAGTTGTTCGCCCACAAATTTGGCCGCTTCTTACGGATACGCTCACGCAAACGTTTCATAACGCCTAGGTAATACTCTTTGTTTACCGTCTGACCCTCTGGAACGAATTCGTAGTGCACCACGCCACGGATATCGAAGAAAACAATGAGCATCACCTTCATTTTCGAGCGGCTTTGGCGTGGTTTTTTCGGTTTCGGCTCATTTTTTGCACCCATTCCGATGATTGCTGGCTTGTTTGCATATCGTACTCGTAGACCCAGGTCTCATCACCAGTTATAATGCGTTCCATGAATGTAGAATCGGAATTACAGCGATCCAGCATGTCTGAAGCAACCTGTTCGCGATGACGTTTTTGAAGAAAATTCAGGTCTTTCGGTACGAGTCGTGCGGCCACCTTTCTCATGCTCAAAATATCAATCAAAATCGTACGTGCGGACTTGTGGGATATCTTGAGATCATGTGCTATCTCTCTCAAGCTGGTACGACGGTTTTCCAGCACCCTTTCCTTAATTTTATCGACGTTATCTTCGATCGAAGCCGTCGATGGGCGACCACTTCACGACCGTCCTTGAAGGCTCTGTACCACTGATATGCACGAGTTTTCGATAGGGCATTATCACCAAAGGCCTTTTGCAACATTTTCAATGCATCGGCACACGAAAATTCATTTGCAACACAAAAGTTTAAACAAATTCTTTGCTCAACGTAATCACCCATAGTAAAAATCGGCACGCACTCTGACATCGGCTGACTTAATCAGCTGTTGCAAACACACTAGTTGACAGATCCCGCTCAAGCTTGGCATTGTAATTAAGGACAGTGGTGCCAACCTAGGAAAAAAAAATTTTACCTGCCTCATTTCCCCGCCAGATTTAAATCGATAATTCCCGGTACTTTCTTGACAGAATGTATGCAGCACTGGTTAAGAAATTTCTTCATCTAAATTTCCATCAATGACAAAGGACCAATAACCTGATCTTCAATTATTCTTTTCAAGGATTAACAGTTACAGGGATTTGGGAGGACTCATCTCATTTCACTCGCAATGATTTGACGATTTCTGACGATTTAGATGACCTTGAAGGGTACATAAAATTAAACATTTCCTAGTTGAACAAATATAGAATGAAAATTTACATTGAAGGTTTTTTTTTTGAAATATTACAGATAATAAAACCTGTACGAATTCAATCTAAAAAAAACTAAACAATTTCTTAGAATTAAACTGAATAAAATGAGTTTCACTTTATAGGCATATAGAATTATCAACACATATGAGCGACAGTTAACCAATGAAGAATCAATAGAAAACACGTTTTGACTATAATCATCCAGATACATCCAAGACGAATTTGTTTGGATTTTATATTCAGGAATACCAAAGAATGTTCCACATAGAATTTAAGAAATCTTTTTTATTTTCCCCTTTAAAAACTAGATAGTATATTCTCTAGAACAGGAATCTGAAATTTTTACTGATATTCTCCTCTGTTGGACGTTATTTGGATACTGAATAAAGACAATCAATGAAATATTTTTATATACCTTCATTCACTAGATATTCTATTCTAAAGCAAACCTTGATAAACCAGTTGAGTAGGTTATTTCACAAGAAAATGTCGAATAAAAGATACGACCATAAACTGAATGTATGAAAACTACCACGCGCATGCGTAAGAATACAAATTATAAATATATCAAACAAATATAGATTGAAAATTTATTTCAAAGGGGTTATTTGAAATATTATGAATATATTATCGATAATATTTGGATTAATTCTCCGGTACCTCTAGAAATTCAAGTTTAAAAATCTCTTAAAAACATTTAAGTATTAAATTGAATAAAATGCCCTAGAAACGCTGCTTCTCTTTACAGACACACATGCCTGTGGCAGTTTTCGGATATTGAGCCTATGATCGTGTTCTTTTCGACATTTTTCTGTGAATTTATTCAGCTATTATCTGTTATATTATATTAATTGATTATTTAGTTGAATTATATCGTCTAATTTGTACATCATTTGATCAAATATTTTGTTTTTGTTTAAAGGATATTTTCACACATTTCCTGAAACGATTTCCTGATGTAGATAATTTGAAAATAAAAACTATGGATTGTTCGTCACTTATTTTGAACATGGCACCTATAATCTTTTAAATTCTTCCTTTCTCATTTTTTTTCAAAATTGAATTGAACAGAAGTGTTTAATTGTTCCTGAAGTGGCGTAACCAGAACATAATTGATCTCCTACTTCATACATACTACAGCTTCTGAAGGAACTTGACATAAGATTTAGGAGTATTATGATAAAATATCATTGAATATTGTTTACTCGTAAGATGTTAACACTAAGACTTAAATTTGCTACTGTCCATATTCAAGATAAATTTGAAAATTAGTAGCATTTACGAATAAGAAATATGTTCCCATTAGACATTTCTTTTAAGTTAATTGTTCCACAACAAAGTTTTAGGATCTAGGTTTTCAAGAATGAAATGTATCACTTAAAGGGTCTTTCAATGGGAACATCCCATTTTTAAATTGACATTACTCACGCATGGCAGCGAAGTTCAATATGGCGCTATTTGCAATAAGGAAGCTTATCAAAAATGTACTGACTAACAATAATTAAAAAAGGCAATTCTAATTTTTCATGGCATTTTTTATTCACTTATAATTTTCAATTAAATAATAATTTGTTTTAATTTGAAAGGTTTTATTTTGAATTGTTTGTTTATGTGTCTCATGTTTTATCATGATTAATTATAGTAGTTATTTATATAATAAGGGTCATAAAGACGATCATTATGGTACAAGTCGTGATAACACAACTTGTGCCATAATGATTGTTTATGATCCGTATTACATACAATATTTTTTTGATGGCATTTATATTAATACATTTTCGAAAAATAAAAAAACTGCATTTTTGACATATCACAATGACAACTATTTTATAGGAGTGAGAATATGTGTAGTTTCAAATATTAGTACGTTAGTGAGCTGTGCTTTGCCATTTCCTTGACAACGTCAGGTTGTAACGGCAATATTTATTTATCTGCTGTCAAACACAATTGTCACAGATTATTGAATATTAATCAAATAATAATGAGTGATTTTGAAACTGGTTGTTTACCCTCTGATTTGGAAGAAAATTCGAAAGGGCAAAAGAAAAAAATATCCGAAGTAATTTTTGGTGCCAACAACCAAACAGGATTACAAGTTTACCAAAAAGCATCAACTATTCATGTAAAAACTCTAGAATTCATTGGAATTAATATTGCAAATAGTGGTAATTGCTCTTTTACCATTTATAATAAAAAGTTTTGTATATAGTTATGCATTTTGAATAAATTTTTTTATCTCACCATCATATGTTTTTCATATAAAATTTCATTATGATACTTAGTACCATAATCAATTCATTATGGGACTAAGTACTATAATGAGCTTCCTTATGTCATCAAAATTGTGTGACATAATGTTGTCATTATGACATGCCATCAGATAAATATTAATCATTAAAGTATAGTCTGTATTTTATAATTCCAGCAATAAACTACACCTGTAAAATGAATTTTTCTCGAAAACGGTGCATTCTACAGGCATCAGACTAACGTTTTTTTCATTTAAAACGCCTTTATTGTTCCAAGACAAAACTGGAGCCATCTGCTAATGATTCCCGCCAGTATTACCTGTTACTGACTCGAGTCAGTAATGATTCAGATCGATCTGAATCATTAATTTCAGTTCATTTCATAGAAGCCAAAAACCTGAAGCCGTTTACCAATTGTCACTTACTTCCCTCTATTCGTTACAAAAAAATTGAAAAAAAACCGTCAAAAGCTATCATGAAGTTATTTTCCTTATTTTGACAAAATTTTAATATTAAAACAAATTGAAATATCTTTATCTTCTACAATTTGTAGAAGTAGTGTAAAATTGTAGAAGATAAACATATTTCAATTTGTTTTAATATTCAAATTTTGTTATATTTCTTCTATCAAGTAAAAGGCCTTTCTATTTTATTTCCTAATTTTGGTCTGGAATATACCATTAAATTTTTGATATCTTTTAAATATCAAGCAGAAAAATTCTTTATTACCTTACTAAAAATTTTAATATTATAAAATTCCATAAAAACTTTTGAAATTAAAATAAATAAATGCACTCATTAATAGACATATAGAATTAACACTAATCGTTTCAAGAGGATGTTAAAGAATCCAAAGAAAATACAGAATATTGATCGAACTCACTCAACAAATATTTAGACAGCGCTGTTTCATATCGGTATTATGAAAAAACAAATTCCGCTTTAGAAATGTCCAATATAAAATTGAGAAATTCCTCGAAATAACTTCTTTTTAAAAATGTTTTTTCAAAAAACTATACAAAACTATGTAAAACATATTCAAAAACGTCTTTGAAAAACTCACCGGTAATCAATCAAGAATTGGTTATTGTTTGGATATAACCGATTCTTGTTAAATACTTTATATAACTTTGTTTATATAATTTGAATATTAAAACAAATTGAAATATGTTTATCTTCTACAATTTTAATTTCAAAAAAAAATTTTTTATTCAAAAAACTTTTAGAATTAAATTAATGTCTAAAACAAGCACCGCTTACATTTAATAGACGTATATAATCAAAACTCAATATCTAATGTCAAATGGAATAAATAAACCAACAGTTATACGAAAGTCATTAAAATCAATAAATAAATATTTAAAGGAGACAAATTTTTGTTTCTGGTCTTACCTTTAAGAACACCAATTGCCTTTTAAAAACATGAACACCCTTAAAGGGCAATTGGTGTTCTTAAAAGTAAGACCAGAAACAAAATTTTGTCTCCTTTAAATATTTATTTATTCATTAATTTTAATGACATTCGTATATCTGTTGGTTTATTTATTCCATTTGACATTATATATTTAGTTTTGATTATATACATTCTGTCAAGAAAGTACCGGGAATTATCGATTTAAATCTGGCGGGGCAATAAGGCAGGTAAAATTTTTTTTTCCTAGGTTGGTACCACTGTCCTTAATTACTATGCCAAGCTTGAGCGGGATCTGTCAACTAGTGTGTCTGCAACAGCTGATTAAGTCAGTCGATGTCAGAGTGCGTGCCGATTTTTACTATGGGTGATTACGTTGAGCATAGAATTTGTTTAAAGTTTTGTGTTGCAAATGAATTTTCGTGTACCGATGCATTGAAAATATTGCAAAAGGCCTTTGGTGATAACGCTCTATCGAAAACTCGTGCATATCAGTGGTACAGAGACTTCAAGGACGGTCGTGAAGTGGTCGCCCATCGACGGCTTCGATCGAAGATAACGTCGATAAAATTAAGGAAAGGGTGCTGGAAAACCGTCGTACCAGCTTGAGAGAGATAGCACATGATCTTAAGATATCCCACGAGTCCGCACGTACGATTTTGATTGATATTTTGGGCATGAGAAAGGGGGCCGCACGACTCGTACCGAAAGACCTGAATTTTCTTCAAAAACGTCATCGCGAACAGGTTGTTTCAGACATGCTGGATCGCTGTAATTCCGATTCTATATTCATGGAACGCATCACAACTGGTGATGAGACCTGGGTCTACGAGTACGATATGCAAACAAGCCAGCAATCATCGGAATGAGTGGCAAAAAATGAGCCGAAACCGAAAAAACCACGCCAAAGCCGCTCGAAAATGAAGGTGATGCTCATTGTTTTCTTCGATATCCGTGGCGTGGTGCACTACAAATTCGTTCCAGAGGGTCAGACGGTAAACAAGGAGTATTACCTAGGCGTTATGAAACGTTTGCGTGAGCGTATCCGTAAGAAGCGGCCAAATTTGTGGGCGAACAACTCATGGATTTTGCATGACGATAACGCGCCTTCTCACCGAGCTACGATTGTGACTGACTTTCTCGCCAAAAACTCAACAAACGTGCTTCAGCAACCACCGTATTCGCCGGATTTGGCTCCCTGCGACTTTTTCCTCTTCCCAAAACTAAAATTGCCCCTTCGTGGCACCCGTTTTGAGTCGATTGAAGCCATAAAACAAAATTCGGCGCGAGAGCTAAAGTCCATCCCGGAAAGCGCCTATAAAAAATGTTTCGATAATTGGAACTGCCGTTGGCATAGATGTATTGGTGCAAATGGAGCCTATTTTGAAGGCGACCCAATAAATTTTGACGATTAAATGTAAAAATGTTGTTTTAATTGAAAATTCCCGGTACTTTCATGACAGAGTAGTACGTCTATTAAATGTAAGCGGTGCTTGTTTTAGACATTAATTTAATTCTAAAAGCTTTCTGAATAAAAAAAAATTTTTTGAAATTAAAATTGTAGAAGATAAACATATTTCAATTTGTTTTAATATTCAAATTTTGTTATATTTCTTCTATCAAGTAAAAGGCCTTTCTATTTTAACTTTGTTTGTATTCTGTGGACAAACATGGTTGTTTAGTTTAGCCACCTATTTACGTTCTTGCTGTTCTACATACACGTAACATATAGGTATTGAAGATATTTTTCATTGTTTTTATTTGGCAGATTTGAAAGTGGACCCTGATTTTACTTGATTATTATTCAATGTTATATATTTCTTTATGAAGATATGAGCCCTTATTAAAATATAAACAAAAACTATTTGATTTCAGTGAAAAGTAAAGAATGTACTTATGTATGTACTTTACTTTAAAAATACACTTTTGCTTTCGAAGAATGTATTCCTAAAATAATTTTCTTACCGTATCATAATTTGCTCCTACAAGAGTATCTTTGTTGACTGCTAAAATCATTTCTCCAATTTCAAGGCCAGCCTGGAGAAATAAAATTTCGTCATTATTTCGATACCGTTTTAGTAAACAATACAGACTTTGTGGAAAACTAGTAACTTACCTTCTCTGCAGAGCTCCCCTCCTGGATGTCCGAAATGAATATACCCTGTCCAACTTCGGCATGCTTGCCCTCTATTATCATAATCCCGAGGCTCTGGGCACCCTGGATAAGCCAAATATTCACGTTAAGTTTCAACATCAACAGTATAGGTGTTGTGAAATATAAATGATATTTGATCAATGTAATGAGATTTATGCAATGATAGACTGAATATCAACAATTAACTTTCTTTTCTAAAGGAAGTATAAACATTTATAGATCATTATATGCACTCATCCGTGTGCTAGTATTTCATTGACATAACTGTATTGTGAGAGCTTTGAGTCAAAAATCATTCAACAAATTACGTTATACTCACTGAGGGAGAACTTGTAGTCAAATTCAATTATAATCATTCATCTGGCTCTTTGTAATCGCAATGCATTTAGAGCAAAATGAATAGATGGCCAGGTGTAGGCTCAATTTTGCTAATTGAATTTTTGCCAACATATTAAAAGACTATCGAACAAAGAATATTTGAACTTTTGATCTTATTATGGAAAATCTTATACTTGTGGTTGAAATAATGCCTGGATTCTTTTAAATGGGCTTAAGTATGTTCAATGTGAGGTATCTGACAATCTTTCAAGAAGAGGATACAAATGCCGACAAATCACACCAGAAATCTTGGGTAACGTACGAGAACGTTTTCAGTAAAACTTATATTACTGCATGGAAGTGAATGATGCCCATTTCCAGCATTTTATAAACTAATCACAAAAGTAAGTACTCTTCCACTATTTTACCGTTATCGATGGAAATTTTGAAGCGAAATTTCAGGAACGGATAGTACTCGATATAATCTTCAAAATGAGGTATCGCAACACCCCTCATCGTCATATAAAATCAAGGGGCTGTTCTCACCCCCAGGAGGTTGCAGTTACGGAGATGCATAGAGCGGAAAAGTTGTTCCCCCTTGAATCAGAAATTGACGGGTCCGAGCGATTTTCCACATTTTCATTTAAAGCCGGAAAATCGAGGTGTTAAGTTTTCGTTGGACCACACTGTATGCGAGGACATGAATATAACCACAACCATGTTCATAGAATACGACACAGAGAATCAATTCAATAACAGATATGTACGAGGTTGATATCGATGTTCCTCAGAGATCGATGTTGGGACCACATATTTTTATTTTCTTCATTAACGACCTACTCAATAGCAGAATAATATCAGAAATTTTGACGTTTTTTGCGGATGAGTTGCCGATAGTGGTCTCAGTACGATCTTTCGATGAACTCATGGTTCTCTTGAAACACTTTTTGTCATTATTTGTCAGTTGGTATAGCCAGAATCCTAGAATTGTCAATATAAACAAGACAAAAATGCATTTATTCTCGACAGAATAGCTCTAAAGACCGAGAAATTCGTTTCCAGTTTGAACAAATTAATATCCAATAAACCGACAGCGTGAAATTTTTGGAAATTCACGTTGATCAGTTTATAAGATGGGACCAACAGATCCAAGAACTGTGTGAAAATGTCAATAAAGCATATTGAGCTATTGCTAAGTTGGAACTATCCATGTCCCACAATTCTTTATTCGGTGTCTACTACGGATTGATTTACTGTAACTTATCATATTAATCATTTTGGAAATGCATCGAATAGTATGAGAATTTTCATAGCGCGAAAGCGGGTCATACGCAATTATGCTCACAAAATTCTGGAGGTCTACGAAATTTCGTGAACTTTCTGAAATACGCTATACCAACTAAGCGCACTAACATACTAATCTATAGAATATTCGATAAAACTCAGACAGTGTTTATCGGAAGAGATATCCCTCATCATTCTCTAGGCTCTTCATATCGGTTTGGCAGTATACTACGACTAAAATACAATCTGAAAGAATAACACACAATATTATAGTCTTTTATAACATACACCAATTAGCATTATCAATTGGGTGATTATACTAGCGGAACATTTCTTTGGGAATCTCAACATAAACTTTGGGCAGAATAAACATCGCGCCCAAAGCAAAGATAAATTAGAAGGCATCATTTATACTGAAAAATAGAAATATATTAAGTGTAAGGCAGACAGAGAATACAAATAGTGAAGAATGAAACAATTCTAGAAAATCGGCGATAAAGAGATGAAAGATGAACTAATAGCAGAACTGCTGCAGAAACAAGAAGCAATTGATACCTACGCATGCTCAGTACATTGTATTGTTTGATATGATTTATAAAGATAGCGAGTATCTTTTACGTAAAATAAGGACACTTTCTAAAAGTTAACAAACACCACTCTAAGAGCTGCATTGAAAAAACTGCAGTTCGTAGAAGCCGAAACGACAAAGTATCTAAATATCGTGTGTTTTTTCAGAGTGATAGAACTTTCGATAGGGATAACTGTGATTTGACAGAAGGTAGAAGCTATGTTGTTTTGACATTTCTGTTCAGTAAGCATTGACAAATTATCATGGAAAGACTCACGCCCCAACAACGTTTACCAATTGTTGAAATTTATTTTCAAAATCAGTGTTTTTTTCGCCAAACTTATAGAGCACTTCGTGACATTTATGGTTTACATAATCGTCCATCAGAGCAACTTATTCGTCGAACTATCCATAGATTTCGGACAACATTTTCTTTACTCGATGCAACAACTACAAGAAGACAAAGACCTGTACGTACAGAAGAAAATATCGCTGCTGTAAGTCATAATGTTAATGATGATCCAGATTTGTCTATTCGTCGACTTTCCCAACATGTGCATCCACCACATGGAAAATTTTGCGTAAAAATCTTGGTCTACACCCATAGAAGATCCAACTGGTTCAAGAACTTAAGCCACTTGACCATAATAAGCGTCGTTTGTTTGCTGATTGGGCCTTGAACAGCTTGAAGTTGATCCACTTTTTTATCCTAAAATTGTGTTTAGTGATAAAGCTTATTTCTGGTTGAATGGCTATGTAAACAAGCAAAATTGCCGTATATGGAGTGAAAACAATCCTTAAGAAGTTCTGCAGGTTCCACTGCATCCTGTATGGTGTGCTTTACACGCTGGAGGCATCATTGGTCCATATTTGTTTAAAAACGATGCTGGAGCTAATGTTGCCGTGAATGGTGCTTTTTACAGATCGATGATCAATGATTTTTTGTTTCAAAATTTGAGTGGTATCGACCCAGAACTGTTTTGGTTCCAACAAGATGGTGCTACACCTCATGCTGCTACCGTAACAATTGATTTATTGAAAGAAAGATTTGGCCATAACATTATTTCCAGAATTGGTCCAATTAATTGGCCTCCAAGATTATGCGACATAATTCCACTGGATTATTTTCTTTGGGGTTATGTCAAGTCCATTGGTTTATGCTGATAAACCAGAACAAATAGACGCTTTGGAAACCAACATAACTCGTGTTATTTATGAAATAAGACCTGAATTACTCGAAAAAGTGGTCCAAATTTGGTCTGGTCGAATGCAGTTCGTTAGAGCTAGTCGTGGTGGACATATGCCGGAAATTATTTTCAAAACATAAATGTCATAAAATTAACTTTCAAATAAAAAAAACTGCTTTAATCTTAATTTAAATGTGTTTATTTCAATTCAAAGTTCTATCAGTCTAAAAAAAACACCCGATATAAATAAAATCATTTTAAAAATCAAGTTCAAACTTTGAAGGATGGCTGCTATATCAGAGCTTTGAAGGACACTGTCAAAGTCTAAAGCTGAGAGTACAGCTCATGCTAGATATTTGCATGATGTCCTTTAGGAATATTTTGAAAATTCTGCGTCAAAATATTGACTGACCTCTGTAAGATAACTCACAGAATTGATTTGGTCTTTACTTGGTTTGGTTTACAATACAACAATTGTTTCACCGAATATTTTTGTGGAAATCAAAATACTGTCTCTTATATATTTTTTAATTAAAATGAGTTTCCAACAAATAAAGACAAAATGAATCAAGCATTTAACCCACAGAAATCTTCATTTCTGTAATGTAAATCTGAATTGTCAAAACAAATAATTAGCCAGAAACACATCATAAAAGATAGTTTCTTAAACAATAAATGATATAGATTTGAATGCCAAAACTCAGAATTGATTAATCATATTGCAAATTTGTTGAATGATTACTGCACAATTAAGAACATGGAAATATATGATACATTTGAAGAAATTCCGCCTGAAGTGTTAATGACCTAGTTTCTTCTTTCCTAGGAAACAATACGCCACATTGAGTAGGGGACATGACGAGTTTACGAAAACTACAAGCTCTACAGGGTCTGAACTGTGCTCATAAATCACATAAGGTCGAACAAAAAATTAATGTAGAGGAAGAATAGAGAATCTATAGTTATCGTAGATAACAACAATTTTCATCAGGGGAGAAAGTATAAAAAACCTCCAAATATTAAGATCCAGGAATTGTAGACTAGAAAGCATTGGAGAATGCCTGCAGTAAAAACCATCTCTTTCATCAGATCCACCATAGGAGTTACAACTTTCACATCAATGAGACGGGATTGAACCAACATCAGTTAAAAAAATGAAGAAGGCCGGAGTACTCTTTGGAAATGCAAGGGAGGTAAGACTCTTGGAAATCGCTAGCGAGCGACGGATGTCCAGAAGAATGGCGGAAAAACTAGAAAATGGAGTACCAGGGCAGCAGTCTGGAAATGAAGGACCAGGTAATACAGGACCGGATGGAAGAAGAGGACCAGATACATAAAGGTAAATCTTACCGCAATTTGAATCTGGGATGAGTGAATGTTCTCCTTGGTGCAAATTGGTATTGCCGATCGTGAGGAAGCGTATGCTGATAAGTTAAGTTTTGTATTTTGTACTATATGATGTAAATACAGATTCTCTAGAAATCATATAAATATTTTTAGTTTGAGTTCAAATTCCGGATCTGTTGAATAGATAAAACCAAATAAGATTTCGGCCAAAAAAATTTAGAAATTGATGTCGAAGAGTTTTGATGTGCCTAGCGTATTATCCTGTCGTTTTTGTCTTTTTCTTCTGCCGCTTTTTGAATTGACATCGTGATTGATGGTGATGTAATAATGGACCTTTCTGAAATATGACGGTTGAGAACGGTTAGGGGTAAATTACATTCACGTCGCTTCAGGGTGTGTTCAATAGCCTTTCATTCGCGAGAAACGATTTATCTGGGAAATTGCATTCATGTTGACCCTGTTCACGTGGGCTCTCACCGAATTTTCAACAAAGGAGGAAAACTATTCTGTAATATAGAAATATATTTGGGTATTTACTAACAATAAGTTCTAGTTTGATCTCTATCAATTTTGTATATGATACAGATTCTATATAGTCTAAAAATCCTCTTAAGAATATCTGGTACATCTGGTGAAATCTCTTCCCCCATAACGCAAAATTATCTACCGTCTGAGATTCTGTTAGGGTTCTTTACGATTTGGCGCTGTAAACCATCCATTTTTTCTCTCCAAATTGATCTTGTCAGTCGAAATGTCAGAGTACACTTACGATACGATATGACTGCTCATTCTTGTCTTTCTTATCTTTTGGATTTTCTCTCACTTCTGTTTGGTTTCATTTATGGATCGATTAATGTTTTCATAGAATATTTGGAATATTAGTCTACAATTTTAGTAGCAGCTACTTTGAAAAAATTTAGGATGAATAACGAAATTAATGGAGACGAGAGAAAAAGAGCGATATCAACTCATACAATGTTGTATCCTGGTGGGTTTTATGTATAACATTTCGAGGTAGGTTACACAGAATTAGATTCATGATTGTCTAAATTTTCGTTTCGCAGATGCCGTTGTTATGAGTGCGTCGTTCACTCTAGTTATAATATCAGGAGAACTGAAGAGCAGAAATTTGCAGAAAACAATGAAAGATCAACCGAAATGGTTCCACACTGTCACATTTTACTAGCTATACAGGGTGCCACAACGAAAATTTGACCCCACTAGAAGTCAGAAACGAAGAATTTTCTAAGATTTTAAATGAGTCAACTTATGTTTTAAGGGGGGCGAATTTCTATCATAAGTTTGTTTCGAAAAAAACACCCCCAATGAAGTGGCATCAACTACCAATATTTTTTGAATAGGAAAGAGATATCGAGTGTTGGTTAGTTTGAAAGTTATATATGTTCTGTGCACAACCCAGGTAAAATTTTCAAAATCAGTTCACTGTTTACGAAATAATGTAATATTGAACTTACCGTCAAAAGATGATGTTGAAAAGACAGTCGAACCGCCCAAACTCAAGAACCTAAGAATTTTGAAGATTCCAAAAAAAAATTTCAGGTTGTATTAGGCAGAAAGAATTTCTATGACAACATTTTTCTGAAAAAACTACCTGAGGGTGGCAACAACCACCAATTTTTTTCGAAAAGGAAAGAGATGGCGAATGTGTTTTAGTTGAAAACCTTTTTTTGTTTTTTAAACATCCTAGTTGAAATTTTTAAATTCGGTGATTTGTTCAAACAATTTGATATTGAACATTATCAGAAGGGTAACTCAAAAAGAAACCCAATACATTAAAATGCACCAGATCTGTAAGTAATGATAGGGAACATCCAGAAAAAATGTGAACTATTGAAAGAACTAACGTATGTATTGTTCAAAATAACCACCACCAACCTCCATACAAATCTAGATTCAAATACTTCATTCACAACATTTTCGAAAATGTCTGGTATCGACTGTCTATTCAACATCACTTTTTGACGGTAAGTTCAATATTACATTATTTCTTGAACAATGAACCGATTTTGAACATTTCACCTGGATTATGTAAAGAAGATAAATAATTTTCAAACTAACTAAGAAGGAAAGTATAAATTCGTTTGGGTTCAGAATGGTAACATCCTTGTACGCAAGGATGATAAAAGCAGAACAATTCAAATATCTAGTGAAATTGATATCTCTAAGATGAATTAACATCTTCTTTATTGTTTTCTTTTGTGCGGTGAATATTGATTTGTCTGATCTTGATGGGACTTCACATTTTTTATCAGAATGTTAGAGGTTTAAAAACTAAACTTCATGAATTTAAAGGAAATATCTCTTGCAATACTCATGACATCATATTCATAACAGAATCATGGCTAAATAGTTCTGTGTTTGATTCCGAACTTATCGATACTGAAGTATATTCAGTATTCCGCCGTGACCGAGAAACCACCATCAGTGATAAAAAAACGGGCGGAGGTGTTTTAATCGCCGTGAAGAATATGCTTGGTGCCTCTTTGGTTCCCCAATTCCAGAGTGATGCCGAGGATCTATGGGTTAAGATAACGATTGGTTCCACGAAAATTTTTTTGTGCTGTGTCTACCTGCCCCCTGGAGATGATGTGGCTAGTGCTAGTTTTTCTTCAAGATTGAGTGTTCTGAAGAATAATATAGAACGTGATCTGATTATTATGTGCGGAGATTTCAACTGTTCCTCCATTAAATGGATAGGTAACCCAGATGCCAATAATGCATATTTTGAACCAAATAATGTAGAGGCAAAATATTCTGATCTCATAGATGCTCTCTCTGTATGTGAGATGATGCAGTTCAATAGTGTTGTTAACAGAAATCAGAGAATTCTTGACTTGATCCTATGTAATCAGTTTCATTTGTCTCGGGTTACTTCATGTAACAGTCCATTGGTGGGAGAAGACACACATCATCCTTCATTAGAATTTATGCTAAAATTAAATATCAAATATCTCACAAAATCAAGCACTTGTACCTACAATTTTAGAAAAGGCAATTACGATAGCATAAACAATGAACTGTCTTCCGTACCATGGTCTGAATTGCTTTGTGGTGGTGACGTTGACACTGATCTGAACTTATTTTATGGCATAGTTGATGGTCTTATCAAAGAATTTGTTCCTAAAAAGCACATCAACTCTAGGTTTCCATCATATTTTTCTAAACAGACCATTAAATTAGTGAAAAAGAAAGACAAAATTCATAAAAAATTGAAAATCTATAATAACACAAGAGATTTACTTGAGTTTCGGCGTCTCAGAGCATTGTCAAAGATCATGATCAAATGTGATTATTCCAACTATATTAGATTCGTTGAAAGCGAACTGACCAATAATCCTAAGCTTTTTTTCAATGTTGCATCAGTCAAGAGTAAAAATAGTGGACTTCCCTCTTCAATGATATACAAGGATGAAGTTAGTACGGGTAAGCAGAAAATTTGTGGGAGTTTTGCTCAGTACTTCCATAGTGTTTTTGTTGATCCATTAAACTCGACGAATAATTTAGTTTCTACTGTAACTGATTCACCTGCGTACCTCTCTAAAATTGTCATAACTGCTAGGGAAATCGAGAAATCTATAAGGTCTCTGAATCAAAGTAAGGGTGCCGGCTCGGATGGCATTCCATCATATTTTGTACGCCATTGTCCTGCTTTATGCCTTCCACTTGAGCATATCTTCAACCTATCCCTCCGCATTGGGAAATATCCTCAGCGCTGGAAGATTGCGTCTGTTGTCCCAGTCTTCAAAGGAGGTGATAAATCTGTTGTTGAAAACTACCGCCCCATCAGTAAATTGTGTGCTTTTTCTAAGCTTTTTGAAAAACTTGTTTACGATCATTTATATAATTTGGTGAAAAATCAGATCATTCCAGAACAGCACGGATTTTTAAGGGGCAAGTCCATAGAGACTAACCTTTTATTGTTTGTGACCTATTTGGAAGAGGCGATGGACAAGCGGGTGCAGGTTGACGCTGTATACACCGACTTCAGTAAGGCATTTGATAAAATTTCGCATAGAATCCTCAGTCATCGTCTTTCTGGGGTCGGTGTGGGGGGTGGTCTTTTGCGCTGGTGCGAATCATACATGACTGGTAGGGTGCAGTACATTTCTGTGGAGGGATGTAGGTCAGATGAGTTCACATGTCCATCTGGTGTGCCTCAAGGCTCCCACCTTGGGCCCTTATTTTTCTTGATCTATATCAATGATATTATTTCCGCCTTTCAGAGATGTAAAGTGCTCCTTTATGCGGACGATTTAAAAATTTTTTACACCATTAGGTCTATCGAGGATTGTAAGATCGTACAAGGAGAGTTGGAAAAATTCTCGGAGTTTTGTCGTACAAGGAATTTATTTTTGAATATTTCTAAATGTAGGACAATTACATTTACACGTAATAAGGCTCCAATTCTGTTTCACTATAGCATTGATCAAGCGACATTGGAGAGAGGTGATAACATCAGGGATTTAGGCGTTGTTCTGGATGGGAAATTAACTTTCGCATTCCATATTGATGGTATTGTCAATTCCGCGAGTAGAATGTTGGGATTTTTGTTTAGGAGTTGTAGGGTCTTCAGGGGCATCAGGTCGGTTCTGAGTATATACTATGCTTATGTTTTTAGTCGATTGAATTTCGCTTCGGTCATTTGGAATCCACAGTACAAAGTTTACATAGAAAGAATCGAAAGAATACAGAATAAATTGCTGAAATATTTAAGCTTCAAAGGTAATTTCTCTGTCTTAGATGATAACGTCAGTTTTTATTATATGGCCAGAAAACATTTTAATTTAATTTCTCTTCAAAATAGACGTACGATGGGCGATGTAATTAAGTTGAGGAAAATTGTAAGTGGTGAGTTGCAGGTACCGGATTTATTACAGGAAGTACAGATTAATGTCCCTAATTTCAATTTAAGATCTTTCGAAATTTTTCATGTACCTTTTAGAAGGACAAATGCTTCCAAGAACTCTCCATTAATTAGAATGTTCCGAACCTGCAATGAACTACGTATTGTCGATGTATTTCATTGTGCTAACATCAAGGTACAACTCAAGAAATATTTTTTGATGCAGTGAGGCATTTTTGTTTTTTGTCTGGTGTAGAGATTTTAGTTGGTTTTTAATTTTTTTTTTCTGTTTTCATCTCATTGTACCTAATTAGTGGATACTGTTCATGGGTCTTCGACCTGTTTGTGTTCCCAATGCTTAAATAAATAAATAAATAAATATAACCAACACTCGACATCTCTTCCCTATTCAAAAAATGTTGGAGTTTGATGCCATCTTCATGGGGGTAGTTTTTTCGGAACAAACTCAAGCTGGAAATTGGTCTCCCTGAAAACAGAAGTTGACCTGTTTTTTTGAAATCTTCAAAAATTCTTCGCTTCTGAGTTCTGGGGGGTAAATTTCTCATTGAAACACCCTGTATAAAAGCAGTTTTAGATGATTTGGTTGCAAGTACACGACTTATGTTTGTTTATTGATCTTTTGCAACGTAAGTCGTTTCGATGGTTAAAGTGTATGACTTGGAGGGTGAATATGTTTTTGAAATGCCATTATACACTGCTTTCCTTCACCAATTTCTAAGTTTGTGAGAAAATTATTCCTTTTCATATGGAAGTTGAAGTTATAAACTATTCAGATTGGCGTATTAACTAATTTCATGTAATGATATCGTTTAATATTGAAAATTTATAGTTCTTTGAAAATACATTAGTCGTAAGTTTCATTTGATTTTAGATAATATTCTCCAATTTTATACTCACCGATCACTGTTTTAAGTTTCTTAATTTTCTGTTAAGTTTACAGATTGAAACGTGCTAGTGTTATCTCCAGCTTGTGGATATCATATTGAGTTTATCGTATTTCTGTATGTATGCCTGTTTACGCTGATTACTTATGCAGTGTGGAGACCACTTATAAAATAAAATTATTTGTGTATGTTAGAAAAATATTATGAAAAATACTGGGCCACGTCAACTTTTAAATGGAATAGTGTGCTTTTTAAGATTGAATTCAAATATACAGCGTTAGTAGCGCAAGTCCAGCATAGTCCGTCCTCTTTATTTCAAATTGAACAGCCTGTATATTTTTATAATATTTACAGCTCCTTAGTAACCTGATTTCAACGAACTAAATCGTGTATAGTCTGTTATATATAATACCGGATGAAATTTCAAAGTATTGGAATAAAATGAGAAATAATTTTGTGTTCTATCACTTTATTAACTGATTATACAGTGACTCGAGTTTCGTAGTGGTACTACATTTTCAAGCGGAATAAACAAATTATGTCAACTATTATATATTATTATATAATTGTGCCGAAGCCATCAAGAAATATATATATATATATATATATATATATATATATATATGTATATATATATATATATATTTATATATATATACATATATATATATATATACATATATATATATATATATATATATATATATATATATATATAAATACATATATATATATATATATATATATATATATATATATATATAAATACATATATATATATATATAAAGGCCTATATATATATATAGGTATATATATATATAGGTATATATATATATATATAGGTATATATATATATATATATACAGGCCTATATATATATAGGCATATATATATATATATAGGCCTATATATAGGCCTATATATATATATATATATATAGGTATATATATGTAGGCCTATATATATATATAGGCATATATATATAGGCCTATATATATATAGGCATATATATATATATATATATATATATATATATATAGGTATATATATATATATATATATATATATATATAGGTATATATATATGCCTTGATGGCTTCGGCAAAATTTCAAATAGTGGGGTTTGCCACAGGTCCGTTTTTGAAATTTTGCCGAAGCCATCAAGAAATATCATTTATATATATATATATATATATATATATATATATATATATATGTGACGCGCCTCAGTGTTTTTTTATAATTTTCTAATAAAATGACACAAATAATTTTATTCCATAAGCGGTTTCCACACTGTATGTTGAATCATTTTCAGTTGGTTGTGAAAAAAATCTGAACTGTTTCTGGCATTTTAAATTTGCAGATCAATGTCACATGTTGTTTTATTTGAAAAATATATGGAAACCCATATTTCATTCAGAAACTTTTTTATCTCGCCAAGTAAATGAAAATTTTTAATATAATAATTCAGTAGGCGTAGAAACTTGGATAAATTCATGGTTCCAGTATTGTTTTTTTCTGGTAATTTGCCGTTATGCTCATAATCACCATATTCATATTAAAATAAATTAATTAGGCTGATATGTATGAGCTATAGTAATATAAAGTTCTAGAAATCGAGACAGTGTAACATACATCTGTATAACAGTTCAATATTAAAAAAAACTCAACACACTGTCTTCTGATAAGTTACGTATAATGTTGAAAAATTGCTCATTTTCAAACAGTCCTTTATATGTACTATGTGAAATAAAAACCCGATATTCAATTAAAATAAGTACCTACGTACCACTTATATCGTGAAACCGCCCTGAAAACGAATTAATAAGAAAACTTAAAGTAAACACCATACTTTTTCATTGGGTTTTTGGAATGCAAGGGTACTCGACATTGTCCCTTCGGGACCTTAAGAAAGATGTTCAGCCTACTTGACCGGGAAATTGAGCACCAATTCGGTTTGCTGGTCCTTAACAAGAAAAGTTATTCAGGTCGTCCGCCTGCATGAAGCGAACATTCATGAAATCTCGTTAGAATTAGATTTGGAAGTTAACAGGGTTGGCAAGTTAAACTAGCACTTCTTCCAATCCTATCAAGTTGAATTTAATTAACGCCGAGATAGCTATACCATCTGTGGGGATCAATTATCATCCCTGCTTAGGTTTCATTACATTAAGGAGGAATCTGGTTTGGAAAGGATCGATTAATCATTGATCACAATAGTAAGACTATCTTTTATTTATTTATTATTATTATCCTGATACTCCTAGATCTTCTGTGAAGATCCCTCAGAAGCTTTTTCAGCTTGTTCGAGTTAAGAGTTCAGGTACTGGACATGATAAATTGAATGTTGAACTGTTCGAGACGTAACTTTTTGTTAGTTAACACAAGTTTTAGGGACTATTTTTGTAGTACCAAAAAATTGTCTGAAAATGAAGAACATAAGATTAGGGTCAACCCGTAGTTTGCATTTATGTTGAAATTTTCTTGTTTTTTCAGATTTCTTTGAATGAAACATAGTTATATGATAACGAATGTGGGCATGGTACATAGGGCATTTTTCGAATCGGAACAATGCAACATATAGTCTGTCTAGAAAGTATCTGGAAAAACAGAGCTCAATAATTATTTAGTACATATTTTTAATTCTTGAATTAGAAAATTATAAGGAACTATTCCTCCTATTTACTTATACAACCTCCATTTAACTGTAAACACTTGACTAAACGTCAAGGCACACCCGAAACTAAATAACCTCCATAATTTTCGGTGATGGTAGTCCAGGACTGTAAAACTGACTGAATTAAATCATCTTTATTTCGTGGCGCTGCTTGCTCAACTTCAATCTGTATTAGTCACCAAATATTTTCACTGAGACTAAGAAATGCTGAAGCTGCTGGCCACGAAATGGTTGTCACTTTGTGTTCTTGCATTCAAGATTGAGTATAGGCCGAAGTATGGCATCTTTCATTATCCTGCTGAAAACGCCACCCTTATGGGTATGAAGCATGTGCCGTTTTAAGGAGAAAATTGTGCAGAATGCTATAATAGTTTTCACTATCAATGGTACCACGACTATCAACTCTACAGTGAGGCGTAGCACCACGCTGAGATATTGCTTCCCAAACCATGATTTTGGTGGGAAATTTGAACGATAACAGGTTGTTTTGATAGGATTTTTAAGTAATTTCCACCAAGTTTGAAACAACTTTCATTCAATATAAAGATATTATTAACATTATCTTCTTGAATGCGTTGATAAAATTCTATCTTTCGTTCCTTTTGCAAAGGTGTCATTGAAGGGATTTTTTTAGGTTTCCTTGATATATAGCCAGTGGCATACAGACGGTTTCTGGACATACTTTTTTATTTTGTTGATTCCCAAATCTGTTAGCCAATTTGCGAAACTCCAGGCTATGCTACAGTTCGATAAAATATTACCGGTTTTGTTGATCGTCAGGCATAAGCAACATAGATGCATGTTCTATAGTTTTTTGGCTATTCATCAGTGCATTGCTCTAACAATGAATGCAATACCTAAATTCGCATATCAGCTGTGTTGCATTCGTTGGTATTTGAGAAATGCACTGATGAATAGCCAAAAAGTTATAGAACATGCATGTCTGCTGCTTATGCCCGACAATCAACAAAACCTATTCGGCTTGTTTAAGTTTCGAACTGTAACACAGATTATTTATTAGAATGCTATAATGCCAACGAATGCACTGATGAATAACCAAAAAGCTATGAATCATGCATGTCTTCTGCTTATGCCCGACGATCAAGAAAACTTTTTGTATTTCTTTAAGTTTCGAGTTACTCAGATGTATGTTTTGGCATTGTCCCGATTCGAAAAACTTCCTATTTACCATATTCATATTCGTTATAATATTCGTAATAAATTCACCCCGATTCCATAAACTCATTAGCACATTTTTCTTACTTCAAGCGATGATTTTGTCATAACTGCTTAAATAAAAAAGTTTTTTGTTTTGTTCAAAGATAATGAAAAATGGTGAAAACTAAAAATTCGATTTGATATACTTTTAGGTCGAACGAAATAATTGAAGGACTTCAGTAGGGAATATTTTTTTCTCTAACGGTGATTACAGCTCACCAACCGGGGTATGCTTTTGATCAGATGTTGAATCCGGAATGAGCAATATTGTTCCATAATTGCGTATGTATGTATGTAGCGAGGCTTTCTAGAATTTTTGTGAGCCGGCATATGTTTCTCTGTCCTATCCCAAATATGCAAATAGAACACGGGGTGCTTCAGGCTGATTGAACACAAGTGAAAGTGGTCAATTTCTACAGTGTTAGCCAAAGTGTGAAGTCACGTTTACGGGCACGATACTTTGCCATTGGAACTGTTCTTCAAATATCCAAAAGTAGTAGACCGCGTGTTACAACGCCAGTAGAAGACGCTTGTTGAGAAGCGAACACAAGTGCCAAATATTAGAGTGCACAATGGAGCGGGTACACTGGTGAGATGAAAATCGATACGTACTCTATAGTGATTAGTCCATATATGCACGTTTTTCTTATAGTAGACTCATACGAAGCCGCTCTGTTGAAGAAGTCCATCCTTTTTGAGGAGACACAATTATGTTTGGTTTGGAGTATGTTTCGATGAGAGAACTGACTTATTATTATTTCCATGAACCCGGACGTCTGAGACATACTACTCTGTCAAGAAAGTACCGGGAATTTTCAATTACAACAACATTTTTACATTTAATCGTCGAAATTTATTGGGCCGCCTTCAAAATAGGCTCCATTTGCTCCAATACATCTATGCTAACGGCACTTCCAATTATCGAAACATTTTTTATAGGCGCTTTCCGGGATGGACTTTAGCTCTAGCGCCGAATTTTGTTTTATGGCTTCAGTCGACTCAAAACGGGTGCCACGAAGGGGCAATTTTAGTTTTGGGAAGAGGAAAAAGTCGCAGGGAGCCAAATCCGGCGAATACGGTGGTTGCTGAAGCACGTTTGTTGAGTTTTTGGCGAGAAAGTCAGTCACAATCGTAGCTCGGTGAGAAGGCGCGTTATCGTCATGCAAAATCCATGAGTTGTTCGCCCACAAATTTGGCCGCTTCTTACGGATACGCTCACGCAAACGTTTCATAACGCCTAGGTAATACTCTTTGTTTACCGTCTGACCCTCTGGAATGAATTCGTAGTGCACCACGCCACGGATATCGAAGAAAACAATGAGCATCACCTTCATTTTCGAGCGGCTTTGGCGTGGTTTTTTCGGTTTCGGCTCATTTTTTGCCACCCATTCCGATGATTGCTGGCTTGTTTGCATATCGTACTCGTAGACCCAGGTCTCATCACCAGTTATAATGCGTTCCATGAATGTAGAATCGGAATTACAGCGATCCAGCATGTCTGAAGCAACCTGTTCGCGATGACGTTTTTGAAGAAAATTCAGGTCTTTTGGTACGAGTCGTGTGGCCACCTTTCTCATGCCCAAAATATCAATCAAAATCGTACGTGCGATATCTTAAGATCATGTGCTATCTCTCTCAAGCTGGAACGACGGTTTTCCAGCACCCTTTCCTTAATTTTATCGACGTTATCTTCGATCGAAGCCGTCGATGGGCGTCCACTTCACGACCGTCCTTGAAGGCTCTGTACCACTGATATGCACGAGTTTTCGATAGAGCATTATCACCAAAGGCCTTTTGCAACATTTTCAATGCATCGGCACACGAAAATTCATTTGCAACACAAAACTTTAAACAAATTCTTTGCTCAACGTAATCACCCATAGTAAAAATCGGCACGCACTCTGACATCGACTGACTTAATCAGCTGTTACAAACACACTAGTTGACAGATCCCGCTCAAGCTTGGCATAGTAATTAAGGACAGTAGTACCAACCTAGGAAAAAAAAATTTTACCTGCCTCATTGCCCCGCCAGATTTAAATCGATAATTCCCGGTACTTTCTTGACAGAATGTATGCTGATAAAGTTATCAACAGAGTAGTTCCACAATTTCACGCAGCTATTGGCGAAAATTCCGTTCGTAAGGATGATAATGCACTGCCACCACAGATCGCAGCAGGTGTACCCAGTCATTAAATAGTCATAAATACTTTTCATTACCTTCTTGGATTATGTGAAAATATTGCTAAACATTTCAAAAATAGTTTGAATTACAATGCAGCTTTTAAAACCATTAATAACCTTAGTTCTTATATAAAAAACAATAAGGATCGAACAAATAAAGAAAATAAATCTGGACTTTACAAGTCAACTTGCAACGATTGCCCTTTAGTATATATTGGCCAGACAGGTAGATCTTTGACGAAAAGAATCCAGAAACACCAAAAAAGTTACATATCGGATTCCGTACATTCGACATATGCTAATCATCTTAAGGAATTCAGACATTATTTCAACAATAACTAAGAAATTGTTCACGTCGAAAGCAAAAGTTCTCGATTAACACTTTTAGAATCACTTGAAATCAACAGATACAATGCCGGTAAAATCCTTTTGAATGAAAAAATAGATGTTGACAGATCTCCGTTACTGCATATCTTTCCCTAATAACATTTTTTAGCGGCAAACTTCAATAAAGACTTTAAGTTTTTATGAATTGTTTTGACCATTAGTCACGTACTTAACTGTATTGAAACTCTGTTGCACTAGACACCGTTAGTCAGTAGAATGTAGATACTCGAAGGAGCTACATCGTGGTGAAACAATTGTTGTATTGTAAACATTTGTGTGGAAATTAAAATACTGTTTTTATACATATTATTTCAAATTCATAGTGATTGTTGTAATTATTTTCAAATTCATTCAAACAACTGACATATGTTGAATATGAGATATCCGACGTCTAACTCCGTTGGTGTGCGTGAATTCTTTTCCCAAAGGATATTACGGATACTTTTTTTGCGTAAGGAATGGAAATGTATCTTTGAGTCAAATCTTTTGTAACTGGGTAAACTAAATTCAATGCTACTTTCTTTTGCGTAAAATTTTGTCTGTTATAATTGGACTGAATGCAATTTGCCTGATCATATTCAATTCTATAAAAAGTTAAATATTAGATAATATTGTCAAGTATTTAAAAATGAAATTTGACACGAATGTAGCTTTTAGAACGGTTAATAATAATTTACGAATTTTAATAAAAAATAACAAGATCAAACTAATAAAGACAATAAATCCGGAATCTACAAGTTGACTTCTAGTGATTGTCCTATGGTATATATTGGCCAAACAGGAAGATATTTTAAGAAAGTAATTCACGAATACCAACAGAGTTAGACGTCAGACATCTTTCATTTAACATATGTCAGTCAAGGAGTAATAGATAAAATTCAATTTCCACAAAATGGCAGGGATGTGTTCCCGTTCCATCCCCAGAACTCCGCTTTGCTCTGATTCAGCTTCCCGGCGTATTCTATAGAGGACGCTACCGTTTTCTGAGTGCCGAGCTCATCGTCCTCCTCTGGTTCAACTAGGGCAAAGTACACAGCGTTCGACGTGGAGCACAAGGTCACTGGCGTCACAGGAAGACATGCGCACCACAGGTGCGCAAAACTCCGTTAGTGTTCTACATTTGTATTAATACTATTAGTAGTATTCGTATTAGTTCAAATCTAGAACATGATTAAGCCACAGTGAAACAATGGTCATTCATCAATAAAAAGTTTGTGCAAATTGGATTGTATTTACTACTCGTTGAAAATAAATTTCCATCAAGTAAAGAACGAATTCATCAAATATATGCCAGTAAATTTCAAACAATTTGGACATAATTTCAACAATTACTATATCATCCATAATGAAAATAAAAGTACCAGACACACGCTTTTGGGAGTCGTAGAAATTAGTGAGTACAAAAACCTTAAAATTTTTTAAGGTTCCGATAATTGACCCCAATATATTTCATGGTTATTAATATACCTTTTTTCGCGTATTGTTCTTTACCGTTTTTTCTGCGAATTGATGGTAATTTGTATCCCTATTTGCAATGTTTTCTTATCTTTATTTGAGAAAATTGTAAGTTAGTTGTACCTCCTCTTTTGTCGTTGCTGATCAGCCAGGCTATGTTGCATCGATCGAAAGAGGTGGTAATCGGAAGGAGTAACGTCTGGGCTGTATGGCGGGTGGTGTAGGACTTCTCATTTGAACGTTTCTATGTACTGTTATGAATTTATTAAATGATTTTTTATTATCAATGAAATTTTTGAATAAGTATTAATTATTCATTAGTTAGCAATCCCACGTTTTGGGAGCCAATTGTTATGAATTTTTATTTAGCTTTTATATGAATACTTGTAAGATCACCCTTGTATCTGGTTGCTTGTATTGAGTGTTGCCAGTTAACTCTCAATATTATAATTTTGTAATTGAATAATTGAAATTTAAATATTGTTAATTTTGATTTGATTTATTAAGGAGGGTTCAATTTGAATTTTTAATAAGTTAATTTTTAAAATATATATTGAATCAAAGTAATTTGAAATATAAAAATCTGTGACTACTAAACTAAACTAAATGTTCAAGTTCTAACCTATGTTCTAACCTACTAACCTTAATTTTAAATATCGTAATTCTAACGTTAACAAGAAATGCTTTGCTTTGAAATTAAATTTAAAAGAATTTCAGAAATGAACTTATTTATACCTGTGGTAAGTTTGATCATCAATTAACAATGTTCCTTTTATGTTGGCTTTGCTCTTTTTCAGGAAATTGTTCTGGTTCTTGGAGAATGTTTCTGGAATGTTCTGATTTCCCAGCCCACTTCATTGATTTCTTCTTTTGGATTCAAATGGTTGTATTCTTGATTTATATGTGGGATCTTTCCATTTACAACTCTCAGGTAACATATTTCTCGATCACATTTCCATTCACAATAATAATGTTAATTTCTATTTAGGTTTTGGAACTGGATTCTTGAAAAGTAATTTAATTTTTTAATTAGAGCGACACGGTTCCCACTCTGGAGTATTCAATATTAAATGAGTTTTTTCGTAATTCCTTTTTTTATATTATAGTTTTCATAAAAAATTGAATTCCAAAGCTTACTAGTTTCTGTCAAAATTATTGAAAAATGATGCTTTCGACGATTTTATAAAATTCACACTATTTCTAGGCTTGAAACTATCCTAGATAATTAATCTGTTTCATTATAAATATTTTGGTACCAATTTTATGAAAATTGGTTGAGTTTAAATACTTATTTTCATATGAAGAGTTTTCCAAATGTCAGAAAGTTTATATAATTTAACTTTTAATGCTTTTTACCGAAAAATTACTGAATACTACATAGGAAATTGATTAAATTTATTTAGCTTGTATGCTGTTAAAATTTTATACATGCACAAGCATCGTCTAGAATATCTCTTACATTCATTATTTCAGAATTTCTGACGTAGACACTATGTTTTCTCTAATTAATTGAATTTCGATCAAATTTGTCCTATTTAAATTATTCTGGTAAATTAGATTCAATAAGGCTTGTTAATTGTTAATAATTTCAATACATTTTATAGAGTAATTATGAAAATAACAAATCTTTTCAATATTTTCTTTACCAATTTCAAACTAGATATCTGAATTCAAATTACTCCTATGTATTATTATTATTATTAGCTTTTTTAAACATTTTACATTTATCAATTCAATGCTCCCTGTGAGTTCTATTTAAGATTATTAAAAGGATTTCTTGATTTTTGACTATCCTCTAAAGCATTTCCACCCGACTAGTGGTTATGTGTTCTAAATATGCTTTTTCTTCAAAATTTTGGCTTGTGAGTATGTTTATTAGTTAATGATTTGAAGTAAAACACTTTATTTCCGCTTACTTTTATTTTTCAACGACAATTGTTTCGTCAATTACATATTGACTTCGTCAGGTGAGTATGGTATCGTTGAAAAATAAAAATAAAAATAAGGGGTAATAAAGTGTTTTACTTCAAATCATTTACGATGAATTTCCGTCAAGTAGAGACCGAAACAATCAAGAATGTTTATTAGTTGACTTATTGATATTTCTGTCTGAATTGATCTAATTTAATTAATTTTTATTGGATTACACTCTAACGAGTCAACTTACATACAAGGGTTGAATCATTTCTTTGAATTTTATTGATTTTTATTATCTGAGTTTTTGAATAATGATTATTCATAACTAGTTTACAAGGTGTAATTCACAAAATCCATGACAGTACGTTTTAACGGGAGACGCAACATGTGTCCGAGCATTGTCATGCATTTTCAACAACTTTGTCATGTCTGTCGGCGTATTGCGGTCGTGTTTATTGCAACGCTCGGCTCAAACGCATCAATTGTCGTCAATAGACCTACCCTGTGATTTTTTCGTTCGATTGTAGAAGCTTATAATACACCTTACTCAGTTGGTGCCACCAAATACACAGCATGGACTTCTCGCCATGAATATTCCGCTTGATTATGAGGCCTTGTTGTTAACACTTCAGCGAAATGACAGATATGAAAGGAAAGCCTAATGATGACACTTCAATGAAGGTGTTGCCAGATAAAACAATTGAATAACAAACTAGTAGCGACATCTGTTATCAAAACCGCACAAACTTATTTCTACTCCTCCTCTATTTTTAAAAGTGTCCTAAATGTTAGGCAGTGTTACGCTGAAACTTCACATCTTGATCCTCGTGTTCAAATTCGTGTATATTTCTTGTTATATTCTACTGAAAATTATATTTACAAAACCATAATCAAAATTCAAGAACACCAGTTATTCACATAAACAACTTAATTTATTCGAGTAAATAATAAAACAGATCCTGTTATTATCCTATAGGGACTCCATTGTCTATAGATTAAATATTCGCAACTGATACTTGTGCAAGGTGTTAATCTAAACCATTGAATGAGCGCAAATTACCATAAACTGGATTCGAACACGTGCCGTAAATTACCGTGAAATAATTTCCTCGCTTATATTCTGAATTTTTGGAAATTTGGGCAAGCCTTGTACATTTGAAACACTTTGGAGTTTGTCGAAACAGATTGCATAGACTATAAACCGTTCTAAATCTCCTGATGTCAGGTGAGAACTTTGATAATTTTTTCACTATATTTATATGTTATTTCAAAATTTTCCGCTCATTTTTCCATTACTTTCTATTACTCAGTGAATAACATTGTGATAGAAAATTTTGGATGCAGCATTAGATGAGTGATAATTATGTCGGACATTCATGCTTTGATTGATTCACATCATGGTATATTGAATTTTTTTTCGCAAAGCGATGTTGAAACACTGTTTCTTCAAAGGTGTACGGGTTTCATGTCCAAAAAATCACTTTAGAATAGTACGAATTGATTTGCAAAACACAAAAATGTCAATGACTTTTAGTGATCATTTCCCTTACTGTAGCGATATTACACTCGATTGAAGATGTTGATGGCCAGCCAGAACTAGGCAAATATTTCACTACATTTCGACAGCTGTATGTACCATTCAGAGGTATATTTTTTTGAAACTGTCAACTTCCCATAAGCCCTATGTGACATTTTGAGGTCTTCCGTACAGGAAATTTCATTTGAAATAGAAATCCCGGTACTTTCTTGAAAAATCTACCCAGTAACGCATCAACAGAAATAATTAATTCAGGAATTGTACCATTTTCATCAACCCCAGTTCATTTTTAATTCCCTCATTATATCACCAGTGTTTTTCAAAGTCATGCATGAGTGAATTTCTCGACATTCTATTGATTAAAATTCAAAATTCTAGAAAGACGTATTAACAGTATAAATAAGTTCGAGCGTTTTTTTGTCCAAAATTAAAGTTTTATTGTGAAAAATTGGGTCACACATTCAAAGTTCAAAATATTAAGTCGCTAGCCACTACTTTTTTCCATATTTCTGTCAATTGGCGGATTCCATAGCGAAAAAAGGCTCCATGACCGCTATACATGTATCGTTTTCTTTTTTTGACTTCATCCTAATTGAAGAAGTGCAGGTCAGCCAGGTCATGCTGCATAGAACAGAAGAGATGGTAATCGGAAGAAGCATGTCTGTGCTGTACGGAGGGGTAGGGGTACCCATTTGAGCGTTTATAAGTACGTTTTAACGGGCGATGCATCATGTGGCCGTGCATTGTAATGTATTGTCAACAACTTTGTCGTGTCTGTCGGCGTATTATGGCCGTTTCTCTCGTAATGGTCGGCTCAAAAGCATCAGTTGTAGTCGGTAGACTTCCCCAGTGATCCTTTTGTTCGATTGTAGCAGATCATATGACATCACGCTAAGCTGTTCCCACCAAATACACAGCATGATTTTATCGTTATGAATATTCTGCTGGACAGTTGGTGATACGTTACCCGACGTTTCGGATTATCGTGATGGACTCACTTTTAATTGCCAGTCACAATTCGATGCAGAAACCTTTTTCTTTTTTGCTGTTGGAGCAGTTGTTTACACGTGGAAAAACGGAGTTCGACGTCTTTTGGACTCAGTTCATAAGGCACCGACTTCCTACTTCTCGTATCATTCCCATTGCTTTTAAACGTAGGAAAAGGACTGGTTGAGTGACGCCGAGTGATTTTGCAAGTTACTTTTGCATTGGTGAAGTATCTTCATCGAGCCACAATCCTAATTTTTTTATCCTTAAACTTTGGTGGCACTTCAGGTCTTTCCTCATCTTCCAAATCAAAATTTCCACTTGTAAGGTGTGTTTTTATTAAAATAACTATTTATATCCTTACATCTACACAATATACATATAGTTCACGTTTAAGTTTCGCGCACTGGCAGAGTATACGCGGCATAGCGGTACTTTTCACTCACTAGGAAACGGGTACATCTGTTCGGGTATTCTGGGAATCTACCGAATTGCTCCGCATCGGAGGCGATCGGTTTAGACCCGGGGATGTTTGGAGTTAGCTTAAGTCTTCTCAGTCTACCAGGCTTGTTTTGACCGGAAGCGAGTTGGTGTCGAGCTGAGAGTTTGCCGAACTCTGATTTCTCAGAGCCCGGTTCGCCTTTTTAAAGGGCTTAGAGGATTGATGTGCGCGCGTCAGTTAGCGCGCTCTTTATAGAATCCCGGTGGTGACTTCGGATACTACTGGTCGTCGGAGCTCTGGCGAACTAGTGTCGGGGTGTTGGCCTTACACTTTTAAATCGAGCAAACCAGGGATGACACGTTCTTTCAGCTAGAGCTGAAAAATACATTAAAACAAGATGACTCTACTGAGCTTTTTTCTCTTCATATTGAAGTAATGAGGTAAAACTCATCGCAAAAGCACATTATTCAGTACAAAAGTTGACATTTTCGAAGCACACAGAAACTATGTTGTTTACACTTCAGTGAAATGACAGATACTGAACAGAAAGACTAATGATGAAACAATGAAATAATAATCTAGTAGCGACATCTGTTACGAAAACCGCACGAACTTATTTCTACTCTACTAGTAGTAAATTTGCGAATACGAATATTCGAAAAGAATTCAGTTGGAAAAATTCAGAGCTAAAAATATGTAATTAACATCTTGGTAATTGTCTATTCAATTGAAATGAAGGATATCCTTCGAAATGAATGAATATTCCATTCATGCATGTTATGCGAAAATCGTAAAGAAGCCATCAACCAAACGATTACAGTTTTATTTATTTTGCTTGTTCCTAGAAGAAGTTGGCAAATGCATATAGCGAATTCTGGGAAGTTATATATCCTTTGAAAACATAGCGATTGAGTAAAACAGATATTTATTGCATTCCTTCAAATTCCATTCATTCTATGTTTTTTATGAAAACGAAAATACGGTTATGATATGTTATAAAATGTTATGACAAGGTCGAGTATTATTAGTTCAAATATATATCTGCCAAATATGAAAGTTGAACGCTTTCTCTAGCCTCAGTAGGATAGAAGTAAATGATGAAAAGCACTGACGTGTAGTCAGAAGCTTTTTTGTGCGTTTGTTGAACAGCCTGTTTCCCCGAAAATATCAAAACTTAGAATTATGAAAAAAATACATATAGATAATAATAAATATATGAGGAAAATCACAGAATTCACCCGAAAGTCAAATGAATCTGATTTTCTGCAAATGAATTAATTACCTTAGTTAGCTTTTGACTCCAAATATATCAGTTATGTTAAGAAATAAAATCGGCTGAATGATTCCCGAGTTATTCTCATTTGAAATATTATTTTTCAAAAGTATTCATAATTTTTGAAATTGTTTTCCATCTGATCTCGGCAAAAAGTATGAAAAGTAAATGAAATTTTGTTCTACTTTTTCTTGCCATTTTGGAACGATGCAGAACCAAGGGATAATAATGTAACTTTTTAACCATTTCTTTATTCATTTTCATGAGATTGTCTGTTTCTCCAGGAGAACAATTCTAAAATTAAAAAAAAAACTATGATAACGAGTATGTGCATCGTAAAAAGCAAGCTTCTCGAATCGAGACAGTGCAACTTGCATCTGTGTTACAGTTTGAAACTCAATTACAGCCGAATAAGTTTTGTTGATCGTTGGGCATAAGCAACAGATATACATGTTTCATAGCTCTAATGCTGACGAATGCAGCATAACCAGGCACCTATATTTGCCCTGCATAGGAACACTAATGTTTCGCCAAACAACAGCAAGCAGCATACGAGTACCAGGAGATGTCAAGAATCGAACTGTATTTTCGATTACTTCAAGCATCACAGACGAAGAAAACTTCCTCATGATCAAGTAATATCCCTTTGAGCTGCTATGCCAATGATCAGCATTTCTCTCCAAATGCATTAATTGAATCGGCATTACAGCACTCGACTCATGATTAGTGAAAAAGCTATGAATCATGCATGTCTACTGCTTATGCCTGACGATCAACAAAAGCTATTCGGCTGTATTTGAGTTTCGAACTTAACACAGCAATTTGTACTGTAGGAAGAAGCTTCCTATTTACCATTTTCGTTGTATTTCGGGCTTAAAAGTCGCCGATTGAATTGATTTATTTGGAGATTAATGCTAATTATTGGCATAGAGACTTAGTAGGATTACCTCAATCGTGACGCTTGAGGTAATCAGTTCCGTTCTTGACTTAGCCTGAAATGGTATATACGTATATGCATTTGCGTGCATTAAATGGTGCTGTTGTTTGGCAAAACATTAGTGTCCATATGCAGGGCGAATATGGGTGCGTGATTGTGTTGCATTCTTTGAAATTAAAGCATTGCACTGATTATTAGCCATGAAGCTATGAAACATGCATGTCTGCTGTTTATGTCCGACGATCAACACAACCTTTTCGGCTGCATTTGAGTTTCGAACTATAACACAGATTCAAGTTGAACTGAAAAGCTTCCTGCTTACCAAGTTCATACTCGTTATCATATTTTTTCGCAATTTTAGAACTGTTCTCATGGAGGAACAGAAAATCTCATAATAACGAAAAAAGGAATTTTTGAAAGTTTACATTCTTCCCCCTTCGATCTGTATCGTTACATATATTAATATGTAACGATACAGATCGAAGGGGGAAGAATGTAAAATTAAATATTTATATCATATTTATTAAAATATAATATAAATATGAATATAAATTTAATAATTGACAAGAAAAAGTAGAGAAAATATCAAACAAAACATCATGTACTGCAAAAAAATCGAAGAATACTCAGAATGTATGTTCACGAAATTATTTCACATTTAAATACTAAATTTGAAGTTGATCGGATTTGTTCTTTCGAAAAAATTTAAAAAATTAAATTAAACTCAGGAGTCACTGAACCGATTTCATCTATTTCTGATAATAACTTACATATTCAGTAGACTCAAAACTTTACCTGAAAACTTCTAGTCTATAGGTTTTTCCACTTGAAAATTAGTATTCTTACCTCCAGTCGTCCATTCGAACGGCCTATCCTTCCGAAATTTGGTATAAATCTCTATGTTCTTATTCTACTCTTGAATACCAAATTTGGGTATCATAAATGGTTTCCGAACCAATGGAAACATGAGAAAAAAATTCAAATGTGAGTAATTTCAGAACAATTAGATTGATTTTGCCCATAAACGAACTAAACCGAGACAATTAGGCCCAAAACCTTTTATGAAAGTTTCAAGTCTTTAGCTCTTTCTGTTCGAAAGTAAGTATTCATGGACCCAACTGCCGAATAGAAGTAATTTGGATTCTTTACCAGAAAGTTAGTCCAAAACGTTTGAGAGACCATTTTCGGCCAAAAATTCGAGAATAAATTGGGGCAAAACCATAGCACGTTGTTTCCTAGAACAAACGCGCAAAAAAGACTTTTTCTGCCAAAATCCATTGAAATGTTCCTGGAATTTTTCGAAATTTCTCGTAGGGCATTAGAATTTTGCACTGATGAGATTCAAGCCTTGAAACATGCGTGTCAGCTACTTATGTTTTGATAATCGACATTGCCTGTTCGAAAATATCTGCATTTTGAACTATTATACAGGTGAAAGATTCAAAGATTTTTCTTTTACATTCGCTTATAATTCCTAGCTTTATGTTGAGAATGGCTTGGTGAACGCATGGTCACATAATATACGATTACCAATAAGTTATTTGGTGCGGTGCTTGGACTATAAAAAATTAACATTACAATTGGAAAACCCTTCAGTTAGTATCTTAATTTTCAATATATTGTGACTAATTCAGTTGAAAACTTAAAAGGATTACTGCTGGATAGCACCCGATTTTTATGGCAATTTTTTTTTTATCAATTTTTAAAACCTGAATACTTTGAATTGTAAACTGTAAAATTTGTGGTCAATCACAAAGATTTATTATTTGAAAGAATAATTAACCATCGCGAATATGTATAAAATAGATTTAGTTTTGCTGTGTTTCATTTTATAACCATTAAAATCGTGAAAACTTCACGTTTTCGAATTAGAATAGATGCAGTAGTTGCTGAATGCATGCGCTTGCGAATCCCATGATCCCATGATATATTACAAATTGAGTTTCCATCATGCCATTAATAAAAGCTTTCTGGGTTTCAGTACGAAAATTGGATATTTTTCATGTTATACAGTATACGGTAGGACATTTTTCAGAATTTCGACATGTGGAGTGAGGAATTAGAATGATATTATGTGGGATCCAATGTATTCTTCAGATTTCAGTATACGCCGTACGTGACATGTTTGACTGTATCATTTATGATTCGCCATAAAGTAGAATTTCTCTTTATTTTAATTTTTGAAAGCTATGTTTTTCATAGCTCAATAACACCATAACCCTTTCTTAACAACGTCAGTAGAGCTGATAGACACAATAACCATTAAACAAAAATTAACGAATCTGTTTCATATGAGGTAACCAAACAATATTTATGTATGTTACGTACGCTATTATTAATGCAACATTTTTCATGTTCTCGTATCCTTGTTTGGAATCAACGGCCTGTCTGTCCCACATATACACATGGGCAATCACTACATGTTAACTTGTAAATTCCTGATTTTTTGTTTTTAGGAATGACGTCTTTATTATTTTTTATTTAGCTGCCTAAAGAATCAATAGTTTTAAAAGAGATGTTATATTTTTCTTTTTTCTTTAAATATCTAACAATCTTTTCAGATATTTGGCCTATGTAAGTTAATGAAATAAATTTGGTTTCGTTTGAATTTTGAAATTTTGAATATACAAGTGATATTGCTTTCTTGTAATTTATTTTATCAAGTAAATTGTCTACAATAAAAGGATTAAAATCATTATTGAAAGCTATTTGTTTAATCGTTTTATACTCTTTGTCACAATTTTTTTTCGTCATGGGAAAATGAGAAAATTTTGACAAAGAGTATAAAACGATTAAACAAATAGCTTTCAATAATGATTTTAATCCGTTAATTGTAGACAATTTACTTGATAAAATAAATTACAAGAAAGCAATATCACTTGTATATCCAAAATTTCGAAATTCAAACGAAACCAAATTTATTTCATTAAATTACATAGGCCAAAAATCTGAAGAGATTGCTAGATATTTAAAGAAAAAAGAAAAATATAACATCTCTTTTGAAACTATCAGGCGAGCTCGTTAGCGGCACCACTGAGGAAATGTGAAAAAAGTGGTAAAGCTGATACTTGAAGAAAATCAAGATGTTAGCAGAGATCACAAACCTATCTGTGGACACCATACATGCTGGCCTTCATGACCATCCCAATCTCTCAAAGGTCAGTGCAAGATGGGTACCGAGAATGCTTACCCCACCTCAGAAGCAAGTGTGAGTCGAATGCTGGAGTGTTTAGCACTCTGTGGAGGAGACCCATCGACTATTTTGAACCGGCTGGTTACAAGACAACATGAACAAGAGTCCATGCTGTGGATTGAAAAGAGTGCACAAGCCCCAAACAAGTTTAAAGTACCACATCCGCTGGAAAAATAATGGCTACGGCTTTTTGGTATTCTAACAGTATTTTATTGATAGAATACACTAAAAAGGGTTAAAGCATCACAGCAGCATCATACACAACTACCTTGCGTCATTTAAAAGAAGCAATTAAAGGAAAAAGGCCAGGAAAACTCACAGCGGGGGTGTTGCTGCCTAACGAAAACGCACCCGCGTGGCGGAGACTAATGTGCGGGAATGTGGCTTTGAAGAAATTACTCATCCTCCATGCAGTCCAGACTTGGCCTCCAGTGACTACTCCCTATTCCCAAGTGTGAAAAAATATCTTCTTGGAAAGCGAATTTCTGACGATGAAGAACTGAAGGTAGCACCACGATGTGGCTTCTTCAGATATCTACATTCTACTAATACGCAGAAGTAGAGTAGAACTGTTATACATATGTATCGATTTGTAAAATGCAGAAGTCAAAGAATTAATTTCTCAAAGGAAAAGAGAGTGTTTTCCATACACTCAACATCGACCAACTAACAGGGTCAACGCCTTTTATAAAGATGAAGAACTGATTGAGTGAAAAGGAGAGTACATTTGTTGTTGTCATTGAAGTAGCTGAATCAAATCCTTGAGAAACAATATACTATCCAAAAACAAATTCGTAATGTGTTGAGATGATTAACCGATGAAAAGATCCTCATTTAACTGCAAACCAACCTCTTAACTTTGATATTATTCGAGATTTTGAATTTCAGTCCAAGACAATGACAGGTCAATGTTTTTTAAACTAACTGGAGAAAAATTAATAGCCGAAATAATTGAGAAATGAAGAAATAATAACTCGAATGGAGAAGATGAAATCCCAGTAAGCATCACAAAACCTAGTAGTAATTAACTAAAAGGGTACATTTTCTGATATAATCAACAATTCACTCAGTATGGCATATTTCCGGACTATAGACCCAGATTCAAACGTTTAATAAAAGAGTGCGGTATTTTCCCAACATCTGAGCATGGCAACCTAGGAGGAAGATTAACAGAGATAGTAGAGATATTCGAGTTCATAAAGACATTCATGAAATTAATTGAACAGAGTAATTTACCATTTGTTTTTTTATAGACCTAACAAAAGACTATGATTGTTTATCATGATTTTACGCACTTTTGAAGGTCAAAAGAATGAGAATCCTACTTGACTAGAAGACGAAAACGAGCCATAGTTGGAATACCCGGAATGAAAGCAAAATCATCGATAGAGGAATGTGAATATGGTGTATCACGGGGTAGCGTGTTTGGACCCATATTGTGGAGGAATGTAAAACTTATCCTGAATGTAAATAAAACAGCAGTCATTTTATTTAGTAGACAAATAAAAAAGGATAGGGTTGATAAATTGGAAGTAGGGAATAAAACAATAGTTCTTGATGAAGTTACCAAATATTTAGGAATTTATAATGACCAGTTTCTGCAATGGTCTCACTATATAAATAGATTTGTTAAGCAACAAATTAAGCTCAGTTTGTTTCGGTATGAGGACCATTAGAAATTAAATTCAAGTTGATTGCTCCAGAAATATTTATTTCGCTAATTTCGAATCACTAATTCTTTATGGCATAATTTTCTGGGGTGCTTGTTCTAGCACAAGTGATATATTTTTGATTCAGAAGAAAATGATTTGAATTATGTTCAGTATGGGATATCGGGTACAAAAATACAGAATTTAATGTCTTTGAAAGTTTTGTTCAAGAAAAAGCATTGCCTTAACATTCAAATAAATGAGAGTTATCCTGTGAGGTCCAGAAAACTACAGTAATCTTTACACAGATTATCTTCAATGGAAAACATCCGGAATAAATGTGTAGAAAAAATTTAATAATCTACTCCATCAACTGAAGGTCTTTGAACCCTATAATGTATATGTTCGAAATATTAAGGTTTTTTTATATAACTCGAGCCTTATCCTTTAAATGAATATTTTTGCAGATATAAATTAATTTTAAATTCGAATTGCAATAAAGACTAAAGATTATTATTATATTGTTTAGGAAAATTTCCTGGATATACCACAATACCCTTCTTCTGCATTCAGTGGTGTTCATCTGAATACCCTTTTGCGCGTCCTTTTAGATGTAGCTTGAAGCGCTGACCAAAAGAAACTACAGTTATAGGTAAATGCCCTCTAAAAGATGGCATTGTGCAACAAAGATGTCCTAGACGAGTTATTTATTGAACTATGAATATGTGTAAATAGAATAGTCATTTAAATCCAGTGGTGTTATTAGATTCACTCTGTTCTCTTACAAATAATTGGAGTAAAAGTACAAGCAGGCCGATAAATGTTCGTTTCATTTAACTGAGAGTTATTTTCTTGTTATTGAATGAATAACAGTTTTGTAATGTCTTCTGAATATGTGAACTTCATGCTACTGTTTTCTCGTACTAGTTAAGGTGTACTTTTAGAGTTCTCTTCTTCAATTAGATGTTTACGATGGAAAGGTAAGAGTTTTCCCTAAAGTAGGGAACAGAAAAAAACTATAGAGAATAATTGACAGAGTTATTTTTTGAAGACATGGGGTTCCAAACGTAACGGTTACCATATAAACAAACCTCAAGTTCTCAGAATTTTTCCAGGAATATCAACTATTTAGCGTAGAACAAAAATAAAATTGTATCTAAAATGGCTGCTTAGCTGACGTTTCAAATAAGGATGAGTTCTCTAATTGTTAGTACTGCTAGTATAGAAAATTTGAATCTGATCATCCTATAACGATACTTCAAAAGTGACAACAATATACTCTATCTGGCAACACACCTAGCGTGGATCAATAAAATCAGTCCTGAATTCGAAATTGAACTGTAGAAAAGCTATTTGTGTGAGACCATACACACGTATTCCAACGTATTCTGATTAAATTCTGAATTTGAAATGAAATCCAATTAAAAGTGTATTTTTCCAGTCGACAGAGCATGAATATTTCTTCCACATCTGGGCGGGATTAATTCTGTTGGTTCACCTGAATACTGGTTATACCAGAATGCATTTTCGTTAAGTATGATGCAATTCAAAAATGAGATTCTTGTCTGCTTCCGGCAAAAACGTGCGATTCATGTCATGGTAAAGTTCTGAATTTGATGTTTTGTTTGTTTGGTGATTATTGAACAATAAAATTATTGGACTGTCAAATATTTCTTTCTCTAACATAAATAAGTAAGTGAGTATTTCCATATTTTTTTCAGCACGATACATGTGTAGAAAAAGTCACCCTAATAATAAGTAGGTAATGAGCAAAAATAAAGAAAATAAAAGAAACCTCGACTAACCCTCTCAACATAACAACTGAAAAATTACCCTACAACAGCATTGAAATACTCAGACTTACTAGAAAAGTAGATCTCTCAAAATTATTTTAATTTCCTTCTTGAAGCTCGAATAATCCAAAATCCTCAGTATCTCAAGCAGATGATTCAAAAGTTTAATACCACTAAACTAGGTCAATTCTAAAATTTGTATATTCTATGGGTTGGAATATAAATTTTTTCCTTGCATCTCATATCACTTTTGAGCGACTGAAGATTCCTTTGAGTATAGAGAAAGCAATTCAAAATATATATACAGGGAAAACTCAAACATTATATGTAACAAAAAACGGGTCACAGGACTCCTAGGGTTTTAGATCGAAAATCAAAGGGATTATTCTCTTTCGGGCGAAAAATACTACGCTACCGCAGAAATGGTGTTTTCTTTTGATATACCCTGAATAAGTCACGTTGAAAAAAATGATTGTTTGATTTGTTCGAAATTGAACAAAGAATGGTGTTCAAATGGAGTTTTGGCCTGCATACCAGTTAAGAATCAAAAATATAACAAATTTTTCATAGAATCTTTAGAAACCATTCAAACTGACGCTAATTCGAGACTTTAGGCTGTTTAGGCTGCAAATAAACTAGTTTAAGTCTAATATACATCTCTATTAATCCCCATATGGAAGTTTGCTCATCCAGAATTTGCACACTAATTGATTGACGTTAATCAATTACTTAGGAATATTTCAAAAAGGTACCTCTACATACCAAGCAATTCTTTGAATGATCATGTTTTTGGATTGAAACCAAACGTTATTCAAGCGTTCGCCCGATAGAAGGTTACGACTTCAAATCGAAAAAAAAATAGTTTTCAAAACTAATTAAAAGTTTAACGATAATATTATTGTATTATATATTCTTTTTATTATGTGTTATCTTGTATAAATAAGTTTGTCAAAAATTTAAGCTGTATTGTGAAAAACTAGTTACACATTCAGAGTTCAGAGTATTTTCCGTCGCTAGCTACTACTTCTTCCCATCTTCCTGGCAATTTACAGATCCCATTGACTGAGTGACTCCAAATTTTTTTGCGAAGTTCTCTTGCGTTTGTAATGGATGTTCATTGAACCTTGCCAATAATGTTTCATTCTTAAACTTTGATGGCGCTACGGGTCGTTTTACATATTCCAAATCAAAATTGCCACATTCAAATAGGA
This sequence comes from Megalocaria dilatata, assembly GCA_034642435.1. NCBI lineage: Eukaryota > Metazoa > Arthropoda > Insecta > Coleoptera > Coccinellidae > Megalocaria > Megalocaria dilatata. Next base: position 70,414,682 of record CM067856.1, on the reverse strand, counting down.
AGAACCAAATCGTGCACGTTCGTTCAGCTGGAGCATGGTCACCATGAACATTCACTAAAATACGATGTCTTTCAGCAGCCTTTTGCTTAATATTGAGCAATGAAGTAAAAGTCCTCACACAAACACATTATTCGGTACAAAAGTCGACATTTTTTGAGCACACAAAAACTATGTTGTTTACACTCCAGCGAAATGACAAAAACTGAAAAGAAAGTCTTATGATGTGGCCTCTAAGAAAAAAAATATAAGATGAGGATCTTAGAGTTCTACCGTTCTGTTTCTATATTTTCATTACTCGGCTTTTACGAAACCATGCTTCATAAGCATTCAGCACAGTATTCAGAGTTCTCTTCGTCCTAGAGAAAAGACAAAACGGTTACTCTGTAATACATTATTCTACCCCTATAAATTCAGTGACTTGATGGAAATTTGTGCGCTTTCTCGCTCTAGGCATAATGAACAGATCAAACGGATTTTATAAGAAGGCACTCGGTGTCAGTCACCGATTCTTTGCAGACAAATGTTATTTTATCCTGATTATCTATCAAAAACGATTTAACAAAAAAACAATTTTCAGGGTGTCTTCAAAGTACAGACTTTTAACAGAAGGTAGACCAAAATGAACTATTTCAACAAAAATCACCTACATAAAATGTTCAAGGGGAAAGAGCTGGAAAGAGTTTTGGTAAAATTTCATTCTGAGCAGTTCTATTCTGAGTCCAGTTCTGTTCTTCCGGCAACACCAGCGAGCATGCGGTCCCGCTTAACAACATGCGTCAATTCAAACGCTGAATTGAGGTTTCAATTTTTATATAGACATGCAATGGACTTGTGAAATTTTCACTTTCGTTAAAAGAAGGTTGTTTGGAAAGTTTTTCGTTTTTCCCAAGAGTGGATTTAATTGTATTTTTTCGAACCCAACTTCACACTAAGCCGCATAATCATTATATGTTTTGAGAACTGATATAGCAAGGCTTATGTGTGAAAAAGTTCAATTAATTCTAAGTACTAGTTTTTGGTAAGTGCTTTTTTAAATATGGAGAGCATTAAGCAGCATTTTCGTCATATTTTACTTTTTACTAAAGAAACGCTGAAAATGCTGTTCAAGCCAGAAATTAACCGATATGTTGACAGCACGCCAGCGCCAGAACTGGTTTGCAAAGTTTTGATCAGGCAATTTTGATATCGAAGATGCACCCCATTCCGGAACGCTGGTTGAAGCTGATAAAGACACGATAAAGGTATTAATTGATGCAAATCAGCGAATAATAACACGTGAAATCGGTGAGAGGTTAAATTAATCGAATTCAAATGCTTATAGCCACTTGAAGGGCCTGGGTTTAATGTCGAAGCTCACCATGTTCTCAAGGACCTCAGTGATTCGCCTCTCAAACGTCACGAAAATGATCCATTTTTGAAGCACCTCATTACTAGGGACGAAGAATGTTGTATATAGCCATGTCAAACGCAAGAGATCATGAGGCGAAAAAGATGAACCGGCTCAAAGCATTTCGAAAGCCAATATCCATCAAAAAATAGTGATGCTGTCTGTTTGGTAAGATTTTAAAGGAATCGTTTTTCTTGAGCTTTTACCGGATAAGAAAACAATTAATTCGGAAGTCTATATCATCATCTGGACAAACTGAATAATGCACTTAAACACTTAAACAGAAAAGGCCAGAATTAAACAACAGAACAGGTGTACAGTTTCACTAAGATAATGCGAGACCAGTTTCGTCACTCGCCAAAGGCTACAGGTTGAATGGGATACACTGCCACACCCATTCTCCACATCTAGCGCCTTCGGATTATTATTTGTTCCGGTCATTGCGAAATTTTTTGGACGGTAAAACTTTTACTTCAAATGAAGAGTTAAAAAATCACCTGGATCAGTTTTTGCCCGAAAAGAACAAACATTTTATGAGGGTGGAATTATGCTAGTACCAGGAAGATGGCATTAGGTATTCGACCAGAATACATTGAAGTCATTTTCAAAAAAAAAAAAAAACCAAATCACTTTCCGAACAACCCAATAGGTCGAAAGATGCCGCATATTTTTTTAAATACAGAGGGATAATACTATCTTATACGTATGTCCACGTAAAATCTGGTTTCGTTTAGAAAACTGACTTATTCAAATTTTGGCTGGGTATCTGAATTATTGGGAAAGTTTAATATTCAAATCTTTCTTATCATATAATTTTGTAAATGTAAATTCTTATGCATTGCTTGTAGCTTTGTAGCTGACATGAAAAGAGTAACCTTTGAAAACACTCGTATAATAATGAAGTTTGAATACTCGCCAATTTATACACAGTATACGTTGTTCAAAGTATTTACAGAATTATTTAGATATTTCAATATTAGCCTTCTACATTTTTAATTGCAAAAAATTATATTTAATAATTATAACTTCAGGCATTAAATTAATGTCATATAAGTACCACTTATATCAAACGATATATAAAATAAAAATTCATTATGAGACATCCAAATGATATAACAAAATCCAATAAATAGAAATTAAATATTTTGAGTAGACAAAATTTTGTTTCTACTCATCAATCTTATGAAAACATATATCTTTCAAAAATGTTTAACATAATCTTATGAATTTCATCATAAAACTATCTTCCTTAGAATATTCGATATTATTGAATATCTAACTAAGTTACAGAAACTAAAACTTAAACTAAACTCGCGTATTTGATCGATAGGGACAATACTTGATGGAAATTCATTTTCCATTAGTAATAAATAAAATTCAACTTCCAAAAACTTTTTATTGTTGAAAGACAATTGTTTCACCACACTGTGGCTTAATCATATTCTTCATTTGAACTGATACTGTGTGAAAACTCACATAATTTTTTAAAAATGTGTCGACAGGTATCACAGTAAATGGGACTAAAAGTAGGAAGGCAGTTACTTGGGTATACCCAATTAAGTGGGGAGAAACCGACAATGGCAACAAAACTTATTTGGGTTGTCGTTGGTTTTTCCAGACTACAGGAAGATATTCCAAAGAGGTGAACTATTGGTATCCGCTTATTCGTTCAGGAGAATCTTCTGGGAATTATATCGGTTTATTTCAAGGGATTCTAAGAATGTTAATCTAGACCCTTTAGTCTAGAAATGAATAATTTCATATTCGTTATTGAAATTATGTTAAAATTCTATTAAATGGTTGGCGTATGTGGAATGTGTGAAATTTGAAGTGTAGCTCTTTTGATGTTCGTAGATTTATCATCATCGGGCAATCCTTAAAGGTCAACTTATAGCCTTCTGATTTATTATCTTTGTTTGTTTTATCTTTATTATTTTTAATGTATAGTAAATGTTATTAATGATTCTGAAAGTTGCTGTGTAATTGAATTTTTTTTTAAATAATTGGCAATGTCTTCGAATATTCTATTTATATATGAAATTTGTATGATTTGTTTTTTGGAATCGGGTCATTTGTGGTAAGATAAACGTGAGTTGAATATATAACGTTAGTTAATGCTATCTTTTTCTGTTTATTGTTCATAATTTTATATATGAGGGTTGGGTTGAAACCATTGCTAAATGCTTTTTGTTCGATTATACTGAGTTCTTATAGGATGACATTTTTTGATTGAGAGATAAAATTTTCTATATAGTGATATTTGTGTGTGTAGGTTTAAGAAATATGCTAAATTCATGTGAATTAAATCTTGTGATATTTTAGTCTAAGAAATTGATATTTTGGTTCTTCTCCTCTTCATAGGTAAATTTGATGGAAGGATGTATATCATTAATTAAATTTGAGAAGGTGTTCAGTTGTCTGTTGGTGCCTTTAAAGCAACATGGAATGTCATCTACAAATCTGAACCAATTGTATGAATGAATGTTTGATTCATAAAAATTTCTGCTAGAATAGAGCTAAGTGGATTTTCCATACGAGTAAGTCCTTCATTGGAAATATAAATAATATCATTAAACTGGAAGTAATTCTGTTCCAAACAATTCAAAACATCATTAATTCTGATAGGATTAGTATTACTTTTTATCAATAACTTCATAATTTGTACTCTTTAAGTTGGAGGGATGCTAGGGAATAGATTTTGAACATCAAACGAAATTAATTTGGAGTTTGCAGTAAATGAATGGATTTGATCTTGTGTATAAGTTGGAAACTACTTTTAATTGCATATTTGGCTTTGAAATTTGTTTCAGTTTGAATCATTGATATTGAAGCTTTTGACAATTTTATGCTTGGGAATTTCATGAACTGGTCTAATTGGGTTATTCACTTTATGGAGGTTTATCAGTGAATAAAGTTTCGGTATTTGTGGGTTAAAAAGAGTCGATGAATATTTTTAAATTATGAAACAGAGTGACGGATTGATTCATTATATTTTTTATTTGTTTCTGTAAGTATTCAGCAGGATCTTTCTTGATTGTTGTGAATTTATCTGGTGTTAAGAAAGTTTTATTGATATATTCATTTTCTATGATAGCTACAATGCTATTTCCTTTTTCTGCTCGGGTAAAGATTAAGTTGTTCTTGTTACTTTTTTCTCTGATTAATTCTATTAATTTTTATTGTTTTGAAAAGCAAACTTTAGTTTTATTATTGTTTTCAATTGAAAACATGAACTGTGAAAAATTCGGAAGGGATTTAATTTTGTTTTCGATAATAATAAATGAAGAGGTGAAAAATGTATAAAAAATTGTCTATTCTGTTTCAGATATTGAAGAAGCAAAACACTACTAACGAAATTTTTATCCTGTTATAAAAATGTATATGCCGACCTGGGAGTAATGAGGCGAGAAAGTATTCAGGACCAACAACGGATATATTCTCATCTTCCTTAATGAAAGGCATTAACTTTTCTAATGCGTTTCCTCATTTCAGCTGATATGGACGAACGGAGACGTTCGTCGTGAGCGAGAGTTGAGTAAACGTCATGAATTGAATTACTGGAAATATCTCTCATTTACACATCACTTACTGCAAAGCAGATAAGAAAAGAGGCGGAAGATTTTTCTGAAGTTAATAAGATCAGGGATTTTCATCTTGTATTCATGGAAATATGGTAAAAACCTAACAGAAAAGTTTGTGACGAAAATCTGTATGGTGAATTTGCAACATTTCCTACTGATAAATCTAAGAAATATTTATGACCATGACACGTTATGAAAATGTCCATAAAAATATTCAGCATTTCTGGTGGAGTCGTCTTTATTTGATAGCTTCAGTAAACGCCTATCCGCTTCATTAGCAAAAAGTCAGAAAACTTATTTCAAAGTGAACGAAAATGCTTTGTTTTAGCCTCTTTGTATATTGGACGATATTAGATTTCTCTTAACGATCTATGCTAGACTTCATAGGATGTCCTGCATCAGTCACCTATTTATGAGAATGCTTAGCTTATTTTTGGAATAATAACTTGGTACAAGGATAATTTTTCAATTCTAAAGGGTTTTTTATTTTGGGCGGGCCGATGTTGGCAATCTGTGGTGGCCATTTTGTTTTAGTGATGTCTGTATTATTTGTTTTTCAGGAACAGATGCTAAATCACCATGACAAGTAACACGATTGAGCAGCATATCTAAATAATAGAACTTTGTTATCGAAATGAATGTTCGTTTGTGTAAACGTTGTGCGCGCTACGCTTATTTTATGGCTGACGCAGTGGCCTTTCAAAGTCAACTATCTAACGCTCAGTAGCCTAATTCAAGACAATTGTTTTGGTAAACAATCAGCTAATACGTCAAAGGAATGCCAGATTGGCCAAGAACATTGCTGAGATCTTGAAAGTATGCAGGAGAACCTCAGGTACTCAATTCCTCGTCGTACACAAGAACTCCGCCTTTCTCAAACTTCAACGTGGCGAATATTGTGTCTTAATTCAGATCCAACTCACTCAGTAGTTCAAAGATAATGACCACAGCCGTTTATCCCCTGACTGAGCTTCAGAACGTTTGGAAGAGTACCCTTATTTTGGCCGAAAAATCACCTTTTGTTACGAGCTGAACCACACAAGGTTCACCAAGTGGCTATGTATTTACAAAAAGTTACTGTTCCATGCGGATTTTGGGGCAGCGACGTCACTGGTCCATATATTCGTAGAAGTAATATCAATTGTTCATCAAGATCGTGCAATTTGACAGATTAACCCTTTTTTTGAGGTTTTCTGAAGTTGCAGGTATATGGAAATACGCTGCAGACGACTGATGCCCTTAAAGTCAACATAACCAACGAAATGATCTATGTCATTGAAAATTAGACCACACGGATCCGTGCCACCGTAAGAAATCGAGGCAGACATCTAAATTATCGTTTCTGTCATAGGTAATGGAATATACCTATTTATAAATCGAAAACAAAATTTGGTTGATCAGTACACACATAGTATGTTTAATTCAATTTCAACATCTATCCGCTTTTATAGAAAAACTCTTTATAATCATCACACCCGTTGGCAGATTCTCTGGAAAATGCTGGACTCAGATTGATCAAAGACTGAATCCTAGATGGTTATATTCTTGATAACTGTATCGCAGATAGTTCGATATGAGTCAATCAGCGTAAGAGGCTTGGGAATTCTTCGCAATCGACTATTACACTCCTCGTTAAGGAAAACATTTCCTCTTCTTAGATATTGAATATCGGAGATATCCAGCTTGATAATATTTAGCCCTCTCCTTAGATAATTGGTCTTGGTTCTCTTGATTGGTCTCTTGGCATGTGATTTTGTTGGTGTTTTAAAGGTCTTCCTTCGTTTCTCAGGAATTTTGTTGTCGTTATCTTGTGTTTATGTACTGAGAATGAATCCGATGGTATAAATAATGATCAGAATGGTTTCGATCCTAGATATTCCCTATTGTTTATTTATTTACATTTCTTAGTATCAATCCTTGAAGATTTTCTCTGCTCGTTTTAACGTTGGTTATTCAGGATGGCTACGTCAATTAGAAATGTTCTCTGTTCCTGTTTTGTTGTATATTTTCAAATTGAAAACTTACAATAAGGATGAATTCAGGAATATTCTGGTCCACTGGAATTCTTCTTGGTGGCTGTTATATTTCCACGTGTGGGAATCCGAAGAATTCATTTGAGCATTAGTCACGTGTAGATTCAGCAGGTAGCATTAATGTTTTTCCGCAGACTTTTCGAGTGCTTTGTACATCGATTCGATATGCAGTATTTAGCTTTCAAATAATGTTATTGATATTGATTTCTCGCATATCACTTGGTGAAACATTTTTAAATTAATTTAGTAAATAAAAAAAAACTTGGCTTAAGTTTCACTGTTTATTTGATGTTTGTTGACATAATCATTTTCAAAACTGAAGAGAACAAAACTTAAAATCCTATTTATAATAGTAGGATAGATCAGAGGTGCCGAACTAACACCATATTTTTGCACTCTTTGAAATTGTACCTGTGATCTACCCTACCATTATAAATAGGATTTTAGGCTTTGTTTTTTTCAGTTTTGAAAATGGGTTAAAAACCCGAACCATATATGTCAACTAACATCAAATAAACACTGAAACTTAAGCCAAGTTGTTTTTATATACTTTATTTATTCGAATAATGTGTTTCCACTCTTTCAACTCGAGTCCCAGTATTCATTTTTAAAGCGAATAATTTCTTTTATAGACTGTACTCCACCTCAGTTGCGCCCAGAGAAGATGATTTTTGGGACATTTCTCTACATAATCCCCTACATAATGATGAAAAAGTTGGGAAAAATATGACTACAGTCTGCCTGGAAAATTAACACTTATTTTGAAGCGGATTAATGATTTAGTATATGTTCATTTAGATGCTCGAATTTCAGATCGAAAATATTCGAATAAGTATGAAAAATTCTCAAACGTGAATAACTGCGAAACAATTGAACCGATTTTGCCTATTAACAAATTTAGCTGGGGTACTTAGATCTTTAACCCCCTCTAAACTTAAATACATTTCTTTACTTGAATAAGCTCGCAAAGGAAAATCTTGTATGCATGTATGTATGTTTGCATACTCTAGATGACGCTTATTTATGATTGATATCTTAGTGTCTCCGCGTATAGCGAATAGATACTTGACAGATTTGTAGTCAGTGGCATATATTGTAGTGGTAAAAACCAACCACTCTGAAACGTGCGCATGTCTGCAATTTGTCCTGTGATCAACAAAGCCTTATCGAGTTTGTTTGAGTATGGAATTGTTAATAGATGTATATTACACTGTTTCGATTTGTAGAACTTTCTATTACCATAGATCACACTCCTTATTAATGGATATTCAAATTCATTTTCAAAAAGCACACTATGGAATTTAAAAGTTGACGTGTCCCAGGTTGTTCATAATTTTGTAACAAAAGGACAAATAATTTTATTCCATAAGTGGTTTCCACACTGTATACGAGTATTTAGATACAATGTTAAAAATATAATATCTTCGTGAAAAAATGTAGACATTTTAATTTTTTATTGATATCATTTATAACAAGAAGTACCTTGTTCACTAAACTACGGTGAAAAATGAAGTGAAATGCGTGCGATCAGGTGATGATGAATATTCATGTTGCGGTGTACTGTACAATAAGAACTGTGCATACCTTTTTGATTGCGACGGTGCGAACATTTGGATAGCTTGCACTAAACGCTTCCTCGGAGGCCTGTAGAAAATAGAAACAATCTCAAACAACATAAAACTCATGCATTGTGATCCAGTGTAAGTTTAATAATCGATTTGAGCAATAATTCCACATAAATTGTGTGAACAATGAATTTTTTCATGTTTCATTTTCAGATACTTGGGTAAAGTTCATTACTGTCTGCTCCTCGTTAAAGACAAAGCACTGTTGATTTCAATTTAAGCAATAATACATTTGTCCTATTTTATAGTACGTTTGTAATTATACAAACATACTATAAAAATAGAACAAATTTTTATCCTACGAGTAGTGCCGAACTTAAACGATATGTAAGAATTAGAGAAGATTGACTTTTCCACACTTTTACCTGGTATGAACAAAAAAATAATTTTATTATTTTTTTGTATATATAATAATTATACTTTGGTTTATCACTCATATATATTAACATTGGGATTCAACTGAGGTTATAAAATACGTTGCAAGCTTTGTGTAATTTCTGTGACGAACATATAATACACAGGATGTTTAAAAGTTCATTATATTCTTGTGTTTATAGAGACATTTGACTATATCCTTCAACTATTTATTTAGTATTTTTAATTAATTATTTATATTTCTTGAAATTCTTTTACTCCTTTTGGTACTGTGTAATGAGTGTTAATTCTATATCTCAACTAAATTGAAACTGTGTTTTCTGAGACATTCATTTAATTTAATTCTAAAAAGTTTTTGAATAAAATTTTTTTCGGAATTAAAATTTGTAGAAGTTACCAGTATATATCTGTATGATATTTAAAATATTGCAATAATCCTTCTTTTAAGTAAGAACCTATATTTATTATTTTATTGTATATATAATAATTTTATTTTGGTTCAACACTCATACATATTATCACTTGAATTTAACTGAATCCATGATTTTTTTGCGAAATTTGTGTAATTTCTTTAACGAACATAGAATACATAGGATTTTCAAAAATGCAATACATAACCCCAAGAACTTCTTCGAATTAAGTCACTCCAAATAAGTTCCTTCAAAAAAATTCTAAAACATGCAGCACATCTTCAAAAAGTAACTTAGAATTCCAACAACGAAAAGTCCTCAATCCCACTTCATATTTAAAAAATAAATATAGATAGATAGATAGATAGATATGAGTTTATTCAACATTTATACAAAGTGTTATAAACTCTAGAAAAAACTGTGAGTTATTAATATAACTGTTTACAGTTGTAAAAAATAAGTTTGATTCTAACGACAGCAAAATTGAAAAAAAAACAATAATTCATACATCATTCTCATTGTCACAATTGGTTTCTCTTTTTAGTCTTCATTGGGCTTGTAGTCATATCCGAGAATTTTAGTCTTAGTTGGGCTAATCTTGTCACGTTCAGGAATTTTTGTCACGGTCGGTATTTTTTCTTTCACTTCCTTTCTCTTGTCTTATTTTTATGAGGAATTTATAATTCGATGAATTAGCGTGCGGTCTTCAGCAATCAACCAGTTCTTTATTGCTATCTTGAATTTTTTTGTACTTTTCATTTCCCTTACTTGCCTGGGAATTTTGAGGTAAAGTCTTGAAGCTAGATATGTACAGCTTCTCTGGCCCAATCTCTTCTCTGCTTTAGTTCTTACAAAGCTACAACTTTTCCTTCTGGTCGAGTAATTGTGTTCTCTCAGTACCAGAGGTATCTTCTTCTGATGAACACTAATTAGAATCTTACTCGCATAGAGTTGTCTTACATCTAATGCTTTGGATATGTCATAAATTTCTCGACTAGGAAATGTATACTCTTTTCCATACATAATTTTCAGTATATATTTCTGTACAATATCCAAGCCTTTTTTATGACAATCCAATACTCCTCCCCATCCAATAATGCCATATGAGAGATGAGACTGCACCAATGCATCATAGAGTACTTGGAGATGTCGTATGGACTGGACCTTCTTCCGTATTTCTCTGAATCTATATGCGATACCTCTTAGCTTTTTTATCAAGTAATTCATATGTTCATCCCATTTTAAGTGTTGATCAATATATATATGCCCAGATATTTTGTGCAACTAGTATTTAAGATTTTGAATTGATTGTCCACTTGGAGGGTTCCTAAGTTCGGTAGTCCTACTTGGTTAGATGAGAAGGTCAGATATTTAGTCTTTTGCTGATTTAAGGTAAGTTTATTAGTTTCAAACCATTTTTTCAGAATCGTTATGTCCGCTATTGCCTTCTGTTTCAGATCATCCCAAGTTGTTCCTTCGTACATGATTACCATATCATCTGCAAAGCCTACAATTTCCCCACTGCCTTTCTGGTGAAATATGTTATTTAAATATATTAAAAAAAGAACAGGCCCAAGCACCGTCCCCTGTGGAACCCCATAAGTAAGTATGTTTGTGTTACTAAATTTGCCATTTAATGTTGTCTTTTGTTTTCGTGCTGAAAGGAAACTATTGAGGAGAGTATTTATTTTTCCCCTAAAGCCACAATCTGAAAGTTTTTCTAATAATTTCTTATGGTCTACTACTATATAATTAACAAAAAATATATTACCAGACCGGCCAAATTCCTTTCTCTTCAATATTCTGGGTTTTGTGGAGAAAGAAATTTGGCAGGTCTGGTAATATTTTTTTTGTTGATTTGAAGCTCTCGAAAGGAATGCGGATGTTACGAGGGAGCTTCCACCTCTTACTTAGGGAGACGGCGTTTCGTTTCCGAGCATGCGCATCTGAAACTCGTCAGACAGGCTTGATGCGCAGGCTCTGCCTGTGACGCCAGTGACCATGCGTCCGCTTGGAACGCTGATCTTCAAACGCGGTGCCTTGCTCTATTTGAACCTGGCGGGGACGGTTAGTCCTCGCTTGACGCCAGGATGAATTGAAAGACTTCACATGGGTTCGTGTGTCATGACGTACAGGTCGGATTAACGGTACTCATACCATAATCAATTGAGGCATCAATCTTGGGATTATCTTAGTTCATGAGACTGCGTTCGGAAGGATGGATAAGAAGCCCCTCCGGCGTAAGAGTTACGTCCCAAACAACTCGGGTACTGACTGTGCAGAGCCACTAGAGGTTGGATAGTGCTTCGCTGCTACCAGTCAGACGGTTGCAGGTTTTCGAACTGAAGCCCAAACTGGAAGATGGTGGATTAATCTCTTCGAAGGGGTTCTCACCACGCGTGATGATATGGCGTAACTCTTATCACACTTTCTGCCTCTGGGGGCAGACTGTGGAGACTGCTGAGTAGTCACTTGGTGAAAGAGCTACGTTCACATGCCAATACAACTAACTGGCAGAAATCACGTGATTCAATTGAATCGCCCCCCATGGCATTGTAGCTTGACGCGCTGGGGTGCTTGTCTTGACTAGTATCCTAGTTTCATCCCGGTTAAATGGAGGATTAAGTCTTGATGCCTAAAGTAATGCCTCTCGCGCCAGTCACTGGACCGGTTTGGTAGAAGGTCGACCGAATGGGGCCATAGTTTCAAGGTAAAGGTGGAATAGTCGCGTTGATCAGCTCAGTGATAAGGATGTCCGTCGCAGCATAGAGCCTCACCCGTGAAACTAATGTACTCTACCCTATTGCAGTAAACCTCCCGATTTTCCTGTCCAATTACCAAGTGCGTTATGTAACATACTGCGTTACCTTGGGAGGGTGGAGGCCCTCGAGAAGTATTCACACTACCTGGCCATCCAATTGGTGGTGGAATCGAGGGGTTAGTGGACTAGAGGGTATTCCATTTATATGTTCGCAGCATTATATTGTTCAGGATATCTAGTGAAATGCTTCAGAGTTAAGAGGGTCTTGACGGTTCGACCGGCCTCGTCCTGAACCAAAAATTATTACGAGACGTTTATGGGGTTTGGGGATCTTAACGATACTGCTAGACCGTTCTTGCTTGAAGCCAGGATGATTTGAAAGACTTCACAAAAGTTCGTGGGTCTTAACGTACTGGTCGGATTGACGGTGCTCGTACCCGGATCAATTGAGGCATCAATCTTGAGACTATCTTGGTTCATGCGCCTGGGTTGGAGTGGGTGGATAAGAAGCCCTTTCGGCGAGTAAGTTGCGTCACAAAAAACTCGGGTACTGATCATGCAGAGCCAGTAGAGGTTGGATAGTGCTTCGCTGCTACCAGTCACGGTGCAGGTTTCCGGACTGAAACCGAAACTGGAACTCTTCGAAGTGGTTCTCGCTATGCGCGATGATAAAGCGTAATCCTTATCACACTTTCTGCTTCTTGGGGCAGATTGTTGAGACTGCTGAGTAGTACCTTGGTTAAAGAGCTATGCTCACATGCCAATGACCTATCCTTTTATCTGGCCGTAGTTAACTCATGACTCAGGGTTTTTCGAGAAGTGCTTCAGGGTTTAGCGGGTTCAATCGCCTTCGTCCTGAAGCAGGATAGATTGAGAGACGTTCTGGGGTTTTTGAATCTCGACGATACGGTTGCAGACTGTTGGTGCTTGAAGCCAGGATCAAATGATAGACTTCACAAGGGTTCGTAGGTCTTGATGTTTAGGTTGGATGACAGTATTCGTACCAGGATCAATTGAAGCAGTTGATAGTGCTTCGCTGCTACCAGTTACGGTGTCGGTTTTCGAACTGAAGCCGAAACTGAAAGCGGGATGGATTCAACTCTCCGGAGTGTTTTCGCTTTGAGCAATGATAAGGCGTTACTTTATCCCTTTGAGAGATCCTGTATATTAAATAGCACCAATACACAGAAAAATCGTTTTTGAACCAAAAATATTGTACTGAAGAAAGTTATTGCAATAAATATTATTCAAATATAGTGGCAAAAAACTCTTTCGTTTATTCCTAAATGATAAAATTTGATTTGATATGAAGTTCAAATACTATTTTTCTGTAAAATAAAAAAAAAACCACATATTATATAATATCATTAGATACCTGCTACGTGCATGTGGTGTAATACAGAGAAATTTCTCAATTATAAAAGTTCATAAATTGAGATTTACTATTAAGAAGTATTATCATATTACAGAATAATAGCTGGAATTAATTCATTAGAACCTCTACAGATTTTAATCTAAATAAATCCCATGAAAACATTTAGAAATAAATTTTAAATCATGTCCCAAATACACTGTATCACTTTATAGATATATACTATATGTATTATCATCACATGTGGTGGAAATTAACTAATAAAGAATCAAAAGAAATATGAAATAATGAGTTTAGGACATGTTTTAAAATTTAATTATAAATGTTTTCATGGGATTTATTTAGATCAAACTCTATAGAGGCTCTGGTGAATTAATTCCAGCTATTATTCTGTAATATGTAAATACCTCTTCATATAATAGTAATTTTCAATTTATATACTTGAATAATTGAGAAATTTCTTGGTATTACATCACATGCACGTGGCGGTTATCTAATGCAGAGTCTAAGTTGTATCTTCTTTCATTGTATATTTCTGTGATATAACCTAATTTTCGTATAGGCCATGCTTATTTCAAAATTGGTTAGTTGTTACAGAAATGTGTTGTGTTTAAAAACGTATTTTTATATATTTTTAAATAATTATTTTGTTTATTCAAATAACTCCTTACTGAAGAGATTTTGGGTCCGAATGTATCAGGTTCTTTCTCTGGATAATGTGCTATATATTTTTCAGAAAAGGAAGATAAAGAAAGGCATTTTTGAATTATATGTTGAACATATTTTGGTGATGGAACTTGTGATTCTTCAACATTCAATCGAAACATATATATGTATAAGGTGATCTCTAAATAATTTGTTCATTATTTTATATTTTTTTTTGATTCTTTATTAGTTAATTTCCATCACATGTGATGATAATATATATGCCTATAAATTGATAGTGTATTTAGGACATGTTTTAAAATTTAATTCCAAATTTTTTCACGAGATTTATTCAGATTGACACCTGTAGACGTTCTGGTAAATTTATTATAGCTATTATTCTGTAACATGCAAATACTTTTTCGTAGTAATTTTGAATGTATGTACTCTAATGATCGAATAATTAGAACACAAAAAATTTTTTTGTCAGGATCGTGGGTGATATGAACTAGGGCGTAAGAGCTCCTGACTTCACGTTAGTACATTTCACCTTTTATTATTTCAAAGTTTTAGTCCTAGAATGCATCTGTGTTCGACTTTATTTTGGGGCTCTATTTATTCTATACTTGTAGATTTAATTTGCATACATGTGAGACTTGTTCCTTTTGAAGTTTGAACATTGTACTTGCTGAGTATATACAGGATCACGGTTAAATGTGAGATATTACTGAATATTTCTATGAAGTGTCTGATGTTTCGTTAACATTATGTTTATAGCTATATCTTTTTTGCTTCGATTTAGAATAGCATATTAGTTTAAACTACTGGAAATATTTTCAGTTTGTCATTAACAAGAATTTTGTAAAAACATTCAATTCGTGAAGATAACGGATATCTGCTTCAATTGTTGAGTAATGTAATTAGACAGATAACAATCCAGCAACAATCCTAACCTCATACCTTTCTCACACTGCCACTCAATCTAACTCTCTTCTTCCTCAGGCTGAGCAGCCTGAAGGAAAACGTCATAACTCCAACAATTTCACACTAATTTTCGCTGCGCCGAGAACATAACATTCACCTGAATTTTCTATCCTGCGAAAACAAGAAGCTCATTTCCCTGACTGGCAACACAATTGACTCATGACTGGTGTTTACTGCTGAATTATAGCCGACACACATATTGTTGTTGTAATTATACAATTTAGCTAATATTACACTGATAAGAAAATTACTGACTTGCTTTTTTACTGTTATTCAAACTTCTCATTACTCTCAAGGTAACTCGACGTATTCCGCCTTCGATAACGCGATGAATGCAGATACGGAGATCGATGTCCAGATATGATACCGATTACATTATTTGCGGAATAATTAGATCTTTTTACGGATAATTCACGATCTCATTAAGATCAAGTCAAAGTTTGGCTTGTCCAGTGGCGGAACAGAAGGGTGGTGGCAGGATGGAAGAAATGCGGCGTTTGGTAGTTTATAATGCAGTGGAAAAGGTTATACAGAGTGATTAACTGAAAAGGCATGTTGAAGTTCTAGTGTGCCTATCTTTTTGTAGGTCTAGTTAAAATAGAGAAAAAAAAGTTAGAACTTAGTCAAAATTCGGATAGAACTGAAAATTAGTAAAAACGTTAAATAAACCATTACAAGTATCGGGTGTTTTTTTTAGAGTGATAAAACTTTCGATAGAGATAACTGTGATTTGATAGAAGGTAAAAGCCATGTTGTTTTGACATCTCTGTTCAGTAAGCATTGACAAATTATCATGGAAAGACACACACCACACCAATGTTTATAAATTGTTCAAATTTATTTTCAAAATCAGTGTTCTATTCGCCAAACTTATAGAGCACTTCGTGAAAATTATGGGTTACATAATCGTCCATCAGAGCAGCTTATTCGTCGAACTATGGATAGATAACAGTCAACATTTCCTCTACTCGATGCAACAACAACAACAAGACAAGAACTGTACGTACAGAAGAAAGTCATAGTAATAATAAAGATCCAGATTTGTCTATTCGTCGACGTTCACAACAAGTTGGACTTGCATCCACCACATGGAAAATTTTGCGAAAAGATCTTGGTCTCAACCATACAAGATTCAGCTGGTTCAAGAACTAAAGCCACTTGACCATAATAAGTGTCGTTTGTTTACTGATTGGGCCCTAGAACATCTTGAAGTTGATCCACTTTTTTATCGTAAAATTGTGTTTAGTGATGAAGCTCATTTCTGCAGGTTCCATTGCATCCTGAAAAATGCACTGTATTGTGTGCTTTACACGCTGGAGACATCATCGGTCAATATTTCTTTAAAAACGATGCTGGAGCTAATTTTACAGTGAATGGTGCCCGTTACAGATCAATGATTATTTGTTTCAAAATTTGAATGGTGTCCACCCAGAAGTGTTTTGGTTCCAACAAGATGGTACAACACCTCATGCTGCTACCGTAACAATTGATTTATTTCAAGAAAGATTTGGCGATAACATTATTTCGAGAAATGGCCTAATAATTCGTCCTTCAAGATCATGCGACATAACTCAACTGAATTATTTTCTTTGGGGTTATGTCAAGTCATTGGTTTATGCTGATAAAACAGAAACAATAGACGCTTTGGAAGCCAACATAATCCGTGTTATTGATGTAATAAAGCCTGAATTACTCGAAGAAGTGGTCCAAAATTGGTCTGGTCTAATACGGTTTCTCAGAGCTAGTCGTGGTGGACATATGTCGGAAATTATTTTTACAACACAAATGTCATAAAATTATCTTTCAAATGAAAAAAAATTGGCTTCAATCTTAATTTAAACGTGTTTTATTTCAATTTAAAGTTCTATCACTCTAAAAAAACACCCGATATTTGATGGATTTGGTCTTTACTTGATGGAAATTAATTTTCAATTAGTAATAAA
Organism: Megalocaria dilatata; assembly: GCA_034642435.1. Classification (NCBI taxonomy): domain Eukaryota; kingdom Metazoa; phylum Arthropoda; class Insecta; order Coleoptera; family Coccinellidae; genus Megalocaria; species Megalocaria dilatata. Next base: position 70,397,566 of record CM067856.1, on the reverse strand, counting down.
TAGATATCAATTTACACAAACTTTTTACTGTTGAACGACTACTGCTTCACTACTCTATGGCTTAATCCTGTTCTATATTTGAACTGCTGCTGTGTGAAACTTTCATAGGTTCTCATACAGGGTGTCCCATCGAAAATTTGGATCCCTTCCAGGACTCAGAAACGAAGTATTGTCGAAAATTTGAGAAGAAGATCAACTACTGTTTTGAGGGAGACAAATTTCCATTACGAGTTTGTTCCGAAAAAAACACCCCCATGAAAGTATCAAGTGTTGGTTAGTTTGAAAGTTATTCATGTTCTGTCTACAACCCAGTCAAAATTTTATAATGTAATATTGAACTTACCGTCAAAAGGTGATGTTGAACAGACAGTTGAAACGCCCAAACTCAAGAACCAAAGAGTTTTGAAGAATCCAAAAAAAATTTTTAAATTCTGTATTAGGTAGAAATAATTCGTATGACGATATTGTTCCGAAACATCCACCTGAGGGTGTCAACAACACCCAAATTTTTTTTGGAATAGGAAAGAGATAGCGGTGTTTTAGTTAAAAAGCTTTTTTTGTTGTCTAAACATCCTAGTTGAAATTTTCAAATTCTGATTTGTTTCAAGCAATTTGATATTGAATATTATCAGAAGAGTAACTTGAACAGTACATTCAAATACAGCAGATCTATAAGTAATGATAGGGAACATCCAGAAGAAAATGTGAACTATTTAAAGAACTAACGAATGTATTCTTCAAAATGACCACCACCAACCTCCATACAATGATATCATTGGATGGGTGTATCCATCTGATAATATTCGATATCAAATTGCTTAAAAAAATCACCTAATTTGAATTTCAACTAGGATGTTTAGAGAACAAAAAAGCATTTTAACTAAAACTCATCCGCCATCTCTTTTCTGTCAAAAAAAAATTGAGGGTTGTTGCCTCCCTCAAGTGGTTTTTTCGACATTTCATTTATGATGGTTTATTTAACGTCCATACCAATTTTCAGGTCTATGCGAATTTTGACTAAGTTAAATGTCTATTCTGAATGGAATATTTTTCACAATGTCTGTGTTTATAGGCTGTTTCACAATAATTTAGACATTTGTTCAATGTGAACGAAGCCCTAACCTCACTTATTTTCACGCGCTTGTCCTAGGAACAGCGTGTTGTCGTTTTGCTGTAGTTTGACTGTCCGGGCACAGTGCATAATGTAGAAAAAGCTATAAGGTTGTTCGGAAAGTAGTTTGTTTTTTCCTGACAGAGAATTTTATTTTTTCGAACCCAACTTCACACTTAAGCCGCATAATCATTACATGTTTTTAGAGCAGATAAGCAAGGCTAGCGTGTGAAAAAGTTCCATTCATTCTACGGAGTAGTTTTTGATTAGTGCTCTTTGAAATATGGAGAGCAATAAACAGCATTTTCATCATATTTTACCTTTTTACTACAGAAAAGGTAAAAATGCTGTTCAAGCCAGAAAGAAACTAACCGATGTGTATGAAGAAGATGTGTTCACAGTACGCCAGTGTCAGAAATGGTTTGCAAAATTTCGATCCGGCAATTTTGACGTCAAAAATGCACTACGTTCCGTAAGGACAGTTGAAGCTGATAAATACACGATAAAGGCATTAGTTGTTGCAAATCAGCGAAAAAAAGTGAGATCAGTGATAGGTTAAATTTATGGAATTCAACTGTTTATGACCGCCTGAAAGGCCTGGGTCAACCACAAAGCTCGATATATGTGATCCCAATGTTCTCACAGAGATAAAGTTGTGTCGTCGCTTTGACGTCTGTAATTCGCTTCTCAAACCTCACGAAAATGATCCATTTTTGAAGCGCATCATTACTGGGGACTAAAAATGGGTCTTATATAAAAATGTCAAAGGCAAGAGATCATGGAGCGAAAAAATTCACCGTAAAGGTGAAATGGAGGGGCTGAGCCGCGTTGTTCAACTCAGTGATAAGGGTGTCTGTCGCAGCACAGAACTTCAGCCTCAAAACTAACGTACTCTACCCTATTGCAGTAAATCTCCGGATTTTTCTGTCTAATGGCTGAGTACGTTATGTAGCATACTGTGCTAGCTCGGGAGGATGGAGACACTCCGGAAGTATTCGTACGACATGGCCATCCAATTGTTGTTGGACTCGAGGTGGCAGTGGTTGAAAGTCCGCATGCTGGACTAAAAGGGTATTCCATCTATCTGTAGGTAGATACTCATGTTCAAGATATCTCAAGAAATGCGAGAGCGAGACTTGACGGTTCCACCAGCCTTGTCTGAACCAGGATCGATTGCGAGACGTTTCTGGGGTTTGTGGATCTCAACGATACTGCTAAACCGCTCGTGCTTGAAGCCAGGATGATTTGAAAGACTTCACAAGGGTTTGTGTGTCTTGACGTACTGGCCAGATTGACTGCGCTCGTACCAGGATCAATTGAGGCATTAAATCTTGAGACTATCTGGGTTCATGGAACTGCGTTCGGGTGGGTGGATAGGAAGCCCCTTAGGCGAGTTAGTTGCGTCACAAAATAACTCGGGTACTGACACTGTAGAACCAGTACAGGTTGGATAGTGCTTCGCTGCTACCAGTCACGATGTAGGTTTTCGGACTGAAGCCGAAACTGGAAGCTTGGTTGGTTCAACTCTTCGAAGTGGTTCTCGCTAATGCGCGATGATAAGGCTCACCTTATGACAGTTTCTGCTTCCTGGGCAGATTGTCGAGACTGCTGACTGCTCACCTGGTGAAAGAGGTATGCTCGCATGCCAGTAACCTAACCGGTAGAATTCACGATTTCCACGTACTCTACCCCTATGTCACCGGATCTTGTCGTGGTAGGAGTGCTCATCATGACTAGAGCTCTAGTTTCCCTGAGGTGAAATAGGGGACTAAGTCGTGGTGTCTAACACGATGGCACGGGTGTTTGCTGTAGTATAGGGGTTACAACCTTAAAACTGGCGTAACTACTCTATTGCAGTTTAATCTTTCAGATTTTTCTGTTCAATGGACGACTGCGTTATTCAAGCTATTGAATTACCTCGGAAAAGTGAAGGCTCTGGGGGAGTGGCTTCTTAGTTTTCATCCGAAATTTTCATTAGTCGCTGAAAAAGTCCTATACGTCAAATTTCATATGACTCAAATGATAACATGCTTGTACTGTAAGCTTGTGAGGGGGAACTGAATATTTCTGTGCAATAGTTTGCTCACCAATTGATTGAAGTCACGTACTGACCTGATTCTAATGCAATCATTAGCCTTGGCATTCCAAAAGAAAAAGACTTGAAACAATTGAAAATGATTTTTGAGTTGTCCTTTACACTGGATTCAGTTCTGAATCGAAAACTGTTAGATTTGGTTCGGTATTTTGAGCTTCAAGGTGAATTTATCGTTTCATTATAATGTCATCAAGTGATGATGATTTATTATGTGCAAGTGTCACACTTTAATTTGTTAATTCCGTAAAATAGGATTCTTCCGGTAACGTTCAAATAATTTGAGATATACCTCATTCGATATCGGGTTAGGAAAGAATGGACAATAACTCTTCCCATGCCAAGGAATGCTGCCAATGCAGGAAACATTAGAATCCCCCCCACATCAAAACAAATATTTCTTTAAAATACTGCTACGTGACAGAACGCAGGCTAACACCAACGGTCGCTTGGAAACCGTTGGAATTTACTGGCGTGTATTTGCCACCGTCATACACATTGAATCCAACGCATCCAAATGTTTATTCACAAGTTACTTGATGTGCTTTTGATGCGGCTTCAAGAATGTGAATCGCTTCTTCATCGAACGACTCCTTCTGATCCATTGCATCCATTTCCTTAATTATTCAAAAATCTCCTTGGTACGTTTCTGAAGCTATTAAAATATTTTTTTATTCCTCAAATATCGTTTGTTTCCAAGGCTCTAAGACAGCTTTCAAATTATAATTCCATTATCTCACTCATAGCTAACATACACAACATACCCATGGGTATTTGGAGCCACAACTTCTAGCAACTAAGCCAAGTGAATCACCTGACTGCGTCGTGAGGTTTTCTTTGAGCGCTATTTACAGAAAACAGCATGGCTATTGTTTGGCTCATGTGTCTGTCAATTTTGAATTTTGAGCCTGAAATGGCCTTAAAAAATAGGCAGGAATCACTGATGGAGAATGCGAGGTCAAAAGTACGGTACAGTCACTGTACGGCCAGTCCGCCCAGCTAGCCGTAAACACGCAAACTGTAGAACGGAAATAACTAGAGTCTTGAAACTTTCAGGGGAAGTTTGGGATCTAAATATCGAGGCTAAGTTATTAAGTTAATGGGCACACTCAGCTTAATAATTTCCCAGTTATTCACGTTCGAAAATTTTTCATAGATATATTTCTCCTAATATTTTCGAAACTACAGAGTGCAGTTTAAGTTGAAAAAAAAATTCTAGTTGGACGGGTCTCGGCTACCATTTCACTGTTAGGTCCAAAATTGACAGCGCTGTAACTTAACCAGAACACAGCTGAACTCCTAACTCGAGCAAGCTGAAAAATCTTCTGAGGGATCTTCAAAGAAGATCTAGGAGTATCAGGATGATATATCAAATCATTTCCTGATATTTATCACTTTACTAGGCAACAGCTAGTCATGACAAGGTAGAACAATTTGTCACAAAGAGTGGATTAGTGAGTACAATCACTGGAGCTATGAGAATGCGTCCAACTAAGGTATTAGAGATCATCGCTGATCTCATACCTCTTCCCTGGTGATAGACGGATTAACTAATGAAGCCACGAGTATAATATTTAGCGAGGTAACGGGCAAAAAATCTCAAAAACCATTATAATGGATGGAAAAAGATTCGCCTTGAATTGCATTTTACTATAATACTAATGGACTGGGAAGAGAATTTCATCGCCTAAAGTGAATCAAATAATTCCGTTAAATAATATACATACAACCACGAGATATCCGCGGCTGGAGTATTCGGACCAGAACAAAATAATATTAATAGTTTATTTCGAAAAAATACAAAAAAAAGCTGCTATCCGTAGAGGCTTGAGCCTGTACGCGACTGGTAAATTATGGTAAAAAGTACAGGAGCTATTACTAAACTCTTACCAAAAAGTAAAATCACATTCTATTCTCAAAAACAAAATTCAAAGGAAAAAGAAGAAACACTTTGAAGCATCTTTGTGAGGCATATCATTGTAAGTAATCATTTGGAGAGTCACATAACAACTAGGATGTTCTATGAGTAGCAGAAAAAAAACACAGACATCATTTACGTGCCCTTTCCCTGTTTTGAGGTAATCACATCCTGCAGTCATAATTGAATTAGGTAAGTACAGTTTACTGTGGATTGATCCAGGAAATAAAAATTTTTCTCCCCCCCTGTCTCCAAACTCTCCAGTTTTCGTTTATATAGTTTTAACTTTTCAATTTTTATTAGTTCTCTAGGTACCATGGCATATACATGTAGGACTCAGTAAGTATAACATTTTTGTCCTGCTCTAGGCGCAAGGAAATGGTTCATCTTGTTTTTTGTTCCATACTGGAACGCAGTTCTTTGAAGTAAAATTCTTCGTAATTTTAAGGCATGCATCATATGTAATACGAATAGCTGGTGGGGATTCATGATCTTCTGGAGAATTTGTATGAGTAGTCTGATAGGAATAGTTGGGGTTTTCTGTATATAACACGTAACCATTTCTGCATTATTTTAACCCTTTTTATCTTACATTTGGGATGCATTTGGAAGAATAATCATCTGCAATATTTCAAAAACTCATTTAGAGTGAATTAATCAAGGTTTAGAACTTATAATCGATTAAAATAAAATAGAATGGCCGTTTACTTGATAGAAGAAATATAACAAAATTTGAATATTAAAACAAATTGAAATATGTTTATCTTCTACAATTTTGATTTCAAAAAAATTTTTATTCGAAAAACTTTTAGAAATAAGTTTATGTCTAACAAGCACCGCTTACATTTAATAGACGTATACTACTCTGTCAAGAAAGTACCGGGAATTTTCAATTAAAACAACATTTTTACATTTAATCGTCAAAATTTATTGGGTCGCCTTCAAAATAGGCTCCATTTGCTCCAATACATCTATGCCAACGGCACTTCCAATTATCGAAACATTTTTTATAGGCGCTTTCCGGGATGGACTTTAGCTCTCGCGGCGAATTTTGTTTTATGGCTTCAATCAACTCAAAACGGGTGCCACGAAGGGGCAATTTTAGTTTTGGGAAGAGGAAAAAGTCGCAGGGAGCCAAATCCGGCGAATACGGTGGTTGCTGAAGCTCGTTTGTTGAGTTTTTGGCGAGAAAGTCAGTCACAATCGTCGCTCGGTTAGAAGGCGCGTTATCGTCCCATAGTAATCACCCATAGTAAAAATCGGCACGCACTCTGACATCGACTGACTTAATCAGCTGTTGCAAACACACTAGTTGACAGATCCCGCTCAAGCTTGGCATAGTAATTAAGGACATTGGTACCAACCTAGGAAAACCTGCCTCATTGCCCCGCCAGATTTAAATCGATAATTCCCGGTACTTTCTTGACAGAATGTATAATCAAAACTCAATATATAATGTCAAATGGAATAAATAACCCAACAGATATACGAAAGTAATTGAAATTAATAAATAAATATTTAAAGGAGACAAAATTTTGTTTCTGGTCTTACCGTTAAGAACACCAATTGCCTTTTAAAAACATAAACACACTTAAAGGACTTCTCAAAGAATATAATTTATTTGAAATATTTAATATATTTAAATATTCGAATAAATTATTTCAAAAATCTCTAAGAAAATGTGCACTATATCTTCAAAAAACAAATATAATTCTAGAGAATCCCGTCTTCAGTCCTCTTTTAACATTCCAAATATCAAAATCAAAAACATAACCTATATCACTCACGTGTATTACGAAGCTTAAGTCTTTTAACACGTGAGTGATATAGGTTATAAAATATGTAATCAGTAATCAGTATCTTGTAATACTCACCTGAAGAAGTCATGGTATGACGTAACGATCGTAGTGTCAATAAAATATTAGCGGAAATTAGAATATTGTTTTTATTCATATTTTCAAGATGAATTTCCGTTAAGTAAAGACCGAAACAATCATAGATATAGGTTATGTTTTTGATTTTGATATTTGGAATGTTAAAAGAGGACTGAAGACGGGATTCTCTAGAATTATATTTGTTTTTTGAAGATATAGTGCACATTTTCTTAGAGATTTTTGAAATAATTTATTCGAATATTTAAATATATTAAATATTTCAAATAAATTATATTCTTTGAGAAGTCCTTTAAGTGTGTTTATGTTTTTAAAAGGCAATTGGTGTTCTTAACGGTAAGACCACAAACAAAATTTTGTCTCCTTTAAATATTTATTTATTAATTTTAATTACTTTCGTATATCTGTAGGGTTATTTATTCCATTTGACATTACATATTGAGTTTTGATTATATACGTCTATTAAATGTAAGCGGTGCTTGTTAGCATAAATTTATTTCTAAAAGTTTTTTGAATAAAAATTTTTTTGAAATTAAAATTGTAGAAGATAAACATACTATATTTCAATTTGTTTTAATATTCAAATTTTTTTATAATCGATTAACTGAGATGGCGTATGCTAAGAATTAAAACCATTGATTTCAATTTCATTGTGTTTTAACCAAATACTAAAATGATTTTTAAAATTCAAATAACGCTCAAGGCTTCCACTTTTGTTGTTCTGCATGGAAAAAAGAACTATTGCCTCTCAAGGAAATTCTCAGTTTCCTATCCTAATTCATGAACAAAATCAAAACATTATCATTTAATACAACTTGATTTATTCACAATGAGTAACAATTTTTCGTGAAACTTTTGTCGAGTATCTATTGTATTTTCGATACTGTTAATCTTTCTCATAACGACTAATACTGAGCTAGAATTCAATTGAATTGGTCGTTACTTGATGGAAATTCATTTGAATGAAATAAAATAACAATGAGTATCTCCACAATTCATTATTTACAGCAACAATTGTTTCGCCAATACTCATTCCAAAATTCTATTGAACAATAAATGTCTAACAAAATAGTAATTGATTCATATGTTTCTACTTTTACTTTATTTTAATGTTATGTAATAACGTTTGTATGAGATATATAGTTTTTGTTTTGAATTTATAGTTTTTGAAAAGAATAAAGATTTTATTTTTAGCGGCTTACAATTAGTTTTCGAAAAATTTCTACAAATGTTATTTTTCAGTGGCTTAAAATAAAGTTTTAGACTAATCCCTTAAAACATCAATAATAAATATTTTCTATGAATGAAGTTTCAATCCGCTGTTTTCAATGTGTGAAATATCAGAATTAATTGAAAAAGAATGATTATTCTCTTGAAAACCTCACAAAAATGATCATCCTTTTTCACATTATGAATAACTAGTTATTCAAAATGTGATCTTGCCTGATGATGCTACTGTGATAGCGAAACGATTGTTGTGAACATAACAATAAAAATTTGTGGAAATCAGAAAAACCTTATTTAAATATTATTTTCTGAAAAACCTTTCAAGAAATAATCATTATCTTTCAAATAATTTTGATATTTTATATGTTGAACAACTTTATAAAATAATGGTTTCTGTCAGATAATTCCGATATTTTACACCTTGAACACATTTTAAAAAAATTCTCAAATATTTAACCTCTTCCAAGGAATTTTACCTTCAAGAAAATAACGATTCTTTTCCAAATAATTTTGGTATTTCACATGTTGAGAACAGAGATCTGAAACTTTATTCATGTGAAATTTCCGTCAAGTAAAGACCGAGACAATCAAAAAAATTAATAAGCCTTACCATAACAACATTTTCAAACGACCAAACCAACTTCCATTATATACCTCTCCTTAATATTTTTAAGGAATTAATATGAAACGTAAAACGGAGTAAAATGTTATAAACTATTAGAAAATGATACCTGTACACTTCTTTCAAAAACCATAATATTACAACAAAAACTGTATACCTTGTGCTCTGATGAATTTATTTGAGATGGACGAAACGAACGTTAGTACCATTAGAAAAAGGAAGAAAAAAAAATGTTTCATTGATACATTAATTATAAACAATTTCTGCCAAGTATCGGCCAAATCAATATAACTGGTTATTCTTGGCATTTAACCCTCCATGTCCCAAAATTCAAATTTTGATTTTGTTAGTCACACTTTGGCTGAAATAAAGTCCGATAAAACGAATGTAAATATCTACTAAAAAAATTAAAACAAATTTATTATTTCACCTCATTATTTTTGAAATGAAACATAAAGAAAAATTTACAAATAAGTATAAAAGTAATTATATTTTATACTTCACGTATTGATTTTTCTGAACAAGAATGTTAGTTGAGGTTATTAAAATTGGGGGAGGCCGCACCGAAAAATTTGGCCCAGGACATAGGTACACCACTGGGCTTACATCAAAGTTTTATCGTTGAATTCTTTATGAAAAAATCGGGCAAGCATATCACCATTATTTATCATTGAAAAAAATTGACATTAATGACCGTGTTAGATACTGGCTTCTGTAACCGTTGAGTTGACCTAACAGCAGAGGAACACTGGATTTTCTAATGAGAACCGGTTGAGTCTGGACTGAAGTTTACTTTCAATTCTGGTAACTCACAATATCAAAAATAATACATCAAATGAAAATACCTTCAACGTAATTCCCAGTAATCACGGGGAAAATGATTTGAAGTTCTAATAATGAAATATATGTGATTTCATATTATTAATACCTGAATGATTCTGATGACATCAACATAAAATTCTAGGGAGGAAATATGTATAACCTACAGGAAGTGTTTTCAGAGGTCGATCCTTTTTAGCAGGAGGTTGAACTCCTCTATAAATAAACACTTAACGAAAGACGGTGATAATAAAGGTGACAAAATAAAAAATATTGCCTCACAAATTTGTCTTACTTAATTCTAGATACAGTCCTTGAACGACTAAGTTTCCATGAGGTTACACATAATTGAATTATTATTATTATAATCCTGATACTCCTAGATTTTCTGTGAAGATTCCTCAGAAGCTTTTTCAGCTTGTGCGAGTTCAGTTGTGTTCTGAGGAGACTTTGTTACTGCGATCTTGCTTCACTTTGGGTCAAATCACTGTTAATTTTTGGCCCGACAGTGAAATGGTGACCAACTAGAAAATTTCTATTCCACCTGAACAGTATTCGAACCCGGACCTTCTGGTCACGAACCCGATGATCTACCACTGAGCTGTCCTGCTCATATGTTATAATTTAACATGAAACAAGCTTTTCAGGAGCCCTTTTTTGAGTTTTTTCAGATGTTGGTGCGTTTTTTCACAATTTATTGAGAAATCCAGCATTTAATAGAGAAATTCTGAAAATTTTTTTCACAAAGATTTGACAAGACTTCAAGGAATTATTCCGAAAATCTTAGAGATTAACGAATCGAAATATTATTTATCCCCGATTACTACTTGCTCCAATCGTTCGGGCAGTTTGTGGATATCGCGTTGAAAAATCGAGTCAATTTTACTAATAATTAATACGACTTACCTTGGGTAACACATGATGAATAAATATAAATTAGAAATTTTTTTGAACGGTTGTTTAAAATATTTCAAACAATAACTGAATCAATTCTCCGAAACCTCTACGAATCTCATCTGAAATACTGTTTCACTTTATAGACATAGAATTATGAACACATATGTGCGGCATCAATAAAGATCAGAAAAAAATATGAAAAATTGACCATGATCATGAAGTTAATTTCATCCAAGACAACCTGTTTCGATTGGATTTTCAGAAATAACAAATTCCACCACCAAAATAAGCTTCACATATAATTTGAAAATTCTTTTTTATTTCTACTTTTCAAAAGTATATAGCAACTTTTCTGAAAGCATTTGAAATTCTTACTCATATTCTCATCAACTGGACGTAATTTGGATGCTAAGTGAAAAAAATCAATAAAAAATATATCTACACACCTTCATTTACCAAATATCTTGTTCAGAAGCGAACTCAAATAAACGAGTTCAGCTAACTCAACACCATTTCTAAAAATTCCAAGCACAAGGGCACAGTCGTTTGGAAAGTTTTGAGTTGAAAATTGTATTAACCTTTTTTACATATGAGTATTTGAATATGTTGAAGATCAAATATGTTAATATTTATTAAAAAACTGTTTTAAATTCAATTTTGTTCTTTGGAAATTTCATATTTTTGTGAGCACACTTCTTTGGAAGGTGATAAAAACCTAGGGAATAAAATATAATTAAAGTTTGTATCGAGATTAGTAGAATTAATCTGTTTGATGTTTAAGATATTGAAGAAGCCTTCTATCAAGTAAAAAAACTCTTTTATTTTATTTCATACATTATAATAATAATTAGTTTTTTCACTCATACTAATAACTAATTCAAACAACCTTTTTGTGTATTTTCTGTGGAAGAACATAGAATGCGAATGGTAACCATTCAAGAAACCATTCGAGTTCTATCTTAGTTTTGAAAAGACCACGAGATCATCAAGTATATTTTGTACTGATTATTTCATGTGGACATGAAGGTGGACTCTCAAATCACCTATTTGAAGATGTGCTACATATTTTTGAAGAGTTTTTTGAAGGAGCTTGTTAAAGAAAGGAAGTTTCGAAGAATTTCTTGAGGTTATGTTGGGCATTTTTGGAGTGGAATACAGTTTTCTTTAATGGCGTCATGAAACAACACTGTTTCCACGACATGTTTATTGAGTAAATTCAGTCAATATTCTATATTTTCTTTGTATTTTTTATTTCCTTTCATACTATGTATTGAGTGTTAATTCTTTATGTCTACTAAAATTGAAATAGTGTTTTCTAAGGTATTTATTTAATTTTATTTCAAAAATTATTTAAGAAATATTATACAATTAAAGTTTGTGGAGCGTTTTATGGCAGCATTAATCTCAAAAAAAAAAAAAAAATAACGTAGGGATTTTAGGAATGAAGCTAAATTAAAAAAAAATGGTTACATTGAATCTCCCTTAATCAACGGAAATTCAATTCAATTTAATAAAATGAGAAAGATATATCTACAATTCGAATTGTGGAAATATTATATATTTTTTTATTTCATGAAAATGATAACATAATTTTCGTAATTGGGTTTGAATTACGACTCAGCATTTCATTAATAACCCAAAAACATATCTAGTCGAGTTGAGATCGACTAGTTAGATGCTAATATGGTAAATAACACTGGCCGACAAAAAATTTTTTTTGGTTGTAACATAAAGCTGAATAGCATATTATGAGCTATCTATGAAGCTGAATAGCATATCATGGTAGAATGGGAGTATCTAAATACCAAAATCAGAAAAAAAGCATTTTCAACACGTAAGGTTTTCTTGTTACACTCATAGAACCACATTTAATGTTACAATATCTGATGTGTATGGAAAAAAAATGATTTCAGAATTTTTCAACCGTATATATCCACTTAAATTAGTTAAACACCTACTCAACGTATTTTACATTCAAGAAAAATACAAATATTGAAACTATCGACTCAAAATACTAATTAAATTCTATTTTTCCCTTTTATGAGGGCTCATATAATTGTAGAAGATAAACATATTTCAATTTGTTTTCAATATTCAAATTCCAATATATTCATTAAATAATTAACATGTTGGTGACTTACATTTCTTTCTGGATGATTCGTATTGAAATACCTTACAGTTAATCTAGAATATTCGTCATTCCGATAGTATAATTTGAAAATTTCTATTCTTTCTTTCATAGAATAGACCATTTCACCCAGGTGAGCATGTCATTTATGTTATTTATGGCGAGCAGGCGTCTGTCCACCCTACCACTGCATCCGCACGGACTATTGTGGTTCACCCCTAATTTATATCTTCCCGACGAGATCCAGTTTTTGGATAAAACCGATAATCTTGTTCAGGGGTGATTTTTTCAGTTCGCTGTGGGCTATAAAAAAAGCCTGGCCAAAGACCTCACCGCTGGGCACTCTGAGACGATGTGCATGGCTGTTTCAGTGTCCTCAAGACACAGCCTGCATTCATTGTCTTCAGACAGACTGATTTTGTACAAATGCGCTTTCAGTCTGCAGTGACCTGTCATAATTCCGACAAGTATTCTTAGTTTGGCCCTATCCAGACCTAGCGCTAGGTTCGCCATGTTTTTGTTCGAAGCTGTTCCAAGGAACAACTTCGAATGTTTCAGGCCAGAATGGCTCCGCCAGAAAGACTCTAGCCTTGAGTTCATTCTACCTGTTATCGCCTCGTTAGCCACGTCATGTGGTATTCCCAGGAATGATTCCGGTCGTACCAGAGGCAGCGCAGCTCCAGCAAATGCCAGCCGATCCGCCTCCTTGTTACCCAAATAGTTTGAGTGGCTCGGTATCCAAACCAAAGTGACTCCGTTATACAAACCGAGCCTGTTTAAAGCCGTGCGGCAACTCCGGACTGTTTTGGATGTAAAACAGCTGGATTCCAGAGCTTTTAGTACTGACTGACTATCAAAAATATTTTGATTTTACCGTGGTGGATTTGCCGTTTTATCAGCAGTTCCGCCGCGGTCTCAATGGCAAATATTTCTGCCTGGAATATGGTTGCGTTTTGACCGAGACTCAATGAGATGTTAATTTTCGGTTTACTCCCATAGACTCTGGCTCCTGTTCCGTTCGTCGTTCGCGAGCCGTCTGTGAACAAGCCAAGGTCGGTTCTCAATAGAACCTCAGCATGCTGGGTCCATTCGTCCCGGCTGGGGACGATCACATTGAAATTCCGTTCCTGGCTCGTAATTTTTGACATTAGATCCGAGGGCATCGATAGGATACTGTTCGTTAAAAGCTCGTCTAGCAAACCTGAGCCTCCCATCACTACTGCCTCTGGCCTGTCAACCGCCAGCTGATATAGTTTGTATGTGGCCCATTCCGACTCCCTCTGGACGAGTAGGTGCAGGGGTGGTAGATTTAGTAGGACCTCCATGGCTGCCGTGGGTGTGGTGCGAAACGCACCTTTAATTGCAAGGCAAGCCTGTCTCTGTAGTCGGGTGAGCTCTTGTTCGCCAACCGTTTATTGGCCTTTCTTCCACCACGCTTCAGCGCCATACAGTATCGGTGGTCTAATTACCATAGTGTATAGCCAGTATATCTGCTGGGCTTTAGGCCCCAGGTTTTACCGCAGATCCGCGTCAGAAGTATAGGTTGAGAAAGTGGATAATTGAAAGAAGAAGGAAATATTTTAATTAGATAACGAATTACCAATTACTCACATAATGACATTCATCCAGTTATAGATACAATAAATACTTACCGGATACGATCTTTAGCCTGAATAAATTAAGTAGTCTCATCTTTACTTCAGAAAGTGAAGTATAGCCTTCACCTTTGATAAAGTATAGTGGTGGAGTTTTTATTTTATTTTTTTCCTCTTTATTGTCTCAGTTTACTTTTAAAATTTTCTGATTCACTTAATTTAATAATGGTAGTAGTGACTTATTCAATTTAGTAGTTTAGTAGTTAATTCATTCAGTTGTAGTATTGGATATGTAACAATACTTTGTTAAGATTATGAATCACAGGCTCACGTCTCCGTGATTCTCGTCTTTGTCTGTAGATAACTTATCAGAAATAAACTATATTATTATATTATTACCTACAGATTTGGTATATTTGAATGTATAGGGTTTCTTTTTGAGTTGCCCTTCTGATAATGTTCAATATAAAATTGCTTAAAAAATCACCAAATTAGAAAATTTCAACTAGGATGTTTAGAGAACAAAATAAACTTTTTACCTAAAACACATCCGCATATCGACATAGGCATTCTTTCCCTAATACAGAACTAGAAAATTATTTTTGGATTCTTCAAAACTCTTAGGTTCTTGAGTTTGAGCAACTGTCTGTCAGATTTTGACGGTAAGTTCAATATTATTATACATTATTTAAAGAATACTGAACCGATTTTGAAAATTTCAGCTGGGTTATGCACTGAACATAAATAACTTTCAAACCAACCAACACTCGATATCTCTTTCCTATTCAAAAAATGTTGAAGCCACCTTCATGGGGATGGTTTTTTCGGAACAAACTCATAATGGAAATTCGTTCCCTAAAAACAGAACCTGTTTTTTAGAATCTTCGAAAATTCTTCGTTTCTCAGTTCTGGGGGGTCCAATTTTCGCTGGAACACCTGTATATACCATAGGGCAATCACTACAAGTCAACTTTTAGGCTCCAGATCTATTGTCCTCATTTATTGATGATAAATCTGGAATCTATGAGTGGCCTCACGTTTTTGGAAGCAGTAGAAATAAGTAGGAAAAAGAACATTAAAATTCTTTGTGATGACCAAACAGATGTCCCAAGATCCCCATTGTTGAATATTTTTACTTAGTGAGGCATTTCCGATAATTGGCCTCAATATATTTTATGGTTATTTAAATACCTCTTTTCGCATATTTTCCTTTATCGGTATTTCTGTGAATTGATGGTTATCCCTTTTTCCAATGTTTTTCTTATCTTTATTTCCGAAAATTGTTAATTAGTTGTACCGCCTCTTTTATCATTTTTTTAATAATATAAGAAGTGAATGTATGGTTTAGAGTTAGTTCAAAAATGTAAACTTGATATAACCACAGTGTTGGCGAAAAAATTGTCGATAACTTAATAAAGTGTGGAAATAATCTATATTAGTTAATCCCATTAAAATTATTTCCATAAAGTAAGAACCGATTCAATTAAATTTCTGACAAATGACGGTTCTGAAGTAACACTATTCGGTTAAGTATCCTTAGATGTAGAAGGTAAACTTTTAAATATTTGAGTATTGAGACAACGAATCTTTTTATATTTTTTTCTTTCAGATATCGCCATCGACTGCTAGGCCATTAGCCGTTCAGTTTATATTAAAATCAATTCAATACAGTAGATATTTCAATGAATCTTATAAAAATTTGTGAAAACTTTTATTCACGGTTAGTCTTAGAAATCCAAGAAATGAATGTAAATAAGAATTAACAAGAGCGATAAAGCACCTTACACTAAGATAGTGCCGTTGTTATAATTCTTATTGGTTTTTTTCGTGAGTCATCAAATTTATTTTAATATTGCAGAGTTATCTATGTAATTCCTTCGATCCGACTCTTCTCTTATCAGAACTATAATAAGAAAGATAAAATCTATTATATACTTTTGGTAAGAAATGAAATTTGCTGAAATACTCGAGTGAACTCCAATATGAATCATGCATCTTCATGTTCTCTGCCGAAAAGTTGTGAAAAAATCGGAGTTATTTAAGAGTTTGAGAAATTCAGAAGAATTCATTCCTTACTGAATAATTTTGGTTTAATAATAATAAAGATCGCCGACCTTGGATTTCTTCGTCCCTTTTCTCGACAGCATTTCCAGCACTAACTCAAAACAGAAAACACAATAATTGTTTTGATATCTTTAACGGCTCGCGTACGCGGAAAAACTGGTGCAATACATTTACTTCAAGTAATCAGAATTTGGCGGAAACTTAGAATCAAATTTATTATCGGTATAGTTGACTACAAAAATGTTAGGAATACATGCTTTCCACAACTGCTGTAGGAAATGATAAATAAAGGCAAGTGTTATATTTCAATCAATTGGATGTCATTCAAGGTTTCCAATTATGTGAAAATTCTGATATTTTATGTCCATGGAACTTGTCAATTCCAACGCAACGAGATAATTATATTTTTTGATTCCCAGGACTCATAATCATTTTCGAACGACTTTCACTAATACACAATGTTTCATGGAAATGTATGTGAACAAGATTCATTACTATCTTCTGAAATTTGGCTAAAATATGATAAAGTTTGAAGAAAATTTCTTGGCAAGCCTTGAAAAAAGTTCAATAAAAGGTTCCATTTTGAACAGCTCGCTATCTGGGCAGCTGTCATTTTTGAAACTGTCATCTTCTGACAATTGACGAGTAAAAACTATGACATTAGTAAAAATGGAACGATACACCATGAACCCAAGTACCTGATGTCCGACAAGTGTATGCACAAATAATTATCATGAACATATATGAAGGCAAAATCAACATTAGAACAAAGGATCACCAATATCAAACAAGAGCTGCTAAAAATAACGCCCAAGATTGTCAAAAAGGATGGGATAGAGATGTCCCACTTAAATAGCCCCGGAGCTGTTCACTCTAGTACCCCAGGAAGAGGTACTAGGGAATGAATAGTTGAATTTGACAATGAAAAAACTGGAATTTGACACTTACATGATTGTGATATTGAATGCCTATATTTACATGTCTGAGAGGAAGCATGCATTAGAGTGGTTTAATTATATAAAACTTTGCGGTGGTTTTTTTTTTAGATAAAATTTTATGTTTTTGTACTGTGCATAGTTAATATTCAAAAATATTCAACTCTGCAGTAAATTCCGAGTTCATTAATGTATAAGGAGTACAAATAAGTTTCCGCCGTGTTTTAACACAAATTAAATATTTATTATAGAAGACGATGTGAGACTGCTTGCTGAGTGACTTCTAATGTTAGAGCAAGTTCTTTTTGTGTTTGAGATGAATCTTCCTCCAATAATTCCTCCAACTCTGCATCCTCGTAAATTTTTGGCCTTCCACTGCGATCTTTGTCTTCTACGTCGAAATCACCGTTTTTTCAACTTTTGAAACCACTCTCGACACCCTCACCATATGCTTCTACGAGCAATTAATGCGCCTCAGCAGCAGATTTCTTTAAATTAAAGAAGTAAACTAATATTTCCCGCAAATGACGCTTACTTGGCTCAAATTTTGACATTTTCAACTTATAAAAATTATATTTTACCAATATAAAATCAACGATATTAATAGGTTATGTTGTTCTTGAATGTCCAAACTATTTTTTAGGCCGGTTATCATCTGCGAAAGCTAACCGAAACTCCGTGCCGCGCCATCTACAATAAAACGGCGGAAACTTATTTGTACTCCTAATATTATAGTTTCTCCTGAATGAACTCTATTATTATCATTTATTTTTACCACTTAGTTTTCTAAAGATTAATTTTTTCAACGGAGCAACACCTAGTGTACACCGTGCATCTAGGGTTTTGCTTCTACGTCCGGATGTCAGGTAAGTATTAAAGTACTTTGAGTATTATATGAGCAGTACTCAGGACTACTGACTTTTGTTATTGTAGAAGATTATGCTTTCCAGGAACTTCCTCCATAATGCTGGTTGTGACTTTGAAGATGACTCCTGTGCACCAAAGATGACGGGAATTATTTTTGCCTTTAGGTTTTGACATGCGTTGTATCTCGATTTTTATATTTAAGTATCTCTTCAGCTTCCTTCTGTGCTATGTTTTAGTCAGAGGGGATAGGCACGTCTATGAATAAACAATGTTTGTTCTTCTTATCTTTCATTATTAGGTGAAAGATAACTTATTTTTATATCTGTATGTAGCTTTGTGTTCCACATTATTCAGTATCTACTACGGGGTCCGGAGTGTGCTGGTACCATTTATTGTTTACATCAAAATGAAACCTCTTATTGAAAAACCCTTTACATGTTTCCATTTGAAACTTTGATATTTTTTGATAATACTCTCGAATGGAAATAAAAGTTGACGGTTCGAATTCTTGTCATTACCAGCATGTTTTAATTTTCTGCTTCAATATGAATATCTGAGGATGGAATTCATTGAATACTCATAGATACTGTGAGGCTGCTATCAGTAAAAGAGTCATGTATGGTTTCAATGCTTCAATAACAATTTTCAAGTCAAAAACTGGACCGCTGGAAAAGTTTTCGAAGATGTAGAATTGAAAGCATTATTTGAAAGAGAATCATGTATGGATCAACCTGTATCTATGGATTCCTTAGGAACGAAAGTACAGGATTAGGTATATATGAACGTGAATGAAAGAAATCAGTGCCTTTGTGTCCTAGAACAATGGTCCAAATTAAAATAGTTGCAGTAACAAATTTTCTCAAGTCTGACTTGAGCAAAGAATTTGTTTAAAGTTTTGTGTTGCAAATGAATTTTCGTGTGCCGATGCATTGAAAATGTTACAAAAGGCTTTTGGTGATAATGCTCTATCAAAAACTCGTGCATATCAGTGGTACAGAGCCTTCAAGGACGGTCGTGAAGTGGTCGCCCATCGACGGCTTCGATCGAAGATAACGTCGATAAAATTAAGGAAAGGGTGCTGGAAAACCGTCGTACCAGCTTGAGAGAGATAGCACATGATCTTAAGATATCCCACGAGTCCGCACGTACGATTTTGATTGATATTTTGGGCATGAGAAAGGTGGCCGCACGACTCGTAACGAAAGACCTGAATTTTCTTCAAAAACGTCATCGCGAACAGGTTGCTTCAGACATGCTGGATCGCTGTAATTCCGATTCTACATTCATGGAACGCATTATAACTGGTGATGAGACCTGGGTCTACGAGTACGATATGCAAACAAACCAGCAATCATCGAAATGGGTGGCAAAAAATGAGCCGAAACCAAAAAAACCACGCCAAAGCCGCTCGAAAATGAAGGCGATGTTCATTGTTTTCTTCGATATCCGTGGCGTGGTGCACTACGAATTCGTTCCAGAGGGTCAGACGGTAAACAAGGAGTATTACCTAGGCGTTATGAAACGTTTGCGTGAGCGTATCCGTAAGAAGCAGCCAAATTTGTGGGCGAACAACTCATGGATTTTGCATGACGATAACGCGCCTTCTCACCGAGCTACGATTGTGACTGACTTTCTCGCCAAAAACTCAACAAACGTGCTTCAGCAACCACCGTATTCGCCGGATTTGGCTCCCTGCGACTTTTTCCTCTTCCCAAAACTAAAATTGCCCCTTCGTGGCACCCGTTTTGAGTCGATTGAAGTCATAAAACAAAATTCGGCGCGAGAGCTAAAGTCCATCCCGGAAAGCGCCTATAAAAAATGTTTCGATAATTGGAAGTGCCGTTGGCATAGATGTATTGGAGCAAATGGAGCCTATTTTGAGGGCGACCCAATAAATTTTGACGATTAAATGTAAAAATGTTGTTTTAATTGAAAATTCCCGGTACTTTCTTGACAGAGTAGTATATTCATAGATAAGCGAGAATTTGAATCGTTCTAAAGACCCATGGAGAGTGTTTATTATAATTGGAAAATTATCTGAAGTTATCAACGAGTCTGAAATTAGTTTTTGTTTGTATTCCTCCTCACCAGGGTACTGAAGAAGACGAAAAACCAGCTATTCGTGCAAAAAGAAGTTACACAACGATCACAAGACTGGGTACTTCGCGTGGAATATGCCTTTTGTTATCAAACGTAGAGGATAATCAATTCGCATTGTGAATCTTATATACATTAGAGCAATCAAGTCCCTAAGAAAATTAAAGTAATGAAACATCAAAAGTCAGTCTTCTACAATATTAATTTCAAACTTTTAGAATTAAATTAATGTCTTATAAGCACGGCCTATATTTAATAGACGTATAAAATCAAAACTCAATATACAATATCAAATGGAATAAATAAACCAACAAATATATATTGTCAATTAAAACTAATAAATAAATATTTGAAGGAAATGCCTTTTCCCATTTTGATGGAACACCTATTATGAGTGTCCATAACTTAGTTGTTATAGCTTTGGGCTCGGAACCGAACGGTCCAGGGTTCAAATCCTATTCAGGTGGGAAAAATTTTATCTAGTTGAACGTGTTCCGGCCATCATTAACAGCGCTGTAACCTAAAGTGGCGAAGTACCAAAGCCTACCCAGAACAACTGAACTCCTAATGCCACACAAGCTGATAACGCTTCTGAGGGATCTTCACAGAAGATCTAGGAGTATCAGAATAATATGAAAAAAAATCTGATCGGTTCTAATGGAAAAAAGTCTTCCAAACGAATCAAACACTTAATCTTCTTGGTTTATTCGCCTAGTTACAGATGAAGACGCAACAAGCAGGCGAAGAAATTACTATTTACATGTCGTCTGATTATAAATATTGAAAAATCATTGTGTCATTGGACACAACATAACTGATCAATTTCCTTGCATTCTATTAATTTAATTCATTTCCAAATAAATTCATTTCCCAATTTATTCAGAATCCGGACAAGTGTTTCGGTCTTTCGACCATTTTCAAAGGAGTACAAAAGGGAACTAAACTTAGAATTGAAAAATATTCTGTTTATTACACTTTAAACATCTGCGTATTTTTACGGCGTATGGCGTATTGCCGAATAGTATTTGGGAATTTGTTAAATTCACCTCTTTTCCAACGGCTTCTTTGATTGAAAGAATCTCCAAATAGTCCATCAATTTACTCTTATTAAGATCATATAGTAAAGTGACATCTTCCTCATTAAAAAAATGATTGTTTTCTATACAATGTTCTACAAAACCAGTTGGTTTCTGGTTTTTCAAAATAGACATCCTATGTTCTTTGATTCTATGCTGTAAACATGCCTGTCTGTCCTATATATGTAGCATTGCAATCGTCATAATTAATTTGATAAATCCCCGATTCGGAAAAGTTAGGGTTTCTTTCTTTATTCTTCACCAAAATCTTAGCTTAATTCTACTTACTGCTCAACAATTAATTCCCATTTTATGAAGACCATTAGAAATCCTACTGCTGAAACCTTTTATATAAAATATTGAAAACCATATTTTTTTTCTTCATAAGGATCATATTAATATTGAAATAAAATTATATATATATATATATATATATATATATATATATATATATATATATATATATATATATATATATATTAATGATCCTTATCGAAAAAAATATGGTTTACATTGGCTCATATAAAAGGTGTCAGCAGTAGGATTTTTAATGGTCTTCATGAAATAGGAATTAATTCATCAACAGTAAATAGAAATAATTTAGCGAAAATTTCGGTGAACAATAAAGACAGGAACCCTAACTTTTCCGAATCGGGGATTTATCAAATTAATTGTGAGGATTGTAATGCTACATACATATATAGGACAGACAGGTCGATGTTACAGCATATAATCAAAGAACATAGGATGTCTATTTTGAAAAACCAGAAATCAACCGGTTTTGCAGAACATTGCATAGAAAACAATAATTTTTTTAATGAGAAAGATATCACTTTACTATAGAATGTTAATAAGGGAAAACTATAGACTATTTGGAGATTCTTTCAATCAAGAAAGCCGTTGAGGAAAAGGTGAATTTAACAAATTCCCAAATACCATTCGGCAACATCCCTATATTGGATGCTGTAATGCGCCATAAAAGAACACAGATGTCCGAAGTGTAATAAATAGAACCTTCTTTCAATTTTTAACTTTGAATATCAAAACAGATTTAATCTGTTAGTCTCCTACAATTATAATTACAAAAATTTTTTTTGAAACTAACAGATTAAATCTGTTTTGAAATTCAAAGTTTGTAATAATCCTTCTATCAAGTAAAAAACCGCTTCTTATTATTTTAAGCTTCCAATTATTTCCATGCGCTACAAAAATACACAGATGTCCGAAGTGTAATAAATATCCATTATAAGTTTAGTTCCTTTTTGTTCTCCTTTGAAGATGGTCGAAAGACCTAAACACATGTCAGGATTCTGAATAAATTGTGAAACATAAAAACTGTATGAATTATTTTAAATAAAAGTGTTATAATGTTTCACCTAGAGCCAACCGCATACTCTATTTATGTTATATTAGAAACTAAGTATATAAAAACTGGACATCAAATCGATAAGAAATAAGCGTTAAATATCTCTGCAACTTCAGAACTATAAATTCCAGTAAAAGTTCATGTGCAGAATGTTCTGTTTGGAATTAATAATAATCTTCCAGAAATGAGTAAATTCAATAACATAATAATAAAAAAAAAGTTGAGGAACGCAAAAGCAGGTTGAAATAGGGTATCAAACAAAACGCGCCATCAACTGTGAATGAGATAGAATTTCCACTTGTTGTTACTTCATTTAAAATATTTGAACTGTTCCATAAACTTATTGATATCTATATCTATGGAAATCTAAAATAGTAAACATCTCGAAAAATTGAGGACTACGAGAAATTATTGCTCCAATCTTTGTTCGTATGTTGACGTTGAATAAAAAGCTCACTACTGATTAGAAAAATCATCAAATCGTGTTAAACAGTTTTATTTCACTGTTAGTGAACCCGTATGTTGGGCGAGATAGCCAAATTAGTTATCTCCTTTTAATAGTGTAATTTGTGATTTGGTGTATTAAGCAGTGAAATATTGCAGTACAATCGCAACTTACCTCCTCCGCCAGCGATACAGGAAACTGGGTGATGGGCTTGACAGCGATGTCATCTATGGCAGTTTTTCGCCTGGAAAAGTTGTATGTAAAAAATATATCAAAACGGTCAGATGCTGAAAGGAAAAATTAGAATTTTGCTCTAAACCTTTTTGAGAAGCTATTAGCAATCTTTCAAAAATTTTTTCATGATAAATAGGATCCATTTGGATTTGGAATCTTTCATCATCAATTTTTATGTTTTTATCCTTTCAATATTGAAATTTTTGAAGAATTCAAAAATATAAACAAAGTCCATGTGGCACGCTTTCAAAATGATAGGCATTTGAAAAAAAATTCTAAAAATTCTACACCCTCTGACGGTCTTTTACTCCTGTTGCCACAAATATTTGCTTTTTTCAAATATCTCTTTTGTTATGCAACCTTGAATAACGCTTCTCTGAACTGCTATCAAAAGTTCAAACCAGCTGTTCCAGCTTAGATGAAAAAGAGACATTTTTCCCAAAAAAAATTTCCAATTAAAAATTTTGCTCAGTTCAAATCGACTGTACTGAAAAAAATTGTACTACGCGAGTTTGACTAGTGTAATTTGGCGCATTTAATGCAATGGACAACTATCTTGTTGGTACCTCATGCTGCCGTGAATGTTCAGTGGAACTTCCCTGTAAATCTTAATTTAATCAAAAACTTAAGGAATCCACTGAATTTTATCTCAAACGCACCTTAAAGGCACATTAAAATAATTTTGAACTAAGATAGAAAAATTTGTTGAAAATGTGATTGTTTCAAGAGAAAAAATTGTCTACAATTTCAGCAAGAATTTACCAACTGTTATACCATTTTGGAATCCTTACTAAATCCAAATTCTCCAAATTTTGACGTCACTGGCCGAATCGGCATGGTACAATTTTTTTTTTAGGTACAGTCAGTTTAAACTGGGCAAAATATTCATTTAAAAATGTTTTTGGGAAAATGTCTTTTTTTCATCCAAGAAGGAGAAGCTGGTTTTGAAATTTTGATAACAGTCTGGGGAAGCATTACTCAGGGTTACATACCAAAAAAACATTTGGGGAAAGTGAAGATTTGTGGCAACAGGAGTGAAAAGACCGTAACAGGGTGTAGAATTTTTACAATTTTTGTTGAATGCCTATCATGTTGAAAGCATGCTACATAGATTTTTTTGTATCTTTCTGATAACCAGTACGACTCGGAGCAGGCGGAGGGGGAAACTCTCAAAAACCTCGTCTGTTGTATGAATTGCCTCTGTCAGGGTGGAGAGGGAGGCCAGTGCCCAAGTTGGTAAGAGCCAAAATCAAAAGGGACTCAAAGGAGGGTGAGGTAAATCCCAACTCCAGGGTCCAAAAACAAGACAGGAAAGGTTTCCAAGGTAAGGATAAATCCGTTCCTGGAAAACCTCTCCAAGAAGTCGGCCAATGGCCAAGGGGAAGGTGGCAAAAAGTCGCCCCCCCTAGGACATACCGAGGCCGACCTAGAAAAAGAGGCCATACGCTGTATATAGGCCAATCTCAAACATGCTAAGGCTGCATCGTTCAGGCAGGAGATTCATAGAGGAGCAGATAGACATTGCAGTAATCCAGGAACCCTGGATATCATCCTCGGCTAAGGTAGTCGACTAGGAGGAATTCCAGGAAATATTATAACCGGAGTCTCAGGTGAGAGGCTTAGATCCCCTATAGTTGTAAGGAAAAATATAGACTATTCCGTTCTTTCAGAGTTCTGCACAGGGGACATGGCATACATCCAGCTGCCAGGGGGTAAGGAATGCGACGGAGTTTATCGTATGTTCTGCGTACTTTCCTGGAGCTACCGAAGGACCCCCACCAACAGCCGTGCGGGATTTAGTCCGCCATTGTAGGAAGGAAAACATCCAGCTGATAATTGGATGTGATGTCAATAACCACCACACAGTTTGGGGCAGCACGGATATCAACCACAGAGGTGAGTCACTTCTAGATTACTTACTACAAGAGGGTTTAACAGTAGTAAACAAAGGTAATAAACCAACTTTTGCTACCAGGACAGGAGAATTTAGACCATGTTATAAGGACTAACTTCATTAGCAATAAGATTTCTGATTGGACGATATCTACTGAACCATCATGTTCAGACCATAGGCATATACTCTTCAGTATAAGAATAGGTCCTAGACCATTAGAATACTACAGAAATGCTAAGGAAAGCGACTGGATTGGTTATGTAGAAGCCCCCCGGGCTAACCATAGCACGTGTATATCTAAAATAATCAAACAGAATCACTTGGAGATCCTGGCGGAGCAAATCACGATAACTGCCCACTAAGATGAAAAAAGGATAACCGAAATTCATCGTGGTGGAGTAACATCCTGAATGAAGAGAGAAAGGAGTTTCGGGGATTATTCAACCGAGCCAAAGCGACCGACCAATGGGACAAATACAAGGAAGCTCTAACCCTCTACAATAAGAGCATAAGGAAGGTCAAGAGGGACTTGTGGGTATAAATAATGTTCCCGGAATTTCCAGAATACACAAATTCTCTCCAGAGAGCCAGTGAGAACAACCGGTTCACTCAAAAGACCGGAGGGTGGTTTCATTAGCACCAGAAAAGAAACATTGGAACTTCTTGCAAACAAACACTTCCCTTGATGTCAAACCTTGTAAGATACAAACGCCAGATCCAACCCTAACCACTCAATCTGGCCCAGGAGGGCCAACTGGCGAATATCCAAAAACATAGTCACGGCACAAGCGGCCAGAGGTGGAACGAACAGAACCGGAATCCCCATGGTTCAGACTAATAAGTTTGACATCATTCTTGCTGAAAAGCCTGGAAAAGGTGATTGATGCCCATATCAAGGGGAAGGTGCTAATTGACAGTGATGACCTGCTAGCGATCACTTCGCTGTGGAAAGTCGACGTTCAAGCATTTGCTGATGAATTGACAATCATAGTGAAAAGTAGATCAGCGTTACCGTTTTATTTCTAAAAACCAAATTTCAGATCGATTTAAGTTTCAGTTCAACATCTTTTGGAACAAATGAAAAAAATTCATATGAGATTCATTCCGGGATCACAGGATATGAACAAAGAGTTATTTGGGTTCCAAACATAATCTAGAAGTTTCAGGTCCCCAGCTCTTTCCGTTTGTGAATTAGCGTGGTTATGGACAGATCGATCGAACTGGTCGAACAGAATAAGCTTTGACCATGGATTCTTCATCAGTGAGTCATCCAACCGTTTGGGACTTTTTTCGACTCAAAATGAGATATTTGGCAAAAGGATAGCACGCTATTCCCTAAAATAAGTGCGCACAAGAGAAAAAATAATGATAATTGTAATCAGTTGAATGAGTGTGTTTCTAAAATACTGAATGATGAAAAGCACTGACGTGAAGTCAGAAGATGTTGCGCTTTTGTTCAACACTCCGTTTCCTCTGGAAATTTCAAATTTTTGAATTATTCCTTGAAGAAGGAATGAAAATATAAAAATCTTCAATTTTGTCCTCTCGAAAATATAAGAAAAATAAAATTTCGAATGAAAATAACTCAAAAACCATCCAAGAAATATTTTATCCATTCATGAACATATATATGATTTGACACCAATCCTGCACAGGAAATTTTAATTGTGTCTAGGTCTTTTCGTAAAATAAGAATAAGAAAAAGAAGATATTAATTAACTGAACCAAGGGGGTTCAAAACTGTTGCCAAAGTTCAAACTCTCTAGGTCTTTCCATTCTAAAGTTGGAGTGTTTCTGACAACCGGATCGGACAGAATTACTTTTGACCTTGGAATTTTCTTCAACTTAGGCCATTTTCAGCTTGAAACTCTGAAATTGCTGAACAAGCGCTCAAAAATCTCGAAGTCAACTCCTAACACTTATTCACTATCAAAAAGGGAAAGTATTGAGCAAAAGCATCTATCTTTTACAGTTCCTTAGTATTTTGGCTAATGAACTGATGAGAAACTTACAAGAAAAAAATTAAAAGGCCTAAAAAAGAAAACAAGATAAAAACAAATCAAAAATCTTGGATTCTAGTGCACTGCGTGAAACAAACTTGGGTTTGCCTGTATATTCTGGGAAATTGAATACATCCTAAATCAATAAAAAAATGTTAATAGGAATGTGGCGTGCTTTCTATAGATGCTACAAACTATAAAAAATGAGGTTTTTTTATGTTAAGGACAATATAAGTATTTATTTGAGAACAGTAGTGTATATTAGAAAAAATATTGTGATTTTGTAAACTGAATAAATATATGTTCATGACACGTGTTCTCATTTTTCATATTAGTTGCCAGAAAATTTCATTGGAAAGTGATTGCTTGGATATACGCGTACGAGTATACTAGCAACCCCAAAACTCTGTGCGATCAGTTATTTGAAAACTTGTAATCTATTTTAATATAATGTATCAAATCAGCTTCTGTAATATAAATAATAGGTATTTTTTCACAGAGGTCTACAAAACTTGTATCTAGATCCATTTCTTGCAACTTTCATTAAATTTCCTCAATAAAAGCCTAAATCCATTATATGGGATCAAAAATTAAATAATACAAATGACTTTTGTCTGTATATCAGACCATTACACAAATGAGAAGCAACTCAACTGTTTATCTAATACTAATGATTCAATACGGAATGATCTATAAAGATACATGATACACAAAGGTCAGAAAGTAATAAATTAAGATATCTAACTTACTTTGCTGTGAAAAACAAGTAGTCACTGAAAATTTCGGTGAAGTGTCGGAATCTTTTTATACATGTTTTATAATACAATTGCGCGTAGGTACCGGTTCCCATCTGAGTAAAATGAATTTTCTATTGCTCAAAAACTTGCCCAACCACTATGCTAAACGCCGGTAATCATGGTAAAATTGATCAAAACAAACAGAACCCACTTCGAAACCTTGAACTAATGCGAATGTGCGATAGTAACAATTACCGAACCTCATATATGTTTCACAGTGGTACCACCAGAACAACCGCTACAAGGTATCGAAATCTATTACTTTACTTTTGCTCAATTTAGCGTACGGATTGCGACTAAAACAACAGGTGTCGCTAGGCTAGTGATCAAGTAACTCAAATGAATTTTAGTATTTGAGACTAGTGAACGGGTAGATCTACCAGCCGATAGATCAATGATTCGATAGATCGATGGAACCGATAGATCAATTCAATTGGTAGATATTCCTAGCGCGTAGATTCATCTAGCGCATATTCATACAGAGCTCAGAACTAACTAAAGAGTGGACTATCTAGAGTTTGAATTTTGCATTAGTGGTTATTTCGAGTCTGTCAATACTCGAATACACAATTTGTGTTTTGACAGAAATTTTCGCTTGAACAAAACTGGGACATATTAAAAACTTATTTCCAAAGTGGTGAATCTTCTATCTAAACTGTTAGAAATGTATGTGGAATATTTAAGAGAAATGAGATGCTCTCATAGCAGTTTGTGGATGAACTTCGTGAAAACTGGATCGTTATTTGATGAAACAATTCGTTCACGTTCTCGTCCAGTGAGCACACCTGAAAACCAGTCGAATATTCTTAAGTTTTAAATAAGTTGAATAGAACTAAAAGATGTGATGCTGTTGGTCAAATGCGGCAAAAACGCGTACGTATTAATTGTTTGAGGGTCCTCAAAGTTCACCTATTGGTTGAAAATTCGAAAGGATTTTATCGAAAATGGAGTATTTTCCGGAGTTCTTTCGAAATTTTTACGTATCGAAATCTGCAGGAAGTATTAACTAGATAGATCGAATTTCATCTTCAACTTCTTTCACTGTTAACTTTTCAATTCAAATAAAAAATTACTGAAGTGCCAAAATCTAATCTGTCGAATTCAAGTCCGTCGTCAACGTTTGACAGTGTGCGGAATTTCCTGATTGGTAGAAATTTACAGAGGGTTCCGTCGAAAATTGACCAGAGAGCTTCTTCGAGATATATTAGCAATACAAAAATGTTCTTTTTTCAACTTTGCGGTTGCCATGGACACTATTCCATCAGTAAGAATATAGAATATAGTCAGTCCATACGAAAAGAAATGAAAACTGGTTTTGAAACACTTATTTAATCCAAGTTATATGGAATCACCCAGTAGTTTAATGTAATAAAATTCCTCAAATAATGTAAAATATTATATATTATAATATATAATCTAAAATCTTATGAGTATTTTCACCGCGAGCTCGGTCATTCTGTGCATGAAAAACTGCTGGTACCAGTTATCTGGAAATTCTTATATGAGATTCATCGGTACGCTCTTCTCAGCTCTCCAGCTCTTTGCAATTTTCAGTTAAACCAAAAACAGATTTCAACCTCATACTGTGAAATATAATTTTATATTTATTACGCCATTATTAGAATCTATAATGAATTTCAACATAGCATTAAAAACTTATTAGACTGATTCGGTCTTTACTTGGTGGAAACTCATTTTAATTTAAAAAAAATGTATATGAGACAGTTATTTATTTCCACAAATATATTTGTACTACTACAACAATTGTTTCACCACGATGTGGCTTCTTCAGGTATTACATTGTACTGTCTGATGGTATTCAGTGTAACCGAGTTTAAATATATTTTTAGGTACGTGACCAAATAATGGAAGCACAAGTCATAAAAACTCTAGGTGTTTATTGGAGTTTGCCGCTAAAAATGCCATTAAGGAAAAATATTCAGTAATGGAGACTTATCAACATCTGTTTGTTCGATCAAAAGGATTTTACGGGCATTATACCTGTTGATTTCAAGAAATTCTAAAAGTGTTAATCTAGAACTTTTGCTTTCAACGTGGATAATTTCATAATTATTGTTGAAATTATGCCTGAATTACTTAAGATGATTAGCATATGTCGAATGTACAGAATTGGATATATAACCCCTTTGGTGTTCTTGGACACGTTTCTTGAATGATTTTCCAGTATATCTGGCCAATGTATACTAAAGGGCAATCTTTGCAAGTCAACTTGTAGACTCCGGATTTATTTTCTCTATTTGTTCGATCTTTATTGTTTTTTTATGGAGGTACTAATGTTATTAATTGTCTTAAAAGCCGCGTTATAATTGAAACAACTTTTGAAATATTCAGCAATATTTTCAGATAATCCATTGACATAAGATAACAAAAATATTTCTGTGTATTGTCCTCTTTTATGATTGGGTACACGAGATTTAATGCCATTTTCTTTTGTTTATTGGATACCGTTTTGTCTATAAGAAAGAGATTGTAACCGTTGTGTGACGCTATTTGTTTAATAATATTTAATTCTTTCAAAAAGTTTTCTGAATTCAAAGGGACATTTAATAATCTATGAATAAAACTATTATATGCTGACATCTTTTGGTTGGTGGGGTGGTTTGAAGTTTTATGTATTGTGATATCTGTATGTGTTGATTTGGGAAAAATACTAAAATCATGTAAATTATTTAGTCTTGTTATAGTGAGGTCAAGAAAAATAATACTTTGATTTTTTTCTTCTTCGATTGTAAATTTGATTTTTGGGTGGAGAAGAAAAGAATCAAAGTATTAATTTTCTTGGCCTCACTATAAAACGACTAAATAATTTACATGATTTCAGTATTTTTCACAAACCAACACATACAGACATCACAATACATAAAATTTCAAACCACCCCACCAATCAAAAGATGTCAGCATATAATAGTTTTATTCATAGATTATTGAATGTCCCTTTGAATTCAGAAAACTTTTTGAAAGAATTAAATATTATTAAACAAATAGCGTCACACAACGGTTACAATCTCTTTCTTATAGACAAAACGGTATCCAATAAACAAAAGAAAATGGCATTAAATCTCGTGTACCCAATCATAAAAGAGGACAATACACAGAAATATTTCTCGTTATCTTATGTCAATGAATTATATGAAAATATTGCTAAATATTTCAAATTTTGTTTCAATTATAACGCGGCTTTTAAGACATTTAATAACCTTAGTACCTACTTAAAAAAACAATAAAGATCGAACAAATAGAGAAAATAAATCCGGAGTCTACAAGTTGACTTGAAAAGATTGCCCTTTAGTATACATTGGCCAGATATACTGGAAGATCATTCAAGAAACGTGTCCAAGAACACCAAAGGGGTTATATATCCAATTCGGTATATTCGACATATGCTAATCATCTTAAGGAATTCAGGCATAATTTCAACAATAATTATGAAATTATCCACGTTGAAAGCAAAAGTTCTAGATTAACACTTTTAGAATTTCTTGAAATCAACAGGTATAATGCCCGTAAAATCCTTTTGAACGAACAAACAGATGTTGATAAGTCTCCATTACTGAATATTTTTCCTTAATGGCTTTAGCGGCAAACTCCAATAAACACCTGGAGTTTTTATAACTTGTGCTTCCATTATTTGGTCACGTACCTAAAAATGTATTTAAACTCGGTTACGCTGAATACCATCAGACAGTACAATGTAATACCTAAAGAAGCCACAAACATTATTGTGGAAATAAATAACTGCCCCATATACACTTTTTTCATTAAAAACTTTTTCGGGTTATAGAGACTCATTTTTGGATTTTTAATTTTTCCAGGAATTTCAACAGAATAAGAGATTCAAGCTCAACAAGCAAAAAAATAAAATAATTAGTTATAATAATGAGATTTTCAGCTCTCTCATTCTCTAAAAATACATACAGTGTGCTAGAGAATGTTCGGTAAACTTGGCGAAGAATCTCATAATCAATAATAATTTGTTATTTTAACTTTGTGCCTTTGACAAAGAAGGACAAATTTACTATAAGTCCATATGAAAATTGTCACAATTTAATTTCTCCGTCAATTCCGGGCATTTGGAAATATTGACGTACAGATCCATGTATGGTACAGTTTATCAGGTATCAATTATTAGTACTCCTAGTCTATAGAGTTCCGTACTTCAACGCCAGGAACACTGGCTTGAGTCAAGTTCTGCGTAATTATGTTTTTCTCATTGACGATATCGACGTCCATTTTTGAACATCTTAGTTGAATCCACTGATTGATTGATGACTTGATTAATTGAATTAATTAAAAGTTGAATTGACGGACTCTCATTCGAAGAATATATTATAAATAAATTTTGGATTATTCTGATGATTTTGTATATTTGAAAAAATTATTGGTGCCTCAGATTTTGGTTTTTGGAGTTATATTAGGAAAATAGAGTAGATATTTTTCCGATTAACCAGCAGGCCATCTTCTTTTACTCCTTCATTTGAAGTCACAATTTTGTATCATATAAGTTATCATCGAATGTACTATCTGATCCAGTTTGAAAACATAATTCCTGATATTGCCATTGAAGAAATTGGAAACTGGTACTCATTTGACAATATGCGTTCAGCAAAAGAAGGTTTAGAACTTCAGCTGTGGGCCCCTATCAACGAAGGATCCGCAAATATTGTTTATAAGTAGACCTTCAGCTTACTGGATTGGTATAATTCAGGTAATAAAAGGTTGTATTTGAGGTTTGACAATTTACTACTCTGTCAAGAAAGTACCGGGAATTTTCAATTAAAACAACATTTTTACATTTAATCGTCAAAATTTATTGAGTCGCCTTCAAAATAGGCTCCATTTGCTCCAATACATCTATGCCAACGGCACTTCCAATTATCGAAACATTTTTTATAGGCGCTTTCCGGGATGGACTTTAGCTCTCGCGCCGAATTTTGTTTTATGGCTCCAATCGACTCAAAACGGGTGCCACGAAGGGGCAATTTTAGTTTTGGGAAGAGGAAAAAGTCGCAGGGAGCCAAATCCGGCGAATACGGTGGTTGCTGAAGCACGTGTGTTGAGTTTTTGGCAAGAAAGTCAGTCACAATCGTAGCTCGGTGAGAAGGCGCGTTATCGTCATGCAAAATCCATGAGTTGTTCGCCCACAAATTTGGCCGCTTCTTACGGATACGCTCACGCAAACGTTTCATAACGCCTAGGTAATACTCCTTGTTTACCGTCTGACCCTCTGGAATGAATTCGTAGTGCACCACGCCACGGATATCGAAGAAAACAATGAGCATCACCTTCATTTTCGAGCGGCTTTGACGTGGTTTTTTCGGTTTCGGCTCATTTTTTGCCACCTATTCCGATGATTGCTGGCTTGTTTGCATATCGTACTCGTAGACCCAGGTCTCATCACCAGTTATAATGCGTTCCATGAATGTAGAATCGGAATTACAGCGATTCAGCATGTCTGAAGCAACCTGTTCGCGATGACGTTTTTGAAGAAAATTCAGGTCTTTCGGTACGAGTCGTGCGGCCACTTTTCGCATGCCCAAAATATCAATCAAAATCGTACGTGCGGACTCGTGGGATATCTTAAGATCATGTGCTATCTCTCTCAAGCTGGTACGACGGTTTTCCAGCACCCTTTCCTTAATTTTATCGACGTTATCTTCGATCGAAGCCGTCGATGGGCGACCACTTCACGACCGTCCTTGAAGGCTCTGTACCACTGATATGCACGAGTTTTCGATAGAGCATTATCACCAAAGGCCTTTTGCAACATTTTCAATTCATCGGCACACGAAAATTCATTTGCAACACAAAACTTCAAACAAATTCTTTGCTCAACGTAATCACCCATAGTAAAAATCGGCACGCACTCTGACATCGACTGACTTAATCAGCTGTTGCAAACACACTAGTTGACAGATCCCGCTCAAGCTTGGCATAGTAATTAAGGACAGTGGTACCAACCTAGGAAAAAAGAATAATTTCATACTAAATTTATTTACTACAATTTAGTTGTCCTCAGGACAACTAAATAAGAAATCATCATGAGCCAGCCTACAGAAATTCCAATATCTGACAAAACTCCTTGGCAGGTAGTCAAAAAACGCAAATATGCGTGTCTTTCTCCCGAAATCACCGAAAACACAAAAACCAGTACGCATAACAGATTTCAATATCTGAATAATGAATCAGACGATGCAAACATAACACAAGCCTCTGAAATAATTTCTAAGCCTCCTCCGATTTTTATACACGGTGTCACAAACTACCAAGAAATGTGTAGAAAATTATCAATGGAAATAGCTGACGAACAATTCTATACAAAAACTTTATCCAACAACATCGTAAAGATAAACGTTAATTTACCTGAAACATACAGAAGCTTGGTTAGATTTTTACGAGAGGAAAATATAGTTTTCCATACATATCAGATTAAACAGGATAGGGCCTATAGGGTTGTGATCCGCCATCTACATCCCAGCGTTTCAATTGAAGAGATAAAAGAGGAGATAGAAAAATTAAGACACAAAGTTAGAAACATTATCAATATTAGAGATCGATTATCGAAGCTTCCACTTCCCCTATTCTACGTTGACTTAGAGCCTCAAGAAAATAATAAAGACATATATAAATTGGAGTTCATATCAAACAAAAAAATAACAATAGAACCACCAAGAAAGAAACGCGAGATCATACAATGTACCAGGTGCCAAGAATATGGGCATTCTAAAAGCTACTGCAACCGACCGTTCATGTGTGTCAAATACGGAAGTCAACATGACTCCAAAACATGCACCAAGCCTAACACAACTCCCGCTAAATGTGCACTATGTGAAGGTAGCCACCCAGCAAATTACAAAGGTTGTCAAGTCTACAAGCTTCTCCAAAGATCCAACAATCAAAATCGACCGACAAAGAGTACACAACTGAATAGGCCACACGAAAAACAAGAGCCGAGCTACATAAACGATCATCCAATCGCCCAAAGTACAACTGAGCCAACTAGAAGACTATACTCCCATGTACTACATCCGAAGCAAACCGGAAACGAACCCTACTGCACCCATAGCTCCCAACCGAATTCTTTGGAAACAATGATGGGGAGTTTTCTATCAGACCTCAAATCAATGATATCCCAGATGATGAGCCAGAATCAGATTATACTTAATCTGTTAAGTACAGTCATAAATAAATTAAAATGAACCCAAACATCCCTAAGTTCATCCGGATAGCTTCATGGAATGCCAACGGACTTCAGAACCGCAAAAACGAACTATTGACATACATGGAGTTGTCCAAGATTGACATAATGCTCTTATCAGAAACCCACTTCACAGAAAAGATGGTATTTCAGTGCCCACAATATCACACATACTCTACGGAACATCCTGATGGTAGAGCACATGGAGGATCAGCAATACTTATACGAAAAAGCATCAAACACCATATGCTAAATAATTATATATGTGAAGAGATTCAAGCAACCAACATTAGAGTGTTCACAGAAACATGGAGCTTCGACATATCAGCAATCTACTCACCTCCTCGGCACAACATACCAGAAACAAAGTACAAGGCGTTTTTTCGAATCTTCAAAGAACGATTTATAATTGGGGGAGACTGGAATGCAAAGCACACCCACTGGGGATCAAGACTAATAAATCCCAAAGGACGCAATTTGATGAAGGTCATATCTGATGAAAACTGCGAAGTAATCTCACCCGGAACCCCAACATATTGGCCAACCGACCGTAATAAAATTCCAGATATTCTAGACTTTTTTGTTTCAAAGGGCATAAGTAACAACTATATCCAAATAGAATCATCTCCAGACCTGTCATCAGATCACACGCCCATA
Organism: Megalocaria dilatata; assembly: GCA_034642435.1. Taxonomy (NCBI): domain Eukaryota; kingdom Metazoa; phylum Arthropoda; class Insecta; order Coleoptera; family Coccinellidae; genus Megalocaria; species Megalocaria dilatata. Next base: position 70,361,617 of record CM067856.1, on the reverse strand, counting down.
TTAATATCGATCAGCTCAGTTGCAAATTTGATAGAGGATAGACCTACACTTGTGACGAATAAAACTGACTGGCTAATATTCCAGGAAATACTATCCAGAAACATCTCATTGGACATTGACCTCCAGAAACCCGAAGACTTGGACTATGCAGCAAACTATATGACAACATTGATTCAAAGCGCGGCTAATGAAAGCACACCTTCCACAGTAAGAAACCAAAATTCTGAATCTAAGATACCTCTACAAATCAGGGAACTACTGTCGGAAAAAAGGCGAGCAAGAGGTAGATGGCAAAGAACTCGTAATGCAATAGATAAAACTACATACAATCAACTTACTAGAAAACTCCATAGGACCCTCCAGAAATACTTCAATTCACAATTCGAGAACTACATACAAAACATCAACGATAATAAAGATCATGACATATGGAAAGTTACAAAGAAGTTCAAAAGACCAACAACAAAACAGCCACCCATTAAAACCACGAACGGTGAATGGGCTAATTCAGATCACGAGAAAGCAAACACTTTCGCTACTCATCTGGCTGAAGTATTTACACCAAATGATCCACATCCAGGAAATAGCGACACGGAAATAGATTCATTTTTAGAGGTTGCTTGTCAAATGTCTCCGCCAATAAAACCTTTAAAACCTAAGGAAGTATGGCATGAAATAAATAAACTCAAAAACAAGAAAGCACCAGGCTATGACCTTATAACGGCGGAAATACTCAAAAAACTACCTAAACCGGCGATAATGCTCCTAAACAAAATATTCAACAGAATGATGAGCTTATCTTACTTCCCTACCATATGGAAATATGCTGAAATAATAATGGTTCATAAAACAAATAAACCCGAAAATGATGTGAGATCCTACAGACCCATAAGCCTGCTACCTGTCATTGGGAAACTTTTTGAAAAGCTACTCCTCAAACGGCTGAAGAACGACATAGACTTGCACCAACTGTTACCTGATCATCAATTGGGATTCAGGGAAAATCACTCAACAACACATCAAATTCATCGCATCGTCAACACAATATCAACAAGTCTTGAGGAAAACAAATTTTGTTCGGCTGTATTTTTAGACTCGTCCCAGGCGTTTGACAAGGTGTGGCACCAGGGCCTACTGTACAAATTGAAAATACTCCTTCCTCAATCGTACTACCTAATATTACGATCCTATTTGGCTAACCGACACTTTGCAGTGAAATATGGAGAAGCGAGATCGCATCCTTTTGGAATAAGATCGGGGGTACCACAAGGGAGCATATTTGGTCCAGTGTTATACCTTCTCTACACATATGATCTACCAACACATAAAAAAACGACGATCGCTTCGTTCGCAGACGACGTAGCAACACTTGCAACACACGAGAATGTTGTTACAGCTTCCGAATATCTTCAGCAGCACCTAAATGACCTAGGACAGTGGTATCGAAAATGGCGTCTGACAATTAACGCATCTAAAACTGTCCAAGTAACATTCACCAACAAAAGAAGCATCTGCCCTCCCGTCACCATAAATCAGAATCCAATACCAGTCAGCACTGAGACGAAGTACCTAGGCATTCATTTGGATCAACGTCTCACTTGGAAACAACACATCCAAGCAAAAAGGAAGCAAATTAGACTAAAGATTAACAATATGTATTGGCTCCTAGGCAGAAAATCCAAACTATCTCTTCAGAACAAGATAAGAATATACAAGGCAATCATAAAACCGATATGGACATATGGAATACAGTTCTGGGGGTGTGCAAAACCATCAAATACAAAAATTCTACAGAGAGTCCAATCAAAAATCCTGCGAACCCTAGCAGACGCACCCTGGTACGTCACCCTGGTGATCTAAGAGTACCTTTCATCACAGACGAAATCAGAAAATACTCAGATAAATATAAGCAGAAACTAGCGGGCCACGAGAACAACCTCATAGACCAGCTGGCAAGAAATCCATTTGAATCCAGAAGACTGCAGAGAACTTGGCCAATAGACTTCAATTAAGTGTTCTAAAGAAGTGTTAATAATTTAATATCTTCTTCATGTCAACTACCTACAGCATGTTTGCTCAATACTTCAATAGAAGTAGATTGTAAACTTCAATAAAATGCTAAAAAAAAAAAAAAAAAAATATATTATAGTGAAGCGAACAACTTTTTCGCTGCTCGTCCAGAAACCTGACTTGCTCTGTGGCAGCTTTACCGGCGTATCAATAGAGGACCCGACCAGTCTGAAGATTCATGACTAACCGTCCCCGCCGAGTTCAAATAGGGCAAAGCATACTGCGTTTGACAACCACCGTTTCAAGCGGAACACATAGTCACTGGCGTCGCAGGCAGAGCTGCGCATCACGCCTATTTGATGACTTTCAGATTCGCAAGCTCCCTTACAACACTCCATTTCCTTCGAGAGCTTCAATAGCTTAGCCTGCGATAGCGTGTCTACTTTGAAAAGCACACAATCATTCCCTATTTCCCTTTTAGTGGCCATAAGGTTTGTAATAATTCAATAAATCATTCAAGTGACTATATTTTCTTGAGTTCAGTATATTAGTCTGCTTAAAGAAGAAGACGCCCATTTGTAAGCAGATAGCCGGTCAAATCGAAAAATCAATGCGACAATATAGCGGACTAGCAGTGGCCCTTCAAACTTTTCGACCAGAACAATGCATTTCAATTATTAGAAACTGAGGGTTTCATTTGAAAAAATCGAATTGAAAATCAAGAATTTTCCTGAAAACTTATGCCACATGACTAATTCCATAAAATGAAAGAAATAATAAAGTATTTCACTCTTCCAAATGAAATGCCAGGTAAAAATTCCAACATCTATTAGGAGTACAAATAAGTTTCCGCCGTTTTATTGTAGATGGAGCGACACGGAGTTTCGGTTAGCTTTCGCAGATGATAACCGGCTCAAAAAATAGTTTGGACATTCAAGAACAACATAACCTACTAATATCATTGATTTTATATTGGTAAAATATAATTTTTATATGTTGAAAATGTCAAAATTTGAGCCAAGTAAGCGTCATTTGCGGGAAATATTAGTTTACTTCTTTAATTTAAAGAAATCTGCTGCTGAGGCGCATCAATTGCTCGTAGAAGCATAAGGGTGCTTTGAGTGAGAGAACGTGTCGAGAGTGGTTTCAAAAGTTTAAAAATGGTGATTTCGACGTAGAAGACAAAGATCGCAGTGGAAGGCCAAAAATTTACGAGGATGCAGAATTGGAGGAAGATTAATCTCAAACACAAAAAGAACTTGCTCTAACATTAGAAGTCACTCAGCAAGCAGTCTCACATCATTTAAAAAATCATTAGGAATGATTCATAAACAAGGAAATTGGATTTCGTACGGCGGAAACTTATTTGTACTCCTAATAGTTTCAAAATCAAATGATGAATGAAGCTCTTTAAGAAGCAGTGTTATGAAAAAGCTTGCCGAGGGAAGTAGACGTTTCGTCTCGACTGATACCCATGGACTCTTCAGCTTGGCTTTGTGAATGCAAGTCTGTCAATGATTCATTATAGGCGATGTTCAGAGTGAGTCGCCTTATGACTCCCACCAGTAAAAATGATGGGGGTTACGATAAATTGTCAGTGATAAAGTCTGGAGGAGTTGAGCAGAGAGTTACCCTGTGACTTTCCCCGGTGAAAATGATGCAGGTCACGACATATTGCAGATGATGTCTGGAGGTTAAAGAAGGGCTTTTGAGTTGGTGTAATTTACCAACATCTTGTCGTCTCGCAAGCCATAATTTGCAGGCGGGGGCTTTGCGGTGTTATGGGTCCGACACTGAGTTAGACGGATATCATCTCAGAGCGAGGGATATTTGGGGCATACACAAAGGTGAATAGCCGAAATTTATCTGGAAGGGTGGTTAAGACATCATGTGGAAGGGAGAAAAGTGGAAATTATCTCAGATAATTGCGTGTTCAGATCACGTCGGGATGTCACCAATAAAGAAGCGGTGTTATGAAAAAGCTTACAGATCTCTTGTTGCGGAAGTAGACGTCCGACTCAGTTGATATCCACTCTTTAAAATGGCTACAAGGGTGCAAGTCTTCCAATGGTACATGTGGGCCTCATTCCAATAGGAACTTGAAAACTTCCTCATTGATGAGTTTTTGATTTACACATACTGTATCAAGTGTAGAAGTATGAAACTGAAATTTTCCTACAGATGATGCTAGCCCTCAGTTTAGGGACCGTAAGACCGCTTCTGCAAAGCCATGGTTTTCCTTTAACAAATTACGAAAATACTCAATAAACAACAAGTTGAATTTCATTCACCGGGATATTTTACTATAACCTTAAACATACTGAATTGTTTCAGCCGTTACTATTAGTCCGGTCTATTTAAGCCTAAAATCAGGAGGAAGGTTACATAAATTCCCATAAAGCTGAATATTGGCATAGTTGTTCAAAACATCATTATAAAGAAAATCTCAAAAGTGCTCATCGTTTCGAGGTGTGCTAAAAATTTGGCACGGGGTCAAAGGTCAAAAAAATGAGTTTTTTGCGATTTTTAGCGAAACGGTGAGTTTTTTCGCAAAATTACCCCAGTACAAAATTGTAGATCACGAAATTCTCTACAAAAAATATATTTATAATTTTTTTCCTAAAAGCCACCATTTTGGAGATATAACGTTCCGAAAAGTTGGATCAGTCGTAATCCCTCTATTTTGCACACGTACGCCACATATGAAAGTCACTAAAGGTGTAATAGAACTAAAATAAGTTCGCTATTATTTATTGTAACTTGCTTATGTAAAATATAAGTTAAACTACGAGAATCTCAGGTATAATGAAACCCCGTTCCTAAATTTGTACGTCAGTATAACCTTGGGATAACATCTGTCTTTTATTCTATTGTCCGCGTGGCTAGGGTCGTATACCTGCTTTATGTTGGCATGCCCAATATATCTGCTTTTTACAGGAGAGGAAAAACAACAGTTTTCAAAATGTTTGAAAAAAAAGATTTACTACAATGTGCTGAAGTTTTTAAAAATAGTAATTCAACTCAACAACATGTTATCACCAACGGAGTTCAATTTCTTCTTGCTATGTACGGAGCCCCCAAAAAAACCACTTGCTTAGATAAGTTGCGATACACATCTTTCGTGAAAAATACGCGTAATAAAAAACAAGTCAACTTAGCTTCTCCTCCTCCAACCTCAGTAGCTGCTCATCAACATCTGTTTCGGGTATATTACCAAGTTCAAGTGTGGCTTGGTAATCAGCTGGACCCTAAAGACTGGGGTTGGAAGTTGATCGACAATACACTAGAGCCAGTTCAAACTTTACTTCCACCAGCACCTGAGAAACTTCTCAACACAATATTTTGCAACTGCAAGAAACGTTGTAGTGCAAAATGTGGTTGCAGAAAAGTTGGACTGTTTTGTTCCCTGGCATGCACACACTGTCAAGGCCGATCATGCTCGAATGTTGAGTCACCAACTCTTGAAGATTCGTTTGATACCGATCAGGAATCGCTATTGGGGCAGTTTACGTGTGAAATAGAACAAGAAGAAGAAGAAGAACAAGAGGATGAACAGGAAGAAGAAGGAGAAGAAGATCAAGAAGAAGAAGAAACAGAAATCTTGGACAGTTATGAATCAGACGACTAACTTTTTATTTTAAGTATTTTATTTAATTACACCGCCGTTGTTTTTGCCCACTATAATATATAATATTATTTTGCAATAGTTTTAAAACATATAAAATCTCAGCAGACCCGTGGAATAGGCCTACTGGGGAAACCACGTTAAAAAAAACGCGCTTTGTACACTACCTCATAGGTGGCGTGGAAACGTGTGCAAAATAGAGGGATTACGACTGATCCAACTTTTCGGAACGTTATATCTCCAAAATGGTGGCTTTTAGGAAAAAAATTATAAATATATTTTTTGTAGAGAATTTCGTGATCTACAATTTTGTACTGGGGTAATTTTGCGAAAAAACTCACCGTTTCGCTAAAAATCGCAAAAAACTCATTTTTTTGACCTTTGACCCCGTGCCAAATTTTTAGCACACCTCGAAACGATGAGGACTTTTGAGATTTTCTTTATAATGATGTTTTGAACAACTATGCCAATATTCAGCTTTATGGGAATTTATGTAAACTTGAATGTGTAAATAGACCGGACTATATTTGGTAGTTGATCATAATTAAAACAAATTGTAGAAATTACTTTGTTTTACTACCAATAAAAATATATTTTACACATTTTCTTGTGACTCGAGTTTCGGAAAATGAACTATCCCATCATCAGACAACTGAAGACCTCGACTCACAAGAAAATGTGTAAAATATATTTTTATTGGTAGTATAACATAGTAATTTCTACAATTGTTTTAATTTTTAACCTTAAACATGTCGAGTTCCGTGTCTACAAATGACTTTTGCGGACAGTATTGAATTTCTGATATCATTTGAAAAAAAAGCTGCAAAATCGCATCGGATTCTTGTCAAAGCTTATGGGGACATACTCTTGATGAAGCAGTTTCGAGTGGTACAAATAATTCAAAAATGGTGATTTCGACGTGAGAAACGAAGAACGTAGGAAATCACCGAAAAAGTTCGCAAATAACGAACTGCAAGCCTTATTGAATGTTATAAAAAGAAGTTGTTACTTGATAGAAGAATCATTACAATATTTTAATATCAAACAGATTTATCCTGTTTATTTCTACAAATTTTAATTAAAAAAAAATGTTTATTCAAAAACTTTTTGGAATGGAATAAATGTCTTGGAAAACACAGTTTCAATTCAGTAGACATATAGAATTAACACTCATTACACAGTACCACGAGGAATAAAAAAAATCCAAGAAATATAAATTATTAATTGAAAATAATAAATAAACATTTGAAGGATACAAAATTATATTTCGTATATCTTGTATTATGAAAACCAAATCCCTTTCCAAAGATGCAAAACATAACCTCAAGAACCTTCAAGAATAACTGGCAATTCTCCGTGTTTGGTGGGGTCAGAAGGGTGTTATCTATTATGAGCTGCTTAAACTCGATAACAACGTTTACACTGATCGATACCAACAACAAATGGACGATTCAAATCGAGCATAACGTGGAAAATGAAAAAGGCAACACAAAGTAATTTTGCTCTATGATAATTCATCATCGATCCAACAATCAAGACGTTTAGTTGGAAATATTAGTTAGTACATACAGTATTTGAAAATGACTCATCTGAATTTTGGAATTTTTTGTGGGCTTGCTAATTTTTCTACAGAACTTGATAAAGTATAAGCTGAACATTTAAAGAAAAATAAAGTTTTCAAAATGATCAACTTCACTGCATGGTTGATGTTTGTCAAGAGAGAAGAGAATATTTTCTTGAATAAAAATTATTTAAATAAAATAGAAAGGCCTTTTACTTGATAGAAGAAATATAACAAAATTTGAATATTAAAACAAATTGAAATATGTTTATCTTCTACAATTTTGATTTCAAAAAAATTTTTATTCAAAAAACTTTTAGAAATAAATTTATGTCTACACAAGCACTGCTTACATTTAATAGACGTATATAATCAAAACTCAGTATATAATGTCAAATGGAATAAATAACCCAACAGATATACGAAAGTAATTAAAATTAATAAATAAATATTTAAAGGAGACAAAATTTTGTTTCTGGTCTTACCTTTAACAACACCAATTGCCTTTTAAAAACATGGAACACACTTAAGGACTTCTTAAAGAATATAATTTATTTGAAATATTTAATATATTTAAATATTCGAATAAATTATTTCAAAAATCTCTAATTTATTTCGAAGCTTAATTCTTTTAACACGTGAGAGATATAGGTTAAGTTTTTGATTTTGATATTTGGAATATTAAATGAGGACTGAAAACGGGATTGTCTAGAATTATATTTGTTTTTTGAAGATATAGTACATATTTTTTAGAGATTTTTGAAATAATTTATTCGAATATTTAAATATATTAAATATTTCAAATAAATTATATTCTTTGAGAAGTCCTTTAAGTGTGTTCATGTTTTTAAGGCAATTTGTGTTCTTAAAGGTAAGACCAGAAACAAAATTTTGTCTCCTTTAAATATTCATTTATTAATTTTAATTACTTTCGTATATCTGTTGGGTTATTTATTCCATTTGACATTATATATTGAGTTTTGATTATATACGTCTATTAAATGTAAGCAGTGCTTGTGTAGATATAAATTTATTTCTAAAAGTTTTTTGAATAAAAATTTTTTGAAATTAAAATTGTAGAAGATAAACATATTTCAATTTGTTTTAATATTCAAATTTTGTTATATTTCATCCATCAAGTAAAAGGCCTTTCTATTTTATTTTATATATAATATATAATTATATTTTGGCTTCAATAAATCTCATTATAGAATGTCAATGAATTTAAATAAACCTTAAAATAACTCACACTGTTCTTTGATTTTGTTAGAACATAGATCAATCTTGAATTATATAGTTGATCTATATTTCGAAGCTTAAGTCTTTTAACACGTGAGAGATGTAGGTTAAGTTTTTGATTTTGATATTTGGAATATTAAATGAGGACTGAAGACGGGATTGTCTAGAATTATATTTGTTTTTTGAAGATATAGTACACATTTTTTAGAGATTTTTTAAATAATTTATTCGAATATTTAAATATATTTAATATTTCAAATAAATTATATTCTTTGAGAAGTCCTTTAAGTGTGTTCATGTTTTTAAAAGGCAATTGGTGTTCTTAAAGGTAAGACCAGAAACAAAATTTTGTCTCCTTTAAATATTTATTTATTAATTTTAATTACATTCGTATATCTGTTGGGTTATTTATTCCATTTGACATTATATATTGAGTTTTGATTATATACGTCTATTAAATGTAAGCAGTGCCTGTATAGACATAAATTTATTCCTAAAAGTTTTTTGAATAAAAATTTTTTTTAAATTAAAATCGTAGAAGATAAACATATTTCAATTTGTTTTAATATTAAAATTTTAAAAATTATTTATTAATTGTGGTTAATAAAACAACAGGTGTTTCAGCAACATCTCTATAGGTAGTAGTCTTTCAGTATATACAAACTTCAAAGCCAGTGAGAAGTTTTTGGGGATATTTGGTTTCTGAAAAACTTGTTGCAAATACAAAAAATGAAAATATCGAAAAAATTCTTGATCTTGTTATGGAAAACTGCCCTGAAAAAATTTCACTTATATAGTTCATAGTTATTCTTCTCTTTAATCTCCATTATAAAAAAATACGTTTAGATTCCCAAGAAGCGGCAACTCTTATGTGATGTAATAATTAATACCTATAGGTTAAGATTTGATGGTCATTTTCAAACGAGTTCTTTATTCCTTTCGTAGATTTTTTCTAAAATAAAAATGAGTTACCCTCTAACACTTTAGATGTCCTATTCGGGATTACACAAAGAACTGAATTTTCAGTAATCTAATCAAAAAGTGGCTGCAGAAATCTAAAAGAAAAGAATTCTTAAAATTCATTGTGCAAAATCATTTCTAGAGGAAACTTTTTGTAGAACAAAAAAATTATAACAACTTGTTGCTACTATATTAACGAAATCTGAGAGGTGTGTTTCGACCCTGAAAATCGAATAAAAGCTGTTTTAAGAAATCCTATGCGTGAAGATAGCTCTCTCTATGCTGTCTATTGAAATAAAGATGACAAAAGAAATACCAAATATCAATAGAAAAGTTATTGATGTTTGCATTCAAGAAATCTCGAAGATTTGAATTAATTTCGAAAAATCTCAAATCATCAGGGGGACATTGACTTAGTATTTTATGAACTTTCAACATGAGGTCGACTCTAAAGATATAAAGGTATAAGGATTATTCGAGAAAAATCTTTACTATGAAGTGATTTTTTTGAAATTGGATGAATTTTTCCAAACTTTTATTGGGGTTAAACAAATCTATGTGAATGTACCAAATTTTACTATAGGGAGATTTTATACCGTTCGAAAACTAATTGGAGTTGTCGATAAAACATGGATAAAATTACTTTGTGGTTGTTAGTCTGCTGAAATATTCTAACAATTTCTTTATACTCTGAATAGTAGTTTCTTCCATATTTCATATATTTCGAAGTATTTTTAACATTATATTACTGCATTTACTCAAAAATTAGGGATAGTTTTCTATAAGATATCAGCAGAAAAGTCACTCATTGAGCAGAAAAACATAAGCAATGGAGAAACATATAATTTTCCCTACACCGTTTTATACAAGAAGAAAAATTAGATCGAATAAAAACTCGTCTGTGAATAATGTAATTTGAATTAAATTGATATTTTATACTGTCAATTCTCTCTTTCGAGCAGTGAGTAACATTCGGTTACGAAACAAGTCTCGGAATACAGTTCATTAGTCCGATGTGAAATTAATAATCCTAATAGACTGCAATTCACCAATGAAATATAGAGTTTAAATATATAAGCAATAAATTTTACCTTAGTATTATAACTTTAAATATTGGTCCAGATAGCCCTTTAATTATGGCCGAGGCATTAAGATGACATCGACCATGTAAAACGACACCGTTCACCTAGAAAAAATAAACAAGTTGAAGCATACTAACCTTCCTGTAATACACCACAAGAAAAAATCACTCATCAACCATAGTATTTGGATAACAAAACTGTAGAATTTGGCGAAAATATCACATATAGAACGAAAAACTTTTATTGTTATAGGTTAGGAAATGAAAATGTACTCGATAAGGCGATTCGACTGTTTTGATTATCAAGGTAACGCGATTCGGCAACTGGTTATCTCTGAAACACGTCATTATCTTTATTCACTGCATATGGTAATTTCGTTGAAAGGAGATATTCTATTATGAAGTAAATCATCTGACTCTTGTGTTTCATTTCTCAAATAATGAACTTTGGGAATAAAATGCAAAATTTTGGAAAAGCACAGACATGAAGAGCGAAAGAAACTTTTGCGCGTTTAATCAACAGTCTATTTTCCCCGAAATTTTCAAATCTCTGAATAATTTCCTGAAAAAGCAACATATGATGAAAATAAATATTGATAAAAACAAGATAAAATGTCAAATGTGCATAACTTCGAAACCATTTAACTGATGTTGCGCATTAATGAACCAAGCCGAGATATTTAGGTTCAAAAAATAACCTGAAAGTTTCAAGTCTTCTTCTTTTTCCGTATACTCTGTAAGGTCGCGCTTAATGCTGATTCCCTAACAATTTTTCCTACACTATTAATAAAATAATAAGGAACGGTTTTTCACTTGATAGAAGGATTAATACAAAATTTGAATATCAAAACAGATTTAATCTGTTGGTCTTCTACAATTTTAATTTCAAAAAATTTACTGAAAAAACTTTAAGAATAAAATTAATGTCTTTATGAGCACTGCTCATATTAAATAGACGTATAAAATCGAAATTCATCATACAATATCAAATGGAATTAAGAAAAACCAAAGAATATAAATTGTCAATTAAAATTGAAATATATTCATATTTTATTTTAATTTTAATTGACAATTTATATTCTTTGGTTTTTCTTAATTCCATTTGATATTGTATGATGAATTTCGATTTTATACGTCTATTTAATATGAGCAGTGCTCGTAAAGACATTAATTTAATTATTGAAGTTCCTTCAGTAAATTTTTTGAAATTAAAATTGTAGAAGACCAACAGATTAAATCTGTTTTGATATTCAAATTTTTCAAACTTCTAATCATACGATCCCCTCGATATTTGGCAACAAATTTTGCTTGAATATGCACGCTGTTGAAATATTTTCAAAAGTGTATAACTACAAAACAACTGAACCGAACAATAAGCCCATTAATGAACTTAATCAAGATATTAAGACCGTTTACTTTTCCTGAAATTAACCCTCAAAAATGTATTGTTTCATTTTCAATTACATAAGGTAGATTACCCTATTAGATCAGTTGTTTTGTTCGTTAGTGCACCTTAATCAAAACTATTCAGATTATTCTAGAAAAACTGAATTCCAACCAAAATACTGCATAAAAAATTCACTACAGCTAATAAATAAGATAAGAAATATCCACCTACCACATAACGCTAAATACCTTCCATTCGATGTCCAAAATTTATTTCCGAGTATCCCACCAAACGAAATGATTGGACTAATAGATAATCTATTAATCAACAACAGATGTAATACAACTATCAAAGAAATATTTGCATCGAACGAAATTATTCTCAATTAAAAAAAAAAATTATAAATCCTTTAAGAACTTTATAAGCAGAAATATTCATATTCAATATTGAAACTAAAATTCACCAAAATCCCCTTATGAAATATTTTTATATATATTATATTGGTATAGATATGTAGACTCTAGACTTAAAAAAAAATTTATCAATATCATTCTTCAATATCTCTATTATTTTCTTGATTTAACAGTTACTAGAATAAATAATTCACCTGAATTTTCAATATTCCATAAACCAACATATACGGATACTATTATACACAACCATCCTATAAACCAAAAATTATCTGAATTCAATTGTATGATCCACAGATTAGTTAATATTCCCACGAATCGAAAAAATAATATTTCTGAACTCAATATCATTAAACAAATAGCTATTAATAATTACTATAGTCCTACGTTCACTAATAAATTGTTGTTGAAAATTTAATATACACTAAAGGTATTTCTGATAAAATTGCTACATACCTTCAAACAATATGATGTAAGAACTTCATTCAAAACTTATTCAAATCTGATAAATTCATTAAAAATAATATAGACATTACACCTAACGATGATAGTCCTGCGGTGATTGCCCAAAAGTTTACATTGGACGGACTACAGGAACTTTCCGACATAGAATTTGAGAAAATTTGAAGAGTTTCCTCAATAACGAATTCCATATATTGGAACCATTTGTTAGAAACAGGACATACTTTCAATCATAATTTTGAAATTTTACATATCGAAAGTCAAAGTTATGCTTTAAACCTGTTAGAGTCTCTAGAGACAAAAAATACAACAGAATTGGAATGTTACTTAACGAACAATTAGATTTAAATAACTCACCTCTGTTAAACATATTCATATAGGCTGGAATTTACACAGACCTTTTTTGGGTTTTAGTGCTCAATAAAAAATTTTGTACTCTAATATAAATAGCAACCGATATCGAAAACAAATTTTGTTATTCAAAATGTACAATACCATCGACCTGAAGATGCTACTGTGATAGCGAAACAGTTGTTGTATTAAATAACTATAAAAATTTGTGAAAATCAGAATAACCTTAATCGATTTTATTCATAGTTAACGTTAAAATAAATAAATTCCGCTGATCTGTACCAAAAATCATTAATAGGAGTGTTTTACTTTAATTCCTTACAATCCTCGTTGGTTTATCTTATTAGATAAACAAAGCTATTAGGTGTTTTTTTTAGAGTGATAGAACTTTTGATAGGGATAACTGTGACAGTAGGTAGAAGCCATGTTGTTTTGACATTTCTGTTCAGTAAGCATTGGCAAATTATCACGCCGCAACAACGTTTACAAATTGTTGAAATATGATTTCAAAATCAGTGTTGTATTCTCCCAACTTATGGACCATTTCGTGAAATTTATTATTAACTTCAACGGATATTCCAATTATCGAAACATTTTTCAAACTAATTTTCAGGAATACAGAACTTCAGTAGGAGAATTTTCTTTTATGTTTTTTATCGTCTGAAAGCGGATGCTCCAAAGTGAAAGTGCGTTTTGGAATGAGAAAAAAGTCGGCCGAAGTCATATCATGCGAATAACGTAATTGTTCTGTACGATTTGTTGAGTTTTGGCCAGAAACTAGTCCACTATGATAGCCTATGTACTCAAGTCTTTCGGCACTAGTCGAGCAGCAACGTTCTAAATAGGTACGAATTATGTTCAGGTTGAGTTTTGATGTAAAGAAATTTTAACCGTAGATTCTTCTCACAAATGAAACGCTTTTTACATTTGCCATTTTTACTGATTCGGATCGAGTGAGAAGTTGGAATGTAAGTGCTAAAGATTTCACAATGTGTTATTACATTACTGCATTTAGTGTACTTGTAAACACGATAAACACTTACCGTGAGATGTATCTGAATAACCAAAAGTTATATCATCTGATGCTTGAAATTCAATAAATATAGTTAGAGAGAACTTACTTAATAAGTATATAAATTATAAATGTGAATTCGTAGCGAGTATTGAAATTGTGTTCAAAAATGTTTCGATCATTGGATTATTCGTTAGTCTGAGTTTTTATACTTCTGTAGGGGCCTACTTCAAAGGCGACATAATAAATTTGTATAAATAATAAACATATTTTTTGTTTCACTGATCGATTGTCGGTGATTTTTTAGCACTGCATATATTGGTCGAAAATAAATAAAACTCCATCCACTTGTTGAAGAAAAGCGTTTTCGAATAGTTACATCAATGGAGTATGGGGTTGGCTCTAGGTGTAACATTATAACAATTTTATTTAAAATAATTCACACAGTTTTTATGTTTAACAATTCATTCAGAATCTTGACACGTGTTTCGGTCTCTCCACCATCTTCAAAGGAGTACAAAAAGAAACTAAACTTAAAATTAAAAAAGGTTCTTTCATAACACTTAGGACATCTGTGTATTTTTATGGCATGGAAATAGCAGCATTCAATATAGGGGTATTGCCCAATAGTATTTGGGAATTTGTTAAATTCTCTTTTTTCTCAACAGCTTTTCTGATTGAGAGAATCTTCAAATAGTCAATCAATTTACCCTTATTAACATTATATAGTAAAGTGACACCTTTCTTATTAAAAAATATTGTATAGAAAATGATTATTTTCAATACAATGTTCTGCCAAATCGGTTGACTTTTGGTTTTTCATAATAGACATCCTATTTTCTTTGATTCTATGCTGTAAAACTCGGCCTGCCTGTCCTATATATGTAGCATTACAATCATCACAATTAATTTGATGAATCCCCGATTCGGAAAAGTTGGGATTCCTTTCTTAATTTGAAATTTGAATATCAAAACAGATTTAATCTGTTAGTCTTCTACAATTTTAATTTCAAAAAATTTTTTTTTATTCAAAAAACTTTTAGAATTGAATAAATGTCCACAATAAGCACCGCTTATATTTAATAGACGTACATATTCAAAACTCAATATACAATATCAAATGGAATGAATAAACCAACCAATATAAAAAGGCAATTAAAATTAATAAATAAATATTTGAAGGAGAAGAAATTTTGTTTCTGATCTTACCATAGTGAAACCAATTCCTTGTCAAAAACATAAAACACAACTCAAGGATTTCTCAAAAAATATAATTTATTTGAAATATTTAATATATTTAAATATTCAAATAAGTTAATTCAAAAATCTCTCAAAACATGCAATATATCTTCAAAAAACAATTAGAATACGGATAAACTCTTCATGGGACCTAGATAACATTTAAATATCAAAATCAACTAACCATCAGTATATCATTAGAATGTAACACGGGACTTGTTTGAAACAGACTTACTTTAAAAATCCAGGTAGTCAGTTCGTCACAAAATCACAGAAAACTGTAAGGCATTCTATGGTTTTCTGCACACCATTGACATTCCATAATGAGAATTATTCAAGCCTGAATATAATTATATATTATGTATAAAATAAAAAAGAAAAAGGCTTTTCACTTGATAGAAGAAATATAAGAAAATTTGAATATCAAAACAGATTTAATCTGTTAGTCTTCTACAATTTTAATTTCAAAAAATTTTTTTTATTCAAAAAACTTTCAGAATTAAATTAATGTCTACAATAAGCACCGCTTATATTTAATAGACGTATATATTCAAACCTCAATATACAATGTCAAATGGAATAAATAAACCAACCAATATAAAAAAGGCAATTAAAATTAATAAATAAATATTTGAAGGAGACAAAATTTTTGTTTCTGATATCACCATAGTAAAAACAATTCCTTTTCAAAAACATAAAACACAACTTAAAGATTTCTCAAAAAATATAATTTATTTGAAATATTCAATATATTTAAATTTTATACATAATATATAATTATATTTAGGCTTGAATAATTCTCATTATGGAATGTCAATGGTGTGAAGAAAACCATAGAATGCCTTACAGTTTTCTGTGATTTTGTGATGAACTGACTACCTGGATTTATAAAGTTAGTCTGTTTCAAACAAGTCCCGTGTTACATTCTAAGGTATTAGATACTGATGGTTAGTTGATTTTGATATTTAAATGTTATCTAGGGCCGCTGAAGAGATTATCCGTATTCTAATTGTTTTTTGAACATATATTGCATGTTTTGAGAGATTTTTGAATTAACTTATTTGAATATTTAAATATATTAAATATTTCAAATAAATTATATTTTATGAGAAATCCTTGAGTTGTGTTTTATGTTTTTGAAAAGGAATTGGTTTTACTATGGTAAGATCAGAAACAAAATTTTGTCTCCTTCAAATATTTATTTATTAATTTTAATTGCCTTTTTATATTGGTTGGTTTATTTATTCCATTTGACATTGTATATTGAGTTTTGAATATGTACGTCTATTAAATATAAGCGGTGCTTATTGTAGACATTAATTCAATTGTAAAAGTTTTTTGAATAAAAAAATTTTTTTCGAAATTAAAATTGTAGAAGACTAACAGATCAAATCTGTTTTGATATTCAAATTTTGTTTTATTTCTTCTATCAAGGAAAAATCCTTTTTGTATTATATTTCCTTTCTTTATTGTTCACCAAAATCTTAGCTAAATTGTTTCTATTTACTGCTAAAAAGTTAGTTCTCATTTTATGAAGACCATTAGAAATTCTACTGTTGAAACCTTTTATATAAGCCATTTAAAACAATATTTTCTTTTCTTCATAAGCATCATTTATATTGATATCGTTTTTTTTGAGTGATAGAACTTTAAATTTTAATAAAACACATTTAAATTAAGACAGATATTTTTATGATATTTATGTTTCAAAAATAATTTCTGGCATATGTCCACCACGACTAGCTTTGAGAAACTGTATTCGACCAGAACAACTTTGGACCACTTTTTCGAGTAATTCAGGCCTTATTTCATCAATAACACGAGTTATGTTGGCTTCCAAAGCGTCTACTGTTTCCGGTTTATCAGCATAAACTAATGACTTGACATAACCTCAAAGAAAATAATCAAGTGGAGTTATGTCGTATGATCTTGGAGGCCATTTAATTGGACCATTTCTCGAAATAATGTTATCGCCAAATCTTTCTTTCAATAAATCAATTGTTACGATTGCAGCATGAGGTGCAGCACCATCTTGTTGGAACCAAAACACTTCTGGGTCGACACCATTCAAATTTTGAAACAAATAATCATTGATCATCGATCTGTAAAGACCACCATTCACTGTAGCATTAGCTCTAGCATCGTTTTCAAAGAAATATGGACCGATGATGCTTTCAGCGTGTAAACAACACCATACAGTGAGTGCATTTTTCCTGATGCAATAAAACCTGCAGAACTTCTTGAGTTTTCACTCCATATACGGGAATTTTGCTTGTTTACATAGCCATTCAACCTTCAACCAGAAATGAGCTTCATCACTAAACACAATTTTACGATAAATAATGGATCAACTTCAAGCTGTTCTAGGGCCCAATCAGCAAACAAACGACGCTTATTATGGTCAAGTGGCTTTAGTTCTTGAACCAGTTGGATCTTGTATGGATGTAGACCAAGATTCTTACGCAAAATTTTCCATGTGGTGGATGCATAGAGTCCAAATTGTGAACGTCGACGAATAGACAAATCTGGATCATCATTAATACTTACAGCAGCGATATTTTCTTCTGTACGTACAGTATTTTGCCTTGTTGTTGTTGTTGAATAGAGTAAAGAAAATGTTGTCCGAAATCTATCGATAGTTCGACGAATAAGCTGCTCTGATGGACGATTATGTGAACCATAAATTTCACGAAGTGCTCTATAAGTTTGGCGAATAGAAAACTGATTTTGAAAATAAATTTCAACAATTTGTAATCGTTGTTGCGGCGTGATAATTTGTCAATGCTTACTGAACAGAAATGTCAAAACAACATGGCTTCTACCTTCTGTCAAATCACAGTTATCGCTATCGAAAGGTCTATCATCCTAAAAAAAAACACCCGATGTGAAAATTTTCTGAAATATTGTGGTAAGTTTTCTGATTAATCATTTCCTCAATTTAATCAGTTTTATAGCCATTATTCACCACTATAATATTAATTATATTGACTTATTTTCCGAAATCGACTTCGTTCAACGGGATGCTCAAATGTCTATAAATGAAACTATGGAATGTTGACATTTTAATTTGCCATGACTAATTAGATTTTGAATGGGTTATGGTATCAGTAGTGGTTAGTTTTCTTTAAATGTCGAATTCGAACTTATTATTAGTATGACTTATATTCAGATCTAAGAAGTTGATCGAAGAATTATTTTCCATTTCTATTGTGAATTTGATATTTTCAGTCATACTATTTAGATAATTCAAAAATTGCGATAACAGCCTGTCAGTTCCAGTCCAAATGCAAAATACGTCATCTAAATATCTAGCCCAAAAATAAACGTGTTTTACCAACTTATAGTTTTTAGTGTTAGCAACTAATAAATTTTCAAAGTGAGACATAAATAATTCAGCTAAAAGTGGACTTATTGGACTTCCCATTTGTAAGCCATTGATTTGCTTAAAGAATTTATTGGAATGAAATGAAAAATTACTTTGTTTCCTATCACTTATTTACGATTATACAGTGATTCGAGTTTCGTAGTGATACTACATTTTGAAACTGAATACTCCATCCAATATTCAAAGAATTTATTGTTGAATTTAAAATCATTCTGTTTCTGTCTAAACACTTTTCTATCACAAAATAATAAAGAAAATATTTTCAACACTTCAGAAATGAACTAGAACAAAATTATTTTAAATTCAATAGTAAATTCTTTAAGCAAATCAATGGCTTACCAATGGGAAGTTCAATAAGTCCACTTTCAGCTGAATTATTCATGTCCTACTTTGAAAAATTATAATTCGCTAACACTACAAATGACAAATGACATTTTGAAAAACCTACCACTACTGATACCGTGCATATCATGCAAATAACGTAATTGTTCTGTACGATTTGTTGAGTTTTGGCCAGAAACTAGTCCACTATGATAGCCTATGTACTCGAGTCTTTCGGCACTAGTAGAGCAGCAACGTTCTAAATAGGTACGAATTATGTTCAGGTTGAGTTTTGATGTAAAGAAATTTTAACCGTAGATTCTTCTCACAAATGAAACGCTTTTTACATTTGCCATTTTTACTGATTCGGATCGAGTGAGAAGTTAGAATGTAAGTGCTAAAGATTTCACAATGTGTTATTACATTACTGCATTTAGTGTACTTCTAAACACGATAAACACTTACCGTGAGATGTATCTGAATAACCAAAAGTTATATCATCTGATGCTTGAAATTCAATAAATATAGTTAGAAAGAATTTACTTAATAAGTAGTGTAACCTATGGCAACCGAAAGTTCTTCGAATCGGGACAGTGGAACAGTTCAAAACTAAAATAAACCCGAATAGGTTTCACTGGCCGTAAGGAAATAAACAGCAGACAGGCACATGTTTCGAAGCTGATTGGCTTCAATCATTAGTGCTCTGTAATGACCAACGAATACAAATCAGCCATGCACAGCACAGCATTCACTCTGCATAGGAATATCAATGTTTTATCAAACACTTGGGCCACAAAATACACCCAATTATACGTACACGACATACCCCAGCGAGCTGATTTAAGCAATGAATTGTATTCTCGATTTTTTCTACCGTTACTAACGTAGAAAATCTTTCTCATGCTCAAGGAATATCCAATTACGTCGTGCTGCACATAACCATTGTTTCAATAAGCTCGCTGGGGGTATGTCACGTTCATTAGGTGGCAGTAGTGTTTGTTTAAATATTATTGTTCCGATGCAAGACGAAGTCTACATAAATATTGAAAAAAATTTGGAATCGTAAAATCAACGTTGCCATCTCGTCTCCACCGGGACGGTTTCTTATTGTATCCATTAGGGGTTAGATTGGATGTTTTCTTTTGTTTTGGTTCGGATCTTGTAAAACAACGGGTCGGAGGATTTGGAGGTTGTGTAGTCTGCTCACAAATTTCATTTTAAAGGTTTGAAGTCTACTAACTTCATTTTTCCATAGAGGTAATTTGATATTATTAAGGGTGGGTCTAATAATAGTCTAATATCGGTCTGCATATAGTTTGGTAGATTCTTGAACCTGTTTTGGTGTTTATGCCGCGGTTTATGTAGGTGAGGGATGGAAATTATTTTGAATTAGCAATTACTTCTCTTTTTTTTATCATATAAGGTTATTCGGAAAGTAGTTTCGTTTTTTCCCGACAAAGGATTCAATTGTATTTTTTCGAACCCAACTTCACAGTTAAGCCGCATAATCATTTATATGTTTTGAGAGCTGATATAGCAAGACTTGTGTGTGAAAAAGTGACATTTTGAAAAACCTACCACTACTGATACCGTGATCCATTCAAAATCCGATCAGTCATGGCAAATTAAAATTTCAATATTCCATAGCTTTATTCATAGACTTTTGAGCATCCCGTTGAACAAATTTCCGAAAAAAGTCGTTATAATTAAGACTATACCGGTGAATAATGGTTATATAACTGATATCACAAAATGATTAATAAGAAAACTTATCGAGTTTGTTTGAGTATGGAATTGTTATACAGATTTATGTTACACTGTCTCGATTTGTAGAACCTCCTATTACTATAGCTCACACTCCTTATTAATGAAAAAAGCGTTTTTCTGGTAAGAATTTATAATCCTGAATAAACTGTTATATTTTTAGAAAATAATCAACTAAAAAGTTCCGAAGTTTCTGCGCATACATTGATGACACATTTCGCGGTTTCTGTACTGACAGGAGCGAATCCACAATTCCCTTCCCTAAAACCAAATCCTCCCGTCACCTTCGGTTTCATGGGACACCGCTTGCGGTCCTAAGTATCCCGGTTTCACCTGTGTTCTTGGGAAACTCGAATTCCTATTATGTGAGATTTCCATTTGCAGAATCTCCTACATCCGATTATCACGGACGTGAACCTTGAAAGTTTCAGTTTTGATTCGAGTATTTCCGAAATTATGCCATTATTCACGTATAATCCGATTTCTGTTCATAGCCGTTGGACACGACGGTCCAAACTGCTTCTTCAGTCGGTAGGAGGATAACGTAGCATTTTACCGAGATAATTCAGTTCCGAGAAAATTAATGGCGTGCAATTTCAGTCAGAATGCTCTTTTTCCGACGATTACAAAGATTATTGTGCAAGGTTTCAGATAGGTCGTTTTCATTAACTAACAAACTTCTCGAGAAAACTTCGTCGACAGGTTTGAAACTGTTCGTTCAGTATTTTCGGTAAAATATAAGAATATCCATGAGAAAGAAATAGTAGAATTTAACTCATTGAAGAAATAATTTCTATCACACTCAAGGGTCAGATATCGACGCAACTCCAATTATTGTATGCTGCAATTGTAGAAGGATATGGATAATGATTAGTTAAAAATAGCTTGGAGGAAAAAGAAATACATCTTTTCGGTAAATGGTTGTAGTGATCGATATCCTGTAAAGTATTGATCAAAAAATTTCAGATTGACGTTCGTTGTCAGGGTAACATTTCAGATTAAACAATCTTTTTGCTGTGTTTTCATGTTTCATTTAGTTATGAGTTACAGGGTGTTGAAAATGAAAATCTACAAACAGAAAATTTCCTACTTTTTAGAGTTTTTCTTTGAAAAATACGAAAATGCAAGCCAGGCGGCTGAATATATCTATATATATTCACTATATTTTTGAAGCTCAATAAGAATAGAGGTTATACCTAAGCACTCAAAGAAAAACGTCCTACAAATTTCACTTGTAGAAATTTCTTGAAAATTTGAATTGAATCAAATGTCTCAGCAATTAAGTAGACATGTAGAATTAACACCCTTGGAAGGATCAGAATTTTTTAAAAATTTATGATTTAGACTATCTTTTATTATATGTACACCCTACCAAAAGCTCATGAAATATGGTGTTTGTTAGATAATTTTTGGTACCGATGTGAATATTGCGAATCTATAGAAGGTTTTCATATTGGCATGTGAGCATGGCTCTTTCACCAAGTGAATACTCAGCATTCTCCTCAGTCCGCCCCAAGAAACAGAAAGTGTGATAAGGATTACGCCATCTCATCGCGCGAAGCAAGGACCTCTCCGAAGAGATGAACTCACCAGCTTCCAGTTTGAGCTTCGGCTCGAAAGCCAAAACCGTCTGACTGATAGCAGCGTAGCACTATTCAACTTCTACTGGCTCCGCAGATCATTACTCGAGTTGGTTCGTGACGCAACTCACCAGCCGGAATGACTTCTTATCCAAGCACTCGAACGTAGTCCCATGAACTGAGATAATTCGAAGATTGATGACTTCAATTGATCCTGGTACAAGCACCATCAAAACGGCCTGTACGTCATGACCACGAACCCATGTGAGGTCTTTTGATTAATCCTGGCGTCAAGCACTAACGGCTGAGCCATTTCGTCGAGATCCACAAACCCTAAAAAGTTACGCATTGATCCAGGTTCAGGACAAGGCCGGTCGAACCGTCAAGTCCCGCTAAACCCTGAGTCATTTCATGAGAATATCCCGAACATGGGGGTCTGCGAACAGATGAATGGAATACCTCCCTAGTCCAGCATGCGGACTTTCAACCACTGCCCCCTCGAGTCCAACACCAATGGGATGGCCAGGTGGTAGAAGTAACACCTGAGGGTACATAACGCACTCGGCCATTGGACAGAAAAATTCGGAGATTTACTGCAATAGGGTAGAGTACGCTAGTTTTGAGGGAGAAGCCCTGTGCTGCGACAGACTCCCTGTCACTGAGTTAATCAACCGGCTCAGCCCTCCATTTCACCAGAACGGCAAAACTAGGGCCCCATTCGGAGATCTTCCACCACATAGGTCCAGTGACTGCCGCGAATGGCACAGGCACCAAGACTTAACCCTCCATTTCACCGAAACGAAACTAGGGTGCTAGTCATGACAAATACCCCCATCTCGTCAAGATCTAATGCCTGGGATGCATCTAAGAGCAGCAGTTAAGACGATTTTGCCTAACGAATGAAGCCAACATAGTTTTTACAGTACTATTGATTATGTCAGTAGGATTTGCCTGTGGGTGAAACGATACATTGAACCAAATTTCTCCACCATAATCTTCACAAAACTTTGTGAAAATATTACCCCTAGGTTGACTTTCATTATCTACAATTAGTGCCGTCGAAGTACCAAGCAAAAGGAATTTGTAATCTTCCATCAGGTTTAGTATGCTATATAGTTCAAGATCGCGCGAAGTGAAGTCGACGAGTCAGAGAACTCTGATAAATTCGTCAAAAATAATGTGAAGACGAGTTTTATTTGTGGATATTGCATCAAAAAGGTTGTCGAAAACCTCAAATGTTTCAAGTGCAATATGAGATTGCATCTCTCACGCCTAACGAAATAATTCAAAGGAACTCAAGAATGTCGTCATCTGATAAGTGATGAAGATTATTCAGGAAATGAAGATGCTGAAGATTCCAATGAATTGAAATTCTTCAAGATCAGAGTGAAGCTTCTACAATTCCTTGTCGATGAGATGAAAGGCAAAAATAGCATCCTCATGGAAAATAATGCACTTCTCCGTGACAAGATTTTATATTTGGAGAAAAAATCCCTGAGAGTACAAAGGTCAGTAAAAGTAAACATGATAACAAGAACATATCAACCGAGAGCCATGTTTCTGCCGCCATCGCAGAAACAGAAAACTCGACAGGAATCAAGAGATTGACGTTGGCAACCAGGGAAGAGAGTAAACGAATAACTTACAAAGAAACAATATTCATCATCATTCATCTGAAATGCTGACAAAGCGATGAATATCAAAACAAACACGAAATTTCTAGCATCTGATCTAAGTAACGAGAACTTAAAAAGCACTACTTTCAAGGAAAATACCCAGAATCTCAGCGAAATAATACCGTGGGAGAAGGTTCTAAGGAAAAATACTCGCAAAAGGTCTATATTGTCACAAGGTACCAAACAAATTAAAGAAGGTGCGAAGATCAAAGGTGCCGTTAGACGTAAATGGCTTTACGTAGGTCACATATAAGGACAGGAAGTAACAACGGAGGATATAAAAGATTATCTATCAGAATTAGTAAATAGAAAATCCCTAGATGTGAAGAAAGTGGACACAACGGGCTCCAATTCAGCTTTCAGCATAGGGGGACCAGACGGAATGATGAAAATACAGAGCGGCGATATGTAGCCTGAGAGAAGTCATAAGAGAATTCAATTTTCAAAATTTCTTCAATCGAGGGACCTAAAAACCAACAGGATAAAAAATGTCACTTCTCAACAACTTGAATATTCTAGAATTCAGAATTTTTCAAATAAAGGGCGCAAGAAGTCATTGATTTTGGTTCATCAGAACATTCAATCCATAAGCTCATCCTCATCCAGAACTCCAAAGATTTGTTGAAGAACACAACCCTGATTTCCTTGCAATAACTGAGCACTGGAAAGACAGTCAGCAACTGGAACTCTTCAAACTACAGGAATATACTATGCTCTCTAGTTATTGCGGAGATACTAATGAACATGGAGTTTGTGCAATTTTTTGTAGGAATAATCTCTCTTGTAAAGTACGTACAGATATCAATGAATTTATTATTGATAGGGTTATCCAGTTAGTTTGTATACAAATGAATACTTGTGATTGTAGGTTTCTTGTCTTCTGTATCTATAGACCTAACACCCCTCCATGTGCTAATATTGATTTATTTCTAGAAGGCATAAAGCTGATTTTGGAAAAATGTGTAGTTGAAAATGTGAGCTTTGTTTTGGCTGGAGATTTCAACATAGATTTACTGACCGACACCAAGGCAAAAGGGGATTTCATGACAACGACAAGTTTTGGAGCTGTAGCTACTATATCTGAGCCCACCAGGGTCACCGAACTCTCTGCTACCTGAATTGATAATATTATCACGAATCTTAGCGTGGGTAAGTCTTGTGTCATGAACTTACATCTCTCGGATCACTTTGCTCAAACTAGTTCTTGCTCTTTCGTTCCACTCTTAAGTAAATGAAAAAGTAACGGGTAAAACCATGGCAAAATTTAATGAGATACTATCGCAGGAACATTGGAGCGATATCAATAGTTCCTCGACAATAGATGCGAACGACATGTGGAATATCTTTTCGCACACATACAGAACAGTTTTTGAATATTGCTTTCCGTTGGTTGAATTGAAAGTTAATTTGAATCGCAAATTCAATTTCCGAGAAAACGAAGAAATCAAATCACCGAAGTTATTGCTTGACCGAGTGTATATAGTTTCAAGGGTAAGATCTGAATTCTCAAATCTGTATAGAAAAATTAAAAATCTGTATGATCAAGCAATTGTTACTGACAAACAGAAAATTTACAATGATATAATAATTAACTCTCCGAATAAATCGAAAAAAGCCTGGAAAATTGTCAATAGCATCACGGGAAAAAAAGAGAAAAATAAAATTAATATATCCATGAACGATTAGCCTATCGATATAGCCAACAATTTTAATAATTACTTTGATGATGTTGCCACGAATATAACAAGAAACGTTCAATCAACTAGAGAACAAGTAGTGTCAGAAGGGTTTCATCGGTCATTTTTTTATGTTTGACATTGAAGAGTCTAAAGTTATTCCTGTAGTGAAAAAAATGAAGAATAAATCATCAACTGGTCAGTGATAAAAGGTACAATAAACTATATTGTCAGTCCGTTATGTGTTATCTTGAATAAGTCAATCACAACTGGAATATTTCCAGACGAATTGAAGATAGCCATAGTTGAGCCCTTACACAAAAGAGATGACCCTGAGAATCTAAAAAACTATAGACCTATCAGTTTGCTCACGTCTTGTTCCAAAATTTTCGAAAAAATCTTAGCGACTCGTCTATTTAAGTATCTCACCAAATTCCAACTTCTGAATCCTAGCCAACACGGTTTCGTTCCTGATCAGAGTACTGAGTCAGCTCACGCAGACAGTTCTTAAAACATTGGATCAGGGAGAGGTATGTGTGATATTCTGTACGTAAGGATCCTTTTTGCAATACCCTGATGATTTTGGCTATGGTGATCAGACAATAAGGTTTTCTAGTACTGTGAAATTTCTGGGATTGTATATGGGCCAATCTTTGAAATGAGGAGCCCATACAAAATATCTCATGGAAAACTTGAACTCTGTAGTCTATACCTTAAGAGTGCTGAGAAATAATGTGAGCCAGGATATTCTTAGAATGATTTATTATTCCCACTTCCAGTCACTTATTTCTTACGGTTTAATTTTTTGGGGAGGATGCACTAAAGTACAGCGTATATTTTCAATACAGAAATTAGCTATTAGAGTAATATTTAGAATGAGCTACAGAGAATCTTGTCGTGGAATATTTAGGCACCACAATATCTTAACCATAATAGGGCTTTACATTCATAGAACATCATTGTTCATGCAAAAGCACAGGTCATACTTTAGAGAATATGAAAATAAAACAATACAAGCCAGAAAATCATCTACTTCTATCCTGCACATAAGTTAAGTTTGTTCGAGAAAAGTTGCGCATATATGGCCATCAAATTATTTAACATGCTTCGTAGATATGTACAGATACAAATTGACTCTATATCCTTTCAGAAGGAAATATACCAAATTATATTAAGATTTGAGCCTTACTCTATTGAATTTAAAGCGGCCTGCTGATCTCTGGTACAGGTCTATTAAAACGTTTTTAATGTTATTTTTCCACATACCTGTATGTATATCTTGGTGTATTCATGAATTGTTTTCTCTTCTTTGATGTTTTGTATATGTATCAATGATTTGGAAAATAAAACTTATTCTATTCTATGCTCTTTGTAGCAGCGGTACAAAGGAGAAAGGTCATAAATATAAGATATTATAAAACTCATTAAAAACCAGCAAGATGTAAGAGTTACCTTGAGATGATTTCGGACAAAGTACCTGAAATAATCTGGCATGTTTTGTTAGGCATAGGTCGTCTAGACATATAATATCCATAACACTTTCGTGGTTCCGAATTGATTTAACAACTACGGCAATTTTTGACATATTTGGTAATATCGTGGCGCATTTTTGGCCACTTATATGGTGTCTGAAACTGTGAAACTTTTTGAAAGCACCGTTTTCAGTCGAGCTATTTCGAAGACATTAGGATATATTAGGAGTACAAATAAGTTTCCGCCGTTTTTTAATACAAATAAAAATATTTATTATAGACGAACGGTAATATAAATTTATTTAAAATATTGCCCATCATTTGCAACCACTTTTTCCCATCTCTCAGGCAGCATTCGAATCCCACGTCTGAAGAACTCCTTGTCTTTTGAGGCTATCCACGAATCAACCCAATTTTTGGTATCCTCATAAGATGTGAACCGCTGCGCCGTCAGAGCATGTGCCATGGGCCGGAACAGGTGATAATCGGACGGTGCAATGTCTAGTGAATACGGCGGGTGGGGTTACACTTCCCAATCAAGTGTTTCCAAGTACTTTTTCACGGGAGCCGCAACAAGTGGACGAGCATTGTCATGCAGAAGAATAATTTTTTCGTGTCTAGAATAGTATTGAGGGCGTTTTTCCTTCAGAGCTTGGCTCAATCTCATCAATTGTGTTCGATAGAGGGCTCCAGTAATTGTTTCGCTCGGATTAAGCAACTCATAATACACTACACCTAGCTGATCCCACCAAATACACAGCATAAGTTTTTTTCCGTGAATATTCGGTTTTGCTGTTGATATTGACGCGTGGCCAGGTAATCCCCATGATTTTCTTCTTTTTTGGATTGTCATAATGTATCCACTTCTCATCACCAGTTACGATACGATGTAAAAAACCCATTTTTTTATGTCTAGCTAGCAGCATTTCACTTAAGCATAATCGGCGTTCAATATCTCTCGGCTTTAATTCATACGGAACCCAATTTCCTTGTTTATGAATCATTCCTAATGATTTTAAACGGTCTCAGAGTGCTTGCTGAGTGACTTCTAATGTTAGAGCAAGTTCTTTTTGTGTTTGAGATAAATCATCCTCCAATAATTCCTCCAATTCTGCATCCTCGTAAATTTTTGGCCTTCCACTGCGATCTTTGTGTTCTACGTCGAAATCACCGTTTTCAAACTTTTGAAACCACTCTCGACACGTTCTCTCACTCAAAGCACCCTCACCATATGCTTCTACGAGCAATTGATGCCCCTCAGCAGCAGATTTCTTTAAATTAAAGAAGTAAACTAATATTTCATGCAAATGACGCTTACTTGGCTCAAATTTTGACATTTTCAACTTATAAAAATTATATTTTACCAATATAAAATCAATGATATTAATAGGATATGTTGTTCTTGAATGTCCAAACTATTTTTTAAGCCGGTTATCATCTGCGAAAGCTAACCGAAACTCCGTGCCGCGCCATCTACAATAAAACGGCGGAAACTTATTTGTACTCGTAATACTTTTACCAAAGATTTAAATGATTTATCAGAAAAGTTCTTTGTATATTCAGTAAATTTGGAAGAATCTACTAACGAAAGAAAATTTAAATCGTGTCAAACAGTATTGCAATATCGGCGATGTGCGCACAGTAAGCCCAATTTCATGGGCCTCAATCGTTCGAAAATTCCCGTATTATGCCTGCCAAGTGCTACTAAAGCAGGGGGGGTGAGTGGCAACTACAGCAGGACGTTCGACTAGCGATTTGTGATGTGAAGAAGCTCAAATTTCTGGGGTACTATAGTGTGATTATGCGATCGGGCAACGATTTCAGAGTTTAGAATTAAAATTGGACAGTGGAAAGGAGAGCGCGCTTACTTTGAATGGTAATAATTTCAACTTTGATGGTTATTCGATGTTTTGATAATTTATTTCGGTGACTAGAAATCAGTTAAAATCGTTTATATTTAAATGAATAATGTGTCAAAAATTTAACATTTTATTAATTTTTACATGTGGGGCCTGGCCTCAGTTGCTTCATACGACGAGCCGCCACTGGTTAGTATTCACTTTCAATGTACTTAAAATTTCAGAACGTCTTTCTAGATGTTGTGCTGGATATATTTCTATTTTGTATATCCTACATAGTTTATGTTGAAAATCATCAAGTATCGGTAAACACAGAATATAACAGTACGAATTATATGAAAAAAACTAGTAAAATGAATTAATACACAAACAATTAGATTTCGGTGCTTTACAAAGAGAAGGAAATTCTTCAAGGATATCTAGAACGGAAAGATAACAATTAAATTTCGTCTATATGGATATTAACGTCTTCAGTCTTCGAACAAGTAATAAACGGAAATTGGATATTTGTTGATTAACGACAAAATCTGTTCACGTAATTCTTATTCCGTAAATTCTAATCTGTTATATGAAACCATCAAAACAGCCCTACGATTTTCGAGTACATTACCATCCTGCCATGTTTAATCTTCTACAAAACCCTCACCTCCAGTATCTCATCCCCAACTTGTATGCCTCCAGTCTTATAGGCGACTCCCTTGGGATTCAAGCCACAGACGAAGACGGCCATGCAGTTGCGGTCTTTATGGCCGGCCAAACTGAGACCCAGACCCTGGCTGCTACGCTCCAGCTGCACCATCACGATTGAGTGCCCTAGGTTGGCGTATTTCTTCCTCACTTTATCTGAAATGAAGAGGGTAATTTATAACGGATTCTGCATATCTAGAGATGGTTGAAAAGAATAATGATGTAATATTCTCGATGTTCCCCACAGCAATTTCTATGACAGTAAGTGGGGTTCAATTTTTGCTAAGCTACACCCAGTGTTCAGAGAATGGTAAGAGAATTCATACATTTGTAACGATATACATAATTTTGAAGTATGTTTTCTATGAAAGATGACAAGACAGACTATATCCATTATTAATAATACATTGGGGAGTAATTATGTTAAATCCTAATTTATCATGAAGTTCAAATTGAAATTTAGAATTATTGTAATTATTCATCGAAAATTGGAAAGTATTTCTGGCGTTAAAAGCACTACTCATACTGACTGAAGTGGTTTGTTGTTAATGATACAGAATATAGATAAAAGATATTGTAGACTACATTACCGTCATTGAATTTTTTCTGCAAACTCAATATTATTACACAGTGAGTTCTCAACTTAATTCTATTCTACAGGTTAACATTTCGGTGCCTTTTGAGTTTTTTTTTGAGAAACAGCTTTCTGTCCAAATGTCCGTGATTTTAGAATTTTGAGGAGAAAATACAGGACTAGGTTGGTCTTATTGATGAAGAATCCGTCAGTAAACAGCCTAACTTTCGAACAGAAAAAGCTGAAGACTTGAAACGTTTATGCTGGGTTTCATAAAGATTCAGTGATCACTGGATCAACAGATACTTTTGCCAAATTTGACAAACCAACTTATTTCGGTTTCATTAAACGAGTTCAGATAGTTGGTTATGTGGATTAGTTGATCCGATAAATCATCTGACAAAGTCGCACTTTCAAAAATTTGAAAGCTTCACCCTAGAAATAGAAAGAAGGAAAATACGAATGTATATATTCATATGGTTGCGCTGTTAATGTATGGTTATAATTTATAAACGTATTGTTATTGTTCATATGGTTGTCATGCTGTACTCAATGAAAGGGGAATAAAAACACTTGACTAGACGTTTCAAAATTTATAAAAATTAATATTCGTTGACATGCATGTTCAGGGTTTCATCCCATTTTCAAAACTGAATATAAAATTCATACGTTCACACAAGTACGCATACATATCGGGTGTTTTATTTAGAGTGATAGAACTTTCGATAGGTATAACTGTGATTTGACAGAAGGTAGAAGCCATGTTGTTTTGACATTTCTGTTCCGTAAGCATTGACAATTTATCATGAAAAGACTTACGCCGCAACAACGTTTACAAATTGTTGAAATTTATTTTCAAAATCAGTGTTTTATTCGCCAAACTTATAGAGCACTTCGTGAAATTTATGGTTTACATAATCGTTCATCAGAGCAGCTTATTCGTTGAACTATCGTTAGATTTCGGACATTTTCTTTACTCGATGCAACAACAACAAGACAGAGAACTGTAAGTACAGAAGAAAATATCGCTGCTGTAAGTCATAGTGTTAATGATGATCCAGATTAATGATGATCGAGAACGTCGACTATTTGTCGACGTTCACAACAAGTTGGACTCTGTGCATCCACCACATGGAAAATTTTGCGTGAAGATCTTGGTCTACAAGATCCAACTGGTTCAAGAATTAAAGCCACTTGACCATAATAAGCGTCGTTTGTTTGCTGATTGGGCCCTAGTACAGCTTGAAGTTGATCCACTTTTTTATCGTAAAATTGTGTTTATTGATGAAGCTCATTTCTGGTTGAATGGCTACGTAAACAAGCAAAATTGCCATATGTGGAGTGAAAACAATCCTCAAGAAGTTTTGCAGGTTCCATTGCATCCTGAAAAATGCACTGTATGGTGTGCTTTACACGCTGGAGTCATCATCGGTCCATATTTCTTTGAAAACGACGCTGGAGTTAATGTTACAGTGAATGGTACTCGTAACAGATCGATGATCAATGATTATTTGTTTCAAAATTTGAATGGTATCGACCCAGAAGTGTTTTGGTCCCAACAAGGTTTGGCCATAACATTATTTCGAGAAATAGTCCAATTAATTGGCCTTCAAGATCATGCGATATAACTCCATTGGATTATTTTCTTTGGGGTTATGTCAAGTCATTGATTTATGCTAATAAACCAGAAAAAATAGACGCTTTGGAAGCCAACTTAACTCGTTGTATTGAATTAAATAAGGCTTCAGGCTTCAATACTTATTAAAGTGGTCCAAAATTGGTCTGTTCAAATGCGGTTTCTCAGAGCCAGCCGTGATGGACATATGTCGGAAATTATTTTTAAAACATAAATGTCATAAAATTATCTTTCAGATAAAAAAAAGATTGGCTTCAATCTTAATTAACATGTATTTTATTTCAATCAAAGTTCTATCACTCTAAAAAAACACCCGATACAAATCAGACTGATCTAAAAATTTTAGCTTAGAAGGAGAATAACGAACATGTTTGTATAAAATTTCATGGGGATCGTATATGATCAGTTGATCGCTAAAGAAACTATAGCAATAGTCTATTTAAATGTAAAATAAGAAAGCTAATGCAAAACTTTTTGAGGATAGTATATGGTATGAACAAGCGCCCAAAAGTTCCTGATTTCACGTCAGTGCTTTTCTACAATTTTCAATCGTCATATTGAAGAATTAATTCACATATTTGAAATTTTTAATTTAAATGAGTTGTCAAACAAGCGCGCAAGAGCTTTTTTGACGTCACATCAGTGATTTTCACCATTTTTTAATTGCAAAACCTCTCTTCCATCATTGGTCTGAAGGAACGTTCAAGGCAATTGTAATTTTAAGTATTCTGCAATGTTCTAAAGTCAATTTTCAATTATACCTTCCGTTTTCTGAACACTAATGCCTCAATTTCGTTTTGGTATACGATGTTTTATGCATTAAATAAGTTTTACAATATTCTGTAGTTCGTGGCGGTAAAAAACCTTACTTATGAATATTCGTGTTTGTAATTATTATAGTAATGAATGTTTCCCGACATTCATTATCCTGAACACTCAAATAGTATAATTCTTTCTGTATGCATACTCCGGCCACTCCTAGTATTATTGCAACTTTATACAAAGGTATAAATATTGATGTTCTCATTTTGAAAGTGCGTGTCAATTTGCTTTATAAACCAATTAACTTTCACCTGTCGCATCATTCAGAGCAATTATAGGCATAAATATACAGTACTCCGTATATAAATCAATAGTTTGCTTTCAGTTTTTATTCATTTCAACAGAATTTATCGAAAATATTCTTCATAAAAATCCTTTCCATATTTTTTCTGTACGGTTTCTTGAAAATTTTATATGTCTTCATTATGGTTTTCTCGATACTCTTGTGCCTTCAGAGTAGCACAATAAACACAACATGTTCAAAAATGAGACAAATAACTTTCAATAAATATCTAACTTGTATCTGACTGTTGCATGTTGGAATTGAAAATTATACAACTAGCTAAAAAATCATGGTTACGATATTCGTAAGGTTAGTACATTGGAATAAAAAAATTTATCAAAAATATAAAGAGTGTTTTGGGGTGAACGTTTAGGATCTTTTTTTGCGAAAAACTAAATTTTTTGTTCTTCTAATTGTTTTTCTTCATTAGTTTTCTCTTCCAGTTAAGGTGTATCAATATATTTAGGAAGAATCAGTTTTTATTCAAAGCTTGAAAGCATTCTGCCCGATTTAATTAAACTCTTCGTCTGAACTTTTTTCATTGAACCGGCCCTTACTTGATTGAAATTCATTTTAATTAAATAAAATGATAAAGAATATTTCCACAGTTCATTAATTCATAACATTTGTTTTGTCGACACTCTTCTACATTCTGAATGTAATTCATGAGTTTGAAATTATTATTTCCAGTGGTCCCAAACAGTAATATAATTCATACTCAGCCAAATTTCTACACTCCAGTGTCATTTTGATACGTTTTTTCTCATATTTGATTGAGCAATTGAAAACACAAATTCTTGGTATATTTTTTTTTCATAATGCTTTGTTTCTGAGAAAAATTAAGAATTGGTTTCCACCGTGCAACAGTAGATGTTTCGTAATTTTTTCTCAACTTTTTCCCAAAAATAAAGTGTGATGTGAAAAAAGTTGAAGTTACAAGGAATTTTTGCTTTCAACTGTTCAGTCTAACGAAGTGAATGAACATATAAAAAAGACAATGGAGTACAATGATTTTTTCTAATGTCAATAAGATTACTCTGCGGGAGGACATTCAAATGGCCTCCCAGCTAAAATTTAAATAAGTAATAAAAAAAATGACATTTTCTGAAATCATGCATCTCGAAAACTGAACAAGTTAGAACTGGGCATGAAAAGCCTAAAAATACATGTATTATAACATTATTCAAGAAGATTGATTCAACATCAATCACTTTCAATAGTCTTTCAACGACTTGTCGGTTTCAATTCATTTCATATTTTTGTTTCTTCTTGTCATTTATTTGATCCACCATATTAAACTTTGAATAATGTTTTTTAACTTAGAGTATTAGAGAGAGTGTAATACGTTTGAAAGTGATTATTTATATATATATATATCGATCGTACAAAAAATTGTACTAGGAGTATAAATGAGTTCGTGCGATTTTTTTTCGAAAATGGTAGTTTTAGTGTGGAAAATTGATTATTCATTCAAATTTCAAACAATTGTCTGTGACTATTCACTACTTTTTTTCATCTTTCTGATTATTGACGGATCCCATCATATCGATCTATTTTTCAACTTCATCGTAATTGGAGAAGTGTTGTAGAGCTAGATCATGTTGTATCTCGGAAGAGATGGTTATCGGAAGAAGCAATGTCTAGGCTGCACGATGAGTGAGATATGACTTTCCATTTGAGCGTTTCTAAGTGAATTTTAATGGGTGACGCAACAGGTGTCATGCTGAAAAATATCTTTGTCGTATCTGTCGGCCTATTTCGACCGTTTCTCTCGCAATGATCGGCTCAAAAGCATCAATTAATGTCGGTTAACCTACCCTGTGATCCTTTCGTTCGATTGTAGCAGCTCAAAAACATACCACACCCAGCTAGACCCACTTAATACACAGCATGATCTACTCGACATGAATATTCGACTTGACAGTTGATAATGAGGTATTCATACGTTTCCCTACTTTTTAGATTATTGTAATGGACCTACTTTTCATCGCCAGTCACAATTAGATGCAAAGCCGCTTTCTTTTTTGTCGTTGGACCAGTTGAAAAAACTCCGTTCGGCAGCTCTTGACTTCAGTTAATGCGGCACCCAATTCGGACCTTTAAGATCATTCCCATTGCTTTTAAACCATGCAAAATGGCTGCTTAAGTAACTCCAAGTGTTTTTGCGAGTTCCTCTCTTGCGTTTGTGATGGTTTATCGTCGACCTTGCCTCTAGTTCTTCATCCTTGAATTTGGTCGCGCTCTGTGTCGTTCTTCGTCAATTGCCACTTTTAAATCGGCAAATCAACTTCTGACACGTTTTTTTAGCTAGAGTATGTTCACGATAAACATCCACTAAAATACCATGACTTTCGGCTGCCTTCTTCTTGATATCATGAGTGTGGACAGGCCAGTGGGAGAGCATCGGGCTCGGGACCGGGATGTCCGGGTTCGAATCCTGTTTAGGTGGAAAAGAAATTTTCTAGTTGGAAGGATGCCTGCCACCATTTCACTGTTGGGTCAAAAATTAACAGTGCTCTGACCTAAAGTGGCTCAAGATCGCTGTAACAAAGCATACTCAGAAGATATTTGAACTCCTAACTCTTACAAGCTGAAAAAGCTTCTGAGGATCTTCACAGAAGATCTGGAGTATCAGGATCAGGATAATAATATTGAAGTATTGAAGGAAATCGCCCAGCAAAAATACTTTATTCGGTTGACATTTTCAGAGCACATAGATATTATGTTGTTCAGAATTCAGCGAAATGACAGATACTCTAAAGGAAGCCTAATGATGACACCCCAAAATGAAGGTGTTGCCAGATAAACAGTGCAATAATAAACTAAAAGCGACATATGTTATCCAAACCGCAGCAAGGTTTATTGAACGCTCACGTTCAGTCTTCATACCTTTCCATTAAATAATAAACCATTCTAATAATTCTTGTTGGTTAATATTATATTCTGTTTTATTGTTTTTACATCTGAAAAATTTCTCTAATCGTACAGCAAAAAAATTCAGCTTAGGTTCTTAAAATTCAGATATCCAGTTAACACATCAGAGCGCCACGGGCCGTTAAACCTTTTCAGCGGATCTGTTTAACAGATTAAATTTTGTATGAAACGAAAAACACTTGGCTCAAATCCTTCTATTTATTCATGTTGTTGACATGTATTCCGGGTTTTGATCTTTTTCAAAACTAAAGAGAAAACACTTAAAAATACAATTTATACTCAACAAACCAAATGAATTGGAGAAGCAGGTCAAGAGTTATTGAACAGACTAATTCTGTCACGGATCAGAATGGAGTCAATTTAATTCTAACTGGTCGTTCTTTATAGGTATATATATATATATATATATATATATATATATATATAAATGAAATAAGAACTGGTCTTCAGCACATAGTAAAGAATTTCATAGACTTCAGTAAAACCGAAATTTTTCATTCAGAGAATAAGTGCAGAAGATCAGATCTATTATGAGGTTTGGCAATTACTTCCGCAGAGAACCTATATATATATATATAGGTTCTCTCTCTCTCTCTCTATATATATATATATATATATATATATATATATATATATATATATAGGTTCTCTGCGGAAGTAATTGCCAATTTTGGCAATTACTTCCGCAGAGAACCTATATATATATATATAGGTTCTCTCTCTCTCTCTCTATATATATATATATATATATATATATATATATATATATATATATATATAGGTTCTCTGCGGAAGTAATTGCCAAACCTCATAATAGATCTGATCTTCTGCACTTATTCTCTGAATGAAAAATTTCGGTTTTACTGAAGTCTATGAAATTCTTTACTATGTGCTGAAAGACCAGTTCTTATTTCAGAGAACCTAAATATATATATATATATATATATATATATATATATATATATATATATATATATAGGTTCTCTCTCTCTCTCTATATATATATATATATATATATATATATATATAGGTTCTCTGCGGAAGTAATTGCCAAACCTCATAAGAGATCTGATCTTCTGCACTTATTCTCTGAATGAAAAATTTCGGTTTTACTGCAGTCTATGAAATTCTTTACTATTACAATGTGCTGAAAGACCAGTTCGTATTTCATTTTGAAGTATAGATTATTCATGTTCTTCGACTCCTATGTTCATGGATCGTGCTGTCTGGCTTGTGTAGAATGCGGGGCACGCATTGAAATATAATTTCTATAAACTGCTTTTTTCACAAGTTTCTAAACAATCTTTACAATAAACTATATCATTATGATTTTGAACTAAAACAAAATACCGTCAACACTATTTATACAAATAAGAGAAACTAACGCTCACTCTTTATCATTGGTAAAGATTGTCTTGAAACTGAAAAAAGGCGGTATATATAAATTATATTGTAATGAATTTGCTCTGCATTTTATATGTCAGACATAAACATGAGGGCAGAAGAATATGAAGAATATATACTACATAATAAATAAAGACTTCAGTAAAATGTAAATTTTTCATGAAGGGAATCAAAGCCAAATATTAGATCCATCAGAAAATTTTGAAATTTCTTCTGTTGATAGGAAATACTTACCGAAAACGAACCACCAGATAGAATTTAATTTGTCTCTACCACTTTTATCTGTGAAAGATTAAAGTCATCTTATCTGAATAGGATTAAATGTATATTATCTGAAAGAAATTTAGTCTATCTTATCTGGATTGCTTGGATTATTTTAATACCAGACAATCTTCCTTGTGGCGAATTTAGAGTTTATTACTACCGAACCATCTTCGTTCTGGATGCTCAACTCTCTATTTGTAACAAACTGATACTGAAGACCTACTGATTATATGAAGAATAGTAACTATCCTTGGAGAAAGCATTATCACTCCGATACCTTGGAAAACAATATTCCAGGAGAACCTCAAAGATAAGTCCTTATGTAAACTGTATTATATTTTAAATAATATAATAGTTACTATTTTAATTGCAAAGTTGAAATAAATATAAAGAGAGTAGGAGTTTGCATTTTAAATATCAGGTTGACAATTTAGAACCATTCAGGAAAGACAAGTATCTTTTCATTGGCGGACTACGAGGCATTTTACGAAGTAGAATGTTTCATGTGAAGACGGACAAAATCGCTAGCGCAGACGAGAGCGTTTTAGTTTCATTTCCTTCTATCTTTTTATCAAAGCCTCCTCTGTGGTGGGTTAGCGATTTTGGTTTCAATTTAGCCCCTATAACTAAGATCATATTAAAACCTTGAATGTACGACCCAATAAAAAATTATCTGAAGCACTTTGTTTGCTGTTTTATTAATTATCTCTCGAGAAGATTCAGGATTGTCTTGCATAACGAATGGAACCAATTGAGTTCTCCAAAAACCCATATTTCATCCGAAATTCGGTTTCCCTTGAAAGAGAAATTACAAATATAGATCAATATTCACTTAACCTAATTGATTCTCCCGATTCAAAGCGATATAATCGATGATATTTTATAACAAGAAGGGAAGGGATCCGATCGTAGCATGCGAGTTCATATAGCGTCCTTAATGTTACTGAAACGTTTTCAGGTTGATGAAGATTATATAACTGATGACGTTAAAATAAATTGCGAAGTTTTCTTGATTCATTATTGGATTATCGAAAATGATGGGAATGTAGGTCACTGGGGAAATTAAAGTAATTTGGAGATTGGCAATAAACAGACACACTCTAGGGTCTGTGAGCTCTATCGTCATAAAATGTGATACAGTAGCTTCTTTCCCTATGAAATATAACTCTTCTTTTCAACTCTGTCACCATTTCTCTTTTTGGAACGTTCATATCAGAGTCCAAATATCCGTATTCCTCAAATTTTGAGCTGAGAACGGTTTCAAATCCTTAGATAAGATTAATTGAAGACTTTGTGGTAAAACACAGTATTCTTGGCATCCATTCGTGATAACGATTGCCTTATTCAATTAAAAATTTCAAGGTATATTTTATATTCCACTATAAATATATGGTTCGTGAATATAGAAAATCTAATAACAAGTTTTAGAATTATGCTAAATTGAAATATTGTTTCAGAATACCATGAAGAAAGATATCCCTCTGTTATTTATGAACTCACCGTGTACCTCAAAGTTGTGCCACAGACTTTCATAGGTTAGAATGACTTGTTTACTCCTAATCTGAATTATTTAACGATTTATTTCAAAATGGCCAGCCAAATACACAAAGTTAAGAAGAATATCCTATTTTTATATATTAATGCATTTTATTTTGATTTTGGCAGGTGTAACTCTTGGATTGTTTACACAATATAGAGTCTTTTGATTTTGAGAACAATAGAAATGGGTTGTCTATAGCCTATATATCGATCTTTGATTATTTTGCAGTATCATCATTTATCAGAATTGCAGTGAACAAAATTTATTTTTTAATCAAGTCAATTCGTTATTAATTCCATGGACCTTATTTTTACGACTGTTAAACAATCGGGAGCATTCATGTTCTAATCTAG
Organism: Megalocaria dilatata; assembly: GCA_034642435.1. Classification (NCBI taxonomy): domain Eukaryota; kingdom Metazoa; phylum Arthropoda; class Insecta; order Coleoptera; family Coccinellidae; genus Megalocaria; species Megalocaria dilatata. The sequence continues at coordinate 70,322,050 of CM067856.1, read as the reverse complement.
AGCATCAAGTTTTTTAGATTATTAGGTATTACATGAACGTGCAAGCGGATGCCAATAGGTCACCTCTATTGAATATATTCATATTGTTTCGAAAAACCAACGACAACCCCAATAACTTTTATTGTCATTGTCGGTTTTTCCTTCAACCTAATTGGGAATACCCAAATAACCTTTAGTCCTATTTGTTGTAATATTTGTCAATACATATATAAGAATCTATGTAAGTTTTCACAGAGAATCAGTTCAAATATAGAACATGATTAATCAGCAGTGTGGCGAAACAATTGTTGTTCAATAATAAAAAGTTTGTGGTAATTGAATATTATTGAAGTTGAGAATGAATTTTCATCAATTAAAGTCCGAATCCATCAAATAAATACGAAAAGAGATTTTGTTGTCTCACTGTCATCTTGAGCTGAAATATATCTGGATATAATCAAATCAACATGTACAGACTATATTATTCATCTCGGATTTTTTTCCCACTTAATCTATATAAGTAAAATTCGCAATATCTACTCAAAATATTCACCTCAATAAAGTTTTCATGTTAATTGTTTCTTACTTCACATCTGTTCCAACTAAGCATTTCATATATGCAGCACCGTCGAGGTTTCCTTCAAAAATATGAGGATCTATTACATGATTGTCGACATTCAATGAACATTAGTGTAGTTATTTTCTGAAGAGTTATAATGAAAATTGTGTCTGTTGATAAAACCAAAATTTGAAAACGTGTTTATTGACAAAAATTTAGACGATTTTCAAAACCATTCATCACAAGTACCTGGCGCATCTGAATATGGTAGGCGTGAAACTTATGCTTTTTGAAGATTCTTTAAACTGAACGCTCACTTACACAGTAGGCTACACTAAGCTTCCTTTGGCTTGTGTGTGGATCTTCTGTTACAGACAGTAAAACCTTAACTTCCTTCGTTAGTGACAGATTTTACCCTTCCTCCTTTTGTGCTTGACATCTCCTGTCTACAAATCTGTTCAAAAGACTTCGAAAACTCGATTCTGTTGGATGTCTTCTTTCGTGATATTCTGCAGAATAAGTTCGACTCGCTTACATTTTCTGTGGCACTGCGCCAACATGAAAATCATATCAATTATTTCATTTTTTCTGAAATTCATTCGGATTTATTGCATTCAAATAATAATAATAATTTATTAATTACCCTCAAAATTTTACAGGGAATGTCATGTACATGTATATGATAATATACGTATATGTATAAATAAAAGCTATATATATGAATAAAATAATAGTTAATTAATAACAATAACTGATATTAGATCAAATTTAAAATTTCTTAAAGTCAAATTATAAAAATTATTAGACATTAATATAAACACGATTATAAACAATTACAAAAATTAATTGACGACTAGAATTGGTACGTCATAAATTCATCCATTGAATAAAAACTGCAATTAGCAAGAATCACCTTAACTTTCCGTTTGAATGCTGTACAATGCAGCGACTTCAGGTGCTGAGGAAGTTTATTATACATTTTCATACCATTGAATATATGCGTGTTTTGTGTTCTCTTCAGTCTATGACGTGGAGCCATGAAATTATTCCTTGATCTTGTTTCATGATTGTGAACCGCTGAGTGTTTTTGGAAAGTGTTCTTATTCTTGTGTATACACATAAGGCATTCAAGGATATAGCAGCATGCAAAGGTAAGTACACCATATTGCTTGAAAAGAGGTCTACAGCTAGTGGTCTGGCCCACTCCTGCTATCAATCTTATGGCCTTTTTCTGTTTCAGAAAAACTCCTCCAGCATCTGAAGATGCGACCCATAGGATTATGCCGTAGGTCATTCTGCAGTGAAATTGTGCATAATAAGCAAGAACCGCCTCTTTTTCTGTGAGTATGCTTTTTATTCGCCGTATTGCGAATAACGCCGTAGAGAGCTTATGGCATACCTTATTTACATGCTTCTTCCAAGTTAAATTTGCGCTAATTGACACTTCGAGCATTGAAATGCTTTCCAGGTTTTGGTACTTTGTGCTCACAAGCAGCTGTTGTGTTTTCTCTGGATTTACTTTCATGTTATTTACATTGAACCACTCTACAGCGCCCTTCACAGTTTCCTCTGACTTATTCAGTAGCAAATTTCCATTCTTCGCTTTATTCAAGAATGATGTGTCATCAGCAAAGAGGGTCTCATCATTTATATAAATTAGGAATAAAGTCGGTCCCTGGGGCACTCCTGTACTAATTTTCATTATTGAAGACCGCTTGCGTTCCAAATCTACTATCTGGTAGCGATCCTCAAGGTAGGACCTCATCAGATCCAAAGCTGTGCCTCTTATGCCCATACATTCCAACTTGCGCAGAAGCTCTTCATGATTGACCCAATCGAATGCTCTAGTCAAATCCATGGACGTCAACATCACGCCATCTGCATCGTCCAATGCCTCCATGATGAATTCGATAATGTGGACCAAAGCAGTGATAGTTGACCTACCCTCTCTAAAGCCATGCTGGTAATTTCCTAGCAACGAATTGCTCTCCAGAAATGAGATCAACCTTTTTTTGAGGAGGGACTCGAAAATTTTCGAAATAACTGGCAGTATCGAGATTGGGCTATAGTTTTCATATACCTCTTTATCTCCCTTCTTGTATACAGGTATCACCCTTGCGACCTTCAATTCATCGGAAAAGTAGCCCTGCTAGAAGCAATCATTTATAAGGTCTGAAATAGTATCTGCTAAATGATTGATGACGTTTTTCAGTATTTTTACCGTGAAACCATGTATGTCTTGTGAAGATTTATTTTTCATTTCTGCCACAACCTTTATAACTTCCTCCGGTGTCGTTGGGGTCAAAAAACAGGAGCGTGAAATTTCAATCTTTTTGTTTTTCAACAGTTTCTCACTCAATTCTGGATTGGTGTTAGGTCCAGTTAACTTTTCTCCGATTGTTGAAAAATACACGTTGAATAATTCTTCTGATAATGACGAAGGATATAATGTCCCTTTTTTTGTTTTTATTTTAGAATTTATGATCTGCCATATAGCCCGGCTCTTATTCTCCGCTTCATTCATGAATTTTAAATTTTCATATCTGATGTTATCATTCACAAGTTGATTAAATTGTTGTTTTAATGGCATATATAGCTTCTTCGAGTTCTCATCTTTTTTTACCTCATATATTGTGTGGGCTGCGTCTATTTTCTTTTTAATTTCAATTATTTCTGCTTTTTCCCAGCATTTAGTTTTAGTATTGACTACTTTCACTTTTCTTTCGGGAAAGCACTGATTGAAAGAATGTATCAAAGTTTGGTGAAAGTTCTTGAAACAGTATCGTAACTTTGAGCTCTAAATAATTCAACTAATAATAGATTTTTGGAATTCCGCTAAAACACTGATGTATAAAGGTGGAATAAGCATGTGACAAATATCTGATACTTATTAGGAAACTATAATTTTTGTATTGACGCACAGGGATTATGATATTAGGAATGTTTTAAAGTTTTGCCACTAGCTCAAAATAATTATAAATAATTTAATGGTTTGGAATAGTTTTCTCTTGATTTTGAAAGCTATTTTAGCAGAATTTCATTGATCGAGTAATGCTTTACAGAATATCATCTGTATAATTTCTTGCGAAGGTTCCAGTAATATGAATAATAATTTTAATTATAATAATAAATATGTTTATTTTCTATTTTTAAAATCGTTTAGCTATCATGTTTATAATTCAAATACCAGCTTTTTTTGAGTTTGCAGAACATCGGAGATTACTTCTGAGAAAATGTGAGGCATTCAATTCTATGTATTATCATGAAAAAAATACAGTTACGTTTGAGCAAATTGAGAAATAACAATTTGAAGTTCTTCATATTTGGCCAATAATTACGGACATACTCTATATGACAGGCTGGTCATTTAGGAATTATGACTAGGCAAATCTAAAAAAAAATTCTGATCAAATTCGTGTTACAATTGTTTTCTCTGAATGTACTGTTGAAAAAAATCTCTAATATTTCTATAATAGAGATATTGAAGGTCATTGAAAATATATGAAAGTACACGGGGTAGTCCATTTAAAAAATCACCCATTTTTTGAATAATTTTTGTTGGGAATATCCTTTATAGAAGAAAATAATTTCCTGAGATGCAGAAATTAAAGCACAAGGAGCCTGATTTCGAACGAAATTTCCATGAGGCTTGGTTCGGTAGCTATGGAAGCGCAACGGACTATTGGATAACCCTGTAGTTTGAAATTAAAATTATTCTGAGAGTGCGTATTACGAGTATAATAAGGCTGTAAGAGCAATGCCAACCTAGTTCCGCTTTGTGATTCTGCTAGGAATAAGTATCAATTATGCATAAGACACATATTCTGAAAAATCGATAATGTCCATGTTTAAGCGCCTAATGATCTATTGGGTTGTTAGAAAAGTAATTTCATTTTTTTTTACGAAAATCAAAGACAATTTTATATAATGGATAAATATTTTATTGAACTATATATTGGCTATTCGGGTAACTCCTTTTTCCATCTTTCTCCGCTCATAAAATTTTTGGTCTTTTCTGGAAAAAAACTGATACAGGTGATTTTTGACCTCTTCATTTCAGGTAAAGGTTTTACCGTCTAAAAAAATTTGCTTTAACCGGAACAGATAATAACCCGAAGACGCCAGATCTGGAGAATATAGTGGGTGTAGAGGTACATCCAACTCAAGCTGTAAAAGCTTCTAGCGCGTGACCAACCTTGTATGAGGTCTCTCATTATCTTAGTTGAACACTACACCTTTTCTGTTGATTAATTATGGCTTTTTCTGTTGAAAGTAACCTTTGGTTTGTCCAGCTGATGACAGTAGACTTCTGAATTAATTGTTCTGTTATCCGGTAAAAGCTCAAAAAAAAAACAATTTCTTCAAAATCCCATCAAACAGACAGCATCACCCTTTTTTGTTGGATATTGTCTTTAGAAATGCTTTGAGCTGGTCTATCTTGCGTTTGACATTGTTAGATACAACCCATTTTTCGTCCCAATGTTGCGTTTCAAAAATGTATCATTTTCGTGACGTTTGAGAAGTAAATGACAGACGTCAACGCCACAGCACAAATTTCTTTCCGTGAGAACATGGAGAGCCCATATATCGAGCGTCGAGGTTAAACTCAGGCACTTCAGGTGGTCACAAAGTGTTGAATTCGATAAATTTAAACTCTCACCATTCCCACGTGTTGTTTTTTTTTGGCCGATTTGCACCAACTTATGCCTGTATCATGTCTTCATCAACTTCAACCTGCCTTTCGGAACGTGCATCTTGGACATCAAAATTGCCGGATCGAAATTTTGCAAAAGAGTTCTGGCGCTGGCGTACTGTTAACACATCTTCTCTATACACACCGGTTAATTTTTTTCTGGCTTGAACAGCATTTTTACCTTTTCTATAGTAAAAAAGTTGCTGTATTTAATAAGGCACTAACCAAAAATTACTTACTTCGTAGAATTACTTGAACATTTTCACACACAAGCCTTGCGATATAAACTCTCAAAAAATATAATGATTATGTGGCTTAAGTGCGGAGTTAAGTTCTAAAAAATAAAATTAAATCCTCTGCCAGGAAAAAACGAAATTACTTTCCGAACAACCTTATAATTATTCCATTAAACACGAAAAAGAGTGAAGCTGTTGAAATTATTTGTCTTTCTGATTAACCGATATTTCCGAATGTGGTATAATATATTTTGAGCACTCTGAGTGCAGGAAAGAACAGGAAATGGAGCGAATAGCGTTGAAACTTTCCGAAATAAACGAAGGGGTATTGCTACAAAAAAGATTTCCATGATATGAAAAATTCTTTTGTGGAACAGACAAAAGAAACTTTTACTTCATTTTATAGAAAAAATAGTCGACATAGAGAGAAATAAAACTTGATTTGAGAAAAAGAATAGGTGATGCAAACAAAAAGATAAACCAAAGTCATTTAATGCCTCGAGAAGCCGGCCTTATCGGCACAAGCCCCATGAAGTAAGTATAATCTTATTATAAGATATTTCATGACGTGTTTGAACACACTGAGTGCGATGAAGAACAAACACTTTGTAGAAAATTGCGCGAAGATAGTTGAAGCTTCCCGAGAAAGAACCAAGAGGGATTTCTACAAAAAAGATTTCCATGATATGAAAAAATATTTTGTGGGAACAGACAAAAAAACTTGATTTCGTTTCACAGGAAAGATAGTCTGCATAAAGAAAAAAAACTTAATTTAAAAAGAAGAATAGCTGAGTGAGAAAAAAAGGAAAACTTCAACCTTCAAAATCACAATATGAATAAAAAAAAAGATAACCGGACGACGAAAAACGTTTAGTGTCCCGACAAAATGCCTTACCAGCACAATTCCCCATTAAATAAGTGGCGAGAAGTCTAAATGATTAATATTGCAACTAAGGGTGATACATTAACACTTGGCTCGGAATAAATGAACCGAAAAAGCAGGTATTCATCCGGAACGAATGTGACGCGGATCAGTTATTCATTTCCTTTCATTGCCCTGAGCGTGCGAAGCGTCATGTCGAGAAAAACCCTAAGGCGACAGCACCGAGCTTTTCCGGTATCACATCCTGAAGAGATTTTCTACATTTCCATGTGGAAATCAAGAGTTCAAGGTCACAATGTTCATGCGACCAGTGGGTGGAAAGAATAGGAGGTTAAATTTTCTGTTTCGAAAGGATATTACCGACAATGTTAACCAACAATGGACTATAAAATAATAAGATGCGGTTTTTTACTTGATAGAAGCATAATTACAAACTTTGAATATCAAAACAGAGTTAATCTGTAAGTCTTCTACAATTTTAATTTCAAAAAAAATTTTGAAAAAACTTTTAGAATTAAATTAATGTCTAATAATAAGCACTGCTCAAAATTAATAGACGTATAAAAATCAAAATTCACTTTACAATATCAAATGAAATAAAAAACACAACAAAAATAAATTATTAATTTAAATTAAAAATAAGTAATATCGAATGTTTCATTCCAACCATACGCACCTGAAATCGTCAGAAAGGCCATGGTACGTATGTTTTGCAATTGGAAAACATTTGACAACTTGTTCAGTTTCTGATCTTATATTTATGGAACTAAATCTTTTACAAAAATACACAACATAATTTTAAGAACTTCTACAAAACTAATTTATTTGAAATATTTAAAATGTTTAAATATTTAAATAAGTTACTTTCAAAACTCTCAAAAACATGTAGCACATCCTAAAAAACAATTAGAATTCAGATAAGGTCAGCTCAACTTACAATTAATAATATAAATTCAATTAAGATTAAATATACTTGCAATCTTACCGAACAATTTCTGGAAAGTCTGTGAATGCAATTAAACTAGGTAGGTAAATCTAATATCCAAGGTAATCTATGTTCTATGCTAAACACAGAAATCACACAAAGTTGGCATTTTATGGCCTTCATTAAACCACTGGAAATTGTACAATAAATTTCATTATTCAAAAACCTAATATAATTATGTATTATATTATATATTTGTGGAAATAAATTACTGTCTCATATACATTTTTTTAATTATAATGATAATATTTTGGTTGATCACTCAACCATATTATCGTATGGATTTAACTGATTCCTTAAAACACCTCGCAAGCTTTGTGTAATTTCTGTGAGGAACACGGAATACGTAGGATTTTTAAAAGAATCACTATATTCTGGTGTTTGTTTGAAGGTATACACGCGGCTGGTCTCGTTAAGATACTACTCTGTCAAGAAAGTACGAACGGCACCAATTATCGAAACATTTTTTATAGGCGCTTTCCGGGATGGACTTTAGCTCTCGCGCCGAATTTTGTTTTATGGCTTCAATCGACTCAAAACGGGTGCCACGAAGGGGCAATTTTAGTTTTGGGAAGAGGAAAAAGTCGCAGGGAGCCAAATCCGGCGAATACGGTGGTTGCTGAAGCACGTTTGTTGAGTTTTTGGCGAGAAAGTCAGTCACAATCGTAGCTCGGTGAGAAGGCGCGTTATCGTCATGCAAAATCCATGAGTTGTTCGCCCATAAATTTGGCCGCTTCTTACGGATACGCTCACGCAAAAGTTTCATAACGCCTACGTAATACTCCTTGTTTACCGTCTGACCCTCTGGAACGAATTCGTAGTGCACCACGCCACGGATATTGAAGAAAACAATGAGCATCACCTTCATTTTCGAGCGGCTTTGGTCTTCATTTTCGACCGTCCTTGAAGGCTCTGTACCACTGATATGCACGAGTTTTCGATAGAGCATTATCACCAAAGGCCTTTTGCAACATTTTCAATGCATCGGCACACGAAAATTCATTTGCAACACAAAACTTTAAACAAATTCTTTGCTCAACGTAATCACCCATAGTAAAAATCGGCACGCACTCTTACATCGACTGACTTAATCAGCTGTTGCAAACACACTAGTTGACAGATCCCGCTCAAGATTGGCATAGTAATTAAGGACAGTGGTACCAACATAGGAAAAAAAAATACCTGCCTCATTGCCCCACCAGATTTAAATCGATAATTCCTGGTACTTTCTTGACAGAATGTATATTTTTTTCAATATGAAGTGGGACTGAAGAGTTATCGTTTGTTCTAAATTGCTTTTTGAAGAGTGCTGCTTGTTTGAGGAATGTTTTTGAAGGAACTTATTTGAAGTTAGTTATTTTTGAAGAAGTTCTTGAGTTAATGTTCTGCATTTTTGAAAAGGGATTTGGTTTTCATAATACAAGATACGAAACACAATTTTCTTTCCTTCAAGTATTTATTGAGTATTTTCAATTAATAATTTATATTTATTGGAATTCTTTTACTTCTTTAGGTACTGTGTAACGAATATTAATTCTATATGTCCACTAAATTGAAACTGTGTTTTCTTAGATTATCATTTAATTTATTTCTAAAAAGTTTTTGAATAAATTTTTAACAGAATGAATCTGTATGATATTTAAAATATTGTAGTAATCCTTCTATCAAGTAAAAACCCCTTTTCATTATTATAAAATATTTTCATTTATATAATGTCTTCTCAGTAAGTCAACATGTCTATTTGCAAGGTCTTTATTTATTGGAAAAAGGTAAAATAGCCTTAGCATTTTTTAGATCTCTCGAAAGCCTGTAAATTACTAAATGGAATGTAGTTATGGGAGAAATTAAGGAAATGGATTTAAGGGAAATGCTCTGAAATGGTTTGAATGTTATTTCAGAAATAGAAAACAAAGATATAGCAATAAATATTGTATTATTCTGGAAAGGAATCCAGTTATTTCTAAGTCCTCAATAATTGAGAACTGTCTAAGGGTTGATCAAGGTAGCATAGTAGGACCTGTGGTATTTCTGATTCACTAAAAAATTTAGATTATTTTCACAATTTATTAGGTGCACGAAAATTGTTTAGCCAACAATGTAGCTTCATCAAGTTTACAGTTTGAACTTCAAACTGTTCATAATGTGAACTTGACAAAGCCACAGTGTTGGTGGAGTAATTGTCGTTAACTTGTCTACTTGTTGTGAAATTGTCTACTGGTATCTTTGAAGGATGCAAAGATGTCATCTATCGGGTGTTTTTTTAAAGTGATAGATTTTTAAATTGAAATAAAACATTTAAATTAAGATTGAAGTCAATTTTTTAATTTGAACGAAAACTTTTTTGACATTTATGTTTTGAAAATAATTTCCGGCATATGTCCACCACGACTAGCTCTGAGGAAGCGCATTCGACCACATCAATTTTGAACCACTTTTTCGAGTAATTCTGGTCCTATTTCATCAATAACATGAGTTATGTTGGCTTCCAGAACACCTATAGTTTCTGGTTCATCAGCATAAACCAGAATGCAATTCTTCCAGTAAAGATTAAACACAGAGATTAGTACTATTGCAATGAACTCTCTTCACCCATTAGCTACAAACTGGCATCCTATAATTCAGTGATTCCTAGAGAATTTACCAAACCCCTCCAACATAACGATTTTGAAACAGAAACAAATACAATAATAAAATAATCAAACAAAAAAGACGCAAAGAAACTTCACTTTCATTGCAGTTCATCCCAGAAAAAAACTGATAGCGGGTATGTTATTATAGTTGCAAGTAAGTTGGTGGTCTCTCAAAACAAAATCAAAAATTATTTCACATGATGAGACATCTGAGTTTACAAGTAACATGAACTTGAGCAAATTCCTATCTAACTCAAAACAAAAAAAAGTGAAATATAATAAATCAGGAGTATACAATAAGAGATTAACTGTAATAATTGCACAACAGCCTGCGTTGTATATATCATAGGTAATTTGAGAACACAATTTAAAAAACATATAAATACCGCGAATAAATCCACCTCCTTCAAAGATATATATATATATATATATATATATATATCTTTGAAGAAGGTGGATTTATTCGCGGTATTTATATGTTTTTTAAATTGTGTTCTCAAATTTTAAATATATATATAAATTATTAATATATATAAATATATATATATATATATATATATATATATATATATATATATATATATATATTAATAACCGTGGCAATAAGCACATATATTCCGTCTCGAGAGCTTTGTTCGCCATTGATGGCCAGCCCATCAGGCAACTGTGCCCGACGGATCTGTTCCGGTATCTCGGCGAGAACTTCGGGATTATGGGTCAGGCCGGGCCTACGTTGGAAAACATCAACGTTCAGCTCAGAAGGATCGGTGCTGCGCCGTTGAAACCACAGCAGAAATTGGAAATACTCAAACTATACCTCTTGCCGAAGTACCTGCACATTCTGCAGAATCCTGTCGTGACTCTCGGGACTCTGAGATACGTCGACAGAGTCGTGAGGATCGCGGTTCGCCGCTTTCTTCACTTGAACAGAACTTGCGCGGACCCTTTCTTGCATGCTGCGCTCCGTGATGGTGGTTTGGGTGTTACCTGCTTTGCAGAGACTATTCCTGCCATCCTCCGGAACAGGATCACTCGTTTGAGTGTGACTGTTGACCGAACATCGTCAACCGTCCTTTCCTCCGAATACTGCAGAAAGCTTTATTCAAAGCTTGGCGGTTGGACGAGGAGGGGCGGTGCGAACGCAAGAGAGATAGCGCAGGGGATGTCCGAGAGGCTCAAAATATATATATTAATATATATATATATATATATATATATATATATATATATATATATATATATATATATATATATATATCTTTGAAGAAGGTGGATTTATTCGCGGTATTTATATGTTTTTTAAATTGTGTTCTCAAATTACCTATGATATCTACAACGCAGGCTGTTGTGCAATTATTACAGTTAATCTCTTATTGTATACTCCTGATTTATTATATTTCACTTTTTTTTGTTTTCAATGGGAACATCCCATTTTTAAATCGACATTACTCACAAATGGTAGCCATTGTTCATTTGTGAAATTGATAGTTGTATTTGTCAATGTGCACCATTTAATCATTGGAAAGTTATACACTACAACAACGTTTTGCACAAATAATCCAAATTAATTATGAAAAATCGCGATCTGTTCCTCTAACTTTACGTGCCCTAACTCCAAATTTTGATCACTATAATCGTCCGGATAAAAGAACAATTGAACGTATAGTGAAGAAGTTTGAAACAAATTTCACACTTCATGATGTTACAGTGCTAGAGAGATGAATAAATGCAAGAAGTGAAAAGAATATTGCTGCCGTACGTGAAAGTATTCGTGGAGATCAAAATTGATCGATTTTTCGACGTTCACAAGAACTAGGCATCTCCCAAACGTCTTTGTAGCGAATTTTACAAAAAGTCCTTGGTTTACATCCACACAAAATTGTTTTAACCCAAGAACTCAAACCAACAGATCATTTGAAACGTCGTGTATTCGTTGATTCGATTATTTCAAGAAATGGAGCGATAAATTATCCGCGTCGTTCCTCCGATTTAACTCAATTGGGCTTCTTCCTGGGGGTTACATTAAGTCATTGGTTTACAGCAATCATCCAGCAAATTTAGACGATTTACAGATCAAAATTGAATGAACAATTGCTAACATACGACCTGATTTGTGTGAGAAATTCATGGAAAATTGGGTTGAACGACTTCATTCCTGCCAGTGTTTCCGTGATGGACATTTAAATGATGTTTCATTTCATAACTAATGGTATCCATTGTACTTTGTGACGAAGCAAAAATTTCAATAATTTTCAAATAAATAATGTGGTCGATCCACAAAGAAAATGGGGCGCTGTTAATGAAGACCCTTTATAAGCGACAAGGATATACATAATTTATCCCTATTTAATCTACAAATGTGAACACATAGTTTTGTCAATTGTTAATCTCGAAATCAATAAATAATAATTTCTTGTAACTGCAGTCTGTATTTTTGCTTGATTATGACCCAACAGTGGAAACCAATTGAGCTTATTGAAAAAAGTGAAAAGCATTAACGTGAAGTCAGGAGCTTTTGTGCCCTAATTAATATCAACCACGATCCCCACAAAGGTCTTTTTTGTTTTTTTTTTAATTATACGATCATCAGAAAATTCTGCAGGAACATGGGTGTTATTATTTTATTTGTAAATGCTGAATTTGAAATCAGTCGAATGTATATTTTCGAAAATATTGAGAAATATATTAAAATTTTCAAATTCGAATAACTGCGAAACTATTGAACCGATTCTGCCCTTTAACGAACTTTACTCCGGCATTCAGACTCAAAAACTTTTCTTAGGGCCAGCTGACCCTATCGATTCACTTTTGCCCTCGCATTCTGCAGCAGTGATTCCAATCTAGTCGCTTAAGACTAATTTCGGCTCAAAATTTGAAAATTACAGACATTTGGGCGAAACAATAGACCTAATATCGAAACTGCAGATTTGATTGATCTGAAATTTGTTACTTAAAAGAAGATGCACATGTTCGTGGAAATTTCCGGGAGGATTATAGAATCGGAAGTTTAAAAAAATATTATATAAATATTTAAAAAATTTTTGAAAAATTGTAAAAATTAGCCTTCTACATATTTAATTCCAGAAGATTATATTTAATGATTATAACTTCTGAAAATAAATCAAAATAATGTCGTATAAGTACCACTTATATCATGACATGAAATAAACATTCATTACAAGACATCCGAATGGTATAACAAAATCCAATAAATAAAAATTATTAACCAAAATCCTATAAATTAAATATTTTGAATAGACAAAATTTTGTTTCTGCTGATCAATCTTATGAAAACCAACATCTTTCAAGAATATCCAACATAATCCTAAGAATTTCATCATAAAACTATCTTACTTAGACTATTCAATATTATTGGATATCTAACCAAGGTACCTTAAATAAAAACTCAAGATATGTAAAACATTACTGAAAAACAAGTTTTAAGATCAACTTTGCTTCGTCAGTATTCAAATAATTCATATTCAAAAAATATAACATCAATTAACAATAAATATTCACTTACTCTTCAAACTTCTAGAGATAGTTCTACCGAAATGAAACCTTTAAATGTTATTATTATTATTCATGTTATTGAAAAAATATATATTTTCATATGAGTGATACCGAAACCATAGCAAAAATCTTAGGATCGAGTTTAAATTTGACATTAAGATGTGAAAAACGACACGAAAGTTAATGCCAAATTCTGTGAGGACCATGGGAATATGAACAAAAGCCCAAAAGCTCTTGATTCAATGTCAATGCTTTTCATCTTATATTGTAACGTCTTGCTTCACCTTTAGGTACTACTTTTGATTGGTGAGCAGGAGGATGCGTCGTTCAAGGTGAATTCAGTGATTATTTCCTTTTTTTTTGGTTTTGAGATCTTTTGAAGTTAACACCGTACGAAAAAAGCTTCCTACTATTTTCGAATTATAAATTCGTTCAAATCTGAAAAATTGTAAGATACCCAAAAACGTTTTTGAAGGCGCTAAGTTGAGTTACTATTCATTTTCGTTTTTAAATTTCATTACATATATTACATGTTTTTTTAGAGTTATAGAATTTTCGATAGGGATAACTGTGATATGACAGAAGATAGAAGCCATGTTGTTTTGACATTTCTATTCAGTAAGCATTGACAAATTATCATGGAAAGACTCACGCCGCAACAACGTTCACAAATTGTTGAAATTTATTCTCAAAATCAGTGTTCTATTCGCCAAACTTATAGAGTACTTCGTGAAATTTATGGTTTACATAATCGTCCATCAGAGCACCTTATTCGTTGAACTACGATAGATTTCGGACAACTTTTTCTCTATTCGATACAACAACAACAACAACAAGACAAAGAACTGTACGTACAGAAGAAAATATCGCTGCTGTAAGTCATAGTGTTAATGATGATCCACATTTGTCTTTTCGTCGACGTTCACATGGAAAATTTTGCGTGAAGATCTTGTTTAGAGATGAAGCTCATTTCTGGGCGAACGGCTATGTAAGCAAGCCAAATTGTCTTATATGGAGTGAAAACGATCCTCAAAAAGTTCTGCGGGTTCCATTGCATCCTGAAAAATACACTCTATGGTGTGCTTTACACGCTGGAGGCATTATCGGTCCATATTTCTTTAAAAACGATGCTGGAGCTAATGTTACAGTGAATGGTGCTCGTTACAGATCGATGATCAATGATTATTCATTTCAAAATTTGAATAGTATCGACCCAGAAGTGTTTTGGTTCCAACAAGATGGTGCTACACCTCATGCTGCTACCGTAACAATTGATTTATTGAAAGAAAGATTTGGCGATAACATTATTTTGAGAAATGGTCCAATTAATTGGCCTCCAAGATCATGCGACATAACTCCACTGGATTATTTTCTTTGGGGTTGTGTCAAGTCATTGGTTTATGCTGATAAACCAGAAACAATAGACGCTTTCGAAGCCAACATATATCGTGTTATTGATGAAATAAGGCCTGAATTACTCTAAAAAAGGTCCAAAATTGGTCTGGTCGATTGCGGTTCCTCAGAGCTAGTAGTGGTGGACATATGCCGGAAATTATTTCTAAAACATAAATGCCATAAAATTATCTTTCAAATTGAAAAATATGTGGCTTCAATCTTAATTTAAATGTGTCTTATTTTGCTTTTAAGTTTTATCACTCTAAAAAAAACACCCGATACTTGATATAAATTTCTTTTCATAGAGCTACATATGTTACAGAGTATCATACTGTTTAAATATTTCATCATCCGTTAATATTTTGGCAATCCAATATTTCACTGAGTACCTCATTTTTCTGTTGTGTTGAATTTTCTTTCAGCTTCTGAGATATTTATATTTTTTAATCGAAAGAATCTCTAAACTCAGGTTTTTTCATGATCACATGGCACCCTGAAGTCTAATTCCTCATATCTTTCCTCCCTTTTTTCCTGCAACGACCGCACATCGAAGTTCACGAAGGATTAAAACATTGAAAACACTGTGATTAGGTTCAGTTTTATTGAACTTTAAAAAAAAATGAAATAGAAAGGCTTTTTACTTGATAGAAGAAATATAACAAAATTTGAATATCAAAACAAATTGAAATATGTTTATCTTCTACAATTTTAATTTCAAAAGAATTTTTTTATTCAAAAAACTTTTAGAATTAAATTAATGTCTAAAACAAGCACCGCTCACATTAAGTAGACGTATATAATCAAAACTCAATATACAATGTCAAATGAAATAAATAACCCAACAGATATACGAAAGTAATTAAAATTAATAAATAAATATTCAAAGGAGACAAAATTTTGTTTCTGGTTTTACCTTTAAGAAATACTACTTGCCTTATAAAAACATGAACACACTTAAAGGACTTCCCAAAGAATATTATTTATTTGAAATATTTAATATATTTAAATATTCGAACAAATTATTTCAAAAATCTCTAGAAAATGTGCACTATATCTTCAAAAAACAAATATAATTCTAGATAATCCCGTCTTCAGCCCTTTTTCAACATTCCAAATATCAAAATCAAAAACATAACCTACATCACTCACCTGTTAAAAGACTTAAGCTTCGAACTACAGATCAACTATATAATTCAAGATTGATTTATGTTCTTACAAAATCAAAGAACAAAGTGAGTTAATTAATAAATAAATATTCGAAGGAGACAAAATTTTGTTTCTGGTTTTACCTTTAAGAAATACTACTTGCCTTATAAAAACATGAACACACTTAAAGGACTTCCCAAAGAATATAATTTATTTGAAATATTTAATATATTTAAATATTCGAACAAATTATTTCAAAAATCTCTAAAAAATGTGCACTATATCTTCAAATATAATTCTAGATAATCTCGTCTTCAGCCCTTTTTCAACATTCCAAATATCAAAATCAAAAACATAACCTACATCACTCACGTGTTAAAAGACTTAAGCTTCGAACTACAGATCAACTATATAATTCAAGATTGATCTATGTTCTAACAAAATCAAAGAACAAAGTGAGTTATTTTAAGGTTTACTTAAATTCATTGACATTCTATAATGAGATTTATTGAAGCCAAAATATAATTATAAATTATATATAAAATAAAATAGAAAGGCTTTTTACTTGATAGAAGAAATATAACAAAATTTGAATATCAAAACAAATTGAAATATGTTTATCTTCTACAATTTTAATTTCAAAAGAATTTTTTTATTCAAAAAACTTTTAGAATCAAATTAATGTCTAAAACAAGCACCGCTCACATTTAATAGACGTATATATATGTTTTAGACATTAATTTAATTCTAAAAGTTTTTTGAATAAAAAAATTCTTTTGAAATTAAAATTGTAGAAGATAAACATATTTCAATTTGTTTTGATATTCAAATTTTGTTATTGAACTTTATTTATTTTCTGCTTATTATTATACTTCAGTTGTTTTGATGTCTTTCGTCATGGAATAAACAAAAAAAAGTAACTTATGAAACAATATGGAGTTAGATGGTAACATATCTTCAAATAAATTATAGGTTATAATTTTCCATGAATGTTATGAGGAAGGAAGAGGAAATAAGTTACAACCGACTGTTCTGAGTCCCAAAACGCCTCTGAGCCAACTACTACATCGAAAAACTCAAATTTTGAAAACTGTGGCAATGTAACTTCAAAAAATTTTTGATTTTTTTCATTACGGTCCCACTTAGGAGAATGTAGAAAAACAACCGAATCCTGTCTGACCGGTTTTATATACGTAAAATTTTACATTTAGATTTTGCGATTTCCAAAAGTGTGCCACAAACTTCAGTACACATCTGTTCAAGCAATAACTACTCTAACACAGATGTCTATTATATCCTCATTTTCAAAACTCGTGAACGCAAAAGGCCTTTCGGCTATCTATAAGAGTTTTGTCGACGAATACGAAGGCAAAAAAAACCCGGATCAAAGAAACGAGGTCTATGCGATGCTTTTCTGATAAAGTTGCTTATGCACGGTAAACAACTCGACCAAATGCAATCTCGGCTTTTCCTGCTTATTTATCGCCTTGAATTCCCAAGATATGACTTCCCCTAATAATTTTCCTTTGACGGTGAACTTTGTAGATCATCAAAGAGCGCAATTTCGAAACTAGAAAAACTGCCCTGTAGCGTCTGAAAGTCACGTCACCCAGATTAATTATATAAGGCGTAAAACGTGAAGAAGAAAATCAGAAATAATAAGTTGATTTATACACCCTCCTTCTAGAATAAATTCGTATCTCGTATGGTTTTTATGTGTTCTCTGATAGTATTTGAATGCACGGTGGATCTGAAAACTGCAAATTTCACACAGAAATTATTTCATTTCGCAAACAGGAAACAATTTTTGAATTGAAGATATATTAACGTCAAGGGAAAGCGAGACAACTGAATATCAGAAAATTCTTATTAATACTTGACAAATCGAAGAAATTAATTATTATTCTGACTTGGGTTCAGGATAAAGAAGGTGATAAGCACTGACGTGAAATCAGTAGTTTTTGAGTTCATAGCATTCACGATTTTCACTAAATGATGTATTTTTGGTCTTACAATTAGATGATCATCACGAAATTTTGCACGAACTTGCACCTTTTCATTCTACTTCTACATGCTAAATGTCAGATCGATAGAAGCTTCTGTTTCGATGTTCAAACGTGAATAATTGCAAAATTATTGATTACTGATTACTGATTTTGCCTATCAATGAACTAAGTTGCAGCATTTAGATACCAAACTCACCCTGAATATTTCGATGCTCTAGCTCTTTCCGTTCAAAAGTTAGCGTGTTCATGATTGGCTGAAATTACCTTTGACCTTGAATTTTTCATCAGTGAGTTCAATTAGTCCTTTTAGACCATTTTATGCTCAAAATTCAAAAATTATAGACGTTTACGCGAACGATAGTGTGTCCTGGGACTAGCGCGAAAAAACAAGGATATATTCAAATTTTCTGAGAGCAGATGTGGTATATGAGTACTTCAGAATCTTATTTTTCTTATACTAGTATTAAAAACGAATACGAAAATTGGGTAGATAAAGTATAAACAAATTTGTGTATTTCCGTAGGACAATTTTACATATCCAATTCATTTCAATGACTGTATTGGCAAAATAAACCAAGTGACAACTACTTCATGGCCAGCAGCTTCACCAGATCTTAGTCCCATTCAAAACATATGGGTACTTATGAAGATTTAAGTTAAATGGGCAGCGCCATGAAATAAAGATGACTTAATTCAGTCAGTTTTACAGTCCTGGACTACCATCACCGAAAATTATGGAGGTTCTAGTTTCGGGTGTACCTAGACGGCCACCCCATTGGTGTTGGACTCGAGGGGGCAGTGGTTGAAAGTCCGCATGCTGGACTAGGGGGGTATTTAATTTATCTGTTCGCAGACCCCCATGTTCGGGATATTCTCATGATACGACTCGGGGTTTAGCGGGACTTGACGGTTCGACCGACCTGTCCTGGCCCCTGGATCTGTGCGTAACAATTTAGGGTTTGTGGATTTCGACGAAATGGCTCCGCCATTAATGCTTGACGCCAGGATCAATCAAATGACCTCACATGGGTTCGGTGAGTCAGGACGTACAGGCCGCTAGACGGTGCTCGTACCAGGATCAATTGTAGTCGTCAATCTTGAGTTTATCTTAGTTCATGAGACTGAGTTTGGGTGGATGGATAAGAATTCCCTCCGGCGGTGAGTTGCGTCTCAAACCAACTCGGGTACTGACCTGCTGAGCCAGTAGGGGTTGGAAAGTGCTTCGCTGCTACCAGTCAGACGGTTCTGGCATTCGAGTCGGGGCCCAAACTGGAAGCTGGCGGGTTCATCTCTTCGGAAGGGTTCTCGCCACGCGCGAGAACTTTCTACCTCTAGGGGTAGGACTGTGGAGACTGCTTGGTAGTCACTTGGAAAAGAGGTCTCCCTCAAATAGCCAATAACTATTCTGGTAGAATTCACGTGTACCTCGACGTTCAGTCAAGTGTAAATAGTTAAATGGAGGTTGTTTGAGTAAATAAGATGAATATTTTGTTATAATTTTCTGATTCAAGGATCAAAAATATATACTAAATAATTAAAATTGAGCTTTGTTTTTTCCGGATACTTTCTAGACGGACTATACTTTGTGCACATATTACCACCACACATTATGAATAAATTCAAGAGAAAAAACAACATTACAGTGAATTGAAAATCAACAATGATATGAACCTGAGGATACTCAACAGCCTTCCCACCAAAAAAATTCACAAACTCGTAACTGAATATAGGTCGACCAAGTGGATCTAAACATGTGAAAACAATAAAATTAATGGAAGGCAGAAACAACTGGTAAAAAACAAAGAAGCTAACAAGATACAACACAAAATCCAACATGAGTCAAATCACGAAAAATGAAAAACATACAATACAGATGAAGAAATAGCCTTAGCATTTAAAGAAAATTACCAAGACACATTCACCCCAAAAAACAACATAATTTTTGTCCAAAACTATAAAACTCAACTTGAAAACTTCAGAAAAGCGGATTCAAATAGTATAGACCAGTCCCAGAGAAATTTGATGTAGAGTATGAAGAAGCTTTACATGGAAAGAACACAGTGACTGGTTATGAGAACGTAACAAGGAAAATACTTCACCGATTAAGTATTATAAATAACAATAAAAATATTTATTCGCCATTCGATTTTTAAATTACAATAATAAATGATAATGGCAAACAAATATAGAACACCCACAGAAGGATAAACCTGTGCGTGGGTTGTATCAAATTAACATGTTACAAAATCACAATGAATAAAGTCTGATAAAATAAGAAGGATTTACAACAAATGCCTAAATATCGGATACTTTCCAACAGATTGGATAAAGGGAACTATTATAACAATCCACAAACACCGCACAGATTATAACAAAGTATCTAAATATCGGCCCATCACCCTTTTACTAATTTTGGGAAAAATATTCGAAAAAGTCGTGAAAATTCGTTTCCAAAATTCGATAGGGACAAAAGATCTCTTTCACAGTTTGAATTCAAGAGAAATCACTCAACCATTCATCCATTAGTAACTCTAATATCGAAAATACAAACTATCAAGAGTGCATTTGACAGTCTATGGCGCGATGGTCTTATGTGAAATCTGCAGCAATTGGACACCGCAGTTTACCTACAAAATATTATAGGAAACTTTTTGAAGGACAGAAGTATAAGGGGTTGAAATTAACGAGCATTTCTCCGCATCGTTCTCTTCTAAACAAGGTATGCTGCAGGGCTTTCTATTGTTACCATTTCTATATAATATTGACATACACAATATGTACAAGGTAAAAACAAAACTGAATACCAATACGCTGATGACACAGCGCTCAAAACACACAGCAAAAATCTGAAGGACACAATGGAGAAACTAGAAAGTCTTCTGTGACAAAATAATGACGTGGATGAAAAAGTGTAGAGTTCTACCTAACCATGACAAATCTAAATCAGTAATATTTGGCCATAAACTATCAGAAAATTCACCAACCTTCAGAATGCTGCAACATAATATAAAACCAGTCCAACACGCTAAATACCTAGGAATCACAGTGGATAAAAAGACCAATTTGAAAATGTATTCCACTGATAAAGAAAGAAAAATAATTGCTAGATCAAAACACTTTCGATCCCTCACCTACAAAAACCGTGGCATAAACCACACAACAGCTTCACCAATCTACTTAACTATTTGCAGACCAAAATTAGAATATGGAATCTAATATACATTCTGTCAAGAAAGTACCGGGAATTATCGATTTAAATCTGGCGGGGCAATGAGGCAGGTAAAAATTTTTTTTTCTAGGTTGGTACCACTATCCTTAATTACTATGCCAAGCTTGAGCGGGATCTGTCAACTAGTGTGTTTGCAACAGCTGATTAAGTCAGTCGATGTCAGAGTGCGTGCCGATTTTTACTATGGGTGATTACGTTGAGCAAAGAATTTGTTTAAAGTTTTGTGTTGCAAATGAATTTTCGTGTGCGGATGTATTGAAAATGTTGCAAAAGGCCTTTGGTGATAATGTTCTATCGAAAACTCGTGCATATCAGTGGTACAGCCATGAAACAAAATTCGGCGCGAGAGCTAAAGTCCATCCCGGAAATCGCCTATAAAAAATGTTTCGATAATTGGAAGTGCCGTTGGCATAGATGTATTGGAGCAAATGGAGCCTATTTTGAAGGCGACCCAATAAATTTTGACGATTAAATGTAAAAATGTTGTTTTAATTGAAAATTCCCGGTACTTTCTTGACAGAGTAGTATAATAGCTGTAAAAACGTACCCTTAATAATATCGAAGTAGCAGAATGCAGTAGTTTAAAGACATTGAGTAAGATACGCGATCCAGGAAATCCGCTTCATAATCCACCGAATGACCTTCTTTATGAAAAATCATATACGATAATCTTAGATGTGATGAAGTGGATAAAAATGAAAACGTAATAGAGCCTCGGTTGACAGGTGTTGCACTGGCAAAATCGTTGAAAATCTCTGTCTCAAATTTAATATAGATTCAACATGGCTTGTGGGTATTGGGACTGACAGCTGCTTGGTTATGGACTCAGATACAAGGGGTGCTGTACAGGAGATGTCAAAAAAAGCTATATATGCCAAACGTTGCCCGAGCAGCAATCACGTTCTTAATCAACATCCAAATTTATTTCTTGCCGCAACACCTCGGGCACGATGAGAAAAGTTGTGGCATTTGCCAATGCATCCGCTAAGAAACATCAAATTTTTAATTGTGAGACCTGCTGGGTCGAAAGGAATGATGGGCATCTACAATTTAAAGAAGACAACTCAGTGACAATTTGTAGCGCTCTGGAAAATATTTCTACTTGGCACGACCACAAAATTGCCAATGACGCGCACTGCATCTACAAACGTTGCGCATCTATTTGTTTGAGTGATGTTTTAGGTACCTAAATATTTTGTTTTTTAATCTTAGATTCAAACGCATGAACGTAAGATCTGAATAATTTATTTTATTAGTAACTTTTGAGCATTTCAGCAAAGGCAGTTGAATCCAGTCCATATCACGTAAAGAGCCAAACCGTTGTTTAAATATAACTTAATATTTTCCGAGTGTAACAGTAGCTTTAAGCAGATTATTAGAAATGAGGTCAATTGATTTAAAAATGGCTAGGGATGCCATTAATGATATACAATGACTGTCCTACAAAATAAAATGGAAAAGGTTGACACAATTTTCCTACAGCTTTTTGAAGAGGCAAAAGAAGTAGCTGAGCAACTATCAGAAATTAAATACCCTAGAATAGTATCACGACAAACACACAAGGCCAACAACCATCTTGCTCAATCTGCTGAAGAGTATTTCCGCAGGGCTCTATATATCCCTCTTCTGGATGTATCATCTGGACTGATGTTTGCCAGTGTTATGTAATATCTTGTGGGCATTTTCTCACTATGCGGAAGGTACTCAGAAGGACTGCCTTCTGGACTTTAATGAAGGTATTCGTATGCAGTCCAGTTATTTTCAGGTTCAATTCTAATGTTCTTGGTGTAAGTCTTGTAGATGATACGATGATCGGTATCACATGAACTATCTAGTTGCCTCATCTGCTATATCTCAACGACCAACTCGGCGTATTTAACTTTCTTCTCTTGTTATTTATCTAACGGGTTTTTATTGTAAATCGAGCACGGACTCAATATTTATAGTACTGTACCAAACTCATATCTTTCCTCTCCTCGTATTCACCAAATTTTTCAGAAGAGAATAAAATAGAAAATTACTTGTTTTAACCTTTTCGTACTTTTCAATTCCTGGTATCAAACAGATAGGAAATTCTGAAGTTAGGAACCAATTCTATGTGGTATTTTATACTCTAATGTTTGACAGCTGATTTCTATACTTTCTGAGTTCTTGAAAAATATATAAATACGTCATTTCGTGAGATTTTGTTTATTCACATGTCATAGTTTGTAGTTTGGGTAATCATTATAAGAATAAAAATCAGAAATATGGTTTTTCAATCAAATGTTTAAGTAAAGGAATAAGATATTATATATCAAACTAATAAGACATAATATTCAACAAATCGAAAATTGGTGACTATAATTTATATAATAAAACATATTAAGCAACTTTGTTCCAGGCAACATCATGTGATAATTACAAATGAGACTACTGAAATTGCCAAATGACAAACAGAAAGATAGACTTGCCGCAGGTTCATCTCTCACTCACTCCTTACTGAAATCTTTATGTCTTTTTTCGAAAGAAACATCCTAAAATTCATACATGCAGAGCATATAATTTGTTTTCGATATGTAGACCACATATTGGCTTGTTTCTGTGGAATACATTCAGAACTAGAAAACACTAAAATATCTAAATCGTTTGCACCTTAAGGCAAATTCACTATGGAATTCAGATGTGATAATAAAATTAATATTTTGGACATAATTCGAATTTAGAATAATGATGAAATTTCCTTCGACAAATTCAAAAAACCCATAATAACAGACACAACCCTACCTAACTTTTCAAACCATACGAACTCTCATAAGCTTGTTACTTACAGATCAGTAATACATAGAGCATTTTCAATTTCCTTAAATAATATTTAGGTAATACAATCGAACAAATAGCCAAAAACAGTCAATTGCAAACAAAAACCAAAAATTCTCTCATAAACAAAAAGGAAAACAAACTCATTTTGAAGCAAATGTACACCCCACTTCCAAAAAAAAGAAAACAATGGCCAAAAATTCGTAAAACTAACATATTTTGGACCATTCTCGTTAAGAATAGCGAATATTTTCAAAAACTGACATAAAAGTAACTTTCACACCCTTACATAAAATTTTCAACCTATTTTTTATTGCTAAAGACAGAAACAACCGACTGAACAATTCTGGAGGTTTTAAATTAAATTGTCAAGAGTGCGGTAACGTATATATAGGACAAACCGAGAGATCTTTCAAAAAAGGTTAAAAGAACGTCAATCTTCATTTATAAACCGGAAAGGTAACTCTAATATTGCGATACATTTTTTCGAAACCAATCATATCATTCCAGAATTGAACAATATTGAAATATTACATCCGGAATCGAAAGGCAAAAATGTAGACATCCTGGAATCCATAGAAATATTTGAGCGCAAGCACGTTTTAGAAATTAAACTGTTAAATGACCAGACGGACCTTTGGCACACCCCACTTCTCGAAATTCTGCACAACAAATATACTACTCTGTCAAGAAAGTACCAATTAAAACAACATTTTTACATTTAATCGTCAAAATTTATTGGGTCGCCTTCAAAATAGGCTCCATTTGCTCCAATACATCTATGCCAACGGCACTTCCAATTATCGAAAAATTTTTTATAGTCGCTTTCCGGGATGGACTTTAGCTCTCGCGCCGAATTTTGTTTTATGGCTTTAATCGACTCAAAACGGGTGCCACGAAGGGGCAATTTTAGTTTTGGGAAGAGGAAAAAGTCGCAGGGAGCCAAATCCGGCGAATACGGTGGTTGCTGAAGCACGTTTGTTGAGTTTTTGGCGAGAAAGTCAGTCACAATCGTAGCTCGGTGAGAAGGCTCGTTATCGTCATGCAAAATCCATGAGTTGTTCGCCCACAAATTTGGCCGCTTCTTACGGATACGCTCACGCAAACGTTTCATAACGCCTAGGTAATACTCCTTGTTTACCGTCTGACCCTCTGGAACGAATTCGTAGTGCACCACGCCACAGATATCGAAGAAAACAATGAGCATCACCTTCATTTTCGAGCGGCTTTGGCGTGGTTTTTTCGGTTTCGGCTCATTTTTTGCTACCCATTCCGATGATTGCTGGCTTGTTTGCATATCGTACTCGTAGACCCAGGTCTCATCACCAGTTATAATGCGTTCCATGAATGTAGAATCGGAATTACAGCGATCCAGCATGTCTGAATCAACCTGTTCGCGATGACGTTTTTGAAGAAAATTCAGGTCTTTCGGTACGAGTCGTGCGGCCACCTTTCTCATGCCCAAAATATCAATCAAAATCGTACGTGCGGACTAGTGGGATATCTTAAGATCATGTGCTATCTCTCTCAAGCTGGTACGACGGTTTTCCAGCACCCTTTCCTTAATTTTATCGACGTTATCTTCGATCGAAGCCGTCAATGGGCGACCACTTCACGACCGTCCTTGAAGGCTCTGTACCACTGATATGCACGAGTTTTCGATAGAGCATTATCACCAAAGGCCTTTTGCAACATTTTCAATGCATCGGCACACGAAAATTCATTTGCAACACAAAACTTTAAACAAATTCTTTGCTCAACGTAATCACCCATAGTAAAAATCGGCACGCACTCTGACATCGACTGACTTAATCAGCTGTTGCAAACACACTAGTTAACAGATCCCGCTCAAGCTTGGCATAGTAATTAAGGACAGTGGTACCAAACTAGGAAAAAAAATTTTTACCTGCCTCATTGCCCCGCCAGATTTAAATCGATAATTCCCGGTACTTTCTTGACAGAATGTATACAATCGCTGAGATATCATTTGTATTAGTCAGATTGAAAATATAGTATAAACACTTTGAAATTCGACTCACGTGTATATGCAGTAAATAAAAAGTGATAAATTGATAATTTCTTATTTAATTTTATTTTTGATATTATTTTCATTTGTTTGAAATTTTTTCAATTAAACTTATTATAATTATGGTTAGATTAAATTGTTAATAATCCTTTCTGTTGGAGGGTATATATGTATCTACCTACATTTTTGACTTTCTTTACAACAGCTTTGTAAATTCTTTCCGTAATTTTCATCCTTATCCTCAGGGTCCTTCGGAAATATATATTATATATATATTTAATATATAATTCTGAAGAACAGCATTGAGATGATTCAAAAGTGGCAACAAAAGATATTTTATATCGTTCACCAGATAACACAAACGCACCAATAAAAAATTTCTTTATCATTTATTCAATCCAGCTCCTCTGAAATGATTCATTTTTTCGAAAAAAACTGATTTCTATTGTTTATTTTGCTGTATTAATGTACACGAGTTCAACTTTCGATTTTTAATTTCACAAATTGACACTGAAAATTGTGTTGTCCATGTAATATCCCCTTCCATTGTCGAAGAGTGTATTAGAAAATAAGAAAGCAAATAGAATTAAATTATTCAATTTATTGAATATTTATTGGAAATTTTCATGCATTTTCTGAAACTATTCATTTGAGATTATAATTATCTGAACATTATGATGAAATTCTTTTTCATTGCTCAAATGGTTGAACAATTACAATTTTCTCGTGGATATTCTGTTATTCTTGTTTATTGGTACTGAATTAACAGCGGAAATTCTACTCGATATTCAGTGTAAAATATATTTTTCGGCCTTCAGTTATAAATATTCGTGATAAAATTTTTACGTGCTCATCAAATAACATCAATTAAAATAAATAAAATTAATTTTTTATATGATACGTTTTTACGCCAAAAATAAAATATTTGTTTATGGGTTTTAATTTATCTCTAACCAATAATACTTCGATGAAATATAACCTCATAAGTGAAAATCGTACGTCCGAAAGGATGTTTTATGGTTGTGTTTGCATCATGATTTATTCATTCATGTGAATTTGTAGAGCTAAATGTCAAATAAAATACATCGAATATGGTATTCATTATGCATTATATTATTGATTGGAATGAAGGCGGTTAAAGCCAAATCCGCAACTATATGATTCAAGTTTGTTCAAAGCAGATAGACTAGGATGACTCATTCAATTGTTGAATATATCCAGTCAAAATGAATGTCTAAATTTATACCAGACAAATATAACATGCACTGCGTTTCCCCTATTTGGTTGTCAAGTAATTACGGAAGAAAGGTGTAGAAAAACAAAGCTGCAGGACTGTTATTGACAAATTATATATTTACATATCTCACTATGTTAAGGAACATGAGAAAAATATATTACCTAAAATATTAATTTCAAATCGATACTGTATATCCTTTGTCAGTGATTTCCTTAAATGAATGTAGTGAAACATCAAATTTTATTGAAATAATATTCTCTTGTACTTAATTCTATACGGCGATAAACATACATACATGAAAGTAGCAGTAATTGATTATTCAAGGAGCCCACTAAAGAAATTGGATACATTTTCGTTGATGCTGAGTTAGCAGAACTGCCTTCTATATGCACGCGGAGTTTGAGTGCCATCTATAATTTAGTTTTACTACAGTACTTCATTTTGTCTGTTCTTCTCAAACGCGTTTACGATTTTCAGATAAAAATATAAAACAAGAAATTTGTCTTGAATATTGCATTGGAAATAAAACTTCGTATTCCTAAGCACGTATTTTAGTGCGTCTTGAAAGTATCCGGAAAAAACAAAGCTCAATTGCAATTATTTCATATATATTTTTAATTCTTGAATTAGAAAATTATAACACAAAATTCCTCTTGTTTACTTATACAACATCCATTTAACTGTAAACACATGACTAAACGAGGTACACCCGCAACTAGATCACCTCCATATTTTCGGTGATGCTAGTCCAGGACTGTAGAACTGAATGAATTAAGTCATCTTCATTTCGTGGCGCTACTAGTTCAACACAAACTTCATTAGTCCCGATATGTTTTCAATGGGACTTAGATCTGGTGAAGCTGCTGGCCATGAAATGTTTGTCACATTATGTTCTTGCATCCAAGCTTGACTATGCGCGGAAGCATGGCATCTTGCAAAATTATGCTGAAAACGCCACCCCTCTGGATATAAAGCATGCGCCGTTGCAAAGAGAAAATCGTTAAGAATTTCACAATATTTTTTTACTATTAAGGGTACCATCAACTATATAGAGAAGCGTAGCACCACGCTGAGATATTGCTGGGAAATTTGAAAGGTAACAGGTTGTTTTGATAGGATTTTTAAGTGATTTCCACCAAGTTGGAAACAATTTGAAAATCAGATATAAAGACATTTTTAGAATTATCTTCTTGAAAAATTCGACAAAATTCTATCCTTCGTTCCTTTTGTGAAGATGTCAATGTACGGATTTTTTTGGTTTCCTTGATATCTGGCCTTGTCTTTTCGGTGACATATGGAGGGGCTCCCGACATATTTTTAAATTTTGTTGATTTCCAAATCTGTTAGCCTATATGCGAAACCCCAGGCGCGGATTGTGTCGTCCTAAGGCTAATATAAGTTTATATTGTTTCGTTTGATCTTACGCAGTCTTTCTGAAACTGGTCTATGCCTAATATCCATGCCATTTTGTATCCTCTTTATTGTCTCATATACAGCACTTTTTCCCACTTCAGTCATTTGCACTAATTTTTCAACGTTTCGAAAAACTTTTCTATACAAATATTCTATCTGTTTTCTTTTTTCTTGTTGCGACATTATTTCATAAATTGTATACTAGTTGCTAATCAACAATAGTTGACAGTGTTGTCATGCAACTTTGTCCAACCTACTTTAAACATTTCTTACAAAAAAGAAATGTATTAAAATTAGAAAAAATAATAAAGTCCGGATACTTTGTAGACGGACTTACATAAGACTTAGCAGAGTCCATTTAATCAAGAATATGTGCGTTAGAGGCAATAGTGTATTCAAATGCGAACGAAATGTGGCAGAAGATTCATCTCGTTTCAACCGGTAATCAACGTATTCAACTTAATTTAACATCCCACAAGAATGAGAAATGTCTTGTGAAAATCTTCGTCTAAGTTTGAGAGCGATCGCAGCTGAAATTTGTGTCTTGCAGATCAATTCGTACATTCTTAAAATACTGTTTCGACATGAAACAGTAAACTAAGACCCAGAGACCTTAGTCACATGACTATCATTGTGAACGTATTTCTAGCTGAGAAATTCACAGATCCATATTTTTTATTATTGTAGAAATCCATTCTAGGACCCTTCCTAAAATTGCAGTTAATATTAACAATGTTAAAATAATGTGTTTTCGTGTGTGTAAGTAAGTCTTTCTGAAATTTATATAATTCATCTGTAGTGTTGCTGAAAAAGGATTAAATTATTCGAAACACTGTGTCCTCCAACATTTTTCTGAGTTATAATATATTTTTGTCAACTTGTTCTGCAGTTTTTTTTTTATGGTTCGAAATCTTGTATTGAATTCTTGAAGATTCTTACTCACAAATGATACTCTTTGTCGGTCTAAAAGGGATACTTGCGAATTAAGAGGAAAACAGAAAGCAAATAAGCGTGGATGTTCAATATGAGCTTTATTATTTTGGATACAAGCAGTCATCCTTCGCCTCAAATTTTCCCAAACTTTTTAAAATATCCTAACATTATTAAGATGTTTACGATATTCAGTTGTCACCGATCAAACAAAGTCTTTTAGATATCCCTATACGCAAAAATATAAGGGATTAAGGTCCGAGAAGGGCAGTGGCCAAGATAATGGACGTCCTTGTCCTATCCCGCAGTGATGGCTAAGTACCATCGAAGTACTGTAAAACATAAGTGAAAAATAAACGGCGTGAGTCTTTCCATGACAATTTATCAATGCTTACTGAACAGAAATGTCAAAACAACATGGGTTCTACCTTCTGTCAAATCACAGTTATCCCTATCGAAATTTCTATCACTCTAAAAAAAACACCCGATATATACGGTTCCTACTTCTTTGAATAATACTAATAATTAATTTATTGCGTATCAATACACAAATATTCAGCAATTTGAAAAAAAATCAAAATGAATTAATACAAACTGCAAAAGGGCCTACGTCAGTAAAACTGTTATTACTGTAAGCCCTTATTGTAAAAAAAACAAAAAAAGAACTGAAATAAAAATATTTTAAATTCTGTAATAATCCTTCTGTCACGAAAAAAACTCCTTTTATTATTCTATTGTATATATACATTCTGTCAAGAAAGTACCGGCAATTATCGATTTAAATCTGGCGGGGCAATGAGGCAGGTAAATTTTTTTTTTCCTAGGTTGGTACCACTGTCCTTAATTACTATGCCAAGCTTGAGCGGGATCTGTCAACTAGTGTGTTTGCACAGCTGATTAAGTCAGTCGATGTCAGAGTGCGTGCCGATTTTTACTATGGGTGATTACGTTGAGCAAAGAATTTGTTTAAAGTTTTGTGTTGCAAATGAATTTTCGTGTGCCGATGCATTGAAAATGTTGCAAAAGGCCTTTGGTGATAATGCTCTATCGAAAACTCGTGCATATCAGTGGTACAGAGCCTTCAAGGACGGTCGTGAAGTGGTCGCCCATCGACGGCTTCGATCGAAGATAACGTCGATAAAATTAAGGAAACGGTGCTGGAAAACCGTCGTACCAGCTTGAGAGAGATAGCACATGATCTTAAGATATCCCACGAGTCCGCACGTACGATTTTGATTGATATTTTGGGCATGAGAAAGGTGGCCGCACGACTCGTACCGAAAGACCTGAATTTTCTTCAAAAACGTCATCGCGAACAGGTTGCTTCAGACATGCTGGATCGCTGTAATTCCGATTCTACATTCATGGAACGCCGGATTTGGCTCCCTGCGACTTTTTCCTCTTCCCAAAACTAAAATTGCCCCTTCGTGGCACCCGTTTTGAGTCGATTGAAGCCATAAAACAAAATTCGGCGCGAGAGCTAAAATCCATCCCGGAAAGCGCCTATAAAAAATGTTTCGATAATTGGAGTGCCGTTGGCATAGATGTATTGGAGCAAATGGAGCCTATTTTGAAGGCGACGCAATAAATTTTGACGATTAAATGTAAAAATGTTGTTTTAATTGAAAATTCCCGGTACTTTCTTGACAGAGTAGTACTTAGCGAGTAGATTCATCCAGCGGACAGCTGGTATATGTACATAGAAGACTATATAGAAATCATTCCTGTCAAATATTGTTTATTTTTGAACACTTCGAATTGAAGTTGACGTAGTCGCAATCAGAGGTGATGTTGCTACATCAAATGCAGAAAAAACGCGTATTAAATGATTTACAGTTACCAGAGTTTTGTCTCAAATTGACTGAATTAAAACAAATTGTAGAAATTACTATGATTTACTACCAATAAAAATATATTTTACACATTTTCCTGTGACTCGAGTTTTCGAAACTCGAGTCACAAGAAAATGTGTAAAATATATTTTTATTGGTAGTGAAACATAGTAATTTCTGAAAAATAACTAAAATGGTTAAACAAAACTTCATATTTCAACTTCAAATCCAATATTAACGTTTGACGTTCTGTAGAATTTTCTGACAGGTCGGAATATTCACAGAATTTCTTCAAAAAATGGACCATTTTCTGGACCCTTTTTGAGGTATTTCCTTTTCGAAATTTTTCAAATCATTAAAATCGTACACAATATCAATTTCCTTTATATTTTCTACCCAATTCATTACTTGTTAGGAAAGAAGTCTTTACCTACACAAAAAGTTCTTTTTTCAACTTACAACTTAGATACTATTCTTTCAATAGAGTGTTTAGATAACGACATAAAAGCTAATTCAGGCTAATTCGTGAGTATCGTATAATCAGAAAATTTGAGAAAAAAATGTGAATAAAGCAACGTTTAGCACTACCAAATCAATAGAAACAGTTGTGCGATTGAATTAAAATTCAGATATAAAATAATGGCAAAAAGACTAATGCAAAATTTGTAAGGATTGTGGGTGATATAAAAAAGCGCGCAAACGCTTTATCTTCTCATATTTTTTAGATATCATACGCCTCCTCTACATGAGACGCAGAGAAATCTTATCAAACAGATGCAGAAATGAGTCGAGTCAGCAATACGGGGGTTGAAAAAGGAACTTGGCAACCTTATCTTAAATATCTCACATATTTATTCTGCTAACCTCAATACACATTTTAATTTTATAATTTTTTTTCAACTTTTTAAAATTAAATTATAATAAATATTTCAGAAAAAATAGTTTCAATTATTATTATTTTATGTCTGATGACATAAAGAATTAACAATCATCACACAGAACCAAAAGGAATAAAAGAATACGAAGAAAATATAAATTATCAACTAAAAATATGGAATAAATACTTGAAGAAGGTAAATTATTAACAAAAAATATTAATTTAATACTTGAAAGCCAATTTATCAACTAAAAACATCAAATGAATACTTGAAGGTCATAAATTATTAACTGAAAATATTGAATAAATACATGAATGAATAAACTATTAACTGAAAATATTGAATAAATACTGGAACCAATAAATTATTAACTAAAAATATTGAACAAATACTTGAAGGAATAAACTAGGAACTAAAAATATTAAATAAATACTTGAAGGATATAAAAAATTAAGTTAAAATATTAAATGAATACTTGAATGATATAAATTATTTAGTTGAAATATTGAATAAATACTTGAAGGATTCAAGATATTGTAATAAGCCTTCTATCAAGTAAACCCGCCCCCTTTTTATAATTGACAACTAAAAGTGTGTAAGTAAAGTACGATGCATCAAAATAAATAAATCTTCATTTAAAATTAAAACTTTTTCATTGGCAAATAGGTAGTCGAACGTTCTGGAAAATTATTCATATTCGGAAATCGGAAGCTATTGTCTTTTTTGTATGCATATAAGTTGAAGTTATAAATTTTTGTATATATTCACTGATCGCAAAGAAGCTTTTGATAATGCCATCATGAGGTACTTTTCCAATAACTGAAAGATGTGTTGATGAGATCGTTGAGTGTTGTTCAAAGAAGAATCATATTTGGACCAATTTCAATCATTAATCATATCGATAGTAGTTTTTGGTTCAATGAAGACTAAAATCAATCTCTCTTATGAAACTATTTTCTTTTATGAGACAAATGATTAGATAAAACAAAGAAGTCTTATGAAAGCGTAGTTAAGACTACTTTGGAGTATCCTAGTTTCGAATGATTATCTTCGAATTAAATAGACGATCTGTTCACATTTCCATTTTAATATCACTGATTTTCAACCTTTCAACTACCTGAATCTAGAACTTTATGCCAATAGGCAGTTTCATGGATTGTTCACGGATCATATATTCAAGTTTCAGAAAAAAATTAAGATCCAAATAAGAACTAACCATTTTATCTATTAAACTCATTTTATAATTCATGCTGGTTTATTTATTTTAGAATAACTCGCGCAATTCTATAGGGAATGCATAATTTGGCAAGTACATCCACTAACCAATTACTGTCCAATGAAATAAATTACCAGCCACATTCATGAACATTTAAGTCGACAAACTTTTTTTGGAACAAATAATTCAGCATGAATCAATTTCAGAGTTCAAAATAGTTCGTTCATTTATTCTGATTAAGATATATTAATGTAAACTTTATTGGTGGGTAGGTGTATTATTCATTTGGTACCTTACATTCGATATCACGATGCACAAATAGAAGCCTGAGCGTACTGCCTTCGTTTCGTTACATGGAATATTATTCAATATTATAATTTTCTGTTATAACGTCATATTTTGCACATTGCTGCAAAGATTCAAGACTTTTACCGGCGAGTTTCATGGCTTGAATAAATATTTAAAAGGAATCTTCAAATCATCCAACTCCAAGCAATATGCAGTCAACTGTAAAAAAAAATAAATAAGCTGTTCGTAAATAATAAATATTTCAACTAAAATACTTTCTCGCACTTGAAAACAAGAACCGTAGAAGTCCAACAAGTTCTAAATTTTAATATAGACTCGTGAATTTAGAATTACTTCAATAAAACAAAAACGCTGCATGACAGATAGGTTTATGAGTTTTTTTTTACACAATTGTAGGGCTATTTTTGGACGAAATGTCCTCATTTTTGTGATTTTCAGCCGAAATAGTCTCAAATGAATAAGTTGGACTCACTGATGAAAAATCCAAAGACAAAAGTAATTCTGTGCGACCGGTCTGTCTGTGAGTAAACACTCTAACTTTCGAACGAAAAAAGTTAGAAACTTTAAACTTCCAGAGCAGGTTTAAGGCTTAAATATCTTGGCGAATTTGTTAAGGAAAAACATCGATCTAATGGTTCTCCAGTTATTGATATTCGGATTTTATTCTTTTCTTTCCAATATTTTCTAAAGTTCTGATCGATTAAAAATTTGGTATTTTGCAGTAAAATAATGACACGAATGTTGATCTATAATTAGAAGAACAAAAAATTCATTTTCTGAGCAGCGTTGAACGCTAGTGGAACCGTAGCAACAGTCCTACGATGGAGTTCAAATTAAGCATTTTGATGTGAAATAAGGATGAATTGGGTGATATGAACAAGCGAGCAAAATCTCCTGACTTCACGTCAGTACCTTTCATCATGTTTCATTTACTCAACAGTGCAAGGATATAATACATACAGGATGGCCTATATAAAAAATCCAAATTGTAACGAAAGAAAATGTAGTATATCACAATTTTTTCCAATTTTTGGAGAGCACAGACCACAATTGGACTTCCAGCAGATGTCGTATCAACTCATATGACCATTGCGTAAAATTTGGCGCAAACAAGTACGTAAGTCACAAATGAAGTGAATCGGAATACATCGAATGCAATAAAACAAACGCCTGCCTGAAATCGCTTCAATTCAAGAAGAGTTTACTTCAATACATTTATGATACTACAGTATTGAAAAAATCGGGAATCCGTTCATTGAACATAAATATGTATTATTCATCCTATTTTCATATTTCCTTCAAAGTAGGTCCTATCCAAAATTAAACATTTACGGCCACAAAAAATCCAATCATAAAACCATATTTTCATTGCATTTTCAGGAACCTGACTCAGTAACTGCCGCCTATTTTGTTCTATTTCTTCTATTGACCAAAAACGGATGCCTCAAGGTGATACGTTCTGAGAAAAAAGTCGACAGGAGCCACGTGAGGGGAATATGGTGGTTGTTCGACAGGATATGTTATATTGAGTAAATTCGTTCACAAAAATAGACATGTGGGATGGTGCAAAATTCGCGAGTATTGTTCAACCAATTTGGTTTTTTTCCAGCTAATTTTCCATCTGAAAAACTGGGTAGCATTTAAGTAATATTCTTCAGTTACTGTCCTATCTCCTAGCAAAAATTCTCAGCCCAGCGATAATCGAAAAAATTCTGAGCATCACCTTCGTATTTTATCGACAATGAAGTGCTTTTTTTGCCGCCATACGTACAGGATTTTGATAAAGTCGATTTACTGGCGTTTATACTATCTACGAGTATATTGTCTCATCGTATATTGTCACTGTTTCAAA
This sequence comes from Megalocaria dilatata, assembly GCA_034642435.1. Classification (NCBI taxonomy): domain Eukaryota; kingdom Metazoa; phylum Arthropoda; class Insecta; order Coleoptera; family Coccinellidae; genus Megalocaria; species Megalocaria dilatata. The sequence goes on along the minus strand of CM067856.1, from coordinate 70,286,304 downwards.
TTCCGATGGAGTCTCCAGAGTTCGAGTTGGTGGATGCGCTTTTCCCGCTCATTTTTCACACTTTTCAGTCTCTTCGGAGCCTATCGAATCTGATCAGGTACTTTTTAGATTTCCTAAATATAAGAAAAATAGGTAAGTTTTCTATCGAGTGTTTTTTTAGAGTGATGGAACTTTCGATGGGGATAACTGTGATTTGATAGAAGGTTATATTGTTATATTGTTTTGACATTTCTGTTCAGTAAGCATTAACAAATTATCATGGAAAGACCCACGCCGCAACAACGTTTACAAATTGTTGAAATTTATTTTCAAAATCAGTGTTATATTCGCCAAGCTTATAGAGCACTTCGTGAAATTTATAGTTTACATAATCATCCATCAGAGTAGCTTATTCATCGGACTATGGATAAATTTCAGACAACATTTTCTCTACTCGACACAACAACAAAAACAAGACGAAGAACTGTATGTACAGAAGAAAATATCGCTGCTGTAAGTCAAAGTGTTAATGATGATCCAGATTTGTCTATTCGTCGACGTTCACAACAAGTTGGAATCTGTGGATCCACCACATGGAAAATTTTGCATGAAGATCTTGGTCTACACCCATTAAAGATCCAACTGGTTCAAGAACTAAAGCCACTTGACCATAATAAGCGTCGTTTGTTTGCTGATTGAGCCCTAGAACAGTTTGAAGTTGATTCACTTTTTTATCGTAAAATTGTGTTTAATGATGAAGCTCATTTCTGGTTGAATTGCTATGTAAACAAGCAAAATTGTCGTATATGGAGTGAAAACAAATCTCAAGAAGTTCTGCAGGTTCCATTGCATCCTGAAAAATGCACTGTATGATGTGCTTTACACGTTGGAGGCATCATCGGTCCATATTTCTTTGAAAACGATGCTGGAACTAATGTTACAATGAATGGTGCTCGTTGCAGATCGATGATCAATGATTATTTGCTTCAAAATTTGAATGGTATCGACCCAGAAGTGTTTTTGTTCCAACAAGATGGTGCTACACCTCATGCTGCTACCGTAACAATTGATTTATTGAGAGAAAGATTTGGCGATAACATTATTTCAGAAATGGTCCAATTAATTGGCCTTCAAGATCATGCGACATAACTCCACTGGATTATTTTCTTTGGGGTTATGTCAAGTCTGATAAACCAGCAACACTAGAAGAAGCCAACATAACTCGTGGTATTGATGAAAAAGTGGTCCACAATTGGTCTGGTCGAATGCGGTTTCTCAGAGCTGGTCGTGGTGGACATATGCCGGAAATTATTTTTAAAACATAAATGTCATAAAATTATCTTTCAAATAAAAGCAAAATTGGCTTCAATCTTAATTTAAATGTGTTTTATTTCAATTTCAAGATCAATCACTCTAAAAAAACACCCGATAATTCAAACATATTGTGGACATTTCTGGAAGCAGCGTGAAGTTGAACTTATTGGAAAGTTGATGATACAGTTTCTATATTCCAGTTTGTGCATTATTCAGCGACTTTTTTTACCACCATATCTACCTGGATCAAAAATTTAGTACCTGATATTTGTGCAGTCCTGCCTGGAAGTTGCTGAGTCAAACAAACCTGTTCAAGGTTATCTGTTCATGTGGAAGTTCATCTTGCTTAGTCTTTGTGGACGTATTGAATGTCCTCTAAAGAGGAGTTTCAAAGGAAGAATAGTATGTAGACCTATGCTAGGAGTTCTGTTTGGCCTAGTTTTTTATTTAAGGGCTACATCATAATATCACCGTCGTGAAACAACATCAACATCCCATGAAGTGGAACTACATTTGCTTTTTTGGTTTATTATTTTTTCTGTTTCTTGTAACGATGTTAAGTAAAGGCTTTTATATGCAGTGAAGAAACCTTTGTGCAACTCATTTCAGATCTTAATCGAATTACCATGATTAAGTGCGCTATAATATCTTAAGAAAACATAACACTGGTCAACAAAAAAAATGGTTTGTTTCCTGTGGTTTTTTTGTTTTTATCTCAAATTGACGCATATTTTTTTAATATGTCAACCATTTTCCTTCAACAGTTTTTGTTTTTGAGTTATAGCGAACAACCCTCATCTACTATTTTCACATAGATTTTCGTTTTTTATTGGAGACCAAAATAAAGTTCGTTGTTGTTTTCGATATAGCTTCGTCGAGAAGATGTTGTGTTCTTAATCCCGATTGTTTTTGCTGTATTTGTGTTTAATATATATTTGCAAAATATCGAAAACCTTTATCGGACTGTGAAAACTGCGTATAACTTTAAAATGAAATTGTGTAATTAGGACCAGCCAGGAATTCTTCATATTGTGTGCCAGAAATGTGTGTTATGTCTACGGTTTTGGTCCAGTGGAAAAAGAGATGCAATAATGTTCGTAACACCCATAATTTGGCGAGACCCTCGAAACCATCATGACGATTGCTACTTTTGCGTTGTGCAAATAAACGCAAATTACTCTGGAAATCGAATTAAGTGGTGATGTCTTAACTTATATTCTGCTCAACGACCTCAAATAAAATCACGAGAGGTCCAACCCAGCACATCTCAATCTTCTGATGATCCAAATATGTGTGAACCCGAACGAAATACATCAATTGAAGACTCTGATCCAGACCACAAATTTTGCCTTTCAGAACCCCAAGAACCCCAGAAAGAATTGAATGACTTAATGAGATATTTGAACTTATTGGAAAAAGCTCGTGAAATTATAGCATCTCGTTCAGAAGAAAAAATTTGTTTATTCCGAAAAACAACATTACTTACATTTTACCGTACCCGAGAAAAAAATGTGTTAACGTATTTTTCTCACGAGAATGATTCAGTTCAGTAACTATATTGGTGGCATTTTGCAACAGATGGGATTAAAAAAGTACCAACCTAGTGATTGGCGTCTTTTTACAGACAGCAGCAAAAGAAGTTTAAGGTGTGTTTTGCTTTGTAACGGTAACAAGTACGGATCTATACCTATTGCACATTCCACGACTTAAAAAGAAGAATGCGCATGAAGGCGCTTGACAAAAATGGCGAATCTATTTTCTTTCACACAAGTTTCCAGGATTAAGTACAGAAAAATTTAAAGCGGGTATTTTTGATGGGTCACAGATTGGGCAACTTGTGAAAGATTCTAATTTTGTCACATCACTGACTGAAGTGGAATCCAAAGCTTGGAATTCATTTGTTTTGAATATGAGTATTATCCTGGCAAAAAGAAATCGCACGACCATGTCGAGCTTGTTGAGTGGATGGTATCAAACTCGCACGAGGTAGGGTGTAACATGAGTATGAAAATCCACTTCCTGCACCCGAATTTAGACTAATTTCCACGAAATCTTTGTGATCAGGAGCGTTGGGACTCACATATGATGTCAGACTTCTACTGGAGTTTGCAACGAGATCTACCAAAAGTCGTTCGTTCAAAGAAATCTTATAAAAGATCATTTGATGGTGTTCAATAAAATTTTTCTTTACATAATGTATTATTTTTTGACATAATGTATTATTTTCTTGACAAAATAATAAAACTGTATATCTCAAAAAGTAAAGTTGTTAGCAATCTCCCAGTAATTTTTTCATAGTCAGGGCCGTAGAAATACCCAATAATAGAAAAAAAAGGGAACAAGACTTGTGTTGAACAGAGCAATCGCATTAAATATTGGGAAATAGTACGAGTACTATATAATTTATTCATAAGTTGTCCGAAGCATCCATTTCCATATATATGGTACTGTGAGAAAAGCTTTATAAGTCTGCCTCTACTTTTGATGTTCAATGTTATTGTTATTTTGAATGAGATTTCTATATAAATTTAGGTTTCTTGTTGTTAGAGGTTATTTTTTCTTTACAATTTCTTTCGATCCTGCCCGAGACACTAGCTGGTTCCCTTTCATTCACAAATACCATCTCAATTTCTGAAAACTTCATTATACCCCTTCTCTTTTATTTTAGAAATAGTGGCGCCCATACAACATTTCCGAGCTACTAAGTGATATAGGTTTGATTGGATTAGTCGTAAGCAGACAGCAAGGTGACAAAATATATATAAAGTATGAGCTATGATTCTTCAAATCGGGACAGTGCAACTCACATGTTTGTTTAGATACTGGTTGGCTTTTAATCAGTGTAGTGCTATAAAGTCCAACAAATGCAATGTAGCTGCACACTTTTATTCACCTCATATATGTACGTCAAAGCTCAAACAAATCAGTGTCATTCATGCACCTGAATATACATCACAGCAAACCCCATCAAGCTACTAAAGTATCGAACTGTACTCCCGATAACATTTTTATTTACTAACTAAAGAACATTTTCTTATATTCAAATCTCACCCTATTATGCCAGAGATGTTGGACATCCAGCATTTGTACAAGTTATTTTGACTAGGATATGCCATCTATAAATTTGGCAAGTATTGACTGTGATATCCAACAATTCTTGGAATCGGGATAGTACAACTTAGATATGTGTAAAAATTCACAAATTCTATTCCGCTCCAATAGATATCGTCGATCATCGAGACATGAATAGCAGACATGCATGTTTCAATGCGTGTTGTCATCTCCTCAGTGCAATGTTCTAAGGTATATTTACGTGAACAGGTGACGCTAGAGTTTGTGTCAAACTCCGTCCAATTCTGGATACCAAGAAGCATGGAAACATAAATATCTCCTACTTATATCACACAGATGTGAGTTGAACTGACCCCATTTGAAGACTCTTATAAGGTCTACACAAAAATAGATGATACTCAAACTACGCATGAGTGTAAAGGACAGTTGGGCCAACTTAGCGACAAAGGAAAGTAGATTATTCCTTCCAGCGGGCTCTTGGAATGTTCAAACTTTCTTGACTTTATGTATGGGTCATCATCAATCATGAGATTTTTGTTCTTTCGTAGTGATTTATAGGATATTATTACACAAATTACGAACATAGGCCATATATTAATGACAGCATTAAAGAACCTGTATCACGAACCATGCTCATTAGTAAAAGTTGGTAGAAATCTAACAGAGAATTTTCATGTTTCAAAAGGTTTAAGGTAAGTCTGCTGTATTTCACCAACCTCATTTAAAATATATGTTTCGGTTGCATTGAAAAAATTTAAGAGTAATGTAGAGAATATGGGCGTCAAGAGAGGTGATAACTTTATATACATTTTACAATTTACCGATGGCCAGGTAGTCGATGATGAGGACAAGCTCAATATGGAATATATGATTATAAAACTGAGAAATTTCGAAATTGGGGTCTGGAAGTAAACTTGTAACAAACAAAGTATCTGTAACAAACTTGAATTTAGAGGATATGGGAAAAATAGATTATTGTGAAAATTATAAGTACTTGGGAGTCAATTTTAGCGGAACGGATACTAAAAAAATCGAACGAAGAATACTTCAGGCAAGGTGAGCAATTGGTAGCTTAAATAGCATCCTATGAAGCAAAGAACTAACTGGGGAAGTAAGTTTAGAATATTCGGAACCCTGATCAAAGGTAGTCTTTTAAATGGTTCAAAGACATGGGGGATCACAGAGAGATATAAGGAAAAGATCGAGGCAGTTGCGATGGATGCGATAGAAAGATCGATGAGGATTTCCCGAAGAGTTAGAATCGGGAATGAAGTAATTAACGAACTAATGGACTTTGAAGGCGACATAAGGGATAATGTAGAAAGGATACAGTTGAGGTAGAACGGACATGTGATCCGGATCGATGACGAACGTTGCCCGAAACAACTAATGTAATGGCAGCCTGTACTGCAGAGGAAAAGAGGACACCCCAAAAAGAGCTGGGGTGAAGAAATAAGAAAAACCATTAGTGAGACACAACTGGATGAGACGCTGGTCCACCACAAAAAAGATTGGAGAAGACGACTCTTGATCAATTTTTGAGAATTAAAGTATAAAATAAAATAAATGGAGGCTTATGCTTGATAGAAGGTATATAAAATTATTTAAATATTTTTATATTTACAGATATATTCTGTTCTACATATTTAATTTCAAAAAAATTATATTTAACTTAAGTAATTAAATTGATGTCATATAAGTATTACTTATATCAAACGACATATAAAATAAAAATTCATTATAAGACATCCAAATGAGATAACAAAATCCAATAAATATAAATTTTGAACCAAAAATCCTATAAATTGAATATTTTGAGTAGACAGAATTTTGTTTCTGCTCATTCCTCTTATGAAAACAGATATCTTTCAGGAATGTTTAACATAATCTTAAGAATTTCATCATAAAATTATCTTACTCAGAATATTCAATATCATTGAATATCTCACTAAGTTGATTTTTAGAAAATCTCAAGATATGTAAAAACATTACTAAAAAACAAATTTCAAGAGACTTTGCTTCGTCAGTACTCAATCATATTCAATAAAATATAACATATCAACAAAAAATATATTTACTCACCTTTAACAATTCAGAAAGCGTCTTGCTAAATGAATACTGAACATTTAAATGGATTCAAATGTTATCTCGAAATATAATTATATAATTTTTTGGTTTCCTTAACATTCTTTATACAGATTGGTCCTTGTGCTATAACAGAGGCCGTTAAATTGCCTTTCAATCTTCACGATCAATGGTAAAACCACAGAACTATTTATTTCGAGTTAACATTAGACTCTATTTAAATGTTCATTATTTATTTACCAAGACGCTTTCTGAATTGTTGAAGGTGAGTAAATAAATTTTTCGTTGATAGATACATTTTATTGAATATGATTGAGTACTGACGAAGCAAAGTCTCTCTTACAACTTGTTTTTTAGGAATGTTTTTACATATCTTGAGATTTTCTAAAAAGTAACTTAGATATCCAATAATATTGAATATTCTAAGTAAGATAGTTTTATGATGAAATTCTTAAGATTATGTTGAACATTTTTGAAAGATATCTGTTTTCATGAGAGGGATGAGCAGAAACAAAATTTTGTCTACTCAAAATATTTAATTTATAGGATTTTTGGTTAAAAATTTATATTTATTGGATTTTGTTATCTCATTTGGATGTTTTTTTTCTGAAGAAACTTTAAGAATTAAATTAATGTCTTTATAAGCACTGCTCATATTTAATAGACGTATAAAATCAAAATTCATCATACAATATCAAATCGAATTAAGAAAAACCAACGAATATAAATTGTCAATTGAAATTAAAATATAAATAAGCAAACATTTTTTGTTACGTTCCAGGCATGCGTACTGAACTCTTCAGACAAACGTACGAAGCCCTGTTTGTTACAAAATGTATTGTTTTCTGATCCTATATTAATGAAAAATAACTTTTTATCAAAAGTATAAAACAAAATTTCAAGAACTCCTCAAAAACTAATTTATTTGAAGTATTCAATATATTTAAATAAATTACTTCAAAAAATCTCAAAACATGTAGCACATCCTCAAGAAATAATTAAAATTACGATAAGATCAGTTAAACTTTACATATAAAAAATAATAAAATCAATTAAACAATGTATAGACTTACCGAGTGCCATCTTAGAAATACATGATCTTCAAAAACATGCAAATAGGTACATTTCTATCCAAGGTACTCTATGTTCCATGTTCACAAAAAATCATACAGAGCTTATAAGGCACTTGGTCTTAGTTAAAACCATTCAACACTGTATAATGAATTTCTTTATTTAAAAAACCTAATATAATTATATATTATATATAAAATAAAATAAGAAGGAACGGTTTTTTACTTGATAGAAGGATTATTACAAAATTTGAATATCAAAACATATTTAATCTGTTGTCTTCTACAATTTTAATTTCAAAAAATTTTTTTGAAGAAACTTTAAGAATTAAATTAATGTCTTTATAAGTACTGCTCATAATTACAATTGACAATTTATATTCGTTGGTTTTTCTTAATTCCATTTGATATTGTCTGAAGAATTTTGATTGTATACGTCTATTAAATATGAGCAGTGCTTATAAAGACATTGATTTAATTCTTAAAGTTTCTTCAAAAAAATTTTTTGAAATTAAAATTGTAGAAGACAACAGATTGAATCTGTTTTGATATTCAAATTTTGTAATAATCATTTGGATGTCTTATAATGTATGTTTATTTTATATGTCGTTTGTAGAAATAGTACTTATATGACATTAATTTAATTCTTGAAGTTATAATATTAAATATAATTTTTTGGAATTAAATATGTAGAAGGCTAACAGAATATATCTGTATATATTAAAATATTTAAATAATTACAGTATATTCGTTTCTCCCAACCATCACAATAGACCGGTATTTAATTAGAGAACATACATCTGCCACAAAGTTCATGGGTCAATTGGATGATAACAAAACCGAAAAAATTAATACCAACACAAACGAACCACCTTTGGTTCTTGCTGAAACCCAACATCGAGTGAAAAACATATAAATATTCGTACCGAGCAGTGGATATAGATTAAGTATTGGGTTTCTCGATAGGGACGATATGATTTGAAACGTCATGACAGCCTTATTCAAAATAGTGGGTACGTAACCACCCAACATTTGTGTTCAGTAAAGTTTGACATTTCATCGTGGTAAAATAGACGTTTCGAAAAAGTTTGGTTTGCATCTAAAAATTTCCCTAATTTCTTAAAAAGTAACTCTCTTTTCTTCACTCCCTTTTCGGTCTTAATGCAGATATTCATATAATCGTGCTTTAAGTTTTGTTGATAACATCGAAATGAATTTAATTTCACAATAGAACAACGAAATCGAAGATGAGTTCCAGAAAATCTAGAATTTTAAATAACATTTGAAAAAAACAGCAATTTCAAACAAAATTTTTTAAATATTTGACTGATTCAGCCGTTACTATGTGGTAGTTTTCATAATTGAAACTCAAGTTTTATGGAAAATACTATGTATTCACTACCAAAAATTGTTGTTAAATTATTACATTCTACAGCAGGTTTGAACTCACAACTAAATGAAAACTTTTAAGTGAGAACAGAGTGTTTGTGTCTAATAAAATAAATGTTACGTGATAACAGCGGTTATTACACCAATAAAAATGGATTTTACTTGCTATCTGAAAATTCGTTATTTTGTGCTAGTGTTATTGCTATTTTGTTCTTAACACTCAGAACTTTAAATGAAAATTCTTCAACTCAAAGAAAACCGAAAAGATTGCTGATGTCAAAAGGGAAAATAAAACAAAAGTGTCATATAAAATTAATGAAAACCGCAGTATTTTGCCTATTATTTCAGTATTTGGAAATAACACACAGTTGCAAAATCAATCAATCTTGACGATTAATTTCGATGGGTTGAGTGGACTGTATTTAACGTAGTGTACCGAGAATTTAACTTCAAGAGCACTTATATGTAGTTATCTCGATGATTCTCTTGCTTTATTCATCTAATAAGATGAACCAACGAAGATGATAAGGAATTGAAGTAAACACTTGAACACTTATAATAACAACAATTATATTTTGGTATCACTGTATATGATACCTAAAGTGAAGAAGTATTTGGATTACTATGTTAATAGTAATCGCGATAATCTTGTGTGCAGATACAAGCGATAAAGGGTGTTTACTACTCGAGAGTAATGCAATAAAGTAGGCAGAAGCCTCCAATGACAAATGTGATTATCACAATGATAATGAAATAATTTGGTCAAAGCCAAAAACGACAGGGTGATTACTACTCGAGTAATGATGATAGCTTGGACGAAATGTCACAAGCGCGACACGTTTGTTAATTCATAATATAGCAGAAGCTACATACTACCCGAACTATAATTATTTTACAGTCTGTTCAAAGACTGAACGTTAGAGGTGCTCAATGCATCCCTTCTAACAAGAAGGATATTAACGGAATTGATTGGAAGGACCTCTGTAGGTGGACTGAATGAATGAAATAAACCTTCTTGTTGGTTATAGGAAAATAATGAGAACAATGCTAGTAGATAAGCATAGAATTTTTTTTAATTCCGAATGCTGTGTCATGTGAATATTTATGTCAACTAATAGGCAATAAATATATCAAAATTATTTTATTTATAAATTTCAAGATGAATTTACGTTAAGTAAAAATTGAATCAATCAAATATTCGACATAAGGATTATATGCGATCGAGAACAAAATATAATTTTGACATACAAGTTTTCTTGTGAATATAAGTAATTATCAGCAAATTTCCATTTGATAATATTATCATTGCAACTACTGGAAAATATGCGAGTTTAAATGTATGAAAACTCTGCAGTTGCAACAGTATCAAGGAAAAAGAGAACTCTGCATGTAGTTCAATCATTAAACGCCCAATAATTTCACGGAATAAACTAAACTTTCTCGATGAAAATGCATGTTTGAATTCCTCTTTGAATAACGTACTGTTTACATCTCCACTTCTTTTGGTGTATTTTATTGGCTTCAGTATCTCTAAGGGAATCTGATATCGCAAAAAAAAAGATGTTCGTCCATCAAAGATTCAACTAAGTAATATCTCCTTTCTTCATGTTCATCAACTGGAATATTCAAAAATTCAAAAAGCTAGAAAATTTAGGTATCATCTTAATATTCTGGAGCCCAAAATATTATCATATTCATGAAACTAAATAATGAATATTGAAACATCTAACATTCAATATTCATGGAGATTAGGTGAAAAAACTTTTCAGTAGGAATTATTGAATTTATTGCCTTATAATTCCATTGAATGCTAGCTATTACCAGAGTTGTGTTTTAGAAATGTAAAACTGATAATCTTATAATCAGGTTGAAATTCTCAATATCGGAAAGCTTTCGAGCTCCTACGTAGAACGACGTAAGCAAACGCTTTGGATAATGAATCGTGACCTGCTCTAACCAAGATGTCGGACTTGACGTCAATCCTAATAGAGAAGAGTATTATGCCGTTCAGCAGTTATGACAAACAACAAAGTGAACAAACACAAATTATCTTCCTACTTTTGTGTCAACCCGCTGGAAGGTTTTCAATAAATTCAATAAAATAAAAGTAAATACTTTTCATTCTTTGAAGAGAATTCATGGAAACAAATGCTCATGGGACCAATTTATTATTATTATCCTGATACTCCTAAATCTTCTGTGAAGATCCCTCAGAAGCTTCTTCAGCTCGTGCGAGTTAGGAGTTCAGTTGTGTTCTGGGTAGGCTTTGTTACTGCGATCTAACAAAGCCTACCCAGAACAGAACTGAACTCCTAACTCGCACAAGCTGAAAAAGCTTCTGCGATCTTGCGCCACTTTAGGTCACAGCACTGTAATTTTGGCCCAACACTGAAATGGTGGCACCGTCCAACCAGAAAATTTCTTTTCCACCTGAACAGGATTCGAACCCGGACCTCCCGGTCACGAGCCCTATGCTCTCTCACTGAGCTATCCACACTCAATACCGAAAGATGTTTAATATATCTACCAAATTACAATATAAAGCCTTCAGCTGTTTCTGAAGTGAGTCTCAGAAGACGGCGGAAAAGAGGTTTCATATTTTTTTTTTGGAAAATTCGCATTCACACAGCCAGACATTTTTATTCAATCTAGTTGAAAATTTTGAAAAAAAATTTTTCTGGATAAAAATTTATAAAAATGTGTAAATTTGTAAAAATGACATAGTTTCCCTTTCCTCAGGAGGGTCAAACACTAAAAAAACTTGGGCATAACGACAGCACGCTTTTCTTAGAACAAACTGGCAAAAATTGTTTTGATTTTGCTGATGCGTAAAGGAAATCGCAATCGATAAAACACATGTTTCATCCATATTCAATAGGGTGTCCGTTATTTACGAAATTGATTATTTCTCTTGCGACTCCCTCTAAATTTTTAGTTTATCATCTAAAACAAAATATTAGACCATCATAAGCATCTTATTTTCATAACAACCCTTGCCCAAAGACGATACATTTTCCATTTAAATTGCATGGGATTTTGCCACTTTTTGCAAATATTTTTTTTTTCTTGGACTTGTTTGTTCGTAGCAATAACAAACTCACATTCTTGTACAGAATTGAACGCTCTACAAAAAAGGTCTCCTAAAATTTTTCGATAAATTTACTTCTTCAAAAGTTATTCAAAGTTAAAGTTGACCGCAAGATAAATTCTTGAATTTTTGCACTTTTACGGTAAAATTATGATCATTTTTGTTCAATTTATTTTTTTATTACAGAAAATATTTAATTCTAATGGTGTTAAGGTAAAAACCAAAAACCTTCCAAGTTGAATGAAATTTAAACCATTTCAGTATACTTGATTTATTTAATCAAACATTGTTTAGTTACATTTTGATACTTTTTTTATACTCGCTTACAACCTGAATCACAAATTGTTCTTCATCTTCACTTCTAGCTAAAATATTAATGTATTATTCAGACAATTTAACAGCTCTTTCTGCTGTATCATTAACTACTCTCAAATTTTTTACAATTTCTAAACCTCTTAAATATCCAGAATCCTCTAACCATTTAGTACTGTCTAACTGCAGAAAGCTTGTATCAATTGAAAACCTTTCAAAAAATTGTAAACAATTTGAATTTATAAAATAATCAATGTTTTTATTTGTGAACCATTTAAAATCACCCAGATCAAAGATAAAGCGTTTAAGAATATCGAACTGTTCATTATTCACTTTTAAAGCCTCAACCATTTTTTGCCTGACACAAAGAGATATATTTTTGTCGAAAAATGATAAGGCTGCAGCTTCAGGACTCAAATACCATAAATGGTTTCGAAATTTTTCAAGAACTGTATTAGATAAATTTTTGTCGATTGATCTATAGTTATAAACAGATTTGATAAATTCAAAATCTTGATTTGGTGCAGCTGCAGCTAAAGGTGAAGAGTACCAATATGGAACATAAGCAAAAATAATAAATAATGAAATTTCCTGAAGATTTTTTTCATCTTGAGCGCTTAACTTAATACTGTCTCGGAAAATATACATTTTTAAACTATAAATTGCTTTAGATATCCCTCGAGTATGATGGAATGCCCTCGGTTTATAAAATTTGATTTCCTCAACATCCATCGTGCCTAAAAATATTTTGCTCAATTCTAACAGTACTTTGTAATCGTCACGAGGTAAACAAGTATTCAAGAACTGATCGATTTTCGAACTTATTTCTGGTATTTTATCTCTTAACACTTTTCTTAATTAAATGAACAACAATTGTTAATGTGTGATAAAACGTCCACAACAATGTGTTACAACGTGTAAAGAGAAGATATTTGTTTACAATCCTCGAAGAGCATAAAGCGCCGCCCTGACTATAGTCGAGTTACTAAATGAGCTAGAGTGCGCTTGCGTAGAAAAAATCCGTACGTTGGTAAGAATGTTTGTAAGAGTAAATTCAAAATGTTAACTCATTGGAAAGAAATTTTTCGCAAAGCACAGAAATTTACCCAATTTAATTACAATTAGTTGATTAAGTGTTGCAAATAGATACAAGCTCAGAAATGATAAAAACTGAAATTAACCTGTCATGCAATCAATTATTTGCCATGTATAAAAATTTTTTTTACCATAGGATCACGAAAAATTATATATTTTTTTAATTAAACGAATAAATTGCACAAAAATAATCATAATTTTGCCGTAAAAGTGCAAAAATTCAAGAATTGATCTTGGGGTCAACTTTAACTTTGAATAACTTTTGAAGAAGTAAATTTATCGAAAAATTTTAGGAGACCTTTTTTGTAGAGCGTTCAATTCTGTACAAGAATATGAGTTTGTTATTGCTACGAACAAACAAGTCCAAGAAAAAAAAATATTTGCAAAGAGTGGCAAAATCCCATGCAATTTAAATGGAAAATGTATCGTCTTTGGGGCAAGGGTTGTTATGAAAATTAGAGGCTTATGATGGTCTAATATTTTGTTTTAGATGATAAACTAAAAATTTACAGGGAGTCGCAAGAGAAATAATCAATTTCGTAAATAACGGACACCCTAATATTCAACCTTATTCACAAGAGTACAAAAATTATGATTTTGCATATTCGAAAATACAGTTTGCGACAAATAAGAAACATACACATATTGAATGAAATGAAACTTCATTTAGCAATAAGCTAATAAATAAAAAATAAACTATATTCCTCATGTTGTTTTACAAATTCAATTATTTCATACAGAATCACGTTCAACTTGCTGTTAAAATATTGAGAGGGACGGGAATGTTAATATTTTATCACAAAATATCATTATTACAAATAATTGTCAATGCTATTAAAACAGTAGAAAATGAAAAAATCATTCAAAATGAATATGAGCTATTTGGGAGTATCAAAAAATAAATTGAATAACTGTTCCATTCATATTATTTATAATCCAAATCTTCGATTAGCTTGTCCTGGTCATAAATATCTCGATATTTATTTTCGTTAGATTCCGTGTGTTTACCTAGGTAATTATAAAATCATGATACTTGAAGAAGTGAAGCTCTTCGTCTCCCAAGAATTTTACAACTTGAATCTTTATTATTAGATCAGATCGTCTTCCACATTCTTGAAGTTTCCTTCGGAATGTATTTGTTTATATTCTTCCTATTTGCTCCCAGATACAATTTCGGTAATTTGGACCATAGTTTCAGTTTTATCTTTTCAGTTGCAGACACAGCACATCAAAGTTTTGTGTATTCAGTTCTGGCAGTTAAGCTTTCTACAGTCGATCGTTAAAACGAAACTTTTCAGTAGGTAGTAACAGAGATGTAATTCCGTGATTAATGGTCACGGCATGTTAGATGTTTATCCACCTCGAATAAATCCGAAATGTTACTTAAATTTACGACTGCGTATACAGAGCGTTTCTGAATTCGATACTTTTGCACTCACAATAAGAGTTGTTACAAATAGTCTGAAAATTGAGAATTTTGAGCGAAAATTCGCACTGACAATTACTGATGAAAAATTTAGTTGTAGGATTCATTGCAAACCGACCAAAAGAAAAATTCTATTAGGAGCAGGAATCAGTTCATGCGGACTTGATATCAAATGTCGCTAATAGTTTATTATTCCACTGTTTCATCTGGCAACACCTTCATTTTGAAGTGTCATCATTACACTTTTGTTTCAGTATCTGTCATTTCGCTGAAGTGCAAAGAACGTAGTTTCTGAGCAAAATGATGCTTCATTACTTCAATATAAAGAAAAAGGCTGCCGAAAATCATCGTATTTTAGTGGATGTTTATGGTGACCATTCTCTACCTGAACGAAACTGTCAAAAGTGGTTTGCCCCATTTAAAAGTGGCAATTTTAATTTGGAAGATGGAGAACAACCTGAAGGGCCACCAAACTTCAAGGATGAATAATAAGAGGTACGGTTCGATGAAGATCCAACACACAGGCACGGAAAACTCGCAAAAACATAGTCAACAAGCCATTTAACAACGTTTAAAAGAAATGGAATTGATCCGAAAGGTAGGAAATTGGATGCCGTGTGAACTGAAGCCAAGAGTCGTCGAACGCCATTTTTTCTCGCTTTCACCGTCAACGACAAAAAAGTGATGAGTTTTTGCATCGAATTGTGACTGGCGATGGAAAGTGGGTCAGTTACGATAATCCCAAACGTCGGGAAATGTATTATCAACTGTCAAATAGGCTATTTATGGCGAGTAGGTTATGCTGTATATTTGGTAGGACCAGCTGGGTGTAGTGTATTATGAGCTGCAACAATTAAACGAAAGGATCACAGGAGAGCTCAACTGATGAAAATTTATGCCTTTGAGCTGAGAATTTCGAGAAAAACGGCTGCAATATGTGGACAGACACGACAAAGTTACTGCCAATGCATGACAATGTTCGGTCACATGTTGTGTCGCCCGTTAAAACGTACTCAGTGAAGCTCAAATACGAAGTCCAGTCCCATCCGCCGGTGGGACTGACCAGAATTTCTGCAATTACGATGAAGTTAAAAAATGTATCGATGCAGTGATTGTGGCCAAAGAGCTGGCCTTTTTTGGCGATGGGATCCGTCAGCTGGCAGAAAGATGGTGAAAAGTAATGGTTACCGACGGACAATACTTTGAACTTTGAATTTATAAGAAATTTTTCAGAATAAAGCTTCAATTTTCGACAAAAAACCGCACGAACTTATTTTTACTCCTATTAGAAAAGCGTTGATGTTAAGTCAGTAACTCTTACGCGTTTGCAATCCTCACAAATTTTTGAATTAGTTTTCCTTTCGCTATTTTACATCAAAGTGCTAACTTTTAACGCGGTCGGGAGTAGGTGATATGGTTTCAGTATGGCTGAGCACTGCCCTTCTAACAATTTTTTTCGATATCTTTTATTTATATGATTTTCATGAAATTTATCAGTAACATGCTCGTTACAGTCTGCCCATAAACTCCAAGTGTTAAATCGATCGGATATGTAATCTCGGAAATATTGGTAAAAATTCAAAAACTTGAATAACTGCGGAACCATTTGGCCGATTTAGCCCCCTAATTCAATTTTCCTCATCATTTATTACAACTCGATATGAAGATCAATTACTTATGTTTTAAAAATAATTTCCGGCACGACTAGCTCTGAGGAACCGCATTCGACCAGACGAATTTTAGACCACTTTTTCGAGTAATTCAGGCCTTATTTCATCAATAACACGAGTTATGTTGGCTTCCAAAGCGTCTATTTTTTCTGGTTTATCAGCATAAACCAACGACTTGACAAAACCCCAAAAAAAATAATCCAGTGGAGTTATTTCGCATGATCTTGGAGGCCAATTAATTGGACCATTTCTCGACATGATGCTATCACCAAATCTTTCTTTCGATAAATCAATTGTTACGGTAGCAGCATGAGGTGTAGCACCATCTTGTTGGAACCAAAACAATTCTGGGTCGATACCTTTCAAATTTTGAAACAAATAGTCATTGATCATCGATCTGTAATGAGCACCATTCACTGTAACGTTAGCTCCAGCATCTTTTTTGAAAAAATATGGACCGATAATGCCTCCAGCGTGTAAAGCACACCGTACAGTGCATTTTTCAAGATGCAATGAAACCTGCAGAACTTCTTGAGGATTGTTTTCACTCCACATACGGCAATTTTGCTTGTTTACATAGCCGTTCAACCAGAAATGAGCTTCATCACTAAACACAATTTTACGTTAAAAAAGGGGAACAAGCTGTTCTAGGGTCCAATCAGCAAACAAACGACGCTTATTATGGTCAGGTGGCTTCAGTTCTTGAACCATTTGGATCATGTATGGGTGAAGAGCAAGATCTTTACGCAAAATTTTCCATGTGGTGGATGCACAGAGTCCAACTTGTTTTGAACGTCGACGAATAGACAAATCTGGATCATCATTAACACTATGACTTACAGCAGTGATATTTTCTTCTGTACGTACAGTTCTTTGTCTTGTTGTTGTTGCATTCGAGTAGAGAATTTTGTCCGAAATCTATCGATAGTTCGGCGAATAAGCTGCTCTGACGGATGATTATGTGAACCATAAATTGCACGAAGTGCTCTACAAGTTTGCGAATAGAACACTGATTTTGAAAATAAATTTCAGCAATTTGTAAACGTTGTTGCGGCGTGAGTCTTTCCATGATAAATTTGTGAATGCTTACTGAACAGAAATATCAGAACAACATGGCTTCTACCTTCGGTCAAATCAGTTATCCTATCGAAAATTCTATTACTCTAAAAAAAACACCTGATATTTTTTGAAGGTTTAAAACTTCAGCCTCTACTGATACCAAAGTTGACAAAATGTTCGTAATTTCTCCCCACAGAATATTAAATTGGCGTAGTTATTTCACACTAAGCAGCAAATTTCAACCAGATTATTATTATTATCCTGATACTCCTAGATCTTCTGTGAAGATTCCTCAGAAGCTTTTTCAGCTTGTGCGAGTTCAGTTGTGTTCTGTGTAGGCTTTGTTACTGCGATCTTGCTCCACTTCAGGTCACAGCACTGTTAATTTTTGACCCAACAGTGAAATGGTGGCAGACACCCGTCCAACTAGAAAAATTCTTTTCTACCTGAACAGGATTCGAACCCGGAGCTCCCTGTCACGAGTCCGATGCTCTCCCGCTGAGCTATCCACACTCAGATTGAATTTGTAGATTTCAATGTTTATAACTCGAAAAAATTGTATCACTTTCGCCTATATTTTAAACTAAGTCGCAAACGTACACCCAAAATTTCAAACCTTTCGGTTTCAGCGGTTGAAAGTGGGCTTCTTTAACTCCAGTCGGCCTTCTCATCCTTACAAAATTTGTCATTAGTCTTGGGATCTTTATTTAACATGTAAATGCTAAACTAAAACTCGATAGTGGGCCTGTTTACGTATACGTCTTCTTCGGAATAACATATTTCAGAACGATCGGATCTGTACTTACGAAAATATTGAACGAATATGTGCGGTATTATTCTTCTTCCAACTAATAGATTTCAGATCGATCGGATGTGTAGTTTAGAAAATAATGAGAAGAAGGAAAAATTTTCAAATCTTAGTAAATGCAAATCAGTTAGAACGAATTTGTCTATCACAAACTTAACCGACATCTTTAGGCCCTAAACCTACTTTGAAAGTTTTAAAGCTCAATCTCTTTCCGTTAGAAAACAAGAGTGCTCACGGACGGGCCGATCGCACAGAATTATTTGTGACCTCGAACTCTTCATCAGTGAGTAGAACCTAGTCGTTTGAGAGTAGCTCCGGCTCAGAATTTAAAGATTACAGATGTGGGGTCAAAACAATCACGCATAACATATAATTCTGTGTGCCGTCATCCAACATTCAGGTAAATAAATATCTTTCCCTGCAATTCTCATGCTGCTCTTCTGCAGAACATGCTGCTCTTCTGCAGACCCTTTCATATATTTTGTCGAAATCACTTTATGTTCAAGAAATTATACATGTTATAAATTCTGTCAAGAAAGTACCGGGAATTATCGATTTAAATCTTGATTGATA
The DNA here is from genome assembly GCA_034642435.1 of Megalocaria dilatata. Lineage (NCBI taxonomy): Eukaryota > Metazoa > Arthropoda > Insecta > Coleoptera > Coccinellidae > Megalocaria > Megalocaria dilatata. Next base: position 70,267,364 of record CM067856.1, on the reverse strand, counting down.
TTTTGGGCATGAGAAAGGTGGCCGCACGACTCGTACCGAAAGACCTAAATTTTCTTCAAAAACGTCATCGCGAACAGGTTGCTTCAGACATGCTGGATCGCTGTAATTCCGATTCTACATTCATGGAACGCATTATAACTGGTGATGAGACCTGGGTCTACAAGTACGATATGCAAACAAGCCAGCAATCATCGGAATGGGTGGCAAAAAATGAGCCGAAACCGAAAAAACCACGCCAAAGCCGCTCGAAAATGAAGGTGATGCTCATTGTTTTCTTCGATATCCGTGGCGTGGTGCACTACGAATTCGTTCCAGAGGGTCAGACGGTAAACAAGGAGTATTACCTAGGCGTTATGAAACGTTTGCGTGAGCGTATCCGTAAGAAGCGGCCAAATTTGTGGGCGAAAAACTCATGGATTTTGCATGACGATAACGCGCCTTCTCACCGAGCTACGATTGTGACTGACTTTCTCGCCAAAAACTCAACAAACGTGTTTTAGCAACCACCGTATTCGTCGGATTTGGCTCCCTGCGACTTTTTCCTCTTCCCAAAACTAAAATTGCCCCTTCGTGGCACCCGTTTTGAGTCGATTGAAGCCATAAAACAAAATTCGGCGCGAGAGCTAAAGTCCATCCCGGAAAGCGCCTATAAAAAATGTTTCGATAATTGGAAGCGCCGTTGGCATAGATGTATTGGAGCAAATGGAGCCTATTTTGAAGGCGACCCAATAAATTTTGACGATTAAATGTAAAAATGTTGTTTTAATTGAAAATTCCCGGTACTTTCTTGACAGAGTAGTATGTTATGTTCAAGAAATTATACATGTTATATGTTATGTTCAAGAAATTATACATGTTATATTGTTTATTCCACATACAGGTTTGGAAAATCACGTTTTACTGTAAGAATTTAATGCATGAGAAAGAGTACTTTGACCGCCTAGTCGAATATTGGAATAATCTAAAGATATGCGCGTTATGATAATGAATAATCCAGTGTATAACTCGTAAAGAATCTTCTCTTTCACACAGATGTAGCTCCTGTGGGGACTGGGGAGTTGTAAAAGTCATTTCGTTTCGGATAATCCACAAATTCAGTTGCTGCATAAAACTGGGAAATGCTGGTGTGTAAGTCCATAACAGTTGAAAATCAAATAGACTCTTTCCAAATAGAAATGTTTATGTATGAGAAAAAATTCAAATCATAAAATGGTACTTTGGTGGCCACTCAATTGAAGAAACAATACATTCATTTATTGTTGTATTTAAAGATCGGTCAATTCTTTCAAGTTCCACTATCTCCTGTTATATTGAAAAGTTTTAGAAATGTGATTGTTGACAGACATGTAAACATTGCAACATTACTAAACCGCCAAAATTCATGAGAGAAAATCGTCTGAATAGAGATGTGGGGGCTTCTGTTGAAACCAGTTTACCTTGTTCGAGTAGCAAGTTAATATGAGTGATAAAGCTGTTCGGAAAATCTTGAAAAAAAAATGGTTTGTTATAAAGTACGGAGTAGCTAAGAAATTTTTTCCGAGGACAGAATAAAACGTCTGGAATTTCGTGAAACGATGATGGAAAAAGAAAATTAAAATAGATCATTTTCAAGCAATATCTTTCACTAATGAGTCATTGTTGTCCTTGAAGAGAAAAGAAAACATAATCATACAGTGGTAAAGGGTCTTCCAATGGGAACGCCCCATTTTTAAATTGACATTACTCACGCATGACAGCCACTGTTTATTTGTGACATTGACAGTTGTATTTGACAATGTATACCATTTAATCATAGAAAGGTACACACTCCGACGACGTTTACAAATAATCCAAATTTATTATGAAAAATCGCAATCTATTACTCTAACTTTATATGCTTTAACTCCAATTTTTGATCGTTATAATCGTCCGGATAAAACAACAGCTGAACGTTTAGTGCAGAATTTTGAAACAAATTTTACACCTCATTATGTTACAGTGCCAGTGAAACAAATAAATGCAAGAAATGAAGAGAATATTCCTGCCGTACCTAAAAGTGTTGGTGAAGACCAAAATTTATCGATTTCTCGACGCTCACAAGAACTGGGCACCTCCCAGGCGTCTTCGTGGCCAAATTGACGAGAAAATCTTGGTTTACATCCGCACGAAATTGTCTTAACCGAAGAACTCAAACCACTTGTCATACTGCCAATAACACAATGACTTTATGGGAAACAAAATTCGGTGATTCGATTATTTCAAGAAATTTACCGATAAATTATCCGCGTGTGAGAGTCATGGAAAATTGGCTTTAACGATTTCATTCCTGCCAGCGTTTTCGTGGTAGACATTTAAACGATATTTTGTTTCATAACAAATGGTATCCATTCAACTTTATAATGAAATAGAAATTTCAATCATTTCTGAATTATGTGTTTTATTCACAAAACAAAATGTGGCGCTGTTAATGAAAGACCCTTTACGACATTGGTTCAAGAAAAATAGACATAAAAATATTTCTGTGCGTACCCAGTATTCACAAAACATTAATGTTTGGACTGGGATCCTGATGAATTACATGATAGGGCTCTTTATCGATGTTAACCTTTACGCTGCCAAATATCTGGAGCTGTTACAGAACCAAATTATTCCGATAATTCGATAACATCCAATCAATTTCGAAGATGTCTGGTTTCAACAGGTGGTCACAACGCACAAACAGTCACACAATATCTCAGAAATACTTTTTTGTATCGTGTAATTTCTGCAAAAGATCTCCGAATTTACCTCCTAATGATATTTTAATTTGAGGATATTCGGAAAACTCGATTTATGGACATGAGATCGATAGAGCTACAAATCTTATAGAATTAAGGTTAAGCATAATCATGCGCATGCATAATTCTTAGAAGAATATTTTTAATTTTCTTCTGATGTGACTTCGGCAAAAAGTATGGAAGGTATATGAACTTCATATTCTTTTTCCAGGTTGGTTATTGGAACACCGTGTCCTAAAGCTTCAGCCGAAATACCGAGTCTGTCCTATCAGTTCAGCGTAAATTCCTTCACCACTTCAACGTTAACCAGCATCCACGAAACACCAATATATAAGCACTTCATACATAATGTGATCAAAATGAGAACCTCATTGTCTTTATATCCGATAAAGCTAAGTTCTATCTGAACGACAATGTAAGAGATTTACCTGTGAACCTGGCCGCTATGCTGACGTGATCAACAACTTATTGTCTGAGTGACGACTAAGACGAGTCCCAATCCGACATGCCTGATTCCATCATGATGAAGCAACGGCTTACAATACGTACGCATCAATGATTATTTGTCATAATTTCTGAGTCTGGGGACCTTCAGTGGCCACATCGATCCTCGGACCTGTCAAAATGTAATTATTTCATGTGGAAATACCTGAAGGCGTATATAGATGGTCATAAGCCTGGAACTCTGCAAGCTTTGAACTGCAATTGACAAAGCGATGCTGGAATGAGTGGCCCCTTACTGTCAAGAAGGGATTTAGCGGTGCATTGCTGAACGTGACCAACACATATTAGATTTTGTTTTTTACCTTGAGTATCGTTAATGCTATGAATAAATGAAAAACCTTCAACATAAAAATCGACAATTTTAAGAGTTTGTGAAAAATGTCCGTCTTTCCTGCCCCGCCCTGTATCTCCATTAGTTGTTAAAAAACCAGAATTAACAAGATGATTCAATCACTCTGGATTTGAAATTCTACACTCCCGATTTTGACGCACTGAAACCAAATCCACGATCGCCACGATAAACAATTCGTGGTTCCAGTAATAATCCTTGCAGCCGTACATTGGCTTTTTTGCATCTAATATAACCGAAATATTGATTCTACATACATTTATCATAATAAACAAACCCAGATCCCATTATTCTTCATTTTAGTATGAGTCTTGATCAAGTAGTGCTCAGATTCTGCTGGCGTCTTCGAAAAACCATTTGCTTCCACCTATATACCTATCATTATTTAAATATTTTACTATTAGCCTTCTACTTATTTAATTTCAAAAAATCATATTTTATAATTATATCTTCAAGAATTAAATTAATGTCATATAGGTACCACTTATATCAAACGATATATAAAATAAACATTCATTATAAGACATCCAAGTGATATAACAAAATCCAATAAAAAAAATTTTGAACCAAAATCCAATAAATTAAATATTTTGAGTAGACAAAATTTTGTTTCCGTTCATTAATCTTATGAAAACAGATATCTTTCAAAAATGTTCAACATAATCTTAAGAATTTCATCATAAAACTATCTTCCTTAGAATGTTCAATGTTATTGGATATCAAATTAAGTTACTTTTTATAAAATCTCAAGATATGTAAAAACATTACTAAACAACAAGTTTTAAGAGAGACTCTACTTCGTCAGTACTCGATTATATTCATACTCAATAAAATATAACATCAATCAACAAAAATATTTTCTCACCTTTTAACAATTCAAGAAGCTTCTGGTAAATGAATACTGAAAATTTAAATGAAGTGTAATGTTAATTCAAATAAATAATTCTGTAGTTTACCATTGATCTAAAAGATTGAAAGGCAATTTAACGGCTTCTGTTATAGCACAACGACTATGTGTATAAAGAATGTTAAGGAAACCGAATAATTATATATTATGAATAAAATAAAATAAATAAAGGTTTATACTTGATAGAAGATATATAAAATTATTTAAATATTTTAATATAAGCCTTCTACATATTTTATTTCAAAAAATTATATTCAATGATTATAACTTCAGTCATAAAAATAAAATAAAATATTTAAATAATTTTATATACCTTCTATCAAGTATAAACCTCTATTTATTTTATTATATACCTATCTTCAATGTAAAAATCAACCCCCTGGAAGAGTTGAAACCATCAGCAGGCATTCATATATAATTCCTATTATTTTTCAACAATCTCACTGATAATTGAAACAATCGATCAGAAAATTCAATAATAAAAAAGCGAATGATTCGAATTAGACGAGAGAGTCAGAGAGAAGAATTGCAGGCGGGTAATTTTCATTTATATTGAAGATTTACTATGAAGAGTTTTTTAATATTACTGATAATAGCTGGATTAATTCTCCGGAACCTCTTCAGGTTTTAAATCTGAATAAAACTCTTGAAAACATTCAGAATTTAATTTTAAAGCTGCTTTAGATATCACTGTATCACTTTGTATTATTAGACATATATATTATTAGAACATGTGATGGTAATTAACTAATAAAGAATCAAAGGACATATAAAGTATTGACCAAATTATTTAAATTAATCACCTAATACAAATTCTTTCGATTTGATATTATGGAATAACAAGTTGAATAACAAAAAAATGTTCTACATTGAATTCAAAGAGGTCTTTTTTATTTTGTTTTCAAAAAATAGATAGCACATTCTCCAGAAAAGGAACCTGAAAAATTCTAACCCGAGTCTCTCCAGTTAGAAGTTATTTTGATAAAAATAAAATAATCAATTAAAATATACATGCATACCAGCTTCATCAAATATTATATATTTCTGAAAATTAGTCTTATTCGCTGAATATTTGATAAAGATGGTATGTGTATTTTTTATTGATTATTTTATTTTTATCTGAATAAAACCAAATAACTCCTAAATAAAAGACTTGGGTTAGAATTTTTCAAGTTTTTTTTTCTGGAGAATATGCTATTTATTTTTTGAAAAGAAAAATAAAAAAGAACTTATCTACTTATAATCTTATGTGGAACATTTTTTAGAGATTGAACTTGTTATTCCTTAATAATTAATCGAAACTCTATTAGGTGATGAATTTAAATAATTTAGTCAATACTTTATCCTTTGATTCTTTATTAGTTAATCACCACCACAAGTGCTAATAATTAATATGTCTAAAAAGTGATAAAGTGTTATCTAGGGCATTATGATTAAAAGTAAAACAACTTAATTTCCGCTAATTCTGTTATATGTTATATCTATTAATTTCAAGTGCTTTTAGGTTCTTCAACTTAAGGTTCTTGTTTTTTATGTATAAGAGTTTGTAGTTATTGTTAAATCATGTCCTGTCATCAAAAGATGTTTGGCATATGTTGAATTTCCGTTTCTGCCAAGATATGCTTTCTGGTATTCTCTAATTCTAGTGCTGAAAGATCTGTTTGACCAACGTATACATATTAGCAAGTACCGCAGTTCAACCCATAGACTCCAGAGACTTTTTGTCTTTATGGATCTATCTTAATTATTGTTCATTAAATTTCCTAATGTGTTTTTTGTTTTGAATAAAATATTGCAGTTATTATTTTTCATTTAATTTTCTGATGTGTTTTTTGTTTTGAATGAAATATTGTAGTTATTCTTTTCTTCAAATATCTTGCTATTTTTGATGATTTTTTGTTGATGTGAGTTAGAGAAATTTGTTTTGTATCCTGACTTATTGTTGGATATACAAGTGATATCGACTGTTTAAATTGCATTCGATTCAATAATTTATTTATAATCAGCGGATTGATAAATGCAATCTGTTCAATATATTAAGTCCTCTATCGAAATTCTCTTGTGTCATGGGTATGTTGATTAATCTAAATATCATGCTATTATATGCTGCTAGTTTATGTGAATGGGGATGATTAAAAAATCGAGTGAATAGTATTATCTGTATAAGTGGGTTTCCTGAAAATTGAAAAGTCATGTTTATTGTTAATTTTTGTAATTTTTAAGTCAAGAAAATTGATGCCATTATTTTGTTCTACTTCATTCGTATACGAATTTTGTTGTGGGAGATAATGTATTTATAAATTCTAAAAACATCGCAAGCTGTATACTGGTGCCAGTGAACCATAGATAAATGAGACTGCCTGGTTAACCTATGCTGTGAACAAAGATAAAATGTCATCCACGTTACAATACCAATGAATGAAATATTTAAAGAAGGGACTCTCTTGGATTTTGGTTTCCATTAATATTTCGGATAATATCGGATTAAGTGGGTTTCCTAGAGTTAGACTTTCATCAGCTTCGTAAAATATTCCATTAAACAAAAAATAGTTTTGGTCCAAAGAAACGGTCAAGATTTCTTTAATCTCTTGTTTTATAATTTGATTAGTTCTAATTTTTAATGACAACATTTCTATTACATTTTTTGTTCTTTAACTGGTATACTAGGAAACAAATTTCGCACGTCGAAAGAAATGAGTTTAGCGTTATTCGGAATATATATATTTCTCATTTTATCTATCAGGTGATATAAATTTTTGATGGCTAATTTTGCTTGAATGTTTGTTTTTTTCTGAATCATTTTGATTAATTCTTTCGACAATTTATATGAAGGTGCTATGATAAATGAGAATACTGGTCTAATAGCTTTGTTTTCTTTATGAAATTTCATAAGAGAATACATAATTGGTTGTTGTTGGTTCATTAAAGATACTTTATAAATTGGGGTGTTATTAAAAAGTGCTGTTGAGTTTTTTGACGACTGATTTAATGTGTTTTTAATATTTGGTACTACGATCTTTTTCAATGATTCTATATTCATTAGGATTTAAGAATGTGGTTTTAGTTCGACTGCAATTACTGTGTTTCCTTTATCCTTTATTATTTAGTGAAAACTAAATTAGTATCTGTATTTCCTACAAATAAAGACCGATACAATCAAACCTTATCTAGGGCTTGCTTAAAATTGAATTCTGTATGTTTTCAAGAGATTTATTCAGATTAAAATCTGTAGAGGAGAATTAAAATTAAATATTATCTGGATATTCATTTCCTTACCGATTTGATGATGATTTCCGAAAAACGAATGGGCCTTATTTTCAAACTTTGTAGATACTTTTTAATCATGAAGTAGTTTTTTTTTTAATAAGTTCCACTTGACTTTTTATTAAAAATTATAAACAAAAATTCCAATTAACTGAATGAATGAGATTTTTCAGTTTTTAACTCGAGTTTTTTATTGACCTTAATTGTAACTGAGATAGAAAATCGATCGAAATATAGTCAGGTGTCAAGTATAAATTATAGATTGTTGAACCCATGGGGTTTTCGAAATCAAGCGTTAAATATTTCGGTTCTGAAATGAGGTTTGAAATCAGAGTCTTTACAAATGACACGTACTTTATGGTGCAACATCAATCGATCGTAACATTAAGCGTTACGGCCTTTTGACGTTTGCCGAGCCTGTAATCCAATCTCGAAGTCCAAGTGATTTTCTCGGCTTTACGACTTTGGCCAGTTCTATTCCCAGAGAAATATTCGATATTTTATGATATCTCAAATGGTGAAGGTCGTAACAATTCCCCCTGGAACATTCGGATGTAAAGATTGTTTATATTTTATGTCACTTCAGTCACACGCCTTATGGAATCATAGTTGGGGATTTTTCAGCTGGAAAAAATTGAGTATTCTTGAGTATTGCACTAGGTTTGAATTTCTATGTCAGCAAAGTGTTCGGATCCGTGATTATTTTACCGCGAGTATTTTTGTTGGTATCTATATGTTTATTACCAACCGACGTTAGAAGGGATCACTGCTATTAATTTTCTTAATACAATTAAAGATCGAAGCACCAGTGTCACTAATATTCTGTAACACCGCTTGGTAGATATTTTAGGGTAAATTTTGAATGGACAACTACGTCTTGTTTATCGTGGAGAATTGATTTGGTTTCAGATTTTTGAAATGAGAATGTACATATTGAACTGTTTCTCTCGTCAGTATTTGGAAATTGATCATAACTGAAACAAGATTTTAGAAATTATTGTTTCACCACCAAAAAGTTCAAAGCTTACAAATTTTTTGCGACTGAAGAGGTATTTGAGGTATTTTCTCATCTTCGGACAACTGAGAAGTGAACAGAAGCTACGAACAGACTACTTGAAGCAGGTTCAAGGTAGCAGGTACAAAAAAAATGATGAAAACTCATAGTGTTATAAAATTTAGGCCTAGTAAAGAAAAGTAATCAATAGATATTATCTAAAATATTCAGTATATCTGAATAACATCTGTTATTCGATCTAGAGAATGAACTATGAATGACTATTTCGGGTCTAGCAACACTTCTGTCATTCGTGTTTTGAAAGAAACTCAGTTTAATATTTGACATTAACGAAATGAGTCGATTTATGCTTGAACAAAATTGGGAAATATTAATAACTAATTTCCAAAGTGGTGGATCTTCTAAGAAAACTGTTAGAAATTTACGTGGAAAATTCAATAGAAACGAAATGCCCTCACGGTAATTTCTGGATCAATTTTTTCTTAAAAATTGAACAACCTGTTCACGTTTTCATCCAGTACCTCATAAGTTGAAACTACTTGAAATTCTGTGTAACTTTTTGACTTTTCATTTGTCAGAAGATGGACTGATACCTCTAAACTACAGTCCGAAAAGATGTGTGTATTGTGAATATTTTGGTAGTAAAACAAAGTTATTTCCAAAAACTATTTTTGGTTTTTGCTTAATTGCTCTAAGGTTATTGTTATGTCCAAATGTCTGTCGTTTTCGAATTTTGAGCCGAAAAGGTTTCCAAACGACTCACTGATGATAAATCCGAGGTCAAAAGTAATTCCGTCATACCGAGCGTGAACACTCTGACATTCGAACGGAAAGACCTAAAGACCTGAAACTTTCATGGTAGATTTGGAGTCTGAATTCCTCGACTAAGTTCGTTTATGGGTAACATAGTTTTAATGGTTCCGAGAATGTTCACTCAATATTTTGGTTTTTATATTCCCAATGTTTCCGAAACTAAACAAATCGGCTGATCTGTACCAAATATCATTATTGAGAAGTGTGAGCTATGAAAATTGAAAGTTCGACAAATTGTGTAACATATCTTCTGTATAATTAATTAGGATGAGACCTAAGTATACAACAAACAAGTCAATAATCCTTTAACAGGTTCTAGGCCTAGGGTTATAATTATACCAACTTTTCAAGAAAAAGGCCAACCTGTTTCGATTTTATTACAAAATCTTCATTAGGACTCTGAAATGAAACACTAGAACTACAGCTACAAAATCCTTTTGAGTTGCCTGAAGTTACGATATAACAGTACAATTTTCAAATCGGTACAAAAAATTTTTTTATAAGTGAGGAAAATTTTCTGTTTTTTTGTGGATGGATCAAATAGACTTCTTCAACTTACATTTCTATCTCGTTTGGTTTTGTCGTATGGAAAAAAAAGAATTCTGGAAATGACAACTTCTGGCCGCATTGTAGACTGTCGAAAGACTGAGGTGGAATAATCTGCGGCTTTCGGAGGAAGCGTGTATAACGATGGCACTATGGAGTTGGAGAATAATGCGTTTAAATATTGTTTGGAAAAATTTTTTATATTTATTTTTATATGTGTCCCATACTTTCTATTAAATAACAATATACCGTATTTAGACTTTCAATGTCGGTTCTCTTATTAATTGAGTTTGGGTCTTGTTTGATAGATATCATCCCATGCATTAAACGTTTTTTTTTAATTATTTTGTTTGCCTAAAATTTTGATAGATCTCGGATCGAAATTGAATTGAATTGAATGAAGGGTGCTTTTCACATGTTCTGCTAAAGCGGTGTTATTTTCTTTTTTGTTTTTCAGGATATTCAAGGAGTCTCTTTTGTGTTCAGAGATCCTATCCTTTAGATACCGACCAGTTTGACCAATGTTTGTTGATTGACAGTCGTTGCAGAATATTTTATATATGGTATCACCAATGAATTCCTTCGGAGTTGCACTTTTAGTTTTCGTGAAAACTTACGTTCATGTTTATTTTGATCATTATTTTTTTAATTCTTTTGCCAAATTTTCTATGTAAATTATTTTGAACAAATTTTTGGCTACTTCTTTGTTAAGAATTTTCTTTATGAACTTGGTGGGATAATCATTATTTCCTAGGATGGATTGTATTTAAGTGATGTTATTTTTGTGAAATTCGCTATCCGAAAGTTTTAACGCTCTATGTTTCAAATTATTTATGATGTTTATTTTTTGTGTCATATTATGATTTGAGTGAAAATTCAGAATTCTTCCAGAAAATGTTGGTTTCTGGTACCAGTCTGTTAATATTTTTTCTTTGCTTCTTATTAGTAATGTATCTAGGAAATGTAGTGAGTGGTTCTTCTGTGTTTCTTATTCAATAGTGAATTTTAAGCAGGAATGAATGTTGTTGAAAACTGTCAAAATTTCATGTGCTCGGTCAAATGGAATAGATGTGATAATGTGATCAATATATCTTTTGAAAAATTGTAATTTAAAGCTTAATTTTTCAATTGCTTAATTCTGAACTTCCACCATCACTATGTCGAATGTTACTGGTGCCAAATTATTTCCCATATCTAGTCCAAAAATTTGTTTAAAGATTGAATCCTTAAATACGAAATAACTTTTCTCGATACAGAATTTGAAAAACTGAATTAAAAACATAGAACATAGAACTCACTACATTTCCTAGATTCATCACTAGTAAGAATGAAAGACAAAATGATAACAAACTGGTACCAGAAACCAGCATTTTCTGGAAGAATTCTGAAATTTCACTCAAATCATAATATGACGCAAAAAAATCATAAATAATTTGAAACGTAAAGCGTTAAAACTTTCGGATAGCGAATTTTGCAAAAATAACATAATTAAAATAAAATTAAATCCTAGAAAATAATGACTATCCCACGAAACTCATAAAAAAAATTCTTAACAAAGATGTAACTTCGCAAAGCCAAAAACTAGAGGAAAAGGAAGCCCAAAAATATTTCAAATTAATTGATAATGAAAATTTGGCAGAAAGAATTAGATCTTTAATCCACTAAAAAACAAAAAAGAAGATAACACCACTTTAGCAGAAACACCCTTCATACCTTCAATTTCGATCCGGGATCTATCAAAATTACAGGCAAACAAAAAAATTTCAAAAAACGTTTAATGCATGGAATATATCTATCAAACAAGATCCAAACTCAATTAATAAAAGAACCGACATTGAAAGTCTGAATACGGCATATTGTTGTTTAATAGAAAATATAGGGCATAAATAAAAATAAATATAAAAAAATTTAAAAAATTTCCAAACAAAATTTAAACCCATTATTCTCCAGCTCCATCGTGCCATCGTTATACACGCTTCCTCCGAAAGTCGCAGACTATTCGACCTCAGTCTTTCTCCCATGCGACCAGCAATTCTCATTTCCAAAATTTTACTTTTTCCATACGACAAAACCAAATGAGATAGAAATATTAGTTTAAGAAGTCTATTTGATCCATCCAAAAAAAAACAGAAAATTTTACTCACTCATAAAAAATTTTATATTTGTTTTTAATTGATTTTAAAATTGTATTATAATATCGTAACTGTAGTTCATATTTTTCATTTCAGAGCCCCAATGAAGATTTTGTAATAAAATCGGAACTAGTTGGCATTTTTCTCAAAAAGTTGGTATTATTATAACCCTGGACCTAGAACCTGTTAAAGAATTATCGAAATACATTTGTATAATAATTCCATACTCAAACAAAGTCGATAAGGATTTGCTGATCACAGGGGCAAATTGCAGACACGAGCACGTTTCAAACTGGTTGGTTTTCATCAGTACAATGACTACAAATCTGTCAAGTATCTATGCACAGATAAACTATGATATCATTTATACACTAGCGTCATCTAGAGTATGCAAATATACATACAAAACATACTTTTGCTAGCAAATTCAAGTAAAGAAATAAATTCGCGATGTTTTCACATTACAATTGCAAATGAAACTTTCCTCATGCCCAAGTCACTGCTACACCCACCATATTCTCCAGATCTGACGCCTTCGGATTATTATTTGTTCCAGTCATTGCAAAATTTTTTAGACGGTAAAATCTTTACTTCAAATGAAGAGGTAAAAAATCACCTGGATCAATTTTTTGCCAGCAAAGACCAAAAATTTTATGAGGGTGGAATCATGCTACAAACATAAAGATGACAAAAGGTGTTGGACCAGAATGGCCAATATATAATTTAATAAAATATTTATTCATTATACAGAAATTGTGTTTCATTTTGTCAAAAAAAAAAAATTACATTGCGAACAACCCAATTGCTCTTTCAGAATTAACGGTGGGTAGTAAAAATATCCTGTTTATTAAAATTTGTTCAAGAACTGGAGCAAATAATGCATTTCACCCATCACTTTCATAGAATTTTGTTACACTGAAAAGTTTTTGAAATGAATTATGCGACAATTTTTCTATTTAGTCCAAATAATGAATTAGCTTCGTTGAAACTTAGGTTCCATAATTGGAATTGGTTCGAAGTTTGAAAATAGCTGTAGATAATGAGAACGTGGGTATTGTATGTTATTCTAGTTCATTATGCGTTGACGTAAGAGCGTTCATTTGAAAACCAAAAAAAAGTCGTATGGGTAAATTTGTTTTCTTTATCTATCATTCAGAGGAACCTGTTTATTTCTGATGTTTTAATTAATTTAGCATAGCAATTGCATTTTCAATAAAGGTTTACTTCTGGTTTAGTTTATACGAGTAATGAACTTGGTGGTCGAAGTTTCCACAGTTCGAATTTTGTAGTACGTGGATTAAATAATCGTTTCAATTATTTTAGAGAAACCTTATACATCCCACAAAAGATACATAGTTTTTCCTTTTTCTGATCCGTTATTTGGAAGAAATCCCAAATTTCATGTCAAAATTATTCTGGAGAAACAAACACAATTTCTGAATTTCATCGTTGCTTGTCAACCTTTAGGATGAACAAATTCTAATGAAAAACCTGTTACATTATTTATGAGAGTTAAGCAATCCTATTCGTATAATTTAAGGTGCAATTATCCTCTCGTAGTCAGGTGGGAATTTCTGGAGGGTGTGCAATGGAGGGATAGATCTTTTGTTCGATTTTAGAAATCTTTATTCCGCAAAATGTGAAAATAATGTGTTCAATTCCGCCTTCATCTATATTTTATTTGGAGACAAAAAAGAATTCCGTCGTCCATCACGCCCTTTGAACTTATTTCTTCAAAACCACGGGAGGGAACTTTCCAGGAAGAATTGACATTTAATACTGATTACTGACGTTATTACATCCGCAGACGCTGAAATACCCCTTTTCGGGTATAGGAGTTTACTTTTACGGGATGCTTATTCATTTTAATTTAGTAGTACTCTGAATACACAAGATAACCGTTAATATCCCCTGCTGATCTATAACAAGAACAATAAAATAACGGCATAATCGATGTACACAAAGAATAAAAGAACTTCGAAATTATAACCTTACTTCATTTCACCCACAAATTATTCACTAAGACCTTGCCGAATGAAATCTTTAATAAAATAAACATTTTCCAGGTGCTAGAAGTGATCAGAAAATATAGTGAACACGATTTTCGTCTTCAGATAGCTTAATGGAGCCTTGCACAAGCCTGAATTATCAAAATCAGTAACTTGGAAAAGAATTTTTTTAAAATTACTGAACACCGCGATCCAAATATATTTATTTAATGAATTGATTGAAACGGCGGATATTTATTCTGAAATATTATAAAGAGTATGTACTATGATGAACAGAAGTTTTTCGAATCGGGACAGTGCAACTTGCCTCTAAAGTTCAAAAATCAAATACATGCAAATAGGTTTTGTTGATCGCGGGCATGGATGTTTTATGGTTTTTCAGCTAGTTTTTAGTGGAATGATGTAATGGCGACGAATGCAACACAGCCACGCACCTATATTCGTCCTGCATAAGGACACCAATGTTTGGACAAACAACAGCGCCTAATGCACGCAAATACACATACACAGCATACTATACCAGGCTCAGTCATGAATTGAACTGCATTACTGAGATAACTTTTAGAACCATAGACGAAGAAATCTTTCTTCTGCTCAAGTAATATTCTATTTAGTCACTATGCCAGTAATTAGCATTTTTCTCAAATGAATTAATTGAAACGGTGGATGTTTATTTTGAAATATAATAAGGAATATGAGCTATGGAAGACAGAATGTTTTTCGAATCGCAACAGTGCGAGTTGCAACTGTGTTACAGTTTGGAATTAAAATACAGCCGAATAGGTTTTGTTGATTGTCAGGTACAAGCAGCAGACATGCATAGCTTTTAGGCTACTATTCATTACAATGCCTTAATTCACAGCCACGCACCTATACTGGACCTGCACAGGGACACCAATGTCTTGCCAAACAACAGTGCCATCTAATGCACACGAATGCACATACTCTGCATACCACACCAGGCTAAATAAAGAATCGAACTGCGTTACCGATTACTTCAAACGCAACAGACCAATAAATTTTCCTCATGCTCAACTAATATCCTATTGAACTGCTATGCCAATAATTAGCATTTCTTTTCAAAAGAATTTATTGAATCGGCGGATATTCATTCCGAAATATGATAAGGAATTTTTCGAATCGTGAGGGTGCAACTTGCATTTGTGTTACAGTTCGAAACTCAAACACAGCCGAATAGATTTTATTTATAGTCGGTGATATTTGCTGAAACTCACTTATTAACGTGAAAAATTATAGTCTTAATTCATCATTCTTGTGTGAAATCTTTAATTATTTTAAATGAGTCTGCCGAGATTGAAATTTTTTCTGAATAATTTTTACAAATTAAAGTTTTTTCTGTAGGTGTGATTTTTCAGTTAAGAAAATTTAAGTTAAGAAAATATATTAAAAATTCTTCTGAACTTTCAAGAATGTTTAATGTTATTTGTCCATCAACGTACCGATTAAGGATTACAGTTATTAATTTACTCAATAATCCTAGTTCTGTGAATACATTTTCTTGATTTATAATCATATTAACTAATAAGTTAGTTAGTTAAAGTGCAGACAGTTTTCAGTTAATAGGAATGGTTCATTATATGTAATCACTTTGGTAAATCGGTATTTAGAGAATATTATAAATTTCTCAAGATGATTTATTTTGTAGATGGATATATATATATATATATATATATATATATATATATATATATATATATATATACATATATCCATCTACAAAATAAATATATATATATATATATATATATATATATATATATATATATATATATAATATATATATATATATATATATATATATAATATATATATATATATATATATATATATATATATAAAATATATATAATATATATATATATATATATAATATATATATATATATATAAAATATATATAATATATATATATATATATATATATATATAATATATATATATATATATATATATATATATAAAATATATATAATATATATATATAAAGAATATCAAAATACTTTTTGGACCTATTGTGTTATAACTTTCTAGTGAATAAAATGGAGTTTTCTTTGTGCGTATTACATAGAACTACAAAGTTTAATGATACAATCAAGAAACAACATGAAATTATTCTAAGAAGCAAAATAATTCATAAAAAAAATATATAAGGGCTATTTCTGACAAAATAGCTACTCGTCCCAAAAAGAAATAAAATTCAAGAGTTAAATAACTCATGATTATATATATATAGTTTACTTGGTGAAAGTTCTATTTAAAATTAAAAATTTATTTTTCAGAATTCTGAATATAAGTTTAATGCTTACTCTTATGATTCAAGAGCTTATCAATAAATGAAATTCTTCATTTTTGAATAAGCACATCCATTTCCTAAATGACTTCTGTACATAATATACCCTAGAGTAAAGAAAACCTAAAATATGGAACTTCAAATTAAATATAACATTACAATGGAAAATCATGAAATGGCATACAAAAGATCTTTGTGAGAAAATCTGAAATGTTTGAATTTGTCCTGAAGTAGACCGTTTTCGAATGAATATTATATTCACTTAAAAAAGGTAAGATATATCTTACCTTTTTTAAGTGAATATAATATTCAAGTATGGTATACACCATACTTGAATATAATATTCAAGTATGATATATATACCATACTTACCGAAAAGTCGTGCAATATACAATATAATTCTGATTTGTTTTCACAATTATTATTATTAAAACAAATTGTAGAAATTTTTACTACCATTGGTAGTAAAACCTAGTAATTTTTACAATTTGTTTTAATTATGATCAACTACCAAATAATAACGGCTGAAACAATTCAGTATTTACAATTATTGTTGCTAAACTCCTCTCAATGAATTCTCATTTATATTTCAATAATTTCTGGTCGCAGATTCAATTCATAATAATTGTTTCTGTTTCAGAATACACTTAAAATACTTCTTTAATTTTTAATTACTTAATATTTCTCCAAATTTCAATAATAATAATTTTCAGTAATTGTTTTGTGTCTGGATATATTCCAAGATTTGTTACTCTTTCTACAACAGTCCTTCGTCTTAAGTTTCATAATTATTCATCATTCAAACAGAAATATTACATTACGCATTTCATTAAAAAGCATTGTCTTCTAGAAAAACTTGCATTTTAGTCAAATTTCATTAAATAGCACCGGCCGACATTTAAAAGAAAGTAATCCATTTTGAATTATAGAATATTGGGAAATGCTTTCATTTCTGTACGCTGTGTATACATAGACTTACATGTTCCAAAAATTTTACAAATTGGGCACAATACAACCTCTCAGTGAGTTACAATACATGGTATATTTCACATCTGAAACTTCATTCAAAATTTTCTTTGAAGTTTCTTGTTTCAGATGTTCTTCCCTTCAGGGTATATGGAATGCAAGAATAATTCAGGCAATGTATGTTTGAAATGAAAATCATCAATTCAATGTACCATTAATATTCAAATCAAACGGAATTTTAATAAAAGCAGTGAAGTATCATAAATCAAAAATTTTAGACGAATTCTCTAGTGACTGTCAATATATTTGCATGAGACGAAATAATCGAAAAAAGAAGCATAAGAAAGCTGCTAAAAATTTAATCAGTTGAAAAAATTCCCAAAAAATGTATAAAAGAAACAGTATTAACATTAATTCCTATATTTTGTATAGTGAATGTAAAAGAGAAACATTCAATGAATGTTCAGAATTTTCAGGCACTTCTGCAGAATTGAATAAATCTAAAATTGCCAATTTATGAATAATTTTAGATCGAGTTTAATCTGCACTAGTATATTGTATTGTATTGTCAAAATGATCGTGATTCTGTGCTTCTTCATCATTGAACCGTTGAAAATTCTGAAAAAAATTTTCTTCACATGGGATATCTATACACCAAAAAGATAACGAGACAGACGATTGAATATAATAACGCTGTAAGTGCAGTTATAACAAATTCCATCAAATCGACGTTCTGCAGAACATGGTTTCTCAAGAATGATAACATGTTCTGTTTTTAAATAAAATTCAGCTATATAAGATGAAGCTCCAAAGCATCTTGAAAATGATCCTGATTCTTTAAAAAATTATATAATATTTTCAGATGAAGGTTATTTCTAGTTTAATGGCTGTGTTTTAAAAAAAATATCGTCTTTGGTGTGAAAATCTTGCATAACAATTTTGGCGTGGTGGCATCATTGAGCCGTATTTTTGAAAAGTCAAATGAAGATGCAGAATCAGTGAATGATGAATATTATGAATCAATGTAAATGGTTTTTTGTTGCCAAAATTAAATGCAAGACAAATAATGCAAGATTTGCAAGACAAATAATGCAAGATTTGCAAGACAAATAATGCAAGATTTGCAAGACAAATAATGCAAGATTTGCAAGACAAATAATGCAATGCCAAACATTGCCTATGCCACTGTAGAATAATAAGGAGAAGAGTTTGATCATATTTTTTCAAATCAACAAATTGGAGCAAATCGTATACCTACAAATGTTGGAATTTTACTTCACGTGCCGTTCTGACAGGTTTCAGTAACAGAGATAAATTACTAGGAGTCCTTCATTTTATTATCAATAGTAATGGTCGTGTGATCAAAAACCAATTAGAAATGCAGTAAGCTTAAAAATTTTATTAGATGATGCTCAGAATATATTTTTTTTAGAAACATTTGTATTTTAATCAAATCGATACTGTTCTTTCTATTCCATTAAATAGAAACATGGATATTCTTAAGGCGAGAAATTTACTTCAGATAACATTGACTAAAATACGTGAATTGAGAAATAACATTACTTATTTTGATACAATTTATAAAAAACTGGATATCGCAGATTTACACTCAAAACGTCACAAGGAAGTTGAAATGGTAGATAAAACACAACAATTGAGACAGATTTTATTTGAAATTCTAGACATTTTTGTGACTCGAATAGAGGTTAGTTTTTGCGACATTGAAAAATTAATTTCTTCGATCTGCTAAATAATTCAAAATTCTCCATTTATAAAAAAGAATTTCCACATGAGCTTTTGAAAGACTCGACAACGCAATATAATATTTTTGATATAAATCAACTAAAAAGTGAATTAACTATTCTACGGAAACGATAAAATAGAAAATTACAAACTCTTGTGAAATGTTAATATTTTTTCAGGATACTGACTCAAAATTTTGTATGCCACAACACTTTAAATTATTATGTCTTGTTGTTTTGCCAGTGACAACTGCTTCTATACAGAAAGAAGTTCCTCCGCGTTGAAAAGAATTGACAATTATATTAAAAATGCAACTGGACAGGCGCGATTGTGTAATATGGCAAAAATTTGAATTGAAAAAGGATTAATAAAATCACAGAATGAAAATATTTCTGAAGACGAGGTAATAGATCACCTCGCTGAACTAAAGAATCGCAGCATTCCTTTGATCTATAAAAAATTAAAATTTTTAGAATTCACGATTTCAATTTGAAATTAATATTTTTTTGCAACTTTCAGAGTATAAATATATATTACAATAATAATATTGTTTTTCTGATGTGCCTCGCCATCTTATACTGTCACGAGCCACTATTGTGTGTGATTTAAACATATTTGCTTCAATCTGTATTGAAGAAATAGAATAATTTCTTTTTTTTTCCAATATTCTATGTTCTATCAGGGAAATTATTGTTGGAATTATAATAACTATAATATATAAAAATTTTGAATGATATTCATCATGATAGATTCGATCAAATATTTCAAGTTAGGGCTGAAGGACCCAATAACGATGGTCGTTTGCTGTGAGCAATAAATTCCTGTTATTAAATTTTTACTTCAAGTTATTTCAATGACAACATTATAAAAACCTGTAAACCTAATAAGAACTGGTTTTCGAGAATGAGTTTATCTTGAAAAAACTCGAGAAAGGGGAGTCATTAATTTCAGGTTACCTAGTAAATTCTACCTATCTCTTCGAACTTGCCTACCCTGTACACAACTATCACTTTCTCTCGTAACTCACCCAGTTCATATTCCGTTTCTTGATCCTCGGCTATTGGTTCCATCCTGCCATGGCATTCGTCTCCCGTCACTACCGCCCGTTCCCGCCAGAACCATTTCCCTCAACATAACAACGAGAAAACATCACAGAATTTCCCGCGTCACACATATTCCACTTGCGAAAGACACCAGAAGATGCAGCGCGCACTACGACCAAGTGTTCACTATCGATTTCACGGCTAACTCGATGTGCGTACCTGAGATTACGTTGTCGGTCTGTTTCATCATCCGCCCAGTATCACTCGATTCATTCATCAAGACTGAATCCCATGTTAATTATTCATTAGGAGACGTAAAACGGAACCGATTACATCTATTTATCGGTGCTCCGTGACGTCATTAGTTCAGCTTTATGCCGGAATGCCGAGCCATTAGCGTTTTCGTGGATTGGAAATTGTAATTTCAATTAGAAGTGGCGAACTGGTTGTAGGATGGGAACATTAAGGTTATTTTTGCGGTGACTGCCGCCGTGAGGTTCTGGATATTGGAAAGGCTACTAGATAGCGTATGTTTGTGTATAAAACGTGTAGTTGTGTGTGGGTGGGTATCTAGTGAGATCATGCCGATTTATCGCGGTGTTGATTAGCCGTCCGTATTCCAGAAACGACTACGATGTTTTTTAATTGATATACGATGTGTTTTGCAGCCAGTTAGGTTCACGGCTTATCCTTATATCATAACGGAACGAACGATCCTTGGTCAATCAAGAACCGATTGTACATTCAAATTTGCACTGAATATGCCTTCGAATCAAATTGTGATTCATACAAAAATATAAAGGTTTCTTGAAGGTGAGTAATTAAAGATAATAATTATAATGATAATATTTATATAATATCGCGTGGTTTTTTTAGAGTGATAGAACTTTCGAGATGGATAACTGTGATTTGACCGAAGGTAGAAGCCATGTTGTTTTGATATTTCTGTTCAGTAAGCATTGACAGATTATCATGGAAAGACTCACGCCGCAACAAAGTTTAAAAATTGTTGAAATTCATTTTCAAAATCAGTGTTCTGTTCGCCAAACTCATGGAGCCTGATACTTGATTGAAATTATGGTGAAATTTATGGTTTACATAATCGTCCATCAAGGCAGCTTATTCGTCGAACTATCGATAGATTTCAGACAATATTTTCTCTACTCGATGCAACAACAAGAAGACGAAGAACTGTACGTACACAAGAAAATATCGCTGCTGTAAGTCATAGTGTTAATGATGATCCAGATTTGTCTATTCGTCGACGTTCACAACAAGTTGGACTCTGTGCATCCACCACGTGGAAAATTTTGTGTAAAGATCTTGGTCTATACCTATACAAGAAGGTTCAAGAACTAAAGCCACTTGAACATAATAAGCGTCGTTTGTTTGCTGATTGGGTCCTAGAACAGCTTGAAGTTTATCCACTTTCTTATCGTGAAATTGTGTTTAATGATGAAGCTCATTTCTGATTGAACGGCTATGTGAACAAGCAAAATTGCCGTATATGGAGTGAAAACAATCCTCAAGAAGTTCTGCAGGTTCCATTGCATTCTGAAAATGCACTGTATGGTGTGCTCTACACGCTGGAGGCATCATCGGTCCATATTTCTTTAAAAACGATGCTGGAGCTAATGTTACAGTGAATGGTGCTAGTTACAGATCGATGATCAATTATCTGTTTCAAAATTTGAATGGTATCGACCCAGAAGTGTTTTGGTTCCAACAAGATGGTGCTACACCTCATACTGCTACCTTAACAATTGATTCATTGAAAGAAAGATATTATTTCGAGAAATGGTCCAATTAATTGGCCTCCAAGATTATGCGACATAATTCCACTGAATTGTTTTCTTTGTGGTTATGTCAAGTCAATGGTTTATGCTAATAAACCAGAACCAATAGACTCTTTCTAAGCCAACAGACTGGCTGGTCTAGTCGAATGCGGTTCCTCAGAGCTAGTCGTGGTGGACGTATGCCGGAAATAATTTTTAAACATAAACATAACAAAAATGTCATGAAATTATCTTTCATATAAAAAAAAATTGGCTTCAATCTTAATTTAAATGTGTTTTATTTCAATTAAAAGTTCTATCACTCTAAAAAAAACACTCGATACAACAATGAGATAATTTCAAGTAAAACTTGACACTCTTTTATGGAATAAAAAATATTTGAAATCAACATTTTTTATAATTTATATATTTTTTGAAGGTTCTTTTTCACTAGGTGTAAGATTTTGAGAATATTGTCAAAATCATGTCCTGTCTCCAAAAGATGGTTAGCATATGTTGAATTTCCGTTTTTTCCTAGATATACTTTCTCGTATTCACGTATCCTAGTGCCGAAAGATCTACCTGTCTGACCCACATATACAGATTGGCAAGAAACGCAGTTTAATCTATAGACTCCAGACTTTTTGTTTTTATGGTTCAAATCTTTATTATTTTTTATTAAATTCCATGACGTACAATATTTCATTCAAAACAAGAAACACGTTAGGAAAAAAGTTTCTAGAAATGGAATTGTCATTTGCCCTTCATTAAGTGATTTTAATTCTCTAGATTTCATTTTGTTGGAGTTTTTTAAAGACGTCTTCAAAGACAGTTTGAATTACTAGATATTTGGTTGAAGCATTAATGGAAGCATAAATGTCACAAGTTTATTCAAGAATAGAAAGTTTCGCTTTTACCGCAAACATTTTGTGTTTCTTCTGAATTCCGAAACGAAAATGTATCTAACCTGTTAGGCTAATAATATTTCAAACTGGGATGAAAAAAACTGAATATTCTAATGAATAACCAGATCGTTTTGATGAAGAATATTCGAAAAGAGTTTAATTCAACGCCTAATGACTATCTGATACCTATTCTTCTAAAATTATTAAGAACGAAGTTGCTCACCGATACCATACATGTAAAGAGAACATCCCAAGAAATAAAACAATTTTCCAAAAGTTACTGTTTTCCTAGCAAAAACTTCAAGCGAAAACATCACTTCATCTTCAGATTTATAGTAGTAGACATAATGATCAACTGCCAAATAGTAACGTTGTTGACTGGAACAGATCAATACCCCAAGAATTAATTTATTAGCAGTAAAAGTAAGAGGAATAAAGCGAAGTTGCCTACTCTTCGCTTGAAACAAAGGGTCCATGAATGAAGATTAAGGAGTCAAAATTATTTGCGATGAAAATGAAGAGCGCCCCTGAAATGTTGAAAACTATCAGTACAATAATATCGAAATTTTATTCTGTGGGTGAAACAGTCTACATTCACCGAGTTGGAAATCAGAAATTATTTCTGGAAAACTGCCATCATGTGATATAAGTCTTGTGGATTTCCTGGCACACATAAACACATATTATGCTATAATGATTCGTCTTCTTTACTACTTGATGAATGTGAGGACAAAATAATAAACTTGTTGAAACATTCAATCCTCACTCCATTCAATTCAGTTTGATCATTTGTGATTTTTCCTTTTTGATTTCGAAATCTTAATTCTTGTTGATCTATACGTTGAAATATGAACAAATTTCAAAATTTGATATACGAGTTTGACCCTTTTTTGTAGGTCCAGTGGACCCAGGGAAGTTATATTTATCGTTTTTTGAACAGGAGTTGATTCGGTAAAGTTATCATATGGTGCCCGTTCCCAGATTGAATGATCTATTATTAGGATAGATATGAATTATGGAACGAGAAAGATGCTGAAAAGTATTTGCACTCAACCTTTCCAAATAATTATTTTTCCAATTGGGCACCTAAATATAATACAATTTTATTGAAGCAGAAGAGTATGCATAAACATATCGAAAAGTTTTCATACATATAGATTCGATATATGAAGAAATTTTCCGTTAAAATAACCAATATTGCCAGCCAGAACAGACATAAACTCGGCTGAAACAAAGTATAGTTCCTTTGCTACCATAGGCTCTTAAATTAGGATTTTTCCATTCCTTTTTTGATATTGCTGAACTAGATTCAAACCTTTGCATAAGATTAATTACATGGTGCAACTCGCTTGACCTAAATAACTTCTACCCTGAGCAGGAGTATAATTCGGGATTTTTTGTTATGTAGTTCATTTTATCGTATCATTTTCAAAGGAAAATCCTGTATTGATTATAAGTGATAATAAAATGACTTTCGTGTATATATTTCAGATTGCTCGAATGCTGTTCAATAAACATAGTACGATAAAAGTTAGACTCCTCACCTTGGACAATGGTGACCAAGTTATTATTTTATTATTTTTATTATTATCCTGATAATCCTAGATCTTCTGTGAAGATCCCTCAGAAGCTTTTTCAGCTTGTGCGAGTTAGGAGTTCAGTTGTGTTCTGGGTAGGCTTTGTTACTGCGATCTTGCGCCACTTTAGGTCACAGCACTGTTAATTTTTGACCCAACAGTGAAATGGTGGCAGATAACCGTCCAACTAGAAAATTTCTTTTCTACCTGAACAGGATTCGAACCTGGACCTCCTGGTCACGAGTCCGATGCTCTCCCGCTGAGCTATCCACACTCAAGTAAAGGTAATACGAGCAGAAGACTCATATAAAAAGAGTTATGCACGTGAAAATGAACTAATAAGAGAATTCAATAGAAGCTAATTTTAATGCATACCCAGACTTTATCTTCTCTATGGGAATGTGTAAGTGCAATTGATTTCTACATTACCACCAATGAAAACCTTCATAGGCAAGAGGTCGAATCCAGAGTTGTAATTTACCTCCAGGAATTTTGGTGAAGAAATCATCTGAAAGTTATATAACCCATGACTTTTTCAAGTGATTTCTCAAAATTCGGTCCGGTATAAAAGTCCTGGAACGTGTGTTTGGTTTATTGATGGGGTAGCCTGTCATTAAGACTTGTCCAAAGTCAATGTTACCGATTATCTTTACATATTTCTATAATGTATATCTTGAACTCCAGCCACTAGGCAACGCTACCTTCAGGTCATTTGAATACCACTGGAGCAGAGAGCCCATTGTGCTCTCAGCACAAAATCAAGATAAAAAGCTTATGAAGGCACGACTTAATATCATTTTCCGAATGTCTGGTCCAAATACATGACACACGGCTTATTTTATTTGATTTCAACATCTATCTGTCTTTGTTGAAAAACTCTGTCTGTCTATAGGACGATAGGGCATACTATAGTGTCAATAAAATACAGGAAATCAGTCGATGAAATACAACATATTTATTGTACATCCAAATATATTTTATCGTCTTCAAAGTAGACCACTTCCGAAATCATACTTCTACACCAGCGAATAATCCAATCATCAATACATTTCTGAGGCATTTTCAGAAAACGACTTCATAACCCCTCTTGATTTATCCTCTGTCTTTTATTAACTGAAAATCAGTGTGTCAAAGAATAATTTGAGTTTTAAAGAGAAAAATTTCTAACTGGATTATGACATATCTACCATCGAAATTCATCCTAAGAATCTCATGAAGACATCAGCAGAAAGGTGATATATCTCTTCGAAGTAATTGATATAGCAATACTCTTTGACACGATGAGAACTGGGAGGAAATTTCTTAGAAGTATTGAATGACCAGAACTTCCATAAGTTTATCTCCAGAAACATTCCAGTCGTATGATGAATTTTGCTATAGGATTTTTAATCTCACATACTAAGGCAGGTCAACTGTGAAATCGTCAGCAAGAATTGAAATTTGTTTTCAGTGTAAGATTTCAGAGGTTTATTACTAGAGAAGATCATAAGTCGAAATGATCATTCGGCCATTACTCTTTCAATATCAGTTGAACGTTAATCAGTTAGCGTACAAACTCCACGATAACCATACTTCGAGAAGAATAGAAAGGTAATAATATACTAGAACTCGTTTATTCACAGTCTCTACAGGGTGTATATGAATATTTGCGAAAAATTTAGGGGGTGATTCCTTGTCCAAAAATAGAGTGGATCTTTCATATAAACTTTATTTATTTAAACCCCCCTTGCTTAGTTACAGCCCCCTAAATATGGCGCCCGAAAAACAGTTTTTAATTTTTTTCATGAAAACCAAAAACTGACAAAAATAAAATTAAGTAGACATTTTATGCGTGCGAGAAGGCACTCAAAAATTTTTTTGGTGGTGTTTCTCTATGATTGCAAGGGGTAGAAAAAACTACCCCTAAACCTTCTTTTGCAGGAAACTTTTTTACATATTCCTATTCTACTATGTAAAAAATTATTTTGAATAGCTTGATCCATTCTTAACAAATAAGATCTCTTGTAATTTCTTGCTAAAACTCAAGGTTCTGACAAAAAAAATATTTATCAACATGATAGCGTGAGTCCTAGAGGCCGAAATTATTGCCGAACTAGATTTTATCTAGTAAGCGGATGTCATTTTGTTATGACAACTGACTAGTTTTGATTCAGTTCCAATAATTTTTTGATGTGGCTTATCATTTTAAGATTTTTGTCATATACATCTTTAGGGGGCTCAAAAAAATAAAGTTTATATGAAAGACCTACCCTATTTTTTGACAAGGAATCACCCCCTAAATTTTTTCACAACTATTCAGATACACCCTGTATATTACACACTAATTTATACCGTTTCTGGTAGTTTCCGCAAAATCACGGGAATTATTGCGATCGAGTTTTTATCGCTAGTTGTTGTGAAAACATTATATTGTTCGTAAAAGAGTAGATCTATGGACTATTCACTGTTGTTCACTTGGATTCACTGAATCCACTCCACAAATTTACTACCCTCAATTAAAAGTGTGAATATCATAGATAATGTATCATTCACTTTCAGATTTTTCATTTGTAGTATTCGTACTATCACGAGAGTTTGAACGAAAATGTTCCCTGAAATTGAATTTAGAAATAAGTACGGAATAGAGTTGGTGCGAGAGAAGTACTTCTTCAACTGAACTGTCTCAAACTGTATTAATCCGAAAGAGGTTTTTGGTCAATTGACTCGGGGTGGTTGAGTAAGGCGACATTTTTTGTCTAATTGCTTTTGAAGTGACTACTGTCGTATTGAGATTTCTACGGAAAATGACGGCTTTCAGAAAGTTCTTCTGGTGATCGGTTTTTTACGAAAAGAACAATATTGTAACGCAGAAAGCGGAACTGAGAGGGATTCTATACCTTCTGACAATATCTTGTTAATTTCCTAAGAAATAGAACACTGCTGTTTGATAAAGTTGAGGTTGTTTATGCAGAATAGAGCAAATTTAGATTCCATACTAGGAAAATCATAAATAGATTCATGAAATTATATAGTCGATAGTAGACAAGAAATCTGAAGAAGATGATATATTTAGATGACTTATATTAGCATATAGATGTTATGGAAGAAATAAAGTTAACCTAAGATGTGATTATATTATCTAGTTTGCTTTTATAATTAGGCTTAAAACACAAGAGGATCATGGTGGTAGATACTCGTAGTATGTATGAAGGATGTCAGCTAATGAAAACTTCAGGTGAGGATGCAGTGCAAACGAAGGACGATATTGGGAAGTTGTAGTTACTAACTAAGATAAGTATAGTCCTGGTTGTGAGTAACTTGCTAAGTTGAGATAAATCAGTATTGAGCTTGAATGAACTATGTTGGTGGATGCGCTTATTCCGTGTTGTTCATAACATCACTATAAAAATCAGTGTCAATTTGGTAAGCAAGCATCTCTCAGGTATTGATTAGAAAATTACGATATT
Organism: Megalocaria dilatata; assembly: GCA_034642435.1. NCBI lineage: Eukaryota > Metazoa > Arthropoda > Insecta > Coleoptera > Coccinellidae > Megalocaria > Megalocaria dilatata. The sequence goes on along the minus strand of CM067856.1, from coordinate 70,239,304 downwards.
ATTCATGTATAATACAATCTATTGTATATTGTGTGATATGAAAAAGGATAACTTATATATTCATATTCTTATTTTAAGTAAGCTTGTCTCATTATTCCAATAATTCTCTCATTTTAATACATTCTCCTGACTGAATATTTCAATCAGTTTAATTTGATTCTATACATCGCTGTATACCCTACTCAAATAGATAAAAACATAACCATAATAAAATTGATTATAATCTTTCAAATTTGTTAGAGTGAAAACATTCTGCGTACTACAGTCTATAATTTTGGTATACATCCTCAATGAATATAGACCACGATGGGATTTCTATATTTAGTGTAATGGTGTTAACTGTTATATATATATATATATATATATATATATATAAATATAGAATACGATATAGAAGATCCATTGACGTATCTGCTTTCTTAATTTTTTTTTTGTCTCTTAGTCACCAAGTCGCTTTTATTCTATCCGAATGTTTCTATTCCATATATTTTTAATCTAAAATGATCTCAAGCGCCATGCAGTGGTGTCCGTCCATCTACTTACTTTCGTTTGTAAGCGCAATAACTTTCGAAAGAATCAAATTGGGGGCTACACTTTGTAAATTAGATTTCAAACGACAAAAGGATCGAAAGATCAAATTCGTGAATGAAAAATCCTGCCCTTTTTCTGAGATATATCGGTTTGAAACTTCTCCTACAACATCTTGAGAACTACAGCATCATGTTGAAATGGCGTGTTTGAATTTATTTTGGTGAATATTGATTATTAATATTATCTTTACGGCATATTTGAATTTTTATCATAAGGAGTCGGAGCTATGGTGAACATCGTAAATCGTAAATTCTACCGTGCTTACTGGCATATAAGAGTGGTTCTTTCTAATCCCAAAAGCAAGTTGTGTGATAAGGTTACGTCCTATCATCGCGTAAAAGCGAGAACCACTCCAAAGAGTACAACCCACGCCGCTTCCAGTTTCAGCTTCAGTTCGAAAACCTTCACCGTGATTGGTAACAGCGAAGCACTATCCAATCGCTACTGGCTCTGCAGTATAAGTACCCAAGTTGTTTGGAACGTAACTACCATGCCGAAGGGGCTTCTTATTTCCACCTACCTGAATGCAGACCCAAGAAAAAGGAAAATCCCGGCCCGTACATTAAGACCCGCAAACCCTTGTAAAGTCTTTCAATTGATCATGGCTTCAAGCAACAACGGTCTAAGCCGTGTCGTCGAGATTTGCATTCCCCGGAAATGTCTCGCAAATGATCCTGGTTCAGGACGAGGCCGAATCTTCAAGTCCCGCTAAACCCTGAAGCAGTTCTAGAGAAATCTTGAATCAGGTAGATGGAATACCCCCCTAGTCTGGCATGCAGACTTTCAGCCACTGCCCTCTCGAGTCCAACGCCAAATTGGGTGGCCAGGTCGTAAGAATACTTCCCGAGGGCCGATCCACCCTGTCGAGCTAACGCAGTATATACATAACGATTCGGCTATTGGACAGAAAAATCCGGAGATTTTCTGCAATAGGGTAGAGACGTATCGAGACTTAATTCTCCATTTCATCGAAATGAAACTAGGATCTTAGTGAAGACAAGCACCCCCACTACGTGAAGGTACAGAGACAAATGGGGGGCAAGCTATGGTGAACAGAAACTTTAGCGAATCAGGACAGTACAACTTACATCTGTGTAACAGTTTAAAACTCAAATACAGCAGAATAGGTTTTGTTGATCGTCGGGAATAAACAGCACAACCATGTTTCAATACTTCTTGGCATATCTTTAGTGAAACGCCGGAATGTCGACGAATGCAGCACAGTCACGATCCTATATTCGCCCTGCATAAGATTAGTACTAATTCATTTGAGGAGAAATACTGATTATAAGCTGATTAAAAGGATATTACATGAGCACGAGGAAGATTTCTTCGTTTGTAGTGCTTGAAATATTCAGGAATACAGTTCACTTCTTGAATAAGCTCGATGAGGTTTGCTGCATATGTGTATTCGCGTTATTGCTTAGTGAAACGTTGGTATTTATATTTAGGTAGAATAAAGGTGCGAAGCTGTGTTGTATTTTCTGGCATTAGAACATTGCATTGATGAAATGGCAACAAGCATTGAAATATGCAAGTCTGCTGCTTATGCAATTAACGAAACCTATTCGGTAGTATTTGAGTTTGAACTATTACACAGATTCACGTGGCACTTCAAAAATTCTAAAACTTTCTGTTTACCATAGAGCCGCCTCCTAGTCTCTTGTTACGACTATGGTGCTAGTTTTACTGAGGTGAAAGGGAGGACTAGGCTATGATGACGAACATAGCCACAGGGCTTACATTTTTTTAAATCCCAATTAAAGATTACTTTTTCAGATTTTTCTGTCCAAAGGCTGATTGCGTTAGGTAATCTAATGCGTTACCTCGGGAGGGTGATTGCCCGCAGGAGTTTTCGTACTTCTGGCTACACAATTGTTGTTGGGCTCATGGAAGTAGTGGTTGAAAGTCTGCATGCTTAATAAGAGGGGTATTTCATTCATCTAGTCACGCGTAATTATTGTCTCAAGACTGCTCAAGAAGTGATTCAGGGGTTAAGCGTGTCTTGACGGTACGACTGGTCGTCTCAAACTAGGATTGTTTGCGAAACATTTCTGGGGTTTTTGGGTCTTGTCGATACGGTTGAAGTCCGTTGGTGCTCGAACCAGGATAGACTGAAAGATTTAACAAGGATTCGTGGTTCTTGACGGTACGATTGGTTGTTAGTGCTCGAACTAGGATCGATTGAAGTATGCATTCTTGAGATTTTTCTTGTCTCCTGAGTTTAAGTCTCGTTGGTGGAAACCAAGCTTCTCCAGCGTATCAGCTACGTCCTAAACAACTCGGATACTGACCTTCAGAGCCAATAGCGGTTGTATAGTGCTTTGCTGCTACTAGTCCGGAACTAAAGCCAAAATTGGATGCCGGGTGGGTTCAACTCCATTGTAGCTGTTCTCGCTTTGCACGATAATAAGGGTTATAATTATCAAACAACCTGCTTTCGGGCGTTGATACTTATTGGTTACCTGGTGAAAGGGCCATGCTCATATGCCACTAACTACAATCATTATACCTACTCTGTTTCCCATACTCCGCACCATATTCCGCCGCATCGATTAATTCGTTTGGAGAGAAATGATAGTTATAGGCATTGCGACTTAATAGGATATGACTTGATCATAAGGAAGATTTCTTCGTTTATAACATTTGGAGTAATCGGGAATAGAGTTCAGTTCTTGAATTAGCTTGATGGGTGTATGCTGCGTATGTGTATTTGATTGTAATAGATGGCGGTAACGTTTGGTAAAACATCATCCTTCATATGCAGGGCCAATATAGGGGCATCGGTGTGTTGCATTCGTCGGCATTACAGCATAACATCGAAGATAGGCCAAAAAGCATTTAAACATCTGCTGTATTTGTATTTTGAATTGTTATGATTTGAAAAGTTTTCTGTTTACAATTGCTCCTATTCTTGATCATATTTCGGAATAAATATCTACGGCATTAATTATTATATTTAATTAGAATTCTTTCAATTGTCAACGGAAATCTTGACTTGAAATTCATAATAATTGATTCTGTGCTTAATTGAGCACAAGAAGGATAATCAATGTCTTTACCTTTATTGTTATTTCAAGATTCCGCATGAATTATCGATTAGTTGGATCTGGTTAGGCTTTGTTACTGGGATCTTACGCCACACCACTGTTAATTTTCGACTCAACAGTGAAATGGTGGCTCAAACCTGTCCAACTAGAAAATTTCTTTCCTACTTGAACAGGAATTGAAACCTATAATATTATACATATTCCTTTCAGCATCATTTTCAATTATATTATGATATAATTTAGGATCCTTAGTATTCAGGGGAAACTCATTATGATTTTTGTGAACTAACGTTAGTGTGTATAGTTTTGAGTCGAAAAAAGATAAGAATAAATGAGGAATTACTTAGTTTTCTATCACTTTCTAACCAGTTTGGATGGAGTTAGATAAAAAATCAATGTATCCTTGATAATAAATGAGTGATAGGAATCAAAGTAATTACCTATTACACTGTCACAATTCAAAGACATTTTTGCTAACATAGCTCATACTCTTGAATAAATCTCAGTATATGAAAGCTGATAGATCAGTAGTTGGATCCCTGGGCTGGAAACTGCCAAGGGAAAAAAACAAAAATTTTTTTAAAAGAATTTCACCCACTGTTGAGTCGAAAATTTACAGTGTTGTGCCTAAAGTGAAGTAATGACGCAGTAAAAAAGCCTAACGAGAACACAACTGAACTTCTCACTCGTACAAGCTGAAAAGCTTCTGAGGAATTATTATTTTGTCATTATAAAATAAAACACTTGTTTACATTTTCTACTTTATTTTTGGTATTGACGTACGTTTCGTCTTTGCTAGAAAGACTTCATCAGAATACGTATTCTGATGAAGTCTTTCTAGCAAAGACGAAACGTACGTCAATACCAAAAATAAAGTAGAAAATGTAAACAAGTGTTTTATTTTATAATGACAATTACAACTGATTTCTACCAAGCAACGGCCCAATCTATCATAAATCATTATTTTATTCTTATTATTTTTACGTTGTGAGGTCACCATTGTTGTATAGTTACTTTCACTTTTTCTGGTCCTTTAATAACTTTCTTCATCAGGAGATATTAAGTTCGTTAACGTGTATTCTTCTATTTTTCCAATATAACCCTATTTTAAACTAGTCAAATGAGCTTCACTCCTGTGAGAATAATAATAATACTTTGGTAATCCTGATGGAACAAGTCGGGTAAAAGTATACAAAATATCATTAATAAAGGGTGTGAGCTATGGTAATAGAAAGTTACACAAATCGAGACAGTACAACATACCTATATAAAACAGTTCTATACTCAAACAAACTCGATTAGGTTTTGTTAATCACAGAGTTCGTTTGAGTATAGATTTTTATACAAATGTATGTTACACTCTCGATTTGTAGAACTTTCTATTACCGTAACTCGCACTCCTTATTGGTGATATTAGGTATAGGTCAGCCGAATTTTACCTGAATAATAATATGCTTATTTTGAGCATTACGGCATATTGTGGTCTGACTTGAGCATGAGGAAAACTTATTCTGCGTTACTTGAATTAGCTTGCAAAAGTATGTCTAATATGTATATTTGCATACTCTAGATGGCGCTTGTGTATGATTAATACTTTAGTGTCTCTGTGTATAGCGTATACTTGACAGATTGGTCACTGGCATTCATTGCACTGATGAAAACCAATAAGAAGGAAACGTGCGCATGTCTGTAATTTGCTCCTGTTATCAACCAAACCTTATCGAGTTTGTTGTAGTATAGAATTGTTATACAGATCTATGTTACACTGTCTCGATTTGTAGAACTTTCTATTACCATAGTTCACACTCCTTATAACAGATATTTGATACAGATCAGCCGAATTAATTCATTCGAGTGTACAAATTGATTATTTTTTCCAGCATCCATGAAATAAGAAAAAATCGTTATCAAAAAAAACATTTAAGCAGTAACAATTTTTTGATTATTTTTTAATTTGTGTTTCTTCAAAGATTTTATACAAGAAGACGGATGGTTAATGGCTTTATACCAGGTGTTTCTTTAGAGTGATAGAAATTTAAATTGAAATAACACACATTTAAATTAAGATTGAAGCCAATTTTTTTTTATTTGAAATATAATTTTATGACATTTATGTTTTGAAAATAATTTCCGGCATATGACCACCACGACTAGCTCTGAGGAACCGCATTTGATCAGACCCATGTTAGACCACTTTTTCGAGTAATTCGGGTCTTATTTCATCAATAAAACGAATTATGTTGGCTTCCAAAGCGTCTATTGTTTCGGTGTCAGGAAATGACGGACAGGTTATTTTTTATCCTGAAAAGCCAGCCAGAGGAGTCCCTAGTGGCAGATATCGACTGGTAGGTTGGAAAATTGACACCACTGGACGACGGCTAATTGACGAAATATGCCAAATTGCCGCCTATAACCCAAAATCACAATTCTCACAGTATATAATGCCTTACGCCGATATCAACCCACCCTATGTACGAAAGCAGGCACTTCGTGTAGTGAATGCAGGTAGATATTGGATGTTACGAGATATTAAAAATAATCAATTTATCAAGACAAAGAGTGAGATATCCGCACTGACTGATTTCCTACAATGGTTGAAAAAAAATCGCGGAGATGCAAGTGATGGAATCATATTACATGCTCTTGGAAGCCTTAAGACGTTATGATCTTCTTGAACGTTTCAACAATGTTGTTGAAGATTTTGCAAATGGATATGAGATATCTTCGACAAAATGTGGTTACACTACTAAAGCTTTTACCCTGAGAATTATGGCCAAGATTTTATTGGCATATGAAGGCAGTGATTTCACAAGTGCAAAAGATAGAGCCAAATCAACTTGTGAAATAGCTGTTCATTTAGCACAGGGGGAAAAACTAGATTTGGATCCAAAAGCTAGTGGTGATAGCACTGGTTTGGAACCACATTTTATAGATTTCGTTTGTCAGCATCAGCAATAAACCAGTGACTTGACATAATCCCAAAGAAAATGATCCAGTGGAGTTATGTCGCATGATCTTGGAGGCCATTTAATTGGACCATTTCTCGAAATAATGTTATCGCCAAATATTTTTTTCAATGAATCAATTGTTACGGTAGCAGCATGAGGTGTAGCATCATCTTATTAGAACCAAAACACTTTCGGGTAGATACTATTCAAATTTTGAAACAAATAATCATTGATCTTCGATCTGTAACGAGCACTATTCACTGTAACATTAGCTCCAGCATCGTTTTTGAAGAAATATGGACCGATGTTAACTCCAGCGTGTAAAGCACATTATACAGTGCATTTTTCAGGATGCAATGGAACCTGCAGAACTTCTTGACGATTGTTTTTACTCGACATACGGCAATTTTGCTTGTTTACATAGCCAACCAGAAATGGGCTTCATTACTAAACACAATTTTACGATAAAAAAGTGGATCAACTTCAAGCGGTTCTAGGGCCCAATCAGCAAACAAACGACGCTTATTATGGTCAAGTGGCTTTAGTTCTTGAACCAGTTAGATCTTGTATGGGTGTAGACCAAGATCTTTACGCTAAATTTTCCATGTGGTGGATGCACAGAGTCCAACTTGTTGTGAACGTCGGCGAGTAGACAAATCTGGATCATCATTAACACTATGACTTACAGCAGCGATATTTTATCATGTACGTACAGTTCTTTGTCTTGTTTTTGTTGTTGCATCGAGTAGAGAAAATGTTGTCCGAAATCTATCGATAGTTCGACGAATAAGCTGCTCTGGTGGACGATTATGTAAACCATAAATTTCACGAAGTGCTCTATAAGTTTGGCGAATAGAACACTGATTTTGAAAATAAATTTCAATAATTTGTAAACGTTGTTGCGGCGTGAGTCTTTCCATGATAATTTGTCAATGCTTACTGAACAAAAATGTCAAAACGACATGGCTTCTACCTTAATCTACCTTAAATCACAGTTATCCCTATCGAAAGTTATATCACTCTAAAAAAAACAACCGATAGATATCTTTGTGATTTGGGACGTTATACGATACTTTAAGAACCATGTCCACTGAAATTGAAGCTCAGTGTTTTTCAGGCATTTTCATTTAAGTTTTCTAAAATTGAATTAATTATGTAAAGGTTTTGCAGACTAATTCCGTTTTTCAATATGTTATATTAAATATTTCAAAAATTAACTCCATAAGTTTATTTTTATTTTATATATTTTCAATTTCACAACAGTATCTCTTCTTGTTCGTTCGTCTTCCGGAAGTCATTTCATAGTTCTTTCAGAATTCTCAGATGAACTCGTTATTCGGATAAAATTCAAATCGAAAAGGGATAATTATTCGAAGAGGGACGGAATCTTCAAAACTTTTTCAACTAATCAGCATTAACTGAGCAGAGCCATTTTCATTCCATTTAGTCAGTCAATCTGCGTTCGCGTTCATAATGGATTTCCTGCGTCTGAATTATTCCCTTGAATTTGCATTATCGTAAAGGATTTACGATAGGGCAGGTTCGTAATTCTAGAATACCCAATAGAACGCATTCGTAAAAAAGTAAGTACTTTCCGATACGACACGTGGGATAGTCATTCTACGCGTTGAATTTTCTATGACCATAGGCGAAAATGCGGGGGAAGTTGATTGGATGCTTGAACCTTGAACTTTACCGGGAGGTCGAACAATTACTGTTATGTCTGCTAACAATGAAGCATGGAGAATCTAGTTAGATCAATTATAACATTGAGGGCCTTTGTAAAGGGTGGACCATCTAAAGTTTGCATTGTAGTAGTGGTTATCTCGAATCTTGTAATACTTCTGTCTTTCGTGTTTTGACAGGAAGTTAGCCTAATACTTGACATTAACGAAATAGGTCAATTACGCTTGAACAAAACTGGGTAATATTAAAAACTTATTTATACTTATTGAAGAAATTCACGTGAAAAATTTAATAGAAAGGAAATGTCCTCACGGTAATTTGTGGATCAATGTGTGAAGCTTCGACATTTGATATAATTACCCGTTTACGCATTTCTCTGAGGATAATTTTGCACATGAAGACATAAAGAGTATGAAGGCTCACAAAGTTCAACTTGTGCAAGAAGTGAATCCTTGTGATCATCCAATGCGTTTCCAATTCGCCCTATGAGCTACTGGGCTGATGAAAACTCATCTTTGGAAATGAAGCACATTTTCACCTCTGAGGAATATTTTTTGTGGGGATCATTTAAAAATAATTGTTACACTAACCATCCAGAAACGATTAGTGCCTTGACATGAAATCGAAGTCCCTATTCATGAGACTGAGCCCTAAACTTTCGACAGTGTACTGAAAAATTGAATTGAGCGGTAGGGGACTGTTGCCAGTCGTGGAAGATTGTTTTTATTCGTAAATTCGAAGATTCAGCCTTTCCAACAAACTCATAGATTTGAAGAAATATCATTACTTTTCCATTTATAGCCGATCAAGAATGCAAATTTTAAATGGCCCAAATCTTATTTTATCATATATTACTGAGCGCCTAAGCTTTGGTTCAAACGTCCGTAATTATCGAGTTATTGTCAAAAAAGACCCCAAATGATGACACTGGATACAATTATAACTGCTGCCTATACTACAATATACTCAGTAAAAAGTGAATTTGAAAATTGGAATATTCAGGGTGGTTTTTATGCCCAAATTGAAACATCAAGTATGGTCATTAAATCAATCAGAATTTCTTTCGATGTCACTGTAGAAAGACAATAGGAAAACAAGAAGTATATATTGTGAATCATTTTTATTGTGACAGGCTATTGAAACAAAATATGGCGATTGGACCAAATATGCTTCCACAAAATATTGCTGTAGAGATGAATTCTTTTTTCATGTTTCGAGGTATAGAGGTATAACTTTAGACGAGAAATATTATTTCATATAATACCTCTCTTTTTGTTATACAGGACTCAGTGAATCATTTCTGATGATGAAATTGAGTGATTGCTCTTTTTGACAAAACTTGATAATGATTATGATTAGAAAATACAATATGAATAATATGTATTTAAGGCCAACCATAATAATTTTCTGCATTTTTGAAAAAATGCAATTGAAGAATTAATTGTCTAAGAAGGGAATTTTGAATAACAGATAATAAACGAACATGTAACGTAAGGCTTCTGTGAATAAGAATTAAAAATAGTTCAACATAAAAAGAGCAAATTTAAAGTGAATGTTCTACGTGGCCTCCTTCAACTTCGGTGCATTTTCTAATTCTTGTAGTAAAGGACTTCCGGATGTTGAAGAAAACATCATTCTGTCGCTTTTAGAATTACCCGAAATTTTCATTCTTCTCCAGAGTTCGTCTCGCGAATTTATTTCATTGGAATAAACTGAAGCCTTCATATATCTTAAAACATAAAAATCGAGAGGGTTATAATGAGGAATTCATGCAGGTCATTCAAAATCACTTCCTCTGCCAATCCATCCATGAGGAAATATGTCACTTAGCTGATTTCTTACATTAGAGGGAAACAGGGTGAAGCCCGAACCTGCATAAATCATATTTTCCTTCTTACATACAGTGAAAATTTGTCCAGAATATCACTTAAATTATTTTGCAAAATAAATGACGATCTCCATTTAAATTTGGAGGAAGATTATATGGCCCTAGCAGTTGGACGCCTGTAATACAACACCAAATAATGATTTTGAACTACTGAAAATGCCTTTCTTTAAGAGCATGCGAGTTTTTGTCTTACCGGTGATGCCTGTTTCTCCAATTGAATACCCCACGTTTGGTGAAAGTCACTTCATCAGTGAACATAATATTCTCAATAAAATTTCGGTCATCATGATGTTTGTTACGTTGCAAAAACTAAAACCTTTGTGGCAAATCTCTTGGAAGCAAACTTTAAACAGGAGTGAAATGATAAAGGTAAAGTTTTTTTATTTTTTAAATTCAATAATTGACGACTTATTTCCGTTGCTGCCGCCGATTGAAGTGAACTCACTTCGTCTGCTTTCATATACTCGGACCAAAATGTTATCTTCTTCATTCGGTCAGTTGGTTCGGGTGACCACCCAGATTTTAACTACGAAATGATCCAGTTTCATACAAACGATGAAATAAATTTGCGAAAGTTTTCTGGTGCAAATCATGTCCCTCATTCCTTCTTTCGTAAAATGTTTGAGACGAGGCATTTCAATCGAAAAAGCTTTAAAAATGCAACAATAAACTATAATATCGCAGCAAAATAATAAACTGAGAAGAAAAAACTACCAGCAACATTTTTATGGCAGTCCAAAGGATACTTTTCATGAATGACCTATTTGAAATCCCCTTCTTGGACGATGAACTCTCCAATTGCGTTTTTATCGAAAATGGGTGACATCATCGTATTTAAACAGAGGTAATAATATTACATAAAATGATTTCTACGTGGTATTTTGTAATCAATGTTTGATTGATTCGGTCTCTGCTTGGTGGGAACTCATTCTACATTCTACTCTTTAAAAGAAGTCAGTAGAATGTAGATACCTGAAGAAGCCACATCGTGTTGTAACAAGTGTTACAACTGTCTCTTATATATTTTTTAATTATTTTGTAATCAATATCACTATCGGTTTCCGTAAAAAAAAACTACTACTCAATTTCATAATCACGTGGTATCCCCTATTACAAAAAGTAGTATATAAAATAATAGTCCTCGTCCGAAGTTATATCTCTGTGCCGATTTTGATGAAAATTGAGAAATAAAAGTGAAATTATTAGGGAAAAATGACATTAAAATTTAAAGCCCTGTATTTTTTCGACAGCAATGTTTTATTCAGGCATATTTGGTCTAATGGTCTTATTTTGGTCCAGATAAACTATTTTAAACCTATGTTCAAACAGTTATGATTGGCTCCGTGGAAACAAGCATTTCAGTAAGCGCCAATTATCTTGAAGAGTTCCATATATTTTGCAAGTATAAAATATGTCATTTATCAGGTAAAACAACTTTTATATAAGAAAGAACTTGCTCCATATAAGTTCTATGATGAATGTAGATATGCGAGTTCTACTTGTAAATATGCAGTGTTTCAACAAAATATTTCATTTTTAATTTTCTAAATAATCTTGGCCGGTATATTGCAAATAAGAAAGTTTGAGTCATCAAATTGCGAGAAGAATCAATACACGTTTATACAACTCATTGAAATAATAGAAATTAACTATCAATATGGTGATAATTTCAAACAGATCGTGAAATTTGTATTGATTCTGGTCATCATCAAGGGCCTTTTCGCTCTGCTATAGCGAAATTAATCAATAAATTTGAAAGTTATAGATGCGGAGACTCTAACTCATGCTCGCCAGGTCTGCTGAAAATATCACCGCTAGCGAGAGGGTGACATTTTTCACATAATTGTATTTTATTGCGCATTAGTTTCAGGGAACAGCGTGCTATCGTTTCACCTAAATGTCCGTAATTTTCGAATTTTGAGCCAAAAACGACTAGTTGACAAGAATTTGAGTATGATAAATAGGAAGTGTTTCAAATCGGGGTAGTGCAACTTATATTGGTATTACGAAAGTTAAATAAGGCTAAATAGGTTTTTTGATAGTCGAGCAGAAGCGGTAGACAAGCATGTTTCATAGCTTTTTGGCTACTCATCTGTGCATTGCTCTAATGCCAACAAATGCACCACAGCTGCGCTCCTATATTCGCCCTGCATAGCATGTCCCAGTGGTTACACAGCCATATCTCAATGGACTCGAATATATAAATATATAAGTACAGTCAGTCACGAATTAATATGTTCTCTTTAAAAACTTTAAAAACTCTTGAAGGTAAGACCAGAAACAAAATTTTGTCTCCTTTAAATATTTATTTATTAATTTTAATTACTTTCGTATATCTGTTGGGTTATTTATTCCATTTGACATTATATATTGAGTTTTGATTATATACGTCTATTAAATGTAAGCGGTGCTTGTGTAGACATAAATTTATTTCTAAAAGTTTTTTGAATAACATTTTTTTGAAATTAAAATTGTAGAAGATAAACATATTTCAATTTGTTTTAATATTCAAATTTTGTTATATTTCTTCTATCAAGTAAAAGGCCTTTCTATTCTATTTTATATATAATATATAATTATATTTCGGCTTCAATAAATCTCATTATAGAATGTTAATGAATTTAAATAAACCTTAAAATAACTCACACTGTTCTTTGATTTTGTTAGAACATAGATCAATCTTGAATTATATAGTTGATCTGTATTTCGAAGCTTAAGTCTTTCAATACGTGAGAGATATAGGTTAAGTTTTTGATTTTGATATTTGAAATATTAAATGAGGACTGAAGACGGGATTGTCTAGAATTATATTTGTTTTTTGAAGATATAGTGCACATATTTTAGGGATTTTTGAAATAATTTATTCGAATATTTAAATATATTAAATATTTCGAATAAATTATATTCTTTGAGAAGTCCTTTAAGTGTGTTCATGTTTTTAAAAGGCAATTGGTGTTCTTAAAGGTAAGACCAGAAACAAAATTTTGTCTCCTTTAAATATTTATTTATTATGACTTTTGTATATCTGTTGGGTTATTTATTCCATTTGACATTATATATTGAGTTTTGATTATATACGTCTATTAAATGTAAGCGGTGCTTGTGTAGACATAAATTTATTTCTAAAAGTTTTTTGAATAAATTTTTTTTAAATTAAAATTGTAGAAGATAAACATATTTCAATTTGTTTAAATATTCAAATTTTAAAAACTTTTTTATATATCCATTCGATTGTGTTTAAAAAATTACTGAGCAAAGGAGTTTGATCATTGTTGCACATTGAGATAGATAAGGTTTCTTTCAACGAATTTTTTCATCCACAAATACCTGTACTGCTTCGCTAACATCACCTGTACTGCGTCGCTATCCTCAAATTTTCAGAGTTCAGCTCAAGAATTTTCTTGGAGAGGGTTAGCTTTGAAGAAATTTTTGAGGTTATACAGTGCATTTTTGGAAAGGAATTTGATTTTCATAATACATTGGTAAGAAACAAAGTTTGAATCCTTCAAGTATTCATTTAATATTTTATTCTTTATTTTCATTGTATTTTTATATTCCTTTTGGTGCTATGTAATGAGTGTTAATTCAATATATCTGCTAAATTGAAACTGTAGTTTCTAAGACGTATTATTTAAATCAACTTCAAAACGTTTTTCATCTTATAAAATTAAAATTAATATTTGTAGTGAGGTTAGCAGAATAAATCTGTAATATATTTGAGATATTGTAATAATCCTTCTATCAAGTAAAAAACCCCTTTTTTATCATTTTATTCCATATATAACAATTACATTTTCGTTTTTCACTCATATACATGGTATCAATTGGATATAACTGAGTCCTTGAAAATACCTTACAAACTTTGTGTAATTTCTGAGACGAACATAGAAAACGTAGGGTTTTGATATTTAAAAATTTTCTATATTTTGAGTTTCTTTATCGAAGGACATGTGGATTTTGTAGGGTGAGATATATTCTTATTAATTACTCTTAGTTTTTGATACGAATTTTGACTGATAAGTTATCGATGTGGTAATTTCAAATGGCCTTTATGAAGACGTGGTACATGTTTTTCGAGTTTTTTTGAAGGAACTTTGTTAAAGCGAGTTATTTTCGAAGAGATTCCTGAGGTTGTGCATATTCGGAAATGAATATGGTTTCCATAATCCGTTGATAAGAAACAAAGTTTGTATCAGTATAAGAAAAACAAATGCTAACTTCCGCTATTTTATTGATTTACAAGACAATTGTTTCGTCATACCATGACTTCATCAGGTGAGTATTTAAACTTAATCAGTTTAAATACTCACCTGATGAAGTCATGGTATGACGAAACAATTGTCGTGTAAAACTATAAAATAGCGGGAGTTAGCATTTGTTTTTCTTATATTGAAGATGAATTTCCGTCAAGTAAAGACTGAGACAATCAAAAAAAGTTTGTATCCTTCAAGTATTTATTCAATATTTTTAATTAATATTTTAAATTTTCTTCGTATTCTTTTTTTCCTTTCGGTGCTGAGTAATGGGTGTTTATTCTGTATGTCTACTGAATTAGAACTGTGTTTTCTAAGACATTTATTTATTTTTATTTTCAGAAGTTTTTGAGAAAAAGCTTTTATATAATTGAAATTTGTAATCAAAACAAGCTCTAGAAATTACTATGTTTTACTACCAATAAATTGATATTTTACACAATTAATTGTGACTGGAGTTTCGGGAATTAACTATCCCAGATAACTGAAGACTTAACAAATAGAACAGGGTATTTATGCATATACAGAGGTTGAAAAGGTAATAAAAATAGGTTGAAAAAGTTTTAAAATGAGAGGACGCCTAACACCTATTGAAATGTCGGCACGTCAGAGAAGATTGGTAAACAGATGGTACTTATTTGAATATTTCAAAAATATATCGTTAATTCCCGAAACTCGAGTTACAATTTAATGTGTAAAATATCAATTTATTGATAGTAAAATATAGTTATTTCTAAAACTCGTTTACTTATGATCAACTACCAAATAGTAACTGTATGATTGTTTAGATATTGTAATAACCCTTCTATTAAATAAAAAACCCCTTCTTTATCATTTTATTTTATATATAATAATTATATATCGGTGTTTCACTCATATACATGGTATAAATTGGATATAACTGAGTCCTTTAAATACCTTACAAAATTTGTGTGATTTCTGTGACGAACATAGAATACGTAGGGCATTTAATATTTAAAAATTTACTATATTCTAAGTTTGTTTATCGGGTTAAATATGTTTTTATTTATTACTTTCATTTTTTGATATGAAGTTGGACTGATGAGTTATCGATGTGGTAATTCCAAATGGTCTTTTTGAAGATGTGTTGCATGTTTTTGAAGTTTAATTACAATTAAAATTAGAAGTGAGGTTAGCAGAATAAATATGTATGATATTTCAGATATTGTAATTAGCCTTTTATCAAGTATGAAACCTTCATTTTATTACTTTATTTTATATATAATAATTATAGTTTGGTTTTTCACTTATATACATGGTATCAATTGGATATAACTGAGTCATTGAAAATACCATATAGGCATAGAATATGTAGTGTTTCGATATTTTCACTACAGCCTTAAGTTGGTTTATCGAAAGGCTTTGGTTGTGTGAGATATTTTCATTAGTAACTTTCATTTTTTGATACGAATTTGGACCGATGAGTTATCGATTTTGTAATTCCAAATGGCCTTTTTGAAGATGTGCTGTGTATTTTCAGATTTTTTTGAAGGAACCTTTTTAAGGACAGTTATTTTCGAAGAAATTTTTGAAGTTATGTTGTGCATGTTTGAAAAGGAATTTGGTTTTCATAATACATTGGTACGATACATAATTTTTATCCTTCAAGTATTCCTTTATTCCTTTTGCTGCGGTGTAATAAGTGTTAATTCTATATGTCTACTAAATTGAAATTGTGTTTTCTAAGATATTTATTCAATTTGATTCAAAAAAATTTTCGAGAAGAAATTTTTATAAAATTAAAATTAAAACTTGTAGTAAAGTTAGCAAAATAAATCTGTATGACATTTAAGCTATTGTAATAAGCCTTCTATCAAGTAAAAAACCCCTTTTTTATCACTCTTTTCTTGTCTCCAGTATATGTGTCTTGGGTTGTCTCTACAAAACTGAGTAATTATTTTCGATTTGACGACCTGAAGGAATTTTCTGAGACGAAACTCCAGAAGTTCCATACCTATAAGTGGAAAGTGTGGATTAAATAAAATATCCAAAAATTAGCAAGAAAGTTATTGCTGCATTAGCGTGAAAGAGTTCCTTCTGAAAATTGCAAAACTCGATATAAAGTTTAATAGTTATTCAAAATTTGCTTTGATTTTCATTCATTGAAAAAATCTGAGACTTCATAAATTCATATTTGTATTCTCCCTCAATACAAAGTATGAGCATCACATTCATCAATAAATGTTTTCTCTGTATGCTTTCCACAAAGTTATTGAGTATTCTCAACAGTTTGTTACCAAAATGGTGGCAAAAATCTGCTGTTGGAGCGTTTACGGCTATGGTGTCTTATCATCAAGAGTTCGTTGTAATTGATCGATTTGATTTAGGTCAGGGATCTTGGAAGTCATCTCCTGGTAGGATCTGTGTGGCAGTGCATTATCATCTAGAAAAATGAAATTTTTGCCAATAGCTACGTGAATGGTAGAACTACTTCGTGGACAACTTCATCAACATATCTCTGAGGCGTCATGGTTCTTGGAAGTACTAATAACTCAGTTCTGCTATCGAAACAAACTCCCCCAAAAGCATAATTGTACCTCCTCGAAAAGGATAGACTTCTTGAATAGAGCGATTGTTTTTTCATATGAGTATATGTAATCGTCGACTATCAGAAAAACGTCCATATAGTTACTCGTCAGTACAGACTACGTATCACCATTCATATGGTCAGTGAACCCGCTCCATTGTCCACTCTTATTTTTAACATTTGTGTTCGCAAGTGAGTGGAACTCCTTTTAGCAAGCATGTCGTTGACAGATTGACTTCAAGAAGACGTTTTCTGACTGTTCTTAAGAAAACTGAAGTTCTTGTGGTATCTCGAAGACGTTGACTTGCCATTAAGCAAGTGCTGAGAGGCTGTCTCCCACCGAAATAGTTAAAAAAGGAAGGTTTACAGAAGAAATCTGTATGATAATTTAAATTTTATAATAATCCTTCTATCAAGAAAAAAACTTCTCTTTTATTTAATCTATTGTATATACAATAATCATAGATTTTGGTTTACGCTTGTTACATATTATCATTTGGTTTTAAAGGGGTCCATAAAATACCTTGCAATCTTTATGTTGTTTCTGTGATGAACATAGAATATTTAGGATGTTTATAAGTTCACTGTATTCTTATGTTTGTGCAGTAAACAGCATACGGTCAGTTCGGTAAGATATCTTCGCTAATTATTTTTATTTTTAAAATATAAAGTCGAGCTGATGATTTCCGTTGTTATAAATCTAAATTGTTTTTTGGGGATGTTCTAAATGTTTTAGGAATTTTTTTTGAAGAAACTTATTTGGAGCAATTTATTCTGGAAGAAGTCCTTGAGGTTATGTTTTGTATTTTTGAAAGGGAATTTAGTTTTCATAAAACAAAGAATGAAACAAAATGTTGTACTCTTCAAGTTTTTATCTAATAATTTTTAGTTGATAATTTATATTTATCTTTGAATTTCTGTCATTTCCTTTTGTACTGTGTAATAAGTATTAATTCTTTATATGGACTAAATTGACACGGTGTTTTCTGAAGACATTAATTTTATTTAATTCAAAAAATTTTTGAATAATTTTTTTTTTTAATTAAAATTTGTAGAAGGTTCACAGAGGAAATCTGTATGATATTTTAAATTTCTTATCAATAAGTTTATGTTATTGAAATGACACCGAAAATATGCATTCTCAGAAAATATCCTTCAATTTGACGAGCAGTTTAAGTGGCAGAACTTCATCAAGAGATACAGGTAGCTTGGAATAGTACTTTGAAAAAATAAGATCACCTTATTTGAAGTATACCGAGATATGTGACTGAGCGCATAGTTCATTATTAAAGTCTAGTACCTGAATGTTCTAATCTTAATATTATTAATCATATTTTCTCAACAAGAGAACGAAATCGATCCTTCTACCGAAGAATGTCAGTAGCAGAAGGCGCAAAAATAAAGCAGAAGGAATGACGCAAAAATCTACGAACTTCAGCAATAACTTGAACATATGGCCATTATCCATTTTCCCACTTTGTCAAGAGGAAATAAATGGAATATATGTTCAAAAAATTCGGATGACGGCTTTCTTGGTGGGGATATCCTGCGGATTTGAAATACGCGGTGTACTCGTAATGGAAGATATGAGATTTTATTGATACTCACTATATCAACGGACGAAAGCACTGAAGCTCTTGACGTCAAGTAGGTGGTTATATAGATTTTATATTAACTCAAATGTTCTTCTTCCTGTTGGATTATTTGTTATGAAATATTATACTCTGAACTAGTCAGCGCTCTGAAGTATTAATTCACTAGGTAACCGGCGCATTCACCATTTAGCAAATATTGAACTAGCCTATACACACAAAGTCTTCAAAAATGGCTGATAGTTGTTGAAATAGGAATTTCTCGATTTCTAATACTTTTTTCATTTCCAGATGTTACTGTATTCAGTTGTGTGTGCAATTTCGAGGCGCTACGTTCGACTCCTTTCGATCGCTTGGTTGGTAATAACGAAATATCATCAAAAGAGCTGGGTTGTGAGTACTCAACGTTTATTCACTCGAGAATTGGTAGACGTCATTTATAATCTGCGTTATACGCTACACTGTATAAATGTTTGAAAGTGAGTTAACTATACAAGACAATAAGCTACCAAAAAGACGACGAAACCTGCGAAGTGAGAAGAACATTTCAGCTGCAGCGGCCAGTGTTGTCGATGAACCAAATTTGTCGCTTTCACGACGATAGTGGTAGATGGAGCTTTCTCAGACATCAACTAGTAAAATATTGCGTAAGTATCTGGGGCTAAATCCTTATTCATCGAGTTGTATTGACTCAAGAACTAAAGCCATATGATTGTAGATTGCTTCGAGAGTTTGCTGACTGGACCCTTGAGCACTTGGAACACGATCAGTGTTTTGGCCAAAAAATTATTTTCTCAGACGAGGCATATGTTTAGTTGAATGGCTCTGTTTCTAGGCAAAATTTCCGTTATTGATGCTAGGCCAACCAAGAAGTGTTACACAAATTCCGTTGCACTCCGAAAATCTCACCATGTGGTGTGCTAATTGCATGACGATGTCATTGAAACTCATTTCTTCCAAAATGAGGATAGAACAGTGAAAATCAACTGCTATGGAACCATTTTACTCGAATTTTTATGGCCAGAACTTGAGAACATCAATATTGCAGAGATGTTTCAACAATATTGCGCTACTTACCAAATGTGCGCTTTGCTGAGGAAAAGGTTTAATGATCATCTCACCACGAGGATTTGTAAATTGGATGCCAAGGTAATGTGATTTGATGCCTCTGCCTTATTTTCTTTGAGGCTATGTGAAAACAAAAGTCTACGCCAAAAAATAACATACTTGAGATCATTTGGAAGAAACAATTCGCTAAGTTATTGGCAAAATGAAGACTAAGTTATTACACAGGGTCATCCAAATTTGGGGTGATCGGTGCGTCAGTATCAACGAAGCCATTGTGAATATTTGGACGATATCTTATTCCGAACAATTGTTCAAGCTTTAAAATAAATTAAGAGTTGAGTAGATATACCACACCTTTCTTGTTATATTTAGAATAAAAAACCTTCAATTCTAAATGAAAAACCCTTTAATAGCAGTACTGACATGGCTAGTTTTAATGCATTGTAAAATTGTCTGGTACATACAACCATCTGAACGGAATAGGAAGAAAATTATTGATAATATATTATGATTGATTACGTATTCCTTCAATATTAGGATCCCCTGAAAACACCATTCATCCTCAGTCTAGAATAATATTTAAATAAGGTTATTCTGATTTTCACAAATTTTTATTGTTATGTTTACAACAATCGTTTCGCTATCACAGTAGCATCATCAGCCAAGTTTACATTTTGAATAACTTGCCTGATAATGCTACTGTGATAGCGAAACGATTGTTGTAAACATAACAATAAAAATTTGTGAAAATCAGAATAACCTTATTTGAATATTATCTAATATGGATTTTCACCAAGTAAGGACTGATTCAATTCAATACTCAGTCTAGAAAGTGAACATACTCGTATTGTTTCTGTCTCTGTCATAAGTCATCGTAGTTGGATGTCTGAAATTGAAAAAACTTACAAACACTCAAAAATTTTGGCCCATTCAAGTTAGTCCTAAAAATAGGGATAAGGTGACAAAAATTCCCATAGAGCTAAAAACTGGTATGTGTTTTCAGAATACTATTATGAATCAATTATTATGAAGTCTTCATCGATCCTCCTTTTGCAAAAAAATGTATTGATGGTGAAAATTTGTAAAAATGGATTTTTTGCGTTTTGTGACTTTACAACAAAAATAATAAAGACAAAATTTGTTGACCATCCAATTTTCAACAAGAAATGTTTCTACACAGTATCACCATTTCTGTGATATGGCGATTCAAATAATTGAAAAAATCATTTTCATCGCAATATGCACGATAATGTACTTTAATATAATAATTTAATATAATTATAAACCGTTATACGAGTAAAAATATGAGTTCCTGTGACTTATACAAATTATTGAATTCTTAGAATATAAATAAACGTCGAAAACTATGTCTCTAATTTTCTTTAGTCGAATGGCCTAGGGAAACATCTGTCTTTCATTCAATTGTTGAAGTTGCAATGCACGTATACCTGCTCCGTTTCAAAGGTGTCATACTCAAAAAAATACTGTTACTCCTTAGCATTCGTTTGTGGTGAAAACTCGTGGCTATCGCTTATATTTTGCAACTAAGTTGACAGTTTATTAAAAAAATGTCGCTATTCTGCTTTATTTGTAGTCAACATTCGACTGAAAGTGTTTGTTGTTACTGTTGATCGTGTCATGCAGACATTAATTGATGCAAGTGTTGAGTTTTCAGATTCCTGGAAAGATCAGACATCTAAACAAATTCATGTGCAGTGTCGATATCATTCTGATACTCCTAGATCTGTGAAGATGCCTCAAAAGCTCTTCAGCTTGTGCGAGGATTTAAGTTGTGTTCCTAGGCCACCTTAGGCACAGCGCTGTTAATTTTTGACCCAACAACGAAATGGTGGCCGAAACTAGAAAATTTCTCTCCTTCCTAGATAGGCCTTGAATCCGAGAATTCCATCCCAGGATTCTACCCACTGAGCTATCGGCCCTTATATAAGGAACTGATGTTAAAAGATTGTAGGCATTACCAGCAAAGAATCAACAATTCTGCATAAACATGTGTGTTGTTATTCCACTTCTGAATACTGCATTTCAGGTCTATCATATTTGTAGTTTGAAAAATATTACGAAAGATGAGAAAAGATTTCAAATGTGAATAAATGCGAAACCATTGGACCGATTCTGCCCATTAAAAAACTCAATTAGAATTTTCAGGCTCCAAACTTACCTTGATAGTTTTAAGTCATCATTGAGATAGAGTGTTCAAAGTAGCGCACAACGCTGCTGTCCTCACAAAAATTTTTCCATGCATCTGAAGAAGATTCTATTATTTGCTCTGAAGCTACTCTCCAAGTTGATGGTTCAAAGATAGTGGGCTGGAACTAGCTAATTTAGAGATAAGATACCTCAAACACGCCTGTGGTCGACTAGAGAAGGTAATGGAAGATAAAGAACATATAATTAAGCTTTTAAACAATTATCCTAATTGCAACAACAAGAGTTGTAATTTTGGGCAGGAACAAGTTAAGGGACGTTGCCGATGTGAGAAAAATATCTCATGATTTGGTAAAAAGTAAAGTTCCCAATACATCTGATAGGAAGATGGTAAAAGAAGTAGCCACCATATCGGGGATGTCATCTGAGGCTGTTCTCGATATTGACAGCAAATCACGGCCATTAACTGTTTCCGAAAAATCAACTGAGATGGACACGGATAAAGATGAAGAACAAACTAGAGTTGAAAAAAAAGAAGCGAACGGAAAGAAGAAGGATAATAAAGATGTTTATTAGGGAATCAAAACAACACATTTAAATGTACCCCAATTCGGGGTACTATGCGAAGACGATGGATTTACTTGGCGAATATTGCCGGTAAACTTATTTCTGGGGATGATATGAAGAATTTTCTGAAGAAAGATCCTGGCAGTGATCTGACTGTTGTAAGGAAGCTAAACACTGTTGGTTTACCATCTGAGGAGTCCCTCAAAATGGTGTTTCATAAGTCTCTCTGGCCTAAAGGTATAGTTTGACAGAGTTCACTATCGACAAGCAATTTTTCCGGAAAACCAGGGACACTCAGGCAGCAAATTAAGATAGTCCTTCCACCATACATCCCAAAGACCGGAGTCGGGCAATCGCTCTTGTTTGCTTCTCTAAATTGTTCAATCCCTGGGTACAGCTTTCAAAGGGTTGCAACTGATGGCTAATGAGGAGAAAGCAAACATCATGGCGATAACTGAAGGTTGGAAATGTACAGAAGAACTTCAACTCTATCACTCAAGCAGTTATAAATTGTTTTCAAACTAAACAAACCTACAACCTAATAAAAGGCCGCCATGGAGGATGGGCAATTTATGGTAGAGTTGAACATAAATGTATTGATAGACCTTTAAATAGCACGCTGTTCACTGTAACAAGCTGGAATTAATGTATTACTCACGAGGAGAGTATGGTGATCAGTGAAGTCGAATTCTTAAAAATTAATGTTTTTCTGAATTAAAGAGAAATCATTCAGCGATACCTTTAGCTCATTCAATCAATTATTTTTAAACTTTCAAATACGTGTTTATCGGTGGGTTGATATAATAAGTTGAGTTTTTCTGTTAAGAAAGATTCACCTGAAAAACTTACTGAATTTCTATCGTTTCTTTAAACGCATAAAAAATACAAAATGAGTAATACCCTTTCTACGGTACAATACAGCACATTACGTTCTATTTGTATTTGCCGACAGCCCGTCTTTTGTTCATTCTTTCGAGGAATGCAAAAAGCAAAATGTTCGGTAATGCTTCATGCCGACAAAGGAGTTACTCGAATATTTATTACTTTTCTTAGAATTCCACCCTTCCCTCTTCTTTTATTTCAACATTCCTGGGTTCGCTTGATTCCATGAGATTGTTGTATTCTAGGGGATTCTGGAGAACTTGATGCCATCAGGAATGCACCTTCAACTGCCATTTTAAGGTTTATTAAATCCAAATAATGAACTCTAGTGATCGAATTAAACACGAAAGTTAAAGGTAAATTTGCGTTGCTCCAATTAACGATGCAGTAATAATTATCGATTATTATTTAACAAGTATGAGCTGAATTTCTGAGGCCAAAATATAATATGTAGGGTGAAAAAATGTTTTGATGTTGACTGTTAGATATTTCAGTTCATTGTTCTACGATGGTGGTGCGATAATTCTAATAGAGGTAGCATTAAGGAATACACGTTTTAGTCAAGCAATACTCACGTAGAACTTCTACGAGTATACATTCTGTCAAGAAAGTACCGGGAATTATCGATTTAAATCTGGCGGGGCAATGAGGCAGGTAAAATTTTTTTTTCCTAGGTTGGTACCACTGTCCTTAATTACTATGCCAAGCTTGAGCGGGATCTGTCAACTAGTGTGTTTGCAACAGCTGATTAAGTCAGTCGATGTCAGAGTGCGTGCCGATTTTTACCATGGGTGATTACGTTGAGCAAAGAATTTGTTTGAAGTTTTGTGTTGCAAATAAATTTTCGTGTGCCGATGCATTGAAAATGTTGCAAAAGGCCTTTGGTGATAATGCTCTACCGAAAACTCGTGCATATCAGTGGAACAGAGCCTTCAAGGACGGTCGTGAAGTGGTCGCCCATCGACGGCTTCGATCGAAGATAACGTCGATACAATTAAGGAAAGGGTGCTGGAAAACCGTCGTACCAGCTCGAGAGAGATAGCACATGATCTTAAGATATCCCACGAGTCCGCACGTACTATTTTGATTGATATTTTGGGCATGAGAAAGGTGGCCGCACGACTCGTACCGAAAGACCTGAATTTTCTTCAAAAACGTTATCGCGAACAGGTTGCTTCAGACATGCTGGATCGCTGTAATTCCGATTCTGCATTCATGGAACGCATTATAACTGGTGATGAGACCTGGGTCTACGAGTACGATATGCAAACAAGCCAGCAATCATCGGAATGGGTGGCAAAAAATGAGCCGAAACCGAAAAAAACATGCCAAAGCCGCTCGAAAATGAAGGTGATGCTCATTGTTTTCTTCGATATCCGTGGCGTGGTGCACTACGAATTCGTTCCAGAGGGTCAGACGGTAAACAAGGAGTATTACCTAGGCGTTATGAAACGTTTGCGTGAGCGTATCCGTAAGAAGCGGCCAAATTTGTGGGCGAACAACTCATGGATTTTGCATGACGATAACGCGCCTTCTCACCGAGCTACGATTGTGACTGACTTTCTCGCCAAAAACTCAACAAACGTGCTTCAGCAACCACCGTATTCGCCGGATTTGGCTCCCTGCGACTTTTTCCTCTTCCCAAAACTAGAATTGTTCCTTCGTGGCACCCGTTTTGAGTCGATTGAAGTCATAAAACAAAATTCGGCGCGAGAGCTAAAGTCCATCCCGGAAAGCGCCTATAAAAAATGTTTCGATAATTGGAAGTGCCGTTGGCATAGATGTATTGAAGCAAATGGAGCCTATTTTGAAGGCGACCCAATAAATTTTGACGATTAATCGTAAAAATGTTGTTTTAATTGAAAATTCCCGGTACTCTCTTGACAGAGTAGTATATTAGGGTTTTGGTAACTGTGGAAAAAAACAGTTCATTCAAGTTGATGGCTTTAAATAATTGGATTTTCAATTACATTTGTATAATCACATCTCTCATTTTATATTTGGAATGTCTGCCCATGCAGAAATTTAATATCTGCAATTGAACAGTAGAAGAGAGAACTACTAAAATATTGAAAAATATCTTATATTAATCTTTAATAAGCGTGAGCCAAGTGACTCCAGCTTTCAAAAAATGTTTTTTTACTTAATCTGTATGTATAAAATATTACTTCCCTCATAAATAAGGAGTATGAGCTATGGTAATAGAAAATTCTAGGAATCCAGACAGTGTAACATACTTCTGTATAACAATTCTATACTCGAACAAATTCGACAAGGTATTGTAGATCACAGAGGCAAATTGCAGACATGCGCACATTTCAAACTGATTGATTTTCGTCAGTGCAATGTATTCTAGTGACTCCAAAATCTGTCAAGTATCTATAAGATCTCTAAGATATTAATAATACACTTACGCCATCTAGAGTATGCAAAATATAGACAAGACATACCTTTTCGAGGTAATTCAAGTAAAGAAATATTTTCTCTATATTTTCGCGTTAGGAACGCAGGAGAAACTTTCCTGATGCTCAAATCAGACCAAATATTGCCGTAATGTTCAAAAATTATCATATTCATATCAAAAT
This sequence comes from Megalocaria dilatata, assembly GCA_034642435.1. Taxonomy (NCBI): domain Eukaryota; kingdom Metazoa; phylum Arthropoda; class Insecta; order Coleoptera; family Coccinellidae; genus Megalocaria; species Megalocaria dilatata. The sequence continues at coordinate 70,213,480 of CM067856.1, read as the reverse complement.
GAATTAATTTGACTGATCTGTATAAAAAATCATTCATAAGGAGTATGAGCTATGGTAATAAAAAGTTCAAGTATGTTATACAGATGTATGTTACACCGTCTCGATTCCTAGAACTTTCTATTACTATAGCTCATACTCCTTATTAATGATTTTTGGTACAGATCAGCCGAAATAATTTATTTTAATTAATTCCATCATTTCGTTAGGCGTTATTTAGATTGTGTATGCAACAAAGAGTCCTGCCATTTTAATAGAGGATCAAATCATATTCGAATATGGAATATAAGGGAAGAAATCATTTAACTTGTGAAGAGTTGTTGAAGGCTTGATGGATTAAATCATACGTAATACATTATCTCACTACACTGTTCAAAGTCTTTTTCCAAAACTATTTAAGGAAAATTCGTGCAACCTGGCAAAAAAGTAAGGTACCGTCTGGATCTATTCAAAACACCGACACACATAACTCGCCTATTACGAGCGAGTTCCATCAATTTGTTTAGTTTTATAAATAAAATTATTAATAAATTTTAAGAACAAAAATATCATAACGGCGAAAATTTGAATATGTATAGAGCTAAACGCACATTTTATTATTTTGGAACTGATCAGTCACTTGTATTTTTTTTTTGTTTTTTTTTATATTATACTGATACTCCTAGATCTTCTGTGAATATCTCTCAGAAGAATTTTCAGCTGGGGTGAGTTAGTACAGTTGTGTTCTGGGTAAGCTTTGTTACTGTGATCTTACGCCACTTTAGGTCACAGCACTGTTAATTTTCGACCCAACACTGAAATCATGGCCGAAATCCGTCCAACTAGAAAATGTATTTCCCATCTGAACAGGATTTGAACCTGCGATCTTTCGGTTACGAGCCCTAGGCTCTTATCACTGAGGTATCGACGCACATTATTATTTGAACAGTTACTTTTTTAATACAAACTCACCAATTATAATTTTCAAAATTTGAGGTAAAGTTGAAACTAATGTATCAAAAAGGTAATATGAAAATCCCAAAAGTATAAAACGTTCATATACCCTCGCATGTGAATTTTTACCTTTGTTCTTCTATATTCAACATTCTGATGCCTAAATAGAAGTTAATTGATTTTCAACTTTCAAATTCAATTGGAAAACTTATGCTTCAAGGACATACACTCAACATTAATAATTTCTTGATGTTATTGAAAATGATTTTCGATTGTCTCTCCCTAGGTTTTCAATTGACAAAAATTCATTTTGGAATTTATAAAATGAGAACAATTTACGCTAATTTACAATTTTTACACATCACATGATCATTTATAATACTCACCTGATGACGTTATTGTATGACGAAACAATTATTATGTACACAATAAAAATAAGCGGGGATGAAAGATCAAATGTCGTTCTCTTCTACTTGAAATAAATCCATTTTAAAGATATGAAAAACAATAATTAAATGAATGGAGTATGCGGTTGGCTCTAGGTGGAACATTATAACAATTTTATTAAGAAAAAATTCACACAGTTTTTATGTTTCACAGTTTATTCAGAATCCTGACACGTGTTTTCGTTTGAAGATGGTCGAAAGACCGAAACATGTATCAGGATTCTTAATAAACTGTGAAACATATAAACTGATTTTTTTAAAAATTAAATTTGAAAAATATAATTTTTGATTTACACTCTTTATTTAAAAACTATAGTTGTGACGCGTTTGGGCATACTGCTTTTTTAAACAATATATATTGTGAAGAGTTTTTTTTATTATTCTAGATCTTAACTGGATTAAATCTCCGGAACTTCAACACATTGAATTTTAAAAATCTATTGAAATCTTTTTGGAATTAAATTCAATAACAAAGCCTTCGAAATACTGTTTCACTTTATAGACATATAGATTATCAACCCATGTGAGCGGCAACTAATAAAGAAAGCAGTTTTCAAATATAGAGCCTACATCGTACCTTTTTTTCAACGTATTTCTGTGAAATAGCCCATTTTTTGCATAGTACTCAAACATGTCCTTAAAATTTTCCTTTTGATCAGAATATTTGATGAATGAAGTTATGAATAAATATTTTATTGATTGTTTCTATTTAGCATCCAAATAACTTCCAACTGATAGGAAGAAGATGGGTTAGAATTCCAAGTTCTTTTCCTGGAGAATGTCTATTATTCAAACAATGAATTAAAAAAGACCCTTGTGAATTCTATGTGGAACATTTTTTGGTGATTAAATTTGTTATTAATTAATATCAACTCGAAACATATTTGTCTTGGGTGATGGATTTAGAAAATTTCGATAATTACTTTGTTTTCTTTTCATTTTTTATCAGTTAGTTGCCGCTGAAATGTGTTGATAACACTGGCCGACAAGATTTTTATAAAACAAAGCAGATCTTTATTTTTTTGATGGAAATACCCCTCTTATAATAGAAAAAATATTCCCTAAGCCCCAACACGTACCACTTTTTAATAGCTCAATAAAAAGATTTTACATTGGCAAGTAGTCAATTTCATGAGGGGACAGTTAAAATGCATGCATTTTATAACAGGAAAAGTAGCTAAACTGTGTTGTTTAGAATATAAGACATAAAATCAAGGTTAAAAATCAGTCTTCTGTTGAGTGGTTCACTGTGTGTTTATAAGAAAGTGTTTTGAGGACGGCAATGTCGAGATAGTTGTAGTTACAAAATCTCTACTGATAATTATTTAAATATTTTAATATTAGCCTACTACATATTTAATTTCAAAAAATAATACTTAATAATTATATTATAACTTCAGGAATTATATTATAACTTCAGGAATTAAATTAAATTAATGTCATATAAGTACCACTTATATCAAACGACATATAAGGGGTACTTATATGACATTAATTTCATAACTTCAGGAATTAAATTAAATTAATGTCATGTAAGTACCACTTATATAAAACGACATATAAAATAAACATTCATTATTTATAATGAATGTTTATTTTATATGTCGTTTAAAATAAGCGGAACTTATATGACATTAATTTCATTTTATTTCTGTAGTTATAATTATTGAATATAATTTTTTGAAATTAAATATGTAGAAGGCTAATATTAAAATATTTAAATAATTTTACATACCTTCTATCAAGTATTAACCTCTATTTATGTTACTCTACTGAGAAATTTTGTTATATTTGTGGGGATTTTTTAGTGAAATTACAAGCTAGGCCATTTTCTGAAAATGTTAAAGAAGCCTACTCCCAATATTACGGTGATTTTTGATTGCAGATCAAGACAAGCAGCGGGCTCCACATGTATGCTGTGTTAGTTGTAGCATAATCATTGATGCAGTGGATGAATAGGAAAAGAAAAAGCATGACTTTTGCAGTCTCTATATTATGGCTAGAACCCAGTTATCATTTAGTTGATTGCTACTTTTACCTGACAGAGAGAAAACACAAGATCGACTATCCAAATTTGCTGTCTGCAATACGACCACCTGTTCGTTATAATGCAGATTTATCAGTGCCGATCGCACTTTTGATCCGCAAAATGTTGTTTCTGAAAATATTGGAGACAACGCATCATCAGGCAGCTCCGAAGGACAGTGCATCATCGACACTACTTTTACTCCAGGTCCAAATTCCGGCGAGCCCAATTTAATTGTTTAAAGTGAGTTAAATGAATTAGTCCGTGGTTTGGGGTACAGTAGGAACTTTTTGATTCCCGTCTTAAGGAATGAAACGAAACGAATTTCTGCATTCTACAGTATGAAAAATTCGTTGTGTGCGTGAACTGATATTGACGGTTTAATGCAGGAACTTGACATTGAGCATTCCCCCTTGTTTATTTATCGACTCGTTTAAGTACAGTTTGTTTCAAGTACAGTTTTTTTCTGTGTCTATGGGACAGTCGTGCAGTAAATCAGCATTATATAACAAAAATTTGGCCAAAAAGAAGTGTATTTCAACCGTTATCCCAAAATGTTAAGTTTTGACCTCTTGTAGACCCCAAAAATGTCCTTCTGCCTCCTCTTCACATTAAACTAGGGCTGACGAAAGACTTTGTGAAGGCTATGAATAAAGATGGTGATGGATTCAATACAAGTCTTTCCAAAGTTAAGTGATGCCAAATTAAAGGAAGACATTTTGATTGGACCACAAATCAGAAAATTATTGGACATTAATTTTACAGAGAAGCTTACCGGGCAGGAACTCAGAGCATGGGATTCATTTGTTAGTGTAGTAAGAGGATATTTTCGGAAACAATATGGATGCAAACTACCAACAGTTAGTTAATAAACTATAATTACCTACAAATTGCTTGGTGGCCGAATGTCATTAAACATTCATTTCCTCCATTCACTTTATTTTTTCCTTAAAATTTGGGAGCTGTCAGTGACGAACAAGGTGAAAGTTTCCACCAAGATATTATGACAATGAAAATTTGAAATTCGCTATCAAGGACGATGGGATTCAGAAATGATAGGTGATTACTGCTAGTTTTTGAAGAGGGAAGATATGACCTCTTATAAGAAATAAAAATAAAATTTAATTAGTATTTCAAGTCAACATTTTTCATCTTTGTGATTTTCTTGAATGTGAGGTATGTTTAGTAGGTGTAAAACTAAACAAAGTCGATATATATGGTTAAAAAATTCTGAAATCATTTTTATCAATACCCATTAGATATATTAACATTAAATGTAACAAGAAAATCTTACGTGTAACATCTTTTTTCCTCATTTTCGTATTTGGCTACGTCCTTTCGACCATAATATGCTATTCAGCTTTATGTTACAACCAAAAATTTTTTGTCGGCCAGTAAAATAGTGCTTCCTAAGGCATTTAATTAATTCAATAAGATGAAACAGATTATTTCCATAATTGTCGTTAATAATAAATTGTGCAAATAATCTATTTTATTTTATCAAAATGAAATTCTATCAAGTAAGGATTGATTCAATTGAAAAAAATTAATGTTATTGCTATTGAATTTAATTCTGAAAAGGTTTCAAGAATCTTTCTAGATTGAATCTGTAGGGCTTTCGGAGAATAATTATCTGTAACACTGTCATTTCGTCAGACATGAGAATACTGAGTCTTAACAAATTGTGATCACTATGAATACACTAGGCACAGGTTGAAATCATTATTATTTCATAAATTTAAAGTTATGAGTTTAATATTCATAAAGAATAATATAGATTTCAAAATGTGTATATAATTAAAAGTATACGTTTTCTCTAACCCTGAATTTAAAGTTAAACTCTATGCTGGATTTCGCAGAGCTTCTAGAGCTATATGAAAATAATTTCGTTTCAGAACAACAGCTCATGGAAATAACTGTAAAATCGTACCCTTTTCGAACAATGCAAAGCAGGGATATGTTTTGAGCTCGACTACAAAGATTTCAGCTATGCTGTTGCTGGCGCCGCCTTGAAAACGTGGAGGTATTTCTCCACTGGAACGTTAGCGTAGACCGGTTTATTGACTTTCGTGTGTTAACTGAAACTATATACTGTCGGAATAAAATGGGTACAATTTATTTTCCCCGGCTCTAGAGACTTTATCCCTCTCTAGGACTTTTCGTGGAGCCTGGAAATATAAGGAAAGGAGGATCGATAGAAATACGGCTTGAATTTAAAACAAGACTGGCCGATGCGAGAAAAATTCCCCTGATTGGCCATAAACCTCAATTCAGCCATTTCAAGTTTTTTACGGTTCGATCACAGATTCTAATCTCATTAAATCGACATCTGCTGCGCTCGCTGATGGGATGAGGAATGAAATTACCCGACCAAGGGTTTCTGAAGGCGGGCGATAGGTTATCAAATATGATTTCAAATTGAAATGGAACAGATTGATAGGTTATATCATAAATAGGAAAACTTATTTATGATAGCCAACCCGTTGATTAAACGCAAAATAGTGTTAGTGCCAAAATTTTCGTTTGAAGAGTTTATTTATTTATTACTCAACCGAAATACCATTAGTAAGGAATATGAGCCTTGGTAATAGAGAGTTCTTAAAATTGAGGCAGTGTAACATACACGTTGTTATACAGATGTATGTCTCGATTTGTAGAACTTTCTCTTACCATCGTTTACACTCCTCACTATTGATAATGGGTACAGATTAGCCGAATAAATTTTTTTAAAAAATTTTTTTCTCCTTTATTGAAATTTACAATCTACCTTTTACCAGTATTTTGTAAATGTGATGTATTTAAAAAGACATGTAGAACATATCAAACATATTGATACTTCTTTACAATTCTTCAATTGAAGTCAATTGGCCAGGTTTTCTGTAACCTTCTTCTATTGAATGGATTTTCTGCTAGTAGGTTTATAAAACTTTTCTCATGTCCTTCCAGATATTGATTGTATTTTCTTGTACGTTTTTTGATTTCATCATTAATGAAGGGGATATTCAAGTCATTATGTAGGTATTGTTAAGTGGGAAACGTACCATGCGGCATCTATAAGTGAACGTTATATTTTTGATTGGAGTCTGTGTATTATTTGGATTTTTGAGGCCTTAGGACATCCGCAGAATTGGATACCGTATCTCCATATTGTTTCTATTATAGCTTTGTAAATCCATATATTATTTTGAATGGATAGCTTGGATTTTCGGCCTATAAGCCAATACATTTGTCGGATATTCCTGTTTATCTGTGTCTTCTTAGCTTGAATGTGTTGTTTCCAGGTGAGGCGTTGGTTCAAATGGATTCCTCAGTATTTGGCTTCTGTATCGACGGGGATTAGACTATCGTTTATTTTCACTGGTGGATGAATATCTCTTTTGTTGGTAAATGTTACTTACACATATTTTGTTTCATTAATGGTTAGGCGCCACTGTCGGTACCATTTTCCCACCTCATTCAAATGTTCTTGGAGATTTTCAGCAGCTGTTTCCGCATTTTGATGGTATGTCAGTGTGGCTATTTCGTCTCCAAAAGAAGCTAGTGTGGTGTTCTGATTCTCTGGGATGTCAGATGTATATATAATGTAGAGTAGTGGACCCAGTATACTTCCTTGTGGCACCCCCGCTTTTATTTCAGTTGGTCTGGATAAAGCATCTCCATATTTTACAGCAAAGTATCGGACGGTCAGCTATGATTCCAAAATTATATAGTTTGGTTGGGAAAGAAGCTTTTTCAATTTGTAGAGTAATCCATTATGCCAAAATTTGTCGAATGCTTGGGATGAGTCTAGGAATACAGCCGAACAGTATTTATTATCTTCAATCCTTTTTGAAATGATGTTTACTACATGGTGTATTTGATGAGTTGCTGAGTGCTTTTCTCTGAATCCTAATTGATTATTGGGTAGTATTTTGTGCAGGTCCATATCACTTTCCAATCTCTCGAGTAGCAGTTTTTCGAACAATTTTCCCAAAATTGGTAAAAGACTTATTGGCCTATAAGATCTCATATCGTGTTCTTGTTTGTTTGGTTTGCCTATCATTATTACCTCTGTATATTTCCAGAAGGTCGGAAAATATGATGAACTCATCATTCGATTGAATATAGTGTTGAGTGATAGTAAGGCTTTTTGAGGCAGTTTCTTCAAAATCTCCGCAGTAATCAGATCGAAACCAGGTAGATTTAACTCAGCCTACGCGCTTCTAACGCCATTAGCGTGGCAGCCTATACGAAATGCGTATAGCATTTGTACAGTACTGCTCACTGCATTTTCATTAGTACTCCAGGAAGATTGAATCAGAACAATAATAGTATATTAAATAATAAGTTTAGAAAAGCAAATTTTTACTAAATGAGTATAGTTCTTATAGCGATCGCAGCGAGCGAGTAACGAGTTTAGTAAAACTGCTTTTTTTCACGAGGTTTGTTTATACTATCAGGAGTACAAATAAGTTTCCGCCGTTTTATTGTAGATGGCGCGGCACGGAGTTTCGGTTAGCTTTCGCAGATGATAACCGGCTTAAAAAATAGTTTGGACATTCAAGAACAACATAACCTATTAATATCATTGATTTTATATTGGTAAAATATATTTTTTATAAGTTGAAAAGGTCAAAATCCCGCGTCATTTGCGGGAAATATTAGTTTACTTCTTTAATTTAAAGAAATCTGCTGCTGAGGCGCATCAATTGCTCGTAGAAGCATATGGTGAGGGTGCTTTGAGTGAGAGAACGTGTCGAGAGTGGTTTCAAAAGTTCAAAAACGGTGATTTAGACGTAGAAGACAAAGATCGCAGTGGAAGGCCAAAAATTTACGAGGATGCAGAATTGGAGGAATTATTGGAGGAAGATTCATATCAAACACAAAAAGAACTTGCTCTAACATTAGAAGTCACTCAGCAAGCAGTCTATTACCGTTCTTCCATAATAAATATTTAATTTGTGTTGAAAAACGGCGGAAACTTATTTGTACTCCTAATACTTTTTCACATTTTGTGTTAATTATAAACAAAGAATCACAGATATGATGGCATTACAAAGATATAAATTTAAAAAAATTCATAGTAGGTTTATATCTGTGTGGAATTTCCGTAACCTAGGAACCTGACACGGTTGGTTTATTTACATAACAACAGATAACAACTTTTTGTGGGAGGAATTGAGATTCAGCTAAATATTAATTATAAAAATGAGTCTTGCTACTGCCAACACTTCGAAAAATTGTTCTGAAGACATTTTATATGCCGCTGGAGAAGCGTCTTCGAGTTCACTTCTTTTAAAATCCAAGCAAAAATGCGAGAAAGTATATGAAATATTTTGTAATTGTAGAAAAATTAAAAAAAACTGAGAACCAACGAAAGTGTAATGCTACTGGTAGCAGCGAGGCACTATTCAACCTCTACTGGCTCTGCAGGTCAGTAAATGAGTTGGTTTGAGACGCAACGCACCTGCCGGAAGGAATTCTTATCTATTCATCCGAACGCAGTCCCATGAACTGAGATAATCTCAAGATTAATGACTACAATTGATCCTGGTACGAGCACCGTCTAACGGCTTGTACGTCCTGACTCACCGAACCCATGTGAAGTCATTTGATGGATTCTGGCGTCAAGCACTAATGGGAAAGCCATTTTGTCGAGATCCACAAACCCTAAATTGTTACGTATTGATCCGGGGCCAGGACAAGCCAGTCGAACCGTCAAGTCACGCTGAACCTCGAGTCATTTCATGAGAATATCCCGAACATGGGGGTCTGCGAACAGATAAACGAAATACCTCCCTAGTCCAGCATGCGAACTTTCAACCACTGCCCCCTCGAGTCCAACACCAAAGGGGTGGCCAAGTGGTACCAGTAACACCTGTGGGCAAACTTTCCCCCCGAGGTAATGTAGTATGCTACATAACGTCCTCGGCCATTACACAGAAAAAATCCGGAGGTTAATACTGCGATAGGGTAGAGTACGCCAGTTTTAAGGGAGAAGCCCTGTGCTGCGACAGACTCCCTGTCAGTGAGTTAATCAACCGGCTCAGCCCTCCATTTCACCAGAACGGCAAAACTACGCCCCATTCGGAGATCTTCCACCATATAGGTCCAGCGACTGGCGAGAATGGCATTACGTTAGGCACCAAGACTTAACCCTCCATTTCGCCAAGACGAAACTAGGGTTCAAGTCCTGACCAGCGCCCCCATCTCGTCAAGATCTATTGCCTGGGGGGCGCTTCCTCGCTAACAGTGGAGCTGATATTGAAACGGTCAAAAGGCATGGAGGATGGCAGTCAACAAGTGTGGATGAAGGGTATATCGACGAAAGCATTGCCAATAAGTTGAAAATTTCAAAAAGTATATTTCATCAGTAAGAACTATATATAGATAACTGTGTTTTGGTGACATAACTATGCTGTAAAGTGACAATTATATGTGATAAAATGGCACTTTATTATACGATTTCGACTTTAGTAAAATAGCACATTATCCTTCACAATGCGACAAAAAATTATTTGTCATTATAACAAGATTTAACAGCTGCTAACTTAATTTTATCGACAAATTATAATTAAAAAAAAATGTATATGAGACAGTAATTTATTTCCACAAAAATATTTCTACTACTACAACAATTGTTTCACCACGATGTGGCTTCTTCAGGTATTACATTGTACATACATTGTACAGACAGTACAATGTAATACCTGAAGAAGCCACATCGTGGTGAAACAATTGTTGTAGTAGTACAAACATTTTTGTGGAAATAAATTACTGTCTCATATACATTTTTTTAATTAAAATGAGTTTCCACCAAGTAAAGACCGAATCTATCAAATACAAATTATAATGTCTGGGAGTATACTTATTATTATGTTCACTGTATTTTCAGAAGTGCCTCAGAAAGATTGAATTACAACAATAAAAATATTTGTCGTATTGATAATATTTGACAGCCGTTCACTTAATTTTATCAACAAATCATAACGTCTGGGAGTCTGAGCATTTTTTTATTTTTTGCGTTCGAACTGCCCATTTTAGCACGAAATAACAAGACACAAAAAATTGTTCATTAAATTTATCCTCTTGAATCATTTTCCTAACTTGAAAAATATTGGAGCATCCAAAGCAAAATATTTTAGAGGTTGATTCTTTCATCCCTTTGCGATGAAACTTCAGAATTGAAAACTGCATAATTGTAACATTCAATTAGCGTTAGCTCCAAATTTCATTTGTCTTATTTTCCCCAATTACAAAGGAAAAGGGTTTGGAACAAAAAACTATATGCAAGACCCCCATTAAATTTTTGATTATTTCGGTCTCTACTTGACGAAAATTCATCGTATATGATTTAAAGTATAACACTTTATTTCCGCTTATATATATTGTTTACACAATAATTGTTTCGTCAATTACATTTCGACTTCTAGGTTACCATACTCACCTGAAGAAGTCAAAATGTAATTGACGAAACAATTGTTGTGTAAACAATAAATATTAACGGAAATAAAGTGATTTACTTTAAATCATATCCCCACTAAATTCTGATAAAATACTTCCTCTAAAAATTTAAGCGTCAATACAGGAACACCCTGTTTATTTCTCCTTCAAAAATTCTCTCTGTAATATTCTAACTGGTAAAACTCCATATTCGCATTCGTGATTCAAAATTCACCACATAGTCATCATGTCTGTCTCAGTTAAACTCGGACATGCTGCGAATTCCAACGGAGATAACCGTTCCTCCAACGCTTGGGGGGATAAAATATACGGTTTCCTCCGAAATTTACGTGGCATGACCCACTGATTCATTCCATCAGTCGACTTGGGGGGCGATATTTCTATCCTGGGTGAAGTTTGCGGGATATTTATTGGCGTCATTCAAAATTGGGGGACCTCGGTACTAATAACTTTCCCGGTGATTTCTGAAATTCTGAACGTTACTGTTTTCCTGAAGTTTTATTGGGAGGGATCAGGGTGATTGTGATGCCACCGAATTGAATTGGGGCGAGTTTAAATGTTATTATGATCAAGGGGGAATAAAGATGTATGTCGAAGCAATTTATCTTTTATTTTATATAAGTGATAAAGTAACTAATAAAAAATAAAATCAATTTAAAAAATATTGGAAAAGTTTATGTTATTTTATAATTTTCACAAATTATTTTGGCTGAAAAAACTCATTTCTGATAAAAACAAATTTTAAAAAATTTTAATGGCATAAAGAGTGTTTCAATGTCATAATATTAGTTCAAGCAGGTTACAGAATATTCTGTGCTTACGTAAAATACTTTTATTCCATTGAGTACTTTCTTCTTATAAAATACTAATAAATTCAAATTTATATATACATAAAAATGGTATTTCACTTCAACACACAAAATTTCATTCAAAACTCTTAGGATTTTGATCTTACTTATTTGAATATTCAAGTATATTAAATATTTCAAAAAAATTATTTTTTTGAGAAGTTCTTAAAATTATGTTTTGTATTTTTGAGAAGGACTTAGTTTTCATGAATATAAGATAAGAAACAACATTTTGTCTCCTTCAAATATTTATTCATTAATTTTAATTAACAAATTTATATTTGTTGGGTTTTTTATTACATTTGATATTATATAATGAGTTTTGATTTTATATGACTATTGAATATAAGCTGTGCTCATAAGATATTAATTAATTCTAAAAGTTTTTGAATTAAATTTTTTGAAATTAAAATTATAGGAGGCTGACAGATTATATATTTTTCAATATATTAATAGTAATATATCATATTATTACTTTATTTTGTATATAATATATAATTATATTTAGGTTTTGAAAAATTGCATTATATAAATATCATTTGGTTTAACTAAGACCAAACAATACCTTACGAGCTTTGTGTGATATTTGTGATGAGCATAGAACATAGAATACCTTTGATTTTAAAGTTAGTGTGTTCAAACGAGAATACCACATTATTTATATTATATATTTTATATATATATATATATATTATTATATAATTGATTTCATTTTCTGAATGTGAAGTTGGAATGAAAAAGACTTTATCTGAATTCTAATTGTTTTTTGAGGATGTGATACATGTTTTGAGAGATTTTTGAAATAAATATATTAAATATTTCAAATAAATTATTTTTTTGAGTTCTTAAAATTATGTTGACAATTTATATTTGTTAGGTTTTTTATTCCATTCGATATTATATAATGAGTTTTCATTTTATATGTCTGTTAAATATAAGCTGTGCTTATAAGACATTAATTTAATTCTTAAAGTTTTTGAATGAAATTTTTTCTAATTAAAATTATAGGAGGCTAACAGATTAGATCTGTTTTGATATTCAAATTTTGTAATAACCCTTCTATCAAGTAAAAAACCTCTTCTTATTATTTTAATTTTGATTTAATTTCTTCGAGCTTTGTATTGGATAATTTGGAAAATTATTGCTAATACTGGATTTTGCTGATTGATTTTTGCATATAATCATCACGGTAGCGAATCAAGTAAGATCTCCGTCTGGTACGGGATAAATTTCCATACTCTAGTAGAAAATTCTAGAAAAGCCGCCCTCCATCTTAGATTACGTTAATATGATGTTCATTTTTTCTTTGTCTTCATAAGTTATTATTGCAGGCTCCTTTTATAACTCTAAATTTCGAATAGCCGTGTTGGTTCATGTAAAACTCTTTCCTGGAACCTGAGACTTAAGCACATATATTGCCTTACATTGGGTGTTTTTTCTCTGATTGGAAGCGAACGGAGGTCAACCTCACCATCTATAGACTTCGTTCTCTAGATGAATACAACCTTTCTATTTCCTTTATTGAAATTTCTGATAAAAATTATTAGTTGACTATAATTTGGACATATTTCAATAATTATTTTGGATCATATATTGACTCGAAGATCTGAGTTATATTGTAAAGTTTGTTACTTTTTCAGATAGTTTGATTTTTGATTACCTCTTTAATATTTAGTTGATTGTGAAATTCTCTGTAAATGAAAACATCATTCATACATAACATATTTGTTGAAACTTTAGTGCACTCTATTGAAAATCATTCATTATATTACATTTATTTATTTGTTCAGAATTATAACACTTTTCTCTATAAGTTCATATAAATTTAATAGTTTTGGGAATATCTTAGAAAAGTAGGAATCGTAAATTGTATAAAATTTACTTTATTAAAACTATCTGGCGCCCCCCTATTTATTGAGTTGTTCATTTATGATTTTTCACTCTAAAATCACCTTCTATCTTTTGGTAAGTTCGTTTATCACTTTCAATGGTCCTTTTCAAATTTGTTTTATACTTGATTTATATGTGGCATATCTCCATTAAAACATTCAGGTAACGTATTTCTTGATAACAAGTCACAATATTAATGTTATCTTCTTTTCAGGTTATGGAACTGTAAGAGTAACATTTTTAAAGCAAAGCGATGTGGTCTGGGATTTGGACATTTGCAAACCGAATGAATTTTTGCCTGCCACTTCCTTTTATAGTTTTTTCGAAAAATTTCAAAGCTTACTAACATTTGTCAAAATAATAGAAATATTATGCTTTCAATGATTGTACAAAATTTATATTCAAATAAATTAATTCGGCTGATCTGTACCGAATATCATGAATAAGGATTGAGAGCTATGGAAGTAGAAAGTTTTACAAAACAAGAGAGTGTAACATACATCTGTATAACAATTCCTTACTCAAACAAACTTGATAAGGTTTTGTTGTACACAGGGGCAAATTGAAGACATGCGCACGTTTCAAACATCATTAAAATGTAAGCCAATGACTACAAATCTGTCAAGTATCTATATACACAGACACACTAAAATAGTAATCACACAATAGCGCCATCTAGAGTAGGTAAATATACAAACAAGACCTACCTTTGCGAGCTAATTCAAGTAAATAAATGTACTGAATTATTTCAGCCGTTACTATTTGGTAGTTGATCATAATTAAAACAAATTGTAGAAATTACTATGTTTTACTACCAAAAAATATATATTACACATTTTCTTGTGACTCGAGTTTCGGGAAATGAACTATCCCATCATCAGACAACTGAAGACCTAACAGTGGTACAGTGGTATTTAAACAAAAGTGATAAATATTTTGAATATTTCAACATATTCTTGGTAACACCTAATAGTGGTAGAGAGGTTTACAATCGGAACGTGATAAAAAACCGGGTTAAAAAAGAGCGGCCTTATAACAGATATCGGAATGTCGGCAATCGATAAAGAAGCTTGTTAAACGAATGGTATCCATTTAAATAACTCAAATAATTTTTGGGGTTAAATAGGTCTGTACAGTCAGTCATTATTTTTACATTATTTTGTAGTATATCTCAAATATTTGGATTTACAAAGCTCTATACAGTCATTCATTATTTTTACATTATTGTTATTGTGAACTAATTTGAGAATTTCAACAGATTCTAGATAATCGAGTTTCTTCCTTCTTCAGTTGTCTGATAATGGGATAGTTCATTTCCCGAAACTCGAGTCACAAGAAAATGTGTGATATATATTTTTTGGTAGTAAAACATAGTAATTTCTACAATTTGTTGTAAATAAATGTATTCTCGATATTTTCTGCGTTTTTAATGTGTCAGTATCGAGAAAACACTAGGGTCAGAATTATAAACTATAACATACTTCATTTACTCCAGATCTATTAGCAGGTTCCTCTTAAAATTTCCACTCTAAGAAAAGTGAAATCAACCAGAACTTTATTAGTGAAATTGTATATCTCATATTCAGTCAATTCAGATATTTTCTTTCTTTGTGTTAGAGGGTTTGAATTCATTCAAACATTCTTCTAAGCTTTTTTATTTGCTGTATTAGCATTAGAAATTATTATTGTTCTTATAGTGATCCAATATGTGGCCTCTGGCCCTAGAATTGTTGCAGTATTTTGTCAGTAGTAATCACGTTTGTCATTCATAATCGCTGGCTCAAGTATAATCCTTATTATTGTTAATATAGTTCACCCATCCTAATATGTTTCAAATTTAGTACCACTTTTGTAGTCAAACTCATATCATAAAGACTGACATGTTGTATGCTATTGAAAGTGTTTGAGTTTTTCTTCCCCACCTCATCGTTGCCATGAGTGATATCGTTCTTACATGAAGAAAGAAAGCAAGTTAATCATCGACATAGCTACTTACAAAGTATTCTTAAGAGTTAAACACCACTACGCTACTTCGATTAGGTTCTCAGCAGCAAAAGGACCATTTCGATTAATAAGTAGCTCTTGTTTTCTGTTTTAAAATACTGAAACAATAAGCTTATCGCGGTAAGGTACAAACAACGAGGCAAGTCGTTGTCTTTTTAACCTGTCTTAGTGCATATGAAAAACATTTCTAATTTGAAATGTCCTCGGAGAAATTTCGCATGGAAAACAATTTCTTCTAGGTAAATATTCATAGAATGTTCTCTACGATACAACTATGTTCGTTTGAATACAGACCTGTCAAACAATCGCGCGCGCAATCATTAAGGCATTAAAGAGCCTCCTTCGGGAAATTTCCGAGAATGATCCGACCCTGCGTCCCATCAACGTCGATTCCCGGTTTTCCTGACCCAATTTCCAAATGTTACAGGTTACGGGGTTACTCCGCGAGATGCGGAGGTCGCGTAGCGCTTGAAGGAGAGGAGGTGGATCCAGAAAGTTGTTCTCACTGTCGGATCCTCAATTATTTATATTGTCATTGCCAGTCCCGTCGCCTGTTCCCGGATGAATGGTCTGGACGTTCATGGGGAGGACTTTGAATAGCCGAGAGGCCAGGCCGAAATTTGTATTCTACACGCCAGAGGTTTACGAGTTCTAGGAACAGCCGGAAGGAGAGGGTTCGCGTCGGATTGATTTTTATTCCGGCGCACCTGAATCCTCGCAAACAAAATGTTTATACCTTCGTCTTCCTTGACAATCAGGAAGTTGTTTTTCAGTTCCACATTTTAGAGGCAAATTCACGTATTTCCTATTTCAGCTTAAAATCTCCCATGTAAGCATGGGAGATATTTCTTTCGAATATTTTCATGCTTAAAGGGTGGGCCATCTAGTGTTTTCATTTTGAAGTAGGCACCTTTTACACTTGCCGGGTGTCAGTAGGCCGATTTTTATGTTATTTGGAGAAGAAAAACATTATTTTTTAGCAAAAACCCCAGACGATAATTTAATGTCCATAACAATTGACGAAAATTCTCATAAGGGTCAGATTCGTTACAAGAAATAAAAATTACTGTTGTCTCTTCATCACATCCTTATCTATCATATATCGTCAGTTTGTGTTATTGTCATTTACCTGTAACTTAATATTTATTTATGATTGGGACAGGGATTCAGATAATCCTAATTCCTCTCCAGAAATAGTAAATGAAATGAAATGAAATAAAATAGAAAAAGACTTTTTACTTGATAGAAGGGATATAACAAAATTTGAATATCAAAACAGATTTAATCTGTCAATTTTAATTTGAGGAAAATTTTAAGAATTAAATTAATGCCTTATAAGCACCGCTCATATTTAATAGACGTATACAATCAAAACTCAATATAGAATATCAAATGCAATAAATAAACCAACAAATATAAATTGTCAATTAAAATTCAAATATTTATTTATTAATTTTAACTGACAATTTATATTTGTTGGTTTATTCATTCCATTTGATTTTGTATATTGAGTTTTGATTGCATATGCCTATTAAATATAAGTAGTGCTTATAAGAGATCATTTCAATCCTTAAAGTTTTTTGGATAAAATTTTTTTGAAATTAAAATTGTAGAAGACTGACAGATTAAATCTGTTTTGATATTGAAATGAAATTACTGTCGGAAAAATCGCAAAGAAAAGAAGAAATCTGAAACCGTTTTTTAACCAATATATAAATATTTTATTTCGCATATTCACTTCTAATTCTTAAACATAGCATGGATTGGATTTTTCATTCACGATTTTATTGTCCTCTTGAATATGCAATCTTTAAATTTCTAAGTCGTTTGTAGCGCTCTTGCTACAAATAACGGGTATCCTTTGGCCCAAAGGTTTGTAATTTCGAATTCTGAGCCGAAAGTAATTCTGTCCGGCCGGAAAGGAGTATTGAACAAGCTGACAGGAGCTTTCGACTTCACTTTGGTGCTTTTTTACCTATTTTTGATCAATATTTTGACAACAAAAATTTGATTCCATCTAAAATTTCGGGTTTAGAGGAAGGCATGATCAGACGATTCAAAAGAAAACAAAAATGTTGTAGCAACATTTTTAACTACAGAGTTCAAATTAGGCATTCAAAGTAAAAAATTCCGTGGGCTTTATGGGTGATATGAATAAGCGTGCAAAAGCTCATGACTTTACGTCAGTGCTTTCATACAATTTTTGTTGAATTTATTCGCTTATTTTCGGCTATAATGTACTTTAGAATAAATCATTAACTTTTCCTTCCAATTTGACATTGAATTTATTATTTATATTTCCAAATATACATCCGTCATTCTCCATTAAAATTTGTTGTCTGTAAAGTCGGTATACGGGCGAAAGTTTTACGTGACAACGACTTTGAGTGGTAAAATAATTTTAATGTGAATATTCATTCGTATAGTAGGAAGAAGGATGAAATAATAGTAACAATTTAAAACATTTATTTATACAAAGAATTATATTTAAAACATTAATTTATACAAAGAATCTCGCACTGAATTTCATATTAACAAAATTTTATTTATCAATCAGTTGTTATAAGTTATTAATAAATTTAACTTGTTTTACATTGTTATAAATATAAAAACTAAATTTAAAAAATAGAACATTTATTTAAATCACATTAATTGTTAATATCAATCGATTTTAATTCAAAGTGTATTTTCTAAAAGGAGAAAACTAATTCACATTTGATCTTTGAATTTGTAAATCGCGCGCTTACGACCTTGCGCAGTGATTAGTCGTCTGGGTTTGAATGTTTGAAAGTTTCGATTTGACAGGTTGGAGGTTAAACATTGTTATTTCAATTTTTTACATAGCAAGTCGCGCTCATTTTTTCAAGTTAAACAAATTATTATTGGTTGAGAAACGATTTCTACTACTTTTTTGATTGAAAACTACCACAACATTGTGATTACTACAACATAACCTATTCACTTATGTCTTAGTCATTTATTTCATCATGTTATATTATCAGTCTGAAATTATTTACCTTTGCTGTTTGAATTGCTGCGATGGACGAAACTACGTTCACATTATCACTACACAATCGTTTTACAATTAACTGGCAACGTGTAAAATTGTATGCAGGCGCCTAAGCGAAATAGAAGCGCAAGACATGAACCGATGTGTATGCCTATCTCTCTCACTCTCTCTCTCTCTCTCTCTCTCTCTCTCGCTCTGTCTCTCTTGCTCTTAGGCGGGCTAACTGTGCTCGAGTGGAAGGGACGCGTGCCTTTCACTTTTTATGTCTGTCTCTCTCGCTCTTAGGAAGGCTAACCATGCCCGAGTGGAAGGGACGCGTGCCTCTCACTCGCTCTCATTGTGAGTGCATAACGTGAGCGGAGCGTAACGCAGTTTCTTGAAGTGTCACCCGGCAAACCAATTTATAAGACGTTGTCACGTCAAAAACTATTGAACAATTTTTGAGCAAATTTTCCATGCATGTAAAATGAGGGCAAAAATCCATCGGCAACCATTCCGAAGCACCTGACCTCAACTTTCAGTATTAGAGAGAATTCACAGCTTCATTCTCCCAAGAGCAATTACAAGCACACGTACAGAATGGAACCAATTTGAATATATTAGTTTTGATCCCCAATGTGGTTATGTAATGAATGGGATAGAATACATCAGATATTGAAATCTGAATTTGCTTCCCTCTGTTCGGGAGTTATTAACTAAAATACTGATGTAACGAGAATTGTTCCGCGCTTGGAATATTCCAGTGAAATTAGTCAGATGCGAGTGGAATCCAATTTTTAGTGTTTCTCATTATTTCGATTTATTTGGTACGTTCCTAAAAAATAAAAGTCATATTTTTCCTTGTCCTAACTAAACAGTCCACATTTCGACGTATGTAGAATCTGATAACAAGTTCATCCATTCACACGACGCTAAACGTGCAAGGTCTTTCTTGTATTTTCGCATGAAAATTTATACAAATTTTTAGGTTTAAGGAGCCTAAAGACGTGCAAAAAAACTTCGTTACACAATCGCGAAACAATAAGGAAAGACTGAAAACATAGATTTCTATATTTGGAAAATTAGGCATAATAATTTTGTGAAAAAATCCAAAAAATTTAATTGAAAAAATAGAATCAAAATTTCTTATTAATGGCGTTTATGATCAAGTAGACATATGAAATTCCCTAAAACTTCAACGAGCACACAAATACATAAATGAATCTATAGAAAATATGGATTTTTCACCGAAATAATTTAGCATATCCTAGGTTTACCTTAAACATTCTGTTTTCTATTTGTATAAATATATTCGAAATTGAGGTATCTGATATTTTTTTTTATTTATTGTCTTTACGTAGTACGATTGGCGATGCTAGATGGAAAAAACAGTAAAAATAACATTTCCAATTCAATCTTTCAAAAATTTTTAAAAATTTTTTTCAAAAACTAAACATGTAGAGGTTCACGAAATTGTTCTGCCTGATAAAAGATTTAAAAAATTCTGCCCCATGAAATAGACCCTTTCAATTTATTTTTATTGTATCTATAATAATAATAATTTCGTTTTTCGTACACTCGCATAACACCTCGTTCATATAAGTGAATCCGCAGCATGCCTCTTCTTTTTTAAATATATTTTGTGGACGAACATAGAATTAGACAAATGACTGATTTTGTTTTCTATTTGAACAACGTGAGTGAATTTGAAAGCAAGGGATGTGATATACTTTTTATTGATTGTCTTTATACTACTCTGTCAAGAAAGTACCGGGAATTTTCAATTAAAACAACATCTTTACATTTAATTGTCAAAAATTATTGGGTCGCCTTCAAAATAGCCTCCATTTGCTCCAATACATCTATGCCAACAGCACTTCCAATTATCGAAACATTTTTTATAGGCGCTTTCCGGGATGGACTTTAGCTCTCGCGCCGAATTTTGTTTTATGGCTTCAATCGACTCAAAACGGGTGCCACGAAGGGGCAATTTTAGTTTTGGGAAGAGGAAAAAGTCGCAGGGAGCCAAATCCGGCGAATACGGTGGTTGCTGAAGCACGTTTGTTGAGTTTTTGGCGAGAAAGTCAGTCACAATCGTAGTGTAGGTGAGAGGGCGCGTTATCGTCATGCAAAATCCATGAGTTGTTCGCCCACAAATTTGGCCGCTTCTTACGGATACGCTCACGCAAACGTTTCATAACGCCTAGGTAATACTCCTTGTTTACCGTCTGACCCTCTGGAACGAATTCGTAGTGCACCACGCCACGGATATCGAAGAAAATAATGAGCATCACCTTCATTTTCGAGCGGCTTTGGCGTGGTTTTTTCGGTTTCGGCTCATTTTTTGCCACCCTGATGATTGCTGGCTTGTTTGCATATCGTACTCGTAGACCCAGGTCTCATCACCAGTTATAATGCGTTCCATGAATGTAGAATCGGAATTACAGCGATCCAGCATGTCTGAAGCAACCTGTTGGCGATGACGTTTTTGAAGAAAATTCAGGTCTTTCGGTACGAGTCGTGCGGCCACCTTTCTCATGCCCAAAATATCAATCAAAATCGTACGTGCGGACTCGTGGGATATCTTAAGATCATGTGCTATCTCTCTCAAGCTGGTACGACGGTTTTCCAGCACCCTTTCCTTAATTTTATCGACGTTATCTTCGATCGAAGCCGTCGATGGGCGACCACTTCACGACCGTCCTTGAAGGCTCTGTACCACTGATATGCACGAGTTTTCGATAGAGCATTATCACCAAAGGCCTTTTGCAACATTTTCAATGCATCGGCACACGAAAATTCATTTGCAACACAAAACTTTAAACGAATTCTTTGCTCAACGTAATCACTCATAGTAAAAATCGGCACGCACTCTGACATCGACTGACTTAATCAGCTGTTGCAAACACACTAGTTGACAGATCCCGCTCAAGCTTGGCATAGTAATTAAGGACAGTGGTACCAACCTAGGAAAAAAATTTTTTACCTGCCTCATTGCCCCACCAGATTTAAATCGATAATTCCCTGTACTTTCTTGACAGAATGTAAACCATTCAGAAAAGTCCGACTGACGATGATGTATAGGAGTTTCAGATGCTGTTCTAGAGAATGTGCTGTACTGCAAAAAAAATCAAATTTATATGGAGCATTTGCTGAAACGAAATTTGTTAGTCGTAATTTTCATTTGAAACAGCTGTATCTGCTGAAGTTTGATAGGTAATTTCGGCATATCTATAGATTATTAGATGTTTTAGGTGTTGGTTGAAGTGAGAATTCTATATGTCAACTCAAATAGAAACAGTGTTTTTAAGATGTTGGTATTGAATATAAAAATATTTTCAACGAAAATTTTTTAAATTGAATTTTTCAGAAGTTTCTCCAAATTATTCTGCTGATTATTCAAAATAGTTGAAAATGTATCCAGGGGAGATACCCTTTCACTTTATTTCAATTAATAATGATAATAATAACTTAATCAAACTTGAGTCATTACATGAACATGATATACACGTCAAAAATTAAAAATCATTTACGGATATTCAAATTTATCCTGGTAAAACGAATAATAACATTTATCTAACAATATTTCTTTAATCTTCAAATTTCTGCTATGTCATAATTTTTAAGACTTCCGGGAGTGTATTAATAAGTTTTTTTCCAAAATATTCTGGAGAGTGTTCAAATTTAGATGTTCTGTACGAGCCAACACGTATTTCTTCGCATTTCTGGTGCTAAAATTATGCTGATCTGAATTTATCACGTAGCGCGATTGTGTCTGCTTCATATAAAGTAATAGCTTATATAGGTAAATACATGGAAAAGTTAAAATGCCAAATCTTTCAAAATACGGTCTACATGACCCATTTTTTAAAAATTAAACATCAGTCTTATTATTCCCTTTTGACCGATTAACATCCTCCGTCCTTGGACACTATTGCCCCATAGTACTCTATTGTAGGTAAGGTAGGTATATACAAATGAGTAGTAAACTGTGAACAAGTTTTGCTGACCAAATGATTTTTTCAACTTATTCAAAACATGAAAGCCGACGCTCAGCCTACTACAGACATATTTAACATGATTCTTCCAGTCAACCATTCTGTCAATTTTCAGTCCAAGAAAAGTGGTTTCCATAGACATTTCTAAACCGTGTAAGTTGATAGTTTCTCTAGATATACTAGCTCGAAAATTCATACATACTATTTTGTCAATGTTAAGAATAATATTTTTTTTTTACACCAAAACTCAAAATTCTCCTTCACTCGATTCAGCTTGAGACTCAGTTCTACAGTGTCTTTTGCCGAGACTATCACCGAAGTGTCATCTGCAAACATAATAGCACGTCCTTCACGCAAATAATCTGGAACTTCGTTAATAAACAGTAGAAACAGAAGAGGTCCCAACACAGACCCCTGCGGAACGCCTATATCTATATCATGTTCGTCTGAAACTGATTCCTCTCTCCTCACACACAATCTTCTGTTACACAAATACGACTCCAGCAAAGTCAACATATGTCCCCTGAAGCCGTAGAACTATAAACTTTCTGAGTAAGAAGCCCCAATCGAAACTAGCTAAAGCTCTGAACAGATGAAAGAAAAGAGCAGCAACATAATCGCCCCCATCTAATTCAAGATAAATAAATGTATTCAAACAGATCAACGGCCGTCGCCTCCATCGATCTTCCTTTGCAAAATCCATGCTGGAACCTCGTCAATATTCCATTCGTCTCCATAAATATAATCATTCGATCGTAAATCAATCTTTCGACAATATTACTGATCACGTTCAGTAGTGTGATTGGCCTATAGTTATCGCATAATTCAGGGTTATCTTTTTTGTGAATGGGGACCACAAGACCCACTTTAATTGCGCCTGGGGAACTTGTATATCAATTTCTATAACTTTCGGAACTAAAATCTTCTTAATAACCACCTTAATTCTGCTCTGAAACCTATATCTACTGAGCAATTAACAGACTACATTATTAAAGGCGAGTAAGAATTTTTAAATTTTATCTTGTATGTCGTGGCTTTATAACTGTATTTGAACTTGCAGTGATTTAGCTTCAGTACACTGAAGTATAGTATATCCTGATTCATCTATATTAACTCTTCAGCTCCCAACCATTGATCATCAAATTATACCCGAGTGCCGATAGCTCAGCGAAAGAGCGCCGATGTAGTAAACCAAAATTTTGCTGTGCTTAAGGTGGAATAAGACACAGTTTCGAAGCCTACCCAGAATACAAATGAACCCTTTACTCGCACAAACTGTATAAAGCTTGTGAAGGATATTGTCAGAAGATCTAGGAGTATCAGAATACCAAAAAATAAAATAAACATGAGTATGCCAACAATATTTCATTTCATTAACTTCATTCTGAATAGTTTGGCACTGAAAATAATGTGAAGGTTCATTTTCAAGTACAAATACGACCTATATAACAATTTTTGAGCAGAGTGATTCTTTCAAAATTCCAGTTCTTCTGAATAATTTCACTTTTGAAAACAACTTTAAAACGTTTGATATTTAAACTTGCTGAATATTTAAAATTTTGTGCTTTTTCAAAAAAAATTTATATTCCTATTATGTTATCTTATACTTAGTTTCAGGTATTGAAGTGAGTTTTTTACACATTCTGAGATGGGTTTGATTTAATCTAATTAAAGGTAAGCATTATTTCTACTCTTTCAAAGTAACGTTTCTGAGTTAATATGTGAGGTAATTCACAGTTCATTTCAACCGATTTCTTCTCAAAGCTGCAACGCCTTTTTTTTTCTCAACAACCATAAAATTAAGTTACACTGAATTTTTAAAGGGAACCTACTTAACTTCAACATAACAGAAGATCAAAATTTTCATTATAACTAACGTTTCCACCTTAATCATGTGATGAAATTATCATACATCATACATCTCACCACATCCACCCAAACGTTTCAATCAGAAATATTATATTCAGTCTATATCGAAAGAAAAACTATTCTCCAATGAATTATACTTCTCTGTAATTTTTTCGCTTTCTCAAGGAAACAGCCTGCTATCGGTTTGCACATATAGCTATAACTTTCGAATTTTGAGCCAAAAATGATCTCAAATAAATAGGTGGGACTCACGGATGAAGAATCTGAGGTAAAAAGTCATTTTGTCCAGCCGGTTCCACAATTGAAGGGAAGGAGCTAGGGAGTTGAAATTTTGAGAATATTTTAACGTCTAAATATTTCAGCAAAGTGCGTAAATGAGCCATATCTGTTCAATACTACCGAAAATTTTCGGTATTTCGATTTTTTTGTCATTTTTCTCCCTATTTTCGAAACTACAAATCCAATCGATCTGAAATTTGGTACTTATACGAAGAATGATGACGGAAATGTTCGTAGGAAATCTCATTAGGATAGTATAATTATCACATCAAAGCTCCCCACCATTTTATCAGTTTCCCAATAGGTATCATTCCTGAATGATCAATCTGTCATATACAGAGTGTCCGTTATTAATAGCCAAATAAGAAGAACTTCAAATTGTTATTATCAGATTTTTTCCAATGAAACATTCCGTATTTTTTTTTCACGATAATGTAGAGAACTGAACGCCTCCTATTTTGTCAGGAGTAAAAACTCTGGACTATTTTCACTTCTGCGTTCAGCAGACACGAAAAATCTTATCACAAATGAACATTGAATTGTATCAGTCCTTACTTGGTGAAAATCCATATTAAATAATTTGAAATAAGGTTATTCTGATTTTCACAAATTTGTATTGTTAAACTCACAACAACTGTTTCGCTATCACAGTAGCATCATCAGGCAAGATCACATTTTGAATAACTTTGTTTCCGAAATCCGTGGCTATTTATATTACAGTAACTACTATAAATTTTTATTGGGCACTAAAACCCAAAAAAGGGTCCCTGCAAATTCCAGCTTATCTGAATATATTTAACATAGTTGAGCTATTTAAATCTATTTGTTCGTTAAGTAATATTCCAATTTTATTATGTTTATTTATCCCTAGGGATTCTAACAGATTTAAGGCATAACTTTTGCTTTCTATATGTAGAATTTCAAAGTTATGGTTGAAAGTATGTCCTGTTTCTAACAAATGGTTGGAATATGTAGAATTGTTTATTATTGACGAAACTCTTCAAATGTTCACACATCCTATGACGGAAAGTTCTTTCAGTTTGACCTATGTAAATTTTAGGACAATCACCGCAGGTTAACTTATAAACTTATACATTTCCTTAAATTACACTAAAGGTATTTCTGAGAAAATTGCTACATACCTCAAAAATAAATATAATTTGAGAACTTCATTTAAAACTAATTCAAACTTGAGTAAATTTATCAAAAATAATAAAGACTACACACATAAGGATGATAAATCTGGGGTTTATAAGTTAACCTGCGGTGATTGCCCTAAAATTTACATAGGTCAAACTGGAAGAACTTTCCGTCATAGGATGTGTGAACATTTGAAGAGTTTCCTCAATAATAAAAGCAATTCTACATATTCCCACCATTTGTTAGAAACAGGACATACTTTCAACCATAACTTTGAAATTCTACATATAGAAAGCAAAAGTTATGCCTTAAATCTGTTAGAATCCCTAGAGATAAATAAACATAATAAAATTGGAATATTACTTAACGAACAAATAGATTTAAATAGCTCACCTCTGTTAAATATATTCAGATAAGCTGGAATTTTCGAGGAACCCTTTTTTGGGTTTTAGTGCCTAATAAAAATTTATTGTAGTTACTGTAATATAAATAGCCACGGATTTCGGAAACAAGCTTAGTTATTCAAAATGTGATCTTGCCTGATGATGCTACTGTGATAGCGAAACAATTGTTGTGAGTTTAACAATAAAAATTTGTGAAAATCTTAATAACCTCATTTCAAATTACAAATGAACATATTGTTTGAAAAAGAGTTGAAACAATGAAACCTGCGGTAGAAATTACATATACATATTTCTTCATTTTAATGATCCACCAGGTGTTCAAAGTAATGGTCCGCCTTCTCTCGAGTACAAAGCACTCTGATCGTGGTATGTTTTACTAATCCTGGTCAGCTTAACTAGAGTTATGCTCCGAAAAGCATTCACTATTCTCTCCCGCATATTGAGAGCTGCATAAAACAAACAATTCCCGTTATGTGACTCCACCATGGTTTGGTGAGATCCGATGATATTTCTTATGGGCGTATGTAACACTGCTAATAATCTCGGAAGAATGTTCTGAAGGAAATTCAAATACGCAGCACCGTCAATACTTCCTTAAAAAAAATGAGGACCTATCACATGATTGCCGATAACTGCTAAACCACTTGTGTTGATGGACGACTTTCTTATCCTTCTTGGATTTCCGAAACAGTTATAATGGAAATTGTGGCTATCGATAAATCCAGAATTGTGAAAAGTTGCTTCATTGCTGAATAAAACAAAATCGAAAAATGTACGGTCTGTTCAATTTGTGAACTTGTCTAGTAACAAATATTCAGACGATTTTCAAAATCATTATCGGCAACTGCCGGATGCATCTGATTGAGCTAGGTGCTTTTTGAGGATTCTTTGAACTGAACGTTCATTTAAACCGCAGGCTACTCTAAGCCTCCTTTGGCTTTTGTGTGGACCTTCTGTCACATTCAATGTAATCTCAAGCTCCTCGTCTTCGTTAGTGACCGATTTTATCCTATCTTTTCTTTGGTACTTGACATCTCCTGTTTCTACCAATCTGTTCAAAAGCCTTCGAAAACCAATCATTTGGAATGTCTTTTCTCGGGATATTTTGAGCATAAGTTCGACTGACTAATAAACAGTTTCTGTGGCACGGCCTCAATATGAAAATTATCATTATTTCAGTAATTCATCCTGATTTATTGTATTCAAAAGTAACTAAGGTACAATAAATTGATTGATAATCGATTTTTGGAATGCCGATAAAACATTGATGTTTCGGTTGAACACTTGTGTTGACGTTCGGGTATTATGCATTTGGGAATGTTTTGAAGTTTTATAACTAACTAAATAAAAATAATTTAAAAGTTTGTTATAGATTTCTCTACATTTTGAGAGATATTTCATCAAAATTTCCTAGAATGAGTAACAGAAATTCCGAGAAATCATTCATTGATCGTGTAATGGTAGCGAATATAACCTGAATAATTTCTACCGCAGGTTTCACTGTTCGAACCATTTTCGACATTCGAATAAAATTTTTTTCAAAAAAAAATCACACAGTTTTTATATTTCACAGTTTATTCAGTATCCTGACACGTGTTTCGGTCTTTCGATCATCTTTAAAGAAGCAAAAAAAAGGAACTTACCTTAAAATTGAAAAGGTCCTTTCATTACACTAATGACACCTGTGTATTTTTATGGCGCATGGAAATAACAGCATCCAATAGGGGGGTGTAGAGTATTTGGGAATTTCTTAAATTCTGCTTTGTCTCAATGGCTTTTTTGAACTAGTCCATTAATTTACCTTTTCTAACATTTTATAGTGAAGTGACATATTCCTCATTAAAAAAATGATTATTTTCTATACAATGTTCTATGAAGCCGGTTGATTTGTGGTTCTTCAAAATAGACATCCTATGTTCTTTGATTCTATGTTGTAAACATCGGCCAGTCTGTGCTATATATAATTTGAATATCAAAACAGATTTAATCTGTTGTCTTCTACAATTTTAATTTCAAAAAATTCCTTGAAAAAACTTTAAGAATTAAATTAATGTCTTTATAAGCACTGCTCATATTTAATAGACGTATAAAGTCAAAATTCATCATACAATATCAAATGGAATTAAGAAAAACCAACGAATATAAATTGTCAATTGAAATTGAAATATAAATAAGGAAACATTTTTTTGTTTCGTTCCAGGCATGCGTACTGAACTCTTCAGACAAACTTACGAAGCCCTGTTTGTTACAAAATGTATTGTTTTCCGATCCTATATTAATGAAAAATAACTCTTTCTCAAGAATATAAAACATAATTTCAAGAACTTCTCAAAAACTAATTTATTTGAAATATTCAATATATTTAAATAAATTACTTCAAAAAATCTCAAAACATGTAGCACATCCTCAAGAAATAATTAAAGTTACGATAAGATCAGTTCAACTATACATATAAAAAATAATAAAATCATATCATATCATATAAAAACAAAAAATGTTTGCTTATTTATATTTTAATTTCAATTGACAATTTATATTCGTTGGTTTTTCTTAATTCCATTTGATATTGTATGATGAATTTTGACCTTATACGTCTATTAAATATGAGCAGTGCTTATAAAGACATTAATTTAATTCTTAAAGTTTCTTCAAAGAATTTTTTGAAATTAAAATTGTAGAAGACAACAGATTAAATCTGTTTGGATATTCAAATTTTGTAGTAAACCTTCTATCAAATAAAAAACCGTTCCTTCTTATTTTATTTTATATATAATATATAATTATATTAGGTTTTTTTAAATAAAGAAATTCATTATACAGTGTTGAACGGTTTTAACTAAGGCCAAGTGCCTTATAAGCTTTATATGATTTTCTGTGAACATGGAACATACTGTACCTTGGATATAAAGGTACCTACTTAGATGTTTGTTGAGAATCGTATATTTCTGAGATGGCACTGGTAAGTCTATACATTGTTTAATTGATTTTATTATTTTTTATATGTAAAGTTGAACTGATCTTATCGTAACTTTAATTATTTCTTGAGGATGTGCTACATGTTTTGAGATTTTTTGAAGTAATTTATTTAAATATATTGAATATTTCAAATAAATTAGTTTTTGAGAAGTTCTTGAAGTTATGTTTTATATTTTTGAGAAAGAGTTATTTTTCATTAATATAGGATCGGAAAACAATACATTTTGTAACAAACAGGGCTTCGTAAGTTTGTCTGAAGAGTTCATTACGCATGCCTGGAACGAAACAAAAAAAATGTTTGCTTATTTATATTTTAATTTCAATTGACAATTTATATTCGTTGGTTTTTCTTAATTCCATTTGATATTGTATGATGAATTTTGACTTTATACGTCTATTAAATATAAGCAGTGCTTATAAACACATTAATTTAATTCTTAAAGTTTCTTCAAAGAATTTTTTTAAATTAAAATTGTAGAAGACAACAGATTAAATCTGTTTTGATATTCAAATTTTGTAATAATCCTTCTATCAAGTAAAAAACCGTTCCTTCTTGTTTTATGTCCTATATATGCAGCATTATAATCATCACATTTAATTTGATAAATATTGTTATACAATAACAGTAAAGAAAGGACCCCCAACTTTTTATTTATTTATCAAATTAAATAAGATTATTGTAATGCTACATATATAGCGCAGACAGGCTGATGTTAATAACATAGAATCCAAGAACATAGGATATGTCTATTTTGAAAAACCAGAAATCATACTGTTTTGCAGAACATTGTATAGAAAATAATCATTTCTTTAACGAAAAAGATGTTACTTTACTACATAATATTGAAAAGGGAAAACTGATGGACTATTTGGAGATTCTTTGAATCAACAAGGCCATTGAGGAAAACAATTTCCCAAATATTCTTTGGAAACACCCCTATAGTGGATGCTGCTATTTCCATGCGCCATAAAACACAGATGTCCTAAGTGAAGGAACCTCTTCAATTTTAAGTCTACTTACTTTTTGTACTCCTATGAAGATGGTCGAAAGTCCGAAACACGTGCCAGGACTCTGCATAAACTGCGAATCATAAAAACTGTATGAATTTTTGTTTCAAATAAAATTGTTGTAATAATTCACCTAGACCGCATACTCGTCATTTAATTAAAATTTTCAGTTGTGATATAATTTTACGTCTCTGCTCAACGCAGAAGTGAACATAGAGAAAAAGTGATGCATTCAATCCTCTACATTATCGTGAAAAAAAAGCAGGAGTCCCGTTTGAATGAATCGGAAAATAAAAATTTGAAGTTTTTCATATTAGGCTATTAATAACGGACAAACTGTAGATGCCAGGTTGTCATATACGTCATAAAGGAATATCTAGGCAAATCTTTCAGTTAAAATAATTTTTGATCCAATTCGTATCACGATCCGTAGAGGAAATTTAGTGAACTGCTGTTCTCCCAAATTTTGCCGTTATATCTCTAATTTTTTTTCATCAGGATTGAGGTATTAGGGGCTATTGAAAATATATGTTAATATTTGGGGTATCATATTTAAAACATCACTCATTTGTTGAAAATTATTCTTTGAGAATTTCCTGTATATCAAAAAATAATTTCCTGAGATGCGAAAATGAAAGTACAAGGAGTCTGCTATCGAACGTAATCTCTAAGATGTCTGGTTCGGCAGCTTTGGAAGCGCAATGCATGATTGCAGGACCCTGTAATGAATAAGATCAACTCCAGGGTGTTCTAGAGTTTGATTGGTATATACAGGACGTTGAAAATGCTCAAATCGTACGAACGTTAATGGATCACCGCAAAATAATTTAGACGATAACCTGAAGCTTCAACAAAAAGGACAAGTTACTATTTTCGAATGTTCAACATTTAATGTAATAAATTTCCATATCGGTAAAATAACCACCATTATTTCGTGAAATAAACTGAGTGTTGGCTCCCAGAACTCATCAACAGTCTCGCTTTAAGAAAAAATACAACGACATGAAAATACAGTTTTTATCTTCCACCTTGCCTTTCTCTTTTAAATCTCGTCGCTAATAGACAAATCTGAACAAACCCCACTGTTCCACCTACACATCCAACAATCGTGAAAATAATGAGGCAGAGAGAGGAAAAAGCACCAGCGATTGCCAATTTCATGATTGAAATCACTCGATATTCTCTCCGGGCAGAAGTAAACAAGTAAACAAGGAACGACAGAACCCCCAAACAAGGGGGATGAACCCCAACAGGGGTCCCTGTAAGCGTGCCTCTGTTGTTCGCACTCCAAAAACTTGAGGCAAGGAAGAATTACTTGATAACAAGGTCACAGTTTTTGTTTTTGAATCTCTAACAGGCTGAAAGAGCAGATGTGACAAGATAACGATGAAGGTTTTTCTCGACGACAAAGCTGCGAGACAAAAAATATTGGTGAAAATTTTCAGGGATTGAATGCTTTCTTTGAAACTTATTATTTGATAAGAGTTATTTGCTTCTTGAAGGATCCTTTGAAATTTTTTCTATTATTTTTCAACGGCTATTCACGCCGACTATTAGTTCTTTGTAATTTGTTTAATTTTACTTGAATTTAATCTTATTATTTGAATATTTTAATATTAGTCTTCTACATATTTAATTTCAAAAAATTATATTTGATATTTATAACTTCAGGAATTAAATTAAATCAATATCATATAAGTACCAGTTATATCAAACGACATATAAAATAAACATTCATTATAAGACAACCAAATGATATAACAAAATCCAATAAATAAAAATTGTTAACCAAAATCCAATCTTATGAAAACAAATATCTCTCAAAAATGGTTAACATAGTCTTAAGAATTCCATCATAAAACCATCTTACTTAGAATATTAAATATTATTGGATATCTAACTACTTTCTATAAAATCTCAAGATATGTAAAAACATTATTGAAAAACAAGTTTTAAGAGAGACTTTGCTTCGTCAGTACTCAATCATATTATTTTATTGAATATGAATTGATTGAGTACTGATGAAGCAAAGTCTCTCTTAAAACTTGTTTTTCAATAATGTTTTTACATATCTTGAAATTTTATAGAAAGTAACTAGGATATCCAATATTCTAAGTAAGATAGTTTTATGAAGAATTTCTTAAGATTATGTTAAACATTTTTGAATTTAGATATTTGTTTTCATAAGATTGATCAGCAGAAACAAAATTTTGTCTACTCAAAATATTTAATTTATAGGATTTTGGTTAACAATGTTTATTTATTGGATTTTGTTCTATCATTTGGATGTCTTATAATGAATATTTATTTTATATGTCGTTTGATATGAGTGGTACTTATATGATATTAATTTAATTCAATTCCTGAAGTTATAATTATTAGATATAATTTTTTGGAATTAAATATGTAGAAGGCTAATATTAAAATATTTGAATAATTTTATATACCTTCTATCAAGTATTAACCTCTATTTATGTTATTTTAATCTGTTTTTATTTATTTTAAGCATTTCCATCAAATTCACAGAGAGATGTTACACCTTGTTTCATTGTGAAGAATAAAGCTCACGAGCACATGTGTAATGAAACAAATGCGTATTAATAGTACAGATTTTTCACGCTCTCGAGTCAGTAGAGATATTATAACGCTTCCGAGAGTACAGATTCATCATTTCTAGTGAAGAGAGAATAAAGCGTAATATCGTAAAGATAATATTGCTAACCAAATATTATGTTGACTTTTGCTTCTGTTTTCAAAATTTAAGTTTTTTCGTTAATTTTTCTAATTTTGTTATTTACTGTAAACATACCTGTGCAACAGTAAAAATTAAGAACTCCAACAAGAAGAACTAGGAAATTATATAATTATAATTAAATTATAAATTTTATTTAAAATTTATAAATCCGAAAACGGTTTGATTATGGGAAATCCCTTAAGTCCTTTATTAGCAGAAATATTCATGGACAATATTGAAACTAAAATTCACCAAAATCCCCTTAAGAAATATTTTTTATATTGGTATAGATATGTAGACGATATTTTCTGTTGCTTCACAGGTACAGACAGACTTTTGAAAAAATTCTTTTTATTCATCAATGAAATACATCCTTCAATTAAATTCACTATGGAAACCGAACTTAATAACTCTATTAATTTTCTTGATTTAACTGTTACTCGAATAAATAGTTCACATGATTTTTCAATATTCCACAAACCAACCTATACGGATTCTATTATACACAATAAATCAAATCATCCTCTAAATCAAAAATTATCAGCATTTAATTGTATGATCCATAGATTAGTTAATATTCCCATGAATCGAGAAAATTATATTTCAGAACTTAACATAATTAAACAAATAGCTTTTAATAATGAATATGATCCAAAGTTGATAGACAAATTATTGATGAAGAAAAATAATAAAATAGCTTTAAATATGGTGTTTCCTAATATAAAAGAAAATTTTAAATACATTTCCTTAAATTACACTAAAGGTATTTCTGAGAAAATTGCTACATACCTCAAAAATAAATATAATTTGAGAACTTCATTCAAAACTAATTTAAACTTGAGTAAATTCATCAAAAATAATAAAGACTACACACATAAGGATGATAAATCTGGGGTTTATAAGTTAACCTGCGGTGATTGCCCTAAAATTTACATAGGTCAAACTGGAAGAACGTTCCGTCATAGGATGTGTGAACATTTGAAGAGTTTCCTCAACAATAAAAGCAATTCCACATATTCCAACCATTTGTTAGAAACAAGATATAATTTCAACCATAACTTTGAAATTCTACATATAGAAAGCAAAAGTTATGCCTTAAATCTGTTAGAATCCCTAGAGATAAATAAATATAATAAAATTGGAATATTACTTAACGAACAAATAGATTTTAATAGCTCACCTCTGTTAAATATATTCAGATAAGCTGGAATTTGCAGGGACCCTTTTTTGGGTTTTAGTGCCTAATAAAAATTTATTGTAGTTACTGTAATATAAATAGCCACGGATTTCGGAAACAAGCTTAGTTATTCAAAATGTGATCTTACCTGATGATGCTACTGTGATAGCGAAACAATTGTTGTGAGTTTAACAATAAAAATTTGTGAAAATCAGAATAACCTTATTTCAAATTATTTAATATGGATTTTCACCAAGTAAGGACTGATACAATTCAATATTATTGAATTCGTTAACTAATTTGAGTGTATCATCATGAATGAACTCATACTGTTGTAATATTGTCAATATTTTTCCAATTAATTCCTTGAAAATCGCCCACATCGACTTCATTGTATTGTCAGATTTTTTTATTCTATCCTCATAAAAATTACGCTTATTGCATTTCAACATATTAACAGTGTCCCTTTTTATCCTCTGTCACTGAGTTTTATAGGTAGCATCACATGTAGAAATAATCAACATAGTATCTATTTTTTTTTTAAATAATTTCTACTTCCGTATTGTTATATATATTTTTAGATTCAGAATTTTTGTAGATTCGCTTTTTTGGTAAACAATAGTTAAAAATAACAGTGAACTCATTCAGGAATACACGCACTCCATTATTGATTAACGTCTGACATTTTAACCTAGTAAATATTTTTCCAGTTTTGTTGTTCAGGCATATGTGTGAAAAATGTCGATGTTATTGTTATTGAATAATCTTTTATGTACTAGTTGATTTTTGAAATGTGTTTCCAAGTGAAAACAAAGTTTTTGGGCGTTAGGGTCAGAAATATGATATTTTAGAATCTGAGATGACATGGTTCTATTATAATTAGTAAGAATATTGTCTATGCAACTCTTACAGTGATCACTGCTGGTCAGCTAGGTCAGCAATGTCTGGGCTGCACGATGGATGCGGATTATTGTAATAAGCCCACTTTTCATAGCCAGTCTTAATTTGATGCAAAAACCCCTTCCTTTTTTTCTGTTGGAGAATTTGTTCACACGGCGTTCGACGTCTCTTTTCGTACCTTTCCTACCTTTCGGATTATTCCCATTGATTTTGAACGATGGTAAATGGCTTTATTTGTTTTAAGTTGCCACATTTAAATTGAGCAAACCTCTTCTGACACATTCATTCAGCTAGAGCAGGGTCACCATAAACCTGCACTAAAATACGATGACTTTCGGAAGCCTTTTCCTTCATATTGGAGTATTGAAGTAAAACTCCCCACAAAAACACATTATTCGGACCAAAATTGACATTTTCAGAGCACTTCGAAACTATGTTGTCTACATTTCAACAAAATGGCAGACACTGAAGAGAACGCCAAATGATGACACCTCAAAATGAAGGTGTTGTCAAATGAAACAATGGAATATTAAATTAGTGGCGACATCTGTTATCAAAACCGCACGAACTAATTCCTACTCCTAATATTTGTTAAAGAAAATCCAAAGATTCATGCTGGAGGATCCACCAAGCGAACATAAGCTTTTTTTGTTGTCAGTTACTTCCCAATTTCATTTAAGCCTCCGAACCAGTTACCTAAATACGGTGCACTCACTTTTTACTAAATCCTCCGCCCCCACAACGGAAATTATTGCAAATAGCATTACTGAGAAGCTTTCAGAGCCAAAGTAGTAAAGAGTCAAATATAATGCCAGATGTTGTTACACTGGCGACATTCTATGTTACAAGGAGAAAATATCAATATTGTGGAGTTCCTTCGCAAACTATTCATTTAATTTTTCATTTTTTATGTTGAGATATTTTCGAGTTGCAAAAAGTTCTATAACTATTGTTCGTATATTCGAGTTTTTTCATCAAACTAATTTATACTTCAGTTATTCTTGTAGCCTCATCAAATTTGACCACATGTCTGGAAACGGCATTAAATTTGAAACAAGATAAGAAGTTTTGTGTTCTAAAATACTCTTATTACAGGCGTTATAAGGAGATGAATATCACGATTCTGAAGTGAACAAAATCAGTTATATTTTTCCAATGGTTGTATCGTTGAAAATTTATTAATTATGGACATGTTTTTTTTTCAGCAAAAATACCTCATTTAGTGTGCTTTCGAATGACATATCAACTTTTGTGCTAGCTGCTTGTCCTCTGCCATAATATCATGGCTAAGGAGATAGCAACGAAAAGTTGAAATATTTCAAACCTAAATTTGCTCTATCTTGAAGCTCCTTGTGATTGAATATCGAAGTAAACATTGAATTTAAAATCTGACAGTTTCTGTCGCTTAATAATTTTGGTTATTAGTACGATTCCTCGAATCTAACGAATTAACTCAATTTATAAAAGGTATTCTAGAAAAAAACGAGAAAATTATGTTTGTTTTTTCAAACCTCGAATATCGCGATATGTTGTTCATTTATGGATTTGCGAATAGGAATGCTAGCGCAGTGGTTAGAGAGTTTCGAGTTTTTCCAACGGACGACTACCAAATAGGACGACATTTGTACAAGTGTTCAGGCGATTAGATGAAACAGGCTCATTTGGTGGTTTCCGAATTAGAGAAGGTGGTCGAAATAGTCAGCAAGGCTAGCATGCACCTGCTATACAATACGGTTTGCTTTTTCCAGCAGACGATAACCAAATAGAAAGACATTTGTTAAATTTTCAGGCGATTAGGTGGAACAGGCTCATTTGGTGGTTTCCGAATCAGAGAAGATGGTCGAAATAGTCAGCAAGGCCAGCATGCACCTGCTATACTTCAAGCTGTCCGGGAAAACCCCACAACAAGTAGTTGAATGTGTTGTACATTGAGGCCTCTTCATTCTACAGTACAACGAGAACTCAAAAAAACAAGTTACATCCGTTTGAAAAAGCTGCAGGATCCGTTACCTGTACGTGCTGAAACGAGACTAACATTTTGTAGGTGGTACCTGAATAAGTTAGGAGAATGAGGGGGCGATAGGAGATTATGGACTTATGAGGCCACTTTGACGAAATCCGGTATGATAAATTTGCGGAATAGCCATGTGTGGAAAAGAAAGAACCCCCATGCGACCATTGTTTCTCATTTCCAACATTAGTTAAGGGACAATGTGTGGTTGGGAATCATGAGAGGTGAACCTTTCGGACCAGTAACACTTCCTGATTGCCTCAACGCTGAAGAATTTATTACATTAATCCAAATCAGCTTAACACACATATTGGATGAAATGTCTCTGGCTAACAGACACAATGTCTGGTTTCAAATGGATGGCTGCCCTGTTGACAATAGCCGGAATGTATGGGACTCAGTGAATGAATATTTGGGGGTGCAACACCTTGAAAGAAAGAGTATATCAAATTCGCGTTCAGAATCGAGAGGATCTGATCGAAACAATAAAATTGTGTTGTGCAGAAATGCTTCAGAAACGTTGTGTTGTAGATTCAGTGCGAAAAAGATGCCTGAAATTAATTGAACAAGGCGAGGGATATTTTGAACAACTGTTATAAGTAGTAGTGGTCTATTTTCACATTTTCCTGAAATTTGTATTATTAAAATTTAGTGTACTCGTTTGAAATATTTTGATAAGATAGAATAATTCATGATTTCCGTGAGAATAACTTCAATCTTCAATCATGAAGGAGCTTCAAGATAAAGCAAATTCGTCTTTGGAATATTTCAACTTTTCGTTGTTATCTTCTTAGCCATGATATCATGGCAGAGAACAAGCAGCTAGCACAAAAGTTGATATGTTATTCGAAAGCACACTAAATGGGATATCTTCTGCTGAAAGACAACATGTCCATAATTAATAATTTTTCATCGATAAAACCATTGGAAAAATAGGACTGATTTTGTTCTTTTCAGAATCGTGGTATTCATCTCCTTACCACGCCTGCAATGAGAATATTTTGGCACATAGAACCTTTTATCTTGTAGCAAATTTAAAGTCGTTTCAAGATATGTTGTCAAATATGATTAGGCTACAAGGATAACTGAAGTATAATTGATTTTATGGAAAAACTTGAAATACTTCGTGAGAGGAAGTAATGTTAAATTGAAGAATAACCATCAATAGTTCGACATTATTATATTGCATTTTCTGTTGCAAATAACTTGTATGATTTCCCCTAGAAGTTTGACCCTTTTAAAAGTAGACATCCTATATATTTTGCATTGGATACTGGAGTTTGAATACCCAAACGATGAGATTAATAATATGATGAAAAATCGTTCAGAAAAAAATAAAATTAAGCGGAAATTGAAATTATGGTTATTCTAAACCATATGTTTTCATTTAATTTTTTTACATAACTTATGATGACTGTTACTTAAAAAATTATTGAGACAAAAAGGTTCTTTCATCACTTAACATATCTTCTTATTTAGAACAATACATTCAGTCGCCTGATATTAATGTGAAAATTGGTATAATAGCTCGTTTTATTAAGAGCCTTCCATATTGCTATGAAAGAGGTAGCGGAGAATTTTTTTCTTCAATCTTTCATTTAATTTTCAATAAATTTATTCAATTTAGAATAGCCTTTTTTTAATTATTTCATGTAACGGAAAACATCTAACTAAACTGAAAACACCACAATGAGATCGTGTCTGAAGCTTTCTTCGAAAAACTGAATAAATCTCCTTCTCGCTTTTTTAGAAACCCACTATATTAACGCACTGAAAAGAACCAGTAAAAAACGCTATGAACCAAGCGATTTACGAGATATAATATCCTGCAGACTCCATAAAACAGATTATTTCAATCCATTTTTCATTCCAGAGAATTCCGTTGAGAAAATTATGAATTCACCGTTTCGAATTAATAGGGTTGGTCGTTATTTTTGAGACCTTTTATGTGTGATAAAATCAGAATATTGCTTACCCTTTTCGCAGTCGTTTCACGGTTGGTGAAAAAGATCAAATATATGTATATAAAATGGTGAATATATTTTACGGATTATACCTGAATTGTAATCATACCAAAGCACTTATTTTAATGAACAGTTTACACTTACATCTGAAGTGATTAATTTTATTATTTTCCCGAAATTATCCTGGATAAGTTAACTCAAACTGAATTTTGAGTTGTGCCCAACCCTGTATCATCATATATCGGGTGTTTTTTTAGAGTGATAGAACTTTAATTTGAAATAAAACACATTTAAATTAAGATTGAAGCCATTTTTTTTTATTTGAAAGATAATTTTTTATGAAATTTATGTTTTAAAAATAATTTACCGCATATGTCCTCTATGACTGGCTCTGAGGAACAGCATTCGACCAGACCAATTTTGGACCACTTTTTCGAGCAATTCAGGCATTATTTCATCAATAACACGAGTTATGTTGGCTTCCAAAGCGTCTATTGTTTCTGGTTTATCAGCATAAACCAATGACTTGACATAACCCCAAAGAAAATAATCCAGCGAGTTATGTCGCATGATCTTGGAGGCCAATTAATTGGACCATATATAGAAATAATATTATCGCCACATCTTTCTTTCAATAAATCAATTGTGTAGCAGCATGAGGTAGCACCATCTTGTTGGAATCAAAAAACTTCTGGATAGATACCATTCAAACTTTGAAACAAATAATCATTGATCATCGATCTGTAACGAGCAAAATTCACTGTAACATTAGCTCCAGCATCGTTTTTAAAGAAATATGGACCGATGATGCCAGCGTGTAAAGCACACCATACAGTGCATTTTTCAGGACGCAATGGAACCTGCAGAACTTCTTGAGGATTTTTCCACTCCATGTACGGCAATTTTGCTTGTTTTCATAGCCCTCCAACCAGAAATGAGCTTCATCACTAAACACAATTCTACGATAAAAAAGTGGATCAACTGCAAGCTGTTCTGGGGCCCAAACAGCAAACAAGCGACGGTTATTATGGTCAAGCTTTAGTTCTTGAACCAGTTGGATCTTGTATGGGTGTAGACCAAGATCTTTACGCGAAATTTTCCATGTGGTGGATGCACACAGTCCAACTTGTTGTGAACGTCGACGAATAGACAAATCTGGATCACCCATGATTTACAGCAGCGATATTTTCTTCTGTTCGTACATTCTTTGTCTTGTTGTTGTTGCATCGAGTAGAGAAAATGTTGTCCGAAATCTATCTATAGTTAGAGATAAGTTGCTCTGATGGACGATTATGTAAACCATAAATTTCACGAAGTTCTCTATAAGTTTGGCGAATAGAACACTTACTTTGAAAATAAATTTCAACAATTTGTAAACGTTGTTGCGGTGTTGTCCTTCCATGATAATTTTTCAATGCTTACTGAACAGAAATGTCAAAACAACATGGCTTCTACCTTTTGTTGAATTACAGTTATCCCTATCAAAAGTTCTATCACTCTAAAAAAACACCCGATACTTCATTATGACTGAATCGGCTTAGTTTGCAACAAACCTGCAGGGAGACTGCCTTTAAATAATTTCTAATTTACTTTAAAACTAAATTTTTGCAGTGCTTGCATCGAGTCATAGAGTATTTGTGTTTAGCATGTAAAATAGGAGATATTGTCAAATATTCTCTCTGCATTATTTTGGATGAACTGGCATAAGTGAATTTTGGTTGAATTATTTTCTATTTAGTATTTGTAGCACCATCCTTTGCTTATTGAATATTCCTGAGTTGATCTGCTTTAGGCAACCATTTATGGGAGTTCGTTGGTTCACAGATTATATGGAAATTCGCGTCAACTTTTTCAACTGAACTTGGTGCCAAGATATTCTGCATTATAAATCACATTTGCAAAAATTTTGTCAGAATAACTGAGAACTAGTTAATTATTACTAATCTACATATAATACAGGATATTCTATAAGCTTTGACAAACTCTGAGAGATGATAGCTGTGCAGATTTGAAACTTTTTTCCCTCATCGTTCATATTCGTTTTTATTCAGAAACTAGAAGCATTCGAAAACATTTCTTGTTTAAATTAAAAGTAGGTTGACAAACGAAAATACCAGTTTATATGGCAACTGGTGTTATTTTATTCATTTGACACTTGGCGTACGTTCTGAATAAATAATGCTTTCTTTTTCGTCCCAGGAGTATACAGATATTGAATTTTTAACGGGTTATCCATTACGTGGTCCGGATTTCACAGCCCTGTTTCAATGACATCTGTCGAACAAAACTGTGATCCTATCCATATGTTCAGTTGAAGGTTAGCCATTTAACAATGTGAATCGTTTATCTACTGCTGAACGTGTGAAAATTTACTACAAAAACATTCTGTAGTAAGTACGTTTCGTGCATTACGGGCAGATTACGGTCGACATAATCGTCCATCTGAGCAAACAATTAGTAACAGTGAAAAAATTCGAAGAGGCTGGATCTATTACTGCTGTATAAAGCCACATATATCATCGAAATGCACGCTCGATCGAAAATATTTCTACTGTAAGTGAAAGTGTTGAAGAAGATCCAAATTTATCAATTCATCGGCGCGCACAACATTTGGGCCTCTCTTATGGCACGCTACGGCGTATTTTTCAAATGGATTTACATCTCCAACCTTTTAAAGTTCACTTGACACAAGAATTAGAGTCGGCTGACCAAAGAATGCTTAGATTGGGTGCTTGAACAACAACGGTTGGATGAAGCATTTTCGCATCGATTTTTGTTCAGCGACAAAGCACATTTTTCACAAACTAAATTGTCGCATCTGAGGCAGTGAAAATTCTCATGTAACTGCTGAGAAACCATTACATCCACAAAAAGTCAATGTATGGTGTGCAATTTGGTCTGGTAGATTGATTGACCCGTACTTCTTCGAAAATGAAGAATGTGTCACTCAAACCGTCATTTCTTATCGCTATAATAGAATGATTACCGATATTTTTGGCCTGAAATTATTGATGTGGCTAAGAAAAGATGTGGCTCCAGCAAGATGGTGCAACAAGCCACACAACACGATCCGTTTTGGCTTTATTGCAAGAAAAATTCCCAGAACGCGTAATTTCTCGTTTCGGCGATGTGAATTGGCCAACAAGATCTTGTGATTTATCGCCTTCTGATTTTTTGTGCACTTATGCAAAGAATCGTGTTTATGCCGATAATCCTCAGACTATTGACGATCTTAAAACCAACATGCCTCAAGTTATTAGTGAGATATGGCCCGAAATGTGCCGGTGAGTCATCGAAAATTGCCTCACAAGGGTCGAGTCCTGTAAGGAATGACGCGGAGGAAATTTAAATGATGTTGTATTCTACACATACTGGCAAGGTCCCAGAATTATATTGAAAGAAAAATATGATCGATATTCTAAATGAAAGAGTGTTTTATTTGCGTTTACTTTCGGAAGTACAAAATGGATAACCTGTATATTAGTGTTCTAATGGCAACTCCAGTAAAACAGCTCGAGAATACTGAAGGAAGTATCCAAGTAGACTTCAACCTGTCGATGAAATATTTAGTGCATTAGTTCGAAGACGTCGAGAAACAGGTGGGTAATCCTGCAAAAAAATTATTCGCCCAACTGAAGTAAATGTACAAAATGAATTTTTGCCGAAAAATCATCTAAAACAATATAAACAATCCAGATACAGGAAATTCCGTTACATTCTGAAAAACTCACTGTGTGGTGAGTTTAATGACATGGCGGACCTTATTTCTTCCGAAATAAGAATTGAATAGCTGTTATCATGAATGGCGACTGCTATAGGGCT
The DNA here is from genome assembly GCA_034642435.1 of Megalocaria dilatata. Lineage (NCBI taxonomy): Eukaryota > Metazoa > Arthropoda > Insecta > Coleoptera > Coccinellidae > Megalocaria > Megalocaria dilatata. The sequence goes on along the minus strand of CM067856.1, from coordinate 70,170,622 downwards.
ATGTTTCTCTGGTCAGAACTAGACGCCCCCCAGGCATTAGATCTTGACGTGATGTGGGCGCTATCTTGACTAGGACTCTAGATTCGTCCCGGCGAATTGGAGGGTTAAGTCTTGGTGTCTAACGTAATGCCATTTCGCGCCAGTCACTGGACCTGTATGGTGGAAGATCTCCGAATGGGGCCCTAGTTTTACTCAGGTGAAATGGAGGGCTGAGCCGGTTGATTAACTCAGTGACAAGGGAGTCTGTCGCAGCACAGGGCTTCTCCCTTAAAACTAGCGTACTCTACCCTATCGCAGTTTGAATCTCCGGATTCTGTGTAATGGCCGAGTGCGTTATGTAGCATACTGCGTTACCTCGGGGGGGGTGGTCTTGCCCACAGGTGTTACTTGTACCACCTGGCCACCCCATTGGTGTTGGACTCGAGGGGGCAGTGGTTGAAAGTCCGCATGCTGGACTAGGGAGGTATTTCATTTATCTGTTCGCAGACCCCCATTTTCGGGATATTCTCATGAAACGACTCGGGGTTTAACGGGACTTGACGGTTCGACCGGCCTGTCCTGGCCCCTGGATCTGAGCGTAACTATTTAGGGTTTGTGGATCTCGACGAAATGGCTCCGCCATTAGTGCTTGACGCCAGGATCAATCAAATGACCTCACATGGGTTCGGTGGGTCAGGACGTATAGTCCGCTAGACGGTGTTCGTACCAGGATCAATTGTAGTCGTCAATCTTGAGTTTATCTTAGTTCATGGGACTGCGTTCGGGTGGATGGATAAGAATTCCCTCCGGCGGGTGAGTTGCGTCTCAAACCAACTCGGGTACTGACCTGCTGAGCCAGTAGAGGTGGGATAGTGCTTCGCTGCTACCAGTCAGACGGTTCTGGCTTTCGAGTCGGGGCCCAAACTGGAAGCTGGTGGGTTCATCTCTTCGGAGGGGTTCTCGCCACGCGCGATGATATGGCGTAATCCTTATCACACTTTCTACCTCTAGGGGTGGACTGTGGAGACTACTTGGTAGTCACTTGTAAAAGAGGCCTTCCTCAAATAACCAATAACGATTCTGGTAGAATTCACCTGGTCAGAACTAGGGCACATCAATATTGAAGAGATGTATTTTCAAGAAAATGGCACTTTGCTGAGGGAAAGGTTCAACGATTGGATCAACTTATATAGATTCACCACCAAAGACATAAAATTTGACATCTCTGCATTATTTCCTTTAAAGAATTATGAAAGCACGAGTCTCTGCCAGCAAGGTACAGAGTTTGGATCACTTTGAAGAGAATATTCTGCAAGTTATTGCGAAATACAGCCAGAAATATTGCACAAGGTGATCAAAAATGCGATGGATCTAGTGCGCAAAGCCATGTTGGATATTTGAACGATACTATATTTTGAATATAATTGCATTTTTAAAACTTTAAAATGAAGCAAGAATAAAGTGGATATTTCAAACCTTTGCTATTTTATTCAAAATTGAATTCCCATCATTCATAATCAAAGAATTAATAAAAGTATTCATGGCAACTCTTCAGTTCGGCGTGTAGCCATAACTTTCGATTCATCACCGATTTTGTATGGCGTGTCTCGACAAGAGAAATGTTGCAGTTATTTCATAGATACAATATGAAAGATTTTGTTGATAATTTTTCAACGTGCACTTAATAACAGAAATACTTCTCTTGTCATGTAGTTGAATAGACTTTTTTTACTAGGATCGTTATAAATAAAAATCCCAACGGACATGTGTGTGCATTACTATATCCACTGGTAATTAAACCAGAACGATTTCAGGAACGTTTTAATGCAGGTGATGAGTTCGCTGAAAACGTAGAGCTCAACACTGTTGCAAATATATGGTATCACCATATAGAGGGAGAGAAGAAGATGATTGATTAAATAAACGTTTATTGAAAAGATAGATAGGTCAAGGAGGATCAACAGCATGTTTGTGGGAACATATAAAGTAGCTTGGTCATCTTGTTGAAATCATATCTCATCAAAAATTGCTTGACACAATTGAAGATGCTGCCAAACCTAAGAGAAACAACCTAAATCTCATCCGTCAAGTAACGCCATCTTTAGTTCGTGGATGTGAGACTTGTATCCAAGCTGAAGGTAAATATTTTCTATAATTTTAAGATTTATTCTTTCGATATGTCATAACTTTTTTGTTAATTATTGAAGGAGACTGATACAATCCATGTTCAAAGTTTAAATAAGTTCTTGCTTCTGAAAAAAAATATTATTTGAATATTTTAATATTTACAGATATATTTTGTTGGCCTTCTACACATTTAATTTCCAAAAAATTTTATTTAATATTATAACTTCAGGAATTAAATTAATGTCATGAATGTACCATTTATATCAATAGACATATAAAATAAACATTCATTATAAGACATCCAAATGATATAACAAAATCCAATGAATCTAAGATGGTTAACAAAAATGCTATAAATCAAATATTTTGAGTAGAAAAAATTTTGTTTCTGCTCATCCCTCTTATGAAAAAAGATATCTTTCAAATATGTTTGACATAATCTTAAGAATTTCATCATAAATCTGTCCTACTTAGAATATTCAATATTATTGGATATCTAACTAAGTTACTTTTTAGAAAATCTCAAGATATGTAAAAAACATTACTAAAAAACAAATTTTAAGAGAGACCATGCTTCGTCAGTACTCAATCATATTATTCCATAAAATATAACATCAATCAACAAAAAATATTTTCTCACCTTTGAATTCAGAAAGCTTCTTACTAAATGAATACTGAACATATAAATGCAGTGTAATGTTAACTCGAAATAAATAATTCTGTTGTTTACCATTGATCTTAAAGATTGAAAGGCAATTTAACGGCCTATCTTATAGCACAAGAACCATCTGTATAAAGAATGTTAAGGAAACCAAATAATTATATATTATGAATAAAATGAAATGAAATAAATGGAGGTTTATACTTGATAGAAGGTATATAAGATTATTTAAATATTTTAATATTTACAGATATATTCTCTTAGCCTTCTACATATTTAATCTACATATAATTATATTTAATATTATAACTTCAGAAATTAAATTAATGTCATATAGTACCATTTATATCAAACGACATATAAAATAAACATTCATTTTAAGACATCCAAATGATATAACAAAATCCAATAAATATAAATTGTTAACAAAAATCCTATAAATTAAATTTCTAGAAGACTAACAGAGTATATCTATATATAAATATTAAAATATTACAAAAATTCTATATACTTTCTATCAGGTATAAACCTATTTATTTTATTTTAATTTATTCATAATATATATATAATAATTATTTGGTTTCCTTAACAATCTTTATACAGATGGTCCTTGTGCTATAACAGAGGCCATTAAATTGCCTTTCAATCTTTAAGATCAACGCTAAACCGGAGAACTATTTATTTCGAGTTGATATTATACCCCATTTAAATGTTCAGTTGTTTACCAAGAAGCTTTCTGAATTCAAGGTCTCAAATGTGAGAAAATATTTTTTGTTGATTGGTGTTATATTTTATGGAATAATATGAGTGAGTACTGACGGAACAAAGTCTCTCTTAAAACTTGTTTTTCAGTTATGTTTTTACATATCTTGAGATTTTCTAAAATTAACTTAGATATCCAATAATATTGAATATTCTAAGTGAGATAGTTTTAAAATAAAATAAGAAGGAACGGTTTTTTACTTGATAGAAGGATTATTACAAAATTTGAATATCAAAACAGATTTAATCTGTTGTCTTCTACAATTTTAATTTAAAAAAATTTTTTTTGAAGAAACTTTAAGAACTAAATTAATATCTTTATAAGCACTGCTCATATTTAATAGACGTATAAAATCAAAATTCATCATACAATATCAAATGGAATTAAGAAAAACCAACGAATATGCAAATTTCAAAATATTTTTTTGAAGAAACTTTAAGAATTAAATTAATGTCTTTATAAGCACTGCTCATATTTAATAGACGTATAAAATCAAAATTCATCATACAATATCAAATGGAATTAAGAAAAACCAACGAATATGCAAATTTCAAAAAATTTTTTTTAAGAAACTTTAAGAATTAAATTAATGTCTTTATAAGCACTGCTCATATTTAATAGACGTATAAAATCAAAATTCATCATACAATATCAAATGGAATTAAGAAAAACCAACGAATATGCAAATTTCAAAAAAATTTTTTTAAGAAACTTTAAGAATTAAATTAATGTCTTTATAAGCACTGCTCATATTTAATAGACGTATAAAATCAAAATTCATCATACAATATCAAATGAAATTAAGAAAAACCAACGAATATGCAACTTTGAAAAATTTTTTTTGAAGAAACTTCAAGAATTAAATTAATGTCTTTATAAGCACTGCTCATATTTAATAGACGCATAAAATCAAAATTCATCATACAATATCAAATGGAATTAAGAAAAACCAACGAATATGCAAATTTCAAAAAATTTTTTTGAAGAAACTTTAAGAATTAAATTAATGTCTTTATAAGCACTGCTCATATTTAATAGACATATAAAATTGGTTCGTTGGTTTTTCTTAATTCCATTTGATATTGTATGATGAATTTTGATTTTATACGTCTATTAAATATGAGCAGTGATTATAAAGACATTAATTTAATTCTTAAAGTTTCTTCAAAAAAATTTTTTGAAATTAAAATTGTAGAAGACAACAGATTAAATCTGTTTTGATATTCAAAGATAGTTTTATGATGAAATTGTTAATATTATGTTAAACAATTTTGAAAGATATCTGTTTTCATAAGAGGAATGAGCAGAAACAAAATTTTATCTACTCAAAATATTTAATTTATAAGATTTTTGTTAACAACTTATATTTATTGGATTTTGTTGTATCATTTGGATGTCTTATAATGAATGTTTATTTTATATGTCGTTTGATATAAGTGATACTTATATGACATCAATTTAATTCCTGAAGTTATAATATTAAATATAATTTTTTGGAAATTGAATATGTATTGAATATTAAAAAATTTGAATAATTTTATTTACCTTCTATCAAATATAAACCGCCATTTATTTAAAAAAAATATATATTTTTTCAAATACTTGTATATTCGAAATTGAAGCGAATCGGACCTGTGGTCATAGAAAAAAATTTTTAGAATGAGCCTCGGTCAGAGTTTGCCATAGAGCTCATAGAAAACCCTGTATATTACGGATTAAAATTTGTAATCCTCGCATCTAAGTAATAATTGATAGGACCAGTAGTTATGTTGGGATTTATTTGAAATGAGTTAGCTTTATACAAAAATTTTGGATTAAATTTTACAGTTGACGTAGCAGCTTTGTTTTAGTGAAAGCAGCAGTGGCTTTATGGTGAACTTTTCTGCTACTCCGAATGAGTGTTCATGCTTAGTGGTTAGAGCAATGGGCTGGGAACCGAGAGGTCTCGTGTTCAAATCCTGTTCAGGTAGGAAAGAAATTTTCTAGTTAGACGGGATTTGGCCACCACTTCACTGTTCGGTCGAAAATTAACAGTGCTGTGGCCTAGAGCTTCTGAGGGATCTTCACAGAAGATCTAGGAGTATCAGGATAATATATCACAATATAATACCTTGTTGGTTAGAAAAAATGACCTTTGGGACAATACATCCTGGTTGACTCCTTCGACGATTGAGTCTTCTTCATCATTGTTTCATCCCACTTTGTTTTTATAATTCCTATCTGCAGTTATACTTCGCAATTCTTCATACTCAAGCACTTCTTTCGCAAGCTCTTCCGTAAAAATACCATCATTTAGTGAAGCCGAAGTTTCATTACCCTCGCGGCTCATATGAAAATCGTTGCGAATATAACCATAAAATTAGGGATTGGCCTCTACACGGATTACACATTGTATATTGTATTCGCGGTTATCTTGTTTTAATTCTAGGTTATCTATCATATTATCTAACCAAAACATTTTGGAGAAAAATAATTCGCTTATTTTAAAGCGAGAACAAAAAAGAACTCTATACAGAAATCATCAATACTCAGTAACAATAATAACCACTCGGAATTACGTAACTTTAGAAGGCGTTAATAAGTCTGCCATTGAATATTCCGAAGAAAAAGCAAGCACCGTATAGCTCATTTGCTTCAGCAAATATGATATTCAATTTTTGTTGAGTTTGTTGTTCAGACATAAAAAAAACTGACGGATAGGCATAAACGAAAATTTGAAATGAGCGTCCTTAATCTTCCCGATAAAATCTTCGATGAGTCAATAGTATCTCATTTTTCTGTTTCTCTTTTCCCAAAACTCTGCTAGATATTCATCTTTTGTTGTTTCACAGCATGCTTTCCAGCTGCTGGTCTACAGCATCTAAGAATTATATTCCATCTGGACAGTTGATATGCAACCACCTCATCAAGACATTAATTATCTACACTCAGAGTATATTATAAGAAAATTATATATCAATCAAACACAAACTTTCTTACGGATGGTTTTGAAAAAAACAATTGAATATTTGATAGGTTTGCATCTTCTGTGGGCGATGAATGTATGTAATGTTATTACTGTAGAAGAGCATAGAAGTCTTTCTTAAGGAGACTCATAATTTCTAAAGATTGTATCCTGCTTCTGTACCGTAAATAATAATTCTCTCAATAACTTCTAAAATGCCACTTTTTCATTCATTAGAAAAGTTTTGATTTTTGATTATTCAAGTCCATTCCTTTTTGTAAACATTAAAAATTCCATATTTTTACCGTCAGAGAGGATAAACCAGTTATTGCGTTTTCTCTTCTTCCGATTTCCGTCGTTCAGATCAGCAATTAGCAGATATAAAAGAGCATCTTCATTCTCGAAGAAAAATATTTTCATATTTGATGAAGCGGTGACACCATATATTGCTTGCCACTGCAGTACGCATTCAATCACTTTCATACCAACAGTCGTTCAATAAGCCTATGGTTTCAGATACTGAATTGTTTCAGCCGTTACTATTTGGTAGTTGATCATAATTAAAACAAATTGTAGAAATTTCTATGTTTTACTACCAATAAAAATATATATTACACATTTTCTTGTGACTTGAGTTTCGGGAAATGAACTGTCCCATCATCAGACAACTGAAGACCTAACAGTGGTACAGAGGTATTTAAACAAAAGTGATGAATATTTTGAATATATCAATAGATTCTAGATAACACCTAATAGTGGTACAGAGGTTTACAAGCGAAACGTGATAGAAAACCGGGTTAAAAAGAGAGGGCTTCTAACAGATATCGGATTTCTTTTAACCCGGTCTTTTATCACGTTGAGCTTGTAAACCTCTGTACCACTATTAGGTGTTATCTAGAATCTATTGAAATATTCAAAATATTTATCACTTTTGTTTAGATACCTCTGTACTACTGTTAGGTCTTCAGTTGTCTGATGGTGGGATAGTTCATTTCCCGAAACTCGAGTCACAATAAAATGTGTAATATATATTTTTATTGGTAGTAAAACATAGTAATTTCTACAATTTGTTTTAATTTTTTTTAAGCCTATGGTTTTCTCTATTGGGGCATCACAGCACTGCAACACTACTACAGTGGGCGGGCGCCTTGCTTTCAACTTATCGATTTCATAGGCGATAAATAACACTCTGAATAGTGCCCAAAGTAATGTCAAAATCAACTTGAAGCATCCTGCTTCAAGCATTCTTGAGGCTCGCAACATATCAGTTCACTCAATACAGTAGTGTAGCTGTTGAAGCTAAACATCAAATGATAACATAACAGTGATACAATTTTATATCATTCACTCCATTTCAGGAATCGAATTCTTTCTGCATAATTAAGTTTTATCTTAACGGAACAATTTGGAGACCAGATGAATATCAATACGTACATCAATAATTTTGATTATAATTTTAATATTCTAATTTGACGTATAACCATGAAATTTATGGACATCCTTTTCATAAATTTAACAACTGCGATAGCAACAAATATGACCATCTCTATCGAAACTACATTATAACCAGAAAATTGCATTAGAGAGTTCATTGTATAAATATCATATATATATGCAAATCTTGCACGTGCTAATTGGTTTAGTGTTCATATTTTTACAATAATGAGACCCCAATCCGATTATCAACATTGAAGCTTCTGCTGCAAATCTGTTCAATAATGACTTTCGCTGATGGTTATTGTATCGAATTTATATTTCGCAAATTCATATATTGTTTGTTACGTTCTGATCTAACTCAATTAACTGCACTAATTTTTATATTGTCTAATATACAATTATATATTTTATGTAGAGTAAAATTATACTCCAGTATTTAATTTGATTGGAGTTGCTAGCTGACATGATTGATTGTAACGACATTATGATAAAGTGTGTTTAAAACTTCTAAAATCTGAAACAACTCCGAAAATATTGATATTCAACAAGCTAAGGGTACAGTTGGGATCCATGGTATTAATATATTCAATAATCAAAGTATTTAAGATTCGCGAGAAGCAGAAGAGTTTGTTTACATGTGTATTCATCAGTCCATAATGAAGCATGTATCGAGTGTTTTTTTTTAGAGTGATAGAACTTTAAATTGAAATAAAACACATTTAAATTAAGATTGAAGCCAAACTTTTTTTATTTGAGAGATAATTTTCTGACATTTGTGTTTTGAAAATAATTTCCGGCATATATCCACCACGACTAGCTCTGAGGAATCGCATTCGACCAGACCAATTTTGGACCACTTTTTCGAGTAATTCAGGCCTTACTTCATCAATAACACGAGTTATGTTGGCTTCCAAAGCGTCTATTGTTTTTGGTTTATCATCATAAACTGATGACTTGACATAACCTCAAAGAAAATAATAATAATGGAGTTATGTCGCATGATCTTGGAGGCCAATTAATTGGACCATTTCTCGAAATAATGTTATCGCCAAATCTTTCTTTCAATAAATCAATTGTTACGGTAGCAGCATGAGGTGTAGCACCATATTGTTGGAACCAAAACACTTCTGGGTCGATACCATTAAAATTTCGAAAAAAATAATCATCGATCTGTAACGAGCATCATTCACTGTAGCATTAGCTCCAGCATCGTTTTTGAAGAAATATGGACCGATGATGCCTCCAGCGTATAAAGCACACTATACAGTGCATTTTGCAGGATGCAATGGAACCTGCAGAACTTCCTCAGGATTGTTTTAACTCCATATATGGCAATTTTGATCGTTTACATAGCCGTTCAACCAGAAATGAGCTTCATCACTAAACACAATTGTACGATAAAGAAGTGGATCATCTTCAAGCTGTTCTAGGGCCCAATCAGTAAACAGACGACGCTTATTATGGTCAAGTGGCTTTAGTTCTTGAACCAGTTGGATTTTGTATGGGTGTAGACCAAGTTCTTTACGCAAAATTTTCAATGTGGTGGATGCTCACAGTCCAACTTGTTGTGATCGTCGACGAATCGACAAATCTGGATCATCATTAACACTATGACTTACAGCAGCGATATTTTCTTCTATACAGTTCTTTGACTTGTTGTTATTTCCTCGAGTAGAGAAAATGTTGTCCGAAATCTATCGATAGTTCGACGAATAAGCTGCTCTGACGGACGATTATGTAAAGCATAAATTTCACGAAGTGCTCTATAAGTTTGGCGAATAGAACACTGATTTTGAAAATAAATTTCAACAATTTGTAAACGTTGTTGCGACGTGAGTCTTTCCATGATAATTTGTCAATGCTTACTGAACAGAAATGTCAATACAACATGGCTTCTACCTTCTGTCAAATCACAGTTATCCCTATCGAAAGTTCTATCACTCTAAAAAAAACACCCCATACATTTCTGTATACTACCAGAATATCCGAAGAACCAAAACTCTTTTGGAATCCTATCCGTGGAGTTTGATGATATAGCTCTCACTGGCATATGTTTGTATGTTTCATTTATTATTATCCTGATACTCCTAGATTTTCTGTGAAGATCCTTCAGAAGCTTTTTCAGCTTGTGCGAGTTAGGAGTTCAGTTGTGTTCTGGGTAGGCTTTGTTACTTTTTGTTAATTTTTGACCCAACAGTGAAATGGTAGCAGACACCCGTCCAACAAGAAAATTTCTTTTCCACCTGAACAGGATTCGAACCCGGACCTCCCGGTCACGAGCCCGATGCTCTCCCACTGAGCTATCCTCACTCATATGATGGTATGCATGATCCTAAGATGTTTGTCAAAAAGTGCTAAGAAAAAACAGACGGAGTTAGGAAATAACAAAGGGAAGGAAGTGTCATTCTACAATTAAAAATGATATTCTCTATGAGGAATTGAATACTAATTGTAATAATGAATGTATTTTGATTCAAATTAGACTGAAAAATTCTGTGATGTATCTCAGTGTTGTATATTTTAGACCTAACAGTAGTTCTGATTATCTTGGAAACCTATTAGATATATATATATATATATATATATATATATATATATATAACGTTGTTCGTTTTTTCCTGACAAAGAATTTAATTGTATATTTTCGAACCCCATTTCACAGCCGCATAATCATTATATGTTTTGGGACCTGATATAGCTGGGCTTGTGTGTAAAACAGTTTTATTAATTCTATGCAGTAGTTTTTGGTTTGTGCCCTTTTAAATATGTAGAGCAATAAGCAGCATTTTCGTCATATTTGACTTTTTTACTATAGAAAAGGTGAAAATGCTGGTCAGGCCAGAAAAGAATTAACTGATGTGCATGGAGAAGATGTATTGAAAGTAGGCCAGTGTCAGAATTGGTTTGCAAAATTTAAATCTGGGAAATTTGTTGTCGAAGATGTTCCACGTTCCGGAAAGTCGATTGAAGCTGGTAAAGACATGATAAGGGCATTAATTGATTTAAATCGGCGAATAACAGCAAGTGAGATTTATGAGAAGTTAAATTTATCGAATTCAACTGTTTATGACCACTTGAAAGGCTCGATATATGGGTTTCCCATGTCTTCATGGAGAAAAATTTGTGTCGTTACGTTGACGTCTGTGATTCACTACTCAAAAGTCACGAAAATGTTCCATTTTTGAAGCGTATTATTTACTGGGGACCAAAGATGAATTGTATATAACAATGTCAAACGCAAAAGAGATCATGGAACAAAAAAGATGAACCGGCTCAAAGCATTTCGAAAGCCAGTATCCATCAAAAAAAGGTGATGCTGTCTGTTTGGTTGGATTTTAAAGGAATTGTTTTTTTTTAGCTTTTACCGGATAACGCAATAATAAATTCAAGTCTACTGTCATCAGTTGGATGAACTGAATGATGCAGTTCAACAGAAAAGACCAGAATTAATCAACAGAAGAGGTGTTATGTTATGTATGTAATTTATGGCGAGCGGGAGTCTGTCCACCCTACCACTGCGTCCGCACGGACTATTGTGGTTCACCCCTAATTTATATCTCCCCGACGAGATCCAGTTTTTGGATAAAACCGATAATCTTGTTCAGGGGTAATTTTTTCAGTTCGCTGTGGGCTATAAAAGCCTGGCCAAAGACCTCGAATCTGATGCGACTCACCGCTGGGCACTTTCAGCTCATTTTTTGCCACCCATTCCGATGATTTCTGGCTTGTTTGCATATCGTACTCGTAGACCCAGGTCTCATCACCAGTTATAATGAGTTCCATGAATGTAGAATCGGAATTACAGCGATCCAGCATGTTTGAAGCAAACTGTTCGCGATGACGTTTTTGAAGAAAATTCAGGTCTTTCGGTACGAGTCGTGCGGCCACCTTTCTCATGCCCAAAATATCAATCAAAATCGTACGTGCGGACTCGTGGGATATCTTAAGATCATGTGCTATCTCTCTCAAGCGACGGGTACGACGGTTTTCCAGCACCCTTTCCTTAATTTTTTCGACGTTATCTTCGATCGAAGCCGTCGATGGGCGACCACTTCACGACCGTCCTTGAAGGCTCTGTACCACTGATATGCACGAGTTTTCGATAGAGCATTATCACCAAAGGCCTTTTGCAACATTTTCAATGCATCGGCACACGAAAATTCATTTGCAACACAAAACTTCAAACAAATTCTTTGCTCAATGTAATCACCCATAGTAAAAATCGGCACGCACTCTGACATCGACTGACTTAATCAGCTATTGCAAACACACTAGTTGACAGATCCCGCTCAAGCTTGGCATAGTAATTAAGGACAGTGGTACCAACCTAGGAAAAAAAAATTTACCTGCCTCATTGCCTCGCCAGTTTTAAATCGATAATTCCCGGTACTTTCTTGACAGAATTTATACTTGATAGAAGGTATATACAATTATTTGAATTTTTTAATATTAACCTTCCACATATTTGATTTCAAAAAATTATATTTAATAATTATAACTTCAGGAATTAAATTGAATTAATGTCATATAAGAACCACTTATATCAAACGACATATAAAATAAACATTCATTATAAGACATCCAGATGATATAACAAAATCCAATAAATAAAAATTGTGAACCAAAATCCTATAAATTAAATATTTTGAGTAGACAAAATTCTTTTGTCATAAGATTGATGAGCACAAACAAAATTTTGTCTACTCAAAATATTCGATTTATAGGATTTTCGTTAACAATTAACATTAATTCAATTTAATATATATATATATATATATATATATATATATATATATATAAGTTAAATTATTAAATACAATTTTTTGAAATTAAATATGTAGAAGACTAATATTAAAATATTTGACTAATTTCATATACCTTCTAACAAGTATAAACCTCTATTTATTTTATGGTTAATTCAAACGTGATCGGAAGACTATTGCTGTTGCTTCAATAGCGATCAAGTCTGCTCCGCTTACGAAAATTTTTTTTATTTTCTGAATATACGATGATGACAAAATTTCGCACGAATTGTCGCGGTATTATTAGTTCAATGTATGAATTAATTGATGTTTTTGCCAATTCATATGATTTTGTTTTCGATGATTCGTTAATTATTTTTCTCAAGTTTGCGTTCACTGCAGATCAGTGTGTTATTGTTTTTTTTGTAAAATGGCGTCCATTTGAATGAATAAATAACTGTGTTTCCAAATACCAAATTTCAGATCGCTCGTAATTGTAGTTTTGAAAAAAATATAAAAAATTTCAACATATAAATAACTGCAAAACCCTTGACCGATTTTACCCATTGCCGAGTTACTGAGACCCCGAAACGACCTTGAAAGTTCGAAGCCTTCAGCTTTTTCCATTCGAAAGTAAATGTTTAATGTAGTGCAATCCACTTACAAATTTTTATGGGTTTTTAATCAAATAATTCTCAAGGAAGTCTACTCGAACATGTGTGTAAATATTATACAGCTTAGTACTTCCGGAACTTTCGAAAGTGATTAATTACGGAATCAATGAATCGATTCTGCCTATTAACAAACTGAGATATCAAGACCTCAAATCTACCTTGTGAATTTAAAGTCTCTAGCCCTTTCCGTTAAAAAGTTAGATTGTTTAAGGAATTCGGCCAAACCGGCCTAACATAATTATTTTTTATCTTAAATTCTTCATCTCTGAGTACAACATAGTCGTGAGGATCAACAGGCAAGGTGGACAACTGAAGGTAAAAATGTTAAGATACGAAATTTTGTTTTCTGAACATTTTCCAAAGTATAAATACGATCGAATTAAAATGTGATATTTATATGTAAAGTAACAACACGAAGGCTCAGGTATAATTTAGTGAAGATAATTTGCGGGAATTTTTTCAAAAATGAACGTTTGAAACCTGCTATTTCTATAAAAGAATCGACAAATTCTAATAGCTCAGGTAGCCAGATGCTTAAATGCACGTTTTTTGGAATTTTGAACCAGTTTTCGAATCGAGGCGCCGCGAGATATTTGAAATTATTTTTCCAATGTATCATTGTTTTAATAAAATATTCTTTCTGCTTCTCGAACTTTTAAGAGTGAATAATAATAATAATAATGTTTAATTTCCAACAATTTACAGAATGTGATAGAACAATAGATAGAATTAGAATAGTAAAATAAACATGATAAATCACTGAAGCTGTGAGCTTGTGTGTGATAATACCTTAATAATTATAAACTAATACCTATACAATAATTGTCATAAATAGACTCATGTGCAAACATAATAATTTATTTATGTGAATGCGCTTAGGAGAGGTCCTTTTTGTTATATTAGTCTAGTCCGGTTTAGTTTGACTTATTCGAGTAGTTCATATTAGGGTTTTGTCGTAATTCGGGAAAGGAGAAATGTATAATCTTTTATTTGGACAATAATATTTGGGTAATATGGTTCTTTACAAAAACTTCAAGTTGATGAGATCATTAAAATAATTGATCTCGGTGGTTGTTATCCACACTTTAACATGATACTTGAACGTATTATAATTTTTCATAGTCTTGATAATTTCCGGTAGCAAACTGTATACCTTAGGTGCCAGAAATTCAACGGATAGTTGACCGATAGTTTTTCCTCGGTTTGGCACAACCGTGGAATGCTCTTTTGTTCGGGTGTCGTATTGATGTACAATGGGATGTGATTTTATTTTATTTTTATGAATATCATAATTCATAATCAATCATAAAATTGAGTACCAGGTCATCAATCAAGGGAACAAGGACTAAGTTGTTATGAACCATGGCATACCGACCTTAATTAGACTTCAGTATAACTATATAATAAAAAGAAAAATCCCATTAAGAGACAAAATCTGACGAGTAATAATATTTGTCCAGGATAATAGGAACAAAAATTCAGAGCCCGATATACATAATGAATGTTCCCACTAAAACAAGATTTGCCGGTTGTTAAATAACAGCGTTTCAATATTTTAGGAGCTAATTCTAGACCTCAAAATAAGTGAAAAGTTTTATATACTACTCTGTCAAGAAAGTACCAGGAATTTTCAATTAAAACAACATTTTTACATTTAATCGTCTAAATTTATTGGGTCGCCTTCAAAATAGGCTCCATTTGCTCCAATACATCTATGCCAACGGCACTTCCAATTATCGAAACATTTTTTATAGGCGCTTTCCGGGATGGACTTTAGCTCTCGCGCCGAATTTTGTTTTATGGCTTCAATCGACTCAAAACGGGTGCCACGAAGGGGCAATTTTAGTTTTGGGAAGAGGAAAAAGTCGCAGAGAGCCAAATCCGGCGAATACGGTGGATCCGGAAGCACGTTTGTTGAGTTTTTGGCGAGAAAGTCAGTCACAGTCGTAGCTCGGTGAGAAGGCGCGTTATCGTCATGCAAAATCCATGAGTTGTTCGCCCACAAATTTGGCCGCTTCTTACGGATACGCTCACGCAAACGTTTCATAACGCCTAGGTAATACTCCTTGTTTGCCGTCTGACCCTCTGGAACGAATTCGTAGTGCACCACGCCACGGATATCGAAGAAAACAATGAGCATCACCTTCATTTTCGAGCGGCTTTGGCGTAGTTTTTTCGGTTTCGGCTCATTTTTTGCCACCCATTCCGATGATTGCTGGCTTGTTTGCATATCGTACTCGTAGACCCAGGTCTCATCACCAGTTATAATGCGTTCCATGAATGTAGAATCGGAATTACAGGGATCCAGCATGTCTGAAGCAACCTGTCCGCGATGACGTTTTTGAAGAAAATTCAGGTCTTTCGGTACGAGTCGTGCGGCCACCTTTCTCATGCCCAAAATATCAATCAAAATCGTACGTGCGGACTCGTGGGATATCTGAAGATCATGTGCTATCTCTCTCAAGCTAGTACGACGGTTTTCCAGCACCCTTTCCTAAATTTTTTCGACGTTATCTTCGATCGAAGCCGAAAAACGAGGCAAGTCTTCGACCACTTCACGACCGTCCTTGAAGGCTCTGTACCACTGATATGCACGAGTTTTCGATAGAGCATTATCACCAAAGGCCTTTTGCAACATTTTCAATGCATCGGCACACGAAAATTAATTTGCAACACAAAACTTTAAACAAATTTTTTGCTCAACGTAATCACCCATAGTAAAAATCGGCACGCACTCTGACATCGACTGACTTAATCAGCTGTTGCAAACACACTTGTTGACAGATCCCGCTCAAGCTTGGCATAGTAATTAAGGACAGTGGTACCAACCTAGGAAAACAAATTTTTATCTGCCTCATTGCCTCGCCAGATTTAAATCGATAATTCCCGTTACTTTCTTGACAGAATTTATACTTGATAGAAGGTATATACAATTATTTGAATTTTTTAATATTAACCTTCCACATATTTGATTTCAAAAAATTAAATTTAATAATTATAACTTCAGGAATTAAATTGAATTAATGTCATATAAGAACCACTTATATCAAACGACATATAAAATAAACATTCATTATAAGACATCCAGATGATATAACAAAATCCAATAAATAAAAATTGTGAATCAAAATCCTATAAATTAAATATTTTGAGTAGACAAAATTCTTTTGTCATAAGATTGATGAGCACAAACAAAATTTTGTCTACTCAAAATATTCAATTTATAGGATTTTCGTTAACAATTAACATTAATTCAATTTAATATATATATATATATATATATATATATATATATATATATATAAGTTAAATTATTAAATACAATTTTTTGAAATTAAATATGTAGAAGACTAATATTAAAATATTTGACTAATTTCATATACCTTCTAACAAGTATAAACCTCTATTTATTTTATGGTTAATTCAAACGTGATCGGAAGACTATTGCTGTTGCTTCAATAGCGATCAAGTCTGCTCCGCTTACGAAAATTTTTTTTATTTTCTGAATATACGATGATGACAAAATTTCGCACGAATTGTCGCGGTATTATTAGTTCAATGTATGAATTAATTGATGTTTTTGCCAATTCATATGATTTTGTTTTCGATGATTTGTTAATTATTTTTCTCAAGTTTGCGTTCACTGCAGATCAGTGTGTTATTGTTTTTTTTGTAAAATGGCGTCCATTTGAATGAATAAATAACTGTGTTTCCAAATACCAAATTTCAGATCGCTCGTAATTGTAGTTTTGAAAAAAATATAAAAAATTTCAACATATAAATAACTGCAAAACCCTTGACCGATTTTACCCATTGCCGAGTTACTGAGACCCCGAAACGACCTTGAAAGTTCGAAGCCTTCAGCTTTTTCCATTCGAAAGTAAATGTTTAATGTAGTGCACTCCACTTACAAATTTTTATGGGTTTTTAATCAAATAATTCTCAAGGAAGTCTACTCGAACATGTGTGTAAATATTATACAGCTTAGTACTTCCGGAACTTTCGAAAGTGATTAATTACGGAATCAATGAATCGATTCTGCCTATTAACAAACTGAGATATCAAGACCTCAAATCTACCTTGTGAATTTAAAGTCTCTAGCCCTTTCCGTTAAAAAGTTAGATTGTTTCAGGAATTCGGCCAAACCGGCCTAACATAATTATTTTTTATCTTAAATTCTTCATCTCTGAGTACAACATAGTCGTGAGGATCAACAGGCAAGGTGGACAACTGAAGGTAAAAATGTTAAGATACGAAATTTTGTTTTCTGAACATTTTCCAAAGTATAAATACGATCGAATTAAAATGTGATATTTATATGTAAAGTAACAACACGAAGGCTCAGGTATAATTTAGTGAAGATAATTTGCGGGAATTTTTTCAAAAATGAACGTTTGAAACCTGCTATTTCTATAAAAGAATCGACAAATTCTAATAGCTCAGGTAGCCAGATGCTTAAATGCACGTTTTTTGGAATTTTGAACCAGTTTTCGAATCGAGGCGCCGCGAGATATTTGAAATTTTTTTTCCAATGTATCATTGTTTTAATAAAATATTCTTTCTGCTTCTCGAACTTTTAAGAGTGAATAATAATAATAATAATGTTTAATTTCCAACAATTTACAGAATGTGATAGAACAATAGATAGAATTAGAATAGTAAAATAAACATGATAAATCACTGAAGCTGTGAGCTTGTGTGTGATAATACCTTAATAATTATAAACTAATACCTATACAATAATTGTCATAAATAGACTCATGTGCAAACATAATAATTTATTTATGTGAATGCGCTTAGGAGAGGTCCTTTTTGTTATATTAGTCTAGTCCGGTTTAGTTTGACTTATTCGAGTAGTTCATATTAGGGTTTTGTCGTAATTCGGGAAAGGAGAAATGTATAATCTTTTATTTGGACAATAATATTTGGGTAATATGGTTCTTTACAAAAACTTCAAGTTGATGAGATCATTAAAATAATTGATCTCGGTGGTTGTTATCCACACTTTAACATGATACTTGAACGTATTATAATTTTTCATAGTCTTGATAATTTCCGGTAGCAAACTGTATACCTTAGGTGCCAGAAATTCAACGGATAGTTGACCGATAGTTTTTCCTCGGTTTGGCACAACCGTGGAATGCTCTTTTGTTCGGGTGTCGTATTGATGTACAATGGGATGTGATTTTATTTTATTTTTATGAATATCATAATTCATAATCAATCATAAAATTGAGTACCAGGTCATCAATCAAGGGAACAAGGACTAAGTTGTTATGAACCATGGCATACCGACCTTAATTAGACTTCAGTATAACTATATAATAAAAAGAAAAATCCCATTAAGAGACAAAATCTGACGAGTAATAATATTTGTCCAGGATAATAGGAACAAAAATTCAGAGCCCGATATACATAATGAATGTTCCCACTAAAACAAGATTTGCCGGTTGTTAAATAACAGCGTTTCAATATTTTAGGAGCTAATTCTAGACCTCAAAATAAGTGAAAAGTTTTATATACTACTCTGTCAAGAAAGTACCAGGAATTTTCAATTAAAACAACATTTTTACATTTAATCGTCTAAATTTATTGGGTCGCCTTCAAAATAGGCTCCATTTGCTCCAATACATCTATGCCAACGGCACTTCCAATTATCGAAACATTTTTTATAGGCGCTTTCCGGGATGGACTTTAGCTCTCGCGCCGAATTTTGTTTTATGGTTTCAATCGACTCAAAACGGGTGCCACGAAGGGGCAATTTTAGTTTTGGGAAGAGGAAAAAGTCGCAGAGAGCCAAATCCGGCGAATACGGTGGATCCGGAAGCACGTTTGTTGAGTTTCATAACGCCTAGGTAATACTCCTTGTTTGCCGTCTGACCCTCTGGAACGAATTCGTAGTGCACCACGCCACGGATATCGAAGAAAACAATGAGCATCACCTTCATTTTCGAGCGGCTTTGGCGTAGTTTTTTCGGTTTCGGCTCATTTTTTGCCACCCATTCCGATGATTGCTGGCTTGTTTGCATATCGTACTCGTAGACCCAGGTCTCATCACCAGTTATAATGCGTTCCATGAATGTAGAATCGGAATTACAGGGATCCAGCATGTCTGAAGCAACCTGTCCGCGATGACGTTTTTGAAGAAAATTCAGGTCTTTCGGTACGAGTCGTGCGGCCACCTTTCTCATGCCCAAAATATCAATCAAAATCGTACGTGCGGACTCGTGGGATATCTGAAGATCATGTGCTATCTCTCTCAAGCTAGTACGACGGTTTTCCAGCACCCTTTCCTAAATTTTTTCGACGTTATCTTCGATCGAAGCCGAAAAACGAGGCAAGTCTTCGACCACTTCACGACCGTCCTTGAAGGCTCTGTACCACTGATATGCACGAGTTTTCGATAGAGCATTATCATCAAGGGCCTTTTGCAACATTTTCAATGCATCGGCACACGAAAATTCATTTGCAACACAAAACTTTAAACAAATTCTTTGCTCAACGTAATCACCCATAGTAAAAATCGGCACGCACTCTGACATCGACTGACTTAATCAGCTGTTGCAAACACACTAGTTGACAGATCCCGCTCAAGCTTGGCATAGTAATTAAGGACAGTGGTACCAACCTAGGAAAAAAATTTTTACCTGCCTGATTGCCCCGCCAGATTTAAATCGATAATTCCCGGTACTTTCTTGACAGAATGTAAACATGAGTCCACAAATAAGCCGTTTTGGAGATATGAGCGATTTTCGGTTTTCAAAATATTAACTACTAGCGCAACCAAATACGATAAATTACAGAAGATATTTGATTCATTTTTGACTTCTAGTGTTTTACAGAAGATGTTCCAAATGTCCATTTCAATGCAAGAAGCACATTCTCGCATGAAGGAATTACGTACTCTTTCGAAAAGACCTGGTTGTGTTCGGATCGTTTGACAGGATAGTTAAATCCGATGTTGCAACTCTTCGATGTTATTCACTGACGTTGCATACACTAAACTTTTCAAATAACTCCAAATACAAAAGTCCAAAAGATTCAAATCGGGAGATCTAGCGGGCCATGGCACTGAGCTTCCTCGTCCTATCCATCTACTGGAAAATGTTTGATGAAAATGTTCCCTAACAGCAAGTGTATAATCTGGGGCCGCCTCATCTTGCATAAACCAAAAATTCATCCACTGGGGGTACCACGTCTATAAAATCGGGCAAGATATTTTGAAGAAAGTTAAAGGTATGCGGCTCCTGTTAAATTCCATGGTAAAACTACTGCTCCTAACAAACGATCTCCTAAAATACCTAGCCAGATATTTATACTGAAACGCAGTATGTCTGGATTCTTGAATGGAGTGTAGATTTTCATCCTCCCAAATATGGCTATTATGAAAGTTAAAATTTCATCTTTGGTAAAGCCGACTTCATCAGTGAAAAGGGTATTAGAAGTAAAATGCGAATGTTCAGTAATCTTTGTTAAAACCCATTGACAGAATCTATCTTGATGATCAGGAGGATTAAGAGCTTGCACGCGTAGAATATGGAATGGATAGGGAAGTTGTTTATCCAGAGAAGAGGAGCTCTCATTCCTACCTCCACTGAAATTTTTCTTACACTTGTACCGGGAATTTCAGCCGCAATATTTAAAATTTGCTCTTCAACTTGACGATCGGGATAAGCCTCTGTATAAAGGCGATGTGTTTCAGGACCACTTCCGTCGGCACGGCCATATATGAGAACCGTATCACTCATTTCAATATTAGAACAAGGCATTTCAAATTCAGGAATAATAATTTTTCCTTAACAACAAAGTGAACAACTCAAAGCGGATGCAAAACACTCAATAAAAGTACGTAAATGTTGAAAAATGTATGGAAACCAAATGTTAGATGCTAGCTGTGATTTTTTCTGATGAACCGACTGAAAAACATTTTAGTTGTAAGTTCAGTAAACAAGACATCTGAAAGACGAAAATAAATCGAATATCGTATTTGGTTGCCCTAGTAGTCAATTTGAAAACCGAAACTCGCTTATATCTGCAAACCGGCTCATCTGCGGACCCATGTTTATGTGAAGTATTCGACTTATTTTGAGGTCTATAATCAGCTGCCAAAATATTGAAACTTTGTTTTTTAACACCCGGTATACAAGTTTTCCTAGAAAAAATGTACAAAAATCTATTGAAATTCTGGTTTTGATATTTTTCGTACTTTCATGCTTTGATCTAACTTTATTATCTGCGAAAAGTCTAAAAGACGAAGGATATGCGAGCAGTCCAATCCTGTATATTTTAACTATCAAGGCTCATATGAATCTCAAAATTCGATTTCCTCCAGATGAAAGCTGAAGCTTTTTTGCCCGTACTCTTTTATTCCTACACAAAATAGACCCTCGTTTTTGTTCCGACCTTTTCATGTATCAAATTCCAATTACTATCTCCACATTAATTCGACAGAACGGAAAATGTTACAGTCGAAGTAAAAAATACCCTTTCTTCTCGAAGTACTTTCCCTGACGAGCTTATTCATTCCCCTTTCTGATGTTACGTTACTGAAGCTTTCAGCAAATTCAAGAAACTCGTTAAGCAATGGGTCACTGCTTTGCCGAACTGCCCCTTTCTGAAAACATAAAATTTAACCACTCAATGAGGACACGAGACCCCGCATGCGATTCCCCAAGAGGGCGATGGTCATGCACACTTAACCCCTCAAATTGGAAATACGAGCAGATATCGATTTCAACTAAATGAAATTAGGTTAAATGCATTATTTCTTAATGAGCAAAAAACTGATATGATTTTAAATGTACCGGTAGGAAATGACAATAAACTCGAGGTGAGATGCGAGAGAACTGCTGGTCGATTGCTGATTGAATTTGATCAAAATAAATGCGAGGATAATATTCTCAAAACTAAGGAAATGAAAACTATTTGAGATAATGTTAGAAACTTTTTCTCTTCAACATACAGCAATAATGTTTCGAAGTATTGAACTGTTCAAGCCGTTACCTTTCAGTAGTTGATCCTACTCAAAACTATATTTCAAAAATTATTGTTTTACTATAAAAAATTGAGATGTACCAACATCTTTATAACAACAATTTTTTGAAGATATTATTCATCCTTGGACAACTAAAAACTTAACAAAAGGTAGAGTAGAATGCAGGATCAAGTATAAATAACATCCACATGAATACCAGTATTTGAAAATGCAGGTATGTTGGAAAGAAATGTCAACAGGTGTTATTTAAATGATCTAAATCTATGGCTCAAGAACAAAAAAATATTGTTTAGCTTCAGGGCTAATTTATCCATACATATACCGGTACTGCGCTCAGAACTTTCTTATAAACTCCAACCATTTGAATTTTATGTAGTATACGATAAAATGATATAGACCATTTCAAAAACGATTCACAAAAACTATATGATTTAAAATTTAAATATCAAGACAGATTTATTATGTTAGCCTCCTATAATCATTCGACAAATTTTTATTCCAAAACTCTTTGTTCAACAAGGATTTCGCCAGGTCTGTCTGGTAAGATATTTTTTGTTAATTGATTTTATTTTTTAAATATGAAGTGTGACTGATGAAGCTATCATTTAATTTCAAATTGTTTTTTGAGGAAATACTACATGTTTTGAGAGATTTCTGAAGTAAATTATTTAAATATATCAAATATTTCAAATAAATTAGTTTTGGAGAACTTCTTAAAATTATTATTTCAATATTTAAAGATATATTCTGTTAGCCTTCTACATATTTAATTTCAAAAAATTATATTTAATATTATAACTTCAGGAATTAAATTAATGTCATATAAGTACTACTCATATCACACGACATATAAAATAAACATTCATTATAAGACAAAAAATTTTTTTTGCCTCCCCAAAATAGCAAAGTCTCTTATTAAAACTTGTTTTTTAGTAGTGTTTTCACATATCTTGAGATTTTCTAAAAAGTAACTTAGATATCCAATAATATTGAATGTTCTTAGTAAGATAGCTTCATGATGAAATTCTGAAGATTATGTTAAACATATTTGAAAGATATCTGTTTTCATAACAGGGATAATCAGAAACACAATTTTGTCTATTCAAAATATTTAATTTATAGGAGTTTTGTTAACAATCTATATTTATTGGATTTTGTTATATCATTTGGATGTCTTATAATGAATGTTTATTTTATACGTCGTTTGGTATAAGTAGTACTTATATGACATTATTTTAATTCCTGAAGTTATAATGAATGTATTTTTTTGAAATTAAATATGTAGAAGGCTAACAGAATATATCTCTAAATATTGAAATATTTAAATAATTTTATATACCTTCTATCAAGTATGAACCTCCATTTATTTTATCTTAAAATTATGTTTTTCATTTTTGAAAAAGATTTGGTTTCTATTAATATAAGATCAAAAATAAAATTTTGTCTCCTTCAAGTTTTTATTCAATAAATTTAATACACAATTTATTTTTCGTTGGGTTTTTTATTCCATTTGATATCATATCGGGTGTTTTTTTAGAGTGATAGATAGAACTTTAAATCGAAATGAAACACAATTAAATTAAGATTGAAGCCAAATTTTTTTTTGGAAGAGAATTTTATGACATTTATGCTTTGAAAATAATTTCCGGCATATGCCCACCACGACTAGCTCTGAGGAATCGCATTCGATCAGACCAATTTTGGACCACTTTTTCAAATAATTCAGGCCTCATTTCATCAAAAACACGAGTTATGTTGGCTTCCAAAGCGTCGCATGATCTCGGAGGCCAATTAATTGGATCATTCCTCGAAATAAATGTTATCGCCAAAATCTTTCTTTCAATTAATCAATTGTAACGGTAGCAGCATGAGGTGTAGCACCATCTTGTTGGTACCAAAATACTTCTGGGTCGATACCATACAGATTTTGAAACAAATAATCATTGATCATCGATGTGTAACGAGCACCATTCAATGTAACATAAGCTCCAGTACCGTTTTTAAAGAAATATGGACCGATGTTACGTCCAGCGTGTAAAGCACACTATACAGCGCATTTTTCAGGATGCAATGGAACCTGCAGAACTTCTTGAGGATTGTTTTCACTCCATATACGCAATTTTGCGTGTTTACATAGCCAACTAGAAATGAGCTTCATCACTAAACACACTTTCACGATAAAAAAGTGGATGTAGCTTCAAGCTGTTCTAGGGCCTAATCAGCAAACAAACGATGCTTATTATGGTAAAGTGGCTTTAGTTCTTGAACCAGTTGGATCTTGTATATGAGTGTAGACCAAGATCTTTACGCAAAATTTTCCATGTGGTGGATGCAAAGATTACAACTTGTTGTACGACGACGAATAGACAAATCTGGATCATCATTAACACTATGAATTACAGCAGCGATATTTTCTTCTGTACGTACAGTTCTTTGTCTTGTTGTTGTTGTTGCATCGAGTAGAGAAAATGTTGTCCGAAATCTATCGATAGTTCTACGAATAAGCTGCTCTGATAGACGATTATGTTAACCATAAATTTTACGAAGTGCTCTATTAGTTTGGCGAATAGAACACTGATTTTGAAAATAAATTTTAACAATTTGTGAATATTGTTGCGGCGTTAGTCTTTTCCTGATAATTTGTCAATGCTTACTGAACAGAAATATCCAAACAACATGGTTTCTACCTTCTGTCGAATCACAGTTATCCCTATCGAAAGCCACTCTAAAAAAAACACCCAATATAATGAGTTTTGATTTTATATGTCTTCTTAATTTAAGCAGTGCTTATGAGACATTAATTTAATTCAAAAAGTTTTTGAATAAAAATATTTTGAAATTAAAATTTATAGGAGGCTAACAGAATAGATCTGTTTTGATATTTGAATTTGGTAATAATCCTTCTATCAAGTAAAAGACCTCTTCTTATTAGTTTATTATATATGATTCATTAAAAAAATAATCATAATTATATTAAACAAAAATTAAATCAAACACTACATAACACGATGGATTCTCTAACTATTCAAATATAAAACGTTTTCTACCGAAGAAATTAAGCTGTTTGAAAAAGGTCAAAATTATAATCGTCACTTACACTCAAAAATATCATTCAAACATTAATATGCCACACCGAACTAATCGCAGCATTAGTTGACACTCTGGACATGAATTTCACTGAAGGCAAAATTATTCACAAAAAAACAATACAAAATCAGAATATGATGAAATGAAATGATTACAAAAGTCCAACTGATAATTTTATAATAAAAAAAGCCGACAAAGAAAATTATATTGTAATTATTTCTATAGAATATTATGACAAGAAAATAAACAATTTTTCAGATGAATAATATTTAGGTAATTTAGGAATAGACATAGTTGTTTGGATTTTCCAGTAATTCAAGCAAGTGAACCGTTCACGCATCTGTACCAGAAGTGTATTATTTTACTAGTAAGTTTGAATGGAAAATTTTGTTTTTTATGCCAGAAGATGAAAATGAAGATACCTAAAAAACGTGGACTCAGTGAGTCTTTATAATGGGTGTTTCAATAAGAGCGCAAGAGTTGAATTGCGCGCCATGTTTGACAGTCATAATGTCACATGATAATGACGTGACAGATCGAAAGTTGACAGATGGGAGTTAGTGAATATGGAGCATTACACGGTAGAATAACGCGTCCTGATTGTCAAAAATTGTTATCGAAATGATGAAAGTACTTGCCACTATTCGTAAAGTGCGTCCAATGTTCGGTCGAAATAATGTAACTAATTCATTTACTGTGAAAAGAATAATCAAAAAATTCGAAAGTACTTGTTCGGTTAGTGATGTGAAACATACGATACGAGCTCGTAGAGGCCGTTCAGAACCAAACATCACGTTAGTTCGCGAGAGTGTGACATAAATGAGTTAGAACAGATATTCAGAATAAAATAAAAAGGCCTTTTACTTGATAGAAGAAATATAACAAAATTTGAATATCAAAACAAATAAAAATATGTTTATCTTCTACAATTTTAATTTCAAAAAAAAATTTTATTCAAAAATTTTTTAGAATTAAATTAATATCTAAAACAAGCACCGCTTACACTTAATAGACGTATATAATCAAAACTCAATATATAATGTCAAATGGAATAAATAAACCAACAGATATACGAAAGTCATTAAAATTAATAAATAAATATTTAAAGGAGACAAAATTTTGTTTCTGGTCTTACCTTTATGTTTTTAAAAGTTAATTGGTGTTCTTAAAGGTGAGACCAGAAACAACATTTTGTCTCCTTTAAATATTTATTTATTAATTTTAATGACTTTCGTATATCTGTTGGTTATTTATTCCATTTGACATTATATATTGAGTTTTGATTTTATACGTCTATTAAATGTAAGCGGTGCTTGTTTTAGACATTAATTTAATTCTAAAAGTTTTTTGAATACAAATTCTTTTTGAAATTAAAATTGTAGAATATAAGCATATTTTAATTTGTTTTGATATTCAAATTTTGTTATATTTCTTCTATCAAGTAAAAGGCCTTTCTATTTTATTTTATATATAATATATAATTATATTTTGGCTTCAATAAATCTCATTATGGAATGTAATGAATTTAAATAAGCCTTAAAAATAACTCACACTGTTCTTTGATTTTGTTGGAACATGGATCAATCTTGAATTCTAAAGTTGGTTTATTTTCGAAGCATTCATTGTTACCACGTGTGCGTTGTGATATAGGTTAGCTTTTTGATTTTGATATTTGGAATATTATTTAGGACCGATGAAGAAATTAATTAGAATTATATTTGTTTTTTGAAGATATAGTGCATGTTTTGAGAGATTTCTAATTAACTTATTCGAATATTTAAATATATTAAATAATTCAAATAAATTATATTCTTTGAGAAGTCCTTTAAGTGTGTTCATGTTTTTACAAGGCAATTGGTGTTCTTAAAGGTGAGACCAGAAACAAAATTTTGTCTCCTTTAAATATTTATTTATTAATTTCAATGACTTTCGTATATCTGTTGGTTTATTTATTCCATTTGACATTATATATTAAGTTTTGATTATATACGTCTATTAAATGTAAGCGGTACTTGTTTTAGACATTAATTTAATTTTAAAAGTTTTTTGAATAAAACATTTTTTCGAAATTAAAATTGTAGAAGATAAACACATATTTTAATATGTTTTGATATTCAAATTTTGTTATATTTCTTCTATCAAGTAAAAGGCCTTTCTATTTTATTTTATATATAATATATATCTATATTTTGGCTTCAGTAAATCTAATTATGGAATGTCAATGAATTTAAATAAGCCTTAAAAATAACTCACATTGTTCTTTGATTTTGTTAGAACATAGATCAATCTTGAATTATAAAGTTGATCTGTGTTTCGAAGCATTAGTCCTTTACACGGGGTGAGTTGTTGATATAGGTTAGTTTTTTTATTTTGATATTTGGAATATTATTCAGGAACGAAGAAGGAATTGCTTAGAATTATATTTGTTTTTTGAAGATATAGTGCATGTTTTTAGAGATTTCTGAATTGACTTATTCGAATATTTAAATATATTGAATATTTCAAATAAATTATATTCTTTGAGAAGTCCTTTAAGTGTGTTCATGTTTTTAAAAAGCAATTGGTGTTCTTAAAGGTAAGACCAGAAACAAAATTTTGTCCCCTTTAAATATATATTTATAAATTTTAATGACTTTCGTATATCTGTTGGTTTATTTATTCCATTTGACATTATATATCAAGTTTTGATTATATACGTCTATTAAATGTAAGCGGTACTTGTTTTAGACATTAATTTAATTCTAAAAGTTTTTTGAATAAAAAGTTTTTTTGAAATTAAAATTGTAGAAGATAAACACATATTTTGATTTATTTTGATATTCAAATTTTGTTATATTTCTTCTATCAAGTAAAAGGCCTCTCTATTCTATTTTATATATAATATATATCTATATTTTGGCTTCAATAAATCTCATTATGGAATGTCAATTAATTTAAATAAGCCTTAAAAATAACTCACACTGTGCTTTGATTTTGTTAGAACATAGATCAATCTTGAATTATAAAGTTGATCTGTGTTTCGAAGCATTAGTCCTTTACACGTGGTGAGTTGTTGATATAGGTTAGTTTTTTGATTTTGATATTTGGAATATTATTCAGGAACGAAGAAGGAATTGCTTAGAATTATATTTGTTTTTTGAAGATATAGTGCATGTTTTTAGAGATTTCTGCATTAACTTATTCGAATATTTAAATATATTGAATATTTCAAATAAATTATATTCCTTGAGAAGTCCTTTAAGTGTGTTCATGTTTTTAAAAGGCAATTGGTGTTCTTAAAGGTAAGACCAGAAACAAAATTTTGTCCCCTTTAAATATATATTTATTAATTTTAATGACTTTCGTATATCTGTTGGTTTATTTATTCCATTTGACATTATATATTGAGTTTTGATTATATATGTGTATTAAATCTAAGCGGTGCTTGTTTTAGACATTAAATTAATTCTAAAAGATATTCAAATTTAGATATTCAGAATATTCTCATAATCATAAGGTGTGTAGGTGGCTTTAAAATACAAAATGATATGTTTTTCCGATTACGCATCATCATTGATCAGATAGTAGAAAAGTAAAAAAAAAAACAGGATTACATCTCTATTTAAACGATATTGATTTTATGGTTAATTCAAGCATTGTATTTTAAATAAGAAATGTTTTAGTGTACAGGCTCACGATTTGGATAAGTCAAGATGAATTTCAATAAAAATGAGACGATTGATACGATTTTCATGTTAGGAAAGTGTCATAGAAACTGTTTATTAGCAAGTAGTACTTATGCTGCAGAATATCCTGACAGAAGACATCCAAAGGAATCGAGTTTTCGGAGGCTTTTAAACAGATTTGTACAGACAGGAAACATGGAGTACAAAAAACCAGAAAGGACAAAATCGACCACAAGTGAAGACAAAGAGTTCGAGGTATGACCGTAACAGAAGATCCACACACATGCCAGAGCCAGATTGGTGAAGCCTGCGGTATTGTGAGCGTTCAGTTCAAAGAATCCTCAAAAAACATAAGTTTCACGCATACCACATTCGGATGCACCACGCGCTTTTGGGTGATGATTTTGAAAACCGTCTGAATTTCTGCAACATCACAAATTAACAGAATTCATCATTTTTAATTCATTTTTATTCAGTGATGAAGCGACTTTTCACAATTCTGGTTTCTTCAATAGGCATAATTTCCATTACTATCCAACAGAAAATCCCAGAATAATTAGAGAAATTGGCCATCAACACAAGTGGTCATTAAATGTTTGGGAAAGAGTTATCCACAATCATGTGAGAGGTCTTAAGTTTTTCGAAGGACATCTCAACGGTGTTGCTTATTTGGATTTCCTTCAGAACATTCCGCCTGAAGTATTAGCAGTGCTACCTTCGCAAATAAGGAACGAAATGTGGATCACCCGCTCTTTATTCATGTCCTGTGAGGAAATTTCTGGATAACCAGTTTCTTAATAAATGGGTTGGTAGGGGCGGACCGACAAGATGACCTGCTTGATCACCAGATCTCAACAAATGAAATTTTTTCTGTGGGGATACATAAAGGGAATCATATAAGATGATGCTACAACCACAGCTCTCAATATGCGGAAGGAAATAGTTAATGATTTTCGAGGCATTAATCCAGCCATGCTAACGAGAGTTACTAATCGTTTCAGGATTGAATTGCTTTATGTTCGAGAGAAGGCGGACGAACATCTCATCAAGCCTCAAAATTTTTTTAAATATTTTCTTCGTTTTTTTTTCACTCAATAAACATCATTTAGTAGTATCAAATAGTTTTCTCAAGATTTGGAAACCCTCTCATTACAGGTAGGTACCCCATTTCGACATATGATTCTTTAACGGCACGTGAAGTATTCAAATCGGGAATTTTTAACACTTTCTTACAGCGTCTGTTCAAATATTTTCCAGAAATACAAGTATTGAAGTCCAGTTTTCAAAGGAAGTTCTCATGTTGTCTGATTTGGCTGCGCTGAAAGCCAAAGCTACCATTGGGGATTTATGACAGGTGGGACCAGGAATAAAATAAATTTGTCAAACTATTTTCAGAACCTATCAAGCTTTTCAATATTCAGTTCAGCATAAAAGAATTGAATGTTATATAGGTAAATATCCGTGCAAAATTCTACCCATTTTGCCATCAATTTCGGACAGCTTCTAAATTGGAGTGATGGAATAATGCTTTACAAAGGAAACCTCGAATAATTGTTACTCCAGTTTTCATTGTTTTGATTATCTTAACGTCCGTAAGTAATCCGTCTAATGTTCAAATGATATTGTCAGTTATTTCAGTGTCCCTGTAGACACTTTACTGCAAACAGGAGTAAAAATAACTTCAAGGTTGCTTCTGAAACAATGTGATGCATTCAATTCTCTGCATTATAGTATACAGTATTATATCAATTTCAAGTTCATCATATTTGGCAATCAATAACAGACATCCTGTGTATGGCAGATTACTCTTTTTGTTATGATGATTTATGATGAATCTTTCACTAACCAAGAATTTCTGTGATATTCGTGTTACGTTATTTCAGTTTTCTCTGAATAAGATCTGTACCGTCCGAAAAATATTTCTAAGATTTTACGTTTTAATAAAGATGGTGAAGGTCACTGAAAATACATGAAAATATATAAGCCTATCCGTTTCAAAATTCACTCGTTTGTTGAATATCTTTTTTGGGATTACTCTGTGTATGGGAAAAAGAGATGCAGAAATAGAAATACAAGGAACCTGTTTTCGGCACCTATGGGAAGAATAACGCACTATTGCAGGACCCTATATATCACAGCATTGAGGTATTGGGTGCATACATACGTAAGGTACTACTGATTCAAATAACCCCCTATTAGCCATTGGTCTACACGCTTCATATTCTTGGACACTAGATTCGACTTTACTTCATTTTATCTGTATGAATGCTATTACTATAATTACGGCGTAGTTAGATAAAACATGAACAAGCAAAAAGTTTCTACAGTTAGTACTAATCAGGAGTAGAGTTACTGGCTTGAATTAGCTCGGAGGGGAATACTGTGATGTATATTCGCGTCCATGGATAGTGCTAGTGTTTGGTAAAAACTCTGGCGTACCTATTTAGCTTCGTTCCATCCGTTGAGCATCACGACTGGCACTGAGGATGAAAGCAATAAGCTGCGTTACATTCATGTCTGCTGATTATGTCCTGACAATCGACGATAGCAATTTGAGTTATGAGGTGAACACAGATGGAACATTGTCACGATTCGAAGAACCTTATATTGAGCATAGCTCGATACTCTTCAGATTCCTGGACAATATATCTGCTGTAACGTCGTTTCAGGCAACTTTAATGATTACCCTACTTCTGTAACAGTCGAGTAAAAACAACCCTCAAAGTTAATTTTCGTGATATTGTTTATTTAAAATGTCTTCTCTAATTGGATGAACTTTGAAAATGACAAACTCCACGTATATTCTCTGATAAATGTAAAAGAACGTTGGTAAATACTGGACAGCAAATTCAAATTACCATTCCCGTACCGCTTAATGAGTTTCGTCGGAACCTTAAATGACCTAAACAGGAAAATTTTGTAGTCCGACATACGGTGGCATTTGCACACAAATTTTCGCATATACGTTTTTCGTCCTCTGCACTCCATATGTTTTCCCTTCTTTTATTCATAAGGACGTATGAAATTCGGATAGTATCACCGTGAAACTGGATGGAAATAGGAAATTTTCAAGGAAAGTGCAAATAGCCATGCCATCTGTCACCGACAGATACGCGGATAAAGAGACGGTCTGATATCATTGAAGACAAAGGAACATTGAATTCGCAGTCTGAATGAGGATTTATTTTCACAGAAAAGAATCCTGTTTGCTTTATTATTTCCTAGTGATATACTTTTGATATCAGGTAATTTTTTGAAACACTCCTGAGATTCATATTCACATTTCGAAGTCAGTAAATTTTTCCATTAAAACTGAAATAATTTCGATTCAAGCAACTTTTTAGTTAAGTGTGTGATACCCAGATTACACAATTCACTTTATTCTTGAAGAGCATTTCTTCAATAAATGTTATAACGTCTTCAGATAGTATACTAGGAAACATATTAACAACATCAAATGACACTAGTTTTGTATTGCGAGGTATTTCGTTGTTTTTAATTTTGTCAATAAAACTTCTCAAAGAATATAATTTATTTGAAATATTTAATATATTTAAATATTCGAATAAGTTAATTCAGAAATCTCTAAAAACATGCACTATATCTTCAAAAAACAAATATAATTCTAAGCAATTCCTTCTTCGTTCCTGAATAATATTCCAAATATCAAAATAAAAAAACTAACCTTTATCAACAACTCACCCCGTGTAAAGGACTAATGCTTCGAAACACAGATCAACTTTATAATTCAAGATTGATCTATGTTCTAACAAAATCAAAGAACAATGTGAGTTATTTTTAAGGCTTATTTAAATTCATTGACATTCCACAATGAGATTTATTGAAGCCAAAATATAGATATATATTATATATAAAATAAAATAGAAAGGCCTTTTACTTGATAGAAGAAATATAACAAAATTTGAATATCAAAACATATTAAAATATGTGTTTATCTTCTACAATTTTAATTTCGAAAAAATGTTTTATTCAAAAAACTTTTAGAATTAAATTAATGTCTAAAACAAGTACCGCTTACATTTAATAGACGTATATAATCAAAACTTAATATATAATGTCAAATGGAATAAATAAACCAACAGATATACGAAAGTCATTGAAATTAATAAATAAATATTTAAAGGAGACAAAATTTTGTTTCTGGTCTTACCTTTATGTTTTTAAAAGGCAATGGGTGTTCTTGAAGGTGAGACCAGAAACAAAATTTTGTCTCCTTTAAATATTTATTTACTAATTTTAATGACTTTTGTATATCTGTTGGTTTATTTATTCCATTTGACATTATGTATTGAGTTTTGATTATATACGTCTATTAAATGTAAGCAGTGCTTGTTTTAGACATTAATTCAATTCTAAAAGTTTTTTGAATGAAAAATTTTTTCGAAATTAAAATTGTAGAAGATAAACATATTTTAATTTGTTTTGATATTCAAATTTTGTTATATTTCTTCTATCAAGTAAAAGGCCTTTCTATTTTATTTTATATATAATATATAATTATATTTTGGCTTCAATAAATCTCATTATGTAATGTCAATGAATTTAAATAAGCCTTAAAAATAACTCACACTATTCTTTGATTTTGTTAGAACATGGATCAATCTTGAATTCTAAAGTTGGTTTATTTTCGAAGCATTCATTGTTACTACGTGTGCATTGTGATATAGGAACCAGTACATGAAAAATAAGTGATACTTTAAATACAAGTCATCAAAATGTTTGGTGGATCTTGTGGGTTTCTCTCCTTATACTTTCCTTATCATATTAAAATGGTATAGTCGCTTCTGCCTCGAGATTTTCATCTCACGATAATTTTTTTAAGCAGTACCTCAATAGCCTATTAAATAATCCTCATTTTAATTGCCAAAACCTATTCACTGATGAAGCTTGTTTCTCAAGAACTTCAATTATAAATTTTTATACTTTCGATTTAATCTCCTAGGCGAGTTTATAAAAGATTTATGATGAAAGTGTCAATATCATTTATTTGAAAAGTTTTCCTTGATTAAACTCCCTGCCTGATTTGTCTTTGTCAGTCCGTGAGACATATTGCTTAACCAATAGTCTTTAGTTGCAGCATCCTTGGAGTCAAGTTTTTTCCAGTCATCACTCTCGTAGTCTATTTGCCAATCAGGGCATAGTGGGAATGCCAACTCTTGTCCTCTTCATACCCAAACTCCGGAAACTGTACTGTCATTGTCTTTAAGAAAGAAACACATTGATGAAAAAGCGGCCTTGCGCATTTTATGGAGACTTTGAAACATTCCAGTGATAAGGTTATAGCTCATGAAGACCTTGAGGAGTTCTTCTGGGAATTTGTATGCGCAGTGCCAGATGGAGTAGTTTTCTGGATCGAATTTCCCCCAGAAGTTGGGGATGGACACCGATTCATCTTTATTGGACTATGATTTTTTGAAATCATCCATCACAAATGTTCCTTTTGGTATTGCATCAAATGAGTTCTTGCTTGCAGGTTCTGCCACTAAAATTTCATCAGCAGCATCCTTCTCTTCTTGTTCTTTCTTTTTCTCCTCCTTTTTTACAGATTGCTGTTTGTTCCTCTTTTTGCAATCACCTCCAGCAGCTTGACATGAATTGACCTGAGCTGGTTTTGAGCACAATTCAGTTTCTCCAATAAAAGTTTTAACTTCAGATTGATTGGTCAAAGTTTCACACCCTCTGTTAAGGTTAACAAATATCTTTCTGTATTCAGGATCCATGGCATATTTTTAGGTGCAGAGAAGATTGCAAAACACAACAATGTCAGTAAGAGTGATGCGTTCACCTACCAGATAGGTGCGGGTTAACAAGTGATTGTTTAGGATAACAAGAGCTTGCTTTAAATCATCAAATCATCCTTTGCCCTTTGGAGAGCTTGTGTAACCTATTTTGTATTTGTTGCAGGCTTGACAATTCCCAGGATTGGCAATGGTAAAACATCTGATTCTACAAATCCATTCCATTGCAAGACTTCAGCCTTATTAGCATCAGATTTGCCTCTCAATTGTTCATTTATAAGATAGTTCTCTTGAAGACACAATCTATCCTTGGATTCGAATGCGGGTACGCTTGGAAACTTTTCAAGAAATCTTTACTTTTATTAGTTTCTTCTAGTACAAAATTCGGTTCTACTTTGAAATTTGCCTTTGCATATTGAGCTGCGATTAGAGCTTTGGCAGCACGAAAATTTGTCAGAGTAAGTATACAAAGTATCGGCAGCCATTGCAATCTTCTACGTATGAGAGGATAAGAGCAAAGAAGGACTATGAGAAGAAAAACAGAAGCTTGTATAGCGTTCGGGAAGGACATTTTCAACAATTGCTGTATTTCATTTGTTTTTATTTAGTTTTTTTGTTATGATTAATATCTGAGTTTTACGTTTCTTGTAGTGATACCTTTTAAGGGGGATTATACAAATTGATCGAATCTTTATGAATCATGGGTACAATTGGAAAAATAACCATAAAAGCTATTATTAAATTTATTTACCGCAGCTTACTTAGTGTATTTTTATGAAAATTTGATTTGTTCTGAGGATTTCGAGAGAGCAGTTCAAAATTTCTTTCTCGAAATCAGTAGCAGATACGACAAAACTGCAAGAGACCATAAAGTTTAGTATAATAACAAAGCTTTATTTTACATTTTTTCAAATTAACAGTTCTGAAGTAAAACAGGGGACAGTGTTCCATAAAAAATATCACCCTCTAGATTTGCAATCAAAATTGGCATGTCACATGGTGTAAACTCTAAATTGTATTATCTGAGCCAAATTTCCGTTGAATATCTTGTGGAATGCAGATACTTTGGGAAAAAAACTTGACAAAAATTCAAACTTCAACTCCTTGCATCTCGAAAACGAAACATTTGCGGTCCGCTGTTTATCGATTCTTTTTTCTTAAAATTATTGAAGGAATCTCCCCTCTTCGTTCGTATCTCCAATTCAGTGTATATGCGATCTTACATAGTATTAAAATATTAGCATTAACAGAAATAGGACAACAATTTAATGGAAAAAAAAAGCACCTAGAACCCTTTTCGAAGACGAACTAATTTGTGACTGATTCAGTTATTCTAACAGATGACACAATAACTTGTATAAGATATTGTCACAAGGTTGAAGCGCTGACATTTTACTATTCACTTTCACAATAGTAAACAGATTTGAACCCTCTCCTCCGTGTGAGAATTCTAATATTATTTATTTATTCTAGGAAATAGGGAGATATAACAGGCACAGCCTACACTTCATGTCAACGAAGAAAAATATATTATAATTATTATGAATAAAAATATGTTTCCGTCAATGGGGGATTAATTGGAGTGTTTAAATGTAGCCACATGGGCTTCCGATTCGGTTTTGTTAATATTTTTTATAATAAAATTCGGCCTGTAAGTGAGAATAAAAAAAATTATTTTTGCCTTCCTAGACTGCTCTATTTTTTTCAGCAGTGACAATATGTGAATTGTCAGTCACACGAAATGCAATTGACTGTTAAACAAAAGATATAGAGCAAAATTCAGCTGTTAGTAGTAAACTAGTTTAAAATATTCCGCATACTTTTCTTATCCATATTAGGGAATGTCTTTCTGCAATAAATTCTGGCAACGATGGCTACTACTTCAGATTCTCAATGTTTACAAATTCGTCATATTATAATGAATCTGCAGGCATTTGCTTAGAAGTCGAATGGATGTTGCGTCGAGGATTGTAAAGTACAAAACACTTGTTCAACATATTTTTCGTATTCATATTTCATAAGACAAAGAAAGATTGCAAGTGTTGTTGGTTACAAACAAATACAGTTTATTCATCGTTCTACTTGCATCTCATGTAAGTTATTTTTGTCGAAAACTCCAAAGTGTTGGGGTAATTGAATCTCATTTATTTATGTTCGTCTTTGACTTCTAATCCGACATATTTTCATTCAACGATAAAAGAAAAGCTTTAGGGTTTCAGTTTAATAGTTTCGGAATTACATTCTTGCAACATTCTGGCAATTTGAGCGCTGTTAGTATATACTGATCAAATTAAGTTTCTGTATAAGGCACTCGAGATAAAATTGTTTTAACCCCAAGAAAAACAAAATATGATTCATTGATTCACAAGGTTTGCTTGAAAGATGAAAGGGAAAGTTGATTCAGTTTTCAGTCTTTACAGTTGGAGGGTTGATATTGAAAGACAATAAATGAATGAGAATCGAAACAAATAATTTATGTTAAAAAATAACGATGAAATTTACCTTTAAATATTTGTAAATCTATTTTGTCAAATTTCCGGTCATCCCTCAACAGAAAGTTATGTCTATGAAGGTATATTTGTCAAATTCAAATATATATTCGATGTAGGGGATCTTTCGAAAGACAATGATAGGAACAGTTTGAAAATGTTCTTAGAATATTATAATAAAAATTTTGAGGAGGGAATTAATAGCAAAACATCTAAATTCAGAAAATATTTCTGAATCCTAACACCTGATAATAACACGAGAGATTTTGAAGATAATATACGATAAGAAAATGATACAAATATTTTCAAAATTAAATATTGCTCTAAGGTTGTTTCTAACTTTACCTATACATAGTTGCGAAGTAGAGCACTCTTTCTGAAATGTCCCTAATAAAAAGAATATAGAACTGTTATGAAGGAAAATAGACTGCAGTTCTTAGGAATACTTTCAATCGAAAGTGATATAAAGAACAGTCTGAATTATCGTGCTGCAATAGAAGAATTTGCAGATATGAAAATAAGAAAGAAATTTTATCTCTCGGCAATCGGTTTCTCTGTATTCTGTTTTGATTTTTCAAAAATTTGAAATAGTACAGTCATTCATTATTTTTACATTATTTTAATTGTGAACTAATGTGAAAATACAACAGATTCTAAATAATCATGTTTCTTTCCTTTTGATTCTACATGCAAACTTTAAAATTATAAAGGAAGGCTGTTTTTTAAACAATCAGTGGCAACAGTAGAAGTTTGTTTATTTTTCATGAATTTCATTTTATGTTTGTCGAACCTCGTCTTGAAGGAATGTCCCGTCTGTCCTATATATTTTTTACTACACGTCGAACAAGATAACTCATGAACTCTAGATTTATTTATGTTTGGAGTTGGGTTCTTTGCATTAAATAATCCTGATGATACTTTGTTTTGTGTTTCTAAAGCAATATTAACATCTAATTTTGAAACGCTTTTGGCCACGTTTTGACTTATTATGCCGAAGTACGATAAAAAACGAATCTTTTCTTTTCTTTAGTTTTATGATGGTTTATAGCTATTTTAGATTGTTTCTGTCGAATTAAATCAACTATTATATTGGGGTTGAAACTGTTGTTCACGTGTATTGATTTAATAGTTTGGACTTCAGCTTCGCGGTTATTTTTTGATGCGAAAGCTCTATGGATCATCGACTGATACGCTGACGTATTTTGTGAATATGGATGATTGGAATCAATATCATATCATCATATATCAGTGAATGTGGGTTTTCTGAACACGTTGAATTCTATTTTACTATTCGAATGTGATATTGAGAGATCTAAAAATGTAATTTTATTGTTCGGTTTTTTTTCTAATTTGAATTTAATTTTTGGGTGAATATTATTTAATAAATTCAAAAATTGACTCAGTTGTCTGGATGTTTCGGAAATACACGTGAGTATTTCGTCTACGTATCTGTACCAGAAATGAATATTTACAGGTAATTATGAATTGAGGATTTTATTTTCTATTCCGGACATAAATAATATCTGCAAGGAGAGAGCTCAGTGGTGACCCCATGGCTAGGCCGTTTAATTGTTCGTACATTTTATTGTTTAATTGAAAATAGTTCTTGAGCAGGCATTGTACTAAAAGAGCTATGAAATCACTGTCTATCACGGGATTTACATGTGATTTTTCAAAAATTTCTGAAGCTAAATGAATGCTCATTACTCGGTATATTTGGAAACATATTGTCTACATCCATATACTAGGTAGGAATTATTTGGTGAAGTAAAATTTTTTAATTTCGTTGTTAATTCTATGGAAATTTTATTGTATTTCGGAGTGAAATTAGTTAGTTTTTTAAAAATTCCATTCAATTCTTTTTCTATAGGTAGGGCTACTAATAAAGGAAACAACTGGGCGAATTGATGTGCATCTTCTTGGTGAGTTTTTATTAGACTGTAGAGTTTTGGTGGGCTAGGATTCAAATTTAAGAAATGATGTTTTGATTTGAACAAAGAGATGTCTGACAAAGTTTTTCCCAATGACTTTTGAATTTTAGTCGTTGAGTCAACGGGAATTTCTGCGATATCTTGATTTTTGATGAAATCATTCATTTTCTATATGTACTTCGATCTAGAAAGGATAACTGTGGCATCTGATTTATCTGCTTTGGTGACAGTAAGATCGTCAGATTGAATTTTTCCCTCTTTAGTCTTTTATGGACTTGATTTTAATTATGATCAACTACCAAATAGTAACGGCTGAAACAGTTCAGTATCTATTCAACTTATAACGATTCTCAGTAAAATCTGCTAAAACTCCCTAATCACATTTCAAGTTTAAATCACGCAGTACACAACTGATATACTGACTCATAGGAGTATCGGGAAAAAACAAAATGAAGCTATTCTAAAAATAAGGAATTACTAAACTTATCAATGTGAATCCAGAATATTCAACACCTTTATATAACAACTGTTATTTAAACTAGCAATCATTTTCTACACGATGCCAACATTTTATAAAACTTGTATTCTTGTTATTTTGTTGTGCCTGATCCTGCATAAGTATTTTGTACTCAAAAAAATATTAGTTTAATGGATTTTAATCTTACTGTTAATTATTTCTATTGCATGACGAACCCGGCGCATTCGCCATTTAGCATATTCATGATTCATCCGGCTTGTAGCAATAGAGTATACAGTAATAATGTCATGTTAGATTAAAAGAAATAACCCGGTCTTGTTTGTGAAATAACAAGTCAGAAATGAGCACAACTTATCAGGAATGAGGAACCAACAACAAAACAGTCCTTTTTTCATTCAGAGGTGATCTCGAAAGATGGATTGCTAGAACAATGTATCTTTCCGAAATAATATTCAGCACATCACTCCGGCATAATCTCAATTCGAGGGAGGTTTGGCAACCGGCCATCCGTTTCTTCGAGCTTGGCGTGAATTACTCGAGAATTGAATGTAATCAACGAGATGTCAAAGCTGATCCTACGTTGGCAGAATAATAGGGATCGCCGATAGTGCGATTCTTGAATGATGATCATCGTTTGTTGGGAAAGATATTTCGTTTTGCATTAGCTTTTTTTGGCTTATTCCTTATCTGACCTTTTGTGTCTGAGTGGAAGCATGAGGATACAAATACAAATTGTTTCCGATTCTTTTTTATTGAATAACAGTTCGACTCCAAGAATTTACTTGCATTCTTTTTCATCAGGAATAGTAAGCTATTGTAGAAATATTGTGAACTGAATATAATTTTTTCAACGAGAAAATTTTCGTTATAACCTATTTTCATAGTTGAATTTCATAGCCGCTGAAGGCGAGTATAATAAATTCCGTTAAGTAAACATAAATGATTCAAATTCAAACTAGTCTATGTATCGGGAATACATAGTATAATTTATTCGGTTTATTTTCAGAAGATGGCTCTAAAAACATTACATTTTTAAATAATAACAGCTGATTACCATAGTTTTAGTCAAATTGAACACCTGCCAATAATATTCAGTTTGAATTGTTTTGAGTTTCATACAAAATATTTTTGTGGAGCTGTTGATTATGTCAGATTTTTTGATAACTGAACTGCAATTGCAGGAAGTTTTAATTCTTTATTTCAATTGGAAAAAATACAGCTGAAGCTCATCGTGTGCTTGTGGAAGTTTACAGTGATAATGCACCAACTGACAATTCAAATAGAAAATCGTTTTGGTGCTCCAAAAGTGGCCATTTCAGCGTTGAAAATAGACTTACCTCAGAACAGCTAAAAAACTTCGAAGATGGCGAATTACAGGCATTACTCGATGAAAATCCGAGTCTAACGCAGGACGAGTTTGTACTTACGTTAGGGGTGTACGAGCCTGTATGTTTGAAAGCTATGAGCCTGCTACGAAATCAAGGCAATTGGGTTCCTTATGAATTACGACAAAAAAATCTGGAGTGGTCATTATTTTCTTGTGAGCAGCTGCTTCAAAGACAAAAAAGAGGGTTTTTCACATTGGCTTAATTGTTGACGGAAAGTGGATCTTCTACGAACACTCATGAGAAAAAGCTACACATTACCCGGCCAATCGTTGCCATCGACCTCAACATCAACACCAAAGCTGAATATTTATGGTTCGAAAGTTATGACTCCATTATGGGTGATGGGTAGGGTCTTTAATTATTCAGTTAACCGTGTATTACGAGGAAAGCGGCCGAAATATAAGGACAAACATGATAAAGTTATTCTTTCGCATGATATTTCTCAGCCTTACAACGCAAAAGTTGTAAAAAAATATTAAGAAACTATTATATGGAATATCTTACCACACCCGACGTATTTTCCGGACCTTACTTCATCTGACAACTGGCTGTTTCGACGGATGCAACACGATTTGGTAGGTCACTTTCGAAGAAAACAAAAATTGGCTCCAAAATTAGATTGTCTCAAAATATGAGAATTTTTTCCTAGAGGGGATAAGGAAAGTATCTGAGAGGTGGGAAAAAGTACTAGACAGTGATGGTCAATATTTGGATAAATTTGTCAATTCTTTATCTTCTAGAATTAATGCATATTTTGAGCTGAAGAAAGAAACGAATTAATTTGTATTTCCAATATTTACAATTGAATTTTTATTGGTTTTCATTTGATAGAAAGATACGAGAACTAAGCACGGATTTTGAAGCGTCGAAAATGGTCGATTTTGATTTAAAGCAAGGATACTTGAACTGAATAACTATCGGGTGTTTTTTTTTGGGTGATAGAACTTTAAATTGAAATAAGCCACATTTAAATAAAGATTGCCAAGTTTTACTTTCATTTGAAAGATAATTTTATGACATTTATGTTTTGAAAATAATTTACGGCATATGTCCACCACGACTAGCTCTGCGGAACCGCTTTCGACCAGGCCAATTTTGGACCACTTTTTCGAGTAATTCAGGCCTTATATCATCAATAACACGAGTTATGTTGGCTTCCAAAGCGTCTTTTGTTTTTGGTTTATCAGCATAAACTAATGACTTGACATAACCTCAAAGAAAATAATAATAATGGAGTTATGTCGCATGATCTTGGAGGCCAATTAATTGGACCATTTCTAGAAATAATGTTATCGCCAAATCTTTCTTTCAATAAATCAATTGTTACGGTAGCAACATGAGGTGTAGCACCATCTTGTTGGAACCAAAATACTTCTGGGTCGATACCATCCAAATTTTGAAACAAATAATCATTGATCATCGATCTGTAACGAGCACCAGTCACTGTTTAGCTCCAGCATGGTTTTTAAAGAAATATGGACCGATGATGCCTCCAGCGTGTAAAGAATACCATACAGTGCATTTTTCAAGATGCAATGGAACCTGCAGAAT
Organism: Megalocaria dilatata; assembly: GCA_034642435.1. NCBI lineage: Eukaryota > Metazoa > Arthropoda > Insecta > Coleoptera > Coccinellidae > Megalocaria > Megalocaria dilatata. The sequence goes on along the minus strand of CM067856.1, from coordinate 70,127,952 downwards.
TTCTTGAGAATTGTTTTCAATCCATATATGGCAATTTTGCTTGTTTACATAGCCGTTTAACCAGAAATGAGCTTTATCACTAAACACAATATATTACGATAAAAAAGTGGATCAACTTCAAGCTGTTCTAGGGCCCAATCAGCAAACAAGCGACGCTTATTATGGTCAAGTAGCTTTATTTCTTGATTCAGTTGGATCTTGTATGGGTGTAGACCAAGATCTTTATGCAAAATTCTCCATGTGATGGATGCACAGAGTCCAACTTGTTGTAAACGTCGACGAATAGAGAAATCTGGATCATCATTAGCACTATGACTTACAGCAGCGATATTTTCTTCTATATAGTTCTTTGTCTTATTGTTGTTATTGCATCGAGTAGAGAAAATGTTGTCCGAAATATATGGATAGTTCGAGGAACGAGCTGCTCTGATGGACGATTATGTAAACCATAAATTTCACGAAGTGCTCTATAAGTTTGGCGAATAGAACACTGATTTTGAAAATAAATTTCAACAATTTATAAACGTTGTTGCGATGTGAGTCTTTCCATGATAATTTATCAATGCTTACTGAACAGAAATGTCAAAACAACATGGCTTCTACCTTCTGTCAAATCACAGTTATCCCTATCAAAAGTTCTATCACTAAAAAAGCAACAACAACAACAAGAGAACTGTGCGTACAGAAAAAAATATTGCTGCAGTAAGTCATAGTGTTAATGATGATCCAGATTTGTCTATTCATCGACGTTCACAACAAGTTGGACTCTGTGCATCCACCACATGGAAAATTTTGCGTAAGATCTTGGTCTACACCCATACAAGATCCAACTGGTTCAAGAACTAGAGCCACTTGACCATAACAAGCGTCGTTTGTTTGCTGAATGGGCCTTAGAACAGCTTGAAGTTGATCCACTTTTTTATTGTTAAATTGTGTTTAGTGATGAAGCTCATTTCTAGTTGAACAGCTTTGTAAACAAGCAAAATTGCCGTATATGGAGTGAAAACAATCCTCAGGAAGTTCTGCAAGTTTTATTGCACCCTGAAAAATGTACTGTATGGAGTGCTTTACACGCTGGAGGCATCATCGGTCCATATTTCTTCAAAGACGATGCTGGAACTAATGTTACAGTGAATGGTGCTCGTTAAAGATCGACGATCAATGATTATTTGTTTCAAAATTTGAATGTTATCGATCCAGAAGTGTTTTGGTTTCAACAAGATGGTGCTACACCTCATGCTGCTACCGTAACAGGTGATTTATTGAAAGAAATATTTGGCGATAACATTATCCCGAGAAATGGTCCAATTAATTAGGCTCCAAGATCATGCGACATAACTCCACTAGATTATTTTCTTTGGGGTTATGTCAAGTCATTGGTTTATGCTGATAAACCAGAAACAACAGACGCTTTGGAAGCCAACATAACTCGTGTTATTGATTAAATAAGGCCTGAATTACTCGAAAAAGTGGACCAAAATTGGTCTGGTCGAATGCGGTTCCTCAGAGCTAGTCGTGGTAGACATACGCCGGAAATTATTTTTAAAACATGAATGTCATAAAATTATCTTTCAAAGAAAAATTTGGCTTCAATCTTAATTTGAATGTGTTTTATTTCTATTTAACATTCTATCACTCTAAAAAAATACCGAATATAATATTTATACTTGTAATCAAGTTTAGTACATTTGTGAAGTGAACACAAGTGAAATTAATGGAAGTCAATAACGGTGAAAAACCATAATAATCTTCTCCTCTACGAACAAGAAAGTGTTTTCACCGCAAGTGCAGATCAAAACTTCACCGCACCATCTCCTTTAATTTTGGGCGAAACAACCTAAAATTGTATACTGTACTATATAATATCCAGGCTGTAAATAAGAGAATCAGAGAGTATTCAAATATCTCTAGAATTTCCTCGAAGTATGCTTATCCTATAATCTGCATACTAATTGGTTAATGTTTAATCACTCACTAAGGAAGAATTCAAAAAGGTTTATTTACATACCAAGCAATTCGTTCACATTCGTATTAAAACGAAATTTTTCGCGTTAAAATCGATAGGTAAAATATTTTATCTGAATTGCTTTGCACGCCATGTTTGTAGGTACAATTTTTTACGGAAAGAACAATTTGAAATTTGCAGGGTCCTTTTCAGGTCCAAGTTTGCAGATGAAGTTAATAATTGAACAAAATCAGTTTATTAGCGCCAGAAATATTTTTGATTGTCTCGGTCTTGACTTGACGGAAATTCATCTTCAATAAACATTTGTTTTTCTTATACGCCAGAAATATGTCTACTAAAATTTTTTCCGACTAATATGATTACAGATTTATCTTCTTTTATTGCATATTATGCTGTCAATCTTCAAGGTTCTTTGGAAAATAAAATTATTTCATTGTTAAGCTAATTATCAACTGAGGAAATACCTATACGAGTAACTTTGGTGTCGGAGTTTGTGAAGCGATTAAAATTTTATCTCGCAGGATGAAATTTAATTCACTCGAATTTTCAAAAAACAGGAAAATTTCCAAAAATAATAAACTGTAGTCAATGATGTCTTACACACAGATATTGATTGAGCGCAAATGCAGATGTTGCTGCAAGTTTTTATCGCTATTTATACATCAAGAATGGTTTCCTTTCAGTGATTAATTATCAGGCACAAGATGTACAATCTCTTTCTCTCATACTTGTAAATATTGAATTACGAAAGTGTCATTGAAAGGATGCGTAATTTACCGGTGTGTGCTCTTGCGTCTCTCCGATTCTATCCGATTTTCCGCCTTTCCTCTTTCTCTCGTTAATTGGAGAGTGAGGTTATCTTGTTAAATGCGATGTGTAACTTACCCCTTCAGTTTGCTTTATGTCCGACATAATAATCCTCACTCTATTCTCTTGATTCCTTGTTGAAACAATCATTCAAGGTAACGTTTTAATAGTGGATGTTAGAATGAATATCACTTTACCCACGAAGTATTGATTTCAATAAGACATAATCACTTGTGCCAAAATTGTTAATAGCTCGTACCATTTGACCTCAATAGAATACACGATACAAGCTGGATCACAAGAAGGAGTTGATAATAAGAAAAAGAATATTGAATTAGATTTCACTGGGAAACGAACACGGGATGTTTGAATTCAAAGTCAATTTATTCATTTGGATTTAACATCTCTAAATAAAAACGTTTCAGATTTTACGATAAGTTTCTTGATTTGAAGAACTATTGGAGGAAAAACTTCTGAACATTCTTGAGCTCTGCTGCTGAATACGCTTCGTTAATTCTTTGATATTTTAATAGTACAAATGGAAAGTTTCCATGATCAACAATGTTATAAATAAGAACGTTCTGCTACCAAACGATAAATGCAACATATTTCTATCGAAACGAAGATAAAGACTCACTCAGGGCGAACTGAGATTTGAAAATTAAACCTTTTGTGCTTCTATATAGGAAATCATTGATTCGAAAATGTGTTATAAAGCAGAGGAGTTATAAAGTTTTCGGAATATTAATCTCAGAGCATTGCGCCGAGAAAAAATTATATGAAGAATAATAGTTATGAGTTATGAATTTCATGTCATCACGTTAATTAGTTTTTGAAATATACTTTCAACTCTTAAAATAATTTAATCCATTTGAAACGCTTGGGGAATAAATCACGGTTTGCACCTGATTTTTTTCATGAATGATTACTGAGTACTTTCCGAAAGAAGTTCCTTGAAATGAATGGCGGACGGTGTACAGATCAATTTGTTATCCGATTTTGAAATATTTAAAATATTTCTGAACGTAAACTAAGTGAATTTCAAGCGCTCGAGATTTATTTGGGAATATAATAAACTGAAATCTTCAAGGTATATCAGCGAAAAATAGTTGTAATATTTCTAAACCTTGTACACGCGTTTATTCCAGATAATGAATGAAAAATTCAAGTCCGTACTTCCTTCGAGTCTTTCCCTAAATTACACTAAATCCCCGAACAGAAGCAGCAGATAAATTGCGAACCGGCAATGATTTTGTGTTTCAAAACTATAAATTGAAATATCATTTTATTTAGTTGACGCAAAAGATTCAGCCCAAAATATATAGAATGTACTACGTTATTCTTTCTCAGGAGTGAATAAAGTAGATAAAAACGAGTCAGGAATGCCTTATTTTTTACGACGTCTCCCTGCGAAGATGTGCCATCAAATGGTACTCCCGTAATTCATTTTTTTTTTGTTATAACTTCCGAAAGACTCAACTGGTTCTGGTAATTTTTCGAATTTGAATCAATACAACTATCAGTAATGATTTGTGTTCAGCACTTTTATTATAAGTCTTCAAAGCCACCAGGGATGGACTGGTCGCACTTAATGGTCAGAAACATTGCTTTGGTTAAATATATGGGCGATATTAAACCATTTATGTATTTTATCCTTGATTCTACAAAAAAAGGTGTACCGCTGCAGCATCGAAAAATGCCAATGTTTTCTAATTACCAGCATTTTTATTATTGAATGTGAAAATATCTTTTCATGAATACTGCGCAAATGAACCATCACAAAAGGGAAAAGGGAAACAAAAAACACCTTCTTGAATTCTATGTAGAACAATTTTCGGTGATTGACTTTGATATTCCTTAATACCCATTCGAAACAAATTTGTCTTGGGTAATGGATTTAGATCATTCTGGTTAATAATTTATGTTTCCTTTTGATTTTTTATTAGTATGTTCCACTCACATATGTGAATAATCTATACAGGGTGTCCAAAGAAAATTTTAGCCCCCCCAGAACTCAGAAACGGAAAATTGTCGAAAATTTTAAAGAAGCCGGTCAATTTATGTTTTGAGGGGGACGAATTTTCACCATGAGTTTGTTCCGAAAAAACCACCCTCATGAAGATGGCATCAATCCCCAACATTAATAGGAGAGAGATGTCGAGTGGTGGTTAGTTTGAAAGTTATTTATGTTCTGTACAAAACCCAATTAAAATTTTCAAAATCGGTTAATTATTCAGAAATTAATGTAATATTGAACTTGTAGTCAAAAGATGATGTTGAACAAACACTGGAACCACCCAAACTCAGGAACCTAAGAGTTTTAAAGAATACAAAAAAAAATTTCAAGTTCTGTATTAGGGAGAAAGAATTCCTATGACGACATTTTTTCGAAAACACCACTACCTGAAGATGGAAACAACCTCAAAAATTTTTTAAAAGGGAGGAGAATTTGGATGTAGTTTAGTTGATTATTTTTCCGACCCAAATATCGACCAATAGAATTGCACCATTCGACGTCACGTGGTACAACCTACATGGTATTATACTGATAATTTTTTGATTATTTTCTCTGGTAGTTGCTATATATAAAAAACAAAACATGATCCAGTCAAATTAACCACACGTCAAACTGACAGGTTGAATTCAATTGTGAAAATTGGAGATTTTGCATGAAAATGAGTCGATTTGGAGTTTGTTCTCTGTCCACCATCGATAAAAAAGTCAAAGGAAATGTTCCCATTAATACGGAGAAGGCAAAAAAAAACAGTTTGGAACCAATTTACTACTTTTTGTACTGAGAGGGAATACACATTGAGTGCTGAAACGAGTGAAGCGCAATTGGCAAACATTATGAAAGATTACGCTTACAATATGAAGAAAATGGATGGAGAAGACTATAAGGAAGGTACAATAAAAACAATGTGGAATCAGACTGCCAAATCACTTCAAGAAAAGTATTTGAACGATTTCGACATCAAAATCAACCCATTTTCGGATGCTGCATTCAAGACCGCTCGAGGAGCTCGTGATGCCAAGCGTAAGGCTTTACAATCTATTCCGGAAAAACGGAGGGCAAGTGCAGCAGCGTTGGAGGAAAAAGATTGGGATGCAATGACCACTGTTTGGGACGAGGAAACTCCTGATGGCCTCCAGAAAAAATTATTCATGATAATATCAGTGGAATTGGCTTGGAGAGGTGGTGAGGGCAGCATGGCGTCAATACATCACTTCAAGGCAGAACAGCGAAATGACGGGGAAACAACTGGGAGAATTGAATACAATCCAATTTTCAGCAAGACCACACAAGGTGGTGATAAAAAATTATCAGACAGCAAGTGGCTGTTGGAGAATCGGGAAATCCCTGACAAGTGCCCAGTGAGACTGTTCCAGAAATTGAGAAAGAAGAGAGATGCCAATATCAAGAGCGACAGACTATTCCTGACCCAAAATCCATTCTGGAATAAAGTTCCAGGCGCTAGGTGGTACAAGGATTCCCCAGTAGGCCAAAACACGATTTCAAAGTGGGTTAAGGAGTCAGCACAAAAAGCTGGGCTTGACCTTGGTAACAAAAAAATCACCAATCACTCCAGTCGTGCAACAGCCGTCTCCAATCTAGCGAAATCGGGCCTGGGAGAGCAGCAGATAATCAAAATAACTGGACATGCCAACAGTAACTCCATCAAGCCGTATCTCCAACTCGACCAGGAACACCACGAATTAATTGTCAAGAAACTGCGAAGGAGTGAGCCTACTGCAGAAAATGCCATCAACAGCATAAACCTCATGCCATCTACCTCTTCTGGGACCATTATCGATAACTCTGACTTGAAGAAAACATGCACCAATGTTTACAACAATTGTATTTTTAATTGCACTAGCCTGAATCTCAATTAAATGTTGTTTTATTCATTATGAAATTCTTATTTGTTAACTGTTCATTTCATCTCATGGTGCAATTCTATTGGCCGACATTTGGGAAGGAAAAATAATCCCCCGAATACCACACGAGCTTCAAAATTATCTGGCATTTCCCTCAAGGTTCCCTGCAAACAAATAAAGTCGTCAAGTTTTTCAGGAAAAATCACTCGCGCTTCGCGCTCGTGATTTTTTAACCTGAAAAACTTGACTCCTTCATTTGTTTGCAACGAACCTATCGGGAAATACCCGATAATTTTGAAGCTCTTGTGGTATTATAAGTGAAAAGTTTATCCTGTTCTCTCAAAATCGCAATTGAAATTTTCAAATTTGTTCATTTAATGGCAGAACAATTTTAGTTTTTGAATGTTTCTACTTTGAAAACATTCGATTTTCTTATAGTTCATGATGGGAAATTGTGTGAAATACATGAAATTCATTACAATATATACTATTTTATTGAAGTTTATTTCTCAAGTGTGTTTCAGTCTTTGGTTTCTGCAATTTAATTGGGTTTAAGACTTACCTACGTAGGCGAAAATGGTCTATTCTATGGAAGAATGAATAGAAATTATCAAATTATACTATCGGAATCACGAAAATTCTAGACTATTTGCAAGGTATTTTAATTACAATCATCCAGAAAAAAATGTGAGTCACCAATATGTTAAGCATTTGATGAATAAATTAGAATCTACTGGTTTTATTCAGAATAAGAAACACGAAGTTGGGCATCCAGTCCGAAATTAAGCTATTGAAATAGCAGTATTCGGACATTTACAAATGGATAATCGGCAATCTATAAGAACTTCAGCACGAGCATCTAATCTCCCGAAATCTAGCGTTTATCAAATTGTGAAACTTCATAGATTTCACCCTTACAAGATAAGGCTGGTGTAACAGTTGAATGGAGATGATCCTGACCATCAGAATCAGTTTCGTGAACAATTCAGTGAGTTACTGAATAATAACCCACGCCGACTCTACAATACAATCTTTTTTGACGACTATACCTTTATGTTGAATGGGGAAGTCGGTAGACAAAATTGTCGTACTAGAGTGATAGTAATTCTCATTTATTCATGGAGACACCAGCACAAATTACCCAAAAATTAAATGTTTGGATGTTAGGAATATTAGGAAATCATATTGTTGGACCAATTTTTATCGATGGGAATCTTGACGGAAGAACTTATTTGAATTTATTAGACGACATTATTGATTCTATGATTACTGAAATTGTGGAAAACGAAGACAACCTATTAGAAAATATAATCACATTTCAGTAGGATAGTGCATCGCCACATTTCGATATCCGCGTTGTACAATTTTCAACGAACGTTATCCAGGACGTTGGATTGGCAGGAGGGGTCATATAAAAAGATCACCCGATATATCGCCATAAGACTCCAAAGTCTATGCAACTCCACCTAAAAATCTTGCAGAACTGCTACAAGGAATCATCACGGCATGCCAATTACTGACCCAGACATTTTCGAAAATGTTAGAGAAGGATTTGAAAGTAGACTACATCATTGTATGGAGGTTGGTGGTGGTCATTTTGAATAAAACATACGTTAGTTCTTTGAATGGTTCACATTTTTTTCTGGATGTTCCCTATCATTACTTACAGATCTGATGTATTAGAATGTATTGGGTTTCTGTTTGAGTTACCCTTCGGATAATGTTCAATATCAAATTGCCTGGAAAAAATCACCTAATTTGTAAATTTTAACTAGGATGTTTAGAGAACAAAAAAAAGCTCTCTAACTAAAACACATCCGCCATCCCTGTCCTCTTGAAAAAATTGGGGGTTGTTGCCATCCTCAGGTGGTTTTTTCGGAACAATGTCATCATAGGAAGTCTTTCTCCCTAATACAGAATATGATTATTATCTGTGGGTTCTTCAAAACTCTCAGGTTCTTGAATTTGGGCGGTTCAGCAGTCTCTTCAACATCACTTTTTGACGGTAAGCTCAATATTACATTATTTCGTGAATAGATTTTAAAAATTTCAACTGGGTTGTGCACAGAACATGAATAACTTTCAAACTAACCAACACTCGACATCTCTTCATGGGGGTGGTTTTTTCTGAGCAAACTCATGATGGAAATTTGTCTCCTCAAAACAAAAGTTGATCTGTTTTTTTTTAATCTTCGAAAATTATTCGTTTCTGAGTTCTAAGGGGACAACTTTTCGTTGGAACACCCTGTATGTCTATAAAGTAAAACATCGTTTTCTAAGGCATTTTGTTGATTTTAATCATAAAAAGTTTTCAAAAGTTTTTTCAGATTAAATCTGTAGAATTTATTCGGCTAACATCTTTAATATTATCTTGATTTTGAATTTTCCTTCGTATTCCTATGGTACCCTTTTGAATATTGCTATAGTATTCTATCCGATTTCTGCATGACGAATGAAGTTTCTAAGTAGTCAAGATTTAAAAAACTTCATTTTAAATGAGTATATTCACGACTCCAGCTGTGATTTCTCCACTTTTATTGATTTAATTTTTCTACTCGTTTTCCAAAATTGCAAATTTTGAGTTCTTAATTATATCTTCCAAGAGTTTCTCCAAAGGTTGGAAAGAACCAACAGAATTATATATGAACATGAGTCACTAGTGAGTCTAAATTACTGGCTACCATGAAGACTTTTCTTTTACTATTCAGTCTACTGAAAATAAACGCAGCACAAGGGCTGAAGTTTCCAGAAATAATCTCTATATATATTAAAACAGTAAGTGCCATGGCAACCGACCATCGATATTATCGCCATCACGTAGTGCTAACTTCCAGACGCATAGGATCTCGACGGGCGAAGCCCGTCGCCTGGATATCGGTGCGGACCGAAGGTCCGCACTTCCCTCCAGACAGTAGTACCGTTCCCTTTCCCGGATGCCCCTCCGTTTCCGAGATACGAGCGGATAAAGTTCGAAAATTTCGGGACTTTTCCCGCGCACTCCATTTGTAAACAAACAGGCCCCGCCCACCGCGATCTCGAACCGTTTCTGTGGTGTACGTATAGGGGCGATCCGCGAAGTTAAGTACGGAGACCGTCCGAAAATTTTCGGACCGTCGGAAAAAACGGATATATCTAGCGACGGGCGAAGCCCGTCGCGAAAATACCCATTCGGACCGAAGGTCCGATAGACCCGCTACCCGTTAAAGCCCCTATATTTCGCGGATTACTTTCCGTCGCTACGATACGAGCGGATGATAATTTCCGGACTTTTCCCGCCCTCACCAAACGGGTACCGCCTTACGCGTATGCCGCGTAGGGATGACCAAACGGGGGTGACCAAAGACGGAATTTCAACGAAAAGTAGATCCCACCTAAAATTATAGAAAATTATTAAAAAAAATTGGTTTTTTCGAGGTGGATCGATCGAAAAATATAGATCAATCGACTCTACTCGTCTCTATATATATTAAAACAGTAAGTGCCATGGCAACCAACCATCGATATTATCGCCATCACGTAGTGCTAACTTCCAGACGCATAGGATACCGACAGGCGAAGCCCGTCGCCTGGATATCGGTGCGGACCGAAGGTCCGCACTTCCCTCCAGACAGTAGTACCGTTCCCTTTCCCGGATGCCCTTCCGTTTCCGAGATACGAGCGGATAAAGTTCGAAAATTTCGGGACTTTTCCCGCGCACTCCATTTGTAAACAAACAGGCCCCGCCCACCGCGATCTCGAACCGTTTCTGTGGTGTACGTATAGGGGCGATCCGCGAAGTTAAGTACGGAGACCGTCCGGAAATTTTCGGGCCGTCGGAAGAAATCGATATATCTCGCGACGGGCGAAGCCCGTCGCGAAAATGCCCATTCGGACCGAAGGTCCGATAGACCCGCTACCCGCGAAAGCCCATATATTTCGCGGATGACTTTCCGTCGCGACGAAACGAGCGGACGAAAATTTCCATTCTTTTCCGGCGCTCGCCAAACGGTCACCGCCCTACGCGTATGCCGCGTAGGGATGACCAAACGGGGGTGACCAAAGACGGAATTTGAACGAAAAGTAGATCCCACCTAAAATTATTGAAAAAAATTGACTTCTTCAAACCGGATCGATCGAAAAATATAGATCAATCGACTCTACTCGTCTCTATATATATTAAAACAGTAAGTGCCATGGCAACCAACCATCGATATTATCGCCATCACGTAGTGCTAACTTCCAGACGCATAGGATCTCGACGGGCGAAGCCCGTCGCCTGGATATCGGTGCGGACCGAAGGTCCGCACTTCCCTCCAGACAGTAGTACCGTTCCCTTTCCCGGATGCCCCTCCGTTTCCGAGATACGAGCGGATAAAGTTCGAAAATTTCGGGACTTTTCCCGCGCACTCCATTTGTAAACAAACAGGCCCCGCCCACCGCGATCTCGAACCGTTTCTGTGGTGTACGTATAGGGGCGATCCGCGAAGTTAAGTACGGAGACCGTCCGAAAATTTTCGGACCGTCGGAAAAAACGGATATATCTAGCGACGGGCGAAGCCCGTCGCGAAAATACCCATTCGGACCGAAGGTCCGATAGACCCGCTACCCGTTAAAGCCCCTATATTTCGCGGATTACTTTCCGTCGCTACGATACGAGCGGATGATAATTTCCGGACTTTTCCCGCCCTCACCAAACGGGTACCGCCTTACGCGTATGCCGCGTAGGGATGACCAAACGGGGGTGACCAAAGACGGAATTTCAACGAAAAGTAGATCCCACCTAAAATTATAGAAAATTATTAAAAAAAATTGGTTTTTTCGAGTTGGATCGATCGAAAAATATAGATCAATCGACTCTACTCGTCTCTATATATATTAAAACAGTAAGTGCCATGGCAACCAACCATCGATATTATCGCCATCACGTAGTGCTAACTTCCAGACGCATAGGATCTCGACGGGCGAAGCCCGTCGCCTGGATATCGGTGCGGACCGAAGGTCCGCACTTCCCTCCAGACAGTAGTACCGTTCCCTTTCCCGGATGCCCCTCCGTTTCCGAGATACGAGCGGATAAAGTTCGAAAATTTCGGGACTTTTCCCGCGCACTCCATTTGTAAACAAACAGGCCCCGCCCACCGCGATCTCGAACCGTTTCTGTGGTGTACGTATAGGGGCGATCCGCGAAGTTAAGTACGGAGACCGTCCGAAAATTTTCGGACCGTCGGAAAAAACGGATATATCTAGCGACGGGCGAAGCCCGTCGCGAAAATACCCATTCGGACCGAAGGTCCGATAGACCCGCTACCCGTTAAAGCCCCTATATTTCGCGGATTACTTTCCGTCGCTACGATACGAGCGGATGATAATTTCCGGACTTTTCCCGCCCTCACCAAACGGGTACCGCCTTACGCGTATGCCGCGTAGGGATGACCAAACGGGGGTGACCAAAGACGGAATTTCAACGAAAAGTAGATCCCACCTAAAATTATAGAAAATTATTAAAAAAAATTGGTTTTTTCGAGGTGGATCGATCGAAAAATATAGATCAATCGACTCTACTCGTCTCTATATATATTAAAACAGTAAGTGCCATGGCAACCAACCATCGATATTATCGCCATCACGTAGTGCTAACTTCCAGACGCATAGGATCTCGACGGGCGAAGCCCGTCGCCTGGATATCGGTGCGGACCGAAGGTCCGCACTTCCCTCCAGACAGTAGTACCGTTCCCTTTCCCGGATGCCCCTCCGTTTCCGAGATACGAGCGGATAAAGTTCGAAAATTTCGGGACTTTTCCCGCGCACTCCATTTGTAAACAAACAGGCCCCGCCCACCGCGATCTCGAACCGTTTCTGTGGTGTACGTATAGGGGCGATCCGCGAAGTTAAGTACGGAGACCGTCCGAAAATTTTCGGACCGTCGGAAAAAACGGATATATCTAGCGACGGGCGAAGCCCGTCGCGAAAATACCCATTCGGACCGAAGGTCCGATAGACCCGCTACCCGTTAAAGCCCCTATATTTCGCGGATTACTTTCCGTCGCTACGATACGAGCGGATGATAATTTCCGGACTTTTCCCGCCCTCACCAAACGGGTACCGCCTTAAGCGTATGCCGCGTAGGGATGACCAAACGGGGGTGACCAAAGACGGAATTTCAACGAAAAGTAGATCCCACCTAAAATTATAGAAAATTATTAAAACAAATTGGTTTTTTCGAGGTGGATCGATCGAAAAATATAGATCAATCGACTCTACTCGTCTCTATATATATTAAAACAGTAAGTGCCATGGCAACCAACCATCGATATTATCGCCATCACGTAGTGCTAACTTCCAGACGCATAGGATCTCGACGGGCGAAGCCCGTCGCCTGGATATCGGTGCGGACCGAAGGTCCGCACTTCCCTCCAGACAGTAGTACCGTTCCCTTTCCCGGATGCCCCTCCGTTTCCGAGATACGAGCGGATAAAGTTCGAAAATTTCGGGACTTTTCCCGCGCACTCCATTTGTAAACAAACAGGCCCCGCCCACCGCGATCTCGAACCGTTTCTGTGGTGTACGTATAGGGGCGATCCGCGAAGTTAAGTACGGAGACCGTCCGAAAATTTTCGGACCGTCGGAAAACACGGATATATCTAGCGACGGGCGAAGCCCGTCGCGAAAATACCCATTCGGACCGAAGGTCCGATAGACCCGCTACCCGTTAAAGCCCCTATATTTCGCGGATTACTTTCCGTCGCTACGATACGAGCGGATGATAATTTCCGGACTTTTCCCGCCCTCACCAAACGGGTACCGCCTTACGCGTATGCCGCGTAGGGATGACCAAACGGGGGTGACCAAAGACGGAATTTCAACGAAAAGTAGATCCCACCTAAAATTATAGAAAATTATTAAAAAAAATTGGTTTTTTCGAGGTGGATCGATCGAAAAATATAGATCAATCGACTCTACTCGTTTAACTATATATTAAAATAGTAAAAGTAAACCACAGATGTGCGTGACGTCACGCAGTGCTAACTTCCAGACGCGCAGGATCCCGACGGGCGAAGCCCGTCGCCTGGATATCGTTGCGGACCGAAGGTCCGCACTTCCCTCTAGACCGGTTTACCGTTCCCGTTCCGGGATGACCCTCCGTTCCCGAGATACAGGCGGATAAAGTTCGGGAATTTTCCCGCGCACTCCAACAAGCCCCGCCCACCGTAACCTCGACCCGTTTCTGTGGTGTACGTATAGGGGCGATCCGCGAAGTCAAGTACGGAGACCGTCCGAAAATTTTCGGACCGTCGGAAAAAACGGATATATCCAGCGACGGGCGAAGCCCGTCGCGAAAATACTCATTCGGACCGAAGGTCCGATAGACCCGCTACCCGTTAAAGCCCCTATATTTCGCGGATTACTTTCCGTCGCTACGATACGAGCGGATGATAATTTCCGGACTTTTCCCGCCCTCACCAAACGGGTACCGCCTTACGCGTATGCCGCGTAGGGATGACCAAACGGGGGTGACCAAAGACGGAATTTCAACGAAAAGTAGATCCCACCTAAAATTATAGAAAATTATTAAAAAAAATTGGTTTTTTCGAGGTGGATCGATCGAAAAATATAGATCAATCGACTCTACTCGTCTCTATATATATTAAAACAGTAAGTGCCATGGCAACCAACCATCGATATTATCGCCATCACGTAGTGCTAACTTCCAGACGCATAGGATCTCGACGGGCGAAGCCCGTCGCCTGGATATCGGTGCGGACCGAAGGTCCGCACTTCCCTCCAGACAGTAGTACCGTTCCCTTTCCCGGATGCCCCTCCGTTTCCGAGATACGAGCGGATAAAGTTCGAAAATTTCGGGACTTTTCCCGCGCACTCCATTTGTAAACAAACAGGCCCCGCCCACCGCGATCTCGAACCGTTTCTGTGGTGTACGTATAGGGGCGATCCGCGAAGTTAAGTACGGAGACCGTCCGAAAATTTTCGGACCGTCGGAAAAAACGGATATATCTAGCGACGGGCGAAGCCCGTCGCGAAAATACCCATTCGGACCGAAGGTCCGATAGACCCGCTACCCGTTAAAGCCCCCATATTTCGCGGATTACTTTCCGTCGCTACGATACGAGCGGATGATAATTTCCGGACTTTTCCCGTCCTCACCAAACGGGTACCGCCTTACGCGTATGCCGCGTAGGGATGACCAAACGGGGGTGACCAAAGACGGAATTTCAACGAAAAGTAGATCCCACCTAAAATTATAGAAAATTATTAAAAAAAATTGGTTTTTTCGAGGTGGATCGATCGAAAAATATAGATCAATCGACTCTACTCGTTTAACTATATATTAAAATAGTAAAAGTAAACCACAGATGTGCGTGACGTCACGCAGTGCTAACTTCCAGACGCGCAGGATCCCGACGGGCGAAGCCCGTCGCCTGGATATCGTTGCGGACCGAAGGTCCGCACTTCCCTCTAGACCGGTTTACCGTTCCCGTTCCGGGATGACCCTCCGTTCCCGAGATACAGGCGGATAAAATTCGGGAATTTTCCCGCGCACTCCAACAAGCCCCGCCCACCGTAACCTCGACCCGTTTCTGTGGTGTACGTATAGGGGCGATCCGCGAAGTCAAGTACGGAGACCGTCCGAAAATTTTCGGACCGTCGGAAAAAACGGATATATCTAGCGACGGGCGAAGCCCGTCGCGAAAATACCCATTCGGACCGAAGGTCCGATAGACCCGCTACCCGTTAAAGCCCCTATATTTCGCGGATTACTTTCCGTCGCTACGATACGAGCGGATGATAATTTCCGGACTTTTCCCGCCCTCACCAAACGGGTACCGCCTTACGCGTATGCCGCGTAGGGATGACCAAACGGGGGTGACCAAAGACGGAATTTCAACGAAAAGTAGATCCCACCTAAAATTATAGAAAATTATTAAAAAAAATTGGTTTTTTCGAGGTGGATCGATCGAAAAATATAGATCAATCGACTCTACTCGTTCTATAATGTTAAATTCATATATTTTTATGCCACATGATACCAGAATATTTTAGTCCATGAATTTCAATGTATGACGTTAAAATCATCAGAAATGTGAAGATTCAACTTTACATCCAATAACTTTCTTCATTTTTTCTATTGCATAATTTAGTTATTGATGAGAAATATTCACATGTATACAATTCCTAATCAAATGAGCGATCTTTATCCATTCATGTATAAACATTTTTCCGTTCGGACAAGAAATTATATCTTCAAGTTTCTCATTATTATATGTATCGCGAAAGTTATCGAGCATAAAAGCGAGAACTGTTAAATTCAACTTAAGTTTGGTTGGAATGGATTTTTAACTATTCCTGAGTTATTACGGCTAGAGTTTCTAAAATAGCAATTAGAACTCATTTATTTGATCGAGATGCCTCGATTGCCAGTTAAAAAGGAAAAATAAAATACATTGCTCTAAATATCAGATATTCAACAGTTTTAATTTGCAAACGCAGGGTTTCTGGAAAAAACTTAAGGAAGTTCTCCAGATAGTGAACTTTCATTTACATATCACAACTGAGAATATTAAATCTCAACTGAATATAAAACTTTTACAAATTACTTCATAAGCAGTGGAAGCGAGACTTTTTCCCTTCATTGATTGTTTTCCTTGAATTTTGACATTTTCTGAAAACTAATTTCTGAACAAGTATTGTCAGTAAAAAGGTTTGGTGTATATACTGATAAAGCCCGGATCAAGTAGAGTAGAGTACAAGCGTTCGACGACCATTCCGATATGGAACACAAGGTCACTGGCGTCATAGGCAGATATGGGCACCTATCTGCCTATCTGAAAAGTTTAGGTGCGCATGCTCGGAACGAAACGCTGCGTCCTAATTAAGAGGAAGAAGCTCCCTCATATCTTTTAAGATTGCTCAGTATTTGCTAGTTACAACTTTGGGAAATTGTTAAATTCGTTTTAAAGACACTGCTGTTTCTTCACATCGAAAATCGATGTGTCTCTATCATCTCTCGATATTGCAGTAAGCCTGCCCAAGTGAAAAAAGATATATTTTCAAAATACAGTATAACTAAATGAAATTAATTTTTCAGAAATAACAATGTTTTACTACGAAAAGATTTCAAGTTTATATTTTTTCAACTTTAGTTACGTCGTTATATCCTATCGTGGGATAACTACCGAAAGTGTTCAGTGTTTAATAAATTTTTAAAAAATATTACTTCAAAATCATTCAGAATCGTTTCTTCATTTTTAAATACAGAATAAAATTCATTTAACTATATACTCATCAAATACCATTTCTGGTTTATTCCGGATATACAAATAATTGGATGAAATAAAAGTGTCCTGTTTCAGCATTACGAAAAGATTTGAATAGAATTTCCAATTCAACTACGTGGGAAGTTTTCTATTTCCTGTATCTATTATCACACGTAAGAAATTCCAGTCTGAAACTATTTCTATGGAGGGTTTTATGCACTGAAAGTTGAAATGAAGATGCATTATTGCCTAGACCGAGGGGAACTTTGAGGAACTGGTAAAATTCAAAACTCTGAAACATGCAAGACCGTCGCTTCAATATGACATTGCGCCTTACTTTGCAGTTGCCATTTCCGAATGAATCTATTGAATTTCCATAAAATTTGTCGGCGAAACTCAGTGGAAATGGTATTTATCGAATTTTCGAACGACGGAACGAATGAAATCGAATAGGTACTAACTTACTATTTCTTCACGCTTGTTTCATGGAATAGCGTGGTATCGTTTTCCCGAACTGTGTAATTTTTTAATTAAGCTAGAAATGGTCCCAAACGACTCACTGATGAAAAATCCCAGTACCACAGTAGGGCTATCGGGCGAGTCTTGTCGGTAGATCCATAAACACTCTTACTTTTGAACAGAAAGAGCTAAAGACTTGAAACTTTCAGGGTAGGTTTGGAGCCTTAAATCTTGGTAAATATCGTTAATTGAATTTTTTCTTCTTTTGTTCACAATATTTTAATTCAGATCCGAGCGTTTTGATATTAGGTATTAGAATTAGGTATGAAGAATAAGTATAATTGTTTCGCTATTACAGGAGCATCCTCAGATTTTTACCTAATGAATAAACTTATTGAGGAAATATATTCGTTTTATAAAGTTCTAGATATATTATTAAAATAATTCATTAAATTTGGTCATTCTAAAATAGAGGTTTATTAGAAAATGGAGCCATAAGAAAAAGTGAAAAGAGGCGAAATGGTCACATCTGTTTGTTTATTGACTTCCGATTTCATTATGTCCATCTCTCTGGGTCACTAGATATCAATGGTCTTGAGAAGAAAGAATGTGAGTCTGTGAAGTATCTCGGATTAATCATCGACGGGCATCTCAGATGAGATAAATATATAGTGAGTGTTTGTACAACGCTGAGAAGTCTGTTGTATAGTTTCAAATACCTGCAGGATTTTATTCGAGGTATACATTTGAAGAGGGTCTACAATTCGTTGGTAGAGTCTAGAATTATTTATGGAATAGCATCATGGGGGTCGACTGTAAAAAAATATATTCACAATGTAGACATTTTGCAAAAATCGTTTTTAAGAATTATATTGAATAAACCAAGGCTGTAATCATTCTGATCTGCTTCTCCTTGATATAAGACAAAAATTTTTTCTAGGAATATGTTGCTTTGAATTCAAACAGATATAATCTTTGGGTGAGAACAAATAATTATGACACAAGAAGAGTAAACAACTATTTCGAAATGCCCTATGCATCGAAACCAATAAGACAAGGACATTCTTAGTTTGTTCCCTGTTTCTTCAACTACTAGCCGAACGATATTAGACTATTAAGTACTTTGGATGTATTCAGGAGAAGTCATTTTTGAGTGCAGGAGATAGATATGAGATGAATCGTATAGTTGACAGATGAACTCGTGGGAATATTTTTGCGTTGAGAATTTTTACAAAATATGTTTAATTTCTTTTGTTTGTTTGGGAGGTAATGATGAAGGCGACCACTAGGTTTTTTTTCAAGATATTTTTAGCCACAGACACTCTCTGATTTTGTGATTTTTCACTTTATTTCTGGTAGGCGATCCGTAAGTTATACTTTTATGGTTATTATGTTTGTGAAATTATTAAGTTCATTATTGTATTATATTTTCTACCTATTCGCGAATAAGTATATGTTATTATTATATATTTCTAGTGCTTCTAATAAAGTGAGGATGAAACGTTTATTTTCAAGAATTTTGAAATTCTGGTTAAAGCCATGTCAAACTTCCGTTCAATAGCTCGAATAAGTGGAATAATTTTGTTTGATTGATTCAATCTTTACTTGGTGGAAACTCATTTTAATTGAAAAATATATAAGAAACAGTATTTTAATTTCCACAAAAATGTTTGTAATACAACAATTGTTTAATCACGATGTGGTAACCGAGTAACCGAGTTTAAGTACAGTGTTAAGTACGTGAAGAAATAATTATGAATTGTTTTTCCATTATTTTGTCACGTACTTAACACTGTATTTAAAATCAGTTACACTGGACACCTTCAGCCAGTAGAATGCAGATAGCTGAAGAAGCCACATCGTAGTGAAACAATTCATGTATAATAAGCATTTTGTTGGAGATTAAAATACTGTCTCTTATATATTTTTTAATTGGAATAAATTTCTTCATTGACGACATTATTGCAATGTATTTGAATTCTCTTTTGGAAAGTTTTACCAGTGTTCCTAGTATAAAAGTTTTTGCAATCACCAGAAATTATCTTGAAAACTCTTGATATATCATTTTTCGATATATTATCGTTATGGTTTTCAACAAATTTACAGACGTTTGCATTCGTTTCAAATGAGATTCTTAAATTGAATTTGTTTTTAAGATATGTAGCAATCTTCTCGGAAATACTCATTGTATAATTCAATATATAATAGGGGATATACCATATTTAATGCTTTTCTTAGATTTTTATTCATCACGAACCATTTATATCTATATATATATATATATATATATATATATATATATTGGATTATACTCGTGATGGGTGTTAAAATAATAATATTAAGTTCGTAAATGTAGTCTTCTTGATTATTTAGAACATTAACTGGTTTCTGAATCACATTGTATGTTATAGATATAAAATAAAATAGAAAGGCTTTTTACTTGATAGAAGAAATATAACAAAATTTGAATATTAAAACAAATTGATATATGTTTATCTTCTACAATTTTAATTTCAGAAAAATTTTTATAAAGTGTACAACTACATCTTTAGTTATCCTTTCTTTCTCCATCTGTTTACTAAATTTGAGGTCCTGAATGCTATTAAAAAGTTGAAAAATAAGAAATGCATAGACTTGCTTTCCAATTCAACAAAAACTTTGAAAACCTTTGCTGAGACAGTTAGTGAGCATATTGGTAATATCATAAATCATAAATCATGTAGGCCGTAGCTGAGTGGTAGAGCTTAAAGCTCGTAACTGGAAGGTCGCGGGTTCGAATCCTGTTCAGGTGGAAAGGAAATTTTCTAGTTTGACGGTTATCGGCCACCATTTCACTGTTGGGTCGAAAATTAACAGTGCTGTGACCTAAAGTGGCGCAAGATGGCAGTAACGACGCTTACCCAGAACACAACTGAACTCCTTACTCGCACAAGCTGAAAAAAGTTTCTGAGGGATCTTCACAGAAGATCTAGGAGTATTTGGATAATAATAATAATAATCTTCCGAATTTGCTTACTCGATTTCATAGAATCCGTTTACGAATGTTTGGACCACAACTTTCATGTTGCTGGCTTATTTTTTTATACATCTTCTGCCTTCAACATTCTTTCATTTGAATTTATTTTGAATAAATGCTAGAGCTTAAGGTTGGAAATATCTCTTGATTGGTTGTGTAGCTATCTTAACCGGAAAACTATGCGTGTAAAGATTGGATCCACTTATCTGGCCCAATTTCATATCGATTATGGGGTTTCTCAAGGCTCTTTGCTGGAACTTCTATTATTTGTACTATTCATAAATAATTCAACCATTTCCTTGTATCTCATTTTGCTTCTGCTTTTTGTCGATGACAGCTAGGTTGTAGTGAAGGCTCGGAGTCCTGCTTGCGAGGCAATTATTCGGCAGTTCGTGGATTACTGAGAGTTAAACGGAGTAGTGGTAAATGTCAATAAAACATCCTGCATTATTAAATTACCTACACAATATTTTGCAGTAATATCATTCAAATTTCTCAATAACATCTGCTAGTAAATGGTTAAGTTTATACACCGGCGTGCAAAAAACAAACGGGTCACTTAGATTTTACACTGTTTGTTCCAATAGACTCACGTGTTCAAACTGATTCAATAATAGTTTGTTCATCATATATCTTTCACTAGAAAATCAACTATATATGCGTAAAATATAGGTAAACATATGGGCTTAAAAACTTGATAAAAGAAAACACCTTTGAATAATTCTTCACGATAAACTGATCGTTTACCAGTAGCGTTCAACACTGGTCATTAAAATGTTGGTTTTTCACTCTCTGAAAGGAAGAATTTCATAAAATGAGTTTTCCACCTGAAGATGGTGCAAGAATAGTGGCACTTATTGAAAATAGGCGGAGCTAGAGATCTGTTGCTGGAAGAATGAATATTACCCCATCTATAGTGCAAAGAATATTGACAAGGTATCAGGAGATAGGTAGACTGACCAGAAGATCTGGGAAGAAGACGGTGCATATCGTTGAGGGATAACAGATTCATGGTTTCCACAAGTCTACGAAATCGCCATCTTACTGCTGTTGGAGGTCGAAATCGATTGATGGAGGTACGTCAGGTAAACGTAAGTGAATGGACCGTGAGACGACGTCTTTCAGAATCGAATTTACAACCATACAGCCCTGCGACAGGTCCAGAACTTCTCAGAGAGCATTGAATGGCGTCTTCAATTTACACTAGATGACATTAACTGGTTAGAAGTTCAGTGGGCCCAGGTAATTTTCTCTGATGAATCTAGATTCAGCATTCGAGGAGTTTATAGACGTCCGGGAGAAAGATACTCCGATGTCTGTATGGAGAAGCGAGTTCCACTCGGTGGAGGATCTGTTATGGTCTGAGGGGTATGTCTTTAGAGGGTTCCACAGAGTTGTTTTTTATAAATGGATCTTTAACAGCAGAAAGGTACATAGAGAACATTCTTAGGGACCATGTTGTACCTTAGATACCATTTCTGGGAGAGCAGGGAATTTTTATGCATGACAATGCACGCTCATATACTGTTCGAATAGTGATAGCGTACTTGCATGAGGTTGGAATTTCAAGGTTCAACTGGCCAGCACGAAGTCCTGACTTGAAACCGATCGAACATATATGGGACCAACTGGGACGGAGAGTCAGAACTATGGCTCCACCGTCCAATAATTTATAAGAGTTCCGTGAAGCCCTTCGTCATGAATGGGAGAATAATCCACAAGAGAATATTCGAAGGCTCATCACGAGCATGTAAAGACGTTTGGAAGCTTTAATCAGAGATAAGGGAGGTCACACGTTATACTGATGCTAAAATTTTCCAAGTAACGATACTCTTTTCAATTTCGAAGTTTTGGAATATTTCAAAAAAAGCTTATAATTGTTATGCAAATCGACTAAAAAGTTTCATTTTCCTTGAGGCAATTCTCTTTTGTCTACTATTTCAGAAATTTTATGATTCTCGTAAAAATTTTAACTAAGAAAAGTATTTGAACAATAATTATCAAGTTACCCGTTCTTTCTGCTCGCCAGTATTTGTTGAGGGGAATTTGAATTGGTCTATGTATATTGATGTGTTTTGGAAAAAACTCAGTAGTTCATTTTATGTAATCAAGAGAGTAAGGGATGTGCTACCCCTCAGCTTATTAATTCAGGTCTATAATAATTATATTATGGGGTACCTGTGTTGACATATAGAGTTTTCATCGCTCAGAAGCGTATCATTCGCTGAATTTTTAATTTAGGATCATACAAATTTTGTAGATCATTGCATACAATTTGCTATTATTGTTTACTTTTAACATACATAAATGCTATATGCTGAAAAAATTAAAATAAATGGACCAGGTAGAGTAACAAGCATGCAAGTAGTACTAGAAATCAAAATATTTTACTCGCACCCAAACGTAGAACTGATTAGTTTAAAAATACTCCAATATACCAGACAGTAATAATATATAATTGAAATAAAATAAGAACATGTTTTGAGATTTTTTTAAGTAATTTATTTAAATATATTGAATATTTCAAATGAATTAGTTTTTGAGAAGTTCTTGAAATTATGTTTTATATTTCTGAGAAAGTTATTTTTCATTAATATAGGATCAGAAAACAATACATTTTGTAACAAACAGGGCTTCGTACGTTGGTCTGAAGAGTTCAGTACGCATGCCTGGAACGAAACAAAAAATGTTTGCTTATTTATATTTTAATTTCAATTGTCAATTTATATTCGTTGATTTTTCTTAATTCCATTTGATATTGTATGATGAATTTTGATTGTATACGTCTATTAAATATGAGCAGTGCTTATAAAGACATTAATTTAATTCTTGAAGTTTCTTCAAAGAATTTTTTGAAATTAAAATTGTAGAAGACAACAGATTAAATCTGTTTTGATATTCAAATATATAATTGTCTTGACAAATATTTTACATCTCTCAATTTTTTAGTGTTCAACAAGAAAGTTAAATATATATTGCTAACTAAATGCTATCATTCTACAACATAATTTTATAGGGATTGTCCTCTAATTTTTTTTCTTTGTTTACGGCTTCAACTTCTGTGGTCATTAGCCGGTAGACATTTCGACATATTGAGTCACCCATAAGAAGTCCTCTTATTGTTGATTATGATGATAAGCTTTTGTTCACTCGACTTGTATCGGGTGTTTTTTTAGAATGATAGAACTATCGATAGGAATAACTGTGATTTGACAGAAAGTAGAAGCCATGTTGTTTTGACATTTCTTTTCAGTAAACATTGACAAATTATCATGAAAAGACTCACGCCGCATAACGTTTACAAATTGTTGAAATTTATTTTCAAAATCAGTGTTCTATTCGCCAAACTTATAGAACACTGATGTGAAATTTATGGTTTACTTAATCGTCCATCAGAGCAGCTTATTCGTCGAACTATCGATAGATTTTGGACAACATTTTCTCTACTCGATGCAACAACCACAACAAGACAAAGAACTGTACGTACAGAAGAAAATAACGCTGCTGTAAGTCATAGTGTTAATGATGATCCAGATTTGTCTATTCGTCGACGTTCACAACAAGTTGGACTCTGTGCATCCACCATATGGAAAATTTTTCGTAAAGATCTTGGTCCACATCCATACAAGATTCAACTGGTTCAAGAGCTGAAGCCACTTGACCATAATAAGCGTCGTTTGTTTGCTGATTGGGCCCTAGCACAGCTGGAAGTCGATCCACTTTTTTATCGTAAAATTGTGTTTAGTGATGAAGCTCATTTCTGGTTGAACGGCTATGTAAACAAGCAAAATTGCCGTATATGGAGTGAAAACAATCCTCAAGAAGTTCTGCAGGTTCAATTGCATCCCGAAAAATGCACTGTATGTTGTTGCTTTTCACTCTGGAGGCATCATCGGTCCAGTGAATGGTGCTCGTTACAGATCGATGACCATTGATTATTTGTATCAAAATTTGAATGGTATCGACCCAAAAGTATTTTGGTTGTAACAAGATGGTGCTACACCTCATGCTGCTACCGTAACGATTGATTTATTGAAAGGAAGATTTGGCGATAACATTATTTCGAGAAATGGTCCAATTAATTGGCCTCCAAGATCATGCGACATAAGTCCACTGGATTATTTTTTTTGGGGTTATGTCAAGTCATTGGTTTATGCTGATAAAACAGAAACAATAGACGCTTTGGAAGCCAATATTACTCGTGTTATTGATGAAATAAGGTCTGAATTACTGGAAAAAGTGGTCCAAAAATGGTGTGGTCGAATACGGTTCCTCAGAGCTAGTCGTGGTGGACATATGCCGAAAATTATTTTTAAAACATAAATGTCCTAAAATTATCTTTCAAATAAAAAAAATTGGTTTCAATCTTAATTTAAAAGTGTTTTATTTCAAATTAAAGTTCTATTACTATGAAAAAAACACCCGATACTATAAACTGTGGTGTCTTAAGGTATTGAATAAATTATCATTATTGTGTTTCGTGTTATTGTGGCAACACATTTATTGCTTGATATTAATTTCATTTTAGTTAAGACTAATATCAGTGCAAGAAAATAATCATGTTTGCGAACACAATAGACTTGAGAATATGAAACACATGAAACCTATACGACTGGGAATGAGTTTAATTTATTCTAAGTCATTTATATTGAAGTTTTTGAATTTAAGGTTAATACGACAAACATCCTTTCAACAAGTTCACTATTTTTTTCGTCGTTATCAGACTGTAGTAGGGACAAAGTGATAAATTTAAGGATTAACATCACTAGATCTAATTCATTCCTCTCTCTCCAATTTTGGCCTTACTAACTTATATAATTTATTAGCCTAGCTTATTTCGTATGTAAGGAATAACTCGGCGTTCCGGCTAAAAAAACTGATTAATCGTCAATATTTACCGTCCGTTCTGGCAACCTGAAAATCAATGACCTCCGACTTACAACTCGCACTACTCATTCATTCACAGAAAAGGACGATATCTTCGATCGAGATCTGGCAGCAAAGGGGGCACACACAGCATGTGCTCCACCATCTGCGATGTGCCGGCGGCTACTGGTCCGTGTGCGCGCCGCTCCGCGCTGTCCGCACCACCGGATGCGACACCTGCGTCGCGCAATCTCCTTCTGCCCTATCGGGATTTGGCGGTTCAATTCTGGCCCTATTATGCAGCGGACGCGAGTTCGTGGCTACGCCGGATTTGTAATTTACCAGAGTAAAAAAAATCTGTTCGATTTCCGGTACACAGGAAGATAAATCTTGGGAGGTATAATGACTAGTAGGTTTTGAATCAAAATTGTAGAGTGAAATTTTTTTTGGAGAAGTGAAAACAAAAATATAAGCGAACATAGTAACCCCTTCGAGAGAGCCCTATCAAAAGAATTGAGTTAATTCCTGTCCAACTCAGAGTTATATCCTGTCCAACGAAAACAAGACCCTTGCACTGATTTAAGGATGAAGCAGGGTGTTCGACTTCTAAATTGAACAAGGCTTATACCTGCCAGGTAGCTAGAGTTCCACTTTCCCTGGACCTAATGATTTACCATGGCACCTGGAGGCAAATAGACTCTTTTCAGATGGTCAATACGGTTTCAGAGAGAGATGTCCACTCACGGTGCTCCGTCAGAGCTCACTACACGTATTCATGAAGCACTGGACAACGATAAACCATCACTCTTTGCGTTCCTGCATCTGGAGAAAGCCTCTGACAAAGTAGACCACGGAATATTGTTGAATCGTCTGACGGATTTGGGTGTCGACAAAACGAATCTGAATTTACAGAATAATAGCTGGAATTAATTCACCAGAACCTGTACAGATGTTAATCTAAATAAATCTCATGAAAACATTTAGAATTAAATTCTAAAAAACATGTCCTAAATACACTGTAACACTTTATAGACATATATTATCATCACATGTGAAAATTAACTAATAAAGAATCAAAATAAATATAAAATAATGAAAAAATTATTTGGATATCACCTTATATGTATATATATATATATATATATATATATATATATATATATATATATATATATATATATATATATATATATATATATATATATACATTCTGTCAAGAAAGTACCGGGAATTATCGATTTAAATCTGGCGGGGCAATGAGGCAGGTAAAATTTTTTCTTCCTAGGTTGGTACCACTGTCCTTAATTACTATGCCAAGCTTGAGCGGGATCTGTCAACTAGTGTGTTTGCAACAGCTGATTAAGTCAGTCGATGTCAGAGTGCGTGCCGATTTTTACTATGGGTGATTACGTTGAGCAAAGAATTTGTTTAAAGTTTTGTGTTGCAAATGAATTTTCGTGTGCCGATGCATTGAAAATGTTGCAAAAGGCCTTTGGTGATAATGCTCTATCGAAAACTCGTGCATATTAGTGGTACAGAGCCTTCAACGACGGTCGTGAAGTGGTCGCCCATCGACGGCTTCGATCGAAGATAACGTCGATAAAATTAAGGAAAGGGTGCTGGAAAACCGTCGTACCAGCTTGAGAGAGATAGCACATGATCTTAAGATATCCCACGAGTCCGCACGTACGATTTTGATTGATATTTTGGGCATGAGAAAGGTGGCCGTACGACTCGTACCGAAAGACCTGAATTTTCTTCAAAAACGTCATCGCGAACAGGTTGCTTCAGACATGCTGGATCGCTGTAATTCCGATTCTACATTCATGGAACGCATTATAACTGATGATGAGATCTGGGTCTACGAGTACGATATGCAAACAAGCCAGCAATCATCGGAATGGGTGGCAAAAAATGAGCCGGAACCGAAAAAACCACGCCAACGCCGCTCGAAAATGAAGGTGATACTCATTGTTTTCTTCGATATCCGTGGCGTGGTGCACTACGAATTCGTTCCAGAGGGTCAGACGGTAAACAAGGAGTATTACCTAGGCGTTATGAAACGTTTGCGTGAGCGTATCCGTAAGAAGCGGCCAATTTTGTGGGCGAACAACTCATGGATTTTGCATGACGATAACGCGCCTTCTCACCGAGCTACGATTGTGACTGACTTTCTCGCCAAAACTCAAAAAACGTGCTTCAGCAACCACCGTATTCGCCGGATTTGGCTCCCTGCGACTTTTTCCTCTTCCCAAAACTAAAATTGCCCCTTCGTGGCACCCGCTTTGAGTCGATTGAAGCCATAAAACAAAATTCGGCGCGAGAGCTAAAGTCCATCCCGGAAAGCGCCTATAAAAAATGTTTCGATAATTGGAAGTACCGTTGGCATAGATGTATTGGAGCAAATGCAGCCTATTTTGAAGGCGACCCAATAAATTTTGACGATTAAATGTAAAAATGTTGTTTTAATTGAAAATTGCCGGTACTTTCTTGACAGAGTAGTATATATATTTCGAATGGGTATTGAAGAATCTCAAGTTCTATCACCAAAAAATGTTCAATATATAATCCCTTTTTTATTTTCCTTTTTTAAAAAATATATAGCACAAGCAAATCTCATCAATAAGGATTAGTTGAATCAACAAAATAATCCTTTAAAAATACATAACAATACCTTCTTTAACACAACACATTTCTGCAACAACTAATCAATTTTGGAGTAGGCATGGCCTGAACAAAAATTAGTTTATATCACAGAAATATACAATGAAAGAAGATACGACTTAGACTCTATATTAGATAACCTCCACAAGCATGTGATATAATATAAAGGAATTGAAGTATATCAATTGAAAATTACTACGAAGAAGTATTTAGGTATTACAGAATAATAGCTAGAATTAATTCACCAGAACTTCTACAGATTTTAATCTAAACAAATCTCATGAAAACATTTAGAATTGAATTTGAAAAAAAAATGGCCTAAATACTCTCTAAAAACATATATGTTATCATCACATGTGGCGGAAATTAACTAATAAAGAATCGAAAGAAATATAAAATAATGATAATTTTCGTTTAGGCCATGCCTACCCCAAAATTGGTTAGTTATTGCAGAAATGTGTTGTGTTAAAGAAGGTATTGTTATGTATTTTTGAATGATTATTTTGTTTATTCAAATAACTCCTTACTCATGAGATTTTGGGTACGAATGTATCAGCTTCTTTCTCTTGAGAATGTGCTATATATTCTTTAATAAAGGAAAATAAAAAAGGCCTTTTTTGAACTATATGTTGAACATTTTTTGATGATAGAACTTGTGATTATTTAATATCCATTCGAAACATATATGTGTATAAGGTGATATTTAGATAATTTTATCATATTTCTTTTGATTCTTTATCAATAAATTTCCACAACATGTGACGATAATATAATATATATGTCTATAAAGTGATACAGTGTATTTAGGACATGTTTTTTAGAATTTAATTCTAAATGTTTTCATGAGATTTATTGAGATTAACATCTGTACAGGTTCTGGTGAATTACAATATTATTCTGTAATATTCAAATAATTCTTCGTAGTAATTTTCAATTTATATACTTGAATTTGAATTTGTTTGAATCTTATTGAATTCATAGAAAACAGGCCGTAAAAATAAATAATATTTATAGCAGTGTTGAATATATCAAATGTGGGGGTTCCCCAGGGTACTGTTGTCAGACCTGTTTATTTTTCTGTGGATACGAAAGAACATATTATGAGTCATGTATTATTCACTGGATGAAAAAATTATAAATTGACGGTTAATTTCGATAAAACCTGCTATATGCCTTTCGCCTGCGATATTCGCTCACTACTTCACTTCCAGCCACTCACTTTAGAGGATGAGAGAGAACGAGTACAAATTCAGTGTGCCCATCGGTGTAAATACCTAGGAGTGCTGCTGGATTCTTTTCTAAAGTGGGATGCAAAAATAAATTTTTTGGTTAGAAAACTAAGAGGGTTTATCTCAATGTTCAAATGTTCTATTGACATCCTAGACACCAAATACATACTCATTTCATATCAGGCATTTGCTGATTCCCAACTCCGTTATGAAATAGTGGTGTGGGGCGCTGCTTATAACAATGTATTAAAAAGATTAATTCTTCAGCACAAATGGCTACTAAAAATCATTTTCACGAAAGATATAACTTTTCATACGAATCAGTTGTTCAAGTTGTCAGGTGTCAAGGATATACATACATTCTGTCAAGAAAGTACCGGGAATTATCGATTTAAATCTGGCGGGGCAATGAGGCAGGTGAAAATTTTTTTTCCTAGGTTGGTACCACTGTCCTTAATTACTATGCCAAGCTTGAGCGGGATCTGTCAACTAGTGTGTTTGCAACAGCTGATTAAGTCAGTCGATGTCAGAGTGCGTGCCGATTTTAACTATGGGTGATTACGTTGAGCAAAGAATTTGTTTAAAGTTTTGTGTTGCAAATGAATTTTCGTGTGCCGATGCATTGAAAATGCTGCAAAAGGCCTTTGGTGATAATGCTCTATCAAAAACTCGTGCATATCAGTGGTACAGAGCCATCAAGGACGGTCGTGAAGTGGTCGCCCATCGACGGCTTCGATCGAAGATAACGTCGATAAAATTAAGGAAAGGGTGCTGGAAAACCGTCGTACCAGCTTGAGAGAGATAGCACATGATCTTAAGATATCCCACGAGTCCGCACGTACGATTTTGATTGATATTTTGGGCATGAGAAAGGTGGCCGCACGACTCGTACCGAAAGACCTGAATTTTCTTCAAAAACGTCATCGCGAACAGGTTGCTTCAGACATGCTGGATCGCTGTAATTCCGATTCTACATTCATGGAACGCATTATAACTGGTGATGAGACCTGGGTCTACGAGTACGATATGCAAACAAGCCAGCAATAATCGGAATGGGTGGCAAAAAATGAGCCGAAACCGAAAAAACCACGCCAAAGCCGCTCGAAAATGAAGGTGATGCTCATTGTTTTCTTCGATATCCGTGGCGTGGTGCACTACGAATTCGTTCCAGAGGGTCAGACGGTAAACAAGGAGTATTACCTAGGCGTTATGAAACGTTTGCGTGAGCGTATCCGTAAGAAGCGGCCAAATTTGTGGGCGAACAACTCATGGATTTTGCATGACGATAACGCGCCTTCTCACCGAGCTACGATTGTGACTGACTTTCTCGCCAGAAACTCAACAAACGTGCTTCAGCAACCACCGTATTCGCCGGATTTGGCTCCCTGCGACTTTTTCCTCTTCCCAAAACTAAAATTGCCCCTTCGTGGCACCCGTTTTGAGTCGATTGAAGCCATAAAACAAAATTCGGCGCGAGAGCTAAAGTCCATCCCGGAAAGCGCCTATAAAAAATGTTTCGATAATTGGAAGTGCCGTTGGCATAGATGTATTGGAGCAAATGGAGCCTATTTTGAAGGCGACCCAATAAATTTTGACGATTAAATGTAAAAATGTTGTTTTAATTGAAAATTCCCGGTACTTTCTTGAGAGAGTAGTACATCAATTGTACTATTACACAGCGCTGCTCTTCAGCAGTGAAAATATCCAGTCATTTCAACCATTGACTCATAATAAGAATACTGGCTATACCTTAAACTAAGAAGATTTTGACGCAGAGATTTCTTTACTATTTGGGACCCAGAATATTCAATAAACTCCTTTTGAACATAAGAGCTCAAGAATCTTCAAGATTAAATTGAAGAAATGTATGAATACAGTGGAAAGATCCCCCATCCTGCAGATTATTCATCAGGAACACTTCTTTTTTTCTCATTTACGATCGTTTGAATTTTTCTTTGATTTCTGGTAGTTTTCTTGTGTTTAAATACTAATTATTGAGTAATGATACATGTTGCCGTACAGAAAGGTTGATAAAGATTTAAAATTGAATTAAACTCACCACAGGTTTGACCTTTGTGAGTTTTATTTCATTATTTCTCTGGACAGACAATACTTATTTATCCTTTTTTTTTGGTTTAACATTACGTGTATATGATTAAAATTGTAGATTTTTTTGGAGAAATAAACAATATTTTATATATATTATTACAAATAAAAATCTCTGAGCTAAACTGTTGAAAAGTTCCTGATTCTTCGTAGGAATTTTAATGAGAACGGTAGTACCATAAAGCAAATCAGACAAATATGATAATATAACTCCGAGTTCCTTTCCATCTTGAAACCCGCGCTAGTTATATCGCTACAGTCTTTGGCAACCGCCCTTGTTACCTCTCGAAACTTCTCGTTCAGTCACTCTTTGTTCTTTGAACTTCTATTCAAAATATCTCTCTGCTCTTGAACAAGTTTACATTCACTCAAGTCACAGTCTCATTTTTCGATTATTTTGCACTCATTCAACGAGAGAACTCTCTAATCGCATTCACTTCACAAATCTTAAGGATCGTTTTCGTTAACCTTATCCTGATAATACACCACCGCAATTAAAGGCCTGGCAGTGAATTTGCATTATTCACTTGTAATTAGGTAGTACATGTGTAAAGTGAGTCCAAAAAAGAACAACGGTTAAAAAGCCCATCGATCTACTCCTCTACGAGCAAGAGAGTGTTTTCACCACAAGTATAGATCAAAACTACACCGCACCAATTCCCTCAATTTGGGGTGAAATAACTCAATATTGTACACTGCAATATATAAATTTAGGGAGTAAATGAATGAATTATAGTGCAAAATATTTTTCTGGATTATTCTAGAAGTATGCTTATTCTATAATTTGCATACAAATTGACGAAGGTTAAGCCAATTCCTGAAGAAGAATTCGAAAAGGTATATCAACATAGTAAGCAATTTTTTCACCGAGAAAAAAGCAGCTCAAGAATGTTATCACTGTGCGAATTGCAGGAGCAGTATCGGAGAAATCTCAATGAATAAGAACTCTTACAACTCACTGACTAAAATCCCATTAAACACTCAACAAAAGAAACGTGAACATTTTTTTTATGATTGAACGCCAGAGGAATGGAAACCAATGCATCTAGTTGGTAACCCGAAGGAAAAGCTGTGTGCTGTTCACTCTTTTGGTAGTAAAACATAGTAATTTCTAAAATTTGTTTTAATTATGATCAACTACCAAATAGTAACGGCTGAAACAATTCAGTATCTGATGAGAGCAATATTCGGGTCCAGGTCTAATCTGGGCTTTATAGAGTAGACCTGATCTGTAGAGGAATATTTTCTTACATTGAACTGAAGCACATATATTTATTGCTCAATGTAATAGGACCACTTACTTGCAGACAGTAATGCTTTTTCAATATTTACATGCAGAAATGATCAGATAAGTACCAGAATTCGATGGCACTAACCTATTAATGAGACCAACTCTACCAGAAATAATATCATCAAGAAAATTCGATGATTGAAGATGAACAAAATCAAGGTTAAGGGTTTTCCAATAAGAAGTTTCGTATTAATTGAATTGAATCCACATTGAATAATATTTAAATAAGGTTATTCTGATTTTCACAAATTTTTGTTGTTATGTTTACAACAATCCTTTCGCTATCACAGTAGCATCATCAGGCAAGATTACATTTTGAATAATTAAGACTGTGATAGCGAAACGAGTATTGTAAACATAACAACAAAACTTATTTGTGAAAATCAGAATAACCTTATTTAAATATTATTCAAGAAGTTTCATTTTGACTAGCACGCTGTCTGGGCAGCTGTCACTTTTGAAGCTTTTATCTTTTGACATTTGACCAGTAACAACCAAGCAATTACTAAAATGAAATGATACACGCTTCAACAGATTGTTGAAATTCTGTACAAAAATGGTGAAAATTTTTGAGTCACAGTTCGCAAAATTAAAAACTTCTCGGCCGGCAATAGTGAAATTGGTGGAAAAATTTGAGCTGTTGAGACAAATTAGTGATATGAAGAACCGAAACCGTGTGTGTCGCTCCAGAAAAATATTGCTGGTGTAGAACATAATGTTGACGAAAACGAAATTTGTCGGTATTTTGCATAAATACTTAAACCTTAAGGTTTTTAAAGTTCCATTTCATTTAAAATAATTCAAACAGTTTTTAGGTTTCCCAATTTATTCAGAATCCTGACAAGTGTTTCGGTCTTTCGACCATCTTCAAAGTACAAAAAGGAACTATCTAGTGCCAACCGTATATCCCATTCATGTTATTTTAAAGGTCAGTTAACACAAGAACTCAAGCCGGTCGATCACCCTCAACGTCGTACCTTCGCTGATTGGGTCCGTGAAATGCATCAAAATGATCCGGATTCTGATCGAAAAATCATCTTCACTGATGAGGCTCATTTTTACTTCGAAAGCTACGTTGATTAATAAGTAGAATTATCGCATTCGGGGTCGGAAAATTTAAGAATGATTGTTGACAAGCCTCTTCATTCTCAACGTGTCAATGTTTGGGCTGGCGGTGTGATTGGGCTTCACTTAATCGAAAATGAGGCTGGTGGAACTGTTACGGTGAATGGATTACGCTACCGAACCATGATTTATAATCTTTATATATCCACATATTTCCAAAAATTTATTTAATTTGATGAATGAAAATTGAAAGTACAGTTTTTATGAGAATTCCAGATGCTGAAGAAAGTCTAGATGAGTTTGAAATTGTATGTTCCGCCATTGTTACTGATTCAACAATTTGCACTTTAGACGATCACTTTTACCCTAGATTTTCTGAGCCGTTTCAATTTTATTATTAATGCTTTCTTCAATGTATCTCTCGGCTGTAGAAGAACTTCACAACCTCCACGACGTTTCAGATGGATGATATCACCTCCTCCATTAAGTAAAAGAGTAGCTGACGTGCGACGAAAACTGTGACCTTTATATACTACTCTGTCAAGAAAGTACCGGGAATCTTCAATTAAAACAACATTTTTACATTTAATCGTCAAAATTTATTCGGTCGCCTTCAAAATAGGCTCCATTTGCTCCAATACATCTATGCCAACGGTACTTCCAATTATCGAAACATTTTTTATAGGCGCTTTCCGGGATGGACTTTAGCTCTCGCGCCGAATTTTGTTTTATGGCTTCAATCGACTCAAAACGGGTGCAACGAAGGGGCAATTTTAGTTTTGGGAAGAGGAAAAAGTCGCAGGGAGCCAAATCCGGCGAATACGGTGGTTGCTGAAGCATGTTTGTTGAGTTTTGGCGAGAAAGTCAGTCACAATCGTAGCTCGGTGAGAAGGCGCGTTATCGTCATGCAAAATCCATGAGTTGTTCGCCCACAAATTTGGCCGCTTCTTACGGATACGCTCACGCAAACGTCTCATAACGCCTAGGTAATACTCCTTGTTTACCGTCTGACCCTCTGGAACGAATTCGTAGTGCACCAAGCCACGGATATCGAAGAAAACAATGAGCATCACCTTCATTTTCGAGCGGCTTTGGCGTGGTTTTTTCGGTTTCGGCTCATTTTTTGCCACCCATTCCGATGATTGCTGGCTTGTTTGCATATCGTACTCGTAGACCCAGGTCTCATCACCAGTTATAATGCGTTCCATGAATGTAGAATCGGAATTACAGCGATCCAGCATGTCTGAAGCAACCTGTTCACGATGACGTTTTTGAAGAAAATTCAGGTCTTTCGGTACGAGTCGTGCGGCCACCTTTCTCATGCCCAAAATATCAATCAAAATCGTACGTGCGGACTCGTGGGATATCTTAAGATCATGTGCTATCTCTCTCAAGCTGGTACGATGGTTTTCCAGCACCCTTTCCTTAATTTTATCGACGTTATCTTCGATCGAAGTCGTCGATGGGCGACCACTTCACGATCGTCCTTGAAGGCTCTGTACCACTGATATGCAGGAGTTTTCGATAGAGCATTATCACCAAAGGCCTTTTGCAACATTTTCAATGCATCGGCACACGAAAATTCATTTGCAACACAAAACTTTAAACAAATTCTTTGCTCAACGTAATCACCCATAGTAAAAATCGGCACGCACTCTGACATCGACTAACTTAATCAGCTGTTGCAAACACACTAGTTGACAGATCCCGCTCAAGCTTGGCATAGTAATTAAGGACAGTGGTACCAACCTAGGAAAAAAAATTTTTACGTGCCTCATTGCCCTGCCAGATTTAAATCGATAATTCCCGGTACTTTCTTGACAGAATGTAATTTATAATCTGATCAATTCAAATACTGGGCAATTTAAGAGGGTATTTTTCCACTTATTTTCATTCCCACCACTTGTTTACATTATTTCAACATACCTTCTGTAGAATGATAAAAAGTCAAGTTCTTCACTATTAGTAACAGTAAAGACACGACTTTTTCTTGCTTTTAGTCAGGAATTTTTACTATTAATTGCGAATCTTTGTCTTCAATGTCTTCTATGGTCATTTTCACAAGTTCATCTTGTTTACATGCACCGAAAACTCCCATAATTAATACTACCTGTCAATAAAATAGCATATTAATATTAACACAGTAATGAATAGTGTTATTAACCTTTTTCATTAAAAATATTTCATCTGGTACTACACAAAGAGATTTGAACTATTCTGTTTTGGTGAAAGTTCTTGATTTTTTTGGTTTGTATCCCACAGATTGGCGTTTTAGGTATGCAATTACCTTCGTATAGGTATTGGCTGATGTCAATATTGTTTCTTACAAATAATACAGATCCTATCATTGAGTAAACCGACCAAAGTGTAGACGAGTTCATAGTTTTGGCTTTTTCACAAAAGTAAGCCATTATAACGTTTTCAGTGTACCTTCTAACTTTTTTCTTTTAAATTACACCATGTGATAAAGAGTTCGTACTGCTTTTTCCTCGCGGCTCTTCTGGCAATAGGTTTAATTTCGCGACTTTAGCGGCTCTTGTAATTTCAGGTGGTGTACATGAAAAATCACTACTATCATTTTTTTCTTCAATTTTTGCTGGATTATGCTCATAAACGATTATTATTTAGGAAATTTTCACTCAAATGAAAGAGTTTACTCGTTTTAATTAGATACTCTGAGCAATGCATATTTGATAGTTAATAATTGGAAGAGCAAGCGTTTTTTTATTTAGTCGCTTATAAACAATGATGTGGTTTGCGTTGTCAAATACGAGCGTAAATGCCTACATTGGGTATCGATTGTAGAATAGTATATTGTGCAATTAGTGCGAGAAGTGCAACCTCGCACGAGTTGCACATACTATTTTTTATTACGAATGCGGGGATAATGGGAGTATAAAATATTTTTATTTAAACGCCAACCTTACTTATTTAGTATTGACAGTTCGACTGTCTTATTTTAATTTTGTCAATTTGCGTGCGAGAAGTTTACTTGTCGCACTCAAATCGACATTAAATTTACTCAAAACTCGTGTGGTAATTGTGAAGTGGGCAATTAGCGTTTTTCGACCTCAAAAGCAAGCGCAAAGATAGTACTTACCACGCGTGAGTAATAAAAAAAACCTTTTTCTATCTTCAGAATATAGTCGTCGAAAATATCGATAAAATCACAGAAATAATCGAAGTTGACCGGCATACTAGTAGTCGCAGGAGCTGAAGATTGACCATAAAGCTGTTTAAATCATACACTTCCGTAGTTACTCGCCTTAATTTCCGGTTTGATTGGAAAGTTTTAATGTATGCCCCATATAGTCCGCACCTGGCACGAAGCGAATTAGTATTTTTTTCTCACATTGAAAAGCTGCTAAGAATTTGGCATCAAGAGAATATTGTGAAAATCGATTACTAGTTTTTCACTAATAAGAACCAAGAGTTCTATGACAGAGACACAACAAATGAAGGTACCTTTAAAATGTCAACAAATTATAGAATAAAGCGGTGCTAATTATTTGACCCAAATCGGACAATACCAAACATTAAATAAAGTCTTGAAGTTCGCGCGAATTATTGGATTTTTTTCTCAAACTTTTATATCGATTGTAATAATTCTAATTTGTTGAATGAAATAAAACCTATGGAATATCATATTCATTGGAACAATAGTATTTTGGTAAATATTTGATTGTATCGGTCTCTTATTGTCGGAAATACATCTTCATGCTTAAAATAAAACAATTTAATTTCCGCTAATTTATTTAATTTCACAACAATTGTTTCGTCATGACAGCATGACTTCGTCAAGTGATTATGGTACTACCTACATATTTGACATTTTAAATATTCAAAATGTACAGAAAAGAAAGTATTGGGAATTTACACTAATCTGTTTTCTTATTATTATTATTGAGGTCCGTCTGGTCGTTTAGGAGAATTTGTTTTTCATTGTATCTGTTAATTTCGAGGGCTTCTAGGTAGTTCAACCTGAGGTTCTTTTTTTCTAGGTGTAATATTTTGAAGTTATTGTCAAAATCATGTCCTGTCTCCAAAAGATGGTCAGCATATGTTGAATTTCCGTTTTTTCCAAGATATGCTTTCTCGTGTTCACGTATCCTAGTGCCGAAAGATCTACCTGTCCGACCCCCATATACAGTTTAACCTATATACTCCAAAGTTTTTGTTTTTATGGATCAAATCTTTATTATTTTTTATTAAATTTCCTAACGTGTTTCTTGTTTTGAATGAAATGTTGCAGTTACTCTTTTTCATTAAATATCTTGCTATTTTTTCGGACTTTTTGTTTAAAGAAAAATGGTAACTGTAAACATTTCATTCAAAACAAGAAGCATGTTAGGAAATTTAATAAAAAATAATAAAGATTTGATCGGTCTGGAGTCTATAGGTTAAACTGCGGTACTTGCTCATCTGTATATGTGGGTCAGACAGGTAGATCTTTCGGCACTAGAATACGTGAATACGAGAAAGCATATATTGGTAAAAACGGAAATTCGACATATGCTGACGATCCTTTGGAGACTGTACATGATTTGGACAATAACTACAAAATCTTACACCTAAAAAAAAGAACCTCAGGTTGAACTACCTAGAAGCCCTCGAAATTAACAGATACAATAAAAATCAGATTCTCCTAAACGACCAGACGGACCTCAATAAATCCGCCTTACTTAACCTTTTCTGAAACTTTGTGTAATAATTAGAAAACAAATTACTGTAAATTCCCACTACTTTCTTTTCTGTACATTTTGAATATTTAAAGAACTTAATCTCAAATATGTAGTTAGTACCGTACTCACCTGACGAAGTCATGTTGTCATGACGAAACAATTGTTGTGAAATTAAATAAATTAGCGGAAATTAGGTTGTTTTACTTTATTTTGGTAAACTTTACAGAACATTCTGAATGATAATGAAACTTCGAAGTAAGAATCTATATAAGTTTAATTCAGGTTAGTTTCTTGGTGGTTTTAATGAGTTCGAATAAAGGAGTTAATTATTTGAAAAAAAAATAAAACTGAATGATTTGAAGTAAAACACTTTATTTTCGCTTATTTTTATTTTTCAACGACAACTGTTTCGTCAATTACATATTGACATCGTCAGGTGAGTATGGTAACTAACTACTTTTACAAAATCTTTCTCCTTAAATACAAGTTTCACTAAAAATACGTGATAAAATGAAGTTTACAAGGAATTTATTGACAAAGGTTTAAAAACAAATAACAGTAAATAATGGGTATAACCCATCAATTATTGATCAACTATTGAATAAAATTAAACTGAAACAATCTATGTCATTAGTTTATCCACATATCAGAAAAAATGAAAAGTTTATTTGCTTACCATACATAGGACAAAAATCTGCACAAATAGCTAGATATTTAAAGAAAAGACGAAATGTCAATATCTCATATAAAACAATAAATTCTTTAGGTAAATTAATAAAAAATAATAAAGATATCGTCAATAAGAACAAGAGATCAGGCGTATATATGTTAAATTGTGGTACATGTCCATATGTATACATTGGTCAAACAGGTAGATCTTTTGAGAGTAGGATCCAGGAACACCGAAATTCATTCGTTAAGAATAAATCAAACTCCACGTATACCAGACATCTACAAGAATCCGGACATGATTTTGACCATAACTTTGAAGTTCTCCATTTTGAGAACAAATGCAATAGATTGGACCTTTTAGAAGCAATGGAAATAAAACGGCATCATAAAATGAATATTTTGTTGAA
This sequence comes from Megalocaria dilatata, assembly GCA_034642435.1. Taxonomy (NCBI): domain Eukaryota; kingdom Metazoa; phylum Arthropoda; class Insecta; order Coleoptera; family Coccinellidae; genus Megalocaria; species Megalocaria dilatata. The sequence goes on along the minus strand of CM067856.1, from coordinate 70,088,596 downwards.
CGACCAAACAGATGTGAACCGTTCTCCGTTGTTGAACCTTTTTCAATAAATTCCTTGTAAACTTCATTTTATCACGTATTTTTAGTGAAACTTGTATTTAAGGAGAAAGATTTTGTAAAAGTAGTTAGTTACCATACTCACCTGACGAAGTCAATATGTAATTGACGAAACAATTGTCGTTGAAAAATAAAAATAAGCGGAAATAAAGTGTTTTACTTCAAATCATTTACGATGAATTTCCGTCAAGTAGAGACCGAAACAATCAAGAATTTAAAACTAATATTTTTAGTGCGAATTGATATGCTGTGAGAGTATCAATTCTGATAGTTAACTTTACTTTATAAGATCGATTACCAAAATCATCAATAATTAAACGTCGGCTGTGAATGGTATCACTGACACGTCGAAAACGCAACTATGATATAATTAATCCCCAGTATGAGAGCGTAGCAGTCAGCTGAATGGACGCCTAATTTATATTAATGAACTGTGGGTGTGTTTTAGCTCTAGGAAATTGGATTGTTCGATAACTTCGACGCATGATACCTACCTATGTGTGTTTTCCGATATTGGAAAAAAATGAGTAGAGGTGTTTCTTGGAATATCAACTGAGAAACGGCATCAGCAGCAACTCTCGTTAATGGATATCGGAAAATTCTGGCATGTGTTCGAATCAACAAGACGTGAAATGTTTTCGAGTTTGCTTTGGCGTATATTCGTTCAGTTAAGGTACATAACAATTTTACAGGGCTGTACGAAAAAGTTCCATCCAAGGATAAATTTGTTTTAAATTTTATTTGAATTTCTTCGTTTCATCTGGAGAATAGATTAAATTTCAAAGCAAGGGCCTTTCAATGTGAGTGATAGTTTTTCAAATAAAGATTTGTCGGTTTCTAATGAAATATGTCCAGGTGTTACCATATCATAAAATAAAATAAAAGGCCTTTTACTTGATAGAAGAAATATAACAAAATTTGAATATCAAAACAAATTAAAATATGTTTATCTTCTACAATTTTTATTTCAAGAAATTTTTATTGAAAAAACTTTTAGAATTAAATTAATGTCTAAAACAAGCACCGCTTACATTTAATAGACGTATATAATGAAAACACAATATATAATGTCAAATGGAATAAATGAACCAACAGATATACGAAAGTCATTAAAATTAATAAATAAATATTTAAAGGAGACAAAATTTTGTTTCTGGTCTTACCTTTAAGAACACCAATTGCCTTTTAAAAACATGAACACACTTAAAGGACTTCTCAAAGAATATGATTTATTTGAAATATTCAATATATTTAAATATTCGAATAAGTTAATTCAGAAATCCCTCAGAACATGCACTATATCTCCAAAAAACAAATATAATTCTAGGTAATCTCTTCTTCGGTCCTAGATAATATTCCAAATATCAAAATCAAATAACCACAACTATATCACAACAAACACGTGTTAAGGATGGATGCTTCAAACAGATTTAATCTGTTTTGATATTCAAATTTTGTTATATTTCTTCTATCAAGTAAAAAGCCTTTTTCTATTTTGTTTTCAACTTGTTCCTCACAGTGTAACTTACACTGTTCTCTGATTTTGTTAGAACATAGATCAATCTTGAATTATAAAGTTGATCTGTGTTTCGAAACATTCATTTGGTTACACGTGTGAGTTGTTGATATTGGTTAGTTTTTTGATTTTGATATTTGGAATATTATTCAGGACCGAAGAAGGGATTGCTTAGAATTATATTTGTTTTTTGAAGATATAGTGCATATTTTGAGAGATTTTTGAATTAACTTATTCGAATATTTAAATATATTAAATATTTCAAATAAATTATATTCTTTGAGAAGTCCTTTAAGTGTGTTCATGTTTTTAAAAGGCAATTGGTGTTCTTAAAGGTAAGACCAGAAACAAAATTTTCTCTCCTTTAAATATTTATTTATTAATTTCAATGACTTTCGTATATCTGTTGGTTTATTTATTCCATTTGACATTATATATTGAGTTTTGATTATATACGTCTATTAAATGTAAGCGGTGCTTGTTTTAGACATTAATATAATTCTGAAAGTTTTTTGAATAAAAATTTTTTGAAATTAAAATTGTAGAATATAAACATATTTTAATTTGTTTTGATATTCAAATTTTGTTACCATATCAAGTATAGTGCGCAGTTTCATGATACAGCCTTTGACTCTTCTCTTTCGGTTGGAAGTATTAAAACAATATCATCAAAATGGTAGCTCAGTTGGGGATACTTAACGTTTATTGACTCAAAACCTGGGCCGCCATTATCAGGATTTTGCGCAGGTTATACGCCACACTCTGGAAAAGATTGAACGTGAGTTAACCTAACGACACAATGAGCCCTCCAAAAAAAACAACGGAACGTGTGAATTGAGGAGACCATAGCAGCTGTAAAAAACAGTGTTGTCGTTGAGCCAAATTCGTCCATTTTACAATGATCGCAACAACTCGGGCTTTTTCAAATGTCAGCTTGGGTTTTTTTTTTTCTAAGAAACTGGATTTGTTTCCTTATGATGTCGTATTGGCTCCAAAACTACAACCAAACGATCACAGATTACGTCAAGAATTTGCTGACTTGGCTTTTGATCACTTGAACCATGATCCTAATTTTGGCCAAAAAGATTATATTCTCGAAGCACATTTGCGGTTGAATGGTTGATATTCAAAAAGTAAAGAAAAAATTAAAATGGAATATACTGCTCAAATATTTTTGTGGAAAAAAGGCTACCACTAGTGGGTGATTTGGTCCGCATAGGTGCTTGTACTTCTGGCATTGATGTTGGAGCAGAGGTTGAAAACCTACATGCTAGGCTAGAAGGGTATTCTGCCGTGAAGGGTCGTTGTTCTTGTGCCTGGATAACCGGGACAGGCACGAAGATTAAGCGGTCTCGACCATGTTTTAGGTTGGGCTTGAACCAGGATCCATTGGGGTTTCCATGACGCGTCTGGGCCCTGAGCGGTCGAAGGACAGTGGATTGCAAAGAAGCCCCTTCGGCGTGTGAGTTGCGTCCCAAACAACGCGGGCACTGATACTGCATAGCAGCAATTGGGTTGCTGAAGCAGGTGTAAGTGTATCAGAAAGCAAGATAGTTTGGATGTTGGTAAAATGAAATGTGCACTTGAATGGCTCTGCTTTACAATACGCTACAATTGTTAAGTATCTGGGAGTGAGAGTGGAGGAGGAATACAGAGATGGGGGCGCTTATCAGGACTTATCAGGACTAGGACCCTAGTTGCGCGTCCCGGCGAAATGGAGGGTTTAGTCTTGGTGCCTATCGTAATGCCATTCGCGCCAGTCACTAGACCTGTATGGTGGAAGATCTCCGAATGGGGTCCTAGTAACTGAGTGACAGGGAGCCTGTCGCAGCACAGGGCTGCTCCCTTAAAACTGGCGAACTCTACCCTATTGCAGTATAAATCACCGGATTCTGTGGAACGGCCAAGTGCGTTATGTAGCATATTGCGTCACCTCGGGGGTGGATTGCCCTCAGGTGTTACTTGTACCACCTGTCCACCTCATTGGTGTTGGATTCGAGGGGGCAGTGGTTGAAAGTCCGCATGCTGGACTAGGGAAGTATTTCATTTATCTGTTCGCAGACCCTCATGTTCAGGATATTCTCATGTAATGACTCGGGGTTTAACGGACCTTGACGGTTCGACCAGCTTGTCTTGGCTCCGGATAAATGCGTAACTTTTTAGGGTTTGTGGATCTCGACGAAATGGCTTAGCCGTTAGTGCTTGACGCCAGGATCAATCAAATAACTTCACATGGGTTCGGTGGGCCAGGACATACAGGCTGTTAGACGGTGCTCGTACTAGGATCAATAGAAACAATCAATCTTGAGATTATCTTAGCTCATGGGACTGCGTTCGGGTGCTTGGATAAGAATTACTTCGGGCAGGTGAGTTGCGTCACAAACCAACTCGGGTACTGACCTGCAGAGCCAGTAGAAGTTGAAGAGTGCTTCCTTGCTACCAGTCAGACGGTTCTGGCTGGCGAGTCGGGGCCAAATTGGAAGCTGGTGGGTTCATCTCTTCGGGGGGGTTCTCGCTTCGCGCGATGATATGGCGTAATCCTTATCACACTTTCTACCTCTAGAGGTGGACTGTGGAGATTGCTGAGTAGTCACTTGGTGAAAGAGCTATGCTCGTCATGCCAATACGAAAACCTGATAGAATTCACGGTACGAATCGATGAAGTATGGGTATGCAAGGAGGGCTTTGAATAGGTATCAGAGAGTGGTCATGTATGCATGCCTAAGAGTATGTCGGATGGTATCCACGGATGCCATGAATATCTTGATGGGTGTCCCTCTGTGGGATCTTGTAGCGAATGAAATGGAAGTAGAGTACAAACTAAATAAAGATTTGGCGTTGAATGAATTCGATCGAATAATAGTTGATGAAAGAACCAAGATCCTGAGAGGGGTATGATTGAATTAAAAGAAATAATGAAGATAGTTGGAAAGAGATTGAAGCTGGGCGAGTCACCCATAATTTCATCCCGAGAGAAGATTTTTCCAGCGAGAATAATTGGTTCTCTGCTGGCCTATATCTAGAATACTTGATTACGGGCCATGGGAGCCTGAATGAATTTTTGTATAGAAGGGGCCTCTCTGAGAATGACAGATTTGTATTTGGAGAGATTGAGAGTTGGAGCCATGTTCTGTTTGAATGCATAGAGTACTTGGAAGAACGAATGGTGATATTAGAGGGAATTATAAGAGGAGCAAATTAAAGTGTATATGTTACAAGCTGAATGATAGAGACTTGTGAAAGATTTGAAAGAATGGAAAGCTTCTCTAGGGCAGTCTTCTCAAAGAGAAGATATAGACTCATTGAGGTCGGGGCGATCTGTCGCTGAAGGCTGAGTTGCTCGTTGCTGTGGAACGAGATTAGAGTTGTTGTTGATGGGTGGTGATATCCGCATGCAGGGCGGTCACTGTGGGTTGAATCGTCGATGTTCGGGGTTCCAGTGGTGGTGTTATTGGAGCACCATCCTGGTTTCGGGGCGCATCCTGTACTAACAGGTGTGGCAATCCCGCATTACCCTGCCTGGCTTCAGCAAGGCCTGGGTTTCCAATGCTCTAAATTTGCAAGGGAATACATTTCCAAAGTAAGTCTCAGCAATGACGCGATGACTACTACCACAGGAGGGTGGATGCCCACAGAAGTAATCCTGGCCGCTCTACTAGAGTATAAGTTTTGTCAGGGCAGTGGTTGAAAGCCTGCATGCTGGGTTAGAGGGGTTCTGTCTTCTCGACGTGTGAATTGCGTTTTCCAACTCAGGAGCTAACCAGCAAAGTCAGAAGAGTTTTGAATAGTGCTTCGCCCTATGCGGCCTAAGTCTTGGAAACTGAAGCCAAACTGAAAGTTACGATTCTATCGTGGCGCGCTAATTTGGCGTATCCTAATCCCGCGCCCAGGGGGGCTGTGATCGTAGGCCTGAGGAAAGGTAGGTTACATAAAGCAACCTATACATCCTTCCTTGACAGTGCATAGCTAGTAAAGATAGTGTAGAATACCAGTGTATACTGGAACCAACGGTATACTAATATTTCGTTTTGCGTGCTGAATGGGCGTATCCCAATCCCGCGCCCATGAGGGCAGTGACCATAGGTCCAACGGGTATTTTTCAAAATTTTAATATATTCATTTTTGTAACATTCTAAGACAAAAGAAATGTATAAAATAGGTCGTACAGATTGTCGGCTATGGCCAAAGTTGCATGGCAACACTATTTGTCAAATATTGTTGATTGTGAACAGGTATACAATTTATGAAAAAATGTCGCAATTAGAAAAAAGAAAACAGGTAGAGTATTTGAATAGAAAAGGTTTTCGAAACATTAAAAAAATCAGTGCAATTGACTGAACAAGGAAAAAGTGTTGTATATCAATAAAGAGGATAAACAATGGCATCAATATGAGGCATAGACCAGTTTCAGGAAGACTGCGTAAGATTAAAGGAAACAATTTAAAAGCTTTATTGGCTTTAGGACGACACAATCAATGCATTGAAAATGTTGCAAAAGGCCTTTCGTGATAATGCTCTATCGAAAGCTCGTGCATATCAGTGGTACAGAGCCTTCAAGGAGTATTACCTAGGCGTTATGAAACGTTTGCGTGAGCGTATCCGTAAGAAGCGGCCAAATTTATGGGCGAACAACTCATGGATTTTGCATGACGATAACGCGCCTTCTCACCGAGCTACGATTGTGACTGACTTTCTCGCCAAAAACTCAACCAACGTGCTTCAGCAACCACCGTATTCGCCGGATTTGGCTTCCTGCGACTTTTTCCTCTTCCCAAAACTAAAATTGCCCCTTCGTGGCACCCGTTTTGAGTCGATTGAAGCCATAAAACAAAATTCTTCGGCGCGAGAGCTAAAGTCCATCCCGGAAAGCGCCTATAAAAAATGTTTCGATAATTGGAAGTGCCGTTGGCATAGATGTATTGGAGCAAATGGAGCCTATTTTGAAAGCGACCCAATAAATTTTGACGATTAAATGTAAAAATGTTGTTTTAATTGAAAATTCCCGGTACTTTCTTGACAGAGTAGTAATTTTCTAATTCAAGGATTAAAAATATATACTAAATAATTACAATTAGGGTTTGTTGTTTCCGGATAATTTCTAGATGGACTATACACTGCGTAACTGTACCTGATAGGTACCAGAGACAAATCTTGTCGCGCTGAGGGCGTTTGCCTTGACTAGGACCCTAGTTTCATCCCGGTGAAATGGAGGGTTAAGTCTTGGTGCCTAACGTAATGCCATTTGCGTCAGTCACTGGATCCGTGTGGTGAAAGATCGATCGAATGGGGCCTCAGTTTCACCGTAAGGTGCAATGGAGGGCTGAGCATCCTCGAGAGGGTGGATGCCCACAGGTGGTACTTGTATCACCTGGCCACCCGATTGGTGTTGGACTCGAGGGGGTAGTGGTTGAAAGTCCGCATGCTGGGCTAGGGAGGTATTTCATTTATCTGTTTGCAGACCCCTATGTTCGGGATATTCTCACGAAATGACTCAAGGTTTAGCGGGACTTGACGGTTCTACCGGTCTTGTCCTGAACCTGGATCTAATGCGTAACGTTTCAAGGTTTGTGGATCTCGACGAAACGACTAGTCCGTTGGTGCTTGATGGCAGGATCAATCGAAAGACTTCACAAGGGTTCGTGGGTCATGACGTACAGACCGGATTGACGGTGCTCGTACCAGGATCAATTGAGGCATCAATCTTGAGATTATCTCAGAAGAAGCCCTTCCGGCGTGTTAGTTACGTCCCAAAGAACTCGGGTACTGACCATGCAGAGCCAGTAGAGGTTAGATAGTGCTTCGCAGCTACTAGTCAGATGGTTGTAGGTTTTCGAACTGAAGCTCAAACTGGAAGCTGGTGGGTTCATCTCTTCGGAAGGGTTCTTACCTCGCGCGATGATAAGGCGTAACCCTTATTACACTTTCTGCCCCTGGATGCAGACTGTGGAGACTGCTAATTAGTCACTTGGTGAAAGGGCTACGCTCATATGCTAATACACTAACCGGTAGAATTCATGTATACGGAAACGAGCGTCTGAACATAAAAGTTTTATATGCAGGAGATGTATTTTTAAGGCGGATATTCACGTTGTGGACATCAGATCTGTAAGTTATTTCATTATACACATATGGAAAAGTCTTAATCTGGATGATTTTCATGAAAACAATTGCCGAGTGAAGAACTTCTCTATTATTTATATCAAAGCATCCTGTTGTAAAAAGTCTATGACTAATCCTTTAGTATCAATTTTTACCAAATATTGAACGGAGATAGGAATTCTGAAGTTTCTGCTTCATTTGCTGGTCGTTTTTGTTCAAGCGTAGACTATATGCCGCATCAGTTGATATTAGAGCATCATATTGATCTTGAAATCTAGGAATTTATTATTACGATAAATTATTCAAAACATCCTATAAAATTTGTGAAGGCTGGACTGAACATGGTCGATAAATATAAGGTCCCGATTCATTCACACGATTATCCTCTTGTCAGAGAAAACAGCTATTTCATCCTCAATTTGAAACAGTCCATTATTGGCATTCAGCAGCAAATAATATTTTCTGGAGGTCTTCAGTAAAACATCCAAATTCAAGGCAGCAATAGCTTGAATAACTTCTTCCGGATATGACAACTATAATCGTCTGTATCTGCATAATAATGAGAAATACATTAAAAATTTTTGTCTATGAATTTGCATATATAAAAATGAAAATTTAGCCCTGTGGAACGCTTCTAAGAGTATCGGCGAAGGAAGTGGCAATTTTGATTTTGAAGATGAAGAACGTCCCGGAGCTCTACCAAAGTTTAAGGATGAAGAATTAGTGGCAAGGCTCAATAAATATCCATTACAAACGCTCGAAAACACTTGGAGTCACTTAAACAGCCATTTGGCATTGAAATTGGGTGCCGTATGAACTAAAGCCATGATACGCCGAACGCTGTTTTTCACGTGTGAATAACTGCTCCAATAACAGAAAAAAAATTATGACTGACGATGAAAAGGGGGTCCATTACAATAATCCTAAATGTCGGGTTATGTATGAATGCCTCATCATCAACTGCCGAGCGAAATATTCATGGCAACAAGATCCTGCTGCTACAAGCTCCTGCTGAAAGCATCACAGGGGAGGTCAACCGACGACAATTGATGCGTTTGAGGCAAGCATTGCAAGAGAGACGGCCACAATATGCCGGCAGACATGACAAAGTTATTTTTCAGCATGACACATATTGCGTTTCCCATTAAAACGTACTGAGAAACACTCAAATAAGAAATCCTACACCACCCACCGTAAAGCTCAGACATTTCTCTTTCCGATTATCAAGTTTCTGATCGATGCAACATGGCCTGGCTAACCAACATTTCTCCATTTACGATAAGGTCAAAAAATGGATCTATGCATGGATAGCAGCCAAAGAGATCTAGCTTTTTATCGCTTAGAATTCGTCCACTGATAGAAAGATGGGAAAGAGTAGTGGCTAGCGACGAACTTATTTATACTGCTAATAGAAAACAGCCTGTAAGCTATGTGCTAATATATTAGGAGAAAGCAGAGAAGCACGACTGCCCCATTTGAGAGACCAATCTGCAACAAAATGGCCTTAAAAATCCGGTGACTGAGGCTGTCCAAGGCTTTGGAATAATCTTCATCAGTGGCCCTGAAAATTTCAGGCATAATATGCCAAGAACTGTGAAATTTTTAAAAATCCTGATTGAATTGATGGCACGATTTTGTTCCGCGTCAAAGTAAACACTGCTGCTAGCTCATCAGTTTCTTTAATAATGTTGGAATTGTTTGAATATAAGATATAATACTAATGAGAAGTTATTTAAATCCTTCGGTTTGGAATCTTTAGGTACTGAAATGATGATAGTCTTTTTCAGTTTCGGAAAAAGTGTATATATCAAACAATAGTTTGTGATATGGGTTTTGAGCACTTCAATGTCTGGAATATATAAGTGTAAAGTAAATATGTTCATACCATCATGAACCATAGGTTTGTTTTTAATGGGTTCAATACTTTCGTGCACTTCAATTTCATCCATTATTTCGAAAGTTAGAACAGTACTATAATACTTATACGACTTCCATAATGTAAAGAATTGCTTGGTATGTAGAGACCTTTTTGAATGCTTCGGAAGTAATTGACCAAACTGAAGGAGTTGTTTCGGTGTAGTATCGAATTGCGGTGAAAACCTTATTTTGAGCGTCGAATAGTTCTTCTTCAAGATTTTTTACCGTAGATCACTTTAATTGGTTCCACTGTTGGGTTCACTTTTCACAAATTAATATCTAATTACAAATAAATAATGTAGATAATACATTGACTTTCAGGCCTTTACTGCATTATGGGTTAATAAGAGAGAAAGTTAAAGTGGAATGCGTATATAAAATAATTCAAGAGTAGAAGAGATAAATGTGTTTCCTTAGTTAAGAGAACCTTAAACTCGCGAATGGTTTATTTTGTGCTTTTTGGGCAAGCGATAAATGCGACTATTTTGGGGATATTTCTTCAAGGGTGCTTTGTGGCTAACTTAGATGGGAGCACTGTTCGATTGTAATTCGAGAGTCAAAGAGAAATGTGATTGAAACTAACTTCTAGGGAATGTGCGTGAGATAAAAATTTAATGTTCGAAGAGAGAATATTGCGTGACCGTTTGATCGAGGGCATGTCTTCAACTGTGAACATTTTTGCTGACTGGTTTGAATAGGGTGAGTATTACAAGACTGTCTGGTCGAGGAAATGGCTTCAACTTTGCCTTTTCGCTAACTTGTGACTTCGAGGTATGTCTTCAACTGAACCTTTTTGACTAAGTGGTCAAATGAAAGAGTGGATTTGGGCTCGAAAAGGTAGCCCAGGTAGATCCCGACATGACAATCGACTGTTGTCGTCTTGAAACAGCTAAAATGGTTCTAATGGGTTTCTACGAAAAATCTAAGGTAAAAATATTTTAGTTCCTTAACTGGTGCTTAGTCCCGTTTAGGTTTCTAGGAAAAAATGAGACATATTTGAAAGGCCCAAATTGTTGGACTTTGGGGACGTAATTGTTATGTACCTGCATAGTGAATCAAATTCCTTGTTCGATGTTAAATCTGAACATAGAATATATAAGAATAAAACCATTTGAATAATTATTTGAAACTGAATTAGGAACCTTATGTTCTTCTGATCGGTACAGTCCAACAAACATCAGGTTTCGTTGATCGCTGGGAAATAAGCAGCAGACCTGCGCCTGTTTCGAAGCTTATTGGCTTCAATCGTCAGTACGCTATAATGTCCGACGAATACAAATCAGCCACCCACCTATATTCACTAGGTACAGAAGTATGTATCATAAGGTACACTAAGATATATATCATAGGTACACTAAGGTATGTATCATAAACTAAAGCTATCTAGAGCATGCAAATATACATACACGGCAAAACTCAGCGGGCCAATTCAGGCAAAGAACTGCAATCCTGTTTTTTCTAACAAACGCAGAAAACCTTCCTTATGCTCAAGTCAGATCCAGTTACGCCATGATGCTCATAATAATCATTTTTATTAAAATGAATTAATTCGGCTGCTAATCTGTGCCAAATACCTCTTATCAATCATTGATAAGAAGTATGAGCATAGAAACTGAAAGTTCTTCGAATCGGGACATTTCCCGCTTCGACCATTTGTGCAAGTAAGGAGTTCAATTGTGTTCTAGTAAGGCTTTGTTACTATGTTCTTATAGCACCTTCGACACAGCACTGTAAATTTTCAAATCAACAGTGAAATGATGGCTGAAATCAACTAACTGGAAAATTTGTCTTCTACACAGGCGGGACCAGAACTCGAATCTTTTCGGTTACAAGTAAGGCGTTCTGCCATTGAGCCATCGGTATATCTATGAACGAACTAAATGAAGAATATAATTATATTAATATACAGTGAAATTCCCCCTCGCGGACACCCTTTTTAGACGGTCACCTCCTTTGAACGGACAGTTTTTCATAGTCCCGACTGATTCCCATATAATTTACATTGTGTAAGGTGTCTGTTGAAAGGACATTCCCTTGAACGGACGCGTACACTAAGCTATGTGCTTTTAACCGGACAAAACCAAAATAAAAAATATCGGTTCTGTTTCAATTCTCTGTGGAAAGTATCACTGTGAGTTCATTGCGTCAAATAGGACGCAATGGGAAAGAAGAAGAAGTTTCTGTGTCGCGCGCCAACCTTAGTACCAACCTTCACTGAGGGACTTCCCCGACTGAACCGGGGATTTATCGATCTCAACTGCGGCAATAAACTCCCGAGAATTTAATTAGTGTAAGTCTGAATTCTGACGTTGACTCAGTGAAAAGAATGGCTCCAAAAAGAAAAATACTCACTCTCAAACAGGAAATTTCGATAATTGAAGTGTACAGTAAGGAAAAATTGAGTGTACGGAATTTATCTAAGCGTTTTGATATCGAAAAAACACAAGCTACTGATATAATTAGACATAAAGAAATCCTTATGAACAAGTGGATGTCGAACACCAATGTGAATGAAAAGGGAAGCTTTCTAAATAAAACATAAAGGGATTTCTCCGACAGGTATGCACATGAATAATTGTTTTATGGGGTGTTTGAATATGTGGAATTTAAATTTCTCATTAATTCAAAAATTAATTAAGTGTTGGCATTATGCTCAAATAGAACTTATTGGTAATTTTTTTCAGGTCCGTTAATACGTTGCAAAGCAAAGAAATAGCCGTGTCCTTAGGACACGCCACAACATAAGTTTTAAAACAATTTCAGGGGAAGAAGCCTCGTTAATTGCTGAAAGTGTCTCATCATTCTGGGAGAAATGCCCTTCTCTTATCGACAAATATTCATTCAGGGACATCTTTAATGCTGATGAAACAGGTCTATATTTCAGAGCTCTGCCTAACAAAACGCTAAAATTAAAAAAAGAAAAATGTGTTGGTGGTAAATATCCCAAAGAAAGATTTACAATTTTGCATTGTGCAAACATGGCAGCGGAAAAAGAAAAACTTTTAGTCATTGGTAAAGCAACTAAACCTAGAGCATTCAAAATATAAACAACAACAACTTGCCTGTAACTTGGAAGTGGAATAAGACGAGATGAGACAGACAAAAATTTTGGAATTTTTTCGTAATTAAACTGTCTCCTTTCCATCAAAATTTTTGTTTATCCGAATGATTCCTCACCTTGAGTTTTCAGTTAGTATTTACTTTGAAAAATTTTTACATATCTATACCTGCATATATTAATTTTTTATATCCAATATTCTCCAATTATTATTTTCATTAAATTTTTTTTTGTACATATGTATTTCTTTTAAGCGGATACCACTCTTGAACGGACACCATCGGTCGGTACCGTGAGTATCCGCCCATGGGAGATTTCACGGTATTATGTTTCGTTTCACTCCATTTTTATTCACCAAAAAAAATCCATAATAATTAAACGTTTACGAAGTTTCATACATCACATTAGAAAGAAAAAGCGTGAAAAAGACAATGAATTTCATCGCTCGACCGAATCCACTCAGATATTCATTACCTCCATGGATTTTTTCGCTCACTTCGATTCATGTGTTCCGATTTAATTCTCCAATGCAAATTTTCAACGTGCCCTAGTTTCGTTTTCACATCCCGTTCTCTAAATGAATAATTTTCATAGAAATATCCTGCACCTTCCTCCAGCATGCATATTTCGACCGTGAAACACTCGTTCTCCATACAAGGGTGATTTACATTTCTGGTAAGCACCAAGCCGCGCGAATTTATAGGAGCCATAATTCAGGATTATTGAAAAAGTTGTAAGTGTGGGTACTTGAGGATGTCTGGTGCATTTTCGTACCCGACAAACTCTGGGAATGCGGCTAACGGGGCCTGCTGCGTCTGATTTATTGTCCACTAAACATTATGACATCGTGGCGACGATTGGGAATCTTCCCACATCCCGATCTGAACGGATGGAATGATTTATTCTGCTCAGGAAACGTAATAATTCGGAATTATTGAATATGCTGACTATTGTTCAATTTCCATCGAAATAACTAATCTAGTAGGCAGGGATCGGAGCACTGTTGATGCGGAAGGCTTTGAGTTTGTTAAAATTATTCCGTTGGATCAGACTTGATAGCTGATCAGCATTATGTTTGAGACTCACTTCTGCTATTAATTAAGAGTTAGCAACATCCAACATCCTAAATGGTATTCAAAGTGTCCGGTTTGGTTAATACGCAAATTTCAATGTTCGGTTCTGTAAGCAATTCGGAATCTGTTATGTTTATACACGGCAATTTTGAATTTCGTGTACTTACTAATGATCAAAAAGCTAGCCGAATTCTATGATTGAAAGACAAAATATGTAGTAAAAAGGTGGAGTTTCATACTTGACAGTAGGTTTTTCCATTATCCTAAATGTCAAACAGAGCAATTCGGAAGTACTTTACTGCACATCTTAAATTAATAAATTTCTTACAAACTTCTTGAACTGAATTGAATGAATGCCTTAGAAAATATTCGTTTTTTAATAGAAGTATTCAATTAATATTAATTAAAAGAACCCAAAGAAAATAAGGAATATTGATCGAACTTTCTGAACAAACATTCAGTGGAGGCAGCTCTGATTCATGTCGGTATTCTGAAAAAATTGATTGCACTGTAAAAAAGTCCAACATAAAATAAAGACATTCTTCTAAACAATCTCTCTTTAAAAAACTTCTTTTATAAAACTCTTCAAAACTGTGTAATATAACGTATTTTATTTTAAATTTAATATGTCAATTAATATATTGTATATGGGTTGTCTATCAAATTTTAGTCCATAAAATGACTGATTAATTATTAAAAAAACCTTTTTCTCCAAATATTTCACCGGTTTGAGTATTAAATAAATTCTATACCAATCGAAAGTACGAAGACCATAGAATATGCAAATATAAAGTTTCCTATTCTTTTCCTGTCACAACTCTTGAGCAGCCAGGTATAAACAGGTAAATCGAAGGTCGTATATAATCTTTAGAATTAGTTTCTGTTCGCGAATTTCTTATTTTCGTAGAATTTATTTTATTTTCAAGCCAGTTATGGCGATAAAAAAACCTGAGTTTTCATTTTCACAGAGGAAATTATTTGTGTCATTAATCGTGGCAAATAAATTCCTCGCATACAATAGAATAAGATTGTTGTATTTATTTGCAACCGATATGGTCTAACGAATCCTACGTTTGAAGTGCGAATGATTATGATTGCTGAACTGAAAGCAGCGTAGAGCCTCGTTTCGGTCGAAGCATCCCCCACTGCCATTGAGAGATATTAGTCGTTTATTAGTCATCGCATCGCGTTGAGGTTTTGATTCTTCCACTGCTCTACTGGACATTCGTGGTCCTCTAGACTAACATTGAATTTTCTATATTTCCGACTGTCTTTTGCATACTTGTATACAAAAAAATACTATGCATATGAGTGAAGAAACAAATTATTATTATATACATTCTGTCAAGAAAGTACCGGGAATTATCGATTTAAATCTGGCGGGGCAATGAGGCAATGAGGCAGGTAAAAATTTTTTTTCCTAGGTTGGTACCACTGTCCTTAATTACTATGCCAAGCTTGAGCGGGATCTGTCAACTAGTGTGTTTGCCACAGCTGATTAAGTCAGTCGATGTCAGAGTGCGTGCCGATTTTTACTATGGGTGATTACGTTGAGCAAAGAATTTGTTTAAAGTTTTGTGTTGCAAATGAATTTTCGTGTGCCGAGGCATTGAAAATGTTGCAAAAGGCCTTTGGTGATACTGCTCTATCGAAAACTCGTGCATATCAGTGGTACAGAGCCTTCAAGGACGGTCGTGAAGTGGTCGCCCATCGACGGCTTCGATCGAAGATAACGTCGATAAAATTAAGGAAAGGGTGCTGGAAAACCGTCGTACCAGCTTGAGAGAGATAGCACATGATCTTAAGATATCCCACGAGTCCGCACGTACGATTTTGATTGATATTTTGGGCATGAGAAAGGTGGCCGCACGACTCGTACCGAAAGACCTGAATTTTCTTCAAAAACGTCATCGCGAACAGGTTGCTTCAGACATGCTGGATCACTGTAATTCCGATTCTACATTCATGGAACGCATTATAACTGGTGATGAGGCCTGGGTCTACGAGTACGATATGCAAACAAGCCAGCAATCATCGGAATGGGTGGCAAAAAATGAGCCGAAACCGAAAAAACCACGCCAAAGCCGCTCGAAAATGAAGGTGATGCTCATTGTTTTCTTCGATATCCGTGGCGTGGTGCACTATGAATTCGTTCCAGAGGGTCAGACGGTAAACAAGGAGTATTACCTAGGCGTTATGAAACGTTTGCGTGAGCGTATCCGTAAGAAGCGGTCAAATTTGTGGGCTAACAACTCATGGATTTTGCATGACGATAACGCGCCTTCTCACCGAGCTACGATTGTGACTGACTTTCTCGCCAAAAGCTCAACAAACGTGCTTCAGCAACCACCGTATTCGCCGGATTTGGCTCCCTGCGACTTCTTCCTCTTCCCAAAACTAAAATTGCCCCTTCGTGGCACCCGTTTTGAGTCGATTGAAGCCATAAAACAAAATTCGGCGCGAGAGCTAAAGTCCATCCCAAGAAAGCGCCTATAAAAAATGTTTCGATAATTGGAAGTGCCGTTGGCATAGATGTATTGGAGCAAATGGAGCCTATTTTGAAGGCGACCCAATAAATTTTGACGATTAAATGTAAAAATGTTGTTTTAATTGAAAATTCCCGGTACTTTCTTGACAGAGTAGTATGAATTGAAAAATTAAAAGGAGTTGTTTTATACCTGATAGAAGGTTTTTTCAATATGCTAAATATTAAACAGAGCAATCCTGAAATACCTTCCTTCAAATTTTAATTCTATAAAATTTCTTGAAAACTTTTAAAATAATATTGAATAAATACCTTTGAAAACAACTTATTTAATAGACATACAGTATTAACACTAATCACAAAGCATTAGAAGGAGATTAGAGAATCCAAAGAAAATATGGAATACTGATTGAACTTTTTCAACGAACATTTAGTGAAGATAGCGCTGTTTTATATCGGCACTATGAAAATACAAATTTCACTGTGAAAATGTTTAACACAAAATTGAGAATTCTTGGAAAAAATAACAGTATTTTCTGAGGCATTCATTAAATTTAATTCCAGAAGTTTTTTAGGAATTTCATAAAATCAAAATTTACTGTAAAGTATTACAGAATTGCCCTGTTTGATATTTAACACAAAATATGTATTATTCATGCAAATTCATTATATCGACTTCAAAGTGGGCTCAACGATCACGCCAAAAAATAATTCTTATCACCAAATCATCTTTGAAGGAATTTTCAGTAACTGACTTCACTACACGCCGCCAATTTTCCATCTTCTTACGACTGAAAACGGCTGGACAAAATGGACGCATATATCGGGTGTTTTTTTTTTAAGTGATAAAACTTTAAATTGAAGTAAAACACATTTAAATTAATATTGAAGCCAATTTTATTTTATTTGAAATATAATTTTATGACATTTATGTTTTAAAAATAATTTCCGGCATATGTCCACCACGACTATCTCTGAGGAACCGCATTCGATCAGACCAATTTTGGACCACTTTTTCGAGTAATTCACGCCTTATTTAATCAATAACAAGAGTTATGTTGGCTTCCAAAGCGTCTATGGTTTCTGGTTTATCAGCATAATCCAATGACTTGACATAACACCAAAGAAAATAATCCAGTGGAGTTATGTCGCATGATCTTGGTGGCCAATTAATTGGACCATTTCTCGAAATAATGTTATCACCGAATCTTTCTTTCGATAAATCAATTCTTACGGTAGCAGCATGGGGTGTAGCACAATCTTGTTGAAACCAAAACACTTCTGGGTCGATACCATTCAAATTTTGAAACAAATAGTCATTGATCCTCGATCTGTAACGAGCACCATTCACTGTAACATTAGCTCCAGCGTCGTTTTCAAAGAAATATGGACCGATGGTGCCTCCAGCGTGTACAGCACACCATACAGTGCATTTTTCAGGATGCAATGGAACCTGCAGAACTTCTTGAGGATTGTTTTTACTCCATATACGGCAATTTTGCTTGTTTACATAGCTGTTCAACCAGAAATAAGCTTCATCACTAAACACAATTTTACGATAAAAAAGTGCATCAACTTAA
Organism: Megalocaria dilatata; assembly: GCA_034642435.1. Taxonomy (NCBI): domain Eukaryota; kingdom Metazoa; phylum Arthropoda; class Insecta; order Coleoptera; family Coccinellidae; genus Megalocaria; species Megalocaria dilatata. The sequence continues at coordinate 70,070,812 of CM067856.1, read as the reverse complement.
ATTTGTTCTAGGGCCCAATCAGCAAACAAACGACGCTTATTGTGGTCAAGTGGCTTTAGTTCTTGAACCAGTTAGATCTTGTAGGGGTGTAGACTAAGATCTTTATGCAAAATTTTCCATGTGGTGAATGAACAGAGTCCAACTTGTTGTGAACGTCGACGAATACACAAATCTGGATCATCATTAACACTATGACTTACAACAGCGATATTTTCTTTTGTATGTACAGTTCTTTGTCTTGTTGTTGTTGCTGCATCGAGTTGTCCGAAATCTATCGATAGTTCGACGAATAAGCTGCTCTGATGGACGATTATGTAAACCATAAATTTCACGAAATACTCTATAAGTTTGGCGAATAGAACACTGATATAGAAAATAAATTTCAACAATTTGTAAACGTTGTAAACGCGGCGTGAGTCTTTCCATGATAATTTGTCAATGCCTACTGAACAGAGATGTCAAAACAACATGGCTTCTTCCTTCTGTCAAATCACAGTTATCCCTATCGAAATTTGTATCACTCTAAAAAAAGCACCCAATATATCAGGAAAATACGATACATGTTGACCTCGTAGCCAAAATTCACGTTGAGGTCTCTCGGTACTGGTTTAGCAGCAACACGTTCTGCCAAATGCATAGCTGAAATTTTTTCTTTTGACATTTATTGGAATTAAAAATTTTCCTTTTTCAAGAATTAAGAAATGGGACGTGCTATACCAAGACATGTAGTAATTATTAAACATTATTGATACTCCTTCACACTACATTAAATGTCAGTTGGCCAAGTCCTTTCTTATCTTCTTATATTCAATATGTTTTCTGTCAGCTGATCTATAATGCATGTCCTGCCATGGTGGTATTTTATTGAACGTTTTCTGATATCAGCACAACCGAGCGGAATCTTCAAATCATTGTCGAACTAGTAACATACCATGACGCACTTGTAGATGGACGTAGTATTTTGAATTGAAGTCGCTATATAATCTGAATATTGGAAGTTTTAGCACATCCTCAGAATTGAGTGCCGTATGTCTATATTGGTCTAATTATGACTTTCAGGATCAGTACCTTATTTCGGTGAGATAATCTCGATTTTCTGTCTATTAGCCAATAAATTTATCTATCTAATGTTGATATTTATTTGTGTCTTTTCAACCTGAATATGGGTTTTTCAAGTGAGGCATTGGTGCAAATGAATGCCTAGGTATTTTGCTTCTATTTCAACTCTAATTTGTTTTTCATGTATTTTAACTGGCGGGCATATATTTCTTTTGTTTGTGAATATAACTTGTACGGATCTTGTTTACTTGATGATTATGCGCTATTTTCGGTACCATTGTCCCAGTTCATTCAGATTTTCTTAAAGGTTGTTGGAAGCTGTTGCTGCACATGAGATGTCAATGTTGTTATGTCCGCCCCCCATAACATTGAAGCTTGACGCACTTGTTCTGACTAAAATCCTAGTTTCATCCCAGTGAAATGGAAGATTAAGTTTAAAGCAATGTGACTCGCGCCAGTCACTGGACCCGTGTGGTGGAAGTTTAACCGAATGGGGCCCTAGTTTCACCATAAAGGTGAAATGGAGGATTGAGCCGCGTCCAACTCAATAACAAGGGTGTCTGTCGCAACACAAGGCTTCACGCTTGAAACTAACGTCCTCTACCCTATTGCAGTAAATCTCCGGATTTTTCTGACCAATGGACGAATTCGTTATATAGCATACTGCGTTACCTCGGGAGGGTAGAGGCCCTCGGGAAGTATTCGTACGACCCTGCCACCCAATTGGTATTGGAATCGAGGGGGCAGTGGTGAAAGGCCGCATGCTGGAATAGAAGGGTATGCCATCTATCTGTTCGCAGAAACTCATGTTCAGGATATCTTGAGAAATGCTTCAGGGTTTAGCAGGACTTGACGTTCCGATCGGCCTCTTCCTGAACCAGGATCGATTGCAAGACGTTTCTGGGTTTTGTGGATCTCGACGATACGGCTTAGACTATAAGTGCTTGAAGCAAGGATCAATTGAAATACTTCACAAGGGTTCGTGGGTCTTAACGTACAGGCCGGACTGACAGCGCTCGTAACAGGATCAATTGAGACATCAAATTTTGAGATTATTATAGTTTATGGTTCGGATGGGTGGATAAGAAGTCCCTTTGGCGAGTGAGTTGCGTCCCAAACAACTGCAGAGCCAGTTGAGGTTGGATAGTGCGTCGCTGTTACTGGTCACGGTGAGGGTTTTCGGACTGAAGCTGAAACTGGAAACTTGGTGGGTTCAACTTTTCGGAGTGATTTTCGCTAATGCGCGATGATATCCTTATCACACTATCTGCTTTTCAGGCAGATTGTGGATACTGCTGAGTTGTCACCTGGTAAAAGAGCTACGCTCACATGCCAGTAACCTAACCGGTAGAATTCACGATGTGGTCTGCAAAAGGTGCTAGTGTTGCGTTCTCTTTTTCTGGAATGTCCATATTTCACAGCAAAGTATCCATTGGATAGGTATGATTTCAGAATCGGATAATAAGGCTGTGGAATAAGTTTTTTCAATTTGAATAGTCATCTATTATACCAACCTTTGTCAAAAGCTTGAACTGAATCTAAAAATACAGTAGTGCAGTATTTTTTCCTCGAAGCTTGTTGAAATGGTGTGTTTGATGTTTTCTAAATCCCTAGTTGATGATTTGGTAGAAGTTTGTGTGAATCGATAACATTCTTCAATTATATGAAGATGAGTTTCTCAAACAGTTTTCATGAAATTGGTAATAGGCTTATCGGCCCATAGGATTCTACATCGTATTCAGATTTGTTTGGTTTGAGTATCATTATTATTTCTGCATATTTCCAGATAGTAGGAAAATAAGATATATTCAGCGTTCGATTGAATATTTATTGAATTATATTATGAGTTTCTGCGCCGTTATCAGAGCAAATCCGGGTGATATTTTATTTTAAGACTTCTTAATCTCGTGAATTTAGGTCTGAAAGGTTTTATGGAAGAGATATCTTACAAGCACTATCCAAAAATTTCAGTATCGTTATTAAAACAAACTATGTTTTACTACCAATAAAAACATATATTACACATTTTCTTGTGACTCGAGTTTCGGGAAGTAAACTATCCCATCATCGGAGAACTGAAGACCTAAAAGTGGTACAGATGTATTTAAACAAAAGTGATAAATATTTTGTATATTTCGATAGATTCTAGCTAACACCTAATAGTGGTACAGAGGTTTACAAGCGGAACGTGATAAAAAACCGGGTTAAAAAAGAAGGGCCTTTTAACAGATATCGGAATGTCGGCAATCGTCAAAGAAGGTTGTTAAACAGATGGTACCCATTTGAATATCTCAAATAATTTTTGGGGTTACATAGCTCCGTACAGTCATTCATTATTTTTACATTATTTTGTTGTATATCTCAAAATGATGATGGGATAGTTCACTTCCCGAAACTCAAGTCACAAGAAAATGTGTAATATATCTTTTTATTGGTAGTAAAACGTAGTAATTTCTACAATTTGTTTTAATTATGATCAACTACCAAATAGTAACGGCTGAAACAATTTAGTATCTTTCAGTATCGTTGTTGCCTGGGTAAGAATTATATGGAGTACTTGTGACAAGTATGTTGCAAATAAGTTCCTTTTCTTCTCATCAGACGCTAGATATAATTGCGAGTACATTTTGCTATGATTAAGCCTCGGATTGCAGGCTGCTTACGTGTATTCGAGTGCATTAGATGGAAAAACAGTAGGGTCGCTATGCAGGGCAAATATGGCAGCGTGCGTGTGTTGCATTCAATGTATTAGAGCAATGCATGATGAATAGCCAGAAAGCTATGAAACATACATGCCTGATCCTTATGCTTGACGATCAACAAAACCTATTCGGCATTATTTAAGTTTAGAACTGAAATATGAACTGGCCTCACTTCGAAAAACTGTCTATTTACCATTTTCGTGTCCGTGTTAACATATTCTGTATTATAAGAATTGAGAGATGAATTTTGTTAGTTTTGGAACTAAATTACTTTGTTTAGTCGAGTGCTATACTAATCAATCTATTGTCATAGACGGCATGAAGCAGCTCATTGAAAAGACAATTTCATTTGCATCAGGAATCCATCAGCTAGATTCTTAGGGATCAGTATCTTCGTTGCCAAACTTTCGAAACTCCTCTAGTTTTTTAGGCGTCGTCAATTCCGCTGTTCCGGGATTGATAAAGTTAGTTATTCCTCCATTTTCGATCGCCTTTCCTTATCCCACGTAAACAGAAAAATGGGGTTCCATACTTCTTGATTGACCTCGTATCGGCCAAAATAGATTAGGCGAACCCATGCCATTTCGATATAACGATAAAGTTTCCCCCAGTTTATCAGAATTATGATAAACTTGTGGGTTTAGGATGAAGTGAAGTTATTGTTTATATATTTACATATATATGATCCTGCAAGTAGTGTCAAGAAGAAAATATTAGTTAAAGCAAGTATCTGAGGGTAAAATATTTCTGATTGGGCTATTGGAGTTATTTTACAGCAAATAATTTGGAGTGAACTAGAGCATTTTCTCTCTTATATTGACTTATATTTTAGTAATGACAAATACTTATTTACTTCAAAAAAATATTTACCTATCTTGTAAGTCATAACAATAAAAACATCATGCACGTAATACGTTGTACAAGTAATAAGATATTGCATTTTCTGATTTTAATTGACTAGGAAAATTTATGGGGAATACTTATCTGATATAAACAATATAAAAGATAATATTAGATAAGGTTAATCTGATTTTCATAATTTTTTTCTGTTATACAACAATGGCTTACATTTCGAATAGTTATTCAAAATGTAAACCTGAAGATGCTACTGTGATAGCGAAACAATTGGTGTATTAAATAAAAATAAAAATTGGTGAAAATCAGAATCACCTTATTAAATATGGAGTTTCATTAAGTAAAGACTGATTCAATTGAATACAATATAAAAAAGTTGAAACACTTATACAGCGTGCTATCGTTTTTGACCGAATGTTTTTAATTGACTCACTGAGGAAGAATCCGAGTAATTCTATCTGGCCGGGCCGGTCTGTCAGTGAATAATGTAACTTTTGAACGAGGAGAGCTGGGTACTTTCAAAGAAGGTTTGGGGATTGAATATTCCAGATGATTTTGTTAATGGATATAATCAGTTCAATGGTTCTGCGGTTACTCACATTTGAACCTTGTTCGTATTTTGCTGAAAATTTCGAAACCAAATGAAAATCAAATTTGGTACTTAGATGTGAAATAACGACTTTAAAACGTATTCCAAATTCCTTTAGGATCAGCTGCTGGACGATTGCAGATAAAAAATGCTCATTTTAGAAAGAGAATATCCAGACACTTGAAATTTTCAGGGTACGTTTGAAGTTCGAATATAACAGTTATATTCAAGAATGGATCGAATCGATTCAAAGGTTCCTGAGTCACTTCTATTTGAAATTTGATTTTGCAAATATTTTCGGAAGTGAAAATCTTATCGAGTTGAAATTTAATATTTAGATGCAAAATAATGACATCAAAGCAAATGCATGATTTTGTACAGATGAATCAAGAAAGTAGTTGAGAATTTATTGAATTACTTTTTTATTTGATTTCAGTATTAAACTTTTATTCAATTGATTCTTTTTCACTCTATCTAATATGTAACTTGTAAGGGAAACCGATGGAACATTTTCCATGTTTTTTTCATTTTCATGAAATTTTCCTTTCTTTGAGAGAACAGTCCTAAAATTGTCAATAATTAAGATTAATTTATTTTTGAAACGACAGAACACACAATTCTGTGTTTCGATTCACCATATTCAGCGTCTTCAAGAAGTAATTTATAGATTTGAAATTTTCAGGAAAAATCGTTTCAACAGCTTTGTTCTAGCGAGCCATAAATCGAATAGTTCATTGAGAATTCACTGATTTGTATCACTTAATAATATTAAATGTTTTTCCAGAATATTTAGTTATGAGAGTATCATAACTAACTGAATCATTCATGTCTACGATCACCAATTTAAGAGTTTTCATAAAACACCCTTATTTTCTGTTGGATTTTCACTTGAAATTCCTTGAAGCCTGTTGTTTATAATAATATTAGTTTTTCTTAAGATATTGGATTTCAAAAACAAAACAGAAAAGAACTTTTTATATTAAAAAACGTTTCGCCTTCGGTTGAGGACATTTGTTATAAGCCATCAAATTAAAACTTTCCAGTCATTCGACGAGCCTGTAAAAATATATTACAATAATAAAAACATTTAATATAATATATAAAATAAAATTAAGAGGCGACACACCTTAGCAGAAAATAAGTATAATCTCGAAGTCAAATAGTAAAACAATTATTTATTTTTTGCTGGTACCAAATATCGTCTATGTTTAATAGGTTGTTCTACACGAATGACGACAATTGACGTGAAATATCAGGTGTTTCAATATTTCCGTCAGATATCTCCGTATGTATTCCAAAACAAATCATTAGCAGAACACAATAGGTGATGATGAAAAATTGCTTCAACAAGTGTTAGGTTTCGTATCTAATTTCAACATTCTTTTTTATAGGATGGTGTGATAAATCTGGCTCAGGATCCTTCAGTCGGTTCTATTATAGCGTTTTTGTTTTTCTTTATATAAATCATCGCCTTTATTCTTCTTTTGTCATTATTAGTTTTGAATGCAAGAATCTTCGTGTTTTTGAAATTTGGGTTGTGGTTATCTGTTTTTATATGTTTGTAAAGTGCTGTGCTGAAGTTTTTTATGTATTTGTGTCCATTCAATCTGTTATTTGATAGTTGTGATGTCATGCATATATCTACTTTCTCACAATCGTTGCATGGTATAGGTACTGTATACTAAGTTTGATTTTTTCATAGTTGGAATTTCACTTTTAAGTGGCGTAAACAATGTTTTCAGTGTTATGTGTTTTATGGCATATATTCAATTTATGTACCTTTAGATATTTTCAGATAAGTTATGTATCGGTTTTTTTTAGAGTGATAGAACTTTCGATTGGGATAACTGCGATTTGACAGAAGGTAGAAGCCATGTTGTTTTGACATTTCTGTTCAGTAAGCATTGACAAATTATCATGGAAAAACTCACGCCGCAACAACATTTACAAATTGTTGAAATTTATTTTCAAAATCAGTGTTCTATTCGCCAAACTTAAAGAGCACTTCGTGAAATTTATGGTTTACATAATCGTCCATCAGAGCAGCTTATTCGTCGAAGTATCGATAGATTTCGGACAACATTTTCTCTACTCGATGCAGCGACAACAACAAGACAAAGAACTATACTTATAGAAAAAAATCACTGTTGTAAGTCATAGTGTTAATGATGATCCAGATTTGTCTATTTGTCGATGTTTTTACAACAAGTTGGACTCCGTGCATCCACCACATGGAAAATTTTGCGTTAAGATCTTGGACTACACCCCAACAAGATCCAATTGGTTCAAGAACCAAAGCCATTTGACCATAATAAGCGTCGTTTGTTTGCTGATTGGGCCCTAGAACAGCTTGAAGTTGATACACTTTTTTATCGTAAAATTCTGTTTAGTGCTAAAGCTCATTACTGGTTGAACGGCTACGTAAACAAGTAGAATTGCCATACAGAGTGAAAATAATCCTGAAGAAGTTCTGCAGGTTCCAATGCATCCTAAAAAATGCACTGTATGGTGTGCTTTACACGCTGGAGGCATCATCGGTCCATATTTCTTTAAAAACGATGCTGGAGCTAATGTTACAGTGAATGGTGCTCGTTACAGATCGATGATCAATTATTATTTGTTTCAAAATGTGAACGATATCGACCCAGAAGTGTGTTGGTTCCAACAAGATTGTGCTACACCTCATGCTGCTACCGTAACAATTGATTTATTGAAAGATAAATTTGGCGATAACATTATTTCGAGAAATGGTCCATTAAATTGGCCTCCAAAATCATGCGACATTACTCCACTGGATTATTTTCTTTGGGGTTATGTCAAGTCTTTGGTTTATGCTGATAAACCAGAAACAATAGACGCTCTGGAAGCCAAAATAACTCATGTTATTGATGAAATAAGGCCTGAAGAATTCGAAGAAGTGGTTCAAAATTGGTCTGGTCGAATGCGGTTCCTCAGAGATAGTCGTGGTGGACATATGCCGGAAATTATTTTTAAAATATAAATGTCATAAAATTATCTTTCAAATAAAAAAAATTTGGCTTCAATCTTAATTTAAATGTGTTTTATTTCAATTTAAAGTTCTATCAGTCTAAAAAAAAACTCGATACATAAGGAATCAAGATGTATTTTTGTTCTTGAATTTCTGTTCTGTTCCCCATCTTGTTGTAAAACCTGTGCATTCCTTGTTTGATGATCTCGTTGACTAGATTTAACGGGTAATTATTGTAAGTTAAGATTCTCCATTCTCTGTTTAGTGTATCTTTTCGCAAAGATGATAAAGGTGGGTGATTTCACTAACTCCAGCGAGCGGATTTCCGCGAGTGCGAGTATTTATACATGTTGGAGCTAGGATAGGAGTAGGGATGGTGGGGGAACTCGTTGTAGGTGGGGGAAACGTTGTAGGTGGGGGAAATCGTTGTAGGTGGGGAACTGTTGGCAGGGGAAGACGAAAATTAAAGGTTTCCATTAAACATAATTTCTTTATTTTCCATAAACCTTCTCAAAAACTCGTTTCATTCAATACAACATAAATTATCGGCACATCATAACAGGACACATGGATTATTGACAATTCTTTTATCTAACAATTCTAATCAAGAACTGAATTTAGTTGAATAAATAGCAACTAATAACGGTTATTCACCATTAATAATGGACAGTAGGATGGCGATAAAACCTTAAAAAAGAACTATTTACGAAATATACCAAAACTCGAAGAAAAATTATAATTCCCTCAACTACCATGATGAATCATCTGTACGAATAAAAAAATTTCTCGCATTTGTTAGGTATTTACCGATTGGCCTTCGATACCTGCTCAAAAACAGCTCAGTTGTAAAGCATAGGGCTCGTGATCAGAAGGTCCAGGTTCGAATCCTGTTTAGGTGGAAAAAAAATTTTCTAGTTTGATGGGTATCAGCCACCATTTCACCGTTAGGTCCAAAATTAACAGTGCTGTGACCTAAAGTGTCGCAAAATCGCAACAAAGCCTACCCAGAACACAACTGAACTCCTAACTCGCACAAGCTGAAAAAGCTTCTTAGAGATCTCACAGAAAATGGAGGAGTATCAGTTTAATTATAATTATACTTGTATTATATTGGACAAACTGGAAGTTCCCTTGACATTAGAATGCAGGAACACCGATAATATTTCTTCAATAATAAGTTGGATCCTAATTTGGAACATGTAATGAAAGAGAAACATGATTCTGATGAGCGTTTTGAGATTTTCCATGAAAAAAGGGTCTGAAACTGAACCTGTTAGAAATGTTAGAATTTAGTTTATTAAAAAATAGAGCAATTTAATTAATGAACCAACTGATTTCTTTTATTCGACCCTATACGGATCTATTTCCTTAGGGACCCGGTGGTTTTACGGAAAGAAATAAAAAGTTGTATTGTACCCTTATGTCAAAACAGAAACCATTTAAAAAACAGTATGTTACCAAATTTCAAACCAGTTGTTTATAAGCATTTGAAGAAGAAACTATGTGAACGAAACGTGTCATGTGAGGAACTCACAATAATGAATGTAAATTCAACATATGTATGTGTATTATTAAATTAAAGAACAATCCGTAGCGTCTTACGGAATGAGAATCAAGAACTCGACATTGTTGAGTATTTATTGTGGTATAAAATGAACAGTTACAATTACAGACATTTCTCGAAATGACCTCCATTATTTAATATACATAGTTCATATCGTTTTCTCAAGTTGATTAGACTATTTGGGGTAGCATTATTATGGTTCTCATTGTTTCTGACTTAATACTTCCATTTTGTTTTTAATGATCTCAAAACATTAATCATTATCAGACTAAATTTTTTTCCTTTAGGAACGGTCGTAAAGATGTCCAACGGATTCAAATCCGGACTATTCGATGGGCATGAAATAGGTGCACCATAACCGATCCAGAGATCAAATGACCATTCAAATGTTTTAGAACTTCCAAAACTCTGTGTAGGGGGTGCTCCGTCCAGTTGCCAAATTCCATTTTTAAGTATGAAACAGTTGCTCCAAAAGCTACCTCTGGCAGTATCTTTTCTAAATATGCTTCATGTGTTAATTTATAGTCAAAAAATATAGGCCCCACAGTTTTATTATAAACAATGACACACCAAACGTTTCCAGATTTTCTAATTTGAAATAATTTGCGATGTCTTCGATTTTTGTTTTCCCAAGAATGAAGAATGTCTATTTTTTCTGTTGAATACGCCTGCGGTGGAAAAGATGATTCATCCGTCAACATTATAAAATTTAATTAATTAGAATCTTCCTTCAGTGTTTGCAGGATATGTTGACAGTATTCTGAGTGTTTCCACTTTTGGTCTTTTGTGAGGAGTTATGCTGGTAGTAATTTGTAAGAGGTATAATTGTTCTTTTTTAACACTTAATGAATCTTAGAACAGCTTATTCCAAGTTCTGTGATGCTTCCTTTATCCATTTTCTGGATTTTCTGAAACAAGTCTTATGAAGTTGTTCGGCTGATTTTAAAATCAATAATATCCAAATTTCGGCCTTAATCAACAGTTGATTATAGTAACATTACCTTCAAAATAAAACAATATGTCTAGTTCTTGATTCTCATTCCGTAACAAGCTACGTCTCTTCCATTTAAAACTCTTAGAATTCCTTAGACGGTGGTGAGTATTAAGAAATGTATTTTCAGTTGGAATTGGATGATCTGGATGTACCGCCATATATGCTCCCTTTTTAGCTTTCTTTTTTTTATTGTTCTCCATATAAAATATAGGATAGATTCATTAAAAATGATATCTTTGTATGTAGGCCGACTACTCAGTGGAAGAGTTTAGGGCTCGTAACCGGCTGGTCGGGGGTTTGAATCTTCTTCAGGTGCATCATTTTTTTGCATCTCCATTTGTAACAAAGTTAAAGAAGGGGTCATATTAGAGTGAAAAACCCGCTACAGTAAGTATAATATTAGAATTGTATTATATTTGTACACAAACCATGTTCCAATTTCATTTAAATCAATTACTCACTTTACTTTTTACTTTTAGTGAAACAAAATTGCACCAGTTAATTGCTTACACCTTAGATTAAACTGAACCCTGCTTCAACTATGTAAATTGGAAGGAGTGAATGACCGGAATAAGAAGAGAATTTAAATGAGAGAGAACCTAAATTCTTTCATCAACTTGTAAAGTATATATGTTTGGGTTGAATTATTCAACGCTAGTGCGTGCGTACAAGAAAAATTGAATCTCAACATAATTTTTGTATACAACTTATATTAAGGTATTCTTAGGAATAGAAGTTAATTTATTATGCCATTCTATTTTGTCGTCGAAAATCTTCCACCTCTATTACATAGACTTATATTGATGCCATAGAAAACTATATGTTATCAAGATGATATGGTGAATTGGAAGTCTCATATCCTGGTAAAGCTAGTATCAAGGGAAATGATTTCTGCACAAATCCGAAGAAGATAATATCTATCCTTCACAACTCTGATATGAAGCTCTTGCTGCGAGAATAATCCCGAGCTTTCCATCCGAATGAAACCTGGATCGATAAGATGAAGTCAGCGTTACCACATTTTTTCAGCTACCTTTGTGCTTTTATGATGGATCGTTTCCACGATAAATTCAAAAACTCATTCTTTCCTCCTAAGAAGATGTATTTTACTTCAGAGATGCATAGAAATAGGAAATTCATGTTTTGTGCGATTCCTTGTACAAAGGATGATATTAAATTTGTTTGCAGGTAAAACAAATCTAAAAAGAACTGCGCTGCCCTTGTAAAATATTAGAAGGACTGGTTGGTCTGTTGGCATGACTGTTATCAACTTTTTCACTATAATTTGTCATGTTATTGTACTCGAGCGTTTTGTGTGCTTATTTTCGAAACAAAATATACAGGGCGAGTTATCGAAAAGGAGAAATGTGAAAACTGGAAATAGAAGAATAAAAAATATGAGAATTGAGTGCACCAAACCTGATACAAATATTTCTCGTTTGAGAGATACAGAGCGTTCACGTTAATAATAGTATTTTCATATTTAGCAGAAGTTCATCTAGTTTTCGTGAAATTAGTGAAAAATTAGTACTGGTGAATAACGTATTCAAAGCATCTGGTCAAAATGTCCACCATCCACTTCAATGCACTTTTCTATGGTTCTTGATAATTTTCTGATGCAGAATTATTTTGTCCTGTATATTGGAGATGGAAGACTCTATTTTATTAAATTTCCACAATTTATTTAATAAGAATGTGATATACGACGAGTTCCAATTCATACATCATTGTCAAGTGTGAATTTTCATGAAATAAATATTATATAATAGATCAGTAAGTTGAGCAACATTAATGATAACTTCTCGGGTATTTTTTTAGAGTGATAGAACTTTCGATAGGGATAACTGTGATTTGATGGAAGGTAGAAGTCATGTTGTTTTGACATTTCTGTTCAGTAAGCACTAACAAATTATCATGGAAAGACTCACGCCGCAAAAACCTTTACATATTGTTGGAATTTATTTTCAGAGTCAGTGTTCTATTCGCCAAACTTATAGAATACTTCGTGAAATTTATGGTTTACATAATCGTCCATCAGAGCAGCTTATTCGTTGAACTATCGACAGATTTCGGACAACATTTTCTCTACTCGATGCAAAAACAATAAAAAGACAAAGAACTGTACGTACAGAAGAAAATATCGCTGCTGTAAGTCATAGTGTTAATGATGATCCAGATTTGTCTATTCGTCGAGGTTCACAACAAGTCGGACCCTGTGCATCCACCACATAGAAAATTTTGCGTAAAGATCTTCGTCTACACCCATACAAGATCCAACTGGTTCAAGAACTGAAGCTACTTGACCATAATAAGCTTAGTTTGTTCGCTAATTGGGCCCAGCTTCAAGTTGATGCACTTTTTTATCATACAATTGTGTTTAGTGATAAGCTCATTTCTGGTTGAACGGCTATATGAACAAGCAAAATTGCCGTATATGGAATGAAAACAATTATTTGTTCCAAAATTTGAATGGTATCGACCAAGAAGTGTTTTGGTTCCAACAATATGATCCAATAAATTGGCCTCCAAGATCATGCGACATAACTCCACTGGATTATTTTCTTTGGGGTTATGTCAAGTCATTGGTTTATGCTGATAAACCAGAAAAAATAGACGCTTTTGAAGCCAATATAACTCGTGTTATTCATGAAATAAGGCCCGAATTACTCGAAAAAGTGGCTCAAAATTGGTCTGGTCTAATGCGGTTTCTAAGAGCTTGTCATGGTGGACATAAGCCTGAAATCATTTTTAAAACATAAATGTCATGAAATTAATAAGAGGTATTTTGATATATACCTCTGTACCACTGTTAGGTCTTCAGTTGTCTGATGATGGAATAGTTCATTTGCCGAAACCCGAGTCCCAAGAAAATGTGTGAAATATATTTTTATTGGTAGTAAAACATAGTAATTTCTATAATTTGTTTTAATTATGATCAACTACTAAATAGTAACGGCTGAAACAATTCAGTATAATGAAAAAAAGCAATAAATGATAGAAACAGGTCGAAATCACGAAATTATATAGAAAATTGAAGATCGGTCTGAGCGCCAGCGAGTAGAAATCGCGAAGTAAGTTCGTTATTAGGTAGTGGAAATAGTAAAAAGAGATAAGTAATAGGAATAGATAATAGGGGTAGATAATAAGAATAGGTAATATAATCAATGGGTAATATCAAAGGGAAAAAGAATAGGTAACATAGGAAGTATCCGCCTACCGGTGCAAATAATAACTTCATCCATTACGATACAAGAAGAAAAAAAACGCAAAGGATCTCTATTAGACCCGCAGATTCAATAAAACTTCAAAGTAATCTGCGAACTACGCTAAAATTTCCAATTAAGTTAGTGCAAAGCCGCTATAAACTTCAAAAAAATTAATCGGCAACCTTCAAAATTGTGAGATCCATTTGAACTGCTTCAATAGATATATCAAATGAAGTGAAAAACGATAGTTGCAGAATTCAGGAAATCACTGGTAATTTCAGAAAGTGAAAAGGTGAAGCGACTTTTCGCCAATAGAAGGTACAGATACGATAATCTTGCTTTTCCTGAGCAAGTGAGCCCCTCAAAAGCCTAAGTTTCTCGTCTACAGTTTTTGGTATCTTTAGTTCTTAACTCAACTCATTAGACTTCAAGTTAATGGGATTCATGATTCAATCATTCAGATAAATGAGATAAGATGATAATAAGATAAAAGTTGAAAGATAGTCAAATATCAAACCTGCAATCTCGGAACTCAGATCCCCGATGAAATCACTCCCACCACCAGAAAGACAACAGAAACCGAATCAGGAAAAATTTTACTCGTGCTCCACGTTGGGCGCCAGTGAAATGAAGTCGCCAATCCACCACAGCGAAGGCTATAATAAAAAAATGAAAGGAAGGGAAACTGAAGCGCTCTTGTTTACGCTAGCGATTTTTCCCGTCCGCACATGAAACAGCCAACCTTGTAAAATGCCTCATAGTGCGCCAATGAAAGATAAATAAAACTTGTCTTTCCCGAATGAATCCCAAATCATCAATCTGAAAGCGAAAATGGAAACTTTTACTCCCTCTCCGATTATTTCAACTTTACAATTAAAAAAGTGACTCTTATTTACAATATAATACAATTTTACAGTTAACTTGAGATCCGAGGTTTACATAAGGAGTAATTTTCAAGGCCCTCCTGTTGTTTTCCAAGGTGTCAGAGTGATAGTGTTTTTTCCAACGATAGTTGCTATTGCGCATATAATAAGTTTCAATTTGTTCCAAATGACCAGAAGAGCATGCGGAACTAAGATGGTTCGGTAATAATATACTCTAAATCCGACACAAGGAAGATTGTCTGGTATTAAGATGATCCAACCAAAAGGCACTCCAGCAAAAAGAAGGTCGCGAACCAGGATTTTTCAGTTCTAAGATCACCTGGTACTTAGATCATCCGATACTAAGACCATTCGGTACTAAGATCTTCCGGTACTAAGATCATCCGGTACTACTACGCCTTCTGATTAGACGTGTTATAAGAAACAATTAAAATTCAATATTCCACGATTTTCATGGATTAGGTACGTTAATTCGATAAATTACCACAAGGTGTGTCTTCGTCCAACCTCACAGTACAAAAAAAATCTGGTAAATTCTACACTTCTCAAAAACAGTGCAACTCTACAGCGCATGCGATAACAACGTCGACTTTCATTGCGGAAACTTCAAACTTCTTAATGTTCTTAGATTAATCACTTTACTAGAGCGGTTTTTAGCGATTAAAATTCAAATCAACAGTTGAGCAATTGTCAACGTTACTATATATATCGTCTTTGAGATAATTGTTTTATTCAGTTTGAAACTGTAGTAGACACTACGAAACACGTGTCACTGTATATTCAGTGAATAAAAAGTGAAAGAAAAGCAAGTAATTTCCTATTTCATTCTATTTCAGACTGAAATCACTAAGTAATGAATTATTCCTTTCAATACCACTAATCTTTGGAATAATAGCCAACAAAGATTACGTAATTCTGTCATATTTGACACATTAATATTAAACTTTACTCTTCGTTAAATGTTATTAAATTATATTTTTCTCCAGTAAGTTACGAATGGATCCGCATCATTAACGAGAATAGGAAGGGGGCTCACCGCAGGGAGTAAAATTAATTTTCCCGCTTCCTAACCTCAGGCGAAACGTTAGTGCGTTTCGACGTCATTTTATCGCGACCAAGTAACGAACATTGGGCACGCTCCTTTCCTCTGAATGGCGCCCGAATTTAATCAAAGTTTGAATCTGCGGGGACTGTCAAATGTGAGCGATTCCTATCTGACCCCATTTCAAAGGCGGTTGTTTAACTGCAATCATCCCCTCAAACGAACGACTTCATTAAGGATTGTTGCTGGATGTCTTTCTTTCGTTTTGGATTTGTTTAGGAAATGTCAGGCAAAGAGACTTATTTCCTTCAACGAAATGTAATTATCCCTCTCTATTACATTCTGTGCCCTAATAAGTGCGACCGAAATCAAAACTGAACTAAGACACAGTGAATTTGAGCGCATAATATGCGAAACATTTTATCAGATGGAGAATATTAAGCCAATCAATTTATTCTTCAATTATTGGGTTGATCGGAAAGTAATTTCGTTTTTTCCGTTTTTCGTATAATGAATGAATATTTTGTTAAATTATATATTGGCCATTCTGGTCCAACACCTTTTGTCATCTTTTTGGTAGTAGCATGATTCCACGCTCATAAAATTTTTGATCTTTCTGGCAAAAAACTAATCCAGGCGATTTTCGACTTCTTCACTTGAAGTATGTCTAAAATATTTCGCAATGACCGGAAAAATAATAATCCGAAGGTACCAGATCTGGAGAATATGGTGGGTGTGGCAGTGTATGCCATTCAAGCTTTAAAAGCTTTTGGCGAGTGACCAAACTTGTATGAGGTCTCACCTTATCTTGGTGGAACACTACACCTTTTCTGCTGATTAATTCTGGCCTTTTCCGTTGAAGTATATCATTCAGTTTGTCCAGCTGAAGATAGTGGATTTCCGAATTAATTGTTGTATTATCCGGTGAAAGTTCAGAAAAAACAATTCCTCTAAAATACCACCAAATAGACAGCATCACTTTTTTGATGAATATTGGCTTTCGAAATGCTTTGAGCCGGTTCATCTTTTTCGCTTTATGACCTCTTGCGTTTGCCATTATTATATATAACCCATTTTTCCTCCTTGTAATGATGCGCCTCAAAAATGGATCATTTTCGTGATTTTTGAGAAGCTAATCACAGACGTCAACGCGACGATACAAATTCCTCTCCATGAGAACATGGGAACCCATATTTCGAGCTTCGAGGTTAAACCCATGCCTTTCAAGTGTCATAAACAGTTGGATTCGATAAATTTAACCGATTTTACCGATTTCAAGTGTTCTTGTTCGCCGATTTGCGTCAACTAATACCTTTATCATGTCTGCATCAGCTTCAACTGGATTTCCGGAACGTGGTGCATCTTCGACATTAAAATTGCCAGATCTAAATTTTGCAAACCAGTTTTGGCACTGGCGTACTGTCAACACATCTTTTCCATACACATGGGTTAATTACTTTCTGCCTTGAATGGCATTTTTACCTATTCTATAGTAAAAACGTAAAGTATGACGAAAATGCTTTCTTATTGCTCTTCATATTAGGAAGGGCACCATCCAAAAACTATTGCGTAGAATTAATTGAACTTTTTCAGACATAAGTCTTGCTATATCAGCTCTCAAAACATATATTGATTATGCAGCTTAAGTGTGAAGTTGGGTTCGACAAAATACAATACCTCTGTCGGGAAAAAACGAAATTGCTTTCCGAACAACCTTATATATATAAACCGAAAATCTACTTCGAAGGGTTTTCTTGAAATATTGCAGAGAATACGAACTCGTAGCTGGATTAATTTTCTGAAACCTCTACAAATTTACTCGAAAAAATCCCATCGTATTCAATTTAATTCTAAAAACATTTCATACTCAAACTGAATAAAATGCCTTAGAAATACTGTTTCTAATCATTGTGAGTAGCAGTTAACCAATAAAGAATCAAAAGAAAACATAGAGTATTGACCATAATCATCTAGAATCATTAGTACTTTAGATATTCTTTTGAATCATTATTGGTTAACTGCCGCTCATATGTCTTGATAATTCTATGTGTATAAATTGAAACAATGTTCCGAAGGCATTTTAACCAACTCAACTCAATTTTCCGAAAGATTTTTTAGATTGAACTTGTAGGGGTTTCGCTTCCTTTCGACATTCTTCTGTGGACTAATCTAGTTTTTTTAATAGTCCTCTATGCTAATGCAGATTAAAATTGTAGAGGTTTCGAAGAATTAATCCAGATATTACCTGTAATATTTCAAAAAAACCTGATTTATTCTGTTAACCTCTTACAAATTTTAATTTCAGAAAAAAATTATTCAAAAACTTTTTAGAATTGAATTACATAAATATCTATAGAGCACACTGTGTCAATTTAATATACATATAGAATTAATACTTATTACACAGTACCAATTGCTAGTTTTCCACGTGTCATTTATGCTATAAATTGCACATTAATTAAAATCACTTCTCCGGGCGGTGATGATGCAGAGATCATTCGATGTCGAAAACATTATTTTGCCCTTAACGTTCAAACCGTGTGTGATTCAAACTTGAGAATCAGAAATATTGTAGCTAGATGACCTGGCTCAACACATCATAAAACCATCTTTAATAACAGTGTCTTGAAGAGACAATTTGAGAGTGGTAAATTTGGACCGTATTTGTTACTTGGTGATGCTGGTTATAGTTCGCAGACTTATCTTATGACAAAGTTACTGAAAGCTATAACTGCAGCTAAAAATGTATTTAAGGAGCCAATTATACGAACTAGAAATGTGGTGGAGAGAAAGTATGGAGTTTGGAAACGTCGTTTTCCTGTACTTTCTAAAGGAATGAGTGGTGAGTTAACGACCATAAGGTCAATTATAGTTGCTACCGCTGTATTGCACAATTTAGCTGTAGATATGAACGAAATATTTCCAAATGAATGATTGCATGATGTGCAGGAGGAAGAGTACTTTCAAACAAATTCAATTAATGTTAATGCAGCTCGCCAAGAGAGACACTCGTTTATTAATAAACATTTTGCTAATTTACAATTTATATTTGTGATATAATTGAAAATAAATTTGTTTGTCACTTGTGAAACTATTCTTCATATTCAATTTGTGCCTTCAACAGGACAAGATAACATATAATTCTCATATGATTCCACTTAAGGTAGGTATTTAATTTGATGCAGCTCGTCAAATGAGACTGTTGATTATTAATGAACATTCTGCTACTTTATAATTTATATTTTGATAATTTGAAATAAATTGTTTTGTCGCCTGTTCTTCATATTCAAATTGTGTCTTCAACATGACAAGATTTCATATAATTTTTATAAGATTTTACAAGGTATGTATTTAGATAGGATTCTATGTTTGTACTTCTGATTCATTATTTTACTCTAGGTAACATCTGAAAAAGTTTCAAGTGAGAATGAAGAAATAAAAATATTATGTGTTATTGAAATTTCAGTTTTTAATTCAAATTTGAGAGGATTTCATGGTCTGCAGCAATGCTGATAGAATTCTAATACCGCTTTTCCCAGAAAGTGCATTCAAAATAAAAAAAAGATTTAATTATTAATATTTAATTTTCTCTTCATCTTCATAATTTGCAAGTTTAATAATATTTTAAGCTTCGAATGCTCCTCTTTTATTCTCTTCCTTGATAGCCACTATCTGAGCTTATACTAGAGCTGTTTTTTTTTATAATATATCTCCTTCGCTTCGGCAAGTGGGTTCGTAACAGTCGGGCTGAACTGTTTGGAAATTGGCTCCTTCAATTTCAATGGACCCCCACCACCAGTCCCTTTAATATGACTGCGTTGAGTAGCTACCACCTTTCTAGTTTTAGTTTTTATATTGTCATATTTGGATTTGAGCTGGATCACATTAAAATCAATTCCAAGAGACATAGTTGCTCCTCAGGTTTTAAAGTAATACTTGTTTTCTTTTTTCTTCCATATTCATTCATATAACTCATCTGAACTAAAATATAGTAATTCGCTCGTAATAATTATATAAATTCCAATATACTGTCTTCTGCACATAACCATGTTTATGCAAAGATTGATTTATGCTTCTTTTCTTTTTCTTTTTACAAGTTCCGACGCATAACTCACAATTTTTAAAGAATATCACCAACTATATCCGTAAAATCACTAGTTCTCAGGATAGCCAACAGTCGGAAACATATGATCGGTGCATTAAAAGAAGGTTTAAGTAAAGGAAGGTCGATGTGCGTTTATGAAACTGATGGTCCCATTTAAAAGATCCTTTTTCATAAAGAGACTTTATCATAAAGAAGCCTTTTGATGTCGTTTATGAAACTGGCCCTAAGTGTTCGTGAAGATTTGAATATCAAAACATTTAATCTGTTAGTCTTCTACAATTTTAATTTCAAAAAATTTATTTGAGAAACTTTAAGAATTAAATTAATGTCTTTATAAGCACTGCTCATATTTAATAGACGTATAAAATCGAAACTCATTATATGATATCAAATGAAATTAAGAAAAACCAACGAGTATAAATTTTCAATTAAAATTGATAAATAAATAAACATTTTTTGCTTCGTTCCGGGCATGCGTACTGAACTCTTCAGACAAACGTACGAGCCTTGTTTGTTACGAAATGTATTGTTTTCTGATCTTCTATTTATGAAAACTAAATCTTTCTCAAAAATATGAAACATAATTTTAAGAACTTCTCAGAAACTAATTTATTGGAATTATTTAATATATTTAGATAAATTACTTCAAAAAATCTCAAATCATGTAGCACATCCTCAAAAAATAATTAGAATTCAGATAAGACCAGTTCAACTTTACATATAATATAAAAAATAATAAAATCAGTTAACCATAAATAGACTTATCGAATGATCTCCAGAAATATGTGAATTGTTGAACATTCACATAAGTACATCTAAAATCCAAGGTACTCTATGTTCTATGCTCATAACAAAATCACACAAAGTTTATAAGTCACTCATGGTCTTAAAAACATTCAGTACTGTATGATAAATTTCTTTATTTGAAAACCTTATATAATTATATACTATATATAAAATAAAATAATAAGGAACGGTTTTCTACTTGATAGAAGAATTATTACAAAATTTGAAAATCAAAACAGATTTAATCTGTTAGTCTTCTACAATTTTAATTTCAAAAAATTTATTTAAGAAACTCTAAGAATTAACTTTATTTGAATATCAAAACAGATGTACTCTGTTAGTCTTCTACAATTTTAATTTCAAAAAAATTTTTATTCAAAAAACTTTTAGAATTAAATTAATGTCTACAATAAGCACTGTTTATATTTAATAGACGTATATATTCAAAACTCAATATACAATGTCTATTAAATAAAAAATATAAGCGGTGCTTAGTGTAGACATTAATTTAATTCTAAAAGTTTTTTGAATAAAAATTTTTTTGAAATTAAAATTGTAGAAGACTAACAGATTAAATCTGTTTTGATATTCAAATTTTGTTATATTTCTTCCATCAAGTAGAAAGCCTTTCTCTATTTTAAATTAAATTTATTCCTTTATAAGCACTGCTTATATTTAATAGACGTATAAAATCGAAACTCATTATACAATATCAAATGGAATTAAGAAAAACCAACAAATATAAACGAATTTTCAATTACACTCAAATTAACACCGGTAAAAATTCTAGTGGAGTTTACCCTAGGGCCAGGAACGAAACGACGGAGGCAATATTAGGCCGCCTAATATCGACGGACGACATAGAAAGCGACTAAATAGCTCCAGTCAGCAACATTATGCGATGAAATCCACAGGGCACAGTCAGTTCCCTTACCAACAGCTGATTACTTTGATTTGGGAAAAATTCAAAATGCTCTCAGCCAGATGAATAACCTCCTGGCTCTGATAGTATACCAGGTTTTATAATTCAAAGTCTGAACTTGCTGTCTAGTCTAGTTATTAAGGCATGGAAAGATTCGTGTTCTCCTGAGGAACAAAAAGAAACCATCTGAGGATCTAAAGTCCTACTAATCGGTTTGTTTTTTAAATGGGATGTGGAAGTAGCTTACTCCAGGGGATCACAACTAGTTGGACGTGGTTAGCGACCATGGGGCCTCGAGCCGAGTGATGACATTACTTCCAGTTACTTGTGTCTCACTACTTCTCTTTTCATCTTTCCTCTCGGCCTTCCTTAGTCAACTCTTCTTCTTATCAGCAACTGCATAGTAACTCTTGCTATGCATTGTGCTTTCCTTTTTCACTTTCATTTCGTTTATTTTTCCAAGCCGGATTGGAAATTATTTTCAACCCGCTACATCTCACTTCTATTGTGCCTTATTTCGTAAACGAAATATGGATAGTAGAGTTATGCCAAGCCTCGGACGTCATCAGTACCTTGCAAACGAGGGCGATATAATGCCAGGGTACCCGAGTAGAACTGGCGAGGAGCTAGTGCTGCTGGTCATGCTACTCCGGCCGCAGAACAC
The DNA here is from genome assembly GCA_034642435.1 of Megalocaria dilatata. Lineage (NCBI taxonomy): Eukaryota > Metazoa > Arthropoda > Insecta > Coleoptera > Coccinellidae > Megalocaria > Megalocaria dilatata. The sequence goes on along the minus strand of CM067856.1, from coordinate 70,048,451 downwards.
ACTGAGCAGCTCAAAATCTGCAGTATGAATGTAAGAACTTTGAATTATGATGGAAAACTGGAAGAACTGCAAGCTGCTCTAGAACAAATGAATTGGGATGTTATTGGAATGTCTGCAATGAGAAGGTTTGGCAAGATTGTTCTGGAAAAAATAATGGACACATTCTGTATCACATTGGATAATGAAAAGGATTGTATGGTTAGGATTCCTAGTCAGCAGAATATTAAAAGATAAGATCTTGCATTTAAAGGTATATCAGAGAGAGTGGCTGTTCTTAAACTAGAAATTATGAAGAAAGAAATAACTATAATTCCAGTATACGCTCCAACTGACCTATGAACGGATGAGGATATAGAAAACTTTTATGATCTACTGGACAACACTCTTGAAACATACAAATGAGAAATTAACTATGTCATTGGTGATTTTAATAGTAGAGTGGGGAATAGAGAAGATGATGAAGACTCAGTTCTGGGCATATTCGAATATTGAATAAGTGGACATGGAGATCTCCCAATGGTAGTACTGAAACTGTAATTAATTACATGCTTACCAACAACCTAGAGTCAGTAAAAAATAAAGAGGTTTCAAATCAATTTAATTTTGATAGCGACAATAGACACTGCTGAAGTTGTCCATTGAAATAACTGGACAAAGAGATAGAAAGGAATGGTCCGAGAAAACTAAAGTATTGCAAATTGAAAACATAGACAAACACAAATTCAAAACTGAAATAACAAAACTTTTACATCATCTAGAAGAAAAACAACAACTCGGTAACTACGCAATATCTACGAAACAACTAGAACAAGCAATCAAAAAATGTGAGACAAATAAAATCAGAAAAAACAAACTAAGTAAAGAAACAATTGATTTGATAGATCTTAGGGAATAAAAGAAGAAACTCGGAGACCTCAATAATAGAAATAAAGTTGAATACGCTGAAGTTAAGAAACTGACAAAAACAACTATAAGAAATGATTTGAGGAAAAGTAAATATGAGAATGTTAAAATGATAAGGCAATCCTCCAAAGCCATAAAAAAACAGAAAAGACCATTCACAAGGAAAACCATGGCTTCAGAAATTAACAAGTCGAGGGGGCGGAACAACTGGAAATAGAGGAAAAGTAGTCAATACTGTAACTGAATGTTGTCGAAACCTTTACAAGAATGATGGTCCTAATATAGAACAGAGGATACTAGATCACAGTATGGATGAAGTACCACCAATTATAGAATCGGAAGTAAGCATCGCACTCAAAGATCTCACAAACGGACAATGTCTAGGTTAAGATGGAATATCAAACGAAATGTTGAAGTTTTTAGCAGAAGAACTCACAATACCATTGACTAAAATATTTAATAAAGTCATCCAGAGGCTAAACCTACCAGAAGTGTGGACTACTTGCGAAATCGTACTTCTACATGAAAAAGTGCCAAAATCAAACATTGAAAAATAACGCCCAATCAACTTAATGTCATCTGCCTACAAAGTGTTCTAAAAAGTAATCTTGAGAAGAATAACCAACATTTTGGATGACAATCAACCACCTAAGCAAGCAGGATTTAGAACTGGCTACTCAACTATGGACCACCTGTTCACTGTAACTCAGGTAATTGAAAAATACAAAGAATACAACAAAAATTGTACCTGCATTTATATATTACAACAAGGCCTTTGATATGGTGTATCATACATATCTTATAAATGCTCTAATAAATCTAGGTATACCAGGACCATACATTTATGTCCTACAATAAATTATTCACAATTGCTCAGCAAAAATCAAACCTGAAAATGCAGGAAAGCCCTTTAAAATCGAAAAAGGTGTACGTCAAGGAGACCCTATTTCCCAAAGCTATTTACAGTATTGTAATAGCAAATGTTCAAAACCATTGATTGGAGAAATAAACAAGGCATAAAAATCAATTGGAAGTATTTATCTAGTCTTAGATTTGCGAACGATATTGTCTTCTTTTCAAAAAGCCAAGAAGAACTTCAACAAATGCTGAATGACCTCAATACACATAGCAGTTAGAAGCTGGACTAACGATAAGTGAAACCAAAACTAAAGTGATAGGAAAAGAAAAAGAAATAAAAATGAATGATAAAACCATTTACTATTATATGTTCAGGAATATTGTTATCCTGGCCAGGTCGTTTCCTTTACAAATCGTCAGAACAAAGAGATTAAGAGGAGAATAGGAAACGCTTGGAGTCAGTACTAGTCAATTGCGTTTATCCTGAAGGGTGACTTTTCCATGAATATCAAGGGGGAAGTGATGAATATGTGTGTACTGCCTGACTGAAAAACAAAAGTTAAAAATATGTTAAAGAAGAATAGAAAGAAGTTTATTAGGAATCAAATCAGAGAGCGACTTAGAAATTTAGATATCAAAAGAAAAATACAAAGAAAAGATATAGGCAAGAACTGTTCAAAAAAAGTGGATATGGGGTGGCTATGTAACAAGGATGTCAACGGAAAAATGGACTAAGTTGGTGCAGGAATGGTATACGAGAGATGGTAGAAGAAGCCGTAGTGGTCCAGCAACAAGATTGCAGGATTATATTAAGAAAAAAAAGGAATATTATGGACACAAATCGCTCAAAATTTGGAGAGGTCCTTGCTAGGATGGGAATTGTACGGGCTCATGATAATGATGTAGCTACAACGTCTTCAATTGTCCCGAATAGCTACAATATTACGAACTAGATTATTGTTTTACTAAAGTTGATATCATTTTCATATGCGGAGATCTTAATGTTGATCTCTTGAAAATTAACTGCATTAATCGTAAATTGTTTATCGATATGCTAGAATGTCACGGTTTGAGTGTGACATCTACAGATCCCACCAGAATATTTACTAATAATATTGGCCATACATCAATTTCGAAAGTTGATTATATACTTACTAACGCAAACTCATCGGATTACTGTGTGAAGGTTTATAAGGCTCATGTTGGTGACCATCGGGCTATTTCTCTGGAATTTCATGCTGGTTAACATCTTAATACCAAACAGCAATATAAAATGGTCAGAAGTTTGAGTCAGTATAATCTGCATAATTTTGTTTTTCAAATATCACATTGTGATTTTAAGAATATTTATGAATATACAAATGTTGATAAATACTTTGAAGCATTCATAGGTATAATACGAAACATATTTGAATCTTTTTTTTTTTTTTTTTTTTAATAATTTGAAATAAGGTTATTCTGATTTTCACAAATTTTTATTGTTAAACTCACAACAATTGTTTCGCTATCACAGTAGCATCATCAGGTAAGATCACATTTTGAATAACTGATCTTACCTGATGATGCTACTGTGATAGCGAAACAATTGTTGTGAGTTTAACAATGAAAATTTGTGAAAATCAGAATAACCTTATTTCAAATTATTTAATATGGATTTTCACCAAGTAAGGACTGATACAATTCAATATTTGAATCTTGTTGTCCTCTCGTGAAATTCACCTGTTATCCAAATCGAAGAAAAACTTTCATCACATCTGAAATTGTTATTGCTGAGCGTAATTTAATCCATCTCCACTGGCTACAATCTAACTTAAAATGACAGTCCACTGAGCAAATGTACAGAAAAGTTAAATTCTCCTATTATTCGCTCCTTCGAAAATTAAAGTTTTATGGTGACCTTATTGATCAATCTTAAAATAAAAATAAAACGGCATGGACTGTAGTGAATGCTCTGACTGGCCGGAAGAGTGGAAAGCATGAACCCATTGCACTTGTGGTAGATGGGGTTTCACTTGGTGGGCACAGTGAATTGGCTGAAACCTTCGCCGATTATTTCTCCACCATAACTGAGACCTCACCAAACCTTTATTATAGAGGCTCTTTATTTTGTTCGTGTACTAATTGTGTTATGTTAAATAGTAATTTTTTCTTTTATTCTGTTATTAAGAATGAAGCAATGGAGATTATGAAACTACTCAAAAATAAAAAGAGCACTGGAACTGATTTCATCATTTCAAAAATTTTAAAGTTACAGAGTTCCGAAATTGCTCAGCCTCTCGCGGAATGTATGAACTTATCTATTAGCTTAGGTATATTTCCTTCTATAATCAAAAAGGCTATAGTTGCTTCTATATATAAAAAAGATAATGTTCATAACATAATCAATTATAGACCCATTTCTATTTCAAGTTCCATCTCTAAGGTGTTTGAGAGAATTGTTTTCAATAGAATGAAAAACTACCTTGAAATGTTTAACATTTTGGAACCTGTGCAGCATGGCTTCAGATCAAGTCGCTCGCCTCAAACGGCAGCCATTAGTTTTGTAGAGTTCGTATAGAATTGTCTCAATAACGGTACATATATCGCCGGTTTACTTTTCGACCTGTCCCGGGCATTCAATTATCTACCTTTTCAGTTTATTATCGAAAATTGTTATAACCTGGATTTCAGGGGTGTATTTTCAGACTGGTTATTCAGTTATCTGGAAAGTAGACCTATGACTGTCAAGGTCCAGAGCTCTTTCTCTACTGAGCGTAATAGATATTTGAGATTGCCCCAGGGTTCGGTTAAGGAACCACTTCTATTTTTAATATAAGTATTTTAAAAAATTTTTAAACAATTTTAAAAAATTAGCCTTCTACATATTTAATTCCAAAAGATTATATTCAATGATTATAACTTCTGAAAATAAATTAAAATAATGTCATATAAGTACCACTTATATCATGACATAAAATAAACATTCATTATAAGACATCCAAATGGTATAACAAAATCCAATAAATAAAAATCATTAACTAAAATACTATAAATTAAACATTTTGAATAGACAAAATTTTGTTTCTGCTTATCAATCTTATGAAAACCAATATCTTTCAAGAATATCCAACATAATCTTAAGAATTTTATCACAAAGCTATCTTACTTAGACTATTCAATATTATTGGATATCTAACCAAGGTACTTTATATAAAAACTCAAGATATGCAAAACATTACTGAAAAACAAGTTTTAAAATCGACTTTGCTCATCAGTATTCAAATATTCATATTCAATAAATATAACATCAATTAATAACATATATTCAAACTCATACCTTCACTCTCCAGAAAAAGTTCTACTTAAATGAGAAATTTAAATAGGTATTCACTACACACAGAAATATCTCTGTGGTTTAACCTGATCTAGAAGATTGAAAGACAAATTTAACGGCCTCTGCCATAGCACAAGGATATCTGTATAACGAATGTTTGAGGAAACCAAATAATTATATATTATGAATAAAATAACATAAATAGAGGTCATTCTTGATAGAAGGTATATAAAATAATATAAGTATTTTAAAAAATTTTTAAACAATTTTAAAAAATTAGCCTTCTACATATTTAATTCCAAAAGATTATATTCAATGATTATAACTTCTGAAAATAAATTAAAATAATGTCGTATAAGTACCACTTATATCATGACATAAAATAAACATTCATTATAAGACATCCAAATGGTATAACAAAATCCAATAAATAAAAATCATTAACTAAAATCCTATAAATTAAACATTTTGAATAGACAAAATTTTGTTTCTGCTTATCAATCTTATGAAAACCAATATCTTTCAAGAATATCCAACATAATCTTAAGAATTTTATCACAAAGCTATCTTACTTAGACTATTCAATATTATTGGATATCTAACCAAGGTACTTTATATAAAAACTCAAGATATGCAAAACATTACTGAAAAACAAGTTTTAAAATCGACTTTGCTCATCAGTATTCAAATATTCATATTCAATAAATATAACATCAATTAATAACATATATTCAAACTCATACCTTCACTCTCCAGAAAAAGTTCTACTTAAGTACTTCTACTTAACTATTTATGTTATTTTATTCATAATATATAATTATTTGGTTTCCTCAAACATTCGTTATACAGATATCCTTGTGCTATGGCAGAGGCCGTTAAATTTGTCTTTCAATCTTCTAGATCAGGTTAAACCACAGAGATATTTCTGTGTGTAGTGAATACCTATTTAAATTTCTCATTTAAGTAGAACTTTTTCTGGAGAGTGAAGGTATGAGTTTGAATATATGTTATTAATTGATGTTATATTTATTGAATATGAATATTTGAATACTGATGAGCAAAGGCGATTTTAAAACTTGTTTTTCAGTAATGTTTTGCATATCTTGAGTTTTTATATAAAGTACCTTGGTTAGATATCCAATAATATTGAATAGTCTAAGTAAGATAGCTTTGTGATAAAATTCTTAAGATTATGTTGGATATTCTTGAAAGATATTGGTTTTCATAAGATTGATAAGCAGAAACAAAATTTTGTCTATTCAAAATGTTTAATTTATAGGATTTTGGTTAATGATTTTTATTTATTGGATTTTGTTATACCATTTGGATGTCTTATAATGAATGTTTATTTTATGTCATGATATAAGTGGTACTTATACGACATTATTTTAATTTATTTTCAGAAGTTATAATCATTGAATATAATCTTTTGGAATTAAATATGTAGAAGGCTAATTTTTTAAAATTGTTTAAAAATTTTTTAAAATACTTATATTATTTTATATACCTTCTATCAAGAATGACCTCTATTTATGTTACTTCTATTTTTACTTTTCTTTGATGATCTTCTCGTACATTCATGGAGGATACTCATCAATTTTAGTAATGGTTGGAATTTTTGATCTCTGTCACCGAAATTCGAAATAATTTTGTTTGCTGGTGACACCCCAGTGGCGGTTGCGGCCAGTACCTTCGATAAGATTCAAATGCATTGTAAACTTCTGGTGCAAAGCTTTGCGAAATGGTGTCATTCCAATAGGCTAATGCTGAATGCTGATAAGACTGCTTGCATCCACTTTTCAATTGGAATTAATGATCGCAAACTGATCGTTAAACATTTGGATATTGTTACCGCGTCCATAGATAGTACTAAATTTCTTGGCATTCACATTGATAAGAATTTGGAATGGAATACACATATTGCCGTTTTGTGTAAGAAATTAAATTCCTCTTATTATGCTATCAATAGAGTAAAACATACACTTCCCATGAAATCCCTCATGAACATTTACTATAGTTTGGTGTAGAGTCACTTATCGTACAATATGATATTATGGGGTAACTAAACCTATGTTGGTAGAGTTTTTGTTTGGCAGAAGCGAACTCTGCGAATGATGTTCAACATATATCCTCGATCTTAATGTAGACCACTATCTTTAGAACATGCTATTTTTATAGTAGCATCCATTTTCATATTGAGATGTTTAATTTATATTAAAGAGAATGAAAAAATATACAAAAATTATCCAGTTTTCATGCTTACAAAACCAGAAATGAGGGTATATTAAACATTCCGATACATAGAACATCTAGATTTGAAATGTCCCCAATGTATCAGAGTATTGTTTTATATAATCATCTACCACAGAGTGTTAGGTCTCTTAGTACTAGAGGCTTTAAAAAATCTGTTAAATCTTTGTTACTGGAGAAATGTTACTATAATGTGCATGAATATCTCTCTGATTTATTCTTACCTGTTATTCTGACCTATCCTATACATGTATTTGTCTAAAAGGATCAATGAAAAATTATTATTATTCTCGGCTTATGGCCAAGAATCGGGAAATCAGTACGACTTCCGTTCTGGGAAAAAAGTTCTGTCTTTCTGGATTCGGCTTACTACTGTAGCACATGCTCATATAATAACATTCGGATATATATGTTTATAGAAAAAAGGAAATGCCAATCAACCGAAAAGTATTCTAATGAAAGTTTACATTTCAAAAAATTCATTAATCAAGAGTGGAAAATAAAGCAATTAATAATTAATAAAAATATTTCGAGGCTGTGAAGAAATATATAGTTGCTACCTTGACCAAAAGTATCTCATAGTGACCATAATCATGAGAAATATATCAAAATCAGAAATACTCCCTCCAACCTCGCCAAGCAAAGATAACAGATCATGTCATGCTGACATGAGGACATAAAAGATAAGACAATGTGTTAATACCTCTCCGTAAAATCATCTAATAACCAGCCAAAGAGACCACCAGGGAATTTAACTCAAATTCAAGAGAATATATAATAATATAACTATTTCCGAAAGAACTAATTTCAAATTACCCAATAGATAAATTTTATATATGAGATAACAGTTTCATTAACTTTTTTTGATTGTCTCGGTCTTTACTTGACGGAAATTCATCTTCAATATAAGAAAAACAATTGTTAACTTCCGCTATTTTATTGATTTACACGACAATTGTTTCGCCCAACAGAAAAATATCAAAAACAAATTCAATCATTTATCCTTCAATCAAAAGCACTTTTTGAAAATATTCCAAATTATAAATTAACTTTAATGAACCCATCAACACCCATTTTGTATTCTTTAATTAAGTTGCACAAAGAGAATAATCCCATCAGACCCGTTGTTTCATTTGTCACAGCCCTGTCATATAAACTTTCAAAATCATTAATCAAAATTATACTAACAGAAAATAACTTATAAGCCAAATTTGCAATAAAAAACTCTTATCAACTTTTACAGATAATTAAGCATATACATATCCCAAACAATGCCAAATTTGTTTCCTTTGATGTCAAAAACTTATGTCCTAGTATACCGGTCAGTGAAACCATGAAATTAGTTGATGATTTATTACTCCAAAAACGAACTAATCTTGTTGTAAAAACAGAAATATTAGACGCCTCAAACGTTTGTCTAGATCAAAATTATTTTATGTTCAACGGCATGTTTTATCTAGACGAATAAAGTCTAACAATGGGAAACCCATTAAGCCCCTTGTTATCAGAAATATTCATGGATCACGTAGAAACCAATATCCAAAAACTCGCATATTTTAAAGATTTCGTTTATTGGTACCGCTATAAAGATGACATAATTTGTTTACTTAATGGCACAAATAGACAACTTGGTTCATTTTTGGAATCTATCAATAAATTATATCCAACAATTAAATTCACACAGGAAGATGAAGTAAATAATAGCATCAATTTCTTAGATTTAAAAATCACCAAAATTAATAACAGACATGACTTTTCTATATTCAGAAAACCTACACATACAGATGGTACGATTCATTATACTTCAAACCATCCATTTTCACAAAAATTGTCAGCTTATAATAGTATGCTTTATAGATTGGTTAACAAACCCATGACGAAAGAAAATTTTGACAAAGAGTATAAAACCATTAAACAAATAGCTTTCAATAATGTTTTCAATCCATTAATCGTAGACAATTAACTTGATAAAATAAATTACAAGAAAGCAATATCATTTGTATATCCAAAATTTTAAAATTCAAACGAAACCAAATTTATTTCATTAACTTACATAGGCCAGAAATCTGAAAAGATTGCTAGATATTTAAAAAAAAAGAAAAATATAACATCTCTTTTAAAACTATTAATTCTTTAGGCAGCTTAATAAAAAATAATAATAAAGACGTCATTCCTAAAAACAAAAAATCAGGAGTTTACAAGTTAACATGTAGTGATTGCCCATGTGTATATGTGGGACAGACAGGCCGTTCATTCCAAAAGGATACGAGAACATGAAAAATGTTGCATTAATAATAAACCGAATTCAACTTATGCCAACCGTTTGTTAGAGACTGGCCATAATTTTAATATGAGTATGAAATATTACACATCGAAAACAAAAGGCAGAAACTTATTCTGTAAGAAGCTTTAGAGATCAATTGATATAATAAAAGACAAATTTAAATTAATGATCAAATAGATTTAAACAGATCCCCCCTACTTAATATTTTTCATTAATTGTATACCATCTCTTTCCACCCCTATTTTTTATTTACCAGAGCTGTGTATTTAAGGTCATGTTTTGAATTGTATACCTCAGTTTAAATACTTACCTGATGAAGTCATGGTATGACGAAAGAATTGTCGTGTAAATCAATAAAATAGCGGAAGTTAACATTTGTTTTTCTTATATTGAGTTCCATAAACTTTCACGAAAAAAATAGAACAAATATTGGCAAGTATCAAGAGGGTTAAATGCGGAAATGTTCAAAATAGTATATTATGTAACGAACACAAAATGATGCAACGAACACAAAATTACTATTTTGTGTGACTTACATACTACACTTTGTCTACGATAATGATCATTTTAAATACACACAAAAGTAAATATACAAATATTTTAGTTATTACTTTGACAAATTCTGACAAACTGATTAAATTTCTTGTTCAGCGTCCTATCACAGAACTGTGTTCTGTAGTCCTAATCTATAAACTACCCCAGTTTTTGTTATCGAAAATAGCGGATCAATTACGAAATATTTCATTTCGCATTTGTTGCCTAGCAACCAGTGCAAAATGAAATTCAGTACAATATGTAGCTTATGATTCAATTCACATATTTCGATGCTGTTGTAGAAAAAATATATTCAAAGTCTTTGAGTTTTAATTCATGAAAAAAGTCTTCATATTGTTGACTTAATCATAGCAACCAATTCAAAAATTAATCTTGCACTTGTGTGGTGAATTATTCCATACCACCCAATCAATAATGGTAATCCAAATGGAAACTGAACGCATCAGATTAAACACCCTTTAATTTTTCAAAAGGAAAACACAGTAGGTAGTTTTGAATTTCCTTTAAGAAACATAAAGTTTAAATGGCAAATTAGTCGAAAGGAAAAGACAGGCCCCAATGATACGATAAAAATACATGGCAATTAAGTCTCAGTAAAAGAAGTTATTAGAGACTTTACTATTATCCACAATTATGTACACCGGAAATTGGATGAAATTGTTCGGATAGGTTTACAGATCAATTAAGTAATAGGGAGGGCCAAGAGATGAGGAAAAAGCGTATAAATAAAAAAGTATATGGACGCCAACAAGGGTTTGTCTTACGAGATGAACTTATGGTTAATTCAGTGCATAAAATTACATTGCATCTGCGAGAGGACACAAGAGCCAGAAAGGATTATTTCAAAACAAATAATCTTCAAAATACTTCAAATTTAATGAACTCCAAAGAAAATTATGTGCTAAGCACAGATTCATATCAAGATACTCCATAACAATAAGAAGTTTCATAAAATTTACCACCAATTTAATTTATTTATTTATTTATTTAAATTTACGTGTCTCGACAACTATGGCCATTGACACGAGGTTACAATGAGAGTAAACAATATAACGTCAATAGATATTTAGATGCTAGAGAACAGTTCATAGTCTCTTAGAAATCGTAAGATTGCTTTGATCTGGGTGACTGAGCTTAGTACATCATCCGGCCGTTCTTTGATACCATATCGTCTACGTACATCTGCATAGTATGGGCATATAGATGTCAGGTGCTTAACAGTAAGGCGTACATCAGGGCAGTGTTCACATATATATTGAGATTATGGTCTGGGGGTATGTAGATACTGCAGGTTGTGAGTTTTTGCGGGCACCAAACACAAACAGCCACTGCCTCAAGAGAGGTGTTCAGGTTAAGTTCTGTATGGTACAGGTCTGAGTAGATGAAAATGGAGGCCCCTCCACTAGCTCTGGCAGCAGTATTCCTCATAAAGTGGTAACCAGCGTAGTTCTTCAACTTCGGGTCGTGACTTGGCTTAAAATTAGTTTCCTGTAGGCAGACTATATCCGGTGATATTTCACTGATGACTTGCTGAATGCGCTCTAAGCGAGGGTAAAACCCGTCGCAATTCCACTGAACTAGCTTCATTAAGATGTTTTCGCCAATGTGGATGTACAGTCAGATGTAACATCTCCATCACTTGTTGTGTCAAAGCTTTTAAGACTGTCAATATCCGCTGCATCATCCTTCAGTTCATTTCTAAGTTTTTTCGATATTCTAGTTATTCTGTTCTTAACTGATCTTTCCACGTGAGGGTAGATGTTGTGAAGGTCTTGCAGAAGCAATTTCACATTGTTTGTAAATCTTTTGGCTTCAGAAAATGGTGTGGAACTTCCAAAAGAATTTTCTAAAAATGCCACGAGGTAGTTGTATGGAAGGTTGAAAGATCTTGGGTCTTCTTGGTACGCTTTCGATATATTATGCTTTGTTGTCTCACTCAGTAAGTTTTCTTCAGCGGATGTCCCCAGTTTGATCTTTTTCTTAGATCTTTTAGTACTATCAGTATGGGCGGCGGGAGCTTTAGGTGGGGCCATAGATTTTTCTTCTACGAATACAGGATTTTTTTCTTCATTTATGACTTCGGAATCGGGTTCTGGTTGACTAGTTTGGTCACTAGCAGATAAAATTTCTGCAATTCCTCTCTTTGTGGCTCTTATCTCTTCAGTTTGAGGGATAGATGGGGAATCAGTAGTTATTTCCGTATGCCCGTAGTTTTGAGGAGTTGACACAGGGTAAGCATCATGTGAGGGTTGTGAATTTGGGCAGCTTGATGCAACATGGCCAGATTGTCTACAAATGAAGCATTCCATTCTATCAGTCGAAAGGAAGATACGATTTTCATTATCATCATGCTGAATAAGAACAGAGGTTTGAAGTTCGAAACTATCATTTGGGGGGAAGACGTAGGCTTGTCTACGAAAACTGAGTATGTGGGAGTAATCTTCACCGGGGATACCGGCCTTGAGGAATGAAACAGGGGATGCAAGTTGTAATCCAAGGTTTTTTATTACTTCGGTTATACTTTCATGTGGAATGCAGGGGGATACATTGGAAATAATGATTCTCTTAGTTGGGGAAATTAATCTTCTGATGTTTAAATTTATATTACCAATAGCTATTGATGAGTGAGTTTTTATTAATCTGTCAACCAGTTCTTTGTTGGCTAAGTAAATGCATATCCTATTATTTGATATTCGAGAAGCGAAAGAAATGTTCTTGGGCTGGATAATTTTACCAATTGCTTGGACATAGTCATGAAGTTTCAGACTTTCTTCGGAGTGTAGTACTATGGCTTGGTCCCTTTTTGGAGAACTAACTTTCGGTATTGTTTTTGCAGCCGATACATATGAAGTTCTTTGAGAATTGGTAGTGTTTTCCGTGTTTTCTGACATTTTAGGAATGAGCACGTTAGTGGGTTCAGATGACATTAACAAAAGCCCTTGTAGTCAAAAGCTATTGTAATTTCTGTATTGCTTTGTTATGTATTGGATATTATATATGGGATGGAATATTCCATATTGTAATGTGTGTTGCCCGCAGCCGGGAGGCAGGCGGTGAGTGTTGTATTTTCAACAACAGTAGAAATGTGATGGTGCTCAGCAAAAAAGTGACTTGTTTGTTTACCTGAGGTATCGGTAAATCGAAGATATCAAAATTCTGGTTTAAGTTCGTAGTCACTAATTCACAAATTCACACATAAACTCGAGGGTGAATCAATATTCCGACCATAATTTATTATGAAAACTTTCTATAATAAAAGGCGGAACGATGCGTCAAATAATTCTTTTGACAAGAAGTACCAATTTAATTAAATGAAGGTGAAAACTCAATTAGTTTAATGGTGCAAAATGAAGCTATCCTTGATAGGGTAGGTATACAGATATTTTCAATTTTTTTAATTTTTGTTTATTCATTTTTAAAGAAACACATAAAATAAATAATTAATCATTAATTGAAAAAAGAAATAAAATATAAAGCAAATGATATAGAATATATTCAAAATCACTAATAATATTAAACATATCTGATTTTATATTTACTTTCACATTATCAGTTATTATTGGTCTTGTATTTTTTTTAGTAAATCTTTCAGCCTGAAACCATTGGGGGAACGGAAACATACACTGATATAGAGGATGTTAGGAAGAAACTTGAGGGTAATGAACTTTTGAATGTTGTACATTTTAATATACGCAGTTTATGTAAAAATTATGATGATTTGAGATTGTATCTATGTATATTAGATTAAAAAAACTTGGATGTGTTTGTGTTGTCTGGAAGTTGGGTTTTGTGTGATGAATCAAATCACAGTATACCTGTATATAAGGCGTACTATAATGAATCTAAAATCAACAAAAATGACGGTCCTTCGTCTAATTCTTGAAATTGGGATCTTATATCAGTGACTTGAATGATTATTACCTTCAGGGTCTGTTGGTATACACTGATATAGAGGATGTTAGGAAGAAACTTGAGGGTAATGAACTTTTGACTGTTGTACATTTTAATATACGCAGTTTATGTGAAAATTATGATGATTTGAGATTGTATCTATGTATATTAGATTAAAAAAACTTGGATGTGTTTGTGTTGTCTGGAAGTTGGGTTTTGTGTGATGAATCAAATCACAGTATACCTGTATATAAGGCGTACTATAATGAATCTAAAATCAACAAAAATGACGGTCCTTCGTCTAATTCTTGAAATTGGGATCTTAATCAGTGACTTGAATGATTATTACCTTCAGGGTCTGTTGGTCTGTGATGTGAAGATGTTTTTGGGAGATGTCAGCATTAATATCGGAGATTCTACCTATCTTAAAAGTTTAGCATACCAGACAAATATGGGGCTGGAAATAAATAATACCACTGGGGAATATAAAACTTCGACCACTATTATAGACCATATTTATGCAAAATTAAAAACGAGTGTGTGTAGTAAGCATATGCTATATCCTGGAATTTTCCAAACGTCACAAGACGTTAATGAATCAGTACCATCAGTCCCGCCTCCGAAATTTATGTCTTGATTATGGTCAACTTAGTTCTTATTTTCTTGGTGAAGAATGGCCGGCAGTATTGACTGAGATGAACCAGGTGACCAACGAGGGTAAAAACAAGTCTATTGTTGGCGGTAAAATAATTGACGATGAGGGTAACATAGTCTTTTATCCTGTGGAGAAAGCGAATAAGATGTTGGAAACGTCTGTCTAGCTGAGAGAATAACTAGACCTCGAGTTGGTTTTTATCTAAAGGCTCCTCTCACCCAACCTCCATGTATCTCAAACCGGTAGATGAGAGGAGAGTTTTAGCCAATATTGTATTATTAAGAAACGGCGCTTATACTGGACTCGACAATATTTTCCATTTCTCATAAAATCGATACATATATTCATCTTGAAACCATTAGTCCATATTATCCATTTGGGTTTTTCAAGTAAATCGTGCCCGTCGAATGGAAGGAATCATATGTCACGTGTATTCAAAAGTATGGAAGCAGAAAAGAAATGACAAGTTATCCACCAATATCATTGATAAATAACTTTTACAAAATTTTCGTGAGATCTCTAAAAACGAGACTCCTTAATAAGTTTGGATTGTTGATTAACAGACAGTTTGGGTTTAGACAGAACATGTCTACGACGGATGCTCTTCAGAAACTTACAGAGAAGATCCTAGACTCCATGAACTATAATGACAGGGTGCTAACAGTTTTCTTGGATTTGACTAAGTCGTGCGACACAGTGGACCATGATATGCTCTTGAACAGTCAATGGACGTTAGCGGAGTTACTTTGAGATTATTCCAACATTATTTGTATAATCGGTTTCAACGAGTGAAATGGACAATGTTTTGAGTGAGCCATTGAAATTAGAAATCGGCATACCGCAGGGAACAGTACTGGAGCCATTACTGTTTCTTTTATTTATTGACTGGTTGCTTTGCGATTCAGGTTTGGACATAATTGCCTATGCTAATGACTCCGTTGTAACCTTTGAAGAAAAAGCATGGTAATAAACTATAACTGCTATAACTATAACTGGATTGAAAACATTAAGTAGATTATTGTCTGATTGCCTGTTGACTCTTAATACCGAAAATTCAAAATTTCCTACTTTCTCCCTCACGACTAATGAACACCTGGAATTCCAGAAAATAACCTTTCATAGAGCAAGGTGTAACCGATCAACATGTACCTGCCCGAGCATGGAGAAAACAGAATCGGTTAAGTATCTTGAAATCCATAACGATCGGCATGTGTGATGGGATAAACATGCGGAAGTCTTTGTTGAGAGAATGAAGTTCCTCTTGTAGGTTTTCTATAATATCAGAAATGTTTTGCCCAAGAAGACATGTTTTCAAGTCTATGAGTCACTGGTTTTGTCGATCCTAAGGTATGCAATTGTTATATGGGGAGATATGACACTCATTTGAAGAGGATTGGTATTACTCCGAAGTCTATATTAAAAATAATTCTAAATGTTGGAAAGCTTTATGAATCTAACAAAGTATTCGTTAATAGTGAGCAACTTACTATTGAACAACATATATATATATATATATATATATATATATATATATATATATATATATATATATAAAACATATATATATATATATATATATAAAACATATATATATATATATATATAAAACAACATTCAAGAATGTTAAGACATCAGTAAGCTATCCTTTCTCTACAAGACAGGCTAGAAATAAAAATCTTGTATTTGCGTTTTTCCACGGAACAGGTTTCTAAACATAATTTCCTCTACTATGGTCCAAAATTTTATAATTAATTTACTTACGTTTGATATCAGGGAAGATTCAATTTGAAAAGTAGACAACACAAAAACTACCTCAAAACATATATAGTGGAGAATTGTCATAGATTCGAAAAATTTCAGTTATAATATAAAAAAATAGGGACAAAATGAGGTGAAATAAAAAAATTGTTCGTTCTTTCATCGGGCTTGAGATTGAAATTTATAGTTGTTGTTGGGAAGAGTTTCATCTTTCGTTTTTGCAGGATATGTCAATATACAAGCGTGCTTAGACCGCATATCTCTGTTTATTTGTTGGTATATATGTATTTTCTTCTTCTCGTCATGTAATTATCTGTTGATGAATAAAGTGACTTGCATTATAAAATATTTTCTTTGTCTAGTGCGTTTGGAACCTGCGACATCAAAATATTTTAGTTTATAATGTTCTTTGTCGACATCTTGTTCCAATTTTGATAATTTATGACTTTGGATATTCAGCTTATCTATAACCACATGTACACAGAAATCTTTTAGAGAACGTGCGAATTACTTTTATAGCCAGAGCGCTCAGCTAAGACAAATATAACAACGTTCATTCTCTATTCTATTGGTGTTAATCATAAATTTCCTTCGACATATCAAAAAGCACCTTTCACTTATTCAGTCAACCCACAAAAGTCATTTCCAATCACTTTCGCTATTTTCCCTCTTTTTATTAAAACGAATGCATTACGATAAACCGAGTTTTTAATTTTTGAATACCCTAAATCACATGTGAAATCAATTTTATTCCAGTAATAATCACCCTTGTCGCTTGTGCTCCATGCGTGGCCTAAGACTACCGCGATTGCTATTAGTAACATGATATATAATATACATATTGTCAATTGTCAAAGTGTTGGCAAATTAATTACATTTAGTATTAGTTTAATGATTCCAACGTTGAGCTTGGTTTCAAATACAATAATAATAACCAAAATATATTTGTTATCTTTGAAATGTTTGAGTTTTTTTCACTTTCCCAACTTCAAGGTTTGTAATTAATAAACAAAGCTTGTTCATCGTCGAAATAACTACATAAAAATTGCTTCTCAAGGATTAATGCCTTTGCAGTAGTTCAAAAAATAAATAGATAATAAGCGGAATGCGGCAGTAAACTAACCGTGGTACGATACAAATGCAATAGTTGTTTTGAAAAAACGTCGAGCACTGATAATATTGCGTTTGAAAAAGGTTTTATGATGACCTTAGTGCTCCTAGAGACTAGAGATAAGACTAGAGTTCTTCAAATGTAAAAACGTACATAAATAGTTACACAATTTGACTTAAATCAGACGGGGTTAACAATAACCTCGATGAAAATACAGTGAAATAATTCACGTTCACGATATGAAAAATATCACTACTAGAACTCGGTATTAGAATTTACAGTGAACGATACGAGGCAAGTTAATCCTGAAAGATAAATCACAACACCGAAAATATAATAATCATTTAAATTTCAAAATGTAAAAACTCACTCGTTGTGTATCCATAGTCATCTTCTTTTTCCGGGTCGCTTGCGATTTCCTCTTTGGTCCTCTTGACGTTGCCTGCACTGGCACGATCGATCTGTAATGAAACCAATATGCAGAAATCTGAATGTTAATCGTTGATACTACTGATTCAGCAATGTTAACTCTTCTATTATTATCGTCATCAGCGTTTTTCTCTATGCAGTGATATACCTGACAATAGCATGTCAAGTTCGGTTATATACTGTGGAAGGATAGATACAGATTAAACCCATATAAGGAGCCACTTATACCAATCAGTTTTCCAATGAGGACGATATATAGAGGATGGCCAATTTTACACCTGGTTGAACTACAATAATTTAAAATATTAAATGGTCGGCAGCTTTTGCGCGCTTTTTTAGTTGAAAATTTCAAATCTGTGAATTTCTTCTTGAAGAAGCTAGATACGCTCAATTGCAACCACGATACATCTATCTGCATTCTAAAACTGCTTTGGAATTTCTAATTCCGACGCGTCATCTGGCTACCTCAACTATTAGAATTTGTTGATTTCGAAAGTTCATTTTTGAAGATTTGAACGCAAAAAAAATTCAAAAAATTATGCACGAGCCCTCGTTTCGTTATTTCACGTGTATATACATGTGATATTGATGTGTAACAACCAATACATTGGTTGTTAACAGGGGGGTTGAATCAGATTTCATTCCTGGCTTTTTTATTGGTGCCTCTAGTATCACTTTCTTCTTTTTTGGTAAGTTAAATTTTGATTTTGTGATATATTTGAATCTGAATTCAATACATTTCTGATGAAGTCTAGAGACTGAAATAGATCGAACTATAAAATATTGGAGTTCTTCTTCAATTATTATGGTATTATTATTATATTAATTATTTGATCATTTATTTTGAGAATTTTAGATAATTTTGTAATAGTGGTTTTTCTGGTATTTGTATATTAATATACATACTTATATAGTTTTGTCAATACATTTGTATTAATACGTTTCATGTCGAGAACTAAAAAAGTTTTTTCCCAGACATTGGATAATATTTTATACTGATCATATATAAGAATATCATTTTGATAGTATTTGTGACTATGATTTTGATTTCAATATATATTCTAGAAGTTGGAAGATATAATTCTGAACTCACATTTTAATTTGTTTTTCAAATTATAAATTAAATTCATAGAGAGTCTAAAGATCCACAATATATTACATAATTATTCAATATTTTTGAAATTCTGGTTTCTTTCTAATCATGGGACATTATTTGTGGTGAATAATATTCGTTGTGTTTTTCTGTGTCCAAGTACAAAGGTTAATGGTTAATGGTTTACAACACGTTTCTTATTTCTCTTGTACTTTGGATGATTTAAAATTTACTTTGAGTTACAAGTTTTGTGTTTTTTTAGAAGATTAATTTTGGTTTTGAGATATACATTCTGTCAAGAAAGTACCGGGAATTATCGATTTAAATCTGGCGGGGCAATGAGGCAGGTAAAAATTTTTTTTTCCTAGGTTGGTACCACTGTCCTTAATTACTATGCCTAGCTTGAGCGGGATCTGTCAACTAGTGTGTTTGCAACAGCTGATTAAGTTAGTCGATGTCAGAGTGCGTGCCGATTTTTACTATGGGTGATTACGTTGAGCAAAGAATTTATTTAAAGTTTTGTGTTGCAAATGAATTTTCGTGTGCCGATGCATTGAAAATGTTGCAAAAGGCCTTTGGTGATAATGCTCTATCGAAAACTCGTGCATATCAGTGGTACAGAACCTTCAAGGACGGTCGTGAAGTGGTCGCCCATCGACGGCTTCGATCGAAGATAACGTCGATAAAATTAAGGAAAGGGTGCTGGAAAACCATCGTACCAGCTTGAGAGAGATAGCACATGATCTTAAGATATCCCACGAGTCCGCACGTACGATTTTGATTGATATTTTGGGCATGAGAAAGGTGGCCGCACGACTCGTACCGAAAGACCTGAATTTTCTTCAAAAACGTCATCGCAGGTTGCTTCAGACATGCTGGATCGCTGTAATTCCGATTCTACATTCATGGAACGCATTATAACTGGTGATGAGACCTGGGTCTACGAGTACGATATGCAAACAAGCCAGCAATCATCGGAATGGGTGGCAAAAAATGAGCCGAAACCGAAAAAACCACGCCAAAGCCGCTCGAAAATGAAGGTGATGCTCATTGTTTTTTTCGATATCCGTGGCGTGGTGCACTACGAATTCGTTCCAGAGGGTCAGACGGTAAACAAGGAGTATTACCTAGGCGTTATGAAACGTTTGCGTGAGCGTATCCGTAAGAAGCGGCCAAATTTGTGGGCGAACAACTCATGGATTTTGCATGACGATAACGCACCTTCTCACCGAGCTACGATTGTGACTGACTTTCTCGCCAAAAACTCAACAGACGTGCTTCAGCAACCACCGTATTCGCCGGATTTGGCTCTCTGCGACTTTTTCCTCTTCCCAAAACTAAAATTGCCCCTTCGTGGCACCCGTTTTGAGTCGATAGAAGCCATAAAACAAAATTCGGCGCGAGAGCTAAAGTCCATCCCGGAAAGCGCCTATAAAAAATGTTTCCATAATTGGAAGTGCCGTTGGCATAGATGTATTGGAGCAAATGGAGCCTATTTTGAAGGCGACCCAATAAATTTTGACGATTAAATGTAAAAATGTTGTTTTAATTGAAAATTCCCGGTACTTTCTTGACAGAGTAGTATTTCACTCTAAATTCAATACATTTCTGATGAAGTCTAGAGTCTGAAATAGATCGAACTACAAAATGTTAGAGTTCTCGTTAAATTATTTCATTTGATCATTCATTTTGAGAATTTTAGATAATTTTGGATTTTCTTGAATATTTATATTAATATACACACTTATATAGTTTTGTTAATACATTTTTATTAATACGTTTACTGTTGTGAGGTAAAAAAGTTTTTTCTGAGATACTGAAAAATATTTTATATTGATTATACATAAGGATATAATTTTAATAGTTTCTGTATACGATTTCAATATATATAAAAATGTTGGAAGATATATTTCTGAAGAGACTGTAAAAGATAATCCAGGCTCCTACTGATACCGTAATATAAAGAGAGACAGTGATGTTCTGGGGAATTATTATAGTAAGGCAAAGTTTTTCTATATTCTCATGCAACAAGGTTTAACGGTCCAGAGGTATGTTGATTAGATGCTACATACGATAACACAATTTTAAGAAGAGGATTCTCCGTTTATGCAAGATAATGCCTCAACTTATACAAGTAAAGTCGTTTCAATACTCTGAAGATAGGTTGCAAGAGAATAAGACTAATTTTCATCAAAAGGAGGGTTTTTCAATACCTTAAATATCAAATAGAGAAATTCCTAAATATCTCATTACAAATTTCAATTTTATGAAACCTTCTTAAAAACTGTTTGAATCAAATTAAGAACCCTGTTCAGTTTTTAATAGACATATATAATTAACACTAATCACATCCTATCAAAAAGAGATGAAAGAATCCAAAGACAATACAGATTATTAAACTTTGAATATTAAAACAAATTGATATATGTTTATCTTCTACAATTTTAATTTAAAAAAATTTTATTCAAAAAACTTTTAGAATTAAATTAATGTCTAAAACAAGCACCGCTTATATTAAATAGACGTATATAATCTAAACTCAATATACAATGTCAAATGGAATAAATAAACCAAAAGATATACGAAAGTCCCTAAAATTAATAAATAAATATTTAAAGGAGACAAAATTTGTTTCTGGTCTTGCTTTCAAAACGCCATTTGCATCTTAAAAACATGAACACACTTAAAGGACCTCTCAAAGAATATAATTTATTTGAAATATTTAATATTTTTAAATATTCGAATGAGTAAATTCAGAAATCTCTCAAAGCATGCACTATATCTTCAAAAAACAAATATAGTTCTAAGCAATTCCGTCTTCAGTCCTGAAATATATTCAAAATATCAAAATCAAAAAACTAACCCATATCAAACAACTCACCACGTGTAAATGAATAATGTTTCGAGACATAGATCATCTTTATAATTCAAGATTGATCTATGCTCTAACAGAATCAAAGAACAGTGTGAGCTATTTTGAAGGCTTACCTTAATTACATACATTATTCATTTACACGTGGTGAGTTGTTTGATATGGGTTAGTTTTTTGATTTTGATATTTTGAATATATTTCAGGACTGAAGACGGAATTGCTTAGAACTATATTTGTTTTTTGAAGATATAGTGCATGCTTTGAGAGATTTCTGAATTTACTTATTCGAATATTTAAAAATATTGAATATTTCAAATAAATTATATTCTTTGAGAGGTCCTTTAAGTGTGTTCATGTTTTTAAGATGCAAATGGCGTTTTGAAAGCAAGACCAGAAACAAATTTTGTCTGCTTTAAATATTTATTTATTAATTTTAGGGACTTTCGTATATCTTTTGGTTTATTTATTCCATTTGACATTGTATATTGAGTTTAGATTATATACGTCTATTAAATATAAGCGGTGCTTGTTTTAGACATTAATTTAATTCTAAAAGTTTTTTGAATAAAATTTTTTTAAATTAAAATTGTAGAAGATAAACATATCAATTTGTTTTAATATTCAAAGTTTGTTATATTTCTTCTATCAAGTAAAAGGCCTTTCTATTTTATTTCATATATAATATATAATTATATTTTGGCTTCAATAAATATCATTATACAGTGTCAATGAATTTAGGTAAGCCTTAAAAATAGCTCACACTGTTCTTTGATTCTGTTAGAGCATAGATCAATCTTGAATTATAAAGATGATCTATGTCTCGAAACATTATTCATTTACACGTGGTGAGTTGTTTGATATGGGTTAGTTTTTTGATTTTGATATTTTGAATATATTTCAGGACTGAAGACGGAATTGCTTAGAACTATATTTGTTTTTTGAAGATATATTGCATGCTTTGAGAGATTTCTGAATTTACTTATTCGAATATTTAAAAATATTAAATATTTCAAATAAATTATATTCTTTGAGAGGTCCTTTAAGTGTGTTCATGTTTTTAAGATGCAAATGGCGTTTTGAAAGCAAGACCAGAAACAAATTTTGTCTCCTTTAAATATTTATTTATTAATTTTAGGGACTTTCGTATATCTTTTGGTTTATTTATTCCATTTGACATTGTATATTGAGTTTAGATTATATACGTCTATTAAATATAAGCGGTGCTTGTTTTAGACATTAATTTAATTCTAAAAGTTTTTTGAATAAAATTTTTTTAAATTAAAATTGTAGAAGATAAACATATATCAATTTGTTTTAATATTAAAAGTTTGTTATATTTCTTCTATCAAGTAAAAGGCCTTTCTATTTTATTTTATATACAGATTATTGATCGAACTCACTCGAGAAAAATTTTTTTGTGACGAAAGCACTCTTTCATATCAGTATTATGTAAAAACAAATTTCACTCTGAAAATGTACAACCTAAAATTGAGAAATTCTTCGAGACAATTTCTTTTCAAAAAGAAAATTTGAATATCAAAACAGATTAAATCTGTTAGTCTTCTACAAAATTGTAGAAGACTAACAGATTTAATCTGTTTTGATATTCAAATTTTGTTATGTTTCTTCTATCAAGTAAAAAGCCTTTTTCTATTTTATTTTTAAAAATAATTTAAAAAGAGTTCTTTGAAAAAATTCTTCAAAAATATGCCACACATTTTAGAATAGAAGTTTGTTTTTATATAAAAATTACAATTCGTTTTTCCACTTATGCATATAGTATTGTTTGGATATAACCGATTTTTGAAAAATACTTCATATAACCTCTGTGTACATTCTGTGGACAAATTATTAGAATGTAAATGCTTGTTTAGTTTAGCCAATAAGTTGCCTGTTTACGTTCTTGCTGTTCTAGATACGCTGGGCATATAAATATTGAAGATATTTTTATTGATTGTTTTTATTTGGCGGGTTTGAAAATGGACTGATTCTTACTGTTTTTTCAAATGCGTTTTTGAAGAAGAATTTTTGTTGTTGAGTAAGCTCGATCAATATTCTGTGTTTTTGTTGGATACTTTTATCTTTTCTTGATAATATGTGATTAGTGTTAATTCTTTATTCCATAAGAGGTTACCAGTGTTCTCTGAGGCATTTATTTAATATAATTTCAAAAGTTTTCAAGAAAATTTCATTAAATTAAAATTTGTAGTAAGGTATTTCAGAATCACTCTGTTTGATATTTTAGATACTAACTTGCATGTTTCCCTATCATGATCTCTTGAATATTTTTGGCATATGGAAAGCGATCAGAAGATCATAGTAATACAGTACAACTAATTCAAGCAGTTCTTGAGGAATAATGAGACCTTAGAAAGAACCCAATAGGCTTACAAACTTACTCAGGCATTTTCGCTTGCATTGAGGCAAGTGATAGAAATACAAATAATTAAAATACTAATTAGTAATTAAAATCCCTTATTCCTGGAATAAAGTTGAAATAAATAAGTTCACATGAAAATATTTTAAAAAAATCGCCCAGAAAAAAACTTCCAGGACAAAGCCAAGATGAAATCCAGTCACTAACAAAAATAATTTCCAATCGGAACAAACAGGGGGCTTGAGTTGACTGATAGAAACACATTCTTCGAAAGTTGAAATCAGCATAACAATGAATCTACAACTTCTACTTTCAAGATGGTTTCATCTCAAATCGCCTTCCAACTGGTAACCATCAAATTGAGCCGTTGATTACCTACCTAGCTGTCCTAACACACTCCAGATTCCATAGTCTGTATGTTAGTACAATTCATTGTCCAATTGACACCTGATAGAATTTCCTTACTTTCAACCATGAGAAGGCAGATATCGATGACGAAGGGTTTCACTGAACCCCAAACAATTTTCATCTGCATTTCTAGATTCAAATATTGTGAGGCTTTTATTTAAATAAACAGCTCGTATATATAACCGAATTACCGAGTTATTTTCACCACTGATCTAAACAACCTCATAATGAAAAGTTGTCAAATTTGGTAGTAAAAAAAAGAAATTGATAATAGCTTTCAGTTACGAAGAACTATCGAATGTCAACAGAAGGGGCAGTTTAATATCTCCATTAAATGGTTTTTAAAAACAAGACGTTTTACATCACTTTTGATATACATTCTGTCAAGAAAGTACCGGGAATTATCGATTTAAATCTGGTGCGGCAATGAGGCAGGTAAAAATTTGTTTTCCTAGGTTGGTACCACTGTCCTTAATTACTATGCCAAGCTTGAGCGGGATCTGTCAACTAGTGTGTTTGCAACAGCTGATTAAGTCAGTCGATGTCAGAGTGCGTGCCGATTTTTACTATGGGTGATTACGTTGAGCAAAAAATTTGTTTAAAGTTTTGTGTTGCAAATGAATTTTCGTGGGCCGATGCATTGAAAATGTTGCAAAAGGCCTTTGGTGATAATGCTCTATCGAAAACTCGTGCATATCAGTGGTACAAAGCCTTCAAGGACGGTCGTGAAGTGGTCGAAGACCGGACGCCCATCGACGGCTTCGATCGAAGATAACGTCGATAAAATTAAGGAAAGGGTGCTGGAAAACCGTCGTACCAGCTTGAGAGAGATAGCACATGATCTTAAGATATCCCACGAGTCCGCACGTACGATTTTGATTGATATTTTGGGCATGAGAAAGGTTGCCGCACGACTCGTACCAAAAGACCTGAATTTTCTTCAAAAACGTCATCGCGAACAGGTTGCTTCAGACATGCTGGATCACTGTAATTCCGATTCTACATTCATGGAACGCATTATAACTGGTGATGAGACCTGGGTCTACGAGTACGATATGCAAACAACCCAGTAATCATCGGAATGGGTGGCAAAAAATGAGCCGAAAGCGAAAAAACCACGCCAAAGCCGCTCGAAAATGAAGGTGATGCTCATTGTTTTTTTCGATATCCGTGGCGTGGTGCACTACTAATTCGTTCCAGAGGGTCAGACGGTAAACAAGGAGTATTACCTAGGCGTTATGAAACGTTTGCGTGAGCGTATCCGTAAGAAGCGGCCAAATTTGTGGGCGAACAACTCATGGATTTTGCATGACGATAACGCGCCTTCTCACCGAGCTACGATTGTGACTGACTTTCTCGCCGAAAACTCAACAAACGTGCTTCAGCAGGGATTTGGCTCCCTGCGACTTTTTCCTCTTCCCAAAACTAAAATTGCCCCTTCGTGGCACCCGTTTTGAGTCGATTGAAGCCATAAAACAAAATTCGGCGCGAGAGCTAAAGTCCATCCCGGAAAGCGCCTATAAAAATTTTTTCGATAATTGGAAGTGCCGTTTGGCATAGATGTATTGGAGCAAATGGGGCCTATTTTGAAGGCGACCCAATAAATTTTGACGATTAAATGTAAAAATGTTGTTTTAATTGAAAATTCCAGGTACTTTCTTGACAGAGTAGTATATTTAGTGACATTCAAACCAGAAGGATTTACGAGTGTCCCAGAATAAATAGATAATCCTGAAACACTGTATAGAAGAGCTATTGGGCGCTCCGAAAAAATGCAAAAAAAACTCTATCCCCGATAGAATTATCTTCTATTTTCGAAATAATGATTTCTACTACATAATGTTGAATTTCTGTGTAACACGCTCACAAATAAATCAAATCCTTTAGTTTCTATATTGTAAAATATTACTCATTTAAATACCAGTAGATATGCAGAAAATCGTATGGATGACTGTTGTCGTTTTTTCGGAAAAACTTCAAATTTCATAATAAAATGTGATGAATGTAAGTCTTTAGGTGGCTACATTAAAAAAAATCAGGCGCTCTTCATGCCAGATTTCAAAATAGAACAATGCATCTTCATAACTTACGTTAATGCGAAGTTATTGCTATAAGTATACAGAAGGTGCAAATTCGACTTAATAAGAAACTTCTGAACATTTAATAATTTCTCCTCTGAATGTGAACCTGATGATAAAGGTTTCCTCACAAAATACAGAGAACGCTGTTCATTTCATTATCCAATCTTCAATTTGTTAATTTGTACACGTCTCTCTGATTGAGATTCGTGTCAGAACACATTACCCGTTTGAACATAACCGTTTCGCTTATTGATTTTTAATTTGAGAATTTGGTGATTTCGTTACGTTTTGGTCTTTATATGGATTAACTCTTGGACTCGTGGACTTGCCACGAACTAATTATATATCACAGCAAATATGCATTTCATTTATGGCGAGTGCAGAGGTTATGCCAGTGAAGCTGCAGCCCTTTACGAAAATAGATGCGTCAGCCGGATTACCGCGTATTAATCAGAGTCCATGGGTGTTACATGGAAGGCAAATTCTTAGCAGCGATTTTGGTGGCACAAGCACTGGACGAAATGCTAACACTATTATGGAAGATACAGTTCTTCAGGAAATTGATCAAGATCCATCTACCTCCTCAAGAGCAATCGCACGAAGCACTGGTGTATCAAGATGGAGTGCACACCGTATATAAAAAATAATATCATCCGTATCACTTGAAACGAATGCAAACATTGCAGCCGAGAGACTACCAGGCAAGATTGCCGACAGTTGCTTGCGATAATAGAAGAAGATCCACAATTCTTCGATAATATTCTGTAGAGTGATGAGTCAATACTGAAGCGAGATGACTACTGTAACATGCACAATCTACACAGCTGTCAAACTTCGAATTCTCATTTGGTGAGGGAAGGCAGGTCCCAGCACGAGTTCAAAATAAATTATCGGACTGGAGTGTTGAACAGAAAGATAAGTGGCCCTTCCGAACTAACGGGAAACTTAACAGGTGAACACTACTTAGAGTTCCTTCAAACATGAATTGTCAACATAGTTGGAATAGGTGACCAAAGAAGTGAGAGAATCTCATTGGCCCCAAAACGACAGGTATCCAGCGCACTATGCAGTGAACGCCCGTGCTTACTTGGACCACCTACTAAGATGAATGAATTGGCCCACTGGGTTCCATTTTATGGCTTCTACGATCCCTGGATCTGAATTCATTTTTTTTTTATTGGGATCGCCTAAAAGGTGGGGTCTACTCCATGACAATGAGAAGAGTTACGTAGTGGTGGGGGAGGAGGAACAAGTTGAGTAATTTTCTCATTTTTCATATTTGTATTCTTTTTTTGCATCTAATTCATCTTTTTCAATTCTACTCATCCACTTTATACCTATTTTCAATTTTTTTCTTGGTGTCCAGTTTCATTATTTCTTGTTACTCAGTCGAAAAACCATGATCATAGCACATATGAATGCACGGTCATTGTTCTCTAGGATAAGTGATTTTACTGAGCCAGTTAACACAAATAACTTTGACATCATAGGCATTACTGAGACTTGGTTCGATGATGCGGTTTGTTCGGCGGATGTTTCTCTTACTAGATATAATATGTTTCATAGCGACAGGGTTGGTAGAGGGGGCAGTGTTTGTCTTTATATACGGTGGAATGACAAGGCACAAATTTTGGAACTCGATTTCGAATAAGAAAGTCCAGCTGAATTCTTGTGGATTAAATTACGTATCATGGTGGACCATAGTTATCGGAGTGCTTTATCGGCCACCAAACCGTAAGAGCAGAGATTCCAAACTGAAATCATTCATCAATGATATGGATTTGATATTGAGTCAGATGTATCCAATTACTGACCTGATTTTTAATGTGGGTGACATGAATGTCAATTTGTTCAATAAAAGAAATCTGGTCTGAGTGTTTTCGTTCAAATGGTTTCGAGCAGATCATTGAGGAGGAAACACGTGTAACTGAGGTCTCCAGTACCGTGTTCAATCTTATTTTTGTGAAATGTCTTGCTCAAACTTATTAAAATCTAGGGACGTCAAAAACGTAGATCATATTAATGATTCGTGTTTGGTGAATTCAATATTTGTAGTAGGAAGAATGAGCAAAAATTCATATAATGCAAAGATTTCAGCCGCTTTGAAAGTGATCCATTTCTATCGGATTTAAGGTCCTAACGGTGGCAAACATTTATACATGAGCCTATTAATAATCTGAAAGTGCAAATTTTCAATGAAATCTTGTTGGAAGTCTTTAATCGTCATGCCCCCTTTAAGAAGAAAATGGTGTCCAAACCTAGAGCACCCTGGCTGAATGAGCGGTTGATGAGAGAGCGTGATTGTGCTCTTGCATTTTTCAAGCCGTCTAGGTCCTCGGAAGCATGGTGTAATTATAAAAAGTTGAGAAAAAGAATTCTTGCTGAGATTAGTCGCAATAAGAAATTGTACATCTCTGCTGTGGTTTCTTATGGTGGGGATGCAGCTTGGAAGGCGTTGAAGCAGTTGAATGTCGAAATGGTAAGCACGAGAGAGGTTCCTAGTAACTTGAGGGATGAAGAGTCTATCAGTGAGTACTTCTCCTCATTCAATAGTGTCACTAATAACGACTCATGTGCGGATGAAATATCCTATTTTGATAATAATGTTTGCAGAGAAGGGCTCAAATTCAACTTTAATATTGTAATCCTTCAAGAAGTAAGATCTATAATAAACGGTATTCGCGTAGAGCAGTTGGAGATGATGATATAACCATAGACATGTTGGTTCATGCTTTTTCGGTCATACATTTATACATCCTGTATCTGGTCAATAGTTATATTGTACCTAACGTATTTTCCATTCAGTGGAAATGTGCGATTGGTATTTCACTGCCAAAAACGGCTCATCCCACGTCAGTCTCTGACTTGAGGGTTATGAGTATTTTACCGATTCTGTCGACGATTTTAGAGAATGTCCTTTCCAATCAAATGTCGGAGTATTTCGATAGATTCAACTTGTTACCCAAGTATCAATCTGGCTTTCGAAGGAACTGCAGTACAGCTGTAACATTAGTATCGGTAAGCGATAGAATATTTCGAGACCTGGATCGTGGCCTATCCGTCCTTCAAATTCTACTAGATTTTTCGAAGGCCTTCGATACCATAAATCATTCATTTCTTTGTGCAAAATTGAATTATTCTGGTCTCTCCCCTTCGGCGGTGTCGATGATCCACTCATTTCTTCCGTTATTTGAGGATCTTGGTGGATGGTGTTTTCTCAGGTCGAAAACTAATATCAGCAGGTGTACCACAAGAATCGCCCCCCAGGCATTAGATCTTGACGTGATGGGGGCGCTCATCATGACTAGGACCCTAGTTTCGTCCCGACGAAATGGAGGGTTAAGTCTTGGTGTCTAACGTAATGTCATTTCGCGCCAGTCACTGGACCTGTATGGTGGAAGATCTTCGAATGGGGCCCTAGTTTTACTCAGGTGAAATGGAGGGCTGAGCCGGTTGTTTAACTCAGTGACAAGGGAGTCTGTCGCAGCACAGGGCTTTCCCCTTAAAAGTGGAGTACTCTACCCTATCGCAGTATGAATCTATGAATCTCCGGATTCTGTGTAATGGCCGAGTACGTTATATAGCATACTCCGTTACCTCGGGGGGGTGGTTTGCCCACAGGTGTTACTTGTATCACCTGGCCACCCCATTGGTGTTGGACTTGAGGAGGCAGTGGTTGAAAGTCCACATGCTGGACTAGGGAGATATTTCATTTATCTGTTCGCAGACCCCCATGTTCGGGATATTCTCATGAAACGACTCGGGGTTTAGCGGGACTTGACGGTTCGACCGGCCTGTACTGGCCCCTGATCTATGCGTAACGATTTAGGGTTTGTGAATCTCGACGAAATGGCTCCGCCATTAGTGCTTGACGCCAGGATCAATCAAATGACCTCACATGGGTTCGGTGAGTCAGGACGTACAGGCCGCTAGACGGTGCTCGTACCAGGATCGATTGTAGTCGTCAATCTTGAGTTTATCTTAGTTCATGGGACTGCGTTCGGGTGGATGGATAAGAATTCCCTCCGGCGGGTGAGTTGCGTCTCAAACCAACTCGGGTACTGTACTGCTGAGCCAGTAAGGGGTTGGATAGTGCTTCGCTGCTACCAGTCAGACGGTTCTGGCTTTCGAGTCGGGGTCCAAACTGAAAGCTGGTGGGTTCATCTTTTCGGAGGGGTTCTCGCCACGCGCGATGATATGGCGTAATCCTTATCACACTTTCTACCTCTAGGGGTGGACTGTGGAGACTGCTTGGTAGTCACTTGGAAAAGAGGTATCCTCAAATAGCCAATTACTATTCTGGTAGAATTCACTTGTACCACAAGGATCGCCCCCCAGGCATTAGATCTTGTCGTGTTGGGGGTGCTTGCCTTGACTAGGACCCTAGTTTCGTCCCGGCGAAATGGGGGGTTAAGTCTTGGTGCCTAACGTGCATTCGGATGGATGGATAAGAATTCCTTACGGCGGGTGAGTTGCGTCTCTAACCAACTCGGGAACTGACCTGCAGAGCCAGTAGAGGTTGACTAGTGATTCGCTGCTACCATTCAGACTGTTCAGGGCCGTAACTAATTCATCACACGATATCAACCTCCTTATACTACTAAATCCATTGCCACATCTACCCCATCTATATTCACTAAATAAATTCTCGTGTTTCAGAAATTCATCATCCCGAAGAGGCTCAAGAAGTTGGTTCTTGTTACTAATCATGTCATTTCTTTCAGCTATCTGGATTTCCGCTGGGGCTGAACAAGTCTGAGCGGAAACCCCCCTTCTTCTACTTTGACACTAACATTGTCATTTCTTTCAGCTATCTGGGTTTCCGCTGGGGCTGAACAAATCCGAGCAGAAACCCGCCCTTGCTATACTGACAATAACCATGTCATTTTTTTCAGCTATCTGGGGGTTCGCTGGGGCTGAACAAGTCTGAGCGGAAACCCGCCGTTTCCTATTTTATCATTAACCATGTCATCTCTTTCAGCTATCTGGGGGTTCGCTGGGGCTGAACAAGTCTGAGCGGAAACCCGGGACTACTATGATGATATAAGTGCATAAATTATCCAAGAGCTCTGCTCCAATGTTAATACGTACTAATACTGAGTTATTCTGGCTTTCGAGTCGGGTCCCAAACTGGAAGCTGGTGGGTGTACCTCTTCGGAGGGGTTCTCGCTTCGCGCGATGATATGGCGTAATCCGTATCACACTTTCTACCTCTTGGGGTGGACTGTGGAGACTACTGAGTAGTCACTTGAATAAGAGTTATGCTTGCATGCCAATAACTTTACCTGGTAGAATTCACGTGTACCATAAGGATCCATTTTAGAGCCATTATTGATCCATTATTGATTATATATGTGTCAGATATCCTCAGTGATTTAATATACTACTCTGCTAAAGAATATGCTGATGCTATTCAATTATTGTTTAGTTTCGGCATGGAGCAGCTTGAATTCGTTTCTGCTTGTTTGAATCAGGATTTGGATTTCATCTATAGAATATGTAATCAACGCCTCCAAAAGCCAATTTAACAACTAGGTTTCGTAGGAGCTTTTCATATAACGCTGCGAGAGTCATAAATTCACTCGATTAATATATAAGAAATGTATCTGTCGCTTCTTTGAAGTCTCATCTAGGGTCCCAGGAGTAATGCAAAATGAGTTTGATTAGTGCACGAGCTCATGCATAAGTATTTTTTTTCTCTTTATGGTAAAATGGATTAATGCAACTTTCTGTTTTTTTTCTTATCTGCTGTATTCAATACTTGTATGATCGATATCCTTAGATTTTTGATGCTGCATGAATATTTTTTTTTGATTTTTGTATTTTGGTAGGCGAGTTAGCGGAGTTACGTGTAAGAGTAGTCAAATGACTAAACTTTGCTCCGGTGACTCTTCTCGATATATTTTTTTTCAATTTAATTATTGCAATGTTTTTTGCCCGTATTCTTATCTTGGTCAATAAAGTCATTATAATAATAATTATTATTATTATTACTATTATTATTATTATTGTTGACTTCTGAAGAGAGCTTTCATTTGTAGATATCGCACATGTATCGTAGTAGGTGGCAAACAGTTTGAAGATTCCTTATTATAATGTAAACATTGTACTAAATATCACATTAAAGTATTACTTCTTCCCTACGAATTCTTACTAAATACCTACTCAAAACAGTATAAAAATACTATTTCATTTCAATTTCGATTCGTTGACTAAGTGGGGTTAATGAGTTTTCATCATTATGTAAGGTTATTTTTTATGAAGTCCTCATCATCAGGTACAGATTAAGAGAAGAAATAATTGAATCTTCGATATTTTGTTATTCAGTCGAATTTTCTCCTTCTGTTTACATACTAATAGCAATAACTCCCCATATACATAAGTTATAAAAATGCAATATACCAATTTGAAATGTGCATGAAGGGCGAATTTTTTTCAGGATAGCCACTTGGGCTTTGTAAATTTTTTTTTCATTATGAACAATTCAACTGTCACATAATGAAATATTCATCACATTTTATGATGAAATATGAATTAAGATGTTTTTTCTAAGAAAATGACAACAGATATTCATATGATTTTCTGTATATCTACTGGTATTAAAATGAGTAATATTTCACTATGAAGAAACTGATAGATTTGAATTTATTTGTGAGCGTGTAACACATAAATGCAACGTGGTGGATCTTTAGCGTTTTGGTTTTGCAGTTATACAATGACGTTTATGAATCTAATCAAAAGGAGGCTTATACTACCTCATTTTGTGCTGAAAGTGATTACCTGTTGTCCAGCAGATGACATTGTTCTCCCTTCCAATAATCTTGCGTCATCCTCTTCATCTTCACTTTCACTGGAATACGTTGCTGCATCAGGAATTGGTGTGGCAGGCCTATTATGATTTTCACTTGGTTCTGGTGTGATCGCTAGACTTGGTGGGCCAGATTCTGGTGATTTGAGGGTTGAGTCTTCTTCACGCTTCCAATCATTGAATTTGTTATTTTCTGATTCATTCTGGTTTAGGTCATTGCTCAAGATTTCCTACAAAAATATTTTCGGATTAAAAATCAATATTTATGATGATCTTTGTATAAGAATCAGACTAATGATTTAAGTTCTTGTTGCATCTAAATTAATATTTTGTTTGGTGTATCAGATTTTTATGTTTTTATATTGAATTCTTAAACACTTGAATTAAATTTTTTCTTTTAACGAATATATAAGACGACCAACAGGGCATTACATAGCAGATGTCAGAAGAAATCAACTGTAAACGTAAGACCTTAATGCAGAGCTTCACCCAACTCAAATATTTTGGAAAATGCGCTGTTCTATCTCTGATGGAAAATGGAAGCAAATTCATCATTTCAAAGAGAAACTCGTTTTATATCATACTAAATTTACCCGACCAACTGAAACTATCGAAAATAAATATTTAATTTTCAATATTTTTATTACGTAAAGCTTGTGGTTATACAGTATTTCTTGTGTTTTTATTCACTATGCAAATACACATAGTTTACTTCGACACAAAATATTTAGATCGAATAAAATGGCCAATGAGAATAGATGGTTCAACATAGCAAAGAGATCAAGCTTTTCACAGTGTAATTAGAAGAGATTGTTATAATATCGTGTGTTTTTTTTTAGAGCGATAGAACTTCAAATTGAAATAAAACCCATTTAAATTAAAACTGAAACCAATTTTTTTTTATTTGAAAGATAATTTTATGACATTTATGTTTTAAAAATAATTTCGGCAGCTCTGAGGAACCGCATCCGACCAGACCAATTTTGGACCATTTCTTCAAGTAATTCAGGACTTATTTCATCAATAACAAGAGTTATGTTGGCTTCCAAAGCGTCTATTTTTTCTGGTTTATTAGAATAAACCAATGACGACATAACCTCAATGAAAATAATCCAGTGGAGTTATGTCGCATTATCTTGTAGGCCAATTAATTGGACCGTTTCTCGAAATAATGTTATCGCCAAATCTATCTTTCAATAAATCATTTGTTACGGTAGCAGCATAAGGTGTAGCACCATTTTTTTGGAACCAAAACACTTCTGGGTCGATACTATTCAAATATTTATTTTTTGGACAATAACACAACGTTAAAATCATATATTTATTGTAGTCCACCCAAGGTTGAAAATCAATATAATTTTCAAGGGAGCTAGAAATTATAAATTCTTCCTCTTTTTTCCACATTACCCATAAGACCTTATTCTGAGTGCAAATTATCGATCCATCTTTTTCTTGGTCCTCTTTGAATTTTTCCACCCGAAGGCAATTTATCTTCAGTATTTTTTACCATTTTCTTCTGTGTCATCCTATATATGAGCACAAAGAACCTTTTTTTGTTGTGCATCTATTCTCAAACACTTTCAACGTCACATAATTCCTTTAAATTCATGATTCTTTATTAGATACAGTTTACCGGTAATTCTGAAATGATCTTTATCTCCGTTGATGTTCATGTCCGCATATGGTATCATCAAAGTAACTTTCGAATTCGGCTACTTTTGTACCTTGTCGGTATCGCCGAAACCTCATAATCAACTCGGTGGTACTTGAATGATATTAAATGTTCTTTTGTATTCTGATTGATTTTGAGTTTACATCAAAATAGTTCTTTTGCCCTTATCTGCTATATAAGCAGCCATTATCACATTAAGTTCTTTAGCTATTTTGATGAAGGGAAATAACGTCCTTTGCAGGTCGTACTCGTCATCCGCAGAGGACGCACAATCGCTATAACAGAAGACAGAAACTATCTCATTCAGCTCGTCTGGATTTTTCTCATGATTTAATTCAATTCACCTGAAAGGCAGTGAACTCTATGATTCTATGATAACATTAATGACTGGTGTTCACTTTGTAAATGTTTAATTTATCTGTGCTGGTATACTGTTCTCCGTGTATACAAGGTTTCGAAGATTTTACTGTTTTGGGGGGGACGAATTTCCATCATGAGTTTGTCCCGAGAAAACCACCTCCATAAAGGTGGCATTAACTCCCAACATTTTTGGAATAGGAAAAAGATGTCGAGTGTTCGTTAGTTTGAAAGTGATTTATGCTCTGTACACAATCCAGTTAAAATGTTCAAAATCAGTTCATTATTCACAAAATAATGTAACATTGAACCTATCGTCAAAAGGTGATGTTGAACAGGATGGTTGAACCGCCCAAACTTAATGACCTAAGAGTTCTAAAGAATCAAAAAATAATTTTCAAGTTCTGTGATGTGGAGAAAGAATTCCTATGACAACATTGTTCCGAGAAAACTACCTGAGGATAGCAACAACCCCCAACATTTTTTGAATAGGGAGGAGATGTTGGATGTAGTTTAGTTGAGAAGCGTTTTCTGTTCTCTATCAAAATCGCGGTTAAAATTTTCAAATTTGTTTATTTAATGGCAGAAAAATTTGAGTTTTTGAATGTTTTGACTTTAAAAACATTCGATTTTATTATCGTTCATGATGGAAAAATGTGTGAAACGCACGAAATTCATTACAATGTATACTATTTTTCTGAAGATTCTTTCTCAAATCTGTTTCAGTCTATGGTTTCTGCAATATAATTGGGTTTAAGACTTACTTACGTGGGCGAAAATGGTCTATTCTATAGAAGAAAGAATATAAATTCTCAAATTATACTATCGGAATGATGAAAATTCCACATTAACTGCAAGGTATTTAAATAAAAATCATTCAGAAGGAAATTTGAACGATACATACGTTAGTTCTTTAAATAGTTTACATCTTTTTCTGTATGTTCCCTATCATTACTTACAGATCTGGTGTATTTGAATGTATTGGTTTTCTGTTTCAATCTTCTGATAATGTTCAATATCAAATTGCTTGAATAAAATCACCGAATTTGAAAATTTTAACTAGCTTAAAAAGCTTCTTAACTAAAACACATTCGTCTTCTAGTTCCTACTAAAAAAAAAATTGGCAGTTGTTTCCACACTCAGCAGGTTTTTTCGGAACAATGTTGTCATAAAAATTCTTTCTTCCTAATACAGAACTTGAAAATTATTTTTGGATTTTTCAATATTCTTAGGTTCTTGAGTTTGGGCGGTTCAACTGTCTACTCAACATCACACCTTGACAGTAAGTTCAATATTACATTATTTCGTGAATAGTGAACCGATTTTGAAAATTTTAACTGTGTTGTGCACAGAACATGAATAACTTTCAAACTAACCAACACTCGCAATCTCTTCTCTATACCAACAATGTTTGGGGTTGATGCCACCTTCAACCATAATGGTTAATCAAACATAAAAATGTAGGTTTATTAAGTTCTATACGTTTCACTACGAATATAGTACCTGTACTGAATGTTTCCATTCTAAAACTTTGTTTCTCTTCGGTCAATGTTGTAATGGAGTTAATTCTATAGTAAATATTTTGGTTATCACTTTCAATATGATGTCGAGTAGATTTATTTCTCTCTAACTTTTTGTTTTCTGCTTTGAAAATGAGAAACTAGTCATCCTTTTTTTTGGTTTTTTATTTCTACAGAAAAAACTTGACTGGTCAACTCTATTTGAATTTCTGGAAAATACCCTTATCAATTATTCAATTATTCAAATAAACGAAAATGGTGTTCGGTCTCATTTGAAATCGGTCAGATATAATTCATTATTTTCTTATCGCTGGTGCAATACCTAAATCTTTCCATGTTCATATTTTCAGTTCAGCAGTTTGTGAGCTTGAGCAGTGTCATTCAAATTTAGAAATTTTGATTGAATCTGATGACATTTGTCGCTTTTCACATGGGTTTATGTCTCTTAAATAACATGGAATGTCTGTGTTTCTGTCTGTAGCTCCACGTATTGACTATAAATTGGCGACCTGGCATGCGGAATTATAATGTACCTCATTCTTTCCTTATTTAGTAGCATTTGTTCCACAATTTTCTCTAGAACCATTTAAAACTCCTTTAAATTCATTCAGTCCATCCACAAACAGGCTTTTCTCTGAATTTCGTTAATTTCCCTCTTTTGTCAGAAAGGATGCACTGAGAATATACTGTAAACTCATTATCCCCATGATAGTGAATCTTGTCGCTTGTGACCTCTTGGTCCAAGATATTGCATTATTACTTGGGTAATAATCAACCTTTATCGTTTGTGGCTTCTCCCAATTTATTGCATTATTCTCGTGACAGTCACTTGTCGCTTTATGTTTCCACACAAGATTATTGCGATTACTAATATATAAATTTCCAAATTGTCATTACTTTAGTAGTAACACCAAAATATAATAGTTTTTGTTATAAGTTTTCGAATTTTATTTCAATTCCGTATCTCGTTGGGTTTTGTCATTATTAGATAAACGAAGTTGGAAACAACTACATACCAGTGCACAAAATATATTCTATTTAATTATTTGCGATTAATTGAATTGCAATTATTTGTTGTTTCAAAATACTGAAATAATAAGTAAAATGCAGTAAAAAAACCGCAGTTCAATACAGATAGTTTCATTGAAGATTATGTTCAATTGCAGCACATGATGGAGCTTTCCTTTATGTACTCTGGCCATTGAAGAATATCTTAACGAACGATTTCCTAGTAAACAGATT
The DNA here is from genome assembly GCA_034642435.1 of Megalocaria dilatata. NCBI lineage: Eukaryota > Metazoa > Arthropoda > Insecta > Coleoptera > Coccinellidae > Megalocaria > Megalocaria dilatata. The sequence continues at coordinate 70,010,014 of CM067856.1, read as the reverse complement.
GTGATTTACTACTTTGTCAAGAAAGTACCGGGAATTTTCAATTAAAACAACATTTTTACATTTAATCGTCAAAATTTATTGGGTCGCCTTCAAAATAGGCTCCATTTGCTCCAATACATCTATGCCAACGGCACTTCCAATTATCAAAACATTTTTTATAGGCGCTTTCCGGGATGGACTTTAGCTCTCGCGCCGAATTTTGTTTTATGGCTTCAATCGACTCAAAACGGGTGCCACGAAGGGGCAATTTTAGTTTTGGGAAGAGGAAAAAGTCGCAGGGAGCCAAATCCGGCGAATACGGTGGTTGCTGAAGCACGTTTGTTAAGTTTTTGGCGAGAAAGTCAGTCACAATCGTAGCTCGGTGAGAAGGCGCGTTATCGTCATGCAGAATCCATGAGTTGTTCGCCCACAAATTTGGCCGCTTCTTACGGATACGCTCACGCAAACGTTTCATAACGCCTAGGTAATACTCCTTGTTTACCGTCTGACCCTCTGGAACGAATTCGTAGTGCACCACGCCACGGATATCGAAGAAAACAATGAGCATCACCTTCATTTTCGAGCGGCTTTGGCGTGGTTTTTTCGGTTTCGGCTCATTTTTTACCACCCATTCCGATGATTGCTGGCTTGTTTGCATATCGTACTCGTAGACCCAGGTCTCATCACCAGTTATAATGCGTTCCATGAATGTAGAATCGGAATTATAGCGATCCAGCATGTCTGAAGCAACCTTTCGCGATGACGTTTTTGAAGAAAATTCAGGTCTTTCGGTACGAGTCGTGCGGCCACCTTTCTCATGCCCAAAATATCAATCAAAATCGTACGTGCGGACTCGTGGGATATCTTAAGATCATGTGCTATCTCTCTCAAGCTGGTACGATGGTTTTCCAGCACCCTTTCCTTAATTTTATCGACGTTATCTTCGATCGAAGCCGTCGATGGGCGACCACTTCACGACCGTCCTTGAAGGCTCTGTACCACTGATATGCACGAGTTTTCGATAGAGCATTATCACCAAAGGCCTTTTGCAACATTTTCAATGCATCGGCACACGAAAATTCATTTGCAACACAAAACTTCAAACAAATTCTTTGCTCAACGTAATCACCCATAGTAAAAATCGGCACGCACTCTGACATCGACTGACTTAATCAGCTGTTGCAACACACTGGTTGACAGATCCCGCTCAAGCTTGGCATAGTAATTAAGGACAGTGGTACCAACCTAGGAAAAAAAATTGACCTGCCTCATTGCCCCGCCAGATTTAAATCGATAATTCCCGGTACTTTCTTGACAGAATGTATATTCAAAAGCTAAAAAATAAATGAGAATATTATCATACGAACTTACGTATAATTTGACGAATAATTTCAAAAATATCTGAATAATAACCGAATACACTTTGTGCATTCATATTTCTAATTTTGATTGGATTGAGTAACTGCCTGCATCAACACACATTCCCTCTAATTCAGGAACCCATAAACTTTGCACAGGAAGCCAAATTTCAACAGCGTTCAGAATCGGTTTAATATGCAGAGTATATTATTCAAAATGATTAATTTTCAGCATTCAAACAAGCAAACTAACTAATTTCTTAACCCTCCTTTATTGAAATGACTGAGATTTTGCTGATGCTTGAAAGGTGTGTAATTATTATATATCTTCAAATCTTATTTCGATATCACTGACCTTGAAGTTATCAGAAGTTTTGGAGGTTATGAAAAAAGTGGAAATAAAAAATTATCAGAAAATGGATGAGAATCCAAAAAATGTTATCATGAAAAATGGAAACTGCTAATATTCCAACAACATCTGATCGTCTTAAATATTAAAATTCAATATTAAAAGGCATTTGCTGCTTGATTCGCTGAAGGAGTTCAATATTATTCACAGCTAATCAATCGGTATATTGCATATTGTTCTTATAATAATAATAAAAGAGGTTTTTTTACATAATAGAGGTATTTTTGTTTTAGTTTTAAATATCATACAGATTCATCCTGTTAACCTCCTACAAATTTTAATTTCAGAAAATTTTTCGTTCAAAAAGTTTTAGAATTAAATAAAGAGAAGTTCTGAAGGCTATGTTTTGCATTTTTGGAAAGGAATTTGGTTTTAATTAAACAAGGAACGAAACAAAATTTTACCCCCTCTAAGTATTCATTTAGTAGATTCAATTGATAATTGCTATTTCTTCGAATTCTCTCAGTCCATTTAGTGCTGTGTGATAAATGTTTAATTCTATATGTCTACTGAAGTGGCACAGTGTGTTCTTAGACATTTATTCAATTCCAAATATTTTTGAATAAAAAATTTTTTGGAATTAAAATTTGTAGGAGGTTAACAGAATAAATCTGTATGATATTCAAAATTCTTAAAAGTTTTAAATATCATACAGATTCATCCTGTTAACCTCCTACAAATTTTGATTTCAGAAAATTTTTCGTTCAAAAAGTTTTAGAATTAAATAAAGAGAAGTTCTGAAGGCTATGTTTTACATTTTTGGAAAGGAATTTGGTTTTAATAAAACAAGGAACGAAACAAAATTTTACCCCCTCTAAGTATTCATTTAGTAGATTCAATTGATAATTGCTATTTCTTTGAATTCTCTTAGTCCATTTGGTGCTGTGTGATAAATGTTTAATTCTATATGTCTATTGAAGTGGCACAGTGTGTTCTTAGACATTTATTCAATTCCAAATATTTTTGAATAAAAAATTTTTTGGAATTAAAATTTGTAGGAGGTTAACAGAATATGTATGATATTCAAAATTCTTAAAAGTTTTGACATTGAACTGATGAATTTATTCAATATGTATCGGGAAATAATGTATTTCCCATCCCTGGTTCATTATTTCTAATAATATTCTAACGTATTATAGAACAAGAAGAAATTCATGTTGATTATAAAGACCCATTCGTTCACTGTACGCTTTATTTTCACATTTGATACAAGATCAAGCTTCATTAGTCATCGATCAATATACTATTCATATTCAGATTGATTGAAAGAAGATGAATTTGTAATAAAAATACAGAAATTTCTTCGGGAATCAATTAATTGACAGAAACAGCGAAATGATAATGTTCTTTGTGAAACTTTTCATTTCAAGATTCTACTATAAAAAGATATGTGGGGAGTAGTGATTGAAAATCCCAAATTTCTTGAATATAGAAACGAAAAATGAATGATATCATTGTGCGATTCAATAAGCCTTTATTTAAATAAAATAATACAGATTATTTCCAGAATTAATTGCAGTATTCTCCGATGACACTTAAGTATGTTGAAATATAAATATCAATTTGAATGTGAGTAAATACTTGATAGAAATAATTTTAAATGACTTTAAATTCAGAATTATACATTCTGTCAAGAAAGTACCGGGAATTATCGATTTAAATCTGGCGGGGCAATGAGGCAGGTCAATTTTTTTTCCTAGGTTGGTACCACTGTCCTTAATTACTATGCCAAGCTTGAGCGGGATCTGTCAACTAGTGTGTTTGCAACACCTGATTAAGTCAGTCGATGTCAGAGTGCGTGCCGATTTTTACTATGGGTGATTACGTTGAGCAAAGAATTTGTTTAAAGTTTTGTGTTGCAAACGAATTTTCGTATGCCGATGCATTGAAAATGTTGCAAAAGGCCTTTGGTGATAATGCTTTATAGAAAACTCGTGCATATCAGTGGTACAGAGCCTTCAAGGACGGTCGTGAAGTGGTCGCCCATCGACGGCTTCGATCGAAGATAACGTCGATAAAATTAAGTAAAGGGTGCTGGAAAACCGTCGTACCAGCTTGAGAGAGATAGCACATGATCTCAAGATATCCCACGAGTCCGCACGTACGATTTTGATTGATATTTTGGGCATGAGAAAGGTGGCCGCACGACTCGTACCGAAAGACCTGAATTTTCTTCAAAAACGTCATCGCGAATAGGTTGCTTCAGACATGCTGGATCGCTGTAATTCCGATTCTACATTCATGGAACGCATTATAACTGGTGATGAGACCTGGGTCTACGAGTACGATATGCAAACAAGCCAGCAATCATCGGAATGGGTGGCAAAAAATGAGCCGAAACCGAAAAAACCACGCCAAAGCCGCTCGAAATGAAGGTGATGCTCATTGTTTTCTTCGATATCCGTGGCGTGGTGCACTACGAATTCGTTCCAGAGGGTCAGACGGTAAATAAGGAGTATTACCTAGGCGTTATGAAACGTTTGCGTGAGCGTATCCGTAAGAAGCGGCCAAATTTGTGGGCGAACAACTCATGGATTTTGCATGACGATAACGCGCCTTCTCACCGAGCTACGATTGTGACTGACTTTCTCGCCAAAAACTCAACAAACGTGCTTCAGCAACCACCGTATTCGCCGGATTTGGCTCCCTGTGACTTTTTCCTCTTCCCAAAACTAAAATTGCCCCTTAGTGGCACCCGTTTTGAGTCGATTGAAGCCATAAAACAAAATTCGGCGCGAGAGCTAAAGTCCATCCCGGAAAGCGCCTATAAAAAATGTTTCGATAATTGGAAGTGCCGTTGGCATAGATGTATTGGAGCAAATGGAGCCTATTTTGAAGGCGACCCAATAAATTTTGACGATTAAAAGTAAAAATGTTGTTTTAATTGAAAATTCCCGGTACTTTCTTGACAGAGTAGTATATCCTAACTTCAACAATATATATTGAAACTATATACAAAAACTATAAAAATGATATCCTTATATTTAATCAATATAAAATATTTTTCAATGTCTCGGAAAAAACCTTTTTACATTCCGACATCAAACGTATTAGTACAAATGCATTAACAAAAACTATATAAGTATGTATATTAACATACAGATACAAGAAAATTCACCATTCCAAAGTTATCTAAAATTCTCAAAATAAAAGATCAAATAATAATAATTGAACGAAAACTCCAGCATTTGAAAGCTGTTATTTCGGTCTCTAGAACTCTTCAGAAATGTATTGAATTCAAATTCAAATATATCACAAGATCAAAATTTAACTCACCCAATAAAATAAAACTTGGAACTAATAAACTCGAAGTAAGCTTAGAAGTATCCAAAATAAAACACGAATGATCAACGTGTTGTTACGTATAACCTATAACTATTTTTACTCGGAACACAGAAAAACATAACAAAACTTATTCACCCCAAATAATGTCCCATGATAAGAAAAATAACCAGAATTTCAAAAATAATAAATAATTAAGCAATGTATTGTGGATATTTAGACTATATGAATTTATTTCATAGTTCAAAAATCAATTTGAATGTGAGTCAATATTTTCTGTTGTTGGAGTAAAAATGGTTATTGGTTAATGGTAACAACACATTGATCATTTCTGTTTCTTTGTATACTCTAAAGCTTACTAAGAGATAATTCGTTCTAGGTTTTATCTTATTTGGTGAGTTAAATTTTGATCTTGTGATATATTTGAATGTGAATTCATTACATTTCTGAAGAGGTCTACTGACCGAAATAGCAGATATAAAATGCTGAGTTCAATTAATTTTATTTGATCCTTTATTTCCAGAATTTTACATAATTTTGGAATATTGGATTTTCTTGTATTTGTATATTAATATATGTACATACTTATATATTATAGTTTTTGTTAATACATTTATATTAATATGGTTGATGTCGGGATGTAAAAAGGTTTTCTCTCAGACATTGAAAACTTTTTTATATTCATTATATATAAAGATATAAATTTGATATTTTTTGTATATATTTTCAATATCTATTGTAGAAGTTACAATATATAATTCTGAATTTGAAGTTATTCAAAATATAAATAAATGAAATGATACGAATTGCAATTAATCTATATTAAGGTTGACAAATTATGAATGAATTCATAAGTTGTTCTATTGCACTTTCTCTTGACAAACTCATTCTTCACAAACGTCCAACCTAGCATTTTTTCCCTTTCAGTATATCATAACAGAATGCCGTCAAATTTGTCCAGAACTCATTGATGATGAAAAATCAGGGTGCCCAAGTTATCTCTGGTCAAATTTCACAAGATGATTCTACAGGCAAATTGCAACACAAAAGTTATCATAGAGTATGATCCAATTATCTTTCTTTTTAAAGTTATTCCAGATTTTCTATTTTGTCACGTTTTAAATTTTCACTGAAAAGATACCTTAACTTGAAAACTATGATCTTAATCAAAACTCAGCGTATAACACTAGAAAGAGCGAAAAAGGCCCCTTAGACAGGTTATTCCAGATTCTAATTTCTGTGAGGTTTCACAAAATTTTCACATAAATCATACCATAACTATCCACAGCTTTTCGCAACTGCCTCCATCGTTGGCTCAGCATATTGCAGCAGTTATGTATTCTTTCGGTGAGCTGCTCACGAGTATGAATTGGGGTGGTATACTATCACAAAAGAAGAAAGAAGTTTAGAGGTGTAAGGTTAGGACTTCGAGCAGGCCATCTGAACCATTCGAATCTTTCTATCCATTTTCTTTAAAATGAACCTCCATCCATTGTATAACTATTCTACTATTGTGTGCTGGAAAACCGTCCATTTGATACCAAATTTGAAATCGTTGGTTCAGAGACACATCTTGTTTCAACGAAGGAGAAGAATGACAAATTAGGTCAGGCATTTTACAGAGTAAATAGAAAAGGTCTCACAAATATCTTATACATACAGAATTAACTTAAACTTGCCAATGTTTTACTATTATATCCCTTAAAACTGAATTTTAATAAAAAGCTAAATACATTTTGAAGGTTCCTGGCATTATTTCGTCAATTCCTCATTAAAAATGAAGCTTCTATTTGAGTTATGATACGTCGTTGAAAAGTTTTATGAGTACCTAAGGCAGATTTTGCACATTTTTTCAAATGGGGGTTTACGGGTTTAGGGTGAACTAAAAAAGATTATGGCTGAAGAAAATTTTATAATAATTTTCTCTTTAACCATGAGTAAGTATTTCATGGAAATCTTTATGAACTCACCCTTGTCTAAGGTTAATTTTCCGGTCTTGCCAATGGTGCACACTGAATTCCGATTAAAATGATAGTTTTCAAGTTATGCCTGTATTTTCAGTGAAAAAATTATGAAGCGTAGTAAAATCTTGAATGACTCTACAATGTAAGATAATTGGACCATAAACTATGGGAACTTTTTCGTTATAGATTGCCTGTAGAACCATCTTGTGAAATTTAGTCAGAGATAACTTCAACATCCTGTATACAGAAAGGGATAATCATTATTTGGTTCAATATGTGCAGACATCACAAAACTTCAGCTCTCAGGGCTCACATTCACTGTACGTTTCGCAGCATTAAATAGATCCCTAAACTTTGAAGACAACTCCATAATACGTGCTAGAGAACGGGACCCTACTCTAATTCCAAGACTGCCTTCAGTGAATACATAGGGGTTGAATTTTACACCAGTGGTGTTATTTACAGATGGAAACAGAATTGGACTGGTTACTGATGAAAATCTGAAAATCGACAATGAGTTTTAAGAGAAGTGGTCCTCAACAGTCTCAACATATTTTCTAGTTGAATCAAATAAATAATAAAACCCAGAAGTACCTAGTACGGCTCTTGTGGTAAATAATAATGAATCTAAAGAACTAGAGTAGGATGATAGGGTTGACTTGATATTTTGACAATGTATTCACATTTTTTTTTTTAATAAATCAAGTAAAGATATTGGCAGACTTTATAAGTAGTTTAAATTAATAATACTTATATACAAGTTGTTCTAAAATAAATGGATAATCCTGAACACTGTAAAGAAGGGCTATTGGTAGCTCAGAAAAAAATTCAAAAAAATCGATCCCTGGTAGAATTATTTTTTTCAAAATAATGATTTCTACTACACCACGTTGCGTCTCTGTGTAACACAATCACAAATAAATCAATTCCATCAGTGTCTTCATGGTAAAATATTCTTCATTGAAATACCGATAGATATGCAGCAAGCCGTATGAATAACAGTTGCCTTTTTTTTTTGGGAAAAAATATCCAACTACAGATTTCTTCATAAAATGTGATGAATATTTCGTTATGTGAAAGTTTAATCGTTCATGGTGGAAAAAAAATGTGAGAAAAAACCTGAATAACCAATTTAAAAACTACGCGCCTTTCCTCCAATGGTTCCAATGGTTTAATGCTTCTTGATAACTTATGTGAATGCGAAGTTATTGCTATTAGTATACAGAAGGAGCAAATTCGACCGAATAAGAAAACATTGAAAATTTAATAATTTCTTCTCTCAATATGTATCAGAAGATAAGGGCTGCAAAAAAACAACGTTACATGGTGATCAAAACTAGTTTATTCCACTTACTGAGGTAATCAAAGTTGAATTCGAATAAATTTTTTATGCTGTTTTGAGTGGGTTGCTAGTAAAAATTCCTGAGGAAAAAAAAATACTGACATTTGCTATTTAGTATGTACAATGTCCACATTATTATAATTAAAGTTCAAACTTTTTGCCACCTACTATGATACATGCGTAACATTTTGTAATGAATGCTCTCTTCAGAAATCGCGCACGATATTGATCGGAAATCTTTGAAGCAGCTCGATCGACACGACTACGTAACTCCTCTTTCTAATTGACACAGATTAGATATTTTAGGAAACTGCAGAAAAGAATCTAACGGATTCAGGTCCAGGGAACGTGAAGGTCATAAAACAGGACCCAGACGGCCAATACATTTATCTGTGTGAGTGTCGTCCAAGTAAGTAAGGACGTTCTCTGCACAGTGCGCTAGACACCCATAATTTTCGAACCAATGTAATTCTCTCATTTCTTCGGCCACCTCTTCCAACAAAGTTGGCAATTTTTGTTGAAGGAGTTCTAAATAGGTTTCACTACTTAAGTTACCCGTTAGTTCGGAAGGACCAGTTATCTTTCCATTCGACATCCCCATTTGATGAGAGAAGACAGGTCCCCAGCACTAGTTCAATATAAATTATTGCTCTAGTGCAATTTTAGACCGGCGCAATAATTTATATTGAACTATTGATGGGGACCTGTCTTCTCTCATCAAATAAGGTTTAGAAGTTTCACAGCTGTGTAGATTGTGCATGTTGCAGTATCCACATCGCTTCAGTCGTGATTCACTCCACAGAATATCATAGAAAAATTGTGAATCTTCTTCCATTTTCGTAAGCATCTGTCGGCAGAAAATCAATCTTGCATGGTAGTCTCTCAGTTGCAATGTTTGCACTCATGTTAAGTGATGAATTTTTTCTCCTTATATACGGTGTGCACGTGATCTTGCTAAACCAATGCGTCGTGCGATGGCTCTTGACGAAGTAGATGGATCTCGCGGTTCCATGGACTCTGATGAATACGCGGTAATCCGGGTGACGCATGTTGGGATATCGTTCTCCATTAAGAGTTGCAGGTTCACTTGCATTGCCTCAGCACTCACCATAAATGAAAAGCATAGTTGTATATTCCTGTGATTGTAATTATTTCGTGGCATGTTCAAGGTTGAGAATTAATGCAGATAAATACCATATCGTAACGAAATCACCAAACATTCAGAGTAACAATCAGCAAGCGAAATGATTATGTTCAAACGAATAACTAGGTGTCGTTTTGAAACGATTCTCAATCGAGAAAACATCTACACATTTACACATTGACGCGTGGATAAAAAATTGAACAGTGTTTTCTGATGTTTATTATGATCAGGTAGAGATTAAGAGGAGGAATCATCGAATCTTCAATATTTTGTAATCCAGTCGAATTTCCTCCTTCTGTACAATAATAGCAAAAACTTCGCATTTACATAAGTTATGAAGATGCATTGTACCATTTTGAAATCTGCACGAAAGGCACATATTTTTGTTTATGTTAGCCACTCAGGCTTTCTTATATTTTCTTTACCATGAACGATTAAACTATCATATAATAAAATATTCATCACATTTTTTATCATATTTGAAGTTGGATATTTTTTTCCAATAAAATGACAACAGATAGAGTCATACGGTTTTCTGTACATCTACTGATGATTAAATGAAGAATATTTTACCATGAAGAAATTGATGGGATTGATTCATTTTGTGAGCGTGTTAGGCAGAAACGCAACGTGGTGTAGAAAAAATCCTTATTTCGAAAAAAATAATTACTACCAGGGATAGATTTTTATGAATATTTTTGAGAGCACACAATAGCTTTTCTATACATTGTTTCAGATTTATCAATTAATTCTCGGACACCTATATATGTTTGTAATGCAGTCTAGTTAGCTCCATTAGGATTTGTCACTTCACTGACAGTTTTGTTGTTTTGAAAAGATTAATTTACTTTTTATTCTCGATTGTTGTTATGGGTATGTTATAGTTATAATTGATTTGTTTTAGCTGAATAAAATTTGTTATAGAAACTTACATCGAGTGAAGTTAATGAAGAATAAGGAAGCAATTTCAGAACTATATGTATATGTTGATTTCGTTTACATAATAACTTCTTCAAATGCGCATAAACAAACTAACCCACAATGATTAAAAGAAATCAACATATACAGGTATGAAAAAGACAGTCGGAAAAATAGGAAATTCAGTGTTAATCTCAAGACCCTCAGTAGAGCAGTAGAAGAATCAAAAACTTAGCGCGATGCGATGACGAACAAACGACTGTTCTCTCTCAATGCTAGCAGGGAGTGAAAGCGGACTGTACAGACTTTCGATCGAACCATCAACACTGCGCACTGTCATTGAGAGAGAACAATCATTTGTTCGTCATCGCATCGCGCTTAGGTTTTGATTCTGCCACTGTTCCACTGCATTTTTATTAACATTGAATTTCCTATGTTTCTGACTGTCTTTTCCATCCTGTATATGTGTATTATGTAAGTGTACAATAGATCTCTATCAAGTAAAGTCCAACACGATTGGGAGTTTTTTGAATAGTACTCACCAAGATATTAAATTCATAACAGAAACGAGAAAAAATAACTCAATAACTTTTTAAATTTAATGATATCGCGTATAAATAACAAACGTGACTGCAATTTTTCGAAAATCCGCATATATACATACAATTATACAGAAGTCATGTTGTCACTCATACTAACGCGTAATAGCTGCATTTCAGAGTATGCTACAAAGTGAGGAGATCCGGATCCTCTAAGGATCATACGAGTCACAGAGTCTCTGATAGATTATATAAATTCCAGCATTATGTCATTGTATTTACCCGCGTTATTTCTGTGTCAAAATACTCTGTGGCGCTGTAACTTGACACGTATGTGATTAGTGAGAATAACAAAAGGAGAACAATGTCCTTACAGCGTCCCCATTGTATTTTAAAGCATTCGAGAGGAAGGTTCTTGGAAATAAACCTCCTGAGCAACTTAGTAACATACTCGAGATAATGATACACCTTGGTAACTCTTAGTAAGTAAACTTCTTTTAAATGCTTCTGATTAATTGCATGCTTTACATTTTTGAATACCACCTTGTGTTAATGTGAAATTAATGACTGCACGCTCGTTCATTGTACTTCGCTTTTCATTCTTGTATTTTTGCTTCACTGTTATTTAATCTGACCGGAATGTTTTAACTAAATTGCGTTGCCTTTGTACATAACTAAAGTGACCCTCACAAGGTTTCTGTTTGTATTGTATACTTTCTCTCGGTGCCTGACTGCTTTTTGCTATATTTGTAAATAGTGGTTCTTTATCTGCGTAATACTTGCAAATAGGGATTTGTATTATCTGTTCTAACTAATTGCGGTGCTTGATATGTAACTGATTTGTGTGTACTCTTGTGTGATTCCCTGGATACCCATTTCTTTGTTTGTTCTTATTGTAACGTCCATTAACACTCCTAGGTGATGGGGTACTGTATCTATGTTATCATGTCCTAGTCAGTTCGTGTTACATATTTGTCATATGCATGTGCCCGCTTACTTTGAGAGATTGTATTCCATGTGAACCAGTGGCGTTCTTTAGGGTAAATTCCAAGGTAGTCCTGGTAGAGGACAACATATCGTATAGAGAAAGTAAATACCTCCGGATATCCAACGCTACTGTGAGAATGTGTAAGTGATTGCTAGATAATTGTTCCGAGGTATTGTGATATCCCCAGGGATTAGTTTACGTGACCCTTCAGATAGTGTTGGGTTCGATCTTCAGTAATATCTGAGCCTTCCTGGGCCTTGACCACCCCGAAGAGGCCAGATAGAGTTCCTTTGATAGTAACTTCTCCGGTCGACTCGAATTATGTTAGATCCCCTCTTCAAGGAGATCTCCTGGGCATGCCACAATTACCCTTACCTTACTGTCCATTCAAACTTACCCCTTGTAATGGAAGGTTCAGCACTGGTTACCGGAAGTACAGTTAAAGGTGCGAATGCTGGCTGTATCCCCTTTCCTGCATAACTTCAACTCTTTCCGCTGCATAACAATGATATCTGATTTGAGCGAGTACCGACCTAACGATATGTAGTAATAAGTCATTTAGACCCGGGGCGGTATCGGTTTCACTGGGGCGCTTTGCGAACCACTGCGTAGAGTAGATTTAACCACAGGCTGATAAATGTGTTTCCATCTATTGAGGGCTGTTGCTTTTGAACATTATTAATAGAAATATATTATGCTGGTATTACTGTGTTTCGAATATTTGAACCTCACGTCACTGTTTCCTTGCTTAGTTAGGTTGCCTACACAACGTAACGTCCTATTCGTCCGCCACTAGACAATCCCGATAAAAAGGTTAGCGCTCTTTAGATTACTTCGTATCATTCCAGATCTTTTATAGTACTCCGTAAACCCCCAGATCTTAGAGTACTCTATAATATCCCGCATCGTTTAGAGTACGCCGTAATGTACGGGATAGCTCAAAAGTTTAATCAATATGCCTCCAGACAAAGATCGGTTTCTTCAGAACGCTTATCATACCGGTTCTTCTATATGGCGCCGAGACGTGGACCCTGCTAAAGAGCAACCTGAACAAGGTAGACTTTTGCCAAATGCGATGTCTTTGATTCTCTGGCGAAATCGGCCAGAAACTTAGCAGGTGCAGCGGTCGGCTCCCAGAAAGACGTGGGATAGTCACGTTGAGGAGGATCTACGAATGCAGCGCCTTAACATCCAAGACGCAAAGGCCGTAGGCATGGATCGTAAAACGAGGAAAAGCATGTTAGCAACTGATCAAAATCCCGTGGCACCCATCCTATTCAGGTAGGAAAGAAATTTTCCAGTTGGACGGACTCGGCCACCAACTGAACTCCTAACTCGCACAAGCTGTAAAAGCTTCTTCTTAACAGAAGATTTAGGAGAACAGGATAATATATCAATATTAAATTATATTATATTAATCAGAAACAATTTTATTCAATTAAGGTAGGATCAACTGAGACATTGATGTTATTCCCTAATAATTGTGTGATATTTATAAATAATAGGGTTCAGTGTATATAATATCTTTTTTAATTCAGGTTCAACTGGTTTGCGAAAACAAAATTCATATTAAGGATATTGAGGATCTGAAAAATAAATAAATGTAGAGAATTTCACTGAATAAGTGACAGTACCTATCTACTTTTAAAGTTTCTCTAATACTTATAGAGGAATATTAATTAGAACACAAATCATTTGGAAGAAACATCATTATAGTAATAGAATGAAGATTGAGCACTGTACTGGGGTGTTAACACATAAGCGACGTCAGTGCTAGGTTTTTAAAAATTAAGATCTCCAAAATTATGTTTTATTAGAAGAGAATAAAGGACCTGTTGGGATGTTTCAGTTCTAGATCTTCAAAATTTGAGTAATTAAATGTATGAGAAAAAAATTAGTGCAATAGAAAAATAAAAATACATTGTGAAAATTCTTAGTGAATAAATGATATTTTTATTCGTAACCAGTCTCTATATTCAATTATTTTGAATAGGTTTTTAAATTTAAACTGAAGTATTCTACTCAATAATATTTAGAAATTAACTACCATATTAAATACGTTCCTGTGTACAGGGAACCATTATTTCCTTTTATAAAGTTTCATGTCTCTCTTTCAATACTGAATTTTTGTTTTCAAATAGCCTTTACCATGTCTTTTGAATTTTTTTCCCTTTCTACTAATAATAAATCCTTTCGATACTCTCTTCTATCTGTTCCCATGTTAGTCAAGATCAAGATTGAATCAGGTTCCTATTGATCACTAAAGTCCATTTTCTATTTGAATGGCCAGTTTTTTGCAATGGATCAACTTCATATTTTGGAGTTTTTGGGTATTGCAACTTTTCAAATGGCTTATCAGGCAATTCTTCAAAACATTCATAAGAAATCAATTTAAATTGTTTCTCAAAATTATCAGTTCTAAAGTACCAACCTTGGGTCTATATTTTTGTGTTATTTCAAGACTCACTATTTGGAGAAGAAGGTTCATTATTAGTGAAACTAGAGACTGAAAAGGCCAAGAAATAAGTAATCGTTTACTACTCGGATTTGTATATGTGTTATAAGTGTCAATACAAGTTTGGTGTCAATAATATCAGAAAATATCAGTAACAAGCTCTCATTTGTTGTGAGGAGTAACCTATGATGTTATCTCATTATCATAAATTTCTAAAGGCACTGCCTTATCGTTGTAGCCAGGTTTGTTGGTAAAGAACCATTCTTTCCATGAAATTTCAGCTGGAAATATCGCCCACAAGATAGAATACTTCTTCAAAATAAGATTTCCCTGGTCGTCCACGAGGTCAGGTAGTACCTGACATCTGCTACAGAATTTTGAGAATCATTATGAAATATTTATGATAGCATGTATATTATGATATTCATTAGTCATAAAATTTGGGAAGCTTCTATGGAGCTGGTTATATATATCTCAAGTTTATTTGACACACTGGTGAATTTTTTATTGAAAAATACATTTTTCAAAGCATAATATATATATATATATATATATATATATATATATAGTATAAATATATATATATATATATATATATATATATATATAAATATATATGTATATATATATATTTAGTATAAATATATATAAATGTATATATATATATATATATATATATATATATATATATATATATGCAGAGTATGCAAAATTCATACAAGACATACCTTTGCTAGTTAGATCAAGTAAAGAAATGTATTCTCGATATTTTCACGTTACTAACGCAGAATAAACTTTCCTCATGCTCAAATCAGACCATAATTTGCTCTGATTTTCATAATTAGCATATTCATATTCAAATAAATCAATTCGGCTGATTTGTACCAGAAATCACGAATAAGGAGCATGAGCTATGGTAATAGGGAGTTCTAGAAATCTAGACAGTGTAACATACAATTTTATACTCAAACAAACTTCGTAGGTTTTTTAGGTCACAGAAGCAAATTGCAGACAGGCCCGCGTTTCAAACTGATAGGTTTTCGTCAGTGCAATGTATGCTAGTGACTCCAAATCTGTGAAGTATCCAAATTCGCTATACACAGAGAAACTAGCACCATCTAGAGTTTGCAAAATACATGCAAGACATATCTTTGCCAGTCAATTCAGGTAAAGAAATTTATTCTCGAAATATTCTTGGTAACGTGAAAATATCGAAAATACATTTCTTTACTTGAATTAACTCGCAAAGGTAGGTCTTGTATGTATTTTGCATACTCTAGATGGCGCTAGTGTATCATTAGTATCCTAGAGTCTCTGTGTATATCGAATATAGATACTTGACAGATTTGGAGTCACTAACATACATTGCACTGACAAAAACCAATCAGTTTGAAACGTGCGCATGTCTGCAATCTGCCTCCGTGATCTACAAAACCTTGTAGAGTTTATTTGAGTAAAGAACTGTTATACAGATGTATGTTACACTGCCTCGATTTCTGGAACTTTCTATTATCATAGCTCATACTCCTTATTAATGATTTCTGATAAAGATCAGCCGAATTAATTTATTTTTATTTTGATCAGACAGATTAGAGCGATCCCCGTTTTTGAACCTTTTTAGATAAATTCTGAAAATTTCCAGAACAAACCTTCATGTTATCAGGATTATTTTTACTCAAACTTATATTTGAGGAGACCGATTTTGTAGAACTATTTTGTTACCATACTCACCTGATGAAGTCAAAATGTAATTGACGAAACAATTGTTTTGTAAACAATAAATATAGTGAAAATAAAGTTTTTTACTTTTAATCATATACTAGAAGAAATTTGAACCGGGTAATTATGAGTTGAAATTGAGGTTTGCGATCAAGTATTCATTAGAAAAACAGGAAAAAAATTGCAAACACAAAAACTATCGATAACACCCAAATTATTCAAACCATTTACTAATCAGGACAAAGGTTTGAGGAATATTTCAAAATTTTACATAATTTGAATAAATATTAGAAACTATTAGGAAATTGTAGAAGTAAATAGAAGAGAACATTTGAGTTACATGATGAATGAACAATTAGAATTTAAATCACTGTTGTGAAACCTCTTCGAATTCAAAAATTGCTTCAATAGTAATTGCTGGAGAAAGGAATCATTTCTATCTGTTGTTGACAGCTATATGATAATTATTAACACATCTCCGGTTGCCAAGAACACCAGAAGAAGCACCTGACATATATGATCATATAAAAGCGGGTCACAATTTGTTATGAAATTTATGTAATGTAATCTTAGGAAATCATCTGATGTTGAAGAAACGCTTAACCATAGTCAATGAGTAAGTGTAAGTGGACATGGCGCGATCTAATCTAATCTTCTCCCAAACTCTCCTATGTCATGCAAAATATTTATAGTCACAAGTCGAGAATTAACACAAATTCTGTAATGAAACTGCGGGATACAATACGATTTACAATGTGCTAATATGGAACTTACCAACTATCATTCAATCTGAACTATATTAATATGAATTAGCTAAAAGATCCTGTTATCCAAATTTTACACATTAGTACACAGTTGAGTTGAATTGTCGGAAATTCTTTTCGAGAATATAAATTCAATTAACCTTGGATTATTTGGAAGGTTGTTTAAACCTGGAGCAATTATTGGTGCCTTAGTTTTAGGGTTATATTGGGCCAATAAAGTCGATATTTTTGAATTAACCAGGAGGCCATCTTTTTTCACTTTCGTAATATTTCCGTTGAAGGTCGGTTTGTTCTTGACTTTGAACCACTTCATATATTTAACAGCTATCTGATAACCAGAATATTGGATTCACGTCATTTCAGGCAGTAAAAGTTCGTATTTAAAGTTTGATCGTTTGTCAATTTTATGCAAGGTCAGTGCAATTTCGACTTTACAGAACATTGAAGTCTGGGTGATATAAAACAGCTTTTAAAATTAAAACAAATTGTAGAAATTACTATGTTTTACTACCAATAAAAATATATTTTACACATTTTCTTGTGACTCGAGTTTCGGGAAATAAATATATACACAAAATATGTATCATATATATTTTGTGCTCCTATATTTTGTTTTAATTCTTGTAATGCGATCTTTTTTCAGACTGTCTAGACATGTAATTGAAATCCAAATGTGTGGAAATAATTTTTCAGTTACCTGATTGAATTCTTCAGAGAAAGTATTCGGTATATTTGTACTAACTGGAGAAGGAATGGGGGACGGACCATCGCTTTTGTTGGAATCGTCATTCTCGATCTGAAATGAAAATCACTATGACATATAGTTGCATAACACGAAATAAAAAAATGAAACATTTCTGTTTAATTGAATCAGTCTTGACTTGATGAAAATTCATATCAAATATGGTTATTCTAATTTTCACAAATTTTTATTATTATTTAATACAACAATTGTTCATCTATCACAGTAGCATCTTCAGATAAGTGGTAGCTTACATTTTGCATAACTAAATTTGCTTTCGAAGTCGGTTGCTATTTATATTAGAGTAGGTAAAAAAATTTTTTTTATTGGGCACTAAAACCCATTAAAGGGTCTCTGCAAATTCCAGCTTATCTGAACACCTTTACATAGGTATCTTATTTAAATCTAATTTTTCGTTAAGTATTATTCCAATTTTGTTGTGTTTATTTGTCCTGTTTCTAACAAATGGTTATAAATATGTGGAATTACTTTTGTTATTTAAATATTTTAATATTAGCCTTCTACTTATTTAATTTCAAAAAATTATCACTTATATCAAACGACATATAAAATAAACATTCTTTATAAGAGCTCCATATGATATAACAAAATCCAATAAATAAAAATTGTTAACCAAAATCCTATAAATTAAATATTTTGAGTAGACAAAATTTTGTTTCTGCTGATCAATCTTATGAAAACAAATATCTTTCAGAAATGTTCAACAAAATCTATTTCCACAAATTTTTGTGGAAATAAATTACTGTCTCATATTCATTTTTTTAATTAAAATGAGTTTCCACCAAGTAAAAACCGAATCAATCAAGTATTTAACATAATCTTAAGAATTTCATCATAAAACTATCTTACAGAGAATATTCAATATTATTGGATATCTAACTAAATTACTTTCTATAAAATCTCAAGATATGTAAAAACATTACTGAAAAACAAGTTTTAAAAGAGGCTTTGCTTCGTAAGTACTCAAATAATTCATATTCAATAAAATATAACATCAATCGACAACAAATATTTACTCACCCTTCATGTTGAACATTTCTGAAAGATATTTGTTTTCATAAGATTGATCAGCAGAAACAAAATTTTGTCTACTCAAAATATTCAATTTAAAGGATTTTGGTTAACAATTTTTATTTATTGGATTTTGTTATATCATTTATATGTCTTATAAGGAATGTTTATTTTATATGTCGTTTGATATAAGTGGTACTTACTACTCTGTCAAGAAAGTACCGGGAATTTTCAATTAAAAAAACATTTTTACATTTAATCCTCAAAATTTATTGGGTCGCCTTCAAAATAGGCTCCATTTGCTCCAATAAATCTATGCCAACGGCACTTCCAATTATCGAAACATTTTTTATAGGCGCTTTCCGGGATGTACTTTAGCTCTCGCGCCGAATTTTGTTTTATGGCTTGAATCGACTCAAAACGGGTGCCACGAAGGGGCAATTTTAGTTTTGGGAAGAGGAAAAAGTCGCAGGGAGCCAAATCCAGCGAATACGGTGGTTGCTGAAGCACGTTTGTTGAGTTTTTGGCGAGAAAGTCAGTCACAATCGTAGCTCGGTGAGAAGGCGCGTTATCGTCATGCAAAATCCATGAGTTGTTCGCCCACAAATTTGGCCGCTTCTTACGGATACGCTCACGCAAACGTTTCATAACGCCTAGGTAATACTCCTTGTTTACCGTCTGACCCTCTGGAACGAATTCGTAGTGCACCACGCCACGGATATCGAAGAAAACAATGAGCATCACCTTCATTTTCGAGCGGCTTTGGCGTGGTTTTTTCGGTTTCGGCTCATTTTTTGCCACCCATTCCGATGATTGCTGGCTTGTTTGCATATCGTAGACCCAGGTCTCATCACCAGTTATAATGCGTTCCATGAATGTAGAATCGGAATTACATCGATCCAGCATGTCTGAAGCAACCTGTTAGCGATGACGTTTTTGAAGAAAATTCAGGTCTTTCGGTACGAGTCGTGCGGCCACCTTTCTCATGCCCAAAATATCAATCAAAATCGTACGTCCGGACTCGTGGGATATCTTGAGATCATGTGCTATCTCTCTCAAGCTGGTACGACGGTTTTCCAGCACCCTTTCCTTAATTTTATCGACGTTATCTTCGATCGAAGCCGTCGATGGGCGTCCACTTCACGACCGTCCTTGAAGGCTCTGTACCACTGATATGCACGAGTTTTCGATAGAGCATTATCACCAAAGGCCTTTTGCAACATTTTCAATGCATCGGTACACGAAAATTCATTTGCAACACAAAACTTTAAACAAATTCTTTGCTCAACGTAATCACCCATAGTAAAAATCGGCACGCACTCTGACATCGACTGACTTAATCAGCTGTTGAAAACACACTAGTTGACAGATCCCGCTCAAGCTTGGCGTGGTAATTAAGGACAGTGGTACCAACCTAGGAAAAAAATTTTTTACCTGCCTCATTGCCCCGCCAGATTTAAATCGATAATTCCCGGTACTTTCTTGGCAGAATGTATATGACATTACTTTAATTTAATTCCTGAAGTTTTAATTATTAAATATAATCTTTTGAAATTAAATAAGTAGAAGGCTAATATTAAAATATTTGAATAATTTTTTATACCTTCTATCAAGTATTAACCTTTATTTATGTTAAATTACTTTTGCTATTGAGGAAGCTCTTCAGATGTTCACAAATTCTTTATCGGGAAGTTCTTCGAGTCTGTCCAATTCAAACTTTTGGTAATCACCGCAGGTTAACTCGTAAATTCCGACATATAATTTGTCAACATTTGAAGAGCTTTCTCAGTAACAAAAGTAATTCCATATATTCGAACCATTTGTTAGAAACAGGACATACTTTCAACCATAATTTTGAAATTTTACATATAGACAAAAAAGTTATCCTTAAACCTGTTAGAATCTCTAAAGATAAATAAACACAATAAAATTAAAATATTACTCAACGAAAAATTAGATTTAAATAACTCAGTTCTGTTAAACATATTCAGATAAGCAGTAATTTACAGAGACCCCTTTTTGGGTTTTAGTGCCAAATAAAAAAATGTTTGTATCTACTCTAATATAAATAGCAACCGATTTCGAAAAAAAATTCAGTTATTCAAAATGAAAGATACCACCTACCTGAAGATGCTACTGTGATAGCGAAACAATTTTTGTATTAAATAACAATAAAAATTTGTGGAAATCAGATTAACCTAATTTGATATTATGAAACATTTCTTATAGTTCATCATAAAAATAATAGTGAAAAAATGTTCCATATAATACTTGCGCAACGATTGAGACATACATAATTTGCAGTAGGAATCTTACTTTGAGTATTTGAACAAATCTAGGCGAGTCCACCCGCATGGTCAGTTACTCATTCAGTTAATCACTCGAAGTGCTTTCCCTTCATTTTATTTTGTACTCGATATTTTCTGTCATTATAAGACTTGTCTTCCAATTTTAAAAAGTAGCAAAATTAAAAAAACAGGAAGATGCAGAAAATGAATTACAGATAAACCCGTTAGAAATGAGTCTTGAATAGATAAAAAGATCTATGTATAAATTTGCAGATCATGATGACATTTATTATAATTCTTCCGAAAATATGATTTTCAAGAGGTGCCCATTAGTTGGAAGTACCGATACTGTCACACAGCTCGGTAACCGTCTTATTATTCAAAATCCTCGATACCAAGTTCTTTAATCGTGAAGTTTTTCTTTTTTCGAGGTATTTAACCAATAGATAAATAAACATCAAGCGACAACCATTTATCAAATTATCATATATATCATTGCTGATTGTGTTGCAGATGTGATTTTTTTCTGGAATGGGAACTTTTGTTCTAAACACAGCCAAACGACCCCGAAACAGCAAGCCATGGTTTGGAAGTGACTGTAGACAGGTTACAACTGCGAAACTATCAGCGGTGGCGGTCAAATCCATCCATCTACCGACACACGTGCCAACTACATTCAGCATAGCAACGCATGAAAACAGCCAATACGTAAAGTCAAGAAACCGTATTATTCAAACAACCAACAGACTCATAGACTGTCCCAGTGGATTGTGCCCGTTTTGGTCGATGGCAAAGAAAATTGACCTCTTTAGCTATGTGGCTAAGGGCTATTGAGCGCTATGAAGAATCTAGGTCAGTTGCTCTGGACATATCCAAGGCTTTCGATCCTGTCTAGCATAAGACTCTTCTGAATAAGCTATCTTCGTATGGTTTTACTGGGAGTCTTCACCATTGGATGAAGAGTTTCCCCACAAACAGAAACATTCATAAGGTCGTGGATGATGTTGCTTCCCGTTGTTTCAACGTGAACGCTAGAGTGACCCAAAGCCCAGTTTTGTCGCCCACCCTCTTTCTGATCCACATAAACGATCTTCTTAGTACGACCGCGAACTACATTGTTAGCTTCGCATGCTGTCTTTTTTCACCAGTGACAAACTTTCAAAACCGTTGAGTCTCACCTCCATAGATGCCAGCAAATCTATTCTCTGGACGAATATCGCAAAAAATATTATAAATGAATAGGGTCAACGAAATTTGGTACAATTCAATGCTTCGAAGACTCAAACAACAAATTTTCCTCGGAGAACTCAGTTTAGTGACTTCTGACTTGATGATGGAAAACCAACTGCTCCAGCCAAGTGATTCCATGTATCTTCTTGATGTGAGTGTAATTTTTTCGGTATGCTACGGAAATATATTTGATTGAAATTGCGAAATCTGCTCCGAATAAGCTGGGATATTCGTTTAAGGCTAGGAAATATTTCTCTGCAGATCAGGTTCTTTATGTTTGGAGCTCAGAACCCTAGCAATTGTTAAAATTTTTAGATTCTATCCAGAAAAGAGAGGTACGACTTATTGACTGCCCAACTGTAACAGCAAATTGCAGTCGTTAAAATATAGACGGAGAGTTGCCGACTTGTGCTTGTTCTATAGATAATATCGCGGTTGATGCTCCACGCAACTGGAGAAAATTATGTCAGCTGCCAAAAGATTCACACGCGGCACTAGGGACGCGCCAGGAGCACATTCCTATGCAGTTGCAATAATTATTCGAAAAAATTCTTTTTATCAGAAGTCCTTCTTCCACTGAACTGGCGAGTTGCCAGCTTATAGCTGATGTGTTTTCTTCAGCTGTTCAAGACGAGAGGACAAAACTTTTCGCTATGGACACCAACTACGGGACATAGGTTTCTCTTTTCTTAGGCGGTCAAACATAAAAAAACATAATTATTATTGTATCAACGCTTCGAATAACCAGACTGGTTATTTTGATTTAAAATTTGAATTCCTCCTTTTAAAAACCCGTTCTGATCAAAATGTTTGATTCACCTGATACCAAATCTGTTATCTTTACTATATAAATTAAAATTAAAACGGTCTGATAATTCTAAATATTCACTAACCCAAGGAATCAGTGACTGTATTACGAACGTCACTGGATTTTTCGCATTCCTTATTATATTTACAGCCTCCTCATGGGATGTCTGATCTAAGCTCACTCCATTAACTTCCAAGATTCTGTCACCAGTTTTGAATTTTTCCGTTTTTCCTGCTGGACTGTTTGGCACGACACTCTTGACGAAAATTCCCAACGTGGTATTGCCGACATTGTGTTGATTTCTTAGATCGACCTAGAAAGAAGTGGATAATTAAATATTCACAAAATATTACCATTACTGAAATAAGTATATTCGTAGGGAACCATTACAGGGAGATGCGAATTATCTAAGGATTGTTTATAGAATATCTAGGAGTATCAAAATAATATAAAAATTTCAAATTCGGATATTGATGAACAGGTGCTTGCCTGACGGAAAAACTTAAATGTTATTCTCGTATAAAAGAAACGTGGAATTCTCACCTGTATATACACCTGCTAATCAGTCTCTACCTCAGTCCCACAAAAGCCTCATTTAAATAACCAGTAACACACTCATTGAATTTGATAACTGTTAACCAGTAGGACAGGAATCTGCAAAGCCTTAATAGAGATATGCATATAACATGCTCCTGAACCCTAGTCATTGACAACTATTTCAAAGCATCTGACTCAGAGTTATAGGATTTCTGATTAGGGCTGAATACTAACGCAGTTATAGCTATGAAGAGTTCTTGGTGGAAATACACAAAAAACAACCATCAAGATTCTTATAGATGAAGACATCAAAATACGACATTTACTAGTACAAAGAAGGGTCGGGCAGTAGACACTATAGTTTCAAAACTATTTACCTATGCCTTGGAAAACAATCAAAAGATTTGCTTGGGAGTAGCGTGGAATGAACACTGATGGCCCATACTCGAGCAACCTCAGATTTGCTAATGATATTGTGATCGCAAGCGATAACAAAGGTAACTATTGAAAATGCTGAGACAATTTAAACTCAAATTTAAAGTCCTCTTCAGGATGCATCTAAAGAAGACCGAAGTGATTACCTCAGAGAATATCAGAATTCCAATATATAGAAATGAATTCGAGAGACTGTAAACTAGAGTATTTATTTAGGGTATATGATAATAATTGGCGAGATGAACTGAAGCGCTGAGATAAGAAAGGAGAGTTGGTATGATGTAAGTTATAGTGAGTAAAATCAACATAGTTTTGAGAAATACAGAGACACCCTTCGATTAAAGGAGAAAGTACTTCAAAAGACCATTATGAAGTGTAGGAAAACTAATAAAACGATGGCAGTATCTTGACAAAATTAGCAAAACCAGTATTAAGATAAGGTATATTGAGATTAACTCACTCAATTCTAATGAATACCAAAGTTCATCATTTGTTGTTATTTTCGAAAACAAGTCTCATGAACACATTTATTGAAAAATAATCCCAGTTAGACTTTTTAAATGTAAAACCTCTAAATACAAGAATTAAATTACCTGTGAATTATAATTAAGTAATAAATGTATTATAATGATATTTGTTTGTTCAAATTTCGAGCAGGCCGCACACTGAATTATCATATAAAATGTATCGAGAACTTTTTGGTCGAAAGTATTAATAGAAGTACAGGTAGCACATGAATTTAATAGAAATAAAGGAGTCGAAATTTAGGTATTTCTTTATGTTCATGACAAAAACGTTTCAATAATAATAATACTTTTTCTTCTCAGTTCATTGATTTAGGTGATAACCTATGTGCTTCCATATGTATAAGTGATCATCGAGTATCTACCCCTTTTGGAAGAAGGAAACTTCACGTATGAATAGAACGAGGAAAAAGAGGGGTGTTCCACATAGAAAGAAAGAGGATTTTTTAACGTGAGAGGTCAGTCATAGTTGGAACTAATATAAAAGATGTTACAGTCGAGGTTTCAAGGATACAGATATGTGACATACTAAGACGGTTGTGTCCGACGAAACGTAAGAGTTGAAGCTTTCTTCATCAAAGTCCATTACTGCTATTTAAAGTTGACTCTTATATCTGGGCAGAATAAAGTTCTGTTTTATTCTTACATTCCATGAGACTCATCCATGAAAATCCAGTGTTAGGCGTTTGGAAATGATTTAACCCCTAGACGACTGATTATGAACAAAGCCTATACTAATTTGAATATTAGTATTTCTAAGAATTTGGAATTATCAGTTGGCTTTATAAGCGAAAAATTTTATGCCGACAAATATTTGATATAATTCAAAAACTCACTGAAATTGAGTTAATCAAACTAGATCCCGTAAAATAAATCGCGGTTGACTTCGAATGTTATTGGAAATCCAATTGTTACTAGTATTATATTCAACAAAAGGAAATTTTCGTTCATTAAAAATATACATTTTATTTTTCATTTCATTTCAGAAATATGTCGCGCTTATTGGGAAATTTTTACTTAAAAGTTATGGAATACAATAAGGTTCGTCTAGAAGATAAAGAGAATATTTGCTCAGATCATAATCACGAATAATTTCTGCACAAGGCAATTGGACTATGTTTCTTAATTTCGGATATTTCCACAACTCACCCTTCCTCCTACAATGCTTATTCCCAAACTTGAACTGGGCTCCCGGAAGACTAAGACATTATGAATAGAACCCCAATGCTTGTGGAGGGCAGGACTCGATGGTGTTCTTGATTTTGTGCTTTTTATATTATTATCTACTCGCAAGACAGTCATCTGGGATCCTGTGTTGCTGAAAATGAAAGAGTCAGATTGAAATAATTACCAAGTGATGAAAATATTGTACTAATTAAAATGTACAATTTCCACGAATTTAGATAAGAATGATTGCATAAATTTTCCATATTCATAACGTGAAAACATTAAAAAACGTATATGGGTCTGCCATACAGATTTTCAATGTATGCAAGTATATAGGTTACGAAAATCATTCGCGGAATATAAGATTTATAATGCATTATTAAGTGGAGCTATTCTTCCAGTCGTTCAGCACAAAATTAACTTCATTATATATTATAAGTGATACCGCATATTCAACTGGAGTGCTCTTTGAATCTTTTCCTACTATTTCCGACTACCCAGAATGGGACACCCCCGAATTGTCTCTGTACCTTGTCGTAATGGGGGTGCTTGTAATGACTGAAATCCTAGTTTCCTTGTGAAATGGAGGATAGGATTTTGATGCCTAAAGCAGAAACTCTCGATCCAACTTCCTTACTTTGTTTCCTTCTTGCATACCATTCCATCATGTTGTCCCACAACCATCCATATCCTTCAGCAAGGCTTGGAATCGTACGAGGTAGTTGTGGCTCTGGCTGACGATGGAGTCACGCAACCCTGCGATCGATTAGAGTTTTGTAATTCATACACGGGCGAAGACGAAACCCTGCTGAATCTCAGCGTGGGCTTTCCAACCTTCGTCACTTATCCGCTGAGGGATCTGAAATGGTTTTCTACAGAAAAAAAGGAGATTCTGACGATTTCACCAGGGTGAAATCTCGGAAGACTCGCTCTGCTCGACCCCATTTTATGATCTTTAAGCCAATTCTCTACGATGCTTCGGAGCAGTCGAACAGCAACAGCGGTCCTTCGGGGTGGAGGATCCAAGCTGTGAAGCTGTTATTTGTGTTGTTTCGATCCTTTGGTCTTTCACAACTACCAAATAGAGACACTCTGCACATGCATCTGAGTGCTGGAGTCGACACGGGATCCCTTTTGGAGGAAAGGGGTGACCCGTACTTGTTCCTCCGTGGTTGTACTGGCGCAAATTCTCTTTTATCTTCCTTCAAAAATTCTTTCTTTCTCTTTCAGCTTATCAGGGTTCTCATGGAGTGGCAAAACTTGAGCAGAAACCCGAGACAGCAATGATGATAATGGTACTTTAACGTCGGTGAAGAGCTCTGCTCATATGGCGACTTGTACGAGTATGCCCAGTGTGGGGCGCCTCTCATTTGACTCTGTACCTTGACATGGTGGGGTGCTTGTCTTGACTAAGATCCTAGTTTCATTTCGATGAAATGGAGGATTAAGTCTCGATGCCTAAAGCGACTTGGGCGCTAGTTTCACCGCAAAGGTGAAATGGAGGGCTGAGTTGTGTTGTCCAACACAGTGACAAGGGTGTCTGTCACAGCACAGACCTTATACCCTTAAAATTACCCTATTGCAGTAAATCTCCGAATTTTTCTGCCCAATGGCCGAGTGTGTTATGAATGTACTGCATTACCTCGGAAGAGTGGATCGGCCCTCGGAAAGTATTTGTACGATCTGGCCACCCAATTTGGCGTTGGTGTCCTGGGGGCAGTGGTTGAAAGTCTGTATGCTATACTAGGAAAGAATTCCATCTATCTAACCGCAGTAACTCATGATTCAGGATTTCTCGGGAAGTACTTCAGGTTTTAGCGGGACTTAACGTTTCGACCGGCCTGGTCCTGAACCAGGATCATTTGCGAGACGTCTCCGGGGTTTGTGGATCATGACGATACGGCTTAGACTGATGGTGCTTGAAGCCAGGATAAATTGAAAGTCTTCAAATGGGTTCGTGTGGGTGGAAATAAGAAGCCCATTCGGCGTGTGAGTTGCGTTTCAAACAACTTGGTTACTGACACTGCAGAGCCAGTAGCGGTTGGATAGTGCTTCGCTGCTACCAGTCACGGTGTAGGTTTCCGAACTGAAGCTGAAACTGGAAGCGGGTTGGGTTCAACTCTTCGGAGTAGTTCTCACTTTGTGCGATGATAGGGCGTACGCTCATCATATAACTTGCATTTGGGTAGATTGTGGAGACTGCTGAGTGGCCACGCTCATATGCCAGTTACTTAACGCGGTTGAATATACGATGCCCAGAGTGGGGTAGAATGCATTACTTTGCAACGGCACGGCGACATCATCAGATCCACCCATCCACGTCTAGTGCTGATTACTTAGGTCCATTACGATGATGGAAAGACAAAATGAAAATAGTTCTTTGTTGAAAAATATACTTTTACTGATAACATCATTTTATTTGAAAAAAATATAATCCATCCATTGTACGATATTAGTCCTGAGAGAATTAGCACCGAAATAATTACATCAAAACTCAGTGTCCTAAAAAACTCAATGTTTGGTCCCTTTTTATCGACGGAAACCAGAATGCTGCCAAATATTTAGAGCTTTTACGAACTCGAATTATTCCAATAGTTCACCAACTTTCTATCAATTTTGAGGACCTTTGGTTCCAACAGGATGGCTTCCCGAGTCATAACTCACGAGAAGTGACACAGTTTCTCCAACACACGTTTCCTGAACGAGTTATATCTACGAGTGTTACAATTTCTTGACCCCCTAGATCACCAGATTTATTTCCAAGTTATTTTTGATGGGAATATCAATAAGCATCTATCCATGGACATGACTTCGGTAGAGCTACAAATTTTGATGAATTGAGATTGAAACTTATTCAACTTTGTAGCAACATTGAGCCAAATCTAGTCAGAGATATGAGATTATCTCTGTTTGATAGATTTGACTATTGTTCAGCTCAACAAGGTGGACTGTTTGAACCCTTACCACATTTTATTTGTGAGCTTCTGTTCCGAAGTCAGTGGATTTCTTATGATTTTTATTTTATTTCACCAAAATTTATTTTATGTTGGTGGAAATCACCTAATTTCCGGAGTCATTATGGCAAAAAACATTGAAACAATTATTGTCAGAAGAGAAATTTCAATATACTTCTTTTTTTGTACTATTCTAAGATCACAGTAATGTATGAAATAGGTTGTGCAAAGAGTCGCCTATGACCAAAGTTACATGGCAACACTATTTTTCAAATATTGTTGATTGTTAACAGATATAGATTTCATGAGAAAATGTCGCAACTAGAAAAAAGAAGACAGGTAGAATATTTGTATAGGAAAGGGTTTCGAAACTTTAAAAAATTGTGCAATTGACTGGGCAAAAGCAATTAAGAGGATAAAAGATATGAGGTATAGACCAGTTTCAGAAAGACCACGTAAGATTAAAGGAAACAATTTAAACGCTTTATTGGCTTCACGACAATCCGCGCCTGAGGTTTCGCAAATTGGTTAACAGATTTGGAAATCAACGAAATATAGAAGTATGTCCAGAAACTGTCAGTATGTCATTGAAAAGATACATATCGAGGAAACCAAAAAAATCCCTATAATGACCCCTTTACAAAAGAAACGAAGGATAGAATTTTGTCCACGTTTTCAAGAAGGTAATTTTAATAATGTCTTTATATCTGATGACAATTGTTTCCACTTGGTGAAAATCACTTAAAAATCCTATCAAAAGAACCTGTTACCGTTCAAATTTCCGAATTTTCCACCAAAATAATGGTTTGCGGAGCAAAATCTCAGCGTGGTGCTACGCCTCGTTTTAAAGTTGATGGTATCATTCATAGTGAAAAGTTTTGTGGCATTCTAAACCATGTTATCCTCGACACGGCGCATGCTTTATATCCAGAGGGGTGGTGTTTTCAGCAGGATAATGCAAGATGCCATATTTCGGCTTTAAGCTTGGATGTCAGAATACCAAGTGACATCCATTTGCATGGCCACTAGTTCTTATAGTCTAGTCAACAAGTGCCTTTTGGGTCAACTTTTTTCAACAGTCTCCGAAAATTATGATCAAGGTGTGGATTTGGAATGGCATCTAGATGATTTTTGAAAAGAATGAAGTTCCGCTTGCGAAAATTGCAAAAGTTAGTAACAATTAACTAAAAAAAAGAGGGTTTAGTTTTTTATGAACATCTCAAAAACTAATACAGATTTTTGAAATAAAAAAAAAGATTCAAAAAGAGGAGGAAATTTCCTGAAAAAAGTGTTGACTCCTGGAATTGTAGTCCCAATATTAATAATTTTCCCAGAGGGATGAAAATACGGCCGAAAACGGGTACTCTGGCTTTCGTAAGCCACGCCTACTTTGGACACTTTATTAATAAAAATTATTTTAACAGATTAAATATGAAATTTAATAAATGAGAAAATTCAGGGGCATACTGGATAGATGAATGAACAATAATCCGCCAAAATAAAATTTTTACCTCAATTTTTCAATTAGTTATGCACTAGTTAATTAATAATTTCTTTCTGCTTAGACATGAACATTGCAAGTTGATAATCGTTAAACTATTAATTTGAGATTTTTTTCCTCCCTTGGAGCAATTTTTGGAAGATTTCAGAATAGATCCCTGCTGGAAAAATTTAAAAATGTTTATTTTTCAGTTTTTTAATAACAATTTTCGTTGTTGCAAATTTAAAAACTTAGATTAATTATCGAAAAAAACTTTTTTTTCAAAATATTATTAATGGTCCGTTTTTATGTTGTAGGAAGCTACATAGAAATATATTTTTTTTATCTCTTATTGTTTAAAAAACTGTTATAAACAAATGCGTTGTTTATAAAATAATTGATTTTTTTTAAGGAATATCAATCTTTGATGCAAATAATGATTTTTAAAACAAAAATTTTTTTATTGCTTAAAAACACATTTGTTAATTAACAATCGTTTTCTCCTACTTCTAACTAATATTAAGGAACCATTTTTTCTTCAAATATTATGATTTACTTTTTTTTTCCATATAAAAAAAATTTCGTTTTGTTTCATTTTTCATTGTTTAAATAATAAACAATTTGTTATAAACAAATAAATTTTCACTTTATATTTTTTTACCTATTCTTCTTACTGCCACAAATACAGACATGATTTTTTTTTATTTTTTTTTATTTTTGAATATGAGCTCTCTTCAATTTCGTCATCCTTAGCTGGTTTTTCATCTTTAAGATTATTATAATTTATAAACTAATGGACATACGATGAAAAAACTCAGGACTTATTTATTCTCCATTAGTTAAAGAAGAATAAATTTAGCTAAAAAGTTTAGTTAATATTAAGTTGTTTATTAAATTTATAGCGATTGTTTATGAAAAATACTTCGGCAAAATTTTTTTTTGCTCTAATGCTTAAAAATCTCATCAACCATAAAAATTATGATTACTTCATTCAAGTATCTTGTGATTAATTGTTCATTACTCTCAATTGGACATCTGGTTGAAACTTTGCTAGGGGACCAAAGGGAACGATGAAAACATAATCCACGAAGAAACTGAAGATTATGAGCCACCATCGAAGAAACATTCCAAAAAATAAAGTAGTGTTCAATAAAATGAAAATATAAATATTATAATTTGTTAATAACTACTTATAAATAAATTTTGTTAAATTTAACACAATCTAAAGATCATTCTTCCTTCATAATACGCTTTGGTTAATGGCAAAAATTTTTGTATACATAGTGATATTCAGAACTCGGAGTATAATAAACTGAGATTAGAATGTAAAAGGTAAAAATGTTTAGTAATGAACAATTAATGACAAGATACTTGAATGAAGTAATCATATTTTTAATAGTTGATGAGATTTTTAAGCATTAGAGCAAAAAAAATTTTTGCCGAAGTATTTTTCATAAACAATCGCCATAAATTTAATGAATAAATTAATAACAACTAAACTTTTTAGTTGAATTTATTCTTTAACTAATGGAGAATACATAAGTCTTAAGTTTTTTCATCGTATCTCCATTAGTTTATAAATTATAATAATCTTAAAGATGAAAAACCAGGTAAGGGTGACGAAATTAAAGAGAGCTTATATTTAAAAATAAAAAAATAATAATAAAAAAAAATCTTGTCTGTTTTTGTGGCAGTAAGAAGAATAGGTAAAAAATATAAGTAAGAATTTATTTCTTTGTAACAAACTGTTTAGCATTTAAACAATGAAAAATTAAACAAAACGAAATTTTTTTTTATATGGAAGAGAAAGGTAAATCATGATTTTTAAAGAAAAAATGGTTCCTTAATATTTGTAAGAAGTGGAAGAAAACGTTTGTTGATTAACAAATTCGTTTTTAAGCAATAAAAAAACTTTTTTAAAGAAAAATTTTTTTCTTAAATCATTATTTGCATCAAAGATTGATATTCCTCAAAAAAATTCCAATTATTTTATAAACAACGCATTTGTTTATAACAATTTTTTAAACAATAAGAGATAAAAATTAAAGAAAAATATTTCTATGTAGCTTCCTAAACATAAAAACGGACCATTAATAATATTTGGAAAAAAACATTTTTTTTTCGATAATTAATCTAAGTTTTTAATTTTGCAACAACGAAAATTTTTAATAAAAAACTGAAAAATAAACATTTTTAAATTTTTCCAACGGGGATCTATTCTGAAGTCTTCCAAAAATTGCTCCAAGAGAGGAAAAAAATCTCAAGTTAATAGTTTAACAATTATCACACTTGCAATGTTTATGTCCAAGCAGAAAAAAATTATTAATTAACTATTGCATAACCAATTGAAAAATTGAGATAAAATTTTTTTTTGTTTGTTCATTCATCTATCCAGTATGCCCCTGAATTTTTTCATTTATTAAATTTCATATTTAATCTGTTAAAATAATTTTTATCAATAGTGTCCGAAGTAGGCGTGGCTTACGAATGCCAGAGTACCCGTTTTCGGCCGTATTTTCATCCCTCTGGGAAAATTATTCAAATTGGGACTACAACTCCGGGAGTCGACACTTTTTTTAGGAAATTTCCTCCCCTTTTTGACTCTTTTTTTTATTTCAAAAATCTCTGTTAGTTTTTGAGATTTTTACAAAAAACTAAACCCTCTTTTTTTTTGGTTAATTGTTGAAAACTTTTGCAATTTTTGCAAGCGGATCTTCATTTTTCTCAAAAATCATCTAGATACCATTCCGAATCGAATGACACTTTGATCATAATTTTCGCAGACTGCTGAAAAAGGTTGACCCAAAAGGCACTTGTTGACTAGACTATTATTTATTAGTTCCATCGCAAACATATGAGGACTAATGAAGATTGAAGTTGAACGAGCAGCGCCGCGAAATAAAGATGATTTAATTCAGTCAGTTTCAAAGTCCTCGGCTACCATCATCGAAAATTATGGACGTAATCTAGTTTCGGGTGTACCTGGACGTTCAGTCAAGTGTTAACAGTTAAATTGAGGTTGTATAATTAAATAAGATGAATATTTTGTTATAATTTTCTAATTCAAGAATTTAAAGTAAACACTAAATAATTACAATTGACCTTTGTTTTCTCCGGATACTTTCTAGACGGACTATACTTGGAGTCACTCAACCAGCCATTTGCCATCGTTTAAAAGCAATGGGAATGATACGACAGATATGAAATTAGGTACAGTATGAACTGAAGTCAAGAGACATCGAACACCTTTTTTTCAGGTGTGAGCAATTGCTCCAACGGCAAAAAAGTGTTGTTTCCATCGAATTGTTACTGACGATAAAAAGTGTAACCATAACGATAATCCAAAACGGATGGGTGTCTCATCCTCAACTGTCAAGCCGAATATTGATTATTGTTTATTTGGTGGGGCCAGTTGGTGTGGTATATTATGAGCTGCTACAATCGAATTAAATGATCGATGAGAATTGATGCGCTAATATTGCGAAAAAAACGTCCGCAATATTACAACAGACATGACAAAATATCAACAATGCACGGCCACATGTTGCGTCGTCTGTTGAAACGTACTTAGAAACACTCAAATGGGATGTCCCATCCTACCCATCTTGATGAGTAGGCATTTCTTATTCAGATTACCATCTCTTCTGGTCGGAGCAACATGGCCTAACTGACCAGCACTTCTCCAATTACGAAGTCAAAAAATGGATCGAAGCAAGGATAGCGGCCAACGAGCCGGCCCTGTTTTCGCGATGAATTCATTGCCAGAAGTTGTTATTTTGATATTGATATATTATATTGATATTTCTAGATCTTTTGTGAAGACCCATCAGAAGCTTTTTCAGCTGGTACGAGTTAGAAGTTGGGTTTTGTTCTGGTTAGACTTTGTAACTGCATCCTTACATCACTTTAGATCACAGTTGGAAAGATGTAGTGGCTATCGACAGACTATACTTTAAACTTTGAATGTATAATCAATTTTTCACAATAAAGTTTCATTTTCAGACAATAAACTGCACGAACTTTTTTATATTCCTTATATTGTTGCCCATGGTTACTCAGAAATATCTGATGAACAGAAAAATGAAATATCAAATAAAATATTGTGTAATTCATCCACAATATTTCGACAGGTTTTTCACCTTACAATTCAAATAAAGGACTAATTTTCATTAAAAAAAATGTGAAAAGTACTGACGTGAAGTGACACTTGTTCAACAGTCCATTTGCCTTGACAATTTCTAATCTGTGATTTACTGCTTAAGGAAGCTACATGTGATGGATGAAAGTACAGAATTATGTGATTTGTCAAGAAAGCGTAATTTTTTTTAGTTTTGACAAATACATAATTTAAAGGTTCACTCCTCCTCCATATACTTCTCATACCTTTTGCCGAAATCAAATAAGGAAAATATTTAAAAAAAGAATAACGCTATGATTGGATTCGAGCACTGCATCTAAAGTTCGAAGTAAGGCGTATTAGCCATCTGGCGACCCGAACTATTATATTATTTATTTTATTTATTGATTGGCCGCTTCGACACCTGGGTCATTAGCGGTAGTGGTATACAATATTGTTTAATTATAGAAAGAGGAAATATTTCAGCTAGATGTACATTGCTTTATAATTTATATATTAGCTTTTATGTTGATCGATTTAATGAAACTTTATGTATTGGGGCATGTGGTTGTTGTTATGTCCAGAGCTTCTTTCAACGAGTTGGTAAAATGTATTCTTTGTGTCTGACAAGTTTGACACTCCGTTAAAATATGTTGAACAGTAATTATGGTGTCACATGTTGTAGATCTCGGTGTGGTTTCCTTCGCGAGTAGATGGTGGTGAATGGCTAAGCTGTGACCAATACTTAACCTCCTTACTGTTTCTAGATCTCTTCTTTCAGGGTAATAGGTGACGGGTTGGTTATTCAGGAATCTATCTGCTCGAGTTTGAAACGTTGGGATTGCCATATGTTTTTCCATTTGTCTCTGATTTGGTGTTTGCATTTAGTTCCTATATCGTAATTGTTGATCAACTTCAGGTCCTGTCTGAAAGAAATTGCTTCCTTTGCAGCTCGGTCTACTTTCTCATTGCCTTCGAGGCCACAATGTGAGGGAACCCAGAGTAAGCGTGCAAGTATTTTGCTGTAGTTGTAGGCATATAATAAGGTCTTTCACATGACTGACTATAGGATTGCTGGAGAAAAGATCTGAATCGCTTAAGTAGCATTGAGAGAATCCATACATATGACGTAATGTGGGATCTTGTTGGCGACGATGAATTCTAGTGCTTGCCTAATTACAATCAACTCGGCTTTGAATATTGTGTTATTTGAACAAAGCTTAAATACTTGTTTTTTTTGTAGTGTAAACAGTGCATCTACCTCTTCTGATGTTTTTGATGCATCCGTGAATATTATTGCCTTGTAATGGTATCGGCTGTTTATTTATTCGAAGTATTGTCGAATTATATGTTATTATTATTAATTATGAGTTTCGGATTTCTTGTGAGAAGTTAGGGTTATGTCGATAACAGGTCCTTTGATAATCCAAGGTGGATGAGTTGGAGGTCTGTAATTCATGGTATGAGGAATACTTAATGGTGCTAAGTGTTGATTGACTTGGTGATGCAATGGAGGACTTGGATTTGGTTTGTTCTCGTATTCATCGCTATATCTTCGTTCATATATTTGATGGTGTGCAGGATTTTGTTTATCTGCAGAGATTCTCGCTGCGTATGTCAATTGTAGCATTTCTCTTTGAAGTGAAAGTGGCATTTTTTTACATAGGCTGTATGCAGGGCTAGTTACATAGTCACCTGATGATTTGCAAGGAATTTGAAGTTTGAAGAATACTCGTGATTCATCTTCGAGAAATTTTGCATGAACCTTCATGTCATTATTTCACATTTGAATACCAAATTTTAACTCAATAAGATTGGTATTTTCAAAAATATTCTAAAATCAAATTTCAAATAAAAGATAACGGATATATTTAAACTCAAGACATACTCTGAAAATTTCAAGTCTTTAAGTTTCTTCTTTGCGGCATTATATTTGTCACTTTCAATTGTCCGCCTAGACGGCCGGTTCGCATGAAATTTGGCGCAAATCTTTTTGTCGTTATTGTTCACATAAATACCGAATTTGAATTCGATCGGATCATTAATTTTGAATATTTTTATGAAAAAATGAAAAGTGTATACCTGCATAACCATCTGACTGATAACGCCAATTAACTTACTTAATCGAGATATCTAAGCCTAATTCTGGTCTTCTTTGGTTCATCTATGAGGTCAAATCTAGCTATTTGGGACCATTTTCAGCTCAAAATTAGAAAATTGCAGACACATGGGCAAAACTATAGCACTGTGTTCCGAGAACAAAACGAGCGAGGACAGTATTATTATTATTATCTTGAAACTCCTAGATCTTCTGTGAAGATGTCTCAGAAGCTTTTCCAACTTGTTCGAGTTAGAAGTTCAGTTGTGTTCTGGATAGGCTTTGTTACTGCAATCTTGCGCCACTTTAGGTCACAGAACTGTTAATTTTTGACCCAACAGTGAAATGGTGGCCGACACCTGTCTAACTAGAAAATTTCTTTTTCACCTGAACACGATTCGAACCCGGACCTTCCGATTACGATAGGTATCTGCCACTGAGCTGTCAGCACTCATATATACAGGTCTGGAAAAGACAATTGGAAACATAGGAAATTCAATGTTTATCTATATAGGTCGATGTCCGTCCAGTGGGGCAGTGGAATAATAAAAACCTCAGCGCGATCCGATGATGAATAAACAACTGTCCTCTCTTCGATCAAAACGAGCAGTTAAGAGCCTCGTTCCGATCGAAGCATCTCCTCGCTTTGAAATTGCCATTGAGAGAGAACAGTGGTTTATTCGTCATCGCATCGAGCTGAGGTTTTGATTATTCCACTGCTCCACTGGAACCGACGTTTTTTATAGATTAGCATTGAATTTGCTATGTTTCCGACTGTGTTTTCCATACCTGTATATATTAATATATATATATATATATATATATATATATATATATATATATATATATATATATACTCATACATATATACTCATAAATATATACTCATACATATATACTCATTGTGAACCAAATTCATGCAACGAGTGCATTGGAGTCAATATTTGGAGAAAAACCTTGTTTTCTGTAATAGTGAACAAGCTTCACAGCAGATTTTTCGGATAATCTATTTTATCGCATTTTTATCGTTACCAGTTCAATCCAGTACACTGCTCATTCTAAAGATTCGTTGAAATTAAAATTTTCATGCTCCAAGTGATGTGGATGATCTTAAATAGAAAGGCCTTTTACTTGATAGAAGAAATATAACAAAATTTGAATATTAAAACAAATTGAAATATGTTTATCTTCTACAATTTTAATTTCAAAAAAATTTTATTCAAAAAACTTTTAGAAATAAATTTATGTCTAACAATCACCGCTTACATTTAATAGACGTATATAATCAAAACTCAATATATAATGTCAAATGAAATAAATAACCCAACAGATATACGAAAGTAATTGAAATTAATAAATAAATATTAAAAGGAGACAAAATTTTGTTTCTGGTTTTACCTTTAAGAAATACCACTCGCCTTATAAAAACATGAACACACTTAAAGGACTTCTCAAAGAATATAATTTATTTGAAATATTTAATATATTTAAATATTCGAACAAATTATTTCAAAAATCTCTAAAAAAATGTGCACTATATCTTCAAAAAACAAATATAATTCTAGATAATCCCGTCTTCAGTCCTCTTTCAACATTCCAAATATCAAAATCAAAAACATAACCTACATCACTCACGTGTTAAAAGACTTAAGCTTCGAACTTCAGATCAACTATATAATTCAAGATTGATCTATGTTCTAACAATAAACAATAAAATTAATAATAAAATTTTTTTGAAATTAAAATTGTTCAATTTGTTTTAATATTCAAAAAAAGTGGATGATCTTTCTGTTTTGGTTTACAAATCTTCAACTGATATTTTTCGAAGGTAGTCAGTATTTCAAACTTTTAATGTATAGAATTTTATTTTAGCGCTGAATTTTCCAATAATTGATTGATATGGAATCATTTTCTGTTAGTTAGTTTATATACATTTGAAACAGAGGATAACACAAAAAACAGAATATTCCCAACGAATGAGGGACAAAAATAAGAAAAACTGAAGAAAGAATCTTAGAAAATACTCTCACTTCGCACTTGTTCTATGAAACAGAGTGTAGCATTTTGCCCGGCGATGAGCACGGTATGCTCGTAAACACTCTTTAGACGGAAAAGAGATAATAGTTTAAAACTTTCTATATGGAGTTGAAGCCAAATATCTTGGCTGAATTTGTGACAAGACGAAAAAAGTCGTACGGTTCTAGAGTGATTCACATTTGAAATTTTTTCAATATGTTCAAAACTACAGATCTAATCGATCTGAAATTCGATACGTAGAAGTAGAATAATGCGCACGTGTTCGTGCAGCAAAAAATTGAGGGCAGAGCTGCATGGGGCACTACCGGAACCCTATCAACAGTCCTACTATATAGCAGGATAGGAGTAGGATATAGTTCGAATTTAGTAATAAGAAGTAAAATCAGACAAAAATGGACACAACAGACCTTAAGGTCCCGGAGTAATCTATTTAACTCTACATCGACAAGAAGGCTAATGTAAAATTTCGTGGGTGGTATGAACAAGCTCGCAAAATCTCCTGATTGACTATGTCAGTACTTTTCCCAATTTTTTCAAATTCCTTTTTTTTTAAATAATGAAAAAGTGAGAAATTTTCGAATTGTTATCCTTCTCACAAAAATTTTTTATGTTTATGACTATTGAAAACTTATTTCTATTCAAATAAGATCTTTTTACTCAGGAAAAGTAATGAGAAAAAAAGGATTAAAATGCAATAATTTGGAATACATTTCACGTTCAGATTATGACCAAGAAAATATAAATTTATAAGAAGTAATTATATAATAAGACTCATCGAAAAATCTTGCTCAGGATCGAAATACTGATTTAAAATGTAGGCAATTAAAATTAAAATCTATATACATAAAAGGAATTGTACTTTTTCTACGTCAAAAACAAGAATAAGTTTTGAGCTATTTTTCTATATGCTTTAGGTTTCTAAACATCATGTTATGGGTGAATTAGATTCTATTCCACATTTATATGGAGTTTCAGTCCTCTTATCATATAATGAATTAAATACGTGAAATAAATACTGAATTTTTAGTAAACACCAAAAATTACTGTGTGCACCGGAAATATTGTTTTCAACCCAAGAAGTGAAAATACTCTCCATTAATAATAATAATAATAATTTATAAAACTATAATACTATCAAAATTTATTACTTC
Organism: Megalocaria dilatata; assembly: GCA_034642435.1. Classification (NCBI taxonomy): domain Eukaryota; kingdom Metazoa; phylum Arthropoda; class Insecta; order Coleoptera; family Coccinellidae; genus Megalocaria; species Megalocaria dilatata. The sequence continues at coordinate 69,970,553 of CM067856.1, read as the reverse complement.
ATTATGAACATTGTACTCGTCGGGCATTGAAGTTCAAATATCATGACGATTTTTTTGTGAGTCCACACGTATGTCTAATATTATATTCATTGGAATAAATTTTTTCGTTTATGAGTGTGCACATCTCAGTGGGAGAACATCGAGCTCGTGACCGGAAGGTCCGGGTTCGAATCCTGTTCAGGTGGAAAAGAAATTTTCTAGTTGGACAGGTGTCTGCCACCATTTCACTGTTGGGTAAAAATTAATAGTGCTGTTACCTAAAGTGGCCCAAGATCGCAGTAACAAAGCACAAGCTGAAAAAGCTTCTGAGGGAAATTTACAGATCTGGGAGTATCAGGATAATAATAATAATAATCGATTAATTTTGTCATGAAATAATTCTTTATTGAGTTTTTCACCCTTTTCTAAACATTCACTTGAATCGATACTAGAAAAATGCAGTCAAGTATGACCAGTTAGTCATTTGAAATTTCTCTTATTTTCCCCATAAAATAATCATATCTATTCATCATATAACGAGAATATTTATGCTCAATTTGTTTATTCAAGAAAGTTTTTCCGAACAAAGTGAAAATTAAAAATTTTAAATATCAAAAGATCTATTAACCTGCTATAAATTTTAATTTGAAATAAATTTTTATTCAAAAACTTTTAGAATTAAATTAAATAAGTACATATCTTAGAAACATTGTTTCAATTTAGTAGACATTTAGAATTAACACTCATCACACAGTTCCAAACGAATGAAAGAATTCAAAGAAATATAAATTTTTGATTAAAACTACTAAATAAATACTTGAAAAATACAAAAATTTTTCGGACCTTGTTTTATGAAAATCAAATCCCTTTCCAAAAATGCAGAACATAACCTCAAGAACTTCTTGAAAAACAACTTGCTTCAAATATTGTTCAAAAAAATTCCTAAAAAATGCAGAACATCTTCAAAAAGCAATTTAGAATTCCCATAACGGAAAACTCATCAAGCCTACTTCATATTTAAAAAATAAAAAAAATTGAAAAATATATCTTACCAGACAAGCTGAATCTATTCATTTAAATAAAACACTAGAATGCAGTGAACTATTAAAAATCCGGCGTACTCTATTTTCGTCACAGAATATCTTAATTTTTTCAAAACTGAAGTGGGGCTGATGAGTTTTCCGTGGTGGGAATTTTAAAAAAATTTTGAAGATGTTCTGCATGTTTTAGCAATTTTTTGGAGGAACTTATTTGAAGCAAGTTGTTTTGAAAAAGTTCTTGAAGTTATGTTTTGCATTTTTGGAAAGGGATTTGGTTTTCATAAAATAAGGTACGAAACAAAATTTTGTATCCTTCAAATTAATTTTAATCAATAATTTATATTTCTTTGAATACTTTTATTTCCTTTTGGTACTGTGTAATGAGTGTCAATTCTAAAGGTCTACTAAATTTAAACAGTATTTCTAAGATATTTATTTAATTTAATTCTAAAAGTTTCAGAATAAAAACTTTTTGGAAATTGAAATTTGTAGCAGGTTAGCAGAATAAATCTGTATGATATTTAAAATGTTGTAATAATCCTTCTTTCAAGAAAAAACCTCTTTTTATTATCTTAAAATCGCTACTATGGTTCAGATTTTGATTATAGAATTACCTTTTATCTTTAAAAATGATATTCAGTTCGAAAAACTAACCACTTTCACTCTGATCTAGCTCCTCTAATTAACCACTAAACAGTTTTTTTTTCGAAACTATCCCGTTAGCAATAAGGTCACCATTTCAAGGTTTCATTCGAAATAAAAGCAACTGGCACGATTCAGAGAACAACGGTTCCATTAACTCGGTCAAGTCCTATTAAGAACTGAAGCGTCCTGGTGAGCTCGACATGTCCAATAATCCTATAATAAGGATAACACATTCAATAATATCGTTACGACTAACTGTGAACTGGTTACAGGCTTTCTGTATATTTTTTCTCAACTTCCGAATGAAAAATTGTCTTGCAAGGATAACGGGGAATGAAGAGAATCCTTTCAGTGATTTAACCTCCTAACAGAGTTGTCGAGATTACTAAGAAGTTTATACAAACAGTATTTTATCCGTTACATAAGATTTACAGGGTGTAATTAGCGCAGAACTCGAGCGAGAGATTTATTTACTATTTTATGTAAAATGTTATGTAAATGTTTCTTGGCACAAGTTTTCCTTTGCATATTTGTAGCAGTGTTATATCATTTCATGAAAATGTCTGTACTCTGCAAACTTTGATCTGGAAATATTAAAAAATGATTACGGCAGACATATTAATGAAAATTTTTTATCAAATTTAAATCGACCACTAAGTCTACCCTCTAATAAATATTTTATATTTATAAAATATTTATTTACTCTGCAAAAAAGCACAATATTTAATGCCGAGGCTCGTGTTTCACAGTCGAGGCCTAGCCAAGATTGTGAGCCAAGAAAATAATTATTATTATTGAATGTTTTTCATATCAGAGTGTACCAGAAATCAACATCCAGCCGGAATTGGGTGACGAGGCAAGTAGTACTGGTTATCAGGAAAATTAAAAAAAAAGTGACATGGTTTCAAAATGATGGGCATTTAAAAAATTCTAAAAATTCTACACCCTGTGACGGTCTTTTTACTCCTGTTGCCACAAATCTTCACTTTTTCCAAATATTTTTTCTTGTTATGTGACTCAGAAAATTCTTCTCCAGTTTGGATAAAAAAGTGACAATTTTTTCCTTTGAAATAATCCCGTTATTAACAAATTCATCTACCTACAAAATTTTAAATATCATACAGATTTATTTTATTAACCTCCTACAAATTTCAATTTCAGAAAAATTTTATTCAAAAACTTTTTAGAATTAAATTAAATAAATGTCTTCAGAACACATTATGTCAATCAGGGAGATATAAAGAATTAATACTTATTACACAGTACCAAAGGTAATTAAAGAAATTCAAAGACATATAAATTGTCAACTAAATATTATTAAATAAATACTTGAAGAGGATAAAATTTTGTTTCGTTAAAATAAAATAGGAAAAGGCTTTTTACTTGATAGAAGGAATATAAAAAAATTTGAATATCAAAACAAAATTAATCTGTCAGTCTTCTACAATTTTAATTTCAAAAAACTTCTTATTCGAAAAACATTAAGAATTAAATTAATGTCTTATAAGCACGGCTTATATTTATTAGACATATAAAATCAAATCTTGATATGCAACATCGAATCGACTAAATAAACCAACAAATATAAATTGTCAATTAAAATTAATAAATAAATATTTGAAGGACACATTATGTTTCTGATCTTATAATTAGGAAAACTAATTGCTCTTCAAAAATACAAAACATAATTTAGGGACTCTTCAGAAAATATAGTTTATTTGAAATATTTAATATATTTAAATAAGTTAATTCAAAAATCTCTCAAAACATGCAATATATCCTCAAAAAACAATTAGAATTCCGGTAGCATCTTCATCGGTCCTGAATCATATTTAAAAAATAAAATCAAACAACAATAAATATAACACCTGAAAGACGTCCTGGGATCAAGTATCAAGTAAAAAGCCTTTTCCTATTTTATTTTACACATAATATATAATTATTTTCAGGCTTGAATAAAAATCTCATTATGGAATACCAATAGTTTAAAGAAGACCTTATAATACCTAACAGCTTTCTGTGATCTTTATGATGAACATCGAATATCTTGGATTTTAAAGTTAGTTGTTCACAGCGATGATTCCAGGACGTCTTTTAGGTAAGTTATATTTATTGTTGGTCTATTTTATTTTTTAAATATTATTTAGGACCGATGAAGATATTACCAGAATTCTAATAGTTTTTTGAAGATATATTGCATGTTTTGAAATATTTTTGAATTAACTTATTTAAATATTTCAAATAAATTATATTATCTGAAAAGTCTCTAAATTTTGTTTTGTATTTTTGAAAAGAAATTAGTTTTCATAATTGTAAGATCAGAAACAAAATTTTGTCTCCTTCAAATAGAGAGAGAGAATAACGTTTGTTGGAATCTTCCAAATGGCTATCCACCGAAGTATTCCAGCGTATTACAAAATTTTCAAAGTTTACATTGTGACTGTTTTGTATGTGTGATATAAGTACATGTATAACAATTAGAGCGCTAGTAGTCGTTGGGAGGATTATGCAGGGGGTTATCTGGATGGCGTAATTTTGTTACCTTCCGGAGACTAGTTCTCTCTTCTATTTCTTTTTTTGAGCATTGTTGTACTGCCATTAAATATTATCGGGTGTCCATACTCCCCATACAGAAGGGCCTACATATCATCTTATAACTTTTACCTAGAGTGATAGAAGTTTCGATAGGTATAACTTTGATTTGACAGAAGGTAGAAGCTATGTTGTTTTGACATTTCTGTTCAGTGAGCATCGACAAATCATCATGGAAAGACTCACGACGCAAAAACGTTAACAAATTGTTGGAATTTATTTTCAAAATCAGTGTTTCATTCGCCAAACTTATACAGCACTTCGTGAAATTTATCCTTCACATAATCGTCCATCAGAGCAGCTTCTTCGTAGAACAATGTTTACGAATTGTTGAAATTTATTTTCAAAATCAGTGTTTTATTCGCCAAAACCTATAGAGCACTTCGTAAAATTTATGGTTTACGTAATCGTCTATCAGAGCAGCTTATTCGTCGAACTATCGATAGATTTCAGACAACATTTTCCCTACTCGATGCAACACGTGAATTATATCAGAATAGTTATTGGCTATTTGAGGATACCTCTTTCCCAAGTGACTACACAGCAGTCTCCACAGTCCACCCCTAGAGGTAGAAAGTGTGATAAGGATTACGCCATATCATCGCGCGTGGCGAGAACCCCTCCAAAGAGATGAACCCACCAGCTTCCAGTTTGGACCCCGACTCGAAAGCCAGAACCGTCTGACTGGTAGCAGCGAAGCACTATCCAACCCCTACTGGCTCAGCAGGACAGTACCCGAGTTGGTTTGAGACGCAACTCACCCGCCGGAGGGAATTCTTATCCATCCACCCGAACGCAGTCCCATGAACTAAGATAAACTAAAGATTGACGACTACAATCGATCCTGGTACGAGCACCGTCTAGCGGCCTGTACGTCCTGACTCACTGGTCATTTGCGAGGTAACGCAGTATGCTACATAACGCACTCGGCCATCACACAGAATCCGGAGATTCAAACTGCGATAAAGTAGAGTACGCCAGTTTTAAGGGAGAAGTCCTGTGCTGCGAAAGACTCCCTTGTCAGTGAGTTAATCAACCGGCTCAGCCCTCCATTTCACCTGAGCGGCAAACTAGGGCCCCATTCGGAGTTCTTCCACCATACAGGTCCAGTGACTGGCGCGAAATGGCATTACGTTAGACACCAAAACTTAACCCTCCATTTCGCCGGGACGATACTAGGGTTCTAGTTATGACAAGCGTCCCCATCACGTCAAGATCTAATGCCTGGGGGGCGTACTCGATGCAACAACAACAAGACAAAGAACTGTACGTACAGAAGAAAATATCGTTGTTGTATGTCATAGTGTTAATGATGATCCACATTTGTCTATTCGCTGACCTTCATAACCAGTTGGACTCTGTGCATCCACCACATGGAAAATTTTGCGTAAAGATCTTGGTCTATATCCATAAAAGATCTAACTGGTTCAAGAACTAAAGCCACTTGAACATAATAAGCGTTGTTTGTTTGCTGATTGGACCCTATTAGAGTTGATCCACTTTTTTATCGTGAAATTGTGTTTAGTGATGAAGCTCATTTCTGGTTGAACGGCTATGTAAACAAGCGAAATTGCCGTATATGGAGTGAAAACAATCCTCAAGAAGTTCTGCAGGTTCCATTGCAACCTAAAATATGCTCTTTGGTGTGCTTTACATGCTGGAGGCATCATTGGTCCATAATTCTTCAAAAACGATGCTGCAACTAATGTTACAGTCAATAGTGCTCGTTACAGATCGATGATGAATGATTATTTGATTCAAAATTTGAATGGTATCGACCCAGAAGTGTTTTGGTTCCAACAATATGGTGCTACACCTCATGCTGCTACCGTAACAATTGATTTATTGAAAGAAAGATTTGGCGATAATACATTATTTCGAGAAACGGTCCAATTAATTGGCCTCCAAGATCATGCGACCTAACTCCACTGGATCATTTTCTTTGAGGTTATGTCAAGTCATTGGTTTATGCTGATAAACCAGAAACAATAGATGCTTTCGAAGCCAACATAACTCATGTTATTGATAAAATAAGGCCTGAATTACTCGAAAAAGTGGTCCAAAATTGGTCTGGTCAAATGCGGTTCCTCATAGCTAGTCGTGGTGGAGATATGCCAGAAAATACTTTCAAAACATAAATGTCATAAAATTATCTTCCAAATAAAAAAAATTTGGCTTCAACCAAATGTGTTTTATTTCAATTTAAAGTTTTATCACTCTAAAAAAAACACCCGATATTTTGGTAGCCGTGCGAGTGCTTATACCTTTGTGTTTATATGTTAATGATCTGAAATATTTTGCTCTATTTACAGATGCTTGTTGCTTTGATTTGGTGTCGAGTTTGAAGTTAAGTTTGTGGTCTATCTGAATGCCTTTATTTATTAATTTTAATTGACAATTTATATTTAATGGTTTATTTGGTCCATTTGATGTTGTATATTGAGATTTGATTTTATATGTCTATTAAATCTAAGCAGTCCACATAAGACATTAATTTAATTCTAAAAGTTTTTTGAATGAAAATTTTTTTGAAATTGAAATTGCAGAAGACTGACAGATTAAATCTGTTTTGATATTCGATTTTTTTTGTTTTGTTGCTTGTTTTATGAAAACTAGATTCATTTCCAAAAATGCAAAACATGATATTTAAAATTTTATTTTAATCCTTCTATCAAGAAAAACTTCTTTTTATTATTTCATCTACCTACGTTAAAAATTATTCTAATGTGCGATTTTAAGGTAAGTTTGAAATTAAATTCAGTGGATTCCTTAAGCTTTTCATTGAATCAAGATTTACAAGGCAGTTCCACTGAACATTTACGCTAACATATGTTACCAACAAGATGGCTGCCCAATGCATTATGCTGCCACAGTAAGAGAATTCTCACAGCAAATGTTCAAAATGTTTACCATCACCTGAAATGTAAGCTCTACATCTCCTTAAAAATGATCTCGTTATAAGACGAGAGTATCTTCTTGATGCGATGTCTTCAGCGGAGCTCGTCCAGATCTTGGTTTGGAAAACATTTTCTCTTTTATCGTACCCCAGTAAAAGAAGTCTATTGGGTTCAACTCGGGTGAACAGTCAGGACACGAAATCGTACCACCCCGCCCAATCCATCTATCGGGGTATTCTTGATTAAGGAATTTTCTTACTGTAGCAGCATAATGCGCTGGGCAGCCATCTTGTTGGTACCAATGCTGGCGGAAATTTTCAGTAGAACATCCTTATAAATATTACTTTAATTAAAAACTTAAGAAATATACTGAATTTTATTTCAAACGCACCTTAAAATGGCACATTAAAATAATTTTTAACTGAAGTGGATAAATTTGTTAAAAACGAGATTATTTCCAAAGGAAAAATTGTCCACAACTTCAGCAAGAATTTACCAAGTGTTATACCATTTTGGAATTCTTACTAAATGTTTCAAATTTTGACGTCTCTTGCCAAACTCGCGTTATACATTTCTGTTCAGTGCAGTCAGTTTAAAGAGGGTGAAATTTTTATTTTGAAATTGTTTTTGGGAAAAATATCTCTTTTTCATCCAAGCTGGAGCAGCTGGTTTTGAAATTTTGATAACAGTTTAGAGAAGCATTATTCAGGGTTACATAACACAAGGAATATTCGAAATAGTGAGGATTTGTGACAACAGGATTAAGAAGACCGTCACAGGGTGTAGAATTTTTATTTTAAAATGCCTATCATTTGGAAAGCATACCACATATATTTTTTATACTTTTTTGATAACCACTACGACTTGCTTCGTCACCCAGTTTCGTCTTGAAATTGATTTGTGAGACACCCTGTAAACTCCGAAAGTACTGAAAACATTCTTCTATTCGATCCTAGTAATTCTTTATGCGAAATTATTATTAGAATTAGTATATTCAAACACTGGTTAAGCAATAATCAAAACAAGTGAGAAGCAGTGTGAAGTCAGGCACTTTTGCGCGCTAGTTCATATCACCTACGATCCTCACAATAAATAGGTTTTTGTTTTTAATGATACGACCCTCATGAAATTCTTAATGAATATGCGCCTTATGATTAAACTCCTAAATACTGAATTTAAGATCGACCAGTTCTATAGTTTCGGAAAAGTAGTGTTGAATATTAAAATTTTCGAACGATCCTCAAAAAATATTTTTTTTGATCTTCCTCATTAATTATCTCCAAAAAATTTTGCATGAACATGTGTCTCGCCGAAATTAGCTACAGCATTCTGACCCCAATGTTCCTGAAATATTAATGCTCTAGTTCTTTCCGTTCAAAAGTTAGCGTGTGTACTGACGGACCAGCCGGACAGAATTACTTTTGACCTCGGTCTCTTCATCAGTGGGTCCGATCTAGTCATTTGAAACTATTTTCGGCTCAAAATTCGAGAATAGCAGACATTTGGGCGAAACGATAGCATGTTTTCTCTGGAACTAGTGCGCGAAAATATGATGAAAAGCATCGAAGTGAAATCAGAAATTTTTGAGCTCTTGTTCCATTCTCCTAAAAATTTCAAATCTGTGAATTATTCCTTGAAGAAGCTAGCGGAAAACACAGAGTTCTGTGTTTGTGATCCAAAGGTGAAATGAACGTTATTTCTTTCAATTATAGAATTTCAAACGAGAATAACTCAGGAATTATTTTGAGATTGTTTTCATTTTCGAACATAACTGATAGTTTGAAACTCCAAACCCCAAACCTACGCTGAAAAACTCAAAGTCTCTAGCTCTATCGTTCAGAAATTAGAATTTTGTATCTCAAGTTGTCCACTCAAACGGATGATCCCCACGATATTTCGCACAAATTTTTCGGTCGTACCTCAATACAAAATTTGATTTCAAAATAATTAATTGTTTAGCAACTGTTGGGGAAATAACAGAAAGGGTTAGATATGAATAATTGCGGAACCATAGGACCAATTTCGCCCGTTAAAAAACTAAACCGAGATATTTAGGCTACAAACCGCCTCTGAAAATTTTAAATTTCTACTTCATGCCTTCCGAAACATAGTGTGTTCTTGTATTCTTCATCAGTTAGTCCAACCATTTTTGGCTCAAAATTAGACAATGAAGACATTTGGGCCAAATGTTGTTCCCCAGAATAATCCCGCAAAAAATGAAAGGGAGGAAATCTGTACAAAAAACTAAGTAATATTTCTTTCATTTCAGTATCCCACAGTTGTTCGGAATAGCCAAATAAGTTTCTCAAATTTCAATTACTATTTGTCAACTGAAATAAAAGAGAAAACCGACTCTTTTGTACGAACGTAAGCTCATTAAAGATAATCCAATTAGTGTATCAAACATTCAAATCGGATTAGAGAAGTTATTTATAAGCAAAGTTGTTCCATATTTTTTCTCCGAGAAACATCCGGAATCTCGCTCACTGTTACCATTTCCAATATTTAAATTCACCAGGAGTTCGTGTTGATACTGAAGAAATGCTGGAAATTTCACGCGATGATTTGTAATTTACCCTTCGGAATGAAACAATTTGCTGTATTATTTTTCTCCTCAACAAACACACTCATATTATACGGGGTGACGCACACAAAAGAGTCCACCCGGATATTTCCCCAAGTAGGAGGACATCTTTTGATTGCATGTTCGTGGGTGTAAGATCTTCCATGTAAGCGGGCTGGCAACCTCCTCAAAAACCTTAAGTGGTCATAGGAATGCATTGACATATCCTTTTGAAAATTTTGGAATTCCATTTATGAATATACTAAAAACTATTCGTTTGGTGTGCGTTTCGGTGTATAAAAATCTTAATATATATAAATCTCGTGTCACAATGTTTGTCCTCAATGGACTCCTAAACCACTTAACCGATTATAATAAAATTCGCACACCATGTGCAGTTCGATCCAACTTGAGAGATAGGATAGTTTAAATCTCAAATTATAGTCGCAATTTTAATTTATTGCTAATTATTTGTCTGTTATTATTTGACAGTTACAATTATATGTTAACTCCAAATGATTCTAACAGATGTCGATACCTTTCGACTGGGTTGAGTAAGTAATCAATAGATGGCGCTGCTATGGTAAATCTACGAACGTGTCATATAAGCTACATTTTAACAGCATAATTACCATCCGTGTGAAAAAGCATAGTGGACTCCGTGACTGATGTTCTCTTATTGTTCCTCTTAGATTGTTTACTATAATGTAATATAACAAAAACTTTAGCCACAGCAACGCGTGGCCGGGTCAGCTAGTCTACTATAAAACTATAACAATGATGGGTGAAGTGCATTAAGTATACGAGTTTCTGAACCAATTTTAATTAATAAGATGTTCAAATTATCTTAACTCTATGAAAGTTCCTTCAACATTTTCTCTTTCATTCTGTGACATTTCAGTTATGATATCATTACATGCGAATTCTATTCTCTGGCGAAGATCTAAAGGAGCAGGTACAACGCTCTTCAAATGACATGAAAAAAATTCAAGAGGTATTAAATCAGAGATGTTGAAGGCCATTCGATAGGATCTTCCCTTCAAATTTATTCTCGGGAAATTGATAAGTCATAGAGCCACGTACTGGGGCTGCATTGTCTGTCAGAGCGTCATCTTGTTGGAAAAATACCTTTCTATTCCACCATTATTTTCCGAGAATCGGATTGAAAGGAAATTGTGTGGCCTCCAAGATCTCCTGATTTGATACTTCAACATTTTTTGTGGAGCTGTTTGGAGAGTGTCGTGTTTAAGAGTGAACCTATTTCTCTAGAAGATCTTTGTCAGAGAACAGTGTTAGTATGTAAGGAAATAGCACCTGAAATGTTACAGAATGTTAAAATGTTGAAAAAAGAAACTAGACTACTTAATGCACTTCACATCGAAACGAACGGGAAACAGAATTTTTAGCATATTGATAAATAGTCTTCAAAACCTTCAAAATAGTGTTTCACTTGATCCCTATTGCCATTTAAGATTCTGGAGGAAGTTGCCACCCTGCTTAGGAACCCCCGAATTTGCAATAATGAGTAATGTTTAATTATGCCTATAAATTGCATGTATATTAAGCTGACGCAAAAACTTTCAAAATGCATCTTAAGAATTTATAATTATGTTAAAAACTTGTTCTACATGGCAACCCTGGCACATCCATCAAAATTTTTTCACCCTCAGAAGGTCTCATTCTCGATACCTAAACAAGAGATAAAAGGTTCATGCTACATACGTCTCGAAGCTAAAGTGGTATACTCACTTCTTATTATCTTGAAGTGTTTCGAATGCAGATCTCCTCCTGTTTTTCTCAGGTCCCGGATCATAAGTGATCATCACGAAAGAACGATCCATTACATCAGGAGCCGATTTGCTCTTGAAAGGCAAATGTATGTTGTTGAAAATATCATCATCGCACATCTCCCGCTTCATATTCTCCATGAACGCTTCCATGCAATCCTGGATATCGTTGTAGTACTCCTTCAGGCATTTTCTGTAAGTCATTCTATTGTCTACTTCAACCTCGGCAGAATCTATAACATTCGGGTCACTTCGACTTTTCTTGACGTTTTCAGATGACGCTTTTGGTCGAGGATAGTCAATTAGGAAAAATTCATCACCACCGTTAGTTTGCAAATGATTATCGTAACATTTTAGTCCATCATTTGTTTCACCACTGAGACACGATGCTTTTCTTTCACAAACGGTAGAAGTGATAGACTGTAATCTATGCAGTGACTTGCAGGCATCTTGTGATTCCTTAACATCGCCCAAAGGATAATGCACTGACGATTTGAAGTTAGTTGGGGTAGTGTCGGGATCCTGTGTTTTTCGCTGAGTGTATTTTAAATCCAAATCATTCCTTATTCCATGGAATTCTGTATATTTCTCTTTCATATTATCTTCCGAAAAGGATTCATCCATGCAAGTTTCGTAACCTTCTTTCTCCGATGATATCTTATCGCTCTGGGTATTCTGACTATCGCCCCTATTCAAAAAATTCTTATTTCCTTGGTGGGTATTCAAAGCTGAGACTTCATTATCACTTTCTAAACATTTAAAATATTTCGTATTATTTGTACTCTTGTAACTTACATCTATATCACTGTCGTCAATACTGCTTCCTTTTATACTTAGTTCTTTATTATTACGCTTTGCTATTGTTCCATTTTGAGCATCAATACTTTGTTCCAATTCTTCAAGATGCGAGGTACATGACGATGTGTTGAAAGATGTGTCATCATCCACGCATATATGCATTACTTCCAAGCATTCTTGGTATTCTTCTAGACATTCTTGGAAGTCGTCGAGGCAAGTTTGATCGTCCTCAGTATCCTGAAAAAATTCAAAGCATGTATTATTTGATTGAATTAATAGTTGTTCGAATAAGCGATATGGGTTATTTTTCTATTTCATGGAATTCATTTTGAATCAGAAAGAAAACATTTTCATCTAATTTTCACTGATCTTTAATTTTCAGTAAGTACGACTAGTCTCGACTTGTTAGGTCATTACTACAAGGAGCTATAGATAGTGGTTAAAAATATTCTAATGATTACAGTAGGTTCAATGTTCATAGATGGGTTTACAATTCTAGGCTAAATAGAGTTAAATTATCAATATCTAGTGTACTGTAAGCGTTGGATGATGTGGGTTTTAGTGAAGTTCTTCCTACAGATTCATTCTTCTTCCCTTGTCACATATGTCAACCAACTATGTTGTATGATTAATATGGATGATATATTCGAAGAAGGCAGATTTATTGTCTGTACGGGAGACCGGGGCCAGTTGTCACAAATTTAAATAATGATTGTCCAAAAAAAAAAAACCTGAAACATTACATGCGCATTTAGTGCATCACCAACATGATGCACGCTTTAGAAATACAAGTTGAAATGTATAAAGCTATACATGAATTCCAAATGTAAAATTTGAATAGATAAAATAATATACACAAATGTGACCGATTGCTTCTTATCGGGGTTGGTTGTCAGGTGTACTTCAGATGATAAATAAGTTCTGAAATTATTTTAGAAACATATATTATTACAAAATGTGTTCTTTCAAAACCAATTAGTCACTATCGCAGTTATGACAAATGTAAATCACTTGTCCATCAGTGCACGTATCACGGGACCAACCACCGGAGGATATGCATTTTGCCCAGTCTCCATTCGGCACATTGTTGGAAAATGGTTCAAGAGAAATTAGGCAGAAGCATTCTTCATCGGTTTCACTATCCGAATAGGCGGCCTTGAGTTTTTCAGTTTTTTTTTATTTCTTCTTCTTTTTCTTGAATCAAAAACGAAAACGTCTCTTTTTACTGTTTCTTTTTTTTTGTTTTTCTTGTTCAGGCGTTTATCTCTTTGCTCCTCCAATTTGTCTTTAATTGGTGTATCCGTGAATATTGCACTTTACTGTTCACGAGTGCTTACTCCATCAGGTTTTCTTGGCGATGCCTTTTGGTAAGGTATCAGACTTTCTAGAGTTATTATATTACAAATACAGTTCGGTCGAGAGGTTGAAGTTTCTGGAAGCAATGTGGGTGAAAATAAAGCATAAAAATACCATTTGCTTTGGCATAATCAAGCTCTTCTATGCTCTAGTGTGAACTACGGTTATCTCATAGAAGTAGGTAAGGTTTTACCACGATACTTTTTATATGAAGATGAAAAAATTTAAGATAATCCAAGAAATGCGACTCTTGAATCCAACTTCATTCGCTGAAGCGTTGAACCAGGTGGAGCCGAATTTTAAAAATGAGGTTTGAAGTATATACGTGGAAATATAAAGAAAGGAGGTGTGTAATTTCTTAGAGCTGACACTGCACCTGCTTTTATTACGAGAGTTCCTCTCTCTGCTGAAACTATCGAACCAATCTGTTTGAATCCTTGTCTTGCGGCAAAGCGGTCAGGTTTTTGAACGGTTGTAACGCCAGTTTCGTCCATATTCCAAATCTGGCGAGCCTAAAATTTATGTTTCTCCATAACTAAAGCCAAATTATCAAAATAGGCGTTTACATTTGTTCTGTTGAAATTGCAGGCTCTTGCTAAACTGGTTGCCTCCGGTTTTCGAATGGACAATACAGGATGACGCTTTGAGAACGCACTGAACCAGTCGGCACCAGCCATTTTTCCAAGCTTCCATTTTTCCGACATTTTCAATGAATAAGAGCTGGCGAACTGATAAGCTAGAGCACGTACTTCCTTTGGTGATAATCCAAAATAAATGTCAGATGCTTTGATCATATATTCAACCAGTTGGTCTTCAAGATCAATGATTTTTAATGAAACCAACTGAAATGGATGGGGTAACGACTCGTTCATCTTGCAAGTCAGATTCTGGAATTTTTTGACTTGCCAAAGTACGATAATTTACATTGAACCTAGCAGCTCTTGAAAGTACATCAGCCGGTGCATTTACCTTCTCAGTCTTCCTGTTAAAATTTCGAACCATGGTTTTGTAACCTGAAAACAATAAAAAGTTTATAATATCTACCCGGTGGAGTGATATGTGGAAAGCCAATGGTCTAGCGGGTCACATGTGACAACCAGACCCAGTAACTTTGGGACAACCTGCCCCACTACACAATTAATTTACAAAGCTTAATAATTCGACTAATTCAGAAAGTAAAAAGTCTAAACTCACGGTAAATTGAAGCCACTTAACTGAAAAATAAAACGTGTTCAATTGTTTTTTCTTTAATATGACCGGTTGTCTTGAAAATACAAGTTATATAACTTCGAAAAATTTATTTTCGGTATAGCGATTTCTTAATTTTTTCTCCTCGCGATCCTTACTCATCGGTGACAACTTTCATACTTAATCACGTGCTCTCGGAAGAGTCGAGAATTATTTGTTAACCACCATGCAACTGTATGTTGTGGCGCGCCCCCCAGGCATTAGATCTTGACGTGATGGGGGCGCTCTCTTGACTAGGACCCTAGATTCGTCCCGGCGAATTGGAGGGTTAAGTCTTGGTGTCTAACGTAATGCCATTTCGCGCCAGTCACTGGACCTGTATGGTGGAAGATCTCCGAATGGGGCCCTAGTTTTACTCAGGTGAAATGGAGGGCTGAGCCGGTTGATTAACTCAGTGACAAGGGAGTCTGTCGCAGCACAGGGCTTCTCCCTTAAAACTGGCGTACTCTACCTTATCGCAGTATAAATCTCCGGATTCTGTGTAATGGCCGAGTGCGTTATGTAGCATACTGCGTTACCTCGGGGGGGTGGGCTTGCCCTCAGGTGTTACTTGTACCACCTGGCCACCCCAATTTGGTGTTGGACTCGAGGGGGCAGTGGTTGAAAGTCCGCATGCTGGACTAGGGGGGTATTTCATTTATCTGTTCGCAGACCCCCATTTTCGGGATATTCTCATGAAACGACTCGGGGTTTAACGGGACTTGACGGTTCGACCGGCCTGTCCTGGCCCCTGGATCTGTGCGTAACTATTTAGGGTTTGTGGATCTCGACGAAATGGCTCCGCCATTAGTGCTTGACGCCAGGATCAATCAAATGACTTCACATGGGTTCGGTGGGTCAGGACGTATAGTCCGCTAGACGGTGCTCGTACCAGGATCAATTGTAGTCGTCAATCTTGAGTTTATCTTAGTTCTTGGGACTGCGTTCGGGTGGATGGATAAGAATTCCCTCCGGCGGGTGAGTTGCGTCTCAAACCAACTCGGGTACTGACCTGCTGAGCCAGTAGAGGTTGGATAGTGCTTCGCTGCTACCAGTCAGACGGTTCTGGCTTTCGAGTCGGGGCCCAAACTGGAAGCTGGTGGGTTCATCTCTTCGGAGGGGTTCTCGCCACCTGCGATGATATGGCGTAATCCTTATCACACTTTCTACCTCTAGGGGTGGACTATGGAGACTGCTTGGTAGTCACTTGGAAAAGAGGCCTTCCTCTAACTATTCTGGTAGAATTCACCTGTATGTTGTGGCGTTGCCAATATGTAAACATTGTGACAACCATCCCATGTGACAACCACCCGGTTTCCCTTAGTTATATGTTCTTGTAAACGTGTTCTAGAATTCGCCCAGTTTATCCAACGTAGGCTGCTTGATAATGACCTAACAATTTGAAGGCGGTTGTGTTCATTGAAATGTAAAGTCTAGTGAAAATTAGATCAAGGTGTTTTCTTCCCCCTATAGTAAAATAAAATAATGAAAAAAATTTCCGCAATTTATTGATTTACAACAATTGTTTCGCCAAAACTTTGGCTTCGCAGGTTTACATTTTGAACTAACCATCGAAATCCAGATACACCGATAAAGGATAACATGCGAAAAAGGGATACAAATAACCGTACAATATATTGGAGCCAATTATCGAAACACTTAGTGAAAATATATTCAACAGAGGAGGTCTGGTGACATTTATAGGTCGGTAAGAAAAATTTTAATATCTTTTTACCTGCTAGTTTTTACTGCTTCTAAAAGTGAGAATCTGGTATTTCTAATTTCATCATTGATAAATTTACAGTTATTGCGGAAAGTAGGACCAAATTAATTCAGATGGCTTCATCGTATGTTGAGTGCGAGATGTCTAACGTGAAACTCCTCTGATCGTGAATTGTTCCCTTAAAGGATCTGTTTCACAAATATGCACCATAGGTAATCATTGCAAGTCAACTTATAGACACCAGATTTATTGTCTTTATTTGTTTTATCATTGTTATTTTTGATATAAATTCTCAAATTATTAATCGTTCTGAAAGCTTCATTCAAGCCTAATTTTACTTTCAAATACTTGGCAATGTTATCCGATATTCTATTCACGTAAAGAATAGAAATGTATTTTTTAGCCAAGGTTTGTAACAGGGTGAACTAGATCCAGTGCAAGTTTTTTTCTTTTCTGTTCAAAATTATTTTTCATGATTGAACTTTAGCCATAACTGGATAAAGGTCGCCAAATGAAATTGCATTTTTTTGAAAATGAATTTGGGAATTCATTTAAATAACGTATGTAAAACAAATGGAGAAAATAAATTTTAAATATTTTTGTTGGGTTGCAATGTTTGCACTATGTATATATTTGTATATGTTTGCACTATGTGTATATTGGTCGAATAGGTAGATCCTTCAAGAAGAGAATTCACGAACAATAGAAAAGTAAGACATCAGATATCTCGCACTCAACATATGCCATTCAAATGTTTAATTGAATCAGTCTTTACTCGATGAAAATCCATATTATATAAGGTTGTTCTGATTTTCACAAATTTTTCTTGTTATTTAATACAATTGTTTCGCTTTTACAGTAGCATCTTCAGGCAGATGGTATCTTACATTTTGGATAACTAAATTTGTTTTCGAAATTGGTTGCTGTTCATATTAGAGTAGACACAAAAAATTTTTATTGAGCGCTAAAACCGAAAAAAGGGGTCTCTCCCCAAAGAAAACGTAATGACATCTAAAAAAACTGAGAAAACCAAAAAAAAGTGGTCAACACGCGCGAAAGATTGTCGAACAATCATCGGAAGATTCATCTGAAGATGACACCATATGTTTAATATGCAGCAGTAAGGAGGATTGGGTGCAGTGCAGACAATGTGGAGGGCTTATTCGTCTTGTGCTAAAAACAATCCCTTATTTGGTTGCAATAATTATGAATCATCAAAGTGAAAAATTTAAGTATATGCCACATATTAATGTATTTTGTTTTATAATTCAGAATTCAACTTTTAGTTTTCGTTGTTGGTCTTCAATATTCAGTAGTTCTCATATTGTTGTTTAAATATGACAGTATTTGTTTTGTGTTTCAATTAATTAAAATATTGTTCACAATTGCACGTCATTCAGAATAAAAAAAGGGTTGCGCCATATCAATATATCAAGGCCTTAACATCAAATGTCAGTGTAACAATTTCGTCTATATGACTTTTAATAAGTATTCTGCTCCTGTTACAATTGACACTTTGAGTATTACTTTTGACACCAAGATTACATTCTGTCAAGAAAGTACCGGGAATTATCCATTTAAATCTGACGGGGCAATGAGGCAGGTAAAATTTTTTTTCCTAGGTTGGTACCACTGTTCTTAATTACTATGCCAAGCTTGAGCGGGATCTGTCAACTAGTGTGTTTGCAACAGCTGATTAAGTCAGTCGATGTCGTGCGTGCCGATTTTTACTATGGGTGATTACGTTGAGCAAAGAATTTGTTTAAAGGTTTGTGTTGAAAATGAATTTTCGTGTGCGATGCATTAAAAATGTTGCAAAAGGCCTTTGGTGATAATGCTCTATCAAAAACTCGTGCATATCAGTGGTACAGAGCCTTCAAGGACGGTCGTGAAGTGGTCGCCCATCGACGGCTTCGATCGAAGATAACGTCGATAAAATTAAGGAAAGGGTGCTGGAAAACCGTCGTACCCGCTTGAGAGAGATAGCACATGATCTTAAGATATCCCACGAGTCCGCACGTACGATTTTGATTGAAATTTTGGGCATGAGAAAGGTGGCCACACGACTCGTACCGAAAGACCTGAATTTTCTTCAAAAACGTCATCGCGAACAGGTTGCTTCAGACATGCTGGATCGCTGTAATTCCGATTCTACATTCATGGAACGCATTATAACTGGTGATGAAACCTGGGTCTACGAGTACGATATGCAAACAAGCCAGCAATCATCGGAATGGGTGGCAAAAAATGAGCCGAAACCGAAAAAACCACGCCAAAGCCGCTCGAAAATGAAGGTGATGCTCATTGTTTTCTTCGATATCCGTGGCGTGATGCACTACGAATTCGTTCCAGAGGGTCAGACGGTAAACAAGGAGTATTACCTAGGCGTTATGAAACGTTTGCGTGAGCGTATCCGTAAGAAGCGGCCAAATTTGTGGGCGAACAACTCATGGATTTTGCATGACGATAACGCGCCTTCTCACCGAGCTACGATTGTGACTGACTTTCTCGCCAAAAACTCAACAAACGTGCTTCAGTAACCACCGTAATCGCCGGATTTGGCTCCTTGCGACTTTTTCCTCTTCCCAAAACTAAAATTGCCCCTTCGTGGCACCCGTTTTGAGTCGATTGAAGCCATAAAATAAAATTCGGCGCGCGAGCTAAAGTCCATCCCGGAAAGCGCCTATAAAAAATGTTTCGATAATTGGAAGTGCCGTTGGCATAGATGTATTGGAGCAAATGGAGCCTATTTTGAAGGCGACCCAATAAATTTTGACGATTAAATGTAAAAATGTTGTTTTAATTGAAAATTCCCGGTACTTTCTTGACGGAGTAGTATGTCAATAGTAGCAGTTAGTTTCTTGAAATATAAATTGTTTTTGAGCTAAAGTTAATTTAGTCCAACCAAATCTGACTACGTCATGTCGATCTGAAATTATGCATTTGGGAGTATAATAAAAACTCGCTTGATCGTGCAAAATTTCGAGAGGTTCATATGATAAGAAGTTGAAAAAATATATGTTTTGTAAGTAGATAAGCCTTGAGGGCTACATCAAGCCCTATAACTTCCGAAAGGAAAGAGATAGAGACTTGAAACTCGTAGAGTAGGTTAAAGGCCTCAGTATTAACATATAATATATTTTACAAATCTAATTGATCTGAAAGTTGGGTTTCAGCAGAAAAATGATAGCACACATGTTTGGGCTAAGTTTTATGAGGATCATATGATTAGATGATTCAAAATAAAAACAAAATTTTGTGAGCGGAATAGCGTTGAGTGGTACCAAAACCATCGCAATACTTCCACGGTCGAGTTCAAATTTTAGCAATAACATAAAGACTAATGCAGAATTTTGTGAGGATAATCTAAATATGAGATTTTGAAAAAATGCGAATAGAGCAGCGTTTAGCGCTACCGGATCAATAGAAACAGTTGTAATTGAGTCAATGATTGAGTTTGAATTTATCATTTAGGTATGAAATAACGGCAAGAAATTTGATGCAAAATTTATGAATGTTGGGAGTTATTAATTTTCAAAATTTGTTTGAAATATTCAAATTTATGTAGTAGGAAACCGACAATTCTACAAAATCCAGCATTGTTCGAGTAGGTTGGACTTAAAAAGTATAAGACTTGAAACTTTCAATGTAGATTTCGGACCCTAATGGCAAATTTCGTATCTGGGCAAATCGGTTCAATGGTTCCGTGATAATTCACTTCAAGTTTTTATCTTATTTTCTCATTAATTCAGAAAAAACGGATTCAATCCAAATGAAATTGGGTTTAGGTAATAACAATACCAAAAGTAAGAGGAGTAAATATATAATTATAATAATAAATTTATTGCCATCCATGTTTTGTTAGATACAATGAATTCATACAATTTCGAAACTCAAAAATTCTTCTATGGATTAAAACATATTATTGACTAATATACTAGGAATCTTCTTCCTGAAGGCTCGTTCTGCTGAATCTCTTACTTCTTCAGGTAACTTGGTGAACATTTTCATGTCCCAATAGCTTGAGAAATTCTGCGTTATTTTCTTCCTGTGTAATGGAGTAACATGGTTGTTTTTATATTCAGTATAACAAGTGATAAATCCCATTTCTTGACATATACCTCTCATTTTCATGCACATATTCAAAACACTCTTTTAGGTTTAGTGATAGAAAATTAATTAATAAGGAGTGTGAGCTATGGTAAAAAAAGTTCCACAAATTGAGGCAGTGTAACAGACTGGAATATGTATAACAATTCTTTACTCAAACAAACTCGATAAGATTTTGTTGATCAAAAACTTTATCGAGTTTGTTTGAGTATAGAATTGTTATACAAATGTATGTTACACTTTCTCGATTTGTACAACTTTCCATTACCATAGCTGACACTCCTTAGTAATGTTATTTGGTACAGATCAGATAAATTAATTTATTGGAAAGGTGATTGTCCCATATTTTAAGGAAGATGGTTTACAGGAATCTCTGTTATCTATTTCGTACATGATACGTATAAAAATTTTTGTATCATCAAAACTCTCGAAATACTCGTTGTCTTGCCCTACAGAAGTACTACATACAGTGCGACTAGTACATTTGTAAAAAATGTAGTTCTGATCATTTCTGGAGTACCGTATTTTTTCGAATAATAAATAAAGAGTTTTATATGATTTATTGCAAGTATAGTGCAGACCAAATTAATTTACTGTCTAATAGCATACCCAAAAATTTGGTGATCGCTTTGTTCCCAAAGGCTAACTTGAAGGTTTTATCGGAGTTCATTTTAAGTGAATTCATGGAAAACTATTATTTCTAAATTTCTTTTTTGGTGAGTTCTTTCCTATGAATGAAACCTTTCTCACATTCTGAGCTTACATTTATAGATGTGTTATTACAGTTAGGATATATGAGGTTTATATAATTTATGTGAAATGTAAAAGTTTGGAACCCAACACTAATCCTTGAGACAACCCATCACTTATTTATTCATATTGTTTTCATAAGATTAATCATCAGAAACAAAATTTTGTCTACTCAAAATATTCAATTTATAGGATTTTGGTTAACAATTTTTATTTATTGGATTGCATTATATCATTTGGATGTCTTATAATGAATGTTTATTTCATATGTCGTTTGATGTAATTGGTAGGTATATGACATTATTTTAATTTAATTCCTGAAGTTATAAGCATGAAATATAATGTTTTGAAATTAAATATGTAAAAGGCAAATATTAAAATAATTAAATATCTTATTTATTCTATTGAGGAAACAACATTTCAATTAACATGAGATTTTCAGCTCAAGTAATAATCTATCAATTTATATATGGTTTCTCAAAAATTATAAGTTTATCTAAAGTTTTTAAATCAGAGTTACATGTAAAACTGTGTGGAAAGCTTTGCTCAAGTCGAAGTTAAGCATCTCAACGAAATTATTATTGTCCATGGCTTCTATGACTTTATTTATTGTATTCATAAGTGCAGTAGTTGCTCTTCGACTTTCTCTACATCCATACTTAGTTTTGTCCTAATTTTTCTCTTTTACTTCCAATTCACCATTATATTTTTATATCTGTCTCGATAATTTTTGATGCATAGGTTGAAATTACAATGATCGTTTATTCATAACAGTCGGTTTCCCCTTTTCCTTCATAGATGAAAATAATTTTCACAAACTTGAGCTCATCTGGGAAATAGCCTACTCTGAAACACTCATTTAAGAATACTGAAATTTTTCTGATGACCTCCTTTCTAATATTAGGAGTCCAAATAAGTTTCCGCCGTTTTATTGTAGATGGCGCGACACGGAGTTTCGGTTAGCTTTCGCAGATGATAACCGTCTTAAAAAATAGTTTGTGCATTCAAGAACAACATAAGCTATTTATATCATTGATATTGGTAAAATATAATTTTTATGAGTTGAAAATGTCAAAATTTGAGCCAAGTAAGCGTCATTTGCGGGAAATATTAGTTTCCTTCTTTAATTTAAAGAAATCTGCTGCTGAGGCGCATCAATTGCTCGTAGAAGCATATGGTGAGGGTGCTTTGAGTGAGAGAACGTGTCGAGAGTGGTTTCAAAAGTTTAAAAACGGTGATTTCGACGTAGAAGACAAAGATCGCAGTAGAAGGCCAAAAATTTACGAGGATGCAGAACTGGAGGAAGATTCATCTCAAACACAAAAAGAACTTGCTCCAACATTAGAAGTCACTCAGCAAGCAGTCTCACATCGTTTAAAATCATTAGGAATGATTCATAAACAAGGAAATTGGGTTCCGTACGAATTAAAGCCGAGAGATATTGAACGCCGATTATGCTTAAGTGAAATGCTGCTAGCTAGACATAAAAAAAACACTTGATTGGGAAGTGTTACCCCACCCGCCGTATTCACCAGACATTGCACCGTCCGATTATCTCCTGTTCCGGTCCATGACACATGCTCTGACGGCGCAGCGGTTCACATCTTATGAGGATACCAAAAATTGGGTTGATTCGTGGATAGCCTCCAAAAACAAGGAGTTCTTCAGACGTGGGATTCGAACGCTGCCTGAGAGATGGGAAAAAGTAGTTGCAAGTGATGGGCAATATTTTGAATAAATTTATATTACCGTTCTTCTATAAGAAATATTTAATTTGTGGTAAAAAACGGCGGAAACTTATTTGTATTCCTAATATTTTTCAAAAAACTTAAACGAATTCCATAAACATCCGCAGTCTGTTTTGATATCAAAAATGTTATTTTTATTTTGACTTTGGCTTTAGTATACTGAAACAAAAATAAGATTTCACTATCTAAAAGTAAATGTTATGTTATTTCATCTGGTCCGTGTAATGAAGATGTTATTTCATCATACTTTTTTCACACTAACAAAATAGTTCTTAAGTGAATCAGCATATTGTTCTGCACCCATATCTTTCTTCGTGTTCTTTGACTAAAATTTCATATTATATTACTTCCCAAAATGCTTTCTTTTTATTTTATGCCCGGTTCAGATATTCTAATTTTTTATGGTTCAATCAATTTCGATAGGATATATTTTATAATACTATGAGATATATAAACTCTAACAGACACATCATCTCTTTTCGATTTAGATATTGTGTAGATTGGATTCAAAGTATTCTTGATTTTCATGATTTTTTTTATTTACTTTTAAAGTCTTTTGCTGATTTTACTCATTTTTTTTCTGATATTCTTCGACCCACTATTTTCATATGATAGTCATGAAAAGCGGTAAAGGTTTTCCTTGCATGCTTTTGTCAAAATACGTTTTCTCAAGATATTTTGGACCTTAAATAGTGAAGAGATCCACATATTTTTATAAAGGAAAATTAGACGGGAAAACCACCAGGGGATTTTATGTCTACTTGTCACTGTCGATGCTAGGTGTAAGAGTCTATGGCCGCTTCGTAGACTTGCGCGCATGTGTAAATGTAAACATGACCCCGAAACAGGATGGTTTGTTCTCTCCAGAAGAGTTGTGGTAATCTTCCGCGACTGAACGCCGGCTTCAGAGAGACCAGCTTTTCTTTGTTAGAACTAGAACGCCATTGTCCATTGTTTTTCAAAAGTTAAGGATAAACACAAAGGGAAATCGACTAAGCTGCTCTCACATGTAAAGTTATTGTATTGAATTACCTGAGGTCAACGTAAGTGTTACTTGTAACATGTATTCTTTATTCATTGGTGGATTTTAATGTATTGATGCTCCAGCTAGGGGCGACCTGTTTACTTCAATCTGATTGACCATTCAACATATTTCATACATATAAGTGTCGTTATCTTCATTTTATTTATTTGAATCTAAAGGTGGTTAACAATGGTACTTTGTTTGATAATTCAGAGTGTTTAGAGTGAATGAAATGTGGATCCACAATTAGATACTAACACGAAAACCCTGTGTCTTCAGAAGGCCACAACAAGGTCTTCTTGAACAACTATATTATTAGATATATAATGAACAGGTAGTTGAATAACAGACATCGCAACCTCTGTGTCGCATCAAGGCATTCCTGAACAACGATATTATGCGTCCAGGTTATAAAAATCTAATTAGATAGTAGGTGTGTAAATGGGGAATTCCTGGCTAAAAAGTTATTATTGTTGAACTACCTCGAAGATATTTGTTACACGTTCCTATTGCCAGTTTATCTGTGTGTTCACTCAACTGAATGCTGTATTTACATTTGCTTGCAAACTAACTATGTTTTAGGATATTCAAAAGATTGTCGATTTCTGAAACCTTAATTTTACGAATAAAGGGAAGGACAGGGTTGAAGAATATATGGGAACTGAAGAAAGGTCAAGGTTTTTATACCCGACTTCTTTTCTTGCCCTAAAGTATAACCTCGTTTCCATATATCCCGAGAGGGATATATGGAAATATGGATATATGGAATATATATGGCAGGGCGAGACCCTGCCTTCCGTAAACAAATATTGTATATTTACTTAACCCTGTATTCTAAACTTCATGTTCATATATAACTTGGGTTATCTACACAACGTAACGTCCCATTCTCCCGCCACTATGTGATCAGGATAAAAAGGTTAGCGTTCTTTAGAGTACTAATTTATAATCCCAGGTATCTTAGAGTACTCCATATAATCTCGGATATTTTAGAGTACTCTGTAAAGTACGGGATAGCTCAATAGGTTAGTATCTTCTTGCCTGATATTTTTTTTTCGTATAACTTTTTTTCTTTTCAGGTTCCTTTACAGAAGCTAGAAACGTTAGTATTTGGACGAAATGATATACTACTCTGTCAAGAAAGTACCGGGAATTTTCAATTAAAACAACATTTTTACATTTAATCATCAAAATTTATTGGGTCGCCTTCAAAATAGGCTCCATTTGCTCCAATACATCTATGCCAACGACACTTCCAATTATCGAAATATTTTTTATAGGCGCTTTCCGGGATGGACTTTAGCTCTCGCGCCGAATTTTGTTTTATGGCTTCAATCGACTCAAAAAGGGTGCCACGAAGGGGCAATTTTAGTTTTGGGAAGAGGAAAAAGTCGCAGGGAGCCAAATCCGGCGAATACGGTGGTTGCTGAAGCACGTTTGTTGAGTTTTTGGCGAGAAAATCAGTCACAATCGTAGCTCGGTGAGAAGGCGCGTTATCGTCATGCAAAATCCATGAGTTGTTCGCCCACAAATTTGGCCGCTTCTTACGGATACGCTCACTCAAACGTTTCATAACGCCTAGGTAATACTCCTTGTTTACCGTCTGACCCTCTGGAACGAATTCGTAGTGCACCACGCCACGGATATCGAAGAAAACAATGAGCATCTCCTTCATTTTCGAGCGGCTTTGGCGTGGTTTTTTTCGGTTTCGGCTCATTTTTTGCAACCCATTCCGATGATTGCTGGCTTGTTTGCATATCGTACTCGTAGACCCAGGTCTCATCACCAGTTATAATGCGTTCCATGAATGTAGAATCGGAATTACAGCGATCCAGCATGTCTGAAGCAACCTGTTCGCGATGACGTTTTTGAAGAAAATTCAGGTCTTTCGGTACGAGTCGTGCGGCCACCTTTCTCATGCCCAAAATATCAATCAAAATCGTACGTGCGGACTCGTGGGATATCTTAACATCATGTGCTATCTCTCTCAAGCTGGTACGACGGTTTTCCAGCAGCCTTTCCTTAATTTTATCGACGCTATCTTCGATCGAAGCCGTCGATGGGCGACCACTTCACGACCGTCCTTGAAGGCTCTGTACCACTGATATGCACGAGTTTTCGATAGAGCATTATCACCAAAGGCCTTTTGCAACATTTTCAATGCATCGGCACACGAAAATTCATTTGCAACACAAAACTTTAAACAAATTTTTTGCTCAACGTAATCACCCATAGTAAAAATCGGCACGCACTCTGACATCGACTGACTTAATCAGCTGTTGCAAACACACTAGTTGACAGATCCCGCTCAAGCTTGGCATTGTAATTAAGGACAGTGGTACCAACCTAGGAAAAAAAATTTTTACCTGCCTCATTGCCCTGCCAGATTTAAATCGATAATTCCCGGTACTTTCTTGACAGAATATATGATATATACTATTGTTGTAGGGTAATTCGAGGATAAATAGTACAGAAGGTGAGACGGCGCAATCGTATAACTTCGTAACCGATAGTGTTATAGATATGTGTGGAAACGCTCTGACGTACTTCACTGCATGTTGAGCAAGGTGCCGTATCGTTTATGTTTTTCAGTTGACAGACAATTCGAATATTATTCAAATTTTCATTTGGCCAAGCCAAAAATATTAGCATAATTATATATTATTTGAACTGCTGGTGGACTTAAACTGTAACGATAATTTTAGTGAACCTAACTTCCCTAGTAGGTAAAATTATTATGTTTCTAATGTATAATTTCAAAATAACAAATATTTCATATTGCGATCTGTTTTTGAGGTGCACCATCTCTCTTCTCATGTCAAGGATGGTTCACTTATGTATGAGGAGAGTGAGCTTATTAATGTTTCTGTGTGTTTTCAAAATGCCTACAAAATACGAACGCAGTGAACGTTGTTCTAGTTTGTTGAACTAAACAACACTCAACAGATGCAATCCCAGTTGTAAATAAAAGTAGAATAAACGAGGCCGCTCGAAATTCTGAAATACTTCTTCACAAAGACGGAAATTGAAGAAAAATGTGAAGAAAGATTCTCTTGGACCCTCTTCTAAATTAAGCGAAGCTGCTGAAGAAAAGTTGGTCATGCACATCCTGAAACTTCAGAAAAACGGATTTTCTCCTACTCGAGCTGACGTTAGAAGGATGACTTTCAAATTGGCCTAATATTTGGGCATTGATAATCGTTTCAACGAGGAATCAAAGTTAGCTGGTTTTCCATGGCTTCAAGTATTTCTGCAGAGCAACTGTCAGTGAGAAAAGCAAAGAGAGTCTCAATTAATAAGTCATTGGGTATGAATATAAAGAAGGTTGAGCGTCTTCTCCGTCTTTTTGAAAGTACTCGGATCGAAAATAATCTTATATATAAACCCGGACATATTTATAACATGGACGAGGCTGGCCTAGAACTGAATAATAGGCCAGGACATGTCACTGTAAAGAGAGGATCTAAAATCATAGCAAGTATAAGTTCCGGAGAAAAAGGAGAAACTATCACGGTCATAGCTTGTTATAACGCAGAAGGCATTTTCATTGTACCTACCTGCGTGATGAAAGGCAAACATAAAAAACGACAGTTTGAGGATTGAATGCCTCCAAGGCCTTTAGTCTACATGTCGAAAAGATCGGCCTATGGCATATTTTTCCAATGGCTCCAAGATCAGTTTGTTCCCAGAAAGCCTACAGGGAGAATATGGATTTCACTTGAGGGTCATGCTTCACACTGCAGTACTGTGGAAATGCTAGAATACTCTGTAGAGCATAACATATTATTATTCTACTTGCCAAGTCATAGTACACAGTTTTTACAACAACTAAATAGATGTTTTTTTCCGATTTTTGAAATTAAATTACTATCAATTCGCAATATTTACGTTAAAAATAATCCAGGAAGAAAGCTCACCAGATTGCAGTTTAAACAGTTACTTGCAGAAGCATGGAACAAGTCCACAACTGTAACTACTGGAACCTCAGCATTCAAAGTTACGGAGAATTGTTCATTCAATACTTCTGCTAGACCAGATGAGGCTTTTCTAACTGATTATAATAGTAATATAGTTGATATTCCTGATGAAGTAGAAAACAAACAGAATCAAGGGGACAGTTCTCCACTTTTGTCCAATAATTTGAGTTACAATAGCAATAGTTGCAGTTGGCAAGGTGCACAACAAAATGAACTACCCACAGAAGTTAAAACCCCTTAGAAGAGGAAAAATACTGAATATAATTTCGCCTGTTTCTGCTCAGGTCAATTCGGTTCAACAAAGGAGTAAACAACTAGCAGAAATATTAACCGCTCAGATATCAATAGATGTTAGGAGAGGCAGAGTGGCTAAAAGAACATAAAAAAAGAGACACTAAAATGAAATCAGCTATAAAAAATCGAAAATCTAAAAAAAAATAGGACACCTTCTAACACAGAGTCATCCTCAGGCGAAGATCTGGAAGGACCGATAATTGATGACTCTTCAGATGAAATCGACGACGATGAAGAAACTTGTGCTGGTTGTGGCGAACCTACCCCCAAACCACCAAATCAGATGTCTGGATAAAATGTTCACATTGTTTCAAATGGTTTCAGGACTCCTGTTCAAAATGTCTTGACTGTGGCCTAATTTTATGTATATTAATAAATCTTTAGCTGGTGAATTCAGCATTACGATTTCTTTGCTGTCAATGATATCGTTGCCACTTTATCACTCGAATGGAAAAAGAAAATTACTCTGTTTACAATCACTTTCTTATTGAAAAAGCATAAACAAGCCAGAATTTCGTAGTGTCACTATATTTTAAACCTGTGAATAAAAAAGTAATAGTAGGCGAGAAATTTTTGGTTCCAGTTGAAATGAATTATCGCGAAATTGTTAATCTAAGATTTCTTAGTTCTAATTTCTTACGAATTTATTCATAATTCAAGTAGGTATTTTAGCTATTCCGATATTCATAAATTCAGGTAGGTATCTTCCCGATTCGAATCAACTTAAAAAATTCACACAAAAAATCACCTGAAACAAATTGTAGAAATTACTATGTTTTACTACCAAAAAATATATATTACACATTTTCTTGTGACTCGAGTTTCGGGAAATGAACTATCCCATCATCAGACAACTGAAGGCCTAATAGTGGTACAGTGGTATTGGAACAAAAGTGATAAATATTTTGAATATTTCAACAGATTCTCGGTAACACCTCACAGTGGTACAGAGGTTTACAATCGGAACGTAATAATAAACCGAGTTAAAAAAGAGGGGCCTTCTAAGCGATATCGGAATGTCGGCAATCGACAAAGAAGGTTGTTAAACGGATGGTACCCATTTAAATATCTCAAATAATTTTTGGAGTTACATAGCTCCGTACAGTCATTCATTATTCTTACATTATTTTGTTGTATATCCCAAATATTTGGATTACAAAACTCCATACAGTCATTCATTATTTTTTACATTATTTTTATTGTGAACTAATTTGAAAATTTCAATAATCAAGTTTTTTTTCTTTTGAATCTACATGTAAAATTTTCTTAAGATTTTCTTTTGTCGAAAGGAATTACTTTTTTCTAAAGAATGAGTGGCAAAAGTTGAATTTTTGTTTAGTTTTCATTAAATTCATTTTATGTCCGTTGAAAAAGGTTTTAAAAAGATGTTACATTTTGAATATCCCAAATATTTTCGATTCGCATAGCTCCGTAGGGTCATTCATTATTTTAACATTATTGTTATTGTGAACTAATTTGAAAATTTCAACAGATTCTAGATAATCGAGTTTCTACCCTTTTGATTCTAAATGTAAAATTTTAAGATGATCTATTGTGGGAAAGGAATGACCGTTTTCTAGACAATGAGTGGCAAAAGTAGAATTTTGTTTATTTTTCCTGAAACACATTTTATGTTCGTTGAACCTCGTCTTGAAGAAACGTCCTGTTTGTCCTATATATTCATTACTGCACGTAGATAACTCATAAACTTCTGATTTGTGTATGTTTGGAGTAGGGTCCTTTGCGTTTAATAATACCGATGATAATTTGTTTTGCGTTCTGAAGGCAATATTGACATATGATTTTGAAAAACATTTGCCCTCTTTTTGACTTATGCTACCAATTTTTTTTATTTTCTTCGGTTTTTATGATGGGATAAATTTGGCTCATAGCTATTTTAGATAGTTTCTGTCGAATTAGATTATCTATTATATTGGGGTTGAAACCGTTGTTCGCGGCTATTGATTTTATAGTTTGGACTTCAGCTTCGAGGTCATTTTTTGATAAGAGTAATGCGAAGGCTCTCAGGATCATCGATTGTTAAGCTGACATTTTTTGTGAATATGGGTGATTGGAATCAATAGGAATACATACATTCTGTCAAGAAAGTACCGGGAATTATCGATTTAAATCTGGCAGGGCAATGAGGCAGGTAAAAATTTTTTTCCTAGGTTGGTACCACTGTCCTTAATTACTATGCCAAGCTTGAGCGAGATCTGTCAACTAGTGTGTTTGCAACAGCTGATTAAGTCAGTCGATGTCAGAGTGCGTGCCGATTTTTACTATGGGTGATTACGTTGAGCAAAAAATTTGTTTAAAGTTTTGTGTTGCAAATGAATTTTCGTGTGCCGATGCATTGAAAATGTTGCAAAAGGCCTTTGGTGATAATGCTCTATCGAAAACTCGTGCATATCAGTGGTACAGAGCCTTCAAGGACGGTCGTGAAGTGGTCGCCCATCGACGGCTTCGATCGAAGATAGCGTCGATAAAATTAAGGAAAGGGTGCTGGAAAACCGTCGTACCAGCTTGAGAGAGATAGCACATGATCTTAAGATATCCCACGAGTCCGCACGTACGATTTTGATTGATATTTTGGGCATGAGAAAGGTGGCCGCACGACTCGTACCGAAAGACCTGAATTTTCTTCAAAAACGTCATCGCGAACAGGTTGCTTCAGACATGCTGGATCGCTGTAATTCCGATTCTACATTCATGATGAGACCTGGGTCTACGAGTACGATATGCAAACAAGCCAGCAATCATCGTAATGGGTGGCAAAAAATGAGCCGAAACCGAAAAAACCACGCCAAAGCCGCTCGAAAATGAAGGTGATGCTCATTGTTTTCTTCGATATCCGTGGCGTGGTGCACTACGAATTCGTTCCAGAGGGTCAGACGGTAAACAAGGAGTATTACCTAGGCGTTATGAAACGTTTGCGTGAGCGTATCCGTAAGAAGCGGCCAAATTTGTGGGCGAACAAGTCATGGATTTTGCATGACGATAACGCGCCTTCTCACCGAGCTACGATTGTGACTGACTTTCTCGCCAAAAACTCAACAAACGTGCTGCAGCAACCACCGTATTCGCCGGATTCGGCTCCCTGCGACTTTTTCCTCTTCCCAAAACTAAAATTGCCCCTTCGTGGCACCCGTTTTGAGTCGATTGAAGCCATAAAACAAAATTCGGCGCGAGAGCTAAAGTCCATCCCGGAAAGCGCCTATAAAAAATGTTTCGATAATTGGAAGTGCCGTTGGCATAGATGTATTGGAGCAAATGGAGCCTATTTTGAAGGCGACCCAATAAATTTTGACGATTAAATGTAAAAATGCTTTTTTAATTGAAAATTCCCGGTACTTTCTTGACAGAGTAGTATATCAGTGGATGTGGGTTTTCTGAACACGTTTAAATCTATTTTTCTATTTGAGTGTGATATCGAGAGGTCTAAAAATGTAATACTGTGCTTCGATTCTTTTTCTAATTTGAATTTAATTTTTGGGTGAATATTATTCAAGAAATTCAAAAATTGACTCAGTTGTCTGGATGTTCCGGAGATACACGTAAGAATATCGTCTACGTATCTGTAACTCTTATTTAACCCGGCTTTTTATCACGTTCCGATTGTAAACTTCTGAACCACTATTAGGTGTTATAATAATAATAATAATATTCAAAATATTTATCACTTTTGTTTAAATACCACTCTACCACTGTTAGGTCTTCAGTTGTCTGATGATGGGATAGTTTCATTTCCCGAAACTCGAGTCACAAGAAAATGTGTAATATATATTATTTGATAGTAAAACATAGTAATTTCTACAATTTGTTTTAATTATGATCAACTACCAAATAGTAACGGCTGAAACAATTCAGTATCCAAAAAATCACCTTTTGATTATCATTTCAAAATATTTGATTGAACATTAAGTTCTGATATTTACTATAAACAAAACTAAATAATCGAAATATTGAGACATGTATTAATTCTGATTGACCAAATGTCCAAATTGACATAAATTTGGATGGGGATTGCTTGAGTTTTTTGTCAGAGATAAAAATGGAAAGCATTCTCTATTTTGATATAAAAGTGAACTCATTTTTCCTATAAAATCCTTGTCAATACCAATTTTAGCGGATAGTCATGAATTATCAATAATACGATTTTCGGGAAGTATTTGCAATTTTATTTCCGAATAACGTTTCAGAAATGAATTATGATGATTGACTTATGAAGCAAAATGTATATTTTTGATATATCTCTATTAAGCAAAAGCGAGAATAGAATTCGAAAAAAGCACGTACATACATACCTCGTATTTTTTTAGACTAGTACAAAACAAATGAAATTCTGAAATTGGAAAGAATTATTACAACGGGTGTAAAAAAGTCCAAGATTCAATGAAAATGACCACTTTCGTAAGCTTCTAAACGTTAACTGATAAACAGGAATGACATATATTTATCTTCAATGAATGACCGCAAGAAATGAATCTGAAGTTAGCCAACTACTTTCCTTGATAAGGAACCATACGAGTAGCTATCCATATATCTATTAATCGATTACGTGATCGCGAATATTTACAAAATGTGTATTGGAGGAAAAAATCACAAGAGGACTTATTTGGGATTATAAGCTTGGTCACGTTCGTACATAGTTATAAAATATTGAATTGATTTCGCCATTAGCATTTGGCAGTTTTTCGAAATTGCCTTTTTTACCGAATAAAGAGAAAAATATCAATTTTTTTTCGAAAATTGGCGGCTTACACCACAACTCTGAAGTTTAGTTCATCTTCAGATAACTGATAACAATTGCTTCAAGGTATTCATATAGGATCAAATTGATTGAACCCACGGGTATCATATATACGGAGTATGAGCTATACGAAGTAATACAAAATTCCTAGAATCGGGACAGGGCAACATATATGTATAACTGTTACAACATAAATCTACTAGAATAAGTATCGTTGATCATGGGACAAAATGGGCGAATTGTTCAATTGGATTGTTTATCATATCAGTATTCAAATAATTGTTCGCAATTTTTAATTTTAATTTTAATTTCACATTTATTCTTCGATAAGAATGTCAAGACTATTGAAATGGGGCATTTAGGAATATATATATATATATATATATATATATATATATATATATATATATATATATATATATATATATATATATGTTCTCATAGTGATTGATAATTGCACTGAATGCAATCAGTGTTGGCATGATTGGGTGAAATTGTCGAATATGACACTAAACTGACAAAAGTTGAATGGTTGTTAGGAATAATCAAGAAATTCTCTACATAATTTCGGTATTCAGGTAAGGTTAGATAAGGACAGGCCATTGCAGTTTGATAAAATAGATCTCTCGTGCATTATGACATTTTTCGAATATACTCTCAAAAATGATATTCTTCGCAAAATTGGTGATTGGATTTGTCTCTATTGTCTGCGGGTATGACGATCAAAAATTAGCAGTCTCACTAACGTTTTGAATTGGCCAAGTAATAACCCATTAATTTAATGGAAATAAAAAACCACTTCTTGAAAGAACGCCGACATATTTCGATTTTATTCTAAAATCTTCTTCTGGGCTCTAAAATGAGATACAGAAAATTATACTGCATCTAAAATGGAAAGAGGGAATTATGATTACATTACAACTATAAAATTCGAAACGAAATTACAGCTAACAATAAAAGGCTAAAATTATTAAAACAAAAATAAAGGACACAATCTATCACAGTGTTTAGGGGTGGAATAAACAGTTTCATTAAATGAATTCTTAGGAGAATTACTTAAAGTTTTTTTGTGATTTCAAAATCGAAATACGTAAAATCTCAAATAAATAAACTTCATACAACATCATATGAGAAACAATTAGGATGAAATTGGCAGACTAATTTAATATTTCAGTTACAAATATATTATACATATATAAATTCCATAGATATTTGCGTATCATAGACGTTAGATCTTAAACTAATTCTAGTTCTGTCTCTAATTTTCTTAACAAGACAATAATAATAAGCTGCATTTAAGGTTGCAATATCAGTTCTTTTATCGATGGAATTTTCATCCTGTTTTATTGAAACTATTTCTAAGAGCAAACGTTTCCTCAAAATTTTTTGATGGCCTAAAATTTTTATTGGATTGGTGTTGAAATTGAATGAATATTTGATACATGCTCTCTAGGGTGGTGTTGGTTCTTTCATTTTTCATTTCAGAGGACTGAGTATATTGGGAGCATCTCTTTTATATTCGGATACTCTGTCTTTAATATATCTGCCAGTCTGTCCAATATACGTAGATTGGCAGTCACTGAAACAAATTTTGTAGGCCACATTGATGAATAATTTTTTAGGAGTATTATTTTTATTGTTTTAAAGTGTTGCTAGATTTTAAAGCGACATCAATAGGTAGTGGTGAAATTTTTTTCTTTATTTATTCTGACAAACTTTCTACATAGGTCAATGCATAATATTTATAGCTTTCATCAGTATTCTCATGAAGAACTGCGCGATTCGTTTCCTCAATAACTTCTATAAAAATAAATATCATCAGCAATTAAAAGAACAGAGCTTTAAATTTGTCTTCTGCTTAATTTCATCGAAATTTAGATAAAATAAAGTCCATCTTGAAGAAAAATGATTATCCTATAAAAATCATTGAAAGAGTTATTGACGAACGAATCTCGCACAAGTTCTTCTTGAGAATACTGATGAAATATAATAAAGAAAAAAATTTGACCACTACATATTGATGTCGCTTATAAATCTACCTACACTTTAAAACATTTTTTCACAAGGATCAAAAATAATACTCCTAAATAATTATTCAGCGATGTGGTCTACAAAATTTGTTGCAATGACTGTCAGTCTACGTATATAGGACAGACAGGTAGATATCTTAAAGACAGAATCTCCAAACATAAAAGAGATTCCCTTAATATACTCAATCCTTTGAAAAGAAAAAAGAGAAAACAACACCTCCCTAGCAGAGCATGTGTCAAACATGATTCATTCATTCACATGCTAGCAGAGCATGTGTCAAACATGATTCATTCATTCAATTTCAACACCGATTCAATAAAAATATTAGGACATCAAAAAATTTTGAGGAACCGTTTGCTCTTAGAAACGGTTTCAATAAAACAGGATGATAATTCCATCAATAAAAGGACTAAATTTGAATATCAAAACAGATTTTATCTGTCACTCTTCTACAATTTTAACTAAAAAAAAAATTTAGTGAAAAAACTTTTAGATTTAAGTTAATGTCTACATAAGCATCGTTCATATTAAATAGACGTATATAATGCTTATGCAGACATTAATTTACTTCTAAAGGTTTTTTGAATAAAAATTTTTTGAAATTAAAATTGTAGAAGACTGACAGATTAAATCTGTTTTGATATTCAAATTTTGTTATATTCCTTCTATCAATTAAAAAGCCTTTTTCTATTTTATAATAAGAGGACTGATATTGAAAACTTAAATGCAGCTTACTATTGTCTTATGAATATAATCAGAGACAAAACTTGAATAAGTTTAAGATCTAACGTCCATGACGTAATATCTATGGAATTTATATGTATTTGTATAACATATTTGTTATTCAAATGCTAAATTAGTCTCTCGTTTCCCATATGATGTTGAATGAGGTGTAGTTATTTGAGATTTTACGTGTTCTGGCTTCAAAAACACAAAAAACTGTAAGTAATTCTTCTAAGAATATATTAAATGAAACTGTTCATTCAACCCCTAAACACTGTGATTGACTGTGTCCCTTGTTTTCTTTTCATAACTTTAGCCTGTTATTGTTAGCTGTAATTTCGCTTTTAAATTTATAGTTGTAATGTAATTGTACCTCCTTTTTATATTAGATGTAGTAAAATTTTCTGTATCTCATTTTGGAGCCCAGTAGAAGATTTAAGAATAAAATCGAATCATGTCGGTGTTGTTTGGAGAAGTGGTTTTTTATTTCTATAAACTGACCTTTAACCTGTCAAAAAAGTCAATCATTCAAGAAAGAAAGGTGTCTAATCTTCAACTAGTACAATGTATACCAGTGACTACAAATCTCTTCTTTATGCGTGTTTGATTGATATCGTAATGTCTCTATGTATAGCGAATACTTCATCGATTTGTAGTCACTGTCATACATTGTACTGATGAAAACCAACCAGTTTGGAATGTGCGCATGTCTGCAATTTGCTTCTGTGATCAACAAAACCTTATCGAGTTTGTTTTAGTATGGAATTGTCATACAGATATATGTGTCCTGATTTTTAGAACTTTCTATTACCATAGTTCTAACCCCTTATTGAGGATTCTTCTACTGTTGTCACTACATATCAGCAAATTTATTATCTTAATAATTTTTCATAGATTGCCTTCAGATAAGATCAAGGAATGTATGTTCTACAGAAACAACTCGTTAAAACATGACTAAAGCATTTATTTATCAATCGACACATCAACAGGTGCTTTGAGAAACGTCTTCAACTTTCCACATAGTGACTTCATCTTACATAGTTGTTATTAATCGCTAACATATAACACAAAATATTTTATAGTGTGAATATCCTTTTCATTGGGCTATTTCTAACGAATAATTGACATCACATTCAACAGAATTTAAATTCGACCATCTACAGGGGCAATGAGTGGTGAAAAACAAAATATTTATTCTTTCTACAACTATTTTGTGAATTGCTCGCTTCATGTTCAAAACAATAACAATACAGATTTAATTCCAATACACTATGATGGAAAGAATTGATTTCATGATTCGATATTAACAAACATTCTCACATGAGAAAGGGTGCCAAATAGCGTGTTTCGTTCGGTTCCATCTATCTGAAGGAGAAAATTGAGAAATTTTCAAATAACTGGATAAGTTATGTGCAATTCGCGAAATAGAGTGAACAAAATATTTTCAACCTCATATTTCCTATTAGTACGGAATCAAAGTTGTCTAACTCATAAATCAAAATATAAAACATACATGACATATATATTTATTCTGTCACGTTGAACTTAGGTCTTCCCCGGTACCTAGAATGTTATATTACTCGAATAAATCAATTTTGTAAAAAACTCGAACTGGTACTAAACTAAAACTTAAATTTAATGAAAACCAAAACATTCGATAACCTTCACAGAAATGTCTCTTCCATGAATATTTTTTAAAAAATGACAAATTCGAGTTATAGTAACCAATACATATATTAATCATTTGAACGAAAGAACTGAACATAGTAGCTGATTATAATATACATTTCATATCACAATTACTTTTACTTGTTACTGGAAACTCATCCGTAATATCCTATTTATATCACAATTATCATACTAACTGATAGACGGTAAATTTTCTCCCTGATAAAGACAAAATGCATGGTCACATGACAATCTGTCCATTTTCACCTGTTATTTCTACTTTTTCTTAGAATCGTGCATGATAACCTATTAGATGGTAATAAAATGGGAAATCACTTCGTTTTCTATTCACTATTATTGAAGATACAGTGACTCGAGCTTCAAACTGAATAACTAGATGTATTTCAAAGGTTTCGCAGAATTAGAGTTATCTTTCCGGCCCTTAAATGTTCTTTTTTGAAAGATCTCCCGGTTTGTCCTACAGGACTCTTCGAAAACTCAAACAATAGCCTTTTCTCAAAAAACTCAGTTAGTGACTTCTGACTAGATGATGGAGAACCAGCTGCTTCAGCAAAGGGATTACATGCATCTTCTTGGCGTAACTGTCAACTCTTTAATCTGTTGGGGGAACATACGACTCACATTGCAAAACCTGCTGTCAATAAGCTGGGATATTTATTCAAGGCTAGGAAATATTTCTCTGCAGATCAGGCCAATTTTAGAGCTCAGATTAAACCAGGACTCAAATAATGTTTGGAATTAAGCACTCGAACGTTCGTTAAAGTTTTCAGATTCCATCCAGAAAAGAGGAGTACCGCAGATTGACTGCCCAAATATAAGAGCCTCCTGGGCTGCGCAACGTCCACATCTCTATGCAGTTGATTTAAAAACTCTGAGAACCTCTCTTTATCACAAGTCCTTGTTCCCCCGAACTGACCAGTTGTGGGACACTCTTCCAGCATAAGTGCTTTCTCATAACGTTCAACAGTTCAAGACACAACTCTTCCTTCTAGACACCAACTAGATGACATAGTTTTTCCTTTTCTCGGGCGATCAGACCATAAAAATATATATAAACACTACCGCAGTGATAACAACTGGAGTATCAAGCCGGTTGTTTTTATGTGACAGTGTAAAAGCTATTTGATGTTAGTTTCTGAATTTTTTGATAATTTTTTTGTGGAACTGGTCCGAATTGTTCTTACGTGCTAAAGAAAAAAATAGCTCAATATTTCAATTTATAAATTAAGTTTCCATCAGTGCAGTAGCATATATGTCGAACAAACTGGGGGATCTTTCGAAAAAGGGTTCATTGAATATCAAGCATCATTAAGAAATAGATAATATAATAGGATAACTCTAATTTTGGACACATTTTTTCGAAACAAATCACATCTTCTCAAAATTAGATAATCGGGAAATACAACATCTGAAAGCCAAAGGCAAAAAACTTGAGATCCTGGAATATATAGAGGTATTAAAGCATAAGCACGATTTGGAAATAAAACTATCAAACAAATAGACGATCCCTCGGCACAGTCTACTCCTCGAAATTTTGCATAAACCAAAGATCTTCGATGAATATATAAAATCTTTGAGATACAATTTGTTATTCAATTTGAAAATATAGTGAAAACTACGAATCTCAAGTTCGTATCTTTTGTAATTTATTTACAATCTTCAAATTAACTCTCACGAAATAACAGATTACTCTATCAAACGTTCACGAGAAGATTCGACATTGCTGATGAGTTTCAGATAAGAAGGAAACGTAAGTCGATTACTATAATTAAACAATATTTAGTACATTTCCTGAGAGATACTGTTTGATTTTTGTTTCAAATTATAATGAATGATACAACTGATACAACTTCGATTATTTCTTCACTCTGAGATTCTGAGACATGAATATGACCTAAAATTCATTTGTGCTGAAGTTACAGATTACTCTTGGACAATTATTAAAATAAAATATCGCATACTTTCTCCTCCTTAACACAATCCCAATATTTTTAGTATCATACAGATTTATTCTGTTAACCTCCTATAAATTTCAGTTTGAAAAAAAATAGTATTGAACATTTTTTAGAATAAAATAAAATAAATATCTTTACAACACTCTGTGTCAATTAAGTAGACAGCAAAATAAAAATGGATAATTTTTTGATGCCGTTAAATAATTTCAATACAATTTAGCATACTGAGTATTAATATTTAAGTTAAATCCCACCAACCTCCAAACAACTAAATAATCTTCAAATTTTTGCACACCAGTTTCGGTGCTATCTTTCAGCCAAAATTTCTGTAATTTCAGAATTTTGAGCCGAAAATAATCTCTAATAAATAGATTGTACTCACTAATGAAAAATACGAGGTCAAAGGTCAAAATAGCTTGTGAAAGTTGATGGAACCTATTCGTACTAAGGTGAACTAAGGTGCTCAGAAATATTTTTTCTGCTTTGAGAAAATTTTATTCTTTATTTTTGTCTTATTTCAAGTAGGTATTCTGTGTTCGCGAAAAATAAAGAATAGTTATACTATTTGAATTACCCATAACCTGTTGACAGTTTTCATTCCAAGAAAGGTCTCCACTGAGAAATGTGATTGATATATTCAAAAGATTCCTCAAAAAAAAATTCTATTAATATTTTTTGTTATATATTGTGCAATGTTAAAACTGTACTCTTGGAAGTGTAGAAAATTAAATAATACATTGTGATGAATGAATTTTTAGTACTCTTGTAGTTACAGTTCCTTACTATATATTTTTCTACAGAGACAAGAAAGGATGTGAAAAATCTCAGGATAGTACACATTAATGAACTTTTTCATCGTACTCTCATCAAACGGGCAAAAAGGAGTTAAAAAGTATATTCATTAATCAATAATGAAAGTGATACTTGAAAACTAACATAAAGAAATGAAATGAAGGAGTATAAAAGACTATCCTATTCTCATTTACATGTCAAATATTTTCTTTCTGTATTGAAAATTTCAAATTACTAGTGGCAGTTATTTTAAATTGGTATTAATTAATAGTAAACAACTATTGACAACCCATGAGTATATTCACTAACCTTCTTTCCACATGAGCATATATTTTAACTGAAGGAGAGTACCTGACTTATGAGAACAAAAATCTAAAGTTAAATATCAATCTTTCTGATATTTCAAGAGTAATTCTAACTAGCTGAAAACAAATATTTCATGCTTCATATGACAGATTCTTTATTATAGTAAAGTACCAATATTTCAAATTATGATGATAGTAGGAAAAAACACTCGTACACAAAAGAATTAAACAATAATCAAATAAAATTTGATATGCGGTTTTCCTTAAGAGGAGCTCACTATAATTTTAGTGAATGTTAACTTGCATCAATTCCGTAAGGATATTTTATTAAATATTTTTCGGTCCTTACTTGAAATACTTCTTGAATTTGAAAATTAAACGATTTTCACTTTCATATAATGTTTGTTTAATTAGAACAATTATTTCGTCCTACCCTGATTTTATCAGGTATGTTTTATTCTTTTATTGGAAGGAAGCGTATAAGAACATGTTGAAAATTGTTAAATAACACCATAAATCAATTTAGTAATAAAAATTTCATCTATAGGTCGACGTGAATAATAATTCACTCATATGTTTTCAGTAGCTTATGTGACAAAAAAATTATCAATTGATTTTGACTACTAGATACAAGTGAATTCATTAATTTATTGATATTCCTAAAATCTAAAATCCTAGGATGAAATCCAAGGCACTCAAAAACCACAAATTTTGAATTAACATAATTTTAGGGAGCACAGTTCGCCGAGTCTGAAAAAAATGGTCATATACAAAACTGGCGAGACTCATCATTTCTCATGCCTTACTAGTTTTAGTTTAGTGGATAGAAACTGAAAAAAAAGACATCAGAAAAATTAAAAACCTCGAAGGATAATTTTTCTGGGCATCACTGAATCTATCTATGTTTACTGATTATCTAAGAACGACGCTGCATAAAAAGATGAAAGAAAGCTGTAATTATAATGAAACTCGGAAGTTAAAAGAGTAGATCTATTAGATGAGGAATTGCTTTCACTTATATCTGAAGATTCACTATGATATGGTCATTAATGACCGCCAGAAAAGCTGGCTGATCTTCAGAAAGGTTGATCTTCGAAAGATTAAGAAACCTATGGCATCTTGAATAATTCTTTCCAAATAAATACCAAAAGTTGTTCTCTGAGATTTCAGCTGCTCTCTGCAGGGTATGGGAGAAGAAGATTATGATATCTGTAGGTAATATAAATCGACAGCTGAAACTGCTAATGTGAAGTTCAGATGCGACCGAGACTAACTTTGGATGTAGGCGTGAATGTGACTCTCTTGGACGTGACTTGCATGAATCTCATTGGCTTATCGGAGGAGTAATTTACCTAGCATACTAGTGCAACCAATTAGCTGTAGTCTGGAAAGCCCAAAAACCGATCGATTACCTGTTTTATATCAATCTGTAAATTAAACTATCACAAAAACCACAAAAAACCTCAACTCCAAAATTAGTAATTCAAAAATCTGGAGGAATCATCCATCTCTTGTACACTAGGATCTTATTCCTTAAATAACTATTATTGAATTTTTAAAATTATCCAAAATTAGAAGTGTAAATCAAAGAATGTTTACAGCAATAATTCAGTTTATGATTAACCTCCGTATTAAGTTCACAACGAAGTTTATTCCATTCTTGAATTCCACAAACATGAGTATCGTAAATTTGATATTGAACAGTTGAAAAATTTTTCACTGTCTGCATCCAAAAGAACGAAATTATGATTATGATACAAAAACAATTGAAAAGTTGATATTCTAGTGCGGAATGGTGAAAAAAATGATGTACAAAATCTTCCATAAAACAAGTTAATAAAATTTTCAAAAATGTGCAAGCTCTCTGTCATATCATTATATAATTTACTCAGGGAAGTTTAGTCATGTACCTATACTAGGTAAAAAATCGAACACAACTTTACTTTGAAATGATTACTCGAATAATATTAATCACAAAAAGGAGACATAATATCATATTGAACTTAGTGGTTAAATACTGGCTTTAGAGCATTTTTTATAATTTTAATTCAATTAATATTTCTTCACAAACCAAAATTAATTGTAAAGAGATCCTCATAACTCAAATCAAGGACATACACAATTGAGGAAAATTTGGAAATAAAAGTATTTTCCATAAGATAAACAATAAGCTCCAGCAAGGGTTTTCTGCACAATCAAGTATCAAGTTTATAAAATTATTTAACTAGACCATAATTATCCTTCCCTTATAATTCTTCTCGAGCATTTGATCACATTTAAGAATTATTTTTGATAAGTCTAGAGTTCTCAGATGATTCTGCAGATCAATATACTTGAAATATTATCGACAAAAGTTTCAAGATGGACTTTTTTATAATCGGTTAAATCCCAGAAAGTAACGAAATCTAAACGTGTCATTGTTTATATAAAACTACATAGCACGGATTTGTGTCAAAATTTCAATTCAATTAATTTCAGGTGTGAAAAATTGGTCAACATTGAATTATATCAGAATTATTCAATTTGTATTTTTCAAATTAAAGAAAGTATAAAAATTTTCATTTAATAAATAATAAGTAATAATTTTCATAAATCTATTGAACAACAATTGTTTTACCAACACTATGGCTTCTTCAGGTTGAAATTCTTTTAATCGAGCAAGCATATGTCGATGAAACTCATTTGTTCAATTTTTTTATTTAGTTTTAGAACAATTACTGACTGCATTATATTTTATTATTATTTGTATTGAATTGAATCCGTCTTTACTTGATGAAAATCCATATTAAATAAGGTTATTCTGATATTCATAATTTTTATTGCTATGTTTACAACAATTGTTTCGCTGTCACAGTAGCATCATCAGGCAGGTTTATATTTTTATATTTTGTTATTCAAAATGTAAACCCGCCTGATGATCCTACTCTGATAGCGAAACAATTGTTGTAAACACAACAATAAAATTTGTGAAAATCAGAATAACCTCATTTAATATTATTGTTAATTGTGTCTGCTTTTTAAGTTTTGTCTGAATATTACCCATATAAGATGTGATATCACCTTTTTAGATTCTGTTCAAAATATAAACCTGAAAAATTATTGTATGTTTAATGAATTCGAGAATATTATTTGTCATCATTCATTTAATTGAAATGAATTTCCATTAAGTAATGACGAAATCTGTTTAATTCTATTGAGGATTTTTTTTTCCATAGCTGATCAGTAACTGAGACGAAATTGCAGAAAT
Organism: Megalocaria dilatata; assembly: GCA_034642435.1. NCBI lineage: Eukaryota > Metazoa > Arthropoda > Insecta > Coleoptera > Coccinellidae > Megalocaria > Megalocaria dilatata. Next base: position 69,926,548 of record CM067856.1, on the reverse strand, counting down.
ATTGAAAAAATATATTATTTTTAATACTTCCAGATGATTGAATCATCTTCAGATTCAATATACTTATTCCTTTGATTATATCGATTAAGTTTCAATAGACACTCTGGAAGAAACTCCACTGTAGGTATCACCTTTAGAATTCATCGGGCTACTGAAGTATAAGTTCCATAATGAATCTATTAATAATATTCTTCCAATCAATATTATCAGTTACCAATAAATTCCGTGATAAATACAGAAGTTGTTTCGTATACGTTTTTTGAGGTCTTCAGAACGTTATATGAATAATGCGTGTTTCATCACTGTTAACAAGACTGAGATGTGGAAAAAGAAACTTTTTTCGAATATTCCATCAAAAGGAGTAATATAGAAAGACTAAAAATTAACCGAACACAATCAGGATGATAAATAAAATGGAAGGAACGTTTTTTCAATTATTTCTTATGGATTTGCAGTTTTGTTGAAATAAAAATTTGTCTGCAAAGAGATGACGAAATCAGAAGCTCATTCATGCTTTTTTATCCTCCCAAAAAATTATAGACCAAAGTGCCCTTGTTTCAATATGTAACCAACATATAATATCTTTCAACAATTGCTTTGGACATATTTCTTAACAAATTCTTCCATTATTCTAGTGGACAAATATTTAGTCCTGGAGAGATCAAATGCTTCATGTACTACGGTGCAAAAATATATATTCATCCTCTGTCCCGGAAATCTCCATCCTCTTTTTGAATAAATCCACTTATCTCATCTGAAGATTTCTTTCCGCCTTCACGTTCATTGCTGAAAAAGAAATCGGATTCATTATAAATGCATTACGTGAGTTCATTTAAACTCACCAGGAACAAATAGGATAAATCTTCGTGCCAATCTTCGATTAGCTTTCGGAAAAACTAAAAACAATTATTTTCCGTTAGCAGTATTCGCTTTCCTGTAGTTCTAAAACACACACAAGCACACCACACCGTAATTTTAAGCATTTTCTGTTCCGAATCGTTAAGTATTTCAAAACACGGACAAACTTGTGGATAAGAATAGATTATTTGATGCACATTTATTGATCTGATCAATACATAGAGACAGTGGCGGTCCAATCTTAACATAATAATTTTCCTGATATTATTTTTATTCATATCGATTCATTATCAACGATATGGTGACCTTCAGTCATATAGAATATGGAGTTGGTAAATTTTATATGCAATAATAGATGCTTATTTGGATTCAATTACCTCTTCTGTACTGTGTTCGTTAAGATACCTACTTTGGAAGTTATCATACCTGACTCATTCACTCATAAAAATGATCTTCCGGACTGAATCGATTGTGCCCAGCTGCCTTTAGTACTAATTATAATTCTACCTTAATGAGTAGACCTGAATCCACTTTTATAGCGCCAAATTTCATATCTAGGAAGTCACCAAGTAAATTATTCTCAGACTTTGAATTTAACTGAATGAGTTCTTGCTTGATTGAAATTCATTTCAGTTGTATATATTATTAAAGAACACTTCAACAATTTTTTTAACAAAGTACAATTTTTTCACGAACACTTCGCGGCTTTATCAGGATTACATTTTGAATTACGAACTCTGAAAAACGTGACCCTGAAAAAATTAACATTAAATCTCAGAACGTGTTTTCCAATAGAAATGACACAATTTAAAATAGTTATAATGGCAACACCGTATAGTATGCATGCTTCAAAAACGTTTAGAAATGGTTAAATTATTTTATCAAAGTCAGTGCTTATTTGTGATAACTGTGAGAAATTTAAGAAGAGTTCATTATTTTCTTAATCGACGCACTATTCGTTGTATTGTATTCAAATTTGAAAGCTAATTTTCTTTATATACAAGAGTACCAGTTCGACAAAGAAATGCATGCACATAAGGGAATACTGAATTGGTTGCAGCAAGTGTCAGTGAAAATCCTAATTTATCAGTTCCACGTTGTTCTCAATAACTAAATCTTTCTCAAGCAACTTAGAGAATTTTCAGAAAAAATTTGGGTTTACATCCTTTGCTAAAATCCTTCAAGTTAGTTTGAGAATGATATAATTTTTGAGAACGAGGTCTAACCGATAAATTTCAATATTCTCTTGTGTCCTTTGTCGTACTGGTACTCCTGTATAGTTTGAAGAAAATTCATTTTCAAATTTGTCGACAATACGACAAACATTAACTCGATTAATTGAATAATCTTGTCCTTTAATTCGCCTTAAATTTCTTACAGTTTTCACAAATGAGCACTGATTTTGATAAAATATTTTAACAATCTCCAAAAGTTGTTGAAGCTTGTATCTTTTCATAGATTTCGATAGTGGAAGTGTGTTAATATACATATTTATATAGTTTTTGTTAATACATTCGTTTTAATACGATTCATGTTGGGATGTAAAGAGGTTTTTTCCGAGACATTGAAAAATATTTTATATGGATTATATATAAGCATATCAATGTGATAGTTTTTGTATATATTTTCAATATATATTGTAGAAGTTAGAATAAATAATTCTGAATTCAAAGTCATTTAAAATTTAGTTCTATCCAGTATTGACCTACATTCAAGTTGTTTTTTAAATCATGAAAAAATTCATATAGAGTCTAAATATCCACAATATATTCCTTAATTATTTATTATTTTTGAAATTATTTTCAAATCTTTTCTCATCATGGGACATTATTTGGGGTGAATAAGTTTTGTTATGTTTTTCTGTGTTCCGAGTACGAATAGTTATAGGTTATAAATAACAACACATTGATCATTTTTGTTTTATTTTAGATACTTTAAAGCTTACTTCGAGTTTATTCGTATCAGTTTTTATCTTATTTGGTGAGTTAAATTTTGATCTTGTGATATATTTGAATCTGTATTGAATACATTTCTGAAGGGGTCTAGAGACCGAAATAGCTATCAAATGTTCGAATTCCCGTTGAATTATTTTTATTTGATCCTTCATTTTGAGAATTTTAGATAATTTTGGAATATTCGATTTTCTTGTATTTGTATGTTAATCTACTTATATAGTTTTTGTTAATACATTTGTATTAATACTTTTCATGCTGGAATGTAGAAAGGTTTTCTGTGAGACATTGAAAACTACTTTATAATGATTATATATAAGGATATCGATTTGATAGTTTCTGTATATAGTTTCAATATATATTGTAGAAGTTAGAGTATATAATTCTGAATTTAAATTTTATTTCTATCAAGTATTGACTCAGATTCAAATCATTTATATTGATATAATTTTTTTGAATATTGTGGTAAGTTTTCTTTTTAATCATTTTGTCAATGATTTAAGTACTATAGCCATTGTTCACAGCTATAGTTTCAATTATATTGATTTCTTTTCGGAAATTGAATTCGTTCTAGGGATGCTCAACAGTCTATGAATGAAACTATGGAATGTTGACATTTGCCGTGACTGATTGGATTTCGAATGGATTATGATATCAGTAGTGGTAGGTTTTTCAAAAATGTCGAATTCGAACTTATTATTTCTATGACATATTAAGATCTAAGAAGTTGTTTGAAGAATTTTTTTCTATTTCTAATGTAAATTTAATATTTTCATTTATGCCATTCAGATAATTCAAAAATTGCGATAGCAGTCTGTCAGTTCCAGTCCAAATGCAAAATTCAACTACATCTTCATCTACATATCTAGCCCAAAAGTGAACCAGTTTTACAGACTTGTCATTTGTAGTATTGGCGAATAATAATTTTTCAATGTAAGGCATAAATAATTCAGCTAGAATTTGACTTATTGGACTTCTCATTGGTAAGCCATTGATTTGTTTAAAGAATTAATTGTTGAATTTAAAATGATTCTGTTCTAAAAACATTTCTGAAGTTTTGAAAAGATTTTCTTTATTATTCTGTAAACTGTTCAAAAGACTTGACTAAAAACTACATTTCTATCCCACACGTGAAGAGAATATTGGATTATTTTGTCGAGTATTTTAAGGAAAAATTTGACTGAAATGTATCTTTTAGAACGATTGATATTTCGAGAATTTGCATAAAAAACACAAATAAAGTTAATAAAGTCAAGAAATCAGAAGTTTATATGTTGACTTGTCATGATTTATTATAGTGAACTGTTCAAAATACTTGAGTAAAAACTATATTGCTTCTCTTCACGTGAAGAGAATATCGGATTATAGTGTCGAGTATTTTACACAAAATTTTGACTAAAATGTATCTTTTAGAGCGATTAATATTTCAGGAATCCGCATAAAAAACGAAGATAAAATTAATAAGGACAACAAATCAGAAGTTTATATGTTGTATGTAATGATTTATCTATGGTAGATATTAATCAAAGTAGATCCTTTAAGAAAGATAAGTAGATCATTCAAGAAAAGAATTCATGCACACCAGAAATGTCACATACAGCATAAACCAGTCATTTGAAAGAATTTGGTCATGATTTCAACAACAACTATGGAATAATTCATAATGAAATTAAAAGCACCAGACTCACACTGTTGGAAGTGGTCGAAATTAACAGATATAAAGCACTTAAAATTATATGACTTTAAATTCAGAATTATATATTCTAACCTCTACAATATATATTGAAACTATATACAAAAACTATCAAATTGATATCCTTATACATAATCGATATAAAATATTTTTCAATGTCTCGGAGAAAACCTTTTTACATTCCGACTTGAAATGTTTTAATACAAATGTATTAACAAAAACATTTGTATTGAAACAAAACAGGGGGCAGAGGTTGGTATAAGGTCTCCGAGGTTACACTGTAGGCGGATAGCATTGTAGCAACAAAACTTGGAGGAAAGCCTACTGGTTATCGATGAAAAAGTCGGGGGTTCGAGGAATCGGATTCAGCTCTGCCAACAAATCCTACTCTAACGTCCTCGAAGACATGTGTCGCGTGCTCCCTGGGTATATGGAATGCAAACTACAGAGGGTGAAAGGGCGAAATTTTGGCGCCATATAAATAACTGAAACTCACCAGCTAAGGTATGGAAACCCCGACAGAAGAGTCTCTGGTCCTCCTGGGTGGGGGTTGGGTAGTCAGGCTGGTTCCCTGTACCCGGAAAATTTCTAAACTTACTAAAAAGCCAAATCGAAGCCTCGGAATGGACGGATATTACAGGAAACGACTTGAACACGGAAAAAGAACAACGAGTTTTGGAACATGTAATACACAGGGAATTAATGGAAAGGCTGATGAGATCGCAGTCGCAATGGAAAACCACGGCGTTGATGTGGTGGCCCTAACCGAAACCAAAAAGAAAGGACATAGAACAGAAAAGATTGGAAATTATAAACATATCTTTAGCGGAGTCCCTAAGCATGAGAGAGCCAAAAGAGGAGTGTCATTGATGATCCATAAAAGGCATTTGAGTAAGGTGAAAGACTGGGAAGCTATTGATGAAAACCTTATTCACTTAAATGTAAATATCTTGCAGAGGGACCTCACAATCTTTGGGGTGTATGCTTTTTCTGATGACGAGTCATTCTCAAGAAAAAAAAGAATTCTACAACAAACTGAATTCTGTCATACAGGGTGTTGGAGGTAACAGGGAACTTATTCTACTGGGAGATTTCAATGGAAGGACTGGCATCCGTACGAACGATCCTATTGTTGGACCGTTTGGAGAAGACCGATGCAATGCTAACGGAGAAGACTGCTGTCAGACCCATGACTTGAGGATCACTAACAGATTCTTCAAACATAAAATTATTCATAAGTTTACCTGGATCCAGCACGCAAGAGATCTCAAGTCCATTATTGATTATGTCATAACACATCAGCGGACTTTTCTCCAAGTAAATGATATGAGAGTGTATAGAGGAATCTTGTGTGACTCAGACCACTATTTCGTCCGAGCAAAGATATACTTTCCTTGTCATCATGATAGACAGCTAACTTCGCATACCCAAACAACCAACCAGCTCTGTACAACAATATGCAAGACGAAGGTATAAAACAAAGATTTCAGGACAAACTAGACGAACAGCTGTCAGACATCAGTAGCCTGAATACCAAGAATATTTATGATCACATAAAAGAAGCTTTACGGAGATCAGCATCGGAAGTAATAGGACAGACTTCTCAACCGAAGAGCAGAAAACTGTGGTGGAATAAGGAAGTAGATCAGATGGTCGACAGAAAGAATAAAGCCTACATAAAATGATTAACAACTAAAAACCAAGAAGACAGAGACGCCTACCTTGAGATGAGAAGAACAACAAGAGGAATAATCAACGCAGCAAAGAGGAGTGTATGGGATAGGAAGTGTCAGGAAATTGATTCATATCTGGGAGGACGTGAAACAGCAGAAACATGGAAGTTCATCAGCCATGTTGTCAATAGATAGTTGGGTGTCACACTACGAACAGATACTGACAGAAACCATACAAGAGTATATCAAGACATCATCAACAACAACAACAGAAGTGAAAATCGAAGGAGAAACAATCACAGTAGACATCGAAACTGTAAAAAGAGCTGTACAGAAGTTGAAAAATGGAAAATCTCCTGGTTCAGGAGGGATACCCTCAGAGCTCATCAAAAATGGAACACAAAAACTATTCCAAGCTATCTCCGTGCTCTTCAATAGATGTTTAAACGGGCACCCAGTACTCGCGGAATGGAAGAAAGCATATATTTCTTCCATATTTAAAAAACGGAATAAGAATGATTGTGGAGTTGTCTCCTGATTTTTATTGTAAACACTTAAGTTTTAACACTAATTTATTTGCTTATATGATACAAATGCAGGTTATGAATTGAGGTTAGAACTGTACAAAATGAATGCCGATTGTCGACATGGTCGAGTATCGACCGAACAGGACCAGAGTTTGATGCGAGAGAGCCGAGAGACGGGAGAGAGAGAATGAGAACTGAACTTCTCACTAGGGATGTGAATTTGTCATAGAATATTAAACATATATTCTCCTGTCACTATGAGATTTCTGATGTGGCCTCTGTTCAAAATTCACTTTTTGTATGAGACAATAACAATGATTGCTCAAACTGCAGGGGAATATCTGTGACCAACACTTTCAGTCGATTATACGGCAGAATTTTGCGAGACCTTATCGAAGAAGAATAAGCGGAAAAAGAAGAGGAAGAACAATCGGGTTTCAGAGCTGGAAGGTCCTGTACAGATAATATTTTCTGTCTCAAACAATTAATAGAAAAAAAGTGAACACCAATCAAGAGACACATCTAATGTTTATAGACCCGAGGAAGGCATATGATAGCATACCTCTGAAAAAGCTCTGGGAAACTTTACAAGAGACCAATGTTAGCCAGACTTTAATTACTGCACTAAAAATCTTGTACAGTAACTCCAAATTACAAATAAAGTTTGGGAAAAGATTATCAAGAGAGTTTTCTGTCAGTAAAGTATTGCGTCAGGGATGTTGTGTTTCACCCACGCTTTTCAAGATATATATATATATATATATATATATATATATATATATATATATATATATATATATATATATCTCGAAAGCATTGAAAAAGTGGAAGAGGAAATGTGGGCCTACGGGAATCCAACTTGGTGGCATCTCTTTGTACACCCTCCAGTTCGCGGACAATCAAGTCATTCTTGCTAGCGACAGGGATGACTTGGAATATATGACAAGAAAACTCCAGGAAGAGTATGAAATTTGGGGACTCGAAATGAATACAGAGAAGACAAAAAACCTTCCAATAGGAACGAACAACCCAGCTAACATCAAATTGGAAAATGGTGAAGAAGTGAGTGTATGCTCTGAGTATACTTACCTACGAGTGATATTTGACTCGACTGGAGGCGACAACAGCGAAATTAAGAACAGGATAGCTCAAACCAAGAACGTAATAAGATGTCTGAATGGTATATTTTGGAATGCGGACATTGGGAAGAAAAGGAAATATAACATCTAGAACACAATGGTCGAAAGAACGTTACTCTACGGAGCTGAAACAAGGAGGCTAACCGAACAGAATAAAAAACGATTAGAGGCTGTAGAGATGGACGTTCTGAGAAGATCATCCAGAATATCGCGCCTTCAAATGATCAGGAACGAAGAGAGACGCAAACAAATGGGAGTGGAAGAAGTGCTACACAAAGATATTGAAGCCAAACAACTCATCTGGTATGGACACCTACAAAGAATGAATGATCAGAGACTGCCAAGGAAGGTTATGGAGTGGGTACCTACACAACGTAGAAAAAGAAGTAGACCAAAGAAAACTTGGATGGAAGGTGTGACGAAGGCTATGAGTGAAAGAGACCTGAGAGAGGGTCAGGTGAATTCTACCAGAATAGTTATTGGCTATTTGAGGAAGGCCTCTTTTCCAAGTGACTACCAAGCAGTCTCCACAGTCCACCCCTAGAGGTAGAAAGTGTGATAAGGATTACGCCATATCATCGCGCTCGGCGAGAACCCCTCCGAAGAGATGAACCCACCAGCTTCCAGTTTGGGCCCCGACTCGAAAGCCAGAACCGTCTGACTAGTAGCAGCGAAGCACTATCCAACCTCTACTGGCTCAGCAGGTCAGTACCCGAGTTGGTTTGAGACGCAACTCACCCGCCGGAGGGAATTCTTATCCATCCACCCGAACGCAGTCCCATAAACTAAGATAAACTCAAGATTGACGACTACAATTGATCCTGGTACGAGCACCGTCTAGCGGACTATACGTCCTGACCCACCGAACCCATGTGAGGTCATTTGATTGATCCTGGCGTCAAGCACTAATGGCGGAGCCATTTCGTTGAGATCCACAAACCCTAAATTGTTACGCACAGATCCAGGGGCCAGGACAGGCCGGTCGAACCGTCAAGTCCCGTTAAACCCCGAGTCGTTTCATGAGAATATCCCGAAAATGGGGGTCTGCGAACAGATAAATGAAATACCCCCCTAGTCCAGCATGCGGACTTTCAACCACTGCCCCCTCGAATCCAACACCAAATGGGGTGACCAGGTGGTACAAGTAACACCTGAGGGCAAGACCACCCCCCCGAGGTAACGCAGTATGCTACATAACGCACTCGGCCATTACACAGAATCCGGAGATTTATACTGCGACAGACTCCCTTGTAACTGAGTTAATCAACCGGCTCAGCCCTCCATTTCACCTGAGTAAAACTAGGGCCCCATTCGGAGATCTTCCACCATACAGGTCCAGTGACTGGCGCGAAATGGCATTACGTTAGACACCAAGACTTAACCCTCCAATTCGCCGGGACGAATCTAGGGTCCTAGTCAAGAGAGCGCCCCCATCACGTCAAGATCTAATGCCTGGGGGGCGCCTGAGAGAGGGTCAATGGAAAGATATGAAGGGGTGGCGAAAAGGCATCGGACAATGTAATACGACGTTATAAACCCGAGGAGGAGAACAAATAAGTTTCCGCCGTTTTTTAAAACAAATTGAATATTTATTATAGAAGAAAGCTTGCTGAGTGACTTCTAATGTTAGAGCAAGTTCTTTTTGCGTTTGAGATGAATCTTCCTCCAATAATTCCTCCAATTCTGCATCCTCGTAAATGTTTGGCCTTCCACTGCGATCTTTGTCTTCTACGTCGAAATCACCGTTTTTAAACTTTTGAAACCACTCTGGACACGTTCTCTCACTCAAAGCACCCTCATCATATGCTTCTACGAGCAATTGATGCGCTTCAGCAGCAGATTTCTTTAAATTAAAGAAGTAAACTAATATTTCCCGCAAATGACGCTTACTTGGCTCAAATTTGGACATTTTCAACTTATAAAAATTATATTTTACCAATACAAAATCAATGATATCAATAGGTTATGTTGTTCTTGAATGTCCAAACTATTTTTTAAGCCGGTTATCATCTGCGAAAGCTAATCGAAACTCCGTGCCGCGTCATCTACAATAAAACGGCGGAAACTTATTTGTACTCCTAACAAAAACTATATAAGTATGTATATTAACATACAAATACGAGAAAATCCACTATTACAAAATTATCTGAAATTATTTAAAATTATCAAAATAAAGGATCAAATACAAAAAATTGAACGAGAACTCGAGTGGATTTTCTTGTATTCGTATGTTAATATACATACTTATATAGTTTTGGTTAATACATTTCAGGTCGGGATGTGAAAAGGTTTTTTCCGAGACATTGAAAAATATTTTATATTGATTATATATAAGGATATCAATTTGATAGTTTTTGTATATAGTTTCAATATATATTGTAGAGGTTTCAATATATATTGTAGAGGTTTCAATATATAATTCTGAATTTGAAGTCATTTAAATTTTACTTCTAACAAGTATTGACTCACAGTCAAATTGATTACTTAAAATTATTTTTAATGAGCAAACAGATGTAGACAGATCTCCCTTGTTGAATTATTATTATTATCCTGATACTCATATATGTTCTGTGAATCCCTCAGAAGCTATTTCAGCTTGTGCGAGTTAGGAGTTCAATAATTGTGGTCTTGGGTAGGCTTTGTTACTGCGATATTGCGCCATTTTAAGTCACAGCACTGTTAATTTTTGACACAACAGTGAAATGGTGGCCGACACCCGTCCAACTAGAAAATTTCTTTCTCACCTGAACAGGATTCGAACCCGGACCTTCCAGTCACAAGCCCAATGCTCTACCACTGAGCTTTCCCCACTCAAGCAACTGGCCTGAAGATGAAAGAAAATGCGAAACTAGTTGCAAAAACGTAAACCTTGCATATTGTTAAATATCTGAGAATTGTCGGTAGTAAAACATAGTAATAAAAAATTTGTTTTAATTAAATTTCCATATTCATGATACTGTTGCTAACAAAAGAGGATCTCGAGAAAACATCGTTTCCATCCCTATGAGACTGCTTCACTTTTTTCAAGAACTCAATGAAAACAATCCTGATCGACGATAACTGTGAATAGATCATTGAAAAGATTTTGAATAAACCCTAAATTTTTATATTTGTTATTGAAAGAATTGCCTGATATGTGGTTGTACCTTTTAGAATTCTTGTTTAATTATTGATCGAAGGTTAATCTATTAGTATGCAAATTCTAGGAGTATACTTTTCTCATGAATACTCATTTTGTCTAAATGGTTATGTCAATAGACAGAACTGTAGGTACTGGAGTGGTTAAAATCTTACAACTCAGAAAGAACTGCAAACTCAGTATCCAGAAAAGTTGAAATCTCTGGGCTGGAAATTCAAAAAATAGTATCGTTAGTCATTTTTGTCCTGATAATTTGATGAATATGATCTTCATATGCTCCAAGAACTCATCTACCCATGCATTGTATTGAATGATGATCGGATAGAACAGTTATTTTTCCAACAAGATGTTGCTCAGCCACACCATGTAGCCCGAGTATGTAACTTTCTGAATCATCATTTTCTCGAGAATTGAATTGGAAGGACAGGACTTACTGAACGGCTACATAAATCTTGACATGACACCACTTGACTTCCTTTTATAAGGTCATTTGAAGAGTGCTGTATTTGAGACACTACGTAATTCTCTAGAAGAATCTTTACCAGAGAATTGTGCCAATATATAATGAGAATACACCTGAAATTCAACAGAATGTAAAAAAAAATATTGAACAAGAATATTATTTCTGTTTAAGAGTGAATGGTAGGAACTTCGTCCCTCACTTCTAACAAGATTTTTACGCCAAAGCGAACGCCGAACAGAAAAATATCAGCCTATTCAGAAATAGAATTACCCAACCTTCAAAATGATGTATTACTCTATCCCTATTGCCTTTAAAGGTTCTTAAGTGGATGGCCGACCAACTTAGGGGGATGTCGCCCACGAATGAAGATGTCTCCTTCCAAATAAAATCGGCGATTCCCAGATAAACTTATATACTTACAGAAATATTCAATTAGGCTATTTCATGTGAGTCACCTCAATGTATAAGTTGAACAAACAGGTATAGCTTCTGAAATTATCATGCTTAAAGAATATCATAACTCTTATCAAGATATGAACAAACAAAATTTCACATATGCCTAGCAGCTTTTGGAGGCAGGAGATGATTTTGATCATAAGTTCAAAGTTTTCCTAATAGAAAACGAATCCAATAATTATATCTCCTAGAGGCACCAGAAACGAATAGGTACAAGAAAACACATTTCATTTAATGGGCAAACATACCTGAATAGGTCTTCTCTATTGAAATTCTAGCCAGGAATTTCCGCTTATAATAACGCTTATAATAAAACAACTTATTGTATAATTCAATAAGTATTAGCGAAAATCAAGTATTTTACTCACATTAAGAAAGAATTGGAGGTTCACGAAAATGAAAATATACAAGATATTTCATCATTATTTTCGATCTCCTACTGAAGATTACAAAAATATTCAAGATATATTTAAATGTAGTCCACAGAATTATTATATTTCATATAGAACTAGAAGGTTTTGGATCTGAGAATGGGAGCATTATAGTTTGTATCTAAAATATGTCTTGTAATAGTCCGCCACTGTTCTGCATCAAACATCGATTTCTATTTCAGTTGAATGGTTTACTAAGAAAAGTTTTTTACCTGACTAGCTTGAGACGTAGCATCGTTGGAGGTGAAAGGTTTGGCCACAGTAATCCTCACTGGACCCTTCGGAGCTCCCTTGAGGATTTGTACAGCCTTATCCAGAGTGGCCCGTTCAACATTGACGTCATTGACCGCAATCAGGCGATCACCTGGTATAAGACGCCCATCTGTTTGTGCAACACCGCCTGGGACTAGGGAACGGATCACTATCACAGTATCGTGGGGATTCAGAGGATCCTGTTACCAAATGTTTCAATAAGAATGTACATCAGTACAGTACGATACATTTATTATGTAAATTTCAGTTTCCAAAAATTTTCACATGACAACTCTTCAGTTCAACTTCAAAAACCTAACATTTTTCTATCGTGAGGAACAAGTTGAAAACAAAATAGAAAAAGGCTTTTTACTTGATAGAAGAAATATAACAAAATTTGAATATCAAAACAGATTAAATCTGTTTGAAGCATACATCCTTAACACGTGTTTGTTGTGATATAGTTGTAGTTATTTGATTTTGATATTTGGAATATTATCTAGGACCGAAGAAGAGATTACCTAGAATTATATTTGTTTTTTGAAGATATAGTGCATGTTTTGAGAGATTTTTGAATTAACTTATTCGAATATTTAAATATATTAAATATTTCAAATAAATTATATTCTTTGAGAAATCCTTAAGTTGTGTTCATGTTTTTGAAATTGGTGTTCTTAAAGGTAAGATCAGAACAAAATTTTGTCTCCTTTAAATATTTATTTATTAATTTTAATGACTCTCTTATATTTGTTGGTTTATTTATTTCATTTGACATTATATATTGAGTTTTGATTATATACGTCTATTAAACGTAAGCGGTGCTTATTTTAGACATTAGTTTAATTCTCCTTTAAATATTTATTTATTAATTTTAATGACTCTCTTATATTTGTTGGTTTATTTATTCCATTTGACATTATATATTGAGTTTTGATTATATACGTCTATTAAACGTAAGCGGTGGTTATTTTAGACATTAGTTTAATTCTAAAAGTTTTTTGAATAAAATTTTTATGAAATTAAAATTGTAGAAGACTAACAGATTTAATCTGTTTTGATATTAAAAAAAAAAATGAAAACACTTACATAAGTTCAAAGAACATACTAATGCCTATTATAAGATTAGCAAAATATAATATTATGAATTGAAAGATGATGCATTTCGCTACATTAGAGCCTTTTCAAAAGCTTTTAAAAAGCTAGTCAAAAATTTCGTAACATGCACAATTTAAATGGATTCAGTTTTGAGGTGAGGGTACAAAAAGGTTTTATCACTTCTGGAAAAACCACCGAGTTATTTCATCTGTTTTTGATAGTGAATGATAGTTATTAATTGATATTTACTTGATTGGTTCAAATTCATTTCATTTTTCGGATATAGAAGATAAGTTAATAGCCTTAGTATCATACAATGATATGCCTATGTTGGATCGAAAGAAATTAACTTTTGGGAATTGTTGTTACATCTGTTTATGAAGAATAGAAATTTTATGTTTGTTATTGACTCTAGTTATTGTTGAATCCAAACAATTTTATGAGTCTACATTTGCTATTTTTAATGTAAACTCAATACTTCTAAGTAATGAATTCAAGTAATGAAGTGCCAGTCTACTGGTACCTTTACGTACAATTATGCCACTCACATACCTGTACTAATAAAGAATCTTGTTAGTGATTCTATTTTTATTTTCATGAATAGTTTGTTTCCAAACTATCTATGAAAGTTTTTGGATATTAGTTTCTACGTGATCCATGAATATTTCTGATAACAAGGGGCTTAATGGGTGTTGATGGGTTCCTTAAGGAACCCTCAACACCCATTTTGAATCTTTTAATTCAGTTGCACAAAGAGAATAATCCCATCAGACCCGTTGTTCCCTTTGCCACAGCCCCGTCATATAAACTTTCAAAAACATTAATCAAAATTTTTCTAACAGAAACTAACTTTGAAGCCAAATTTACAATAAAAAACTCTCATCAACTTATACAAAAAATTAAGCATATACACATCCCAAACAATGCCAAACTTGTTTCCTTTAATGTAAAAAGCTTATTTCCTAGTATACCGGTCAATGAAACCATAAAATTATTTGATGATTTATTACTCCAAAAACGAACTTATCATGTTTTACAAAAAGAAATATTAGTCGCCTTGAACGTTTCCCTAGATCAAAATTATTTTATGTTCAACGGTACGTTTTATCTAGACGAAGAAATTCTAACAATGGGTAACCCATTAAGCCCCTTGTTATCAGAAATATTCATGGATCACGTAGAAACCAATATCTAAAAAGTACCATATTTTAAAGATTTCGTTTATTGGTACCGCTATGTAGAAGACATAGTTTGTTTATTTAATGGCACAAATAGACAACTTGTTAATTTTTGGAATCTATCAATAAATTATATCCCACAATTGAATTCACATATGAAGAAGAAGTATCTATGAAAATTTGAATTCAAATTGGACTCAAGGGGCTTCCTCCTATAATTGGACCTTCATACTTCTGTAGAATTCACCATTAAAACTGAAATAATTTTGATTACAACAAATTTATATGGAATTTATGATATCTGATTTTATTAAACCATTCATATTATTTTCGAATAGCATTAATTTTGAGTTGAAAGGAATTTCAATATTTTCAACTTTGTCGATAAGTATCAGTGAATATAATTGAATGTTTAGTAGGAAACTACAGAAAGTTCTTTATTGATAATACGTTACATTCGAACAGGTAAGAATAATGATAACGTATCATGAACAGTGTTCTTAATAAAGTGAAGTATTCGAATTTGTCAAGGTGTTTATTTAAGTAGAACATTTTTTTGAAAGTTCGATCAAAGCCAGTGGGTACGATAACACTGGTCGACAAGATTCTTGTAACATAAAGCAGATCTTTATTCTTTTGATGGAAATATCCTTCTTATAATAGGAAAAGCATTCCTAAAGCCCTAATACCACTTTTCAATAGCTGAATAAGACCATTTTACATTAGCAAGTAGTTAATTTTATGAGGGTACGGTTAAAATGGATGCATTTTTTAACAGAAAAAGTGCTTTAATTGTGTTGTTTACAATATTGGACATAAAATCAAGATTAAAAATCAGTCTTCTGTTGAGTTTCAAAGTTCGTGTTTTCCTGTGTGTAGATAGTGGATGATTGTGAAGGAAAAAATTATGCCTTTTGCAGTCACTATGGTATGGCGAGAACCCACTGATCATGAGCTACTTTTGCGTGTAAAAAGAGAAAGCACAAGATTGACTATCCAAATTTGCAGTAGGCAATTCCTCCTGTTCCTCATAATACAGATTCACCAGTGTCCATTGCACCTTTTGATCCGCAAAATGTTATTTTGGAAGATATTGGAGACAACGCATCATCAGGCAGCTCCGAAGAACAGCGCACCGACCCCACTTTCACTCCAAGTTTCAGTTCCGGCGGGCCACATCTAATTGTTCAGAGTGGGCTAAATGTTTTAGTACGTGATTTGGGGTAATCAAAGCAACAGTCAGAACTTCTTGGTTCCCGTCTTAAGGAATGGAACTTATTAGGCAACGAAACAAAGAGTACGAATTGCAGAAAAAGAAATGCTCCGTTTTCCGCATTCTACAGTATGGAAAATTAGTTGTGTGCGTGTACTGATATTGATGGTTTAATGCAGGAACTTGATATTGGCAATCTCCCTTTGAGTTGCGTTTATTTATTGATTCGCCTAAATACAGTTTAAAAGCTGTGTCATTGCATGATGTAAATTCAAAACCCGGTATACCAGTTGCTCATTCAATGATGATGAAAGAAAATTATGAAAAGTGGGACGTCAGGGAGGATTTACAAAATATTGCTGTTTTCTTTATCTATGGAACAGTCGTGCAGTAAATCAGCATTATAGAACGAAAATTTTGTCAGAAAGAAGTGTATTTCAACCGGGATCCCAAAATGTTAAGTTTAGACCCCCTATAGGCCCCAAAAATGTACTTCTGCCTCCTCTTCACATTAAACTTGGGCTGATGAAAAATTTTATGAAGTCTATGAATAAAAATGGTGATGGATTCAAATACTTAAAGCAATTCTTTCCCAAAATAAGTCAAGCCAAATTAAAGAAAGGCATTTTTATTGGACCACAAATCAAAAAATTGATGGACGACCTCAATTTTACAGAGAGGCTTACTAGGCAGGGATTCAGAGCATGGAACTCATTTGTTAGTGTAGTAAGAGAATTTTTGGGCAACAATATCGATGCAACTACCAACAGTTAGTTAATGAACTATCGCTACAAATGGCTTGGTGACCGAATGTCATTAAAAATTAATTTCCTCCATTCACATCTATCATTTTTTCCTGAAAATTTGGGAGCTGTCTGTGTCAAGCAGGATAAAAGATTCCACCAAGATATTGGGACAATGGACATCGCTATCAAGGATGATGGGATCCAGCCATGATGGCTGATTACTGCTGGTTTTTGAAGAGAGAAGATATGAGCCTTTCATAAAAGGAAAAAATAGAATTTAATTAGTATTTTAAGTCAATATTTTTAATCTTTGTGTTTTTCTTAAATGCAAGGTAGTAGGTGTAAAACTAAATAAAGTTGATATATACGGTTGGAAAATTCTGGAAACATTTTTTTCAATACACATTCGATATTGTAACATTAACTGTGGTTCTTTAATGTAACAAGAAAACCTTACGTGTTACAACTTTTTTTTCTTATTTTCATATTTGGATACATCCATTCTACCATAATATCTCATTCAGCTTTATGTTGCAACCAAAGAAAGTTTTTTTTTCCGCCAGTGTAATGAAACGTTATTCTTCATATATTCTGGATACTTTATTATGAAAAAGTGAGGTACTCATTCATATATAAGAAAATAATTTTTCGAACAGTTGAAGGTTTCCATGAAGATGAAAAACGCTTCCTCAAATAAAACAAATGAGCGAAATTATAATAAAACAGCATCAGCACGCACTCTTTCTGACCGACCCGTGAGGGTGCATCAAGTGGTGCTCCCCTGAAATCTACTCTGCTCTACCGCAACTTTCCGATATATTCCTGACAGCGACCCTTAGCTAATTACTTCGTTTAATAAGGAACATGCTGCATAAGTAGGGTTACACCTTATTTGGGTGGCTAATAGGAGACCCCCATGGTGAAGCTAGGAGGAAACGTTTACCCCACAAACAAAAAAAGTCTGTGTTTTTTTCAACACCACTTCCTAAAGAACTTCAAAATAATTGAATTATAAAACGTCATGAACACAAATTTATTGCGAATATTGTTTGAATATTTTCTCCTAGTTTGTATAGAAATATTCGTAATAAATGTTTCTATGATGATATGTGGGTATATGCTATGAAAACATACTACTCTCATGTTAATGCATGAATTGATTTCGTGACTGTTGGTGCTAAAAGTAGAATTGGCCCTTTTATGTATATTATGACTTTACAATAATTAAATTCAGGAATTTTCTCGCGCTCATTCATTTCATCCTGAATCTTTCTGACGTTATTTCACATTCAAATGCTAAATTTAAACCCGATCGTAGAACTGGTGGCGCTATGTTCACGAAGATATTGTTCTCTAGAACAGGCATACAACAGTGAACAACTTAACTAAAAAAATTAGTGAAATGCATTGACGTGAAGTCAGCAACTTTTGCGCGCTTGTTCATATCACACGCAATCCTCACGAAATTTTTCATTAGCCTTGTTGGCGTTATTTTACATCTATGTAAATATAAATGCAAACTGTTCTTTTTGCTATGGTTTCTGTCTACGCCAATGTGCCCTAAGAATTCTGCCTGCTGTCCGTTATTCTCAGAAATGAAGTCAGATTTTGTATATTTCTTTTCCAGTCTGCGACTAGGACTACCTGTTGTAAAAAATTAATTCTTTTAAAGCGTTCAAGTAGAAGTTGCCTTACGATCCATACCTCTCTCTGTTTCATTTTTCAAGCCCACTTTCAGGGCAAATAGTTCTTAGCTGTAAATAATAAAATATTGCCTTACAAAAAGTATTCTTCCATTTCAACGTAGCAGAAAAAATTTCATATACATTCATTACAGTTACTTTTGGCGCTCAGCACTGCTCCGATCAAAGAATTTTTTTTCTCCAATCATAGATTCTGATGAAATTTTGCAGTAATATGTTGAATTTATAATAATAGTAAGAGAAAATTTCAAATGTGAATAGCTGCGAAACCATAAGACTCATTTTTTCCGAGAACGAACTCAACTGAGATATTAAGGCTCCAAAGTTTTAAGTCTTCACGTCTTTCCGTTCGCAAGTTATAGTTAAAGTTCCGTTCACAACATTCATTTAGCAGTTAAAGGCTGATCCGTTCAAAATTTTTTTTTAAACTTTCAAGGCTCTAGTTCTTTTCCTTCGAAAATAAGCGTGCATACAGGCGAACCGGCAAACCGGACAGAATTAGTTTTGACTTCGGTTTCTTTATGAGTGAATCATGCTTAATGATTCAAGAGTTTTTTCGAAAATAACCGACATTTTGACGAAACGATAGTGCGGTGATCCCTGGAACAAGCGCGCGAAAAACCTGTGTCATTGTGTGTTGGAGACCTAAAGATACGTCCTGAATTGATCGCAATATCTCATGAAGTATTTCAATTTTTGGATGAATTTACAGAAATATCGATAAAGACAAGTATGTGAAAAAAATCCTTGGGAAGAATTCTAAGGTTCCCATTTTTGAATATTTTCACTTCTTGAGGCACTTTCGATAATTGACCCCAATATTTTTATGGTTATTTATATCCCTTTTTCCGCATTTTTTTCATTATGAGTATTTCTGTAAATTGATGATTATTTGTATCCCCTTTGACAATGCGTTTCTTGTCTTCATTTACGAAAATTGTTATTTTGATTTAATGCCATTTTTTTCATGGTTTCAACTATATGAGAAGTGTTGTGTAATGTTTAGAGTTAATTAAAGATGTAAACTTGATAAAGCCACAGTGATGGCGAAACAATTATCTTTAATAATAGATTGTGGAAATAATCTATTTTATTTTATTTTATTACTCTCTTATACTTCATTTCAAGAAAGTATTGATTCATCGCTAAGTTTGCACATTGCCCTCTATATACTCACACCGAATTTGAGTATTTGTGTGTCATCTGTAATTTAGTGGTTTATTTTGTCAGTTCATCTTAAACGTATTGTGCAAATTTCATAAAGGATAAAAATATCAGAGGATCTATCTTGAATATTAGCATTCAAAATAGAATTTTCTGTGTAAAAGCTCTAAGTGCTGATTAGTATTACAGCGCATTCAAAAGAGCTCGGGATGTAGTTGAATATTTGCCTCGCTCTAGACAGCCATCAATATTTTCAACTTAATTCAATGTAGCCGAAGTCAATGAAATGGCAAGTGGCAATAATCTTTCAAGTATAAGAGAGTAGACGCTGGAATTTGTGTATCACGAATCAATTCGTACCATATGCAATTGTGTGGATATGAAACGCGTTGCGGCTCGAATTTTGCCGAAATACTTGTTATTCTCATTTCAGGCTAAAGACTTAACAAATCTCATCGAATAATCACCGTATTTTACCAATATGAATCTAGACGACCTATTTCTCTCCTCAAAATTCAAATAATGCTTTCGAGGTACTCGTTGTCTGTCTATAGAAGCCTTTAAAAAATTCAAGTACAAAAGTCGATTCCAGAAAATACCTTTAAAAATATATTGATGATAGGGTATTGGCTATTCGTTTATATTGTAAGTCTATTCAAAAGAGGTCTATTTTGAAAACGATCCGATAATTTTGGATGAATAATACAAATCTTTTGTTTCATTGATCGGTTTCCGGTAATGTTTTGATACTGTATTATGTGAATTTCGTTTTATTTTTTGTCATGCTATTGTATTACTTATGTTTATAGTATTTCGCGTTACATAATGATCATACCGAAATATTTTTTTTATATTTAGAAGTATGAATAAGAACAGTGAACCGGGTTTTTCACTATAATTTGACTTCCCCCTTAACTTTGTTAAAAATGGAGGTACAAAAAAAATTTTTCACAAAAGTTGTACGAAATCAATTTTTCAAAATTATTTCACAGAATGATATACAGAGTACAAGACATTGAGTGCAACTTCAGTTTTTCAAATGGATCAGCCTCTATATTTTTTTATTTTTGGCTAGCTCTATAGCTAATTACGAATATTTATGCATTTATCGGGCTATTTCTCTTATTTTGAGAACTACAGAGTCTTCGAAGAACCACCTGACAGGATGAGTAATCGGTTGTCAAGTAGTAGGCTGTGATAAACCAACAAAGGACATTGGTAACAATATAACACACGTCGATATTCAATAAAATTATTTCTGAAACTTGCATTCACAGAAGCAGAAAAAATTTAAATCAAATCTAAAACATTTCAATAAATACATACATACAAGGATATCATTAGATACTAATACAATAAATCTATCTCATATTTTATGTGGAGAACAATAAAAATAAGAAAGCTAAAGGAGAAGAAGAGATGGCGTTACATCGACATCATTCCATTCCAAGTGAAAATACATTTATTAATACTTAAAACCGTGTAAGAGATTCTAAAAGTAAAAAATATATATTTGAGGCAGTAATTTATTTCCAAAAAAATGTTTGTATTAGTACAACAATTGTTTCACCACGATGTGGATTCTTCAGGTATTACAATGAACTGTCCAAAAGTTTTAAGAGAAACAAGTGTAGCGTCTGACGGCATGAGAATCAAGAACTCAACATTGTTGAGTTTTTATGGTGGTGTGAAATGAACAGTTACAACTAATGACATTACTCGAAATGATCACCATTATTTAATTTACATAGTTTATATGGTTTTCTCAAGTTCGTTAGACTATTTCGGACAGCATTATTATGGTTCTGATTGAGTTCATGTTTCATTCTTATCAGAGTAAATTTTTCCAGCATAAAAACGTGCGCAACAGTGTTAATTCCATTATCCGATGGCCGTGAAATAGGTACATCATAACCGGTCCAGAATGTTCTCGAACTTAGAAAACTCTGTGCGGGGGTGCTCCGTCCTGTTACCAAATTATTTGCTTCAATTCTTCAGCAGAAAACAGTTGCTCCAAAATATGTAGTCGAAAAAATATAGGCCCTCAATTTCATTATAAACAATGCCACACCAAACGTCAACAGACCTTCTTCCATATTTTCTAATTTGAAATACTTTGCGTTGTCTTCGATTTCTGTTTTCCCAAGTATGTCTATTCTTTCCGTTGAACACGCCTGCTGTGGAAAACGATGATCCTTGCATCCACATTATAAAATTTAATAAAGTAGGATCTTTCTCCAGTCTTCACAGAATATGTTGACAGTATTCCAAGAGTCAGAATACATTTGCATTGGAGGATAACAAAGAGACCTATTGTTGAATAGCGGACAAAAGATCAGAAAATGTAGTCAGTACAAATATTTGGGAATTAAATTACCAAGCACAGCTCATTGGATGAAGCAATCAAAGATCGAAATGCTAAAGTTAGGAAAGCGGTCTCGTTGCTCAACAATATACTCTGGGACAAGAACATAAGCAGAACAGATAGAATAAGGATATTTAACATTATTGTGAAAAATATTATTACTTACAGCTCAAAAGTGTGGTCTTTAAAGGTAACAAATGAGAAAATGCCCAAAGCTACTGAAATGGACTTATGGCGGAGAGCAGCTGGAAAGTCCAGAAAGAATGAGAGAGTTGGGGAGATCATGGATGTCCCCAACTATTGTATGTTGGACAAACAACTTGTATAGTTCAGACATGCAAAGAAGATGGAGAATAAAAGACTGCCGAAATAGATTATGAAGTGGAAAACAGGAAGGAGTAGAAGACGCGGAAGACCACGGAGAAGCTGGATGAGCGGAATAGATGGAGAGATTAAAGAGAGAGAAATTGAGGGCATAGACTGGAATGATAGAGAGGACTGGAGATCAGGCATCGTAAGACATTAAACGTTGTGAAACAGATTTTAGATAGACATAACGTTCAAAATAAAGCAACATGTCGAGTTCTTGATTCTCATCCGTAAGGTCTCTTTTTCTTAAAACTAAATCTTTTACACGGCTGTAAGTATTAAGAAATGTATTTTTACTTGAAATTGGATCACCTGGATGTAATGCCCCATATTCTGTCCTTGAGCTTTCTTGCTTTTGTTCATCACATAACGTGAAAATATTTCAAATTTTTCCGCTTCTGTGTAATGCATGTTTCAGAAATAATTCAGTGTCAACGTGTCATATTGTTAACAATGTCCTACGTTGATTTATCACACCCTACTACTTCACAACCGATTACTGAGGCTGTCAGGTGTTTCTTCGACTTTGGAACTCTGTAGTGCTCAAAATAAGAGAGATAGGCCAACAAATGCTATATATTCGTGATCAGAAAAGAAAGAGCTAGCCAAAAATAAGTAAAAGTGCAGGGCGATCCTTCGAAAAAATTAAATTGCACTCAATATCTTTCACCCTGCATATATTTCATTTTGGAAAATCATTTTGAAAAATGCAGTTGATTTCTTACAACTTTTGCCACGATGCAATCGTCTACGTATCTTCTGTAGAATAGTAATTTAACTCTCGATTTCTCGACTAAAAGTTCCTCCACCAATTCCATCACCAGTTGTGCAACAGGGCTTGAGATTGCTGAGTCCATAGCACATCCTTCTATTTGTTGGTAAAGATCACTTTTGTATTGAACATAATTTGTTAATAGTGTTAGCTCGACCGTACCGATAAATTCTCCATAAGGTAAAGAAGTGTATTCCTGTAGTTTAGTCCATTTCCTGCTTAATGCATCCTACACAAGTTGGTTCGGAATGTTGGTATGCAGGAAAACTACATCTGAGGTAATCAATATATTATCATCAGGTATCATAACTGTGTTAACAGATTGAAAGAAAACCTACCCTTTATGTAAAACTCGTTTTTTCCTACTATTTTAGATATGCTATCGGCCAAATGCTTAGATAGATTAAAGAATGGGGACTGAACACAAGAAACAGTCTCAGTGGAATAATCTCTTTATGGAGTTTAGGTAAACCGTAAATTTTGGGAGATGTAGAATTATTTATTTTTAACAGTTTTTCTGTGTCAATCGATATATAATTTCTCTTCTGTCACCTCTTCAGCAGTTTAGATATATATATATATATATATATATATATATATATATATATATATATAATTTATATATATATATATATATATATATATATATATATATATATATATAAATTAGGAGTACAAATAAGTTTCCGCCGTTTTATTGAAGATGGCGTAGCACGCAGTTTCGGTTAGCTTTCGCAGATGATAACCGGCTTAAAAAATAGTTTGGACATTCAAGAACAACATAACCTATTAATATCATTGATTTTATATTGGTAAAATATGATTTTTGTAAGTTGAAAATGTCAAAATTTGAGCCAAGTAAGCGTCATTTGCGGGAAATATTAGTTTACTTCTTTAATTTAAAGAAATCTCCTGCTGAGGCGCATCAATTGCTCGTAGAAGCATATGGTGAGGGTGCTTTGAGTGAGAGAACATGTCGAGAGTGGTTTCAAAAGTTTAAAAACGGTGATTTCGACGTAGAAGACAAAGATCGCAGTGGAAGGCCAAGAATTTACGAGGATGCAGAATTGGAGGAATTATTGGAGGAAGATTCATCTCAAACACAAAAAGAACTTGCTCTAACATTAGAAGTCACTCAGCAAGCAGTCTCACATCGTTTAAAATCATTAGGAATGATTCATAAACAAGGAAATTGGGTTCCGTACGAATTAAAGCCGAGAGATATTGAACAATGCTCGTCCACATGTTGCGGCTCCCGTGAAAAAGTACTCGGAAATACTTGATTGGGAAGTGTTACCCCACCCGCCGTATTCACCAGACATTGCACCATCCGATTATCACCTGTTCCGGTCCATGGCACATGCTCTGACGGCGCAGCGGTTCACATCTTATGAGGATACCAAAAATTGGGTTGATTCGTGTATAGCCTCAAAAGACAAGGAGTTCTTCAGACGTGGGATTCGAATGCTGCCTGAGAGATGGGAAAAAGTGGTTGCAAGTGATGGGCAATATTTTAAATAAATTTATATTACCGTTCTTCTATAATAAATATTCAATTTGTGTTAAAAAATGGCCGAAACTTATTTGTACTCGTAATATATATATATATATATATATATATATATATATATATATATATATATATATATATATATATATATATATATAATTTGTTATGGAATTATATTAAAGAAATTTTGTGAATGAATACTAATTAGATCACCATTGTATGTATGTGATGTATTCTATGTTTCCGGCTAGCTCTTAAGATTATAATTTTTAATTTTTGAAATTAAAATATCAAAAATATAATTAAATCTGATTCGATATTTGAGGGAGGGTTCAATTTGAATTTTCTAAAAGATTGAATTTTTTTAATTATATTATATGAAAGTAATTTGAAATATTATAATCAGTGATCAATAATCTAAATCTAATTCTATATTAACCTAACCTCATCTAAATAACCTAAGGTAATTCTAATGTAAACAGTGTTTATTATTTCTAAACTTCTTTGTGGAAAGATTAACAGGATTGAATTTTTAATACCTTTGGTAAGTTTGTTCTCCAATTTATGATTGTTCCTTTTTACTGTCCCTTCTAAGTTTCAGGAATAACACTGGTTTCGTTGGAAACAACACTTCTAGAACGTTCTGAAATTCACAGGCTACTTTCTTGATTTTCTTCAATATATCCAAATGGTTTGAAACTTGATTTCTATGTGATATTTTTCCATTCACATTCAGGTAATGTATTTTCTGGATTCAATTTTCCATTCACAATAACCAAATAATCTTCTTTTTTCAGATGATGTTACTTTTTTGGCACTTTTTTAATTATAGACCGACAAGGATTCTACTCTGCATATAATTGGAGACTGCCGACTTTTTCTGTGTCTGCCCTATTTATAGTTTTCAAGAAAAGTTGAATTTCAAAGCTTACTAGCTTCTGTCAAAATTATATAAAAATGATGCTTTTGATGATTTTACAAAATTTACAATATTTCCTGGTTTGAAATTACTTTTGAAAATTAGCTTATTTTTTAAACTACATTTTGATGTATGTTTCATGTTAAACAGAACAGTGAAAGTCTTGCTTTTCGTTCGTACAGTATTTCAAGTGTCAAAATTTAACAAATTTTAACTTCTAATGCTTATATATATAAAATACTTAATATTACTTATGAAATTGATTGAATTTCTTTAGCTTAGATGCTATTACAATACTATTGATGCCTAAACATTTTCAAGGATATCTCTTACATTAACCATTTGGAAATATCTTTCATTGAATTAATCGATTTTTGATCAAATTTGTCCTATTTACATAATTCTGGTAAGTTATATTTAATTTAGCTTGTTCTTTGTCAATAATTTCATTAAAGTTTATATGTGATTCATGATAATAACAAATCTTTTCAACAAATTCTTCATCAATTTCAAATGGTATATCTTAATTCAAATTACTTCTATTTATTGCAACTTTGGCTGTTTTTAAATTGAATAATTGTGAATTGAAATCTCCCTGTGAATTCTATTTATAAACTGTCAACAAGATTACTGTTTTTTGATTACCGTTCAAAGAATTTTAATTTGACTAGTCGTTATGTATCCTGAATATGTTTTTTTTTATAATTTTAGCTTGTGAGTGTTTTTACGAATTAAATTATTAATATTTCTGTCAGAATGGATATTATTTAATGAATTTTGCTCTAGTTATACTCTAACGAGTCAACTTATATACAAAGGTGAGTCTTTTCCTTAATATTTATGTAATTATTTATTTTAACTGTAAATACCATGACAATATATATATATATATATATATATATATATATATATATATATATATATATATATATATTGCGTAGTATAGGTTATCGACCAGACTAATAATAAATCTATTACCTTGTTTTCGGGAATGTGGTCTGTATATCAAGAAAACTCCAATTTTCTTCAAATATCTCAATATTTCGTTGATATAATTTTCAACATCATCAGGAGATAAACTGAAAACAGCAAACAAAAAAGGGCAACATCATTTACAGGAAACAAACAAAGATTTTTTTTTTTTATACAGCACTTACAAGATCAGAGCTTCACTTCCAAAACACAGAATCAAACATTACAAAATTCTTTACTCGAAAAATCAAACATCAAAAATCAGCAACTATATTACATTCAAAAGAGAAACTTCTAATATCCCAAATATTCCAGGTGTTTTAAATTGCTCTCCAATAACCGATATGAAACAAAGAAACAATATGGGAAATATGTGACATCTACAGTATATGTACTAAAGTTTACTTAGAATATTACAGTAAATTGTATTGAGGCCTTCTGTATCTGATTTATAGTTTACTGCATTGTTCTCCTTTTTAATGTGTAGCATCTCGAGAAATAATCGTTTCCTGTAATCATTCTCTTGTTGCAATATACTAACGCTGTCAAAATCAAAATTGTGACCAGTTTTTTTATGATGGTCAACCAACGCACAAGAGTTTTTCCCTATTCGGCAATCACTCTTATGCTGAGTTATTCGATTTTTGAGCCACTGCTGTGATTGGCCAATGTAAGCTCCCGGGCATTCCATACATGGCACCCTATATATAGTATTACTCATGAAATCAGTCGGAGTTTTGTCCTTCAGTTTCGAGAATAACCTTGAGTTATTCATTACATTATATCTCGCGATTTTAACCTGCGGATAATCTTTAAACAAATTAACTACCCTATGAGTTAGTTCGTTCATTTGCGGTAATTTTTTGAACTTTTGCTGCGGTGGGTTGTCATCCGTGGGACCATCATAAAAACTCGCACTGAAAATTAACCTCCTTAAGATATTCCTTGGGTATCCATTGTTGACAAAAATATCGAAGAGTGTATTCAAATTCTTACTTAAAAACCTCTGATCTGAAATGTGAGTGACTCTATTCTTTAAAGCTAAGACTGTGTTCAACTTTTGATTACGAGGATGATTTGAATAAAAATTCAAAAAACGACCTGAGGATGTAGGTTTCTGATACCAGTCTAATATCAGTGTGTTGGTATCATCTCTGATAACCATAGTATCTAGGAATGGTAATTTTTTATCAATTTCTGCCTCTATGGTAAATTTTAAGTGTTCGTCAAAGCCATTGAAAACCTGCTGAACGATATCAATTTTATCACACGGTACACTACAAATCAAATCATCCACGTACTTATATATAAAAGGAAAACTGAAAGGGATCCTCGGAATAACATTATCCAACAAATCATCGAGGACAATCATTGCAATTATAGGGCTCAACGGGGAACCCATCGGTGTACCGAATATCTGCTTGTAAAAACGATCATTAAATGAAAAATAAGTATTGTTGAAAACAAAAGCTATCAGAGTCATGAAATTCTGTTTGGTTAAGCAAGTATGATCAGCTATTTGGTCCCAACGGTTATCTAAAATTTTTAAAGCTGATTTGACCGGTATATTTGTGAACAGGGAGACAACGTCTAGCGACAATAAAATGTACCCATCTGGTAGCCGTAATCCACTAACCGCATTGACGAAGGTGAAGGTATCTTTTACATTATAGTCCGTGCGATCTTCGAATGACTCCCTCAACATATTGGCCAAAAACTTTGCCAAATTATATGTGACAGAATCAACCGAACTCACTATTGGACGTAGAGGTACATTATCTTTATGTATTTTTGGTAGACAATATAACCTGGGAAAGGTGGAATTGTTTTTAATCAAAACTCTCAGTTCAGCGGCACTTATCTCATTCCTTGCATAAATATATTTCAAAAGATCATTGAGTTTCTTTTGGATAGTCATAGTGGGGTCTCTCTTCAAACTTTCGTATGTTTTTTCGTCATTCAACAATTGCTCGGTTTTAATGACATAATCTAACTTATTCATGGCAACAGTGCAGCCCCCCTTATCGGCAGTTAGTATATAGATCTCCGGATGTAGTTTGAGAAATTTTCCCGTCTTCCCAAAATCAACTTCAATATCCGATGGTCTAACCCTGTTTCGACCCATTTTGTGTAAAAAGTTCGTAATAACATTTGTGGTGTTAGCTCTCACAATGTCAGCATTTTCCCTTGGAACATCAATCACAATATTTTCAACGTCAGTAATAAAATGTCTCAACAGTAACTTGGTGTCAGTACACTCAACACTAAATTTAGGTCCAAGTGACAAAAAATCAGCAACAGGCCCAGGAATCTCAATGCCAGAAATATTCTTGAACCACTTTGAATTATCATAAAATAGTTTTTTACTTTCCACCTGTTGTTTCAACAATTTGTTAAATTTTGACATATTAATCGATTTTACTTTTTTAAAAAGTTTGTTATGAGAATTTTCCAAATAGGATTGATATTTATCCAATAAAGTATCCGGTAAAACCAAACCAAGCTTTTTCTTTAGTTCTACGATCATTTTTTGATGTCTCGAGATGCTATTACATGTCACCTTAATTTCTAAAGATAAAACTCTTCTATGTATTCTCTCTATAAAATTATTAACCTGACTATGAAACTGTAGATCACTATCATTTGAAAGAAGCTGACACATATTCTTTGTACTACCCTGAATGTGTCCAGGTACTAAATTAGAAGCTCTGCAGCGTAGCAAGAAACATCTACGGTTTTGTTTGTTGGCAAGTTTCCTACTGGTGTTGGCCCAATGCTTAAGTAGCTTTGTAATACGATTGCCATAGGTGTTACTGATATTCTGATAGAATCCCATCATATATGTTGCGTAGTATAGGTTATCGACCAGACTAATAATAAATCTATTACCTTGTTTTCGGGAATGTGGTCTGTATATCAAGAAAACTCCAATTTTCTTCAAATATCTCAATATTTCGTTGATATAATTTTCAACATCATCAGGAGATAAACTGAAAACAGCAAACAAAAAAGGGCAACATCATTTACAGGAAACAAACAAAGATTTTTTTTATACAGCACTTACAAGTGCTGTATAAAATCATCATCAAAAAATGATCGTAGAACTAAAGAAAAAGCTTGGTTTGGTTTTACCGGATACTTTATTGGATAAATATCAATCCTATTTGGAAAATTCTCATAACAAACTTTTTAAAAAAGTAAAATCGATTAATATGTCAAAATTTAACAAATTGTTGAAACAACAGGTGGAAAGTAAAAAACTATTTTATGATAATTCAAAGTGGTTCAAGAATATTTCTGGCATTGAGATTCCTGGGCCTGTTGCTGATTTTTTGTCACTTGGACCTAAATTTAGTGTTGAGTGTACTGACACCAAGTTACTGTTGAGACATTTTATTACTGACGTTGAAAATATTGTGATTGATGTTCCAAGGGAAAATGCTGACATTGTGAGAGCTAACACCACAAATGTTATTACGAACTTTTTACACAAAATGGGTCGAAACAGGGTTAGACCATCGGATATTGAAGTTGATTTTGGGAAGACGGGAAAATTTCTCAAACTACATCCGGAGATCTATATACTAACTGCCGATAAGGGGGGCTGCACTGTTGCCATGAATAAGTTAGATTATGTCATTAAAACCGAGCAATTGTTGAATGACGAAAAAACATACGAAAGTTTGAAGAGAGACCCCACTATGACTATCCAAAAGAAACTCAATGATCTTTTGAAATATATTTATGCAAGGAATGAGATAAGTGCCGCTGAACTGAGAGTTTTGATTAAAAACAATTCCACCTTTCCCAGGTTATATTGTCTACCAAAAATACATAAAGATAATGTACCTCTACGTCCAATAGTGAGTTCGGTTGATTCTGTCACATATAATTTGGCAAAGTTTTTGGCCAATATGTTGAGGGAGTCATTCGAAGATCGCACGGACTATAATGTAAAAGATACCTTCACCTTCGTCAATGCGGTTAGTGGATTACGGCTACCAGATGGGTACATTTTATTGTCGCTAGACGTTGTCTCCCTGTTCACAAATATACCGGTCAAATCAGCTTTAAAAATTTTAGATAACCGTTGGGACCAAATAGCTGATCATACTTGCTTAACCAAACAGAATTTCATGACTCTGATAGCTTTTGTTTTCAACAATACTTATTTTTCATTTAATGATCGTTTTTACAAGCAGATATTCGGTACACCGATGGGTTCCCCGTTGAGCCCTATAATTGCAATGATTGTCCTCGATGATTTGTTGGATAATGTTATTCCGAGGATCCCTTTCAGTTTTCCTTTTATATATAAGTACGTGGATGATTTGATTTGTAGTGTACCGTGTGATAAAATTGATATCGTTCAGCAGGTTTTCAATGGCTTTGACGAACACTTAAAATTTACCATAGAGGCAGAAATTGATAAAAAATTACCATTCCTAGATACTATGGTTATCAGAGATGATACCAACACACTGATATTAGACTGGTATCAGAAACCTACATCCTCAGGTCGTTTTTTGAATTTTTATTCAAATCATCCTCGTAATCAAAAGTTGAACACAGTCTTAGCTTTAAAGAATAGAGTCACTCACATTTCAGATCAGAGGTTTTTAAGTAAGAATTTGAATACACTCTTCGATATTTTTGTCAACAATGGATACCCAAGGAATATCTTAAGGAGGTTAATTTTCAGTGCGAGTTTTTATGATGGTCCCACGGATGACAAC
Source organism: Megalocaria dilatata (assembly GCA_034642435.1). NCBI lineage: Eukaryota > Metazoa > Arthropoda > Insecta > Coleoptera > Coccinellidae > Megalocaria > Megalocaria dilatata. The sequence continues at coordinate 69,895,223 of CM067856.1, read as the reverse complement.
CCACCGCAGCAAAAGTTCAAAAAATTACCGCAAATGAACGAACTAACTCATAGGGTAGTTAATTTGTTTAAAGATTATCCGCAGGTTAAAATCGCGAGATATAATGTAATGAATAACTCAAGGTTATTCTCGAAACTGAAGGACAAAACTCCGACTGATTTCATGAGTAATACTATATATAGGGTGCCATGTATGGAATGCCCGGGAGCTTACATTGGCCAATCACAGCAGTGGCTCAAAAATCGAATAACTCAGCATAAGAGTGATTGCCGAATAGGGAAAAACTCTTGTGCGTTGGTTGACCATCATAAAAAAACTGGTCACAATTTTGATTTTGACAGCGTTAGTATATTGCAACAAGAGAATGATTACAGGAAACGATTATTTCTCGAGATGCTACACATTAAAAAGGAGAACAATGCAGTAAACTATAAATCAGATACAGAAGGCCTCAATACAATTTACTGTAATATTCTAAGTAAACTTTAGTACATATACTGTAGATGTCACATATTTCCCATATTGTTTCTTTGTTTCATATCGGTTATTGGAGAGCAATTTAAAACACCTGGAATATTTGGGATATTAGAAGTTTCTCTTTTGAATGTAATATAGTTGCTGATTTTTGATGTTTGATTTTTCGAGTAAAGAATTTTGTAATGTTTGATTCTGTGTTTTGGAAGTGAAGCTCTGATCTTGTAAGTGCTGTATAAAAAAAAAAAATCTTTGTTTGTTTCCTGTAAATGATGTTGCCCTTTTTTGTTTGCTGTTTTCAGTTTATCTCCTGATGATGTTGAAAATTATATCAACGAAATATTGAGATATTTGAAGAAAATTGGAGTTTTCTTGATATACAGACCACATTCCCGAAAACAAGGTAATAGATTTATTATTAGTCTGGTCGATAACCTATACTACGCAACATATATGATGGGATTCTATCAGAATATCAGTAACACCTATGGCAATCGTATTACAAAGCTACTTAAGCATTGGGCCAACACCAGTAGGAAACTTGCCAACAAACAAAACCGTAGATGTTTCTTGCTACGCTGCAGAGCTTCTAATTTAGTACCTGGACACATTCAGGGTAGTACAAAGAATATGTGTCAGCTTCTTTCAAATGATAGTGATCTACAGTTTCATAGTCAGGTTAATAATTTTATAGAGAGAATACATAGAAGAGTTTTATCTTTAGAAATTAAGGTGACATGTAATAGCATCTCGAGACATCAAAAAATGATCGTAGAACTAAAGAAAAAGCTTGGTTTGGTTTTACCGGATACTTTATTGGATAAATATCAATCCTATTTGGAAAATTCTCATAACAAACTTTTTAAAAAAGTAAAATCGATTAATATGTCAAAATTTAACAAATTGTTGAAACAACAGGTGGAAAGTAAAAAACTATTTTATGATAATTCAAAGTGGTTCAAGAATATTTCTGGCATTGAGATTCCTGGGCCTGTTGCTGATTTTTTGTCACTTGGACCTAAATTTAGTGTTGAGTGTACTGACACCAAGTTACTGTTGAGACATTTTATTACTGACGTTGAAAATATTGTGATTGATGTTCCAAGGGAAAATGCTGACATTGTGAGAGCTAACACCACAAATGTTATTACGAACTTTTTACACAAAATGGGTCGAAACAGGGTTAGACCATCGGATATTGAAGTTGATTTTGGGAAGACGGGAAAATTTCTCAAACTACATCCGGAGATCTATATACTAACTGCCGATAAGGGGGGCTGCACTGTTGCCATGAATAAGTTAGATTATGTCATTAAAACCGAGCAATTGTTGAATGACGAAAAAACATACGAAAGTTTGAAGAGAGACCCCACTATGACTATCCAAAAGAAACTCAATGATCTTTTGAAATATATTTATGCAAGGAATGAGATAAGTGCCGCTGAACTGAGAGTTTTGATTAAAAACAATTCCACCTTTCCCAGGTTATATTGTCTACCAAAAATACATAAAGATAATGTACCTCTACGTCCAATAGTGAGTTCGGTTGATTCTGTCACATATAATTTGGCAAAGTTTTTGGCCAATATGTTGAGGGAGTCATTCGAAGATCGCACGGACTATAATGTAAAAGATACCTTCACCTTCGTCAATGCGGTTAGTGGATTACGGCTACCAGATGGGTACATTTTATTGTCGCTAGACGTTGTCTCCCTGTTCACAAATATACCGGTCAAATCAGCTTTAAAAATTTTAGATAACCGTTGGGACCAAATAGCTGATCATACTTGCTTAACCAAACAGAATTTCATGACTCTGATAGCTTTTGTTTTCAACAATACTTATTTTTCATTTAATGATCGTTTTTACAAGCAGATATTCGGTACACCGATGGGTTCCCCGTTGAGCCCTATAATTGCAATGATTGTCCTCGATGATTTGTTGGATAATGTTATTCCGAGGATCCCTTTCAGTTTTCCTTTTATATATAAGTACGTGGATGATTTGATTTGTAGTGTACCGTGTGATAAAATTGATATCGTTCAGCAGGTTTTCAATGGCTTTGACGAACACTTAAAATTAACCATAGAGGCAGAAATTGATAAAAAATTACCATTCCTAGATACTATGGTTATCAGAGATGATACCAACACACTGATATTAGACTGGTATCAGAAACCTACATCCTCAGGTCGTTTTTTGAATTTTTATTCAAATCATCCTCGTAATCAAAAGTTGAACACAGTCTTAGCTTTAAAGAATAGAGTCACTCACATTTCAGATCAGAGGTTTTTAAGTAAGAATTTGAATACACTCTTCGATATTTTTGTCAACAATGGATACCCAAGGAATATCTTAAGGAGGTTAATTTTCAGTGCGAGTTTTTATGATGGTCCCACGGATGACAACCCACCGCAGCAAAAGTTCAAAAAATTACCGCAAATGAACGAACTAACTCATAGGGTAGTTAATTTGTTTAAAGATTATCCGCAGGTTAAAATCGCGAGATATAATGTAATGAATAACTCAAGGTTATTCTCGAAACTGAAGGACAAAACTCCGACTGATTTCATGAGTAATACTATATATAGGGTGCCATGTATGGAATGCCCGGGAGCTTACATTGGCCAATCACAGCAGTGGCTCAAAAATCGAATAACTCAGCATAAGAGTGATTGCCGAATAGGGAAAAACTCTTGTGCGTTGGTTGACCATCATAAAAAAACTGGTCACAATTTTGATTTTGACAGCGTTAGTATATTGCAACAAGAGAATGATTACAGGAAACGATTATTTCTCGAGATGCTACACATTAAAAAGGAGAACAATGCAGTAAACTATAAATCAGATACAGAAGGCCTCAATACAATTTACTGTAATATTCTAAGTAAACTTTAGTACATATACTGTAGATGTCACATATTTCCCATATTGTTTCTTTGTTTCATATCGGTTATTGGAGAGCAATTTAAAACACCTGGAATATTTGGGATATTAGAAGTTTCTCTTTTGAATGTAATATAGTTGCTGATTTTTGATGTTTGATTTTTCGAGTAAAGAATTTTGTAATGTTTGATTCTGTGTTTTGGAAGTGAAGCTCTGATCTTGTAAGTGCTGTATAAAAAAAATCTTTGTTTGTTTCCTGTAAATGATGTTGCCCTTTTTTGTTTGCTGTTTTCAGTTTATCTCCTGATGATGTTGAAAATTATATCAACGAAATATTGAGATATTTGAAGAAAATTGGAGTTTTCTTGATATACAGACCACATTCCCGAAAACAAGGTAATAGATTTATTATTAGTCTGGTCGATAACCTATACTACGCAACATATATGATGGGATTCTATCAGAATATCAGTAACACCTATGGCAATCGTATTACAAAGCTACTTAAGCATTGGGCCAACACCAGTAGGAAACTTGCCAACAAACAAAACCGTAGATGTTTCTTGCTACGCTGCAGAGCTTCTAATTTAGTACCTGGACACATTCAGGGTAGTACAAAGAATATGTGTCAGCTTCTTTCAAATGATAGTGATCTACAGTTTCATAGTCAGGTTAATAATTTTATAGAGAGAATACATAGAAGAGTTTTATCTTTAGAAATTAAGGTGACATGTAATAGCATCTCGAGACATCAAAAAATGATCGTAGAACTAAAGAAAAAGCTTGGTTTGGTTTTACCGGATACTTTATTGGATAAATATCAATCCTATTTGGAAAATTCTCATAACAAACTTTTTAAAAAAGTAAAATCGATTAATATGTCAAAATTTAACAAATTGTTGAAACAACAGGTGGAAAGTAAAAAACTATTTTATGATAATTCAAAGTGGTTCAAGAATATTTCTGGCATTGAGATTCCTGGGCCTGTTGCTGATTTTTTGTCACTTGGACCTAAATTTAGTGTTGAGTGTACTGACACCAAGTTACTGTTGAGACATTTTATTACTGACGTTGAAAATATTGTGATTGATGTTCCAAGGGAAAATGCTGACATTGTGAGAGCTAACACCACAAATGTTATTACGAACTTTTTACACAAAATGGGTCGAAACAGGGTTAGACCATCGGATATTGAAGTTGATTTTGGGAAGACGGGAAAATTTCTCAAACTACATCCGGAGATCTATATACTAACTGCCGATAAGGGGGGCTGCACTGTTGCCATGAATAAGTTAGATTATGTCATTAAAACCGAGCAATTGTTGAATGACGAAAAAACATACGAAAGTTTGAAGAGAGACCCCACTATGACTATCCAAAAGAAACTCAATGATCTTTTGAAATATATTTATGCAAGGAATGAGATAAGTGCCGCTGAACTGAGAGTTTTGATTAAAAACAATTCCACCTTTCCCAGGTTATATTGTCTACCAAAAATACATAAAGATAATGTACCTCTACGTCCAATAGTGAGTTCGGTTGATTCTGTCACATATAATTTGGCAAAGTTTTTGGCCAATATGTTGAGGGAGTCATTCGAAGATCGCACGGACTATAATGTAAAAGATACCTTCACCTTCGTCAATGCGGTTAGTGGATTACGGCTACCAGATGGGTACATTTTATTGTCGCTAGACGTTGTCTCCCTGTTCACAAATATACCGGTCAAATCAGCTTTAAAAATTTTAGATAACCGTTGGGACCAAATAGCTGATCATACTTGCTTAACCAAACAGAATTTCATGACTCTGATAGCTTTTGTTTTCAACAATACTTATTTTTCATTTAATGATCGTTTTTACAAGCAGATATTCGGTACACCGATGGGTTCCCCGTTGAGCCCTATAATTGCAATGATTGTCCTCGATGATTTGTTGGATAATGTTATTCCGAGGATCCCTTTCAGTTTTCCTTTTATATATAAGTACGTGGATGATTTGATTTGTAGTGTACCGTGTGATAAAATTGATATCGTTCAGCAGGTTTTCAATGGCTTTGACGAACACTTAAAATTTACCATAGAGGCAGAAATTGATAAAAAATTACCATTCCTAGATACTATGGTTATCAGAGATGATACCAACACACTGATATTAGACTGGTATCAGAAACCTACATCCTCAGGTCGTTTTTTGAATTTTTATTCAAATCATCCTCGTAATCAAAAGTTGAACACAGTCTTAGCTTTAAAGAATAGAGTCACTCACATTTCAGATCAGAGGTTTTTAAGTAAGAATTTGAATACACTCTTCGATATTTTTGTCAACAATGGATACCCAAGGAATATCTTAAGGAGGTTAATTTTCAGTGCGAGTTTTTATGATGGTCCCACGGATGACAACCCACCGCAGCAAAAGTTCAAAAAATTACCGCAAATGAACGAACTAACTCATAGGGTAGTTAATTTGTTTAAAGATTATCCGCAGGTTAAAATCGCGAGATATAATGTAATGAATAACTCAAGGTTATTCTCGAAACTGAAGGACAAAACTCCGACTGATTTCATGAGTAATACTATATATAGGGTGCCATGTATGGAATGCCCGGGAGCTTACATTGGCCAATCACAGCAGTGGCTCAAAAATCGAATAACTCAGCATAAGAGTGATTGCCGAATAGGGAAAAACTCTTGTGCGTTGGTTGACCATCATAAAAAAACTGGTCACAATTTTGATTTTGACAGCGTTAGTATATTGCAACAAGAGAATGATTACAGGAAACGATTATTTCTCGAGATGCTACACATTAAAAAGGAGAACAATGCAGTAAACTATAAATCAGATACAGAAGGCCTCAATACAATTTACTGTAATATTCTAAGTAAACTTTAGTACATATACTGTAGATGTCACATATTTCCCATATTGTTTCTTTGTTTCATATCGGTTATTGGAGAGCAATTTAAAACACCTGGAATATTTGGGATATTAGAAGTTTCTCTTTTGAATGTAATATAGTTGCTGATTTTTGATGTTTGATTTTTCGAGTAAAGAATTTTGTAATGTTTGACTCTGTGTTTTGGAAGTGAAGCTCTGATCTTGTAAGTGCTGTATAAAAAAAATCTTTGTTTGTTTCCTGTAAATGATGTTGCCCTTTTTTGTTTGCTGTTTTCAGTTTATCTCCTGATGATGTTGAAAATTATATCAACGAAATATTGAGATATTTGAAGAAAATTGGAGTTTTCTTGATATACAGACCACATTCCCGAAAACAAGGTAATAGATTTATATATATATATATATATATATCTTTATATATACATATATATATATATATATATATATCTTTATATATACATATATATATATATATATATATATACCAACATCGTACGATTTGATATATATATATATATATATATATATATATCAATATATATGATATATATATATATATATATATATATCAAATCGTACGATGTTGGTAGCCAGTTCACATCACCACGTGAGCTGATCACGCACTTAAACCGCTCGTATAGAATGTCCAACAAAGTGTGGCACGTAACGCCGTCCTGTTGAAACTACATGTCACAGGTATTCATACCATCCAAATTAAAATTTTCGAAAAATACTGTTTTTTATTAAAAAATTTGACATTTTCAATTATCGTAACAACAAAATATTTGTATAACATTCGAAATTATTCAAACTGGAGGCTGTCGCACATGTCGAATCTGTCCAAGACCGATCGAATAGATTCACTTCATGATTCAAGTAATATTCAAGAATAATTTTGAACAAAATGGTAAAATTACAAATATTTCTTCGACTTTGGAATTCTGTAATTCTCAAAATAAGAGAGATAGGCCAACACATCCTATATATTCGTGATTAGTAGAGAAAGGGCTATCCAAAAATAAGAAAAAGTTCAGGGCGATTCTTTGAAAAAATGGAATTGCACTAAATATCTTTCACCCTGCATATATTTCATTCTGGAAAATCATTTTGAAAAAATGCAGTTGATTTCTTACAACTTTTGTGAATAACTTTTCTTTCGTCTCTATTTGTAACAAAATTAAAGGGGGAAGAAGTGATAACCCGATACAGGAATTCCTAGAATAATCAGTGCCCTGAAAATAAGTATTCAAATTCTAATGTTTTCACTCTCTGTAGATCTCTAACCCGACATGAAAGGAAATGTCATCGTGAGATATTTGCCGCCAATAATAATAGAAAACTTCGTACTCACCCTAGTCTAAAAATTTTATGTAACTACTCAAACTACTGACCTGGTAATCCAATATTGAGAATCCCAATCCATGATCTCCCTTGATCAACTCAACAACTGTGGTATCGTCCTTCCACATGGGAAGTCCCCCAATCATCTCGAAAGATCTGGACCTTCCTTCTGAAGTGTGACCTTCGCTGAAAGCACCAGAAGTCAGGGAGGTCTCCGATTTCGCCTTAACCAAGCGTTCGTTCGGTGGAATAAGTGTTTGTAGACTGCCGGCCAGTATTTTCTATGAAATGAAATGGTGGTTTTACTCGCTGGAAATTGGCGATCGATATTTTACAAATTAGAGCTAATCGTTATTCGATAATGCTATTGCTAGTTGAACATTATAAACATATGGAGAATATTTCATTTTTCGTTAAATAATTTACATTATCTATGAAAAATTCATCGGATTTATTTATTGATATGACACAAATGAAAATACGGAATACATTTGTATACGAACATATAGATTGTAATTTTCTACTGCCCACCGATAGATATCTACTTCGAAGATCCTCAAGAGCAAGGATATTAATTTCCTCAATTTTATATCTCACGAATGTTAGTATTGTACGAGTACGTACATATTTACCTTCATTTCAGGTTGAGTATAATTTCTGAATATCATGTTATTATATATAGACACAATTTCCATATACCCAACATAACATACAATGATGCACTTGCAACTAGAACTAGAACAATAGGTGTCCCAGAAGTCGACGTCAAACCGAAACCAGGTGACAGATTAAGTCATATATTATAAGAAAAATATGAAATATTTAAGTTTCATTTTCTTGAACTCATAAGCATCTCGAAAGAATCTTCACTGTGTGATTATCATAAACTTTCTCTTTATTATATAATACTGAATGATGATTCTTCAAATTTTGCCAGTTACTTCAGTTAAATGGTACACATATACAGGTATGGAAACATAGTCGGAAACATAGGAAATTCAGTGTTAATCAAGAAGGCGGTGGAGCAGTGGAAGAATGAAAACCTCAGCGCGATGCGATGACGAATAAATGATTGTTCTCTCTCAATGGCAGTGAACAGTGTTGATGCTTCGATCGAAAGGCTGTGCAGTCTGCTTTCACTCCTCACTACCATTGAGGGAGAACAGTCGTTTGTTCGTCATCGCATAGCGCCGAGTTTTTGATTCTTCCACTGCTCCACTGAGTGTCTTGAGATTATCACTGAGTTTTCTATGTCTCCGACTGTATTTTTCATACCTGTATATGTTGATTTCTATTTATTATCATGACTTGCTCGTATGACGCGTTTCGTGTACATACTAACTTGATGTAGTCTGAAATTTCAGATAAGTTATTTATACGCATTTGAAGTTATATATATATATATATATATATACAAGGAAAATTTTTTTCAGGGATGTCGACTGAAAGGAGGCTTGTTGGTTACTCTTGATTTCTTGCCTAGCTTTCGGAAAACATTGTTTCCATCTTCAGGGCCAAAAATGTGAGGTTATTCCTCAGTATAAATCATCAATAAATTAGTTAAAAACATTTAGATATACGAAAGCACATTGTAAATAATTCAACACGTATTCACAGTTTAAAAGAGACGTAATTAAATTAATAAAGAGTAACCAACAAGCCTCCTTTCAGTCGACATCCCTGAAAAAAATTTTCCTTGTTCACATAGAGTACGAGTGTTAAATAAACATTAATATATATATATATATACATATATATTTAACTTGAATTTTCTTGAATCCCTTATATTTACAATAATGTTGAAGTTTCTTAGGATATTGGATTCCACAAACAAAACAGAAAAGTACTTTTTTTATTAAAAAATCGTTTCGTCCTCGGTTGAGAATATTCTCAATTTAATTAGCAAACAAATTAAAATTTTCCAGTCAATTGACAAGTCTGTAAAAAGATATTACAATGATAAACATTTAAATTAGAATTAAGATGTGGTATACCTGAGCAGAAAATTATCATTACCACGAAGTCAAGTGGAAAAAAAAATATCTTTCACTGGTTCGCAGTAACGTCTATGTAAATGAAGGTTGTAGTGCATGAATGACAGTATCCGACATGAAATATCGGTATTTGTAATATTTCTGTCAGATATCTCCGTATGTTTTTCGAAATAAATCATTAGCTGTTATAGAATGGCTGTGAATACAATAAGTGATGATGAAAAATTTCTTGTACGTTAGGTTTTGTATAAATTTTTGGCATTTATCTTTATATGAAGGTGTGACAAATCTAGGCTGAGGTTCCTTATATTGTCTTTATCATTCATTGCGTTTTTGTTTTTCTTTCTATATATATATATATATATATATATATATATATATATATATATATATATATATATATATATACTTATACATTCTGTCAAGAAAGTACCAGGAATTATCGATTTAAATCTGGCGGGGCAATGAGGCAGGTAAAAAATTTTTTTCCTAGGTTGGTACCACTGTCCTTAATTACTATGCCAAGCTTGAGCGGGATCTGTCAACTAGTCAAAGTAATTCTGTCCGGCTGGTCCGTCAGTACACAGGCTAACTTTTGAACGGAAAGAACTAGAGCATTAATATTTCAGGAACATTGGGGTCAGAATGCTGTAGCTAATTTCGGCGAGACACATGTTCATGCAAAATTTTTTGGAGATAATTAACGAGGAAGATCAAAAAAAATATTTTTTGAGGATCGTTCGAAAATTTTAATATTCAACACTACTTTTCCGAAACTATAGAACTGGTCGATCTTAAATTCAGTATTTAGGAGTTTAATCATAAGGCGCATATTCATTAAGAATTTCATGAGGGTCGTATCATTAAAAACAAAAACCTATTTATTTTGAGGATCGTAGGTGATATGAACTAGCGCGCAAAAGCGCCTGACTTCACACTGCTTCTCACTTGTTTTGATTATTGCTTAACCAGTGTTTGAATATACTAATTCTAATAATAATTTCGCATAAAGAATTACTAGGATCGAATAGAAGAATGTTTTCAGTACTTTCGGAGTTTACAGGGTGTCTCACAAATCAATTTCAAGACGAAACTGGGTGACGAAGCAAGTCGTAGTGGTTATCAAAAAAGTATAAAAAATATATGTGGCATGCCATCCAAATGATAGGCATTTTAAAATAAAAATTCTACACCCTGTGACGGTCTTTTTAATCCTGCTGCCACAAATCCTCACTATTTCAAATCTTCCTTGTGTTATGTAACCCTGAATAATGCTTTTCTAAACTGTTATCAAAATTTCAAAACCAGCTGCTCCAGCTTGGATGAAAAAGAGATATTTTTCCCAAAAACAATTTCAAAATAAAAATTTCACCCTCTTTAAACTGACTGTACTGAACAGAAATGTACTACGCGAGTTTGGCAAGAGACGTCAAAATTTGAAACATTTAGTAAGAATTCCTAAATGGTATAACACTTGGTAAATTCTTGCTGAAGTTGTGGACAATTTTTCCTTTGGAAATAATCCCGTTTTTAACAAATTTATCCACTTCAGTTAAAAACTATTCTAATGTGCCATTTTAAGGTGCGTTTGAAATAAAATTCAGCATATTTCTTAAGTTTTTAATTAGAGTAATATTTATAAGGATGTTCTACTGAACATTTCCGCCAGCATTGGTAACAACAAGATGGCTGCCCAGCGCATTATGCTGCCACAGTAAGAGAATTCCTCAATCAAGAATACCCCGATAGATGGATTGGGCGGGGTGGTACGAATTCGTGTCCTGACCGTTCACCCGAGTTGAACCCAATAGACTTCTTTTATTGGGGTACGATAAAAGAGAAAATGTTTTCCAAACCAAGATCTGGACGAGCTCCGCTGAAGACATCGCATCAAGAAGATACTCTCGTCTTATAACGAGATCATTTTTAAGGAGATGAAGAGCTTACATTTCAGGTGATGGTAAACATTTTGAACATTCGCTGTGAGAATTCTCTTACTGTGGCAGCATAATGCATTGGGCAGCCATCTTGTTGGTAACATACATTCTGTCAAGAAAGTACCGAGAATTATCGATTTAAATCTGGCGGGGCAATGAGGCAGGTAAATTTTTTTTTTCCTAGGTTGCTACCACTGTCCTTAATTACTATGCCAAGCTTGAGCGGGATCTGTCAACTAGTGTGTTTGCAACAGCTGATTAAGTCAGTCGATGTCAGAGTGGCTGCCGATTTTTACTATGGGTGATTACGTTGAGCAAAAAATTTGTTTAAAGTTTTGTGTTGCAAATGAATTTTCGTGTGCCGATGCATTGAAAATGTTGCAAAAGGCCTTTGGTGATAATGCTCTATCGAAAACTCGTGCATATCAGTGGTACAGAGCCTTCAAGGACGGTCGTGAAGTGGTCGAAGACTTGCCTCGTTTTTCGGCTTCGATCGAAGATAACGTCGATAAAATTAAGGAAAGGGTGCTGGAAAACCGTCGTACCCGCTTGAGAGAGATAGCACATGATCTTAAGATATCCCACGAGTCCGCACGTACGATTTTGATTGAAATTTTGGGCATGAGAAAGGTGGCCACACGACTCGTACCGAAAGACCTGAATTTTCTTCAAAAACGTCATCGCGAACAGGTTGCTTCAGACATGCTGGATCGCTGTAATTCCGATTCTACATTCATGGAACGCATTATAACTGGTGATGAAACCTGGGTCTACGAGTACGATATGCAAACAAGCCAGCAATCATCGGAATGGGTGGCAAAAAATGAGCCGAAACCGAAAAAACCACGCCAAAGCCGCTCGAAAATGAAGGTGATGCTCATTGTTTTCTTCGATATCCGTGGCGTGGTGCACTACGAATTCGTTCCAGAGGGTCAGACGGTATTACCTAGGCGTTATGAAACGTTTGCGTGAGCGTATCCGTAAGAGGCGGCCAAATTTGTGGGCGAACAACTCATGGATTTTGCATGACGATAACGCGCCTTTTCACCGAGCTACGATTGTGACTGACTTTCTCGCCTAAAAGTCAACAAACGTGCTTCAGCAACCACCGTATTCGCCGGATTTGGCTCCCTGCGACTTTTTTCTCTTCCCAAAACTGAAATTGCCCCTTCGTGGCACCCGTTTTGAGTCGATTGAAGCCATAAAACAAAATTCGGCGCGAGAGCTAAAGTCCATCCCGGAAAGCGCCTATAAAAATGTTTCGATAATTGGAAGTGCCGTTGGCATAGATGTATTGGAGCAAATGGAGTCTATTTTGAAGGCGACCCAATAAATTTTGACGATTAAATGTAAAAATGTTGTTTTAATTGAAAATTCCCGGTACTTTCTTGACAGAGTAGTATATAGGAATGTAATCAATTCTTATTTCTATAATTGAAGAAATAGACGATTTGAAGTTATGATTCTGGAAGAATTTATTTTCTTTAGTTTGAAATATACCAGAATAACATACACGAAATAAAATAATAACATACAAAGAAATACAAAGAAATAAAAAAAATAGCTTACTAACCTGGAAGAAATCAAAAACAATGCAATTTTTTGGGGTTTCTCAAATCACATTTTTAACAGCTAACTAAATATGACATGTGACAGTTTAAGGTTAAAATCTTAGAGATAGAACATAGATCATAAAACATAGAAGTTACAAAGTTGTTTTCCCTAAAAATAACAGTTTTATTTTTACACATATATCTCATATATATATATATATATATATATATATATATATGAGATATTATATATATATATATATATGAGATATTATATATATATATATATATATATATATATATATATATATATATATATATACAATCTCCTTTATGTTCCTTTTGTTGCTGTTAGTTTCGTATGCAAGAATATTCGTATTTTTGAAATCGAGATTGTGGTTATCTGTTATTATATGTTTATTTAGTGCTATGCCCATTTAATTTGTTGTTTGAAGGTTCTGGTGTCATTCCTATAAATAACTCCCCACAACCGTAGCATGGTATACTGTATATTAAGTTGGATTCTTTCATTGTAGTTATCTCACTTTTTAATGGCGTAAAAAATGTCTTCAGCATATTATTTGTTTTGTGGCATATTTGCAATTTATGGACTTTCAGAATTTTAACTATATTTCCAGATAAGTTTTTTATATAGGGAATCGAGATGTATTTTTGCTCTTCCATTTCGTTCTTGTTTCTCATCTTGTTATAGAACCTGTGCGTCCTTTGTTTGATTGTCTTCTTGACTAGATCTATCGGGTAATTATTGTTGGCTAAGATTCTCCTAACTTCGTTTAGTGTTTCTATTCGTAAACATGAGCTGGTTAGGGTGATTGCACGGTCTGTTATGCCTATTATGACACTTCGTTTTTGGCAGAATGGATGATCTGATGAAAAGTTTAAATATCTCCCTGACGAGGTTGTCTTTGTATACCATTGTGTGAGAATGATATTATCATTTCTAATGAGGACTAAATCTAGAAAATAGATTTCGTTATTATTTTCTTTCTCTATTGTGAATTGTATCTTATCATGAAAACTATTGAACTCACTCAAGATTTCATATGTCTTGTCTTGGGGAACAGCCATGATGCAATCGTCTACGTATCTTCTGTAGAATAATAATTTAACTTTCGATTTCTCGACTATAAGTCGAGGGCCGAGGACGAGATTATCGGAATTCTAATTGTTTTTTGAGGATATAGTGCATATTTTGAGAGATTTTTGAATTAACTTATTTGAATATTTAAATATATTGAATATTTCAATTAAATTATATTTTTTGAGAAGTCCTTAAGTTGTGCTTTATGTTTTTGAAAAAGAATTGGTGTTCGTTATGATAAGATCAGAAACAAAATTTTGTCTCCTTCAAATATTTAATTATTAATTTTAATTGCCCTGTTTATATTTTTGCTTTATTTATTACATTTGACATTACATATTGAGTTTCGATTATACTACTCTGTCAAGAAAGTACCAGGAATTTTCAATTAAAACAACATTTTTACATTTAATCGTCAAAATTTATTGGGTCGCCTTCAAAATAGGCTCCGTTTGCTCCAATACATCTATGACAACGGCACTTCCAATTATCGAAACATTTTTTATAGGCGCTTTCCGGGATGGACTTTAGCTCTCGCGCCGAATTTTGTTTTATGGCTTCAATCGACTCAAAACGGGTGCCACGAAGGGGCAATTTTAGTTTTGAGAAGAGGAAAAAGTCGCAGGGCGCCAAATCCGGCGAATACGGTGGTTGCTGAAGCACGTTTGTTGAGTTTTTGGCGAGAAATTCAGTCACAATCGTAGCTCGGTGAGAAGGCGCGTTATCGTCATGCAAAATCCATGAGTTGTTCGCCCACAAATTTGGCCGCTTCTTACGGATACGCTCACGCAAACGTTTCATAACGCCTAGGTAATACTCCTTGTTTACCGTCTGACCCTCTGGAACGAATTCGTAGTGCACCACGCCACGGATATCGAAGAAAACAATGAGCATCACCTTCATTTTCGAGCGGCTTTGGCGTGGTTTTATCGGTTTCGGCTCATTTTTTGCCACCCATTCCGATGATTGCTGGCTTGTTTGCATATCGTACTCGTAGACCCAGGTCTCATCACCAGTTATAATGCGTTCCATGAATGTAGAATCGGAATTACAGCGATCCAGCATGTCTGAAGCAACCTGTTCGCGATGACGTTTTTGAAGAAAATTCAGGTCTTTCGGTACGAGTCGTGCGGCCACGTTTCTCATGCCCAAAATATCAATCAAAATCGTACGTGCGGACTCGTGGGATATCTTAAGATCATGTGCTATCTCTCTCAAGCTGGTACGACGGTTTTCCAGCACCCTTTCCTTAATTTTATCGACGTTATCTTCGATCGAAGCCTTCGATGGGCAACCACTTCACGACCGTCCTTGAAGGCGTTGTACCACTGATATGCACGAGTTTTCGATAGAGCATTATCACCAAAGGCCTTTTATAATATTTTCAATGCATCGGCACACGAAAATTCATTTGCAACACAAAACTTTAAACAAATTCTTTGCTCAACGTAATCACCCATAGTAAAAATCGGCACGCACTCTGACATCGACGGATTAATCAGCTGTTGCAAACACACTAGTTGACAGATCCCGCTCAAGCTTGGCATAGTAATTAAGGACAGTGGTACCAACCTAGGAAAAAAAATTTTACCTGCCTCATTGTCCCGCCAGATTCAAATCGATAATTCCCGGTACTTTCTTGACAGAATGTATACGTCTATTAAATATAAGTGATGCTTATTGTAGACATAATTTAATTCTGAAAGTTTTTTGAATAAAATTTTTTTGAAATTAAAATTGTAGGAGACTAACAGATTAAATCTGTTTTGATATTCAAAAAAAAGTTCCTCCACCAATTCCACCACCAGTTGTGCAACAGGGCTTGAGATTGCTGAGTCCATAGCACATCCTTCTATTTGTTGGTAAAGATCACTTTTGTATTGAAAATAATTTGCTAATAGTGTTAGCTTGACTGTACCGATACATTCTCCATAAGGTAAAGAAGTGTATTCCTGTAGTTTAGTCCATTTCCTGCTTAATGCATTCTTAACAAGTTGGTTCGGAATGTTGGTATACAACAACTATATCTGAGGTAATTAATATATTATCATCAGGTATCGTAACTGTGTCAACAAATTCTTTGAGAAAAAACTACCCTTTATGTAAAACTGGTTTTTTTCTTCTCTTTTAGATATGCTGTCGGCTAAATGCTTAGATAGATTATACAATGGGGACTGAACAAAATAAACTATCAGTCTCAGTGGAATATTCTCTTTATGGAGTTTAGGTAAACCGTAAATTTTGGGAGATGTAAAATTATTTATTTAACAGTTTTTCTGTGTCAATCGATATGTAATTTCTTTTCTGTCACTTTTTTTTAGTTTGTTGTTTTTTGATTGGTATTTATTAGTTATAATACATATATATATATATATATATATATATATATATATATATATATATATATATATATATCAAATCGTACGATGTTGGTAGCCAGTTCACATCACCTCCACGTGAGATAATCACGCCCTTAAACGGCTCGTATAGAATGTCCAACAAAGTGTGGCACGTAACGCCATCCAAATTAAAACTTTCAAAAAATACTGTTTTTTTATCAAAAAATTTGATATTTGCAATTATCGTAACAACAAAATATTTGTATAACATTCGAAATAATTCAAACTGGAGGCTGTCGCACATGTCGAATCTGTCTGAGACCTATCGAATAGATTCACTTCATGATTCAAGTAATATTCAAGAAGAATTTTGAATAAAATGGTAAAAAAAAAGATGTTCAGTGTTTCAACCTGAATAAGTGTACATAGCCCAAAGCTTCTTGCACCAAGTCATGATTTCTACATTTCACATCACAAGTAAACCGATTTTGACGAAATATATCGGTTTTTCAAATATATTATCGATATAATACGAGGAGTGTTCAATGTATGTTTTTATTTTCGGAATTTGATACTGACAAATTTATTCAAAATATAGGAAATTTAAGTTAGTATACGGCAGAAACATTCAGATGAACCAATATTAAGATGATGCATCAGAATAGATCAAAAAATTTTCACAACTTAGGTGAAACCTTAGACATAGAACATTTAACGTTGAATTGAATTTTGATATCCTTTCAACAGAGCATACAGAAATCTCTGTTACCTTGGGTAATTGGATATCACTGAATTTCGCGTCGTGATTCTCTTTCAGGAAAAAACTCCGGGAAAATATAAAAAGAGCACTTCTGACGTTTGATTTCAAATAGAGGACAATTGCAGATATTTGCTCTTGGGTGAGATAATGTTTTTTATATAGTGTCCAACTAAATCGTAATCAGAATTTGAGGATAAATGAGATCGCTCCCCTACAATACGTGTTCAGATTTTTGTCCGAAAAGCCTTACCATATTTTTACTATCTTTGTGCGAATCGAGTACTAATTTGTATCTCACGTGCAAACGTAGAGATACTTTAAGCATTTGTTCACATCACTGTAACATTTCTCTTTATGAACACCAATATTAGATGTTGCAAGCTGACAGAAATATGTAAAAATTGTTTCTTGCTGTACCAGTGATGATAGTTTGGTAATTGAATAATTTTATATGAATTTGGCAACACCGTTCACTTATTGTTATGATTTGCGTCAAGATGTGCATTCGTGTTAAGTTGATTATTTAACGTTCACGTTCAGTTATATAATGTTGATTGTAATCATGATAAAAGGTCGAGAATCGAGTATAATGTGAAAAATGTGTGAAAATGAAAACCTAATCTTCCATCGGTAAGCTGTAAGTACATAGGACTAGAAGTTGGAAGATATGAAAAACTCATTATTGTGAGAAGTTGAGAAGAATTTCAGAAAATAAAAAGTATCAAAAATTATCAATAAAAACGACTCTCTATTTTGAAACAGAAAACTTAATTTTTATTCATTTTTACCTTGTATAACCTTTAAATATCGGAAGAGATACTTAAAAGATCCATATATTTTTAGCAATAGAATATTAAGCGGGACAAACCAAACTGAAAAGTTTATACGTTTGTAACTGTCAAATGGATCTATCGGGTGTTTTTTTTTAAGTGATAGAACTTTAAATTGAAATATATCACATTCAAATTAAGATTGAAGCCAATTTTTTTTTTATTTGAAATATAATTTTATGACATTTATGTTTTAAAATTTTAATGTCCGGCATATGTCCACCACGACTAGCTCTGAGGAACCGCATTCGACCAGACCAATTTTGGACCACTTTTTTGTGTAATTCTAATATGGTTTCAGCAGGATGGCTGCCCAGCGCACTATGCCCTCTCAGTTGGAAAATATCTAAATGAAGAAAATCTGGGCAGATGGATAGGGCGATCTGGTACAATCTCGTGGCCAGCCCTTTCACCTGATTTTTATCCCTCAGATTTTTTTACTGGGGAGCAGTGAAGAAAAAAATTTATTCAAAACAAATTGAAAATGTAGCTGAGCTTCGGAAGAGATTAGGGAAGCAATGCAATTCGTCAATAACGGAATATTCGCCCGTCTGATATCCCGATCTTTTTCAAGAAAATATCGTGCATGTATTGCAGTTGAAGGAAGGTAGTTTGAACATCTTTTGTGAATTTATTGAATCTTGTCATAAAACGAAACTGAAATCCGTTACGAAAAACCTTTTTTTGTCCAATCTAAAAAAGAATGTAGCACTTTAGAATCTTTATGAATGTACTATTTATTATAACTTTTGAAGTAACTTGCCAAACTGATGTAAGTACAATTTTTCTCTCAATAGATTCATTTCAAGTTGGGCGAAATTTCAATTTTGAATACTTGGTTCGGCAAAAAGTGACATTATTTTCCACGCTGGAGCAATTGGCTTAGAATACAAGGTACAGAAGCACTATTCGGGATAACATAGGAAGATTAAAATTCGAAAAAAGGTTGAAAATTGTAGGAACAGGAGTTCAAAAATCATCACAGGGTGTCCATTCTATTGAATAAAGGAAAGTGCAATATAATTATAGTTTTCTGATGACTATTATGACTCAACCTGTTTTCTGATTCCAGCTTGAGGTCAACTTCTGGAATACCTGTATATTGGTCGAACAGGAAGATATTTTAAGAAAAGAATTCACGAACACCAGGGAAGTTATACGTCAGACATCTCACATTCAACGTATGACAGTTATTCGATCACATTACTATTTAAGAAAATTTTGAACCAAACTCGAGTTCGTGTTTTTTCAGTATTCAATGAATATTTTATGGTAAAGAAAGCTCCTACGTGTCGAGCAGTACAAATTTCAAATAGTCTAAATATCTACTTACACTCTTCAGTTTAAATTAAGAACCAACACCGTCTTGAAAAACCCTTATGAGTAGACAAATCCGGTAATCGTATTTTAGAGTTATTAATACATCCTGTAATGTTTTACATATGCACGGTTCTTCAACATCTGTTTCATGGGGAAACATTTGAGTTCTATTAATTGCCAGTAATGAAGACGAGGTAGATCGGTAATTTCGCGAATTTTGGATATTGAATGAACGTATTTTAAGGTTCATCAGTTTTCGATTATTGTTTTAAGGCGTCTGAATTTCCACTCTTCTGTTGTTCAATTGGAAATAATGGAGTCAAAGAGGAAATCAGAGATTCTGCGTTTATATAAATCCTACAAGTTTCACAATTTTATTTGAGAAATTCACATAGTTTTAATGTTTCACAGTTTAGTCAGAATTCTGACGCGTGTTTCGGTCTTTCAACCATCTTCAAAGTAGTAGAAAAAGTAACTATCGGGTGTTTTTTAGATTGATAGAACTTTAAATTGAAATAAAATGCATTTAAATTAAGATTGAAACCAATTTTTTTTATTTGAAAGATAATTTTATGACATTTATGTTTTGAAAATAATTTCCGGCATATGTCCACCACGACTAGCTCTGAGGAACCGCATTCGACCAGACCAATTTTGGACCACTTTTTCGAGTAATTCTGGCCCCATTCCATCACTGCCACGAGTTATGTTGGCTTCCAAAACGTCTAGTGTTTCTGGTTTATCAGCATAAACCAATGACTTGACATAATCCCAAAGAAAATCATCGAGTGGAGTTATGTCACATGATCTTGGAGGCCAATTAATTGGACGAAATAATGTTATCGCCACATCTTTCTTTCAATAAATCAATTGTTACGGTAGCAGTATAAGGTGCAACACCATCTTGTTGGAACCAAAACACTGCTGGGTAGATACCATTCAAATTTTGAAGCAAATAATCATTGATCATCGATCTGTAACGAGCACCATTCACTGCAACATTAGCTCCAGCATAATTCTTAAAGAAATATGGAACGATAATGCCTCCAGCTTGTAAAGCACGCCATACAAGTGCATTTTTAGGATACAATGGAACCTTGAGGATTTTATTCACTCCATACACGGCAATTTCGCTTGTTTACATAGCCGTTCAACCAGAAATGAGCTTCATCACTGAACACAATTTTACCATAAAAAAGTGGATTATATTCAAGCTGTTTTAGGGTCGCATCAGCAAACAAACGATGCTTATTATGGTCAAGTAGCTTTAGTTTCTGAACCAGTTGGATCTTGTATGGGTGTAGACCAAGATCTTTACGCAAAATTTTCCGTTGACGAATAGCCAAATCTGGATAATCATTAACGCTATGACTTACAGCAACGATATTTTCTTCTGTGCGTACAGTTCTTTGTCTTGTTGTTGTTGCATCGAGTAGAGAAAATGTTGTTCAAAATCTACTGATAGTTGGACGAATAAGCTGCTCTGATGGACGATTATGTATACCATAAATTTCACATTAGTGCTCTATAAGTTTGGCGAATAGAACACTGATTTTGAAAAAAAGTTCCAACAATTTGTAAACGTTGTTGCGGCGTGAATCTTTCCATGATAATTTGTCAATGTTTACTGAACAGAAATGTCGAAACAACATGGCTTCTACCTTCTGTCAAATCACAGTTATCCCTATCGAAAGTTCTATCACTCTAAAAAAAACACCCGATATATAAAAAAAAATTTCAATTTCTCTCAAAGCAGTAAATCTGGTTCTCAAGTTAGAAACCGTAACATCAATTATGTAACACTTTTATCTCAAAACGTTTTCGAGGGGACATATTCAGATTTTGAGCTGTAGAGGACCCTTCATCGTAAAATGTTTTTCTCTTTTTTATTCGAGAAGTGGTAAACTCTGAGTGAGTACCATGTGCAGGCGCAACAAACTAAGATCTTCATCGTCTAAAGTAGCGCCCATCATTTGTAGCAGTTAACTTCAACAATTGATAGTTATTACGAATTTTACCCAAACCACTCCCATAACTACGAACTTAAAAGTGCTGCCACATCTTTTATTGCGGGTTTTGTTTCTACTGTCACGTACAGATTTGATAAAGTGGAAACTGCTTCCATAATTTTGCCTATGTGTGCAGCTATTGGCCTAATAAGTTCTACTCAAGCACTCCACCTCTTGTCTGATAATTACTGAAGTAGCGATCCTACTTTTTATTTCAAAATCTCCCATCTTTTCGGGCTATAGCTGAATAAATTGAACATATTTTGTAGAACTCCGAAGAAAAAACTGCCTAAGAGCAACTCTACATAAGTTCAAACTGTGCATCCACAGAGTGAGAAAATGGCCGGGTGATCAGATTTCAAAATGAGAACTTGTACACCCTCATTTTGGCCACTCTTATTGCTACCATTGTCAAATCCCTGGCCTCTACAATCATCCAAAAGAATGTTATATTTTTGAAGGGCTCCTTTAATTAGGTTTGCAATGTCTGTTCCCGTTTTCTCGTTACAGTCAGAGAACTCCAAAAATCGTTCACGTATTTTATATTCCTTAACGTCCCTTTTTAGAGAAATATATCCGAATACGAAAGCGGATTGTTCCACATGGCTAGAATCTGGTAAAGCATCACCATGGAAGAATAGTACTTGGATCTTTTGAGTTCATCTGTAATTTTTTCCTACATAATCTGTACAACATGAAATGATCCATTTTGTGTTCTCCGAGACGAATAATGGGCTGGAATCCTATTTTGTATTTCTTGGAAATGATGTTCTTGTTCTAGATGCTTCGACATAACATTATTAAAATGATCTAAAATTTCAAGCACGCTCCAAAAAATAGAGCTTTTTGCCGAGTTAGAACAAAAATGAAAGGCAAAACAATTTTTATAATAAAAGATATTTATACTACCTTATCCTGCAAGTTCTCGGAAATTCTTAATCGATCAATTTGATGACAAACAGAAAATCTTTAACGAAATCAAATAGCATTCTAGTAAATCTTGATGAGAGAGAATACCAATTTGTTGCAATTTCGATTTTTCTAGGACATTTATTTTGAATGGTGAGAACTTCTATTCATTCCTAAGGAATAGACATGGATATATGAATTAACATTATGTGGCTGTATTTTCATGAATATCATCTGAATAATAATTGTTATTTCTTACTAATGAATTTAATTATTTTATGTGAATGCTCTCAAGCACATCAAGTTGAATTTAGAAATTAAGGGGTACTCAAAACCGACAAACGATACGACATTCCAGCAAACTGCTTTTCAGCATTTCGGTAAATTGCTGTCGTTCTTCTTCGACACAAAAAGGAAATGAGAGTACTCACTCTTGCTTGAAAAGCGTCTCTATGTTGAGCCGTGTCAATTATCCTAATGGGCGTCGAGTCTCTTGCACAAACCATCTTCACCTCATTCGCTAATTGTTTCAGAATCGTCACTACTTCCAGGTGGTTCAAACCTAATAAGTGTATTCCGTTTACCTGAAATTAAACGAAACCACTAGAAAATATTATCTGGATGGAGTAAATGTCGCTGGAAGACTAAGTAGCAGAATGAAAAAAGATTCTTTGTTTCTTTTTAAACTAAGTTGAAATAATGTTCAAAATTTCATTCGATTCTAATCCTAATTAATATTCCTTCAGAAAAATATTCATCAGAACTATCTACATAAGTAATCCGACAAAATACATTTTTCGCGAAAGATTCTTGTTTGACTCCAAACTAGACTTTCGCTAGTCTGTAATACAACAATGTACTGGATACCTCGAGAACATGAGAAGTTGAAAGAAAATGGGTGATATATTTTCTATCTTTCTTCAAGAGAAAAAAGAAAGCCAAAACCACATAGAACTCTATTAAAATAATGCAACAATCCTATAATTTTTATTTTTTTCTACTGTATTTTTCACTACTCTGTACTGCAATATACATACAGAGTGATCTAAATCGATGTCTAGAATTGAGCTCAAGAAATTATTAGGGTTAAGAGAAAATGAAAAATCATATTTTCGAGCTCTTTTTAAGAGGAACAAAGAAAACTGAGAATAGCACATTCGTGTTTCCTGCATGTTTGATTAATGAAAGGAAATTTGGAATTACATATTTTAATTGAATAATCAGATTTCCATATTTTTAGTGCTGTCGCAATGATCCGAAAACAACAATGAGGCACGTTACAATTTTGTTACTAATTAATCTCATCAAGCTACAATTATGTATTGAAACTTCAACAAATCTTTTCCTGGTTTCAAAGTTATGTAATGCCAGATAATTTCAGCAGAAATGTTGAAATTAGTAATATTGCACAATTTGGTCGTGAAATACAGTAATTTTCAGAAACTTTAATTGATTACACATTCACATAACTCACTCAATTTCAATCAATTATATCAGAGAAGTGTTGTGCGCATGTGCGAAAAACAAATTATAATTATTATATTCAAAATTGTATTTTCCTTGAAAGAGGGCTTTTTTACTCTTTGGAAAAGGGATTTTTTATTTTTAAGAATTAGACAGAATAATTCTTTTGATCCTCTACAAATTTTAAATCGAAAATTTTCTTATTTATCATTCGATAGAGTTTACTGACCCAGGAAATTTCGAATGCTGTTCTGAAAAAATGCTATATATTTTTGGAAAGTTTTGGAGAAAAGTTTTTTAAAGAATTTTTTGAGTTTATGTATAGCATTTTTTTTAGATAAAATTCGTAATTCATAAGATTCATAGCTATATCAGCTAAAGTTTGTTATGTAATTTCTGTCAATATTCTATCATTTCAATAGATTTCCTCTTGTTTTTGAGTGTTTCTAAGATTTATTATATGATTTAATTTTCTTTCAATTTTTATTAATTTTTTTGTAGAGGTTTCACAATATTTTTCTGTTTAATTATTGAAAATGCTTCAAAAGCAATTTAGAATTCCCACAACGAAAAACTCATCAGCCTTACTTCATATTTAAAAAAATAAAAATAAATAACAAAAATTATCTTACCAGACAAGCTTAATGTATTCATATGAACAAAACAGTAGAATGAAGTGAACTTAGAACATAAAATACGTAGGATTTTCAAAAGTTCACTTCATTCTAGTGTTTTGTTCATATGAATACATTCAGCTTGTCTGGTAAGATATTTTTTGTCAGTTATTTTTATTTTTATTTAAATATGAAGTAGAGCTGATTGATTTTCTGTTGTGGGAATTTAAACTTGCCTTTTGAAGATATTCTGCATGTTTTAGGATTTTTTTGACGGAACTTATTTTGAGCAAGTTGTTTTTGTAGAAGTTCTTGAGGTTATGTTTTGCATTTTTGAAATGCGAATTAGTTTCCATAAAACAAGATACGAAACAAAATTTTGTTAATGGTGACATACCTACATACATTATTGAGTACTATGATACGATATTTTTGTTTACTTAAAGTGTTGAAGTTCGAGAATGTGGCCTAGTTACAAAAAACAGTATACGCAATATATTGTCGAACTAGGCATTTTTTCTTTCTACTTCTTGTCGATCTATTAGTTTCAGGCTGAAATCTAACAACTTCACGCCAACTTACCTCCAACAATTCATCACCAGGATGCAAAATACCATTTTTTCCTACAGGTCCATCTGGCAATATATTCCTTATATAATGATGAGGTCTTACTTCCTTTCCATCTTCCACATCTACGGTACCTTCTAAACTAATGCCTAATCCACTAGATGTTTCTTTCTTCATCTCAGCTATCTGCAAGAATATGAAGATTATTATTATTATATATTTCCATGACAAATGGATAAAGGTGCTCTCATTAAGTGCTTTTTTTGAGTACGATAAAAATTGCATGTTGATATTTTTAATAAAACAAGGAGAAGCTTAAAGTACAGAGATCGCAAAATAACGTCACACTGTGAAAGAAACATTGCATTGTTCACGCCCTGAATCATTAGATAATGTTTGGTAGAGTTAACATTCGCATGAACTGAAAAGACTATACTCAATATCTTTTACAGAGGCTTTGCACTCCTGCAATTGGAAATATTTCGAGTATCAATATTTTGTGCTCATTATTTAAAATGGAGAACCAAACTTCAATTACAGTTAATAGTGAATCAATTTTTCTACTCAGTTCAATGAAATTGTCGGTAATCGTTTCGGAAGAATTCGTAGCGAACAACTTCTTCGTCCAGAAACCTGCCTTGCTCTATCGTAGCTTGTCCTACGTACCAATAGAGGACCCAACCAGTCTTAAGATTCGTGACTAACCGTCCTCGCCAGGTTCAAATAGAGCAAGACACAGCGTTTGACGATCAGCGTTCCAAGCGGAACGCATGGTCACCGGCGTCACAGGCAGAGCCTAGGCATCACGCCTGTCTGATGAGATTCAGATGCGCAGACTCGGAAACGAAACGCCGTCTCCCTAACTAAGAGGTGGAAGCTCCACCATAACATAGCATTTCCCTCGAGAGCTTCAGATCAATAAACAATGAGCATGTAATTAATTTCAAACCATTTTTCGATACCTAGATACTGTGAATTACTCTATCGCACATATACAATACATTTAATCTGAATATCTGTTTTTGTTCATTTTAAGCAGGAATTAATCTCAAACAAGAACATCAATTATCATACTGATTAAGATTCTTGATAAAACTGAATTACCGTCCGACGATCTGGCCCTACAATTACAAGCGAGAAAACTTTCGAAACATAAAAGGACTTGATATTACTATGAATTATTCTACAAGCGGTGAAATTCAAATTGCCAGCAGCCAAATGACATTCTATTTGACAATTCATGGTTACTTTTAGTTTATAAATTAGTCATCGAAAGAACGTTCCTGAATTAAATGATACACACACATACATAAAATGATACACATACATAAATCATTGGTTCTCAGTTACCACCACAAAATTTTCAAGAATATATACTGTGAAGCAAAAATGGAATATGATCTTTTGTTGGGAAAGCAAAAGGTAAAAAAATATGAAAATTTAATAGAAAATTCTGATAATAAGAATAAAACAATGTAGAACCTGGTAAATTCTCTTAAATATAAAGAAAAAAAAACAACTGATATGAATGACCATCCTCAAAAAATAGTTTACGATATGAGTAACTTCTTTATTAGTGTTGGACAAAGATTTACAAAAGACATACCAGCAGTCAATAATAACAATTTTGAAGAACTTGATGGATCAATACAGCTGAAAGAAATTACAGAAACTGAACCAATGGAAATAATTAAATCATTGAGAAATGAATACTCAAGTGTATATGATGAGATTTCAAATAATATTATTAAAAAAACAGCCGAAAAATAACGATACAGTTGAATCGTATCATAAATAACTCTGTGAAGTATGGAATTTTCCCAGATAAATTAAAGGTTGCAGTTGTCAAGCCTGTCCATAAAAAGATGACATAAACAATTACATCAATTATAGACCCATAAGCATTTTACAAATTTTCTTCGAAATCATAGAAATGGCCTACTGCAGGCAAATCATAGAATATTTTATTCAGATTAATATATTTAACTAAATCAGTCTTTAATTGATGCAAATCCATATTAAATAAGGTATTCTGATTTTATATTTTCAAAATAATATGTTCAGTCAAAATCAACATGGATACCTCAAGGGAAAATCTATACAAACAGCAATATTCTAGGTCATCATTAGAAGCTATCGAAAATAAAAATTTAGCCATGGGTATGTTTTAAGACTTGTTCAAGACAATGACTGTCTCGATAGCAATAAATTGCTTAAGAACCTAGAAAGATATGGAATTCGAGAAGTAGCATTGTAATGGGTTCAATTATATTTTTCATTCAGGAAACAGATGGTTGAAATGAAAATGAAAATATGAAGAAAAGGTCAGATGAATCATGCAGGATATAATCTTGGGTATACCCCAAGGAAGTAGAGCATAACCCCTATTTCTCATAATTTATCTTAATGATTATGTACTGAATATTAGTACCGAAAATAGAAAGGTTACCACGGTAAATTATGTAGATGATGTCAACAAATATATCATTGAAAGTTTATTTATTCATGGAGCTGAAGCAACAATGCGCAAGAATATTAGAGACAACAAATACGTGGTTTGAGACCAATAATCTGATAGTCAATCAATTAATTCAAGAACTGAAGAAATTAAGGATATTCCACCAAATTCTTGGAATTCCCAATAGACAAAAACCTGAACTGAAAAGAACACATAAACCGTATATGCGAGAAAGTATCAACATCCATCTGTGGTTTCAGAATTATATCAAAATATATCAGTAACACCCATTTTAAAACAGCAATATGCAATTATTGAGAAAAAACTGAGGTTTGGAATAATTTTTTATTGGGCAGGAAATATAAACCCATTGTTTGTTGCACAGCAATTAGAATCCTGAATAACATGAAATATGACTAATCACGCAGAAAAATTTTGAAGAGGATTGGAATATTAACAATAATTCCTATATACATACAGGAATGTATTCTCTTCATCAGAATTAATCCCACGATTTTTGAAAAATACGAAAATAGAAAGAACCTTTGCCAGACACATAATCATGACTTTCTTTACCCCAAACTGAATCTGACAACATCCCAGAGATAAGAATAATACAGATGCCTAAAACTATATAATTCTTTACCAAAATATATCAAGACCATTCAAGATGAAATAGTTTTCAAAAAGAAATTATTTAAATATCTTATAGATTTAGAGCCATACACTCTGGAGGAATTTTTAAATTCTCATTAATTTGATATTTACTACTTGTAGTTTAACGGATACGATCGGGAATCAAGAACTATTATTATTATTATTTGATTTTTATTTGGTGGAGAGTTGAACAAAAGACGCGTTTCGTTGCATCGTAACTTCGTCAAATGCTTTTAAATAACTAGCAAATCAACTGATTATACTCAATATTTAAATTGATTCAGTTTTGGGATGATGGAACAGTAAAGTTTTTATTATTTTCAGAAAAATCATCGGGTCTCTACGAGAATAAACCCTTCTTTATTTAAAATAATTCAGATACTGAACTGTTTCAGCCGTTACTATTTGGTAGTTGATCATAATTAAAAACAAGTTGTAGAAATGGGATAGTTAATTCCCCAAACTTGAGTCACAAATGTTTAAAATATTTATTTATTGGTAGTAAAACATAGTAATTTCTACAACTTGTTTTAATTAAAATAATTCATACAGTTATTATGTTTCACAATGTTTTCATAATCCTGACACGTGTGTCGATCATTTGACCATCTGCAAAGGAGTACAAAAAGGAATTAAACTTAAAATTGAAAAAGGGTCTTTTATTACACTTATAACATCTATGTATTTTGATGGTGCATGGAAATAACAGCATCCAATATAGGGGCGTTGCCGAATAGTATTTGGGAATTTGTTAAATTTTCCTTTTTCTCAACAGCTTTTCTGATTGAAAAAATCTCCAAATAGTCTATCAATTTATATTATTAACATTATATAGTGAAGTGACTTCTTTCTCATTAAGAAAAATGATTATTTTCAATACAATGTTCTGCAAACCGGTTGATTTCTAGTTTTTCAAAATAGACATCCTATGTTCTTTGATTCTATGTTGTCTGTCCTGTATATGTAGCATCACAATCATCACAATTAATTTGATAAATCCCTGATTAGGAAAAGTTGGGGTTCCTTTGGTGAACAATAAAGAAAGGAACCCCAACTTTTCCGAATCGGGGATTTATTAAATTAATTGTGATTATTTTAATGCTACATATATAGGACAGACAGGCTGATGTTACAGCATAGAATCAAAGAACCTAGGATGTCTGTTTTGAAAGACCAGAAATTAAGCGGTTTTGCAGAACATTGTATATAAATTAATCATTTTGATGGACTATTTGGAGATTTTTTCAATCAAAAAAGTCGTTGAGAAAAAGAAGAATTTAACAACTTCCCAAATACTATTCGGCAACACCCCTATACTGGATTCTGTTATTTTCATGCACCATAAAAATACATAGATGTCCTAAGTGTCATAAAAGAACCCTTTTTCAATTTCAAGTTTAGTTTCTTTTTGTACTCCTTTGAAGATGGTCGACAGACCGAAACACGTGTCAGGATTCTGAATAAATTGTGAAACATAAAAACTGTGTGAATTATTTTAAATAAAATTGTTAAAATATTCCACTTAGAGCCAACCGCATACTCCATTCATGTAATGAGAATAAACCCAGTGAAAATTAGCCAGATAACTACGTCATTCAGTAAATTTCCAGCATTTCATAATCCGTTCATTTTTGAACTCCCTAAAAAGCTCAGCTTCAGGCCTTTTTTTCTTTAGGCAAAACCTCAAAACGGTCATCAAAATCATGTTTATCCATTATCAGATGTTTTGCATATGAAGAATCTAACTTATTATTGAGGAAGTTTGCCTGTGTTCAATTATTACAGTATTTAAGAAGCTCCCAGTTACTCCAGTATAAGGTTTTGGGTAAGTACCACTTGATAATTGGTAAACACCTGATAACTTTGATTTATTTAACATAGGTTTAGAATTTTCCAAAATATTCCACAAAAAAGTTTTGGTTCTGGAGGATATATTTATATCTATGCTATGGAGTAGCTTCTTTATTTGTAGAGATTGTTTACCATAATAACTGGGAGAATTGAATGTTTTTTCAATTTAAGCTTTTGGAATGTTTCGTAAATAGCAGCTTCATACTATTTTCTGAAAATTATACTAGCTTTTATTGGTGGCGAATAGCCGTTATTAGTTGTCATTTGTTTGATTAAATTCAATTCACGTTTTAATTTAAAAGTTAGACATTTAAATTAATTTCAAAAAACCATTCGATTTACACATTGAAGTCATTGTTCGTTGAATGATAAATCGAATTTTGAGCGATAATGGCATTGTCGAAATTGCAGCCTTCTTAAATATCGGGTGTTTTTTTTAGAGTGATAGAACTTTCGATAGGGATAACAACAGAAGGTAGAAGCCATGTTATTTTAACATTTCTGTTCAGTGAGCATTAACAAATTATCATGAAAAGACGCATGCCGCAACAAGGTTTACAAATTGTTGAAATTTATTTTCAAAATCAGTATTCTATTCGCCAAACTTATAGAGCATTTCGTGAAATTTATGGTTCACATAATCGTCCATCAGTATCGTTCAGCTTATTCGTGGAACTATCGATAGATTTCGGACAACATTTTCTCCACTCGATGCAACAACAACAAGACAAAAAACTGTACGTACAGAAGAAAACATCGCTGCTGTAATTCATACTGTTAATGATGATCCGGATTTGTCTATTCGTTCATAATAAGTTGGACTCTGTGTATCCACCACATAGAAAATTTTGCGTAAAGATCTTGGTCTACACCCATACAAAATCAGACTAAAGCCACTTGACCATAATAAGAGTCTTTCGTTTGCTGATTGAGCCTAGAACAGCTTGAAGTTGATTCACTTTTTCAATTTTTCAATTCTCGAAATTCTTACTCCCACTGATCATTCCAATTAAATGGTACGTTATTTCGTAACAAATTATGAAGCGGATCTAACACTTCTGAATATTTCGGAATGTATTAATGATAAAAATTAAATTTACCCAAAAACTGACGAATGTGAATTTAACTTTTACACATATATCACAGAAAATATTGCATGTGACAATATCGATAGAAAATTGAATTTATGTTTCATTTTGAATAGCAACAGAAAGAACTTTTTCTACGACAAAATCGAAAAACGTTCATATCGAGAGTGTAAATTGAATCATAATAAGCTAAATTCTGTACCGAATTTCATTTTGCACTGGTGGCAACAAATGTGAAATGAAATATTTCGCAATCGATCTGCTATTTTCGATGACAAAAACTGGGATAGCTTATAGAATAGGACCACAAAACAGTTCTGTGATAGGATGCCGAACGACAAATTTCATCAGTTTATCACAGTTTGGATTCAAAGTAATAAATAAAATATTTGTATGATTGCTTTTGTGTGTTTTTAAAATGGTCGTTATCGTAGAAAAAGTATAGTATATAACGCCCACAAAATATCAATTTCGCCTTCGGCTCGTGTCGCAAACTCTCAAACTCCTGCAAAAGTATACACTATTTTGTGTTCGTTACTTATATACTATTTCACAACACCAAGGAGGTACAACCGTGAAACGTTACTTTTTCAAAGGTAGTTTACCAGTGGCCCTATTTTCCCAAAATTAAGTTGAATAAATAAATTGAAACTGTAAATAACAAAAAATATACTGTGTGAATGAATGAATACATAAATAAATTTGAGATTCTTTATTCAAATGAATGTTTCATACATACTCGTATAACAATGTACTGAAAACTTGATCACGTTATCTTTAGAGTTTGTAATTTTCCTCCAGTATGTGTATAGTTTTTTGGCTTCAAGATTCAAGATTTTTTTCTGTATTCATTCTAAATTATATTTCGAAAACTTGTAGCTGATTGAAAAATATTTTTATAGTTCTTTCCACGTTTTCAAGTCCATATTCTGTCTCAATATGTCAGCTTTCCAAAAATGTTCTTTTGATCAAGTATCCATGAAAAATTTAATTCTAAAGATCTATTATATTATTTGAAATGATCTGAAAATAGCACACAAATGGTTGGAAATTATTCTAACATGAACAGATGAAATTGAAAGGTAACCGCTCTGCACATTATTGAAATATTTATGCGTCAGTATTGATTTTCTGTTCTATAAAATTCAATCTCCCTAATTTATTATAATAGATCATTCGTTAGTTGATTGAAATTCTGAATGATATCTGAATCCCCAAATTAACAAGAATATCATTATGTTGATCAACATGTCTTTGACGTTTTTTTTTATGAGAAACAAAAGACTTCGAAAGATATCTAGACAAATTTGGAAAAATTGAGGGAACTGCATTTTTTATACAATTTTGGAAATCTCACAGGAATTTTTGCAATTATGTCATATAACACTAAATACTTCGTATCCCATAATCTCATTTTCTTGGAAATGAATTGAACAAACAGCTCAATTTTGTCAAATGTTCCAGTTTTTTATAATGTACTCAGATGTATAATAACGCCACGAATATTTATGTCAAATTTTATTAGTATCAACCGTCCGGGTGAACGACTGTAGGTGAAATCGCTAATTTCCTTATATATCAGTCATTTTGAAACCTAGACAGAATCGACTCAATCAAGGGCGTACCCAGTATCAAATCTAGGGGGCGGGGCAAATTTTTAGAAAAATATGTATAATTATAACTGTTTTTTATCAACTGAGAAATTACAATTATGCTTGAAAAAAATGTATTTTAGTTACGTGCCATATACTATTATCATTTTTTCTAAATTTGTAAGAAACTCGTTCAAAATTATTGTTTCAATCCAGTACTTGCTTAAAAAATTTACGGTGGACGCTCATCAAACTCATCCCAGTCAATTTGTCCTCTCCCATTGTACTTCTCAGCCAGGTCTTTACTCTTCGAAATGATACTGAGATATCGTTCAACAGTAGCCGCAGTGGATGGGAAAGTACTTAAAATGAGGAGTGCATGCCTTGTTGCAGGAAAAAATATTAGCCCCCTCCAAAAGTGCAGCCACTTCAATATCCTTCAATTTGTCCCCTGCTAAATCTTTCTTTTTTCACAGATTATACCACAAATCTAATTCTGCAGAGATATCACCTAACTCAAAAAATTCCATGAAAGATTTTGCGTTTTTTTCCAAATATTTTGAAGTACTTTTTAGCATGTATGAAGGATGAAGATGGGAAAAGGGAAAAGCAGGTGTATTCTCTCTCGTATGGGAATCTAACATTCAATGATAAGGTTAAAGAGTCAAGATAAGATCGTCTCCAGTATTCAATCGCAGTCTCAGATGGCGAATTACTTCTATGTATTTGCTTTTCAACAATTCGTGGAACCGATTTGCTCCACGATATCATGTGATTTTTTAAGTACTTCCTCAGAAACATGTTCAATTTCTTGTCGATCATTCTTGATGACATCAAGGATTTACCCAATGTGTTTCCTCACCATAATCAAATCCATATTTTTACCTTGTACAACGAGTAACAAAAACGCAGAGTACTTTGTAATCATGACTAAGTCTGAAATGATAATTGGTTTAATTACTGCACAGTGCAATTTATAGGCAAATTTTCTTGTAGCATAGTTTCCTTCGATCGAGAGATGTTCTAGCGCATTGATGATTTCCTGAAAGCTATTTGAAAACTTTCTGATGCTCTTGTATTTCTCAGACCATCTGGTCTCACAGAGCCTTGATAAATTAGGAGCCGAAGTCCTGCGGGTTGGTGACTCACGAAAGAAGGATATTGTATCCTTAACAATTGCACTAAAGTTTCTTATTTCTGGTAGTTTGCTAGCATCATTGACCACAAGATTCAGTTTGTGGCTTGAGTAATAGAAAAATAAGGATGTATTGTAATTTCTCTTAAAAATGGCCCGTACACCACCTTTTTTTCCAGCCATCGTAGAACATCCGTCAAATTCAAATCCAACACAATTCTCTGCTGAAATATTTTGATCAACTAAAGAACTCTGAATTGTGCTAGCGATTGTAGGGGCATCTTGAGATTTCAGCTCAATAAAGCCTACAAATTCCTCACTGATTTTTTGTTGACTCTCATCATAAAACCGCAATCCGATAAAAAGCTGTTATTCTCCAGCGATATCTGCTTTTTCATCGGCCATTACAGCTGCTTGTTTACAGTCATCAATAATTCTTTCTTTGACAACTTCACCACATAATCAAATAATTTCATTCCCAATTTTTGTGTAGACTGCATTTTTCCCACATCCATCCAAGTGATGCTTTAGCTTCAGATCACCACAGTCAATTCTCAAATTTAAAAGGTCAAAGAAAACCCCCTCATCCCCTTTTTTTCCTCTAAGTGGCAAGTCATGAGTTCTACAAAATATAATACAAGAAATAATTGATGACAATATTTGTTTGTTTTCTTCAATCATCTTTTGGTGACCACTTTGCAACTGTACATCAACTGAAACATTTTCGAGGAATGCTTTTGCAACAGCTGTTGGAGTTGGCAATACTAGGAGGAAAAAAACATCGTGCCTACACAAAGCACCTTTCAAACGACTTGGGTAGACCAACCAAGGAGTATATTGATCTAACCAGCGGCGGTTAAATTTTCTTTTCGAATGGATGGTGCTGGCATCAGAATCAAAACACCCAGCCGCCTTCAAATACAGGAGAGACAAGTCCAATTTTGCTAGCCATTTCTTTGAAATAAACCATATATTCCCTGAACTAGAAGATATGGAAATTCTTCATCTTGCGACAAAAGGCAATAAAATGAATGTGAATGTGAATTAACCTAGAGAGAAATAAATACGCAACTGAATATTTCAGTTTGAAAATGTAATTATACTACGAAACTCGAGTAACTGTAATTAAATAGAGCTAGTGATAGTAAACAAAGTAATTTCGTTTTTCTTACTAAAATGATCTATCACAAAGTAACGGACTACTCTATCGAATATTTTTTTTATTATTAAAATAGTTATTCCAAAAATTGTAATTTATTCCAGCAACAAAATTCAATAACGATTAATTTGTTTGCTTCCAGGGGGGCACCTGTCCCCTTGCCCCTCGCTGGGTACTCCCATGGACTCAATGGTTTCGGAGTTAGATCCATCTGAAATTTTGATCAACAAATATTTCCGAAAATACAAATCCGATCAAGTTCAAATTTAGTATATAGTTGTTAAATAATTGTACGAAGGCTCGTGCATAATTTGGTAAACATAAATCACGAGAATTCTTCAATTTTTTTTATCTGATTCCGGAAAAGAGTGTGAAAATTATATGAAGTTTTCCAATATATTTTTCTCACTTTTTATTACCAATATGTAACGATGCAGAAAAAGGAGGCCTTTTTACTTACTTTATTTCATTTTCATGAGATTTTCCATTTCCTCAGGAGAACTTAATTCAAAAAAGCATAATGACACATAACTTTATGTTTCATTCCTAATTTGTAGCTTCTTTGAGAAATAATTCGAAGTTTTGAAATTTTCAAGGTAAATAGACAGTTTGAACAAGCGGGCAAAACTTCCGACTCTTCGCCATTTTTTAAATTACATGTAGGGTGTCGAGGCATTTCGAATGTTTACTCAAACTTTCTGAGCACACTCATCTACAAAATTTGCACTGACTCATTAAAAATCACTTAAAACTTAATCACTTTTACACACTAAAAACTCATTTGCACTCGCTTAATAACATACAATAAATCGTAAACAGGGGAGAACTGGACGAAAATTATTATATCCTCACAGCCATCTTAAACTGTTACTGATAATAACTGGATTATTTTTCCCAAACGTCTACAAATTTAATCTGAAAAATCTATAATGAATTTTTTGAATGAATTTGAATAGAGTATTTTAGATACTCTGCTTCACTTCACAGACATAGAGTTATCAACACATATGAGCGGCAATTAAGCAAATTAAAATAAAAAGAAAAAATGAAGTACTGATCGTGATCATCCAGAAACCATCATCCAAGACAAATCTGTTTCGATTGGATATTCAGAAATAATAAATTACATCGCAAAAATATGCTACATATGAAATTTGAAAATCATTTGTGAAATGAAGCAATTTTCATGGATATTGAAAATAATTTTCTATATTCTATTCCGATTTGAATTTATCTGAGTCTAATAAAAATTCCTTCAGAAATTCCCTGCTGTTCGATTATTTATAATTTTATAATGAAAACTGATCGATATCTTTTTTTCAGTATCAATCTATCGTGCTTCAAGCTTGAAGCGAAATATTCAAAGTGAAATATTGTGCTGTAGGAGCAACCAGAATCAGCCTGAATATGTATTTACTTTCTGTTGTAGACCTCTAAGCAACTGTTTCTTTGATATTATGCCACTTTCGTTTAACCATTAAGATACTAGAGTTGAAAATAGTACTGACGTAAATGTATAGATTCTTTCAATGTGAAGACTTTTGTTGTCATGTAACTCACACCAGTGCATAATATTTAATACTAATATGTTATAATTTGATTATTCTAATTTTACCACCTGCAATATATTCGCAAGAAACAGCTTTCCTTAATGACCTTCATGAAATATTAGCTGGCGAATGTGTTTCAAATGCATTTTGAAATGTTTTTGGACTGTACCTAGTCTATTATAATTGATCACTTTCCGAACTTGAGGTACCATTTCAGATTTCTGAAGTGACAAGAGGAATCGATTTCATTGCATAATGTTCATTTTCAGTTTTTATGACTCTGAATTTTGCGAAACGTCACTACCGAAATCATTTAACACCTCTCTTATTTTCTTTATTACTCTAATATTGCTTCGACGGTGAGGGATTATATTTGCTTAAAGGGCTATCTATCACTTTTTCTTCTTCCTCTTCCAATAGAATGTAATTCTGTGAATTCTGTCATGTGATCTCTGGTGATGTTGATATCCAGCTCTCATACCAGCGTTTCGGGTGCCTACCAACTGACCAACTGGTTGTCTAGTTTCTGGTCTCTGTCTTTTTGCCCACCTTGCAATTCTGTCGGAACTCATCCGATCTACGTGATCCTTCCAACAACGACGCCTTGTTCTGAGCCATCTGACAACATTCTGTATTCCCAACTGTCGCAGAGTGTCGGTATTGCGTATTCTGTCTCTCAGTATTATGTAATTGTACGTAAAACTTTCATTTCTCTTGTTCTCATTCTTCGTTTGGTTTCTGATGTTTCTGCTCTCGTCTCATTAGCGTACGTCAGTATGGGCCTTATGGTGGTCACGTACTTATTCCTCCGCATTACATCCCGTAAGCAACCTGATATTCGTGTGGCTTTATTTACCTGACTATCCACTTCATTGGCCAAACATCTCTCGCTTGATATTTCCACACCCAAATAGCTCAAATTCATCACCTGATCTACAATTTATCCATTCACCACCATCTTGCATCGAATCGGCTCCTTAGATACTACCAAAAATTGCGTTTTTTTACACAAGATTTCCATATTGAGTTTTTACCAAGTTGAATCAGAGCAGGCTCTGCAGATCATCTTCATTTTCAGCACCAGGAATGCGTCATCCGCATAGCAGAGTATTCTCAAGCAACGATTGTTCATTCTTAAGCCGGCATCAACTTCTCTGACACTTTCTGGTCTATTATTATATTGAAAAGACACGGGCTAAGACTATATCCTTGTCTTATGCCGGATACGACTTTAAGTTCTCTTGAAAGGCCACATTCTGTTCTTATTTTCATTCTGTTATTAGTGTTGAGTTGCCACACAAGGGTTATATGGTTCTTATACAAACCTTTTCGTTTCAATTGTTCGATTATGTCTCACTCTGTCGAATGTTTGCCAACATCAACAGTTCTGTTGATTGAAAATGAAATAAAAGGATAGCAATCCTAATAGAGAATTACCATGGTCTTTGTAGAGCTGAGCAATTTACTACATATTACACTGCGCAAATTGAATAATTTGGGTACATATAATATATGAAAGGAAATGAAAAGGCGATTTTGTATGAATTGAGATGTTTACATATGGTGAACCTGCATAAAATGGCAACAATAAACAAGGCTGCGTTACAGCGATAAATAGTAGAGAATAAAAAAAACGAATATTCTGATCTGTAGGTTTTGAAAAAGTTTATTTCTATCAGTAACACCTTGAAGTAACGCTTAGAGACCTCCTCTAGTTCTTACTCCATTCGTTATTGTGTTAATGAGGTTATCAATGAAAGCTAGAGTAATGTTTTGCCAAATGTCTGTCAAAGCAGTGGAGTGCTGTTGTATTGTCTGAGGTGGGTTAGCTAAGTGTTATGACATTGCATACAGTTAATGCGATAAATTTCTATGCATTTTTTAATCATTAATACTGACTTTATTTAGTTTTACACCTACTACATATACCTTGATAGAAGTAATTTTAAATGACTTTAAATTCAGAATTATATATTCTAACTTTTACAATATATATATTGAAACTATATACAAAAACTATCAAAATGATATCCTTATATATAATCAATATAAAATATTTTGCAATGTCTCGAAAAAAAACCTTTTCACATCCCGACATGAAACGTATAATATATTAACAAAAACTATACAAGTATGAATATTAAAACAAATTGAAATATGTTTATTTTCTACAATTTTAATTTCAAAAAAATTTTTATTCACAAAACATTTAGAAATAAATTTATGTCTAACAAGCACCGCTTACATAATAGACGTATATAATCAAAACTCAATATATAATGTCAAATGGAATAAATAACCCAACAGATATACGAAAGTAATTAAAATTAATAAATGAATATTTAAAGGAGACAAAATTTTGTTTCTGGTCTTACCTTTAAGAACACCAATTGCCTTTTAAAAACATGAACAAACTTAAAGGACTTCTCAAAGAATATAATTTATTTGAAATATTTGATATATTTAAATATTGGAATGAATTATTTCAAAAATCTCTAAAAAAATGTGCACTATATCTTCAAAAAACAAATATAATTCTAGACAATCCCGTCTTCAGTTCTCTTTTAACATTCCAAATATCAAAATCAAAAACATAACCTATATCACTCACGTGTTAAAAGACTTAAGCTTCGAAATACAGATCAACTATATAATTCAAGATTGATCTATGTTCTAACAAAATCAAAGAACAGTGTGAGTTATTTTAAGGTTTATTTAAATTCATTGACATTCTATAATGAGATTTATTGAAGCCAAAATATAATTATATATTATATATAAAATAAAATAGAAAGGCCTTTTACTTGATAGAAGAAATATAACAAAATTTGAATATTAGAACAAATTGAAATATGTTTATCTTCTACAATTTTAATTTCAAAAAAATTTTTATTCAAAAAACTTTTAGAAATAAATTTATGTCTAACAAGCACCGCTTACATTCAATAGACGTTTATAATCAAAACTCAATATATAATGTCAAATGGAATAAATAACCCAACAGTTTTCTTCTATCAAGTAAAAGGCCTTTCTATTTTATTTTATATACAAGTATGTATATTAACATACAAATACAAGAAAATCCACTTTTACAAAATTATCTGATATTCCCAAGATAAAGGATCAAATAAAAATAATTGAACGAGAACTCCAAAATTTGATAGCTATTTCGGTCTCTAAGCGTCTTCAGAAATGTATTGAATTCAGATTCAAATATATCACAAGATCAAAATTTAACTCATCAAATAAGATAAAGCCTGGAACGAATAAACTCGAAGTAAGCTTCAAAATATCCAAAATAAAACAGAAATGATTAACGTGTTGCTACCATTAACCTATATCCATTTGTACTCGGAACACAGAAAAACCTAACATAAATTATTCACCCTAAATAATGTCCCATGATAAGAAAAATAACCAGAATTTCAAAAATAATAAATAATTAAGGAATATATTGTGGTTATTTAGACACAACATGAATTTATTTCATAATTCAAAACTCAATTTGAATGTGAGTCAATACTTATTGAAGTAATTTTAAATGACTTTAAGTTCAGAATTATAAATTCTAACTTCTACATTGAAACTATATACAAAAATTATCAAAATGATATCCTTAAATTTAATCTCAGTTCGATACATTTCTGAAGAGGTCTAAAGACCGAAATAGCTATCAAATGTTGGAGTTTTACTTCAATAATTTTAAGTTGATTCTTTATTTTGAGAATTTCAGATTATTTTGGAACAGTGGATTTTCTTGTATTTGTATGTCAATATACATACGTATATAGTTTTTTTTAATACATTTGTATTAAAACTGTAATGTCGGGATGTAAAAAGTTTTTTCTGAGACATTGAAAAATATTTTATAGTGAATTGCTTCAGCCGTTACTATTTGGTAGTTGATCATAATTGAAACACAATAGATTGGAGTTACTATGTATTTACTACCAAGGTTTTTTATTATTTTTGGTTCACATGTTACCGCGGTTTCGAACGATGACCGTTCATCTTCAGACGTAACAGAGGACTAAAGCACTAGTTACAGATTCAGTTTTGAAGTAATGTTCCATTTGGTACAAAAAATTTGTAACATTTGTAACATCTGTTATACAGTTTTTGTACCAAATGGAACATTACTTCAAAACTGAATCTGTAACTAGTGCTTTAGTCCTCTGTTACGTCTGAAGATGAACAGTCATCGTTCGAAACCGCGGTAACATGTGAACCAAAAATAATAAAAAACCTTGGTAGTAAATACATAGTAACTCCAATCTATTGTGTTTCAAATATTTTATGTTGATATATATATATATATATATATATATATATATATATATATATATATATATATATATAAGGATTTCATTTTGATAGTTTTTGTACATAGTTTCAATATATATTGTAGAAGTTAGAATATATAATTCTGAATTTAAGGTAATTTCATTATTCCTACTAACGTTGTTAAATTCGTAACTTCGAAAATTGATTACAATTGTTGTAAATAGAACTGCCTTACTTTTAGCTTAGTGTCATATATAGTTCATTTTTTCCTCACTTTCTCACCAATCATCACTAATCATCAAATAAAGGATGCTATTTCACTATCCATACTTATATTCATATTTTTTCTTAGAATTAAACACCGCCACAGTGAATCAGATTCGGTCTACATCAAGACGGTGGAATCAATCATTGCGATTCATAAATTTGCTATTGTTGCTTTCAATTCTGAAACAATAAACAGAATACGGCGGTAAACTAACCGCAGTACGACGCAGCTTACAATCTGTAAACTGTTGTATCATCTGCAGCTGCAAAATATTCGTTACTATATATTCCTATTTCTCATAGCTGTCTTTTGTGGTAACATATTCCGTTAGTAAATACTGTACTCTAAACAAGTAAACACATTTCCTTCTACTAGCCATTTCACCGTATGAACTTAATTTATACCACTTATACAGAGAACTAGTAATCTGCAAACTTTTCACCGTGAGTTAAATGAAAACCTTATAGGTATACGTTTTTTATGTTGAGTAGCATTGCATGTCTGAGTAGTGAAAAGCATAGTGGACCAAGAGCTCTCGGTTCACTTTGCGTTCTTGAAGATAATTTGCCAAGTACAAAGTAAAAGGAAGATTGATTCACTGTGTAACTCAATTATAGAGATACAATGATTTGAAATTCGAAATAAAACACCGAACAAACTGCTCTCAGTTCTTGCTCGGTTAATGGGCTTTTTCATACAGTCCACGATTAGTGCTTCCTTTGAATATGGACCACTGCCATCAATGTTTGAACTGTGCAGAGAACGGCAACATTGAGAAACAGAATCGTTTAATGTTGTTTTCTACGACAAATCACGATTGTCTTTAGGTATGCACAATGATCATGGAAGAGTTAAACGTCGCTCTGGGAAGCGATATGATATTGAGTGTAAAGAATTGCGTGGTATGTAGAGATACCTTTTTGAATTCTTCCTTGTAATTGACTAAACGTAAACTTAACAGTATGCAAATTCTTGGTTAAGCATGCATCAAATGGGATTGAAAGAGGAATGTATAACTTAGCTTTAATGGCTTTAATGGTTTATTTACAGCGAATTTACTTTTATTGGTTTCACTGTTGGGTTCACTTTTCACAAACTACTATCTAATCGCAAATAAATAATGTACATAATTCATTCACTTACAGGCCTTTAGTGTGTTATTGTGTTATTGAGAGAGCGTGTTCCCTGGAAAGTTAAAGTGAAAATGCGAATATAAAATAATTCAAATGTAGAGAGATGCGTGTTATAAGTCAATAGAACTTGAAACAAGCGAGCGGTTTATTTTGTACCCTCTGGGAAAGCGAAAAAACATTTTTGGGAATGTTTCTTCAAGGGTGCTTTGGGGCTAACAGAAGTGAGAGAACTGTTCGATTGTAACTTGAGAAACAAAGATAAATGTGATTAGAACTTACTTCTAGAGAATGTGTGTGTGATCAGAACTTGATGTTCGAAGAGTAGAAAATATTGCGTAACCGTTTAGTCGAAGCACAAAGAGAGGGCCAAAAAGCGACTTCGAGGGATGTCTTCAACTGAACCTTTAGGCTAACTAACTGGCCGAATGAGAAACTTTCTTAGGGATCGAAATATATTCAGGTGAAATCCGAGACGAAATTCGACTGTTGTGTCTTGAAACGGCTGAAACGGTTCTAATGGGTTTCTAAGAATACTGTACAGGAAAAATATTTTGGTCCTTAACAGGCCCAAAGGTTTCTTGTAAAAAATTAAACATATTTGAAAGGCCTAGATTCCTGACTCGGAGTTCATAATTGTTATATATCTGCATACTAATTTAAAAATTAAAAAAACCTATATGAGACAGTAATTTATTGCCACAAAATGTTTGTACTACAACAATTGTTTCACCACAATGTGGCTCCTTCAGGTGTTACATTGTACTGTCTGATGGTCTGATGATGGAAATAAATTACTCTCTCATATACATTTTTTTAATTGAAATGAGTTTCCACCAAGTAAAGACCGGATCAATCAAAAATTTAAAAATTCCTTGTTCGATGTAAATTCGAACAAACGGGGTTATGGAAATGATGATTTGGGAAGCTATTGCTCATGGTATTTAATCAGCACTTGTCTTTATTCCAGGCAGTATAACAGATACTCATAACGTTCAATATGTCCTATAAATCACTTTACATTTTTATTTAAATTGCCATCCTTACGGCAACAGAACGTAGGTCCTCGTATAACTATGGAGTTCATCCAAGAAACAGGCGTTACTGTTTTACCCATAGATGTATTTGGATAATAAGTCTATGGTTTCACCGTACCCACCCTATGAACTAGACTTACTTCCCATTGGCCATTGTTAGCATATGATCGTAAGGAACTGTGCACTTTACACCATCTATTTCAGACTCTAAGACAGTTGATCCACGAAGTTCAAGTTGGAGTGAGTTGCCACAAGTAGATATTGACCTATGTTTTTAATGCCTAGATTCAAACAGGAGAACATTATTCTACTCTGTCAAGAAAGTACCGGGAATTTTCAATTAAAACAACATTTTTACATTTAATCGTCAAAATTTATTGGGTCGCCTTCAAAATAGGCT
Source organism: Megalocaria dilatata (assembly GCA_034642435.1). Taxonomy (NCBI): domain Eukaryota; kingdom Metazoa; phylum Arthropoda; class Insecta; order Coleoptera; family Coccinellidae; genus Megalocaria; species Megalocaria dilatata. The sequence continues at coordinate 69,851,618 of CM067856.1, read as the reverse complement.
CCATTTGCTCCGATACATCTATGCCAACGGCACTTCCAATTATCGAAACATTTTTTATAGGCGCTTTCCGGGATGGACTTTAGCTCTCGCGTCGAATTTTGTTTTATGGCTTCAATCGACTCAAAACGGGTGCCACGAAGGGGCAATTTTAGTTTTGGGAAGAGGAAAAAGTCGCAGGGAGCCAAATCCGGCGAATACGGTGGTTGCTGAAGCACGTTTGTTGAGTTTTTGGCGAGAAAGTCAGTCACAATCGTAGCTCGGTGAGAAGGTGCGTTATCGTCATGCAAAATCCATGAGTTGTTCGCCCACAAATTTGGCCGCTTCTTACGGATACGCTCACGCAAACGTTTCATAACGCCTAGGTAATACTCCTTGTTTACCGTCTGACCCTCTGGAACGAATTCGTAGTGCACCACGCCACGGATATCGAAGAAAACAATGAGCATCACCTTCATTTTCGAGCGGCTTTGGCGTGATTTTTTCGGTTTCGGCTCATTTTTTGCCACCCATTCCGATGATTGCTGGCTTGTTTGCATATCGTACTCGTAGACCCAGGTCTCATCACTAGTTATAATGCGTTCCATGAATGTAGAATCGGAATTACAGCGATCCAGCATGTCTGAAGCAACCTGTTCGCGATGACGTTTTTGAAGAAAATTCAGGTCTTTCGGTACGAGTCGTGCGGCCACCTTTCTCATGCCCAAAATATCAATCAAAATCGTACGTGCGGACTCGTGGGATATCTTAAGATCATGTGCTATCTCTCTCAAGCTGGTACGACGGTTTTCCAGTACCCTTTCCTTAATTTTATCGACGTTATCTTCGATCGAAGCCGTCGATGGGCGACCACTTCACGACCGTCCTTGAAGGCTCTGTACCACTGTAATGCACGAGTTTTCGATAGAGCATTATCACCAAAGGCCTTTTGCAACATTTTCAATGCATCGGCACACGAAAATTCATTTGCTACACAAAACTTTAAACAAATTCTTTGCTCAACGTAATCACCCATAGTAAAAATCGGCACGCACTCTGACATCGACTGACTTAATCAGCTGTTGCAAACACACTAGTTGACAGATATCGCTCAATCTTGGCATAGTAATTAAGGACAGTGGTACCAACCTAGGAAAAAAAAAATTTACCTGCCTCATTGCCCCGCCAGATTCAAATCGATAATTCCCGGTACTTTCTTGACAGAATGTACTTCTGGGAGGTCGCCAAACTTATTATTGACATTTCTAAAGATTATACGGTTAAAAATTTCTCGCTAATTTTTAGTTTTATTCTTGATGTAGGACTATCACATCACAAAAAATTAAGTTGAAGCAATTATTCTATTTAGGTGTAACACTTTCAGTGCCACTGACAATTTTCTGGATATATATTATAGAATTTACTTTGGGATTGTTTCCTATTGACCATATCATTAGTTTTCATATGAAAATTATTCATTATTATTACTGATTTGAATAATAATTTTGCATCCTATCGTATAATCTTCTGAAGTTTAAGGGACAATAGGTACTACATAATTATCACACGTTCATAATTTCACCTATGTCAAATTATGTATGAAATATCTGCATATGAACGTATTGAATATTGAAGGTATTGTCAACCCTCATTGTGAATAATATGTAAGGATAAAATTCGTTCAATAATGAAAACTTTTGTACTTGTTCGCATGAATCAGAGCAACAAAAATTTTCTGATTTTTTCTTTATGCAATTTCCTACCAATTTCACGAAATCGATCAATTTCGTGATTTCTATAACCACTAATTAATTTTCAATTACAACCATAATGAATTTTTCATTTCAGTCGAAAATGTGTAGGGGAAAGTTCGAACAAATGCTGGAAAGAATGGATATTTTAACGGGTTAAACGATTTCTCAACTCATTTCGGCCTACGTGATCGAAAGAAAATATTTACACATTTCTGTCATAACTTTCCATTTAGCTGTGATCAAATAAAACCCGCCATCTTCTGAACCGCATTCTCGAAATGCCTAATGAAAATATTCTGGATATTACAGTAAACACCGAATTTTTTATTTGACTAAAAGAATATATAAGAAAAACAAATGTTAACTTCCGCTATTTTATTGATTTTCACAACAATTGTTTCGTCATATCATGACTTCATCAGGTGAGTATTTAAACTGTTTAAATACTCACCTGATGAAGTCATGGTATGACGAAACAATTGTTGTGAAAATCAATAAAATAGCGGAAGTTAACATTTGTTTTTTTATATTGAAGATGAATTTCCGTCAAGTAAAGACCGAGACAATCAAAAATTTGACTAAAAGAAGCTCTATACATATCGATTGAGATTTAGATTTCAGCCTTTCTTCCCCACTTTCTTTGAATTGATGAAAAATCTCTTTATCTTCTAAACTAAGAGAAAATAACACTATATTTTTCATCCAATTCATACAATGAGAAGAACAATTTGATTGCTTTCCTTGGCTATATCATTCCCAAGTTTACAGATAGGAGGTATAAATACAATCTATGTCAAATTTAGTACCTGGTACAAATTAACTGGAGAACCGACTGAATGTGTAATGCCTTCTGAACAAAACATAAAGGAGACTTTCATTTAAATTATATGTAGATTAATGACGAAACATAAGACAAAAGGTATAGTAAAGTCTCGATGAAATCATCATCTTCCTAAACAAAATCAGTGTTTTTCCCAGTCAGCTCCTGACTCACGACGAAAATCTAATAAGGAGTCAAGAATCTTCAATGAACGAATTTTTTCTGCTTGTTGAAATTCAAATGTACATTCCTAGATGAGCACACTTCAATAGTGCACACCTTTTGAATTGTTTACAGTTAAATCTCCTTCTTCTCTTACTGGAAATGAATTCAATAAATTTTCAGAACTTTTTGATAGGTTTATTTCTAAACTTCCTAACAAGGTCAGCTTCAGACTTCTATTTCCTTATCCATAATTTTAAACCATTCATAAAATCATATTTTTCTGTTATAGGATATTCTACGTACGTAGAATACAACTAAATCAACTTAAGTTGAGGTGAGATCATCATTTATCGTAGTATCAAAGGACATTTCGGTTTGAGGGATATGTTGATATCTTTTTTATTGATGAACTTCTTTATTTGTAGAGTAAGTTTACCATAGTAGCTGAAACAAATTAATGTTTTTCAGGTTTTCAACCTTTAAATAATACGTTAATGCCACCCACATAACTTTACTTATAAACCCCGCTATATGACCAGCTATCACTTTTGAAGCTGTCATTTTTTGACATTGGACAAGTAAAATCTACGCCATTACTAATTATGGAACGATATAGGCTCGTAAAACTAGCAATTTTCGGTCGTCGTGAAGCATTTCTTGGCAGTCAAAAGTGAAACTGGTGAAAAAATTCAAGCTGTTAGGACAAGTTATGAAGAATCGAAACTGTGTGCTTCACTCAAGAACAACTGAGAATATTGCTGCTGTAGCCCTGAAGTGTTGACGAAAACCCAGGTTTGTCGATTCAACGTCAATCTTTGGAGTTGGCCATTTCGAAAACGACATCATACTGTATTTTGCATAAAGAATTGAGTGTTAAGGTTCTTAAAGATCAGTTAGTAGAAGAACTCAGGCCAGTCAACAATCAGCAACGTCGTATCTTCGCTGATTGGGTCCTTGAAATGCATCAAAATGATTCGGATTTTCATCTAAAAATCATCTTCAGTGATGAGGCCTATGCTCGCCTCGGAGGCTACGTTAATGAGCAGAATTTTCCCATTTGGGGCTCGGAAAATCCAAAAATGATTATTGAATAGCCTTTCTATCCTCAACGTGTCACTGGAAAATTTTATGAAAATGATATGGTGCTGCAACCCTAGCCATGGCGGTCTCTTAGCTGATATCGTTTTCCATTGTCATTGACATATCTTCCTCTTTACAATAAAAAGAACCTCCATTGGTTTCCCTTGAAATATACTAATTTTTTTTATTCCTGTGCATCATAGATTTAACTAAGGCCCTTAACAAAATACGACTGAAGAATTTACAAAACGAATTGAAGCACAGAAGAATACATTCAAATATCGTAGAAACAAAAAAGAGGTTAACAGTTGCACGTGCTATAGGTCTTTTTGCCAACCCTAAGATTTTTCCCTAAATATATGTTCAAATATTCATTATTTCTGAGTGTTATTTGGCTTTTGTTTTTAATTTTCTATTGGATTATAACATTTAATTTTTCGTTTTAATAAGTTAATTCCGTTACAGTGACTTGCCAAGGGTAAGTTGATGGTCCAGAGTAAATCTTTTATTTTATTTAATTTTTCAATAAGGTTTTGATAATGTTCATCTCCTCCCTTTGATGATCTCAGTGAAGGGATGGATTGGGACATTGACGAGGAACATAATGGTTCCTCGTCAGTTCACTATGAACATTACATTTTTAATCATATAACTCCTAATTCAAAGAAAACATTCTGAAATATTGTTCAGAAAACAGATGAGGTTACTTTTTTTTTCCAGCCAATCTTTCTTCAAGAAAATTGGATTCAATTAAATCGCAATTTGGTGATGATGAAGAAGTGGTGAATGAAGCTTTAGATCTGTCACAAAAATGTCTTATTCATTAAAAAAAAACAAAAATGATCAAACTATGACAAAAAAATAGCAATTTACAAAAGAATAAAAGTTAAAATATCCTAAAGCTTCTTTGGATGCATTTATATTAATCTTAGAATCTTAATTGAATAACAATATAGGAAACCTACAGGAACTCAGAGAAAAACATGGAGTCTCCTGAATAAAAAACATAACAAAAAAGGGAAATAATAGAATATATATATCAAATTTTTGACTGCTCCTGTTGTCAATTCATTTCTTAATAACAATCCATTTTCATCAGATCAGGATATTGATATTTATATCCCCCCTAGAATAGTTATATGTAGAGGCGTAATTAAAAAGATGAGTGATGAAATCTCAAAACAAGATTAATTGAAACATACTGATTTTAGAGCGAAAATTCTATCTAAAAGAAAACTTTAGAGAAGAACAAATACTAACGAAGGTACAAAATATATTCCTTCCAATTCATGGCTTCCATTTGGGGATGTATTCGCAGATTTATATTGTTTGTTGGGCCAGTTATCCAGTGTTATAACTGTTTCAGATATGGACACATTCTGTCCAGTTTTAATGCTAAGAAAAGATGCGGAAACTGTGGAGAGCATCATATGGAAGATAAATGCTTCAATAAAGAAAATAGTGTCATGCTTTAATTTCGCCATTGATGTGCAGATCGCTATTGATGTGGTACAGTTTGTCAACTATTTATTACAGGCCTCTCTCCTTACGCTAGAATCGCTAATTTGTGCAGAATTACGACGTAATTATGTTTTCTTCACGGTAGCATGTCCATTTTTAACGTTTTTTGGTTGAATATTTTTGATGAATTAATGAGTTAGTGGAGTTGAACGAATTGGAGTTGAATTGTCGGACATTCTTTCGGAAAACAGTATCAATTTATTTTGGATTATTCTGAAGATTGTTTATACCTGGAGATAACTATTGGTGCCTTAGATTTTGATTTTGGAGTTATATAGTGCCAATAAAGTCAATATTTCTGAATTAACCAGGAGGCCATCTTTTTTTACTTTCATGATATTTCCAATGAAGGTCAGTATATTTTTGAGTTTGAAACACCACATACACTCTGTCAAGAAAGTACCGGCAATTATCGATTTAAATCTGGCGGGGCAATGAGGCAGGTTAAATTTTTTTTTTCTAGGTTGGTACCACTGTCCTTAATTACTATGCCAAGCTTGAGCGGGATCTGTCAACTAGTGTGTTTGCAACAGCTGATTAAGTTAGTCGATGTCAGAGTGCGTGCCGATTTTTACTATGGGTGATTACGTTGAGCAAAGAATTTTTTTAAAGTTTTGTGTTGCAAATGAATTTTCGTGTGCCGATGCATTGAAAATGTTGCAAAAGGCCTTTGGTGATAATGCTCTATCGAAAACTCGTGCATATCAGTGGTATAGAGCCTTCAAGGACGGTCGTGAAGTGGTCGCCCATCGACGGCTTCGATCGAAGATAACGTCGATAAAATTAAGGAAAGGGTGCTGGAAAACCGTCGTACCAGCTCGAGAGAGATATATGATCTTAAGATATCCCACGAGTCCGCACGTACGATTTTGATTGATATTTTGGGCATGAGAAAGGTGGCCGCACGACTCGTACCGAAAGACCTGAATTTTCTTCAAAAACGTCATCGCGAACAGGTTGCTTCAGACATGCTGGATCGCTCTAATTCAGCATTCGATTCTACATTCATGGAACGCATTATAACTGGTGATGAGACCTGGGTCTACGAGTACGATATGCAAACAAGCCAGCAATCATCGGAATGGGTGGCAAAAAATGAGCCGAAACCGAAAAAAACACGCCAAAGCAGCTCGAAAATGAAGGTGATGCTCATTGTTTTCTTCGATATCCGTGGCGTGGTGCACTACGAATTCGTTCCAGAGGGTCAGACGGTAAACAAGGAGTATTACCTAGGCGTTATGAAACGTTTGCGTCAGCGTATCCGTAAGAAGTGGCCAAATTTGTGGGCGAACAACTCATGGATTTTGCATGACGATAACGCGCCTTCTCACCGAGCTACGATTGTGACTGACTTTCTCGCCAAAAACTCAACAAACGTGCTTCAGCAACCACCGTATTCGCCGGATTTGGCTCCCTGTGACTTTTTCCTCTTCCCAAAACTAAAATTGCCCCTTCGTGGCACCCGTTTTGAGTCGATTGAAGCCATAAAACAAAATTCGGCGCGAGAGCTAAAGTCCATCACGGAAAGCGCCTATAAAAAATGTTTCGATAATTGGAAGTGCCGTTGGCATAGATGTATTGGAGGAAATGGAGTCTATTTTGAAGGCGATCCAATAAATTTTGACGATTAAATGTAAAAATGTTGTTTTAATTGAAAATTCCCGGTACTTTCTTGACAGAGTAGTATATTTAACAACTTTCTGATAATTGATTTAATTCAGAAATTGGAAACTGATACCAAATCGACATGCGTTGAACAAAAGGATTTAGAATTTCAAGGTACAGCTTGGACCCCCATCAGCAAAGGGCAAGGTTTCGAAATAATATCTCCCTTATCCTCACTGGTGGGCTTTATTCCGATACTACATATATTTTTTCCCATTAATTTTATATATAAACATATACTTCCAATGTTAAGTATTTCACAATGAAATATTAGATCTATAAGATCTAATCCGGAAAATTTTAAAATGAAAACCGACGAATTAAAGTCCTATTTAATATTATTACCGGAAACCGAATCCAGAATAAGATCACTACATTTTTGTAGGCCTGCTCGCTTATACAAAATAGGAGTGTCGCAATCACCTTTGTGTCATTGTGGAGGGATAGGAAACCTATTTCCTATATTTTCAACCTGTAAGGATAATCAGCTTAACATGGAGAAGCTATACTCGGACTTTATATCGCTATAGCAAAAGCGGTTACAGTTTCCCCTTAATGTTTGGGAAGTTCTATTTATCGACGATATTTCTGTAGTAAAGTTAATCGTAATCTATTTGCTGCATCGGGTATAAGCCTGTTAAAATTCTGATTGATTTTTTATGTTTTAACAGCCGTTGAATTGTCTATTCCTTTTTCTTTAGAGCCTAAGACGTGCATAACATCAACAACTAATAATGAACATATACGTCAACAAAATAATGGACCTATATGTAACTCATATTAGTAACACTATATTGCTATTGAGTATTGAGTAACTCATATATTGCTATTGAGTATTGAATAACTCATATATTGCATTAAGTGAAACCCTGCTGATTATTGACGAAGTCAAGATCCATTTACAATGGAATCAGCAGAAAAATAAATTTTGAGATGTGCAGATGGAATCAGGTTCCGGGCACATATCGGGTGTTTCTTGAGAGTGATAGAACTTTCGATAGGGATAACTATGATTTGACTGAAGATAGAAGCCATGTTGCTTTGACATTTCTGTTCAATAAGTATTGACAAATTATCATGGAGACTCACGCCACAACAACGTTTAAAAATTGTTGAAATTTATTTTCAAAACCAGTGTTTTATTCGCCAAACTTATAGAGCACTTCGTGAAATTTATGGTCTACATAATCGTTCATCAGAGCAATTTATTCGTCGAACTATCTATAGATTCCGGACAACACTTTCTCTTCTCGGTGCAAAAACAACAAGACAAAGAAATATACGTAGAGAGGAAAATATTGCTGATGTAAGTCATAGTGTTGAAGACGATCCAGATTTGTTTATTCGTCGACGTTCACAACAAATTGGACTCTGTGCATCCACCACATGGAAAATTTTGCGTGAAGATCTTGGTCTACACCCATACAAGATCCAACTGGTTCAAGAACTGAAGCCACTTGACCTTAATGAGCGCCGTTTGTTTGCTGATGGGGCCCTAGAACAGCTTGAAGTTGATTCACTTTTTAAATTGTGTTTAGTGTTTAAGCTCATTTCTGGTTGAACGGCTATGTAAACAAGCAAAATTGCCGCATATGGAGTGAAAACAATCCTCATGAAGTTCTGCAGGTTCCATTGCATTCTGAAAAATGCACTGTATGGTGTGCTTTACACGCTGGAGGCGTCATTGGTCCATATTTATTTAAAAACGATACTGGAGCTAATGTTAAAGTGAATGTTGCTCGGTAGAGATCGTTGATCTATGATAATTTGTTTCAAAATTTGAATGGTATCGACCCAGAACTGTTTTGGTTCCAACAAGATGGTGCTACACCTCATGCTGCTACCGTAACAAATGATTTATTGGAAAAAAGATTTGGCGATAACATTATTTCGAGAAATGGTCCAATGAATTGGCCTCCAAGATCATGCGAGATAACTCCACTGGATTAGTTTCTTTGGGGTTATGTCAAGTCATTGATAAAGCAGTAACAATAGACTCTCACTCGAAAAAGTGATCCAAAATTGATCTGGTCGAATGCGTTCCTCAGAGCTAGTCGTGGTGGAAATATGCCGGAAATTATTTTTAAAGCATAAATGTCATAAAATTATCTTTCAAATAAAAGAAAATTTGTCTTCAATCTTCATTTAATTATATTTTATTTCAATTAAAAGTTCTATCACTCTAAAAAAACACCCGATATAAAGAAATAGAAGAAGAAGAAGATCGTAGAAACAATGAAACAACTAAACACAGGAAACTCTACCATAATTAAAGCGGGAACAACCACAACCGACGAAATAGAAATGACTACTAGAATAGGACAAGGAGATAACCTCAGTACATTGCTCTTCAACCTGTTAATGTTCAAAATGATAAACTAAGTAAGGAAGGATACAGAATGGGAAACAAAATAATTAAGATCTTGTGTTATGCGGATGACGTCGTGCTGTTTGCGGATAGTGAGAGTGGTTAGTAGTAACCACTTGTTTGTAGGCTTGTAGAAGCATTCAACAAAGAAGCTCAGAAGCTGAACATGGAAATATCAACTTCTAAAACTAAAGCATGGTGATTGCTAAGAAACCATGTCGATGAAAGCTGGAGCTGAACAATAGAATGATCGAACAGGCATCCGAGTTCATCTATCTGGGCGTCATGATCTTACCATATGGTAACCTGAAACAAAGTGTAAGACACACAGATGAATAAAGCAGCCAGAATAGTGTGTGCGCTAAGCAACACAATCTGGAGAAATAACCATATGTCAACCACAAGCAAAGTGAGAATATATAAGGCATGCATTGGACCTCTTATGACTTACACGGCTGAAACACGGGCTGATAAGACCCAAAGAGGATGGCACGAACAAATTGAATGAAAGTTCCAAGAGCAATAACTAGGAACACATTAAGGGATCAGAGAAGAAGCAAGGAGATCAGAGAGGTATGCCAGACTGAAGATGTAGTGAGATGGACCCGCGTGAGAAGAAGATTCTGGAATGATCATGTATCGCGTATGGATAAGGACAGACTGACAAAAATTGTTAAAAATGGAAAACCATAATCCAAGTGACCTCCAGGAAGACCACCAAGTATATGGAAGGACAGTTGGACCTCGATATCACAAGAGCGTGAAGAAGAGAACTGGGATAGGTAGAACATGCTGTTAGCTTTCGCAAAGAAGAAGAAGAGACAGATATGTAGACGACATACTGGTTTTCTTCTGTGGAACATTTTCAAAACAAGAAAACACATTGAAGTATTTTAATGATTTGCACCATAAGATAAAATTTACTATGAAACTACTATCTGATAATAAAATGACTTTTCTGAACATAACTCTAATTAATAATAATACTGAGTTTACCTCTGGTATATTCAGAAAACTCATTACGTCAGGTCACCAATTTTTCAAATCATTTGAAGACTCATAAGACTATAGATCAATGATACATGGAGAATTTTCAATTCAACATACATTATGATTCTTTTGCAATATATCAATATATGATTTTCCATATATAATATAGAAGTCCCCAGAAATAATTCTGAAATTTGAATATCAAAACAAATTAAATATAATATGTTGTCTTCTACAATTTTAATTTCAAAAAAATTTTATTCAAAAAACTTTTAGAATTAAATTAATGTCTAAAATAAGCACCACTTACGTGTAATAGACGTATATAATAAAAACTCAATATATAATGTCAAATGGAATAAATAAACCAATAGATATACGAAAGTCATTAAAATTAATAAATAAATATTCAAAGGAGACAAAATTTTGTTTCTGGTCTTACCTTTAAGAACACCAATTGCCTTTTAAAAACATGAACACACTTTAAGGACTTCTCAAAGAATATAATTTATTTGAAGTATTTAATATATTTGAATATTCGAATAAGTTAATTCAGAAATCTCTCAAAACATGCACTATATCTTCAAAAAACAAATATAATTCTAATTTATTCCTTCATCGGTCCTAAATAATATTCCAAATATCAAAATCAAAAAACTAACTTATATCACAACGCACACGTGGTAACAATGAATGCTTCGAAAATAAACCAACTTTAGAATTCAAGATTGATCTATGTTCTAACAAAATCAAAGAACAGTGTAAGTTATTTTTAAGTTTATTTAAATTCATTGGCATTCCATAATGAGATTTATTGAAGTCAAAATATAATTATATATTATATATAGAATAAAATAGAAAAAGGCTTTTTACTTGATAGAAGAAATATAACAAAATTTGAATATCAAAACAAATTGAATATAATATGTTGTCTTCTACAATTTTAATTTCAAAAAAATTTCATTCAAAAAACTTTCAGGATTAAATTAATGTCCAAAATAAGCACCGCTTATGTGTAATAGACGTATATAATAAAAACTCAATATATTATGTCAAATGGAATAAATAAACCAATAGATATACGAAAGTCATTTAAATTAATAAATAAATATTTAAAGGAGACAAAATTTTGTTTCTGGTCTTACCTTCAAGAACACCAATTGCCTTTTTTTTATTTAATTTGTTTTGATATTCAAATTTTGTTATATTTCTTCTATCAAGTAAAAAGCCTTTTTCTATTTATTCTGAAATTTAATTTCAAACTTTCAGTTTGCTGAAAACCAAATACACTATAACCCAACATGAAGAAGAGAAATAGAAAGTATCAATTCTTTATGGGACTTCGGTAACATAAGCTGAGAAGTGGCTCATAAATTTTTCAAAGTCAGATCCCAGTATTAATTGTGAACTATAGAATTGAAAAAGAACAAATATGCAAATATATAAAGCAGAAAGGCAAAATAAAAAAAATATTGAATGAGTTTGAACGAAAAACAGTACACCTCTACCATTTTTTTAAATAGACAATTTGAAAATTTTATTTGAAAAGCCAGGAGGCTTAACATTCTGGAGCTCATTGAAGATTCCAAATTAAAAAGTAACAATTACCTTAATATAATGATTACCCTAAATGATCAATCTTGTCACTATTCAATTTCCTTGAATGATAGCTAGCGCCCACATAATAACTCCAATATCGTTTTCTCACTACTGTAATGACATTTTGAGCCTTTTCTTCTCACCATTTTTTCGTATTCAGATCAACATAAATATTTAGCACATCATATTTAGTATTCAATTGACTGAAGTTGAAGAACGATAGAAACAGGAAAATGAAAATCCTATTAATTATTTAGCATTCGAAACAATTCAAACTTAATATAGTCTTACTTTTTAAATGGAAGTAGCGTAATTATTCTCTGTCTGCAACAAAAAACATTTCACAGCGTTTTAATTCTCGAATAGAATCTAATCACAATACCGCTCGCTGAAATACAATTTCATTTCTTGTTATTCAATTACACTACGAGTTGTGAGATTTATGAATACTTAGCTATTTCAAAATTGCTCTGCTGAAGTAATTGGGGTAGTTCAAAGTTATGTAATGAACGATAAATCGTCAGAAACATGAATAACTGAAAAACAGAATGCAATATTGCAGATACAAATGAGTCTCTTATTAGATTATTCTTATCAAATAAAGGAGTAAATGACATCAGTATTCATTACAGCGTATATCTTCAGTGTCCGCAATTTGGCTACTATTGTTAAATATTGGAACAAAATGAATCAGAAATATCTCCATAATGAAGGAATAAACTTATTTGAAATGTTGGCGAAATAATCATAACGGGATTCCCAGAGGAATATCGGTTATCTAGTCCGCCAATAGTGACGTTACTTGTGGGTTCGAATCCCGCTTCGGCAATGGGCTTGTTGTCTATTGTTGTCTAATAGTGAAAAATGTGTAACATTCGAGTTCAAATGGGATATAAAAGAATATGTTGAAATACATGTTATCGAATTTTTATGAGGGTGTAATTATGTAAGACGTACGTGATTAGAAGCCCTGGCAGAATGAATGAAAAACCAATACATTACATTGTGTCTAATAAAGAATCGAATTTACCTATAAGGGTATCACCGCATTAACTTATAGCTTGCTTAGTGCCCAGTGTACAGCGACCCATCTGAGAAATGCACTGAACTAAAAGAATTATCGCTTAATAGCTAAAGGAGCGCTCAAGGCGATTTTGATAGTTTCCTAGTATGAAGTCGTAAGTTGCGTTTGTTTGTGTCAGGAGGCTCGGAGTATTATTCCCAAAGGAGAATTGATGAGGTATTAATGGGAGATATTTCAAGAGAAGAACCTTTCTTGAATCTATTTAATGCGCTTTATAAGAAACTCATTGTTCTGCAAAATTCGGACAGGATTTTACAACTGAATCAAAAAAAGGAATACCAAATGATGATTCTACATATTTTTCAAGGCGTTATTGAAACAATTGACGATTACATCCTTACACATCAGCATGTTAATCCTTTATGTCTGCTAAATAGAAACAGGATTTTTAAGACATTTGATTCTACCAGGAATCGGACTATATATTTTATTCTCTTCTACAGCTTCTTTCGGCCAACGTTTCAAGACAACACTGTCTCTTTCTCAAGGCTACAATTATTAAAAGATGATGAACACACGTTCTAATAGATCTCTACTTAACCTTACCTTCAAAAACTACTTTTACAGAGACATCAAAATAAGTTTACAAAACATCAAGGTGGTGAACAAAACAGTTAAAGACACATTAAAAATAGCTATAGCAAATTGAATAAATTAGTTAAAATTGGATAATAATCCTTAATGTATAGATAAAATTAAATGTGTGACAGGCACAATTACAGTCTAAAATCTAAATCAGGACAAAGTGACAATTAATCTGTCAATGTCACCCACACCGGAAACAAAGTACCAACTGTAGTAACAAAACTGGTTAAAATGGACATTCACATAGTATGTAAAATAGAAAGTCAAAACTAGAAGAAAATGGGTTTCAAGTTAAACCCAGTAAACAATCATAAAAACCACTTAAACTCTTAACATCTTCTCTGAAATTGACACTTAATGAGCTTCTAATGTGTATCATCTCACTAATGTTTCTCTTATACAGGTGTTTTTCTCTGTCTAAAATAGATGTGTCTGAAAAGTTGAAAGAATGGAGTTGGGTGTGCGCATGTGCCGTGAGTGCAGTCTTATTCTGGTTGTTAATGTTCTTTATATCATATTTGTGTTGTTTAATCCTTTCTTTGAGGTGTTGTCTGGTTTGACCAATGTACGATTTATTACAATCATTGCAAGGAATTTTATAAACTAATTCCGACTGCCACTCATTGGGAATCTTATCTTTAATTTTAGTGAAAAACTTATTCGTAGTACAGACATTATAAGAAGCACAGGCACACTCAACTTGATTGAAAATTTTATTAATCCTGTACGAAAGATCAGGTATAAACGGGAACTTGAAAAATTTCTTCTCAGGGACGGTCAATTCATTTGAGACACTTGTGTTAGATCTACTATTGAGAAATCTGTTTATGGTTTTATCAATAAATTTACAAGGGTAGTTGTTTTCTATTAATATGTTCCTAACCTTGATTATTATTATTATTATTGATAAAACCATAAACAGATTTCTCAATAGTAGATCTAACACAAGTGTCTCAAATGAATTGACCGTCCCTGAGAAGAAATTTTTCAAGTTCCCGTTTATACCTGATCTTTCGTACAGGATTAATAAAATTTTCAATCAAGTTGAGTGTGCTTGTGCTTCTTATAATGTCTGTACTACGAATAAGTTTTTCACTAAAATTAAAGATAAGATTCCCAATGAGTGGCAGTCGGAATTAGTTTATGAAATTCCTTGCAATGATTGTAATAAATCGTACATTGGTCAAACCAGACAACACCTCAAAGAAAGGATTAAACAACACAAATATGATATAAAGAACATTAACAACCAGAATAAGACTGCACTCACGGCACATGCGCACACCCAACTCCATTCTTTCAACTTTTCAGACACATCTATTTTAGACAGAGAAAAACACCTGTATAAGAGAAACATTAGTGAGATGATACACATTAGAAGCTCATTAAGTGTCAATTTCAGAGAAGATGTTAAGAGTTTAAGTGGTTTTTATGATTGTTTACTGGGTTTAACTTGAAACCCATTTTCTTCTAGTTTTGACTTTCTATTTTACATACTATGTGAATGTCCATTTTAACCAGTTTTGTTACTACAGTTGGTACTTTGTTTCCGGTGTGGGTGACATTGACAGATTAATTGTCACTTTGTCCTGATTTAGATTTTAGACTGTAATTGTGCCTGTCACACATTTAATTTTATCTATACATTAAGGATTATTATCCAATTTTAACTAATTTATTCAATTTGCTATAGCTATTTTTAATGTGTCTTTAACTGTTTTGTTCACCACCTTGATGTTTTGTAAACTTATTTTGATGTCTCTGTAAAAGTAGTTTTTGAAGGTAAGGTTAAGTAGAGATCTATTAGAACGTGTGTTCATCATCTTTTAATAATTGTAGCCTTGAGAAAGAGACAGTGTTTTCTTGAAACGTTGGCCGTCAGTGTTTTCATGAAACTCATGAAAATGGATGATAACCTTGATCAGAATTTGATTCTACTTTAATTTTTGAAATTTGTAAGTATTTCTTTGGAATTAAAATTTGTAGTGGGGTATAATAGAATTAATCGGCCACAACTTGGATGAGAGTAGAACTAAATTTACTTATTTTTATTCAATTTAAATATTGAAACACAAATATTTCTGACCCTTACATATTCAATAAAAAACGAAATTAATATTGCCTGAGAAACCTAAGTCTTTATTTTCATGTAAATGTAAATTATTCGAAGTGACCAAAAAAATTTTTTTTGATAATTTTCAGAGGTGAACTCTTGAACCTTATTTATTTGATAAAGGTGCTTTCAATCTTAGTTTCTTCTTTCAAAGGTAATCACTCATCAGAATAGAATATTTTCGGAAAAATCGCCTTATAAAAATTACGAGAAAGAAAAGATTTGTATATTCAAATTGGCAATAACTGTGATTTCTTGTAAAGATAGATTGAACAAGTTAACATTTAAAACGATACCATACAACGAATTAACTTATCGTGAGCTAAATTGGAATGACTATTAATGAAAAAAAAAATGTAGTATGCGGTTGGCTCGAAGGTAAGTAACATTCTTTCCCAAATTTCGATACGGCATTGGTCTATTTGCGTTTATAGGCCTGGTTTTTAGAGATTCTCCGAAAAATATGAAGAACAAATGTTTTTGATCCTTATCTGGTGTGCAGGCTTAAATTCCATATGTAATGCCATACGATTTCTTCGAAAGTGTGGGTGAAACTTTTGTTTTCCAGCATGGAAAATTTCGAAATTCTACTTAAAAGTAATATCCTAGCTCCCATGAAAGAAATTATTAAATTCAATGGATATACAACAAGTAAGTAAGTATTTATGTTTATTTCCAGGTTTTTTTTGTTGTATCACTAAGATGAGTAGAATTTTATTGACGATTGAATCAACGAATATCCGGTCCGTGTCTATAATTAGTTAACTTAAAATTTTCACAATATTGCACTCGAAGTTTTTATTGGTTTAAACAATTAAATTTCATATGTTGGAATTCCTTGAACTTTTCCCGTAAATTAGCATTTGATTTTTTACTACGTATACTATCCACTACGTTTTTCTATGAATTAGTTCGCAGGAAATACCCTATTGCAGACTGCATGAAAGAAATAATTTTCAGTTGAATTCAGTTTTTATTTTACCAATAAATATCCATTGTGAATTTTTAAATTAAGCTGTATAGTTCTGCATAAAAATCTTTGAGCCTATTGGAATGATTTCATAGGAATAAATTTTTGAAATAACAATTGACTATATGATTATTTCTGTTTCATCAGATTCTTGTACTCGTATCTATATTCTCAAATTTGAAGTTACACGTAGTAAGTTGGAGTTTTGTACTATTCTGTTACATTCATTTAAGGAGAGGATATTCTGCCTTCAATTTATATAGGAATATATTTTAGTCTGTTGTGATAAAAATGAAAAATGGTCTCACAATTCAGTATAAAGGTTATTTGAAACATATATTCGAAAATAAAAAGAGTATCAATTGTCAAGTGTATACTGGACAATAATGTAACGATTTAAACCAGACGTATCAGTATATTTATCGATAAAAATGTGACATTTTACCTAAATGAAATGTTTTATTTCAGTTTATATTTCAAACTAATAATGAATAAAAATAATCTCATATTTTGAATTACTTTGGCTGAACTTGAAAAAATTGAAAAAGAAACAGAATAAAATATATTGCGGTCAGTTACTGAAATTTTCCTGTTATTCTAAATATTCAACAACTGTCAATATTAGTCAATGAATTCTTAGGAAATTTTTTCTGAAAATTTCCACTGGCCTTATGAGTGTTGATCTACAGTTTCCACTTTTATGGTGGATTATCTTATTGTTGAAATTATGTCTTAGTTATTTCTGATGGATTTCATAAATTGAGTGTGAAGTATATGATTTATAATTACTTCGGTATTCTTGTATTTTTATCTAGAAGTGTCTACCAGTTGGACCAATAAAACTATAGACAATCATAATAAATTTAGAAGGTGACTCCAAATTCGAATTAAACCGGTCAAAAATGTACATATTTAAAGGCACAATATACAACAATGCTATTGTAATATATATTCACTGTTATTGAATGCACCGGGAGTTAAAAACAAAGTTTCAATATTTTGGGAATATATACTACTCTGTCAAGAAAGTACCGGGAATTTTCAATTAAAACAACATTTTTACATTTAATCGTCAAAATTTATTGGGTCGCCTTCAAAATAGGCTCTATTTGCTCCAATACATCTATGCTAACGGCACTTCCAATTATCGAAACATTTTTTATAGGCGCTTTCCGGGATGGACTTTAGCTCTCGCGCCGAATTTTGTTTTATGGCTTTAATCGACTCAAAACGGGTGCCACGAAGGGGCAATTTTAGTTTTGAGAAGAGGAAAAAGTCGCAGGGAGCCAAATCCGGCGAATACGGTGGGTACTGAAGCACGTTTGTTGAGTTTTTGGCGAGAAAGTCAGTCACAATCGTAGCTCGGTGAGAAGGCGCGTTATCGTCCTATAGTAATCACCCATAGTAAAAATCGGCACGCACTCGGACATCGACTGACTTAATCAGCTGTTGCAAACACACTAGTTGACAGATTCCGCTCAAGCTTGGCATAGTAATTAAGGACAGTGGTACCAACCTAGGAAAAAAAAATTTTACCTGCCTCATTGCCCCGCGATTTAAATCGATAATTCCCGGTACTTTCTTGACAGATATGTCATCTATGTATATATATATATATATATATATATATATATATATATATGTATATATATATATATATATATATATGTATATATGTATATAGGTATATATATATATATATATATATATATATATATATATATATATATATATATAAACCTCAAAATAAGTAAGAGATTTTATATAAACGTGAGTCATCAAATGAGGCGTTTTGGAGATATAAGCGATTTTTGATTTTAAATTGAATTACTAGAGCAACCAAATACATATTCGATTAATTTTCATCTTTTAGGTGTCTTGTTACTGATCTTACAATTAAAATGTTTTTCAATCGGTTCATTAAAAAAAAACCACAGCTGGCTTCGGACATTTGATTTTCATATGACATTTACGTAATTTTATTGAGTATTTTTCATGCGATTCGACTTTTTACTTTCTTTCACTTTGTTGTTAAGAAAAAGTTATTTTCCTGTATTTAAAATGCCATTTAAATGAGTGATATGGTTTTCATGTATTGCCGTGCCTACAAAAATGTTCCTAAAGAACGTCGCCTTTATGTAGAGGCTATCCCGATCGTCAACTTAATTCTCATGTGACATTCAATAACATAATAATAAATAAAGTTCTTAGACGATTTGGGGAAACTGGTTCCTTAAAAAAACGCTCGTGATACTAGACGTCCACGATCTGTAAGTACTCCAGAAGTTGAAGAGCAAATTTTATATATTGTGTTCGAAAATCCTGGTACAAGTGTAAGAAGAATTTCAGCGGAAGTAGGAATAAGTGGCCCCCTTGTCTGGAGAACTATGCATGTTGATGCATTCTATCCATTCCATATTAATTGCGTGAAAGCTCTTAATCCTGCTGATCATCAAGCCAGAAGGAAATTCTGTAAATGGGTTTTAACAAAGATTGCTGAACATCCACATTTTACTTCTAATATCCTTTTTCCTAATGAAGCCGGCTTTGCCAAAGGTGGAATTTTTAACTTTCATAATAGCCATATTTGGGCGGATGAGAATCCACATGCTTTTGATAAATCCAGGCATTAATAGCGTTCCATTGTAAATATCTGGCTAGGTATTTTAGAATATCGTTTATTAGAAGAGTTGTTCTACCACGGAATTTAACATACCATAACCCGCCCCCCATCGCATTATAGCTTGTCGAACTGGAGGCGCTTGTCTTGACCAGGACCCTAGTTTCGTGCCGGTGAAATGGAAGGTTAAGTCTCGATGCCTAAAGTAATGCCATTCGCGCCAGTGACTGAAGCTGTGTGGTGGAAGACCTCCCGAATGGGGCCCTTATAGTGGAATGGAGGGCTGAGCCGGTTGATTGAATCAGTGACAGGTAGTCTGTCGCAGCACAAGGCTTCTCCCTTAAAACTAGCGCACTCTACCCTATTGCAGTAAATCTCCGGATTTTTCTGTCCAATGGCCGAGTGCGTTATGTAGCATACTGCGTTACCTTGCCCACAGGTGATACTTGTATCACCTGGCCATTGGTGTTGGACCCGAGGGGGTGGTGGTTGAAAGTCTGCATGCTGGACTAGGGAGATATTTCATTTATCTGTTCGCAGACACCCATGTTCGGAATATTCTTATGAAGTGACTCAGGATTTAGCGAGAATGAAAGGTTCGACCGACCTTGTCCTGAACCTGGATCTAATGCATAACGTTTCAGGGTTTGTAGATCTCTACGAAGCGTGGTGCTTGACGCCAGGATCAATCGAAAGACTTCATATGGGTTTGTGGGTCATGACGTACAGGTGGTGTTGATGGTGCTCGTACCAAGAACAATTGAGCCATAAATCCAGGGATTATCTTAGTGTACAGGCCAGATAGTGCTTCACTGCTACCAGTCAGATGGTTGTAGGCTTTCGAGCTGAATTTAAAACTGGAAGCTGGTGGGTTCATCTTCTTCAGAATGAAGACTGCTGAGTAATCAGTTGGTGAAAGAGCGACGCTTATATGCCAATTCAAAAACTGGTAGAATTCACATACCTTAACTTTCTTCAAAATACCTCGCCCGAATTTCTAGACGTGGTATCTTTAAATCGGTGGATGAATATTCGTTTTATGCAAGATGGAGCACCAACACATTTTACACTTGCTGTTAGGAAACATTTAGATCAAAGATTTCCCAGAAGAAGGATAGATCTCGCGATTTGAATCCTCTGGATTTTTGTATTTGCAGTTATTTGAAAAGTTTAGTGTATGCAACTTCAGTGAATAATCTCGAAGAGTTGCAACATCGGATTGAACTATCCTGTCAAAAGATAGGAAAATAAACAGATCTTTTCGAAAGAGTACCTAATTCCTTCATGCGACGATGTACTTCCTGCATTGAAATGGACAGTGGTCGGTCATATGGAACATCTTCTGAAAAACACTAGAAGTCAACAACAAATCGAATATCTTTTGTAATTCATCGTATTTGGTTGCACTAGTAGTTAATATTTTGAAAACCGAAAATCGCTCATATCTCCAAAACAGCTAATTTGCGGACCCATGTTGATGACAGTTTAACTTATTTTGAGGTCTAGAATTAGTTCCCAAAATATTAAAACGTTGTTTTTCAACACCCGGTATATTCCAAATCAATTTGAAGAATCTCTTTTGATAAATACAAATCCATAAAAACTCAAATGAATCACCAACCCGACGTTTTTTTTTTGACTTTTAGAAAATCCTTTCTATTATTATAAAAATTCTGTATAATAATAATTATGCTTTATTAATTCCTTTATGCAAGGATACTATTACACATTATTTCAATAATTCTGCAAAAACAAGGTTTTTCTTCTCAAATAAAAATATATACATTCTTCACAAAATATGATTGATATAATTTCTTTCTGCGAGTTATAATAAGAATCATTTGGAACTAACGGTAAGTATTTGTTATTAATATTTGCTCTGTAACCATTTAAGACGAATATTGTGAATGGTTATTTGAACTTGAAAATATTTCTTGATTGAAGCTGTTCTAATAATACAATTTAACAGAAATCGAGGAGTCCACCATTGGTAGATCTCTTTAGTTGAATACCTTTACAGAATTTAGGAATATTCAAGTTTTAAAATATTTTTCATTTTGGATCAATTGGAAGTAATAACTTGTCAAAGCTAAAGTATAGTGGCACGGTTGCTGTTATTCATCGAAAACTTGTTGACATTAAAATCTGTGTTCCATAAAATAAATCAAATGAGGACCGAATAAACAAAGAATATATAGATCAACCAATGTGATGTTTAGATAAAGTGGTTAATAATTGTGAGATTCTAGTATACCATGAAAAAGCCTGTTCTTTGGCTATTAGATTCAAACTGATTAGTTAATTTAGAAAATTAAAAAACAAAAAAAAAATAATATTTAAACAAAGTTATTCTGATTTTTACAAATTTTTATTGTTGTGTTTACAACAATCCTTTCGCTATCACAGTAACATCATCAGGCAGGTTTACATTTTAAATAACTAAGCTTGTTTCCGAAATCCGTTGCTATTTATATTATAGTAAGTAGAATGAATTCTTATTAAGCACTAAAACCCAAAAAAATGGGTCTCTGCAAATTCCAGCTTATCTGCATATATTCAACAGAGGTGAGTTATTTAGATCTAATTTTTCGTTAAGTAATATTCCAATTTTATTGTGTTAATTTATGTCTAGAGATTTTAACAGATTTAAGGCACATCTTTTACTTTCTATATGTAGAATTTCGAAATTATGGTTGAAAGTATGTGCTGTTTCTAACAAATGGTTAGAATATGTGGACTTACTCTTATTATTGAGGAAACTCTCCAAATGTTTACAAATTCAATTTCCAGTCTGTCTTATGTAAACTTTAGGGCAATCAAGGCAGTTTAACTTATAAATCCCCGATTTATCATCTTTATGTGTACAGTCTTTATTATATTTAAACTTGAGTAAATTCATTAAAAATAATAAAGACTGTACACATGAAGATGATAAATCGGGGGTTTATAAGTTAACCTGCGGTGATTACCCTAAAGTTTACATAGGACAGACTGGAAGAACTCTGCGACATAGAATTTGTAAACATTTGAAGAGTTTCCTCAATAATAAAAGTAATTCCACATATTCTAACCATTTGTTAGAAACAGGACATACTTTCAACCATAATTTTGA
The DNA here is from genome assembly GCA_034642435.1 of Megalocaria dilatata. NCBI lineage: Eukaryota > Metazoa > Arthropoda > Insecta > Coleoptera > Coccinellidae > Megalocaria > Megalocaria dilatata. The sequence goes on along the minus strand of CM067856.1, from coordinate 69,829,196 downwards.
AATTCTACATATAGAAAGTAAAAGTTATGCCTCAAACCTGTTAGAATCCCTAGAGATAAATAAACACAATAAAATTGGAATATTACTTAACGAACAATTAGATTTGAATAACTCACCTCTGTTAAAGATATGCAGATAAGCTGGAATTTGCAGAGACCCCCTTTTTTGGGTTTTAGTGCTCAATAAAAATTTATTGAACTTACTGTAATATAAATAACAACGGATTTCGGAAACAAGCTTAGTTAAACCTGCCTGATGATGCTACTGTGATAGCAAAACGATTGTTGTAAACATAACAATAAAAATTTGTGAAAAATAGAAAAACCGTATTTGAATATTATTCAATATGAATTTTCACCAAGTAAGGACTGATTCAATTCAATACAGAAAAAGGATTTCAGTACTCACCACAATCTCAGTTTCATCGCCTAATCTTTCTCGCCACTTATCCCTAATTAATTCGTGACTTTCCGTGGACTTCGTGTCATAGAAAATTATTTCCTTTTCATCGTTCGTAGGAGTAGCGCATTCGAAAAGGATGGTCGAATCAAAATCGACACTCGTTCGTGAATCCGGGTCCATTTCAATAAAACAATTCATTTGCTGGAAGAGAAACATACATACTGTCATCAATAGATATGTACATTACATTATTACATTTTCGCATAAAGCGAGTGCTCTGATTCAAACAACATTGATGAGTTTATTCTATGAAACATTTTTGAAAATTTATGAAACTATTAAACCTAACTTTTGAATACCAAATTTCATAACAAGCCAGATACTAGTAAGATGAGAATTATTGAATTTGTCAAATGTTAAAAGTTACAAATATAATGAATTAAATAACTTTCAAGTTGCCCAAAGTTTTTTTACTATTGTTTTAAAATTTATTTTGAAACGGCTCTCGGTAATTCTAATATCAAACAAATCTTAAAAATATGTAACTGACAACTAATATTCTCTAGCTGTCATGTGAAAGATACTTTTGTTTGACATTGACATTTCGATATATAATTTCAGAACTAATTATATACATATTGAAGATTTAAAAAATATGAAGGAGGCAGTATTTTAATTTCCACAAAATTGTTTGTAATACAATCATTGCTGGACCACGATGTGGCTTCTTCGGGTATCTACATTCTAGTAGCCAGTAGAATGTAGATACCTGAAGAAGCCACATCGTGGTGAAACACACGATAAACATTTCTCTGGAAATTAAAATACTGTCTCCTATATATCTTTCAATTAAAATGAGGTTCCACATCCTGTTATGTTAATATGTCTCTACGTATTCTTCAATAGTGATTCAACGTTGATCAGTTAAAATGCAAATTACATTAATTTACTTCGGGGGAATATAGAGATGCAATAATAAACTAGAACCCGTTTATTTACAGTCTCTATAATAGGCTGGGAATAAAAAGTCCATTATTTTTGCGTGAACTTCAAGACTTTATTTAACATGTTTTGGATTGCTCGATTTGGGTCAAATATGCACCATTTTGTTCTATAATATGTTGCTATTTTAAAGGTAGCTTCATAATGCCTCTATCATAGAAATATTGGTCCTTATTGGCGAAAAACTCTTGTAATCGATTTTCACAATCTCTCTTGATGCCAATTTCACTCAGGAAGTTTTGTAATGCGAGGAAAATATGGTAACCGCTTGGTGCCAGGTCCAGATTATATGGTGGATGCATTAAAACTTTCCAACCAAGCTCTCGGAGTTTCTAGCGAGTCGCGACAAACGTGTGTAGCCTGGCGTTCTCCTGATGGAACACAACACGTCTTCTATTTGGTAATTCTGGTCGTTTCTGGTCAATTGCTAGCTTCGAATGGTCCAGTTTTTGACAGTAGAGATGCGAATTTAGTGTCTGGCCATACGGAAGCAACTCATAATAAACGATTCCTTACCAGTCTCACCAAATGCACAGTAGAACCTTCCTGGCCTTTAGTCCTGGTTTGGCCACCGTTTGAGCTGCTTCACCGCGCTTTAACCACTATCATTTTCGCACAATATTATCATATGTTACCTAGTTACCATCCGTTTAAGAAATGGGTCGATTTCATTCCGTTTTGCCAAGGCTTCGCAGATGAAAATCCGGTCCGGAAATGGTCGATCTATGTTCTATGGTCGATCTATAGTTCCTGGGCGATGCTACGACTACTTACATGCCGCTCAACTTTGATAATTTCTGTGATTTTATTAACATTTTTTATGACGGACCTGCCTGTGCCAGGTGTATATTTAACATGAAAAATACCTAAACACAATCGACGAAACTAAAATTGCACGTAATTATTTGAAACAGCATCAGAACCATAAATACCATTCACAATGCCAGCCGCCTGGCTTGCATTTTAGTCCTTATCTAAGAAAAACTGTAAAATGCACCGAATTTTCTCTTTGTTAACTTCTATTTTTAACACTCTGTAACTCACAACTGAATGGACCAACCAAAAAAACAGCAAAAAATGTTTTGTGTGAAATGTTACTTTGACAACGAGCATACATCTGAAATTATTCGATCGATACTTCAAGAGATCACTACAACCATCTGCCGAAAAAATAATAAAATTTTTTTTCCAACCTATTATTATAATCATTATAATGTACTGTACATTATACAATTTTAGATTGTTTAACCTAAAATTATTGGAATTAGTGAGATGAAGTTTTTATCTGCAGTTGCAAGAAAACACCAGATTTCTCGTGGAAAAGTAGATCGATGGGCTTTTTCACTATTTTTCATTTGGATTCACCGAGTTCACTTTATAAATTCACTAGCCTTAGTTACCATTGTAAGTATCATAGATAATACATGCAGGTAGAGGTTTTTTTGTTCAGGATTTTTATTATTATAAGACGGTGAATGGAAATGTTTCTTGAAATTGCATTTGATAAATAATAAATGAGTGAGAGTAAAGTTCTTTCTTTGAGTAACTAATGAAACTGTTATGTATTATTGCGAAAAAGTACTTCTTCAACTGAACTGCAGCGTGTTTTCAGTCAAGTGCTACAGATGCGGGTTTCAAATGACAAAAGGACAAAAACAATAAAGGGTTCAGATCCGAGGGTAGTACACCAAAGCGAGTTTCAAAGAGTCGTGCTATGCTCTGGCTAGCCTGCCGTCTCAGTGTCGGGGACCAGCTGGTGTCACTGCAAAGGTCGGTTCTAAGAGCCGTTGCAATAACAAGTGACGAAGGACCACAGATGAGATTTTATGGCTGTTCACATCGACCTGGATGGCTCCAAAATCACCTGTGCCGACGAGGAGAGTGTAAGGTGGCTCGAGGAGACGACTCCCTCACTCAAACCATGGGAAGGAGCGGACGTCAAGCTCGTAAAGGATGGGCATATTCCTAAAACTAACATCTGTTCGATCTTATCGTATATGAGGATCCATAAAACAGATTTTAGTCTGAGGAGATACTCAATAGACTGAGAAAAATTAATCATATCCTGTGGACTGTGAGTGGAGTATTCTACGTAGCGAGTTGTCAGGGTCATTACATCCATTCATGTACGCTGCTAGGGGACATGAGTAAGGAATGCGACGGAGTTCATCAGCTGTTCTGCCTACTTCTCTGGAGAGTGAGCTACCGAAGGGTCTCCACCAACAGATGTGCGGGATGTAGTCTCCCACTTCAGGGAGAAAAACATCCAGGTGATAATTGGATGTGAAGCCAATGACCACCACACAGTGTGGGGCAACACGGACATCAACTACAGCGGTAAGTCACTTCTAGATTACTTGCAAGAGAGCTTAACTGTAGTAAACATACGTAACAAACCAACTTTTCTTACCCCTCATAGACATGAGGTTCAAGACCCCACTATAAATGCTAATTTTATTAGCAATAAGATTTCCGATTGGACAGTATCTACTGGACCATCATATTCAGGCATATACTTTTTCGTATAAGAACAGCTCTTAAACCATTAGGATACTACAGATGGACGGATTAGAACCGCCGACAATCCGTGGTGAAACAATACAATTCCCTAATGAGGCAAAATACCTGGGAATAGACAAAACTCTCAGTTGGAATGCATACCTAGACAAAGTGTGTCATAAAGCCAGAATGGGTTTCTGGGCCTGCAGGCGAATCTGCGGTAAAACCTGAGGTTTAAAGCCCAGGCAGTTGTATTTGCTATACACTATGGTAATAAGACCACAGATAACGTATGGCGCTGTAGCGTGGTGGAAAAAGGGCCAACAAACGATTGGCCAACATAAGCTTACACGACTACAGAGACAGACTTGCCTCGCAATTACAGGTGCGTTTTGCACCACTCCCACGGCAACCATGGAGGTCCTACTAAATCTACCACTCCTACACCTGTTTGTGCAGAGGGAGGCGGATCGGTCCACATACAAACTATATCAACTATCTACATACACACTACATCAACAGACCAGAGGCAATAGTGATGAGAGGATCAGGACTGTTGGACGAGCTTCTCACGAACAGCACCCTATCGATGCTCTCGGATCTAATGTCAAAAGTCACGAGCCAAGAACGGCATTTCAATATAATCATCCTTAGCCGAGACGAATGGACCCAGCGTGCTTAGGTTCTATTGAGGACCGACCCTTGCTTGTTCACAGACGGCTCGCGAACGACGAACGGAGGAGCGAGAGACTATAGCAGTAAACCGAGAGTCAGCATCTCATTGAGTCTCGGACAGTACGCGGACTAGCTGATAAAACGGCAAGTACATCACGGCAAAATCAAAATATTTAGCGATAGTCAATCAGCACTAAAAGCTCTATAATCCAGCTGTTGTACATCGGAAACAGGATGTAGTTGCCGCACGGCTCGAGACAAGCTCGGTATGTATAACAGAATCACTCTTGTTTGGATACCGAACCATTCAAATTATTTGGGTAACGAAGAGGCTCTGGTAGGACCGGAACCATTCCTAGGATACCACATGACGTGGCCAAGCGGACAATAACAGGCAGAATGAACTCAACTCTAGAGTCTTTCTGGCTGAGCCATCCAGGCCTGAAGCATTCGAAGGCGTTCCTTGAAACAGCTTCGAAGCAATAGGGGGCAGACCTAGCGCTAGGTCTGGTAAAAACCAAACACAGAATATTTGTCGGGTTTATAGCAGGTCACGCATTTCTACATTTGTACAAAATCGATCTGGCTGAAGACGATGAATGCTGTGTCTTCAGGACACTGAAACAGCCATGCATATCGTCTCAAAGTGCCCAGCGGTGAGTCGCATCAGATTCGAGGTCTTTAGTCAGGCTGTTATAGCCCACTGCAAACTAGAATAACTACCCCCGAATAAGATTATCAGTTTTATCCAAAAACTGGATCACATCAGGAAAATTCAAATTAGAGGTGAACCACAAAAATCCGCACGGACGCAGTGGTGGGGTTGACGGACGCCCGCTCACTATAAATTATAATAATAGTATTTCTACTGGGCCCAATGACTCAGTCGAGGTTACATTTATTGTCTGACTCTTTTTGGGACGACTTATGTCGTATTAAGGCTTTTGATAATACTGACGGCATTTTAAGAAATTTAGTTACAGAAATCCTGTCGAGTTTTGTGCGACAAGTGAAGTCATTGTAACAGAGAAAGAACTGGTACTGCAAAGGGTTCTTTACTACCTGTCAAGTGAAGGTCGACTATATCTTGTTCATTTTCAAATTGAATCGAACATATATCTTCGAGTAAACTTAATACATTCTATAAACAGACTTTAGCCCTCAAACCTCGTTTTATAGTTAATGTGTGTGAAAGCACAGTTCATGAAATTCGCAAATGCAATTTCGGTAAATTCTCTCTAAAGACTAAGACATCGTGTAACATCTGTCCTCGAATCAAATATTTCCCTTATGTGATAAGTTGTTCGGAAAATTGCGTATATTCTATACCTTTAGGTGTCAAAAAATATTCTTTATGTAATCACTCCAACTCAAGCCTATGAAGAAAAAAAATTGCAAAAATAATTTGATGAAAACCAGGATTCAACGTCGTTCTTAAGACGACTTTTCAGGAATTACTGTGTTTTTGTACCAAAAGTTTTTAAGTTTTTACATTTTTCTTTTCTGTTTCGCGGTATTATTACCCCATATTCAGCCAACTGAAAACTAAACAAAAGGTATAAGTAAGCAGGCTGGTAGGAAGGCAAAAATGAATGCTAACATGACTGCAAGTTTAAAAGAGTGAAGAGAAGTGGTCAATAGATGTTATTTGAATATATTGCTAATTTTAGATTCACATGGATACGTATTATATTTAGCGTATTTCTATTGTTGACTAATTTGAAAATTTCAACAGACTATACATAACTAAACCTCATGCCTTCTGGTTTCTACGTACAAAATTTTTCAAATTGCCTACTGTAAGAAAAGGGTGACAGTTTTCTAGGAAATGGATTGCAAATATGGAATTTGCTTGTTTTATCTGAAATTTATTTAATGTTTATTGTATCCAGTTTTGAATGAACTTCCGGACTGACTTATACGGGTGTTTTTTTTTAGAGTGATAGAACTTTCGATAGGGATAACTATGATTTGATAGAAGGAAGAAGCCATGTTGTTTTGACATTTCTGTTCAGTAAGCATTGACAAATTATCATAGGAATACTCACGCCGCAACAACGTTTACAAATTGTTGAAATTGATTTTCTAAATCAGTGTTCTATTCGCCAAGCTTATAGAGCACTTCGTGAAATTTATGGTTTACATAATCGTCCATCAGAGCAACTTATTCGTCGAACTATCGATAGATTTCGGACAAAATTTTCTCTACTTGATATATCAACAACAAGACAAAGAACTGTACGTACAGAAGAAAACATCGCTGCTGTAAGTCATAGTGTTAATGATGATCCAGATTTGCCTATTCGTCGACGTTCACAACAAGTTGAAATCTGGGAACATCCACCAGTTTTTGCGTAAAGATCTTGCTCTACACCCATACAACATCTAACTGGTTCAAGAACTAAAGCCACTTGACCATAATAAACGTCGTTTGTTTGCTGATTGGGCCCTAGAACAGCTTGAAGTTGATCCACTTTCTAATCGTAAAATTGTGTTTAGTGATGAAGCTCATTTCTGGTTGAACGGCTATGTAAACAAGCAAAATTGCCGTATATGGAGTGAAAACAATCCTCAAGAAGTTCTGCAGGTTCCATTGCATCTTGAAAAATGCACTGTATGGTGTGCTTTACACGCTGGAAGCATCATCGGTCCATATTTTTTTTAAACGATGCTGGATCTAATGTTACAGATCGATGATCAATGATTATTTGTTTCAAAATTTGGATGGTATCGACCCAGAAGTGTTTTGGTTCCAACAAGTTCGTGCTACACCATCCAATTAATTGGCCTCCAAGATAATGCGACATAACTCTACTGGATTATTTTCTTTAGGGTTATGTCAAGTCATTGGTTTATGCTGATAAACCAGAAACAATAGACGCTTTAGAAGCCAACATAACTCGTGTTATTGGATGAGGCCTGAATAACTCGAAAAAGTGGTCCAAAATTCAAAATTTAAATAAAAAAAAATTGGCTCAATCAATAATTTTAATGTGTTTTATTTTAATTCAAAGTTCTATCACTCTAAAAAAAACACCCGATATATTTGCTTTGGCATGTTAACTCAACATGTTTGTTTAGAATTGGGCATTAAATAATAAAAATGATATTTTGCTATGCTTTTCAAATATTATTAATATCAAATTTTGAAACTGCTTTCTGTATTGAGAAAAGTCTTTCAAAATTAGTTTTCAATGTTGCCTTCAATCCGCAGACAACATAAACTGATTTTATGTTCATTGGATCTAGTTTTGCAAAAACGTCCTTGTGGTGTGATTTATATTTTTGATATTTCATGTTGGACATTTTCATTAATATGATGATATTATTTGTATATGTATAAGAATGTAATCAATTCTTATTTTTATAATTGAAGAAATAGACGATTTGATGTCATGATTCTGGAAGATTTTAATTTCTTTAGTTTAAAATATAACAGAATAACATACACAAAATAGAATAATAACATACAGAGAAATAAAAAATAGCTTACTAACCTGGAAGAAATCAAAAACAATGCTATTTCTTCGGGTTTCTCGATTCACATTTCTAACAACTAACTAAATAGACATGTGACACTTTTTGGTTAAAATCTTAGACATAGAACATAGAAGATAGAAGTTACAAGGTTGTTTTCCCTAAAAATAACAGTTTTATTTTTACATCCCCGCACACAAAGTATGCACCCCTTATTACATGTTAGTGTGTTCACATGGGAGCAACTTAGTTACATGAAAATAGTTATTGTCCTTTCTTTCATTTCCAATATCTATCTCATATATAGTGTTAGAAATTGTTTTCACTATTGGAAAAGGTCCTATTCTTATTTCATCAAGTTTTTTTTCTATTCAGTTTTGATTTATTTTCAACGTAAACATAGTCTCCAATTTTAAAATCATAATGTTTCCTATTCTTGTCGATCAGTCTTTTATTGTATTCATGATAGCTATTTCCGTATCTTTTGGTAAATTTCTCTCTTCAATAAGTTCTTCTGGAGCAATGGGGTCAGTTCTGCCACAAAGTAAATATTCTGGGCTATATCCAGTTGTAGAATGGTCTGTTCTATTGTATTCTTCAAAACATTCATCGGCTATTTTCGTCCATGCCCTAGTTTTCTTTTCGTTTTTTATTTCATTTAATTCCAGCAAATTAACTGTTCTTATACATTCATCCATATTCTCCGTTTCTTCCAGAACTGGGTTTCTAGAAAGGCAATCTGCTTCTACATTTCCTTTTCCTGGTTCATACCTAATCTCATAATCGAATTGTGATAGAAAATCATCATGTCACCCAGCTTTTCATCTGGTCTTGTACGAAATTCTTTCACTTCTATGGCTTATGATCGGTAACAACAATAAATTTATGTCCTATTGGCCAATATTTCCAAAATTTAATTGCCTCTTTAATTGCCAGACATTCTAGGAATATTGCTTTCTTGTTCTCTTGATATTTATTCAGTTTTTTAGAAAAACACGCTACGGGTTTCATTTCACCATTAATCTGTTTTTGTTTAAGAACAGCTCCTACTCCTTGAATACTGGCATCAGTATATGATGTATATACTATATAAGGATATAGTAGTAGTATATAAGGATGCCGTTAACCTTATTGAAAGCTTCCTGACAAGCAAATGACCAATTGAATTTTACATCTTTTCTCAGTAAATTATGCAACGGTTCTAGTAATCTAGCTGAATCTTTTATATAATTGTGATAAAAATTAACTTTACCCAAAAATTGCCTTATCTTCTTCCGAGTATCTGGTGGAGAAAAATTCCTTATGGAAATTAAATTATCATTCATAGGTCATACTGTATTGTTTCCTACAATATGTCCTAAATAGTTGACTTCTTCTTCTGCAAAATTACAGTTGATAAATTTAAGTCTGAATCCTTCATTACATATTGCTTTCAAGAGACTCTCCAAATGTTCTATATGTTGGCCAAATGTTGAAGAAAATATTAGAATGTCATCTATATAATTTACGCAGAAAAAACTCAGGTTATATTTTCTGATAATATTATTCAATATACGTTGAAATATGGCCGGGCATGTTTTAAGTCCAAAAGGTAAACATTTCTATTGCCAGTGACCATTCTGTGTCACAAAAGCAGTCTTATATCAATCTTTGATACGAATAGGAATCGACCAAAAGGCAGAATTTACATCTAATGTAGTGAAGAATTTTGTATTTCGGGTCTTGGCTAAGATTTCACCAATTGATGGGAAATGCTGTGGTTCGGGAACAATTAATTTATTGAGTTCACGAAAATTGACATATAATTTGGTTTTAGTCCCTTCATCTCTCTTATATGCTAAAGTGACTAGTGATGCAAAAGGTGAGGAGGACACCTCAATCAGATTTGCTTTCAACAATCTTCCTATTTGGAATTCTACCTCTTTTTGATCCTCCATTGAGCATCTGTATGGTTTTTTTGCTATAAATTTGTGTTCTAAAAGTTTTATATGTGCCTCATTATTTTGCACCTGACCAATATCAAACTTATGTTTTGAAAAAATAAGGTCATATTTATTTATTAACACTTCAATTTCATTTCTCTGATTCGTTTCCAAATGGTCTAATTTTGCTTCGAAAAGTTCTGTTGGTATCCCTTCATTGAAATTGATGGTACAATCATTGTTATCATTATTATTATTATTATGGACACAATCGATTTTTCTCTCTACATTGTTATCTAATCCTTGATAAATATTCAAATCAAAATCTTGTTTTAATTGAAAAGTGGAAATAGAATCTAGTCCGAGTAGAATATCATACTCGAAATTTTTGTCATTAACTACAAAAAGTACAACTTCTTTTTTGATATTATTGATTCTCATTTTTGTTATTATTTTTCCTGAAAATTTTGCCCAGCCACTGACTTTTTTAATGTGTTTCTATTATCTTGAATGCGTAGACATAACTTTTCTGCTACTTTGTAATTCAGAAGATAACATTTGAGCCCGAATCATAAATTCCACATAATTCATTATTATTTATAAACACCTCCAATGTTATCAATGGCAGCAGTCTTAGTTTTTTTGGTTTGAAATGCCTTGATTTAATTCATCCTGTACCCCAATATTGTTTACAGTTTTTATGTTACCGGGTACGTTCTTTTGTTCAAAATTATTGGATTTATTCCTTAGCCAACATGAAGTCTCCGGATGAAATCTACCTGAAAAACCATTCTTCTCACAAATTGAGCATGGTTTCTTCTTAACTGGTTTTCTATTTGTTTGTGAATAGGAAGGAATTTGTTCGGCAGATTTATTCATTCTATGATATTCTTTAATTCGATAGTTGTCATATTTTTTTGAACTTTGTAGCTTTCGCAACTCACCCAATAATTTCTCGAAAGTTGTTACATTTGATTGATCAATTCTATCTTGTAAAGTATTTGGCAAACTTGTCACAATTAAATCAACTAATACGTCAGTTGGAAAATTATTTCGGAGATTCAACAACAAATTTTCTTTCCTAAAAGCGTAGTCAACTGAACTTCCTCCTATGTACCTATAATAAATAAATAGGCCTCTCTATATTTATGCCAACTCGTTTCACAAAAACTCTCTAAGCAGTTATCTTTTCATATTTGAAAACTTTCGTCTAAACCTAATGTAATCAATTTAGAATCAAACCATTCTTTCGCTATTCCATCCAGAAACAACCGTAAAATCAAAATTTTGTCTCTATCTTCTTCTACTTAACAACGCGTGCATTCCGTCTCGAATTTTTCGAACCATAAATTCACTGAAATACTCTTACCATCAAAATTATTCAGCACAAAATCCTCCTTTATCCTTTTGAAATCCTTGCTTTTTCTTGAAAGTTCTACCGTATTCTGTGGTTTTGGTGATTCTTGTCCAAATACTTTTCTCACGTATGCGGGTGAATAAATCAGTTGTAAATATTCATTCTTAAACATCACATCTTCTTCGGCATCAAAATGTATTTCTTTCAATTCCGGAGTTATTGAAATGACACACGTACGAAATGAACCACTTACTTTAATCGATTTCAAGATATTCTTCACCTTCGGTAGAGCCAAAAGTTCAGGATGGTCAGATATATCCTGATTGTCCTCTGGTATTTCATAATATGTATTTTCCGTTCCCGTAGTTTGGATCCATTTGAATTTGTACGTATTTTTCTTCTTATCAGTCTTGGTGTTTCCAAAGCGATGCAAATCTTCATGGATGTCGTCATTGTAGCTTACGTTTTTGATTTATAAGAATGTAATCAATTCTTATTTTTATAATTGAAGAAATGGACGATTTGATGTCATGATTCTGAAAGATTTTATTTTCTTTAGTTTAAAATATAACAGAATAACATACACAAAATAAAATAATAACATACAGAGAAATAAAAAATAGCTTACTAACCTGAAAGAAATCAAAAATAATGCTATTTCTTCGGGTTTCTCGATTCACATTTCTAACAACTATCTAAATAGACATGTGACACTTTTAGGTTAAAATCTTAGACATAGAACATAGAAGTTACAAAGTTGTTTCCCTAAAAATGACAGTTTTATTTTTACATATGTTTACGGTTGGGTCTTTCGCATTGAATCATAAAATATCTAATTTTGAAGGAACAATAATTATTCAGAATTAGATATTAATATCTTCACAAACCGCAATAATTGTACATAAAATTTTCATTATATATTTAACATTTTTTTAACTTTGCCCATGCCTCTCTCCAGAAATGGTTTCTTACACTAGTGCGTTAGACGAATGCGTTTTAATGGATGTATTGTCGAAGAAAATTGTGTTCGCCTTTACACTAATCAATATGTTATTTCCAGAACTTTTTCGAATAAATTTAATTTTCGGGACACGGAATTATTGGAGATTATCGTATAATAATTTATGCCGATGAAGACGGGACTTACCGCTTTACTCAATGACCCCTTAGGCAAAGAAGAAAACGAGGGAGAAGGTGGAGATGGAGGCAGCAGCTCGTTGGCTTTGATGGCTTGCTGTAGGCGATCGTATTTGGGACCTCGGAGGTATCGCTCGAACTTAATAGCCACAAGGCCACCAGTGTTACGTAAAATTTCAACAGCCTGATGATTTGTTTGTCCAACAACGGATTTTCCGTCGACCTAGAAATATTAATAAAAATACAGTTATATAACCTCAGATATTGAGGAGATATTGGAAAAAGTATCAAGAGGAGATGGAAAACACCTACATCCTTAAATTGAACGAAATTGTATATTAATAAAAACTGCCAAATATGCGATAACCTGTAAGAACAAATAACCACACTCGTCTTATATCAGAAAATAAATGCCAACAAAAACTGACGGATTTCATATGTTCAAGTTAAAGACATTCAAGTGCACATGAAAGTTACTGGCTGAAGATGGGAAAACTATCATTGGCAACCCTAAAAAAAGTATACCCTACCCAATGCCTAAAGATTTGCATATAGAATTTGCAGCAAAGTAGGTACAGATCAATTTCCTGCTTCTTCACAACATCCTGTAAGGGGCCAAAAAAATTATTCATCATTATAGCAGCCACATAAAAAAGATATTTGATTGATTCGGTCTTTACTTGGTGGAAACTCATTTTAATTAAAAAATATATATGAGACAGTATTTTATTTCCACAAAAATGTTTGTTCTACTACAACAATTGTTTCACCACGATGTGGTTCTTTCAGATATTTCATCGTACTGTCACATTTTTGTGGAAATAAAATACTGTCCCATAAATATTTTTTAATATGAAAAAATGCTCGAGGCCCAAAAAGATCTCTACAAAAATCATTTCCGACAGATTGGATCATATAAATTTGATTATACAAGGAAAAGTTAAACATATTCACCGCCAACTCAGACTAAATAAAAGCTTTCGTATTAATTCTACATTAATGGTAAATGAAGTGCACAAATATCGGGTGTTTTTTTAAGAGTGATAGAAGTTTAAATTGAAGTAAAACACATTTAAAATAAGATTGAACCCAATTTTTTTTTATTTGAAAGACGATTTTAGGACATTTTCTTAAAAATTATTTTTCGGCATATATCCACCACGACTAGCTCTGAAGAACTGCATTCGATCAGACCAATTTTGGAACACTTTTTCGAGTAATTCAGGCCTTATTTCATCAACAACACGAGTTATGTTGGCTTCCAAAGCGTCTATTTTTTCTGGTTTATCAGCATAAACAATTACTTGACATAACACCAAAGAAAATAATCCAGTGGAGTTATGTCGCATGATCTTGGAGGCCAATTAATTGGACCATTTTTCTAAATAATGTCATCCCCGAATCTTTCTTTCAATAAATCAATTGTTACAGTAGGAGCATGAGGTGTAGCACCATCTTGTTGGAACCAAAACACTTCTGGGTAGATACCATTCAAATTTTGAAACAAATAATCATTGATTATCGATCTGTAACGAGCACCATTCACTGTAACATTAGCTCCAGCATCGGTTTTTAAAGAAATGTGGACCTATGATGCCTCTAGCGTATAAAGCACACCAGATAGTGCATTTCTCAGGATGCAATGGAACGTGCAAAACTTCTTGAGGATTGTTTTCATTCCATATAGTGCAATTCTGCTTGTTTACGTAGCTGTTCAACCAGAAAAGAGCTTCGTCACTAAACACAATTTTACGATAAAGAAGTGGATCAACTTGTTGAAGCTGTTCTAGGGCCAAATCAGCAAACAAACGACACTTATTATGGTCAAGTGGCTTTAGTTCTTGAACCAGTTCGATCTTGTATGGGTGTAGACCAAGATCTGTATGCAAAATTTTCCATGTGGTGGATGCACAAAACCCAACTTGTTGTGAACGTCGACTAATAGACAAATCTGGATCATCATTAACACTATGACTTACAGCAACGATATTTTCTGCTGTACGTACAGTTCTTTGTCTTGTTGTTGTTGCATCGAGTAGAGAAAATGTTGTCCGAAATCTATCGATAGTTCGACGAATAAGCTGCTCTGATGGACGATTATGTAAACCATAAAGTTCACGAAGTGCCCTCTTGTTACATAAAAACAAGAGATCGGGTGTACATAGGTGAACTTGCAATACATGTCCAAATGTATACATTAGCCAAAGTATACATATGGACATGTATCGCAGGTTAGCCTTTATACTCCCGATCTCTTTTTGCATAAGAACAAGAGATCGGGGATCATTCGTTGAATATGCCAACCACCTTCAAGAAACATGACTTGATTTTGACCATAATTTCGAAGTTCTCCATAAAGAAAACAACCTTCGTGTTATCACTTTTTTTTGCTTAAATGTGTGCTTAAGGAGACCGATTTTGTGAGATCAGTTAGTTACTATACTCACCTGATGAAGTCAAAATTTAATTGACGAAACAATTATTGTGTAAACAATGAATATTAGCGGAAATGAGTGTTTTACTTTAAATCGTATACAATTTAAATAGTCTGAATTAGTGTTCGATACATGTCCTAAGTCTATTCGTCCATGAGATACAGGATGTGTTATGCATTTTATCAACAATATTCAGCTGGAATAACTTTGAACGATTTCATAGATTTTCATGATAGATTTCAAGTTAGGACCAATATTCAGTTCCATTTAATAATGAATAGCTCAGGCTCAGACAGAAAAAATAATACTTCTGAAGTAACATCAGTAAAATATCTTATACATAAATTATTTCAAAGAAAAATTTAAGCTTAGAAACCAAACTGAATACTCTGTCGATCAAGCTTATTGGCAATACTGTCACGCTCCGTCTCAAAATTTTGTGTAGCATTAAATATCGAATATACTTCAAACCATTATAATTATGGACATGGTAATCTCTGAATAATGCATTAATTCATACTGCACAAAAATTCAATCTTTCATTAGAGTCTTAAAGAATATATTGCATGTTTTTTTTTTCAGGTGAGAATTACTTTTTCAGCAGCATTGTATGGAATGAGCTTGAACCAAATAGTAATCATGTCAAACGTGAATTGTAGAAAATTCAAAAAAATAATCACATTAGCGAAAGAAGTTTTACAAAAAAATCCTCCTAGGTTCAAAGGCAAGATTCAAGTAGATTTAGCTGAGTGATAGAAATATTTCATTCTCAGAAAATTATTTTTCGGAACATTTTATTTCCTAAATAAATGAAACACAAATGGTAGCAAAGTCTTTCAGGTGCGCTGACTGGACGAGAATGTGAACGGGTTGTTTCATCAAATAACGATCCAGTTTCACGAACTCGCTTCACAAATTGATCCATCAATTCCCGTGTGATCATTTAATTTCTAATATAAAAAAGAAAGGCCTTTTACTTGATAGAAGAAATATAACAAAATTTGAATATTAAAACAAATTAATATATGTTTATCTTCTACAATTTTATTTTAAAAAATTTTATTCAAAAAATGAATAATGACATAGATGATCTATGTCTCGAAACATTATTCATTTACACGTGGTGAGTGCTTTGGTACAGGTTAGTTTTTTGATTTTGATATTTAGAATATATTTCAGGACTGAAGACGGAATTGCTTTGAACTATATTTGTTTTTTGAAGATATAGTGCATGCTTTGAGAGATTTCTGAATTTACTTATTCGAATATTTAAATATATTAAATATTTCAAATAAATTATATACTTTGAGAGGTCCTTTAAGTGTGTTCATGTTTTTAAGATACAAATGGCGTTTTGAGGGCAAGACCAGAAACAAATTTTGTCTCCTTTAAATATTTATTTATTAATTTTAGGGACTTTCGTGTATCTTTTGGTTTATTTATTCCATTTGACATTGTATATTGAGTTTAGATTATATACGTCTATTAAATATAAGCGGTGCTTGTTTTAGACATTAATTTAATTCTAAAAGTTTTTTGAATAAAATTTTTTAAATTAAAATTGTAGAAGATAAACATATATTAATTTGTTTTAATATTCAAATTTAATTTCTAATTAATTTTCCACGTAAATTTCTAACAGTTTGGATAGAATATTCACCAATTTGGAAATGAGTTTTTTATATTTCCCAATATAATTTTATCGTAAATCGACTCATTTCGTTAGTGTCAAATATTAAACTAATTTTCTGTCAAAACACGCATGACAGAAGTATTGCCAGACTCGAAATAACCACAACCTAAAATGGTCCACTCTTCAGATATATTATGTATATCAATTCATGAAATAAAATCTAGGTTTTTTGTACAGAGGTATCTATTTTATATAAATCTCTTATGTACGTCTATACAATGAAAGTTTTTCGCAATTCTTATTTCAATTGTTATTTTAAATTTTGAATAATACTGTGGTTATGATCATTTTGTGCCTTCTTTTAACTTGATATTTATAAAATTTCATAAAATGTGATTTTGTCACAGAATTACGAAGTTTTTGGTCTATTTCACTTTACACTAATCTACCTCATGACGGATGGTTGTAAATATTGAATATTTTTGAGATCAATACAAGAGATGACGGAAACTCACCTCGATGATTCTGTCGTTGATTTTGATTTTCTTCGTAAGATCTGCCGCACTTCCTTTGCTTATGCTTTTGACGAATATGCCTGATAGTTCTTCTGTAACAAAAGATCCCTAGAAATACGGGGAAAGATACTCGGAGGTAATTTAACTTCGTCAATATAAATACAGAGAAAGTTAGCTTATATATTCATGAACTATATTAAATGATAATAATGTATATAATATATATGTTTCATAAAGTATATAAAGACTATCAATATTCTCAAGTAGCAAAACTGAAATATCGAAATAATTTCGAAGAAATGATACATCAAAAAAGTATACTGAATATGAGAAAAGAATTCATTCTGCGATTGATTAAGGTAAAACAATCTCATATTACAAGAAAAAATTATGAGAAGCACTGACATAAAATCGGAAGAGTCTGCGTACTTCCTCAACAATGCATTTCACCTGAAAAGTTTAAATCTGCGAATTTTTTCCAACAAAATCTACATGTAGTGAATAAACATACAGAGTTCTGTGTTCCGTCATCCGAAAGTCAAATATAGGTCATACTTAAAACTTCTTTCCTGAAGAAACTGAAAATGCTATGAAATTAAAAAATACAAGCTTCAAGGATACCATCTACTACTTCTCTTGAATCTTGAGGGCCAATGAATTGGAGCATTATTCAAAATAATGTTATCGCCAAATCTTTCTTTCAATAAATCAATTGTTACGGTAGCAGCATGAGGTGTAGCACCATCTTGTTGAAACCAAAACACTTCTGGGTCGATACCATTCAAATTTTGAAACAAATAATCATTGATCATGGATCTGTAACGAGCACCATTCAATGTAACATTAGCTCCAGTATCGTTTTTAAAGAAATATGAACCGATGATGCCTCTAGCGTGTAAAGCACACCATACAGTGCATTTTTCAGGATGCAATGGAACCTGCAGAACTTCTTGAGGATTGTTTCCACTCCATATATGGCAATTTTGCTTGTTTACATAGCCGTTCAACCTGAAATGATCTTCATCACTAAACACAATTTTACGATAAAAAAGTGGATCAACTTCAAACTGTTCTAGGGCCCAATCAGCAAACAAACTACGCTTATTATGGTCAACTGTCTTTAGTTCTTGAACCAGTTGGATCTTGTATGGGTGTAGATCAAGATCTTTATGCACAATTTTCCATATGGTGGATGCACAGAGTTCAACTTGTTGTGAACGTCGACGAATAGACAAATCTGGATCATCATTAACACTATGACTTACAACAGTGATATTTTCTTCTGTACGTACACTTCTTTATCTTGTTGTTGTTGCATCGAGTAGAGAAAATGTTGTCCGAAATCTATAGATAGTTCGAGGAATAAGCTGCTCTAATGGACGATTATGTAAACCATAAATTTCACGAAGTGCTCTATGAGTTTGGCGAATAGAACACTGATTTTGAAAACAAATTTCAACAATTTGTAAACGTTGTTGCGGCGTGAGTCTTTCCATGATAATTTGTCAATGCTTACTGAACAGAAATGTCTAAACATGTTATCCCTATCGAAAGTTCTATCACTCTAAAAAAAAACACCCGATACAACGTGGCGATTACAATTGAAATGGCATATCTTCTCTTCATATTAATAGTTTCACTATGGGAAACTATTACAATATCACTTTTAATATTCCGTGTATTGCGTAGGTCAAAAATATGAGTTTTTTGAAAATCAATCTGTACATCCTAAAGTTCTCAGTTTATTTAACTGTAACAGAAGTGAGCGTGAGATTTGCGTTATGAAGTAATTCGAAAATCAGTAATTTCTCAACACTTTTTTGAAAAATGTCTATTATGAGAAATGGATAATATAATATATCTAGGAAAGAATATCCTCTTCATTCAAACTAATTGATCTGTACCAAAAATCATTAATAAGGAGTATGATCTATGATAATAAAAAGTTTTATAAATCGAGACAGTGTAACATACATCTGTATAACAATTCTATACTCAAACAAACTCGAAAAGGTTTTGTTGATCAGAGGAGCAAATTGCCGACATACGCACGTTTCAAAGTGATTGGTTTTCGTCAGTGCATTGTATGACTCCAAATCTGTCAATATATTCGCTATACATAGAGACACTAAGGTATTAATAATACACTATCTCCATCTAGAGTATGCAAAATACATACAAGACATACCTTTGCGACCTAAGTCAAGTAAAGAATTCTCGATATTTTCACGTTACTAACGCAGAAACAACTTTCCTGGTGCTCAAATCAGACCATAATTTGTCATAATGCTCATAATTGGCATATTGATATTCAAATAAATTAATTCGGCTTATCTGAACCAGAAATTATTAATATTTCTAAAACTTTTTATTACCATAGCTCATACCTCTTTTTAATGAGAATATCCTTTATTGATAAGATTGGACCTTCACTCCACGAAAACAAAATGTATATCGAATGCACTACACCACTAAAAGTATCAAGATGGCATCACCAGAAGCACCCAATTTTTGAATATAGATGGCAGCCCTCATATAATCAGATCCTGAGGGACGTTACTCGAGTGAGAACACTAATAACCCCCACATTAATGTGTTCTGTTTGTATTCAACGAAAAATGCGAGGTCAGTAAACAGGGCATGGTTTTTGTTGAATACCAATGAAAAGAGAATGAAGTGAAAGTTCCTAAACAAACTTGACCCATATTTGTGGGATTGCAAAAACTTCGTTTTATATACGGTTATGGCATATCATCTAAGCGAAAATGACGAAGTATGTCTGCAGTTCTTTGGATATTTCATTCTGATGTCTTCACATACTTTGAAAGTGCAAAATTATGTGTAAATTCTTCATTGAATTTAATTCGTCTCACGATATATGCCAATAAAATGCAAGAAAAGAATGATATGAAAGTTAATGGAAAAAAAACTTCATTATATTGATTTCGTACGTTCATTGTCTGAAATAGTTTTTTATCAATATACTTAACTGTGGATAAAACCTGAAATAGTGAAGATAGAAAAAATGAAGGATTAGGACAAAAATTATGAAATGGGAAACAAGAATGTTGTCAAAAAAAGTTAGAATATATCCTGGAACAGAAACAATTGTTATAGATTAAATCTAACGTAGAAAGACATTATTTTAATTAGGAAATTTTAAACAAGCAAATAAAACCGAAAAATTATCACAGTCCTGAAATAGAAATATTATTTATCTAAACAGAAATATATATCTTGAAACATAAATATATATCTTGAAACATAAATATGAATCCTGAAACAGAAAATTATGGAATAAGTCTAAAACCAGAAAAATACTGAAAATAATGGAGGTAAGTTCAATAATAGGAATTATCAAATACAAATTAAATTGTGAGTTTCACGGCGTTTCCATCAGTAATACAATATATTATGTACGGAAAAAGTCAGGCAATGGACAAAATCAAAATAATTTGAAAACACTGTGATGTTATAATAAGGAAACTCAATATAGGTTGAAATATTTTCATCATCTCTGGAATAAATGTATCATTTGGTAAATTGAATGATAAGTAAACCATCTATTTTCGTGTGATTTCAATGGTTTTTTTTGTTATTCCGTTTTGTTTTGTGAAATTAGAGCAGTTGGTAAATTTTTTTTTAAATATTATATAGTACGTTGTCAAACAATCTGTTTGAGCTTTTTATTCATTGCGCCTTGCAAGGCGTTCCGACATGGTAGAACGACAAGAGTAAGGGCCACAGAATGGCGCCGCAGAATCATAAAACGCGAAGATTGCCGCCTACTCGTTTTGGTACTAAATGACCAACCGAATCATTCTTCCAAGAGCGATTGCGGACCAGTAGTTTGGAAAACATGGGAATTTCAGTGGTTACCATTTCGATCATCGTAGAATACGAAACTTTGGACTGTCTTAACTTCCATTCCTGAATAACCGAAGGGGGGTTAATATAGGGAACGAATACACTGGAACAAGGAAGAGATAGGGTGGTCTTAGCTGACGAATTCACATTTTGTTTTGGGTGAATGAGGGTCAAGTAAAGGTTAAAATGACAGGGCGAGAAATATCATCTTATTGAAAAACGAATTCAAATTTTGGGAATAATAGTGGTCAGAAAACAGATAAGAAAATTACGCGATTTAGTTGTGCACCGCGTTGTTAAGTTAAGGCGCGTGAGATTATTGTTTGTAGAAGTGGACCCTCTTTTCTATTCAAAAAAGGCAATATAGTCAGCTAGGTGATAGTTAAAAGTTGAAGTACTTCATGTTTCAGCCTGCCTTTAGATCCTTCGTAATCAACTTTTCCAACTAGATTGTCTCGATCATAAAGAACGAGAATTACTTTGAAATGCACAAAACCGAGTCACTATGTTGCTGTGGTTACATTCATATATTCGACTTCGGCGAGCAAAGAAGTCATTGTAGACGCCACATGCGAATATCGGTAAATGTGCCCAATGTAAGAAGAATATTGCTGAAAGTAGTATTCAATGCATTAATTATCCCAAAGTTTACCTTCCTGACTGTGCTGGACGAATTGGTAAATGCTGTGACAGGGATTTCTTTATGTCTCCTTCCTGTGTATTAAGAAACGAGGAAAATATTGCATTTCCATTGCGTGGACGAGAGAATACAAATACTGCATTAAAAGTGAGTAAAGAATCATCAACTCAAGATCTCCTGATGAAAATAATTTCCGAAATGGAAAGTAAAAATAATCCGACCTGATAAGAAAATAAACATAAACGCATACGAATCCGAAGAACGCATTTAGTGATAGTGTAACGGGCGCTCGCAAAAACACGGCGATATTTAATGTTCCTAGGTTGGAGGTGGCAAATCCTGCTCGCGGATCATCACTTGACGTACCAATTCCGAGTGAGTGTATGCTAAATAAACAACTAAATATGCATATAGTGATAAACAATTATCAGGAAAATCACGGATCTAGCAAGCAAGGCAATCATAATATGAATTCAAGTGATGGAAATGGTTGGCAACTAGCACTAACGGCTAAGCCATTTCGTCGAGATCCACAAACCCTCAAAAGTTTTGCATTGATCCGGGGCTAGGACAAGCCGGTCGAACCGTCAAGTCCCGTTAAACCCCGAGTCATTTCATGAGAATATCCCGAACATGGGGGCCTGCGAACAGATAAATGAAATAGCTCCCTAGTCCATGTAGACTTTCAACCACTGACCCCTCGAGTCCAACACCAATGGGGTAGCCAGGTGGTACAAGTAACACCTGAGGACAAACCAACCCCCCGAGATGACGCAGTATGCTACATAACGCACTCAGCCATTACACAGAATCTGGAGATTTATACTGCGATAGGGTAGAGTACGCCAGTTTTAAGGGAGACGCCCTGTGCTGCGACAGACTCCCTATCACTGAGTTAATCAACCGGCTCAGCTCTCCATTTCACCAGAACGGCAAGACTAGGGCCCCATTCGGTGATCTTCCACCATACAGGTCATACAGGAATATGATAACGTAGGGATACAATCTAATTGGCCAAACAGAGCGAGTGTCCATTATTTTTACAACAACAGAATAAGAAATCCCAAGCCGTAAAAAATGTTTTCACCAGATTGAGGATTCTTCAGTCAAATGTTCGGTCCATCATGAACAAAATAGATACCATTACAATTTTATTGGAAGACGAAAATCCTGATGTAATAAGTGTTGTTGAACATTGGTGTAGTGCTGAAAGTTTGAGTGTGGTGGAATTACCAGGGTACGTTCGGTCAGCAAGCTTCTGCCTTTCCATTCGTGAACATGATGGTTCCGTTGTGTTCACTAGGGTTGGATTGGAGCTGAAAGATCTACAAGTCTCGAAGATGTCTAGGAAATAGAGTGTAAGTGCTGTGCATTCAGGATTAATATTGGACACACCAACTTTTCAATAATAAGTGTCTACAGAACACCTTAAGGTAACTTTGAGATCTTTATAGAAAAGATGTCATTCGTTTTACAACATTGTGAGAGGCAAAATGACATTATATTCCTTTGTGATGACTTAAGTGTGAAACACTTGTTGATAACTCCAGATCAAAGTAACTTTTGGTAGATCTGATAAATTGTTTCAATCTAAAAATTACTTCTTTTTGTTCTATATTATAACTACTGACTTATCAGGTAAATAAACCTCTTCAAAGGTTGATTATATTGTTTAAAATTGTGACCCGAATTGTTGTAAGTCTTTCCTCCTCATTTTGGGGATCACTTGGCTATTTTTTTGGATTATTATTTTGATCATTCCGTTGCAATGCTCGAGGAAAGTGCAAAAAAAATTTATGTAGAAATATATCAGATGTTAACTTCAATCAGCTTGTTGATTCAATTTCAAAAACCTCATTTGATAATTTATATCAATTTTCAATAGGAGTGAATGAATTTGAATTTTTCATTAACATGGTCAAGGTGTTAATTGACGAGCAAATGTTGAATTGAAAAATTTGTTCTGGCTCCAGTCCAACTTGAAGTCATTTGAATTATCAGAAATTTACAAAATATCTAAAGCCAATTACATTTTACTAATTAAATCTTCAAAATTTCATAACATCACAACTTCTTAGAAAGTTCTGACAATAAATGTCAAACAATGGAGAATTGTAAATCGGGAGACTGGTAAGATCTCAAAAAAAAACAGTAAAATTCTTTTAAACACCAACACCGATATTCTTCTAAACCAATTGAAGTGGCAAATGAATTCGCTCGGTATTTTTCAACTGTTGCTAAACGAACTCTCGAAGAAACATATGGAATAACGGAATTTAGATTGTGTATAGTCTCCCCTTTACATTGTGAAACATTTTATTGTTACCCTATGGATGACTATGATGTTAGATGAATGCCTCGAAAAACAAAAAAAGTACTGGCATTGATTTTATATCTGTCAGAATATCAAAATTAATTTCTGAGTATATAATGGATCATATTGTCCATCTTATAAATGATTCAGTCTGTTCTGATATTTTTCCAAACGTACTAAAAAGTTCCACTGTGCTTCCTGTCTTCAAGAAAAATGATCCAGAGAATATTTCTAACTATCGACCTATTTCGTTATTGAGTGTATTTTCTAAAATCTTTGAGAGAATAGTTTTGAGTCGAATGATGAATTTCTTGGACAGATTCAACATAATCACAGATAGTCAACACGGTTTCAGAACCGGATGGTCAACTGAGTTTGCTGTTCTGGATTTTGTTCATTCGATTCAATTTTCATTGGATGGGGGGGGGGATTGATTGTTGCGTGTTCGATCTCTCACGTGCTTTTGATACCATTTCACCAGAGTTTTTGATGAGCAAGCTGTACAATCTTGGATTTCGTGAAGTATTCCTGGATTGGATTAAAGACTATGTGTCAGACAGAAGATTGCATGTAAGAATTGATGATGTTTTTTCTGATGAAAATGAGGTTGACCTTGGTGTTCCGCAAGGATCAGTTTTGGGATCTCTCTTATTCATACTTTTTATAAATGAGCGTCCACACCATATTAGAACAAAACTCATTATATTTGTAGATGATACATCGTTTCTTATAACAGCTGAGAATCTGGAGGAACTCAGAGTATTATGTCAATCACTCTTGGAGGCCTTCGCCAATTAGTGTGAGATGAATGCACTTGTTCTCTATTTAGATGAAACATAAATGATCAAATTTGGATTGAAGAAAGGGAATTCATTGGTTCTGAAACATGGCCATTGTGGTCTGATTTCCATTAGGGCTACAAAGTTCCTAGGTGTTTATATTGATGAGTATTTCAGATGGTCTGATCATATTTCATATGTCAGCATGAAGCTCAGTTCTTCCTTTTATGCAATTCGTCGAATTGCATAATTTCTGTGCGGATTCTCTCCCACTCACTGCTGTGTTGAATGTTTATTATAGCTTGGTGTATAGTCACCTGGCATATAATATTTTGATCTGGTGCTGCTCTGTGGAATTCATCAGAGTATTTATAGCTCAGAAACGCATCCTTCAAATGATATTCGGTCTTAGTTCACGAACACCCTCTAAATCTTTATTTATAAAACTTGATATACTAACAGCCCCTTGTATATGTTTATACAAATGTCTTTTGTTGATTTGTTGTTCCAGCTTTCATAATTATAGTATAAGAAATAATAGAATGTTTTTTGTACCTAAACATAGAACTACCAAATATGAAACATCAGCTCGTATTAAGGGCATTATTTTGTATAATCATCTACTTGATTCAATTAAGTCACCTAATTTGTCTGGCTTCTGTCAGTAAATAAAATCTTTACTTTTAATTAAATGTTATTACAGTGTGAATTTTATTATGTTTTTCAAGATAAGCAGTCCGAGGCTCAGAATGCATATCATAACAAAATCACTTTTTTCTCGAGAATGGTGCTCCGTAACGCTTTCAACGAAGGGTACCTTTTTTCTTCAAAAATGTATAAGGAGTCCACTTCTTTGATTAAAATTCCAATTGGATCACTCGGTCAAAAATTAGAAGTAATGTTATGAAAGACCCCCTATTATCGCCATCACTGATGAGAATCAGTAAGTTTTTAATCATCAGACGATTCAGTTTATTCAAAAATCTCCATGTACTACTGACTTTCATTTGAATCCACCAAATTTTGACAAAGATATCGCTAGTTTATTGGCTCTAGCGCCCATAGGGGCATTTTAGGTCCTTAATTGATATTAAGTTTTCTTCATATTTTGACCTCTATAATTATCCCCTGAAATATATAGACGTTAAATCCGGACACTCTGTATATATTCGTTGAAGGTTGCAGTTTGCGTGAAACTTCGAGAAGTTGGGTATGTAAAAGGTCCTCTTGCTGATTTAATAGATTCATTTCTAAAAAGTTTTTGCGTTTAAATATTTCTATGAATTCGAGATGTACTGTTTTTAGCGGTTCGCATTCAGGAATAATCTTTCAGGATTGTCGAATTTTGGGAAGATATGATTGGTTTCGAAAACATGTTCCGCAAACTTTGGTTTATTTTTCAGAATCCTAAATGAGGTCTGATGTTCTTGAACCTTTTTCCGAAATATCTCCTGGTTTGTCCGTAACATACGCTACCACACTGTTGACAACTTAATTTATATACTCCAGAATTATTCAGCTGGTCGTTTTTGTCTTGAGTAATGAAAAAGAAATTTCATATGAGCGTGTGAAAGCTACTTTTATGTTAGTTTTTGAAAATATTCAAGCTATTTCTTAGGAGATTGGTCGAAAATATGTTAGCTTCATAAATTTTTTGTCAATTTTTTTATTTATGGGAGAATTTATGGTTTTTGTTTCGAAATGATTGTTTATAGCTATTTGTTTCAATGCAATATTATTTTAGGTGATTTAAATTGCTCCACGTAGCATTAATATATAGGTTGCGAGTTATGGTCACCAAATCGGGAAATTACACGACCAGGAGCAAACTCGTGCAAGATCGTCAATATTTCACGGGCGGTATGAAATGTGACACCGTCCTGCTGAAACCACATGTCGTCAAGATCAATGGCTTATAAATGAAGCACAAGAAACTGTGTTATCATAGCACGATAACGTTCGATATTTACCGCTACTGCATTAATTTCTTCGTTTTCCAAGAAAAACGGTCCAATTATTCCTCCAGAGCATAATACACACCCTTCAGCGACACTTTGTGGATGCCTTGCTTTCTGATGAATCATTCGTGGATTTTCTAAGCCCCAAGTGCGACAGTTTTGCCTATTAACGAAGCCATCGAAATGAAAATGGGCCTCATCACTAAAAATGATTTTGCTCAAACAGGTTGCTTAAGGATCCAATTGATGAATTATCTTCGCTGTTCTTGGTCTACTGGCAAAGGTTGTCGAGTCAGTTGGATTTTGTAGGCATGCAGCTGTAAATATTTTGTGAGAATTCGCTAAAGAGTGCCTTTTGATTCTTGTGCTCGATGGCGAATTGACGTCTCTGGCCTTTCTGTCACACTCTCGCGAACTGCCGATATTTTGTTCTGAACGACATCTACGACCTCGTATCGTATATTTCACATCACTAACCGAACCAGTTTTATTATTCTTGTCACGCTAGATGAATTAGGCTTACTATTTCGACGGAACATTGGACGCACTTTATGAATAGTGGCAATTAAACTTTCACCATTTTGATAATAATTTTTGACAATTAGGACGCGTTGTTCTACCGTGTAATGCTCCATATTTACTTACTCTCATCTGTCAACTTTCGATCTGTCACGTCATAATCATGTGAGTTTATGACTGTCAAACATGGCGCGCAATTCATGATATGGCCTTTGAAAACATGAAGAGAGAGAGAGAGGGAGAAACTTTCGTTCACGAAATTTCAGAAATTTGTACGGTTTTTGCCTAAAAATGAAGCTTTATTGTAAAAAATTGGATATAGACTCAGAGTTCAAAGTATTGTCTAATTTTTCCCATCTTTCAGGCAATGTTCCGATCCCATTGCGAAAAAAGGGCGGCCCTTTGGCCGCTATCCATGCATCGATTCTTTTTTTGACTTCATCGTAATTGGATAAATGCTGGTCAGCCAGGCCATATTGCATCGACCCGACTAGATGTTAATCGGAAGGAGCAATCCCAATTTGAGCATTTCTGAGAAAGGTTTTAAGGGCGGCCCAACATGTGTCATGCTGCAAAAAAACTTCGCCGTGTCGTTCAGCTTATTGCGGCCGTTTTTTTCATAATGCTCGGCTCAAACACAACAATTATCGTCAGTTGACCTCCCCTGTGATCCTTTCTTTCGATTGTAGTAGCTCATAATTCAGCTGGTACCACCAAATACACAGCATAATCTTCTCGTCATGAATATTCGGCTTAACAGTTGATGATGAGGCATCCACACTTTGCCCGACGTTTTGGATTACCTTAGTGGACCTACTTTTAGCCGCCAGACTCAATTCGATGCAAAAAACTCCCTTTTTTCGGCGTTGAAGCCGCTGTACATGTGAAGAAACGGCGTTCGACGTGTCTTGGTTTCAGTTCATACGTCACCCGATTTCCTAACTTTCGGATCATTCCCATTGCTTGTAAACGATGGCAGTTGGCTGATTGAGTAACTCCAAGTGTTTTTGCGAGTTCTTCTTACGTTTACGATAGATCTTCATCAAGCCTTGCCTCTTATTCATCATCCTTAAACTTTTATGGTACTCCAGGTCACTTTTCGTCTTCCAAATCAGAATTGCCAATTTCAAATCGGGCAAACCACTTCGACACGTTCGTCACATGGTCACCATAAACATCCACTAAAATGCGATGACTTCTTCACGAATGAAGTAAAACTCTCCGCAAAAACAGATTATTTGTTACAAAGTTGACATTTTTAGAGCACATAGCTGTTGTTTATACTTCAGTGAAATGACAGATACTGAAAAGATGTTTCCAAATGAAAAAAAAAAGGAATAATAAGCGCCATCTGTTATCAACACCGCACGAACTTTTTCTACTTTCAGTGCTTAGATAATGTCATATGTCGAACGAAGCATATTTTACCATGATTAGGAATTTAACTTTACGGAATACCAAAAACAGCTAGTCAACTTTGTAATTATTTGAAATATGGCTGCCATGAAATTCCAAAAAGATATCGTTAACTTTGATAAATTCTTCATGTCAAATTAATTTTGTAGAAGTTTCAATAAAATTCTAACATTCTCTCATCATATCATTTAATTACAATAGCGAACCTGAAGCTAATGAAGAACCATAATCCCCTGCATAGCGGGGGATATAACCATCTAATAATCCTCCTCTCCGGTAGATATTCTTCTGAAATACTCTGAACGGAATCCAATTAAGGCTGATTAAATCTCACCTTTCTCGCAGACGTACCCTGCCACGGTGATCCCCAGTCCGGAACCGTCTTTTGTGAGGTTTACCTCATAGGACTCGGTCTCTGGAAGATTGGGCTCTCGCAGCGCCATATCCAGTGGCAGCATATCGGTAGAGGTCTTTGATCGGCGGGGAGATTGGCCGATAGGCAGAGGAACATTTACAACATCGACCATATTGGCAATTTCCTAAAAATTTTAAAAAATCTGTTTGATATCCATAGCAATACGTACTCCTGTAAATGAAAATCATAAAAGCACATTTAGACGTTAGATCAATTATTAGTTGATAAAATTCAATTTCCACGAACAAAAATTTCTTTGAAATAAAGAGCGGATCAATCAAATATTTAAAAAAAAATTTGAATATTAAAACAAATTGAAATATGTTTATCTTCTACAATTTTAATTTCAAAAAAATTTTTATTCAAAAAACTTTTAGAAATAAATTTATGTCTAACAAGCACCGCTTACATTTAATAGACGTATATAATCAAAACTCAATATATAATGTCAAATGAAATAAATAACCCAACAGATATACGAAAGTAATTAAAATTAATAAATAAATATTCAAAGGAGACAAAATTTTGTTTCTGGTTTTACCTTTAAGAAATACCACTTGCCTTATAAAAAACATGAACACACCTAAAGGACTTCTCAAAGAATATAATTTATTTGAAATATTTAATACATTTAAATATTCGAACAAATTATTTCAAAAATCTCTAAAAAATGTGCACTATATCTTCAAAAAACAAATATAATTCTAGATAATCCCGTCTTCAGCCCTTTTTCAACATTCCAAATATCAAAATCAAAAACATAACCTACATCACTCACGTGTTAAAAGACTTAAGCTTCGAACTACAGATCAACTATATAATTCAAGATTGATCTATGTTCAAACAAAATCAAAGAACAGTGTGACTTATTTTAAGGTTTATTTAAATTCATTGACATTCTATAATGAGATTTATTGAAGCCAACATATAATTATATATTATATATAAAATAAAATAGAAAGGCCTTTTACTTGATAGAAGAAATATACCAAATTTGAATATTAAAACAAATTATTTGTTTTAATATTCAAATTTTGTTATATTTTTTCTATCAAGTAAAAGGCCTTTCTATTTTATTTTAATGAAATATTTGTAACGTCAAGTGCCTTCATGTGCTTGTAAAAGGTTTCCCACTAGATGATACAAGTTAAAAATGAAAAGAAACAAAAGTTATTCAGTAAAACAATTTTTTTTTCATTTGAAAGTTCACATCATAATATTATGTATCGAAATAACACCATTCTAAGGACCACCACGGTTCTACATACGTACTGTATTGTGTCAACCCAATTTTTCATCACTCTCTCACATATGTTTAGCTTTATTTCATCAATGTTTATTTTTAATTGCTCAGTTGTTCGATTATTAGAACAAACATGTGACTTAACATATTCCCAAAGAAAGCAGAAGGTATTTGTTGGAATAATATCGCTGGAAAGAGTGTGGATATTTAAACATAGTTGATTTTATAAATCTCTTTATTCACATTATTTATTAACAATGGTAGTAAGCAGTAAATCTCTATGCAACATGTAACTACATCGCAAGAGGGTTGAAGTAAGAGAGTGAGTCTTCATGGACGCTTGCATCTGCTAACCTCCGAACGGTGTCCACAGAGAGGAGGGGGCAATGCTGAGTTCTTCTTTATTATGCCGTAAGTAGTCATTTGGTGTTTGCATGGCCCATATCCAACATAACATTTGCGTGTATTGTTGGTTACATCCCAATGGCAAAGCAAACTTCTATGAGTATTAAATCACACGATCTGGAATGATAATGAACTGGACCATTCATTGAGATAATTTTCTCACCAAATTTTATTTTCAATAAATCGATTATTGAGATGAATATGTAGAAGATAGTACCATCTTGTTGATACCACATATCCTCCAGATTATTCTCAATAACAGCCGGAAAAATTTTATTTCACATTGTTCCGTATCGTTCTTCATTACCAGTCACTCTTTGACCGTTTTCTTCAAAGAAATATGGACCAATGGCTCCTCCAGCATGAATTTCACACCGCACAGTAATTTTACCTGTACATTCTGTCAAGAAAGTACCGGGAATTATCGATTTAAATCTGGCGGGGCAATGAGGCAGGTAAAAAATTTTTTCCTAGGTTGGTATCACTGTCCTTAATTACTATGCCAAGCTTGAGCGGGATCTGTCAACTAGTGTGTTTGCAACAGCTGATTAAGTCAGTCGATGTCAGAGTGCGTGTCTTTTTACTATGGGTGATTACGCTGAGCAAAGAATTTGTTTAAAGTTTTGTGTTGCAAATGAATTTTCGTGTGCCGATGCATTGAAAATGTTGCAAAAGGCCTTTGGTGATAATGCTCTATCGAAAACTCGTGCATATCAGTGGTACAGAGCCTTCAAGGACGGTCGTGAAGTGGTCGCCCATCGACGGCTTCGATCGAAGATAACGTCGATAAAATTAAGGAAAGGGTGCTGGAAAACCGTCGTACCAGCTTGAGAGAGATAACACATGATCTTAAGATATCCCACGAGTCCGCACGTACGATTTTGATTGATATTTTGAGCATGAGAAAGGTGGCCGCACGACTCGTACCGAAAGACCTGAATTTTCTTCAAAAACGTCATCGCGAACAGGTTGCTTCAGACATGCTGGATCGCTGTAATTCCGATTCTATATTCATGGAACGCAGTATAACCGGTGATGAGACCTGGATCTACGAGTACGATATGCAAACAAGCCAGCAATCATCGGAATGGGTGGCAAAAAATGAGCCGAAACCGAAAAAACCACGCCAAAGCCGCTCGAAAATGAAGGTGATGCTCATTGTTTTCTTCGATATCCGTGGCGTGGTGCACTACGAATTCGTTCCAGAGGGTCAGACGGTAAACAAGGAGTATTACCTAGGCGTTATGAAACGTTTGCGTGAGCGTATCCGTAAGAAGCGGCCAAATTTGTGGGCGAACAACTCATGGATTTTGCATGACGATAACGCGCCTTCTCACCGAGCTACGATTGTGACTGACTTTCTCGCCAAAAACTCAACAAACGTGCTTCAGCAACCACCGTATTCGCCGGATTTGGCTCCCTGCGACTTTTTCCTCTTCCCAAAACTAAAATTGCCCCTTCGTGGCACCCGTTTTGAGTCGATTGAAGCCATAAAACAAAATTCGGCGCGAGAGCTAAAGTCCATCCCGGAAAGCGCCTATAAAAAATGTTTCGATAATTGGAAGTGCCGTTGGCATAGATGTATTGGAGCAAATGGAGCCTATTTTGAAGGCGACCCAATAAATTTTGACGATTAAATGTAAAAATGTTGTTTTAATTGAAAATTCCCGGTACTTTCTTGACAGAGTAGTATGTTATGGTATCTGAACAACTTTATGTGGATTTTCATCACTCCAAATTCTGCAAGTTTGTTTGTTTACATAAACCTTCAACCAATAAAAGGCTTCATCACTGAATATAATTGTTCATTTTCAAATTGTTCAAGAGCAAAATCAGAAAATGGTGTCCTCATCCAACGTAAACTGTATACTTTCATGTTGATCGTTTTACAGTTTACATTGGGAAGGAAACTGCGAATAGTGTCCCATTCCTGGATACAAGGGTGATTCGAACACCAGGCAATAGGTGATTCTGGATTGGTACCGGAAACCAACAAGTTCAGGAAGATTCCTACATTATTTTTCTAATCATCCACGTGGGCAAAAGGTCAACGTGGTTTTGGGATGGAGGAACCGCATTAAAAAAGTTGCCAACTCCAGAATCCGAGGTGACAAGTGAAATAGACACATATTAGTTTTTAAGTACCGTTTAGACCTTAGTCGTACACGAATGTAAGATTAATCTCTTCGGACTCCGTTCCACTCTGTTAAAATTATAAATTTATTCGTAAAGATTGTGATTTGTAGTTTAAAGAATGAAATTCTTTTTGAAAACAGACTTCGTGGATCGTTAATCATAATTATATAATATCACTCCTTGGAGATAGCCACCGAATGGAAAGAGGGGATCATCCACCACTGTGGACACTGAAAACACCAGTAGAAAAATTCTATTCCCCTTGTTAATGGTATGACGAATGCTTTAATTAACCTCTTGAAGACCACCACAATGAGGTTGATTCCCAGATCCGAATATAAGATTGACAGATTGTACAGTCGTATAAATGACAGAATGACTGTTGAGAATATAGCAGTGTGGTTTACTGTGTTCCTTGTTCGCTATGTGAAGAGGGTTATGTAACTCATACTTCCGAACTTGTAAAAAAAAGAATTGCTCAACACAAAAGCGACATCAAGGAAAATATGTGCCCTGGCTGAACATATCTGTAAAAAAAGCTCATCCAATGGACTATGATTCCACCAAAATTCTGGATTGTGATGTAAATGGAAAGAAGAGAGGTTTCTTGGAGGTGTATCACATCAAGCGCCTGACAAACTCAATGAATTACAGAAGAGATCTTAATAATATTAGTTCCATCCATTCCTATTTAATTCATTACGACCAGTTCAGTTAGGGTGAATTGATAAGATCACGTGATGATCAAGTTCAGTAGTTGGTGGGATAACGTGAGTAGTTCCGTTATTGATGTAGTGGACTATTTCGGTTGGAGTGAATTGAGGTTTACCACTATTTCAACGAATCCCAAGTCTTTGAGATGGGATAATTACTGTTCTCCATCATAAATTGACATAATTCAATGAGAAAGAATTACTAAGACTAAGGTGATATAAGTTACTCAGTGGTTCATGTTTCGTGTCATGGTAACCTGCAACAGGTCTGCTTTAACCCCCTTTTTTGACAACCTCTCATTATTATTCATTCTATTATGCTTTGAGATATTTTGTTATTAATCCTGTACTTGCGAAGATTTTAACTTGTTGCTTCTATATGTTGATGTTCCTGGTTTTTGCTTATTTGAGAACTTTTGATGGGTGTTTGCATTTGCAACTAAGATCTGTACAACTCTACACTCCGGTATGTTTTATTTTACCATAATGTAAGATGGACGATGTTTTGACTGTTTTTATATTAAAACAAGTTGTAGAAATTACTATGTTTTACATCCAATAAATTGATATTTTACACGATGATTAAAGTAAAACAACTTTATTTCCGCTAATTTATTTAATTTCAGGTGAGTATGGTATTACTCACCTGACGAACTCATGTTGTCATGACGAAACAATTGTTGTGAAATAAATAAATTAGTGGAAATTAAGTTGTTTTACTTTAATCATCGAGATGTATTTCCGACAAGTAGAGACCGATACAATCAAACATTTGATATTTTAGACATTCAATTGGGACTCGAGTTTCGGGAATTAATTATGCCACCTTCAGACAACTGAAGTGTATGTTTGTGTGTGTTAATATTGCGTGACCGTTTGGTCGAAAGCATAAAGACAGGGACTGTTTGTATGTTTGTAGAGCCGAGTGCCAACGATATACTGTCGATGTGTCTTCACCTAGTACTAAAGGGATTATGTGCGATGCTTAGCGCAAGCACCTAGAATTCCTCTCCAAATTGCGATACGGCGTTGGTCTGAATGCGTTTTTGGGTCTGCTTTTTAAGGATTCTACGAAAAATATGATGTAAAAATAGTTTCCATCTTTGGCTGGTGTGCAGGCCTTAATTCTTACAACTTTGTTAAATTTCTAAGAAATCAAACATTAGTCCCCGTGTTGGACGGAATCATTCAAAACATCAAATGATACCTTGGGACGATTTGGCATTTAAAAAAAAAGTGTGAGCGAAAAACAAAGGAGGGTTGAATATTTGAGAAGAGAATTATTATGGATGTACAGCAATACATATCGTGTATGACCGTGAGTGATATACTCATCAATGAATTTCAAAAATATTCAAAAAATAGGGGTAGCTTATGTTTAAATTATTTTTCGCGGTGGAGTCGGCGACCTTTAACGTTGTGATATAAATTAACTTCTTTTGGCGGTTCTTACGAAGATCATAGTAGATCAATCTGAAAACCCTTACTCTTTTCGTTTGTTAATAATAATAATAATGATCATCTGGGAGTCTGACATTCGTTTTGAAGTCCTGTTCAAAAATTTTTTTGTCTGGAGTGATAAGTTTTTGTTTTGGCAACTCCTCTAGTTCCCAAACCTTGGTGATGGGTGAATCTAATTGTTCCGCTTCTCTGGAGACTGCTGAAGAGTGAGCAAGAACTGAGATAATTTGTTGATTTGATGTTTGGGTTAGTTTGCAGGTATTTGCAGACATTCAAACAAGTCCTGAATTTGACCATTTCGTTGGACAATAGAGAACCTTGGTTTTTGCCTGAGCTTTGCGTAACGATAACACCTGATTATTTCTTCAGAAAAAGGTAAGACGTACTGATAGGGGTGACAGGATCTGAACTCTCAGGGGGCAGTAATGTTTAGTCGCTTGGGCGAGGAGAATTCTGGAGTTCGATGATTGGTGGGTCACTGAACTTTAATCCTCAGTGTTGTTCAAATTCGAGTCATTATTTCTAAATATTTTAATGCCAGTTACGCTAAAATTTTGACCTTAAGCATTCTTTGGAAGTGAATATATTTTCTTATCAACCATAGCTACATAATCTAGATACAGTTCAAAGAATGTGTCATGTTTTATTATCTCAGAATCAATATCTTGTTCTTCCATAATATTTTCAATTTTAAATTGGGCGCTTTCATACTTTTCGTATGTTTCAGCGAGTTTTCTTATTTGAGCAGTAAGTATGAGTTCATCTGAGCAAGACTCTAGATTTTTATCCAGCCATAAAGTGATTTGAGTGAGTAAGGACTTGGCATTATTTCTCTCAACTATGAAACCTTCCATTGTGAGATTTTCAAAAGTAAAAATACAAATAACAATGTCTAAGTGATGAAATAAAAATAGGTTGAATTGAAAGAAAATCAATCAGTAATGATATTTAAATCAACTATGATACAGCGATGTAAGGTGAATGAGAGAATATATAAAACCTGATATGAATTCAACAGTTCTGTTCAAAAATAAATTAAATGCGAATAAAATAATGAATTATCAATAGAGATGAACAATGAAAATGTGAAAGTCAAGAATTAAACAGGTTTTGAAATATACAGAAATATTGTACAAATAACAAATACCTGTGTATGTAACTTCTTATCAGTTTATTCCTCACGGGATGCACTGAAGCTGTATGTTTGCAATTTCCAATGGCTCGTTTCACTGAATTTCTTTCTTGAGATTTCGAAGGACCGTGTTGTGAAAAGATCCGGTTCGTATGGATCAGGGTTTCGAATGTATATATGCGGCTTGAATGGACCAATTGAAGAATTGCTTGGTATATTGAGATAACTCTTTGAATTCTTCGATGTAATTGATGAAGGTTAAATCAATTAGTATGCAAGTTCTATGATAATAATAATTCAATGGGGATTGAGAGAGATATATTAGACTTTAATTGGTTCATTTACATCTAAATACATATATTACAGTGTATAAATTTGAGTTCTTTCACTCAAAGATTGGGGGAGTTTCTTCGGTGCAGTTTTGAACTGTACTTGTGGTGAAAACACTATCTTGCTC
This sequence comes from Megalocaria dilatata, assembly GCA_034642435.1. Lineage (NCBI taxonomy): Eukaryota > Metazoa > Arthropoda > Insecta > Coleoptera > Coccinellidae > Megalocaria > Megalocaria dilatata. The sequence continues at coordinate 69,792,687 of CM067856.1, read as the reverse complement.
ATAGAGGAGTAGATCGATGAGCTTTTTCATCGTTGTTTCACTGGGTTCACTTCAACCGGATTCTCTTTTAGGTTCACTTAAAATATGTACTACATAATTACATGTAAATAATACAGATAATACATTCACTTCCAAGCCTTTTAATGCGTTATCGGTGTTATCGCGACGGGTATTCCTTGAGAAGTTAAAAGGAATGCGGATATAAATTTAATCAGAAGCAAAGAGAGAGAGAGAGAGAATATTGCATGACCATTTGGTCGAAACACAAGCCAAGTGCCAACGATATACTGGTACTATCGATGCGTCTTCATCGAATGCTAAGGAATTCTGTCCGATGCAGGTCGAATTTTCCCCAAATTTGGAAACGGCGTTGGTCTGAATGCGTTTTTGGGTCTGGTTTCCAAGGATTCTACGCAAAAATGGAGGACGAATACTTTCGACCTAAGACTAGTGTGGAGGCCTTAATTCTTTCCAAAAACCATAGTTTGTTCAATTCCGAAGAAATCGAACAAAATGCAAGTAGCAGATTTATTGATCGCAATGATTAGTTATGTCATATTGTTGAGGACCGAATCGAATGATGTATTCAAATTTTTTGAAAACATATTGTAAGTACTCATCTCGATGATATTGATAGCTTTTTATATCTATCACTAAGTTTAACCACGACGAAGATGGAGAATAGATAATTTGAGCACGTTTAACAGAGACAAAATATATTTCTAATGTACCAAGCTACAAATTTAATTATTCACTAACCAAAATAAAGAATTTGCTGATAATCATTAATAAGGAGTATGAGTTCTAGTAATAGAAAGTTCTACAAATCGAGACTACTTTATTTGAATTTGCTAACAATATAGTACATTACTGAAATTAGTGTAACAAAAAACGATATAAATTAGTAGTACTAAAACGATATTTTATTTTGTTTGGTACCTAAACAGCAAAACAAGGAAACCGATTACTAAATGGATATATATATATATATATATATATATATATATATATATATATATATATATATATATATATATACATATATATATATATATATATACATATATATATATATATATATATATATATATATATATATCATTGCAATATTTCGGCATGCAACACTAGCGTTTAAGTTGATCACCAAATTAATAATAGTAATTTTTGCAAGTGCTTAAGTGTACAAAAAGACATAGGATTATGTTGGATAATTCATCACCCTGACAGAAATAAGAAAAATATCGAAATTTACTGGGCATAAGATTTGTAGGTTGACTAAATATGGGAAAAGAAGTTGTGATGGTTCACAAACTTCCTGGAATGAAAACAGACAGAAATTTAAGATTTAACTTTTCAGGTGGCTGCTGAACAAGAAAATTAAAGATATTATATTTTACATTTCTATCCTTTTCGAATTTAAGTTTTGAAATAGATCTGCCAAACTATGAAAGAATCTTAGCCTTTCAATTTTTTCTTTATGAGACCATATGTCCGAAACAATAAATTTTTTTATATGGAATAGTAAATTTGAACGAAAGATATTTAACAGATAACCGTTTAGATGTAACATCACATGATAACCAGAAAATTCCATTTATCTACTGGCATCAGAGGTACACAAGAAAGAAACTACTTTTGAACGTGAATAAAAGGTCTAATACGTAACAACTTTTATAATCTCGGGAGTTGAAGAATATTAATTATTGAATTTTTGCAGAAAGAGGATGATATATTATATTGAAATACTCTGAAATATTTCAATTTAAGCTCAATCGACACTGAAAAGAATAATTTCTTGCACAAAAGTAGTTAACTCCGTATCGCTTTCAACCGAAATCGGAAAGGGAAGCTCCTTTCATATTCCGTTTAAAAGCTAGAAACTCTTCCATTCATATCCTTTCAAATATCACGTTTGGCACTCTTCCGAACGGCCGTCACTTCCGTTCTTTTTGCGAAAGATGAAATCCCCTATCGATTCCCTCATGTTCACTTCTCTTTCTTTACGACCCGCTTGAAGACACTTTGCAGAATATAATCGAATACGTGGAAAATTTAAGTTCAGAACGAATGTGTACAAAATTGATCACCGTATATAGGAGACATGAAACATTGCAAGACAAAAAGTTTCTAATATCCCATATCTCTTCGTTCCAGGGCGAATTTTTGGATGCTGTGTGTCAGAGGAGATAAAGCATTTGGTTGAAATCTCCTATATTTTTCAGTAAATATTAGTTTTCGCATCTGAACGAACAGATTAACTCTCACATTATTCATTCGAAATTTAAAATTCGGACGCTATACAGAATGAACTGCTTGGCCAAAAGTACATTCTTTAAGTTGTATGTAATGTAAATGCAAAGCAAAATGTATCATATTAGAGCCTTTCGACAAAAAATTTCTTTCATGAGATCTTTATCGATTATTTAAACAAAAATGGAATAAAATAAGAAATTACTCATAAGCTCACACAGAATCAGAGAATCATAACAAGAAATTAATAATAAATCAATAGAGTATGGCTCTAGGTGAAACATTTTAACAATTTCATTTCACTAATTCACAAAGTTTTTATGTTTCACAGTTTATTCAGATCCCTGACAAGTGTTTCGGTGTTTCAACCATCTTCGAAGGAATATGAAAAGTAACTGAACTTGAAATGAGGTTCTCTTATTACACTTAGGGCATCTGACTATTTTTATGGCGCATGGAAACACCAACATCTAATATAGGGGTGTTGACAAAGAGTATTTGGAAATTTTGTTGAATTCTCTCAATGGCTTTTTTGATTGAAAAAATCTCCAAATAGTCCATCCATTTAACCTTTTTAACATTATATAGTAAAGTGACATCTTTTTTTCGTACAAAAAAGGGTATGTTCTATACAATGTTCTGCTAAACCGGCTGATTTCTGGTTTTTCAAAATGGACATGTTCTTTGATTCTATGTTTTAAATATTGGGCTGTCTGTCCTGTATATGAAGCAGGTGATGATTGTAATACTACAGACAGGTCGATGTTTACAACATGGAATCAAAGAACATAGGATGTCTTTTATGAGAAAGATGTCACTTTAATATATAATGTTAAAAAGGGTAAATTGATGGATAATTTAGAAATTCTTTCAAAAAAAAAGCCATTGAGAAAAAGGACAAAATAACAAATTCGTTAATAGGAAACGAATGAAGAAACATGGAAACAAATGGAAGTGGAGGAATGGACTGGGAAAGAAGTGTTGTCGGAAATGAAAAAACTAAAAATCGGAAAATCCCCGGGTCCAGACAACATCCCAAATGACCTCTCGAAGAATGGCGGAGAAAAATTGGCCGATGAACTAACAAGACTCTTCAATGAAATACTGAAAAACAGAAACATACCTGGAGAATGGAGAGTAGCATTACAACACCGGTTTTCAAAAATGGAAGTATTTCAGACCCCTCGAATTATAGAGGAATATCCCTGCGGAATACAAGACTCCTGGGAAAAAATATTTCCAAGAAAATAAGTATATCCGAAGAACAGCAACGGTTTAGAAAGAACCGCAGCACTAGCGAAGTAATATTTATAGTGCGCCAGGTAATAAAAAAAGCTATTGAATACGTAACACCAGCTTTTATATGTTTCGTGGACCTTACCCAACCCTTCGATCGATTGAAGCTTACAGACGTCCTTAGTGAGCTCAGCGCAAAGGAAATACCAAAATACTTAATAGACAACACAGAACCGCTAAACACAAACAATGCAACGGAAATAAAAACGAAATCAACATCCACTAGAGAAATCAGAATAAATTCCGGTGTAAGGCAAGGCGAGAACTTGAGTCTACTTCAGCCTCATTATGGACAGGATAATAGAGAGGGTCCGGAAAGTGAATCATGGCTACATACTTGGGAAACACCTCCTCAAGATCATGTGCTTTGCACATGGTGCAACGCTCCTCGCAGATACGGAGGACGGCTTACAATGGCTATTGAAAGCGTTCAAAAAAGAAACCGAAGAACTCAATATGAAGATCTCTACTACAAAAACAAAAAGTATGATAATATCGAGGGAGCCACGTCAATGCAAGCTGGTAGTTAATGACAACATAATAGAGCAAGTGTCAGCTACTTGGGTGTCAAAGTGTCGTCATGCGTTAACTTGGTGGGTGGTCAGAGAGCAAGTCAGTAAGTCAGCCAGGGTAGCGGTTGCCTTGAAATCGATGATATGTCGAAACCAATTTATGACCAGTCAATGTAAGGTCATTTACAAAAGTTGCGTACGCCCTATCATGACATATGCGGTTGAAAAGCTGACACATACGAAACAAAGAGGATGATGCGTACAAATGAGATGAGGACCTTGAGAGACACAACATACCTTGAGAGATCACAGGAAAGGTGAAGACATCCGAGAGGAGTGTGGAATCTAAGATGTGGTGAGATGGTCCCAGGCAAGAAGAAGATACTGGAATGAACATGTGTCCAGAATGGCCGATGAGAGATAGGCCAAAGTTGCACGAAATGGTAAGTCAGCTGCTAAGAGATCACCAGGACGCCCTCCGAAGAGATGGAAGGATAGCTGGTCATCAGCATCTTAAGAAGTCACGTGAGATGTTAAAAAAGCTTTTGAAAAGATGAAGAAGAAGCATTGTGTTCTATTGTCAAGATATGATCTAAACTAATCTCCTGCAATTCCCCTTATACCAAGATCTTCCATAACGTCTAACAATTTTTAGTGATTTACAGTGTCAAATGGCTTGGCTAAGTCTAGGAAGACTCTCAATGTGAATTTGCCTCATGAAGTGCTCGATAAAAATCATTCGTCAGACAAACAATAGCATCCTTTGTTGATATTTCTGGTCTGAAACCGAAATGTCCCCCGGAAAGCAGACTGTTTCCCTCTGAAATTTTAATCAGTCTCACCTTTATAATTTTGAGCAAGCATTCCGATATGAGATTCTTGTCATTCGAGCAATAACAGTCACTCCAGACGAAACAATTGTTGTGAGATTAAATAAATTGGCGGCAAGATTTTGATGCCTAGACAAGCAAGTTTTTGAAGCCCAGACAAGCAGAAGCTTGTACAGCCTCTACAAGCTCATTCTATTTTAAGTTTTGGTCCACCAGACTAGAAACATATACCTAATAATATAAGTCTAACCAGCATACTATATGTCCAATGAATCATTCTAGGTGTCAGATCTCAAGTGTTGCCAAACAGTTTGCGGCATATCTAAACCGCCGCTATAGATTTGGCAATAATGTTATTCAAATGCGAGTTCCTATTAAATTTTTATCCATTCTGTATTCAGATGTTTAACTTCCTCGGAAAACTCTATTTTTGTACCCTCCAATGCCTGTGCTGTCAGTTTTAACTCTCTCTTCCATGCACCATCGATTAATGAGGTTTTGGATCAGGGTCAACGTTGATCCTTCGATCTTTTCCCTAACCAGAATTTAAATCCCCTCCTTGAGATCAGAAAGGAAGAGTGTCTTATGTAATATCCAGGGGCTAGTGTGTGATATAGATGTTGGTTCAAATCAACATCTGTACCGTAGTGACTACTTTCAGTAGACGTGATTAGGTGAACACGAGATTATGATCATTTCACTAACATCTATGGAACTATGGATTTTACTCGATAAATATAGCTAAGGAAAAGGGCACTTGATGTTGTCTAAACCAGTTCAAATTTCATGAACTTTCACTGCCAAATATTTCAAATATTTATTAGAAATTAAATCAAGCGTTCATTATATCATATTCAAAAACTTCTTAATTCTAGTGGTCATATATAAAGCTTGAAGTTAAAACTGGCAATAAATGTAAAATGACACATCTTAATGAAATAACCATTAAAACTTTTTTCCCAGTTGAGCTATATAATTAATCACTTACGTGCAAATGAAAGTCGACTTCTTGTCCCGTGTATATATAAGGACTACTGAAGTTGGACGAAGGATTCATAAAAGGTTCAGTCAATCCATTTTCGATCAAGTGCTTGTCAAGTTCTACTGGATCCCCCAGTATCTTTGTAGGTACTATGGGTGCGTGACTGCCTAAGGTCTGAAATAAATATCAAATTATCAACTTCACTAAGAACGAAGCGATGAAACCAGAAAATGATTCAATATACAGATTCTTTTGTGGACTTGTTCACATCACACTTTTTGCGCGCTTATTCCAGGGAACAGCGTACTATCTTTTCGCCCAAATCTCTGTAATTCTCGAGTTTCGAGCCGAAAATGATCTTAAATAACTCAGTTGTACTCATTGATGAATTGGAAGTCAAAAAATTGGAGGTCAAAATCGATTGTTCCCTGTCGTCCGTAAGCAAGAACGCTTTTAATCGAGAAGAACTAGAAACCTGAACTCTCAGGGAGGGTTTGAGGTCTGAATATCGCGGTTAAGTTCATTAGCAGGCAAAATCGGTAGAATAGTTTCGCAGTTATTCGTATTCTACTATTTTTCTAAATAACTCTCAAACTATAGATTCGGTCGATATGAATTTCTACATTTAGCAGTCGCACATTCTCGTGCGTAAGAAAAAAAATTGTCAGCGAAAGAGCATTGAGTGCAACCTTAAGCAATATAATATTCGAACAGAAAAACATAGATACTTGAAACTTTCAGGACAGAATTGGGTCCTAAACATCTCAAACAAATTTGTTGAAAGGCAAAATCAATTCGATGATTTCGCAGTTATTTCTATTTGATATATCAGAACAGCGGAAACAAAGCATCACGTTACCCATTTTCAAAAAGGAAGTAAAAGCCCGCCGCGAAAACCATCAGCGAATACGTCTCTTCAACTCGGTATCGAAGCACTTCACAAAAATACTATCAGAGGAGATTACATCAACAGGAATATCCGAGGAACACCAAGGCTTTACAAAAAATCAGCTCGACGATTGAGGCGATATTAACCATCAGGCATATCGAAACGAAAAAGCCATATAATTCAACAAAAAGGCATATACATTCTGTCAAGAAAGTACCGGGAATTATCGGTTTAAATCTGGCGGGGCAATGAGGCAGGTAAAAATTTTTTTTCCTAGGTTGGTACCACTGTCCTTAATTACTATGCCAAGCTTGAGCGGGATCTGTCAACTAGTGTGTTTGCAACAGCTGATTAAGTCAGTCGATGTCAGAGTGCGTGCCGATTTTTACTATGGGTGATTACGTTGAGCAAAGAATTTGTTGAAAGTTTTGTGTTGCAAATGAATTTTCGTGTGCCGATGCATTGAAAATGTTGCAAAAGGCCTTTGGTGATAATGCTCTATCGAAAACTCATGCATATCAGTGGTACAGAGCCTTCAAAAAACCACGCCAAAGCCGCTCGAAAATGAAGGTGATGATCATTGTTTTCTTCGATATCCGTGGCGTGGTGCACTACGAATTCGTTCCAGAGGGTCAGACGGTAAACAAGGAGTATTACCTAGGCGTTATGAAACGTTTGCGTGAGCGTATCCGTAAGAAGCGGCCAAATTTGTGGGCGAACAGCTCATGGATTTTGCATGACGATAACGCGCCTTCTCACCGAGCTACGATTGTGACTGACTTTCTCGCCAAAAACTCAACAAACGTGCTTCGGCAACCACCGTATTCGCCGGATTTGGCTCCCTGCGACTTTTTCCTCTTCCCAAAACTAAAATTGCCCCTTCGTGGCACCCGTTTTGAGTCGATTGAGGCCATAAAACAAAATTCGGCGCGAGAGCTAAAGTCCATCCCGGAAAGCGCCTATAAAAATGTTTCGATAATTGGAAGTACCGTTGGCATAGATGTATTGGAGCAAATGGAGCCTATTTTGAAGGCGACTCAATAAATTTTGACGATTAAATGTAAAAATGTTGTTTTAATTGAAAATTCCCGGTACTTTCTTGACAGAGTAGTATGTGCTTCCTTGACCTCACCCAGACATTCGATAGAGTACGTTTTACTGACATAGTATGGCTACTGAAACAACGAAAAGTAGACCCAAACATAATAAGAATTAATAGTGAACTGAATACTAACACTTCAACATTCATCAGGATAGACTCAGGAATGACGAAGGAACTACCAATCGCGACAGGGATATGACAAAAAGAGTTCATTATTATTCAACATTATCATGGACGAAATCATAAGACAGGGTAAGAGCAAGCGCAGAGAATATAGATTAGGAAATAAAGGAAATAAAATTCTATGCTATGCCGATGAAGCCGTAATAATTTCCGAAAATGAAGATGAGATCCAGAAATATCTCTATGATATCGAAAAAGTAGCTTACTCTTTCAACAAGATTATTTTCACCCAAATTTCTGTTTACATACAGGAAACCGAGAAGATGCAAGCTAGCAGTATAATTAGAGCAAGTAATGAAAAATAAAAATAAAAAATAACAAGTGGAAGAAATCTAAAAGAGGAGGTGCAGAGCCAAACAACAAAAGTTTCTCTGATATTAGGATACCTACCCGACAAAATATGGAGGAACAAAAACATGAATATATCTAGCAAGGTCAGAATTTATAAAACATGTATTGGGCCAATCATGACATATGCCATTGAAACTAGAGCCGAAAATGCCTAAACCAAAATATAACTGAGAACAATAGAGATGAGAGTAATGAGACATATAGTAGGCTATACAACACTCGAATTTAATTCTAATATCTCAATAGTTGTGAGAATCTGATAAATATACGGGAAATTCGAAATTATATTTTATATTTATTCATTAAGGTCCGTGAGCAAACACTCTTTATTTTCAAATGGTAATTGCTACTACTTTCGTTGATATCGTTGATAGACAAATTGTTGATAAATAGAAATAATAAAATAGCTTCAAGTATGGTATATCCTAATATAAAGGAAAATTTTAAATACATTTCCTTAAAATACACTAAACATATTTCTGAGAAAATTGCCACATACCTCAAAAATAAATATGATAGAAGAACTTCATTTAAAACCTATTCAAAACTGAGTAAATTCATTAAAAATAAAAAAGACAGTACACATAAAGATGATAAATCGGGGGCTTATAAGTTAACCTGCGGTGATTGCGCGAAAGTTTATATGGAAAGAACTTTCCGACATAGAATTTGTGAACATTTGAAAAGTTTCCTGAATAATAAAAGTGATTCCATATATTCTTACCATTTGTTAGAAACATGGCTTACTTTCAATCATAATTTTGAAATTCTACATAGAAAAAGCAAAAGTTATGCCTTAAGAGTCCCTTGAAATAAATAAACACAATAAAATTGGAATATTACTTAACGAACAATTAGATTCAAATAACGCACCCCTGTTAAATATATTCAGATAGGCTGGAATCTACAGAGACCTTTTTTGGGTTTTAGTACTCAATAAAAATTTTTCTGTACCTACTGTACTAGCAACGGATTTCGGAAACAAGCTTTGTTATTCAAAATGTAAACCTACCTGATGATGCAACTGTGATAGCGAAACAATTGTTGTAATAAATAACAATAAAATTTGGGAAAATCAGAATAACCTTATTTAATATTATGGTAAATTATTAATACGATCTAGTATAAATTCAGCATTCAGATGTAAAATAACGACAAAAAGACCGATGAAAGTATTCGTGAAAATCGTAGGTGGTATGAACAATGCAATGCATCGCTAAGCTGTGAAGAAGAACCCTGAATAATAATATCTTTTTCCGCAAATAAAATTGCTATATATATCAAGTTGTAATAAATGATGCGAAAAATAAGGATAAGAGGGGATTATAGTTGTTTGTGCTTTGTTTCAATCAATCGGAATAGAGGAATAATGAAAAAAATCCTTCTGTATTGCCATTGTTATTTATGTTGCCAATTTCAATTTCCAGGAAAAAGCACGGAGAATGTGACAGTAACAGAATTCCTCATTCTTTGCTGAACATTGATATTTCAGTGGTTGTGAGAATCTAAGAAATTTGCGGCAAATTCAAAATTATATTTTGTACATATTCGTCAACTCATTACCATAACACTCACATTGCATTTGAATTATGAAATTATATATTTTGTGCGCTTGTTCTAGGTAATAGTGAGCTATCATATTTTTCAATTTTCAGCCGAAAATGATTTACAACGACTAGTTTGGACTCACTGATGAAGAATCTGAGGTCGTCAAACCTTATTATGGTCGGCCGTTCCGTCCGTGAGCGTTCTAACTTTCCAGCGCATAGAGCTAGAGACTTGAAACTTTGAAAGAATTTAATCTCAAAAGTTTGTTAAAAGGCAAAATCGGTTCATTGGTTTCGTAGTTATTCAAATAACATATTTCTGAGACTACAGAATAGGGCAATTATGAATTTCAGTTATTTAAATATTTCAATATTAGCCTTCTACATATTTAATTTCAAAAAATTATATTTAATAATTATAACTTCTGAAAATAAATTAAAATAATGTCATATAAGTACCACTTATATCAAATGACATATAAAATAAACATTCATTATAAGACATCCAAATGGTATAACAAAATCTAATAAATAAAAATTGTTAACCAAAATCCTATAAATTAAATACTTTGAATAGACAAAATTTTGTTTCTACTGATCAATCTTATGAAAACAAAAATTTCTAACATAATCTTAAGAATTTCATCATAAATCTATCTTACTTAGAATATTCAATATTATTGGATATCTAACTAAGTTACTTTATATAAAAACTCAAGATATGTAAAATCATTACTGAAGAATATTATAATTATTCAATATAATTTTTTGAAATTAAATATGTCGAAGACTAATATTAAAATATTTAGATTATTTTATATACCTTCTATCAAGAATTAACCTCTATTTATGTTATTTTATTCATAATATATAATTATTTGGTTTCCTTAACATTCTTTATACAGATAGTCCTTGTGCTATAGCAGAGGCCGTTAAATTGTCTTCCAATCTTTTAGATCAAGGGTAAATCACAGAAATATTTATCTATACTTAACCGTTACACTACATTTAAATTTTTCAGTATCGATTTACCAGAAGTTTTCTAAATTGTTGAAGGGTGATTAAATAGTTGTTGTTGAATGATGTTATATTTATTGAATATGAATTATTTGAATACTGACGAAGCAAAGTCTCTCTTAAAACTTGTTTTATATGTTATACATTCTGTCAAGAAAGTACCGGGAATTATCGATTTAAATCTGGCGGGGCAATGAGGCAGGTAAAAATGTTTTTTCCTAGGTTGGTACCACTGTCCTTAATTACTATGCCAAGCTTGAGCGGGATCTGTCAACTAGTGTGTTTGCAACAGCTGATTAAGTCAGTCGATGTCAGAGTGCGTGCCGATTTTTACTATGGGTGATTACGTTGAGCAAAGAATTTGTTTAAAGTTTTGTGTTGCAAATGAATTTTTGTGTGCCGATGCATTGAAAATGTTGCAAAAGGCCTTTGGTGATAATGCTCTATCGAAAACTCGTGCATATCAGTGGTACAGAGCCTTCAAGGACGGTCGTGAAGTGGTCGCCCATCGACGGCTTCGATCGAAGATAACGTCGATAACATTAAGGAAAGGGTGCTGGAAAACTGTCGTACCAGCTTGAGAATGAGAGCACATGATCTTAAGATATCCCACGAGTCCGCACGTACGATTTTGATTGATATTTTGGGCATGAGAAAGGTGGCCGCACGACTCGTACCGAAAGACCTGAATTTTCTTCAAAAACGTCGTCGCGAACAGGTTGCTTCAGACATGCTGGATCGCTGTAATTCCGATTCTACATTCATGGAACGCATTATAACTGGTGATGAGACCTGGGTCTACGAGTACGATATGCAAACAAGCCAGCAATCATCGGAATAGGTGGCAAAAAATGAGCCGTAACCGAAAAAACCACGCCAAAGCCGCTCGAAAATAAAGGTGATGCTCATTGTTTTCTTCGATATCCGTGGCGTGGTGCACTACGAATTCGTTCCAGAGGGTCAGACGGTAAACAAGGAATATTACCTAGGGGTTATGAAACGTTTGCGTGAGCGTATCCATAAGAAGCGGCCAAATTTGTGGGCGAACAACTCATGGATTTTGCATGACGATAACGCGCCTTCTCACCGAGCTACGATTGTAACTGACTTTCTCGCCAAAAACTCAACAAACGTGCTTCAGCAACCACCGTATTCGCCGGATTTGGCTCCCTGCGACTTTTTCCTCTTCCCAAAACTAAAATTTCCCCTTCGTGGTACCCGTTTTGAGTCGATTGAAGCCCTAAAACAAAATTCGGCGCGAGAACTAAAGTCCATCCCGGAAAGCGCCTATAAAAAATGTTTCGATAATTGGAAGTGCCGTTGGCATAGATGTATTGGAGCAAATGGAGCCTATTTCGAAGGCGACCCAATAAATTTTGACGATTAAATGTAAAAATGTTGTTTTAATTGAAAATTCCCGGTACTTTCTTGACAGAGTAGTATATATGTTTTTATATATCTTGAGATTTTATATAGAGTAACTTAGTTAGATATCCAATAATATTGAATATTCTAAGTAAGATAGTTGTATGATGAAATTCTTAAGATTATGTTAGACATTTTTGAAAGATATTTGTTTTCATAAGATTGATCAGCAGAAACAAAATTTTGTCTTTTCAAAATATTTAATTTATAGGATTTTGGTTAACAATTTTTATTCATTGGATTTTGTTATACCATTTGGATGTCTTATAATGAATGTTTATTTTATATGTCATTTGATATAAGTGGTACTTATATGACATTATTTCAATTTATTTTTCAGAAGTTATAATTATTAAATATAATTTTTTGAAATTAAATATGTAGAAGGCTAATATTAAAATATTTAAATGATTTTATATACCTTCCATCAAGAATTAACCTCTATTTAGGTTATGAAATTCGGTGTTCATCAGTATGATAATAATGCGCATGTTTTTGGAAAATTGTCCAAAAATCGTTTGATCAGAAAATTACAAAAATATGTAAGCAGTGCAACATTTATCCCTACCGGAAGCATTGCAACAATCCTACGATTAAGTTTGAATTTATCATTTAGATATATAATAAAGACGAAAAAAATTCATGGTCATTCATGTTTAGAATAAATGTTTAACATAAACGTATACTTGATTTTGTTGACAGGTTGAAGGTCAGTTTATGGAAATAAAAAACCACTTCTTGAAACAACGCCGACATGTTCAGATTTTACTCTGAAATCTTCTTCAGGGCTCTAAAATGAGATACAGAAAATTGTACTATATCTAATATAAAAAGGAGGAATAATGATTACATTACAACTATAAAATTGAAAGCGAAATTCTAACTAACGATAAAAGGATAAAAGTATGAAAAAAGAACAAAGGACACCATCTATCACAGTGTCTAGGGGTAGAATCAACAGTTTCATTAAATGTATTCTTACTTACAGTTTTTCGTGATTTTGAAGTCAGAGTACGTAAAATCTCAAATAAATACACCTCATACAAAATCATATTGGAAACGTTTAGGAAAAAATTGACAAACTAATTTAACATTTCAATTACAAATATGTTACAAATATATAAACTGCATAGATATTTACGTATCACAGACTTTAGATCTTAAACTAATTCAAGTTTTGTCTCTGATTTTATTAATAAGACAATCATTTATAAAGAGTATGAGCTATGGTTATGGAAAGTTCCAGAAATCGCTCAATTCATTCAAGAAAAGAAGGTGTCTAATCTACAACTGTTATAAACGTATACATTTCCATCCGAAGTAATTTTCAGTACATCCCATCTTTTTGAAACTGAGAGAATCTCATATTCATTACTCGAGTCCTAATCTGATCAGTTTAGTGAGAAAATCGAAATATACAATATTTCATCTGAAAACGAAATCTTGTGAGGTCATCGTTCTCAGTTATCTGAAGAGGGCTATAAATCCTCACTATGTCAGATATTTCATCCTAATAGGGTGTTCAACCTCTGAAATGGGCTGCCAGCTTCAGTTATAGTGGCTCCTTCGGAGGATGCTTAAAAACAGGCCCGACAGGTGATACTTTCTATAATAATATTATTGTTACTGGAAAAATAATGGAATCTGGGTTTTTCCTTGCTATATTTAGTTTGTTGTTGAGTATGTTGGTTTTATCTCTAACATGTATATGTAGAGTAATTATATTAATGTGGATATCTTCCTAGGTGCTTTCCAAGTTCTGAAGTATAAAAAAAATTTGACTTGTCATGAAATATATTTTGAAACTATATTTTTTGTCTTAGAGTTATCTCAATGTTCTCTTTGATGTGAAATATATTCATGTAAAGTTAAAAACGTTGGAAACAACACTTACCATGAGCACTACGAGATGAATCAGTCAGTAGTTCATGAAGAATTCTCTTATTATTCAACAGAAGTTTAAATCAAGTAAATTTATCAAAACAACAATAAAGGATCCGCAGCTTGAACGACATGCAAAACTTTCATTGATCTTAAGTCCTTTTAACTGATTACTAGAAAGTTAGCAAGAATTTTAGCGAAAAGTAAAAAGCGAAGTTACAAGTTGATGAATTTGCTAGTTATTATTATGATTATTGATTATCATCCATTAGACTACCTAGATGAATGACAATATTTAGTACCATAAAATAAATAGGGGTTATTTCTTGATAGAAGGTATATAAAATTATATAAATATTTTAAAAAAATTTTTTAAAATTTTTAAAAAATTAGCCTTCCACATATTTAATTCCAAAAGATTATATTTAATGATTATAACTTCTGAAAATAAATTAAAATAATGTCGTATAAGTACCACTTATATCATGACATAAAATAAACATTCATTATAAGACATCCGAATGGTATAACAAAATCCAATAAATAAAAATTATTAACCAAAATCCTATAAATTAAACATTTTGAATAGACAAAATTTTGTTTCTGCTTATCAATCTTATGAAAACCAATATCTTTCAAGAATATCCAACATAATCTTAAGAATTTCATCACAAAACTATCTTACTTAGACTATTCAATATTATTGGATATCTAACCAAGGTACTTTATATAAAAACTCAAGATATGCAAAACATTACTGAAAAATAAGTTTTAAGATCGACTTTGCTCAACAGTATTCATTCAAACATTCATATTCAATAAATATAACATCAATCAATAATAAATATTCAACTCACCCTTCATCCTCTAGAAAAAGTTCTACTGAAATGAGACCTTTAAATATGGTATTCACTACACACAGAAATATATCTGTGGTTTACCCTTGATCTAGAAGATTGAAAGACAAAATTATGCTATAGCAGAGGCCGTTAAATTTGTCTTTCAATCTTCTAGATCAAGAGTAAACCACAGATATATTTCTGTGTGTAGTGAATACCATATTCAAAGGTCTCATTTCAGTAGAACTTTTTCTAGAGGATGAAGGGTGAGTTGAATATTTATTATTGATTGATGTTATATTTATTGAATATGAATGTTTGAATACTGATGAGCAAAGTCGATCTTAAAACTTATTTTTCAGTAATGTTTTGCATATCTTGGGTTTTTATATGAAGTACCTTGGTTAGATATCCAATAATATTGAATAGTCTAAGTAAGATAGTTTTGTGATGAAATTCTTAAGATTATGTTGGATATTCTTGAAAGATATTGGTTTTCATAAGATTGATAAGCAGAAACAAAATTTTGTCTATTCAAAATGTATAATTTATAGGATTTTGGTTAATAATTTTTATTTATTGGATTTTGTTATACCATTCGGATGTCTTATAATGAATGTTTATTTTATGTCATGATATAAGTGGTACTTATACGACATTATTTTAATTTATTTTCAGAAGTTATAATCATTAAATATAATCTTCTGGAATTAAATATGTAGAAGGCTAATTTTTTAAAATTTTTTAAAATTTTTTTAAAATATTTATATAATATTTAGTACTATGTTTTTTTCTATTTTGGAGGACAACAGTTCAAAAAAGCATCGTGATAACTGTAGTTTCGAAAATATTGTGAAAAATATGAAAATTTTTTGAACGTCAATAACTGCGAAACTATCAAAGTGATTTTAGTCATTAACAAACTCAGGCGAGATTTACAGACCCCAAACCTTTCCTGAAAGTGTCAAGGCTTTATTCCTTTCATTCGAAAGTAGGTAAGCGTTTTGACCTCGGATCTTCCAATTTTTCCTCGGCGAGTCCAAGCTAGGTGTCTAAAATCAATTTTGTATGAAGTTATCTGAAAATATAGGTGATATTTTGAAGGAACATAATTTGAAGATATGCCATAAAACACTAAATACATTGAAAATATTGTTCACTACCTCATTCAGGAAAGTCCAATAGAAAGTATCGTTGGGACTTTCAAACGCTTTCTGAAGATGTGCTGCATATTTTTGAAGAAGCCCCTTCAAGAGATGTTCAAAGGATTTTTCTAATTTATAATAGGTCTTCTTTGGAACAGAATATTTTTTTCATCGGATCGGTATGAAACAGCTATATTGGTTAAAGTTTGCTCGGTAATTTCGGTTAATATTCCATATTTTCTTCAGACTTTTCGATGCGGTGCAATGTGTGTATATCTCCTAAATGAAGGAGAGGAGAGGAATTTCTCAGAATCAAAATTTGAAGCGGGTAACAATTATTCTGCTTGACAGTTGAGATATTCAAACAATTTTTGCAGAAATTATGATATACAGGCATGGAGAAGACAGTCGAAAACATGGGATATTCGATGTTAATCTAGAGTCCAGTGGAAAATGGAAGAATCAAAACATCAGCGCGATGCGATGACGAATAAACAACTGTTCTCTCTCAGTGGCTTCGATCGAAGCATACTGCCATTGAGAGAGAACATATGTATATTCGTCATAGCATCGCGCTGAGGTTTTGATTCTTCCACTGCTCCACTGGACTCTAGATCAACATCGAATTTCCTATGTTTCCGACTGTCTTTTCCATACCTGAATAACAGAGCGTGTTTATATTCATAACAATACTCGTATTTTCAGAATCTTAAGCGGACACAGTCGATGAACATATGAATAATTTAAGATAAATTATATTTAATTCTTACAGCCATTTGAAAGCACCATAATTTTCGAATCCAGATTCAATGATCGCTTTATTAGGTAGAATCCTGGATACCAGAGTCGTGAGGTAAACACAGTTTTCTATACATGCCCATGTAAGGGCCATCTACCCTTTGGACATTATTAGAGTAAATCTTTTATGGAAAAGATGAAGAGGTAAGAGAAGCAGCGTATGCCGGCAGCGTTCTTTCTCGTTAAATAGTGATGACACATTGAAGGGGATGTAGCGCTGCCTCTTGTAGAGAATTTGTCTCTTTATATCAGTTAGATCTATTGTCCATAGGTATATAATTAGAAGGTCGCATGATTGATCTTCAATTAATTCTGCGAAATGAAGCAAAAAGTCGGGATAACTGTCAAAAATAAGATAACAAAATATAAATCTTGATAAACCAGAGCTTTTAAATTTCCTACTCGAATTATTAGAATGAATTATTACGTTTTTTCAATCATTCTCTAAATCTAATGTAATCGTTTCAGGCTGAAAATTCATAGATATACACATTCAGACTGAATAATGGACACAATAATGATATGTTTCTTCTGTAGGGCTATTTTATATCAGGCATCGGAAGAAATAATAAATTTAATGCGGCCTTTTCTCACGAAACTATTCAGTCACATAAAAAATGCAAATAACTTGCGGATTGAACCTCATTTGCCTTTCCTTCCGGAGCACGCACTGGCATTTTTCCAAATCACGATATGAAAATCCGACGAATATGAAAATCTGTTTCATACTCACGTGATAGTCCGCGTTAGTGGACTCAACAGGTCTCGCTACGACCATCCGAACGTGTATGCCACACTGCCGAAGAACAGAAGCTACTTGTTCGGAGCCTAAGCCTCTCAAGTTCACTTCTCCAATCTGCAGAATATGGTCACCACTCTGGAGTCTGCCGTCCTGGAGAGAAATAATCACTCAGTTTTATGAAAAATCAAACATATTTTATTCATAATATATGATTATTTGGTTTCCTTAACATTTTTTATACAGATGGTCCTTGTGCTATAAAAGAGACCGTTAAATTGCCTTTCAATCTTTAACATCAATGGTAAACCACAGTACTATTTATATCGAGTTAACATTACACTCCATTTGAATTTTCAGTATTCATTCAACAAGAAGCTTTCTGAATTGTTAAAGGTGAGAAAATATTTTTTGTTGATTGATATTATATTTTATTGAATAATATAATTGAGTACTGACGAAGCAAAGTCTCTTTTAAAACTTGACTTTTAGTAATGTTTTTACATATCTTGAGATTTTCTAAAAGGTAACTTAGTTAGATATCCACTAATATTGAATATTTTAAGTAAGATAGTTTTATGATGAAGAACTTCTTGAGATTAAGTTAAACATTTTTGAACGATATCTGTTTTCAAACAAAATTTTTTCTACTCAAAACTTTTAATTTACAGGATTTTTGTTAACAATTTATATTTATTGGGCTTTGTTATATCATTTGGATGTCTTGTAATGAATGTTTATTTTATATGTCGTTTGATATAAGTAGTACTTATATGACATTAATTTAATTCCTGAAGTTATAATATTAAATATAATTTTTTGAAATTAAATATGTTGAAGGCTAACAGAATATATCTGTAAATATTAAAATATTAAAATAATTATTTTGAATTTTTAAATCACAGTTATTATATACCGCAATGGAAGAGTTTTAAAATTGGAATGAAATGAAAATATTTTAGATGAAACAAAAACTTTCGCCGTTTTGAAGAACAACCTGAATTATACGCATTTTGATTACAAAATATATCAAATTCTCTTTTTTTTTGTATATGATTTAAAGACAAACACTTTTTTCCGCTAACATTTATTCTTTACACAATAATTGTTTCGTCAATTACATTTTTACTTCATCAGGTGAGTATGGTAACTTACTACATTTACAAAATCGATCTCCTTAAATACAAGTCTCAGCGAAATGAAACGTGATAACATGAAGGTTTGTTTTGGGAATTTTCAAAATTTATTCAAAATAGTTCAAGAACGGGGATCGGTTCAAATCTGTCTGGTCGTTAAGTGAAATGTGTTTTTTATGATGCCGGTTTATTTATAGTGCTTCAAAAGGTCCAGTCTATTGCATTCGTTCTTGTTATGGAAAACTTCGAAATTATGGTCAAAATCATGTCCTGATTCTTGTAGATGTTTGGCGTAGCTAGAATTCGGTTTATTTTTAACGAATCAATTCCTGTTTTTTGATCCTATTCTCGAAAGCTCGAGAGGAAAGACTACTTTTTGTGTCCGTCTCCCAAAAAGTTCGATGCAGTTCGTAACATGATTATATAAGTTTGTCGAATTAGACTATACAGAAGAGACACTTAATATTTCATAGGAATGGGTTCACGTTGTTTTGGACATTACAAGATTTCTGCAAAATGAATCCCAAAATGTCTGCAAGTAGACCTGAAGCGTGAAAGGGTAGAAGCATCAAGTATGTGTTCGATTCG
Source organism: Megalocaria dilatata (assembly GCA_034642435.1). NCBI lineage: Eukaryota > Metazoa > Arthropoda > Insecta > Coleoptera > Coccinellidae > Megalocaria > Megalocaria dilatata. The sequence goes on along the minus strand of CM067856.1, from coordinate 69,773,177 downwards.
AAGAAGATACCGATTCTTAACCCATGTTGTTACTTGGGTACATTTCTACAACCCACAAATAGAATAACAGTCGATGGAATGAAGACTCTTACCCAAGGCCCAAGAAATTTCGTGTTCAAAATTCAGCTGGTAAAGTTCTTTCTTCAGTTTTTTTTTTTTAATTTCCATGGAGAAATTATGATTAATTATCTAAAAGAGTAGAACAGCAATAGAGAATTATCATTCGATATTCCACACCATTCTACTAAAAATAATTATAGATAGAAGAAACTGAAAGTTATCTAAATGTGTTTTGTTTTTTGCGAGTCTATCGTCTCATATTTAAAAGGTCATAAAGTTGTGGAGGCCTAGTTTGCAGTAAAAGGCGAACATTCGGTTTAGCAAGGTCCAGAGATGTTGCTTGTAATAAATGTAGCAAATTAAGAAGACAGTATGTTTAATAATAAAATAAAACTTCAAAATTTTCATTTCTTTTATGGTAGGCTTAGAATTTTCCGATTGAAGATAATGATTCCTCATATATCACTTGGTTGAACATTGTTGAAATAATTAAATAATAAGGACGATTTCCAAAATTTATTGATTAATGACATTTGTTTCATCAACAAGTTTCTTCGAGTTTATTTTTTGAACTCAAAATCTTAACTGGAGAAGCCACAGTGTTAGCAAAATAATATTGTTAGTTAATGAATTATGCAAATGGTCTTCATTATTTTATTTCATTGAAATGAATTTCCATCAAGAAGGGGACAATAAAATTATTTTTAAAATAAATAAAATGAAAATACACTTGGCGTAAGTTCCGCTCTTTATTTCTGACAACCAGATTAAATTGAAGGCGAGATAAGAAGATATCAGGTAGATTTAATCGTTTATATTTAATATACATTAAAATATTCAGAGATAAAATAGATTTATATTTTTCAGAAAAAATTGATTTAATAAATAGATAAAAGCAATAGAGATAAATGTAATTCTAACCGGTCGTTGGTATCGTTAAATGTCTTGAAGGTGTGCAAGAAATTTAAAAGTTTTCTAATAGGCCTGCTCTTTTGCTTTTATTTCCTCCACGTAATATTTCATTTTTGCTAAAGTCTATGAAATGGCTCTTTTCTATACAATGTACTGAAAAACCTGTTATTTTATTATGCAGTATATATTCTTATGTTCTTCAACTTTTAGGTCTATGGACCTTTCTGTCTAATCTATGTGAAATGCAGGGCATTCATAACAAAAAAGCTTATAAACACCGCTTTTTTCACGATTTTCAAGATAATCTTCACTATTGAGTCAACCTGAGAATATTAGCATTAAACAGTGACTATAGCACGAACGTAATAGATAAATTAAACAGCGCATTTTCCATGAAAATTTGAAATATGTGAATTACTTCACAAAGCAATGTGATGAACAAAGGCATATAATTCTGTCTTTTGTCATACAAAAGTCAAGCTTTTTAATTTTAGGATAATTTGAAGAAACAGAAAATTTTATAAAATGAAATATACATGTCTAAAAGACTCAGTTTTTGATCCTGCGATCTGCATCCGTCATATATTGGCAAGAAAAAGTGGGAAAAGAATATATTAAACATATACTTCATACAGCTTTTACCGAAATCAGCCAAAAGAAAATTGAACTTTGGAAATCATGGCACTTCTAAGCCTGGCTAGGACTATTTTTTATTAAACGTGAAGAATAAATTAAAGAAAATAAAAAATTACCAATAACTCTCCTTCAATCTCAGCACAGGGTGTAACTAACAAAAACCCATCAATATTTGATCTATTTACAAAATTATAAACTCTAATATTTGAGAACTATTTGAGTTGCTATAAGCACTTTAAATTCAATTTTCATCAATATGAAATAACAATAGTTATGGACTTAGCTGTGATACTTGATACCGCAAAACAATAATAAGTGAAAGTGGGTTGAAACCTTTCCAGGTTCATATCATCTGGGACCTGATAACCAGAAATTCCGATGAAAATGGAAAACCTTCCTGTTGGGGCAATATAGAACATGAACGTGAGAAAAAGTTGAAAACTTCCTTCTTAAAAAGCTGAAATATTTCAAGACTATATAGCTCTGAGCGTGGTACACGGAATATTCACTTTCCTATATTTACTCTGAAATCCTTATACAACGAAAAGTTACTTCCAAAACTAGTACTTCTGTTCGTGAAAAAAACTGTAGATCCCACTTTAGTGGATTTTCAAACGATCATCCGATCTTTTGATTAATTCTGTGTACATGCGTTCGTCTACCATAAGTGTGAGCCTGGGAGCGTAGCTCTTTCACCAAGTGACTAGTTAGCAGTCTCCACAGTCTGTCCCAAGAGAAAGAAAGTGTGATAAAGGTTACGCCTCATCATTGCGTATGGCGAGAACCAGTCCGAAGAGCTGAACTCATCAGCTTCCAGCTTGGGCTTCAGTTCGAAACCTACAGCCGTATGACTGGTAGCAGCAAAGCACTATCCAACTTCTACTGGCTCTGCATGGTCAGTAACCGAGTTGTTTGCTTCTTATCCAACCATACGAACGCAGTCCCATGAATCAAATTAGTCTCAAGATTGATGCCTCGATTGATCCTGGTACGAGCACCGTCAATCCGGCCTGTACTTCAAGACCCACGAACCATTGTTAAGTCCTTCAATTGGTCCTGGCTTCAAGGACCAACAGACTAGCCGTATCGTCGAGATCCACAAACCCCAGAAACGTCTCGCAATCGATACTAGTTCAGGACGAAGCCGGTCGAACAGTCAAGTCCCGTTTAACCCTGTAGCATTTCTCGAGATATCCTGAACATGAATGTTTGCGAACAGATAGAAGGTTTACCATCCTAGTCTAGCATGCGGACAGTCAACCACTGCTTCCTCGAGTCCAACACCAATTGGGTGGCCAGGTCGTACGAATACTTTCTGAGGGCCTCCACCCTCCCGAGGTAACGCAGTATGCTACATAACGCACTCGGCCATTAGACAGAAAAATCCGGAGATTTACTGCACTAGGTTAGAGTACGTTAGTTTTAAGGGAGAAGCCCTGTGTTGCGATGGACTCCCTTGTCACTGAGTTGATCAACGCGGCTCAGCCCTCACCTCTCACCTCTACGGTGAAACTAGGACCCCATTCGGTCGATCTTCCACCACACGGGTCCAGGGACTGGCGCAAATGGCATTACTTAAAGCATCAAGACTAAACCCTCCATTTCACCGGGATGAAACTAGATGCGTTCTACACAATAAGAAATATGGAAATGAATTATTGCGCCAGTGACGTTTCCAAGACCACCGCTTAGAAGTGTTTCTGGGCAGTAGGCAGTCTCGAGACTTTACAACGTTACAACCATCTTCATGATCGAATCATATGTTTTCGTGCCGTAGCAGGTCTAGGTGCATGGCTTAGTTGCATTTGTTGAGTATTAGAGCTGGCACTGAGGGTAAACCTAAAAAAATTCGAAACATCACCCTATCTAATGCTTATACTCCGATGATCACCGAAATCTCATCGGGTGGATTTGAGTTGTGAATTGTCGCATTGATGTAAGTTGGATGGTCCCATCTGGAGAACTTTTTTTACCATAATAATAATAACAATACTATTTCTTTTTGTCAGATCATATCCATTAAACTAAAAGTTATTATTATTATTATTATTATTATTATTATTATCCTGATACTCCTAGATCTTCTGTGAAGATCCCTCAGAAGCTTTTTCAGCTTGTACGAGTTAGGAGTTCAGTTGTGTTATGTGGAATGAAATGATGAAACCAAAAATATATAGTAAATATCAAATTTATGAGGATTTAAAAATTCCTCCAGAGTGTATGGCTCTAAATCTAAAAGATATTTAAATAACATAAATAGAGGTTAATTCTTGATAGAAGGTATATAAAATTATTTAAATATTTTAATATTAGCCTTCTACATATTTAATTCCAAAAAATTATATTTAATGATTATAACTTCTGAAAATAAATATAATCATTAAATATAATTTTTTGGAATTAAATATGTAGAAGGCTAAAATTAAAATATTTAAATAATTTTATATACCTTCTATCAAGAATTAACCTCTATTTATGTTATTTTATTCATAATATATAATTATTTGGTTTCCTTAACATTCTTTATACAGATAGTCCTTGTGCTATAACAGAGGCCGTTAAATTGTCTTTCAATCTTTTAGATCAAGGGTAAACCACAGATATATTTTTATATATAGTGAACCGTTCTCACTGCATTTAAAGATTTTTCAGTGCGGCAGAAGTCTTTCTAAAAGATTGAGGGGTAAGTAAATATTTGTTGTTGATTGATGTTATGTTTATTGAATATGAATTATTCGAATACTGACGAAGCAAAGTCCTTCTTAAAACTTGTTTTTCAGTAATGTTTTACATATCTTGAGTTTTTTATATAAGGTACCTTAGTTAGATATCCAATAATATTGAATAGTCTAAGTAAAATAGTTTTATGATGAAATTCTTAAGATTATGTTAGATATTTTTGAAAGATATTGGTTTTCATAAGATTGATCAGCAGAAACAAAATTTTGTCTATTCAAAATATTTAATTTATAGGATTTTGATTAATAATTTTTATTTATTGGATTTTGTTATACCATTCGGATGTCTTATAATGATTGTTTATTTTATATGTCAATTGATATAAGGGGTACTTATATGACATTATTTTAATTTATTTTCAGAAGTTATAATCATTAAATATAATTTTTTGGAATTAAATATGTAGAAGGCTAATATTGAAATATTTAAATAATTTTATATACCTTCTATCAAGAATTAACCTCTATTTATGTTATTTTATTCATAATATATAATTATTTGGTTTCCTTAACATTCTTTATACAGATAGTCCTTGTGCTATAACAGAGGCCGTTAAATTGTCTTTCAATCTTTTAGATCAAGGGTAAACCACAGATATATTTTTATATATAGTGAACCGTTCTCACTGCATTTAAAGATTTTTCAGTGCGGCAGAAGTCTTTCTAAAAGATTGAGGGGTAAGTAAATATTTGTTGTTGATTGATGTTATGTTTATTGAATATGAATTATTCGAATACTGACGAAGCAAAGTCCTTCTTAAAACTTGTTTTTCAGTAATGTTTTACATATCTTGAGTTTTTTATATAAAGTACCTTAGTTAGATATCCAATAATATTGAATAGTCTAAGTAAGATAGTTTTATGATGAAATTCTTAAGATTATGTTAGATATTTTTGAAAGATATTGGTTTTCATAAGATTGATCAGCAGAAACAAAATTTTGTCTATTCAAAATATTTAATTTATAGGATTTTGGTTAGTAATTTTTATTTATTGGATTTTGTTATACCATTCGGATGTCTTATAATGATTGTTTATTTTATATGTCAATTAATATAAGTGGTACTTATATGACATTATTTTAATTTATTTTCAGAAGTTATAATCATTAAATATAATTTTTTGGAATTAAATATGTAGAAGGCTAATATTAAAATATTTAAATAAGATATTTAAATAATTTTTTGAAAACATTTTTATTTTCAATGGTCTTGAAAATATAATATAAAATATATAATATCACCCCTTTTATGAACAGGCTTGATAACGGCAACCTTAAATTTATCTGGTAAAATTCCGTACCTGAATGAATAATTGTTGATATGATTCAACTGTATCGTTATTTCGACGTCTGTTTATTTTATAATATTAAAAATGATTTGAAGTAAAATACTTTATTTCCGCTTATTTTTATTTTTCAACGACAATTGTTTCGTCAATTACATATTGACTTCGTCAGGTGACTATGGTAACTGACTTCGTCAGGTGAGTATGTCGTTGAAAAATAAAAATAAGCGGAAATAAAGTGTTTTACTTCAAACATTTACGATGAATTTCCGTCAAGTAAAGACCGAAACAATCAAGAATGTTTTTTAATATTATTTGAAATCTCATCATATCCACTTGAGTATTCAGTTTTCAATGATTCAATTATTTCCCTTGTTTCAGTTTCTGTAATTTTTTCAGGTGCATTGATCTATCAAGTTCTTCAAAACTTGTCACTATTGACTATTGGTATGTCTTTGCTTAATCTTTATCCAATACTAATAAAGAAGTTATTCAAATCGTTCACTATTTTTTGAGGATCGTTATTCGTTTCAATTGTTTTTTTTATTTTTCAGAGAATTTACCGGGTTTCACATTGTTTTATTCCTATTATCAGAATTTTCTATTGAATTTCATATTTTTTTGCTTTTTGCCTTCTCAGCAAAAGATCATATTCCGTTTTTGTTTCACAATACATACTCTTGACAATTTTGTTGTGGGAACTGAGAACCAATAACACGTCCATTTCATGTTTTTTCTCCCTAATAAGAGGATCTGTAATACACAAATTGGATCTTGTATTTATCGACACTTTTTTCAGTTTTAAAGCTTCATTGAAATATCCCAAATATATGCCCTGTAACATGTTGAACTACCCATTCACATTATTTTCAGGTATTTCTTAAAATGATTCCCAATTATGTTCGGTCAATAACTCTTTGAAGTGCGCGATGTTTCTTTTTGTTAACAATCGCTTAAAAGTTTTATCAGTATGTTTCTTCCTTATTCTGAAAGTTGTATTTCTATGGTGTATAGTCTGAGATGTGTGTTTGTATGACACTTGCTTCATAAGGCTCCTTTGTATTCGTGAAGATGTTATCAATGCAGGATGTTGTTGTTGTTGTGATGCCAGGTGGAGCATATATTGTTTGCTTTATATTTTATGTTCGTAAAATTCCTAGCAATTCCCACTTTTCAAAAGAATCTTCGATCATGTTCATGCTTAAGTCTCCAGTCAAGGTGATGATTACATTTTCATCAAATAGTTTTTGTAATATGGGTTCCATGTTTTCTGCAAGTATGTTTACATTTCCATAGCTCATTATTCCTAAATATCTGGATAATATATCCGCCTGTACTACAATTGATGGAACTTAGGTTTTCGAAAATGCACAACAATCCCTGTTGTGCTTTATCGATCAACTTTAACGTTGCCAAAACTGAACGAAACTGATTTGCAATACATTTTTCTCCATCTGAATACATCACCATGTTCCATCAATGCAGTTATGGAGTTAAAGGGAAATAAATTTGGTCTTAAAAATAAATAAATAAATTTGGTCTTAAATAAATTCAAGAAGCTGGGATTTGACATCTTTGGGGTTTCTTTATTGGGAATATTTAGAGTCGGTGGTCTTTGTTGGGAAATATCGAACTATAAATACCTTCAAATTGAACCCCGAACAATACAGTAGTGGAAATAAATTCGATTCATTGTGAGAAACAGTCAAAAATCTGTTTTTTTCTTACCGAAACGTATAGGCAAAGGCAAGGTGATTATTTAAACGATGTGTTATTCACGACATAATTGAACCTAATTGTATTTTTAAATAAAAATGTTTTATTTTCATTACGACTATTCTATTCCATGTAAAAAATTTAACGAAATTTGAATATCAAAACAGATTTAATCTGTTAGTCTTCTACAATTTCAATTTCAAAAACATTCTTATTCGAAAAACTTTTAGAATGAAATTAATGTCTACAATAAGCACCGCCTATATTTAATAGACGTATATAATCAAAACTCAATATAGAATGTCAAGTGGAATTAATAAACCGACAGATATAAAAAAGTCATTAAAATTAATGAATAAATATTTATTTAAAGAAGACAAAATTTTGTTTCTGATCTTACCATTATGAACACCAATTGCTTTTCAAAAACATGAACACAACTTGAGGACTTCTCAAAAAATATAATTTATTTGAAATATTTAATATATTCGAATATTCGAATAAGTTAATTCAAAAATCTCTCAAAACATGGACTCTATCTTCAAAAAACAATTATAATTCTGATAATCCCTTCATCGGCCCTAAATAATATTCCAAATATCAAAATCAAATAACTATTACTATATCCTACATTCACGTGTTAACAGGATAAATGGATTTAAACAGACTAACTTCAAAATTCAAGATAGTCTATGCTCTTAACAAAATCACAGAAAAGTGTAAGGTATTATAAGGTTATCTTTAAACCATTGACATTCCATAATGAGATTTATTAAAGCCAGAATATAATTATATATTATATATTAAATAAAATAGAAAAAGGCTTTTTACTTGATAGAAGATATTTTATTTTATACATACTATATAACTATATTCAGGCTTTAATGAATCTCATTGAGGAATGTCAATGGTTTAAAGATAACCATTACACTTTTCTGTGATTTTGTTAAGAACATAGACTATCTTTGAAGTTAGTCTGTTTATAGCCATTTATCCTGTTAACACGTGGAGGAAGGATATAGTGATAGTTATTTGATTTTGATATTTGGAATATTATTTAGGGCCGATGAAGGGATTATCAGAATTATAATTGTTTTTTGAAGATAGAGTCCATGTTTTGAGAGATTTTTGAATTAACTTATTCGAATATTCGAATATATTAAATATTTCAAATAAATTATATTTTTTGAGAAGTCCTCAAGTTGTGTTCATGTTTTTGAAAAGCAATTGGTGTTCATAATGGTAAGATCAGAAACAAAATTTTGTCTCCTTTAAATATTTCTTTATTAATTTTAAAACTTTTTTATATCTGTTTGTTTATTTATTCCATTTGACATTCTATATTGAGTTTTGATTATATACGTCTATTAAATATAAGCGGTACCTATTGTAGACATTAATTTAATTCTTAAAGTTTTTTGAATAAAAATTTTTTTGAAATTAAAATTGTAGAAGACTTACAGATTAAATCTGTTTTGATATTCAAATTTTGTTATATTTCTTCTATCAAGTAGAAAGCCTTTTTCTATTCTATTTTATAAAAATATAACGCTTTTATAAGAAAAACCACAAAATTTAAACAGCTTAGCTTCAAATTTCCTGAGATTGCAAGAGAAATGTTGGGTAAATAAAGTGCAGTAATGAAGAATTGAAGGAATATCCTTAATCATCCCACTTCCCATTAATAAAAAATCATCTCATCTACCAGAACGAGATGAACAAACACAATAAAACAACTCGGGAAAAGGGTGATCAAGGTGTGAAGAGGACTGTTATCCTTGCAAACCCCTCCGTAAACCTACTCCTTCTTTCGCCAACGAAATAATAAAACTAATCAGGATAGGCGAACCATAAAACAGTAACCACCACTTTATGGCGCCGATCTCGAGGACGAAACAGTACAATAATCGTTAAATACGCCAACTTCCTCCTCGAAATATACAAGGACAACGGAATTGTGTAACCCGTTTCTGTGTTTCCACAAATGTGGCTTAGGTTAGTCGATTGAGAGAATCTGCGGAAGAATCTTTTATGGTAGGTTAGCGAAATGACTTCAGAGAAATAGTTCCTACTGACACTGCGGGAGACAAATATAGTGAAGTGTGTCTTGAAGGATGACCTTGAAGCAGAAAATTTATCTTCTTCACAAGGTAATATAACATGCAGGAGAATGTGAAGTAGGTATTTCTATACCTTATGATGGCTCAAGAAATTACTGCTACTCGTATAAATTTTCATAACCTAACACCCATTCATGACTGTATGGATGTGTCATTTTTAATCGCTCAAAAATATAAAATAATTTTGTGCTGCACAAAACATTGTTAAGGTTCATCAATGCTCAAACATTACAGGAAAATTTGGTAGGCATGAATAAAACGAAAATTATACTCGTTTTGCACACGAAAAGTTGAATTTGTTGAAATAGATATGCGCCTTAAATGGGACGTACATGCCAAAAAAGTTGTTAAACAATTAAGAACTATGCTGACCACATTCAAACTATTAAACAGAGTACTTGGAACTCACGAACTAAAAATGTATCATATAATGGTTGAATGGCATATTGAATATAGTATCGCAAGGTGGGGAGGTGTATATGATTGCTATTTAAACATTAGAAAGTGATTAGAAAATATTCACTAAAATTATTTATAGTAAAGACCGTAATTACCCTACAAAAAGACTTTGAGGAGGTGTCAGTTCTTGATATTAGAGGGCAGTACTACTATAGATTATCATGTTTGCAATATAAAAAAAAAAACAGTTATTACCAATTAAACACCTCCATGAGACTAGACATTGGAAACATGCTGAATATATGATTGAGAGATTATTTAAATCAATAGGACATAGGTCCTTCTTCTACCCCTAAAATATTCCACCAGATACCTCAATCCATAAGGAACTGTAAACATTTTTTTTCATTCGAAAGAAAACTGAGAGTATTACTTGGTGATCTGGGTTACATCTCACAGAGGAAGAGGGATTTTTTTCTTTGGTTTCAAAATTATTGTTCATTTGAAGAAGATAACTTGAGAAACATGTGGAATGATAAGAATATTGCACACCCACACTCCCACAACAAGCCTTGCTTCGTGGGGTTCCTTTATTACTGGTTCAAATTTTTGGAATAAAATGTCGAAAATAATCAATTATAGTAATAATAATGTTATAATATATGCTGGAAATAAATCATTATCATCATTATGAATAGTAATAAAATGGGCAATAATGGAGAGCCTTCAAATTATCATTCATGTTGTAGATGATGGGCCAATTAGCCATCTAAAAGGGTTAAAGTGTTAAAAACACCGAAATGATACCGATTACACTATATAAAAGGTTAAACAAACCTTCCAATATCATTGGAGTAGTAATATCACCGAAGTTCATTATTTCTACTTAAAAAAGAATGGAAGTAGATAGTTCACACCAATGAACAAGAGCATTTTTGTGGTTGAATATCATCAAATTTCTGGAATATCAAAAGGCCAAAATCAGTTTTACATCAAACTTTCCGAATATGTAATTAAAATGTTGCATATAAAATCACCAATAGTTCAATGCAGATAATTGAAATGAACCTACACAGAAATTCTTCACAAGGTCAAATAAAATTGCGAGTCTGAATATGTGTTTATAACACAGAATTCTTTCGTTCGTTAAATCCTCTAGGATAGGGATAATTTACCCTTCTGGCTTTTATAGCCTCCTATACGAATAAAGAACACTAACTGATATCGCTACCGTAACTGAAGTTAGCAGATCTTGAACTGTAACGTTAAAAAACGCTCCAATGTTGATTTGAATTACAATCGCTAAAAACGCTCCAATGATGTGATTTCACTGAGACCATTAAGAAGTTTGGAGTTGCCGCAATGAAAGTCGACGTTGTTATCGCATACGCTGTAGGGTACCATTGTTTTCAAGAAGCGTAGAATTTCCCAGATTTCTTTCTGTCGTATTGTGGGGTTAAACGAATACACACATTGTGATATTTTTATCAAATTAACCTACCTAATCCATGAAAATCGTGGAATATTAAATTTTTATTGTTTCTTATAAGACGTCTAATCAAAAGGCGGTAAGTAATACGTAGATCCTGATAAAATATTTTCTGCTTTTATGAATGGCATTTATTATTTTTGATTTATTTCATTCTCTGCAGGTTACACAGGTTAACATGTTGCCTTATATGATATTATGCATTTAATTTCCCTTCTCATGCTCATGATCGAATAACGTGCTCTTATTCCGATATTCTAGATATTTCATCTCATGTTTATTAACTTGTAAATAATTTTAATAATATCTAAAGTCACTGAGAGTGAGATCACGTGTTGCAAAAGCACTGTCTTATAGATTTGAAATTTACAGTCTTTGTACTAGAGATCTTTGTACCGGATATCTTTGTACCGGAGATCTTTGTACCGGAGAACTTTGTACCGGATATCTTTGTACCGGAGATTTTATACCTGATGTTCTTAGACAATCTTACTGGATTGCCTTTTTGTCTGGATTATCTAAATACCAGACAATTGTCCTTGTGCCGGTTTCGAGTATCTTGTTATCGCACCATCTTGGTTCTGGACGCTCTGATGGTTATTTGTAACAATTCGAGACTGAACACCTGGTGACTTTATGCAGAACAGGAACTATTCTTTGAGAAGGCACTATCATTCCGACACTTTGAAGAACAAAAATCCAGCATAACCTCAAAGATAAGTCCTTGCGTAAATCTCGTACCTTAGGCTTATTGTAAAACTGTATTATATTGTAAATAAGAGCCACTTTTTAATTGTAAAGTTTGAATAAATAGATAGGGAGTAAGAGTTTGCATTTTCACTACCAGCTTGACAATTTGGGATTCATTCAGGAAAGACGAGAATTATTTATCTTCTCATTGGCGCACTATGAGGCATTTTACGAAGAGGAACGTGCGGACGAATTAAAATCACTAGCTAAAGCTAGAGTGTTTTAGTTTCATATATTTTTATCATAGCCTTTGCTGTGGTGGGTTACCGAATTTTGGATTCAGAACCTCAAAAACCGTAAGTTTACGTTCGTCACAACTCTTTGCATCATGATATTCTTATTGTAAGAGTTATATCTAGATTTACTTCTAGATGGTATGATAAATAATAATATCGAAAAACTGCATTACATATGTCTCGTTGATAAGCGATTGTCATAAATTGATTTAGGAAAATAACTACTTCAATTTATAAATTTTTTTTAGGAGTGAATTCGCCCATATACTTGGAGTAAATTGTGAAACTAAAAGAAGGGATCAGACATAACAGAGTTTTCTTTTCAAGACTCCAGTAAGGCCTGATGTTCGTTGAACATCTTTGTGGAAGTTATTTACGTTTGGCCTACATATACTTATGTAACTCAGTTCATGACAACTGAACCAGCTTGATCATAACTTAGGAGTTCAAAATCAATCATAACTTAGGAGTTCAAAATCAATCAATTAACCATTGATGCAGTAGCATGTATTCATAGGACAGACGGGAAGAACTTTCAACGAAAACTTGAAGAAAAATCTTCGAGTTGGGCAAATGTTTCAATTTTGATCTCAAGATGATCTGAGGAAAAATAATACGAATAAATTAAAAACATTTGAACAGTGCATAATTGAGGTTAGAACAGAACCAGTATATAACTGACATCAATCACGGTGCTGCGACAGTTTCCTTAGAGACAATCTTGTATCGCAAGCTTTACACTTATTAGATAAGTTAACAAACCTTAACATCAATTTTGATCATTACTATCACAATACCCTTGAACTCTTCTGCGAAAGAGCCTACTGTTAATCCGGCAACAAATTCGAAACAATGACCTAGCAGTCGAAATCCGTTGTATTTATTGAAAAATAAATTTCAGTAGAATTAAGATAAAAAAAAATTCTCATTTACATTCAAAAGTAAAATCAAAATTGTCTTACCCCCAGTTACAGGTTTCGTTATCAAGCTATGAAAAAATTTAGAATATTCCAAAAAGCGAATTGAAATGGTAATTGAAACAACAGCTTTTGTGTGAAATATTTTTATTTTGAATCATCATCTAGTATTTTTATTACGTTTCAATTATTATACATAAATTGTACCTATTTTAGTGAACAAATAATAAAATTCAAGTAGTTGGCAGAATGTTCTTGCTTCGAAGTGAGTTTCTACGATGTAGAATAAATGGTCGAAAATTTGAATCCTTCATTTTATCCGCGAAATATAAAAGATCAAACCAAATCTCGTCCCTCCAATAAAAGGGACGACTACTTTGAATCCGCAGATTATCCCTGAAACAAAACCTGACCTCCGAATCTTTCCATCATATATCCCCGTAATTTCTCCGGGACAAAATGAGAAAATGGATAAAAGCCACACGTTCAAGTTATTGCTGAAGTTCACACATTTTTGCGTCACTTCCTTCTTTTTATTTCTACACCTTCTGTTACTGACATCCTTTTCTGGAGTTTTGTCTTTTTCTGAGAGAATACTTTTGGGTGAATTGAACGTAACCTAATGTGAGTCCTTGAATAAAGTTCGTTATCAAACAGAGAAATAAATCTGATTGAAATTTTAAATCGATGGTGTCAACTCATTATGCATAGTAGCTACGTTATTTAGAGACAATTCAAAGGTACATTTTTCCTTTGTAACGTGGTTTCTATAGAAAATTTTAAAATGATAATTCAATTTGATGTCCTCCATATTCAATACTTGTAGAAAAGCACTGATGTAAGGTCAGGAGCTTTTGCGAACTTATTCAACAGTCCATTTCTCCTGAAAATTTCCACATTTGTCATGAAGATACATATGATGAAAATGAACATAGAATTCTGTCTTCTGATATTACAAAAGACGGCAATTCCCAATACAGGTAGAACAGAAGTCGAACCTGGTAAATGTGAATTGTATCCAGCCAGAAGTTAAGATAGGGGACGGCTGCTCGATGATAATAATAATATTCATCTTCTTGTAAATCCAAATATTTGAGATATACAACAAAATGATGTAAAAAAATGAATGACTGTACGGAGCTACGTAATCCCAAAAATTATTCGAGATATTTAAATGAGTACCATCTGTTTAACAACCTCCTTTGTCGATTGCCGACATTCTGATATCTGTTAGAAGGCCCCTCTTTTTTAACCCGGTTTTTTATCACGTTCCGCTTGTAAACCTCTGTACCACTATTAGGTGTTATCTAGAACCTATTGAAATATTCAAAATATTTATCACTTTTGTTTAAATACCTCTGTACCACTGTTAGGTCTTCAGTTGTCTGATAATGGGATAGTTCATTTCCCGAAACGCGAGTCACAAGAAAATGTGTAATATATATTTTTGTTGGTAGTAAAACATAGTAATTTCTACAATTTGTTTTAATTATTATCAACTACCAAATAGTAACGGCTGAAACAATTCAGTATTCTTAATTAACGTTCTTCAATATTTAAAAATCCAGAACATGCAGAGAAAACAGAAGAGTGAATGACGTGAAATGAAGAGGTGACAGTGATTTCGAATCAATTTTAATACAGACACATTCAAAAACTAGAGAAAAGACATTTCTGTACATCCCCGTGGTGGGAAAGCCTGAAAGACTGAAGAGACTCCATTGTTTCTCCTACGTCATTAAGTTTTCTTCGCCACATCCATATCAGTTTTGATTTAATATCTTGAGAGCTTAGAGCTTCAATAACAGCTTGAATATTAGAGGGTATTGCTATATCACATTTTGTTAGTGCATTCCCGCGTATCCTCCAATTTCAAGTATTTCTGCCTAAAAGACACTCGGACAGGAGACTAACGATAGTATTTGGTGCCTGACATTCCGGCGCCAGCTTCTGTGGTGGTCTTTGAACCATCTGTGTATCATTTGGTGATATTTGTTCGAGACTTTCGGTTCCGTTTCCCATTTTTCCTTCTTCTCAACATCGTAGTAGAGTTCTTTTCGGTGCTAACCTGCTTTATCATAACGTCGCAGGTGCTACAATATATTTGAAGGGAAAGCAGGATTTAGTGGTTTTTAATTCTCTTAATACCTGTACCTTCTTCTGAGAATAGCCTCATGAGCCAATCTATCTATCACTAGATGAAGAGATATGAGAACGCTGATGATCTCTAGTGTTCTAGTTGCGCATGTCCTTATAGCTTCAGTGATGTACACACAAGCAAAGCTGAGTACTTTGTCTTAGGTTTTCCTCGTACTGTTAAGACTTGCTTCAGTATGCCAAACTATTTATCCATGTGTACTGATAGGTCTCACGATAAGGAGTTACACCGATTTCAGTATATTATGCTGACACTTTTCAATTAACTGAAGATTGATATTTACATTCCTATATCTGAGCGTTTATTTTACGTGTATTAGCCATATTCTGTGTTGCATATTTGGAGCCCAATGTTGTTTAAACCAATCATATTTGAATTTAAGTAGCAGTGTTCCGTGGTACGTTTGTTAACACGATATTATTCTTGAAGACTGATATATGAACGAGTAATTGAGAGATCACAGTCTAGATTTGCGATATTATTATTGTTATTATTATTATCCTGATGCTCCTAGATCTTCTGTGGAGAAGCTTTTTCAGCTTGTGCGAGTTGGAAGTTCAGTAGTGTTCTGATAAGGCTTTGTTACTACGATCTCGCGCCACTTTAGGTTATACCACTGTTAATTTTTGACCCAACAGTGAAATGGTGGCAGACACCCGTCCAACAATAAAATTTATTTTCCACCTGAACAGGATTATCCAAGCATTCTCATTTTTTACTTTTCAACGAATAAATCTCCGTGAAACGTCAGACAGTCGCTTAATAAATACAACTTTACATTTTGGTGCATGAACACATACTCGGGGAAGCGTTTTTATAATAATATTACACCTATTATAATATTCTTGAGAGAATTGGGCACTTTGTTGCAGAATGGCGAATGCGTCGGTGCCGTTTCATGGTATGTTTCAAATGCAAATAATGCAGAGGAGGGTAATACGAAACAAAAATATCTTTCCGACTAAGAAACTGTCAAATTAGGTTTGTATCATTTGTCTCTTTGCTCGGATTATTGAATAGCATTTGTATTCATATTCGAATTTCCCTCCATCCTTTCAGGATATAATTGTTGGATAGGGTTATAAATAGCCCTATCCAAGATATAAATTGAAATTAATAAAGTAACTAGAAACAAATTGGCTTAAGTTTCACCAATGTATAAAGGCGTGATGAGGAGACCTTTTTATTTTATGGGAGTGGGAACTGTTATAATGTATTAATGAATCTGTGTACGTGGATTTTCTAAATATGTCAAATTCAAGGGAAAAAACATTTTTTGTGATCAGAGTATGTAGAAAATTTATTGATATTTGAGAATTCAATAACGAATTTGACTGAAATAAAAAATGAATTCAATAAATTCAAAAACATTTCTAATTGTCTAATAGAACCTAACCAAATGCAAAATACTTAATCAACATATATTTTCCAATAAAGAACCTTCTTTATCAAATTATCCAGTGAAGAAAAGATTTTATTTTCAAGATGGGTCATAAAAATCTCGCTCAAAAGTGGGTTTTCCCTTATCACCACTATTGAAATTTTTATGACCCTTCCTGAAAATTAAATCTTTTCTTCACGAGATAATTTGATAAGGAAAGTTGTTTATTGGAAGAGATATGTTGATGATATATTTTGTATTTGGTTAGGTTCTATTAAACATTTAGAAATGTTTTTGAATTTATTAAATTTATTTTTCAATTCTGTCAAATTCACTATTGAAATCGAAAATTCCAAAAAATCAGATATTGAGATCACAAGAAATGTTGATTCCCTTGGATTTGACATATTTAGAAAATCCATGTACACAGAGTCGTTAATACATTATAACATTTCTCACCCTCATAAAATAAAAATGACTGCTTTTCAAGCCTTCATACATAGATAACTATCGACCCCTCTCTCAACAAAGACATTAAAGTTTTCAGGTCATTGGCGTCGAACAATGGTCACAATATGAACGTAATAGATAAATTAACTTTTAGGAAATAGCATAAGAAAAGCTCTAGCTTCTCTTAACCCAATCCTTCAGGACAAAAAAAAAAGGAAAATTGCATAACATGAACTTCATACCAGAAATTAGTGACAAAATTTGCAATAGACTAAAACGAAATAATATTAATCTTGTCTGTAAAAATGAGAAAAACTTCGGTTCACTCTTAGTCAATAGCAAAGACTGCCGTGAAACGTGTGAAAACAGAGGTATACACAAATTATATTGTAATGAATGCCCTGCATTTTTAGTCGGAGTCGACGCTTGACAGTGAACAGACGTGCGTCAGGTGTGCCGTCGACGATAATTTGCGAATATTTACTACATCTTGTTATTAAATCTTATCATCGCTTCATATTGTTTTGTTGGTAAGAAATTAAAAATTTCATATTTACATTTCAACGGATCGAATTGTTGAAATCGTTGCACTCAGAAGAGTGTAATGACATCATTCAATTTGCAAATATGAATAACATAGAAATGGAAAGTACTTCTGACTACAGGGGTACTCAAAATGATATACCAATCAGAGAAACAACTTCAACATCTACAACTAACTCTTACGCAAAAGCTGTGTCATTATTCAAATTTCCATCTAAAGATCAAGCCATTATTTTCACTGCAATTGAAGAAGTTAAAATACAGGAATACGTCATTGCTATCGGAAAGAAAGTTCAACCAAAAGAGATCATTTTCATATCCAAAATTTCGAATAACCGTGTCTGTATCTATCTATCCAACCAAACAGTAGTAGATAAATTTCTTGGAGAAGGAGGAGAAATCGAAATCAACCAGCAGACCCTTAAGGCTCGTCGATTAATTACTCCATCAACTAGGTTAATTCTCTCGAACGTATGTCCAACAGTGCCCCATGACATTATTGAAAAACAACTCAAAGAAAGTGGATTAACTCTCATGTCACCTATTACATTTCTCCGAATTGGAATATCTCAACCAGAGTTTAGTCATATACTTAGTTTTCGCAGACAAGTTTACATACAACCAATCTCATCTTTTCCCGAATCACTAGTCATCAATCATGACGACACATCGTATCGTATCTTCATATCAGAAGATAAACTGACATGCTTTAAATGCAAAAGGGAAGGTCATGTGGCCGCAAATTGCCAGGAAACTGTGCCAGAAACTGCAGTAACCATTGACATTATCAACTCAATGGAAGAAACCATCACCCCTGATCAAGAAAGTCCTATCAGAATAAACACTGCTTCTAACAAACGGACACGAACTGAAATTAGCCCACCAATACTGGACGCCTTAGAAGAAACCGAACCTATTTTTGCTAAACCTGATAAACAAATCCAAAAAAAATCTAAAACAACACAACTCCAACCATCACAACTGAATCACACTGATACTTTTATTGCGCCATCCAAGGAACTCTTCGAAAATGTACTTTCTAACTCTTCTCTCGACTACGGACAAATAGTCAGCTTCTTGGAAAATTCTTTTGGCTCATCGGACCCTCTCAGCGTAGCCCGCAGATACACAGAGGATATTCACGAACTTCTTGGCATCTTGACAAAAATACATCCACTACTCACTGAGCGTAGCATTAAAAGCAGAATTACAAGGTTGAAGAAAAAGATAATAAAACAACTCAATAACGAATTCGAATCTGGTTCAAATGTATCACTATCGGAGTCTGAAAGTGAAAAATTCTTCAGAAATTAAATAAAATATATCATACAATGTCATTCATTCTGCAGTGGAACATAAATGGGGCTTACACCCATTTAGAAATGCTGCAGCTATTAGTAAAAGAGCAAAGGCCTAGGGTCATATGCCTTCAAGAAACCAATTTCACCAACAACCGCAGTTACAATATGAAGAACTACGAGTCCTTTCACAAAATTAGAATCAATCAACTTCAAGCCTCAGGAGGAGTGTCAATATATACCCAGAAATCTCTAGGTGTCGAGGAAGTTCCTCTATCAACCAACCTCGAAGCAATTGCTGTCTCACTGACGATCCCGCGAAAAATGTGCATTTGTAACGTATACATTCCACCCGATTTGGAAATTAATACAACTGGCCTGAATGAATTGATACAACAACTTCCGAAACCATATGTCATCCTGGGAGACTTCAATGCACATAACATAATATGGGGGTGTTTATCAAACAATCGCAGAGGTAGAGAACTAGAGTCTTTAATCAACAATCATTCTGATATAATACTACTCAATACTGGAGAAATAACCCGAATAAACACCGTTACCGGCAATCACTCTGCTCTCGATCTGACCTTCTGTCATTCGAATCTATCAGACACATTGTCTTGGTCAGTTTTATCTGACACCTATGGCAGTGATCATTTACCCATTATTCTCGGAGACAACATACAAAATGAACCACCTGCATTTCGACCTACCTGGAAGCTGAAGAATGCCACCGAAAGCGACTGGGAATACTATAGGTCTCTACTTGAAGAAAACATTTCCAGAATATTACCTGTTGAGACTACAAATATCGACGTACTTGTTGAATCTCTCTCGAAAAACATTCTTGAGGCAGCAAATATTGCGATCGGCAAGAGAACTCACCTAAATATTCATCAACCTGTCCCATGGTGGAATGAAGAATGTCAAAAAGCAACCAGAGAATTCAAAAAAGCCTTCAACAAACTGAAGAGAAACTATACCTTAGAAAACAAGATTGAATACAACAGACTAAGAGCCCACCAAAGATATATTATTAAACAAAGCAAACGCTCAACCTGGATGTCTTACGTTTCAACTTTAAATTATTCCACTCCTATATCTGAAGTATGGCAAAAAATAAATCGCATAAAAGGAACCAGAAGGCGCATCGGTGTGCCGTTTCTGAATCACAACTGTAATGTAATCACTGATAGACAGAAAATAACAAATATTTTTGCTGACCACTTTCAGCAACAAACAAGTGATGCAAACTACGAAGAAGAATTCCTACAAATGAAGCAAAGTACAGAAGGACAAGTTTTAGAAATACAGAGTGACGAAGAAAATCCGCTGAACATTAAAATAACGTTCGAAGAATTGGAAGAAGCCTTATCCAAAGTAAAGAACACTTCGCCTGGACCCGATGAGATACCTTATGTCTTCCTGTTGAAACTCCCCAAAGTAGGAAAGCTATTTCTTCTTCATATTTTTAATGAGATATTTCTGTCCCGAAAATTTCCATCTATATGGTCGCAAGCGATCATCCTTCCAATACTTAAGCCAAATAAATCTCCTTCAAGACCAGACTCATATAGGCCAATTTCTTTAACATGCACAATGTGCAAACTTCTGGAAAAAATCCTGAACTTTAGACTACGCCACTTTCTTGAAGACAACAACCTCATCATTCCTGAACAAAGCGGATTTCGCAAACACCGCTCGACCACCGATAATTTGGTAAGCCTACAGTCTGACATACATGAAGCCTTTGTGAATGAAGAAATACTCATCGCAATATTCTTCGACATACATCGAGCCTTCGACTCAGTCTGACGCCGTGGAATTCTCAATCAGCTGAAACAATGGCAGATCCAAGGAAACATGCTCGCTTTCATATCGAATTTTTTGTCCAAAAGATCATTCACGGTTAGAGTCAATGAAGAGTTTTCTGAGTCTAGACCTCAAGAAAATGGCACACCTCAAGGATCCGATTTCAGTGTGACGCTTTTTTTGGTGGCCATGAACGAAATCTTCAAAAGTATAAGGAATCCAGTTCGGGGGAGCCTGTATGTGGACGACTTGGTACTTTATGCATCAGGAAGAAACATCTCTACAACCTTATCCCAACTACAGAACTCAGTTAACAACTTGGAACTATGGTCGCAACGGACAGGATTCAAGTTTTCAACAACAAAAACAAAATGTGTTATATTTTCTAAAAAATCTGAAGATGTTACGGCCCCCCTCAAACTATATGGGGAAGAGCTCGATTTCGTGGAAGAGATCAAATTTCTTGGAGTTACATTCGACAGAAAATTGAAATGGGACTCGCATATAAGAGAAATACAAAAATCCTGCCAGACAGTTTTGAACATGATGAGAATGTTGGCCAACAACTCTTGGGGAGCAGACAGCATCACCTTATTGAGGATCTACCGAGCATTAATACGTTCCAAATTGGACTACGGAGCAATTGTATACTCTACAGCTAGACCTTCCTTGTTGAAATCCCTTGATGTTGTTCAAAATACGGCCATCAGAATAGCCATGGGAGCTTTTTGTACCAGCCCCGTTGAAAGTCTCCTAGTCGAATCAGGGGAACCACCGCTAGAATTACGTCGACTCAATCTACTCCTCAAATACTCCACCAAAATCGCAGCCAACACCAAAAACCCTAGCTACCGTTATACATTCTCGAATCGTTTCTCCACAAAATACGAAAGACATAGCAAACCATCAGTACCTCTTCATATCAGAATCAAAAGGATCGAAAATAACCCAATCACCTATCAAAATATTCTACCAGTGAACATAAAAACGCCCCCTCCCTGGACGATACCTCTTCCAGAGCTCAATACCTATCTGACCAAATTTTCAAAGCATGATATATCAGCAACACTCATAAGAACAGCCTTCTCCGAAGTGGCATCGAAATACACCAATTATTATCACATATACACCGATGCATCTAAATCTGACGAATACGTGAGAGCGGCAGTAATCACTGAAGTGGGAAACTATAGCTTTGATCTACCACTGGAATCAACTGTTTACACAGGAGAACTGTACGCCATTGAAAGAGCTCTTGATCACTGCAGAAAAGCAGATAAGAATGTCGTCATTTTCACGGACTCCTTGAGTGCTATAGAAGGCATTAAACAGCTCTACCCAAAAAATGGCCTACTACGCATGATAAAATCTAAATTGGGAAAATTGGCAAACTTGGGTATACGCGTGGCTATTGTTTGGGTTCCTTCTCACGTAGGTATACCAGGAAATGAAACAGCTGATACTATAGCCAAAGACAACAGCTCAGAAACTCCACATCACCGGATCGAACGAGTGCCACATGAAGATTTGACGCCTAATATTCGAATTTTTTGCAGAAGCATATGGAGGGAAAGATGGCGAGTTTTAGAAAACAATAAACTAAGGATTATTAATCCCAACATGAACCCAGTCTGCTACGCAGGGACGCAACGGAAACAACAGGTCATATTAACTCGACTGAGAATCGGACATACTAGATATACCCACCAATATCTCCTCAAAAATGAAGACCCCAAAAGATGTATAACGTGTGATGAGGTGCTGACCGTAAGACACTTCATGACGGAGTGCCCCGACTTCCGGGAGAAGTGGAGATCCTCAGGACTACCAGAGAACCTTGAAGATGCCTTGGATCCAGGAAACCTTGATGTGATAGTAAAATTTCTAAAGAGTATTCAGATATTTAATGAAATCTAATAATCCTATAATGTATATTATTTTATATTTTATATTGTTTCCGCCGCTAATAACCTTTGTGGTTGATGCGGATCTTTTGAAGAAAAAAAAAAAATGCCCTGCATTTTACATAGGTCAGAGAGGACGATCTATAAACATAAGGATAGAAGAAGTATATTGTATAATAAAAAAAATAGTATATTGTATAATAAAATAACATCTGGGTTTTCGGAGCATTGTACAAATAATAACCAATAAGAAGCATTTTATAGATTTCAGTAGAACTGAGATTTTACACGTAAGTAGTAATAGCAGAAGAATGGACCTTTTAGAAAGTTTGGAAATTTGTTAAGCACGTGGAAAGAAGCTACCAATCACAAATGAACAAATTGAATTGAAATTATCACCATTGCTTTTATCTGTAAAAGACTGAGACCGAACCAACAACTTATTTTTGAACTCATCAAAATTATACCTGTTATCTACCCTACTATTTTTGTAAATAGGATTTAGGTTCTGTTCTCTTCAGTGTTGAAAATGGGCTGAAAACCCGAAATATATATATCAACAGACATGAAATAAACAGTAAAACTTAAGCCAAATTGTTTTTATTCACTTTATTAATTTAAAAATGTTTCACCATATGTGATCAATATCATAAATTGAAATGTGTTCTCTTCACAAAGAAAACCAAAAAGGAGCACCCCAATTTATCAAATTTGCTGATGAGAATGCGTATTTTTAGTTGTAGCATTATCATATTCAAATAAGAACTTCCACCAAAGTTTAACTGGGACCATTGAATTAACTACGGTGTCCGAGAATGTCCTTTTTATCATAAATTTTGTTCCTAACTTTAACGATTTCTTTATGTCCTATTAGAAAGAAATCTCATTATGTTATCAATTAATTTCGAAGAGAGAACGACTCGAGAAGGATGGTCTTGAAAAAATGTGCCTCGAGCGTGTTTTTGTCGAAGAGAAATTAATTAATAAAAAAGTTTCGAGAAACGCAATTGTGAAGGGAACTTCAATTAAATTAAGATGGTTAGTAAACGAATTAAATGAAATCGTGGAAGCTAGAAATTCATTAAATATATTATTCGGGGTTCCAAATTTTGTAATGACATCATCCTAAGGAATCATGTCACCGAAATGAATAGAAAAATCTTCTCAGTTCTTGTTTAAGTTTGAAAAGCTAAAATAATTTTCATTTCGACACATTCTTACATCGATAGTTCGACGAATAAGCTGCTCTGATGGACGATTATGTAAACCATAAATTTCACGAAGTGCTCTATAAGTTTGGCGAATAAAACACTGATTTTGAGAATGAATTTCAACAATTTGTAAACGTTGTTGCGGCGTGAGTCTCTCCATGATAATTTGTCAATACTTACTGAACAGAAATGTCAAAACAACATGACCTTATGTCAAATCACAGTTATCCCTACCGAAAGTTCTATCACTCTAAAAAAACAACCGATAGTTCGCAAACATTTGGAGTTTAGTGTTGTAGTTAAACATCAAACCAAAGTGGGATGTAGTGGACTGCTTGATAGTGGTTTGATTAACAGCTCAAATAACTAATCGCTCAGAGGATAACTAATAAATTTATACACATTCATAATCCAAACAATGTATATTTCTTGTTTCTCGACCTGAGCCAACAAGAACGAAATGAATTGAATACCAACACAGTGATACAATTCGACATATTACCTCTTCTACAAAAAAGGAACTCACGGCTGTTCAGTGTTGAATACAACAAGCAAGTAGCCGAAATAAAAACTTGTAAGATTAGCTCAACCGAATGTTGAAATGTTTCGATCTAGTAATTAACCGAATGTTGGAATATTAGCTTGATCGAATATTTGAACTATTAACGAAGGCAACAACGATGTAAAGTACCATTTGAGCACACTCATATTAGAACTCCCTTCTTCTAAAGATCGGAGATCCTGAAATTTTGGTGGCGAATCGGAGATGAGTCGAAAGAACAAGGACAGTGAAAGGTATTAACCGAAATATCCTTTTGTATTACTAGATTTATGACTAAGATGAGAGCAAACTTTGGAAACAAGAGATACCTAGATGTATCTTTCTTGAAACCCAATCAGTTAATCATCGATTGGAGACATATGTTTCGTTCTCGTTTAGATGGTAAAGCCATATTTTCTTCAAATGACACAAATTTGAAACCTTGTTCGAATTTACATCGAACAAGGAATTTTTAATCTGCTTTGCAGGTACATAACAATTATGATCAGCGAATCAAGAATCTAGGCCTTTTAAATATGTCTCATTATTTCCTGGAAACCTTTGGGCGTATTAAGGACCGAAAATATTTGTCCATGACAGTTTTCTTAGAAACTCATTAGAATCAAAGCTCAAGTTACAATCGAATAATTCTCTCACTAAAGTTAGCCAAAAGGTTCAGATTTGAAGACATTCCTTGGACCAGACGGTCACGCGGTACTCACCAGGTACAAACAAGTATGTTCTTAACACATTTTTCTCTTTGTCTCAACTCCAGTTATAATCACACATATCTCTCTGGTCTTGAATTATTTTATATCCGTATTTCACTTAAACCTTCCAAGGAACTCTCTCTCTTAATAACCCCTAACCACTTAATGCCTGGAATAAATGTATTATTTACATTATTTATTCGTAATCAGATAGTAATTCGCAAAAAATAAAACCAATAAAAGTGAGTTCGGTGAAAGTGAACAACGGTGAGAAAGCTCCAGGTTTTTACTATATTTGCGAACTTATGAATGAAAAGTTGTATTTCAAAGTTTTTAAATATTTATGAAAAGCCTTGGTTTGTGTGAGACTTCGAGAATTAGGATGTACTAAAGGTCCGTCTGCTTGTTCGAAAGTTTTATCGTAAATTCGTGATTAATCTTGATTACTATTGTTTATTATTAAATTATAATTTATATTAAATGTTTAGGTTAAATAAAGTAATTCAGCAAATATATTTTTCATCTGTTCATTAAAAACATCTCTTTCCGATAATAATTTGAAGTGGAGCCTGCCCACTGAGAACTTGAAGGGCCGCAGTATTTTGACTGTGCAAAGGTAGCATAATCACTAGTTTTTTTATTGAAAGCTTGTATGAATGGTTTGATGAGAAAATAACTTGAAATAAATTTAAAGAATTTCATTTTTAAGTTAATCTCTATTGATTTCAGGATGTCCAGTTTCTAGCCTTTCGAGCTTCCAGATGTAGTATTGTTGGATTATCTTACTCTGAAAAAACAATATTTGTTTTGAAAAAACATTTCGCAAAATTAAAGTTATCCTTTCGGTGCTTAAATGATACTTGGTATTCCTTGAACCTTTTATTGAGGTTCTCTCGGTTTGTTCTACATATACGCAACCGCACTGATGAAAACTCAATTAATGAACTCTAGAATTATTGAGTAGGTTCAGTAGTGAAAAAATGAGAGAAAACGAAGTAATTCCTCATTTATTCCAGTTTTTGAAATGAACTATCACAAAGTGAAGGACTACCCTATGCAATATATGAATCTCAGCTATATAATTTTCATCCAATTGTATAACCATGAGTATGACAATGTATACTATAACCTTGTGGTATTCAGCAATATATCATTTTTAAGAATGGTTAATCTACTTGTGTATATGATTTTTAGGCACCTGTGTCAGTGAACTTATGATTTCGTAAAAACGTGCATATTTTTTCAGATTTTGATCCAAAAAGAGACACAGAATTATCAAACCAAAAGTACAGATGGAAAATCTACAAAAGCATTGGCGTGAAGTCAAAAGCTTGTGCGCCCTTATTCAACATTCCCTTTCCCCTGAAAATTCAGAATCCATCATGATATTGTTGTTATGGTGCAGAATGAGATACACGTGAATTGATGAGTCTTGTTAATATTCGTTAATAAAAGCTATAAAATCTATAGTAAAAATATTGAGATTTACATCATTGTGAAGCTTAAAACGTGAGCTTCTTAACCATAGTACCTGGAAAGGTGTAGGGTGTGAAGAGTGCATTTGATATTTGTTGGCTCTGGTTGCTGAGATTTGGATCCAGTTCTTATCACAGTTGACTACACCTGGCTGGAACCGTAAGAAAGAAATCTAAAATCCAACATACATCACAAGATGAGCAAGGAGGGAAATGTTTCTCTGGAGGTGTTGTTGAAGGAAATTATTGATTCTAAAAACGATATTAAGAGTACAGTTTCTGACTGCGAAGCAAAATTAATTTCCGAAATTCGAACACTAAAATCCAGAATCTCAAGTCTTGAAAAAGAAAACGAAAATCTTGTAAGCAAAATCGAAATCCTTGAGCGCAACCAGAAAAAAAACAATATTGTTGTGTTTGGTATACACAGACCTAACGATAAAATTAATCCAAGTCTTCTGGCTCAGGAATTGGGTAAAATACTCGAGCTTGACATTTCTGAATCAGACATTAATGATGTGTATAGGCTGGGGAAGCTGGATACCTCTCCTATAAAAGTGGAATTTGCCTCTTACTGGAGAAAAAAGGAGATATTTTCAAAAACCAAAAATTTGAAAGGAACGGATATAGCAATTGCAGACGACTTAACCAAGGTCCAGCGCGAAGAGCTGAGAATATTAAAGAAATACCTAACTATAGAAAGAGCTAAAAATACTGAAAAATCTTACATAAGGGGAAACAAGCTATTAGTGGGAAATAGGGAGTACACTCTGAAGGAACTGAAGGAAGCAGGGGAACCTGAGACAGAGGATATTTTATTGGAAGCACATAGAAGGCGAAAGGTAACCAGCAACTCAGGTGAAAACCAGGGAGAGAGACGCAACCAAAAGAATCCGCAAGCAGTCAACAGAAGCCAGCACTCAAGGGGAAATCCATATACAAGAAAAGCCGAACTATTAACCAATACTGCTTCTGTGACTCCAATACATGAAAGTCAGGATAAACAAAAAATACGGACGAGATCTGCATCGAGAGTGTAGCATAAGTAGAGTCCCCTGACAGAGTTCCCCGAATGAACAGGTAATTAATTAGATTTAACACATTCAAACCTACTGAGCATACGGGGATGAAGAAATAATAGAGGGGAAAACAAAAACTAGTGAACCGGAATTTTTAAACATTTTAATTTGGGAAATACTGTATTCTATGATCGCTTTATGTTTTTTAAGATGGATCGGTACATCAAGGAGTACGATTGCAATCCACATGAAACCGAAATGATAGCAAACTTAACAGAACTAAGAAAAAATGAGAATGAGGTAAAAAACTTTGAAATATTACATATGAATATCCGAAGTATCTCGCAAAATTTTGCAGAATTCGCTGCGTTACTTGAATACTTACCAATAAAATACGACATTATCATATTGAGCGAAACATTCCAAATACAAAACCTAAATATGTTTAATATAGACGGATACAAAAGCATTTATAATGAAGGAATATTCAACAAAAATGATGGCGTGATTGCATTTGTCAGGGAACATATATGTTTCAGTTATAAAATAGTATGTATTGCGGATACTAGCGGATTGGAAATTTTCATTAATGGAGATAAAGATAATATTAAAATTACAGCCATTTATAAATCCCCTCGGCAATGTGTCAACTCATTTAATCAAGATTTATATCGTTATCTGGGACAATCAACACAATTTAAACACATAATAGTCGGAGATGTAAATATTAACATTTTATCTCAGGAAAATGTAGTTGAAGACTACAAGAACACTATGTCAAACTTTGGGTTTTCATCCGCCATCAATATTTGCACCCGCCCTGGCAGTGGAAGTTGCATAGATCATTTTTTTTGTCAAGGGCGTAGACGATTATAGAGGTTCTGTTTTGCATTATTTGGTCACAGATCATTTTCCGATTACATTGTCTTTTCAACTCAACATTGACGAGGCGATGGCGCGGAGAACAAATAAAAATACTAAAGAATACATTAATTATGATTTACTTAGGGATAAATTGATTAATGAAACATGGCAAGGAGTGTATGAGGAGAAAAATATTCATTCGGCTACTGAAAATTTTATTGATACATTGAAATTTCATATTGAATCAAGCACAAAATCAGTAAAATTACATCGAAATAAAGTGAAGCGAAAATTTTGGATAACAGATGCTGTTTTGAGACTAATCAATAAAAAAAATGATATGTATATAGAAGTCAAAAAGAATCCGAATAACTCAGATCTAAAAAATAAATATTCACAATTCAGAAATAAAATACAAAAAATGATCGACAACAATAAAAAACAGCATTTACAAAAGTTCATAGACAAAAACAAATCCGAATGTAAAGCCGTTTGGGATTATGTTAAAGATATAACGAGTAGCGTGTCGCCTAAAACAGAAATAACGACTGTTAGCACGGAAAACGGTGTTGAAAAAGATAAACTTGAAATTGCTGAGATCTTCAATGAGTACTACAGTAATTTAGGCGAACAGTATGCGAGTGTTATAGAAACAGTAGAAAATTTTGAGGAAATAGATGTCTATAACAATAAATCCTTTTATATACTACCTACTGACCGGATGGAGGTAGAAAACACTATAGCAGGGTTAAAATCTGGAAAGTCTCCTGGGATAGATAATCTGAGAGTAGAGACTCTCAAGGAAATAAAAAAGGAGATTTCACATCCTCTTAGTCACCTTGTGAACTGCTGCTTTCTGGCTGGTGAGTTTCCAGACTTTTTTAAATTGGGTACAATAAAACCATTATACAAGAATGGGAATAAATTAGATATTGGTAATTACAGACCCATCTCATTGATTTCAAATGTTGCCAAAATAGTCGAAAAAATTTTTAAAAAGCGTGTAATAGATTTCTTGGAGAAAAATAATATAATAGATGATAAACAATATGGTTTTAGGCGCGGTCGGTGTACTGAGGATGCTATAAGACAGCTTACGGGGAAAATTTATGAATATTTGGATGAACAAGTTCCCTCCTTGTGCATCTTCGTAGACTTGGCAAAAGCCTTTGATACCGTCTGCCATCAGAAATTATTGAACAAGTTAGAAAGGTATGGATTCCGTGGCATTGCCTATAAATTTTTTGAAAGCTATTTATCAAACAGGCAACAGATGGTTGAAATAGAGGGAAGGCGGAGTTCGCGACGAGTGGTTACCTACGGTGTACCCCAGGGGACCGTCCTCGGCCCATTGCTTTTTTTGTTGTACATCAATAGCCTATTAAAGAGCAATTGCAATGGAAACATGATCAGCTTTGCAGATGACACTGTAGTGCAATACCATTCAACATCTTGGGAATCACTGAGATCAGAAGTGCAAGAGGATTTAAAGTATGTAATTGACTGGTTCAGATATAATAAACTGACTTTGAATATTTCAAAGACAAAGTATGTCCCCTTTGCCTCGTACCACGCAAGCTTGCCGAACATGGATTATATTGAAATAGATGAAAAAAATAAAATACCCAGAGCAGAAAATATAAAATATCTTGGTATAGTAATCGATGCCCACATGAGATGGAACGAACATATTGAGTACGTGGTAAAGAAACTTAGAGGATTGATATACAGATTCAAATTAATGAAAAGATATCTGAAAAGTACTAAATATCTAATGGTAATATTCAACGCCTTGGTCCAGTCACAAATCAATTACGCCATTACAGGCTGGGGTGGGCTATATGACTGTCATGTGGAGAAGCTGAATATTGTGCAAAAATGGATATTACGAATAATACATGGAAAGAACCTTACATATCCCAGTGAAAATCTTTACAAACTATCGAATGTTCTAGATATAAGGCAGTCGTATGCATTGAGACTAATTATCAGCGTATTCAAACGAAATATTGGCGTAAATTGTTTGCAACACTCATATGCTACCCGGAACAGAAGCAACACTTACCAGACATCTAAATGCAAAAAAAATATTGGTCAACGATCTTGGTGTTATTTGGCACCAAAAATATATTCTGAAGTTCCGCATGACCTGAAAAAAATTATAAATTACAAAAAGTTTAGACAAAAAGTTAAATTATGGTTACTGGAAAAAACACGTGTATGGATAAAAACGCTTATTAATGGACGATAAAGAATATATGAATCTTACCTGATTGTGAAAAATCCCCATTTGTGACTTGTGTTTCCTGGAATGGACTTTAATTATCCCGATTGTGACACAAATTACCCTAATGAGACATTAATACCAAATTGGAGTAGAGTTGATTTTCTTTTTTGAACTGTTTCCTAGGAAATTTTTTGTTGAGTAAATTTTGGTTGACTGATACATCTGCGGATCAGTGTTTACAAAAGTATTGTTAATTTATATAGTTGCGCACAGGTTGTTTTTTCTATGAATTAACAGCCTCTGCAACTTACCTTGTTTATTTATTTGATCTATGTATTCAATTACTTAAATAAACATATATATATATCATTTACTTCTCAAAGAAGTTACATATGATGAATAAAATACAGAGTTTTGTGTTCTGGCATCCGAAATCCAAATAAATGCCATTTAAACGGAAACGATAGCACAGGTTAGGTAGAGATAAAATGGAATTTATTGGCATAAGTAATAACGCTGCGATGGCATCAGAAAACTCACCATTGATCCTGGGTCTAACAT
Source organism: Megalocaria dilatata (assembly GCA_034642435.1). Lineage (NCBI taxonomy): Eukaryota > Metazoa > Arthropoda > Insecta > Coleoptera > Coccinellidae > Megalocaria > Megalocaria dilatata. The sequence goes on along the minus strand of CM067856.1, from coordinate 69,741,760 downwards.
CTAACATCTAGAAATGAGGGATGATCCTCACAGAAGAATTGGGACTGTACTCACATTCACTGTGTCTAAGGCGTGTTATTTCTAAAGTGTTACTATCAATAATTCAAATAAGTGCAGTTACATAGCGGGAGGAGTAGCTGTTTTTTTGTAGCAGATGCGATATGCGTTATGCGAGATGCAGTATACTACTCTGTCAAGAAAGTACCGGGAATTTTCAATTAAAACAACATTTTTACATTTAATTGTCAAAATTTATTGGGTCGCCTTCAAAATAGGCTCCATTTGCTCCAATACATCTATGCCAACGGCACTTCCAATTATCGAAACATTTTTTATAGGCGCTTTCCGGGATGGACTTTAGCTCTCGCGCCGAATTTTGTTTTATGGCTTCAATCGACTCAAAACGGGTGACACGAAAGGGCAATTTTAGTTTTGGGAAGAGGAAAAAGTCGCAGGGAGCCAAATCCGGCGAATACGGTGGTTGCTGAAGCACGTTTGTTGAGTTTTTGGCGAGAAAGTCAGTCACAATCGTAGCTCGGTGAGAAGGCGCGTTATCGTCATGCAAAATCCACGAGTTGTTCGCCCACAAATTTGGCCGCTTCTTACGGATACGCTCACGCAAACGTTTCATAACGCCTAGGTAATACTCCTTGTTCACCGTCTGACCCTCTGGAACGAATTCGTAGTGCACCACGCCACGGATATCGAAGAAAACAATGAGCATCACCTTAATTTTCGAGCGGCTTTGGCGTGGTTTTTTCGGTTTCGGCTCATTTTTTGCCACCCATTCCGATGATTGCTGGCTTGTTTGCATATAGTACTCGTAGACCCAGGTCTCATCACCAGTTATAATGCGTTCCATGAATGTAGAATCGGAATTACAGCGATCCAGCATGTCTGAAGCAACCTGTTCGCGATGACGTTTTTGAAGAAAATTCAGGTCTTTCGGTACGAGTCGTGCGGCCACCTTTCTCATGCCCAAAATATCAATCAAAATCGTACGTGCGGACTCGTGGGATATCTTAAGATCATGTGCTATCTCTCTCAAGCTGGTACGATGGTTTTCCAGCACCCTTTCCTTAATTTTATCGACGTTATCTTCGATCGAAGCCGTCGATGGGCGACCACTTCACGACCGTCCTTGAAGGCTCTGTACCACTGATATGCACGAGTTTTCGATAGAGCATTATCACCAAAGGCCTTTTGCAACATTTTCAATGCATCGGCACACAAAAATTCATTTGCAACACAAAACTTTAAACAAATTCTTTGCTCAACGTAATCACCCATAGTAAAAATCGGCACGCACTCTGACATCGACTGACTTAATCATCAGCTGTTGCAAACACACTAGTTGACAGATCCCGCTCAAGCATGGCATAGTAATTAAGGACAGTGGTACCAACCTAGAAAAAAAAATTTACCTGCCTCATTGCCCCGCCAGATTTAAATCGATAATTCCCGGTACTTTCTTGACAGAATGTATGTTTGCGATGCGAAGACTTCTTACTTACTGTTCCTCTTCGACAGAAACGGCGAAAATTCCCATTTTTAAACTTCGTGGTGAACACAAATGTACTTCATAATTCACTATTCGTTTCTTGAAAGGTCATTTTTCACAATTCTAGAACTGTTTTCCTGAAGAAACGGAGAATCTCGTAAAAATGAAGAATGCATGATTGAAATAATTCTCCCTTCAATCTGCACCGTTACCTATTGACAAGAATGAATGGAAAACAATATATTGAACCAGACATTTCATATTTTCTGCCGAAATGATATGAGAAAAAAATTCAGAAAATTATCATAATGCATTTTCAGAAAATTATGCATTAGCCTTCACATTATTATTTTAGATCTAAATACTGAAACTGAAGTTGATAGGATATTAACGTTTGAAAATATCTCAAAAATACAATTTCAAATGTATATATAACTATGGAATAAATATGTATAAATTTTTGAACATAACTCATATATTAAGACTCAAAACCTTAACAAAAAATTTCAAGTCTCTATTTCTTTCCGTTCAGAATTTATCATTTTTACCTCCAGTCGATCCTTACGAAATTTGACATGCAATTTTGCTACTGAATTGTTTCAGCCATTACTAATTGGTAGTTGATCATAATTAGAATAAGTTGAAGAAATTACTCCGTTCTAATACCAAAAAATTGATTTCGCACATTCAATGTGTCTGAAGACGGTATTTTCGAAACTAGAGTCAAAATTAAATGTGTTAAATATCAATTTATTATTAGTGAAACATAGTTATTTCTACAACTTGTTTCAATACATTTTTGTGTTTTTATTATACAAAAGTTTCAAATGTTATAGTGTAGTATTTTTTTTCATCTCAGATTATTCATCAGTGAGTCTAACCTAGTCGCACGAAACCATTTTCGGCTCAAAACTTGTGTCAAATTCAATTGTCTATTTATAAGAATTATAATTTTTGAAGAAAAAGTAAGAAAGACATCATGTCGAGAACAATTCATGAAATTTCACATATGCTTTGGGATCCGAAAAGAAAGGGTTCAAAAACTTGATCATCAAAGAATTAGAAAGATGTCGTTTTCGGGAAAAACTGAGCTGAAATAATCATCGAATTTTTGCGTTATTCCTGATTTGAAATAAGCCTTTATTCAGAATCAGGATAAAATGACAATTGGAACCTACTCAAGGAGGTTTATGTCAGTATTGAAAAAGATTATGTTAACTTCATTTCGATAAGGACTGCTAAACAGGGAGAAGAGGATTATTCTTTCTTCGAAGAAAACTGGAGTTCAAATCATTTCATCAAAATGACAATTGGAACCTACTCAAGGAGGTTTATGTCAGTTTTGAAAAAGATTATGCTAACTTCATTTCGATAAGGACTGCTAAACAGGGAGAAGAGGATTATTCTTTCTTCGAAGAAAACTAGAGTTGTGTGGGTAACAACAAAGGCCGAGTTCAGCCCACGAACCCGGGAATAGATACATTTTCATATTCTCCAATACTAATTCTACTTCAGCACTCTATTTGTATCACTCATTTGTTTCCGAATTGTTTCTCTGTGGCTCTTCAGTAGAAATAACTTATCTTATTTAATACAACAATTGTTTCGCTATTAGAGTGATAGTTAATATTATTCAGTATCAAGTAGAGACTGGTTCAATTAATTATCAAATAAATAATCAAATACTGCTGTGAAAAAAGATTTCTCACTTGTTATCAAAATCGGCATAGAGGCATAACTTTGGACGAGGAATATTAATTTATGTATTACTTCACTTAGTATCGGGTCACTACGTGAATCATTCCTGATGATGAAATTAAATGGTAGCTTTTATTGATCTTGATCAGAAAATACGATGTTAAAATTATTTTCACTTAATATTGGCACTCCTGTTTAAATCCGATAATTTCACCAGTTTTAGTAAAGAATGCAATTGAAGAGTTCATTGTCTCAGAAAGAGATTTAAAATATTAATTCATTTATGAAAAGTATGCTTTGGACTGTTATAAAAATGTTGCTGGTAAATGTCATTTCTTTTCGGTGAATTAATTTTGTTGTGAGATAATACTTAATTATTGTATATACATTATACATTAAGTATTAAAGCTTTTTCGTTTGAAATGCCTCGTCACCATCATTTTATGTATGAAGAAATCGGGGACTTGATTTGTGTAGAAGATATTAATTTTTATATTCAGGCAGGTGGCGACCAAATCTTCGGACTTTCGTAAATTCATTTTATCGTTTGGGTGAAACTGGATCATTTGATAGTAAAAATCTGGGTGATCGTCTAAAATCCCTAATTAATAAGATGCAATTTTGGATCGAGCAGTTGAAAATCTTGAACAATGACTTCACGTCAACTGGCAGTAGCAAGAGGAGTAAGTTAGTCGTCTATTATAATAGTTGTAAACATAGAAAAGCTTCACTTATTATTTTACTCCTGTTCAAATTTTGCTTATAATAGATCTAGCACGAACGTTACAGTTCTGCCACCGTATTCTCTATAAGCATAGTTACGACCGAAATTTTATTGAGAATACTATGTTCACAAATGAAGCGACTTTCACCAGAATTGGGGTATACAATTGGAGAAACAACATTTTCAGCATGAGTTAAAATTGAACTTTAGGCCACTATGTTCTTATTCATTTTTCCTGAAGAATGCTCTAAGTGGTGTTATGACGAATTGTCGCTACATGTAAAAGGATAATGTAGTTTATGCAGGATGGAGCTTCACGCCATTTATCATTGATTTTTATAAATCATCTAACTGACATATTTTCTCATCGATGGATTGGTAGAGGAACTGATTTTGAATGGCCAACAAAAAGTCCTAATTATAACCCTTTCGATTTTTATGTTTATGGAAATATGAAATCCTTGGTTTATGAAATCAATTCGTGACACGAACTCTGGAGAAGAATATAAAATGCGGCGAATTTTATAAAGAGACAGAATAATGTTTTCTTTAAGGCATAGAAGTTGGGGGGTGCCACGTAGAATATTTATTTTAATTTGCTCTTATTATGTTGAATTTTTTTTTAATTCCTCTTGACTGGAGAAACAGTAGCCTTACGTTAAAAGTTTGTCTGTTAGTTGAAATAGTCTTCTGAGACAACGAGCTCTTCAATTGCGTTTTTCTCAAAAACAAGTGAAATTACTGTATTCAAGTACGAGTACCAATATTACGAAAAAATAATTTTTACCTTGTATGTTCTAACCAAGATCACTTTCAAGTTTCGTCATAAAAGCTATCACCTAATTCCATCATCAGGGATGATTCACGTGGCGCTCCCTATAACAAAAAGTTAAGTTATTAATAAAATAATATTCTTTGTCCAAAGTTATGCCGATTTCTATATTTCTTGAGGAATAAACAGAAAATGTATTACCTAGCAGAAAACGAAAAAATCATTAACGCCCAGTATCTTTTTTCACATCACTATTTCATTTTGAGCATATTTGGTCCAATAGCCATATTTTGGTCCGAATAACCTGTTCGTAACCTATGTCCCAATAGTTAAGATTAACTCTGTATATTGATGGATACTCCGTTGCTCTTTATCTGAACAATTTAACTTCAGAAGGCTGTTTTGATTTCTTTTTCAGAAACGACGTTCACCCTTATTTTCTAATTTGCTTGTTCGTATCAAACTCTTCACGATTGGTGAATTATGAATTATGCTATATCATCCTTTGTCTTTAGAGTTCTGACAATATCCACAGTTAATAATTTCCATGGAAATATGGCTATTCGTATCATGTCACATCTATTAAGTTCTATAAAACTAATAAATGCTTCCATTTTTGAATAACTCATTCAGTTATTCAAAAATGTAAGATACACTACCTACCTGAAGATGCTACTGTGTTAGAGAAACGATCGTTATATTATAATAACAATATAATTTGTGAAAATCAAAATAACCTTATTTAATATTCTTCAAATGTTTTCATGTTACCCTCTATCGGAATATGAAGGGTATCTGAAATTTCGGAAATCAACTTGATTGCAGATAGCTCCACCTAAATTCAAATACAAATATATTACATAATGTTTAATAACACACCATTACATCGAATTTTGATTTTTTGTGCACTTGTTTAAAGAAACAGCATCATATCATTTTGTTCAAATGTTTCCAATTTTTGGATTTTGAACTAGAAATGATCTCAAACGACAAGCAAATTCAAAAGTATTTTTGCTTGGAAGAGGACTTTTTACATGTTCAAAGTATTGATCAGAATATTTCTGAGAAACTTCCCCGAAATTTAATTTTCAAATATTAATTAAAAATATTTTTGAAATTGAATCTAAATGTTTTAGAAACAGTGTATCTATTTAAGAGAGCATATCGAAATATCAGAAGTCAACCAACACCTAAAGTCATAAAGGATCTATATAAAATCTGGAATATTGACTGAAAGTATCTAGGAAACTTCAGCCGATACAGCTGCTCGAATTGAACCTTATGAATAAAAAATTCTTGTCGAAAAAATACTCCATTTTGCAGAACATCGTTTGAAACTCCAATCAATCATCGTCATCAGACTTTTCTGAATGATACAAAAAAAAAAAATACATAAAGAACATATTATATAACTTGATTTCAAATATCCCACGTGTTTTATGTAGAAAATAGAATGTTTTATGTTAACCTAAGACATTTCTCCTATTCTATGTTACTGCACAGAATATACATGGAGGAAATGAGACCTGGTCCGGATTCAATAATTATATGATAGAGGTGTTTTGTGCAAGTATAGAAAAACAAATTTCAATTATTATATATGAAATAAATATAAACTGAATAGCTACGTTCCTTGGAAGAAAATGTTTGAATTTTTTTAATACTAAGCATAATATTTCTCTGAGACCTCTACAAAATTCAGTTTTGTTGAATAATATTGTTCGAATTCAACGAAACCGAACGAAATTTCCAGATTCAATAATTCTTTAACAGGTTCTAGGTCCAGGGTTATAGTAACAACAACTTTTTAAGAAAAAGAACAACTAGTTTCGATTTCATTACAAAATCTTCATCAGGGCTCTAAAATGAAAAACATGAACTACAGCTACATAATCCTTTTTTTTTTGAGTTGCTTGAAGTTACGATATTACAATACAATTTTAAAATCAATACAAAACAAATATAATTTTTTTTAATATAAGTGAGGAAAATTATCTGTTTCTTTATTGATGGATCAAATAGTTTTCTTCAACTTACATTTCTATCTCGTGTGGTTTAGGTCGTATGGAAAATGTGAAATTTTTGGAAATGACAACAACTGGCAGCATGGGAATCTTTCGAAAGACTGAGGTGGAATAATCTGCGTTTTTCGGAGGAAGCGTGTATAACGATGGCAGGATGGGTTTTGAAGAATAATGGATTTAAATATTGTTTGGAAAATTGTTTTATTTTTTCATATTTATTTTATTTATGTCTTATAGTTTCTATTAAATAACAATATGCCGTGTTTAGACTTTCAATGTCGGTTCTCTTATTAATCGAGTTTGAGTCTTGCTTGATAGATATCATCTTATGCATTAAACGTTTCTTTGAGTTTTTTTGTTTGCCTAAAATTTTGATAGATCCCGAATCGAAATTGAAGGAATGAAGGGTGTTTTTCACATGTTCTGCTAAAGCGGTGTTATTTTCTTTTTTGTTTTTTAGTGGATTAAGGATATTCAAGGAGTCTCTTTTGTGTTCTTTAGATCTCAACCAGTTTGACCAATGTATGTTGATTGACAGTCGTTGCACGATATTTTATATACGGTATCACTAATGAATTCCTTCGGAGTTGCACACTTGTTTTGGTGAAAAGTTGTTTAACAGATTTAAATGGTACGTTTATGTTTATGTTGGTGAATTTTTTTTTTAAATAGAAAAAGGCTTTTTACTTGATAGAAGAAATATAACAAAATTTGAATATCACAACAGATTTAATCTGTTAGTCTTCTACAATTTTATTTTTATTCAAAAAACTTTTAGAATTAAATTAATGTCTACAATAAGCACCGCTTATATTTAATAGACGTATATATTCAAAACTCAATATACAATGTCACATGGAATAAATAAACCAACCAATATAAAAAAGGCAATTAAAATTAATGAATAAATATTTGAAGGAGACAAAATTTTGTTTCTGATCTTACCATAGTGAAACCAGTTATAACCAATTATATAATAATAACAGATTAAATTTGTTCCGATATTTAAATTTTGTAATATTTCTTCTATCCAGTAAAAGGCCATTTTCTATTTTATTTTATACATTATATATAATTATATTTAGGCTTAAATAATTCTCATTATGGAATGTCAATGGTGTGAAGAAAATCATAGAATGCCTTACAGTTTTCTGTGATTTTGTGACGAACTGACTATCTGGATTTTTAAAGTAAGTCTGTTTCAAACAAGTCCCGTGTTACATTCTAAGGTATGATATACTAATGGTTATTTGATTTTGATATTTAAATGTTATCTAGGGCCGATGAAGAAATTATCCGTATTCTAATTTTTTTTCGAAGATATACATTCTGTCAAGAAAGTACCGGGAATTATGGATTTAAATCTGGCGGGGCAATGAGGCAGGTAATTTTTTTTTCCTAGGTTGGTACCACTGTCCTTAATTACTATGCCAAGCTTGAGCGGGATCTGTCAACTAGTGTGTTTGCAACAGCTGATTAAGTCAGTCGATGTCAGAGTGCGTGCCGATTTTTACTATGGGTGATTACGTTGAGGAAAGAATTTGTTTAAAGTTTTGTGTCGCAAATTAATTTTCGTGTGCCGATGCATTGAAAATGTTGCAAAAGGCCTTTGGTGATAATGCTCTATCGAAAACTCGTGCATATCAGTGGTACAGAGCCTTCAAGGACGGTCGTGAAGTGGTCGCCCATCCACGGCTTCGATCGAAGATAACGTCGATAAAATTAAGGAAAGGGTACTGGAAAACCGTCGTACCAGCTTGAGAGAGATAGCACATGATCTTAAGATATCCCACGAGTCCGCACGTACGATTTTGATTGATATTTTGGGCATGAGAAAGGTGGCCGCACGACTCGTACCGAAAGACCTGAATTTTCTTCAAAAACGTCATCGCGAACAGGTTGCTTCAGACATGCTGGATCACTGTAATTCCGATTCTACATTCATGGAACGCATTTTAACTGGTGATGAGACCTGGGTCTAGGAGTACGATATGCAAACAAGCCAGCAATCATCGGAATGGGTGGCAAAAAATGAGCCGAAACCGAAAAAACCACGCCAGAGCCGCTCGAAAATGAAGGTGATGCTCATTGTTTTCCTCGATATCCGTGGCGTGGTGCACTACGAATTCATTCCAGAGGGTCACACGGTAAACAAGGAGTATTACCTAGGCGTTATGAAACGTTTGCGTGAGCGTATCCGTAAGAAGCGGCCAAATTTGTGGGCGAACAACTCATGGATTTTGCATGACGATAACGCGCCTTCTCACCGAGCTACGATTGTGACTGACTTTCTCGCCAAAAACTCAACAAACGTGCTTCAGCAACCACCGTATTCGCCGGAGTTGGCTCCCTGCGACTTTTTCCTCTTCCCAAAACTAAAATTGCCCCTTCGTGGCACCCGTTTTGAGTCGATTGAAGCCATAAAACAAAATTCGGCGCGAGAGCTAAAGTCCATCCCGGAAAGCACCTATAAAAAATGTTTCGATAATTGGAAGTGCCGTTGGCATAGATGTATTGGAGCAAATGGAGCCTATTTTGAAGGCGACCCAATAAATTTTGACGATTAAATGTAAAAATGTTGTTTTAATTGAAAATTCCCGGTACTTTCTTGACAGAGTAGTATTGCATGTTTTGAGAGATTTTTTAATTAACTTATTTGAATATTTAAATATATTAAATATTTCAAATTGATTATATTTTTTGAGAAATCCTTAAGTTGTGTTTTACGTTTTTGAAAAGGATTTGGTTTCACTATGGTAAGATCAGAAACAAAATTTTGTCTCCTTCAAATATTTATTTATTAATTTTAATTCCCTTTTTTATATTGGTTGGTTATTCAATTTGACATTGAATATTGAGTTTTGAATATATACGTCTATTAAATATAAGCGGTGTATCTAGGAAATGTAGTGAGTTGTTCTGTGTTTCTAATTCAATGGTGAATTTTAAGCAGGGATGAATGCTGTTAAAAACTGTTAAGATTTCATCTGCTCGGTCAGATGGAATAGATGTGACAATGTCATCAATATATCTTTTGAAAAATGGTAACTCAAAGCTTAACTTTTCAACAGCTTCATTCTGAACTTCCACCATTACTATGTCGGATGTTATTGGTGCCAAATTATTTCCCATACCTAGTCCAAAAATTTGTTTGAGTATTGTATCCTTAAATACGAAATAACTATTTTCAATACAGAATTTGAAAAATCGTAAAAACTCTTGAATTCACAAAGCTGTGTGAGATTCATTTTTTGCTCATTTTTTTTCAATTATCGTTATCGCCAAATCAAGTGGAACATTAGTGTAGAGGGAAACTACATCTGAAGAAATGAGTATGTGTTTTTCTGGAATGGTGACAGTCTTCAAAAAGTCTACGCGCTCGAAAAAATTCTTTGTGTATCTATCATCCTTCTCAAATGCATGGTTTAGAAGTTCTGCTAAAAATTTGCTAAGATCATATAAGGGGCTTCCAGTGAATGACACTATTGGTCTTAGTGGGTTCTTTACCTTATGAATTTTTGGTAGGAAGTAAATCTTAGGACATAAACCATTGTTACATTTTAAATGTTTGTAAGTGCTGTCTCCAATTTTCTTATCTTTTTATAAGTTTGTTATGATTTTATTAAGTTTAGTTTGAACGCTTTTTGTTGGATCCTCATTAATTTTGCAGTAAGTTGTGTTATCACCTAAAATATCTTAAGCTTTTTTGTCGTATTCTTGTTTGAGTATAGCTACGGTTATCTTACTTTTATCAGCTTCAGTTATAATGATATTATTGTTTGTTTTAAGAAATTGTTCTGTTTCTCTGATATACTTTATCCGTATGTTGTTGAATTTATTTGTCTTTTGATCTTTTGATTTACAGAGTTAGTGATCAAATTATCAGTGAATTGCGACATTTCCGGAGTCCAGCAATCTGAGTCTATCAAAATCTCTCATTTTTTTCTCAAAAATATAAATTGGACGGTAGTACTAGAAACGAAAATAATTCAATGTGGTATCGAAATTCGGGGAAGATTGATCGAATTCTACCTGCTTCTTGGACCCGCGCTAAGCATCGGACCATATTCCTTCTAGCTATCGGGGAAAACATATGGAAGAAGTTTTTCGTTGGTAATCCGCCTAGAAACATCGACACAGTCTCTCATCGTGCTCCGACCAAACGGTCAAGCAATACACACACACACACACTCTGTCCGAACAAGTAAGTTCTAATCAAACATTCTCACTCTTTGTTCCTGAATAAGTTTATATTCGCATTTACTTTAACTTCCCCAGGAACACCCTATATTAATAACGCATAACGCAATGAAAGACTTGGAAATGAATGTATTATCTACATTATTTGTTTGTAAATAGATAGAACATTTGTAAAGTGAACCCAGTAAAAGTGAACTCAGTGAAAGTGAACAACGGTGAAAAAGCTTATCGATCTACTCCTCTGAGAACAAGATAGTGTTTTCAATACTATCGAGACAATTCCCTCAACTTTTGGGTAAAAAACTCAAACTTGTTCATGTGTAATATATGTATTTAGGCAGCAAATAAACCAACTGAATTCTTATAATATATCTCTCTTAATCCCCATTTGAAGTATGCTTATCCTGGAATTTGCATACTGATTGATTAACGTTTGATCAATTACTTAGGAAGAAATCAAAAATGTATCTCTACATACCAAGCAATTCTTTCAGTAATTCTGCCGGACTAGTTAGTCCATAAACACGCTAACTTTCGGAAGGAAAGAGCTACAGACATGAATCTTTCAAGAAAGATTAAGGAAATGAATCTCTCAGCAAAGTTCATAAATGGGTAAAATTGGATCGATAGTTTCGCAGTTATTCACGTTTGAAACTGTCACATTTTTCCCAACCTTTTCGAAACAACACATTCGACCGACTTGAAATTCGGTACAAAAAGAAGAATGAAATCATGCACATTCCTTCGAAATTTCGTGAGGATCGTATGATTAGAGGTTTAAAAAAATTTATATTTTTTGAGCGCAGTAGCGTTGAGCGCTACCCTTAACACTATTAACTATATAATATAATGTAAAAATTTCTAACGAACGAGAGAAAGAGCTTGAAAATTTCGAAGTAGATTCGGGGCCTGAGTGCCTCGGTTCAGTGGTGTATCATTGATGTGAAATTTGACTTTCAGAAAAGAATGACCTCCCACACGTTCCAGCAAAATTTCATGAGGATCATATGATTAGAAGATTCAAAATAAAAACAGCAGAGCACAGTTTAGCGCAACAGCAACAGTCCAACGATCTAGTTCAAATTCATCATTCAGGTGAAAATTAATGTAAATTAATGACACTTAGGTAATGCAAAATTTCGTGAAGATTGTATAAATAGAAGATAAAAAACATCATTTTGTGAGAAGGGCAGCGTTAAGTGCTACCGAAACCATAGTCACAGTCCTACAATTGGGTTCAAATTTAGTTAGCTGTGAAATAACGATAAGAAGACTTGTGCAAAATTTCGTGAGGACGTGGGTGATATGAACAAACATGCAAAAGCTCCTGGCTTTTTTCACCATTTCTTGATAAATTGATCATATTTCGGGATTCAAGATAGTATCAGTTGAATGTTGAGACTGCGGTGATTTTTCTATAATTTATTGTTTTGGTAACAAAGCAGAAATATTTCTGAAAAGTCGAAATACCTTCATGGCTCAGTAGCTCAGGACTTTGTACAATGACATAAACTGAGTAAATATCGGAGAAGTGGATAGAAAGTTTAGAACATTTTTCGGCTATATCCCCGACATTTCTAAAGATGTGACTTTGATTAAGCAACAACCACAACTGCGAATCTTCATTTTCTTCACCCTATTCTCGCTGCAATTCCGAATTGGAATATCATGAAATTCCATCCATCTGTTTGACGCTGATTTATATTCTTTCTGAAAAGCATGTTCATGTTCTAGACAAAATCCATTCTGTAATAAATTAGGTTGAATTTCTCTGAAGTTTTTATTCAATAAATTGGGATATTTATATCTCGTAGATTTATCTTCTCCTCCATATTACAACTGTTTTATAATTTGATCTATCATTCTGACTAAGTTTTGCGCATCCTTTTCAGATTGAATGTTATTACATGCAAGGTTTTCAGGAGAAAAATTAAACTGAACAATTTTATTGGCCTAATAAACAAGAAATTTGTGGTCAAATATTACTCTGTCCGTCCATCCAACCGTCCATTTTTAAGTGAGATGACTTTCGAGAAAAGCAGCTGAGATATAACAAATTTGTCTGACAAGTTTTTCATTCGAATTTAAAGACTCAAAGGTATTTTTCTTATTAAAATAAGAGCAAACCTATACTAGAAAGAATATAAGAAAATGAGTATAATGATTTGTTTCCAGTTGTCGGTTGTCAGTTAGAGGGGGAATTTTTCAGTTTCTAAATAAGTGTACTCGCAACTTCAATAACTTTTTTGTGGAAACATATATAAATTTAAACACGAACAAGAAATTTTTTTATTAGCCTTCTTGTCGTTATTTAACCTCCAATTGATAAATTTGAATTCAATCGTAGGACAGTTGCTGAGATTTCAGTAGCTCTTCACGCTGCTTTGCTCACTAATTTTTTCTTCTCATTATACTTTCTTCACAAAACTTTGAATTAGGCTTTATGTAGTTAATTTACATCTTTATGCTAAATCAAATGTGCGTCTGTTACTATGGTTTCTCTAGCGCTCAACGCTGCTCCGCTCACAAAATTTTTATTTCTGTTTTGAATCTCCTAATTATACGATCCTCATAAAATTTCGAAGGAACATGAGCGCTATAATTCCTCTTCTGAAATCTACATTCCAGATCAGTTTGATTATCGGTTCGGAAAATATTGAAGAAACTAAGAGAAAATTTCATATGTAAGTAATTGTGAAACCATCGAATAGATTTTACGCAGGGAACCATAAGCCCATATATTTTGGACCCAAAAATACCAAATGCCATATTCTTTCTCCATTCGAAAGTTAAAGTGTTTGAATAAGCGCTCAACACTGATTTGCTCAACATTTTCTTTCGTTTCTAATCGTAATAATCTCGCATGCACGTGCTCGTTATAATTTTGCTCACAAATGCCGAATTTCAGATCAGTTTCGAAAATTTTATGAAGAATATGAATAATCTATAACTTATAAACCAATTTTGCCTGAATCTGATATGGAGTATGAGCTATGGAAAACAGAAATCTTTTAGAATCGGGACAGTGTAACTTGCATCGGTGTTACATTTCAAAATTCAAATACAGCCGAATAGGTTTCGATGATCGTCGGGCATAAGCGGCAGACATGCATGTTTCATAGCTTTTTGGCTGCTCATCAGTGCACTGCTTTATTTCCGACGAACTCAACTACCCACTCCTTGCACAGGGACAATAACGTTTTAATAATAAAAATAGTTAGAAGCCAACAGGAATATCCCAATTACAGGGTTACATGTTAAAAAAGCGAAATGTAACACATTAATTCAATTTCTCAATATATCAATAATATATCTTGATAGTTTAAGTTGAATGGACTCACATTTATCTGAATCCATTGTTATTTTTTTTAACTGAGTTGAAAACTAGAGCAAAAATATTTCTTCTAGGTGTCCAGCACGAATTGGAATGAAATTTTTCTGCGCTCTTTTTTCATGAACCTTATGAACCTTTATCGATAACAGCATGCGAACCCTTTGAAAATAGTCAATAATTTTGAAGGCAACGTAGCGTTTCAGCCTATGAACACACTGATCTGGGTTTTCTCCGTTATCTTTTTTCTTCCTAAGCGATAATAAATATGTGAATGAACACCACGAGTAGCTAATAAGATCGTCCGAGACGTTCACCAGGAGACCACCTTCTTTGCTGTTTAGCGGTGAGCTAGACTCTCGATCTCGACGGTGAATTTTATAAGAATAAGAAGTATCTCCGAATCTGAGACATTTTCGTTAAGCCATGTCTAGCTTGACTATTAATATAAAACTCAATAACAGAGAAGTTCTTGTTGGTGTGATAATCCAACAAGATATAGAAGTTTTAAGAGGGTCCTAATGACACAGGGGTTAATCCAGTAAAAGAAAAAAATGGTTGATATAGGAGACTTTGTTAAAGCGAGGTTCAATGTTCCTGAACGAATTAGTTTATTCTTATCTCCCGACCAGTTACTGATAAACTTAGGAATTCGGATTAAAGGCACGAACGAACAGCTTCATGAAAAGAAATTCTTCTACTCCGACCCATACATTGTAATAATCACCTAGAGATTAAAAAAGTTAACAAGAGCTACTTATGCGAAATGTTAATATATAACTTCAGGATGAGTTACCGACCAAGAAATGTATTGGTTTGATTGGGAAAACGCTAACGTCAAAATCGACACCTATGGTCCGGTAAGAACCGAAGCTTTCGAAAATTGCCAACTAGGAATTTTAAGCGTGTGAATGAACTTAAAAATTTGGAGAAAAGCGACACGTACGAGGTATTAAAATAGAGAAAAATAAGTTTGTAAGGGAGTCTTCGAACGCCGGAAATATCAATAAGTTTATCGAGAAAAAATACTGGTGCAAGCATTAGTATAAATACATTGAGAGATACCAGTAATTTTTTGTAAGTCTGAGAATTGACTCGAATTGGAGAAATTATACAGATAGTGCTAAGTTCCGGGACCAAGGAATTAAGAGTACCGGTTGTCCTTCGTTGTCCAATTGTAGAGAATCGCATATGCCGAATTTTGGTTTGCTTTATGGTCTTGGAGTCTAGGGCTAAGAAGTATCTGAGAATTTTTTATATTATTCAGGTTGAAATTATTTAACTGAAGATGAGTCAAAAATTAGAGACTAGGTTGAAATATATTTTGAAACTATTGTGTTTGAAAAATTTAGAAAGAATTAAGAATTACGAGGGGCGTTCAGTGCATTCTCGGTATCGGGGTGGTTGGTTTATAATGTGAGTAATCTAAATATCTCATTTACTAATGACACTATCTGAGGTTACAAATATGAAATTTTACTAATTTACGATCATTAGTTTCCTGGGTATCCTCAGTGAAAGACTCCCAGAATGACTAATGCCACAATGATGAAGAAAATCAAACATCTCGCCATTATAAAGTTCCTCACTAAGCGGGAAAAAAGTCAAAGAATCATTCATGAAGAGATGGTTGCTGTTTACCAAGACTGTGCCCCGTCGTTATGCATCGTTCAAAAGTGGTCAAGTGAATTCAAACGAGGCAGAGAATGTATTGCAGACGAACCTTGCTCGGGCGAGGTCGTTAGTGGTACCCCTGAAGAAAATGTGAAAAAAGTAACAAACCTAGTACTTGAAGATGCTAAAATAAAAACCAAGAGGTAAGCGAGATGGCAAACCTATCCGTGGGTACTATACATGCTATCCTTCATGACCATCTTAACCTTTCAAAAGTTAGCGCAGGATGAGTACCGAAAATGCTCACTGCACCTCAGAAGCAAGTGCGAATCGATTGCTGTAAGGAGTTTTTAGAGCTCTATGGAAAAGACCCATCGACTATTTTCAACCGGCTGGTTACTGGGGACGAGACGTGGGTTCATCACTATGACCCTGAGAGTAAACAAGAGTTCATGCAGTGGATTGAAAAGGGTGCACAATCCCCAAAGAAGTTTAAAGTCACCCCATCCGCTGGAATAATAACGGCTACCTCTTTTGGGATTCTTAAGGTATTTTATTGATAGAATACACTGAAAAGGGTGAAAGCATCATAGCAGCATCATATGCAACCACTTTGCTTAATTTGAGAGAAACAATTAAAGAAAAAAGGGGAGGAAGACTCATAACGGGGTTGTTGCTGCTTAACGACAACGCGCAGTTTCACAAAGCCCGCAAGGCGAAGGCTGCTGTGAAGAAATGTGGCTTTGAAGAAATTACTCATCCTCCGTACAGCCCTGGCTTGGCCTCCATTGACTACTTCCTATTCCTTAACGTTAAAAAGTATTTTCGTGGAAAGCGATTTTCCGACGATGAACAACTGAAGGTAGCAATATATACCTTTTTTGAGCAAAAGCCGGGGGAATATTCTTTACAAGGTTTAAAGAAGCTCATTTTTCTAACTAACAAATGTATCGAATATCTAGGGAACTATATTGAAAAATAGAATTTTCCCAAAATTTTCTGAGTTTTCTTTCATGTCTATACCGATAATACATTGTATGCTCTTCGTATAGAAATTATTCGTCGTGATTAAGCGATCCGCATCGCCCTCTCCTTAATTAACCAGTGTAAGTGTCACCTTTATTGAAATTCAATTGTTTTAATAGATTAAACCATATTGAATTTGGGCACACCTTATCATTATTCTTCTAAGAATCAATAATCGAGTTTAATTACCATTTTCATCATAACAGAGAAAATTTAATAACATCAAATACCTTCCATTTTCGCGAAGGCCGCATCCTCTCTAGGACCGATAGACTAGGATTGGTTCGCACAACTTCCGTAAATGAGTAATAGTACTAGTAAGACTTTTTCCATCCAACCACCTCCTACAAAGAGGTGGCGTATTACACTAGTAATCGACAGTTCCGATATTATACCACGCATATTTTGTTAATAAACTGAGAAATTAATATTCAACAAACAATATATCAACATTTTAGAGTTCTAAACGTTTTCAGCCAGGCCCTTCACTATAAATCCTCAGTACTTTCAACCTCTCGTCTCTTTTTACGAAGATACATCCATTGCGAGTCCATCCAAGTTGGTCCTTCCTGAGTCGCAAAACCAAGATCCCATCGAGGGATTTGCCTTAAATACCTCCACAGTACGTTGCTGCGATATTATCAATAATAAATAATTTGAATGATACCTTGGTAATTTGCGGCCACTTCTATTCAACAGAAATTAGGTGGAATATTAATCAGCTACATTTTTTTGCATTCCAGGAAGTGTTAGAGATCCCTGTTTGGTTTCCTTAAAGTGGATGTAATCTCTCTATCCGGTTTGAATCAATTCAATAAATTCATTAACGCATCGAATAATACTACAATACACTCGATCTTATCTTCAATAACAGCTGCAGTATAACCAATCTCCAGCTTTCTGGATGCCCCTCACTTCCTGAGGATCCTTATTACAACATTCTACAATTTAATATTGATCATCTCGTTTATTCCAACAAGTATTTGGGTAATCCAAGCAAGCGTAATTTCTATCATGCTAATTATGATGCGATAAATGAAACCTTGGGTGCCGTGGATTGGGTTGATGAGTTGTCTAATTGTGATTTGAGTATCTTTATGAGTGAATTCAACGAGATTTCTAATGGTCTTCTGATCGCTTCGTCCTTTCTTTTCCTAAATATTGTAGAAATTACCCAACTTAGTACTCCCTTGCTTGTATCAGTAACATAAGAGAAAATCAAAGATTTTCATAGGCGCTGGAAGAGGTACGGAAATGAGTAGATACTCAGCTCTACCCCTCAGCTGAGTATCCACTCTTAGAGAATTGTAAAAGTACCTGGAAGCTGTTTAAACTAGCATAAAAAAATCCGGAACTGGCGATACATAAGAAATAGGAGAAATTCTACTTGTTTACCTGATTCTGCCAAAACACCTAATAGTGTATCGACTAGCCGGCAGGAAATATGTTATATCATTTCCGATTATTTTACTTCAGTTTTTCTTCCTTCAAGAAAAATTAATTTGAATGAACCTTCTGACAGCACACCTACTCATATTGAACAATAATAATTGTCTTGCTTTTCCATTTTCATTTGTAAAGAAATGCCGCCCAAGTCTTCTATGAATATTAAAAGGCGATATCATTTGATTTAATGACGATATCATTAATTACCTCAGTGGTTGAATTTGAACTATATCTGTTACCTTAGTTCACATAAATCAAACTGAAGCATACCCTCAATTTTGTCAACTCGTGAATTGAGGTTATCGGTTTTTACGCATAACCTCACCGTGTCGGCATTTCGAATATCACAGGTTACGTATGTTTCGTTTCAATATTGATATCAGTGGAAAACGAACTATTCAATGTCTATATGGAACCATCTACGTGAGTTACTCATACATCGACAAATGCTATATTAATTCAACTAAATATTAGATGTATATATTTTAGATGCTGAAACTTTAATGCATACATGGTTAAAAATATATGTCAAAAATCCACGCTTTGGATATTCCAAATAAAACTTTTCAAGTTGAAATTCTATACAGGTGTCCACTTTTGAAAGGGCCAAACTTCAAGGGGAGATCATACAAGTTATTTGCAACACAAATGTCATACAACACATGGTCGAAATGTTGATGGTTATTCTTCAATTAAACATTTCTTGATTTCACGAAATATCTCAAGTTTTTCCAAAAGTTATCCTTGTAGCCTCATCGAATTTGACTACATATCTGAAAAGAGCATTAAATTTGCTACAAGATAAGAAGTTCTGTGTGCCAAAGAATTATTATTGCGAGAGAGGCAAGGAGATGAATTTCGCGATTCTTGAGTGAACGAAATAGAGAGTCGTAAACATGGGAATTTCCGTGTTAATCAATAATGCAATGGAGCAGTGGAAGAATCAAAACTTCAACGCGATGCGATGACGAATAAATTATTGTTCTCTCAATAGCAGTGCGTAGTGTTGATGCTTTGATCGAAAGGCTGTGCAGTCTGGTTTCGCTCCCAACTACCATTGAGAGAGAACAGTTGTTTTTTCGTCATCGCATCGCGCTGAGTTTTTTATTCTTCCACTGCTCCACTGCATTCTTGATTAACACTGAATTTCCTATGTTTCTGACTGTGTTTGCCATGTCTGTATATGTTGTACCTTCATGGATTCATCATTATTGTTATTATTATTATCCTGATACTCCTTGATCTTCTGTGAAGATCCCTCAAAATCTTTTCCAGCTTGTGCGAAGTTGTGAAAGTTCAGTTGTGTTGTGGGTAGGCTTCGTTATTGCGATCTTGAGCCACTTTACGCCACAGCACTGCAAATTTTTGACCCAATAGTGAAATGGTGGCCGGCACCTTTCCAACTAGAAAATTTCTTTTTCGCCTGAAAAGGATTTGAACCCGGACCTTCCGGCCACGAGTCCTATGCTCTAATACTGAGTTGTCCACACAAATTTTTTCGATTTTCGAATGAAAATGCTCTCGCAGCGATTCGAGAGTACGGTTTGCGTTTTCCCAACAGACGATTAGGTGATTAAGTCAAACATGCTCATTTGGTGGTTTCCGAATTAGAGAAGTCGAATTAGTCAGCAAGGCCAGCATGCACCTGCTATACTTCCAGCTGTCCGGGAGTACCCCACGACAAGTACTCCTCGAATTAGTTCTACACTGAGAATCCATCATTCTACAGTACACCGAAAAGAAAAAAGTTACATCCATATCATTTGGAAAAGTTGCAGAATCTATTACTTGTAGGTGCTGAGACGAAACTAATAGTTTGTAGGTGGTACCTGGATAAGTTAGGAAAATGGGGGGTGAAAGGATATTACGGACTGATAAGGCCACTTTCACGAAATCGGGTATGATAAATTTGCGAAATAGCCATGTATGGAAAAGAGAAACCCTTCATTCGACTATTTTTTCCCATCTCCAACATGGGTCATGAGAGGTGAACTTTTCGGATCAGTAATACTTCCTGATCGCCTCAAAGCTGAAGAAGCCATGACATTAATCCAAAGTAGCTTAACAAATATATTGGATGTATTGACCCTAGCTAACAGATAAAATGCGTGGTTTCAAATGGATGGCTGCCCAGTTCATAATAGCCGGAATGCAAAGGACTTAATGAATTAATATTTTGGGGTGCAATGGATTGGAATGGCCACCAAGGATGACATTACGCTTTTGGATTTTTATGTCTGGAACACCTTGAGAGAAAAAGTTTATCAATTTCGCGTTCTGACTTGAGGGGATCTCATAAAAAGAATTAAATTGTGTTGTGCACAAATGCATCAGAAACGTTCTGAATTTCGCAGTGTTGTAGATCCAGTGCGAAAACGATGTGTGAAGTATTGGACAGGGTGGTGGACATTTTGAAGAATTTTAATAATAATAATAATGAACAATAAAAAAACATTAGTATTTTTTTAACATTCAATCATAAAGAGCTACAAGGTAGAGCAAATTTAAGTTTGGAATATTCAAATTGTTCTTTGTTATCTTCTTAGCCATGATATTATGAGAGGACAAGCAGCTAGCCCAAGAGTTGAAATGTTATTCGAGAGCACTCTAAATGAGGTATTTTTGCTGAAAAGAAAACATGTCCATAATTAATAATTTTTCATCGATAAAACCATTGGAGAAATATGACTGATTTCGTTCACTTCAGAATTGTGATATGCATCTCCTTACTAAGCCCGCAATGAGAATTTTTTAGCACACATAACTTATCTTGTAGCAAATTTAATGGCATTTCCAGATATGTGGTCGAGTTTGATGGGGCTACAAGGATAACTGAAGTACAATTGATTTTATGGAAAAACTTGAAATATTCAGTGAAATCAAGAAATGTTGAATTGAAATTTGGCCTTTTCAAAAGTAAACACCCTGTTTAATTTAACTTTTCTATTTCATCTTTGTTATATCTTTATTTGAAAAAAATTTTATTCATAAGCTTGATTCATGTCCATGGGGACTGAGAAAATATTCTGCCAATTTTAAGTTCTAGTTATCCCTTAGGAAAATTATCGTTCAATGGTCGGCAGACAGAAGAAAGAACAGAATTATACTGCGACTATTCCATTGGGATTAATGACGTGAGACTATCTTCTGCTCAAAACTCTCAAAATGAAGCGTTTTGACGACATAAGAAGTGATCTGTTATAAGTTGTAAGGTATAGAGTTATAGATTACCGAACAAATTATATGGCAAATTCTTTCATATCGATTCGTGAAAAATTAATAATTCATAGAGATACATAAAAAAGCCACAAGGAAAAGCAAGGTGAGCGTTATTTTCACTTACCCTATCTGCTACGCCCCCAGGCAAAATGGTTTTGACGACAACACCCGTGCTTCTGCCACCGATGATACCGAAGGCCAACCCCGATCCGTCGTTGATGAGATCTATGACTTCTACTTGTGCCCATTCGGTATTCAACTGAAAAAAGGTAATCCTGCAGAGCGATATATACAGGAAGTGATGAAGTTCTTAAGAATAATAGTTAAGGAGAAGTGACTTTAAATTCAGAAACATGGATACCACGTCTTAGGGGTAAATTATTTATTGTTGATTGATTTTATTTTTCAAACGTGAAGTTAGACTGGAGAGGACCTAATCTGAATTCCAATTGTTTTTTGAGGATGTGCTACATCTTTTGGGAGATTTTTGAAGTAACTTATTCAAATATATTAAATATTTCAAATAAATAAGTTTTGGAGTGTTCTAAAAATTATTAGGAGTACAAATAAGTTTCCGCCGTTTTTTAACACAAATTAAATATTTATTATAGAAGAACGGTAATATAAATTTATTTAAAATATTGCCCATCACTTGCAACCACTTTTTCCCATCTCTCAGGCAGCATTCGAATCCCACGTCTGAAGAACTCCTTGTCTTTCGAGGCTATCCACGAATCAACCCAATTTTTGGTATCCTCATAAGATGTGAACCACTGCGCCGTCAGAGCATGTGCCATGAACCGGAACAGGTGATAATCGGACGGTGCAATGTCTAGTGAATACGGCGGGTGGGGTAACACTTCCCAATCAAGTGTTTCCAAGTACTTTTTCACGGGAGCCGCAACATGTGGACGAGCATTGTCATGCAGAAGAATAATTTTTTCGTTTCTAGAATAGTTTTCCTTCAGAGCTCGGCTCAATCTCATCAATTGTGTTCGATAGAGGGCTCCAGTAATTGTTTCGCTCGGATTAAGCAACTCATAATACACTACACCTAGCTGATCCCACCAAATACACAGCATAACTTTTTTTCCGTGAATATTCGGTTTTGCTGTTGATGTTGACGCGTGGCATGATTTTCTCCTTTTGAATTGTCATAATGTATCCACTTCTCATCACCAGTTACGATACGATGTAAAAACCCCTTTTTTATGTCTAGCTAGCAGCATTTCACTTATGCATAATCGGCGTTCAATATCTCTCGGCTTTAATTCGTACGGAACCCAATTTCCTTGTTTATGAATCATTCCTAATGATTTTAAATGATGTGAGACTGCTTGCTGAGTGACTTCTAATGTTAGAGCAAGTTCTTTTTGTGTTTGAGATGAATCTTCCTCCAATAATTCCTCCAATTCTGCATCCTCGTAAATTTTTGGCCTTCCACTGCGATCTTTGTCTTCTACGTCGAAATCACCGTTTTTAAACTTTTGAAACCACTCTCGGCACGTTCTCTCACTCAAAGCACCCTCACCATATGCTTCTACGAGCAATTGATGCGCCTCAGCAGCAGATTTCTTTAAATTAAAGAAGTAAACTAATAGTTCCCGCAAATGACGCTTACTTGGCTCAAATTTTGACATTTTCAACTCATAAAAATTATATTTTACCAATATAAAATCACTGATATTAATAGGTTATGTTGTTCTTGAATGTCCAAACTATTTTGTAAGCCGATTATCACCTGCGAAAGCTAACCGAAACTCCGTGCTGCGCCATCTACAATAAAACGGCGGAAACTTATTTGTACTCCTAATATGTTTTGTATTTTTGGAAAAGATATAGCTTGCATAAATATAAGATCAAAACAAAATTCTGTTTGCTTTAAATATTTATTTATTAATTTCAATTGGGGATTTATATTTGTTAGGTTTTTATATTCCATTCGATATTACATAATGAGTTATTGAATAAAATTTTTCGAAATTAAAATTATAGGAGGCTAACAGATTAAATCTGTTCTGATATTCAGAAACCTCTTTACATATCGCCATGAAACGTATTAATACAAATGTATTCACAAAAACTATATAAATATGTATATTAACATACAAATACAAGAAAATCCACTATTTTAGAATCATCTGAAATTCTCAAAATAAAGGATCGAATAAAAATAATTGAACGATAACTTCAACATTTAACATAAATAGAGGTTAATACTTGATAAAAGGTGTATGAAATTATTTAAATATTTTAATATTTGCCATATATATATTAGACATATTTAATTTCAAAAAATTATATTCAATAACTTCAGAAATTAAATTGAAATAATGTCATTATAAGTACCACTTATATCAAACGACATATAAAATAAACATTCATTATAAGACATCCAAATGATATAACAAAATCAAATAAATTAAAATTGTTAACCAAAATTCTATAAATTAAATATTTTGAATAGACACAATTTTGTTTCTGCTGATCAATCTTATGAAAACAAATATTTTTCAAAAATGTTTAACATGATCTTAAGAATTTCATCGTAAAACTATTTTACTTAGGATATTCAATATTATTGGATATCTAACCAAGTTACTTTGTATAAAATCTCAAGATATGTAAAAACATCACTGAAAAACAAGTTTTAAGAGAGACTTTGCTTCGTCAGTATTCAAATAATTCATATTCAATAAAATATAACTTCAATCAACAACAATTATTTACTCACCATCAATACTTTAGAAACATCTGGCAAATGAACTGCTGAGAAATTTAAATTTAATATTATGTTGTTTTAAATCAAGGGTAAACCACAGAGCTATTTATTTACGTGTGAGATAACCTTATATTACATTTAAATTTCTCAGCAGTTCATTTGCCAGATGTTTCTAAAGTATTGAAGGTGAGTAAATATTTGTTGTTGATTGAAGTTATATTTTATTGAATATGAATTATTTGAATACTGACGAAGCAAAGTCTCTCTTAAAACTTGTTTTTCAGTAATGTTTTTACATATCTTGAGATTTTATACAAAGTAATTTAGTTAGATATCCAATAATATTGAATATTCTAGGTAAGATAGTTTTACGATGAAATTCTTAAGATTATGTTAAACATTTTTGAAAGATATTTGTTTTCATAAGATTGATCAGCAGAAACAAAATTTCGTCTATTCAAAATATTTAATTTATAGAATTTTGGTTACTAATTTTTATTTATTGGATTTTGTTATTTAATTTGGATGTCTTATAATGAATGTTTATTTTATATGTCGTTTGATATAAGTGGTACTTATATGACATTATTTCATTTTAATTTCTGAAGTTATTGAATATAATTTTTTGAAATTAAATATGTATAAGGCTAATATTGAAATGTTTAAATAACTTCAACATTTGATAGCTGCTATTTCGGTCTCTAGACCTCTTCAGAAATGTATTGAATTCAGATTCAATCAGCTATCAAATGTTGTAGTTCTCGTTTAATTATTTTTATTTGATCCTTTGTTTTGAGAATTTAAGATAATTTTGGAATCTGCTGAGTTTTTACTGTCGTCCCAACAGAGCTCATGTAGGATTACTGGTTTACGAAAAAGCTGATTTATAAGTGAAAAAATTGTGAGTGGCAGTTTTCCGAGGAAATACAGTTCGAGATAAAATGAAGGGTAAAGAAGAACGTTTCGTCATTATTAGTATGTACCGACCCTGCTTAGGTTTTTTAGAGGTACTTTTAAATTAAATGTCTCATATCTTAAACTATTGTTATAGAAAATGTGATTGCTATATTTGTCTGTGGGTACATGAACGTTGACTTTCTCAAGGTTAATTGTTTTAACCTTAAACTGTTTTTAGATTTTTTTTGACTGTTTTGATCTGCATATTTCAACAAGTAATGCCACTAGAATATTTAGATGTGACATCCACAATCAAAGTTGATTATATTTTAAGTTCGTCGATTTAGATTGTTGCAGAGCTGAGGTGTTCGAAGCTTCTATTAATAACCATCGAGTTCTCTTACTCGAATTTTTCATGAAACTCAATAATAAGACTCAGTCTATGTGAAAGTCGGTCAGGAAACTGAATCAGGATTACCCGAATGATTTTGCTCTTAGTATTTCGAATTGCAATTTCCGACAGACGCATGAACATGTGGATGGCTGTTTCGAAGCATTTGTGTCGTTAATTCAAGAATCATTCGGAATTTGCGGCCTAAAATGTGAGAATTTCACCAAAAACAATGGTAGATGGATAGATAAATGCTTAAATTATTTCAGCTAAGCAAGAACTCGAAAATTTTCATTGGCTATATGAAAACTAACCTTATCAAGCAATCTATTATAGGTGTAAGCAAGCGAAAAACTCATATAATATATTGATGAAGAATACAAGAATACTGAATCAAGATATAATGTCAGCTGATTCAAAATTCAGATGATAAAAATAAAACTGTTTGGTATTTGGTCCATGCTAAGACTGACAGAAAGAACAGAGTATGTCGACCTATTGAGCTTCTTGATAATATTTTATGCTCTGAATCCAAAGTATTGCAACGATTTTTGTCGGTAATTTTTCTACGATAACTGAGAGAATACTCAATTCACTTATCAAAAAAATTCATAATCTCCTTCGGTAACCATGTCTAAAATAATAAATTCAAGTTTTCTCCATTTTTTTTGCAGCGTATGACAATATAAGAGCAGTGGAGTTGATTATGTTTCCTCTCGTGTCTTGAAACTGAGTGTCAACAGCTGTTGACATTGCTTCACATTTAGTCTATGTGGTTAATCTTTTTTCAAGTTGTGGAATTTTACCTCATTACGTCAAAAAAGCCATTGTAGTTTCTATTCATAAAAAAAATTATACATTTCTTGTCAGATCATCCAGTTAACATCAAGATAAATTTTATAAGAGAACAAAAGCCAGAATAAGTAGAATATGCGATTCAATGTTTAGAGAGGAGAACATAAGAAAATTATACAACTTGCTGATCGAAAACTCCTATCCCTCATCAATGTTGACAGACCCAAATTTCAGACTGGTAAGAATACGCACACGACAAAGGACAAACAACCATAAGTATACCGATGCCTACCAAATATTCAATATCTAACAAGGAAAATCGGAAACTGTGTTAGGGATAAAAATTCATTGAAGATAATAACACTGTGTAAAAAGAAGGTATCTAACCTATATTCATGACTGAAAGACCCGATTCCAAGAAATCTCAAATCCAATGTAGTGTACGAAGTAAAGTGTTTAGATTGCCACCAAACATATGTGCGACAAACATCCTAATGGCTGAAAAATAGATAAGCCTTACACAAGAGCGATGTAAAAAAGAATAACCCTAGATGTGCCTTGTCCATCCATGCGAACAAAAATTCTCACACGGCTGACCTTTACAATGTAAGAATATGGAATATGAATTATAAGAAGATATGTAATGATACACATAAAAAATCAGGGAAGAAAAATTAACAAGAAAACGGACACACAAAACTTAAGTCCAATTTATTCATATCTGTTGGAGTATTCCAATACACCATTTTTCGATGGTTCTGTAGATGATCTCTCATACCTGAAGTTGGCCAATAATACTCTATGACCCTAAAATAGACATTGAGAAATTTGATGTTTAATTGTAATTTTCGCTCAATTATTGCTTGCTTCAAAGAATAATAAGAACCGTATATTTGTATTTTTTTGATTGTTAGACACCAGGAAAGCTGTTTTATTTTATTTTATTCAATATCATATAACTGATTTTTTCTTTGGATCTGATGCATTATTATTTACGTTCCATTCTCGATGTAACTTAACCTCACATTCGGTAAGATAAATTTTTAATTGTTCGATTTTTGATTGTTATTGTATTTATATTTGTATTATTTCAGTTGTCCTGAGGAAGAAACAAAACCGTTTCGAAAGCTGGGTTCATGAATAAAGTGTAAATCAAAGTTGCTGAGAGTTCTTTGATCATCGATATCCCCTATTAAATACATTATATATATGATGGAAATTTTGATACAGATAACTGTGATTTGACAGAAGGTAGAAGCCATATTGTTTTGACATTTCTGGTCAGTAAGCATTGACAAATTATCATGGAAAGACTCACGCCGTAACAACGTTTACAAATTGTTGAAACGTATTTTGAAAATCAGTGTTTTATTCGCCAAACTTATAGAGCACTTCGTGAAATTTATGGTTTACATAATCCTCCATCAGAGCAGCTTATTCGTCAAACTATCGATAGATTTCGGACAACATATTCTCTACTCGATGCAACAACAAGGCAAAGAACTGTACGTACAGAGGAAAATATCGCTGCTGTAAGTCATAGTGTTAATAATGATCCAGACTTGTCTATTCGTCGACGTTCACAACAAGTTGGACTCTGTGCATCCACCACATGGAAAATTTTGCGTGAAGATCTTGGTCTACATCCATGCAAAATCCAACTGGTTCAAGAACTGAAGCCACTTGCTCATAATAAGCGTCGTTTGTTTGCTGATTGGGCCCTAAAACAGCTTGAAGTTGATCCACTTCATTCTATCGTAAAATTGTGTTTAGTGATGAAGCTCATTTCTGGTTGAACGGCTATGTAAACAAGCGAAATTGCCATATATGGAGTGAAAACAATCCTCAAGAAGTTCTGCAGATTCCATTGCATCCTGAAAAATGCACTGTATGGTGTGCTTCACACGCTGGAGGCATCATCGGTCCATATTTCTTTAAAAACGATGCTGGAGCTAATGTTACAGTGAATGGTGCTCGTTACAGATCGATGATCAATGATTATTTGTTTCAAAATTTGAATGGTATCGACCCAGAACTGTTTTATTTTCAACAAGATGGTGCTACACCTCATGTTGTTACCGTAACAATTGATTTATTGAAAGAAATATTTGGCGATAACATTATTTCGAGAAATGGTCCAATTAATTGGCCTCCAAGATCGTGCGACAGAACTCCACTGGATTATTTTCTTTGGGGTTATGTCAAGTTATCGGTTTATGCTGATAAACTAGAAACAATAGACCCTTTGGAAGTCAACATAACTCGTGTCATTAATGAAATAAGGCCTGAATTACCCGAAAAAGTGGTCTAAAATTGGTCTGGTCGAATGCGGTTCCTTGAAGCCAGTCGTAGTGAACATATGCCGGAAATTATTTTCAAAACATAAATGTCATAAAATTATCTTTCAAATAAAAAGAAAATTTGGCTTCAATTTTAATTTGAATGTGTTTTATTTCAATTTAAAGTTCTATCACTCTAAAAAACACAATATACACATAGTTAAGTATATATATAGTAAAGTTGATTTTTCTTAGGATAGTGGATTCCACAAGCAAAACAAAAAAGTGCTATGAATATATAGTACGTTTCGTCACAATTGGATGCAAAAACTCCTTCATTTTTTCCGTTGGAGCAGTTGTATGAGAGTGAAACAACGGCGTTCGACATCTCTTGCCTTCAGTTCATACGGCGCCCAATTTCCATTACTTTTGAACGATGGAAAATCACTTCAAGTATTTATGAGAGTTCTTCTTGCGTTTGTTATGGATTTTCATTGAACCTTGCCTTTAATTCTTCATCCTCAAAATTTGGTGATGCTCCGAGTCGTTCTTGCTCTTCGAAATCAAACTTTTGAATCGGACAAACCACTTCTGACACGTTCATTCAGATAGAGTATGGTCACCATAAACATCCAATTAAATACTATGAATTTAGTCAGCCTTTTTCTCATATTGAAGTAATGAAGTAAAACTCTTCGCAAAAACATATTATTCGGTACAAACGTTGACATGTTCAGAGCAGACATAAACTATTTTGTTTACACTTCAGCGAAATAACAGATAATGAAAAAAGGAATCCTAATGATGACACTTCAAAATGAAGGTATTGCCAAATGAAACAATGGAATAATGAATTAGTAGCGACTTATGTTATCAAAATCGCACGAATATATTTGTACTCATAATGTGTCTACATTTAAAAGGGCCAAACTTCAGAAGGAGATCATACAAATTATTTGCAACAAGAAATAAAGTATATAGCACATGGTAGAAATGTTGATGGTTATTCCTCAATTTAACAACGCTACAAGATACGAGGTTCTGTGTGCCAAAAAATTCTTATAGCGGGCATGGTAAGGAGATGAATATCGTGATTCTGAAGTGAACAAAATCACTCATATATCTTCAATTGTTATATCGATAAAAAATCATTAATTAGGGCCAAATTTCAAGTTATTTTCAACAAAAATTGTCATAAAATAGAAAGGCTTTTTACTTGATAGAAGAAATATAACAAAATTTGAATATCAAAACAAATTGAAATATGTTTATCTTCTACAATTTTAATTTCCAAAAGAATTTTTTTATTCAAGAAACTTTTAGAATTAAATTAATGTCTAAAACAAGCACCGCTCACATTTAATAGACGTTTATAAACAAAACTCAATATACAATGTCAAATGAAATAAATAACCCAATAGATATACGAAAGTAATTAAAATTAATAAATAAATATTCAAAGGAGACAAAATTTTGTTTCTGGTCTTAACTTTAAAAAATACTACTTGCCTTATAAAAACATGAACACACTTAAAGGACTTCCCAAAGAATATAATTTATTTGAAATATTTAATATATTTAAATATTCGAACAAATTATTTCAAAAATCTCTAAAAAATGTGCACTATATCTTCAAAAAACAAATATAGTTCTAGATAATCCCGTCATCAGCCCTTTGTTTTCAATATTACAAATATCAAAATCAAAAACATAACCTACATCACTCACGTGTTAAAAGACTTCAGCTTCGAACTACAGATCAGCTATATATTCAAGATTGATCTATGTTCTAACAAAATCAAAGAACAAAGTGAGTTATTTTAAGTTTACTTAAAATCATTGACATTCTATAATGAGATTTATTGAAGCCAAAATATAGTTATATATTATATATAAAATAAAATAGAAAGGCTTTTTACTTGATAGAAGAAATATAACAAAATTTGAATATCAAAACAAATTGAAATATGTTTATCTTCTACAATTTTAATTTCCAAAAGAATTTTTTTATTCAAGAAACTTTTAGAATTAAATTAATGTCTAAAACAAGCACCGCTCACATTTAATAGACGTTTATAAACAAAACTCAATATACAATGTCAAATGAAATAAATAACCCAATAGATATACGAAAGTAATTAAAATTAATAAATAAATATTCAAAGGAGACAAAATTTTGTTTCTGGTCTTAACTTTAAAAAATACTACTTGCCTTATAAAAACATGAACACACTTAAAGGACTTCCCAAAGAATATAATTTATTTGAAATATTTAATATATTTAAATATTCGAACAAATTATTTCAAAAATCTCTAAAAAATGTGCACTATATCTTCAAAAAACAAATATAGTTCTAGATAATCCCGTCATCAGCCCTTTGTTTTCAATATTACAAATATCAAAATCAAAAACATAACCTACATCACTCACGTGTTAAAAGACTTCAGCTTCGAACTACAGATCAGCTATATATTCAAGATTGATCTATGTTCTAACAAAATCAAAGAACAAAGTGAGTTATTTTAAGTTTACTTAAAATCATTGACATTCTATAATGAGATTTATTGAAGCCAAAATATAGTTATATATTATATATAAAATAAAATAGAAAGGCTTTTTACTTGATAGAAGAAATATAACAAAATTTGAATATCAAAACAAATTGAAATATGTTTATCTTCTACAATTTTAATTTCCAAAAGAATTTTTTTATTCAAGAAACTTTTAGAATTAAATTAATGTCTAAAACAAGCACCGCTCACATTTAATAGACGTTTATAAACAAAACTCAATATACAATGTCAAATGAAATAAATAACCCAATAGATATACGAAAGTAATTAAAATTAATAAATAAATATTCAAAGGAGACAAAATTTTGTTTCTGGTCTTAACTTTAAAAAATACTACTTGCCTTATAAAAACATGAACACACTTAAAGGACTTCCCAAAGAATATAATTTATTTGAAATATTTAATATATTTAAATATTCGAACAAATTATTTCAAAAATCTCTAAAAAATGTGCACTATATCTTCAAAAAACAAATATAGTTCTAGATAATCCCGTCATCAGCCCTTTGTTTTCAATATTACAAATATCAAAATCAAAAACATAACCTACATCACTCACGTGTTAAAAGACTTCAGCTTCGAACTACAGATCAGCTATATATTCAAGATTGATCTATGTTCTAACAAAATCAAAGAACAAAGTGAGTTATTTTAAGTTTACTTAAAATCATTGACATTCTATAATGAGATTTATTGAAGCCAAAATATAGTTATATATTATATATAAAATAAAATAGAAAGGCTTTTTACTTGATAGAAGAAATATAACAAAATTTGAATATCAAAACAAATTGAAATATGTTTATCTTCTACAATTTTAATTTCCAAAAGAATTTTTTTATTCAAGAAACTTTTAGAATTAAATTAATGTCTAAAACAAGCACCGCTCACATTTAATAGACGTTTATAAACAAAACTCAATATACAATGTCAAATGAAATAAATAACCCAATAGATATACGAAAGTAATTAAAATTAATAAATAAATATTCAAAGGAGACAAAATTTTGTTTCTGGTCTTAACTTTAAAAAATACTACTTGCCTTATAAAAACATGAACACACTTAAAGGACTTCCCAAAGAATATAATTTATTTGAAATATTTAATATATTTAAATATTCGAACAAATTATTTCAAAAATCTCTAAAAAATGTGCACTATATCTTCAAAAAACAAATATAGTTCTAGATAATCCCGTCATCAGCCCTTTGTTTTCAATATTACAAATATCAAAATCAAAAACATAACCTACATCACTCACGTGTTAAAAGACTTCAGCTTCGAACTACAGATCAGCTATATATTCAAGATTGATCTATGTTCTAACAAAATCAAAGAACAAAGTGAGTTATTTTAAGTTTACTTAAAATCATTGACATTCTATAATGAGATTTATTGAAGCCAAAATATAGTTATATATTATATATAAAATAAAATAGAAAGGCTTTTTACTTGATAGAAGAAATATAACAAAATTTGAATATCAAAACAAATTGAAATATGTTTATCTTCTACAATTTTAATTTCCAAAAGAATTTTTTTATTCAAGAAACTTTTAGAATTAAATTAATGTCTAAAACAAGCACCGCTCACATTTAATAGACGTTTATAAACAAAACTCAATATACAATGTCAAATGAAATAAATAACCCAATAGATATACGAAAGTAATTAAAATTAATAAATAAATATTCAAAGGAGACAAAATTTTGTTTCTGGTCTTAACTTTAAAAAATACTACTTGCCTTATAAAAACATGAACACACTTAAAGGACTTCCCAAAGAATATAATTTATTTGAAATATTTAATATATTTAAATATTCGAACAAATTATTTCAAAAATCTCTAAAAAATGTGCACTATATCTTCAAAAAACAAATATAGTTCTAGATAATCCCGTCATCAGCCCTTTGTTTTCAATATTACAAATATCAAAATCAAAAACATAACCTACATCACTCACGTGTTAAAAGACTTCAGCTTCGAACTACAGATCAGCTATATATTCAAGATTGATCTATGTTCTAACAAAATCAAAGAACAAAGTGAGTTATTTTAAGTTTACTTAAAATCATTGACATTCTATAATGAGATTTATTGAAGCCAAAATATAGTTATATATTATATATAAAATAAAATAGAAAGGCTTTTTACTTGATAGAAGAAATATAACAAAATTTGAATATCAAAACAAATTGAAATATGTTTATCTTCTACAATTTTAATTTCCAAAAGAATTTTTTTATTCAAGAAACTTTTAGAATTAAATTAATGTCTAAAACAAGCACCGCTCACATTTAATAGACGTTTATAAACAAAACTCAATATACAATGTCAAATGAAATAAATAACCCAATAGATATACGAAAGTAATTAAAATTAATAAATAAATATTCAAAGGAGACAAAATTTTGTTTCTGGTCTTAACTTTAAAAAATACTACTTGCCTTATAAAAACATGAACACACTTAAAGGACTTCCCAAAGAATATAATTTATTTGAAATATTTAATATATTTAAATATTCGAACAAATTATTTCAAAAATCTCTTTAAGTGTGTTCATGTTTTTATAAGGCAAGTAGTATTTTTTAAAGTTAAGACCAGAAACAAAATTTTGTCTCCTTTGAATATTTATTTATTAATTTTAATTACTTTCGTATATCTATTGGGTTATTTATTTCATTTGACATTGTATATTGAGTTTTGTTTATAAACGTCTATTAAATGTGAGCGGTGCTTGTTTTAGACATTAATTTAATTCTAAAAGTTTCTTGAATAAAAAAATTCTTTTGGAAATTAAAATTGTAGAAGATAAACATATTTCAATTTGTTTTGATATTCAAATTTTGTTATATTTCTTCTATCAAGTAAAAAGCCTTTCTATTTTATTTTATATATAATATATAACTATATTTTGGCTTCAATAAATCTCATTATAGAATGTCAATGATTTTAAGTAAACTTAAAATAACTCACTTTGTTCTTTGATTTTGTTAGAACATAGATCAATCTTGAATATATAGCTGATCTGTAGTTCGAAGCTGAAGTCTTTTAACACGTGAGTGATGTAGGTTATGTTTTTGATTTTGATATTTGTAATATTGAAAACAAAGGGCTGATGACGGGATTATCTAGAACTATATTTGTTTTTTGAAGATATAGTGCACATTTTTTAGAGATTTTTGAAATAATTTGTTCGAATATTTAAATATATTAAATATTTCAAATAAATTATATTCTTTGGGAAGTCCTTTAAGTGTGTTCATGTTTTTATAAGGCAAGTAGTATTTTTTAAAGTTAAGACCAGAAACAAAATTTTGTCTCCTTTGAATATTTATTTATTAATTTTAATTACTTTCGTATATCTATTGGGTTATTTATTTCATTTGACATTGTATATTGAGTTTTGTTTATAAACGTCTATTAAATGTGAGCGGTGCTTGTTTTAGACATTAATTTAATTCTAAAAGTTTCTTGAATAAAAAAATTCTTTTGGAAATTAAAATTGTAGAAGATAAACATATTTCAATTTGTTTTGATATTCAAATTTTGTTATATTTCTTCTATCAAGTAAAAAGCCTTTCTATTTTATTTTATATATAATATATAACTATATTTTGGCTTCAATAAATCTCATTATAGAATGTCAATGATTTTAAGTAAACTTAAAATAACTCACTTTGTTCTTTGATTTTGTTAGAACATAGATCAATCTTGAATATATAGCTGATCTGTAGTTCGAAGCTGAAGTCTTTTAACACGTGAGTGATGTAGGTTATGTTTTTGATTTTGATATTTGTAATATTGAAAACAAAGGGCTGATGACGGGATTATCTAGAACTATATTTGTTTTTTGAAGATATAGTGCACATTTTTTAGTGATTTTTGAAATAATTTGTTCGAATATTTAAATATATTAAATATTTCAAATAAATTATATTCTTTGGGAAGTCCTTTAAGTGTGTTCATGTTTTTATAAGGCAAGTAGTATTTTTTAAAGTTAAGACCAGAAACAAAATTTTGTCTCCTTTGAATATTTATTTATTAATTTTAATTATTTTCGTATATCTATTGGGTTATTTATTTCATTTGACATTGTATATTGAGTTTTGTTTATAAACGTCTATTAAATGTGAGCGGTGCTTGTTTTAGACATTAATTTAATTCTAAAAGTTTCTTGAATAAAAAAATTCTTTTGGAAATTAAAATTGTAGAAGATAAACATATTTCAATTTGTTTTGATATTCAAATTTTGTTATATTTCTTCTATCAAGTAAAAAGCCTTTCTATTTTATTTTATATATAATATATAACTATATTTTGGCTTCAATAAATCTCATTATAGAATGTCAATGATTTTAAGTAAACTTAAAATAACTCACTTTGTTCTTTGATTTTGTTAGAACATAGATCAATCTTGAATATATAGCTGATCTGTAGTTCGAAGCTGAAGTCTTTTAACACGTGAGTGATGTAGGTTATGTTTTTGATTTTGATATTTGTAATATTGAAAACAAAGGGCTGATGACGGGATTATCTAGAACTATATTTGTTTTTTGAAGATATAGTGCACATTTTTTAGAGATTTTTGAAATAATTTGTTCGAATATTTAAATATATTAAATATTTCAAATAAATTATATTCTTTGGGAAGTCCTTTAAGTGTGTTCATGTTTTTATAAGGCAAGTAGTATTTTTTAAAGTTAAGACCAGAAACAAAATTTTGTCTCCTTTGAATATTTATTTATTAATTTTAATTACTTTCGTATATCTATTGGGTTATTTATTTCATTTGACATTGTATATTGAGTTTTGTTTATAAACGTCTATTAAATGTGAGCGGTGCTTGTTTTAGACATTAATTTAATTCTAAAAGTTTCTTGAATAAAAAAATTCTTTTGGAAATTAAAATTGTAGAAGATAAACATATTTCAATTTGTTTTGATATTCAAATTTTGTTATATTTCTTCTATCAAGTAAAAAGCCTTTCTATTTTATTTTATATATAATATATAACTATATTTTGGCTTCAATAAATCTCATTATAGAATGTCAATGATTTTAAGTAAACTTAAAATAACTCACTTTGTTCTTTGATTTTGTTAGAACATAGATCAATCTTGAATATATAGCTGATCTGTAGTTCGAAGCTGAAGTCTTTTAACACGTGAGTGATGTAGGTTATGTTTTTGATTTTGATATTTGTAATATTGAAAACAAAGGGCTGATGACGGGATTATCTAGAACTATATTTGTTTTTTGAAGATATAGTGCACATTTTTTAGAGATTTTTGAAATAATTTGTTCGAATATTTAAATATATTAAATATTTCAAATAAATTATATTCTTTGGGAAGTCCTTTAAGTGTGTTCATGTTTTTATAAGGCAAGTAGTATTTTTTAAAGTTAAGACCAGAAACAAAATTTTGTCTCCTTTGAATATTTATTTATTAATTTTAATTACTTTCGTATATCTATTGGGTTATTTATTTCATTTGACATTGTATATTGAGTTTTGTTTATAAACGTCTATTAAATGTGAGCGGTGCTTGTTTTAGACATTAATTTAATTCTAAAAGTTTCTTGAATAAGCGGTGCTTGTTTTAGACATTAAAATTGTCATATAACACATGGTCAAAATGTTGATGGTTATTCTTCAATTTAACATTTCATGATTTCACGAAATATTTCAAATTTTTCTATAAAATAAATTATACTTCAGTTATCCTTGTAGCCTAATCAAATTTGACCACATATTTGGAAACGGCATTGAATTTGCTACAAGATAAGAAGTTTTGTGTGCCAAAAGTTCTTATTAGTGGTAAGGAAATGAATAGCATGATTTTGAAGCGAATAATATCAGTCATATTTCTCCAATGGTTTTCTGTTTCTTTTCAGCAAAAAATTCCTCATTTAGTTTGCTTTAGAATGACATATCAACTTTTGTGCTAGCTGCTCTTTCTCTGCCATAATATCATGGCTAAGAAGATAACTACGAAGAGTTGGAATATTCTTAACCTAAATTTGCTCTATATTGAAGCTCTTTATGATTGAATTTTAAAGTAATTCTCATGGAAATCATGAATGTATCTGTCGAATCAAAATAATTCAAACGAATAAACTAAATTTTAATAATACAAATTTTATGGAAAATGTGAAGAAAACAGACCACTACTTATAACAATTGTTCGAAATTTCCACCGCCTTGTTCCATACATTTCACACATCATTTTCGCACTGAATCCACAACACTGCTTTTCTGACGCAACAACACAATTTTATTGTTTTGATCAGATCCTCCCGAGTCTGAACGCTAATTTAATATATTTTTTCTTCTTTCAAGGTGATTCAGGCATGAAAATACAAATGCATTAGGATGGAGCTCCTTGGTGGCTATCTTATCGGACCGTACCTTCCAATCCTTTGCATCCCAAAATATTCATTCATTAAGACCCGTACATTCCGGCTATTATGAGCTGGGCAGCCATCCATTTGAAACCAGTCATGTTATCTGTTAGCCAGGGCATTTCATCCAATATGTCAGTTAGACTGCTTTGGATTATTGTAATAAATTATTCAGCGTTGAGACGATCGGAAAATATTACTGGTCCGAAATGTTAACCTCTCTTGATTACCAACCACACGTTGACCCATAACTTATATTGGAAATGAGAAACAATAGTCGCATGGGAGTTTTCTCTTTTACATTTCACAAATTTATCATACCAGATTTCGTGAAAGTGGCCTCATCAGTCCATAATATCCTTTCGCCTCCCACTTTCCCGACTTATTCAGGTACCACCTACAAAACGTTAGTCTTTAGCATCTACTGGTAACAGATCCTGCACCTTTTTTAAATGATATGGTTGTAACTTGTTTTCTTTGAGTTGTGTAACGTAAAACGATTAATCCTCAATGTACAACCAATTCGACGAGTACTTGTTGTGGGGTACTCCTGGACAGCTTGAATTATAACAGGTGTATATTAGCCTTGCTGAATATTTCGACCACCTTTCTGATTCGGAAACCACCACGTCTGTAGGCAAAATGCAAACCATGCTCTCGAACCGCTGCGCGAGCATTTCCATTCGCAAATCCATAAATGAACAACATATCGCGATATTCGATGTTTAAGAAACAGGCATAATTATTTCTAGAATACTTATTATAAATTGAGTTAATTCGTTAATTTCAAGAAAACATACACTACTATCCAAAATTATTATGGGGCAGAAACTGTCAGATTTTAAATTCAATGTTTACTTTGACATTTAATCACAAGGAACTTCAAGATAGAGCAAATTTAGGTTTGGAATATTCATTTTTTTGTTGTTATCTTCTTAGTCATGATATTATGACAGATGACAAGCAGCTAGCTAACTATGTCATTCAAAAGCACGGTGAATGAGGTATTTTTTGCTACAGAAAAAAACATGTCGATAATTAATGATTTTCCATCGATAAAACCACTGAGAAAATATGACTGATTTTGTTCACTTCAGAATCGTGTTATTCATCTCACTACCACGCCCGCAATAAAGCTGTTTTGGCACACAGAACTTATTATCTTGTAGCGTATTTAATTGCGTTTCCAGATATGTTGTCAAAGTTGATGAAGCTACAAGGATAACTGAAGTATATGTATGATTTTATGGAAAAACTGGAAATATTTCGTGAAATCAAGAAATTTTTAAATGAAGAATAACCATCATGGAGCCTTTGGCAACCGGAACTGATTCTTGTGTCCTGGAAGCAAAATCAGCCAATTATTTGAGTGTGATCATTGATCGACATATGAGGTGGGACCTGCGAATGAGAAATATAGTCAATAAATTGAGAGGTGTGCTATATAAGATAAAATATTTCAAGAAATACCTTGATTTAAAACACCTCAAACTGCTGTACTTTGCGTTGGTCCAGTCGCAGTTAACGTATGGAATTGTGGGCTGGGGGGTGTTAGTGATACCCACCTAGAGGAATTGAGCGTTGTTGAAAGGTGGATTTTACGAATGATCTATAATAAACCACCCACTTTTTCTAATGATAGGTTACATGAGGTGTCCGAAATACTCGATGTGAGACAACTATTCTGTTTGAGTATGCTGGTGAATATAAAAAATCCATAATAAATTTTAAGCCCATTTTACACCTCCACCACACCAGAGCCAAAATGAGCTACTTGACTTGTACCTAGATGTGAAAAAACTATAGAACATTGTTGCGGCGTAAACTGGTTTACGCCAAGAAACGTGCTTCTGGTCCTCAAAAGCGATAGGTGAACAGTTCTTAACAATTTCTACTTATTTAGAAATTGTTTCGTTCACTAAATGCGACATTAGGCTCTTAACCGGTCGATTTCGAATTGTTGCAATACGAGAATATTAAAATACATAAAATCACTTTAACATTTATTCACAAATGAGAAATTAAGGTTAGCCTAATATAAATGAAACTTAAAACTATGAAGTATCCATGTTGGACTTACTGTGGTAAGAGAGCGAGGACGAGTCTGGTCTAGTAAACTTGCCTCTGAGGTTAACTTTTAAACACAGAAATTTACATAAATTCACAATATTCTATGGTCAATGAATCCTTACTGGATGATGGTCTCAACACAATATTCGGCCATTAACCAGCTAATATGCGTTCACGCACTTGGGCACTTTCGGCCGCAACAAACATCGTCACTGTGACTATATTGCGCCGAAACCCATCAATAAGCTTCCTGCTGACATCTTAAGGATAAACAATGTTAGTTCATACAGAAAGAGATGTAAAAAGTGGATTCTCATCTACGGAAGGAAAAGACTACATGACTTCATTAACCGGAGGTACGGGTGTAAGATGAATGAAAAAACAAACAAAAAAGGAAAAAAGGATTCAATAGACAAATAAAAAATAATATTTGAGATATATTGAATTTTGAATGAAAAAAATAAAAGAAATAAAAATGAATTAAAAAAAAATTAAACAAAAAACAATAATTAAGAAAAAACTTGTTTGTTTTGTAGGTGAATTATGTCTTTCAGTTTAGTTCACTTTGTTCACCCGATTTTTCTCGATATGACACCACGTATAAGCGATAAATATATATATATATATATATATATATATATATATATATATATATATATATATATATATATATATATATATATACTACTCTGTCAAGAAAGTACCGGGAATTTTCAATTAAAACAACATTTTTACATTTAATCGTCAAAATTTATTGGGTCGCCTTAAAAATAGGCTCCATTTGCTCCAATACATCTATGCCAACGGCACTTCCAATTATCGAAACATTTTTTATAGGCGCTTTCCGGGATGGACTGTAGCTCTCGCGCCCAATTTTGTTTTATGGCTTCAATCGACTCAAAACGGGTGCCACGAAGGGGGAATTTTAGTTTTGGGAAGAGGAAAAAGTCGCAGGGAGCCAAATCCGGCGAATACGGTGGTTGCTGAAGCACGTTTGTTGAGTTTTTGGCGAGAAAGTCAGTCACAATCGTAGCTCGGTGAGAAGGCGCGTTATCGTCATGCAAAATTCATGAGTTGTTCGCCCACAAATTTGGCCGCTTCTTACGGATACGCTCAAGCAAACGTTTCATAACGCCTAGGTAATACTCCTTGTTTACCGTCTGACCCTCTGGAACGAATTCGTAGTGCACCACGCCACGGATATCGAAGAAAACAATGAGCATCACCTTCATTTTCGAGCGGCTTTGGCGTGGTTTTTTCGGTTTCGACTCATTTTTTGCCACCCATTCCGATGATTGCTGGCTTGTTTGCATATCGTACTCGTAGACCCAGGTCTCATCACCAGTTATAATGCGTTCCATGAATGTAGAATCGGAATTACAGCGATCCAGCATGTCTGAAGCAACCTGTTCGCGATGACGTTTTTGAAGAAAATTCAGGTCTTTCGGTACGAGTCGTGCGGCCACTTTTCTCATGCCCAAAATATCAATCAAAATCGTACGTGCGGACTCGTGGGATATCTTAAGATCATGTGCTATCTCTCTCAAGCTGGTACGACGGTTTTCCAGCACCCTTTCCTTAATTTTATCGACGTTATCTTCGATCGAAGCCGTCGATGGGCGACCACTTCACGACCGTCCTTGAAGGCTCTGTACCACTGATATGCACGAGTTTTCGATAGAGCATTATCACCAAAGGCCTTTTGCAACATTTTCAATGCATCGGCACACGAAAATTCATTTGCAACACAAAACTTTGAACAAATTCTTTGCTCAACGTAATCATCCATAGTAAAAATCGGCACGCACTCTGACATCGACTGACTTAATCAGCTGTTGCAAACATACTAGTTGACAGATCCCGCTCAAGCTTGGCATAGTAATTAAGGACAGTGGTACCAACCTAGGGAAAAAAAATTTACCTGCCTCATTGCCCCGCCAGATTTAAATCGATAATTCCCGGTACTTTCTTGACAGAATGTATATGAATAGATATGCATATTGATCTGTTACAACTTTTTTGTGAATGGTTTTTATGGTGAAGAAATATTATCTTTATTATTATCCTTATTGTCCTGATACTCCTAGATCTTCTGTGAAGATCCCTCAACCTTTCGACCAGGTGCTATACGACAATTTTTGTTGCAAATAATTTGTATGTAATCCCCTTGAAAAATGGCCCTTTTAAAAGTATACAACCTGTATATGGTCAAGTGATTCATAAATAATATTCAATTTCATCGTTAATTTAATATTATGGATTATTCGTGAAGTATATTTTGACCGGCCTGGTTTCATCCCTAGAGGGATGATTCCCGGAGTGCTCCTCCTCTTAAGTCGCCCTTCCTAGCTACGCTACTGATCTGAACTCATTCACGGTCGACAGACATGTATCGTATGTAATTTCCCCGCGAACGTCCTGATGCGGATGGAAGATGTAGTTGACTCAAGAAAATGAGGCTTGGATGTGCGAGAAATACGTGGTTTGGTTACGCTATGTCTAGTCGACAAATAATATGTGGTTATATATTGCAGCTTTGACGTCTCTTCATATACTACGACTAGAATCACTCGACCTGAAAGCAATTAGTTTACAAAATAGATCCACTGGAATGGAATAAAACGGAATGCGAAAAATATACTCTAGAGATATTATCCAGGGGGTAATTCAGAAATATCTGAGGTTGTTCGGAAAGTAATTTCGTTTTTTTGCGACAAGGGATTCAATTGTATTTTTTCGAACCCAACTTCACACTTAAGCCGCATAATCATTATATGTTTTGGGAGCTGTTATAGCAAGGCTTGTGCGTGAAAAATTGCAATTATTCTACGCAGCAGTTGTGGGTTGGTGCTCTTTTAAATATGGAGAGTAATAAGCAGCAATATCGTCATATTTTATTTTTTTGCTACAGAAAAGGTAAAAATGCTATTCAATCCAGAAAGATATTAACCGATGCGTATGGAGAAGATGTGTTGACAGGACGCCAGTGCCAGAACTGGTTCGCAAAATTTCGATCCGGCTGTTTTGATGTCGAAGAGGCACCACGTTCCGGAAGGCCAGT
The DNA here is from genome assembly GCA_034642435.1 of Megalocaria dilatata. Lineage (NCBI taxonomy): Eukaryota > Metazoa > Arthropoda > Insecta > Coleoptera > Coccinellidae > Megalocaria > Megalocaria dilatata. Next base: position 69,699,007 of record CM067856.1, on the reverse strand, counting down.
TGAAGCTGATAAAGGCACTAATTGATGCAACTGATGGACGATTATGTAAACCATAAATTTCACGAAGTGCTCTATAAGTTTGGAGAATAGAACACTGATTTTGAAAATGAATTTCAACAATTTGTAAACGTTGTTGCGGCGTGAGTCTTTCCATGGTAATTTGTCAATGCTTACTGAACAGAAATGTCAAAACAACATGGTTCTACCTTCCGCCAAATCAAATTTATTCCTATCTAAAGTTCTATCACTCTAAAAAACCACCCGATATATAATGTCGAGCACAAGAAATCATGGAGCAAAAACTATGAACCTACTCAAAGCATTTCAAAAGCCCATATTCATCAAAAACAGGGACGCTGTCTGTTTGGTGGTATTTTAAAGGAATCGTTCTTTCAAACTTTCACCAGATAACTCAAAAATTAATTCGGAAGTCTACTGTCATCAGCAGGAAAAACTGAATGATGCACTTCAACAGAAAAGACCAGAATTAATCAACAGAGAAGGTGTAGTGTTCCACCAAGATAATTGAAGACCCCATACAAGGTGTTGGATCATAATGGCCAACATATAATTCAATGAAATATTTATTCATTATACAAAAATTGTCTCTCATTTTCCCAAAAAAAAGCGAAATTGCTTTCGGAGCAACCCAATACATGAAGGATTTTCAAATCGGCGACTAGTAAGATCGAGGAGAGGTTAAATTTATCGAATTCAACTGTTTATGACTACTTGAAAAGCCTGGGTTTCCTCGATATATGAGTTTCCCATATTCCCATGAAGAGAAATTTGTGTCGTCGCGTTTACGTCTATGATTCGCTTCTCAAAACGTCACGAAAATAATCCATTTTTGAAGCTCATCATTATAGGGGACGAAAAATTGGTTGTATCGGGTGTTTTTTTTTTAGAGTGATAGAACTTTAAATTGAAATAAAACACATTTAAATTAAGATTGAAGCCATTTTTTTTATTTGAAAAATAATTTTATGACATGTATGTTTTGAAAATAATTTCCGGCATATGTCCACCACGACTAGCTCTGAGGAACCTTATTCGACCAGACCACTTTTGGATCACTTTTTCGAATAACTCAGGCCTTATTTCATCAATAACCCGAGTTATGTTGGCTTCCAAAGCGACTATGGTTTCTGGTTTATCAGCATAAACCAATGACTTGACAAAACCCCCAAAGAAAAAAAACCAATGGAGTTATGTCGCATGATCTTGGAGGCCAATTAATTGGACCATTTCTTGAAATAATGTTATCGCCAAATCTTTCTGTCAATAAATCAATTGTTACGGTAGAAGCATGAGGTGTGCACCATCTTGCTGGAACCAAAACACTTCTGGGTCGATACCATTCAAATTTTGATACGAATAATTATTGATCATCGGTCTGTCACGAGCACCATTCACTGTTACATTAGCTCCAGCATAGTTCTTAAAGAAATATGAACCGATCATGCATCCAGCGTGTAAAGCACATCATACAGTGCATTTTTCAGGATTCAATGGAACCTGCAGAACTTCTTGAGAATTGTTTTCACTCCATATACGGCAATTTTGCTTGTTTACATAGCCGTTCAACCAGAAATGAGCTTCATCACTAAACACAATTTAACGATAAAAAAGTTCACCTTCAAGCTGTTCTATGGCGTAGTCCGCAAACAAACGATGCTTTTTGTGGTCAAGTAGCTTTAGTTCTTGAACCAGTTGGATCTTGTATGGGTGTAGACCAAGATCTTTACGCAAAATTTTCCATGTGGTGGATACACAGAGTCCAACTTGTTGTGAACGTCGACGAATCAACAAATCTGGATCATCATTAACACTATGACTTACAGCAGCAATATTTTCTTCTGTACATACAGTTCTTTATCTTGTTGTTTTTATTGCATCGAGTAGAGAAAATGTTGTCCGAAATCTATCGATAGTTCGACGAATAAGCTGATCTGATGGACGATTATGTAAACCATAAATTTCACGAAGTGCTCTATAAGTTTGTCGAATAGAACACTGATTTTGAAAATAAATTTCAACAATTTGTAAACGTAGTTGCGGCGTGAGTCTTTCCATGGTAATTTGTCAATGCTTATTGAACAGAAATGTCAAAACAACATGGTTCTCCCTTCTGCCAAATCACATTTATTCCTATCGAAAGTTCTATCACTCTAAAAAACCACCCGATATATAATGTCGAGCGCAAGAAATCATGGAGCAAAAAATATGAACCTACTCAAAGCATTTCGAAAGCCCATATCCATCAAAAAAGGTGATGCTGTCTGTTTGGTGGTATTTTAAAGGAATTGTTCTTTCAAACTTTCACCGGATAACTCAAAAATTAATTCGGAAGTCTACTGTCGTCAGCAGGGAAAACTGAATGATGCATTTCAACAGAAAAGACCAGAATTAATCAACAGAGAAGGTGTAGTGTTCCACCAAGATAATTGAAGACCCCATACAAGGTGTTGGATCATAATGGCCAACATATAATTTTATAAAATATTTATTCATTATACAAAAATTGTCTATCATTTTCCCAAAAAAAAAGTGAAATTGCTTTCGGAGCAACCCAATACATGAATGATTTTCTTCACTTTGTTGTAACCCTCAATGAACTATTAAGAACCTTAGGAATTTCAGCATATTTTTGACATAGGAAATGAACGTTGAAATATATTGCTTACTGGTAAAATCAAAGGTTTCTTTGTTCTATGTACAGGGTCGGCAGTGAAGACGGATGTTTTCAAAATTTCATACATTTGTCATTCTTGATGTTCAAAAATTGTTATTTATATTTCGGGTACGTCAGCTCATAGTTTTCACTGTACTCAATGGTGAAAAGTGAAAAGCGGCAATTTTGAATTTTGTTTCTGAGTTGAATGATGTTAAAAACGCTGTTGGTGATAGTATCATTCTGGTGATGGGTGATTTCAACTGTTCTAGGGTTTCCTGGTTGAGGGATAGCTCGAGCCATTGGAGTAGATGCTGGGTACGCGGCCTTGATAGATTCATTTTCTTTTCTTGAGTTGAATGCTTAGTTATAATAATATAATTTTAGACCTAGTGCTCAGCAATATTTTCGAAGTCAATAGGTTGATGAGATGTGTCGATCCAATGGTGCCCGAGGATAAGAATCACCCATCACTTGAGTTTCTTTTTTCCCTGGGGCTCTTCAAGCCATTACGGTATAGTATTTCCTATTTTAATTTCAAAAGAGCCAATTTCACTTCAATAAATGAATTTTTATTATTATCATACTTATGAGCGATAATGTATATGATGATATAACTATTTTTTCATGACATTTTGAATAAATTGATTGTGGTAAGAAAATTTAAAGTTTATCCATTCTATTTTTCTTATGAAACCATAAGGCTGATCCGACAAAAAACTAAACTTCATAGAAAATGGAAGATTTATAAAAACTATGGTAAATATAAAATGTTCCAAATCCTACGATCTAAATCCAAGTTCTTTATAAAGTCAGATTACGTAGATATATATCTTCTGTTGAAGCTGAACTCAAAACTAACCCGAAAAAACTTTTCGATCTTGTTTGTGTCAATGCGATGGATTCAGGGATTCCTATCCTAATATGTCATATGGGGATTGTGAAGGCGGATCAGGTGAGGAAATTTGGAACTTATTCTCTGATTATTTTGAGAGTGTTTTCATTAGGTCAGGTATAGTCATCGATAGAGGTTCTAAGGTCGGCAGTCCCGATCACCGTTATTTGAACTCAGTTAATATTACCATTAGTCATATTGAAGCAGAATTGATCAGTTCAGATCTAAATAAGGGCGCTGGTCCGGACTATGTTCCTTCAATTTTTGCTAAAAAATGTAGCTCCTCTCTGAGTCTTCCTCTCTCACGGATTTTCAACAGATCTCTCAGTAGTGGCATTTTTCCCGACTTTTGGAAGATCGCCTGTATAATTCCAATCATTGATGGCCGGAAGTAGGAGTCTCCTTTGAGAATTATCGCCCAATTAGTAAACACTGCATTTTTAGAAAATCTTTGAATGCCCCATCTATACACACTTACTCCATCTTGTGAAACCTCAGATAGTACCAGAACAGCATGGCTTCCTCAAAAGTAGGTCAGTTGAGACAAACCTCATCAGTTTCCTTCAATATGTGCAAAGCAACCTGGATAGTGGTATTCAGGTAGAGACTGTCTACACGGATTTCAGTAAAGCGACAGAATCAACACTGATCTCCTTTTGTAGGAGCTTGATGAGGTGGGTGTTGGGAGTCGCTGTTGAAGTGGTTCGAGTCTTATTTGCGTAATCGTTCTCAATACGTAAAAGAAGGAAACTTTAAATCAAGATTGTTTTTTTCAACATCTGGGGTGCCTCAAGGTTTATTGTTTACATAAATAGAATAAGTAGGTGTTTCAGAGTTTGCGGGTTTTTGCTATTTGCTGATGACTTGGAGTTTTTCTTGAGGATAAGGGATGTTCATGATTGTTTGGCCCTTCAACATGATCTGGATAGACTGGTCGAATTTAGTGGGGAGTGATGCTATCCCTTCCCTTTATTATGCCTATGTGTTCAGCAGGCTCAGCTTTGCGTCCTCAGTTTGGTGTCCCCATTATCAGGTTTATATTGATAGGTTGGAAAAATTCAAGGAAGGTTTCTTCGGTTTCTTAGCTGGAGAACTGGTTTTCGTTTGAGCCCTGGTGATCCTGATAATTACTGTTTCCGCTTGATTCATTTTGGAATGTTGAGTTTAAAGAACAGAAGAGTAATGAGTGATATCATTTTCATTCACAAAATTTTGTCGCACCAAATAGACTTTTCCAATATCCTTGAGTCCGTAAACTTTCATGTCCCGTTGGGTTCCCTCAGAGATCATACCACATTTTACTTGCCTACCTGTAGAACCAACAGTTCTAAATATTCACCATTGTTTAGAATTCTGGATCTATGTAATATTCATAATGACAAAGTTGATTTATTTTCCGTTGGAAGCATGAACTCTTTGAAGATGCTTTTGAGAAGGCTTTTTATGTAGTTCTAAACTTTATTGATGTATATATTTATGAGTAGAGAATACTTTGTTTGTTCTTTTGAATTGAATGCCTAATATTTTATTTTTGTAACACAGTCCTATTGTAATATTTAGTTAATGCTTTCTTTGGGTGTTTGTTCACCTGTTTGCATTCTTCTGTGTAAATAAATAAATAAATTTGATTCCGGTTGAAGTGGCGTGACAGACACGTTTTTTCGGATGAAGCATTCGTGCATGAATATACGGTGTTCCAACAATCACAGCTTCATGGCATCGACTAATAAACAAATGTTAAGATCCTACGAACCGAACGGTTTAAACCTTAGCGCGATCGGCCCTTCAGAGGGCACGTACTAGTCGTTTCTAAAACGTCCATCTTCCATGCCCCATCCTGTAGAACCAAATACACTCAGTGTTTTTAATGCGAAAAATTTATTCCCAAAACACAACAGAATTCCTGACTCGCACAAGCTGAAAAAGCTTCATAGAACCTCATAGAGTATCAGGATAATATAATTTAAAAAAATATAAAATAAATTTTTTGATGAAATATTTTCACTTTTGAGTTAAATTCAACTATAGTATGATTTTTCTTTAATGATGGGCGATCTAGAGTTTGCATGTTGAAGTAGTAGTTATTTCGAGCCTGGCAACACTTTTGTCATTCGCGTTTTAATAGGAAGTTAGTTAAATATTTGACATTAACGAAATGGGTCGATTTACCCTTGAACAAAATTGAAAAATCTTAAAAACTTCTATCCAAACTGTTAGAACGTGAAAAGTTCGACAGAAATGAAATTTTTGGATCGATTTGTGAAGCGTTTGTAGATCTTCAATCGATGAAATAACCTGTTTAAAACTTCACTATATTCTGAGTTAGTTTATCGGATGAGATATATTTTCATTAATTACTTTTATTTTTTAGATACGAAGTTGGACTGACGAATTATCGATATGGTAATTCCAAATGGTCTATTGGAGATGTGCTGCATGTTTTGGTGGTTTTTTGAAGGAAATTTTCTGAAGAGAGTTAGTTATTTATGAAGAAATTCTAGAGTTCATGTTGTGCTTTTTGGGAAAGGGATTTGGTTTTCATAATAGATTGATACGAAACAAAATTTTGTATCCAAGTATTTATTTAATATTGTTTATTAATAATTTATATTCTCTTTGTACTCTTTTATTCTATTTGGTGCTGTGTAATTAGTGTTAATTCCATATATCTACTGAATTGAAACTGTGTTCTCTAAAACATTTATTTAGTATAATTTTAGAAAATTTCTAAAAAAAAATTTTTCGTAAAATTAAAATTTTTAGTTAGGTTGGCAGAATAAATCTGTATGATATTCAAGATATTGTATAAAGATTCTTTTGACGTAAGATGATGTTGGATATACTGTCAAGCTACTGAAAAATGGGCTGATGATTTTCGGTTCGACTCTCAAGCGCCTTTTTGAAGATATGGTACATACTTTTGAGGAATTTTTCTGAAAGAGTTTATTGAAGAGAGGTTTTTCTCAAGTTTATGTTTGGCATATTCAAAATGGATTTTTTTTCATAATGCCGACATGAAAACGTGCTGTCTCCACTAATTTTATTGAGTAGGTTTGATCAATATTAAATTTTTTTTTTTTTATTTCTTTCAATTCTTTTTTATGCTGTATAATAAAAAAAAATTTTATGTGTCTACTTAAAAGAAGCAGCATTTCTAAGGCATTTATTTAATCCTAAAAAGTTCTCATAAAATTTTATTAATTAAAATTTAAAGCGAGTTGTAACACAATTACTCTGTTTATATTTAAGATATTGAAAAAACCTTCTATCAGGTAAAAAAAATCCTCTTTTCAATATTTTTTTCTATATATAATAATCACATTTTTTTCCACTCATGCGCATAGAATTTTTTGGATACAACTGAGTTTTGAACATGTATGATAGATATTTTTTATTGATTGCTTTCATTTCACTTGCAGAAAAGTGTGCTGATACATATTTTTTTGAGAGAGTTTTTCAAAAAAATGTTGTTTCTTGAGTTTATTTTGGGCATTTTTAGAGTTGACTCTGTTTTTATAATGCTGGTATGAAACAGTGCTGTTTCCGCTAAAAGTTTGTTGGGTGAGTTATATTCTGTTGATGATGTAGAATGAATATCAATTCTATATGTCTACTGAAAAAAGAGTGTTTCTGAGGCATCTTTTTAATTTAATTTCAAAAACTATTTAAAAAATTCATAAAATTAAAATTTGAAGTGAGGTGTAATAGAATTGCTTTGTTTGATATTGAAGATGATATCTGAATACATTTTAGTGTGACTGAATATTATACTTGATACGAAAAGTTACTGGAGTTGATCAAAATATTCATTTACATTGTATCATGTCAGTGGCAAGCAATCAAACATTATCCAAACGAAATAAAAATTGATAAGAATTAATTTTGATCGGTCCAAGTTACTTGAACTTGAGGGAGCAGAGAAATGCAACACAAAAACAGAGAAATGCAACACAAAGCATACAAAAACATACAATGTTTGTATGACAATAAAAAAGGAGAAAATAAAACAGACAAGCCGGCCAGACTTTAATTTCTGCAGAATTAATAAAATACAAAAAGTATCGAAAAATAAATAACATTCTTCACTGAAAATGATAATGAGTTTATTCGCTGTTGCAAATTAATGAATCGAAATATTCGAACTCCTAAAAATTTATTATCACAGTGGAACTTGTACGAAATCCAACTATTGTGATGAAAATTCTACATGTCTACATGTCTACCGCGGTAAATTAAATTAAAACTGGCCATTCAAAAATGTGAAAACTTCTCTATAAAATGTAGGACGACTTAATTTAATAACAACAATGAAGACTTCACAACTGACTGTCCTGTCTACCAGTGCGAACATTACTGAAACCCATTTATAACTGTCACAACTACATGATGAATTAATGCCACAGAATACTGTATAGTCGGGTGTCGTTCTTTTCAATATCTTCGTTCCCCCCTAAGAATACGTGATAGAATATTTCTGCAAAATCAGTGTATTTTAATAGGTCCGTTTATATACCACCATGTTAGAATCGACTCTTTGAAGCCTCAATATCTGCACATTCTCCTTGCATCATTCAGGATAACGAAAACTCCAAAACATATCGTAAAATATACTGTTTTCTATCAATCATCGATCGTCCACGTTTTTCCATATCGACTGAAAAATTTATTTGCATTTGAATAACTTATATTTATAGAAAAAATCTAAGTAATGAAAAATCACTTGGTTATAACACGGGAATACACATCACAGTATTCCCCACCGAGCTAATTCATGCAGTGAACTGCACTCCCGAATACTTCTACAATTACCATCTAGAGACACGAGAAACTTTTCGTATGCTCAAGTTATATCCAATCAAATTGTAACATTATTGGCATACATAATAAATTGAAGTGGCGGCAGATATGTTGTTCAAAAGTCTGGAAGTATCGAGCTATGACTAATAAAAGATTTTCTGAATTGAAATAACGTAATTTACATCTTCTTCCTTCTTCTAAATAGGCACATCGTCTGTTCCACATCGAAGATTCGCCATTTTTACCTCATTATCTATCTGGGCAAGTTGATACTCCATCTCTTCTTGGGTCTTCCGATACTCCTTCTTCCTTATGGTGATTTGTCTCTCGAAATTCGCACTATGCAATCTTAATTCATTCGATCTACTACTCTGTCAAGAAAGTACCGGGAATTTTCAATTAAAACAACATTTTTACATTTAATCGTCAAAATTTATTAGGTCGCCTTCAAAATAGGCTCCATTTGCTCCAATACATCTATGCCAACGGCACTTCCAATTATCGAAACATTTTTTATAGGCGCTTTCCGGGATGGACTTTAGCTCTCACGCCGAATTTTGTTTTATGGCTTCAATCGACTCAAAACGGGTGCCACAAAGGGGCAATTTTAGTTTTGGGAAGAGGAAAAAGTCGCAGGGAGCCAAATCCGGCGAATGCGGTGGTTGCTGAAGCACGTTTGTTGAGTTTTTGGCGAGAAAGTCAGTCACAATCGTAGCTCGGTGAGAAGGCGCGTTATCGTCATGCAAAATCCATGAGTTGTTCGCCCACAAATTTGGCCGCTTCTTACGGATACGCGCACGCAAACGTTTCATAACGCCTAGGTAATACTCCTTGTTTACCGTCTGACCCTCTGGAACGAATTCGTAGTGCACCACGCCACAGATATCGAAGAAAACAATGAGCATCACCTTCATTTTCGAGCGGCTTTGGCGTGGTTTTTTCGGTTTCGGCTCATTTTTTGCCACCCATTCCGATGATTGCTGGCTTGTTTGCATATCGTACTCGTAGACCCAGGTCTCATCACCAGTTATAATGCGTTCCATGAATGTAGAATCGGAATTACAGCGATCCAGCGTGTCTGAAGCAACCTGTTCACGATGACGTTTTTGAAGAAAATTCAGGTCTTTCGGTACGAGTCGTGCGGCCACCTTTCTCATGCCCAAAATATCAATCAAAATCGTACGTGCGGACTCGTGGGATATCTTAAGATCATGTGCTATCTCTCTCAAGCTGGTACGACGGTTTTCCAGCACCCTTTCCTTAATTTTATCGACGTTATCTTCGATCGAAGCCGTCGATGGGCGACCACTTCACGACCGTCCTTGAAGGCTCTGTACCACTGATATGCACGAGTTTTCGATAGAGCATTATCACCAAAGGCCTTTTGCAACATTTTCAATGCATCGGCACACGAAAATTCATTTGCAACACAAAACTTTAAACAAATTCTTTGCTCAACGTAATCACCCATAGTAAAAATCGGCACGCACTCTGACATCGACTGACTTAATCAGCTGTTGCAAACACACTAGTTGACAGATCCAGCTCAAGCTTGGCATAGTAATTAAGGACAGTGGTACCAACCTAGGAAAAAAAATTTTTACTTGCCTCATTGCCCCGCCAGATTTAAATCGATAATTCCCGGTACTTTCTTGACAGAATGTACACCTAGAAATTTTACCTTTTTTGCAATTTTTGTATTCCATTACGTAGTCTTCATCTTAATCCTTCTTTTTGCGCGCTTGTTTCAGGGAACACCGTGGATGAAGTTTCGTGCAAAAATTTCGAGGTTATTCACGTTTCACAATTTTTCATATTGTACCAATATTTTGGAAACTATAAATTCGATATATCTGAATTTCAGCAAATGGAAGTGGAATAACATCCCTCATACTAGTATCAAATTTCGTGAGGATTATATGATTAGAAGCATTAAAACAAAAATGTTTTATGAACTGTTCAGCGTAAAACGGTATCTTGGATACCATAACTTTTGAGGCGAACGAGATAAGGATTTGAAACTTTCTATATAAGTTAAGGGCCTGAATATCCCGGTTGAGTTCGAAATCAGTTCAAAAATTTTGAAGTTATTGACATTTGAAAATATCTCTTATTTTCATCAATATTTTTCGAAGTACAGATCCGATGGATCTAAAATTTGTATTTTAGAAGGAGAATGATAAGAAACATGTTCCTGGGAAATTTCTCAGGATCCTATGATTAGAAGATTCAGAACAGAAACAAAAATTTGGTGAGCGCAGCAGTGTAGTGCGCTAAAGCAACAATCCCACGATTCCACGAGTTCAAATTATACATTTAGATGTAAAATAATGAAAAGAAGGCTGCTGAAAAATTTCATATTATAAGAAGATTAAAAAAATTGAGTGAAGCAGGGTTTAGCGCTATATAAACAACAGCATCATTTGTACCAGCGATCTAATAGAACTGAAATTTGGTATTTAGGCAAATAATTATAATAAGAGAATTTATGCCTAATGTCAGGACTATTTACTTTCCAGGTGGACGACTTGAAGTTGAAATACCAATTTCCGAACGATCTGACATAATAATACTAAGTGAGAATTTTCAAGTGTAAAATGTGAACTTGTTGAATTTAACGGAACTGGAACTTATCTACAATAAACAGAAATATAATAAGAAAGACGGAACAATAGTGTATGTAAAAAAATTATTGAGCATAATCATTCTTCTGTTAAGCCTGAAGAGGTCACAAATTTGGAATTAAACATTGGACCTAAAGGAGAAAATTTCAAACCAACTACGGTATATAAATCGTCACCATATTCCATTACGAAGTTCAATGGGTTATTGTTGGATCACCTAGAAAAAAACACTCTGTCAAGCATATCACTACAGATGATATGAACATAAATCTATTATCCGAAGAACAAGCGTTGAAGAATACCAAAATATATTGCGTTTTTCTGGATTTACATGGCTTATAAGTAATCATACACGTTCACATAGCCGAACATGCATGGACCATTTCTTCGTGAAAAGAATGCGTCCGGAAAATCTAAAAATTATCTTACCATTACCCTATACTGCTTCACCGATCTCAAAATGGGAGAAGTCTTCAATAGAGAAGGCCATAAAAACAGTATTAAACTATCCCAAAACGATATACTTATTGAGAAATGAGAAGTGGAAAGTAATCTATTTTTATAATTAAAATAGGTAACTGAAAACTTTAATGAAATTTTGAGACCATATACAGAGTGTCTCATAATTGGGTGTGAATCATTGGGTGATTTTAAGATGAAAAGTTTATATCAACATATGTCCTAAATCTTTTAATTTTTGAGCTACAGGGTGTTGAAGTTTTATTAAAACTTTGATAACGTTCTCGAAATTTTTTTAAATTTGGCACACGCGCTCTAAGCATCAACAGCCATTTCTTTTTTAAATTTTCAACCAGTGACGTCCGAACGAGATATGGAATATATATTTTCAGAGAAAATATGGTACGCAAAAAAATAAAAATCGTCTTTATACATAATAATTATCGCTATGCACTTGTGATTTCAGAAAGGTAGGCCAAGAACTTTGTTGTAAAGGAATCAATGACAAATACCCGTATGGGCTTGCAGACGGCAATACATTTTAAGCCAGACGATTATATCAAGAGCGTTATTCAAACAGATAAGTTCCGAATGCAAGAACGTTTTCAGGAACAAACATGAAGTTGTGAAATGGGATCTTTTGAACCAAAAAACTACCTAAAAGGGGGACACCATAATGTAAGAACACCGGAAACCGAGGAAGCTGTTTTAAATTTAGTGGAACAGAACCCTGATACAAGTACCAGAAAAATTGGGAATATTCTAAATGTTACTCATGTTCAAGACTAGAAGATTCTTCAACAGTATTTATCTTATCCTTATCATATCAAACGGCTCCATTCTCTACTTCCTCCGGATTCTCCATTACGCACAAATTTCTCTCGATGGTATATGCAAATGGTTGCCGAAAATACCCAATTTGACACCGAAATTTTATTCACGGACGAAGCTATGTTTTCCAGAAACGGAATAAAAAATGTTCACAACCATCAACAAGTTGGACTCTGTGCATCCACCATATGGAAAATTTTGCATAAAGATCTTGGTCTACACCCATACAAGATCCAGCTGGTTCCAAAACTAAAGCCACTTGACCATAATAAGCGTCGTTTGTTTGCTGAATGGGCCCTAGAACAGCTTGAAGTTGATCCACCTTTTATATTGAAATTGTGTTAAGTGATAAAGCTCATTTCTGGTTGAACGGCTATGAAAACAAGTAAAATTGCCGTATATGCAGTGAAAACAATCCTCAAGAAGTTCTGCAGGTTCCATTGCATCCTGAAAAATGCACTGTATGGTGTGCTTTACACGGTGGAGGCATCATCGGTCCATATTTCTTCAAAAACGATGCTGGAGCTAATGTTACAGTGAATGATGCTCGTTACAGATCGATGATCAATGATTATTTGTTTCAAAATTTGAATAGTATCGACCCAGAAGTGTTTTAGTTCCAACAAGATGGTGCTTCACCTCATGCTGCTACCTCAACAATTGATTTATTGAAAGAAAGATTTGGCGATAACATTATTTCGAGAAATGGTCCAATTAATTGGCCTCCAAGATCATGCGACATAACCCCACTGGATTATTTTCTTTGGGGTATGTCAAGTCATTGGTTCATGCTGATAAACCAGAAACAATAGACGCTTTAGAAGCCAACATAATTCGTGTTATTAATGAAATAAGGCCTGAATACTTCAAAAAGTGGTCCAAAATTGGTCTGTTCGAATGCGGCCCCTCAGAGCTAGTCGAGTCAAACTTACCTACCCAATAACACAAGGCACTGTGCTTGGGCCTCTGTTGTTCAATTTGTATATAAATAGCTCACCTGAAGTGAAAAGCAAGGGTTCCGTAAATGATTCAATAGTAATCTCTCATGATGAATCTTGGAAAAATTTGTAACAATTTTGGCATCTGGACGAAACGGTCCCAACTTAACAAACTTACCTTAAACTTTAAAAAAACTAAATACACTGGCGAGCAAAAGAAAACGGTCACTAAGACTTTACACTGTTTTTTCCAATAGACTCACGTGTTCAAATTAATTCAATATTATATTGTTCATCATCTATCTGTCATTAGATGATCAACTGAATATGCGCAAAATGTAGACATATTGGTAAAAAAACTTGATAAAAAAACCATCTTAGAATAATTCTTCACGATAAATTCATCGTTTATCAGTTGCGTTCAACATTGCTCATTGAAAAGCTTGTTTTAAACTCTCTGAAGGAAACAATTCCATAAAATGAGTTTAGCAATTGAAGATTGAGCGAGAATAGTGGCACTTATTCAAAATGGGCTGAGCCAAAGATCTATTGCTAGAAGAATTAATGTTTCCCTATCTACCGTCCAAAAAATATCGACAAGGCATCAGGAGACAGGCAGGTTGAAAGGAAGACCTGGATTTGGAAGAAGACGGTGCACATTGTTGAGGGATAACAGATTCATGGTTTCCACAAGTCTTCGAAATTGTCATCTTACTTCTGATGAAGTTCTAAATACATTGATGGAGGTACGTCAGGTAAACGTAAGTGAATGGACCGTTAGACGACGTCTCTCAGAATTGAATTCATAACCATACAGACCTACAACAGGTCCAGAACTTCTCAGAGGGCACCGAACTAGGCGTCTTCAATTTGCACGAGATCACATAAACTGGTTAGAAGCTCAGTGGGCTCAAGTGAATTCTACCAGAATAGTTATTGGTTATTTGAGGAATGTCCTCTTATCCAAGTGACTACCAAGCAGTCTCCACAGTCCACCCCTAGAGGTAGAAAGTGTGATAAGGATTACGCCATATCATCGCGCGTGGCAAGAACCCCTCCGAAGAGATGAACCCACCAGCTTCCAGTTTGGGCCCCGACTCGAAAGCCAGAAACCGTCTGACTGGTAGCAGCGAAAGCACTATCCAACCTCTACTGGCTCAGCAGGTCAGTACCCGAGTTGGTTTGAGACGCAACTCACCCGCCGGAGGAATTCTTATCCATCCACCCGAACGCAGTCCCATAAACTAAGATAAACTCAAGATTGACGACTACAATTGATCCTGGTACGAGCACCGTCTAGCGGACTATACGTCCTGACCCACCGAACCCATGTGAAGTCATTTGATTGATCCTGGCGTCAAGCACTTATGGCGGAGCCATTTCGTCAAGATCCACAAACCCTAAATTGTTACGCACAGATCCAGGGGCCAGGACAGGCCGGTCGAACCGTCAAGTCCCGTTAAACCCCGAGTCGTTTCATGAGAATATCCCGAAAATGGGGGTCTGCGAACAGATAAATGAAATACCCCCCTAGTCCAGCATGCGGACTTTCAACCACTGCCCCCTCGAGTCCAACACCAATTGGGGTGGCCAGGTGGTACAAGTAACACCTGAGGGCAAGACCACCCCCCCGAGGTAACGCAGTATGCTACATAACGCACTCGGCCATTACACAGAATCCGGAGATTTATACTGCGATAGGGTAGAGTACGCCAGTTTTAAGGGAGAAGCCCTGTGCTGCGACAGACTCCCTTGTCACTGAGTTAATCAACCGGCTCAGCCCTCCATTTCACCTGAGTAAAACTAGGGCCCCATTCGGAGATCTTCCACCATACAGGTCCAGTGACTGGCGCGAAATGGCATTACGTTAGACACCAAGACTTAACCCTCCAATTCACCGGGACGAATCTAGGGTCCTAGTCAAGAGAGCGCCCCCATCACGTCAAGATCTAATGCCTGGGGACGGCTCAGTGGGCTCAGGTACCTTTCTCTGATGAATCCAGATTCAATATTCGCGGAGCTGATGGTAATAGAAGCGTCTATAGACGTCCAGGAAAAAGATACGCCAATGCCTGTATAGAGGAGCGAGTTCCATTCGGTGGAGGATTTGTTATGATCTGGGAAGGTGTGTCTTAAGGGGGCTGCACAGAATTGGTTTTCATAAATGGATCTTTAGTAGCAGTAAGGTATATGGGGGAAATTTTTATGGACCATGTTGTATCTTATATACAATTTCTGGGAGAGCAGGGAATTTTTATGCATGACAATATGCCCACATACTGCTCGAATAGTAATAACGTACTGGAATGAGGTTGGAATTCGAAGGTTCAACTGGTCAGCACCAAGTCCTTACTTGAATCCCATCAGACATCTATGGGACCAACTGGAAAAGCGAGTCAGAACTATTGTCCCATCGCCCAATAATTTACAAGAGCTCCGTGAAGCCCTCCGTCATGATTAGGGAATATGCCACAAGAGAATATTCGAAGACTCATCACGAGCATGCGAAGACGTTTGGAAGCTGTAATCAGATCTAGGGCAGGTCACACATCACACTGATACTGAATTTTTCGCAGTTACGATTCTTTTTTTTATTTCAAAGTTTTGATCTTTTCAGAAAAAGCTTATTATTATTATACAAATCGAATAAAAAGTTTCATTTTCCTTTGGGCAATTCTCTTTTCCCTACCATTTCAGAAATTTCATGATTCTAGTAAAAATTTCAACTAAGAAAGTTATCTGAAAAGTAGTGATCCATTGACCCGTTTTTTATGCTCGCCAGTGTACATTGTCATTCTCATCTAACAACGTCAGTCTTTATTTTCTAACGCATCCCACGTTTGAAGTGCGAATGATTCTGATTGCTGAAAGCAGAATGCAGAGCCTAGTTTCGATCAAAGCTACCCTCCCCCCCTCCCAACTAACCAGTGCAATTGCGAGAGAACAGTTATTTATTCGTCATCGCATCGCATCGCGCTGAGATTTTGATTGATTCTTGCTCCAATGGACCTTGGTCATCCTCTTGATTAACATTGAATTTCCTTCATTTGCGACTGTCTTTTCCATACCTTATATACTCGTAGATAGAATAATACATTCTGCCAAGAAAGTACCGGGAATTATCGATTTAAATCTGGCGGGGCAATGAGGCAGATAAAAAATTTTTTTCCTAGGTTGGTACCACTGTCCTTAATTACTATGCCAAGCTTGAGCGGGATCTGTCAACTAGTGTGTTTGCAACAGCTGATTAAGTCAGTCGATGTCAGAGTGCGTGCCGATTTTTACTATGGGTGATTACGTTGAGCAAAGAATTTGTTTAAAGTTTTGTGTTGCAGATTAATTTTCGTGTGCCGATGCATTGAAAATGTTGAAAAAGGCCTTTGGTGATAATGCTCCATCGAAAACTCGTGCATAGAGTGGTATAGAGCCTTCAAGGACGGTCGTGAAGTGGTCGCCCATCGACGGCTTCGATCGAAGATAACGTCGATAAAATTAAGGAAAGGGTGCTGGAAAACCGTCGTACCAGCTTGAGAGAGATAGCACATGATCTTAAGATATCCCACGAGTCCGCACGTACGATTTTGATTGATATTTTGGGCATGAGAAAGGTGGCCGCACGACTCCTACCGAAAGACCTGAATTTTCTTCAAAAACGTCATCGCGAACAGGTTGCTTCAGACATGCTGGATCGCTGTAATTCCGATTCTACATTCATGGAACGCATTATAACTGGTGATGAGACCTGGGTCTACGAGTACGATATGCAAACAAGCCAGCAATCATCGGAATGGGTGCCAAAAAATGAGCCGAAACCGAAAAAACCACGCCAAAGCCGCTCGAAAATGAAGGTGATGCTCATTGTTTTCTTCGATATCCGTGGCGTGGTGCACTACGAATTCGTTCCAGAGGGTCAGACGGTAAACAAGGAGTATTACCTAGGCGTTATGAAACGTTTGCGTGAGCGTATCCGTAGAAGCGGCCAAATTTCTGGGCGAACAACTCATGGATTTTGCATGACGATAACGCGCCTTCTCACCGAGCTACGATTGTGACTGACTTTCTCGCCAAAAACTCAACAAACGTGCTTCAGCAACCACCGTATTCGCCGGATTTGGCTCCCTGCGACTTTTTCCTCTTCCCAAAACTAAAATTCCCCCTTCGTGGCACCCGTTTTGAGTCGATTGAAGCCATAAAACAAAATTCGGCGCGAGAGCTAAAGTCCATCCCGGAAAGCGCCTATAAAAAATGTTTCGATAATTGGAAGTGCCGTTGGCATAGATGTATTGGAGCAAATGGAGCCTATTTTGAAGGCGACCTAATAAATTTTGACGATTAAATGTAAAAATGTTGTTTTAATTGAAAATTCCCGGTACTTTCTTGACAGTGTAGTATGTAATCCAATGAAAGTGATAAAAATGGACTCACTTTCTCTTTTGAGCTAGTTGATTTTTTTAGATGGAATGCATTGCGGCCTAAATATGTATCTGAATGTCCCTTTGTTCTTGATACACTGTTTCAGTGACTTACTGTAGTTGATGAAGTTATTGATTTGCTGGACTAAATATGTTTCGAAACAATGTGGTTTTGTTGCTTGCAATATGCATTCGTTTCTGCTACCATGAACTTAAAGAAAAACTATTTGAAAGACAACATTTTTGATTCAAACAATTAACAGCTTTGTCCTGATTGCGGGCTTATTCTATGTAATGAAAAAATATACATAAATTCTAAGAACTGACTTCTAGTTGAATCCTTGAAATGAAGTCAAAATATATTATGTTTTATGTTACATATTATCCCAATACTCCTAGATCTTCTGTGAAGATCCCTCAGAAGCTTTTTCAGCTTGTACAAATTCAGAATTAATTTCTGTTCTGATTAGGCTTTGTTACTGCATCCTTACGCCATTTTAGGCCATAGCACTGTTAATTTTCCAGCCAATTATAAAAAGGTGACCGAAATCAACACAACACTATTTTATCTTAACCGTCCAATTTATATAACTTAATAAAACTAGGGGAGAACAAATTAAATGCAGACACAAACTTCATGCGCAAAGCACCATGAGAGTTTGTCAACTTTTAATTTCAAGTCTACAACATAAAATGGCTGAAAACTACCTCGTGCACGATTCGTCTCTAGAGTAGGTTATAATGAGACCCAATTAGTAATTTCAAGTTGGGATTTCGAGATACTTTATTCTTCATCTCGTATATATTATGATATTCTGTCACTTAGCTTGACCGCGTTTTGAAAATTTTATGCAATTAAAGGTGTTGAACGATTACTCTATTCTTATTAATGAACCTAAAACTCAGTATGACAGAAAAATTCATGACTAAATGATATTCGGCCGTCAGTTTATGGGAACATTTGCAAGTGGGGATATTTTTCATTTAAATAAGTTGCTAACTCCGCCTGCAGTGTCATTGAACGGATTGAGTAGTCTTGTGCACGTCCACATGTTGCTTCACCCGTTAAAACGCTTAAATGGAAGTCCTTCTTCACCTGCCGTACAGCACAAACATTGCTCCTTCCGATAATCATCTCTTTCTGTCGATGTTTTGTATACTTTGCATTATATCGAGTGTTAACTATTTTTTGTCTTGAATTAGTCCAAATTTTTTACTCATAGGACAGCATTGCTGAAGGTGATACTTTACAATATAATTGAATGATTCAAAACAACGATCAGTATCGGCAAAAGTGAATTTGGACAAACTGACTAAAAAATTATTCACACTGTCCTGACTTACATTCCTTACATGAAACATATTTCTGTTTTCTGTTGATGTCTTGGTTGTAAATTAATGTCGAGTAAAATACCTTTATAATCACTAGTATGTGTATGATTGTTGCGATTTTTACTTGACGGATATTCATCTTGAAATTATGAATAAAAACAATATTCTATTTCCGCTAATATTTTAGTTCACAACAATTGTTTCGTTATACCATGACTTTATCAGGTGAGTACTACTAGATACTGATTATATAATGTTCGAAAATGTCTATATATAGTACAGCTTGCATAACAGAAAATATAGGGGATGAAGGAAGTTTGACGTTTCTTTGGGAATTCCGAAATATTTCAAAGAAGGTTCAATAGAGAGGGATCGGTTTACTTCCATTTGGTTATTTAATAAAATTTGTTTTTTAACCTATTAATTTCTAACGTTGTCAATAGGTGTAGTCTAAAACTTTTGTTTTCAACGTGTGAAATTTCGAAATTACTATCAAAAATATATTCTGTGTCAAAAATATGTTCTGCATAAGTTATGCAGAATACATTTAAGATAATTCCGATTCACAACACTTTTTCAATTTCAATGTACAACCAGAATCAAACGACTTATGACAAACATTACTCATATTGAGGGATATCAATTTGTAGAGAAAGATTCGCATGGAATTTCTTACTCGCCGAGATTATGAAAATAAAAAAACCAAAGAAACTTACCACCATTTCGGTGACTCTACTTTAGTCCACCATCTCACAACTGTCACCTTTAAGAAAATTCCATTTCCTTCTCGAAATCCTCCGTCTGCAGATCACATGAAACCCAATTTCTCATCTTGAAATATACCAAACTAATTCAAAGGAGACTACTACAGAAGTCCGGAAGGTTTATTACGGACGGATCTCCAGTTTAATCCTATGAATTTTTCAAGTCCGACGGGAAGTCTCGATGTTATAAATTTTTCATTCCGATCGAGTGAAATCGGATCTACGCTGAATGAGAAATTCAGTTTGTTTTGAACCTGCCAGGAATAGAGCTGTAAAAGAAATCGACCGTTATTTGAAGTTGATAATCCAGATGACAAAAAGTTATACAGTAAGTGTAAATCTAGGAACGTCAAGATAATTGAAATTAAGTTGAATGATTAATATACAACAATAAATTTTCAAT
Organism: Megalocaria dilatata; assembly: GCA_034642435.1. Classification (NCBI taxonomy): domain Eukaryota; kingdom Metazoa; phylum Arthropoda; class Insecta; order Coleoptera; family Coccinellidae; genus Megalocaria; species Megalocaria dilatata. The sequence goes on along the minus strand of CM067856.1, from coordinate 69,678,878 downwards.
ATCTCCAAATATTTTTAGTAAAAAACTCTTATTCAAATACACATGTGTGTAAGTACACGAAATATACGAACGAATTTCAAACCAGTTACCACTATAAAACTAAAGACAGGTTGTAACTTGTTGAACAATCAGTTCTGTGACTTGCTTGTCAAGTTGAAATCATTTGCCCTTATACTACGCATGATTAGGTAATAGTGACGTAATAGTATATTACATAACTAGAGTTGTAAGAAGCATATTACGCAGGACTAGGAAAAGTAATTCTATAAGTGCGTAATTGTCTTACAACTCGAGTTGTGTACTATACTTTTTCTACGATCGCATTCATTCCTATAAAAACTTGGGATTATATTAAGTGACGAAACGTCAAAATGTTATCGGCTGCGTAGCCGATAACATTTTGACGTTTGACGCCTGATATTTGTTTCCATGGCAACTACTGAAGAGTCTATCTTATTGGTTATACGGCGTGCGGTTTACTTCACAGATGATACCGTATTGGTTGTTGATCATATTTACGGTAAAGTTAAATAGTACAGCGCAGAGCTTAAATAAACAATTACAAATTTCGTCATTTTCTGTAGGGGGAGTAGAAAAACTGATATTTCGTGTTATGTAGCACTGATCGTGTAATCCTGTTCTGTAATGTTTGGAAGTATCCAAAAACACCAACCTTATGAATGAATTTTGTAACTCGAAACTTGAACTTTTGGCGGAAAAACATTGGAATTTTACATTTTAAATTGCAACCAAAATGCTGGTTGCTAATGACGTTACTTAAGTATTTGTCAACACTAAACATTAAGGCTAGAGCTGGAGTTCCCAGATCGCTTTTTCACGAATTTCAAGAGTTTCTGTAAAGATGAATTTTACGAATTTTTCAGATTCCGAAGTGGTTTGAGTATAATGATCTTATTGAAATCTAACAATACTCACTTTCGAAAGTCATGCACCGCCTAGTATATGAATTATCAAAATAAGTTATATAACAACAAATGTAACATGTAACATATTTACAAGTTGAAATATCAATTTTCAAATTTATGATAGATTGGGCCGTTGCTTGGTAGAAATCAGTTGTAATTGTCATTATAAAATAAAACACTTGTTTACATTTTCTACTTTAAAGTAGAAAATGTAAACAAGTGTTTTATTTTATAATGACAATATCAATTTTCATTCGGTATAGATTAGAAATTAATGTGGGCAGGTACAAAAATGTCATAAGATGAGTTGTCTGCTTTCGTTTTTTTTCGAGTTTTTTTTGAGAAGTTTCGTCATTTTAATTAAATAATAATTTCAATTTTCCTTTATGAATGTAACTTTCACCCATATAATAATAGGTTTCTGAACATGAATGGAAGTCACCAACAGTTTAAGATAAAATGGAGAATTTGACTTTGAGCGAACCAAACTTGAGTTTTCAAATGTGAATTGAATGTTTAGTTTAGTTTAATTATCATGAAAATTAAAGTCTGTATCGCTCAAAGGTGAATATTTCAATTTTTGATCAAAAATTTTATGACCTCCACTTATATTAACCAAACTGATAGTTTCATGTGTGGAAATAATATCCACAAAGAATGAGTTTCAGAAAAAATTCAAAAAAATCTCCTACAGATTAAAAAAATTTCAAAATCATCAAAATTCGTTATGCGTTAGACAAAAAACAGAGACAATAATAATAAATAATAATAATACAGAACAAGCCAAAGTCAATCATAAATTTTATATGGATAAGTCAAAGTTGATAGCAGCTGCGGCACGCAAATTAAAACAAATGTTGCAAATATGAGAAGAGTTTTCCAACGATATTGACATGAATTTTGTTTTGGGCAAAAGTCGCACAATCATCACTAAAAGGGCAAAATACAACTTGAAAAACAGTCGGAAAATTCGGGCTATGGGAAAAAATGAAGTATGAAGTACCTGGGAGTAAAACAGGCTCGATAGAGGAACCATCAGATGATTAAAGGAATTGACTAACGACGTCACGAAGATGATGATTCAAATATTACTAACCAATCAAATCAGTGAAAATATCATTAAAGCTCTCAATACTTATACAAGGAATGCATTTGCATGCCCATTCGAACTGATGTAGAAAACCTGCAACATTTCAAGTGAAGGCACTATCCATGCAATGACATTAAAAGAATAACGATGCCACATCACTTTGGTGGAAGACGACTCATAGACTTAGGAATACTTAGGGAGATCTCTCGATAAGCAAATAAACATTTTACGCTCTAGTTTTTTGTGACAAGCAGGAATACCTAAATTACAAGATGCAGTAGGTGAGGTAGATGATGCATCAATGCTATATCTTAAGCGTCTAGAAGCTTTCAGATACCATGAAACAGATTAAGAACAAATTATCAGCTGGACAAAAAAGCCTCTCCATCTCAAAAAGGTCACCCCTCTTTCGCCGTGTAGGGCCCGGCGTTAGAATAGGCCTACCCTTCCGTGAGGTTTCGTAAGAGGCGAAAGACGCGGTCCCTTGTCTCCGGGGAGATCATCACTACTGCGCGATCGGTTTCATCTCGGTTAAACGAAGGTTTAAGTGTACGACGAAGCCTAGTTTCATTCGTTTCGAGTGGAACGGAGGTTGAAGTTTACTAAGACCCTAGTTTCAATCAACCTAGCGAAATAGCGTAATGTAGGATAGTGTACACATAATCCCAGTATCACTCAGCCTCGTCTGGATGTTAGGTCGGATGATCCAAGAATCATTAGGTGAAACTGACAAGTGGCGAAGCAAAGGACGAAGTTTATGAGGCTTATCCGTAAGTTGATGAAGTACACGAGTAATCCTAGCCTTAGGTACCAGAGTAAAATAGAGGGCGCAATATACTCTCGATCTTAATCTCATTCAGGTGAGTGGACGGAAGATGAAGTATATAAGCGCCCTAGTTTCATCCACTGGAGTAAAATGGAGAGCGTAATACACTATCGATCTTAATCTCATTCACGTGGATGGGAGGGAAGATGATTTGTATAAACGCCATAATTTTACCCGCCAAGATGGAATGGAGGACATAATACACGATACATCTTGATCCTATTCGCATGAATGGGACGAAAGATGAAGTGTATAAGCGCCCTTATTTCACCCACTAGAGTAAAATGGAGGGCGTAATACATTATCGAACTTAATCTCATTCACGTGAACGGGAAGGAAGATAATATGCATCAACGTCCTAGTTTTACCCATCAGGATGGAATCGATGGCGTAATACACAGACATCTTAATTTCACTCATCTGAGCTGGACGAAAGATGAAGTGTGTATAAGCGCCCTAATTTCATCCAGTTGAGTGAAATGGAGGGAGTAATACATAGACATCTTAATCTCATTCATCTGAGTGGGACGGAAGATGAAGCGCCCTAATTTTACCCACCTTAGTGGAGTAGATGATGTAATACACTACCGATCTTAATCCCATTCACGTGAGTGGGGCGGAAGTTGGGGTGTATAAGTACCTTAGTTTCACTCTCTGGAGCAAAATGGAGGGCCCAATACACTATCGATCTTAATCTGATTATCGATCTTAATCTCATTCACGTGAATGGAACGGAAGGTGATGCCCTAGTTTTCCCCTTAGGATGAAATGGAGGGTGTAATATGCGGCGCATCTCAACATCATTCACGTGACTGGGGCGAAGAATGAAGTATATAAGCTCCTTAGTATCATCTAGGTGAAATTACGAATCAAGAACGGCGCATACAAGGATACCTAGTCTCATTCCAGAGATGGAAGCTGAAGTACGCTACTCGTCCTGGTCTTTTGGTCTCTTTCTTGTGAAACGGAGTACTAAGTATGCGTCGCCCTATACTTATTCGTTTCGAATGGATGGAGTATGGGCATACTAGGATCCTAGTTGAATTCATTTGGGTGGAATCTGGGGGTGTAATATTCGATGGATCGTAATCTCATTTCCTCAAATAGGACGAAATATAAAATGAAGAAACGCCCTAGATTCGTCCGAATAGAATAGAAAATGTAGTGATGCTGACCATTTCTATGAAATTATGAATCTAGAAAATGAAACTTACTGATCTGCAGAATCGGTAGAGGAACGTGGTTTCGCAGGTCGATCCCGACCGTCATCATGTATTTGTGAGAAAAATTCCGCTTGATTTAGGCGAACTTGATTGTTTGGGTTAAAGAATTTCCACAAAACTCCCGCAGTCTAGATGCAAGACTAGACTGTAATCCTCTACCGCAAATTCAGGTTACTACCCCTGCACCCAACCCTACCAACTCTCCGGAAACCTTCCTTTACGAATCATTCAACGACGTGACCAAATTCCAGTCGAAATTCATGCTAGCACCTTTCGCCGAACAGGAGGATTTGTTGAAGCGCTCCTTACTGAGGAAGGCTCACTTAGGGGGCCGCCCCCAGGAAAGAAGTCGCCTCGAGCGCGTCCTCACTCCAGCTTTAAGCTTCTCTTCCCATCCTCCTCTTCTACCTCGATCGTATGTAAGTATCGTCGCCTACTCCTCTACTACCCCTGACCCAAAACCCAGACCACTCTTCAAACCTTAACCACCTCCCAAACCAAATCCATCTGCTCAAACCCTGTACGTCTGCGTACAGGGTCCAGTAGTACCAGTCCAACAATCCTCCATAAAAAAGTCGCGGAGACCCTCACGGCCAAAATCCTATCCTCAGGCTCTCTCAAGTCTGAGGACGTACACATTTCTCTGGCATCCAGCATTGATGCCAAAACCATCCAAAAAATCCTCTCTAATAATCAACTCAAATGCGAGCCCCCAAAATGTATTCAATCACGCATTGTCCTCATAGACGTCCCTAAGGAAGGTTCCAATGATGATGAGTTCATTGAACAAGTCGTCAGAAAGAATCTTCTTTCCTGTCACAATTCCACCCCTGTGAAGAAGCAGACGAAGGTTATCTTTCGATATCCTTCAAATACTTCGACACAAAACATCGTCATCCTCACCGAGGGTAGAGTGTACGTCGAGATGGAGAGTTTTCTAGCCTAGCCCCACTGCACTGCCTCAAGGTGTGGTAAATGCTAGATAGTTGGTCACACTGCAAATCGGTGCACATCGCCAACCCTATCCTGCAGCCACTTCACCGAAAAGGGGCATTTACTTCATAAATGTCCTAACAAATACCACACCCCCGTTGCCTTAACTGTATGATGCGTAATTCTCAGGACTTCCACATTGCGGCAAGCGGCAACGCGTGTTCCACCTATCTCTATCAGGTCGAAGTCTTCAAGCTGAAAATCGAGACCCAAATCCTGCCTGCACTCCTAAACTCTAATTACCCTTAGAATTGTACAGTTTAATGCTTCCAGTTCTGCCGCAGTAGCGGCTGAGATCTCGCATTTAGCGAGTACAGAGAAAATCGATATGTTCTGTATCCAAGAACCCAAATCACGCCTTCGGTAAGGTATAGGGTTTGGAATTTCTTGACGTATTAAACATGCCAGTTCAAAATCCGTGTCATGTTTCGCAGTTTATAATCCTGATATTAACCTAGTCCAACTTCGACACCTTTCCGACACCCACATCTCAACGCTCTGCGTCACGGAAAGTGGAGAAACCCTATACCTTGTAAACCTGTTTTGCCAGTTCAGCCTTCCGCTTAATCCATTCCTTTTCCGTCTTGATCGGATTCTCTCAAACGATCCGGCAATAGTATCATCATCACAATGGACTCCAATGCCAAATCCCCGCTTTGGTTTTCCTCTACCCGCGACCCTCTCGAATCTCTCTAGAGGATTTTATGGTACGTCAGGGCCTTATTGTCCTTAACGAACCTAACAATACCTCTACCTTTTTCTCTTCTAACGAGGAATCTAATATTGATTTGACGCTCGCCAGTCCAGCGGTCTCTGTCCGTATCACTGGCTGGAGTCTTTAGGAAAATTGGATCACCAGCGACTATCATCCCATCTTCTTCAAATTCTCCTCTATCCTCAAACACGCCCCCCATGACATTGTAGCTTGACGCGCTGGAGGCGCTTGTCTTGGCGTAGATCCTAATTTCATCCCGTTTAAATGGATGAATAAGTATTGATGCCAAAAGCAATGACACTGGCGCCAGTCACTGGACCCGTGTGGTGGAAGTTCAACCGTATAGAGCTCTAGTTTCACCGTAAAGGTGAAATGAAGCCCTGAGCCGTGTTGTTCAACTCAGTGACAAGGGTGTATGTCGCAACAAAGGGCTTCAACCTTAAAACTAACGTACTCTACCCTATTCCATTAAATCTCTTACAAAGTTCAACTAGTGCAAAAAGTGAAGTCTCGTGACCATCCGATGCGCCGAAGATGAGCATTTTTCCAGAAATTGAATGGCAGTTTGGTATAAGTAGATCAATAATATCAGGCGATTTTGTCTTCAATATTAAACAGCAGAAGAAGAATAGTTTTCTATATCTTATATGGAAGGTGTCATATCTAGTAAGTATAATTTCTATAATAATTTAATCTGTTCAAAGCTTCAACAAATCATTGAAATTGAAAAGGAATATCTCATTGAGAATCAGCAATCAAATTGAAGTAGTTTTTCTCATCCCAATTGCCAAATTCTTGAATTTCCTTTTATTTCTGTCAATTTTATTTAATTATGAAGGGTTTTCCAATAAAAGGTTTCATTTGAATATTCAAAAAAAAACGAGTATATTTTGAGAGAAATCAATAGACAAGCATCTATTGATTTCTATTCATTGTAAAGAGGAAAGTGTGCCATAAAAAATGGAAAACGATATCGCCAAATGGCCGCCACAATTATATCCTTTTCATGAACCAATTCGCACATTTGCGGCTGTATGTCCTCGATAACGTCACGAATTCTATCTTTAAGGTCTTGAATCGTTTGTGGGGCATTGGCATAGACCTTATCTTACAAGTGGCTCCAAAAAAAGTCTAATGGTGTTTGATCATTAGATCTCGGTGGCTAATTGTGAAAAGCTCTTCGAGAAATAACACGGCCACGAAACTTTTTTGCAAAGTTGCGACTGTTTCCTTGCTTGTGTGGCACGTAGTGCTATCTTGTTGAAAATAAGCGGCATCCACATCATTGTCTTCCAATTTCAGCCAAGAAAAATTATTAATCATAGCTCGCTAGCGTAATATATTCACCGTAACAGTAGCACTAGCCTCATTTTTGAATAAGTAATATCCAGTCACACCGCCAGCACAAAAACGCACCAAACAGTGACACATTGAGGATGGATAGGCTTTCCAACAATCATTCTTGGATTGTCCGAGCCCAAAATGCAACAATTCTGTTTATTAACGTTGCCTCCGAGATGAAAATGGGCCTCATCACTAAAGATGATTTTTCAATGAAACTCCGGATCACTTGGATGCATTTAAAGTGGCCAATCAGCGAAAATACGACGTTGCTAGTGAACGACCGGATTTAGCTCTTTTGTTAACTGATCTTTACAAACCTTGAATTCCAAATATTTATGGATAATACGATGTAATGTCGTTTGTGGAATGCCTAATTCCAAAGATCAACGAGGAATCGACAAACTTGGCTTTTCATCAACACTACGGGCTATAGCAGCAATATTCTCAGTTGTTCCTGAGCGACGCACACGGTTTCGATTCTTCACATCACTAACTGGTCCCAACAGCTCAAATGCTCAAAATGCTTTAGTTTTGCGAACTGTGACAGCAAAATTTTCACCATTTTTGAATTTTAACAATTTCAGTACGCTGCTGAAGCGTGTATCGTTCCATTTTTAGTAATGGCGTAGTTTTTACTTGTCAAATGTCAAAAGATGACAGCTTCAAAAGTGAGCGCTGCCCATTATATATGTATAGTGGGCTTATTTGAATATTTTAATATTAGCCTTCTACATATTCAATTTCAAAAATTTTTTTTTAATAAAAATAACTTCAGGAATTAAATTAAATTAAAGTCATATAAGTACCACTTATATTAAACGACATATAAAATAAACATTCATTATAAGACATCCAAATGATATAACAAAATCCAATAAATAAAAATTGTTAACCAAAATCCTATAAATTAGATATTTTGAGTAGACAAAATTTTGTTTCTGCTTATCAATCTTATGAAAACAGATATCTTTCAAAAATGTTTAACATAATCTTAAGAATTTCATCATAAAACTATCTTACTTAGAATATTCAATATTTCTGGATATCTAACTAAGTTGCTTTCTATAAAATCTCAAGATATGTAAAAACATAAAAAAACAAGTTTTAAGAGAGACTTTGCTTGGTCAGTACTCAATTAATTCATATTCATTAAAATATAACATCAATCAACAACAAATATTTACTCACCTTTTAACAATTCAGAAAGCTTCTGGTAAATGAATACTGAAAAAATTTAATGGAGTGTAATGTCAACTCAAATAAATAATTCTGTAGTTTACCATTGATCTAAAAGATTGAAAGGCAATTTAAAGGCCTCTGTTAAAGCACAAGGACTATCTGCATAAAGAATGTTAAGGAAACCAAATAATTATATATTATGAAAAACATAAAATAAATAGAGGTGAATACTTGATAGAAGGTATATAAATTATTCAAATATTTTAATATTAGCTTTCTACAGATTCAATTTCAAAAAATTATATTTAATAATTATAACTTCAGGAATTAAATTTGATATAAGTGGTACTTATATGACGTTAATTTAATTTAATTCCTGAAGTTATGATTATTAAATATAATTTTTTGGAATTGAATATGTAGAAGGCGAATATTAAAATATTTAAATAATTTTATATACCTTCTATCAAGTACTAACCTCTATTTATTTTATTGTATAGTGGGCTATAATTTGATAATTGAACGCTCTCGTCAATTAATAAGTTGATTGAATAACCGTTTTATTAAACCAATCAAATAATTAACTCTGCGAAATTATTAGAGGACTCGGTCATATTTCTGCCATTTTCATAACTCATCAAATTACTACTGAACCAATCGATGGCTTAGTTTTGTCCATTGTTCTTTCTCTGGAAAATAGTCGAATAGAATCGTGTTCGCCCGCTTAACACGATGCCTGGGGCACCTATCAATTCGATAATTAGAATTCCGATTGCCTTCCGAGTTTTGAAATGAACATTGGCAGCGATTCCACGTTATAAACCTGTGATGGTTTGAATCGATCCTTAATGAAATTTACACTCGCGAATAGGTGTTACAATTAATCTATTGTTGTCTGCTAGATTAGAGAATCGCATCCGAATATAAATTGAATATACAGAAAACTAATTCAGAGGTGTGAATTTGAAATAGGTCAATGAAGTTATTACAACTGCCACAAAATTAAAGGAAGCAAGTTTTAGTGATTAATATGCTTCACTATCGCAAAATTGAAATTTTTGATCATTTCGGTTTTAACGTGACGGAAATACATGAAATCTTCCATTAAAGTTTGAATACTCACCTGATGAAGTCGTGGTATAACGAAACAATTTTTGTGTGAACAATGAAATGTAGCGAAAGTTGAAATTAATGTTTATTCATAAAATCAAAAATATTCAAAAGTCACACATTTTTTGTGACTGTAGTTTCGAGATATTACCCCATCTTCAGACTGATTGGTAAGCAAAAATTCCGCAAAAAATGCGTACATTTTTAATATCTTGGTAATAAAGTGATCGATTCAAGCATCTATTTCTGAGAGTTTTCTTGTTTCTTGAGTTTGCGGCTGGGTGGTGGAAATCAAGCCCATTTGATGTTTGAGTTGCCTCCTAAACAACTCGTGTACAAAACAAAAAAGTACAATTATTGAAAAGACGTTTCGCCCTTGGTTGAGGACATTCTCAATTTTATTAGCAAAAAAAAATTTAAACTTTCTAGTCACTCGACAAGTCCTTAAAAAGATATCACAATAATAAAAACATATGAAATAGAATTGAGAGGTGACATACCTAAGCAGAAAATTAGTATTACCTGGAAGTCAAATGGTAAAACAGTGATTTATTTTTCACTGGTACTCAGTATCCTCTTTGTGTTAGATATTTCCGTCAGCTATCACCGTATGTATTCCAACAGAAATCATTGGCGGTATGAAATTCATTGAATTTATTTAAAATGTCATCAACTCTATCTGAAGAGACTGCGGTAAAAATATCGTCAACATACTGTTTATAAAATGCAACCACAAAGGGCAACTGAGACATTGCATGATCCTGCAACTCTGCCATAACTATGTCAGAAATCACTGAAGCTAGACAGTTCCTCATAGACCCTAAGTTTGTAAAATGAATTGATCCTAGAAAGTGAAATAGCTGTTGTTCACGCATAAGCTGAAAAGTTGTAAAAACTGATGAAGTTCTAATTTTGTTTTTGATTGAATTTTTGGTCAATGCTTTCTTAGAAGATCTATAGTCACTTCGAAAAGAATGCTGGTAAAAAGAGATACAACGTCTAATGATATTAATGTATATCCTTCAGGCAAGCTAATATTTTTCAAGCTACGAAAAAACTCAAAAGAATTTTTAACATGTTTGTCGTCTTTATTAAAAGCACTGTCAGAAAGTGCGGCAAGGAACTTACTGAGGTTGTGGAGTGGGCTTACGACATAGCTTACAATCAGTCGTAGTGGGCAACCGTCTTCATGTATCTTTGGGAGCTGATAGCTACGTCGTTATTGCAGTTCAGATACTTATACTCATTACTGTTGATATTCTTAGTTTTGAAAATTTGAGATTTTTCAGAAGCTTTTTCATCTTGTGCGAGTTAGGAGTTCAGTTGTGTTATGGGTAGGCTTTGTTACTGCGATATTGCGCCACTTAAGGTCAAGGCATTGTTAATTTTTGACCCAACAGTGAAATGATGGCCGACACCCGTCTAACTAGAAAATTTCTTTTCCACCTGAACAGGATTCGTACCCGGACCTCCCGGTCACGAGTCCGATGCTCTACCACTGAGCTGTCCGCGCTATATTTATATATATATATATATATATATATATATATATATATATATATATATATATATATATAGGTTTGTTTTCAAGCAATTTGCTTAGAGGGTTCAGAGCTATGCAAAACCAAAGACAGCTCATCGTATCTCCCTAGAATATACCTCTTCTGGTTTTTATTTCTGCGCTTTTGTAATTGCTCCACCCAGTATTCACAATCAACGCCAGGATTTCATCAAGTGTCCAAGAAGTCCAATAACTGGTTTAAGGATTTTGTACATGTAAAGTATTTTTTATGATCCAGGTGTGCGGCACCAAATCAAAGGCCATCTGGTAATCTACTCACGCCACAGATATACTTTTTTGCATTTTTTTACTTGTTTGGTAATCAAAAGTTCTTTGCATCCTCAGGTGTTCCCATGATATCCATTCTGTTCACGTGCCAGTATATTGTTGTATTACTTGTTTAAGACAAGTAATTGGCCGATATCTTTTGGGATCTGTTATATTATTTCCCTTCGGTAGTATTTGAGTTATTCCAAGTGTAAAGAAATCTGGTACTTTGATAGTGCCTGAAAGAGCTTCTTCGAAAGGCTGATGTGTTGTTGAGAAGTATTTCCACCAGTGGTTCTCTATTTGGTCTATACCTGCGGTTGGCCAGTTATTCGTCTTCTTCATTATCGACGCTAAGTCTTCTTCTGTGACATTCACATTCTCCATAAGATATATGGCAGATTTTTCTACTGCCTCCTCAAGACAGTGTGCCTTATCATTGTGTATCTTCTCTTCCTTCCAAAATTGGTACATAGCTTCCTCTGAGAGCGGAATTTGGTTTTAAGGAATTTCTGTCTCGAGGCTGCGGAAAAACTGTTATTGGTTCTTATAGTATAGGTGATTGTTTTTAAATCTCTTCACCTTCTGATTGTATCGTTTCATTTTTCTTCCCAATGCCTTAATCTTATATTTCAGTCTATCATAAATCACAATCTTTCTATAAAGGTTCTCTGGTGTCTGCTCTAAATCCTTCGCTATAAAATGAACGCGCATTAGCAGAATATTCTCTACCTCAGTCCAACGTGCTCTCTCATGAGCGAGAGGCGCAGGGGCCTCGTCCAAGCTAAAGGCTACTCCTCCGATAGAGAAAACAGTATTCGGGTTTTCAGTTTCGCCTCGGAAGGCTATTTGGGGGACTGTTGGTATGGGAAGACGACAAATCAAAGGTTTTCAGGTGTCGGGCAGGCGTTGGCTGTCAGCATGTTTGTTGATGCAGTTTGGTTTTGCCATATGATGAGGTCACCAGCGTAGGCGAGGCTGATGGATGTTCTACCGACGAGTTCATTCATTACTAGATTGAAGAAGGATGGCGACATTGGGTCCTCTTAATTGATCCTTTGTTTGATTTCGAGACTTTTTCATCGCAGCATGAAATTACTGTGGTCATTTCTCAAATGTTGTCCATGATGTACTGCAGTGAGGTAGGTATTAACGATCAATTTGAGTTTGAGTTTACTCGAAATGTTTTTTATCCTTTGAGGATTGTACACTTTTCTTGTCCACTTCTGCGCACTCCTAGAAAAGCGCCCGAATGGTTATATTTTTTCAATTTTTAGTCAAAAATGATTTAGAGGTCAAATTCAATTCTCTTCGCGTTCGGCCGCAAACAGTTTGCATAATAACTTTCAGAAAAAATAAGTTGAAGAGTTTGAATTTGCGAGGTTTTTTTAAGGCCGTATTTAAAAAATCGATTCGTCAACCTTAAATATGCCCTTTTAAAATTACTTTACCTCAATGACTTTATCATTAGTATAGAACAGAAATAATTTACAAGGGCAGGTATCATGTTTTATCTAATTTTCTGTAGAAATAAGTGAAATTTTGGTAGAATCACTTCCATCAGATGCCTCTAAATTCATCCTCGCAGGAATGTCGGAATCTGGCCTAATTCAAACGAATGAGTCTGGCTTTTCAGATGAAAAGCCACATGAGGGTAATCTCGGATGACATTTGATGGAAGTCGACATTTGCCATATTTTAATCTCATACTAATCATTTATTCTTTTCTACTCGATTAATATTATTGGATTTTCCGAACTGAGTTACATATAATTCAACGGATTGTCATGAAATCTTAAGATCTTAAGCATTGTTGTGCTGTGAACGTATTATTTAATTCTGAATTTTGACCGAGTGTAGCGATAGAGCAGTTTTTCAGTTATAATAATTTCACATACTGTGGATATTCTAGAGATTATTCGAGAACGATTTTTAGGTTATTTTGGGCCTCGTATCTTGAATTGAAGATTGACCTCTTGACGTACCATAAAACTTTTTGTAATATGGAATCAAGTTAAAAACTGGAAACGTTAGGATCGATGAGAATTGATGATGCGATGTTCAGTAAGTTGGTAACACTTCATGCTGGATCTTTGGAACGACCGCGATTAGATATGTATTGTCGCTTCAATAAAAAAAGTTTATTTAACACTCTCTAGAAAAATTCTTGATACTTATCAAATATGGGTCTCACTCGTGAAACGAAATATGAAATTAAAGAACAGATGAAAGAAATTGTGATTGCAAATACTGCAAAATTATTTTTATGAACTTACACATAAAGTTCTAATAAAAATCAAGGAAATAATTTCAGAAGATATCAATCTATTATAGTAAATTCAGAGCTAAAAGTCATGGATATGAAACTGTAATAGTAAAAATAAGAAAATAAAAAAGCGACTGTTTTTTAAGAATTCCGAGATATATTAACTAATTTGAAACAAATCTACTTTCAATATGCCATAATGAGAATATCAAAATGGGTGGACATTCAATTAAATAATGTTACCGGCCGGAAAATCAATTTGTAAATCATCGTAACAAATTTTTTTTGTCCAAAGTATGATAATGATAACGTACAAAGAGAATTCGAAGGGAAAAATGTCTTGAACATTATATATTTCAATATAAGAAGTATACGTAAAAATTATGATGATTTAATGTTGTATCTGAATGCCTCTGACGTCGAAAATTTGGATGTGTTTGTGCTGTCTGAATATTGAGAACTGCATGATGCATGATTCTTCTTGAGAAGAATGAAAAATCATATGCTGTTAATGCTTCATTTAGATACCCCTCTACCAATGTGAAACTATAGAAATCGATAATTTAGGTGAATACTTTTAGAGTCTTTGCATTTAAGTTGAATTTTTTTGTGTGATATAAACATTAACATAATCGTGTGGACAGCTCAGTAGGACAGCATCGGGCTCGTGACCCTCCCGGTCACGGTCTAGGTTCGAATCCTGCTCAGGTGGAAAAGAAATTTTCTAGTTGGACGGGTGTCTGACACCTTTTCACTGTTGGGTCAAAAAATAACAGTGCTGTGACTTAAAGTGGCGCAAGATCGCAATAACATAACAACTGAACTCCTAACTCGCACAAACTGGAAAAGCTTCTGAGGGATCTTCACAGAAGATCTAGGAGTATCAGGATAATAATAATAAGTGAAACGAACTGTTATGAAGGTTTACCATACCAAGTATTCTTGGAGCAAATTGGATTTTCACCAAAACTAAACACCCCTACCGGAGGAAGTAATACTTCAGCTACCATTTGTGTAATATGATATTATCCTGATACCCCTAGATCTTCTGTAAAGGTGCCTCAAAAGCTTTATATAGCTTTTGCAAGTTAATAGTTCTGGTTCTGCTTTCCTACTATGTTCTTACGCTATCTTAGACACAGCATTGTTGAGTTTGAATCCAACAGAGGAATGGTGACCAAAACTGACTAGAAAATGTCTCTTCTATCCAGACTGGGCATGAACTCGAAACCTTTTCGGTTCGGAAGAATTTGGAAGATATAGAAATAGGTTGAACAGAAAAACAAGAATCTCACTATACGCATGAATTGAAAATAGTAGGTATAATTACAGAAAAAAAATTAGCAATAAAATCAACAACAGGTTCATGAAGAAAACTCTGAATGACTTAAACATTAACAGCTAACAAAATAATAGATGAGGATGGTGACGTAAGCTTAGAACCGCTCGCAAAAACGAATAAATTTAATGAATGAACTCTCCCTAGCTTAGATTCTATGTACCCTAGTCGGAAATCAAATAATAACTATCATCACCTAACTAAAGACTAACGCAAGCCATAGACCTACCAGACGGCATAACTTCACTGATAAAATCTATTCATTGATTCAGTAAAGAACCTCCATAACATATTATTAGTTCTAGTTTTTTATATAAAAAGATACCCAGTGAATAGAAAAATATGTAATTTTTATCTTGCTGTAACACAACTGTTACATAGCAAAAAATTGAGTTAAAAATGTTTTCCCTTCTGAATATTTCATATGTGAATTCTTTTAAATGAAGAGTTCATAAAAAACAAGGTGATTATAATATGAGGCTGTTTGGAAAGTAATTTCGTTTTTTCCTGACAGAGGATTTAATTGTATTTTTTCGAACCCAGCTTTACATTTACGCAGCATAATCATGATATGTTTTGAGGAGTGATATAGCAAGGCTTGTGTGTGAAAAAGTTGAATTAATTCTACGCAGTAGTTTTTAGTTGGTGCCCTTTTGAACATGGAGAGTAAAAAGCAGCATTTTTGTCATATTTTTTTTTACTATAGAAAAGGTAAAAATACTGTTCAAACCATAAATAAATTAACCGATTTGTAAGGAGGAGATGTGTTGACAGTACACCAGTGCCAGAACTGGTTTGCAAAATTTCAATCCGGCAATATTGATGTTGAAAATGCACCACGTTTCGGAAGGCCGGTTGAAGCTTGTGAGGACATGATAAAGGCATTAGGTGATGCAAATAGGTGAATAACAAGAGGCGAGATCGGTGAGAGGTTAAGTTTAGCGAATTAAAATGTTTATTACCACTTGAAAGGCTTGTTTTCAACCTCGAAGCTGGATATATGGACTCCCCATATTCTTACGGAAAGAAATTTGTGTTGACGCGTTGACGTCTGTGATTCGCTTCTCAAACATCACAAAAATTGTCTATTTTTGAAGAGCATCATTACTGGGGACGAAAAATTGGTTGTCTTTAGCAATGTCAAACGCAAGAGATCATGGAGCAAAAAGATGAACCTACTGAGAGCATTTCAAAAGCCAATATTTATCAAAACAAGGTGATGCTGATGTTTGGTGGGTTTTTGAAGAAATTGTATTTTCTTGATCTTTTACCGGATAACATAACAATTAATTCGGAAGTCTACTGGCTGGACAAATTGAATGGTGCACTTCAACAGAAAAGGCCAGAATTAATCAACAGAAAAGTTGTAGTGTTCCGCCAAGATAATGCTACACCTCATACAAGTTTGGTCACTTACCAAAAGCTTTTACAGCTTGAATGGGATACACTGCTACACTCACCATATTTTCAAGATCTGTTGCCTTCGTATTATTTTTTGTTCCGATCACTTGAATCAGTTTTTTTCCAGCAAAGATCAAAAATTTCATGAGCTTGGATTCGTTCTACTACCATGGCACTATAGCTTGATGCGCTAAGAGCGCTTGTCTTGACTAAAACCCTAGTTTCATCCCGGTGAAATGAAGGGTTAAGTCTTGATGCCTAAAGCTGAACCGCATTGATCAACTCATTGACAAGGGAGTCCGTCACAGCACAGGGCCTTTTCCTTAAAACTAACGTACTCCACCCTATTGCAGGAAATCGCCGGATTTTTCTTTCCAACGGCCGAGTGTGTCATGTAGCATACTGCGTTACCTCGGGAGGGTGGAGACCCTCAAGAAATATTTGTACGACCCAATTGTTGTTGGGCTCGAGGGGGCAGTGGTTGACAGTCCACATTCTGGACTAGGAGGTTATTCCTTCTATCTGATCGCAGCAACCCATGTTCAGGATATGCTGAGAAATGCTTCAGGGTTAGCGGGACTTGACTGTTCGACCGTCCTCATCCTGAACCAGAACCGATTGCGAGACGTTTTTGGGGTTTGTGGATCTCTACAATATGGCTAGACTATGCTTGAAGCCAGGATCAGTTGAAAGACTTCACAAGGGTTCGTGGGTTTTGACATACAGGTCGGATTGACGGTGCTCGTACCAGGATCAATTGAGTTATCAATCTTGGGATTATCTTAGTTCATGAGACTGCGTTGTGGTGAATGGATAAGAAACCTTTCCGGCGTGTGAGTTGCGTCTCAAACAACTTGGGTACTGATCATGCAGAGCCAGTAGAGGTTGAATAGTGCTTCACTACTACCAGTCAGAAGGTTGTAGGTCTTTGAACTGAAGCCCAAACTGGAAGCCATACGTGATGATAAGGAGTAACCCTTATCACACTTTCTGCTTCTGGGGGCAAATTGTGGACACTGCTAATAGTCACTTGGTGAAAGAGCTATGCTCACATGCCAATACACTAACTGGTAGAATTCATTACCAGAAAGATGGCTAAAGATGTTGGACCAGAATGGGCAATATATAATTCAATAAAATATTTATTCATTATACGAAAACTGTCTTTTATTTTTCAAAAAAAAATTAAATTACTTCCCGAACAACCCAATAATTTGGGAAAGATGCGTTGCTAACTGAAACGAATAGCAGACGAATATAAGATTCGGTGTTTGAATCCGGTAGCATCTGATTTTGTTTGATTTTTTATGCTTGCATTCTTAAGTGTTTTAATAGCAATCGTTTTCACTGTCATTGGAGTTCATTAACTATTAATAAGAAAGCAACACGAAGCTCATCTAGATAGATTTTTTAATTGTACATAACACGAAACATGTAGGGTGTGTAGGGTAAAAGTTTCGGAAGAGGTAAAGAATGTATTGGGTATTGAATTGAGTCAGTCCTTACTTGGTGAAAATCCATATTAAATAATATTTAAATAAGGTTATTCTGATTTTCACAAACTTTTATTGTTATGTTTACAACAATCGTTTCGCTATCACAGTAGCATCATCAGGCATGATTACATTTTGAATAACTTATTATTATTCAAAATGTAATCTTGCCTGATGATGCTACTGTGATAGCGAAACGATTGTTGTAAACATAACAATAAAAGTTTGTGAAAATCAGAATAACCTTATTTAAATATTACGTATTGGGTATGTTTTCACCATTGAAAAAAATCTCTACAATTGTTACTGAAACTGGACTGAAACAACTTTTTCCTATTAAGGTCAGCATTTCTGCATCATGCACCGACCCACCTCATTGATCAAGTCACGCTCATAATTAATAAGGAGCGGAATTCCCTTTGAAAACCGCATTGGAAGCTTCTATCCAAAGGCCCGAAGCAAGTCCTCAGAGAAACGCTTCGCTGTCGCTCTCAAGTCTTCCTAAAAATTTACCAACCGAACTTTGACGAGAGAGGTGAGGTCTCCTGCCTGTGTCAATTATGTTTATCTCATTCAAAGGAGACAAAGACCTGACAAACTCACTTATTGAACCGAAAATTGCAACGCTGAATTTCAGACTTTCCGGAAGATTCACGTCTGTTGGGAGGTTCGAATCCAATATATCCAGGATGAACGTTCAAAACAGACTTCCCGAAAATGGAAAAGAGGCTTTTTCGTGAAATTTACCTTTGTATTTAAAAGTGTCTCCGTGGGATTTATATCAAAGGGAAGAAACTCACCAGAAGGATTCAAAGATCCAGAAAGAGCTTTATAAAGATCGGAATAAGCGGAAATTAATCTGAACTCACACATTAGAAAACTCAGAAAAAATGTTAACAAATAAAATCATTTGTAACCTGTAGTTCAATATATTTGACTATTGAATTATCTAAGGCTTCAATTAATAATATTCAAAACGAAACGAAATTTCAAAGAGAATACGTAACAAAGAATATTTTACAACTTATTTTGGATTGTCTCGGTCTTTACTTGACGGAAATTCATCTTCAATATAAGAAAAACAAATGTTAACTTCTGCACAAAGAGAATAATCCCATCAGACCTGTTGTTTCATTTGTCACAGCCCCGTCATATGAATTTTCAAAATCATTAATCAAAATTATACTAACAGAAACTAACTTTGAAGCCAAATTTGCAATAAAAAACTCTTATCAACTTATACAAAAAAATTAAGCATATACATATCCCAAACAATGTCAAATTTGTTTCCTTTGATGTAAAAAACTTATTTCCTAGTATACCGGTCAGTGAAACGATAAAATCATTTGATGATTTATTACTCCAAAAACGAACTAATCTTGTTGTAAAAACAGAAATATTAGACGCCTTAAACGTTTGCCTAGATCAAAATTATTTTATGTTCAACGGCACGTTTTATCTAGACGAAGAAAATCTAACAATGGGGAACCCATTAGGCCCCTTGTTATTAGAAATATTCATGGATCACGTAGAAACTAATGTCCAAAAACTCCCATATTTTAAAGATTTCGTTTGTTGGTACCGCTATGTAGATGACATAATTTGTTTATTTAATGGCACAAATAGACAACTTGGTTCATTTTTGGAATCTATCAATAAATTATATCTAACAATTAAATTCACACAGGAAGATGAAGTAAATAAAAGCAAATAAAATCTTAGATTTAAAAATCACCAAAATTAATAATAGACATGACTTTTCCATATACAGAAAACCTACACATACAGATGGTACGATTCATTATACTTCAAACCATCCATTTTCACAAAAATTGTCAGCTTATACTAGTATGCTTTATAGATTGGTTAACATACCTATGACAAAAAAATTTTGACAAAGAATATAATACCATTAACAAAATAGCTTTCAACAATGATTTCAATTCGTTAATTGTAGACAATTTACTTGATAAAATAAATTACAAGAAAGCAATATCACATATATATCCAAATTTTCAAAATTCAAACGAAACCAAATTTATTTCATTAACTTACATAGGCCAAAAATCTGAAAAGATTGCTAGATATTTAAAGAAAAAAGAAAAATATAACATCTCTTTTAAAACTATTAATTCTTTAGGCAGCTTAATAAAAAATAATAAAGACGTCATTCCTAAAAACAAAAAATCAGGAGTTTACAAGTTAACATGTAGTGATTGCCCATGTATATATGTGGGACAGAAAGGCCGTTCATTCCAAACAAGGATACGAGAACATGAAAAATGTTTCATTAATAATAAACCGAATTCAACTTATGCCAACCATTTGTTAGAGACTGGCCATAATATTAATATGAACTATTAAATATTACATATCGAAAACAAAAGTCAGAAACTAAATCTGTCAGAAACTTTAGAGATCAATAGATATAATAAAAGACAAATTTTATTGAATAATCAAATAGATTTAAACAGATCCCCCGTACTTAATATTTTTCATTAATTGTATACCATCTTTTTCCACCCCTCTATTTTTTGTACCAGAGCTGTGTATTTAAGGTCATGTTTTGCATTGTATACCTCAGTTTAAATACTCACCTGATGAAGTCATGGTATGACGAAACCATTGTCGTGTAAATCAATAAAATAGCGGAAGTTGACATCTGTTTTTCTTATATTACAACTTATTGATGGCATTAAATTAATCCACCGAACCAAACATAAAAACAGAGTATTCTGTAATGTTTATAGAACTATGTACTTGATTTTAAAATGATTAATATAATGAATATCAATCATTTCAGCCAAATATCTTTAATTTTCTACTTTTGAGGCGAAAATGGTCTTATACGACTCGGTTTGACTAAATGATGAAGAAAGTTCAGAAAGCAAAGAGCTAGGGCCTTGAAACTTTCAGGTACTTAAAGCTTTTGGCAAGTGGCCAAACTTGTATCAGGTCTGGCATTATCTTGATGGAACACTACACCTTTTCTGTTGGTTAATTCTAGCCTTTTCTGTTGAAGTACATCATTCAGTTTGTACAGCCGGTAGACTTCTGAATCAATTGTTGTGTTATCTGGTAAAAGCTCAAAAAAAAAGATTCCTTAAAAATCCCACCAAACAGATAGCATAACCTTTTTTTGATTGGCTTTCGAAATGCTTTGAGTCGGTTTATATTTTTTGCTCCATGATCTCTTGTATTTGACATTGTTATATACAACCGATTTTACGTCCCCAGTAATGACGCGCTTTAAAAATGATCATTCTCGTGACGTTTGAGAAGCGAATCACCGACGTCAACGCGACGACACAAATTTCTTTCCGTGAGAACATGGGGAGCCCATATATCGGGTTGCGCGGTTGAACCCAGGCCTTTCAAGTGGTCAAAAATAGTTGAATTAGATAAATTTAACCTCTCACCGATTTAACGTGTTGTTATTGACTGATCTGCATTACCTAATACCTTTATCATGTCTTTATCAGCTTCAACCGACCTTCCGGAACGTGGTGCATCTTCTGGTGCCAGGTCTGGCACTGGCTTACTGTCAACACATCTTGTCCATACACATCGGTCAATTTATTTCTGGCTTGAACACCATTTCAACCTTTTCTGCAGTTAAAAAATAAAAAAATGCTAAAAGGGCACCAACCAAAAACTACTGCGTAGAATTAATTGAACACTTTCACACACAAGTCTTGCTACATCAGCTCACAAAACATATAATGATTATGCAGCTTAAGTGAGAAGTTGGTTACGAAAAAGTACAATTAAATCCTGTCGGGAAAAAACGAAGTTTCTTTCCGGACAACCTTATACATCTACGTTTTAAATTTAAACACGGTCGTAGAACTGCTGCACGTATTCTGTGGAGGTAAACACTGCTCTACTGACGACTTTTTATTCTTCTAATTATACGATTCTCACAAAGTTTTGCGATGACATGCGCATCATTATTATTATTCTACTCTTAAATGCCAAATTCGGATCGATTGGATCTTTAGATATTGAGAGGAATTGTGGCGTCATATCCCTCTGTTCGGCAAGATTGCTACTCTGCCCTGCTGCAGTCACTGGCGTCATAGGCTGAGTTGCACCTTATTCCCTATCTGATGTGTTCAGGTGGTGAAACTAGGAACGAAAAGCCGCCTCCCGAACTAAGAGGTTGAAGCTCCCTCATAACATCTACCATTCACTTCACAGTTGCAGAAATATAGAAAAATTCAAATACGAATAGCTGTGGAATCATTAGACCGATTTTGCCCTTCAACAAATTCAGTAGCTCAAATTTGAGCCCCAAACCTGCACTGAATGTTTTCTAGCTCTTTCCATTTCGAAAGTAAAAGTGTTCACAGTCACACCGGTCAGATAGAAAGAATTTTGACCTCGGATTCTTCATCAGCGAGTCCAACCTAGTCGTTTTGAGATCATTCATGGCTTAACATTCGAAATAAGATAGCACGCTCTTCTCTAGAAGAAGCAGACACAAATTAAGCAACGATTCCATAATTCAAATACAATGTGAACCTTAAATATTCACCAAATAAGTACAAAACATAATATTGAATTTGCAGCGACTACGCTTTGGTTGATTGAAATAAGGGCGAAGAATTATAAACCTCATTCGTCTTAATTTTCTGTATGATTTATGATACGATATGGGAAATATGATAAGAAGATGGGGAAAATAGGAAAAATCGAAAATTCAGTCAATTTCACCTATCTATTAACCTAAGTAGTATATCTGGCTCCAAGTGTAAACTCAAAATTTCAAGGCTTTAGGTCTTTTCGATCGAAATTTAGCATGCTGACCAGTCTTCCTGCTGATACTGGCAACATTTGGCATAAACCTTCGTGTAGATATTCCAACGCAGGTCTGCAACCAGAATATTTTTTTAACTTTCTAATTGTAGGATCATCACGATATTTTGCACAAACATGCGATTACTAGTCTTCTCTAAATGCCCAATTTCGGATACAGCAAATCTGTAGTTTCGGAAATATTAGGAAAAAGTAAAATTTTGATGTGAAACCATTGAACCGATTTTGTCAATCAAATGACGAAGTATTTAGGCTAATTAGGCTATTTAGGAAAAAATTAGAGAAACTGTGTGACTCCAAACTAGTCTTTCGAACCAAAATTCGAAAAAACAGACATTTGTACGAAACGATATAAAAATATTACAAGCATTCTCGTTGTTCGACTGATATATTTCATGAGCAGCAATAATATGTAAATTATCGCGATCACACGAAACGCAATTGAATGCCAAACAAAAAACCTAGAGCAAAATCCAGCAATTAGTGGTAAAAAATACCATCAAAGGTTTCACATACTTTTCTTGCTCTAATTAGAGGCTGCCTGCCTGGAATAAAAGCGATTCCGCAATGTTTACAAATTCGTCATAATACAATAAATCTGTAGACATTCTCTTTGAAGTCTAGGTACCGACCGAATGGAAGTTGAGTCGAGAAGGGTGTAAAGTGTAAAACACTTTTTCTACATATTTTTCGCATTCTTATTTCATAACCCAAAAAAAGATTGTAAGTATTGAGCTATCCCATATACCGAGTACTCTAAAACATCCGGTGTTATACGGAGTTATACGCTAATCTGTTTTCATGGTGATCATCTAGTGGTGGGGAATAGGACGTTACGTTGTGTAGAGAACCTAAGTTACACTTGAACGAGAACGAGGAAACAGGTACGATAAGTTCACAACGCAAGGTTAAGTAAAAATACAATATTTGGTTGCGGAAGGCAGGATCCCGCACCTGACTCTATGTATGAGAGCTTTAGGAGGGAAAAGAGTCAAGGAGAAAACCTTGACCTCTCTTCAGCTCCCATACATTATTCAACCCTGTCCTCCACTCTATTTATAAAATTAAAGTTCCAGAGATCGACAACCTTTCTAATATCCCAAAACATAGTGTGCAAGCACTAAGATAAATACAGCAGTCAATTGCGTGAATACTCCGATAACATGGCAATAGGGACATGTAACAAAGATCATCCAGGTAGTTTAACAATGACCCTTTGGTCAGGAATTCCCCATTTACACACCTACTATCTAAATAGATTATTAAAATCTGGAAGCATAATATCCTTGTTCAGGAATGTCTAGTTGCGACATTCTGAAGACACACAGCTTTTAGTGTCAGTTATTTAACTATCTTTTCATTCTAATCATTATATCTAATAATATAGTTCTTCAGGAAGGCCTTGTTGCGGCATTTTGAAGACACAGGGTTGTTGTGTCAGTATCCAATTGTGGATCCACATTGCATTCACTCTAAACATTCTAAATTCTCAAACAAAGTACCATTGATAACCACTTCTAGATTCCAATAAATGGAATGAAGATAAAGACGCTTACATGTATGAAATATGTTAAATAGTTAATTCAGATTAAAGTAAACAGATCGTCCCACGCTGGTGCATCATTACAGCAAAATACACAAATGAATAAAGAATTCGTGATACAAATAACACTCACGTTGACCTCAGGTTATTGTTATTTATGGCGAGCGGGCGTCTGTCCACCCTATCACTGCGTCCGCACGGACTATTGTGGTTCTTGGCCTCAAGTAATTCAATACAATACAATAACATTTAGCCTTGTTGTCTATCCTTAACTTTTAATGGACAATGGCATTCAATTTCTTACAAACAAAAACAAGGCTCCCTGAAGCCTGCGTTAAGTCACCGAAGATTACCACCGCCATTGAGGAGAGAACAGACGCTCCTCTCTCGGGGTTACACACGCGCGCAAGTACACGAACTCAAAAGTGTTGGTGTAATAGAACTTTAACTATTTATGTTCAGATTTGACTTCTAAATCCGACATATTCTCATTCAACTATAGAAATAAAAGGTAATCTCTACAGTTTCGGCTTCATATTTCAGGAATAACATCCTTCCAACTATACAGCATTGAGTAATACTATTCGAGCGATGATAGGACAGACTGGTTAAAGTAATCTTCTGTATAAGGCACTTGCGATAGTATTGTTTTAACCCCAAGAAATACAAAATATGATTGATAAATTCATAACGATGGCTTCAAAGACGAAATCGAAGGTTGTTTCAGAGAGCGTTTTTACATTTGGGGAGTTGATATTGAGTGACAATAACTGAATAAGAAACGAAACAAATAATTTCGGTTCAAAAATAAAGATGATATCCACGTTTAGATATTTGCTAATCTAACTGTTTAAAAATTTTAAATATCATATAGATTTATTCTTTTAACCTCCTACAAATTTCAATTTTAAAAAAACCATAGTAACATTTGTCCTCATTCCCAAACAATATTCACGAAGAAAAAAGATGTTTCAATAATTCCTATTTCGTTAAGACCCTTAAAAACGGTCAATAGACATTCAGATTAATTAATTCGGCCGATTTGTACCAAATATCATTAATAAGGAGTATGAGCTAGGGTAATAGGAAGTTCCACAAATCGAAAGTGCAACATGCATCTGTATAACAATTCTAAAGTCAAACAAGCCCGATTAGGTTTTGTTGATCGCTTGGACATAAGTAGAGGACATGCGCACGTTTCGAACTTGTTGGTTATCGTCAGTGCTCTGTTATGTCCAACGACTACAAATTTATCACCTACCCATATTCGCTCTGCACAGAAACATCAAGGTATTAACTCTAGTGCCATTTAGTGTTCGCAAATATACGTACTTGACATACCCTTACGAGTCAATTCGAGTAAAGTATTCCCGATTTTCTAACGTTACAAATGCAGAAAACTTTCCGCATGCACAAGTTAAATCCTGTTATGCTGTGATGCTCATAATTAGCATATTTGTAGTCAAATAAATTAATCCGACTGATCTGTACCAAATATCATTAATAAAGACTATGAGCTATGTCTCGATTTTTAGAGCCTTCTACTACCATAGGTCAAATCCTTATTAAGGACAGAATATATATTAAATAGGCAGTGGCTATGCTACTCAGCAAGTAGTAGATGACACATTAGATTGCTTGTAAATTGTTCTCCTCAGTAGAATCAAAGTTTAAAACGAGTAAACGATTGGTCAAATATTACACGAGTATTTGATATGCACCATAAAATGAAAACCATAAACAGTCGATATTAACATGATTCGCTAGGAAGGAAAATAAGAACACCATCGAAAAACAAATCAAGCAGCAAACGAAACAAAAAGTAGCCTACTTTTATGAATTATTTCAAATGGTGGTAGTAGTTTTGAAATTTTTGTGTCAGAGAGAATTATCATTAAAAGGGCATGAAGAAAAATGAGCGATTTAATTCCAGAATTTGATGCGATTCTTCAAGAATATTTGAAAAATGCTAATCTGAATTAAGAAATCAATTTTTTCTTTGTCCTAAACTACATATAAAGAAATAGTTGGCATTATGGGAAAGCAAGTATGGAGAACAATTATCAATCAAATAAATGAAGGCGATGTTCAATATTTTTCCAATACTGTTGTTTCCACACCAGTCTTGGCACACATTGATCAACTAGCTATAGTCTTGCAGTCAAGGATTACCTCATAAAAAGTTCTTGACATTTCTTCCAATTGAGAAGCATTCCTCAGAATACTTGTTCGAACAAAAATCTTTTTTTTGAGTCGAACTGGCCTTCCATTAGAAAACACCCGAAGATAGTCTTAAGACAACAGCCAATATCAGTTGCCGATGTAATGTAGTGTAAGCTCGCATTAAGTCTCAGATTCACAAATTCAGACCTTGTTTGGCACATTAATTGAACCTTGTGGGTACAATCAAGAGAACTAAGTGAAGATATTGAACAAGAATACTCCAAGGGCGAGTCTGATGAACACCTAGGGAAATTCAAATACCAATATTTTTTGGAAAAAATAAATTTGGGAATGAGGTATTGAATAGACTGTTGGATTTCTTGATTGGCAACTATCCCGACTATCGAGACATGTTTGTCAAATTCAAATGTATATCCGATATAGGGGATCTCTCACAAGACATTGATAGGGTCAGTTTCAAAACACTTGTATAGCATTATGACAAATATCTCAAGCAGATAATTAGCAGCGAGGCATCTAAATTCAAACAATATTTCAAACTCCAAAAACCTGATTATAACATGAGATATTGAAGATAATATACGAAAAGGAAATGATAGAAGTACTTTTAAATTCATATTTTTCTGTAAGATAGTTATTAATTTTACCTTAACGAATTGCGAAGCAGACCGATCATTTCCTAAACTGTCCCTAATAAAAACAAATATAAAACTTTTTGGAGGAAAGTAGACTGCAATTCCCTAGGAATGGCAAGTCCTAGACTTGCCATCAAAAATTAATTATGATGCTCAAATAAAAGAATTTGCAGAATTGAAAATAGGAAAGAAATATTTTCTCTCGTGAATCAGTTTCCTCCGTATTCTGTTTTGATTTTTGAAAAATTTTATGTTTCTTTATAATCATTATTGAGTTTATTTCTCCTGTAGGAAGAACTTTTCTTGCAATTTGTATATTATTTACTTTTGTTGAAATATTTTATTTGTAAAATAAAATAGAATAGAAAGGCTTTTTACTTGATAGAAGAAATATAACAAAATTTGAATATCAAAACATATTGAAATATGTTTATCTTCTACAATTTCAATTTCAAAAAATTTTTTTTATTCAAAAAACTTTTAGAATTAAATTTATGTCCACAACAAGCACTGCTTACATTTAATAGACGTATATAATCAAAACTCAATATATAATGTCAAATGGAATAAATAACCCAACAGATATACGAAAGTAATTAAAATTAATAAATAAATATTTAAAGGAGACAAAATTTTGTTTCTGGTCTTACCTTTAAGAACACCAATTCCTTTTAAAAACATGAACACACTTAAAGGACTTCTCACAGGATATAATTTATTTGAAATATTTAATATATTTAAATATTCGAATAAGTTATTTCAAAAATCTCTAAAAAATGTGCACTGTATCTTCAAAAAACAAATATAATTCTAAACAATCCCGTCTTCAGTCCTCATTTAATATTCCAAATATCAAAATCAAAAAACTAACCTATATCTCTCCACGTGTTAAAAGACTAAAGCTTCGAAACACAGATCAACTATATAATTCAAGATTGATCTATGTTCTAACAAAATCAGAGAACAGTGTGAGTTATTTTAAGGTTTATTTAAATTCATTGACATTCCATAATGAGATTTATTGAAGCCAAAATATAATTATATATTATATGTAAAATAAAATAGAATAGAAAGGCCTTTCACTTGATAGAAGAAATATAACAAAATTTGAATATTAAAATATATTGAAATATGTTTATCTTCTACAATTTTAATTTCAAAAAATTTTTATTCAAAAAACTTTTAGAATTAAATTTATGTCTACAACAAGCACTACTTACATTTAATAGACGTATATAATCAAAACTCAATATATAATGTCAAATGGAATAAATAACCCAACTGATATACGAAAGTAATTAAAATTAATAAATAAATATTTAAAGGAGACAAAATTTTGTCTGTAATTATATATTATATGTAAAATAAAATAGAATAGAATTTTATTTTATTTGTTATTGATTATCAGTCTTTTATTGTATTTTGTTTTGGTATTTATATTTTATCAAAAACTTTAAGTTTTGTTTCGGAAAATCCCGGAGTCTATTGAAAATTTGTTTCGAAATAAATTGGAAATGTTGGAGGGGGGGCCACCGCAATTTTATCCTGGCCTTAAATATAATGTGGTTTTGGGGAAGTGGCTGTGTATTTCTATCTATCTTCAGCGAGTTCTTTCGAATAATGTTGTTTCTATGCATCTAATTCAATTGGTAATATTCTGGTTTTATTGGATGAATTATTTTTCAGTGTTCTTAGTAGTTTTCATACTTCCGACGACCTTGTACCGCCCATAAATGAATTCAAATCTCTCTAATTACTTTCTCATATCTCATTTTTTGCCCGATTATTTATTTTTTTGTACTCTAGTTTTTGTTGTTTATATAGAAGTTATCGTCTAGGTTTTGACTGCTTAGCCGTTTTTTATATGCCTATTATTTATTTGTTTTTTGTTCCTGTAGTATTATTCATAAATTCTTCATTAAGAAAAGAGAACGCCAACACAGCCGCAATGTCAGAGGAGGACTTCAGTACGTATTTTTCCACAATAACAGATAAAAAGGGTTGACTGAACATCAACCCAGAAATGAGTAAGAACTTCACGAAAAGGAAAATCTTTAAAAATCCAAAATCATTCTTTCTGGCTCCAACAACACCTAAGGAAGTCAAGATGGCTGTTAATGAAATGAAGGAAAAATCGTCACGGGATATAACTATATGGCTTCTCAGTAAGATTGCTGAAAGAATTTGCCCACTGTCTGGTCAATCCTCTCTCAGACCTCATAAATTTCTGTTTTCAGGAGGGCTATTTTCCCGATGAGCTAAAGCTGGCGAGACTAATGCCAGTATATAAAAAGGGAAATCAAGAGGTATATGACAACTACAGACCTATATCGATATTGCCAGCAGTTTCAATGATTTTTGAATCCCTTATTAAAGTAAGATTGATTTCATTCCTGGAAAATTTTTTCCTGCTTAACGATCAGCAGCATGGCTTCAGAAGAGCTAAGTCCACCGCTACAGCACTGGTACAGATGATCGAATTTATTTTTGGAGGCATTGGACGCTTCAGAGGAAGCAATAATAACTTGCATGGACTTGAGTAAAGCTTTTGACTGCGTAAATTATAAGAAGCTCTTGTCCAAATTGTGGTATATCGGCATAAGAGGCCCAGCATTGGAACTGCTGAGAACTTATCTACATAATAGATATCAGATTGTAGATCTAGATGGAAAGAGGTCTTCCAAGAGAAAAATCACTTCAGGCGTGCCTCAGGTCTGGACTTGGACCAGGTTTATTTTTGATATATTTTGACGATATCGCATATAATGTTGCCGCAGATGGAAAGACAATTTTCGCTGATGATACATCCTTTCTAAATAGGGTAAAAATGAATTAGTTCTCCAAGAAAAAGTTGAAACATCAATTCAGGGCGCTGTTGACTGGTTCAACAGCAATGACATGAAGGTTGCACCGGAAAAAAATGCGAAGGCTGCTTATTACAACAAAACGCCATAATATAGAGACCATTTCCAAACTCGGTGTATCAATCAGTGGAAATCTAACTTGGACGCAGCATGTTAATGGATTATGTAAGAAGTTCCTAATGCAATATTCACCATAATTCAAATAAAAAAAAGCACTTCTTACATACCATGCTCAGTTCCACGGACGAATGACCTACGGCATAATCCTATGGAGCTTGTCTGCAGATGCTTGTAGGGTCTTTCTTAAACAAAAACATGCAATATAGTTGGTGGCAGGAGTTGATCAGATGACCAGTTGTAGACCGTTGTTTAAGAAGTTTGGCATACTTACTGTTTCATGCTGCTACATACTCGAGTGTCTCCTTTAAGTCCACGAGAACAGGAACAATTTTACAAAGCACTCGAACGTGCACGACCATAAAACTAGATCCAGGGATAAATTTGTTCCCCCAGATTCCCCCATTGAAGAGGACTCAAAATACGCACATTTTTAATGGAATAAAAATTCACAATGAACAATCCGACCGTGTAAAGTCGCTTCGTGGAGCATCCTTCAAGAGGTTTGTCAATGCTCTGCTCATCGAGAATGTTTTTTATTCTTTAGAAGAGTTTATGAATCATCGTTTCTAGTCATATACATGTATGTGTATGTAGTCATATACATGTATGTGTGTATGTGTAAGTAGTATATTGTACATGCTGCATTTGTGTATATATTTTGCATTCAAGCAATTTTTTTTGTGAAAGATTACAAAAATAACTACAGTATCATCTGCGTATGAAATTATTTTTCCATTTAGATTTAAGCACCAAACGAATTTATTTAAATCAAAAACAATATTGACCGCAACACCGTTCCTGAGGAACTCACATTGTGACAGGCACAGGGTCATTCTTCTCTTCACTAATTTTTACAATTTGAAAACTATTTTTTAAACACGTAGGGAATATATTTGATGTATCGCCTCGTATACCAATAGTTTCTAACCTTTCTAATAGTATCTCGAATTAAGAAGTGAAAAAAGCTTTCTCTAGGTAAAAAAAATAGAAAGACACTTATTGTCACTATCATTAGCACAGACAATAAACTTCTGGAGTTCAAGTGTAGCATCCTGAGTCCCCATATTTTTCCGAAAACGAAAATGGCTTTTATTGAATATTTTGTGCTTTGTGATGAAATCCAGCAATCGAGACTTCAAATAATGCTCGTAGATATTAGCAGAATTATTTATTAGGATAATAAAAACTACAGTTAGTTGGATTTCTTCTAATGTCCGACTTGAGTTGTACTTCCTGGGAAACTTGGATTTATTAAATGAGTAAGCGGGTGTAACAGATCAGCATTTTTTTAGTTTCGCAGATATTTGAACCAGGCCATCATCAGAATTGGACGCTAAACATAATTCATTATATCTTATCGATACCTTTCAGCTGTGCCATATCAACTTTGAAATGTTATTCGACACTTCAGCTTATTTATTTCCTTATGATTATACAGTTATGGGAAAGACAGTAGGAAACATAAAAAATTAAATGTTAATCTATAAACAACGTCGGTCCGGTACAGCAGTGGTTTGTTTGAACCTTAGAACATCGGTAACCATTCCTTTTCAAAATATTCCGAACACCTCTATCGCTCATATCGATTTCTGCAATTTATTTACTCGAACAAGATGCACTGGTTTCAACAGCAGTACACACAGATATTTTTTTTTCAGACGATTTTCACTAATGGTTTATGGTGGTTTATCAATCTTGCAATGTCTGTATGTTCGTAAACAACCACATTTCTCGAATTTTTTAATTATTTTAGAAATAACCTAACTTGAAGGAATCGGCCTATCTTCAAAGGCAACAATAAATTCATTTACTGTTTATTGAATTGATTGACCACTAAAGTACCTATTTATGATCTGAATTTTTTCTTTTATATTGAACATTTCGATTTGCTTCATTTTCAATCGATATGGCCACCAGCCACTACCATTGAAAGAGAACAGTCGTTTAATAATCATCGCGCTGAGGTTTTTGATTCTTCCACTGCCCCACAGGACCGACGTTGTTTATGGATTAACATTGAATTTACTATGTTTCCGACTGTCTTTTCCATACCTGTATATGGCCTTAGAAAACATGGAAAAGCATTTTAATATATTTATTGTTCGTGAATTCCGACGTCGCAGCATTCAGAATTGTAAACTGTTTCATCCTATCCTTATCTACTAGCATTGATCTCATAATTTTTCTATAACTTATGAGAAAATTTATTCATTCGGAATACCTAAAAATAAGATTTCCAATCAATTTCGTTTTTTCCTTCTTTTTGTTAGAAGGGATGGATTGATACACAATCTTTGAACAGATTGTCAAATTATTATCATTCGGGTAGTTTACCTTGTCATATGTAGCTTCTGCAACATTATGAATTAACAATAAGGTAATCAAATTTGTCGAATGTAGCCTTTGCTACATCATACACTGTCCCCTGGATAGTCAAACTCTTCACATTTGGGTCCAAGCTATCGCGATTATTATCGTTAATATATTGTAATAATGCAGTCGATCGCCAAAGTATTGGCAAATTCATTACATTTGTTTTCTGTGTAACAATTACACCTTTTGAGTTGTTTTATATGCAGTAAACCAAGAATTATAGTTCTTTATTATTAAAAGTGTTCGAGTGTTTACTTCAATTCCTTATCATCTTCTTTGGTTTATCTTATTATAAACAAAGCTAGTTCATTATCGAGATAACTACAAACAAGTGCTCTTGTAGCTAAATTCTTCGCTAGAATACGTCAAATGCAGTCCACTAAACCTTTCGTAAATAATCATTGCATTTAATTAATTTTGCAATTTTATGATAGATTGGGCCGTTGCTTGGTAGAAATCAGTTGTAATTGTCATTATAAAATAAAACACTTGTTTACATTTTCTACTTTATTTTTGGTATTGACGTACGTTTCGTCTTTGCTAGAAAGACTTCATCAGAATACCCAATTTTGCAATTGTCTGTTGTTTCAAAATGCGGAAATAATAGGCAAAATACTGCGGCAAACTAACCGTGGTACTATGCATTTTGGTTCATTCGATCCGGATATTCTACTTTCACCTGTGTATAACATTAGAATATTGAACCATCGCCTGTTACGGACATTGGTGCCTGGCTCCTAGAGAAAAGCTGCGAATACAGGACCAATCTTTGGAGGTCAACACCAAGTGCCTATTAATGCAAACGTGAGAGTTCATCCAAATAAGAAATGAATGCAAGTATGTGTAAGTGCGCTAAAATTGTGTCATTTCACGTGCATTCAGGATTATTCCAGGATTTTAAGTGGTAGGTCAATTTGTACCACCAAATAATTTGATGATTCATAACATATACTCTATTTTTCTCAATACATTTCAAAGATTGTGTCTATTTCAATATTGATTTATCGATCCTGTAATAAGATGCCGGCATCAGAAATCACGCTTTAAGTAAGTAATTAGGCGAAAACATGCTGTACGAAAGCTCACTTCTTTCGAGAATTATTTGCAACAATTACAAGACGAGGTAGACAGCGCTTACGATACTTTTATGGAAATTCAATCCCAGTTTGAAGTACTCGTACATGAACCTGATGTTATTAAAAAATTGGATGATGAATTTGCGATGAGGTAGCCTTCTGCAAATCAAGACATTTGAAATATCGCGAGTCGAACAAGACTCTGGTATCGCCTCTGCAGGACTTACGACCCTGTACAGCGAATAATCGACACAAAATTAGCATTTCGCCAAACATGGCCCGTGAAACAAAGGACATAAAATTATATCCTCACGCAGTGAAAAAAATTTCACGGTATTCAACACGCCATATATACCTGCGGACAAATTCCTTTCAAAATTCCATTAATTAAAACTTAAAGCGAACATTTGCCCATAAGGATCTTTGGTTAAAATACCGTGTTTAGAGACTTTCATTATGTTTTAAAGTACCGGATGTTACATATGAACTACGAAACCTATTGTTATCTAATATTCAGGACGATTTGTTATCGAAACAAAATAAGATTGAATATTACTCTTTACGGATATAGAAATGCACTTTCAAATCCGTAGAAAATTTGATTATGTATATATAAGGCACATATCGTCTGAGGAAAATTACGTTGATCTTGTTATACTTGGTCAAACAGCCCATAAATGTTAACAAACACACATTTCGCATCCTAACCCAGTACGGCTAATGCAAACCAAGGTAAAGTGGCCTCTGAAATGGTGTTCAGGTATTGATTTACGTGATACACAGGCCCCTCTTCCCCACTGGGCACTATGGGCACGTGCCCAGGGCCCCGCGATCGAATGGGGCCCCCTAGTTCCTGCCAGATTACCAAATGATAACCGATATTTAGGTATCGAAAAACATTAATTTTGAAAAATCTGATGATAATGACTTACTACAATACCTGCGCTTATTATATTAATAAAATTAATAAATTTAGAACCTTGTTTGTCTTTCTTTATCTATTGTAACTAAATAGTGTTTTCTCAAGGTCATAGGGGCCCCATGATCCTAATGTGCCCAGGGCCTCAAATAGTTTAAAGACGGCCCTGGTGATGCATGGCTATTTCTTTCTTATAAAAACTCTAAGAGGAAAAAAAAAACAATCATATCGGTCAGTTGAGTAAACCAAATTTGGATCATACTCACAAAATAATTTTAAGGCTAACTCAATATGCGGCTTTCCATGAAGAAATCGATTCGTTGAAACCCAACGAAAATATCCGTAATAAATCTCGTTTGGAGATCTTAAAGAGTGAGAACTTTATACGTAAAATAGACGGTGCATTATCTCACACTTTGTTAGCTAAGGGACAACGATACCCCATTCTGTTGCCTCCCGATCGCGCTGTACTTCGTTTTGTCATTCGAATAGAGCAATTGCGATTTAAATATACAGGTATACATCCAAAGCTGTACTAGCACCGTCACAAGATGAAAGTAAACATGAATTTATACCTATACAATGATAGAACTTCTGATGAATTATTAATTTAGAAATGTATCCATATATTCTCCATTTTTGTTAATCGATTATTTTCTCGATAGGTAAAATACTAAATATTTTGTTTTGATAATTGTACCAAATTTTGTACTTGTCAATGAATTAATATATTCTATTTACTTTTACGTAATCGCACGAATCGCAGCATTAATTAGTTAGAGTCGTTAGTGTCGCAATACATATATTCGTGCAATTGAGTATGTTTACGATTTAAATAGACCCAATGTTCAATTCGCGTTTTTTAACCTATGTTTTTTAAATCAAATGAGCACCATTATAATCATTATTATTTTCTGATCGGTGGTACATTGACATGTTTTACCATGAAAAGATTTTGTATACATATCCTCGAATACTTGTCGACTTTGTAACTATAACAGTGTTTCTTAATATAAATGGTACAAAAAATGTGTAAACAAATGTTGATCTCTTTACCTTCTATAATCAACTATTGTCACACTGTCATTTATGTAATTTGATGTACTTTTATGCCATTTTATGTATGCACCGACAGTTATGTATTTCAGCTATTGATTTTCTTTGTTGTTTGTAATTGTTTCATTTCACTACCATTTATGTAATTCAATGTAATTTTATGGAATTATATGTAGCATGAGTGTATCTACATTTATGTATTTCTTTTATTGATTAATTTCGTTTTTTGTTATCTTGATATTTCGATTTAGAAGTCTTTCAACTGTGCCATACGAACTTTGAAGTTGTTATTCGACACTTTCACTCAAATTCATGTGGCATGCTTTCTAAATGATAGGTATTGAAATTCTAAAACTTCCACACCCTGTGACGGTCTTTTCAATCCTGTTGCCACAAATCTTCACTTTTTCCAAAAAAATGTTTGTTATGTTACCCTGAATAATAAATAATAAATACCAGCTGCTTCAGCTTGGATGAAAAACAGACATTTTTCCCAAGAAAATTCTCACAATAAAAATTTTGCCTAGTTCAAACTGACTACTGAAAAAAATATGTACTGCGTGAATTTGGCAAGTGACTTCAAAATTTAGCGCATTTAGTAAGAACTCCAAAATGGTATAACACTTGGTAAGTTCTTGCCGAAATTGTAGACAATTTTTTTTTTAATAATCCTGTTTTTAACAAATTTATCTACCTTAGTTAAAAAATTTTCTAATGTGCCATTTTAAGGTGCGTTTGAAAATAAAATTCAGTGAATTCCTTAAGTTTTCAATTAGCTCAAGATTTACAAGGAAATTCCACTGATTATTTACGGCAGCATGTAGTACGAACAAGAAGGCTACCCAGCGCATTATACTGTCACAGTAAGAGTATTCCTCAATTAAGAATACCCCGATAGGTGGATTGGGCGGGGAGGTAGGAATTTTGTGGCCTGTTCGTTCACTCGATTTGAACCCAATAGATTTCTTTTACTGGGGTACGATAAAGGAGAAAGTTTATTGCAAATCGATCCAAGATTTGAACGAGCTGCGCCGAAGACTTTTAGAAGCCGCTGAAGACATCGCATCAAGAAGATACGCCCTTCTTATTACGAGATCATTTTTAAGTAGATACAGAGCTTACATTGCAGCTGATGGTAAACATTCCGAACATTTGATGTGAGAATTCTTTTATTGTGGCAGCATAATGCGCTGGGAAGCCTTCTTGTTGGTACCACATGCTGTCGTAAATGTTCAGTAGAACTTCCTTGTGAATCTTAATTTAAATGAAAACGTAAGGAATTCACTGAAATTTATTTCAAACGCACCTTAAAATGGCACATTAGAATAATTTCAAACTAAGGTAGATAAATTTGTTGAAAACGGGATAGTGTACCATTTCGGAATTCTTGCTAAGTCACTAGCAAAACTCGCGTAGTAAATTTTTTTTTCAGTACAGTCAGTTTAAACTGGTAAAATTTTTATTTCGAATATGTTTGGGAAAAATGTCTCTTTATCATCCAAGCTAGAGTAGCTGGTTTTGAAATTTTCATAACAGTTTAGAGAAGCATTATTCACGGTTACAAGTATTGGCAAATTTATTACATTCATTTTCAGTTTAATAATCACACCTTTTGTCTTGGTTTATATACAGTAAACCAAGAATTATAGTTCGTTGTTATTAGGACAGTTTTTCTTCAATTCCTTATCATCTTCGTTGGTTTATCTTATTAGATAAACAAAGCTAGTTCATCATCTAGATAACTACATACGAGTGCTCTTGAAGTTCAATACTTCGCTACACTACGTCAAATACAGTTCAATAAACCTTTCGTAATTAAAATGACTTTAAATTCAGAATTATATATTCTAACTTCTACATTATATATTGAAACTATATATAATACAAAAACTATCAAATTGATATCCTTATAATATCCTTATAATCAATATAAAATATTTTTCAATGTCTCGGAAAAAACCTTTTTACATACCGACTTGAAATGTATGAATACAGATGTATTAACAACAACTATATAAGTATGTATATTAACATACAAATACAAGAAAATCCACTTTTCCAAAATTATCTAAAATTATCAAAATAAAGGATCAAATAAAAATAATTGAACGAGAACTCGAACATTTGATAGCTATTTCGGCCTATATGACCTCATCAGAAATGTATTGAATTCAGATTCAAATATACTACTCTGTCAAGAAAGTACCGGGAATTTTCAATTAAAACAACATTTTTATATTTAATCGTCAAAATTTATTGGGTCGCCTTCAAAATAGGCTCCATTTGCTCCAATACATTTATGCCAACGGCACTTCCAATTATCGAAACATTTTTTATAGGCGCTTTCCGGGATGGACCTTAGCTCTCGCGCCGAATTTTGTTTTATGGCTTCAATCGACTCAAAACGGGTGCCACGAAGGGCAATTTTAGTTTTGGGAAGAGGAAAAAGTCGCAGGGAGCCAAATCCGGCGAATACGGTGGTTGCTGAAGCACGTTTGTTGAGTTTTTGGCGAGAAAGTCAGTCACAATCGTAGCTCGGTGAGAGGGCGCGTTATCGTCATGCAAAATCCATGAGTTGTTCGCCCACAAATTTGGCCGCTTCTTACGGATACGCTCACGCAAACGTTTCATAACGCCTAGGTCTGACCCTCTGGAACGAATTCGTAGTGCACCACGCCACGGATATCGAAGAAAACAATGAGCATCACCTTCATTTTCGAGTGGCTTTGGCGTGGTTTTTTCGGTTTCGGCTCATTTTTTGCCACCCATTCCGATGATTGCTGGCTTGTTTGCATATCGTACTCGTAGACCAAGGTCTCATCACCAGTTATAATGCGTTCCATGAATGTAGAATCGGAATTACAGCGATCCAGCATGTCTGAAGCAACCTGTTCGCGATTACGTTTTTGAAGAAAATTCAGGTCTTTTGGTACGAGTCGTGCGGCCACCTGTCTCATGCCCAAAATATCAATCAAAATTGTACGTGCGGACTCGTGGGATATCTTAAGATCATGTGCTATCTCTCTCAAGCTGGTACGACGGTTTTCCAGCACCCTTTCCTTAATTTTATCGACGTTATCTTCGATCGAAGCCGTCGATGGGCGACCACTTCACGACCGTCCTTGAAGGCTCTGTACCACTGATATGCACGAGTTTTTGATAGAGCATTATCACCAAAGGCCTTTTGCAACATTTTCAATGCATCGGCACACGAAAATTCATTTGCAACACAAAACTTTAAACAAATTCTTTGCTAACGTAATCACCCATAGTAAAAATCGGCACGCACTCTGACATCGACTGACTTAATCAGCTGTTGCAAACACACTAGTTGACAGATCCCG
The DNA here is from genome assembly GCA_034642435.1 of Megalocaria dilatata. NCBI lineage: Eukaryota > Metazoa > Arthropoda > Insecta > Coleoptera > Coccinellidae > Megalocaria > Megalocaria dilatata. The sequence goes on along the minus strand of CM067856.1, from coordinate 69,640,213 downwards.
CTCAAGCTTGGCATAGTAATTAAGGACAGTGGTACCAACCTAGGAAAAAAAAATTTACCTGCCTCATTCCCCCGCCAGATTTAAATCGATAATTCCCGGTACTTTCTTGACAGAATGTATAACAAGAACAAAATTCAACTTACCAAAATAAGATAAAACATGGAACGAATAAACTTGAAGTAAACTTCAAAGTATCCAAAATAAAACAGAAATGATCAACGTATTGTTACGTAAAACCTATAACTATTTTTACTCGGAACACAGAAAAACAATAACAAAACTTATTCACCCCAAATAATGTCCCATGATAAGAAAAATAACCAGAATTTCAAAAATAATAAATAATTGAGGAATATATTGTGGATATAAAGACTCTATATGAAATTATTTCATAATTTAAAAAACCAATTTTAATGTGAGTCAATACTTGATAGAAGTAAAATTTGAATGACTGTAAATTCAGAATTATATATTCTAACTTCTACATTATATAATGAAACTATATACAAAAACTATCAAATTGATATCCTTATATATATTCAATATAAAATATTTTTCAATGTCTCGGATAAAAACCTATAACTATTTGTACTCGGAGTACAAATAGTTATAGGTTTTACGTAACAATACGTTGATCATTTCTGTTTTATTTTGGATACTTTAAAGCTTACTTCAAGTTTATTCGTTCCATGTTTTATCTTATTTTGGTAAGTTGAATTTTGATCTTGTTATATATTTGAATCTGAATTCAATACATTTCTGATGAGGTCATATAGGCCGAAATAGCTAACAAATGTTCGAGTTCTCGTTGAATTATTTTTATTTGATCCTTTATTTTGATAATTTCAGATAATTTTGGAATAGTGGATTTTCTTGTATTTGTATGTTAATATACATACCTATATAGTTTTTGTTAATACATGTGTATTAATACATTTCAAGTCGGGATGTAAAAAGGTTTTTTCCGAGACATTGAAAAATATTTTATATTGATTATATAAAAGGATATCAATTTGATAGTTTTTGTATATAGTTTCAATATATAATGTTGAAGTTAGAATATATAATTCTGAATTTAAAGTCATTTAAATTTTACTTCTATCAAGTATTGACTCACATTAAAATTGGTTCTCTCGTTATTAATCATTGCGAATAATTAATTTTGCAATTCTGTTGTTTCAAAATATTGAAATAACAGGTAAAATACTGCGGTAAACGAACCGTGGTACGATGCACTATTAATTATAGTGATAATCTCATTCACACGTATATATAAGAAATGTGACATTAAGATAGACCGAACTCCATACGGCTTTAGAAATGATTTTGGAAACCGCGAAGCACTTTTCTCCTTAAATATACTGACGCAAGGGTGTAGAGATATGAATGTTGGGGTTTATAATTGACTATCGCAAAGCATTTGACAATGTGATAAACTCATTGAGGTTCTCAAGAAAACCGGTATAGATAGAGAAGAAATTGGAATAATGTCATAACTATTTAGTGTATCAAACAGCTGAAGTCGTATTAGAGAACGAAACATCAGGATCCTTTGCGGTGAGGAGTGGGGGGGGGGGGACTGAGACAAGGTTGTGTTTTATTACCGTTGTTATTTAACATCTACTGTGAATCCACGTTCAACAAATTTTGAGTGAGATTGCAAAGGCATTAAGGTGAATGGTGTATATACAAACATCAGATATGCAGATAACACTGTAGTACCTGCAGATAAGATACGTGATCTACAGTTTATGATCGATAAGATGCCAAGCTGCTTGTGTTCGAAAAAAACTGAAATCAGTGTCAGCTTATTAATAAACGGAATTAAGGCAGAACAAGTTAAGTCCCTCAATTCATCAAAGAAGGAGATCAGATCACGTATTGAGCAAGCAAGGAGAGCATTCATCACAAGGAGGAAATTCTTCACTAAGTCTGAACTCAGTCTGGAGCTGAGGTTTCGGATGATTAGGTGCTACATTTTCGTCGTACTGCTTTATGGGTGCGAAGCATGGACTTTTGACCAAACTTTACAGCAAAAACTGGAGGCCTTTCAGATGTACATGTATAAGCGCATGTTGAAGGTATCTTGGGTACAAAGAATAACAAATGTGGATGTTCTGGTCAGAATGAGAAAGCCCCTGAAACTCCTTAATACTATCGAGGAAAGGAAAACTCGGTATATAGGACACTATATGAGAGGTGGAAAATATGAGGTCCTAAGACTTATAACTGAGGGCAAAATTCAGGGAAAAAGATCAGTTGGAAGTCGGAATTCTTATTTGAGAGATCTGAGAAGATGGTATGGGTGCACATCGACAGATATCTTCAGGGCAGCAATTTCTAGGGTTCTGATAGCTAGGTGGATCGCCAAACTTTGCATGGAGACGGCAGATTAAGAAGAAGAATCTTATTTTCGAAAACTGGAATAACGAAAAATGAACTTCTGTATAAATTTTGGTTAGCTAATTCCATAGTACTCTTGATTGTTTTGATGTTATCAGCCATTATTTTACCAACCAAAAAAAATTATATATTGTCATGTTTTAGTTTTTTTAAATTAAATCACGATAATGTATAGGAGCAGTGAACCCCTGTGTTATCCATTTCTTTAGCATCCAGATTTTGTTAGACATTTGTCTAAAGTCTACTGACTGGGCCCTTGGTCATTTGGAACACAACCCTGATTTTGGCTGAGAAATCAACTTCTCAGACGAGGCACATTTTCCGTTGAATGGCTTCGTTAGTAACCAAAATTGTCTTTATTAGTGCGAGGACAACCCAGAAGTATCACATAAAATTACGTTGCATTCCGAAAAACTCACTATGTGGTACGATCGCTTTAGGACCATGTTACTGGAGTGTATATGGCCAGAACTTGAGAAAATAAATGTTGAAAAGATTTGGTTCCAACAATGTATTATGGCTACAGCCCATAAAGCTGATGCTACGCACGCTTTGTTGAGGCGAAAGTTTGACGATAGGATAATCTCACGACGAGAATTTGTGAATTGACCACCAAGGTCAGGTGACTTAGCACCTCTGGATTATTTTCTTTGGAAAATGTGAATGCACCAGTCTATATATGCACTTAGAAGTGAATATTCGTCAAGTTATTGACAAAATACAGGCAAAATTGTTGCACTGAGTGATCAAAAATTGTAGAGATCGGGTGCGTCAGTGTCCACGAAGTCGTCGTGGACATTTGAACGATATTTTATTTCAAATATAACTGAAACGTTCAAGCTTCAAATTGAAGCCGCAATTAAGTTAATATGTCGTAAATATGTTGTTTTATTTGAAATTAAAATCCTATCACTTTCAATGAAAGACCCTCTAATAATGAATTATACATGATTTTTGACGAACTGAAACTTAAAAATAACATTTGAATGTCTACATCATTAAGATGATTGCCATAAGTTGCATTTCAAAGTAAAAAGTAATTATCTCAAATATCCATTTTAAGAACATATTGTCCTTACTGGAAAATCTTCTGTATTAGAAATGATTGCAAATTTCATTGAAATTTTAAGAAATAGGCAAATTAATATTCTGCTGAAATAAATTATATTCAATCCAATTCATTTCTTAAATTAAGAGACAACAATATTTCACCCATGCCATGTTAATTCAATACGAAATAATGCACTTCAATAAAAAATGCATTAGAAACCGCAAACACGTGACACATAAATTTATAAGTCCTGGAAACATGGAATATAATAACAACCACCTTGTTTGAGGTGTGCAATCAATATGAATCTACTAATGCTGTTTTTGTCCTACAACTGTCAGTACTTCATTATACTCACCTTTATAAGATAGAAAATATGAAACTCTCAATTTTCATTCAAAACGCGACGACAGGGTTATATTATTTCCATAAGTTGTGACCGAAACAACTAGGCAACGAACGATTGACAACATTCGATGGAGGAAGCTCGCGAACTGAACAGAAAGAGGGAAAATCAGACGCTGGGGTTCTAAAACGCCGACGCTGACTCAAAGGCGTAGCGATCTAGCGGATAGATGGACGGGGAAATTTCGGCTCCGAGGAAGTTTGCTAACAAATCGACAAATAATAATTAAAAATAATATTTATTATGCATAGGGTTTCCCGATAACAACGGCTAGATTTAAAACTGAAATAAACGCATTAAGATTCAGTAGGTATGTTGGAAAATAGGGCAAGACGTTTATTTATAGGTATATTTTTTTCAATCTAGAATGAACCTCATCAGAAAAAATTATTTTTAAATGATTACTAGGATTGCAGCCCAATATTTTTGGGGTGCAGTCATTTTTTAAACCTACTGCTTATCTAATTGATTTTTTATCAAAATCGCGACTAATACTATTGATAATAAAATTAAAGGTTTCGAGTAATTTATCTCTGTTATTAAAAACTGTCAGAACGGCTCGTGCAGTAAAATTTCAATTAGTTGCTACATTTTTAGGTACGATTTCCTCCAATTTGCTCTAACACTTGGGTACGCTTTGTTGATTTGGAAAAATATGATGAGAATCCTGAAAGGGTTGAGGAAAAAACTTTAACCTGTTGAATTGAACTGAAGGCATTTCTTAAAACCAAATTGATGAGGAGACAGTGCTTGTGGTGCTACAGATTTGATTTTTGGCTGTAAACCGTTTACTTCTCCCGACATTACACTAGCCCCATCGTATGTTTGAGCCACGCATGAATGCAAGTCAAATTTTTCGAATTGGGCAGATAAAAATTGAAATAAATCTTCAGCAGAACGCCCAGAACTTACATCATAAAATTCCATGAATCGCTCAACAAGTGGGTAATTTATTACATAACGGAAAATGACGGATAATTGTGAATGGCACCTTGTCAACTTGCTAGGAAAAAACAAAGATTTTGAAATTTCGTCCTCAATTTTTTTGTTCACAACAAAAGCAACCGAATCGATTAATTCATTTTGTACGGTTTTAGATGTGCCAGAAGAAATGTATCTAATTAATATCGTTCATTAAAAAGGTTTTCAAATTTGTGTCAAATTCACTAACAAGAGTAACCAATTCTTTGAAATTTCCGCGATTTGAAGATTCATTAGATTGATCGTGTCCCCTAAATGACAACTTTTGCATACAGAGCTTCATCGTAATATCTTTCAGACTTTTTAAAATTTGTCGATTTTCTTTGACCCCAGCATTAAAATTTTGAATTTCAATTTGTCGCGCTTTGTCTATTGCTGTGTAGATATTTTTCTAATCGGTATAACCACTTTTTGACCAAACTCTGTCGGAATTTGCATTAGTTGCTGTGAGTAAAATGCACGGCGAACAAAATAATTTATTTGAAGTTATACTGTCAGTAAGCCAGTCGTTCTTTTCATACCATGTATTTTGAAACCACCGATTTGATATTTTGACCCCATCCATAGTTACAAGACATTTACTTAGATTTAGAATAGGTCGTTTTACTTCTTCAATTATGTATAATTTGTTCTCATAGGAACGACTCGAAAAATGTTGCTGATTTATTAAAAAATTCACAAAATCACAAGTAGTATATATATTCATTTACCTTGGGAATTTCACTGACTCACTCGGTCCTGCAAAATCCATTTCGCCTTCTGGTAAATAAATCTATTAAAAAAATGTGAAGTCTTTTCGAAAAAAGTTCACACGAACACGGAGACATACTTACACGAGACAGTGGAGACACAGCAAACGCTACCACCAAATCACAACAAGAACAAAGTGAGACTAACTAGATTTCCCGCTTCCCGATTAACCGGAATAGTGCAGAATAATTTTAGTTCGTCCTTTGGCGAGGCATGCCTCAAATCTATATGTAGAAGCCGCCTTTAAAGGCGTAGGAATACTAGATAACGTGCTAAACAAATAAACGCGTGAGGCATGCCTCGAGCCGTTTACTTCTTAAAGAAGTTGTGAGATGAATATACAAGAATCGTGAGACTAAGCATGGATAGAGCATGAAATAGAGACCCAGTGCCTCACCGTATGATGTGAAATTGGGGATGAGATGGATTAATAGAACATTCGATTAATTCTATTAATACGTGTAATTTCCAGAATTTATTTGGAGAGGCACTACCTCACCTGCCTCATGAGACAAACTGCCACTGCTTTATAGACTATAAAGTGTCTATAAAGTGATTCAGTGTTATCTAGGGCATATTTAAAATTCAATTCTGAATGTTTTCAAGAGATTTATTCAGATTAAAATCTGCAGAGGTTCCAGAGAATTAATTCCAGCTACTATCTGTAATATTCGAAAAATATCTTCATAGTAAATTTTCAATATATATCGCTACATGTATTTTTAGTAGACTTTGCTTTGATTCTTTACGTTCATTCTATTTTCAAAAACCATAAAATGAATCCTGATATGTCTCTACTATTATTTAGGAAAAAACTTAATAACAAATTGTAATTCAAATAAAGTAATATATCTCCTGGCATTCAAAATGGAAGAATAAAGAACTCTACCAACACATTCAGTAAACAGACATACTGTCATTGAATTATCGGGAATTGATCATCTGAAAATCCCGCTTGAAAAGATTGCCGAAACATTTTTTGTCGCTGAGTTGGTACAGCCGTACTCACGGGGAGTTTAAGCATCATCTGTCACTCAGTTTGTTCAAAGTTTTCTATTTTATCAACTCGTCCCAAATTTGTTGCTATGGTTCCGGTAGCGCTCAACGCTGCTCTGCCAAAAGAATATTTCATTTTCTACTTCTAATTATACGGTCCTAACTAAATTTCGTACGAACATGTCCACCCCTAAATACCAAATTGCAGGTCGATCGGATCTATAGTTTCGAGAACATTGAAAAAAAATAATAAAAATTCTCAAATGAAAATTTTTTTGAAACAGTTTAGCTGATTTAGCTTATTAATGAACTCAACCGAGATATTTAGGCCCCTAAACCTATTATAGTTTTTCAAGTCTCTAAATATGTCATGTTTATGGACGAACTGGTCAGACAGAATTACTTTTAACTTGAGAGTCTTCATCGGTGGGTCCAACCTAGTCGTTTGAGAACAGTTATTTCCATTAAACATTTTCTCTTATGATTATCAATATTCTACAAAATACAGATCCGACTGACCTAAGATTTAAGGTTCTGAAAACAAATATAAATTAAAAATTCACCTCGAAGGGTTTTCTTGAATTTTGTCTTAGAAACACTGTTTCACCTTATAGATATACATTCTGTCAAGAAAGTACCGGGAATTATCGATTTAAATCTGGCTGGGCAATGAGGCAGGTAAAATTTTTTCCTAGGTTGGTACCACTGTTCTTAATTACTATGCCAAGCTTGAGCTGGATCTGTCAACTAGTGTGTTTGCAACAGCTGATTAAGTCAGTCGATGTCAGAGTGCGTGCCGATTTTTACTATGGGTGATTACGTTGAGCAAAGAATTTGTTTAAAGTTTTGTGCTGCAAATGAATTTTCGTGTGCCGATGCATTAAAAATGTTGCAAAAGGCCTTTGGTGATAATGCTCTATCGAAAACTCGTGCATATCAGTGGTACAGAGCCTTCAAGAACGGTCGTGAAGTGGTCGCCCATCGACGGCTTCGATCGAAAATAACGTCGATAAAATTAAGGAAAGGGTGCTGGAAAACCGTCGCACCAGCTTGAGAGAGATAGCACATGATCTTAAGATATCCCACGAGTCCGCACGTACGATTTTGAATGATATTTTGGGCATGAGAAAGGTGGCCGCACGACTCGTACCGAAAGACCTGAATTTTCTTCAAAAACGTCATCGCGAACAGGTTGCTTCAGACATGCTGGATCGCTGTAATTCCGATTCTACATTCATGGAACGCATTATAACTGGTGATGAGACCTGGGTCTACGAGTACGATATGCAAACAAGCCAGCAATCATCGGAATGGGTGGCAAAAAATGAGCCGAAACCGAAAAAACCACGCCAAAGCCGCTCGAAAATGAAGGTGATGCTCATTGTTTTCTTCGATATCCGTGGCGTAGTGCACTACGAATTCGTTCCAGAGGATCAGACGGTAAACAAGGAGTATTACCTAGGCGTTATGAAACGTTTGCGTGAGCGTATCCGTAAGAAGCGGCTAAATTTGTGGGCGAACAACTCATGGATTTTGCATGACGATAACGCGCCTTCTCACCGAGCTACGATTGTGACTGACTTTCTCGCCAAAAACTCAACAAACGTGCTTCAGCAACCACCGCATTCGCCGGATTTGGCTCCCTGCGACTTTTTCCTCTTCCCAAAACTAAAATTGCCCCTTTGTGGCACCCGTTTTGAGTCGATTGAAGCCATAAAACAAAATTCGGCGTGAGAGCTAAAGTCCATCCCGGAAAGCGCCTATAAAAAATGTTTCGATAATTGGAAGTGCCGTTTGCATAGATGTATTGGAGCAAATGGAGGCTATTTTGAAGGCGACCCAATAAATTTTGACGATTAAATGTAAAAATGTTGTTTTAATTGAAAATTCCCGGTACTTTCTTGACAGAGTAGTATAGAATTATCAACACATATGATCCGCACTTGATCATTTCTGAATATCCAATCGAATCAAGCTTGTCTTAGATGATGGTTTCTGGATGATCACGGTCAATAATTCATATTTTCTTTTTACTGGTTATTATTTTATTCAATTTAATTTTAAAAAGTTTTCAGCAGACTTTTTAGATTGAATTTGTAAAGGTTCCGGAGTATTAATCCAGATGTTATCTGTAATATTTCAAAAAACCCTTCGAAGTAAATTTTCGATTTATATCAGTTTATTTCATTTATAATTTATATTATCATACGTACACGTGAGAGTTTTCAGATATTCATTATATGATCGTATCTTCTTTCCAACATTTTTCTGTGAAGTAGCCTAGTTTACATAAGAAATGCTCAATCACTTTTATTTAAGTTCGCTTTCAAACAGGAAATTTTATGAACGAAGGTATATAGATATAGTTTAATGGTTGTTTCTATTTAGCATCGAAATAACTTTCAACTGAGCAGAATATGGATAAGAATTTCAGGAGAATGTTCTGGAGAATGTGTTAGCTATTTTTCAAAAAAAGGAAATTAAAAAAGACCTTCAATTCTATGTAGAGGATTTTTGGTAACGTAATTTGTTATTTCGGAATATCCCATCGCAACATCCCTTGGATGATGGTTTCTGGATGATCGCGGTTAGTACTTTATGTTTTCTTTTGATTTTTCACTGGTTAACTGCGTCTCATATGTGTTGATAATTCTACGTATCTATAAAGTGAAACAATGTTTCTCAGAAATTTCATTCAATTTAATGTTAAAAAGTTCTCAAGAACTTTTTCAAACAGTGCTCAATTAGTTATATTTAAGTTCGCTTTCAAACAGGATATTTAGTGAATTAAGACATGTAGATTTTTTTTTATTTCTAGTAAGCCTTTAAATAACTTCCAAATGCGGAGAATATGGGTAAGAATTTCGAATTATTTTTCTGAAGAATGGGCTATCTATTTTTTGAAAAGGGGCAAATAAAAAAGACTTTCCTAAATTCTATGTGGAACATTTTTTGGTAATGGAATTTGTTGGAATATCCATTCTACTAGGTTTGTCTTAGATCCAATTTCTTTAAAGGGAAACAGTGTTTGTAGGATATTTTATTCAATTCAATTTTGAAAAGTTTTCAGAACATTCTTTAGATTAAATTATTAGAGATTTCGGAGAATTAAATCAGCTATTATCTGTAATACTGCATATTATTAATATTTTTGCAATCCATAATTTTATGTATCTACGACACTTTCAACTCGAAAATCAAGAAGCATATTCCTAGGATAACAAACTTCAGTTTCTGTCATCTGACAGAAACTGAAGTTTGTTATTTTCTCACCTCACTCTATTAACATAAGTTACATTCTATATAATAATATATTATATAGAAGTCCTATGTGGAACATGAAGTGAAGATCATAGAGGATGATATAGAGCAGCAATTGAAAAATAATAAAATTATTGAATTAGTCAAACTAAGTAGAGATGTAGAAGGAATGAGTGCCGATTTTTCTCTAAAGATGGATAATATTAACGCATAGGTACGTATTAAGATCAAACTAGCCACTTCGGATGGTAATATATCAAACAATTTGAAAATGATTTGAAGTAAAACACCTTTTTTCCGCTTATTTTTATTTTTCAACGACAATTGTTTCGTCAATTACATATTGACTTCGGTGAGTATGGTAACTGTTACCAATTACCATACTCACCCGAATAAAGTGTTTTACTTCAAATCATTTACGATGAATTTCCGTCAAGTAGAGACCGAAACAATCAAGAAACAATTTGGAGCAGTTTATTAAAATAGATAGGACGAAATCCTGAAGGCCCTTCAGATTTATCGGATAAATTAACAAGGAACTTGAAGCTTCGATAACCAATCTTCAGATGAGATATGGTCATGCACATGTCCTGCAAGTTTTTCGAGTATAGGTCAAGAGTCTTCAACAGAAAACTCAATAAAGTCTGCAGGAGTCCCAATACAATATTTCCATTTTGCTAGAAGAACTTGCTTTTCAGATTTTTATCAAGGGATTGAGGAATATTGATAAAAAACAAGCACTAGGTATTTGCTCGACCTTGAATGATGATCGGGTCCATACACTGCAATTCGATGAGAGGGATAAAAATTACAGATAAGTTTAAGGCAATGATCACTGAGAATATTGAAGAAATATTCAAGAATATCGTTCCAGAGATGCTTGAGTTGTGGTGAAGTAAGATGCGTTCACCGACGTTGTAAAAAGCTGGATATAGAAAACAAACTCGAACAGGGAAAACGGAAGTTAGTAAGAAGGATCACAAACCAACATATTGTGACCATGTTTCAAAATCAGTTGTCAATTTTCAGAAGTACTTTTTCAAGAGTGAACACCTTTCAAGAAAAATCTACAACAAGGAGACCATGTTCTCTAAACAACAAGTATTACACAGACTTCTTATCATACTAAGTGTCTGTCACTTTGACATTCGTCAGCAATAAGGTTCATGGCTCAGTAAGAATGCATATCATCACAAAAACCCCTTTTTCGAGAATGTTGGTTCTTAATGCTTTCAACGAAGGGTACCTTTTTCCTTCAAAAAAGTATGACGAGTCTATTTCTTTGATTAACATTTCAATTTGATCACTCAATCAAAAATTGGAAGTGATTTTATGAAAAACCCCTTGTTATCTCCGCCAGTGATAAGAATCAGTAAGTTTTTTCTTTCTTTCATTCTATCCAAAAAACTATATGTAATGAATTTAATTTGAATCCACCAAATTTTGACGAAGATATCGCTAGTTTATTGGATTTTGGTGGTCATATTGAAAAAGCTGTAGCGCCCATAGGGTGCATTTTAGGACCTAAGTTGATATAAAGTTTTCTTTATATTTTGACCTCTAGAACCACCCCCTTAAATATATGAACCTTAAATCCGGACACCCTGTATAAAGAAACTTCTTAGATCTCCCACACCTGAGCTTCAGATGGAGTATAAGAAATATAGGAATGAACTCAATAGTCTAATTAAGTTGACAAAAAATAACTAAATATTATAAAAAAAAACTTAGTGCATGTGATAATTGTGAGCAAGCCGAGAAAATATCAAATGAAATTTCAAATTATAAATCAAAATGATATAATAATGATGAAAATGTTTCTCTGTTGGATCAAAGTCATAAAGTCATTACAGATAACGTAGAAAAAGCGAATTATTTCAATAATTACTTTATATATATTGGGGATAAAATGGCCGACGGAACTGAAAGATGTGTGTTAAGGCGCAAACTCCCGCCTCTCTATGTAATCTCATGCGCATATTACTTGCGCAAGTACATTCTATAATATTGAAGTATTGTATAATGCATTATCTGTATACTGTAGTTGCTTCCAAATATAACTGAGTTTCTCTATGAAAGAAGTCGACTAAGTTCCATGTTATTTTTGATATGCCAAATCAATTTACTCTTAAAATCTAGTTCCAACACAAGGGTCTCTTCGAGAACGTCAGACACACAGCACCACAGAGAAGAAGTTCAATAAGTTAATTTTGTATACATCAATCATTTTATGACACATATTTTTATACTTCAAATATATCTTTTATACTTGTCATTTATACAGTCCACTTATTCTCTTATCTCTAATCATCAGTTTTTTACTCTTTTTATATCAGTTATATAATATTAATTAGTTTAATAATAATTCCTGACACAAGGTCTACACATATACTATTCATATTGGTTATATCTTAAGGAATGCAATGCAACGTTGATTCCGAAATAAATAGGTTATTTTGATATATTGGCAATATTTCTAACGAGCTCCCTAATCTCTAGGCAATTTCAATCACATTGAAATTCCATTTGCACTACTCTGAGCTATCCCGTTACATAGGGAGTACTCTAAATGATCCGCGATTTTACGGAATACTCTAAGATATCTGGGATTATACGGAGTACTCTAAAGAACGCTAACCTTTTTATCGTGATCGTCTAGTGGCGGGAAAATAGGACGTTACGTAGTGTAGACAACCCAAATTACACCTAACGGGAGCAAGGAAACAGTGACGGGAGGTTCAAATATTCAAAACACAGAAATACCAGAATAATATATTAATGTTAAAAAGCAACAACCCTCAATGAATGGAAACACATTTATCAGCCTGTGGTTAAATCTACTCTACGCAGTGGTTCACAAAGCGCCCCAGTGAACTCAATAGCGCCTCGGGTCTAAATGACTTATTACTATATATCATTAGTCAGTAACTAGCTGAAATCAGATATCATTCTTATGCAGCGAAAGGGGTTAGAAGGGACAGGATACAGTCAGTATGCGCACCTTCAACTGCACTTCCGGTAACCAGTGTTGAACCTAACCGTTACAAGCGGTAGGTTCAAATGGACAGTAAGGTAAGGATAACTGTGGCATGCCCAGGAGATCTCCTTGAAGAGGGGATCTAACAAATTCGAGTCGATCAGAGAAGTTACTATAAAATGGACTGTATCTGGCCTTCTCGGGATGACAAAGGCCCAGGAAGGCTCAGCTATTACTGAAGAACGAACCGAACATTTTTTGAAGGGTCACGCAAACTAATCCCTGGTGATATCACATTACCTCGGAACAATGATCTAGTAATCACTCACACATTCTCGCAGTAGCGTTGGATATCCGGAGATATTTACTGTCTCTATACGATTTACCCTAAAGAACGCCACTGGTCACAAGGAATACAATCTCACAAAGAAAGTGGGCATGTGCATATGGCAAATATGTAACACAAACTGACTAGGACATTATGAAACAGATACAGAATGTTACAATCAAAGCAAACGAAGAAATAGGTATCCAGGGGATCACACAAGAGTACATGCGAATCAGTTACATATCAAGCACAGCAATTAGTAAGAACAGATAATAAAAATCCCTATTAGCAAGTATTACGCAGATAAAGAACCACTATTTACAAATACGGCAAAAAACAATCAGGCACCGAGAGAAAGTATATAATACGAACAGATAACTCGTGAGGGTCGTGCCGCTTTAGTTATATACAAAGGCAATGCATTTTAATTCAAACATTCCGGTCGGATTAAATAACACTGAAAGCAAAAGTACAAGAAAGAAAAGCGATTAATGGAAGTACAATGAACGAGTGTGCAATCACTAATTTCACATTAACACTAACATGGTATTCAAAAAAATGTAAAGCATGCAATTAATCAAAAGCATTTAAAAGAAGTTTACTTACTAAGAGTTACCAAGGGAGGCTGTTATCTCGAGTATGTTACTAAGTTGCTCAGGAGGTTTATCTACAAGAACCTTCCTCTCGAATGCTTCCAAAATACAATGGGAATGCTATAAGAACATTTTTCTCCTTTGTTATTGTCACTTATCTCATACGTGTCAAGTTACAGCGCCACAGAGTATTTGACACAGAACTTCAACTCTAATTGCAGATTTGCAATGTGAATTACCTGAAAATTTTTCGAAAAAGTCTGCAGTGGCGTCACTGTTGTTCTCTCGACCTGTTGACGAGAACGAAATAATTGTGTTAATATCGAAACATAAAAATAATTGTGCACCGGGCCCTGATGAAAGAATCACTACAACCATCATAAAAATCATTCATAAATACATAGTACAACCGCTTGCCCACATTGTTACACAAATTGCAATATGCCATCACAGTGAAACGATTCTAATGTAACGCCTGTTTATAAGGCTGGAAATCGGAATAATGTCGAAAATTGTCGCTCAATATCGGTGATCAACAGCTTTGCTAAAATTTTTGAACAGACCATCAAAGTGAGATTGTTCGAGTTTCTTGATAAACATCATGTAATCATTCCGCAGCAGTTTGGATTTGTCAACGGCTCCAGTACAGAAAATGCTGTTATAGATTTCATAAAATATACAGTTGATGCTTTGGATGAGTCGTTGAATTGCTTGGCTGTTTTCGATGACTTGGCGAGGGCCTTCGACACTGTGTCACACATTATTTGTCCCGAAGAAAGCAGAGGGTGAAGATTGGCGATCAATTCAGCACACCATCGTTTGTCACTGTTGGACTGTTGGTGTGGTAAAACCTGGTGCCTAAAGCCCAGGAAAATGTACTGGCTATACACTATGGTAATTAGACCACGGATAGTGTATGGCGCTGTAGCGTGGTGGAAGAAATGCCAACAAACGGTTGGCCAACATAAGCTCACCCGACTACAGAGACAGGCTTGCCTTGCAATTACAGGTGCGTTTCGCACCACACCCACGAGGTCCTACTAAATCTACCACCCCTGCACCTACTCGTGCAGAGGAAGGCGGAACGGACCACATACAAACTATATCAACTGGCGATTGACAAGCCAGAGGCAACATTTATGGGAGGCTCAGGACTGCTGGACGAGTTTTTAACGAACAGTACCCTATCGATGCCCTCGGATCTAATGTCAAAAGTCACGAGCCAAGAACGCCATTTCAATGTTATCGTCCCCAGCCGGGACGAATGGACCCAGCATGCTGAGGTTTTATTGAGAACCAACCTTGGCTTGTTCACAGACGGCTCGCGAACGACGAACGGAACAGGAGCGGGAGTCTATGGGAGCAAACCGAGAATTAACATCTCATTGAGTCTCGGTCAAAAAACAACCATATTCCAGGCAGAAATATTTGCCATTGAGACCGCGGCAGAACTGCTGATAAAACGGCAAATCCACCACGGTAAAATCAAAATATTTACAGTCAGTCAGTACTAAAAGCTTTGGAATCCAGCTCTTGTACCTCGAGAACACTCTGGAGTTGCCGCACGGCTTAAAACAGGCTCGGTATGTATAACGGAGTCACTCTGGTTTGGATACCGAGCCACTCAAACTATTTGGGTAACGAGGAGGCAGATCTGCTGGCGTTTGCTGGAGCTGCGCTGCCTCTGATAGGACCGGAACCATTCCTGGGAATACCACATGACGTGGCTAACGAGGCAATAACAGGCAGAATTAACTCAAGGCTATAGTCTTTCTGGCGGAGCCATTCGAAAACAGCTATGCATATCGTCTCAGAGTGCCCAGTGGTAAGTCGCATCAGATTCGAGGTCTTTGGCCAGGCTTTTATAGCCCACTGCGAACTGAAAAAATAACCCCCGAACAAGATTATCATGTTTATCCAAAAACTGGATCTCGTCGGGGAGATATAAATTAGGGGTGAACCACAATACTCCGTGTGGACGCAGTGGTAGGGTGGACAGACTCCCGTTCGTCATAAATAACAAATAACACTGTTGGAGTACCGCAGGGAACGGTTTTATATTCTTATCTTATCTTATTTCTGGTTTACATCAATAGTCTAACACAGATAATGAATTTCCACGGACATATTGTGTGTTATGATGACACAGCCATGATATTCAAGGGAAGATCTTGGAGTGAAGTTTGGAATACTGCAGAGACCGATATGCAAAAATTCCAATGCTGAATGAATAATAGACTCTTAAACTTGAATGTGTATAAGCAGCCTACTGAGATCAAATTCCGTATACATAAACAAACCTGCAATAGCAATAACAGAAACTACTCAATATAAGATCTATATATAGTTACCAATGCCCTGTATGGATCTTCACGAAAAAAAAACAAAATTATCATTAAAAAAGTTAAAGCAACTAGATCTACCGAAAACCGAAACTTTAGAATTCCACTATTGTGGTTACTCCTTATCATCGCGTATGGCTTCCAGTTTGGGCTTCAGCTCGAAAGCCTACAATGGTCTGACTAGTAGCAGCGAAGCACTATTCAACCTCTACTAGCTCTGCAGGTCAGTACCCGAGTTGGTTCGTGACGCAACTCACCCGCCGGAAGGATATATATATTTATATATATTTATATATATATATATATATATATATATATATATATTAGGGTGACCCAAAAAACAACGAAAAATTTTTTTTCGAGTCTCGTACCAAAATATGTGAGTTTCTAATGTTTTAAGAGTCCCCTTCGAACGACAAGTCAAAAAAAAATTTTTTAAGGGTCACTCCAAATTTTTAAAAATTTCCAAAATCGTCAAAAATCGATTTTTTTTCTTTAAATTATTTTTTCTCATTATTTTATTTTTTTCTACAAGAAAAATGATGAAGATCCTGAAAATCTCAAGTCGAAATTTTAATATTTAAAGGTCGCTGCAAATTTTTCAAGGTTTCCAAGACAAGTACTTTATATCTTTTCGAGCTACTTCTGAATATGAATATCAACGAACTTGATATTTTTTTTCTTGCATGTGACAAACCAAAGAATGGAATTAAAGCACGAGAAACAAAAAAAAATTAAATAAATTTTTTTTACGATTATAGTATAATTGTCAAAAAATCATAATTTTTTAAATTTATGTATTTTTCAAAAATAAACATTTTAATTAAATGTTTATAACTTTTCATCAAATTTGAACACAATAATAATTGACTATTTTTGTGTTTAAAGTTTATAAATATGTTATAAAAAGTTATAAAAATTCAATTAGAATGTTTATTTTTGAAAAATAAATAAATTTGAAGAATTAAAAAAATTATGATTTTTTGACAATTACACTATAATCGTAAAAAAATTTATTCAATTTTTTTTTGTTTCTCGTGCTTTAATTCCATTCTTTGGTATGTAAAATGTAAGAAAAAAATATCAAGTTCGTTTATATTCATATTCAGAAGTAGCTCGAAAAGATATAAAGTACTCGTCTTGGAAGCCTTGAAAAATTTGGAGCGTCCTTTAAATATTAAAATTTCGACTTGAGATTTTCGGGATCTTTATCATTTTTCTTGTAGAAAAGAATAAAATAATGAGAAAAAATAATTAAAAGAAAAAATCGATTTTTGACGATTTGGGAAATTTTTAAAAATTTGGAGTGACCCTTAATATATATATATATATATATATATATATATATATAGTGCCGTTAGCATAGATGTATTGGAGCAAATGGAGCCTATTTTGAAGGCGACCCAATAAATTTTGACGATTAAATGTAAAAAAGTTGTTTTAATTGAAAATTCCCGGTACTTTCTTGACAGAGTAGTAAGACATCCAAATGATATATATATTTATATATATATATATATATATATATATATATATATATATAAAAATATATATATATATCATTTGGATGTCTTACTATATATATATATATATATTCGAAAAATATATATATATATATATATATATATATATATATATATATATATATCGAATATATGTGTGTTATTCTATCTAGTAAAAAGCCTTTTTCTATTTTATGAAATACTAGTAAAATCAAGGTGGAAAAGACTGAGATAAGGTGATTCTGGTCTCTCAGTTTACGCCAGTACTACCCACAGAGAGTGAGGGAGAGCAACATTCTTTACCGTCTTTTTATGGCATCACAGAAGAGTAGCCTTATTACATTAACGCTTGGAGCCAATAGGCTCGCTGTCAGGACAGAGGACGGATGCCCCGAAGAAATCTGTTTATTCCCCTTACTGTGGTCATTGTTAGTAGATGCGCTCCTGAGACAGTGCTCAAGTAGGAAGAGAAGCTGAGGCTTCAGACGCTCAAGGGGAAAGCAGAACGCTTGACTAGAAACTTACTTGGAATCTCATCTACAGTGGATAGTTAACAAGGCTCGTAATATCATATTTCTCTTTTGTAGGATAATCGGACAATCATGCGGAGTAAAACCTAAAATAATGGACTGGATTTACAGATCCACTCCTACACTTAGGCGTCGAATCCAATCTGGGAGGCAAGCAATCAGTAAAAACATTAGCCCTTATGTGGGTCACTCTAGGCAATGAAATGACTGTCTCCCAAAGAAGCGGGAGCACCGCCTCATCATTGGACTGGAATGCCTTTCCTGTAAGTCACCACGTATCAGTGATTAGGGAACGGATGGAAAACGCAAAGGTATCTTCTTGGCATTTGGTCCCAGGATGCAGAGAAGCTAAGATATTCTCACTCGAAAAAGTACTCTAAGAAGCTGCTTGATCTTAGCAAAAATATCCTAAGATTACTGACAGGTGTCCTAACAGGGCACTGCCAAGTAAGATCTTGTATTAAAAAGACAGGAAAAGTACCAGAGTTGCCGACTTCATAGTTTCTCGAGCCTAGTGGAACCCTGCTAGTTGGTGAAGTTCGTCCGGGACACGCTTGCTGACAGGGATGCTCGAGGAATAGTATGATCACCAGGCTCACCAAGACCTGTCGCCCCATGTTTAATCTAGTCGAATATTATTTATCTCTCATTCTACGTAGAGAGTATATATACTTCAAAATAAGTATCTTTGTACATTCAAATATTCAAGCCATTCGATTCCATAAATGAAATTTTTATAAATCTATACATTTTTATTTTTACATTAAGAATATTATCTCCGAAAACTAGCAAAAAACAAAATCTTCATGTCGGTTTTAGCACTCTTGATTATTCACTCCTTTCATTTTGTTCCATTTCAATGAAAATTAGTTTATCATCCGGTGTTTGTGTATGAAATTTAGATGCGCTAAGGGATCTAGGCGCAAAAAGGTCACCTAATACATTCAAACAAACTCACATTCCCATTGATATGTTAACATGAATTTGAAAAAAATAACGAAATAGAAAAAAATATGGAAAAATAGGAAACGTGGCTTGTTCAATAGAAACTTTTACTCTTAATTTATAATTTAATAATTTAATCTTACATATACAAAACAAATAATTCAAATAATTGTAATTTTATTAAAAATCTGTATGAATTATTTTCAATATTTTCTGAAAAAATATTCATCAGTACTTTTCCAATTGATGAAGGAATATATGTTTACTGAACACTAACAATGTGTTAAAGTATTTCAACAAGTTTTTCAGAATAAAAAAATATATCATCACAGTAAAAAATATAACAATATAACAAATCCTACTCTTTTAGAAAGACATAAAAAAGTGCACGGCCATCTCCTGTATTGATAATTTCTACCGGAACTCCTGAAAAAATATGAACATTACTATATGGATGTTATGTGCGAGAATTATACTTGTACTCTTACAGTTTGCTTTATTCTGGTGTTTGTTAAGAAGATATTCAGCTAATCTGGTAAGATATTTTTTGTTAATTATTTTTATTTTTTAAATACGAAGTAGGCATAGGGAGTTTTCGTTGTGGGAATTCTAAATTGCTTTTAGAAGAGGTGCTGCAAGTTTCAGGAATTTTTTGAAGGAACTTATTTGAAGTAGATTGTTTTTGAAGGAGTTGTTGAGGTTATGTTTTTGCATTTTAGGAAATGGATTTGGTTTTCATAATACAAGATACGAAACAAAATTTTCTCTCTTTCAAGTCTTATACTTTTAATTAATAATTTATATTTCTTGGAATTCTTTTATTCCTTTTGGTATTGAGTATGAGAGTCAATTCCATATATCTACTAAATTGAAACATTGTTTTGCTAAGACATTTATTTAATTTAATTCTTACAAATTTTTGAATAATTTTTTTTTTATTTAAATTTATAGGAGGTTAACAAAATAAATCTGTATATTTAAAACTTTAGTAGAGATGAGTCACCGATCAGCGTCGTACCAAATAGTTCAGTAGAATTAAATTCTGTGTAAATAATTCAACTCTGCAAATATATTTGTTTTATAGTAGAAAATAAATTAGTATATTGAAAATTACAGAATTTTTTTTAACCGAGAACGCGACAGTTGGTGCCAGGTGTGGGGTTTTAGTGCTCGTTCGAACTGAGTGTTAATTGAATTTGTGGACATTTACATAAATATTTTTGTGGACAAATTCGAATTCCGATAACAAGATCACAGTTAAAAATAATGGATCGGGCACTTGGACATTTTTAAACAAGCTTTTGAACAACTGACTATCAAAAAGGAAAATGGACTTACTGTCCATGGAAAATAAAATGGAAGAGAACAATAAAAAATTGGAGGAAAATATTGAGTCATTGAAAGTTGATTTGAAAGAAAAATTTAGGATTATTCATTGAAAATGGGAAAAAATGGATGACGAAATATTAAGGTCAGAATCGAGATTATAGAAGACGAATCCGATGAGAAACTGAAAAAATATTCAATAATTATGGAAGAAAGACTAGCTTAACTAGACAGAAAAATCGAGAACAGAATAAATAACCATTATCTTCCTATACATTATAATGTTGAATTATCATTTATGAAGATTACACCGCCCCCATTTGATGGAAAGACACCATGGTCAACCTTGTAGAAACAATTTGAGGCAATAGCTAATTCGAATGGATGTAGTGAGGTCTTGATCGTTAAGAGGAGAAGCCCTAAATATCCTTCAAGCAATGGTGGTAAGCCAGCAAGGAAGCTACGAAGCATTAATAACTAGGCTTCAGATGAGATATGATTATGCACACCTCCAACAAGTGCATCACCAGCAGATTAAGAGCATCTAAGTAAACCCTGCAGGAGTTCGAAACCGATATATAACGTTCAGTAAGATTGGCTTATCCTACAGCACTGGACAATTTTCTAGAACAACTTGCTGTGCAGATCTTTGTAGATGGATTAAGGGATATTGATACTCAGCAAACACTATGCTTGACTCGACCTAGGACTTTGGACGATGCTCTGGCTCATGCAATGGAGTTTGAAGCAGTGAAACAAGCATCACAAAAGAATTATACTAAGGTCCGACGCACTGTTGACGAGCCAGTGATGACTGAAAGTATAGAAGAGATGATTCGTCGAATGGTCGAGGAACATCGATCTAAAGATCAACGCTCCAAAGGTGTTAGAATTTTAATGGATTAGGGTATATTCGCCGACGTGATAAAGAAGTCGGCCTAAAAAAACAAACCGGGTAAGGAAAAAGTGCGGGGCTTGAGGATAATGATAGTGAATACCGATTAGCAGCTGGATAGGCTTAAGAAAGACCAAGAAAATGACCCAGAGTTGAAATTAATCATAAAATGGTGAAAAATACGACAAAGGCCAAGTTGGGAAAGAATGAGTCATCTTAACTGTAAAATGAAGTCCAACTGGGCACAGTGTTAGACGACGATCTTCTGAAGAGATATCTGGAGAGAATAATGGTACTGAAATGAGGCTTCAGCTGATAGTCCCATGAAGCCGAGTACCAGAAGTACTGAAAAGATTACATAATGGAATGGTGCCGAAAGTGAAAATTATGTGCTTCAGCTAACGGACCGAGAGGAAATCGTAAAGCACCCATGAGGAAATATAACGCAGGTAGTCCCTTAGAATGTGTGGCTATCGATTTTGCGGGCCCATTCCCAGAAACTGAGGAAGGAAACAAGTACATATTATTACTTTTCTAAATGGGTCAAAGCCTATGCCATTGAAAATCAAGAAACCACCACAGTTGCAGATGTACTGATAAAAGAGATGTTTAGCCGTTTTGAAGTCCCACCGTATAGATACACTCTAACCAGGGACGAAAACTTCGAATCCAACCTATTCCAAAGTGTGTGTAAATTATTGGCGATTCTAAGACCAGTACAACGCCTCTCAATCCACAGTCAGATGGCATGGTTGGAATAATGAATAGAACTGTAGGAAAATATCTGACTAAGGTAGTCTCTAATCATACAGGAATCGACCGGGAAATACAATTGCCATCCGATTTCGAATTTGGAAGGAATATGTAAGCTGTCTAAAGGGAAGATTACATTATATTCACAAGAGAGTTAGACAGAATTTTCAGATGGCGAGTGATCGCATGAAAACTCGTTACAACATCAAAGCATCTGAAGGAGGTTTTAACACTAGTGGCTTAATATGTTTGTACAATCCCAGAGGAAGCAAAGAATAACACCCAAGTTGCAGGAAGATTGGGAAGGCCCTTATAAGGTAGTCAAGAGAATAAATTATGTTGTGAATCGTATACGGAAACTTCTTAAAGATCAAAGGAGGATAGTCCATGTGAACCTGAACCGTTTGGCGATGTACGAAGCTGAATACGATATCTAAGACGATAGTCGAATAAGAAGAGCGACTAGTGAGTCAGTGGACCACAAAAACATAAGTTTCGATACCTTTATGTCTAACTATGACAGAATTGGCAAAGCAAGGTTTGGAATTACCGTGGAAGAGCAACAAGATCTAATTTTAATACCAGGAGAGTATTCACTAGTTCACTGAGTAGCAGAGGGATAGTCATCGTCTTCAGGAAAAGGTTTGGTCATGTGAACGAGTTAATCAGACAGCACCTCAAATCGGGAAGATGTTGGAGCTAGCCAATCATCAACGGTACATATTCTATCTGATAACTAAAAAACTTTTCCATGAGAAGCAGAGTTATCAAAACCTATGGACAGCTTCATTGAATTTGAGGAAAGAGATAATGAAGTTACCAAGAAATTGGCTGTACCAAAGTTGCATTCTGGGTTGGATCAACTCAAATGGAGAATAATTCATAATATATTTTTCAGGCAACCGGGATGCAGATTCTAGTATGCAGTTATAATCCAGGAAGAGTCCCAAACCTAAAAAAGAGTGTTGGGTGCTATTTCTATCAACGAGGAAATTGTAGAAACGGAGAATCTTGTGGTAAAAAAATTATTTTTGACTTCGGATTCTTCATGAGCAAGTCCAATGTTCGAAAATTAACATTTGGGCAAAACAATAGCACGCTGTTTCCTAGACCAAGCGCACAGAAAAGAAAGTAAGGTTGAATTCATTAAATTCAAGTCAGGTATTATATAGCTTAGAAGAGGAGGTTGGGAGGTTATTTCCTTGTGTTTGTATATGGGTTGTATCATTGTATGGTAATCGGCTGGAAAATCGATATGCAGTGGACGCTTTGGGGTTGACGTTTATTCTGATTCTTTATTTGCCTTCTCTTGCACTTTCAAACGATTTCTGGGAAATTACTGAAATTTGTTTCGTATTTTTTTATTTATGGTTTAGATGAGTTCATTGTTTTCGTTGTTATTGGTTTTTAAGTAACATTGTGATTGAATTATTAGTGAATACATAATTTGGGGTTCGTCCCGTCTTGTATTCCTACAAATAAATAAATAAATAAAACATCCTTTCGAGAGTCTGAAATCTGTATTATTTTATATATATATATATATATATATATATAGTTATTTTGAATTTTTCAGAAAAAAGAATGATAGGTCGGTTCTGGAATGGATCAATTGCATTGCGTATTTTACTCAACTCTCTCCGGCTGCTACCATATATTCTGTAGAGCAGGTGTCCATATTCTATGATTGGTCTGCATATAATTTTTGGGAAACTGAAGAATGGTTCAAAAAAGATTCAACAAAGGGGAGTTACTTAATTCAGTTTGGTTATTCAATAATATTTTTCTTTTATGATATCTATTAATTTCTAAAGTTTCTAATAAGTTTAATCTAAAACTTTTGTTTTCTAAGTGTAAAATTTCAAAGTTACTATTAAAACTATGTCCTGTGTCTAGAAGGTGCTCTGCGTAGGTTGAATTTCCCTTTTTGTTACAATAGACTTTTTCATGTTCCCTGAGTCTCGTCTGGAACGATCTTCCTGTCTGACCAACATATACGAAATGGCAAGTACCGCAAGTTAACTTATAAACACCTGATTTCTTGTTCTTAGATGATTTATCTTTATTATTTTTTATTAATTTTCCTAGGGAGTTATTCGTTTTATAAGTTAACTTGCGGTACTTGCCATTTCGTATATGTTAGTCTGACAGGAAGATCGTTCCAGACGAGACTCAGGGAACATGAAAAATGCTATTGTAACAAAAAGGGAAATTCAACCTACGCAGAGCACCTTCTAGATACAGGACATAGTTTTAATAGTAACTTTGAAATTTTACACTTAGAAAACAAAAGTTTTAGATTAAACTTATTAGAAACTTTAGAAATTAATAGATATCATAAAAGAAAAATATTATTGAATAACCAAACTGAATTAAGTAACTCCCCTTTGTTGAATCTTTGTTGAACCATTCTTCAGTTTCCCAAAAGTATTGTAAAACTCTCTTCACCCCCTCTTCTATTTTTGTTATATCCATGTACTATAAAATGAAGTTCTTGTTCACGGTATACTCAGTATCTTGTAATACTCACCTGAAGAAGTCATGGTATGACGTAACGATCGTAGTGTCAATAAAATATTAGCGGAAATTAGAATATTGTTTTTACTCATATTTTCAAGATGAATTTCCGTCAAGTAAAGACCGAAACAATCATAGAAAAATTTTAAGTCAAATTCAATTTCGAATTAACTTTGGAAGTTCAAAAGATTTTAAGACCAAATTGGAAGATGAATTTCATGCATGAGCACAATCTCACAAGCATGTATTTTCGAAAAAATCGACTCACCAAAGTCTACAATAACAACACACAATTTAATTTGCAAGACCAAATTGAAGACTGATGCTTTATTTTATATTTTTATCTATGGTAAAAATCGCAGAACACATTTAAGGTGAACTTCAAAATGGAGTACTGGAAACAAACTAAATTAGAGATGACGTTCAAACTCCGTGTGATTATAGGCGACTTGGTGACAAAAAAAATAACCGCTTCAAGAAAGCCTTTTTAAATGATCCATTCCTGAAAATTTAAAGTCTCTAGGTCCTCTCGTTCGGAAATCGGCATTTGTGCGGCTAGTCGTCAGCCCGGGCGGCTACTGCTCACGAAATTTGGTACAAGTCTACATATTATTATTAATCACCTTAATACCAAATTTCGTCTCAATCGGATCAGTAGTTACGCAACTATTGGGAATATAAGAAAAATATCTGAAGTTAATAACTGCGGAATCATTGAACCGATTTTGCTGATTAATGAATTTAACAGAGATGAAATAAATAGGAAAATCACTTCAAGCTATATATTTCAGAGGTTTTCATATACAGGTATGGAAAAGAAAGTCGGAAACATAGGAAATGCAGTGTTAATCAAGAATGCAATGGAGCAGTGGAAGAATCAAAACCTCAGCGCGATGCGATAACGAATAAATGATTGTTCTCTCTTAATGGCAGTACGCAGTGTTGATGCTTCGATCAAAAGGCTCTGCAGTCTGTTTTCACTCCCCACTACCATTGAGAGAGAACATTCGTTTGTTCGTCGCGCTGAGTTTTTGATTCTTCCACTGCTCCACTGTATTCTTGATTAATACTGAATTTCCTATGTTTCCGACTGTCTTTTCTATACCTGTATTTAAAGTAGAGTAGAGCTTCGAAAATTGGGTTCCTCTGCTTGTTCAATAGTTTTACTGCTGGATTGTGATAATTTTTAAAAACCTCTATTGATTCCAGGATGTTTGATTTTTGCCTTTCGTTTCCAGATCTAGTATTTTAAGAATAATGAACTCTGGGAAAACAAGCCTTGATTGGAAAAAATGTTTCAAAAAATTATTATAGAATTACCTTTTCAATGCTTAAATGATGCTTGATATTCTTTTAATCTTTTTGTGAAAGTTTACCAGGATTGTTATACATACATAATCATTTCCACAATACAAGCAGAGCATACACATTCTTGTTTCTCTTGCTGAAAATATTTCTAGTAGTTGATTTTATACAATATACAATTTTCTATGAAAGTGAAATCTGAAGTGGTGAAGATGAGATTTATCAAGTTTCCCTTTCGTTCAAGTAGAAATTTGCATTCAAGTGATTTCGTTTCATTTGCCAGTTGTAAACAAATTCCAATATTGCTTTTGAATACATTGTTATTACTCAGAAATTTCACAGCTTATTTCTGCGGCTTCTCTTAGGAGTAGAAATCATTCATCTGCTCCGAATGAGTTCATTTTCGTTCAACTTTTGAAATTCACATCCATCCTTTTTTTTTTCAATTCAATCGGTGGTTTCTGCCTCAAGTCTTTCTTATAGGCCCAAGGAAGTGAAAAGTATTTCCCTTTCCCCGCAGCCACTTATGGACGAATACATGGAATGAATAGATGGTTGAAGAATGACATGAAAGTACAATACTACCAAAGAGATGTCACCAATGTATACTTAAAGGTAATTCATACAGAATTAACTAGTAGACTTCATTCTATTCAGTTCGATATTATTGACAGAAATACTAGAGAACGTGTAGGCAAAATTATTCACTCCAAATTCTTAACTCAAACTAAAAAACTAAAAAATTTAACTCATAAAAATAAAAAGAATATTCCGAAATTTAATAAAAGTGAAAAACATCTTTTCTCTGAACATCAATTTTACCCTAGATTTATCAACTTATCTGATGTAAAATTCAACAGTAGAGAATCCAACCTTTTAGAAAAGGGATTTAAATTCAACCTAGAAAATAATAATTCACAAAAATCCCTAGACTATTTAGCAATAGATTCAGAACTCGCCATTAAATCTATTCAATCACTCAAAAATCAATCAAATTCAAATTACAATAAATATATTATTACTGACATAATTAAAGACAAAAATAAAACTGAAATTCACTCTTCCTCAATAAAACAGAATTTAGTTAAATCAATCATCGAAAAAAGAAACACCAATAATCTAATATTCACTCAAGCCGATAAAGGAAACAGTATCGTTGCAATTCCAAAACATGAATATTTCAACAAAACTATTGCTTTTTTAACCCCAGGTAAATATAAAACCGTTACTAAAGACCCCACTGAACATTTCCAAAAACAAATAAAAAACATAATAGACCAATCTGTTAGCCTTTTCAATAACTTCCCAAAAAAACATTTGCTCACTTTAATGAATCCATAAATCCCAAAATTATATTCATTAATAAAACTTCATAAAGAAAATAATCCAATTAGACCAGTAGTTTCATTCGTCACATCACCAAGCATAAAATTATCTAGAGTTTTAATTTCTATTATTCAAACCGAAACAAACTTTTTAGCTAAATACACTATTAAAAATAGCACCCAACTTATAGACAATATTAAATCCATCCAATTACCCAAAAATTGTAAATTAATTTCTTTTGATGTACAAAATTTATTCCCTAGTATACCTCCAATTGAAACAGTTCAAATTGTAAAAAAAACTATTAATTAAAAATAATACCAATCCCATCAAAATGAATGATATACTTAATTGCCTGGAAATATGTCTTGAACAAAACTACTTTCAATTTAACGGAACCGTCTATATTTCTGACAATGGTTTAATAATGGGAAATCCACTCAGTTCAATTTTAGCTGAAATATTCATGGACGATCTGGAATCAAAAATACACCTGAATCCTATAAGCAAATATTTTCTTTATTGGTACAGATATGTAGATGACATTTTTTGTTGTTTCAAAGGCACCGACCGAAAACTACATATCTTCACGAATTTCATTAATAAACTACACTCAAAAATCAAATTCACAATCGAAGAAGAAAAGAATCAAAGTATTAATTTTCTTGACCTCACTATAACAAGATTAAATAATTTACATGATTTTAGTATTTTTCACAAACCAACACATACAGACATCACAATACATAAAACCACCCCACCAACCAAAAGATGTCAGCATATAATAGTTTTATTTATAGATTATTGAATGTCCCTTTAAATTCAGAAAACTTTATGAAAGAATTAAATATTATTAAACAAATAGCGTCAAACAACGGTTACAATCCTTTTCTTATAGACAAAATGGTATCCAATAAACAAAAGAAAATGGCATTAAATCTCGTGAACCCAATCATAAAAGAGGACAATACACAGAAATATTTTTCGTTATCTTATGTCAATGGATTATCTGAAAATATTGCAAAATATTTCAAAAGCAGTTTCAATTATAACGCGGCTTTTAAGACAATTAATAACCTTAGTACCTACATAAAAAACAATAAAGATCGTACAAATAAAGAAAATAAATCCGGAGTCTACAAGTTGACTTGCAAAGATTGCCCTTTACTATACATTGGCCAGACTGGTAGATCATTCAAGAAACGTGTCCAAGAACACCAAAGGGGTTATATATCCAATTCTGTACATTCGACATATGCTAATCATCTTAAGGAATTCAGGCATAATTTCAACAATAATTATGAAATTATCCACGTTGAAAGCAAAAGTTCTAGATTAACACTTTTAGAATTTCTTGAAATCAACAGGTATAATGCCCGTAAAATCCTTTTGAACGAACAAACAGATGTCGATCATTCTCCATTACTGAATATTTTTCCTTAATGGCATTTTTAGCGGCAAACTCCAATAAACACCTAGAGTTTTTATGACTTGTGCTTCGATTATTTGGTCACGTACCTAAAAATGTATTTAAACTCGGTTACACTGAGTACCATCAGACAGTACAATGTAATACCTGAAGAAGCCACATCGTGGTGAAACAATTGTTGTAGTAGTACAAACATTTTTGTGGAAATAAATTACTGTCTCATATACATTTTTTAAATTTCCCTTTCCTTCCGTTGTCATATCAATATTGTATATTTCTCTCAAGTTGGTTGAAAATGCCGCTAAATTGTGGTTGTTGCAGTACATTGATTTCAAGTTCACACCTTACTATTCCTTGCAATGCTTGGAATGAGTTATTTCACACTGATTGCGTCAATCTACCCTCCAGCGACATCGACATTGTAAAGAGGGTGAAAATTGGATATGTCCTACATACTTGTCCAAAAATCGTAGACTGAGAATAAATTCTGCTGGATCCCATGTGGTCTTCTCTCCAGTCAATTCTAGATCGTCTTCTGTATCTGCAGCCAGAGATAGTTCCTCATCACCTTTTAGCATTTTCATGGGAGGATAAACTGCATTGGTAAAGTTGCTGCTGAAGTAAAACGCATGGAAGTACTTCAGAACGAGATCCTCCTGCAACTTGCCTCTTGCTCAAAATCTGAACACACAAAATTAATTTCGAATCATCAGCAGTGTCTTACAACTCTTCGATCCGAAGTTTGAGTCATGTAGGATTCTCAAGGTGGGCTACTGGGTGACCTCAAATCTAGATCTAGGATGGTACTTCGTCTGGAGTCCTGGTTAAATTTCACCTCATCCACTGCTGTTCCTGTTTGTGTATCCTGAGATAATCGATCACAAGGAGAAATTGCATAATATCATACTGCTCACTCTACCAGAGAATCCCAAGGATGGAAAAAATGTGAAAGAGGTTTTAGATCACATACACCCACGTTAGGCAAACAGGCTGATAATCCAATAACGTAGTTGGAAAAATTGTCCACAATAAAAGATCTTTGCAGGGCACGCAGTGTTTGGTGGGGTAGTTTTTTGGGGTGATATGACCTCTCAACAATTAACTGGACTGGATGAGCTTCATAATAATCGAAGGAAGAGACGTGAGCAAGGAGAGGTGATTCTTACCATTATGTAACCAAAAAGAAAACCAACCATAATTTCAGATAACAAATCCAAAAATTCTTCTTCATCAAAAAACCACTCTCACTAATCTCTTGGCCAAAAGTTTATACTAAGGCACAATCTTTGATATCCCAGGTTAGAAAACTTTTGTCCGTTGTTCACGCTCACAAACCAGCGATTTTATTCACAGGGGAAACTTGGAAACATTCTTTCATTGCTGGTTCGTAAGTCGGACATGAGGGAGTAGGTGTCTATCTGAATAACTCTATATCAACCCATTCATTGTTTCTGCTTTCCATAAAGATCTGCTAGGTGTTGACAATATCTTTATTGACATCTACAATTCTAACATTTCCTTCGTCCATGCCTTTATAGACCTAGACAGACAATATTGCATTGATTCAGTTTCTGACAGAAATTTCTCTCTCAAGTCGTAACATCTAAGTAGCAGGTGATTTCAACTACCCTGATTTAAAGTGGTCAATGACCACCCGCTGGTTCTGTATCTTTTCCTTTTTTTGAATTATTATTTAATTCAGGCCTTCAATGAGCAATTTTCTAAATATCTAGATATAGAGATGGTTAGATAGACTTTGTTTTGGATCTCTTCATCACTTCTGTCCAAAATAAAATATCTGCCCCCTCTCGGGAAGTCTGACCATGTTATCTTGATGACAGTTGCAATTCTATGATGAACATCTTCCAAGAGTGCAAGATAGAAAATAGCAGAAAATAAATTATGAAGAAGTTTCTGCAAATCTAATGCCTGTAGATTAGTCTGGTATTTTTGAAAAATTCATTGATATGGGTGATCTGTGATCAGTTTCTAAAATTGTGAACAATATTGTTGCCTATAATACAAATTGCGTCATAATCTGTTGAAGCCTTGGATAGACGGTGATTTTATTAGGGTAATCAAGATCAAAAGAAGTTTTATTTGGAGCAGCAGCACAACAGATTATTATCATTGACATTACTCTATCTACTTCTTTAGTTTCATCTTCAAAGAAACAGTTCGAGCACAACCTGGCTAAAATCAATAGAACAATGTTTTTCAAATAGATATGTAGATCTTGACAGTAAAGTTTCTGTTCCGGTGATTTGTGATAGTTTTGGCAAATTATGTGCAAATACTCTCGAGTCGGCTAATTTCCTCGCTAATTCATCTTTCCAATATACCTTAAGTTGACACCTCGCTATTTTTTCGACCTAGATGAGATATTTATGTTTTTATGGAAAAACATACA
This sequence comes from Megalocaria dilatata, assembly GCA_034642435.1. Taxonomy (NCBI): domain Eukaryota; kingdom Metazoa; phylum Arthropoda; class Insecta; order Coleoptera; family Coccinellidae; genus Megalocaria; species Megalocaria dilatata. Next base: position 69,609,187 of record CM067856.1, on the reverse strand, counting down.
TTCTGTCAAGAAAGTACCGGGAATTATCGATTTAAATCTGGCGGGGCAATAAGGCAGGTAAAAATTTTCTTTCCTAGGTTGGTAATACTGTCCTTAATTACTATGCCAAGCTTGAGCGGGATCTGTCAACTAGTGTGTTTGCAACAGCTGATTAAGTCAGTCGATGTCAGAGTGCGTGCCGATTTTTACTATGGGTGATTACGTTGAGCAAAGAATTTGTTTAAAGTTTTGTGTTGCAAATGAATTTTCGTGTGCCGATGCATTGAAAATGTTGCAAAAGGCCTTTGGTGATAATGCTTTATCGAAAACTCGTGCATATCAGTGGTACAGAGCCTTCAAGGACGGTCGTGAAGTGGTCGCCCATCGACGGCTTCGATCGAAGATAACGTCGATAAAATTAAGGAAAGGGTGCTGGAAAACCGTCGTACCAGCTTGAGAGAGATAGCACATGATCTTAAGATATCCCACGAGTCCGCACGTACGATTTTGATTGATATTTTGGGCATGAGAAAGGTGGCCGCACGACTCGTACCGAAAGACCTGAATTTTCTTCAAAAACGTCATCGCGAACAGGTTGCTTCAGACATGCTGGATCGCTGTAATTCCGATTCTACATTCATGGAACGCATTATAACTGGTGATGAGACCTGGGTCTACGAGTACGATATGCAAACAAGCCAGCAATCATCGGAATGGGTGGCAAAAAATGAGCCGAAACCGAAAAAACCACGCCAAAGCCGCTCGAAAATGAAGGTGATGCTCATTGTTTTCTTCGATATCCGTGGCGTGGTGCACTACGAATTCGTTCCAGAGGGTCAGAGGGTAAACAAGGAGTATTACCTAGGCGTTATGAAACGTTTGCGTGAGCGTATCCGTAAGAAGCGGCCTTGTGGGCGAACAACTCATGGATTTTGCATGACGATAACGCGGCTTCTCACCGAGCTACGATTGTGACTGACTTTCTCGCCAAAAACTCAACAAACGTGCTTCAGCAACCACCGTATTCGCCGGATTTGGCTCCCTGCGACTTTTTCCTCTTCCCAAAACTAAAATTGCCCCTTCGTTGCACCCGTTTTGAGTCGATTGAAGCCATAAAACAAAATTCGGCGCGAGAGCTAAAGTCCATCCCGGAAAGCGCCTATAAAAAATGTTTCGATAATTGGAAGTGCCGTTGGCATAGATGTATTGGAGCAAATGGAGCCTATTTTGAAGGCGACCCAATAAATTTTGACGATTAAATGTAAAAATGTTGTTTTAATTGAAAATTCCCGGTACTTTCTTGACAGAGTAGTATTTCTGCTCTGAATGTCTCATTCGCTCTAGGCGCCGATGGGATCACACCTCTTACTTCCACGATGTTTCGTTCTTTCGCTTGGCCTCTGTACCTTCTGTTTGAAAGATCTTTCGTAAAACCTTCACTTCCATCTGACTGGTAATCAACTACGTAACTCCGATTCATAAGGGTGGAGACCTCATTTACCAATAACCGACTCCATAAGTTTGGTATCAACAATAGTTAAGGTATTTGACAGTATCGTAGCACATCAAATTTTGTACTCCGGGTCTTCCAACCACCACTAATTTCAATTCTGTGATTAATGATTGCAATGGAGCGCCGAACGAGGGAGTTCTGATGGATGTCATATAAAGGGTTTTCCAATAAAAGGTATTGATATGAAAAAACGAGTGTATTTTAAGAAAAATCAATGAATGTTTATTTTTTTGTAAACAGGAAAGTTATGCCATTAACAATGGAAAACGATACCATCCAAATGATCGTCACAGCTGCGGTTGCAGCACCATATCCTTTTCATATCCTCGATAACTTCACAAATTTCATTTTAAAGGTTTTAGATCGATTGTGGAGCATTAGCATAGACCTTATCTTTCACATAGCCCCAAAGAAAAAGTTTAAATGTGTTAAATCACAAGATCTCGGTGGGCAGTTGTGATCACCTATTCGAGAAATAACATGGCCTGGAAACTTTTCTTGCAAAATTGCTATTGTTTCGTTGCTTGTGTGGCACGTGTCTTGTTAAAATCGACGTCCATATCAATATCTTGCAATTCCGGCCATGAAAATGCATTAATCATAGCTCACTTGCGCAATCCGTTCACTGTAACAGTTGCACTAGCATCCATTTTCGAATAACTAAGGTCCAATCACACCGCCAGAACAAAAACCGCACCACAGTCACACGTTTAGGATGGAGGGGCTTTTTCGAGCTCCAAATGCGACAATTGTGCTTATTGACGTAGCATCTGATGTGAAAATATGCTTCATCACTGAAGATGACTTTTCGATGAAAATCCGGATCATTTTGATACAATCAGACGTTGCTGGTGATCGACCAGCTTGAGTTCTTGTGCCTTAAGACCTAAATCTTCATGCAAAATACTTTGTAAGTCGTTTGTGGAATGCCTAATTCCAAAGATCGACGAGGAATCGACAAACCTGGGTTTTCGCCAACTGTACGGGCTAAAGCATCAATATTCTCAGTTGTTCTTGAGCAATGGACAAGGTTTCGATTCTTCATTCTTCTTCTTTTTTGGAAGTCTAGTATATATCATAATTTTTCTTCAACACTATCATTTATAACTATTTGTTTCATTGTATTATTATTATAACTTGTGTATGACTAACCAGAGTGTACGACACTTGATTACTTCAATGAGACGTCGCCAATACCATGTTGTGTGAAATAACGTTTTGGTGAACTATTTGAATTGTATTTTTTGAATGATTTTTTTTTGAATAAATACTTAAAAGGGGCGAGAATAACCAATTTGCATATTGAAAACCACTAAATAATCGGAGATGGTTTCCAGGAACTAGTTAAATGGCCAATTCACAGTGTGTTTGTGACTATGTAACAATATACCTACATTGTAATAAATAACCAGCCCATTTTATGTTGTGTAAAATAGCGTTTTGATGAACTATTTGAATTGTATTTTTTTAATGATTTTTTTTAAAGAAATACTTAAAAGAATTAAGAATGATTTGTATATTAAAAAGCACTATATAATCGGAGATGGTTTTCAGTAACTAGTTAGAAGGCCAATTCACAGTGTGTTCGTGACTATGTTACAACATGTACATTGTAATAAATAACCAGCCCATTTTATGAACAGAATATCACTGAAAATTATTTAACATAAAACTAGACTGAAGCTTCTAGTACGAGTACAAAGGTGTTAGCTTCAAAATTTTAATTTAAATATTTGTAGTTTAAATTCTTCCAAAGACATTTAGTACATTGGATTATATATTGTTCTATGCATAGCTCATGAGAATATAATTACCTTTAGGAATTAAGAAATTCTGGGCCACGTTTTTGTATAAGACTTCCTCCATTATAATGCTGGCAGTGCCTTCAACAGTGTAGTACACCTTAGAAAGAATGTAGATGAAATCTCTATATAAAAATCTCACACTGATAATAATTACCACAGTATATTCCATGTTTACACTATGTCTCCTCTTCCCTGGTGCAATTGCAATATAACCAAAGGAGTCTCCAAGTAGACAAACTTCATTGTCGTGTTTTCCTAGTTCTTTCATCATTGTGTCTGGAATAAAATGAACTTTACATATCTTATACAGGGTGCCCAAGTTATCTCTGACCAAATTTCACAAGGTGATTCTACAGTCAACTTGCAATAAAAAAATTTTTAGAGAATGTGGTCCTATTATCTTTCATTGTAAAGTTATTCAAGATTGTATTCGCAATTATTTCAATAAAAACATACCATAACTTGAAAGCTATCATCTTAATCAAAATTCAGTGTACACCACTGGAAAGAGCAGAAAATTTTGCTTAAAATAGGGTGGTTTCATGGAGATTTTTATGGAATACTTACATATTATAGGGTGGTTAAGGAAAAAGTTATTATAAAGTTTTCTTCAGCCATTATCTCTGGCCAAAGTTTACTCTAAATTCCACCCCATAAACCCCCATGGAAATTATGTGCAAAAAATGCCTTATTTATAAAGCTTTTCATTGACATACAATACATTGAAGGAAAACTTTATTTTTATTGGGAAATTGACGAAATAAATCCAGAAACATGTACACACTCTGGAATATTTAATTTCCAGGTTTGGGCCTATAATAAACCACACGGAACTGTTATGACTCATTACCAATAAGAGTTCAGGGTTAATGTATGGCTAGCCGTATATAAAATTTTTGGGCAGATAATAATTCCAGTGAGTTTAAATTCTGCCATTTTCCTAAATCTTTTGGAAAATGAAATTTTTCATTTATTGGTAGACATGCCTCTGAACCAACGGTTCCAAATTTGGTTTCAAATGGACGGTTGCCCAACATACAATAGTACAGTAGTTAAAGAATTGATGGAGGTTCATTTTGAAGGAAAATGGATAGGAGAATTTGTACCGTTCAGATGGCCTGCTTGAAGTCCTGACCTTTAAACTCTAGACTTCTTCCTTTGGGTTGTTTTAAAAGATTGGTGGGTACTATCCCAACTCATACTCATGACTAGCTTATCGAAAGAATACATATCTGCTGCAATATGCTAAAGCAACCATGGGGACAGTTGCAGAAAGCTGCTATTCTATCCGAAAACGATAAAGGCTTTGCATCAGAGAAGGTGGCAGGCATTTTCAGAATTTTTTTTCATACATACATATATATATATATATATATATATATATAAATAAATAAATATATATATATATATATATATATATATATATATATATATATATATATATATATATATATATATAATTACACAATCCGAACCCCATATTCTAGACATTGGCCCATAATCTTATCCTCATATACCATGAATATAACTCTGTTACTTTTTGCTTACTTTGTAAATTCTACTACGTAGTTGCACCGCCACGTGCGCTGAGTAATATTTTATTGAGATAAGACAATATTATAAATAGTTGATTCATTGTATCTAACAGTGATTTTTGCATTAGAATTGAAGCTCATAGTTACTGTATGATTTTCCTAATAAATAGTTTCATTTTTTAAAAACAAGGTTTCCTAATCAAAATACATATTTATTTTTATATATATATATATATATATATATATATTTATATTCTTTATTATATATATATATATATATATATATATATATATATATATAATAATGTCGTAAATAATAATTTTTTCTCAGGTGGTGGATATCTCACAGTTTCACATCTATTGTCCACTGAAAATGAAGAATTGATAGAATGTATTATACATCGTTGAGAAGCTTTATTAATAAGGCAGTTTTTTAATTTTCACGGGAATTTACAGGACGAGAGTTAAAGTAAACTTTGACCAAAGATTATGGCTGAAAAAAATTTCATGATCATATTTTCCTTAACTACCCTATGATAAGGAGAATTTTCCGCTTTTTCCATTGGTGTTCACTGAATTTTGATTAAGATGTATGTTGTACTGTCCCAATTCGAAGAATCTTCTGTTAACATAGCTTATACTCCTCAGATACAGTCAAAGTTGTTTGTTTAGACCCTTGAATAACAACCACCTTCATTTCCTACCACAATATTGAAGCGAGCTTGAAATCAGCTATTGATAATTATTGATTATTCAGTAAATTACTATTATGTTGTAAGTAGGCTGCTATTAATCATTCCAAAGCAGATTTAGGTTAAGTTAGAAGGGATAGATTGATAGTTAGATCAAACTAAGTCATACATAATATGATCCATTCTTTGTAACATGTCATTTAGGGACTTATATGATACTCTTATATCAGTTTATCTGTATTTTGAATATATCATCTCGTTTTCAACAGTGATTCTTAGACTATCCAAGAAATATATATTCACTGACAATAGAGTTTATTTTCTTTTCAGATGTTCATTGTATGAAACTTCAAAGAAAATGATGGATTAGAATAAAAAAAACCTGATTGGTGAACATATCACAAATGGAAGAATACCTCCTCAGTAAATGCTGTAATTTCGCAATAGCACCCACTCAGATGTCAGTATTGACATTGTCAGTTCAGTTAGAAAGAACATACAGCTATAGAAAAAAATTCAACATCTGTCGCCCGTATATCGAAACCAAAATGAACAGCACTAAAAAAACTAAAAAAGGGACAAGTCTATTGAAATTATTCTGGTCACCACTGTCATTATGAATGTAACAATGAGAAGTTTGAATGAAAATGTGCTGAAGAAACGAAATTAAAGACCACTCTCAACTGAGAGAAAATAAAGAACATACTGAGGACAAAGATTGCATACTTGATAGCACTAGAACATTCTAACTCTTCATTAAAGTAAGTCACCTCATCTACATAGTTTTTCCAAAATCCTTAAAGATAATAGCTTCTGAGGCCTATAACCAAATCACATATTTCTACTACCAGTGATCGTTCATCTTTTCTGTTACAGAATCAAGCGTCTCCTAAAAAGAACAGCCTCCTTTGTGAAGAATTTCAGACATTTCAACAACATGAAATTGAAACCATATGTTTCAATGTGGAAAATCTCTACACCAATATGCCAGTGAACGAAGCACTTTCCGTCATCAGAAGCAGACTTGGAAAGGACACTACCCTCTCTGACCAGGCGACCTTACTGACTGACAGTCTCATGGAATTGTTGGGCTGCTGTCTACGCAATGTCTATTTCCAATTCAACCAGTCGAATCCCAAGAAGATGAACTTACATTAGGTTCTCTTCTGTCACCAGTGGTTGCAAACATATATGAAATGGTTTGGAGGTGAAGCAATTAAGTCAGCAACTTAAAATTAGAAGAAATATATTGATGATACTTTCATCATATAGGACAGTGAAAATAAACTGAACCTTTCTTTTAATACATAAGTAATATCCGACTATCAATCAAATTCACATTGGAAAAAAAGATGTACATTACCCTTTCTGGATGTATTGTTCAAGAGGAACCACAATCTCCACAACAGTCTACAGGAAACCAACACACACAGGCAGTACCTCTAATCACTTGGCATCTACAAAGAGAGGCATCATACGTTAACTATACATCTGTGAAAAAACTATATGCAGTAACGAAGACGAATTAGAAGAAGAGGAAGTGAGAAATATCAATAATCTTGACTAATGGCTACAATCCTAAACTGAGGCCACTCTACAGAAATGTGACTAGGGAAGGAATAAATCCGACTCTTCAGAGGACACAAGAACTTCAATACCTTATGTAAAAAGCTTGGAGAAAATCTAAAGAATAGCTCAGGACTACAAAATCCATATGGCTTTCAAATCAGAAAATAGCCTTAGAAGTTTTCTAAGAAAAACTAAACTGGAAGAATCAGTAAACAAGAACTGTAACTACTTGATATTAGTGTGTATTAAGCTATATAGGAGAAACAAAACGTCCCCTTGAAATCAAAGTGAAGGAGGACAAAAATCACACCATTAAAAAAGAAACAACCAAATCAGAAATAGCAGAACATATCTGGGTGGTGCACTATTACATCCAATTGAACCATGAAGATTATTCACCAGTAACAACAGTGGAAAAAGCTCAAGTTCAAGGAGGCAGTCTTCATACAACAAAATCCATACGTCTACAGCCACCCAAGCATAGAAGTACCACAAATATGTCGTCCCTTACTGGACCAAACGCAGAACGTGAAAATACCCCTACCTCCATCCCCACCTGCGGAAATATCCACACCGTCGTCTTCACCTACGAATATGTAAAACGTGTAGCGACAAAGGTTCATGTGTCTTCACTTGAAAACGGCTACAGATACCAAATCGTGAAACACAATATAATTTTGTTTTGAAAATTTCTATTACGGAAGTTACTTCTATATCTTAATTATTTTTTGTAATGTTGTGGTTTCAGATTCAATCTATAATTATTGTTTCTGTTCCATGGCATATTTCAACTTATCAAATCATTCTTATTTTCTTGAAATTTTCTTTAATTAAACCAATATCTTCTGTGTCATATTCAGTATATAATAATTGCTTCTGTTTCAGGAGATATTCTAACATTTTTGACATTTTTGTATTCCATTTCATAACTGTGTATCCTAATCTTCAGTTTCTTTCAATTTTTTTAGATTTTGTTCACATTAAGGCATACAAGTGTTACACCTAGAATTAATGATTTCCAACTTGATTTTTTTATATCAGAACAGCTATATTTAGAGCATGGAACAATTTCAATATTTTTTCACTGCTTTTTTATGGAAACAAAATTTTATTTCATATTTTTGCGTGCTCATTTTTTCATCATATTGCCCATTGAACCATAGACTTTCTCCAAGAAGTAGGCATTATTGTTTTGGCGTGGTCATCACATTCGCCGGATTAAATTTCTGTCAAACAGGTGTAAGATATGATAGGGAAGAGGTGTCATCCTCCAAAGACTCTTACACAGTTAATCCCACAAAGTTCAAGTTGTTTCAATAAAAATGCCAAAACCAGTCATCGAACATCCTATTTTATCAATACCTAGATATGTACAGGAGTGTGATCAGCTAAGAAGATGCCAAACCCATTATCAATTGTTTTTGTTGGATTACATGTTATTAAAATTTCTTGCAGGTATTTAAGTTTCATTCTTAATGTAAGACTACTACATTGCCGAAAATTAAGTTGATGAAATTATTCCTTCTGGACATACCCACTTCTAATATCACCGAGTATAATACTCAATTGTCTATTGGTTTCATCTAAACAGAAACCTACTGTTTCAAAGTCCAAGAAATGATCAAAAAAATTCTGGAAGTTTTGGTGAAACCTAAACAGTTAATAAGTACTTACCAAAATCTTTCCAGTTCTTCTCAATAGTCCCTACTGTTGTAACATCCCTAATTTCAGGCCTTTCATCATTTTTACTGGCGGTTCCTTGCTCTGACTGAATCATTACTGCTGACCTGACATCATTATCTGATATAATTGATGTATGTATATCAGTATGCACAGTAGATGTATCATTTATGTCATTCATTTCACTTTCTGCCCCACCCATTTGTGGTTCATTTGTCTGGCTTTTTTCTTTTTTTGGTTTTGATGAAGATTTTTTGACCGTCTTATTAAAACTCCTTGTAGATTTATTTATTATCCTTTTAGGTTTTTTGCTAGTAGAAGAAGAATTTCTTGATCTTGTAGATAAGCTAGTTGCTAGAACAGAAGAGGTTGATGAGCTATAATTGAATATGCATGGATTTAAATGTTAATTTGATTTTTTCAATTTCGGACTTCCATTGCATGAATTTTTATTTTAAATCACAATATTCCTTAATGTGGACAAAACTTAAAACCAAAAATTGTTGTAGATAAGGTCAAAAATGTTGAAATGTATTCTAAGACAGAAACAATTATCATAAATTGAATCTTGATCACAGAAAGAATCAGTTCAAGTAGAAAAATATTTTAACAAATAAAATAATGTAAAAGTTGTTGGAATATGTTCGGCAACAGAAACAATAATTACTATGGATTTAATCTGGAACCACAATATTTATCAAAAATAATTAGAGATATAATTGCGGTGCGTTACGAAATAAAAATTGTCAAAAAAAATTTGTATTGTGTTTGTAACGACATTTTGGTCGGTAAGGTATCTCTGACCGTTGATGATTTTTTGTCGCTGCACATCTAAGGTATCATATGTAATGATGCTGGAGGCGGTATAAGCACAGGTTTACAGGTAGAGGTGAAGCTAATTTTACATTCTGCGTTGGGGGCAGAAGAGAGCGCCATATTTTGTGATCCTTAACTTTGACTTTAAGGGGTCGTTTCGTTTAACATAAATAAATTACTCCACATTCACAAGGCATCTAGTAGATGTAGTTCTTATTGTTACGAGTGGCGTTCAATGTATTCTCGGTATAGGCATGAAAGAAAACTCAATGTAGTCCCCTAGAACTTCAATACATTTCTTAGATCAAAAAATAAGCTTTAAATCAATATATTGTTTATGAGTGTTCCCATGTGCATGCATTACGGCAGCGCTCCTGAATTCGGCCGGAATTTTAAGTTGAATATTGCCGATTAATTTTTCATAGACGGACCCAGTGAAAAGGTATTGATTTTGGACATATTCAGTAATCGTTACAGTCCTGAGAATCATACCGAAGGGCTGAAAATATTATATTTTGAAAATAATTCGAATTTATTATTCACAACAAAACTACTTATCACTATCCTAACATACGACTGCGGTTGATAAGAAATTGTGAAACAGAACCGCATCAAGTGTGATTTGTAGAATTCATTCTCGAGAAATGACCAGTGTGGAAATAACCAACATTCAGCTTCGAGATGAGATAGTGAAAGGAAATGGGGATTTAAAATCTCTACTGCGAGCACTGGACGTAAAACTCTCATTAAAGATCGAGGAAATCAATCGCCGTCTTAACAAAGCAGAAGGAGAGAATGAAGAATTGAAAAAAAAAAAGTTGAAAATTTAGAACGGAAAAATAGAAAGAATGGCTTAATTATTTTTGGATTAGAAAGACAGGAACCATTAGTAACAGCTGAGAAAATTATTGAAGTAGTTGGAAAAACTCTAAAGTTAAGGCTGGTGGAAAGCGATCTCAATAACATATTTACTCTAGGGAAAAATAACAACAGCCCAATAAGAGTTGAATTCACTTCCTATATGAAAAAACTTGCAGTACTGGGAAACACTAAACATCTAAAAGGAACCCCAATCAGAATATCACATGATCTTACTGAACAACAGAGGACAGAAGATAAAATCTTAAGGAAGCATATTTACTCCGCCAGGCGAAAGGGGCAGACCAATTGCTTTATAAAGAAAGGCAGACTTCATTTGAACAACCGCGTCTTAACACCAACCGATCTGGAAAGTCTAGAGGAAGACGATAAAGAGGATTACTTCACTAACAGATCACATAGCGATCCGGGCACACCAACGCTCCTACCTCAGTTCAGCAAGGAAGAAAGAACAAACGCCAAGCCGGATCAACCCTACATTGAGATCTAAGATATTGACGACGTCAAACAGCGTTTCTGAAACTGAGTCTTCCACAACCCCAAAACCAGGTACTGTAAAATCCTCCTTTCGATCTTTCGCAAAAGATCGACCCAATACCAGAAAGAACTCGGCTAAGACGAGTATCAAGGACTAATACTAGTATTTTTGTTTCCTTTTTGTTTTGGTTGAGGGGTGTCTGTGTCTGTATGTATGGTAGCATTTAGTTGATATGGATTAATGATTCCCACTACAAGGATTCTTCGTGGGATTTTCTGATTTATTTCCGATAATTTGCATATGCAATATTCATTGTTTTTTTTTTCTGTTGGATCAGATGGAATCCATATATAAGAGATTTCGAACACTTGGAGTTTGAATCAACTGAGGTGGATGATTATGATGATTTTGAGATCGTTGCTGAAGCAGCCAAGAAGGCAGGATTCGTGGTTTTCCAGGCTAACATAAGGAGCATTAGTAAGAACTTCGATGAAATGTTAATTTTGCTGAGAAAATTTGAGTGTCAGTTTGATGTTATTATTTTCAGGGAAACGTGGCATATCCCAAATATTAACCTCTTCAGAATACCAGAATACGAAGTTATTTATAATTCAGGAGATTATAATCAGAACGATGGAGTTGTTGTGTATGTAAAAAACAAATTAGTTTTTAAATATGCCATCCTAAATCTTGGTTATACGAAAACTATCCGCCTCACAATTAAAGGTATTGACAAAGATATGATAGAAGACGCACTCTATCGTTCACCTTCAACTAGTCCGTACGAATTCAATGAGTACCTTTTTGACTATATGGAAGACCACTGTCTGGACAACAAACATACCTACTTCTTTGCCGGCGATTTTAATATAGATATTATATTAAATCGAATACTGATTTTTGCAGTGATTATCTTAATATATTGGGAGAATTTGGATTTCATTTGATGATAGATAAATACACAAGAGTTCAGAATACATCTACGACTCTACTAGACTATATTTCCATCAAGGACTCGATGCTCCCTTTGGGTTCCAGCTCATATGTCATTCGCTGCAATGTTACAGATCACTTTCCTACGCTGGCAATATATCCTGCGTCAACTCTGAAATATCATAGGCCCCCAATAAAGAAAAAATCATTCGATCGAAAAAATTTCTACCAGGTTATGCAGGCAGAAAACTGGAGTGATTGTTATTGCTTGAATAACGTGAATCTGATATCGGAATGCTTGCTCACAAGAATAACTAATGCTATGATGTTATCTTCTGGAAGACAAGTGAAAGGTTGTGAGACAAAAAGAAAACCGTGGATAACGAAAGGCTTGGTGAAATCAGCTGATAAGAAGCAGAGAATTTATAGGCAAGTGGTCGGAAGCCCGGATGATACTGAATTACTTAGAGAATATAAACCATACAAACATAAATTCACAGATTTGCTCAAAATAACAAAGAAAGAGTACTACTCCAAGCAGATTAAAGAGAACAAGGATAATCCAAGAGCCCTCTGGGAGAACATCAAAGAACTGACAGGTACTAGGCGAGCCCAAACTGAAATACTAGAGAACAATTACGCAAATGAAAATATAACAACTACGGATAAATTAGCTCAAATATTCAACTCGCACTTCATTAATGTCTGTAGGGAGATCGCCAGCCAGATCAATGGACCACCAGTCTCTGTCATAAAAAGAAAAAGAGAGAACAAGACAATATTTTTCAGACCAACAGATGAGAAGGAAATACTTGGTACAATAAACGGTCTTAAAAATCGTAAATGCCCTGGGGTTGATGGAATAACATCGGAACACTTGAAAATTGTTGGTGAATTTATAAAAGGGCCTCTCACCTACCTTGTAAATAGAATTTTTACAGAAGGAAAGTTTCCGGAAAATCTCAAAACAGCTCTAGTGAAACTGCTATATAAAAAGGGTGATCGGAAAGATCCTTCAAACTACAGACCGATATCATTAATAAGTACAGTCGCAAAAATTGTAGAAAAAATTATAAAGGTGATACTGGTTGAATTTTTAGAGGGAAACAATCTACTTTCCGGAAGACAGTTTGGTTTCAGACTGAAAAGATCAACTGAAGATGCTATCGTTTGTCTGACGAATGATATTTATCGGGCACTTGATGAGAGCAAATTCACATTAGGGGTCTTTCTGGACTTAGCCAAGGCATTTGACACTGTCAATCATCAAAAATTGTTAGACGTAATGGTGGACTTTGGTATAAGAGGAATCGCAGGTGATTTGTTTCGATCATACCTTGAAAATAGAACACAATGCGTGCAGGTTAACGAAGACATCAGTGAATTACAAACAGTCTTAACCGGCGTACCTCAGGGAACGGTACTAGGGGCAGTGCTGTTTTTGATGTATATTGATGGATTGCTGTCTTTGAAGGTGGATGCCGATGTGTCATCTTTCGCGGATGATACAGTAGTTCTCTTTACCGGCTCTACTTGGGAAGAAGTTGTGAATAGGGCGGAGTACAACATGGAAAGAATAAAATATTGGCTGGATGAGATGGACCTGATGCTCAATATGGAGAAGACAAAATGCATGGTTTTCTCTAATAAAATATCAAGCCTACCCAAAATTGACCATCTGGTACTGAGGAATAACAATTCTGGTGATTTTATTTAATGTGTATCATCGAAAACTTACCTTGGAGTCAAGATCGATCCTCACCTGAGATGGGATCTTCACATTGTCAAAGTGACCAAGAAACTAAGATCTTTGTTGTTTACTTTCAAACGCCTAAAAAAGCTTATGGAAAATGGTTTTCTCAAAATTCTCTATCACGCACTTGTTGAAACACATTTACAATACAGAACATCAGGTTGGGGCAGAACGTACAAATGTCATAAAATACAACTGAAAATTATGCAAAAAACCTTCCTGAAAATTATTTATAACAAAGAACGAACTTATCCCACACAAAAACTTTTCGATGAGGTAACAATGTTCAACATGGAAAAACTTTACTATTATAGGGTTCTTTGCCTACAGTACAGAAACAGGGGAGAACTGTCGTTTATAAAACATAATCACAACACAAGGCACAGGAGAGATTGCGAGTATGTCACAGAAAGGGCAGCTAAAGCGGTGGGTCAGAGATCATTTTATTATACAGCTCCAAGAATCTACTCTCAAGTTCCACCTAATATTAGAAATATGAACAGCTTTCATTCATACAAAAAAAGTTGAAAATCTGGTTGAAGAATTTGCTTCTAGATGAAATTGACAGGGTGGCCGCGGTTTCTACTTGAAGACGCATTGGAGTGGTGAAAGTTGCTTGTTTTCAGCACGTGGATCTTGTTTGTTATTATTATTATTATTATTTTTTTTTTTGGATCATATTGCTTTATTTAAGTATTTGTGCAAATATATTTTTTATTGTATTAATTTAGATTGTTATAATTTATTATAAAATTTTTCTAAATTTATTTTGAAGTAAATCACATTATTGTTGTTGTTATTATTATTATATTAATTGTGAGAACTCTTTCATTTATGTAGTTTTGGGAAATAAACATTATTATTTTTATTAAAAAAAAAATAGGTATTAATTGAACCGTCAATTCTTCACCGTCGGAAAAACGCTTTCCAGGAAGATATTTTTTCACATTTGGGAATAGGTAGTAGTCGTTGGGAGTCAAGTCTGGACTGTACGGAGGATGAGTAATTCCTTCAAAGCCACATTCCCGCACGCGTTGTCGTGAAGCAGCAACACCCCCGCTGTGAGTTTTCCTCGCCTTTTTCCTTGCTTCTCTTAAATTACTCAAAGTGGTTGCGTATAATGCTTTCACCCTTTTTGGGGTATTCTATCAATAAAATATCTTTAGAATCCCAAAAGACCGTAGCCATTATTTTTCCAGCGGATCGAGTGACTTTAAACTTCTTTGAGGGCTGTGCACTCTTTTCAATCCACTGCATGGACTCATGTTTACTCTCAGAGTCATAGTGATGAACCCACATCTCATCCCAAGTATCCAGCCGGTTGAAAATAGTCAATGGGTCTTCTTACAGAGCTCTAAAAACTACTTAGAGCACTCGACTCGTACTTGCTCCTGAGGTACGTTGAGCATTCTCGGTACCCATCTTGGACTGACCTTTGAGAGGTTAAGATGGTCTTGAAGAATAGCATGTATGGTACCCACGGATGGTCTGTTATCTTTGCTAACATGTTGATTTTTATTCTGGCATCTTCAAGTACAAACTTTTCCACTTTTTTCACATTTTCTTCAGTGGTGCCGCTGACAGGCCCGCTCGAGCAAGGGTCGTCTTCAATGCTGTCTCTGCCTCTTTGAATTCACTTGACCACTTTTGAACGGTGGATAACGACGGGGCACAGTCTTGGTAAACTGCAACCCTTCACGAATGATTTTTTTACTTTTTCCCTGCTTAGTGAGAAACTTTATAACGGCGCGATGCTCGATTTTCTTCATCATTATTGCGTCAATCAGTCTAGTCGTCATCACTGAGGATACCTAGAAAACTAATGATCGTAAAAGAGTGAAATTTTATGTTTATACCCTCTGATAGTGGGGATTCTCCAAGAAGTGGGCATTAATGTTGTGGCGTGATCATCACATTTGTCAAATTTCTGTCAAACAGTTGTAAAATATGATGGGGACGAGGTATCATCCACCACATACTCTAACACAGTTAATCCCACAAAGTTCAAGTTTTTTCAAATAAAATGTCAAAACCAGACATCAAACAGCCTATTTTATCAATATCTAGATATGTACAGGGTGTGATCAGCTAAGATGCCAAACCCATTATTAATTGTTTTTGTTGGATTACATATTAGTAAAATTTCTTGCAGTTATTATAGTTTCATCCTTAATGTAAGATTACCACATTGCCAAGAAATCAAGTTGATAAAATTATTCCTTCTAGGTGCAACACTTCTTATGTCGCCGAGTATAATACTCAATTATCTATTAGTTTCATCCACACCTACTATTTCTAAGTCCAAGAAATGATTTAAAAAATTCTGGAAGTTTTGGTAAAATGTAAACAGTTAATAAGTACTTACGACAATCATTCAAGTTTTTCTCAATAGTGTCTAATGTTGTAACATCCCTAATTTCAGGCCTTTCATCATTTTTACTCGGGGTTCCTTGCTCTGACTGAATCATTACTGCTGACCTAACATCGTTATCTGATATAATTGATGTATGCGTATCAGTAGGCACCGTAGATGTATCATTTATGTCACCATTCATTTCACTTTCTTCCCCATCAATTTGTGGCTCATTCGTCTTGCTTTTTTCTTTTTTTGGTTTTGATGAAGATTTTTTGACTTTCTTGACTTTCCTTTTGGGTTTGGTGCTAATTGTGCTAGCAGAAGAAGTTTCTCCTGATCTTGTACATAAACCAGTAACTAGAAAAGAAGCCGTTGATGAATTATAATTGAATATTTAAATTTAAATGTTAATGGCAAAGTTATTTGATTCTTTTAATTTCAGACTTTTATTTTTATGCACAATAGTGCTAAATGAGGACAAAACTTAAAACCAAAAATTTCAAGAAAAAGAAGGTTTAGAATAAAAGGTTACGAAATTAGAAATAAAATTGTTGTATATAAGGTCAAAAATGTTGAAATGTATCCTGAGACAGAAATAATTATTATAAATAGAATTTTGATCACAGAAGGAATCGGTTCAATTGGAAAAAATATTTTAACAAATAAAATAATGTAAAAAAAGGTGTTGGAATATGTCCTGCAATAGAAAGAATAATTGCTATGGATTGAATGTGAAACCAGCTGGAGACGATATAAGCACATGTAGAGGTGAAGCTAATTTCACGTTCTGCGTTCTGCAAGAGAGCGCCATATTTTGTGTTCCTCAACTTTGACTTTAAGGGGCCGTTTCGTTTATTCTGAATAAATTACTGCACAATCACAAGACATCGAGTAGGTGCAGTTCTTGTTGTTAATTCATATTGTGTGTCAGGACATTTCAGTCAGTAAGGTATATCTGACCGTTTTCAACTGTATACTGTATTCACTTGAAAGCGGTCAGGGATACCTTACTGAGAAAAACGTCGTGAAACACACAATATAATCTTTGCATTAATAAGGTGAATAAATCATTTGGTTAAGTTTCACAAAAGTTTAATTTTATGTTGTTGACATATATATTTTCAAAACTGTTTGAAGTAATTATTGCTTCTATACCAGGACATATTTTAATATACTACTCTGTCAAGAAAGTACCGGGAATTTTCAATTAAAACAACATTTTTACATTTAATCATCAAAATTTATTGGGTCGCCTTCAAAATAGGCTCCATTTGCTCCAATACATCTATGCCAACGGCACTTCCAATTATCGAAACATTTTTTATAGGCGCTTTCCGGGATGGACTTTAGCTCTCGCGCCGAATTTTGTTTTATGGCTTCAATCGACTCAAAACGGGTACCACGAAGGGGCAATTTTAGTTTTGGGAAGAGGAAAAAGTCGGAGGGAGCCAAATCCGGCGAATACGCTGCTGAAGCAGGTTTGTTGAGTTTTTGGCGAGAAAGTCAGTCACAATCGTAGCTCGGTGAGAAGGCGCGTTATCGTCATGCAAAATCCACGAGTTGTTCGCCCACAAATTTGGCCGCTTCTTACGGATACGCTCACGCAAACGTTTCATAACGCCTAGGTAATACTCCTTGTTTACCGTCTGACCCTCTGGAACGAATTCGTAGTGCACCACGCCACGGATATCGAAGAAAACAATGAGCATCACCTTCATTTTCGAGCGGCTTTGGCGTGGTTTTTTCGGTTTCGGCTCATTTTTTGCCACCCATTCCGATGATTGCTGGCTTGTTTGCATATCGTACTCGTAGACCCAGGTCTCATCACCAGTTATAATGCGTTCCATGAATGTAGAATCGGAATTACAGCGATCCAGCATGTCTGAAGCAACCTGTTCGCGATGACGTTTTTGAAGAAAATTCAGGTCTTTCGGTACGAGTCGTGCGGCCACCTTTCTCATGCCCAAAATATCAATCAAAATCGTACGTGCGGACTCGTGGGATATCTTAAGATCATGTGCTATCTCTCTCAAGCTGGTACGATTAATTTTTTTTACACATGCCCTAGATAACACTGTATGACTTTATAGACATATATTATTATTATAGTATAGCTTGTTTCATCTATACATGTTTGTTCTGTTAACTAAAATTCAATTTATCATGGGAAGAAATGCTGTCAGAGAAGGCA
The DNA here is from genome assembly GCA_034642435.1 of Megalocaria dilatata. Classification (NCBI taxonomy): domain Eukaryota; kingdom Metazoa; phylum Arthropoda; class Insecta; order Coleoptera; family Coccinellidae; genus Megalocaria; species Megalocaria dilatata. Next base: position 69,591,008 of record CM067856.1, on the reverse strand, counting down.
CAAGGTCTGGACACATATCATTAATTGAGAGCCTGGTTTGATGTGTTGACAGCATATGGTCGAGTGGTTTCTGATAGGGGAAATATGATTTCCACAATGATGAATACAATCTACTCGCCTAAAATATTTTGTATAATGCGGTGTTGCCGCTTCTACCAATAATTCTCATTACAAATAAAAACACACCTGCCTACTACTAAAACACACCTCTATAAGATCCCCTTATTCTACTCCAGCTGACGACTCAGGCAGGAAACAGGTCCTGTGGACGCATCTTAGTCAAACAGGAGAAGATAATAATCTTATGTAGAAAAATTGTTTTGTCCAACTATGTTTCTACTATATTCAAAAAACATCAATAATGCCAAGACTCATTACGCTCTAGATCAAAATTCAATTATTGTGTGGCTGAGATAGATCAATTTAATTTACTAGAGTAAATAGTAGGTAGAGAGATGGAAGGAAGTTTTCAGAGGAAGTTCGGTGGAATCTTCTATGAAAATTTTTTTAATAGCACTCAAAAAAATTTAATTTTTTTAATAACCATAAAAAAATTGAAAATTTGCAACCACCTTTGTGACTCAACAATTTTTTATGGCGCAAGGGTATCAGATTTGATCAAAAATTGTTTCTGTGTCGATAAGACACATTACTCAACTAAATGAAAAAAAATCAATCTAGTATATCAGTGAATTCACCTTTCTATGACTAATAATGTATTGTTCGTCTGAGAATGTGAAAAAATACGAAAAAAAATCATAACTCGAAACTTACGCAAAATAGTATAAAGCTCATGAGAAGACACATATGGGGTGCTCTACCCCTGGACTTCCGCTTATCCGTAATTCGAAGAATCAGTAAAAATTTCGAACTTCCTTCAAAAATATACGTGAAGAGAGAAAATTATATCCGTTGTATCTCATGGATGACCTAACTGTCAAACAACGGAACAAATAGATCGCAAAGTAATGGAAGATGAACCAGCAAGAGAGTTCACCAGATTAACAAGAATCTTGAATAACAATATTACACTACTCTAAAAAAGCGCGCAAAGTATGAAACTATGAAAAAGCTAAATAAAATTCACATTCTTGATATATCTTACCTTTCTTAGTAGAAGTTACGATAGGATTCCACCAATTTGACTCCGCAAATATTTTATCTCTCCTTGACCTCCGAACACCTGAAAGAAATATAAAACTTTAATTTTTTGTCAGTTATGCAAAAGAATATTAGATTAAGATTAAAATTTTTACAATACATCTCAATTTTTTGCTTCTGAATATTTCGCATAAAAAATTTATTCCTTCAACAAAATGTAGAAATTATCAGTATCACTTCTTTACATCCACTACCTCCTTTTTTCCATCACAATTTTATGGAAAAGTTAATTTTTTCTTTCAAAAGGAAACAACGACCTCGAAAATTCTACTCAATTCCACTCTCAGTTTTGCTTGCAATAAACGAAAAATAAAACATTTAGCCGAACAAAAGTTTCATCTATATTGGTTTTTAAATATTGGATGGGAGTAGTCTGTTACTTGATGATAATTCAATTAAAATGGAATAAATAAGAAAAAAGTTCGTTTTCTAACATTATTTTCATTATTGAAGAGTGATCCCGAGCTTCGTAATCTTATTACGTTTTCAAACTTTTGTGAAGAACTTCGAAAAGTGGGGAATACCACAAGTCCATCTGCTGGTTTAATATCGGGTGTTTTTCTTAGAGTGATAGAACTTTCGATGGGGATAACTGTGATTTGACAGAAGGTAGAAGCCATGTTGTTTTGACATTTCTGTTCAGTAAGCATTGACAAAGTATCATGGAGAGACCCACGCCGCAACAACGTTTACAAATTGTTGAAATTTATTTTCAAAATCAGTGTTCTATTATAGAGCACTTCGTGAAATTTATGGTTTACATAATCGTCCATCAGAGCAGCTTATTCGTCGAACTATCGATAGATTTCGGACAACATTTTACTCTACTCGATGCAACAACAACAACAAGAAGACAATGAACTGTACGTACAGAAGAAAATATCGCTGCTGTAAGTCATAGTGTTAATATCAGACTTGTCTATTCGCCGACGTTCACAACAAGTTGGACTCTGTGCATCCACCACATTGAAAATTTTGTGTAAAGATCTTGGTTAACACCCATACAAGATCCAACTGGTTCAAGAACTAAAGCCACTTGACAATAATAAGCGTCGTTTGTTTGCTGATTGGGCCCTAGAACAGCTTGAAATTGATCCACTTTTTTATCATAAAATTGTGTTTAGTGATGAAGCTTATTTCTGGTTGAACGGCTATGTAAACAAGCGAAATTACGTATATGGAGTGAAAACGATCCTCAAGAAGTTCTGCAGGTTCCATTGCATCCTGAAAAATGTACTGTATGGTGTGCTTTACACGCTGGAGACATCATCGGTCCATATTTTTTTAAAAACGATGCTGGAGCTAATGTTACACTGAATGGTGCTCGTTACAGATCGATGATTATTTGTTTCACAATTTGAATGGTATCGACCCAGAAGTGTTTTGGTTCCAACAAGATGGTGCTACAACTCATGCTGCTACCGTAACAATAACAACAATAAGCGATAACATTATTTCGAGAAATGGTCCAATTAATTGGCCTCCAAGATCATGCGACATAACTCCACTGGATTATTTTCTTTGTCAAGTCATTGGTTTATACTGATAAACCAGAAACAATAGACGCTTTGAAAGCCAACATAACTCGTGTCATTGATTAAAATAAGGCGTGAATTACTCGAAAAAGTGGTCCAAAATTGGTCTGGTCGAATGCGGTTCCTCAGAGCTAGTTGTGGTGGACATATGCCGGAAATTATTTTTAAAACATAAATGTCATAAAATTATCTTTCAAATAAAAAAAAATTGGCTTCAATCTTAATTTAAATGTGTTTTATTTCAATATAAAGTTCTATCACTCTAAAAAAAACACCGGATAATTTTACTGTGGGGTCGTGATAATTTTTAAAAACCTGTAATTTCTTGCCATTCGCTTCCAAATGTAATACTGTAAGCTTATCTTATTCTGGGAAAATAAAAATTGTTACAAAATATGTTTCGCAAAATTACAGTTATCTTTTTGATGCCTGAGATACATGAGAGTGTTAAAGTCATTTTTAGGTTACCAAATTATTCGATTTATCGGTGGTGGCAGTGATGAACTGGCCAACGTGGTTCTCAAAAAAATTTGTACTGATGATGCCCTCCACGGTAAATATTTTGGTATGCACTGGACGCTCTTGGATCTCATATGGATTGGTATCAACCGAAATTCCACAACTTTGTTTGTTGACGTACCTATTCATTCAGAAATGAGCCTCACTGTTGAAGATGATTTTCAGTTTCCAAATGTTGCAGGGTCCATTCAGCGAACATAAGTCGTTGTTTCTGGTCGTTTGCTTTCAGCTCCTCGGTCAGTCGAATATTGTAAGCGTGCAAGCCCAAGTCACGACGTAAAATTTGCCAAGTTGTGGTATGCGAAAGGCAGTTTTTGTGAGCGAGACGAAACCGATTGCCACGGATTCTCCTCCACACCATCACGGACAGTGGAAATGTTTTCGACATCGCTTCGTCATCGTACGCGTGTTGGTTCTGAACCAGTGGACTCAAATTCATCCACCACACTGCGAATAGTCCTCTCGGTAGGATGATTATGGCGACCGTAAAAAGAACGAAGCGCGAGGAACGTTGCCCCAACATAACACCCATTCTGATAAAACTATTTTATAGTTTGCACTTTTTGAAAGCTATATCTGTCTATGGCGATTTGGCAAAAAAAACTTAAAATGACAGCCAATTCGACATATTCGGCCCGCTATCAATTTTCAAATTTGCTTGGGTAAGTGGATCTAAAATTTCTTTCGAGGAAGGGCATAAAGATTTCAGCGAGGAGTGGGCTACGGGGTAAGTCCATTACTATAGTCCATCTTTTTGCTTATAAAAATTGTTAATATATTGGAAATAACTTTCTTCTACAAAAAGTTAGAAAAAGATCAAAACTACATTTTGTATGACCAGATTGATGAACAAACATAAAAATAGCTTTCACATCCTCCTATAATTTGCAAACTATTTTTCAATGCTAAAGTCGAAAACGACGGGCTTGATAAATCATAAATTAAGTTGTCATGACTACGGATATATATATGTAGGACAAACCGGGGGAACATTCACAAAAAAGATTTTTGTGAAATATTCTTTTGAAACAAATCATGTTTTCCCAGAATCAGATAATCTCAAAATATTATATCTGGAACCGAAAGGGAAAAAACTAGACGTCCTGGAATCAATATAGGTTTATAAATGTTATCACTATCCCGCATTAAAACTATCAAAACTATTGAATGAGCAGACCCACCTTTGAAAGTTCTACACAAACGGAAGGCTTCCATAAATATATACAACCTTTCAAATACAACTTATTATAAACCAGATTGAAAAAGTCATAAGACCATGAAACTGAGGTCACTGTATACTCAGTAATAGACAAGTGATAGACAATTAAATAATTTCGGATTTCTAAGTAATAATTCTTTAATTAACAACATGGCTATCATATACAGATGCTAGTCAAAGATACTACATATGATTACTAATGCTCCGTGGTATGTTACCAATCAGACTTCAAACAAAGACCTGAAGATGTGAAGAATATCATCAAAGAAAAAAGTATGAAGCACCATGAAAAATTACATAATCACAAAAATACTTCTTTTCAATAACTATTTGATCCACAGGATAATAGAAGACTCAAAAGGAAATGGCCAACAGATCTGTTGAAGAGGACTAATTACTGGAGAAGCCCTCATCACATCATCTGAGAGCACGCAGCTCTTGAGACATCACATTAGCACATAAAGTAAATATATTCTGACTGCTAGTAAAGGTTTAAATAAAAACAATTGAATAAATTGTGAAAATTTTGGCAAAATATAGTTTTATTCCCCAATATACAATGAATTTCATAAAATAAGTAAGTCATCAATATTACATTTTAACAAGTAAATTGTTGACCCACTTGAAACGAATAATTTATGCTGCTTCCAAGAAAATCTTATTCATTCTAATAGTAAAACAAAATCAGAACATCCAGTAAGAATGGAAATACTTTCATAATTTCTGATATACATATTTCTTGGGATAAGTAAAAGACAAAAATCGGGCAGTCAGAATACAAGAGTGGTTCAAGAAGGACGAGTTATTATCATTATCTTGATACTCCTAGATATTCTGTGAAGATCCCTCAGAAGCGTTTTCAGTTTGTGCGAGTTAGGAGTTCAGTTGTGTTCTGTGTAGGCTTTGTGACTGCGATCTTGCGCCACTTTTAGGTCACAGCACTGTTAATTTTTGACCCAACAGTGAAATGATAGCAGACATCCGTCCAACTAGAAAATTTCTTTTTCCACCTGAACAGGATTCGAACCCGGACCTCCTGGTCACGAGCCCGATGCTCTCCCACTGAGCTCATTGTTTGAACATACAGGTATGGAAAAGATCGTCGGAAACGTGGGAAATTCAATGTTAATCTATAAGCAACGTCGGTTCCAGTGGAGCAGTGGAAGAATCAAAACCTCAGCGCGATGCGATGACGAATAAACAAGTGTTCTCTCTCAATGGTAGTGGCTGGTGGGGGATGCTTAGATCGAAAGGATCCGCAATCTGCGAATCATTCGCACCTCAAACATGAAATTCGTTTGTCCATATCGGTTGAAAAAAAAAAAAACAATAAATCCAAATGACCAGTGTAGAAGAAAAAATTAAGATCATAAAATGGCATTTTGGTAGTCAATCAATTCAAGAGACAATAAATTCATTCGTTGTTGCATTTGAAGATAGGCCGATTCCTCCAAGTTCGGCTATTTCAAAAATAATAAAAAAATTTAAGAAGTGTTGTTGTTTACGAATATGCAGTCATTGCGGGACTGATAAACCACCAAAAAACATTAGTGAAAATCGTCTGAAAAAAAAAGTAGATGTGTTTACTGCTGTTGAAACCAGTGCACCTTGTTCGAGTAAACAAATTTCTGAGCAAGTCGATATGAACGATAGAAGTGTTTGGAATATTTTGTAAGGGAATGATTACCGATGTTATAAGGTTCAAACAAACCAAGAAATTTTTCCGGAAGACCATATCAAACGAATGTAATTTTGTGAAACTATCATGGAAAAAGTAAATGAAAAAAGTTCATTCCTTAACAATATCTTAATCACTAATGAGTTATCATTTTCTTTGAACAGAAAACAGAACCCATCAGTAGTAAGATATTGGTCTAGGAAGAATAAGGATATGAGTATTTCTATGCGTACCCAGTATCCACAAAAACTTAATGTTTGGACAGGAATATTGGGGAATTATATCATAGAGACATTTTTCATCGATGGTAATCTAAACGCTGCCAAATATCTCGAGCTTTTAGAGAATCAAGTTATTCCGACAGTTCGACAGCTACCAATTGATTTCGATGATGTCTGGTTTCAACAGGATGGCTGTCCACGTCACAATGCAAGAGTAGTCACACAATATCTCAGGACGACTTTTTGGACCGTGTCATTTCTACAAATGGCACGATCAAATGGCCCCCCAGATCACCAGATTTATCTCCCAATGATTTTTTTCTTTGGGGATATCTGAAAAATTTGGTCTATGGTCATGAAATTGATAGAGCGACGAATATTAATAAATTAAGGTTCAAAATAATCCAACTTTGTGCAAAAATAGCAACTATGCCGAATCTGCTCAGAGATATGAGATTATCTCTTTATATAATAATAGATTTGGCTACTGTTTGGCTCGACAAGGTGGATTATTTGAACATTTAATTTGAATTTGTCGTCCATCGATTACGCATCTTTTAGAATTTGTTTTTGTTTTCGAATTTCTTACTTTCGTAGAATTTATTTTATTTTCAAGCCAGTTATGGTGAAAAAGAACCTAAGTACTCATTTTCACAGAGGAAATTATTTGCGTCATTAATCGTGGCAAATAAATTCCTCGCATACAATGGAATAAGATTGTAGTATTTATTTTCAACCGATGTTCACGTTTTCCACGTTTGAAGTGCGAATGATTCTGTTTACTGAACTGAAAGCAGTGCAGAGCCTCGTTTCGATCGAAGTTTTCCCCCACCAGCCACTACCATTGAGAGAGAACACTCGTTTATTCGTCATCGCATCGCGCTGAGGTTTTGATTCTTCCACTGCTCCACTAGAACCGACGCTGCTTATAGAAAACATTGAATTTCCTATGTTTCCGACTGTCTTTTCCATACCTGTATATGTGGTGACTGTATTCCTGAGGTGTAATATCCCAATGTACCCCCCTACGAGAGTATGTCGAAATCTATGGAGATTGGAGTCACCTACCCATAATGTCCCAGACGTACTCAAGAGGTAAAGAATCTCGAGATCAGGATGACCACTGCAACAAAACTGATTTGTTGAAAGTAGTCTAGGGTAACTCAACATGTAGTCAGACATTATCTTGTTGATGAAATGCACTGAGATATCGCCCACAATCCTCACGAAATTAAGCATTAGCTTTCTTATCGTTATTTTACACCTAACTGCTAAATTTAAACTTGATTGACCGTTAATATAATTCCTAGGGCTCAATTTTATTCTGCTCACAAAAATTTGTTTTAGTTCTAATTATATGATTATCACAAAACTTTGTAGATGCATGCGCATTATTATTCTACTTCTAAGTACTAAATTTCGCGATGGAATCTTTAGTTTCTAAAATAATGAGAAATAAAAAAAAATTCAAATGTGTGAATAACTGCGGAACCATTGCCAATTAACGAACTTGACCGAGATATTTAGGACTCAAACCTACTCTGAAAGTTTCAGGTAGCTCTTTCCGTTCGAAAGTTACGAATGTTTACAGATATATCACCCGAATAGAATTAGTTTTGACATCGAATTCTTTATCAATGAGTCCAAGCTATTTAATTGAAACCATTCTCGGCTAAAAATTTAAAAATTACAGACATTTCCGCAAAACGATAGCACACTTTTCCCTAGTACAAGCGCAAAAAGTACTTCATGTAATAACCCCACTTCATAATACAATCTTTGTTCGGCAGTAACACCATGTGCACCAGCTTCTTGGCTTTACAAGCGCCCACCCACCACATTATTCTGTTTTCAAGGCAATTTCTATGAAAGACGAACCAGCTTCCCTAAAACCCTATCTACATGAGTTAGACAGCACTATAATAAAATAAAAAATAATATGGCGCAGAAAATTATTATTTATAAAACACATATACCATAAATAATTGAAAGACCAATTCAATTAAATTTGTGTAATTTGGGTTTCGTTCATTCCGTTCAGGTATTTTTTATGTTAAAGATGCACCTCGCACAAGCAGGCCCGTCGTCGAAAATGTCGATAAAATCACAGAAATAATAGAAGTTATTTAGAATAATTCACACAGTTTTTGTTTCACAATTTATTCAGAATCCTGACACGTGTTTCGGTCTTTCGACCATCTTCAAAGGAGTACGAAAAGGAACTAAACTTAAAATTGAAAAATTTTCTATTTAATACACTTCGGACATCTGTGTATTTTTGTAGCGCATGGAAATAACTAGAAACACCCCGATATTGGGGATTTTATGGCTCATTTCCATGAGCCATAAAAATACACAGATATCTGAAGTGCAATAAATAGAACATTTCAATTTTTGAAGCTTCCACTTATTCCCATGCGCTACAAAAATACACAGATGTCTGAAATGTATTAAATAGAACATTTTTCAATTTTAAGTTTAGTTCCTTTTTGTACTTCTTTAAAGATGGTCGAGAAGCCGAAATACGTGTCAGGATTCTGAATAAAGTGTGAAACATAAAAACTGTGTGAATTATTTTAAATAAAATTGTAAATGAATACCCTGATCTTATCCTGGTATACCATCTGCAAATGATAAACATAAGTTGAAAATATTGTTTCTTGACCCATAGAATGTTCAGCCAACTAAATGACCCAATATATCAAATTGTAACACTTTTTTACCTAGAAGGAAAGAATATCTCCCTACTACTGAGCGCCTTTTTATACTAATGGCAAACTAAATTTTACTCAGTTAAGCTCTACAATCTGTACCTACTTTTACACATGAAACTTCTCTTTATTTTTTTGTTTTCACTTTGTTCAATACTAGTGATATTAGATTGTTCTTGTTCCGTTAAATATATTGCTAAATTCGCTCTGGTCCATAATATTTAAATCACCCAATCCTGATAATAAACCCCATATAACATACAGTCCACTGTCTTCTGTATTGGCTTACTCCTTTATTATTGGAGTAATAGCAATATCTCACAACAGTTAATTAATATTGGCTTTATCTTTTATGAAATTGATTACAAAAGAACGTGTTATTTTGATTAATAGCAGGACTAGTTTATTTTCTTCATTTTTGTTCTAATGGGCATTTCAGCAATTTAACCAAAATCTCAATAAGCGAGATAAGCACTCATACAATTAGAATCTTATTCTCCATCATTCTGATAAACCAATAAGAATATAACATATCGCATATTTCAAAATATTCACAAGAGACATAATTTTTTTAATAAAAATCGACCTGTTGCATTTTTGTGCAATAACCCCAGAAATAATTTTATTTCATAAATGGTTTCCACGTTGTAAAAATGAGTTATCAAAGGAAAAATAAAGTTTTTCTGAATCTGCATGACACTCTGGTTTCATACCGATATCCCAATAATTTACATGTTACTATGAATATGGTTTTTTTCTATGGCGCCTCTGAAATATAACAATAGAATTGCCTTTCTGAACCACGAACTTAAATTAAAATCCCCATGAATTTATAAAAATAATGATTTTTCTAGAAAAATTTCTTCAAATAAATTTACGTACCCATTAAAGTAACAATTGAATTATCAATTTTTGAATGGACTTCCACTAGTGCTAGTTACTAAACTATTAACTGTTTTCAACTATTAATGTATTGACAAGATAAAGCTTCTTTCTGACTCTGTTCTATTGATGGATGAATTTGTAGTACTTACTTGGAAAATCAGTTTCCTCGCTATCTATGTGTACGTTTGTGGAAGTTTTAACAGTACTCTTTCTCCTTTGTGACAAATTGCACGGTTCTGATTCTAAATTTTGAATAGTTGAATTTGTAGTATCAGGAACTTCACTATCTGAAACTTTTAAATTTTCTTCACTTGCTATATCTTTCTTAGTACTTGATACAATTCTCCGTAATTTTTTCGCGTTCTTTGCTACTTTCTTAGGTTTTTTAAAAGAGAAATCTTGATCTGTGGGCATTTCATTATTTTCTTCTTGTGACACCAAATCTATTGAAGGCTTTTCTATTGCCGTGCTGTGGATATTAGTATTTATATCCTTTTGTGTACTTGTTATGCTCCTATTTGCTTGTACCTTTCTTGTTAAATAGTTAATTATATCATCAAGTCCTTTCCTATCGCTTGCAAATGATTTCTCATGCTCCAATGTTGAAATTCGATTAAAATTCATAAATGGCTGTCGGGCCAGTTTTCGTAATCGTCCTGTATCTCCTCCTTTCTTTTCAAAGTCTGAAGAATTTCCATGTTTTACAACATTCATGTTACTAATTAATTCCCATATACTTTTCATGGAATCATCACTAACACTATGATGTATCAGATCAGATGTGATAGATGTATTAACTTCAGTCCCACATTCTAGATCTTCAGGCCCACTTGAGATGTTATTAGGCTCACCATTTGAAATCAAATCAAAATTTTGTTTGGTCAATTCATTATGATAATCCTTTTCGGACATCTCATTTTTATTATCTTCTCCTCCATTCTGGATGTCATTAATTTCATAATTTCGAACTAAATCTCCTTGAATCTTGTCTACAGTCGTATTTGTTTCTTTCATATTCAGATCAGTCATAGACATTTCTTTATCTTTGTCCTGAATTCCACTAACATCATCATTTTGAACGGAATCCCTGTTAATCCTATCACAAGTTATATCAATGTCTTTTGTATTCTGATTATTTACCAGTTGACCTTTAGCTTCATTAATCTTTGCTAAATGTTCATCAACTATTCCCCTAATAATTGTTGCCATACCTTGCTGAGGATGCAAGATTTTTGGATTAACTGGTGTTCTAAAATTTTCATCCATTAAATTCCTTCCAAGTTGCACTAAATCCTCTTCATTTTTTTTGTGTACTGATTTTAAATTCTTTTTGGTCTTCTGTTCTAAGATATAACTGTCTCTTCTGGATAATCTTCCATATTCTCTTGAAGGTTTTAGATCATTAATTGGGAAACTTGCACTTGAATCACTAGTTGCAACATAATGTTTCGGAACTGATTGTTTCATTCTTTGTAAATTTATTGGTTTGTATTGTGAAGGACCTCTTTTAGACCTAAGTTTTCTGATACCTTCATCTATATCTGATTCATATGGAGTAATCTCAATTACAGGTTTTTTTACAACTGAATATCGATTGATATCAAAATTTTGATCTTTTAATCTCTTCCTCGAGTTTTGTTCAATCTCATCATTTACTTCTACATATTTATATTTTTTCTGAGATATTGACCTACCCGTATTTATTTTTGGTTTCTTCATTCTCCAGTTAGAGAGCAAACTGTCATCCTCTGAGACATAAACTACTTTTCTAATAGGTTTTCTTTTTATGACATCTTCATATATATCTGAATTATTGGATAATTCCTCAGAATCAGTCAATAATTTTTCAGGAATATAATATTCTTTCCTCTTAAGAGACTTTGATTTTTGTCTTTTCAACAGAATTTTTTTTCCCTTTTGTTTGTGTTCTTCACTTAAATCACTATTATGTTCAGGACTAGAATATCTCATTCTCTTAAGAGACTTGGATCTACCTCTCATTTGTAATGTTTTCCTTGTTTTTAATTTGTGATCTTCATTTAATTCGCTATCAGAAGGGCTATAATAAACAATTCTCTTGAGAGATTTTGACCTCGTCCGTTTCTGTAGTTTTGTTTCATTTGCATCCTGTTCTATAAATTCGGTGTCATCCTCACTGGTACAATATATTTTTCTCTTTGATGTCTTTAACCTCACAGGATTCAACAGTGTTTTCCTTCCTTTTATATTGTTAATCTTTAATCTCTCGGGTTTTTGTACTACTTTCTTCTCTATTATTATGTGTTCTTCATTCGACTGAATATCATCAACATTAAAAGAATATTCTTTTCTCTTAAGGACCTTTGACTTTTGTAATTTGTTAAATAATTGCATGTCTCTTTTTTTATGTCCCGTATTCAATTCCCTATCTTCTTCACAGCTGGAATATTCTCTTATTTTAAAATTCTTTGACCTCCCTGGTTTTTGTATTACTAATTTAGGTCTTGTTTCATGTTTTTCAATCTCTTTATCACTAAAGCGATCTTTTCTTTTGATAGACTTCTCTCTTAGTGTCTTTCTTCCCTTCATTTTGTTTCTTGTATTCAGTTCTCTCTCTTCTGTACCACTATTATATATCTTTCTTTGAGAAAATTTGGACTTTCTTGGTTTCTTTCTTTTAATTTCAAATTCTACGTTTGATTCACTGTCTTCCGAATCCGTAGAAGAGCGAATATATTCAACAACTCCTGGCCTAGAGCGAGAAATATTTCTTTTTCTATCTTTTTCAATAATTCTATTCCTCTTAGGGGAACTAATTTCATAATTCTCATCATCATGTTGATCTTCTTTCGGCCTTGTTTTTGAGATTTTTCTTTTATGGTTTGGGAGAATCTCCATTTTGTAATTATCAATAACTCCACTCGATTGTCCTATGTCTGATAGTATCTCTATATTTCGTTCAGAATCTCGCGAGTGATGGCTTTCAGTATTTTTTTTCTTTTCTAATATTGGTCTAGTTCTTAAAATCTGCTCAACTTCCTGTGAGTAACCTTCCACATCAGAATGGTCCGTAACTTTACCCAACTCTATTATAGGTAACTGCTTTTCATGATTTCTGGAGGATGGTGTATTCTTATGCTCTATTATGGGTGCTTGCATTTCATGATTTCTAGAGGCTAGTGTATTGTTATGCTCTTCACTATATATGTTTTTCTCTTGTTGTATTGATTCTAATATTTGGTGTTCCTCGTCTGTAGTGGAGTGTTGAAACACAATTTTTGATTGTACATTTTGATCAGAAATTAAAGTGCTATTACTATTATTACTGTCTTCTTTGGGTGGTATGCCATTTTTTTTTGTATGTGAATTATCTTTATTCACCTTTGTCATATCGGCATGAGATCTTTCTTTGATATCAGATCTATTAACATTCTCCTTGAAAACAATTGGTTTTTCGAAAATTTTAGAATTATCCTTGTTTGTTTTAATGTTTTTAGTATTACTGTCTTTAATGCATTGATCTTGTTTTGGGGATGGTAGCATTAGGTTTTTACATATATTCTCAGTACTCCTCAATGATAAGTCTTTCATATTATTAATCCCTTTAGATGAATTTTTGCTGTTATTTCCTATACTTTTATTTCTACCATGATCAAATGAATGATCGATCATTTTTGAGTTTTTATCTTTACTGACATTTCCCTTCTTTTGATTTTCATTTTCTTCACACTCATGTACTTCAGCAATTATCGAAATTTTGTTTTTTCCATCTGGCTCATTTTCATTCCCAATTTCTGATATTGTTGAAATATCAGATAATAGAGAAGTGTTACTTTCTGTTTTTCCACAAGGGTGAGGTGTACTGCAAACCATACTTGGGTGCACTGCCCTTCTTACTATGGATTTTCGGTATTTTTGCTTCACCTGATTTTCACCCGGGTCTGACTGGGGAAATTGCATCATATTTCCAGCAGCTGCCTGTGAATTGGAAAAAGATTTAATTAAAATTTACAAATCATATGTATTAGCGAATGCTGTGAAAGAAGAAAGTCGCCTATTTTCTGGCTAATAATCATTTTGCCAGTCAGATTCCATTCTCACATTTAAACAACAATCAAGTGTAGGCTGATGAAAATCCTACAACTATTTTTAAATTTTAGAATAAAAATTCATTACATACCTAAAGAAAAAAGAAGTAATGGAAATGAGAATCTTCCACTCAGAAGAAAACATTAAGTATATACAGTTGACTGACTAAAAACCCAATAAAGGGATGGGAACCAGATAAAATATGCATAGCAATTTGAAGTTTATTATAGTTATACAAATGCCTAGCCCGCATGTCATCATTTTCAAAAATGAATTTCTAAAGGGGACGCAAGTCTGCTTTCTCGTCAACGCACTAATACTGCTACGTTTCCTGTGAAGCACTAATACTGCTACGTTTGCAGCTTAGTGCATCTTGTGGGAGGTAAGGGTTGTGTTTCGATTGGGCTTTGTTACTGTGCACTTGTGGCACCTTAGGCACTATTAATTTTCGACCCAACAATGAAATAGTATCCATCTTAATTAGAAAATGTCTTCTTTCACCAGATAGCAAAGTTGCAACCAAAGGGGATACTATTATGTACATTCCCAAATACTTGGGAATGCATTTGGACAGGAGACTCACCTGGAAAAAGCATGTTTGCAAAAATCGGAAAGAAATTGATTTGAGAGTGAAAGATCTATATTAGATAATAGAAAGAAAGTCAAATTTATCGCCGGAGAGCAAAATTTTAATATACAAAACTGTCATCAGACCAATATATGAAATAGAATTGTGGGGCTGCACAAGTAAGACAAACATGGCTATCATAGAGAGAAGCCAGTCAAAGATACGTATGATAGCAAATGCTCCATGGTATGTTACTAATCAAACCTTACACGAAGACCTGAAGGTGCCATATGTAAAGGACATCATTGAAAAAGTATAAATCACAATGAAAAATTACATAATCACAAAAATATAATACTTCTCTCATCAATTTTTTCTAATGGTTGATTGTCACTTATCAGCATGAAATAAATATTTAAGAAAAAATTGGATGATAAAAGTTGAAAATAAGAAACGTGATGATATTCAAACTTGCCAATAATTTCGATTCCTAATCAAAGCGAAACCATGTGACGGATTTATTTATCGCGAAATGAAGTGAAATATGTTAACCTGCGATTTTATGCGGACGCACGTGTATGATCAATTCAATCGATGATTTTTCCAACACCACTTTTCAAGTTTTACATGGGGAATTTTTTATGAAATGGTTCATTTTAAAGAGTTCTGCTGTCTATTAAAAAATATACCTTTAGAAACACACCACATGAGGTCCGCCAAATAAAATGTTACTTCCTCACTCTGAAAGAAAATCACCGAAACATCCGGTCAAAAAGAGCATCGTACCAAGTGAATAATTATCGAAATCAGAAATAATTCAAAATTTCAAGTTATATCAACATATTGTCGGAACATGGCTGTCTTATATACAGGTATGGAAAAGACAGTCGGAAACAGGAAATTCAGTGTTAATCAAGACGTCCAGTGGAGCAGTGGAAGAATCAAAACCTCAGCGCGATGCGATGACGATAAAACGACTGTTCTCTCTCAATGGTAATGGGGAGTGAAAGCAGGCTGCGACCGAAGCATCAACACTGCGCACTGCCATTGAGAGAGAACAGTCATTTATTTGTCATCGCATCGCGCTGAGGTTTTGATTCTTCCACTGCTCCACTGGACGTCTTGATTAACACTGGATTTCCTACGTTTCCGACTGTTTTCCATACCTGTATATATAAACATCCCTAGCAGAATAATTGAACAAAGTAGCACAATTATTGACCACATATTTGTGAGTGTCAGCTCTAAGTAATGTACACTTCAACACACTGATTTAATTTAACGATTCACCATGCAGCATTTCTATTCACAGATAACCTCTGTAGAAAATGATAAAAATAATATATGAATATTTAAAAAAAATCATGAAAGCATTTTCCGATGCGAGGATCTTTAGCTCACTGGTTTCTTAATAACAGATGGGTCATTGAGTCCCAGGACTGAGACACACAGTTGGCACCGCCAATGCAATGCCACTTTTGTTTTTTGGCGTCAGCCGATCGGAAAAGAGAGGGAGAAAGCCGTCCAAAGCATCCGAAGACACAACAGTCAGCAGGTAAGAGCCAGACGATCAACAAGGATATTTTATTGCGTTGTTGATCGACCGTATGATGCAATCAAGTAGAAAGGCCTCATAACAAGGAAAAACCGGTGTTTCACCAAGATAATGCACCGATCTACAAGTCCAAGAAGACGATGGTGAAACTAAATGATTTACGATTAGAATTGCTTCCACGTCCCCATATTCACCAGATCTCACTTCTTTTCAACTTGTTAGCAAGGTTTCAAAAGGATGCTCCAAGGAAATAGATTTGGCTCCATTGATGTAGTTTGGTGGCAATTAAAGCTTATTTTGGGGTCACAGACGAATTTGGAATGATTGTATTGCTATGGAAGGTGACTATGTTGATGAATAAAGTAGAATTTTGCAAAAAAAAATATATTTTTACGGTTTAGGTCCGAAACCTGATGACGCAGGTGTATGGTTATGATCATTATGTATGCTACAGCACAAAAAGAAGTTCGCTAAAAAATTGCCATAAACGTCCATTATCTAAAAATAAAAATTAGCCAATAAATTTTTTGGGAAATTTTTTTTGGTTTCAACACAAAATTTGGAACGTTTAGACTAAGTTAACTGATCAATCTGAAAAATTAGGATTAATGTGAAATGAAATATGATTTTATCAAGCTTCATGGAATACCTGACAAGTTTTGGAGTAATTTTTTTCTATTGCAACCCTTAAATTCAAGAGTGAATTGATATGACTGGAAAACTTGAAGGATCAACCAGATTTTTGGATCAAGTTTCATAAATTTCAAATGGTTTCCCGAAAAGTTCACGAATAGATAGTGTACATGTGCTGCTAAAACCCATTTTCAATGGGTTTTAAAATTGTTTTTGTTTGTACAATAATTAAGGAGGGTTTTATTATTGGGGATAATAATAAACAAAATACAGCATTGGTAATTAATTTTTAAAGTTCAACAACGTATAAGTAATTCAATAATTTACAAAACCGGACTGATCTTGTGAATAAGCACTTGTTCTGAAGGCTTGGGCTACTGTAACTGCAAATTGAGTCTTTTTACTATTATCATTACACTGAATTGAGAAATATAAAGACAAAAGCTCTGAAATTATAGATTATTCTTTGGAGTATGCAGCCAATTTGAAAACTCCAACGACTCACAAAGAAAAAAAAATGAAATTCATATAAAATTTTAAATATACAGATTTATTCTGTATAGTTAATTCGTAAGCGGAGAGTCGTCTTCAGCGAGGGTTAACATCTTGGCGGAAGAAGAAATTTTCTCGCTAGGATGACGGGCCACCATTTCACTGTTAGCTCAAAAATTAACAATACTATGTCTAATGTGGCGTAATAACACACAACTGATCTCCTAACTAGCACAAGCTACAATAAAGTTTCTGAGAGAGAGAGATCTAGGAGTATCAGTATAATAGTGGTCAGATGTATGATTGATGTTGATGTCGACGACAAAGATAGCCAAGACACAGGTGGATTGGACCTTCCTTAAAGCCACTCGTGGGGAAGTGATATCCCTCTTTCTATAATAATAATAATAATAATAATAATAATAATAATATTTATTCACTGAGATGGTTACATAATGAGGTGAATAAATGGGTGATACATCACAGAAGCTTTAGTTGGAAACTATCGCTTGTACGTGATGCTACATACATTGACTATCTCCTAAGTGGTAAGTGAACAAAAATAAAAACAAAATCCATGATAACTACTATTACACAGTAAGCAACATAAAACCTTCTTCCATCTCCTCTCCCTCCCCATCCAATCCCGATCTCCTACCTCTGGTTGACGAAACCATGCAGCCGCCCCCTTCCAAAAAAGAGAATCCATCTCTTCGTTCTTCTCTTAAACAAACTAATATTATTCAGACTTTTTATGTTGGTTGGGAGTTGGCTGTAAAGCTTGGGGGCGAGGAAGTCGCAGTGCCTCTGTCCTACTGTTTTGCAACAGTAAGGTACCCTCATAGAGTTCTTCTTCTCCCTCGTGTTGTAGCAGTGTATGAAGCCTAGTATTAGATGAGCTACTACACAGGGTATCAGGGCTTGGAATGTATAGGCTGTCAAGAGCTTGGCTTCAAATGTATAGGCTATGCTGACGACATATTCCTAATAGTAAGAGGCAAATTCGAGGGCGCCATGTAGATTACTACAGGAGGGCCTCAGAATAATTTTCCAATGGTGCTTGTCAGTGAGGCTGAATATCAACCCGAGGAAGACCACGGTAATTCCATTTACCCAGAAAAGGGTATGAAATCCTTCCTTGAAAGTAAGCTTCTATGGAACAATCATGTTGAGACCACTGCTGATAAAGCAATAAGGGCTTTAATGCCGTGCAGAAGTCTAGCTGGTAAGACTTGGGGTTGTAACCCTAATACACTCCGATGGATATACATCATGATTGTGAGATCTATCATTAGATATGGGTCAATAGTTTGGCATAATGAAGCAAATCTTAACGGTATAAGGAAAATCATCCAAAAAGTACAAAGAATTGCCTATGTGTACATCATTGGAACCATGAGGACATGTCCAACTTGGGCACTGGAGGTCATCACTGATTTCACATCCCTTCATCTAATGATAAATATATTGGCTCATGAGGCCATTCTCAGAATATCCCGGAAAGGTACAGGTATTGAAAGAATTAAAAACCAGAAATCCTGATCCTCTCTTATCAAATACATTTCATCAACAGATCTTCCCTGTGAAGTAATGATAAAGAAAGTTAGCATCGAAAAGAACTCTATTGCGATGCTGAGCAGAACAGAAGAATGGAAAAAGGAATTCACCACCAAAACTCTCAAAACAAACACCATAAAATGGTATACAGACAATTCAAAAACCACCACAGGAGCTGGTATTAGTGAGTGTTTGGGCCAGGCATCAAATACTCAGTATCGTTAGGCTTCTATCCGAGCAATTGAAAGATTCTTGGAAATGAACCTAGAAAGAAACCATCAGAAATGTGATATAACTATTCACTCTGATAGTCAAGATGCTATTAAAGTTCTAAGGGTCAATCATTGATTCAAAACTGAAATGAGAGTAGTAGAGAAAACTTAATGGGCAAAATAGTAGGGCCTCTTTAGTCACATGGGGATCAAAGGAAATGAAGAGGCTAATGTACTTTCCAGAAAAGAAACACAGACGCCTTTCACTGATCCGAAACCATTCTGTGGTATAAGAAAATGCTAGATAAACCACTCCAAATTTTTCTTGGGAACTTCGATTCAAAAATTTACTGAATCTCAGTAAAAACATGCTTCACTGATTTCCTTACTGGGCATTGCTATCTGGGAAAGCATTTAATAAGAATAGGTTTAGCAGGCACTGACAATTACAAATTCTATGGAGTGGAAGAAGAAACCCCGTATCATCTAGTTACAGAATACCTTGCGATTACAAGTCAATGAAAAAATTCTTTATACAAGAAACCTGTAGGAACGAGAATGTTACATCCAAGATAATGGAGTTGATCAGAACTCTGAAACTGGAAGATAAACTGTAGAACTGCTTCGATAGGGAGGCACAATAGACCTTAGGCCACAATGCGAAGTAACCCCTTTTAAATGTACTATTTACAATCTACATAATATCAGTCAGAAAATCAATCGGTAAATGGGCTAAATCCGATGGTTAAGGAATAATTCTCATTTAAAATTTTTGCTTATTTTTCCCATTATTTTCAAAAGTACAGATCTGTTCAATCTAAATAATTAGAAGTAGAATAATGACGTACACCTTCATGCAAAATTTCGTGGAAATCATATAATGAGATTTAAAAAAATATATTTTGTAAGCAGAGTAGTATCGGAACCATAGCAACAATCTTATCTCCAAAGAAAACTTTTCTCTAACTTTTGAATGGAAAGAGTTAAACACTTGAAACTTTCTGGGTAGGCTTGGGGTCTACATATAATTATTTTCGTCCAATGGTTCCGCAGTTAGTCACAACTGAAATTTTTTATTTTCCAAATAGTTCCGAAACTATTGATCCAATCGCAATGAAATTTGGTATATAGGTATAAAATAACAATACAAAAGCCTTATGCAAAATTTCTTGAGGTAGACATCCCAACTTCGAAACTGTGGATGTAGGTTTAGGGCCTAAATATAAAAAATAAGCGATATCAGTCAAATAGTTCCGAGGAGTTATCCTCATTTGAAATTTTATTTTTCGAATATTTTCGGAATGACGAATCTGATCGAGTTTAAATTTAGTAGCTAAGCGTAAAATAACAACCAAAAGGCTAATGCAAAATTTCGTAAAAAAAAATGATATGAACCAGGGCACAAACAGCTTAGGACCACACATCGGTGCTTTTTTTGAACTTCTTTATATTCTAAAGAGAAAAATTGTCTACGTTATATTTCGCATTTCAAAAGAAGGTGAAACAGATGAAGAGCACAGGGGAAAAACAAAGAATGTCAGTAAAAATTGGAAATTCACGTAATGATACCGTCTTATAGCTTTTGAGTAAATCTATAATCCTGCGAAGTATCTTGAACAAAAACATTCGTTGTCAGCAGCTGTAAGGATTTTATTGATTTCTTATGGCTGGCAACAATCATGAGAGTCCACGCGCAAACAAGCAAGAAATGTCAAAAGCCACTGACACAAACAAGTTACAACAAATTATAATACCTGACTAAAGAGAATGCCTAACCTGCGTTAGTTTGGTTGGTTTTTGTTATATTTCATGTCGGATTGGCTATTTCAACGATTTTCAGTTAATATTGTTGAAAGAATCGTGAAAATGTCTGATAGTAGTGATGAAAATATTAGACTGAAAACGGAAAGATGTGTGCAAAGGCCACATGGGAGACGTGATGAAAAAGTTGAAATAACAGTCATGAAAGTGATGACTGCTGTGAATGTAAGCGTTTTAAATGCCTCGTCACCTATGCTGAAAGATGCTTGGAGTCAGTATTGATCACTTGCGTTTATCCTGAAGAGTACCTTTCCCATGAATATCAAGAGGGAAATTATGAATATGTGTGTACTGCTTGTTCTATCATATGGCGATGAAACTTGATCCCTGACTGAAAAATAAACACAAAAGTTAAAAGTATGTCAAAGAAGAATGGCAAGAAGTTTTATAGGAGTCAAATTAAAAGACCAAATAAGAAATGTAGATATCAGAAGAAAAACCCAAATAAAAAATGTAGGCAAGAAAAAGTGGATTTTGGTTGGCCATGTAGCAAGGAGTCAACTGAAAAATGGACCAAGTTGGTGCAGGAATGGTATCCAAGAGATGGTAGAAGAAGCCGTGGTCATCCAGCAGCAAGATGGCAGGAAAAGAAAGTGATATTATGGACACAAATAGCTCAAAATAGGGGGAACAATGGAAGAAATTTGGAGATGTAGGGATTGTACAGGCTCATGATGATGATGATGATGACACCATTCTTCACTACAATTCTTACACAACTTCAGTTTATTTTTTATTACATTTATACTACATTTTTTATCAGATGTATACTAAATTCTAAATTTAGTACGAATTTGAGGCTCCATGTTTTTCTTGAACATACTAAGAATGCAAAAAAGAATGGCTATGAACTATTATTGGTGATGAAATTGCCAATGCTACTGTAATTTGAGAAAATTTAGAATACCAAAGATCAAAAAGGCAAAAGAAGTGAATCGCTGAAATCTCAACGATAAATATTTCATTAGTAATAAAAGATTTAATAAAAGAACATAAAGTAATGAAATTTTTGTATTGGAGAAGAAAAGTACTGATGACAATAAAAAGTAATTCCTTATTCTATAAAAAGAATATCAGAGGTTATGCAGATTGATATTGTTGAAGAAAAAATTTTTTCAAACCAAAATCTAATAATAATAATTTACTTGCACCAGGAATACATACAATAGATTTAGTCAGCACAATAATAATTTAAACATAGTAGTCTGACCTAAACAAATAAGGAGAAGGATCACAAAGCTTCCACTGTCTGTGTCTCATTTATTTACTCATGTCTGAAATGCGAAACATAACACCAAATTTCGGAAAAGCATTGAGTTATAACAACACACATTCACATATATATACTTTTTTTTAGTTATTTTATTTAAAGAAAGCATGTACAACCTGCCTCCGGTTACTTAGCAGAAATGTCCTAACCTTGTTTCTATAATGTACTTCTGAATTAAAATTGTTGAGAAGGAAGTCCTTCGAAACACCATTCATGAATCTTGGCCCCAGGAACACAAGATATCTTGTTCTCACTGTTTTATTTGCTGATTGAGTTTTAATCTTATTTAAATATTTAGCTCTTGTTGGATAACTATGAGATAAAGATTCGATATATCCCCCATTTTTGTGCAAAAAACACACTGCCTTAAGAAAGAAGATCTGTCGGACACCTAGTGTCCTAGCTTCCTTGTATAAGTTATCCGATGGGTAAGTTCTTTCTTTTTTGAGAATAATTTTTAAGAAATATTTCTTCTGTTGAAAATTCATTTTTCCTATCAAAATAAAAAGTTACAATTGAAAACTATGAAACAAATGAAAGCAGTGGACTATCTACAAAGGATGTTTAGTTCTGATATAACAGTACCTACCAAATGGGTGTATCACAAAGGAAATACTGAAAAGAAATAAAAATTATGAAGTGCAAGGAATCTTCATTGTGGAAAACTGTTTCACATAAAAATAAAATATTTTTGAACCTGTAAGAAAGGACCTCAAATTCAAATAGTGTATTTATTCAATATATGACTTATTTTACAAAATTTTATAATAATCAATAATTTTCACCATTCATTAATTAACTCAGTAACTGGAATATATTAAAACTGTGTATTACAATACCAAAGTTTCTTCAAATATCTTGTCATTGATTGTAAATAGAAACTTTGTAATAAGTATCTGTAATCGTCAATTCTTAACAACATAATTGTTTTCTCCTTCTGCCTATGCTAATTCTTTAGCTGGTTGCAAAATCATGATGGCCTCAACTTTTGCGATGTTATACAAGCACAAGAATCAATTATTCTTGAGACATTTTCCACGTCAATTTGCCAAAATATAATTACTCTTTTTTAACTTGTTATAATTTTACTCAACATCAGGAATAGGTGTCTAAATGGTAATTATTATTATTAATATATGATAATTCATCTTTTGATTGTAATCTCAACTGAAAATTTTTCAATCTCATTCGAATTGAGGAAAAATTCAGGCCAACTTACACTGACATTTGGTCAATATTACATGAGGCTTGCACATTCAAAGTAGGTTTATTAATTTGCTTGATTTACTCATCTTCAGGGCTATTTAAAAATAACTTTATATGTTCATCTGGGACACTGCAGTTTGAGTTGCTTCAAGTTCTTGGCCAATACTTTTTTTATTTCCTGGATCACATAGACGCCAAACAAATTTGTCATGAATTTATTAAAACACACCTTCCTGAATTTCTGCACTTAATCATAAAACCACAGAAATCTGTGGATAGGTGATTGTAAATTCTCATTTTGTTATTTAAAACTTAATGATCCTTTGAAATTAATGACAAGAGGGGCTAGTAATTTTAAGACCCCCACTCATTGTGTAAACTTTCATGATACATTACATCAATAGACTAATATTTACACCAAAAAAATCTTTAGACATGCTATTAGGTGTTTACAATATTATTAGAATAATATAGTTGGTGATGCACATTTTGAAGAAATATTTTGTTCTTCCTGAGAATTGCACATAATAAACCGTGCAGTAATGAACAATGTATTTCAACCATGTATATGCAAGTAAAGTAACAAAATCACTCACCCTTGCTCCATTTAATATAGCATCAACATAATTCGACACATTTGTCATTTCATTCAAAGACTCTGAAGAATCTGTCGGAGATGTGCTGGTTTTCTTTTTATTACTGAAATTAAGAGAGCGTCATCAATGTAACAAATAAATGTTGAAAAAACCCAAAAGATATTTACAAGGTCTTGAATTTGAACTACGTTCTTATTAATTCAAAGGTAAGTCATGTATTCAAAATAAACTAGTTATTTTTATGTAAAGTTGTTTCCAAATATTCATAAATAGATGGAACTGTTTTGGCCATTACAATTTGGCAGTTGATAATAATTAGAAAATTTTTTTGTATTACAACATAGTAATTTATAAAAACTTGTTATTGGTCTTGTCTTGTCTCGTCTATTTTTCCAGATATAGAGAAGTTTGGTGTCGTCGAAGCATGTACCCAGATTATAGTGTTCTTCCTTTAACTAAAAAGAAAATACTTTCATCAATCACTGATTTCCTATGCGCCCTCCCTGGATCCCAAGAAGGAAAGAGAAAATCATGTTTCTCATCTTAGATAAAAATAAGTCACATACACATGTAAAATTATTAATATTCATTTATTTATTTTTTTTGGTATATTTCAGTGTTATGTCCAAATAGCCAAAATAATCAAAGTCGATATTTTTAAAAAGATCTGCAAAACTTCCACCACTTCTTCAGTTTCAAAGAAAATTAACTGATACATATTAATTTGCAAGAGAAAATCTAATTTTTGAAGATTTGTATACAGTATTTTAAAATTTATTTTGTTTTGTTCACATTGGGGTAAGATTGGTAGTAAATTTCCCATATGTCCGCAATTACTCTTTGGACTTGTAAAGATTTGAATCTTGAAAAGATTTTTGGTAGATAGTCTCCAGAGCGTATTATCTTCATTGTTGTGATGTATTCTCGTGGTAGATTTGACGCAAGCAATGAAAAGAGAACTGTCAGGTTATATTTATTTCTACTTCTTATATGTGTATAATTACATCCCTTTATTTGTTCCCACGTCAAAAGTTCCCTATTCCTATTCACTATTCCTATACGTCGAATGAGAAGAGAACTGTCAGGTTATATTTATTTCTACTTCTTATATGTGTATAATTACATCCCTTCATTTGTTCGCACGTCAAAAGTTCCCTATTCCTATCAATTCTAATCTCACCCAAAATGGTATTGTATATCTGTCAGGGCCCTCCTTAATAATTTAAGATAGTTTCTCTATCCTAATTTGCCAATATGTGTGCAATTTTATTACTCACTAAGCCACAATAACTCAGCACACACTCCATCTCCCCTAGCCGAAAGTAATGCCCACAATTTTTTCACCTTGGTTGTGATCTCTGTATTAGAACTAGGTTTCCAAAATTGTAGTTACATTAATAAATTTATGGAATCGGGGAATATCACTGCCTTGTTTATTTTTTTGAAATAAATGATTTTTAGGGCTTTTTCTATTGCCAATATTTCCGCTGAAAATATGGATCAAAATTCTGATAGATTGTAAGATATCTTTACATTAGTTGTTGCCAAGTAAACATCTATAGCCATTGTACAATTGGAATTGCTCCTTTTTTTAAAGGCATCTGAAATGAAAATTTTCTGAAAGTTTTGAAAGGTATTATGGCAAAATAGTTTAACTTGTAGATTGATGCATCTATTGTCTTTTTCTAAGGAAGGAAAATGGATTTTACTAAGAGAGATTAATGTTTTATTAGATCTTTGGTTGGGAAAGTTTGGTCATTAAATTTATTACAATCTGTGGAGAGAGCAGATTTTGAGAGTAGGGTGTATTATTATTTTTTTGAACTTTTTTGATGGATTTCGACGCTGTATTACAGTGCATAAAATTAAGTTTTTCCCAAAATTTAGTAATAGTTTGTTTTTCTCCTTCATTAAATGTTTGGTTTGTGCACACAATTTATTAGCTCTAATATAGTTGTCTCCAAAAGGGTTTTTGATGTGATTCCTGAATGCCTTTCTGCATTGTTTAACCATTGCTATGATTTCTTCACCCCATCATATATTCCTGAATTATCGTTAGTATCAGGTTTTTTCAGAGGTATATTGATTTCAGTGCTGCTCTTATTTGGATTATTGAACTTTACTAAAGATGATATTTCCTGGATTATAATTTATCTGTTTGATAATTATTGTATTCCTCCCAATTCACTTTGTCTGTATTAAGTTTATGTGCAGAATTGTATAGTTTTACAACAGAAATATTATGGAAATCCATATTTATAAGGATGGGGAAGTGGTCACTTTGGCCTGGGTCAAAATTCACTTTGCCAGTGGAATCGATTAGCTAAAGTAATTGTGCATATGTCTACAGCTTTTATTGCATCCAGGTGGAGTATACTGGGTAATTGTACCATCATGTAAAATTACCAAATCTTGAAACTCCTCTATTATTCCGCCATTTGTATTTAAGTTTCCGGAGCCCCATTGAGGACTTTGTGCATTGATGTCAACTAGGATGAAAAAATTTCGACCTATTTGGAAAACAAGTTGATTTAGGTAAAGTTTTATGGTTCCTAAGAGAAAATTTTAAATTCAAAATATGAATTTCAAATTTACCTAAATATAGATTTTATTTATACATGGGTTTTGCCTGTTTCTCAGTGTGTTTATAAGATATATAGTTGTTTATTCTTAATCAGGATTATTGTGTATTTGAGCTTATTATTATAGATTATGTATATGTTGAATAAATACAGTGTCAGCAGAAAGGGAAAGAATACTATATTTCATGAGAAAATCTATATAGGTTTGAGAAATTAATATTATTGATGTTTGATTCTGTGTGGCTCATGTAGCCCAATCAGAAGATTAATTTTTTGTAATCTGGGATATATTGTATACAGCATTCTTCTAGTTCTTTTCTATTATATTCTGATATAGGACTTGCGAGTTCTGTTCTTAGTAATGAATGGTGTAAACTTATTTTGTTTACCTGTAATTTAAGTGTGGGAATTCTTTTTTAGTGTGGAGGAAGATGGGAACACGAAAGATGTTTGTTTTAATTTATAATCATATTTGGAAGCTAGGTATTTTTTACCCTATTTCTACATACTTTCTAAGAAATTTGAAAAATAATACTATCAACCTCATCAATACCTGTCAAACTCCCAAAGGAATAAGAAATTTTGAAACATCCTGAATTGATAAATCTCAATAAACCTCATATGACAGGACGATTAGAAAAAATATACTCACTTCATAGTTTTTAATTTTTGCTGGGGCTTTTTGCCGTTTCTGTCCAAAAACAATTACAATTCACCAAAAACAAAATATTGTTTATTTTCTACATAAACATCATCAACTGAGGGATTCAGTGTACAAAAACATTTTTCGCCGCCCAGCGTAACCTATAAAACCCAGCTTCGTTTTGCTGCGCTGCTGCGCAATATTTGAAATTAACGGTTTATTTAAATTTTTTGACAGATGTTGTCACATATTCATTCATAGTCTTTTATGGCCTCAACTCTCGGGTTATGTAGCCAATCAATCTTTCATTCATTCTCATTCATTCATGGACTTTGGACAATTTTTATTATTATACAATTCATTGATATATCATCATCTAACCTTAGACTTATTATCCTAATTTTTAATACGTCGATGCACCCAACGTACATAAACACACATATGGACGCACCGAGATTCGAACACTCAATCTCTAATACCAGAGCTAGCATCCATGCTCACTATGTCACCGAGATAAAACGGCGTGACAACTTTATTGTGTGATCGTGAGTGTGTATTAGCATCAGAGAAATAAACTATAGACCTATTCACAGATAAATCGTAATTATGATTAGTTTGTCTATGGACCTATAAATAATTAAGGTATGTAGTTAGCATGTTAGGGACATCCATTAACATGCTTTTTCGACCTAGTCAGATTGTGACATGCTTTGAAAGACGAATGTAAATTTTTTTCCGTATCTACCTGCTGAATTCCGAACTTTGGCATGGATGCAGCATTCTAGCACTCGAACTGTCATCGTCTTATTCTTGAATTCCTAGTGTATTTTTAGATATTGTAAGTTATTTTCTTCAGTATTTTTAACCTATTGCAAAACTTTGATTCATTATGGGACGTAAGAAGTGTGTTGTTTGTAAAGAATTCCGTAAATTGAGTGAAATATCGTGTCGCAAGTTGGCATCCGCTTCGTTTTGGTGAACATTGGCGTGACACATGATGAAATTATATTTGAAATCTGTGAAGATAGACGATAGCATGATTATATCGGACATTTAAATTGAAGAGATTTAATAACTGCAGGCCGATTACAATCTATCTCTTTTAACGCATTACCTGTTTAATCTCTAGAATTTACATCAAGTAATTCATATTTTTTTATTTATTTCCTTTGTTAAATAACGTGTAATTGAGTTTGCATATTTTCAGGTTTGAGAGTTCAAGTTAGGAAACATTTTCTATCTCTTGTACAATGCATGATGCAGAAACACTTTCTAGGTCCTTACAATAATATACAAGAATAGAAACATGCGAAAAAGTAAGTAGTTCCCTTTATCGAGGATCCTAACCTTCGAAATAAACTTTGGTTCATCTGAAGAAAAATTATTCGGAGTCATAGAATGAAGATCTCCAAAAGAGTAATGGGTGAATGATTTAAGAATTCAATCATTACAGAGTCTTACACAGCATATATATATATATATATATATATATATATATCGCGCGGTCAGCTCAGTGGTAGAGCATCGGGCTCGTGACCGGTAGGTCCGGGTTCGAATCCTATTCAGGTGGAACAGAAATTTTTTAGTTGGACGGGTGTCGGCCACCATTTCACTGTTGGGTCCAAAATTAACGGTGCTGTGACCTAAAGTGGCGCAAAATCGCAGTAACAAAGCCTACCCAGAACACAACTGAACTCCTAATTCGCACAAGCTGAAAAAGGGATTTTCAAAGAAGATCTAGGAATATCAGGATAATAATAATAATGAAAAAAATAATATGAGAGAAAGAAACTTAATTTCCGAGAGTGCAGAAAATACCCCGAATCTGAGTTCAATTATTAACTACTTATAATTGATTTTATAAGAATTGCAATATGACAATTTAGTACTGAAGAGAGCCACATATTTTTATAAAGGAAAATTAGGCGGGGAGAACCACTAGGGAATTTTATGTATACTTGTAATTGTTGATGCCGGAAGTAAGAATCTATGGTCGCTTCGTAGCCTTGCGCGCGTGTGTAAATAGCTGAAAAAGGGATTTTCAAAGAAGATCTAGGAATATCAGGATAAGAATAATAAAAAAAAAATACGAGAGAAAGAAACTTAATTTCCGAGAGTACAGAAAATACACCGAATCTGAGTTCAATTATTAACTACTTATAATTGATTTTATAAGAATTGCAATATGACAATTTAGTACTGAAGAGAGTCACATATTTTTATAAAGGAAAATTAGGCGGGGAGAACCACCTAGGGAATTTTATGTCTACTTGTAATTGTTGATGCCAGGAGTAAGAGTCTATGGTCGCTTCGTAGCCTTGCGCGCGTGTGTAAATGTAAACATAACCTCGAGAGAGGAGCGTCTGTTTTCTCCAGAATGGTGGTGTTGTCTTCCGCAACTGAACGCCGGCTTAAGAGCGTCCAGTTTTCCTTTGTTAGAAATAGAACGCCATTGTCCATTGTTCTTTAAAAGTTAAGGATCTATTCTTAACTTTTAAAGAACACAAAGGGAAGTCGACTAAGCTGCTCTCACATGTAAAGTTATTGTATTGTATTGAATTACCTACGGTCAGAGTGTTATTTGTATCATGTATTCTTTGTTCATTGATGGATTTTACTGTTTTGATGCTCCAGGGGGGCAACCTGTTTACTTTAATCTAAATTGACCATTCAACATATTTCATACATATAAGCGTCTTTATCTTCATTTTATTTATTGTAATCTAGAGGTGGTTAACAATGGTACTTCGTTTGAGAATTCAGAGTGTTTAGTGAGAATGAAATGTGGATCCACAATTAGATATTGACACAACAACCATGTGTCTTCAGAATGCCGCAACAAGGCATTCCTGAACAACTATATTATTAGATATAAAGATTATAATGAATAGGTAGTTCAATAACAGACATCACAACCTCTGTGTCTTCAGAATGCCGCAACAAGGTCTTCCTGAACAACTATGTTATTAGATATAAATATTATAATGAATAGGTAGTTAAATAACATACACCTCTGTGTCTTCAGAATGCCGCAACAAGTTATTCCTGAACAACGATATTATGCGTCCAGATTATAATAATCTAATTAGATAGTAGGTGTGTGAATGGGGAATTCTTGACCAAAGGGTTATTGTTAAACTACCTCAAAGATCTTTGTTACGTGTAGACGAGTTATCAATTTATAGACTCCTAGGAAAACAAGAACTTTTTGAGTGCGTTTCTGATCTCTTTCGCGGTTTAGCATTAACATGGTTTAAGGCAAATAAGAAGAAATTTAATGATTGGAATGATGTTAGTACCGCCTTAAAGAAATAGTTCCTTCCGCACGACTATGACGATCGGCTAGTCGAAGAAATTAAGAAACGCACACAGGGAGAAAATGAGAATATCGGTATTTATGTAGCTTGCATGACCACTTTATTTTCACGTTTATCTTACAAAGTTCCTGAATCTGTACAGCTTTGATTAATTCTGAGAAATGTACTTCATCCCTTCTTTCAACTCAATCTTGGTTTAATTGAAGTGGATTCCTTAGATTTTCTTGTTGAGCTTTGTTCCAAATTAAAAATGAAAAAGCATTCTGTCGAGAATTTGTCAAAACCATCACGTCGGAAAACTGATCTTGAGCTAGTTTTAGCATTATTATTATTTTTTTATAGTGAGTGGGCGTCTGTCCACCCTACCACTGTGTCCGCACGAACTATTGCGGACGAGATACAGTTTTTAGATAAAAACGATAATCTTGTTCGGGGGTAATTTTCTCAGTTCGCAGTGGGCTATAAAAGCCTGACTAAATACCTCGAATTTGTTGCAACCCACCGCTGGGCACTCTGAGACGATGTCCATGGCTGATTCAATGTCCTCAAGACACAGCCTGCATTCAACGTCTTCAGCCAGACCGATTTTATGCAAATGCGCTTTCAGCCTGCAGTGACCAGTCATAATTTCGACAAGTGTTCTTAGTTTTGGCCTATCCAGATCTAGCGCAAGGTCCACCATTTTTTTTTCCGAAGCTGTTCCAAGGAACACCTTCGAATGTTTCAGGCCAGAATGCCTCCACCAGAAAAACTCTAGTCTTGAATTCATTTTGCCTGTTATCGTCCGCTTAGCAACGTCATGTGGTATTCCCAGGAATTGTTACGGTCCTACCAGAGGCATCGCAGCTCCAGCAAACGCCAGACGATCTGCCTCTTCGTTACACAAATAGTTTGAGTGGCAGATTTAGCATACGTTGAGGCACCGTCGTCGTCCAGTCATAAGAGTCCACCAGTATCATCAGTAACTTGTTGGAATTGCAGAGAGCTTAGTCATATGTCACGTGTTTATAAAGCTGCCAAAACTAAACAATTCAAGAATTTTCTGCTGATTCATCTTCATCAAATCATTCATGAGCCTTCGTGTCGTTAATGCATATCTGAATACTAAATTTGAACTCGATCGGATTTGTATTTTTCAGAATAAAATTTCAAGAGGGAATAGCTCAGAAACCATTGAGCCAATTCTGTCCATTTTTGAACATTTTGATATATTCAGACTCCAAAGCTACCATGAGAACTTCAAGTCTATTTCTTTTCGTTAATTACTCTGTTACTTCAGGTCGTCTGCCAGGACGCTCGATCCTCGCGCATTTTGGCATATATCTTCGTGTTATTGTATATCTAAATACGAAATCTCATTTCCATCGAATGAGTAGTTTCGGAACTATTGGGAAAATAAAAAAATTCAAAAATGGATCACTGCGGAACCAATGGACTTTACCTTTAACGAAGTCAACCAAGATATTAAGACTCCAAGTCTAACCTGCAAGTTTCAAGTCTCTTGCTCTTTTCGTTTACGGACGAATCGCCCGGACAGTATTACTTTTGACCGCGGATTCTTCTTCAGTTAATCCAATCAGGTTGTCTGAGACAATTTATGGCTCAAATTTTAAAAATTTCGAATATATGGCATACGATAGCACGCTATTTACTATCCGTATCCACCCAAACCAAAAAAATTGTTCGAGAAAACAATAAAAAAAATAGGAAAACTATTACCTACTTTAGAGAACATCTAATCAGCAAATGTTAACTTCAAACAGCAATTGCTATCTGGTGGACGTGTTAGCTCAAGTCCGTATCCAAGTTTTATGTTAATTTCGATCGATACACTCTTGCTTAACTTGGAATTATTTTAGGTACAATTTTTGCGAAATGGTGTTTTTTATAACTTGAAAATTCTAGGAAGTTTTTAAATTATAATTAATAAAATGTCAACAGAAATATTTAATCGTTGTATTGAATCTTCCATGAAATAACAAAGATACAGTCATAAGGAAATAAAAAATTAAACATAGTTTTCATATATCAATCGTAAAATGTACAGTCATAAATTATTATCAAACTAAGTCACTTCGAGTATCCAATTATTGTTTCAGTCCTTCTTTTCCTCGATCTATCTACCACATTAGTATAATGTGGTACTCAGTTCCTGAAATATGCAGGACGCCCAATACTGTAAGTATTCATTGGAATACCGCCACCTTGCTTGTAGATATCATGCTGATCATAGTCGACATCATAGTAAATGCCACTTTGATTCTGAAAAAAAAATTATTATAATATTGTTATAATTAATTATTATTATAATTTTTACTCGAACTGTTGAGGACTATCAGACAAGAACTTGTACAGATCAATATGCGTTGTGATAATTACAAACGCAAATTAATTATACAATTAGCAGTAATGTGCATATATTTAGAATGGTTCAAATGAATCCTAACGAAGAAACGGCGTAAAAAACAATATATGTAACGCGTAGCTCTACCTAGAAATCAGTGTCCTGATTTTTTAGTAAAACCTGTTGAGCAAATTGTTATTGTCTAATAAAAACAATTATCACGAAGAACAAAACACTCCAATGCAAGATCTATTATTTACAGGAACATTATTTTATTATTTCAATAGAAAACCGGCAGTATAAAATATTATTAATATTGAAGTGCAACGAGTCTTACTTTTTAAAAGAGTGAAATAAAATGGGACAATATAATGTGTATTGTAAGATATAAAAATATCGTACAATATTTATGAATATATTGAATAGTATAATTCATTTTGATTCAAGGTTTCAAAAAAGCCTTTACTAGTAAGATTCCTTCCACTTTTACATTAATAATATTTTTATGAGAAAAACGGGTCAATATCAATTTTCATGTCATTTTCAAAATGAGAAAGGTTTGTGAAGGTGCTTGTATTTTTCCGATTTCGTCACAAATAAGAAGTCGATGCCATAAGTTACAAAAAAAAGAAGATAGGCGACTCTGTAGTTTGCACCTGTTTTATGCTTACGCAAAGAGATTAGATTATCATTATCTATTAAAGATCTTTCCTTAAACTGCTTTCAAGATGGGAACATGTGAGTATGAAGAAATGTTATATAATGGTCATAGTTTAGATTGGATATTACTGACGAGTCTCAATAAAAGAACGAAATATGCACATATATACTACTGTAGGGACCACCTTCTTCGCTTCTCGTCCAGAAACCTGTCTTGCTCTGTTGCAGCTTGACCGGCGTATCATATAGAGGACACGACCAGTTTAAAGATTCCTCACTAACCGTCCCTGCCGAATTCAAATAGGCCAAGGCACACAACGTTCGACGACCGTTCCAAGCGGAACACATGGTCACTGGCGTCACAGGTAGACATGCGCAGTACGCTTGTTTGAAGAGTTTAAGGTGCACATGCTCAGAACGAAACGCCGTCTCTCAAGTTAAGAGGCGAAAGCTCCCCCGCAACACCGTATTTCCTTAGAGAGCTTTATTGGTGACCCAAACGTGATTAGTGGGGTTGACTTCAAGAGCGAACCTACCCATTCATTTGGAGGCCCTAATTGCTCCCTTTCCATCATTCCGAGTCAGCCTTTCCTTTCGATCCACAGATCTCCGCTGGAGATGGCACCGTGGCCATACCAGCGGCAGACTGTCTCCTTGCCTGATTCCCAACGCCCTATTCTGTAACCTTATCGACGCTCATTGGAGGGGGAGTACGTAACGACCACTTTCTTCGCTCCTCGTCCAGAAACCTGCCTTGCTCTGTTGGAGCTTGACCGGCGTATCATATAGAGAACACGACTAGTCTAAAGATTCCGGATTAATCGTTTCCGCCGTGTTCAAATAGGTCAAGGCACACACCATTCGACGACCGTTCCAAGCGGAACACATGGTCACTGGCGTCACAGATAGACATGCGCAGTATGCTTGTTTGAAGAGTTTAAGGTGCACATGCTCAGAACGAAACGCCGTCTCCCAAGTTAAGAGGCGGAAGCTCCATCGCAACAGCGCATTTCCCTATAGAGCTCCACTATTTGTTTTGTTGAATTATTTCGCTGATTTTTTATTCTGATTTTTATATGTCAGTTGATAAAAATTTTAAATTTGTCATTTATAGAACCGTGCTTCTGAGATAATAATGTCAAAAGATAAAGCAATATCGTAAGATATTTATAAAGGTATTGCATAGGTATTTATTTTATTTCAATGTTTCAAAAAAGCCTTTATAAGTAAGAATTTCACTATATTATTAATCATATTTTTATGTAGAGGGATCAATATCAACTAACATGTCATTTTCAAAATTAGAAAGGTTTGTAAAGGTGCTTGTATTTTTCCGATTTTGTCACAAGTAAGATGAGCTGACTCTGTAATTTGGACATGCTTTATGCAAAAAGATTGAGTTATAACTAAACAGCTTTCAAGATGAAAACATGTGAGTATAAAAAAATTGATATAATGGTGATAGTTTATATTAGATATTACTGAGTTTCAATAAAAAACGGAATATGGACATACAGTGTGGAAACCATTTATGGAATAAAATGGGTGATTCGCGCATACTTCTTCCTCTTTATTTTAAATGAAATACTCTGCATATTTTCATAATTTTTGATGCTCCTCAATAACCTGATCTCAAGTAATTCTGTCCGGCCGGTTCGTCCGTAAACACGCTTACTTTTGAACGGAAAGAGCTAGAGTTTTGAAACTTTCAGGGGAGGTTTGGAGTCTAAATATCTCGGCAAGTTCGTTAATGAGCGAAATCGGTGTAATTAATAGTTCAGTAGTAATTTACGTCTGAAATTTTTTCATATTTTTAAAATTACAGATTCGATCTGAAATTCAGCATTTGGAAGTCGAATAAAAAAGCGCATGTTCGTGCAAAATTCTGTAAGAATAATTTTGAGCGCTACCTTAGACACTACATATAACTTTCGAACAGGGAGACAGAGACTTGAAACTTTCACGTTAAGTTTGGAATCTGAATATTTCGTTATGGGACGAGATCAGTTCAATGGATTCGCAGTTATTCATATATGCAAATTTTCGGAATATTTCCAAAAATAAAGAGTGTTTCAATAAGAGCGCAAGATTTGAATTGCGCGCCATGTTTGACAGTCATAATGTCACATGATTATGACGTGACAGATCGAAAGTTGACAGATGAGAGTTAGTAAGCATATGCCAGCCAAGCCGTGGCGGCCATTTACAAGATATTTTGTTTCATACATAATTCCCAAATGTATATTTTCTAAATCAATAAATATTTCAGTACTTTGCTAAAGAAAACCATATCTTATTGAAACACCCTTTACAAATTCGGTCGATCTGACATTTGGTAGTCACAAAAAAAGTGATAATGCGAATGTATTCGCGAAATTTCATGAGTAATCTTCTTATTAGAAGATTCAAAACAAAACAAAAATATTTTGTGAGCGGAGCAGCATTAATCGCTACCGAAACCGTAGCAATAGTCTTACCATCGAGTTAAAATTCACCATTTAGAGTTGGTTGGATAAAGCGAAATTACGTGAAAATCGTATAATAAGAGGATGAAAAAAACTTTCGTGAGCAAAGCAACGTTAAGTGCTACTAAAATCAGAGCAACCAGTCCTTTAATTGGGTTTAATTTGTAGCCTTTAGATGTAAAAAAACGACAAGAAGGCCAATGCGAAATATAGTGAGGAATATTTGCGATACAAACAAGCGCGCAAAGGCTCTTGATTTTACGTCAATGCTACTATAACCAAGGAACTCTCTCTCTTAGTAACCCATAACGCAGTAAAGGCCTGGAAGTGAATGTATAATCTACATTATTTATTTGTAATTAGGTATTAATTTGTGAAAGGTGAACCCAAAAGTGGAACCAATAAAAGTGAATACAGTGAAGTGAACAAAGCTCAAAGAAGAACTATTCCACGAACAAAATAGTGTTTCACCGCAATTTGAGTTCGATACTACACCGAAATAACTCCCTCAGTTTGGGTAAACAACTGGCACTTGTAAACTTGTAATATATGTATTTAGGCTACAAATAAACCATTAAAGTCTAATATACATCCCTCTTTCAACCCCATTCGAAGTATGCTTAACCGAAAATTTGCATACTAATTGATTAACGTTCAATCAATTACTTCCGAAGAATTCAAAAAAGTATCTCTACATACCAAGCAATTCTTTACACTAAGCTTTTTGGAAGTTTAGTGGTAAATATAATATTGTAGAAATACTCACAGCAATTGAGGCATTACTTCTGCTCTTTGGTCTAGGTACTTGAAAATTTCGACCCAGCAGATCAGCCTTATCTTCTTCTTCACTCGAACTTGAATTATCAAATTGCTTCATGCCACCATGAAGACTTGCTGCTCTATTAGCAATTTGAGCTTGCAGCGTCAGTCTTGGTAAAGGTATTGGAGGAAGAGTTCCATGCATGGAACTCCTTTGGACTGATCCCAGACTCGGATATCCAAAGAGTGCTGACGACGGTCTTGTTGGGGCAACAGGCTCCGGCTAAAATATTAATAAATATCATTGGAATGTATTTCTGTATTTTGCGAAATTGAGTTCAAAATAGTTTCGAAGACCTCATAAAAAATTTATAGCCAAATTTTGGAGCTGCAGTGACGAACCAAAAATTATTTATATACAGGATAAACACCATCGTTCAAAATATTTCTAGATTTACTAATGAATATTTCAAGGTCAAATTCAATTTTGTTTTTCTATTTGTGAGCACGATGTATTTCGAAAGAGATAATATAGATTTCCGAAAATATGCCCGATATAAATTTTAGTAGTGTATTATTAAAAACAAAGGAATGTCTGAACGAAGATTCACCTTTTTCTTTTTGCAGATTATCATGTCATTTATTGGAATTTCTTCGAGAAATTATAATTATATTGGTATTGAAGAGTTGGAATCCAGTAGGATCAAGTTTGGTCATTTTCGACTTTTTAGACTAATAGGAAGAATCTGATAAATATCACACAGAAAGAAGCCCTTGATAAAATATCAGTCATATAATTAATACACAAAATTCTCAAACTCCTAAAATCAAGTTAGTGCTTCTATACCTTTTTATCTGTGTTTATATGTACATCTGTGTATATGTTTAATTTTCTTGTGAATCTAGTTTTGAAGATATCGAGTTTGAAATTTGAAAGCTGTTTCAGGCACGCGATGCCCAAAGTTTGAAGGAGATTCCAAGTTTTCTCTGATTTTATACTTTCTTCGTACTTTATTGCGTGCTATCGTTTTGCCCAAATATCTGTTATTTTCGATTTTTGAGCTCAAAATGTTATCAAACGACTAGGTCAAAAGTAATTCTGTCCGGCCGATTCATCCGTAATTACTATAATTTTCGATAAAAAAGAGTTAGAGACTTGAAACTTTCGGAGTATGTTTGGGACCTAAATATCTCGGCTTTAAAATCTCGATCACTTAATGCACTCCTCCCATCACTTCCAACGAGTTTTTCACACCGAAACGAACTCAAAACAGACCTTTTTATAGATATTCATGAAAAGAATTGCAAAACCATGGAAATGATGCATCACTCGACTCCTAAATTGGCATTTAAGATTCTTGATGAAGTTGACACCTTGCTGGGGGGATGATTGTGTACCTACGAATTTACAATCAAAAGATGTCTCGGAGTTTTTCGGTATATCGTTTTCAGCACCCATTTTATTTTAAATTGTACCGCGTGTTCGTGATCCTAGCTAATAGTCGATTGTTTCCTGGCGATTTATTTTTGTCATTTGTAGCTGCAGAGTTGGCATTGGTTACAATTTGTTAGCAATCACCTTTGTCGCTTGCGACTACTCTGGCACAAGATTTATTGCGATTATTATTATTGATACAGTAGTCTACATATTGTCTATTGCCTAGTTTTGACAAATTCATTACATTTATTATATTGAGAATCATATTTCGTTATAGTTATAAGTGTTTGGTTCGAGTGAAGATAACATTTTTGCGGCATTTTTTGAACCATATTATATGGTCGAATACATAACAAGGATTCTCATCGGATTGAAGCCAGTGGTTTAAAGAAATCGTAACTACAGATTCTCTTGATTTACCTAACATGTGAATCCACATAAACTAAGTATTTTGATTACTTACCGCATAATGATTCGCTTGAGCCATAACATCTGCTAATTGAGCCCATCGTAGTCTATCTTCTAGAGTTAGTTGATATGGTGGCCCTCCAATTATGGGCGCTTTGACTGTGTTACTTGCAGCTGCCATATATCCGAACACTGGACTGCCAACTGATGCTTTTTGTTCTCTCTGCCACTTCCGACTATGACGAATAAGAAGTATTAAATAAAATCGATTAGGAATATGATAAAATTACCTCCACATAACTAGAGCAACTAATGTAAGACCTATTATAATGATAGCTGCAACACTTGCTCCAATAGCTACTCCAAGAACTTCACCATCAAGTTCACACTGTGTTCCATAATAATTTCCAGAACAACTGAAATATAATTTCACATATATAACACCTGAATTCTAGTTGAAATACTCGTCAAATAAAACAGAATGCAAATTTCACAAAAATATTTGAAAATTTCCGATCAGACATCCTGTAGATATCATCAGAAATTCATGAGTTTGGCTTGGTTTCAAACAGCTTGGCCTGATTTTCAAGCCAAACCCGAAAAAAATAAAGTCAAGCTCATATAATACTATCACAAACCAAGCTTTATCGAAATAAACCTTGATATTTAAAGCTTCATTTAAATCAAGCTCCACCTTTTCTTCATCAGGTTTCAAGCTTTTGAGTCTCTTTGGATTTAGATAGCTTAAAAAGATGCAAACTTTTATTGTATAATCCAATTGTTCATAAACAAAATATAAGTCAGAACCAAAAGATTCTATCTCTGAACATAAAGATACACCTCCACTATGAACAGTTACCTTTCCTGAATTCAATACCTATCTCACCCAATTACCTCAGTAACTGAAATAAAAATTATGTACATTATTTCAAAAAAGTATCGGGAATTGATCATTCAAAAAGCCACAAAAAGAAATTCGACATTTCTTTTTGTAGCATAGCTAATGCTAAGTAGCTGGAACTCCTGGAATATTTTACAAGATTTTATGAAAAGAAAAGTGGAGGGTAGAAAAAGAGTTAAGGTTCAAGAAATCGAACAGTAGTATTGAAGGGAAGAAGAAGGCGTTTAGTTGTAGTGGGTTAGAGCCTCATACATCCGTAAGTATTGGAGACGCCCTGCTGCTCGCATGCGAGGAACTCTTTCAGCCTGCAAGCCGAAGGAATTCCTTTTAATATATTAGAATATACACAAGGTATAAAATGAATATATTCTATTTTGTCAATAACTGCCACTGTATGATAAATAATCGATCAGTTTGTAAGGTCAATCAATAAATAATTATGCAAATGGTACAATTTTTACTTACACGCATACTTCTTGTCCATTTTGATATTTGCATTCTCCTCTATTGTTGCAATATTGGTTAGGACACTGTTCGCAATGTCTTCCTGCTCTGTATTTACTATCGAGGAACTGATCTCTGTAGCCCTCTCCACATTCGCATTTGAATCCTCCGAAAACGTTTATACATTTCGCTAACTGGTGACAATCGTGTAATTCTGGGGAAGAACATTCATCCAAATCTAAAATAAAGATTCATGAAAGCACTTACTGATACCATACAACATTGCTTCAGCTTTAGTTACATTAAATGAAATAAATGAATTGACCATGGATCTCAACGACCTTATTTACATCAGTAATAACATTTTCTTATAAGTACGTATAAATAACCCAAGGTATGAGATATTGATGGAAATGTCAACTACTTTCTTGTGGTTTATATTGAAATTAAAGTTATACATTTGAAAGATAGTGAATTCTAACAAACTGAGGGATTAACGGAGTAATTTCACTAAAATACTCAAATTAAAGCCCAGGCTTGTGTAATTATTCATTCGGAAAACGCGAATAAGATAGATGCTATCCTCAAGGTACATATATACATACCATAATTTAAGTTTTTTTGCCCACACAAGTTTTTAATCCCACACATTTTTAATTCAGTATATTGAAACACCGCGAATAAATCAGCCGAGAAGAACAGGCTGGCTTCGGGCCAAACTGAGGCTGCACTGACCAAGTCTTCTCTTTACGTCAACTGCTGGAAGAAAGAATCAGATGTGGAAAGCGAACAGTCCTAGTTCTCGTCAATTCCAAATCCGCCTTCGACTGCGTTCACTGGCCCGCGCTCTGGACAGCATTATAATCCGAACACATACCCCCCAAGCCAATCAAACTCCTTCAGTCTGCATACAATGGCGAATACAAAACGAACTGTCTGAAGCGTTTGCCGTCCAGACGGGGCTCCATCAAGGGATATGGCCTAACCCCTACTTTTCAACATTATCGTCGACGCTATCATGAGAAGAATATTTGAGAGAATTTTAATTGGCAGGGTGTCCAGTATGACTCCAACCTTTTCATCACGGACTTGACGTTCGCTGACGACAACGCCATCTTTGCTGACCCAGATGCTAATGCCACTGATATCATATATCGTATCGCACACATTGCACAATAAAGTGGCCTGAAGATCAATGCTGCGGACAAGACCAAGGCTATGACTTCGGATGGATTTCAGGCGGTCGTCCAACTCGGCGGAGTCCAAATCGAACAAGTGCAAAAATTCAAATATCTAGGCTCGCTGGTTCAGCAGAAGAAATTTTCCTAGATCCCTGAACCCACCCCCATGGAATAAAAGCTTGACGCGCTGGGGGCGCTTGTCTTGACTAGTATCCTAGTTTCATCCCGATGAAACGGAGGGTTAAGTCTTGATGCCTAACGTAATGCCATTCGCGCCAATCACTGGACCCGGACTACAGTGGAAGATCGACCGAATGGGGCCCCAGTTTCACCAAAAGGTGGAATGGAGGGCTGAACCGCATTGATCAACTCAGTGGCAAGGGAGTCGGTCGCAGCACAGGGTCTATCCCTTAAAACTAACGTACTCTACCTTAATGCAGTAAATCTCCGGATGTTTTTATTCAATGGCCGAGTACGTTATGTAGCATAATGCGTTACCTCGAGAGGGTGGAGGCCCTCGGGAAGTTTTCGTACGACCTGGCTACCCAATTGGTGTTGGACTCGAGGGGGCAGTGGTTGACAGTCCGCATGCTAGACTAGGAGGGTATTCCCTTTATCTCTTCACACTCGTGTTCGGAATATCTCGAGAAATGCTTCAGGGTTTAGCGGGATTTGACGGTTCGACCGGCCTCGTCCTGAACCCGCATCGATTGCGAGACGTTTCTGGGGTTTGTGGATCTCGACGATACGGCTAGACCGTTGGTGCTTGAAGCCAGGATCAATTGAAAGACTTCACAAGGGTTCGTGGGTCTTGACGTACAAGCCGGATTGACGGTGCTCGTACCAGGATCAATTGAGGCATCAATCTTGAGAGAATTTTAGTTCATGGGACTGCGTTCGGATGGATGGATAAGAAGCCCCTTCGGCGTGTGAATTGCGTCCCAAACAACTCTGGTTCTGACTATGGAAAGCCAGTAGAGGTTGGATAGTGCTTCGCTGCTACCAATTATACGGTTGTAGGTTCTCCAACTGAAGCCCAAACTAGAAGCTAGTGGGTTCAGCTCTTCGGGGCGGTTCTCGCCACGCGCGATAATAAGGCGTAACGCTTACACTAAATGGTAGAATTCACATGTACCCCTGAACTCGCCCCATGGCATTATAGCTTGTCGTGCTGGGAGCACTTGTCTTAACTAGGACCGTAAATGACACGTTGCGTAACTTCTTCAGTTAGAATATACTATGAAAACAACTCACAATACAGGGATTGCAAATCAAATGTTGCAAATCCATGGGAAAACTGAACCAATTTTGAAATAGTTTTTCACCATCTTTTTATTTTAATTTGATTGATCATTACACTTACCTTGCAGGTTCGACACAGAACCTGGAGGACTATCAACCCATAACGCACTGTTGCCGACATTGTTACTTCTCCTTTGTATTACCCCAAGAAGATGCTTTTGTATATCTCCTCTAACAGTCGGTCTAGAGGTTTCAGGATTCTCTTCCAATTGCAGAGTAAGGTTGACAAAAACTCCTGCCTGACCCGCTGACCTTTCTCCACTATAAATACCATTTACTTTAGCTCCCAAGAACTCGTCACTAAAGGGGGTCATGGACATAGCCGATTCAAGCTGAAAATCATCACAAGAAATGAGAGAGCTTTGTTATACAGAAGAAGTAGCGAAAAACTGAAATTTAATTATTGTAATGATCAGGTGAAGTCTGTCTACGCATCTGACTGCTCTTAAATTCATTCGAAAAGTCGTTTAGAACACGAAGAAAGGTCGGTGCAGTAAGATAGAATGTTGGCTCCAGACTTATATAAAGGAAGAGAATGAGCTTCGACCCACTGCGCATCTAAATTTTGAGGAACACTGTTAAAGCCGCCTTTGTCTATTTTGTGACGTCACATAGGCAGAGGAATAAAGAGGCATAATTTACGGTATATACGATTTTAGCGGTTTTCTTGTACAAACTTCTTGGATCAAAAATAAGTTTTCTTAGGTGAGAGTTGCTAAAGAAGATCTACAAAAATTATGATTGAATGTGATTGAAATGAATGAAAAAACTTTGATTTGGCTTCCCAATAAAGTCATCTGCTCTGAGCGATTTCATTAAATCGCATTCTGAAAGAAGATCACTGAAACTGAATGCTGTACCATCTCTCAAGCTGATTCAATAGAGAAAGTATACTATCGAGATCATATGGTCCTTTCTATTGGAAGACAAAATGTATGAATTCATCTTCAAGTTCAGAATAATCATTGATTTCGTTTAATAACGGGTTATCCATTTCGTGGTCCTGATTTCACAGCCTTGTTTCAATGACATATGTCAAACAGAACTGTAATCCGAAGCCTCATATGTTTAGTTGAAGGTTAGCCTTTTAACAATATGGATCGTTTATCTACTACTGAACGTATGAAAATTGTGAAAACTTACTACAAAAACAATGATTCTCTGGTATATTTCGTACATTACGGGCAGATTATGGTCGAAATAATCGTCCATCTGAGTGTACAATTGGAAACACAAATTCGAAGAGGCTGGATCTGTTACTGATAAATTTTAGCAAGAAATTATAAGAGAGCTCATTTTTTAAGAATGAATCAACCTATAAAAAAATAATTTTTTTATTGTAGTATAGGAATGAAAAAAAGGTTTTTTGCGAAAGAAGGGTTGGAGGTGGCTTTTTCTATCGCTTGCAATCATAGAGGAACACTACCAAAAAATGTGTTGAGTGCCTTGTCAGTTTTTTGGTTTTGAAGAAAAAAATTAAAACCTGCTTTTCGGGTGCC
Source organism: Megalocaria dilatata (assembly GCA_034642435.1). NCBI lineage: Eukaryota > Metazoa > Arthropoda > Insecta > Coleoptera > Coccinellidae > Megalocaria > Megalocaria dilatata. The sequence goes on along the minus strand of CM067856.1, from coordinate 69,547,158 downwards.
ATCTTTAGGCTGCTGTAACTGAGCAGGGAAAAAAATAAAGTTTATATGAAAGACCCACTCTATTTTTTGGCAAGGAATCACCCCCTAAATTTTTTCGCAATTATTTATATACTCCCTTTATTATAATATATAGCGTCATAAACATTCGGAGAAAAAATCAAGATTAAATATTACTCCCGTATCGATGATCAAAGTTCTGTGGTTTTTGAAAGATTTTGGTTCAAGTATGAACCAAATGAAATGAATGTTTGGAGTCGTATACTATTTAATTTAAATCAATACACCTCTAGAATAAAAACCAGGGATGGATTGAGGAAAAAACTGTGCAGTTATTTTTATATAATGAGAATGATATTGAAGATGATTTAAAAGAAAAGGCAACGATTGATAACAAAAATGGAGGTGTTGACATAAAGGGCATTCCAGATTTCTGGCTAAAAATATTCATGAATTGTAGAATGTTGTCTGGAATGAATGTTTGGAGTTGTAAACTATTTAATTTAAATCAATACATCTCTAGAATAAAAACTAGGGATGGATTGAGGAAAAAACTGTGCAGTTATTTTTATATAATGAGAATGATATTGAAGATGATTTAAAAGAAAAGGCAACGATTGATAACAAAAATGGAGGTGTTGACATAAAGGGCATTCCAGATTTCTGGCTAACAATATTCATGAATTGTAGAATGTTGTCTGAAATGGTGCAATCCCATGATGAGCCCATTCTGAAACATCTGATTGACATTAAATCAACCTTGCATTTGTGGAATTTTAAATAAAGAATTGAATAGAATATAAAAAATTGATAGAATAAGTCACTTGATTCCATTTTTTTGAACAATTATTATGTTAGTTCGAACGCCGGTCGTCAGGATTCAATTTTTTCAAATTGAGATAAGATGAAAATTTAGAAATTACACAGATTATTACAATCCCACTTGTAATTCAATTTACTTACCGCTCTTTCAGCTTCGTAAGACAACTGCTGATAGCTGTCACTACTTTTGTCGCTTAGTTCGTTTGCCCAAACAACTCTTCTTTCATAGAGCCTATCAACTCTAAGAGAAAGGAGTACCGAAACGATTTTCCTGCAAACATCCCTATGTTTCCTTCTAGTGAATCCAGGTCTACAGTGACAAGCACTCACGCCACTCTCAGTCAAGCACATTTCATGCTGCGATACGTCGCAGGTCGAGTCGTCTCCAACGATGCAAGTGTCAATCCTAAAATCAGATTCACACTTTAGAATACGATACAAGTGTAACAGAAAAATTTATTATGGCCTTGAAGAGCTATTAGTTCGTGCTGTTTTGATAACAGATGTAGCTACTAGTTTATTATTCCATTGTTTCATCTGGTAACATCTTTTTTATGAAGTGTCATTAGGCTATCTTCTCAGTATCTTTCATTTCGCTGAAGTGTAAACAACATAGTTTCGGTGGGATTTGAAAATCTCATTGTACCGAATAATGTGTTTTTGCGGGGAGTTCTACTCCAATATGAAGACAAAGGCTGCCAGAAGTCATCGTATTTTAGTGGATGCTCTAGCTGAACGAACGCGTCAGAAGTGGTTTGCTCGATTTAAATGTGGTAATTTTGATTTTGAAGATGAAGAACTACCCAGAGCGCCACTAAAGTTTTAGGATGGACAATTAGAGGCAAGGCTTGATGAAGATTAAATGAGGCCAATATACCTGGCAGAAAAGAGGCTCTAACTAACTTTGTAACTTAGATTAATATACTTACAGAAAAACTTTAGGAAGCAAGGGAAAAATGACAAAGAAGCATTCAGACGAAATCTCCTGAATAGGTTTGGACCAATGCAAAAACTTCTTCATAATTTATCAAGCAGAAATCAAAAACATGCATCTTCTCGCGGCTCTTTAGAGTGTGTTATCTACTTAGAAAACATTTAGTGAGATTAGATTCAGTAGAAAATGACGACTGTAGATTCTGTTGAGAGAGGAGAAACTTGTGAACACTATGTGGTAGAATGCCTCTCAAAAAGGGCTTCTTATGCCATGAAATTATAAGAATCAGAGAGATGTCTTGTAGGAGGAGTTCATTACAAGTCAGGAACTGAATGGGAAGCAGTAGTCAGCTCAACAGATAGTTGCACAGTAGTTCACTGTACCCTAATAGATACTATCAATTCCGAATAATAATAAATAACAGTCGATACACTATCTTACCTTACTGGTGGATGAGTTGGTTTTGGTCTACCGTACAGTGGCCTCCTCTGACTCTGAGTTGGTTTTATGGAACCCATGTTTGGTTTCTTCTCAACAGCTTCAGCTATTGCATATCCTGTTCCCGTGACCTGGTTATGTGATGCGGCGCTAGGTTTTATGTTTTGCGATATGGCCTTTGTAGGTTCCGCCTCACCGAACAAATTAAGATATGTTCTTTTTCCATCTATTGAAACGAAACCATTATCGCCTTCAGGACTAGTGATAACATCTTGACCAACATGTACGTTTTCTATATCCACTGCAAAAAGAGATACCCATTCCGTAATAAAAATTTCTTATATGAGGAAAGAGAAACCGTTCATGAGATAGTTTTCTTTAAGCGAACAATATATCAGGTAGACAGGAAAGTAATGTATCGGGTGTTTTTTTAGAGTGATAGAACTTTAAATTGAAATGAAACACATTTAAATTAAGATTGAAGCCATTTTTTTTTATTTGAAAGATAATTTTATGACATTTAAGTTTTAAAAATAATTTCCGGCATATGTCCACCACGACTAGCTCTGAGGAACCGCATTCGACCAGACCAATTTTGGACCACTTTTTCGAGTAATTTAGGCCTTATTCCATCAATAACACGAGTTATGTTGGCTTCTAAAGCGTCTATTGTTTCTGGTTTATCAGCATAAACCAATGACTTGACATAACCCCAAAGAAAATAATCCAGTGGAGTTATGTCGCATGATCTTGGAGGCCAATTAATTGGACTATTTCTCAAAATAATGTTATCGCCAAATCTTTCTTTCAATAAATTAATTTTTACGGTAGCAGCATGAGGTGTAGCACCATCTTGTTGGAACCAAAACACTTCTGGGTCAATACCATTCAATTTTTGGAACAAATAATCATTGATCATCGATCTGTAATGAGCACCATTCACTGTAACATTAACTCCGGCATTGTTTTTAAATAAACATGGAGAGATGATGCCTCCAGCGTGTAAAGAACACCATACAGTGCAGTTTTCAGGATGCAATGGAACCTGCAGAACTTTTTGAGGATTGTTTTCACTCCATATACGGCAATTTTGCTTATTTACATAGCCCTTCAACCAGAAATGAACTTCATCACTAAATATAATTTTACGATAAAAAAGTGGATCAACTTCAAGCTGTTCTAGGGACCAATCAGCAAACAAACGATGCTTATTATGGTCAAGCGGCTTTAGTTCTTGAACCAGTTGGATCTTGTATGGGTGTAGACCAAGATCTTCACGCAAAATTTTCCATGTGGTGGATGCAAAGAGTTCAACTTGTTGTGAACGTCGACGAATAGACAAATCTGGATCATCATTAACACTATGAATTAAAGCAGCGATATTTTCTTCTGTACGTACAGTTTTTTGTCTTGTTGTTATTGTTTCATCGAGTAGAGGAAATGTTGTCCGAAATCTATCGATAGTTCGACGAAGCTGCTCTGATGGACGATTATGTAAACCATAAATTTCACGAAGTGCTCTTCAATTTTTTTCACTGCGTTACCAATTGTACACTCAGATGGAGGATTATGTAGACCATAATCTGCCCGTATTGTACGAAACGTACTTACTAGAGAATCATTGTTTTTGAAGTAAGTTTTCGCAATTTTCACACGTTTAAGTGTAGATAAACTATCCATATTGTTAAATGGCTAACCTTGCACTAAAGATATGAGGCTTCGGATCACAGTTCTGTTCGATATATGTCATTGAAACAGGGCTGTGAAATCCAGACCACGAAATGGTTAACCCGTTATTGATCATCAAGCCGCTTTTGTCCATTAACGAACTTAGTCGATATATACAGACCCCAAACCTTTCCTGAAAGTTTCAAGGTTCTACCTCTCTCCGTTCGAACGTTATAGTGTTCACGGACGGACCAGCCGGCTGAGCAGAATTACTTTTGACCTCAGATTCTTCATCAGTAAGTCCAACCAAGTCGTTTGAGACCCATTTCCATCTAAAAATCCGAAAATTTTAGTCATTTGGGCGAAACGATAGCACGCTGTTCACTTATACAAGCGCGCAGAAACACTTCTTGATTATTCTTGAGGATATCATAAAAATTCATTATTAATGTTGAGATGAAAACATTGTAGTGAACAAATTTTTGTCTCCTCGTCCAGAAACCTGCCTTGTTCTGTCGCAGCTTGATCGGCGTATAAATAGAGGACCCGACCTGTCTGAAGATTCATGATTAACAGTCCCCGCCGAGTTCAAATAGGGCAAGGCATAGCGTTTGACGAACACCGTTCCAAGCGGATTACATGGTCACTGGCGTCACAGGCAGAGCTGCGCATCACGTCTGTCTGATGAGTTTCAAATGCGCAGACTCGGAGACGAAACGCCGTCTCTCTAACTAAGAGGTGGAAGTTCCCTCACAACACCGCATTTCATCCGAAAGCTTCATTGGTGACCCCATTGTGTGACGTGATTGGGGAGTTTGCTTCAAGAGCGAATCAACCCATTTATTTGATGGTCCAAATTGCCCCCTATCCATCATTCCGAGACAACCTTTTTCTTCGTTCCACAGATCCCCGCTGAAGATGACACCGCGACCAGCCCAGCGGCGGACTGTCTCCTTGCCTGATCCCAACGCCCCATTTCGTGACCTTTATCGACGCTCTCTGGAGACTCGCAATTTTTTCTACTAGGGATATCGTGTTCGCCAAAATAAATAACATAGTAACCATAGACGTATAAAATATAGTATAATATGTGTATGATAATAACATTAATATATATTTTACCTGGGATTACGTAAGGTTTTCCTTGACCATTTGAAGCTCCACCAGGTCCTTGTATTGCAGACACAGTTATGTCAAATATGTCACCCAACTGGCCAATTGGAGGTCTTGTGATTATAGGCTGTCTATGACCTCCTGGTTTGTATTCAGTGTCATCTAGAACTATCCCAGGTCTTGGTCTATACGGATAATAGGAGTACCCTTGCTGAGAATTATTGGACGCTAGACGAATAAATCAGATCAAATATTATTAGATAATTCAGAAAACGATATCTAGAAGAATAAAAAGTTTGAAAATTGTTATTAAAACTAACCTAAACCGTCTGTTCAATGCTTCGTAATGGTGTCAAAATAATATTCTGTCTATGGATGAAATTGTTATCATAATTATACAGAGTGAGTGATAACTATTGGGACATATGCAAACAGATTGTTTGGACCAAAATATCACGATTAGACCAAAAATGCCTCAATAAAATATACTCCATCCAATAAAATATGCCTCAATGAAAGGTACAGGGTGTTAAATTTGTTTTTTATTTGGTTTTTTGCTAATAACTTCACTCTTTATTTTAAATTGTTATCAAAATTGGTACAGATGCATAACTTCAGACCAGGAATATTATTAGGAGTACAAATAGGTTTCCGTCGTTTTATTGTAGATGGCGCGGCACGGAGTTTCGGTTAGCTTTCGCAGATGATAACCGGCTAAAAAAATAGTTTGGACATTCAAGAACAACACAACCTATTAATATCATTGATTTTATATTGGTAAAATATAATTTTTATTAGTTGAAAATGTCAAAATTTGAGCCAAGTAAGCGTCATTTGCGGTAAGTATTAGTTTACTTCTTTAATTTAAAGAAATCTGCTGCTGAGGCGCATCAATTGCTCGTAGAAGCATATGGTGAGCGTGCTTTGAGAGAGAGAACGTGTCAAGAGTGGTTTCAAAAGTTTAAAAACGATGATTTCGACGTAGAAGACAAAGATCGCAGTGGAAAGCCAAAAATTTACGAGGATGCAGAATTGGAGGAATTATTGGAGGAAGATTCATCTCAAACACAAAAAGAACATGCTCTAACATTAGAAGTCACTCAGCAAGCAGTCCACATCGTTTAAAATCATTAGGAATGATTCATAAACAAGGAAATTGTGTTCCGTACGGCAGAAACTTATTTGTACTCCTAATATTTTGTGTATAACTCCACTTTTTGTTATAGGGAGCACCTCGTGAATCATTCCTGATGATGAAATTGGGTGGTGTTTTTTTTTGACAAAGTTTGACAGTGATTTTCATTGAAATATGTTGTAAAAATCATTTTTACGTAATATTGAATACGATAGTTGTTTATGAAAACCCAATTGAAGAGTTCATTGTCTCAGAGGGGGATTTCAAATATCAGCCAATAAAGAAACAAGAATACCAATATTGCGTAGAAATGTTTTTTACAACGTATTTTAATGAAAATAACTATTAAGATTTGTCAAAAAAAAAAAACAATTGATAATTTCATCATCAGGAATTATTCACCAGGGATTTCAAAAATCCGACAATAATTAATTTCATCAACTGGAATGATTGATGTGGCGCGCCCTGTAACAAAAAGTAATACATAAAATGATAATCATCAGTTATGCCTTTATTCCCATTTTGATGAGAATTGAGAACCAAACATGGAAATTATTAGTGAAAAAACGAAAAAAAAATTTAACTCTAACATTATTCATGTTTTTCCACAGCATTATTTTATTGAGGCTTATTTGGTTGAATCGCCATTTTGGGGTCTGAATAACTTGTCCTTAACCTTTGTCACAATAATTAAAAAAATATATAAGAGACAGTATTTTAATTTCCATAAAAATTTTTACAATACAACAATTGTTTCAGTACGATGTGGCTTCTTCCGGTATTTGAATTCTAGTGACTGATGGTGTCTAGTATAACAGAGTTTAAATACAGTTAAGTTCATGACAAAATCACGGTAATAACAAGTCATGATAACTTAGGATGTTTATTGCAGTTTGCCCTTAAAAAATGCCATCAGGGAACATTTGTTTATTCATTCAGAAATATTTTACGGGCATTGTAACTATTGATTTCCAAACATTCTTAAATTCTCTAGAATCTAGAACTTTTGCTTTCGACGTGGATAATTTTATAGGTATTGTTGAAATTATACCTGAATTTCTTAAGATGATTAGCATATGTCGAATGGACGGAATCCGTTATGCAACTTCTTTGGTATTCTTGGATTTTTTTCTTGAATGATCTACCTGTCTGGCCAATATATACCAAAGGGCAATCGTTGCCAGTCAACTTATAGACTCCAGATTTATCTTCTCTATTTCTTCGGTCATTATTGTTTTTTTTGTAACTACTACACTCGAAACTATTTTTGAAATATGTAACAATATTTTCAGACAATTCATTAACATAAGATAACGAAAAGTGTTTCTGTGTACTGTCCTTTTTTATGATTGGGTACACGAGATTTAATGCCATGTTCTTTGATTTATTGGATACCATTTTGTCTATAAGAAAAGGGTTTTAACCGTTGTTTGAAGCTTTCTGTTTAATAATATTTAATTCTTTGGAAAAGTCATCTGAATTCGGAGGAACATTCAATAATCTATGTATGAATAAAACTATTATATGCTGACATCTTTTGGCTGGTGAGGTGATTTGAAGTTTTATGTATTGTAATATCTGTATGTGTGAGTTTGTGAAAAATACTAACATCAGGTGAAGTATCTAGTTTTGTTATAGTGACGTCAAGAAAATTATAGCTGTGGTTCTTTTCTTCTTCACTCTATCCAAAAATTAAATTCACAATAGAAGAAGCAAAGAATCACAGCATTAATTTTCTTGAACTCACTATAAGGAGACTAGTTAATTCACATGGTTTCATTATTCTTCACAAAACCACACATACAGATATTACAATAAATGTTTGATTGATTCGGTTTTTACTTGGTAGAAACTCAGTTTAATTAAAGAGTATATAGGAGACAGTATTTTTTAATTGATATTACAATACATACTTCCAATCACCCCACCAACCAAAAGATGTTAGCATGTAATAGTTTTATTCATAAACCATTGAATGTTCCTCTGAAGTCAGACAACTTTTCCATAGAATTAAATATTATTAAACTTCAAACAACGGTTGCAACCCCTTCCATATAGACAAAATTCAATAAACAAAAGAACATGGCATTAAATCTTGTGTACCGAATCATGAAAGAGGACAATACACAGAAATATTTTTCGTTATCTTTTGTTAATGGATTATCTGAAACACTTCAAAAATAGTTTCAATTACTTCTCAAACCATCAGTAACCTTAGTACTTACATAAAAAACAATAATGATCGAACAAATAAAGAAAATTAATCTGGAGTCTACAAGTTGACTTGCGACGATTGCCCTTTAGTATATATTGGCCAGAGAGCTAGATCATTCAAGAAAAGAATCCAAGAACACCAAAGAAATTATCTTTAGGAATTCAGGCATAATTGCAACAATAACTATGAAATTATTCACGTCGAAAACAAAAGTTCTAGATTAACACTTTAGAATATTTGGGAATCAACAGGTCCGTTGAATCCTTAAATGAATACTATGATGTTGACAGATTCCCATTATTGAATATCTTTCCCTAATGGCATTTTTTAGGGGCAAACCCCAATAAACACCCTAAATTTTTAAGACTTGTTCTTACCATTATTTGTCACGTACTTAACTGTATTTTAACTCCGTTGTACTAGACTCCATCAGTCAGTAGATATCTGAAGGAGCTACATCGTGGTGAAACAATTGTTGTATTGTAAACATTTTGGTGGAAATTAAAAAACTGCCTTTTATATTGATATACGTTCTGTCAAGAAAGTACCGGGAATTATCGATTTAAATCTGGCGCGGCAATGAGGCAGGTAAAAAATTTTTTTCCTAGGTTGGTACCACTGTCCTCAATTACTATGCCAAGCTTGAGCGGGATCTGTCAACTAGTGTGTTCGCAACAGCTGATTAAGTAAGTCGATATCAGAGTGCGTGTCGATTTTTACTATGGGTGATTACGTTGAGCAAAGAATTTGTTTAAAGTTTTGTGTTGCAAATGAATTTTCGTGTGCCGATGCATTGAAAATGTTGCAAAAGGCCTTTGGTGATAATGCTCTATCGAAAACTCGTGCATATCAGTGGTACAGAGCCTTCAAGGACGGTCGTGAAGTGGTCGCCCATCGACGGCTTCGATCGAAGATAACGTCGATAAAATTAAGGAAAGGGTGCTGGAAAACCGTCGTACCAGCTTGAGAGAGATAGCACATGATCTTAAGATATCCCACGAGTCCGCACATACGATTTTGATTGATATTTTGGGCATGAGAAAGGTGGCCGCACGACTCGTACCGAAAGACCTGAATTTTCTTCAAAAACGTCATCGCGAACAGGTTGCTTCAGACATGCTGGATCGCTGTAATTCCGATTCTACATTCATGGAACGCATTATAACTGGTGATGAGACCTAGGTCTACGAGTACGATATGCAAACAAGCCAGCAATCATCGGAATGGGTGGCAAAAAATGAGCCGAAACCGAAGAAACCACGCCAAAGCCGCTCGAAAATGAAGGTGATGCTCATTGTTTTCTTCGATATCCGTGGCGTGGTGCACTACGAATTCGTTCCAGAGGGTCAGACGGTAAACAAGGAGTATTACCTAGGCGTTATGGAACGTTTGCGTGAGCGTATCCGTAAGAAGCGGCCAAATTTGTGGGCGAACAACTCATGGATTTTGCATGACGATAACGCGCCTTCTCACCGAGCTACGATTGTGACTGACTTTTTCGCCAAAAACTCAACAAACGTGCTTCAGCAACCACCGTATTTGCCGGATTTGGCTCCCTGCGACTTTTTCCTCTTCCCAAAACTAAAATTGCCCCTTCGTGGCACCCGTTTTGAGTCGATTGAAGCCATAAAACAAAATTGGGCGCGAGAGCTAAAGTCCATCCCGGAAAACGCCTATAAAAAATGTTTCGATAATTGGAAGTGCCGTTGGCATAGATGTATTGGAGCAAATGGAGCCTATTTTGAAGGCGACCCAATAAATTTTGACGATTAAATGTAAAAATGTTGTTTTAATTGAAAATTCCCGGTACTTTCCTGACAGAGTAGTATACACTAATTTGATTAGAAAATATCTATGATTTTCGTTTGGTTTTTACAAGCCCCTCTGTATGACCTGGCGAAGAACTATCAGCGGAGTGTACAGGTCACACCTACCAGCGCCAGTTCACGCCTGTACAATTTTAAGTACGATTATTCGATTTACTATTCTACGAACAATTTCATGCATACAAAAAACAACTTACTTGAATGTTCAGCGGTCGAATTGCTGGTAGAAATTACATCTGATGGAGTGGTAGCAATAGATAATAATTCCGAGGTTGGTGTCTTGAAGTTGCTCGAATTTTCCATCATATCTCCTTTGAAGGCTTGCAAAACTTCTTGCACTGAAGATTCGATAACTGAAGAACTACTGAGTTCAGTACTGTTGTTGTCTAACTCTGAAGTCGTTGTAGTCATTACAGAGGTTGGTGTTATTGTTGTACTTTCAGTTGATGTTGCGAATATTTCTTTAGTTTCTGTAGTCTTGTTTTCTACTGATGACGACTCTGTGACTGTATGGTTTTGTGATTCTTTTATGATATCACTCGGATTTTCTGTGGAACTAGAGCTTTGTTGCGTGGAAACTGTAGATGCATCAATAGATACGGAGCTTGATGGAATTGTTGGAGTGACGGACGTAGTCTTAATAGAATATTTATCCTTTTTAGTTATCTTTTCCTTGTTCTTCTCGAATTCTAAGGTTTCTCTGTCCACGGTTTCTGAGCTATCTAAAATTATATTCGTAGTGACTTCAGGAAGATCTGATTCAGACGATGAATTATCTGCATGAGTTTTATATGTAACATTTTCCTCGGAATTTTCTTGTTCGTTTTCTAAATGCATTCCCAAGTCTAGGTTCAAAATATCTTCCATTGGTTTATCTGTCGTTAAACTGATGTAGTCTTGAGGAAGTGGCTTGTAGGCAGGAATAGGATTTGGTCGTCTATTTCCAAGTCCTGGTCTTCTTTGTGTCAATCTATTGTTCCAAGGAGGAATAATTGTTGGTCTATAGATACCAGGTCGTTTATTTCCCCCCATTTGGTCACCGTAAGGCCTAATAGGCGACGATGAAGGAGGTGGCATATCAAAGGGATAAGGAGTGGGTAGCCTATTCGAAGGCATAGAAGGAGCCGGTGGAGGCATTTGTCCGAGAGGTGGTGGAGGTAAGGGAGGAGCTGGTACGTCAAAATCTGGAGGGAGTGCGGGCAAATCACTTATCCTCGGAGGTCCTCTATTGTTTATTCTGGAAGATAGGGGTCTTATAGGTCTTCCCATAGGTGGTACAGTATTGGCTTGTACGTTCACATTTCCATTTAGCAATTTGACTATTCCTGTTATTATGTCTTGAATGTCTGGATTTACCTGCCTGGCCCTACCCGGATGGCTGTATAGGGAAGCAGTACTCTGAGGAGTCATCACAGTGGGGGTGATTGGAAGGGGCTCCTCCAGTGATCGACCGTGAGGAGCCCTCCTCTCTTCCCCCGAAAACGGTACAGCTGTGGAGGATGGTATATTTTCGAAGAGATGTTTTTCCTGAAAGCAAAAAATATTGTTAACTAATTTTTACAAAATAATTGAGATGTGCGTAGAACGGATGAATATTTTATCATTCTTGGTATTCTTGAAAAATATAATGCTGCAGCGAAAATATTTTTTCCGGAGTCACTGTCCAATAAAATCGTGTCAGGCCATTTTTGGCTCTAAACTAGAAGTAGATAGACACGTAAATAAAGTTATTTCGAGTACAAACGAGGAGCATTGCTTTATGGAGATCGGTTCACTCTATAACGAGAAAGAAAAGGAGAGAAAACATATTTCAACGATCACTGAACTGATGTACATGAAATTTGAAGTATATGAATGAAGGACGAATTGAATTTCGAAGCATTATATCAACAGAAGAAGCAATTGCACATTTGACAGCAAAACTTGACCATTCGCTGAATTAATCTAAACCTAGTCACTGTGTATTTATTGATATGACAAAGGTATTTGATACGATCAATAATCAAAAATTTCTGCGAATATTGGAAGATTAAGGAATCGGAGATCGGATCGGAGGCATTGGGTTAGTAAATGTCTCTTGTCTGATGCGATACAGTGCGTGCAGATCGGAGACAATCTCAGTTTTTTTTTCATTGTTTATCTGAATAACTAAACAGGGAATGCAATTCAACAAATAACAATGACAACTGGCTTAAGAGCAGCCTAATCTACTGTATGCAATATTAGGATGGGCTGTTGTTGTTGAAACTAAGAAACTGGAGGCCGAGTAAAAATGGTTGATGAAATTAATTTTTGGAAACTTATTTTCAACCAATTATGGACTTGTGGAAACTATTTTTTTGGCCTTTCCAATACAGTAAGGAGAGAACCTTTATGGTGGGTAGTTTCAACGAACAAAATGATTATACCAGTAATTAAGAAATCTGGATATCTTCTCCACGAACAACAGAAGCGATCTCATGTCTACCTTGCACCCTTCATCTACAATGAATTTCCTATAGCAATTAAAAATAGTTCCACTCTAAGCGAAGTAAAGAGAGAACTTAAAATTTGGTCAAGGATAATATTAACGAGAAAAGTTGCCGAATTGCTATCTCGTTCATGATTCATAAAATATAGGATGTCTTGCTCTCTCACATTTCATTCGTTCACTGTCATGAAAATTACCTTTTTATTTTTATATAGATAATTTTTGCTTCTTGTTTAATTTGTTTTTTTAGTGATTCAATTTCCCTGTTTCTTTTTGGATGAATTTTTCACACAGGATAGCCCCACTGGCTTTCCAATGGATATGCATCCATAAGAGATTTTTTCTTACGTTTTTTTTTGTATATATGCTATGGCTATACCAAAATAATTTATATCAAAGTTATTCAATTCGAGCGACTCTTGTCTTTTGTGCTATGCACTTTTGACTCAAAATTCAAAATTATTCAGTACTGAAATAATTGTGATAATATACCTTTACTACTAAATAAACATTTTTATTATACTAAATATTTCTATATACACTCAATAGAAAAAAATTTGATCATACCTTAATGTCACATTTGGTTATTTGAAATATTGGAACTGAATTTATTTAATTCACAAAAATTGTATATCCATCGTAATAGGCTCACAAATACATGTCAAATTGTTGAAAAAATTATTCTCATAAAGAGAGCCAATTATCTATCTTTTCAATTCGAAATTTGGAGTATTTATCAGTTTGGTTAATTAATTGGAAATCTTATAAATGTGCCATATCGTTGTGGCTGAATTTTACAATATTGTGAGATAAGAATTTAGCGAATTATAAGAAAGTTCTAATGGAAGTGCTGAAAATAAAAAAAAAATTCTTGAATTAATAAATATGAAAATATTGTTCCAGAAATTTAAATATTTTTTCATTAAACTGTTTAGTGTCATACATTCCAAAGAGTAAATTGTGTTCATTTCAAGGAAGGTTGAATTTTTTTCTCTCCTCAAGTCTAAAGTTTTACAAAGATCAACTTCAGAAAACTATCGTGAGAATGAATGAAGGAAATAGGTTGAAAGGATTAATTGCTCTTTGCTCAATCATGTCATGAACGGTATCGATATTTTATGGAGTAGAGACAGAACTGGTATTTCTACAAGATCTTTCGAATTCTTACAGTTGTCTTAAGAACTTCCTTGACATAACTTACCATGTCTGAATATGTCGTCATTTGATTGCCTATACACGAAAATAAGTAATAAAAGAATGTAACATAACTGGATACTGATTGAGTATACGAAACCTCCTGCGATTTAAAGAAAAAGAATTCTTACGAATATACTAGAGACGATACAAAATTTTGTTATTTAATTTGTTATATGAATTGACACACTAGCGATTTCTTAGCTGACAATATTGATATACGATGGAGATTAAGTACAAAGAAGATTTATGGAAAAAATAACTATTTTACTGCAATGTCTACTCGTATTGAAGTTCACCATGTAAGCGACAAGATGTGTTTCGTGATATAAGCTGTTGACTTTAACTTATGGTAGTACTACTAATGATAGTCCCAAAAAACTCACCATTGATATGTTGTGTGATGCTTCTGAAACATTTGATTCTTCATAAATGAATTTAGTATATTCGTTCCCGATGAATTATCTATATTTTTTAGATATATAGTCCGTCTAGAAAGTATCCGGAAAAAACAAAGCTCAATTGTAATTATTTAAGATATATCTTTAATTCTTGAATTAGAAAATTATAACAAAATATTCATCTCATTTACTTATACAACCTCCATTTAACTGTAAACACTTGACTAAACGTCGAGGTACACCCGAAACTAGAGATCACCTCCATAATTTTCGGTGATGGTAGTCCAGGATTGTAAAACTGAGTGAATTAAATTATCTTTATTTCGTGGCGCTGCTCGTTCAAATTCAATCTTCGTTAGGTACTATATGTTTTCAGATCTGGTGAGGCTACTGGCCATGAAACTGTTGTCACTTGGTGTTCTTACATCCAAACTTGAGTATAGGGATATGGCATCTTTCATTATCCTGCTGAAACGTCACACCTCTGGATATAAAGCATGCGCCGTTTAAAGGACAAAATCGTTTAGAATGCCACAATACTTCAAACTATTAATGGTGCCATCAACTATACAGAGAGGCTGAGATATTGCTCCCCAAACCATTATTTTGGTGGGAAATGTTGGAATTTGAACGATAACAGGTTGTTTTGATAGGATTTTTAAGTGATTTCCGCCAAGTTGGAAACAACTTTCATTAGAAATAAAGACATTATTAAAATTATCTTCTTGAAAATATTGACAAAATTCTATCCTTCGTTCCTTTTGTAAAGGTGACATTATAGGGATTTTTTTTTGGTTTTCTTGATATGTAGTTTTGTCTTTTTGGTGACATACGGACGGTTTCTGGACATACTTTTATATTTCGTTGATTTCCAAACCTGTTAGCCAATTTGCGAAACCCCATGCGCGGATTGTGTCGTCTTATGGCTAGTAAATCGTTCAAATTGTTTCCTTTAATCTTACGCAGTCTTCCTGAAACTCGGCTATGTTTTATATCCATGCCATTTTTTATCCCCTTTATTGTCTCATATACAGAACTTTTTCCCAGTTCAGTCAATTGTATTAATTTTTTGACGTTTCGAAAACCTTTTCTTTGGAAATATTCAACCTGTTTTCTCTTTTCTAGTTGCGACATTGTTTCATAAATTGTATACCTGTTGACTATCAACAATAATTGACAAATAGTATTGACATACAACTTTGGCCATAGCCGACTATCTGCACAACCCCATTTCTTTTATCTTAGAATGTTACAAAAAAGTAGTACATTAAAATTATGAAAAATAATAAATTCGGGATACTTTCAAGACGGACTATACTAAATATCAAGAGCTTTAAATATATTATTCATTGAAATTAGTAGTGAAATGATGAAAATAAATTTTGTCTTATCATTGTACATTTCTGCGTTTAATTCTTTCGCAAAAAATTTATGGAAGAACATAAATGACGAAAAACGCTTATGTTCATTAATATTAACGGTTAATCGTCATAAAATTCGCTTTCATCAGATGTTCCTAGCAATTTTCTTACCGATCAGACAGGTCTAAAATTCAAAAAAATTGATTGCCTATTTATGAGTCGACTTCGTAAAGGAGGAAGAAGTAGTGTGAAAATAAATATAATTTATCTGCATAGCAGAGAAGTTGCGGCTGCAGAGTTTGATCTGAGACATCCCAACGCGCTTCTTTACTATACATGTTACTGCTGCAGCTATAACTGGTGTTTTCAATGAAATTAGTAATTAAATTAAACTATTTTTAACTAATTAAACTATGTTAGAATGGTAAACCTCTTCGAATACTCGGCATCCCAAGAATAGCGAGATATTTGTAACTGAATGTAAGTTTAAATAAAATAGAAAAAGGCTTTTTACTTGATAGAAATATAACAAAATTTGAATATCAAAACAGATTTAATCTGTTAGTCTTCTACAATTTTAATATAAAAAAAAATTTTATTCAAAAAACTTTTAGAATTGAATTAATGTCTACAATAAGCACCGCTTATATTTAACAGACGTATATAATCAAAACTCAATATACAATGTCAAATGGAATAAATAAATCAACAAATATAAAAAAAGCATTCAAAATACATAAATAAATATTTGAAGGAGACAAAATTTTGTTTTTGATCTTATCATAATGATAATCATAATATTTCAAAAACATATGACACAACTTAAGGACTTCTTAAAAAATATAATTTATTTGAAATATTTAATATATTTAAATATTCAAATAAGTTAATTCAAAAATCTCTCAAAACATGCACTATATCCTCAAAAAACAATTAGAATTCCGATAATCTCTTCGTCGGCCCTCTATAATATTAAAAATATCAAAATCAACTGACAATCAGTATAATCGGAACTGGCTGAAACAGACTAACTTTAAAAAATCCAGATAGTCTATGTGCGTCACAAAATCACAGAAAACTGTAAGGTATTATAAGGTTTTCTCTTTAAACCATTGACATTCCATAATGAGATTCATTCAAGCCTAAATATAATTATATATTATGTATAAAATAAAATAGAAAAAGACTTTTTACTTGATAGAATAAATATAGCAAAGTTTGAATATCAAAACAGATTTAATCTGTTAGACTTCTACAATTAAAAAAAAATTTTTATTCAAAAAACTTTTAGAATTAAATTAATGTCTACAATAAGCACCGCTCATATTTAATAGACGTATATAATCAAAAATCAATATACAAAGTCAAATGAAATAAATAAACCAATAAGTATAAAAAAGCATTTAAAATTAATAAATAAATATTTGAGGGAGACAAAATTTTATTTCTGACCTTATCATAATGAACACCAAAACATAAGACACAACTTAAGGACTTCTCAAAAAATATAACTTATCTGAAATATTTAAATATTCAAATAAGTTAATTCAAAAATCTTTCAAAACATTCACTATATCCTCAAAAAACAATTAGAATTCCGATAATCTCTTCGTCGGCCCTAGATAATATTTAAAATATCAAAATCAACTAACAATCAGTACATCATACCTTAAAGTATAACTGGAACTGGCTCAAATAGACTAACTTTAAAAAATCCAGATAGTCTATGTGCGTCACAAAATCACAGAAAACTGTAAGGTATTATAAGGTTTTCTTTAAACCATTGACATTCCATAATGAGATTCATTCAAGCCTAAATATAAATTATATTATGTATAAAATAAAATAGAAGAAGACTTTTTACTTGATAGAAGAAATATAATAAAATTTGAATATCAAAACAGATTTAGTCTGTTAGTCTTCTACAATTTTAATTTCAAAAAATTTTTATTCAAAAAACTTTTAGAATTAAATTAATGTCTACAATAAGCACCGCTTATATTTATTAGACGTATATAATCAAAACTCAATATACAATGCCAATATAAGTATGTATAAAGTCAGAAGATGTTTCGTTCGTTCCAAAATCAAACCTTATAATCCTAAATTCTCACACAAATTGAAAGAAGGTAATGATGATAATGAGAGATTGGATTATTGTTATTATTGAGCAGAAGGTAATTTTTTCAATGACAGAAATTTTGTGAGGAAAATTATGTTTACTGATGAGGTCACATTTACCACTAATAGAGTACCGTCGTCTTAAAACTGTAGATACCGGGCCCAAGAGAATTCCCATTTGATTATAAACTGTAGAGACCAATATTCCTAAAAAGGGATTTCATGGTGAGGGATATTAGGAGATTGAAGAAGTGGTCCTTTTTTCTTTTATAATTCGTAAATACTGAAGAAGAATTTTCGAAAGCAATTGAAAATATTCCTCTGGATGTTCGACAGGATATATGGTAGGTGTGAAACCTGAATGTTCTTATATATAATGCTACCCATCAGTTAAGGGGACATAACACCCCTTCTGCAGCGCCATCATATCCCTCTAACAGCTGTCGCAGCTTTTTAACACACAAGAATCCAAGTTCCATACGCCGGTATATTTGTCTATAATTTCAAATATGTAGAGTTTTGTGCTGCAGAATCGCATTGAATGCTTGTCAAAGGTGCATATGCTCTTGGTAAAACAAATTGTTGAAAAGATTTAAAAGTGGTGATTTTGACGTGAAAAACGAAGAGCTTGAAAAACAAACAAAAAAGTTCGTAGACAATAAATTGCAAGCTTATTGGATGAAGATGATACTCAAACGGAACAAGAACTCGTGGATTAATTGAATGTAATGCAAAAAGCCACCTCAATTCGTTTGAAAGATTCAGTGGGAAAATAGTCGTTTGTCGAATCGAAGTCGTTTGTCGAATCGAATCGTGACAGTTGATGAAAAGTGGATATATTTTGAGAATTATAAGAAAGTTTTAATGGAAGTGTTAAAAATAAAAATTAATTTTTGATTGAATAAATGTGAAAAAATTCTTCCAAAAATTGAAATGTTTTTTTTCTCGAACCGAATCCTGATAAGCAATATAATGTGGATATATTTTGAGAATTTTGAGTACCTTCTGCGTCTTTGAAAATTTTAACGAAATAATCAGAAAAAGTACCTACTGTTTCGATCAGTTATGTCAGTTTGTTTTCCTATCTTTTGTCATTAATTAAAGTCTTCAAAAAATTAAAAATTTTTTCTAATTTTTTCAGTATTTAACTTTCAGGCAACAGCCTGAAATTTATCCATTGATAAAAAAAGAATAGCTTTGAGCAGAACATCAGACAGTCTTTCATTCAATGCTTAAAGAAACCCGTATTTCCTATTTCAATTTGGAATGAACTTTTGATTCCATTTTATGGACTTATATAGAAAATTGGAAAATTCCTTGAACTTTATGCGTCTGAATAGAAAAATCTGAAAGTTTTTCAAGCATATTCCGTAATCTAATTCAATTTAATTCTGTTGAGCACGAAGAATTGCTAAAGATATTACGGTATAGCTGGCCTAATGTTGAAGAAGCTTCTTAACTTGAAATTCATGCCGGTGTTTTCGGTCCGCTTTTGTTCCGATTTAAATAGATTATTTGTTAAGACCCCTGAGTTAAGCGACGATCGAAGTATTGGTTAATAACAATGCGGTATTTTTCATGCCGATAGCAGAAAGATATTTCAGGATTATTGCCGAGTAATTTTAAGCTCAATATAAAAAAACTGTTTTATTCCATCTTTAATTCCGTTCGATCCCGCTGCACTTTTATATTCTTGTAAAAATGGGTGATCACTAATCAATACACTCAACAGATATTGTTAAATACTACTCTGTCAAGAAAGTACCGGAAATTTTCAATTAAAACAATATTTTTACATTTAATCGTCAAAATTTATTGGGTCGCCTTCAAAATAGGCTCCATTTGCTCCAATACATCTATGCCAACGGCACTTCCAATTATCGAAACATTTTTTATAGGCGCTTTCCGGGATGGACTTTAGCTCTCGCGCCGAATTTTGTTTTATGGCTTCAATCGACTCAAAACGGGTGCCACGAAGGGGCAATTTTAGTTTTAGGATGAGGAAAAAGTCGCAGGGAGCCAAATCCGGCGAATACGGTGGTTGCTGAAGCAAGTTTGTTGAGTTTTTGGCGAGAAAGTCAGTCACAATCGTAGCTCGGTGAGAAGGCGCGTTATCGTCATGCAAAATCCATGAGTTGTCCGCCCACAAATTTGGCCGCTTCTTACTGATACGCTCACGCAAACGTTTCATAACGCCTAGGTAATACTCCTTGTTTACCGTCTGACCCTCTGGAACGAATTCGTAGTGCACCACGCCACGGATATCGAAGAAAACAATGAGCATCACCTTCATTTTCGAGCGGCTTTGGCGTGGTTTTTTCGGTTTCGGCTCATTTTTTGCCACCCATTCCGATGATTGCTGGCTTGTTTGCATATCGTACTCGTAGACCCAGGTCTCATCACCAGTTATAATGCGTTCCATGAATGTAGAATCGGAATTACAGCGATCCAGCATGTCTGAAGCAACCTGTTCGCGATGACGTTTTTGAAGAAAATTCAGGTCTTTCGGTACGAGTCGTGCGGCCATCTTTCTCATGCCCAAAATATCAATCAAAATCGTACGTGCGGACTCGTGGGATATCTTAAGATCATGTGCTATCTCTTTCAAGCTGGTACGACGGTTTTCCAGCACCCTTTCCTTAATTTTATCGACGTTATCTTCGATCGAAGCCGTCGATGGGCGACCACTTCACGACCGTCCTTGAAGGCTCTGTACCACTGATATGCACGAGTTTTCGATAGAGCATTATAACCAAAGGCCTTTTGCAACATTTTCAATGCATCGGCACACGAAAATTCATTTGCAACACAAAACTTTAAACAAATTCTTTGCTCAACGTAATCACCCATAGTAAAAATCGGCACGCACTCTGACATCGACTGACTTAATCAGCTGTTTCAAACACACTAGTTGACTGATCCCGCTCAAGCTTGGCATAGTAATTAAGGACAGTGGTACCAAACTAGGAAAAAAATTTTTACCTGCCTCATTGCCCCGCCAGATTTAAATCGATAATTCCCGGTACTTTCTTGACAGAATGTATTTCAATAAGCAACTAAGATGGGAACTGTATATCAATAAGATCTTTGAACTGCGAGCTGTCATATAAAAAATTGAAAGGTTGGGAAAGTTTTGCCATCACAGATTGTTTTTTATTTCTGGTGCAATAACACATGCCTTATGCTTTACTGAGCAGGATCTTCAATGCGCATTAACTTGTGTAGAAATTGATTCTTGAAGTCATATGGTAGCTTAACTGAAGAACTTTGTGAAATAGCTGTAGGTATACAAAAGTTCTGAGACAGTAAAACAATACGATGATCTCACATTCAAACTAGCAGATGCTAGAATTAGAAGTGAACTGATTTTAACACCAACTATATATGGAATAAATATCTATTCGCGTTTATAAAATAGTATTCGTCAAGATCTCAAGCTACTCAGTACAATAAATGATTCAAGACAAAGATTTAAAATTATTTTGTGTCATAGCGATTATATTTGATATTAAAAATACGTAAAAATTTTTTAATTAATGGTGAAAAATCAGTCAGTTTGTTCAATCTGTCAGCTCCATTTTAAAGAGACATTGAAAGAAATTTGTCATATTTAAATAGAAGATTCTTACACAAGAATTTTTCCTGCGCTTATTTACTTTCAAGAATGATATTTTTGTTTTGTTCGTTTTGGGAATGAATTCTAAATAATTTTTAGACAATTTTACTCGAAAATAACTTTCATTCATTTTCAGGTAGCAGCAAAAGTGGAATAAATTAGATACTCACAGTTTTTGAAGGAGAAATATCCACATGTCTACCAGATAGTTCTACATCGTTGCTGTCTAAAGCTTCTTCAATATTTTTGTACATTATATACTTGTCTCCATCGCTGGTTTTGGACAATATTGGGTCTGCTGATCTTTCAACCCTGTTGTGCTGTACAGTTGAAGGTTTCACTTCTATACTATATTCATGCGATTTAATATCTTCCGAAAATGTCTGTATGTAATTGATATCTATCGTTTTGTCTTGTGGGCTGTGGTTATTAGGATCCTGTGCTACAGATTTGGGTGAGATGTAGGAGTTGGCATATATTTCATCATCACCTGGAAAGAAAAATATTTCAATTCATTGATAATTAACAATCAATTAAATTTTGAAAACATGAATAAAGTGAACAGAAATTTTTATTGAAATATTTAATGAAATTTATATTGGTGCTCGGACTTTGACAGTACATCGAAGTGAAAATTTCACTACGAAATATAATTTACTCATCAAAATTGATTTTTTCGGCCTCAGAGCAAACCCAGAGCATTTCAAATCAAACTAGCAGTTGATACATTTTTCGTTGACCAGGTCATGCTGTTCTATTTCTTAATGAAATTGTAGATTTCAAAATATTTTCCTGAAAATAGTAATTTTCACATCAAGAAAGGTAAAATATCAGACCAGGACATAATAGATGATTTTGGTCTTCATTTTGGTTAATATTCTCGTGAAAATAAGTGGTCATCACCTCACTTCAGGAATAAGTGGATGGAGAATTACCACCTTAACATACATTAAAAGAAACAATAATTAAGCGTTGATATGTATACCGGTTGCCGCACATAAAATAATCGAATCGGATATTTCCGCAAATATGAGTTTTTCCAGGAAACGCCACGGAATTTTATTCGGAAGCAATCTTTTGATTGAATTTCACGGGAGTGTATGATTATCCTGCTGAATGGCTGACAACCCCCTCTAGAATTTGTATCATTCTGAAGGTTGGCAACCCCTCAAGAATCTTCATCACTCTGAAGGTTTTGCAATTCTATTCATGAACATGCTAAAAACTTTCTGTCGCCATTCGCTGTAAAAAATTTGGAGATGATGGGTGAAACGCATTAAGAGGTAGAGTTTCTGAGCGAATTTAAAATAATATGATGTTTATGTTGCCTACCGTTTATTTCTGAACAGTAATAGTGCCTTTGTTGAATATTTTCTCTGATATCCTATAACCAGCTTTTCTAGAAGATCTTCGCTAAAAATAGTGCAAACATCTAATGATATAACAACTGCAGTCTTATAGAATGTATTATAAAATTAAATCCTGAACAAAAGCACTATTACTGTTTAGAGTTGAACGATAGGCAATTTGAATATCTTATTGATTAAAATTCGTTCAGAAATTAGTCGCTTCACCCATCACTTTCAAGGAGTTTTTTACACAGTAATGCACAGCAAACTTTTAGGAGTACAAATAAGTTTCCGCGTTTTTTAACACAAATTAAATATCTATTATAGAAGAACGGTAATATAAATTTATTTAAAATATTGCCCATCACTTGCAACCACTTTTTCCCATCTCTCAGGCAGCATTCGAATCCCACGTCTGAAGAACTCCTTGTCTTTTGAGGCTATCCACGAATCAACCCAATTTTTGGTATCCTCATAAGATGTGAACCGCTGCGCCGTCAGAGCATGTGCCATGGACCGGAACAGGTGATAATCGGACGGTGCAATGTCTAGTGAATACGGCGGGTGGGGTAACACTTCCCAATCAAGTGTTTCCAAGTACTTTTTCACGGGAGCCGCAACATGTGGACGAGCATTGTCATGCAGACGAATAATTTTTTGATAATTTTTTTGTGAGACTGCTTGCAGAGTGACTTCTAATGTTAGAGCAAGTTCTTTTTGTGTTTGAGATGAATCGTCCTTCAATAATTCCCCCAATTCTGCATCCTCGTAACTTTTTGGCCTTCCACTGCGATCTTTGTCTTCTACGTGGAAATCACCGTTTTTAAACTTTTGAAACCACTCTCGACACGTTCTCTCACTCAAAGCACCCTCACCATATGCTTCTACGAGCAATTGATGCGCCTCAGCAGCAGATTTCTTTAAATTAAAGAAGTAAACTAATATTTCCCGCAAATGACGCTTACTTGGCTCAAATTTCGACATTTTCAACTATTAAAAATTATATTTTACCAATATAAAATCAATGCTATTAATAGGTTATGTTGTTCTTGAATGTCCAAACTATTTTTTAAGCCGGTTATCATCTGCGAAAGCTAACCGAAACTCCGTATCTACAATAAAACGGCGGAAACTTATTTGTACTCCTAATATTATTTTTTTCTGTTTTACGCGATTATTCCATATAACTATATGGTTACATTGTTTATGTGTCTGCTCTTTTTCAATCATCTTACTATGGGTTGTGGGAACCACAGAAAATAGGCTGGTGTAGGTGGGTTTTGCCTGTCTATGGGGTGTGTTATATATATATATATATATATATATATATATATATATATATATATATATATATATATATCTACATATATCATTGGAATATATAATTTTCAATTTTAAAATTTTCAATTATTAGTTTCATGGAATGAACTATCACAAAGTTACGGACTATACTCCATCCAATATTAGTTTCATATTATAAAATGCTCAAATTATTTTGTATAATGTCAAAAAGTATCTATTCAAGTTTTTTAGATCATTCAACACAATATGCTTAAGAGTATATTTAATGATCTTTAAAGTTTACAATAAATTGAGCCATAGTTTTGAAGTCAAGTACGTTCGTTCATGGATTCTTATTTTATATGATAGAAATAACTGGACATCAAATAAACATCCATTTACACGAGTACGAGAAAAGTGTATCCGATACTCTAAGGTGGGAATTAATACCGTTAACCTTTCTTTTCCATGCTCGAACGGCTTGACGAGCCAAAGAAATGATCAAAAACTAACAACTTTGGAATTTCTTCTAATGAATTAATTATGATATTCGGCTATAGGCAGTAAACGTTCACGCTTCCTTGAGGATACAGTTTTATATAAGATCGAAAATTTCATTTGATTCATTGTCAGCATTTGTTACATAGAATATTGAAAGTGGCACAGTTCTAGGAAACTGTCCATACCTCTTCTGAATGAATAAAATTTAAATACTAGAACCTGGATGGTTTACGAATTTGACGTACTTTCACAATAAATATGTAGTTGAATTTAAATCGGAATTTGAGGTTGACATTTGAGTCAAACGTGCTCGGTTATCATGAATTCAAAGGTTTCTCATAGGATTGAGGTGTCAATTCCTATAAACTTGTAGTTAAAAGTTATAAACATTTTTTGCAATTTCAGCAATGCAAGTTACTGTTATGTCATTAAAGAAATGGATTCTGCCTACTCTATGGATAAAATTGAAAAATTACATGTAAGCTGCCTGGAGTACGTATAGTTAGTGTCACTCAGGTTTATTTCGAAGAACTCTCTGTGTCATCTTAAAATTAAGAAAAACGCCACTTAGGCATTTTTTTGTTATTGTCGCATTCCACAAAATTTTTAACATAGACATAGGCGGGTACAGAGGATGAATACCGTGACGTCTGCGAAAACTATGAGAGATTCTCTCACTCGTATGTTCCTAAGAGAATTCGGATCTCTTCAGTCAATGATTGAAAAGAAAAAGACAATAAAATTTCAGTTTAAGCGCTTGAATTTGTATGCTTCATGCATCAATTCGTATCATTTCAAACGATTGTTGTGGATAGAACGCTGGTGGATTTTACACCACGATAGCGCACCCCACCTTACAAAATTATCATTTTGAAAGAATTTATGGCCCAAAACTCAACGAATCTTATCGAACAATTACTGTTTCTATCTGTCATGGTTCCAGTTCCTTTTTTTCTGCAAAACTCAAATTATCACTTTGAACTACCCGTTTTTATTCGATAGAAGACATAATTTGCGGAGAGCACTGAAGTTCATTTCCGAAATAGCATTCAACAAATGTTTTGATTATTATGTTAGTCTATCATTTCAGAAAGTCAAAAATATTTTCCACTTTAAATGAAAAAACTTTATTTTTATATTGATCTTATAGGAGATAGTTCTAGAACCAAATTTGAATGTTTTAATAATAATAATATTGCGAAAGGTCAACTTCAAGTCACACATCTTTCAACCTCCTTGACAACGCCATTCATCACATAAATGAACTCTAATAAACTGGCATTGCGATAGTATAACTTTTGATGCTTTTTTCGTATTTGTGAAACAAATTATTTTCAGTGCAATAATCGGACATTACTATGGAAGTTTTATAGCAGTGAATTTAACGTGTAACTTCCATCAACAGAAGTCGAAAATATTTTCAAACTGTGAGTTGAATGAAATTACAGAAGTAATGCAGGAATATGTTATGGACCAAATCATTAATAGAAGCATTATTCATAATGCTCGAGCATTTTGAAAAAATGTAAGAGATTAATATGAAAAAAACATTTGAATAATCAAATTGTCCGGGCATTATGAATAATGTCCTTCATCTATTGGTCAGGAACAATAATTTATTTGGTTCAAATATTTTATTAACAGCGATGTGAAAGCAACCGTACAAAAAATAAATTATTCTCAGTTTAAAGAATTATTTGACTTATTTATGACCTTGTATCCTGCCTCTAATGTCTAAATGATGAAATTATTAAATTGCCGAACTATATATATATCACACATCATTTTGCAGGTTTTGCAATTCTATTTATGAGTATGTTAAAAATATATATTAGGAGTACAAATAAGTTTCCGCCGTTTTATTGTAGATGGCGCGGCACGAAGTTTCAGTTAGCTTTCGCAGATGATAACCGGCTTAAAAAATAGTTTGGACATTCAAGAACAACATAACCTATTAATATCATTGATTTTATATTGGTAAAATATAATTTTTATAAGTTGAAAATGTCAAAATTTGAGCCAAGTAAGCGTCATTTGCGGGAAATATTAGTTTACTTCTTTAATTTAAAGAAATCTGCCGCTGAAGCGCATCAATTGCTCGTAAAAGCATATGGTGAGGGTGCTTTGAGTGAGAGAACGTGTCGAGAGTGGTTTCAAAAGTTTAAAAACGGTGATTTCGACGTAGAAGACAAAGATCGCAAAGATTGGAGGAAGATTCATCTCAAACACAAAAAGAACTTGCTCTAACATTAGAAGTCACTCAGCAAGCAGTCTCACAAAAAAATTATTCTTCTGCATGACAATGCTTGTCCACATGTTGCGGCTCCCGTGAAAAAGTACTTGGAAACACTTGATTGGGAAGTGTTACCCCACCCGCCGTATTCACTAGACATTGCACCGTCCGATTATCACCTGTTCCGGTCCATGGCACATGCTCTGACGGCGCAGCGGTTCACATCTTATGAGGATACCAAAAATTGGGTTGATTCGTGGATAGCCTCAAAAGACAAGGCCAAAAAATTTTGCAATGAAGAGAACAAATAATAATACGCAGAAGCCAGATCTGGAGAATATGGTGGGTATGGCAGTGTATCCCATTCAAGCTGTAAAAGCTTTTAGCTAGTGACAAACTTGTATGAGGTCACGGATTACCTTGATGGTACACTACCTCTTCTTTCGATTAATTCTGGGCTTTGCTGTTTAGGTGCATCATGCAGTTTGTCCAGCTGATGACAGTAGACTTCCGAATTAATTGTTGTATTATCTATTCAGTAGAAGCTCAAAAAACGATTCCTTTAAAAACCCATCGAACAGACAGTATCACCTTTTTTGGTGGATATTGGCTTTCGAAATGATTTGAGCCAGTTCATCTTTTTTGCTTCATGATATCTTACGTTTGACATTGTTATATACAACCCATTTTTCGTCCCCAGTAAGGATGCGCTTCAAAAATGGATCATTTTCGTGACGTTTGAGAAGCGAATCACAGACGTCAAAGCGACGACACAAATTTCTCTCCGTGAGAACATGGGGAGCCCATATATCGAGCTTCGAGATTAAACCCAGGCCTTTCAAGTGGTCATAAACAGTTGAATTCGATAAATTTAACCTCTTACCGATCTCACGTGTTGTTATTCGCCGATTTGCATCAACTAATGCCTATATCGTGCCTTTATCATCTTCAACCGACCTTCCGGAACGTAGTACATCTTCGACATCAAAATTGTCGGATCGAAATTTTGTAGACCAGTTCTGGCGTACTGTCAACACATCTTCTTCATACACATCGGTTAAATTCTTTCTGACTTCAAAAGCATTTTTACCTTTTCCATAGTAAAAAAGTAAAATATGACGAAAATACTGCTTATTGCTCTCCATATTTAAAAGGCCACCAATAAAAAAACTACTGCGTAGAATTAATAGAAATTTTTCACATACAAGCCTTGCTGTATCAGCTCTCAAAACATATAAGTATAATGATTATGCGGCTTAAGTGTGAAGATGGGTTCGGAAAAATACAATTGAATCCCGTAGGATTCAAACTGAAAAAAACGAAACTACTTTCCGAACAACCTCATATATATGAAACAGGGTGTCACAGAAATCAACGTTATGCCATAACTGGGTGACAAGGCAAGTCGTTCTGGTTATTAGAAGAATATAAAAAAAATTATGTGACATGCTTTTAAAATTCTACACCCTGTTCTTTTTACTCCTGTTGCCACAAATCTTCACATTTTCAAAATATTTTTTCGTTATGTAACCCTGAATAATGCTTTTCTAAACTGTTATCAAAATTTCAAAACCAGCTGCTCCAGCTTGAATCAAATAGAGACGTTCTTACCAAAAAAAATTTACTGATTGTACTGAAAAAAATGTAGTACATGAGTTTTTCAAGTGACGTCAAAATTTTGTGCATTTAGTGAGAATTTACCAAGTGGTATACCATTTTGGAATTCTTACTAAATGTGCCAAATTTGGACGTCACTTGCCAAACTCGCGTAGTGCCATTTTTGTTTTCAGTACAGTCAGTTTTAACTGAGCAAATTTTATATTTTGAATTTGGAAAAATGTCCCTTTTTCATTCAAGCTGGAGCAGCTGATTTTCAAATTTTGATAACAGTTTAGAGCAGCATTATTCAGGGTTACATAACAAAGAAAATATTGGGAAAAAGTGAAGATTTGTGGCAACAGCATTAGAAAGACCATCAGAAGGTGTAGAATTTTTTTAAATACCTATCATTTTGAAAGCATGCCACATCATTTTTGTCATATTTTTCTATAACCAGTACGACTTGGCTCGTCACCCAGTTCGGCTTGACGTTGATTTCTGGGACACCTGTATTATATATGTATAAGGTTGTTCGGAAAGTAGTTTCGTTTTTTCCCCCTTTTTTCAATTTCAAATAAGAACTTTCACCAAGTAGACTAAAAATTCATATTTCATATAATTATTTGAATGAGTAGGTATTCGCTGTCTGAGTCATTTTCTTTTGAGTAAATTGTTGAGACATTTTGAAGAATATTGAAAAAGATTTTAAATTTACATAAAGATAGTTGAGAAGAAGAATTTAACTTCTTGTGTCTTCTGGTCTGTTTAGTTGAGCTTCAAAATATGAATTTTATGTGTGTTATTCAGAGGTTTCATCAAAGCAATGTGTCATAGATAATTGTATTTGGATTTTTTCAGAAACTAACCCTATTTATTATGTTTTTAATCTTGTTTGTTTTGTTTAATTCTGAACGTTAGAGTTATCTTAAGATCGAGAACAATCATAAAATAAGTAGCTTATATTTATAATTCAGTACTTTATAATTACTGTAGTCTCTTTTATATTTTTTTGGTAATACAAGGAACTGCAAATATATATTTTTTTATTTCAAAGGTAACTATTTGGTAATACCAAATGTATTTTCGTGTTCGTGCTAATACAAATTTGTCATTTTTTATTTATATTCTCGTGAAATATTACCTGGAAATGAAAATTTTCCAAGTAAAATTTCTGGCTCGTAATACTCAAGTTGGTTGCTCTTCGGCAGTTTCACTCTTGACGTTTAAGCAAAATTTTTATGTAAATGTAATACGCAAAAAACGTGCAACAGATTCTAATATCTGGAACGAAAATTTTTACCTGTAAAATTTTGTCTGTAGTGAAATAATTACTGATACTAATATAATTTGCCATTGTAAATTTGACTTTACTTCTTTGGGTAAAAAAAAAAATTACGGCCTAGTAATGTTTAACAATCTACTATTCATAGATATTCAGTCAATTTCAATGAATTCAGTGAGCTGCAATCTGCGTACAGTCTCATCGGTCATAAGCTGATGCGTTACCGGCTTTACGCTTTCGGTGCAGAAATAATGTTACCTCTTAGTTTTTAACTTTATTTAGCCATCGAACTAACATCCTTAACATTCAGCACACAAGCCAAACCTACCCGAGAAAATTCGAGTAAATCAGCCAGTTCACGAACGAACCAAATGGTAATTTTGCATTTGTTTACCGACCGTGCCCACCTTAACCTACAAATACCAACGTGGACTCGATGTAGCATGAATATGCCCACACGGATGTATGCCTCAAGACATCATCAACCAATAAACACATTATAAAATAACATGAGGTAATGACTGTTGTGGAATCGGCTATCAAGTCGGCATTTTTGTCTTCGTTAAAAAATCATACTCAAACTAGAGACAGACAATGAATTAATATGAGGTTATTCCTCACGGCCAATAACGGTTAGATAACGGTGGAAATAGAAAAATTATGCGAATAGAAGTGAATGATTATCTATGCCGAAAGAATTTATTTCAATTCATTAATGGATGATCATTTCTGAAGAATTCATCAGTACTGTCAAGTGGGAGTATATTTGATTATCCTGGAAATGTGCGTTCCCGTACGTTTCTCCCAAAATATTTCATATAATCTCATAAAATTTCATATGCAACAATGTTTCATAATTGTATAAATAATGAATTGATGAGAGCTCTATTTTCGAATTAAAAATATAAAAAATCTGAAAAACTTCCACAAGACATTTTGTGAATATATGTTATATCAATATAAAACTAATATTTGTCTTCAACACATTTATTCTTCTTGATATGACATTGTATACAAAATTTTTACGCAATTTTTCTCCTCAATTTGAAACCCAACAAATATTACCGATAATTCAACTCTAAATATGAACTATTATACGTATTTCATGGTTGTTGCCAATCATCAGATAGTTTTGAAATTGAGAATTGGACACAATAACACGATCAAAACATACCTTTAAGAAAGACTTCTGCACAAAAATTCACTTACACTATACACGTGTCATAGCTTTTTGTTCAGAAGTATTTCTTAAAGGTATGTTTTGATCTTGTTATTGTGTTTAATTTTCAATTTTAGAACTATCCGATTATTGGCAACAACCATACAATACGCATAATGGTTTATATTTAAAATTAAGTGTATTATCTCTTCTGTAGTCTTTGTTTGGTTTAACATTAAGGGAAAACATTACGTGTACATGTTGTATTCAATGTCAAATAAAGAAACAAACGTTTCTCCAGAAAAATATTATTATTGTCTTAATATAATATATATTTTCAATATATATCATGAAAATTTTTCAGATTTCTGATATTTTTAATTCTAAATTCAATTTAAATTCCATCAAGTAGAGTTGAATTCATAATTTATATAGTTATTTAAACAAAGGTGTAATTGCTTCTTGATTCCAAATATTTTAACCACTTAAACCCATTAAAGATATATTTATATCTTATACATATATACATATTTAGTAGATATTATATATTATAGAAATTATTGAGAAGAAGAATTCAGATGCTTCTGTAAACTAAATATGAAATTCAGGATTTCAATTCCAAAAGTTATTACCAGCTATGACAAGTGTATAGATTAAGTGAATTTTTGTTGAGAACTCTTTATTAAAGTTATATTTTGATCTTGTTATTGTCTCTAACTCTCAAAGTTAGAACTTTCCGATGATTGGCAACAACTATTAAATGCGTAAAATAGTTTACATTTAGAATTGAGTATATTATTATTTATGTAGTCTTTTCTTGGTTTGACATTAAGTGTACATATTATATACAGTCATATAAAGAAATATATATATATATATATATATATATATATATATATATATATATATATATATATATATATATATATAATGTTTTAGCGTGTAACGACACCATGGAACATAACTTAAACAATATTTTCGGTCTGGTTGTATAAGAAGTAACCAAACATCAAATTCTTTATTTCAGACGTAATATGTTTCATTGAATCTATTAACATTTTTGTATTCCTCGACCTCAATATTCTTGCCTATTTTGTGCATCGATTCCCACACCAAAGATACAAATAAAATACATTTTCAGCTCATTAAGTATTTATTTCTATTCTACCAAGAAATTTGAACTAAAGTAAAATAATGAATTAAAGAACATATGAAACCAATGACTAGACATCAGGAATTTTAGACCACACGTACATTTATAGTTAAATAAATTTTACTGATTTGTAACATTTAATACTTAACTTGAAGTTCATAAAAATATTTAGAAAGATTATTTCTTGGAAATTTTGATTTGCTTGTCGAGTATAGCCTAAAAAGTTAATTATTTATGTATGGTTGTCAAAGAATACCTAGTTCATGTAAATTTCACAACTACAAGAAAACATTACTACATATTAATATAGAATATGTTGAATCTTTTTTGAAAGCGGGGAGCTTACAAACTTTTTGTTTGTAGAAGGAGACGTTCGTTCCGACTATACCTCTTGACTTTTCAGTTTGACTATGTGGAACGCGACCTTACTATATTTGAAACTACTACTAATATCCACAATTGAAATGAAGGTGTCCAAGTCTGTGCATTGCTGCTTGAAACCAGAGAGAACGGTGAACTGAGCGACATGGTGACTGGTTGCACACTCTGTGAGGAATACCGGGAAGTTGCGATAGAGCGGAGTAGATTTCTCAAGGACGTTTGACTCTCCCTCACGTATCGGGAGATAAAAGCGCTAAGAAGAGTGGGGCTGTTTGTCATCACAATGTATTATAAAATAGAGTTTCAATAAATTTTCGAAGAATTTGATATGGAATCAACTTTCTATAACTAAAAAAAAATTCCAATATTATATGTAGGTAAAATCTCCATGTAATGCAGGAAATACAAATATGAGCTATTTTCATAAAACCACAATTTAATAAAAGTAAATTTTCCTTTTTTACGATCAATAATAACTTGTTCTAATTTTCTATTACTCAGATTTAATATTTATTCGAGGAGTGGGTACTCCAATTTTTTGATGGTAGAGATTTCATTTGTGGTTGAACAATAGCAGTGCATTCTGAAATTAATAAAATTTTAAATTTAAAAATTTGACATTATCGTGAAATCTCAAATAGGCATGTGGTTGGTTAACCACATCTTTAGAAGGATTATATTGAATTAAAAAATATTTTATTTTCAAAACATCAGAAATAAGAAGATCCGCTAATTTAGTTAGGTTTGATTTTTATTAATATTCATTTCTAATAAAGTGAGCAAGGACTGTATATTCTCTCAATTAAACTAAAAAAGTTAAGGCACAAAAAAGTTGCGCATTGAATTTTCCATTTCAGAGCAATTTTTCAATTTAGAAAATGTTGAAACATCAAAAAGCTCTGATGCAAAATATTGTAGGAGTGAATTTTATCATCATCCTTTTGTGATAACATTAAGAGATTACAGAAACTGTTCAAAAGGGACATTAAACCAGCGTCAGCGACCTGTTAAATTTCGCTCTTCAGAATTGTTCAATAGAAGAAAATATGCAATAAAATACATAATTTCTCTTTCTGTTTCAAAGAACAGTAACTTGGGAGAGAATGGGTCTAGAAAAAATGTATGAAAAATCCCCATCAATTTCTGCTGAAGAATCATCTCGTATAATAATAATAATAATGTATAAGTAAATAATATTAACTCAATTTCTGCTGATTAATTGTGAAAGGTGTAAATTCTGTAATTTGATTTTCGATATTAATTGATAGTTTTAAGTTTAATGACGTTAACGAACGATTTGAAATATCTGAATGAAACGAAGAGTAAAGGAGATCAATCTCTACTTCTTAAATGACATTGCTTTAGTATTTTGAATAAGTTTTTCAAAATGTAATCTTGCCTGATGATGCTACTGTGATAGCGGAACGATTGTTGTAAACTTAACAATAAAAATTTGTGAAAATCAGAATAACCTTATTTAAATATTATTTAATATGGATTTTCACCAGGTAAGGACTGATTTATTTCAATATGTCGTATATGGAGTGAAAATAATCCCCAAGAAGCTGTGCAGGTTCCATTGCATCCTAGAAAAATGTACTGTATGGTGTGCTTTACACGCTTGAGACATCATCGGTCCATATTTCTTTAAAAACGATGCTGGAGCTAATGGTACAGTGAATGATGCTTACAGATTGATGATCAATGATTATTTGTTTCAAAATTTGAATGGTATCGATCCAGAAGTGTTTTGGTTCTAACAAGATGGTGCTGCACCTCATGCTGCTATCGTAACAATTGATTTATTGAAAGAAAGATTTGGCGATAACATTATTTCGAGAAATGGTCCAATTATTTGGCCTCAAAGATCATGCGACATAACTCCACTGGATTATTTTTTTTTGGGTTTTGTCAAGAAACAATAGACGCTTTGGAGGCCAACATAACTCGTGTTATTGATGAAATAAGACCTGAATTACTCGAAAAAGTGGTCCAAAATTGGTCTGGTTGAATGCGGTTCCTCAAAGCTAGTCGTGGTGGACATATGCCGGAAATTATTTTTAAAACTTTCACACCTCCTTACAGATCTTAATCTTGGAGAATTGTTTAAAATTTTAAAAAGTAAATTGAATAAAATGTTTCAGGAAAATGTGAATAATTGTTTGGTGTTGGACAGTCATTTTTGTTCTAGTATCGTCCAAGTAACGGGTGTTTTTTTACAGTGATAGAACTTTAAATTGAAATAAAACACATTTAAATGTAGATTGAAGTCAATTTTTTTTTAAAGACAATTTTATGATATCTGTTTTATTTCAATTTAAAGTTCTATCACTGTAAAAAAACACCCGTTACTTGGACGATACTAGAACAAAAATGACTGTCCAACACCAAACAATTATTCACATTTTCCTGAAACATTTTATTCAATTTACTTTCTAAAATTTTAAACAATTCTCTAAGATTAAGATCTGTAAGGAGGTGTGAAAGAATTACTCTGCTTCATATTTAAGATATCGAAACAAACCCTCTATGGAGTAATAAACCCCTTTTTAAAATAATGTTTGAAAAATATGCAACAGTTTCAAATTGCTCTAAAGCAGTCAGCAAACACGTAATAATTATATGATTGCGTAGTAACTAAATTTCTTGAGCCAACACAAATGAGGGATGTAAACCCAAAATACGCCAAGTTGTCATTTTGGTAATATGAAAGGTGAAATTTGTTTGGAATTTTTCAAAAATTTGACAAAAAACAAGCAAAAAAGGACTACTTTGTGTACTATGAAGTTCATGAAGATCACGATGAGTTTGAAAAAATAGGTTACTTTTTTAAAGTTTTTGATAATAAGCAGACGTTGTTCAAGCCAGTTTTTTGGCATAAACTATTTCAAACATCAAGGACAACTGATAACATATTAAAAACATATTTCTTCGATACGATGAGTCATAATTGTCAGAAGTGTTCAGATGTGTCGATCAAAACATGTAATAGGGAAACACCCAAATTTTAGTGGTACTGTTAGGGAAGTCTGTATGATGTCGTCAACGCACACCTACGTCGAACTTTCTCCATTATTAAACCTACAGTTCACGTCTGAGTCATAGCTATAAACATGAAATGGTCTGTTTTCACTTTCATAATTATGCCCCGCAAGTTGCAGATATGTACTAGGCCGATTGGCGAATCTTACCTTCATATTAATCCATTCAGCAGCAATCATATGACTCATTGATTTGTTTTACGTATGATTAGGGAATAATTTGAACCACTGCCATTTGCTATTTGCCATTGTGATATAATATTTCTGAATAATAAACGTTAGTGATCCACCAATTAAATAAATATCTGATCGCTTGTAAAATTTTCACTTTTCAGTTTCGAAGAATGTGGCTCTTAATAAAATAGTGAGTAGTATCTATTGAAAAATTCATATGTACTTTCTTAGAATATTCAACGAATTCGTTTCATACAATTTATAGTCCTCATATTTTTCATCACTATTGTTTTTTAACTCAAGAATTATAATTAAGTTTTAAAATTCAAGATCGGTATTTCACAGAGACTTTTTATCCAATTAAATTTCATATTTATCTCCAATACGGTACTCTCATGGAACGAAATGAAAAATATAAATGTTACGGATCGAACTCGGTAATAGTTGTGAATAATAAAAATCAAAATAACGAAAACAAGAACAAAAGGAAAAAACAGCTGCATACCTAGGAGAAACTTTCCTTATTTGATTAAGTTTTCATTTCTTTAATTCTTTTTAAATGTAAACTCTAAATATCTACGATATTTTGTCTCATCTGGGCCAATTCATTTATATATCGGATTTATATAAAGGATCTTCCAATGGGAACGCCCCATTTTTAAATTGGCATTACTCACGCATGGCAGCCACTGTTTATTTGTGAAATTGAGAGTTGTATTTGTCAATGTCTACCATTTAATCATGCAGAGGTACACACTCTTACAACGTTTACAAAT
Organism: Megalocaria dilatata; assembly: GCA_034642435.1. Classification (NCBI taxonomy): domain Eukaryota; kingdom Metazoa; phylum Arthropoda; class Insecta; order Coleoptera; family Coccinellidae; genus Megalocaria; species Megalocaria dilatata. The sequence goes on along the minus strand of CM067856.1, from coordinate 69,510,918 downwards.
AAGCAAAATTTATTATGAAAAATCGCGATCTGTTACTCTAACTTTACGTGCCTTAACAATTTTTAGTCGTTATAATCGTTCGGATAAAAGAACAGTTGAACGTTTTGTGAAGGAGTTTGAAACAAATTTTACACTTCATGATATTACAGTGCAAGTGAGACAAATAAATGCAAGAAGTAAAGAGAATATTGCTGCCGTACGTGAAAGTGTACGTGAAGACCAAAATTTATCGATTTCTTGACGTTCACAAGAACAAGGCATCTCCCAGAAGTCTTTGTGGCGAATTTTACGAAAAGACCTTGGTTTACATCCATACAAAATAGTTTTAACTCAAGAACTCAAACCAACAGATCATTTAAAGCGTCGTGTATTCAGTAAAAATATTCGGTGATTCGATTATTTCAAGAAGTGGACCGATAAATTATCCGCTTCGTTCCTGCGATTTAATACCATTGAAATTCTTTCTTCTAGAAATAATAGCTCTTGTCGGTCTTTGGACTTTATGGGCCTTACTTTGGTATTGTGATCTGGTCTTATGAAAAGCTACATTTCTGATGAATGTTTAATATAGCTCTTACAGCCAAATCGAATCATTAGAAGATTTCATTACGTCTAAGATTTTTCCACTATTTACGTCTCTCGGAAGCTTATATCCTAGATTCTAAATTCACGTCATGATTAACTCCGAAATCGGCACAAAACCAAATTCCAGGATTTCCCACCTTTCGAATTAAGGGTCCAAGTGTATTTAAATAGCATTGCATACATAGCTATTCGTTCTTTAGTCGTTACAACTACTTGTTCAACCTTCGTTACAGTTACTCGTTCAGACATTAATTTCAACTATTATGCCGACCGGGCTAAAGGAGTCGAAAATTTGGAAAGCCTCAAGACAAGACTTTTAGTGGGTAGACTCCTTCTTTTTGTTTTTTTGTTGAGTTTTTGCAAACTACCTGATATGAGCTAGTTTGGGAGAGCACTTGAATCAAATTTTCAGGATTGCTTTACATATCATGTGAATAAGCATATTTTTGCTATTACACACACACAAAATATGGTACTCATGAGGTCCGTAGGTGCGATAATGTGCTTTTGCCTTCGATCTGGTGTTGTGTAGTATCACTAGTAGTTTAAATGTCACAAGTTTAACTTGACTTTAGAAGTTGCCCAACTTGAATAATTAGTGTGTTGGTTAAATGAAGGTTTAAGTTTGTAACCGTCTCCAGGTTACGCAGATTATAGTTAGTAGAGTGTGGAATCGCTATTCTACTATAACATCGGTAAGGTATCGTGATCTAACTGAAGAACCAATTATTGTACCCTTTGCGGCAGCCATTGGCGAAAATTTTAGTTTAATCGATGATAATGCTCGTCCACACCGGGCAAGAATTATCAATGACCGCGTAGAAATGCGTGGCATTAAACTAATGGATTGTCACGCTATCTCTCCTGACCAAAATTGTATTTAACATGTCTGGTCTGCGAAGTCACAGCAATTAGACTGCTTACCTGACCCACCGCAGATCTTACAACATCTCGCCAATGCTTTAGCGGAAATTTTGCAAAGCATTCCTCAAGCTTTCATTAATAACCTCATTGACACAATGCTTCATAGAGTAAGAGTACTACGAAGAGCTGGAGGAGGCCCCACCCGATATTAAACCGTGATTTCAAGGTGTTTTTAAGAGAATTAACTTTTATTAAGCCTGCAAACTCCACCAGGTCAGAATCTTCATTTCGTTATTTCTATACTATGGTGTCGCTCTAAAGCAGTCTTAGTTACTGCTGCCATTTCGCGCAGGTTAATCGTATGTAAACCCCTAACTAAATAAATCAGTACATATTAAAATCGCTTTTTTATTTTCCTTCATTAATTATGTATTATGTACGCAAATTTATTTAATTTAATTCTAAAAAGTTTTTGTATAAAAATTTTTTTTTATTAGAATCTGTAAGGGGTTAACAGAATTAATCTGTAAGATATTTGAAATATTGTAATAATCTTTCTATCAAGTAAAAACCTCTTTTTATTATTTTATTGTATATATAATGATTATATTTTGGTTTATCAGTCATACATATTATCATTTGGATTCAACTGAGTCCATAAAATATCTTGCAAGCTCTGTGTAATTTCTGTGACGAACATAGAATACGTAGGATTTTTTTAACTTTATTCCGATTTTTTTAGAGTAAGATTCTTGGCTGGTCTGGTAAGATAATTTTAGTTAATATAATAATTTTTTAATTTTTTAAATGTGTAGTGAGACTGGGGAGCTTATCATTTGTGAGAATTTTCAATCGCTTTTTGAAGATGTACTGCATGTTTTAGGAATTTTTTTGAGGAACTCAATTGAAGTTAGTTATTTTTGAAGACGTTCTCGAGGTTATGTTTTGCATTTTTGGAAAGGGATTTAGTTTTCATAATACAAGATACGAATTTTGCATCCTTCAGGTAATTATTTAGTATTTTTTATTGATAATTTATATTTCTTGGAATTTTTTTATTCCTTTTGGTACTGTATTAATTCTATATGTCTACTAAATTGAAAATGTGTTTTCTAAGACATTTATTTAATCTAATTATAAAAAGTTTTTGAATTCAATTCTTTTGGAAATCAAAATCTGTAGGAGGTTACCAGAATAAATCTTTTAGATATTTGAAATATTGTTATAATCAGGAAAATACCTATTTTTATTATTTTAACCTGAATATTAGAACTCAACGTGGAATTTTCAATAAGGCGATCTGAAAAGACTCTACTTTCCTGAATAGAATTTCAGTCAAGTTACGTCGTTATTTCCAGAGAAGCACAAATATGTTCTTTCGATTTCGATTATACCGTTTCCGCTTAGTCTGCCGAAACTCTTTCTCGATAACATCCTGTTCGTCATCTGTTCACTTACCTAAGTCAAGTTCATTGAACATTTCAATCATGGAATAACGAGCCGGATAGAATTTCTTGCCAAAAAAGGATCATTATGCAATTGAAAAATCTGTTGTTTTATTACGACTGGATCCCTCATCACAGCGGAATGTATAACTAACAGGATGTAACTTACTGTATGTCATTCAGTTGCTTTCACAACATTGACCAATCTTCCACGTTCGCGCTCAAGAAGTGGGTCAGTTGAAGACCTGCCTGTTAAGGAGGTATCATTCCAACGGACAGGGCTATACGTGACAAAAAAGGAAAAAATGCAGGAATGTTAAAAAAAACCAAGGTACACATATGGTACTGAAATGTAATCAAAAGTCATTCAGCGGAACTTAAGTCATTACGATTAATGTTCGAAAATGTACCGGATTCGTTCATAACAACGAATCTTAAAGGTTTAATATTTTTGAGTTATGGATCTGAATATTTTATAAAAATTTTCAACCTTTCATGAAATAACCAACTAGAAAAATTCAATGAATAAAAGAGAGAAAATACGACTTTCGAATAAAAAATTGAATATTACAATAAAGAAATTTAAAAAACTAACTGAACACGATAACGCCAGGATACTCTACTACTAGATCTAATGCATTAAAGGAAATCAATTATTTACCTAGATGTGAAAAAAGCAAAAATATTTAAATATTTGAAATTGACAAATGACTAATAATAGAGCACTGGGGTAAAAATAAATGAAGAATAACAAAGCTGAGGCATATTCCGACTCTCATGTCATGCATTAATTGTGACAGTGAGAATATCAGGGTTTATTCTTTAAGAAAAAATAAACCAGAACAGCAAATGGCTGATTGAGTGACTACTAGTTTTCTTGTGAGATCCTCTTGCGTTTGTGATGGATCTTCATCGATCGTTGCCTGTTATTCTTCATCCTTAAACTTTGGTGGCGCTTCGTATCGTTATTTCTCTTCCAAACCAAAATTTCCACTTTTAAATCGGGCAAACTTCTGATACGTTCGTCCTGCAAGAGCATAGTCACTATACACACCTTTTGAAATGAAAGACTTTCAACAGCCTTTTTCTTCATATCGAAGTAATGAAACTAAACTCTTGACAAAAACAGATTATTCGGTACAAAAGTTGACATTTCCGAGCACACAGAAACTATTTTTTACACTTCAACAAAATGACTGATAATAAAAAGAGGTTTTTTCTTGGTAGGAGGATTATTACAAAATTTTAAATATAATACAGATTTATTCTGTTTACCTCTTACAAATTTCAATTTCAAAAACTTTTAGAATTGAATTAAATAAATGTCTCAGATCACACTGTGTCAATTCAGTTGATATTATAGAATTTACACTTATTATACATTACCAAAGGGAATAAAAGAATTCAAAGTAATATAAATTGTCAATTAAAATTAATAAATAAATACTTGAAGGGTATGAAATTTTATTTCGTATCTCGTTTTATCAATACCAAATTCCTTTACAAAAATGCAAAACGGTCTGATGAGTTTCAGATGCGCAGACTCCGAACGAAACGTCAAGAGGTGGAAGCTCCCTCACAACACCGCATTTCCTTCGAGAGCTTCATTGTTGAACCCGACGAGATTGGGGGGGGGGGGTTGGCTTCAAGAGCGAACCAACCCATTCATTTGGTAGCCCTTTTTGCCCCCTATTCATAATTACGAGAAAACCTTTCCTTTCGTTTCGCAGATCCCCGCTGGAGATGGCGCTGAGACCAACTCAGCGGCGGACTGTTTCCTTGCCTGATTCCCAACGCCCTATTCCGTGACCTCACCGACGCTCACTAGAGGGGGAATGTGTAGCGAACAACTTTGCTCCTCGTCCAGAAACCTGCCTTGTTCTGTCGCAGCTTGACCGGCGTTTCAATAAAGGACCCGACCAGTCTAAACATTCATGACTTCCGTCCCCGCCGAGTTCAAATAGGGCAAGGCATACAGCGTTTGACGACCACCGTTCCAAGTGAAACACATGGTCACTGGCGTCACAGGCAGAGCTGTGCATCAAGCCTGTCTGATGAGTTTTAGATGCGCAGACTCCGAACGAAACGCCGTCTCCCTCACAACACAGCATTTCCTTTGAGAGCTTCAATATCATAATTCACAAAGATCGGAAAAATTTTGATATCTTCTGTTTCATTCGTCATTCCTTACTATGTTCTTTTTTAAGATTTTGAAAAAATTCTAGTTCGTTTTGAGGAAATGGATATTCTTTTATAATTTAAAATATTATCCATTGCTCGCCATTACTTTCTCCTATCTTTCCGGTCGTACACGAATGCAATGTTGAAATACTTCAAGTTTAAAGAGAATTCATAAAACTCTTTGCCTGTAACCGAAACAAGTCATAATCAGAATGTTTACGGAAGGATTTCTCATTTCAATGTTCTCAAGTATTTCAAGCATTTTCGACACATGAAGTTAAGCACGCTGCACAATTGCTGACGTAAAAATCGCCGTTCTTTTAGCGTTGAAATCACTAACGAGGCGTTCTTTCTCTACCACCGGCATCACCATTGGAGAATATTAAATGAACCTCAGCTTTTCCATTGTGAAGCTGAAAAGTGAAATTTCCCTGAGATGACAAGAATTCTGTAAACTGAACTTGTCAATCGCATATACAAGTAACGTTATGACGCAGACACAAATCGGTCTGACTCATTGATGAAGAATCCGAGGTCGAAAGTAATTCTGTCCTGCTGGTCGTAAACACGCTAATATTCGAACGAAAAAGAGCCAGAGTCTAGAAACTTCCAGGAAAGGTTTCGGTCTCAATACCGAACCTATGTTCGTTAACGGGCAAAATTGTTTCGCAGTTATTCACGTTTGAAATTTTTTATGTATTTTTCCAATACTTTCTTCCGGACCAACAGATTCGATCTAACTGAAATTCAGCATTAAGAAGAGAAATGATAAGGCGCATGTTTCTGCAATATTTTGTGAAGATGGCACAATAAAAAGACCAAAAAAAAATTATTCTGTGGGGATCGTTTGAAAGTTTGCAAAAATTAAACAAATAGCTTACAACAATGGATATAATACATCTCTAATAGATAATTTAATTAACCAACGTATACACAAACACACAATAAAAGAAATTTATCCAGTAACATCTGATCTATCTGAACACAAATACGTTAGCCTCACATATCTCGTAAAACATTAGTATTCAACTAAAAAACCTACTTAAAAAAGAAAATATTAAAGTCTCTTTCAAGACAAACAATCCTATTAGCAAATACATCAAAAACAATAAAAACAGTATGGATAAACTTCAATTATCAGGTGTATACAAACTCACTTGCCCAGATTGCCCAAAGATTTATATTGGTAGAACAGGTAGAAATTTCGGTACACGCCTAACAGAACATAAAAGAAGTTTCGTAAAAATAAAAAAGATTCACATTATGCTAAACACCTTCTTGAAAATAACCATTCTTTTACAAAAGAAATAGAAATTCTACATGTTGAAAATAGAGGTCTAAAATTGAACTTATGGGAAATTTACGAAATAAATAAACATAAAAACAGCAATAACCTAGTAAATGAACAAAAAGATTTTTATTACACCCCTCTATTCAATATTTACAAGGGATCGAGTGAACATGATTCTGAAGGGAATATTCTTTGAGAAAACCAACCCGACGAACAATTTAAAAACACATGTACACCTTCTGTAAAAAATCTTATAAATTCATTGTACAACAACTGTTACTTCGTATTCTGATGAAGTCTTTCAAGCAAAGACGAAACGTACGTCAATACCAAAAATAAAGTAGAAAATGTAAACAAGTGTTTTATTTTATAATGACAATTTTTAATATTTTTTCCCATATTTTCAAAACCACAAATTCGATCGATCTGAAATTCAGAATTTGAGAGTAGTATGATAAGACGTGTGAACTTTCATGAAGATCGTTTAATCAGAAGACTAAAAAAAATTATTTTGTAAAGATGGTGGGCGGTATGAACTAGCGCGCTTTTTTTCTTTTGATTCAGTTCATAAGGGGTACATTTCTTCTTGAATATCATCAAGATCGTTTTGATCAATTACTTAAATGAATTTGATAGAGATTGAAATTTTTTTCAGATTAGTTTTAGCTAAATTTCCAAACGGGATTTTGAAACATTCCTGATAGGTAACTAAATCAAATCAAAGACTTTTTGCGATTCCAGAGGTTTAACATCGAGAAGTAATCAATGCAATAGAAGTGAGTAAATTTAATAGAGTAATGATAAAAAAAACAGGGTATCTACTTTTAAAAGGGCCAAACTTCAATGGGAGATCATACAAGTTGTTAGCAATAAAAAATGTTATATAACAAATGGTCGAAATGTTGATGGTTATTCTTCAATTTAACATTTCTTGATTTCACGAAAAATTTCAAGTTTTTCCATAAAATCAATTATTCTTCAGTTATTCTTGTAGCCTTGTAGCGACAGAAACTGTAAGATTTCAAATTCAATATTTGCCTTGATATTGAATCTATACGAGTCTCAAGATAGAGCAATTTTAGGTTTGGAATATTTCAACTTTTCGTTATCTTCTCAGCCATGATATTATGGTAGAGCACAAGCAGCCAACACGAAAGTTGATATGTCATTCGAAAGCACACTAAATGAGGTATTTTCTGCTGAAAAGAAAACATGTCCATAATTAATGATTTTTAATCGATCAAACCATTGGAAAAATATGACCGATTTTGTTCACTTCAGAGTCGTGATATTCATCTATTTACCATGCCCGCAATAAAAATTTTTTCTCACACAGAGCTTCTTTTCTTGTAGCAAATTTAATGCAGATTCCAGATATGTGGTTAAATTTGATGAGGCTATTAGGATAACTGAAGTATAATTCACCTTATGGAAAAACTTGAAATATTTCGTAAAATCAAGAAATGTTAAATTGAAGAATAACTATCAACATTTCGGCCAAGTGTTAAATGACATTTTTTGTTGCAAATAACTTGTATGATCCCCCCTTGAAGATTGGCCCTTTTAAATGTAGGCCGCCTGTATATTATGTATGTGTATATGAGCAATCATTATTTCAGGACTGTTATTACGTTATCGACTTCTGTATTTTACAATTCAAAATATAATACCACTGACCCTAGCATAAGGGTACCCACATTTTTGAATCAATTCACTATACATTACGGAATATATACCAAACCAGTGCAATTCATACACAATCGATTAATTTCAGCGAGACTAAACAATAAAATTTGGTCTATTTGCAAATTTAACAACCTTGTTTTGATGAGTTGAGAAATTATTCAAAACTTCATGGATTATGGAGATTCTCAACAGTTGTGTATACAGTATGTCATCGCCGTTATATTCAGAGATGTCACTAGATAGCTAGTGCAAATATATATATATATATATATATATATATATATATATTGCAAATTCTACTAAGCACTAATTCTATAATTATGTTAAGTATGCAAGTACACTGGAGACCACGACTGCACAAAAGAAGTGTTGGTAGACAACAAAAACGTTGGCTGAATGATGTTAGGGAGAGCGTTGGTAGAGCTTGACATCAGATACCACAAGACAAATAATCATGAAGACTGGCAGGGGAGGCCTATGTCCAGGAATGGACTGCGAGGGGCTGTTGAAAGAAGAAGAAGAAGAATTTGTTCTAAAGAACAGCGTACTATCGTTTCGCCCAAATATCTATAATTTTCACCGGCCGGCCGTCCATAAACATGCTAACTTCCGTAATTTCTGTACACTCTTTTCGAAAATTATCAATTCAAAACAAAACCTGTATACTTCAACTCATACGCAGTCCTTCAAGACGTACGTTAGTACCATTAAAATAAAGTAGAAATAAAAACATGTATTCTATTAATAAATCAATTATAAATCATTTCTATACCAAGCATCAGCCAAATCAATGCAATTCTTAAAAGGAACAACTCTCGAAAAAATTTCATATTAACCGCATGTTGACTCGAGAGCGCTTGACTATCAAAAACAATTTCTGTTTTTCCATATAGCTTCAGAGTAACTTGATAATAATTAGAAAAAAATATTCTTTTGAGTTGAAGTTTTTTCGAGTTGAGTGGCTCTTCCAATAAAAAAAATCGTTTTTAATTTCAAAATAACCTGAAATCGATTGAAAGAACAAGTTACTATTTGTTGTTGTTTAAGGCGTTTTTGCATGGTGGCATATTTTCTTGAAATTACAAATGAGGATGAGGTATGAATGAATCACTATCGATCAATGTTGAAAGATTTTTCCGTTGAAATTGCAAAAGATTGACTTCCTAGAGAAAAGCTGTTGCAAAGCCACTATGGACTCATTACGAGAGATATTGATTGAATCTGTAACGTACAAAAATAAAAATATGATATGACCTCCTATAATTTGTGATTGATCACTTTTCCTCTTTAATGGAAATATGTGGAATCATTCATACAAGGTCTTCAGATTCAACAAAAATATATTTTTTCCGTCAACCGTTCGTATGTATACCCATACACACATCAAGAAGATGTGTCGTTAATTAGCAAAAACGCTTATAAAGCAATATGTAGTTCTCATATGATAAATGAATATAAATCTCTGATCTGAATAGCTTCAATCAGTATATTCAATGTGTGTGCCTTCGCCCAGTTCAAACCGCACCAACACTGATGTGTTAAACGATTTGAGGGATATTTCATGGCGTTATTCCAGAAATTAAAATATTACAGTCTTCATATCAAAAAAGTTTAATTTTGTCGAATTGTCCGATACAAATAAAGTTCAGTATAAGGAGGGTAGTTGAATAAGCCAAATTGTTTGCTGATGGCAAAAAATACTAAATTCTACCAGTGGTGGAGATAAATAGGAGACTTTCATAAAATGCATCCTATTTCTGAGCTCGTGATCTCAATCAGGAAATAAAATTTGTCAAAACTACAGTCTTGAGTACAAATAAGTTTTATGATGTGGTGCATTTTAACATAACTACTGACTTATAATCTCTGATCTGATTGTAGTCTCCATTCTCAATCAGAAAATCAAATTTTTCAAAGGTTTTTGGGAAAATATATATTTCGCAGCTTCAGTCTTGAGTAAAAACAGATTTTATGATGCAATGCATTCTCACAGAGCTAGTGACTTTCTATCTCAAATGATTTTTGATTGTTAGTAGATGCCTGTCACTCTGTCATTGCCTTTGGTAGAATGGATCACATCATAAAAATTTTTTTTCCTGTGAATGGTGCTTCAGCGGTACCAATTTTATTCAAAAAAATTCGCAGAATCTTATTATTGGAATAAAAATTCAATCGGATCAGTCATTCAAGAATAAGGAGTCATTTTATGAAAGTCCACACTACCTCTGGTAGAAATTGTAATGTTCGAAAAAGTCGAATATAAAAACTTGTACCGCCATTATCATTATTGCACGTGTGAACTGCTGCTATGGAAACGATCTGATTGACATAATGGAAACTTAATTTTTTTCCAGAAATTAATATAGAAGATAACAGAATTCTCTGAAAAAACAGATTTCACAGATTTAATTCTTGGATTTGTTTTCAGAGATTATAAAAATCAAAATTTGTAAAGAGTCTCCCCATAGACAAATTTTGCCGATAACGAACTTCCAATTTGGGTTCAAACCAGCCTGCAAATTTAAAATTTCGAAGTGATCTCTTTCAAAATCTGTCGTGCTTAAAAATAGCCAAACAGACTTTTAGGATTGAAGTCCACCAAAAAAAATTAATCAATCATTTTTGAGGTCTAGTACAATCATCTAAGACCTCTTTCAGCTTAAAATTCAACAAATGACATGTGTTTACGCCGATCATTAGTGTCCTCTAATCTCTTTAAGTTGAAGTTTGTATAATTTTGAAAAATATTCAATATTTAAACAACTAGGTAAGAAGCACGTCGGCATTGAAAAAATGAGTATTACCTCTTCAGAGTACCGATTTTTTAATTCCTAGTGAAAAGAGATTAACACATCTCTGTGAAGATATTATCGCTTCCTAAATCTTATGTTTAATTTTGTTTCCACTTTTATAATTGAAATTTTTAAAAGATTATTTTCGTTTATTTTTTTGAACTTTGCGATTAACTGGCATTGCACCCGCGCAACAGTGAATAACTTTATAAACTTCACGAAAAAACACTAGGCGGATAAGAAATAATTTTCAACTTTTTAGATCTTCCACCCTGCTCTCGAATTTCTGACTCAAGTCGTAACTTCCTAGCCTAAAATTCATGCTAAAGGATACACCCACCGTGGGTAAGTTTTCGAAACTTTTTTCTTGTTGTCAATTGGTTCTCAATTCTATTCAAGCCTTCGAAGCAGTTGGCTACATGTACAGTCCACTCATTTCATTTTGAAGTTCATCATTCTTTTCAGTATCTGTCATTTCGCTTAAGTGCAAACAATATGTTTGCTCAATTTTGCTTATATTTTCAACAAACTAAACTTTACTTCGGTTGTTTGGAACCCTCAGTAAAGCACAAATATAGACCGACTTGAAAAAGTTCAAAAGAGGTTTCTGCGCTTTCTGGGTATTAAGTGTGGCCTACTGTTAAATAGAGGTGATCCCGAAAATTACGATATAAGGTGGAAACATTTCAATCTGATTAGTTTGCAAAACCGCAGAATCATGAGTGACGTACTCTTTGCTCATAAATTACTTAATAATCAATTGGAATCGTCCACACATGTATCACAAATTTACATCATGCTCCATTGACAACGCTCGGACATTTGGAGACCTTCTTCTTGTCCATGAGAAAGGATGCTTGAACAGTACAATCACTCCAAAAATATGTTTCATGTCTTCTTTCAAAGTGAAAATGTTGTAAAAAAGCATTTTAACTATTTTTTTAATTGTATTTCAACTTGATTGTTACTTATATCTGATATTTTATGGAGAAGCAATTATGATTTACTTATTCTTCTTTTTTTTATTAATATATGAATTAGAATACTTCCTATTCTGGATAAATAAAAAATACAACCAAGTTTATGTGTGCCCTGAAAATGTCATACTTAAAACCGAATAAAGGGTTTTTTGCGAAGAGTTTTATTTTATTCCTTCAAATAAGGTTGCCAAAAGTCATGGTTTTTTAGTGGATGTTATGCTCTAGCTGAACGAACGTGTCAGAAGTGGTTTACCGATTTCAAAGTGGCAATTTTGATTTTGAAGACGAAGAACGACCAGGACCGCCACCAAAGATTAAGAGAATATTAGGATGAAGAAATGGGAGCAAGGCTGAATTGAGATCCATCACAGATGAAAGAGGAACTCGCAAACATACTTTGAGTCATTCAACCAGCCATTTTCCATTGTTTAAAAGCAGTGGGAATGATCCGAAAGGTATAAAAGAGACGTCGTACGCCGTTTTATCACGTGTGAACAACTGTTCCAACGGCAAAAAAGGGGTTCTGCATCGAATGGTAACTGCCGATGAAAAATAGGTCTACTACAATAATCCAAAACGTCGAGCAACGTATCGATTACCCCGGTCATGCTTTATCATCAACTGTCAATCCGAATATTCATAGCGAGAAGATCATGCTGTGCATTTGGTGTGGCTAGCTGGGTATGTTATTAGATTATGCGATGCTTCAACGAAATAATCATAGTGGAAGTCTACCAACGTCAATTGATGCAATTGGGCCGAACATTGCGAGAAAAACTGCCGAGATACGCCGACAGACACGACAAAGTTATTGACAATGCACGGCCACATGTTGCGTCGCCCATTAAAACGAACTTAAAAAAGCTATCCATCCGCAGCACAGCGCAGACATCGCTCCTTCTGGCCACCATCTCTTCCAATCCTTGTAACATGGCCTGCGTGACCAGCACTTCTGCAATAACGATGAATAAAAAAAAGGATCGATGCACAGAAAGCGGCCAAAAAGCCGACCTTTTGCGCGATGAGATCCGTCGATTACCATTGGAAAAAGTAGTGACAATACTTTGAACTTTGAATGTACAACCAATTTTTCACAACAAAGCTTCAGTTTTCGACAAAAAACCGCACGAACTTATTTGTACTCCTAATAATTTCCATCAAGTTTATTTTGAATAATTATTTTGAAAAGAACTGAAAGGTAAGTATAACTAAAAGAGTGACAAGTGTTCAAGATGTCTCTACGTCCACCACTCTTGGCCAAAATATTGATCCTGAAATAATGAGAAATATTATATTTTCGACGAACAAGTTGCTAAGAAACATTTTATTATTGAATATAATTGAATCATGCTTTTGGAAGTTACTATTTACTCAATTGTTACCATCGAAATTCCACATTAAATTTCGATAATTAAACATAGTAGTGGAAAGCATCGGATAACCTGATGCATATTTTTTTAGACAAAATAAGTCACTTACATTTATAATTATATTTCAAATTGTTTTACTCCCTTATAAAATCGTCCTAGTTCCATACATGCTCGAGGTTGAAAACCTACTACAGAAGTAGATGCAGATAACTACGAAAAAAGGGATTGCAAGATGGTACAAATATCATAGAACACATCTTCTATTTCTCTAAATTCAGTGTTGTGAATATCATCAATCTAAAGCAGCAAATGGTAGAATATTTCAACGGCCATTAGACTTCCAGAATTCACTTGCATTTTATGTTCGTTAAAAATTACATTTATACCTTCCATAATGTCCTTTAGAATCATAAGCATCGAAATAATCCGAAGATTGGTTTAAAATTACATCGCACAAATTGTAAAAAATATTTTATGCAGAATCCTGCTGTGACAGGGATAACATTTGGCAAACGTGAATTCGTACAGCAACATACAATGTATATGAATCTTTCTTATGAAGTGCACTCCATCCAAATGCTCTATCTGCATTACCCATACATATTATAGGTAGCTACATGAATATTTGAATTTTGTTTTTACATCTGTGAGTACGCTTTCTGTCAAACGGGTTCTAGAACAGGTCTTACTTCGCTCAACAGTGGTCATCTTAAAAATGATCGACTTTCAAAGGAAGAAGAAGTTAGTGTTATGTATATTGAAACGTTTCCTTACAGTTAGAAAACCGGTGGATTGCAGCCAGAAACTTCATCAGCACATATTACATTCATATATATTCAATATTAATTTAATAGAAAAATTGTCTAATTTAATTACTTAGGAAAAAAGGAAAATAGTGAAAGACAACATTGTTGAAATGTGAATTCGGCACAAATTAATTCCGTTTTTCTTTTGACGTTCATCATAAAATACTACAAATGATATTTAAAAATTCATTATATTTAGATTATAAAGGGTTTTCCAATAAGAGGTATCATTTTGATATTAAAAAAACGAGTACATTTTAAGAGAAATCAATCGACATTTATTTCATTTCGTTTCAATTTTGTTGATATTTACATAATTCCAAATAAAATTATCAAAGTTCTTTCGTTCCCTCCTACGGCTCCTAATATAATTCACCTGTCACCTATTATTGATGATGCTCACAAATAAAACATGTGCCAATGTGCGACAACAACTGTTTAATTTTTTGTTCCTCTAGTCTTAAATATCATACAGACTTATTCTGCTAATCTCACCACAAATTTTAGTTTTATAAAAAAATTCTCAACCACTTTTTAAAATTAAAATGAATAAATGTCTCAGAAAACACAGTTTCAATTTAGTAGACGTAGAATTAACACTCATTGCACAACACCAAAAGGAATAACAGGATTTTTTTTTGAATATCAAAAGAAATTAAATATAATATGTTGTCTTCTACAATTTCAATTTCAAAAAATTATAACAGGATACAAAAAATATATAAAATATTGATTGAAAATACTAAATAAAGGATTTAAACTTTGTTTCGTGCCAATGTATTATGAAAATAAAATTCCTTTCCAAAAATACACAACATAAATTCGAATATCTTTCAAAAAAACACTCTTTAAAAAGTTCCTCCAAAAACATGCAGTACGTCTTCAAAAAGGTCATTTGGAATTACTCTAACTTCGTATCAAAAAATTAGAGTAATTAATAAAAATATATCTCATCCAACCAAAACCACATGTCTTTCGATAAAAAAATTTAGAACTTAAGTGAATTTTTCTAAATATCCCACTACATATCTATGTTCGTCTATAGAAATTACACAATGTTTGTAAGGTTTGATACCATATACATGGTATCATGTAGATATAACCGAAACCATAAAATACTTTACAACTTTGAGTAATTTCTATCCACAAATATGAAATACGTAGGATTTAATATTAAGAATAAATCACTATCACTATAGTTCTATATTTTTTTAAATTTTATTTATTGGTCCCAGGGATACAGACAGACAAAAGTCCACTATAGTATCCACATTGAGTTTGTGTTAATTGTTTACACAAAAGCATCCAATAACGAATGGTTGGACGGTCCCCCGAAATTGGAAAATTTCTTTCCTGGCCCGCAGTTTGATCTCTAAAGCTCACCATTATGAGTCCAATGTCTAAGCCACAAGACCCGTGTATACTGCATAACACGTGGTTGTTTGGGTAAGATATTTTTATTAATTTTTTATTTTTTGAATTATACCATATATATGGTATCATTTGGATATAACTGAATCCTTAAAAATACCTTTCAAATTTTCTTCCCTAATTTCTGTGGACGAACATAGAATATGTAGTGATTTGATATTTAGAAAAATTCACTGCAGTTTTAAGTTTGTTTATCGAAAGACACGTGGTTTTGGTTAGGTGAGATATATTTTTATTAATTACTTTTATTTTTTGATACGAATTTGGACTGATGAGTTATCGATGTGGTAAAGTCAAATGACCATTTCAAAGATGCAGATTTTAGGATTCTTTTTGAAGGAACTTTTTTAAAGAGTGTTTTTTTCGAAGAAATTCTTGGGGCTATATTGTGTATTTTTGGAAAAGGAATTTGGTTTTCATGATACATTGGTACGAAACAAAGTTTGAATCCTTCAAGTATTTATTTCATATTTTATATTTTCTTTGTATTCTTTTATTCCTTTTGGTGCTGTGTAGTGAGGGGTAATTTTATATGTCTACTAAATTGAAACTGTATTTTCTAAGATATTCATTTAATTTAATTTCAATATGTTTTTGAGAAAAAACAGTTTCTAAAATTAAAATTTGTAGTGAGGTTAGCAGAATAAATCTGTATCATTTTTAAGATATTGTAACGAATCTTTTATAAAGGAAAAAATCCCTTTTTATTATTTTATGAAAATTCTAGTCTCTTTTTTGAATGCATCTTTATGGAATTAAATATTTCAGAAATAATATCAGTGCTTAGCAGGGTATTAGTGAAATATTGTAAAAAGTTAGAATATGAACGATTAAATTCAATTCATAGCCTCCATTCAAAACCAAATTTTTTATTACTATTCGTTCTCACCGGGATCGCCAATTGCGGAACGCATAGCGCAGCAAAAGTGAGCTTAATAAAAAGTGATGCCAGTTCACGGACATGAGCATTAAGTTATTTCATTGCTTTTTACAATAAACTTTTTACATTCTTCTTTCAAAATATACATTTTCCACAAATGTTTCTTTTCCTTGTTAAAAAATGTATCTACATTACTGCAGTCCATCCATTTAATTTCATTTCAAATTTCAATCCAGAATTTTCAACAGTCAGTAATCATGTATTGAGTTTTGCAATAAGTTTCATGTATTAACAGTTTATGAGAAAAACATCGAAAGTAGAGTAGTAGAAGAAGAGAGGATTTTTTTCAATTGATTTTTGAATTTCCGAAGCTTTTTTCAACATTCTATTTATTATTATAAAAAATAGATATTATATATCATGAAAATTTGAGAATAATATAAGTTATTAAGTTTATACTTGATGAAGGTTGTTTTATATGAAATATAAAGGAATCAGGTGTAAATTGAATTAATTCATTTTTATTCTTATAGTGAAAAATTTTGTACGAGTTTGTGATTTAAAAGTCTTGTGGAATGTTTTTCATTCTAGATTTTCTAGAACACATCCTCGATTTATGATATTTGTTACTTCAAAAAAAAATTTCCATGTTTTGAACATAATTTGGACGATATGCTTCGAAATGACGTCCTACATTTTGAATTGTTTCAAAAATAAGATTGACTGAAGTGCATTCGGATATAGATTTTCAATGTTGTCCGAAAAATGTATTATCTTTGATTTCTCTAAGGCATTTTCTAGCTCAAAACTTATTAGTCAAATTTCAGAAGCAACATTTTATCAAGTGCGTATGATTCAAATTTCCCATCAATTTTTTTAAATTTTTCATAGATTACTTTATATTGCAAGATGCTGTACAATATTCGAGAATTCAATATGTCTACCAGAAGTGTTGGTTTTCTGTTTTTATATTTAAAATTGAAGTAAACACTATCTGGCTGAAATTGAAAACAAACATTAAAAGCGCGGCTATAGAGGCATTGGGAACCAAAAAATGTAAAAAACGAGAAGTCACAAAAAATAGAACTCCATGGTTCTGCGAAGAGGTAAAGGCACAATGTAAAAAGAAAAAACAAGCCTACATTAAGTATCTAACAACTAGAACTGCTGAGTCTTATAACGCTTACAAAAACATCAGGAACGAAACTGGTACGCTGATTAGAAGAATGAAGGACATGCAGGCACAATGTAAAAAGAAAAAACAAGCCTACATTAAGTATCTAACAACTAGAACTGCTGAGTCTCATAACGCTTACAAAAACATCAGGAACAAAACTGGTACGCTGATTAGAAGAATGAAGGACATGCAACTAGAGAAGGACTTTTACGGTCTCCAAAAACAAATGTGGAGATTCATTAGAGGCCAAAAGAAAGAAATTGCTGAATTAATACCAGTAAGTCAAATTGATAAGGAAACATGGACCACATACCTAAAAGACCTATACAAGGATGACCAACCTGATACAACACAAGGTGCCCCAGATATCATGATAAATAATAACATCTCTATCGATGAAGCTGACGTGAGAAAAGCGCTATATGGGTTGAAAAACAGGAAGAGCCCTGGTCAAGACGGCATTGCAAATGAACTCCTCAAGTACGGTGGAGAAAGATTGATTCAGGAGCTGACTATTCTCACGCAAAGGATCAAAACAGCCCGAGAACTATAGAGAAGTAAATTTGCTATGCACTACCTTGAAATTAGTCACCAAAGTAATTTCAAATCTTATCAGTGAACGAATAACACTAGCTGACGAGCAACAAGGTTTCAGATCTGGACGATCGTGTACAGATGCGGCGTTCGTCGTGAGACAAATAACTGAGAAATCAATAGAGTATAATAAACCGGCGTTCTTCTGTTTTATAGATCTAAAAAAAGCGTTCGACAGGATACGATTAGCTGATGTGGTTCATCTCCTCTATAACAGACAAATACCGAGCAACATCATTAAAACAATAGAAGATATATATCAGAACAACAACATACAGGCAAAGATAGATAACGAGTTAACAGAACCCATACCACTGGGAAGAGGCATTAGACAGGGAGACTCATTGAGCCCGTTGCTATTCAATATTATCATGGATAATATTATAAAAAAAGTCTGTAGACAGAGAGATTATAAGATGGGAGATAAAGAATTGAAAATTATATGCTATGCAGACGATGCAGTTTTAATAGCGGAAAATGAAGATGATTTGCAGAGGCTTCTACATGTGTTGAACACAATGGCTCAATCTCTTGGGATGATAATATCCACATGCAAAACTATGTGCATGACCACATCCAAGATACCCCTTAGATGTAAATTGGTTGTTGATGGGAGCATTATACAAGTGATGAAGTTTAATTACTTAGGCATAGAAATTTCCAGTTTTGGCGAAATAGAAACGGAAGTAAGATCACAAGTGGTTAAGGCAACAAGAGCTGCTGCACAACTTAATGACACCATATTTCGCAACAAACATCTCAGGATAGACACAAAAAACCGTATTTACAAGGCCACTATAAGACCCATACTAACATATGCGGCGGAAACAAGACCCGAGACATCTAAAACTGGCCAGATGATGGAGGCAGCGGAAATGAAAATAGTCCGGAGAATAACTGGAAAATCTCTACGGGATAGGCAGAGAAGTGAAGTCCTCAGAAGAACATGCCAAATCGACAACATCAATGCTTGGGTATTGGACAGAAAAATTCAGTGGAATGATCATATAACACGAATGACAGGGGACCGAATCGTGAAGATCGCTAGGGATAGGTCACCATTGGGAAAACGAAGCCCAGGGAGACCTCGAAAACGATGGATGGATGGTATACCTATATGAAGCGAGTTGCGATGAAGAACAGGCATTGTGCCTATATGGACGCTGGAAGAAGAAGAAGAAGATATTTAAAATTGAGAACAATTCATATGGGGAAGTAATCCATCAATTCAATGGAATGTTTCAATTCTATTTATGCATGAGCAGTCAGTTGAGAAGCAATTAATTTCATTAAATGTTCAAACCCAATGAAGTTGGAACCCAAACACAATTTTGTTTTCGATTTTATGTAAATAATGAAACAACAAACACTGGCGATTAGCATATGAATATCCTACTCTCCTATTTACGTTATGTTTTGTTCTGAAATATTGGAATATACTTGGTTGATGTTATTGAAAAAGAATTAATTTCTTAAATACCAAGAGTAATTCTGTTACATCTATGTACAAATTTTAATTCTAGAGAATTTCTGGAAAATTTTCAAAAATTGAATCGAATAAATGTTTTAGAAACGCTGTTTCTTTTAAGTAAACAAAAAGAATTAACACACATCATTAAAAAGAAATGTAAAGAATCCAAAGAAAATATAGAATATTGATCGAACTTACTCAACAAACGTTAGTGGACACTGTTTCATACCAACATTTCAATGACTATATGAGTTTTCATATTTGGGAATCTTAAAAACGGGTGCAAAATTTCGCACTGACTAGGCAGGCTTAATCTACATCCACATACTCATCTAGATGCGTACAAATTCCTTCGTTATAACGATAGGATGATTAATAGAATTGTTAATATAAAGAAGAAAGGATAGTATGTCAATTTCCTGTATTAATTTCATTTACGCGATTTCACACGCCATCTTTGTGTAAATTTCAAAGCATATTCCACAATTCTTGGATCATTATTTCCAGATAAATAGGTGAACAACTTCGCATCAGTCGTTCTTTTTGGAATTTGATTTGTTTTAAACAACTGATTATATAGTCCGTCTAGAAAGTATCCGGAATAAATAAAGCTCAATTGTAATTATTTAGTATATATTTTTAATTCTTGAATTACAAAAATATTACAAAATGTTCATCTCATTTACTAACACAACCTCCATTTAACTATTAACACTTGACTAAACGTCGAGGTACATCCGAAACTAGATCACCTCCATAATTTTCGGTGATGGTACTCCAGAACTGTAAAACTGACTGAATTAAATCATTTTTATTTCGTGGAACTGCTCGTTCAACTTCAATCTTCATTAGTCTCCATATGTTTTCAATGGGACTAAGATCTGGTGAAGCTGCTGGCCATGAAATGGTTGTCACTTGGTGTTCTTGCATCCAAGCTTGAGTATAGGCCGAATTATGCATTATCCTGCTGAAAACACCACACCTCTGGATATAAAGCATGCGCCGTTTCAAGGAGAAAATCGTTTGGAATGCCACAAAACAATTATTGGTACCATTAACTATACAGAGAGGAGTAGCACTACGCTGAGATATTGCTCCCAAACCATTATTTTTGTGGGAAATTTCAAAGGTTACAGGTTGTTTTGATAGGATTTCTAAGTGATTTCTAAAGAGCTGGAAACAACTTTCATCAGACATAAAGACATTATTGAAATTCTATTTATGAAAAAGTTGACAAAATTCTATTCTTCGTTCCTTTTGTAGAGGTGTCATTAAAGGGTTTTTTTTTTATTTCCTTGATATGTAGTCTCGTCTTTTCACTGACACACGGACTGTTTCTGGACATACTTTTATATTTCGTTGATAATAGCCACTTTGCGAAACCACAGGCGCAGCTTGTGTCGTCCTAAGGCCAATAAAGCGTTTAAATTGTTTTCTTTTATCTTACGCGGTCTACCTGAAACTGGTCTATGCCTCATATCCATGCCATTTGTTATCCTCTTTATTGTCCTATATCAGCACTTTTTCCCAGTTAAGTCAATTGCACTTATTTTTTAACGTTTCAAAAACCTCTTCTATACAAATATTCTACCTGATTTCTTTTTTCTAGTTGCGACATCATTTCATAAATTGTATATCTGTTGACAATCAATAATATTTGACAAATAGTGTTGCCATGCAAATTTGGCCATAGCCGACTATCTGCACAACCTATTTTATACATTACTTTTGTCTTAGAATGTAACAAAAAAGAGAAGTATATTAAAATTACGACAAATAATAAATTTCAGATACTTTCTTGACGGACTATATATTTGTGATTCAAAGGTTTCTCTGGTATTGAGCAGCGTGCAATGTTAGAAGGGATCCATGAATTGATCCAATTTATTATAAATTCATAACAGCAGAAGTGCTATTCAACTATGCCATGCGCCATTCATTGATTTAAGTTATAGTCAGAGAAAGCAAAGTTGGAGATTAAAGCGATTGGGTAAGGACCTACATTAACTGAAATATTTGTATCTATAATTTGCTAGAATTTTATTAAGTGAATAGTTTCATTATTTTTTTCTGAGTTGAAACCGGTCATCCTAATAGTTGAACTCAAACCAAAAAAAAAAATTGGATATTTCATTTGAAAAATCGAGAAATAATAATTTGAATTCTTCATATTGGCCATTAATAATGGACATCTTTATATGATAGATTGATCATTTAGGAATGATGACCAGGCAAATCTTTCAATTAAAAAAAATTTTGATCAAACTAAAACCAAACGTTTGGAAGTGCCTACGTCTTATTTGATGAGCAAAAATAGGGGAAGGAAATAATATACCATAGTCTTCTGAGAGATTGATATCCGCTTAATATAAATTCCAGTGTAAATCACTACGCTCTATTTGATTTCAGTGTTGCCAATGCGAATGATTTCTTCAGGAGATGATCGATGTGATAAACAACACTTCTTTCACCTAAATACCATTTCAAAATGATAAAATCTGAATGGAAGAATTATTTTTGAGTAAAAGTTTCCTACTATTATATAATAACCCCTTCAAATCGCGTTTTAAATGTCTGTATAAGAATAACTTCAGTTTTTAATGATAAATTATTTTATTATTAATTTCCCAAAAAATTAATTTTTTTTTCATTCCACCATACTTGAAAGGTCAAGAAAATTTCCAGGGTGGTCAGAATAATTTTATCGCTGGACTATTTTATTGGTTCATTATTTAAGAAAATTGAAGACATATAGGAAAAATTGGCTTAGTTTGAATTGGAAATAAAATAGTTTTATATAAAATTTACGTCCCTTGAATATACGAGGGTGGTTCAAATATGATCGAGACAAACTCTGTAGATGCCGCGCATGTATGTTTCGAAGGTCGTGGCTTGTGTATTTAATAGCTGGGCCTCTTACAAACATTGTGGCATTTGATTTCGTCGGAGCACGTGTTTCACGTTCTACGAGCATGAGTGCACGTCAAGTGCCGACTGACGTTGCGCAACGTATTATCATCATTCGTTTTTTAGTGGGAGAAGACGTTAAAAACACGGATATTTTTGTGCGTTAGAAAAAGCAGTTAGGTAGTGGGTGCCTGAGTAGGGCTGCCGAGTTTAAATGGGCCAAAGCATTTAAGGATGGCCGCGAAATCGTCGAGAATGAGCTGCATGATCGTCGACCGCCAACCAGTGTCACACCAGACAACATTCACCGCGTAGAACAACTCATTTTGGAGGACCGTAGAATGAATGTTCGAGACATTTCGGCTGAAGTTGGCATCAGTATTGGCAGTGTAGAGTATATCATCTACGAACACCTTCAATATCGCAAAATAACGACGCGATGGCGCGGTTGGAAGTTTGTCGCCGCTTACTGACGTGATACGAGGCAGAGGGGGACGGCTTTTTAACGCGAATCTTCACTACAGACGAAACATGGATACACTATTACACTCCCGAAACCAAGGTGTCAAGTAAAGAGTGGAGGAAGAAGGAGAAAGGCGCACCAATCAAAGCGAAGACAACCTGGTCCGCGGGTAAAGTAATGTGTACTGTGTTCTGGGACCGGCAGGGCGTGCTCTACGTCGATTCCCTGCGCACTCAACGTACCATCAATGCTGCATACTACTCTAACCTTCTGAAAACACACGTGAAACCCGCTTATCGCCCGAAACGGAGGAGCATTTCAGCACGAAGTGCGATTCTCCTCCAGGATAACGCTCGCCCTCATACCGCGAGTCTCACGCTCGCGGCGATAAATCCAGGGTACTCCCCGGATTTATCGCCCTGCGACTACCACCTGTTTGGACCACTGAAAGAGGCCCTCGGAGGTCAAAAGTTCAACACCGACGACGAGGTAGAGGGGTTCGTGCGCACAAGGCTGTCCGAGTTGCCCAAGGAATTTTTCGATACCGGCATCAAAAAACTTCCGGAAAGGTGGACAAAATGTGTAAACAGTGAGGGGAATTACCTAGAAAAAATGTGATTTTTTGTAAATTTTTCGATAATAAATAAACGTGTTAGAGTATTTGTCTCGATCATATTTGAACCATCCTCGTATCCATCTATACAGCGTGTCCCAACGAAAATTTTACCAACCCCAGAACTCATAAACGAAGATTTTAAAGACACAGGTCAACTTCTGTTTTGAGGGGGACGAATTTCCATCATGAGTTCGTTCCGAAAAAACTCCCATGAACATTTTTTGAAGAGGAAAGAGATGTCGAGTGTTGGTCAGTTTAAAAGTTATTTATATTCTGTGCACAACCTGATTAAAATTTTCAAAATCGGTTCACTATTTACGAAATAATGTAATATTGAATTTACAGTCAAAGGTGATGTTGAACAGACAGTTGAAGCACCCTAGATTCAAGAACCCAAGAGTTTCGAAGAATCCTAAAATAATTTTTAAGTTCTGTATTAGAGAGAAAGAATTCCAATGGCGATATTGTTCCGAAGAAAACATCTGAGTGTGGCAACAACCCCCAATTTTTTATGAATAGGAAAGAAATGGCGGATGTGTTTTAGTTGAAAAGCTTTTTTTGTTCTCCCAATATCCTAGTTGAAATTTTCAAATTCGGTGATTTTTTTTTAAGCAATTGTAGTTAATCTAGAATTTTTGTCATTCGGATAGTATAATTTGAAAATTTCTACTCTTTCTTCCATAGAATAGACCATTATTGCCTACTCAAGTAAGACTCAAATCCAATTTTGATGCAGAAACGAAAGACTGAAACACATTTGAGAAAGAATCTTCAGAAGATTGTATACATTGTAATGAATACCATGCGTTTCACACATTTTCCCATCATGAACGATACGAAAATTGAATTTTTTTAAAGTAAAAACATTCAAGAACTCAAATTGTTCTACCATTAAATAAACAAATTTGAAAATTTCAACTGCGGTGTTTAGAGAACGGAAAAAACTTCTCAACTGAACCACATCGAACATCTCCTCCCTATTCAAAAAATGTTGGGGGTTGTTACCATCCTCAGGTGGTTTTTTCGGAACAATGTTTTCCCTAATACAGAACTCAAAAATTATTTTTGGATTCTTCAAAACTCTTAGGTTCTTGAGTTTGGGTGGTAATGAACTGATATTGAAAATTTTAACTGAGTTGTGTACAGAACATAAATAACTTTGAAACTAACCAATACTCGACGTCTCTTCTCTATTCAAAAAATGTTGGGGTTGATTTCACCTTCATAGGGGTGGTTTTTTCGGAACAAACTCATGATGGAAATTCGTTCCCATCAAAACAAAAGTTGACTTGTTTTTTTCAAATCTTCGAAAACTCCTCGTTTCTGAGTACTGGGTGGGGTCAAATTTTCGTTGGAATACCCTGTATTAACATATAAGAACTATAAAATAATGTATGTTAAAAATCAGCAATATAGTTGTTCTACTATAAGAATAAATGAGGATTTTCTGGAAAACTGACAATGGATTTCAGTGATAATGAAATATGGAATTTATTAGTAAAATTGATTGCAAATTTCAACAACAAAACCTGTATTTGAATAGACTTGTAATGTGAATGTTATTCAATTGACATGCAATACGTAATTTTTAAAATTCTTTATATTTTATCATATATATAAGCAGTTTGATATCCATTCTGGTATGTGAAGGCTGGCAACACTGCTCTAACTCTGGGCAAAAATAATCTTCTCTGCTAGGTAGAGTGTGAAAGAATCATATATCAATTTTGATTAACCTCTTGTGAGATAATAGTAATAATCACACATTACTGTTCTTGATGATGATCAGAACCGTTTTTTCATGGTTTGATTCAATGTTGGTATATAATTAATTGAATAAGAGGTATGAATTACGATTTTCAAACCTTTAGACTCTGTTTTCATTGCAGATCCATAAAGTAATGGAAATTGTGAATATTATGTTTACTCACTTCCTTAATTTTTGATCTCTTATATTCACACGCTCCCTTTTCGCCTCACTTATAGAATTTGTCCCAAGGAATAACAGTTTTATCTATGGAGAATGGTATCCGAAAGCGCTCTTATTATACAGGTTGTCCCGACGAAAATTTGAGCCCCTAGAAATCAGAAAGAAGAATTTTCGAAGATTTAAAAAAAACAGGTTAACTTCTATTTTGAGGGGAACGGATTTCCATCATGAATTTGTTCCGAAAAAACCACCCCATGAGGGTGACAATAACCCCCATCATTTTTTGAATAAGGAAGAGATGTCGAGTGTTGATTAGTTTGAAAGTTATTTATGTTCTGTACACATCCCAGTTAAAATTTTCAAAATCAGTTCATTATTCACGAAATAATGTTATATTGAACAGACAGTTGAACCGCCCAAACTCAAGAACCTAATAGTTTTGAAGAATCCAAAAATAATTTTCAAGTTCTAAATTAGGGAGAAAGTATTCCTATTACGACATTGTTCCGGAAAAACCACCTGAGGATATCAGCAACCCCCAACATTTATTTTGGGGCCATTTGAAGTTCAAAGTCTATGCAACTCCACCTGAATATCTTGCGGAACTGCGACAAAGAATCATCACGGAATGCCAATTACTGGCACCAGACTTTTTCGAAAATGTTAGAGAAGGATTTGAAAATAGATTAAATCATTGCATGAAGGTTGTTGGTGGTCATTTTGCACAATATATACGTTAGTTCTTTAAATAGTTTACATTTTTTTCTGGATGTTTGCTTTCATTACTTACAGATCTAGCGTATGTGAATGTATTGGGTTTCTATTTGAGTTACCCTTCTGATAATGTTCAGTATCATATTGCTTGAAAAAATTCACTGAATTTGAAAATTTCAACTAGGATGTTTAGATAAGAAAAAAATTTCCTATTAAAAAAAAATGAAAGTTGTTGTCTCCCTCAGGTGTTTTTTGGGAACAATGTCGTCATAGGAAGTCTTTCTTACTAATACAAAACTTGAAAATTATTTTTGGATTCTTCAAAACTCTTAGATTCTTGAGTTTGGGGGTTCAACTGTCTGTTTAACATCACCTTTTCACGGTAAGTTCCATATTACATTGTTTCGTAAAATGTGAACCGATTTTGAAAATTTCAACTGTGTTGTGTACAGAACATACATTACTTTCAAACTAACCAACACTCAACATCTCTTTCCTATTCAGAAAATGTTGGGGGTTGATGCCATCTTCATGGGGGTGGTTTTTTCGGAACAAACTCATGATGGAAATTCGTCCCCCTCAAAACAGAAGTGGATCTGTTTTTTAAATCTTCGAAAATTCTTCGTTTCTAAAATCTAGGGGGATCAAATTATGGTTGGGACATCCTGTATATTATTTAGCATTATTCCTTTTATCTATATGGCTATTTTTCAACGTAGCTATAATACCATCATTCATTCGATCTTCATACAATAAGAACTATATGGATCAATGGATTCTCAAAAGTTGATAATAGCGCGGTAGATTGTTCATAGTGGATTGTTCATAGTGGATTGTTCATAGTGGATTGTTCATGGTGGCATTAACCCTGGAATGGCAGTCGATGTAAATCATGGAGTTACATCGACTGTTATTCCAGGTTACAAAGATTGCCATTAGGATGAATGAATGAAAAACAACACAAATCAACAAGAAATGGTGCATGATATTGAAAAAAGTTTGTTTAGGATGTATTTGCACAAAGAACAAAGGTATTGATTTTGATTTTTTTTTGTGATATATATCATTTGTTAAAGTGAAACTTATTAAGATTTCAAGCAAAATATTCAGAAACTAACAGTTAGTTTAAGGGAAAAGTTTAACTATTTAAAATATAAACTTCCTAGAAAACGTCATTGAGTTTGTAAATTTATTGTAGTCAGGAACATTTGAGAACTTCGAATCTTTGAATTATTTCTCGAACACAATTCATATGATGAATAAAAATATAGAATTCTATGTTCTTCTTTTGCAATTTCAGAACTGTTTTCATGAAGAAACACAAAATCTCAAGGTTAAAAGGCTCCATCCACCCTTCTCTGTTTGATCTGCATCATATTAGAAAGAAATCGTGAAAAAATATATTGAACAAAACTTAATATAAATTTCATACTTTTTGTGGAAATCAGACGAGAAAAAAATTCAAAAATTCTCGTAATGTATCTCCACGAATAAAATGAAAAACTGGTTAATTTTCTATCACTTTTTATTAACTGAATATACCTTAACTCGAGTTTTGTAGTGTTAACTACATTTTCAAACTGAATGTAACACTATTCAGATACCACATTCTCAAACTAAGTAAAACATTATTCACTTTGAAAATGCAGTCAACACTGTTGATAAAAAGTGATAGAAAACTAAGTAATTTATTATTTCATTCCATTCAAAATAAATCTTCACGAAATTATGCATGAGCCATCCTTCGTGTCATTATTTTTCATGTCGAAATACTAGATTTGAACTCAATCGGATTTGTTCTTTCGAGAATATTTGAAAAATAAAATTTCAAATGAGAGTAACTCAGGAACTATTGAATCGTTAACATATCTAATATATTCAGATTCAGAACACTCCAAAATCCCTCATGTACCACTCGTCAAACAGAATGGGTGATTTCTACGAAATCTGGCACAAATATTTGCGTCGTTATTATACAAAAATAGCAAATTTGATTCCAATCAAATAAGTAGTTTCGGAACTATTGAGAAAATAAGAAAAAAGTTATAAAGGTGAATGACTACGGGACCATAGAACCAATTCAGCCTATCAACGAACTCAACTGAGACATTTATGCCCTTAATATCTTCTGAAAGTTTTCAGTCTCTAACTCCTTCCGTTTGAATGTTAGATTGTTTATAGTCGGACCGGCCGGACAGTATTACTTTTGACGTTGAACTTTGGATTCTTCATCGATGGTTGCAACCTAGTCGTTTGAGGCTATTTTCGGCTCAAAATTAGAATATTACAGACTTTTAGAAAAAACGATAGTACTCTGTTTCCTAAAACACCACACAAAAAGAACGTATGGAAGTGGTACTTATAATATCCATTGGAAACCTTCGAGTCATGCGGTTTCTATTAGGAGTACAAATAAGTTTCCGCCGTTGCTTAACACAAATTAAATATTTATTATAGAAGAACGGTAATATAAAATTATTTAAAATATTGCCCATCACTTGCAACCACTTTTTCCCATCTCTCAGGCAGCATTCGAATCCCACGTTTGAAGAACTCCTTGTCTTTTGAGGCTATCCACGAATCAACCCAATTTTTGGTATCCTTAAAAGATGTGAACCGCTGCGCCGTCAGAGCATGTGCCATGGATCGGAACAGGTGATAATAGGACGGTGCAATGTCTGGTGAATACGGCGGGTGGGGTAACACTTCCCAATCAAGTGTTTCCAAGTACTTTTTCACGGGAGCCGCAACATGTGGATGAGCATTGTCATGCAGAAGAATAATTTTTTCGTGTCTAGAATAGTATGAGGGCGTTTTTCCTTCAGAGCTCGGCTCAATCTCATCAATTGTGTTCGATAGAGGGCTCCATTAATTATTTCGCTCAGATTAAGCAACTCATAATACACTACACCTAGCTGATCCCACCAAATACACAGCATAAGTTTTTTTACGTGAATATTCGGTTTTGCTGTTGATGTTGACGCGTGGCCAGGTAATCCCCATGATTTTCTTCTTTTTGGATTGTCATAATGATCCACTTCTCATCACCAGTTACGATACGATGTAAAAAACCCTTTTTTTATGTCTAGCTAGCAGCATTTCACTTAAGCATAATCGGCGTTCAATATCTCTCGGCTTTAATTCGTACGGATCCCAATTTCCTTGTTTATGAATCATTCCTAATGATTTTAAACGATGTGAGACTGCTTGCTGAGTGACTTCTAATGTTAGAGCAAGTTCTTTTTGTATTTGAGATTAATCTTCCTCCAATTCTGCATACTCGTAAATTTTTGGCCTCTCACTGCGATCTTTGTCTTCTACGTCGAAATCACCGTTTTTAAACTTTTGAAACCACTCTCGATACGTTATCTCACTCAAAGCACCCTCACCATATGCTCCTACGAGCAATTGATGCGCCTCAGCAGCAGATTTCTTTAAATTAAAGAAGTAAACTAATATTTCCCGCAAATGACGCTTACTTGGCTCAAATTTTGACATTTTCAACTTATAAAAATTATATTTTACCAATATAAAATCAATAATATTAATAGGTTATGTTGTTCTTGAATGTCCAAAATATTTTTTAAGCCGATTATCATCTGCGAAAGCTAACCGAAACTCCGTGCGGCGCCATCTACAATAAAACGGCGGAAACTTATTTGTACTCCTAACAGCAGTACCTGAATTTTTCGTATAATAACACCGATCTTTGTTTTTTTATATCTTCGTTTTTATATTCTTCGTTTCTTCTGTGTTTTTATTCAATATAGCTCTTTTCAGGAATAATTCACAGATTGGAAACACAGGGGAAATTGCGTAAAAGCTTTTGACTTCACGTCAGTGCTTTTCAAGATTTTTATTCGAATGTATTTGAGTCAAAACAAAGTTCGTTTTTTAGGATCGGTGCCCCAATTCACAGCATCAATTACATAGAAATATGAATCAGTGAAATGGATTAGATGTAATTACTCAATACTTAGATGCTATGGGAAAATTGGATTAAAAATCAATGGATAATGCATTATAATTCCAATTTATTGAAATTTATCAATGAATTGTTATATTTTAAATATTTGAATGAAAATTTATTACTGAGAATAGTTATGTATTGAATATCTGTGATATTTATTTATTATTTTTATTATCATAGGAGTGCGCCAGTTCTTGATAGAATATTAGTAATTTTCTCTGAAAATTTTGTTTATGATTTTTATTTTCCAAACAAAGCAATTATTTTTCTCAATATAGGATATTGTTACTGTTCTCAGCCATAGATAAAGTTTCCGGTTATACGGTGAAAGTTTCGTAGCTTTTCAATAGAACCTCTGCCATATTTTTTCCTAAAATAGAAAGGCTTTTTACTTGATAGAAAAAATATAACAAAATTTGAATATTAAAACAAATTGAAATATATTTATCTTCTACAATTTTAATTTCAAAAAATTTTTTTATCCAAAAAACTTTTAGAATTAAATTAATGTCTAAAACAAAGGATTATATTTGTTTTTTGAAGATATAGTGTATTTTTAGAGATTTCTGAATTAACTCATTCGAATATTCAAATATAATAAATATTTCAAATAAATTATATTCTT
Source organism: Megalocaria dilatata (assembly GCA_034642435.1). NCBI lineage: Eukaryota > Metazoa > Arthropoda > Insecta > Coleoptera > Coccinellidae > Megalocaria > Megalocaria dilatata. Next base: position 69,480,140 of record CM067856.1, on the reverse strand, counting down.
TGAGAAGTCCTTTAAGTGTGCTCATGTTTTTAAAAGGCAATTGGTGTTCTTAAAGGTAAGACCAGAAACAAAATTTTGTCTCCTTCAAATATTTATTTATTAATTTTAATGACTTTCGTATATCTGTGGGTTTATTTATTCCATTTGACATTATATATTGAGTTTTGATTATATACGTCTATTAAATGTAAGCGGTGCTTGTTTAAGACATTAATTTAATTCTAAAAGTTTTTTGAATGAAAAATTTTTTTGAAATTAAAATTGTAGAAGATAAACATATTTCAATTTGTTTTAATATTCAATATTTTTTCCTGGTTTGAAAAAGCCATACACAGATTGGTTTTTTTATTTTGTAGCTAAAATATGAAAAATAATAAAGAAGATTACACAATATTCTAGTGTCATGAAAGAATCTTTAACGAATCGGAGAACTGATCAGTGTGGAGCTCGTTTTCACTGGAAGAATATACAGGGTGTTGTGAATATATGTTGGAGATGATTCGTAAGATTCTCGAAATTTAATGCCAAATTACCATGATACGATAATAAGATCATTTTTATTCATTGATTCTTATTATAATTGTTGACAAACAAAAACAGTATTTGCATTGAAATTTTACTACCTAATATTTTCTAGTCTTTTGTGACGGAATGTCACTAAAAGAGTTGAAAAAAATAAACATTCGAATAAATTGAATATAGAGAAAAATTTTCTTGAAGGAATTGTCGAATTTCTATATATTGCTGTTAGAGAATCAATTGTCATTCACAGCACTCTTTATTCAACTGTCAACTAGTTAACAATTCATCGCCTTACACATTGCTACACTCGCAGTACCATGCACAGGAACAAAAAGAAAGTTCATGCACGATTCATAACTTAGTCAATTAAATTCGTTGTTTTTCTCAACGAAACTTTCTACTCTCCGCAATAGCAGCGATAACAACCAATTCCAAAGATAATTAATGAATTAGTTACCCATAATTAGATTCGTGAAGCCGGAGATTTGCTTACCTTGAACCAGAGCAAACGCTAAGGTCGTCAACACCAGGGATCTAAAGATGAAAATCAATTTATCGGACATTGTTTCAAGTTTCTGCACTTCACATTTCAGTGTTCTATTCACGAGTTTGATTGTTTTTATTTTAAGTCTGTTTTCACTATCAAAAATAACTTAAGTCACTTCATTTCGATTCAAAATATTTCACTGGATCAATCACTGACCATAATCCACCTAGTTCTTGCTATGACGTCGGAATTTCGAACTTAAAATCCCATTAAAAATTTAGGTCATCATCGGTACCAGGAATTTAACTCTTCACTTACTACCATGAACTCGATTTTGAATGGAACACTGTACACTAAAACCCCCCTATTCGGGACTGTTTTCCGCTTTTTTCGCGATGGTTAATTTTCTCGTATTTTCCAGTTAATCGTACAAATTGTATGAACAGGTGTAATCGAGACATACATTATTCACACAAGACAACACTAAACACCGGAGTGGAGTACCAAGTAACGGAACCCATTGGGCTCATGACAGTAGAGAGGATATTCGACTGGTCTTCTGTTCTTTAGTTCCACGGTGGGGGAGAGGGGCACGAGCTTGGCCGAGTTAAGCTAGCCGGGAGCTAGAAGACATTTCAACACATATCTGGGAAATTTATATTGGTACGTATGCCGGATGGATGTTTAGGTGTTTCCGAAATTAAATGTTATGAAAGATTTTTTTAAGAATCTGTAATATCGTGGGTAAAATAATATAAGTATGTTTAACTCAGACTTTAATAATAAAATAACAATGTACACAACTCGAGTTACAACAGAGAAAGAGAAAGAGTTTTTAGGTTACCAAGCGTACCTAACTTAAACCATAGAATGCAATTAACATAGAAAGTATTTTCTTCATTTATTTTACAATTACTACTTTTATTTATATACATGATATTACACTCCTCCGTCACTAAATCTTTTAGGAGGTCTTATATTTGTTTTTAAACGGTTTTTTATATTAGGGGATAACAAGGCACTTTCATTTGTTTGTGCACTGTCTCCCTCCACTAAAACTGACTCTTCATTATTAGACGGTAATTCATTTTCAACAGATTCCAGAACCCTATTGTGATCCTGAAAATCTGGTGGTTTAACTTCCTGACTAGGAACAATTTCCTTTTGTTCAATGTTATTACTTCTAGAGTCTTTTATTGTTTCGTTCGCTATATTATTTGCACTGATCGGTATTTGATCTAATAAGATATTACAATATTCAATGTCCACACCAATCTCTCCATCTGGAACAATTACATTACCCTCGTATGTTTTGAACTTAATTTTCGTTGGAAATAATTTACAATTTTTAAACATGTGTTCAAAAAATTTTCCAGGAATAACAGAAATTCCCGCTCCTGAGTCCAGTTCCATTGTCAAAGGTTTTTCATTAATATGCACTTGAACTTTAAATGGTTGAATAGAACTGGTTCTACGTTTAGTCACAAAAAACATATCAATGAAATCTGTTGGACTACTCTGATCCTCTACTATAATTTCCTCCTTTACAAAGTGATTGCGGTATGAATAACAAACCTTTGCCAAATGTCCAACCTTTTTACAAATTTTACATTTATAAGTTTTGAACTTACATTTACTGAAATTATGATTTTCCTCACCACAACTTCTGTATTTGGCTTTCTTTTCTTCCTGAATCTTCGGCTTGTTTTCCCTCTTCTCTTCCCTTGGGTATGGTTTTCTTCCATCTGCTCTTTTCCTTGATTCTTGGGTAAAACTAACCTTGTTTATCGTTTGGGTGAAAGAACTGGTTACTGCTGCTTCTTTCCTCAATGCTACTTGCACAATTTCTTCCACAGAAATGGTATGGTCCTCTTCACAAATTCTGTCTAGAATGGCACTCCTTTTCAAACCTGACATGAACCTATCCTTAAGTATTTCGTTCAGGTTATTTCCAAATTTACATTGGATCGCTTTGTTTTTTAAACGAACAAAGAATTGTCTAATTGTCTCAGGTTGTAGAATTCTATTCTTTCCTTGAAGACAGAAATCTTCTGTGAAAATTGTTCCTTCAATATCCTGCACAGTTCGTCATAACCTTTTTCTTTTGGAAGTTCTGGATCACACAATCCTCGTAGTATTTCATATGCCTGTTCACCCACCATTGTTAGAAGAACTGCTACTTTCTTGTTGTCCTCGATATAATTAGCCTCGAAATATTGTTCCATCCTCTCCTGATATGTACACCAGTCTGTTCCCATTTGATATTCATTTAAAACACCTATCGTACCTCTTATGATATTTGGATACTGGCTAACAGCCGCTGAATCGCCTTGATTCTTCTGGGAAGTTGATTTGTGTGCCATTTCGTAATATTGTAGATAACTTCACAAATACCAATTTTCCTCGTCGCCACTTGTAATATCGTGGGTAAAATAATATAAGTATGTTCAACTCAGACTTTAATAATAAAATAACAATATACACAACTCGAGTTACAACAGAGAAAAAAGAAAGAGTTTTTAGGTTACCAAGCGTACCTAACTTAAACCATAGAATGCAATTAACATAAAAAGTATTCTCTTCATTTTTTTACAATTACTACTTTTATTTATATACATGATATTACAGAATCCAGCACCATGGTATCAAAACGAATTAATTAATGGGGAAGATATTTATTCTGATTATGGTAAGGAGTATGAGTTTCCATCTGTGAAATAGTTCAAAACTCAAATACAGGATAGGTTGTGATGATCATCCGCAGTATTGAGTTTTGAACTGTTAAAAACATGCAAGTTGCACTACCCCGATACGAGGAACTTTTGGTTCACTATGACTCAAGAACTTGTTGAGCGATTCATGAGATTTTATGATGAACTCCACAAATCCGAAAAAGTCTGATAGATATTAGGATGCACCCCTATATGCAAGAGTTTCCTTTTAGGGGGCACGATGAATCTAATGGATCTTTAAATCGCGGGAATTTCAAAGAATTGGTTATTCTTGTTAGTAAATTTGACACTACTTTAAAAACCTTTTAAGAAAATTATATTAACAGTAGACCAGTTTTTTCTGACACATTTAAAGCCTTACAAAATGAAATAATCGATTCGTTTGCTTTTGTTGTGAATACAAAAATTGAGAACGAAATTTCAAAGTCTTTGTTTATTCCTGGCAAGATGATGAAACAACTGACATAAACTCCCAATCACAATTTTCCGTTATGTAATGAATGACCAACATGTTGAGCGATTTTATTATATAAGTACTGGGTGTTCTGCTGAAGATTTATTTCAATTTTTATCTACCAAATTCGGAAAATTTGACTTGCATTCAAAATTAGTGGCTCAAACATACAATGAGTCTAGTGTTATGTCGGGAGAAGTAAACGGTTTACAGGCAAAAATCAAATCTATAGCACCACAAGCAATGTTTACTCATTGCTATGCATACGCATTCAATTTGATTTTAAGTAATGCGTGCAGTTCAATTCACCAGGTTAAAGTTTTTATCTCAACCCTTTCAGAATTATCATCATATTTTTCCAAATCAACAAAGCGCACCTAAGTGTTAGGGCAAATTGTAGGAAATCATATACCTACAAATGTAGCAACTCGTTGAAATTTTACTTCACGTGCCGTTCTGACAGTTTTTAATAATAGGGATAAATAACTCGAAACCTTTCATGTTATTATCAATAGTTATAGTCGCGATTTTGAACAAAAATCAATTAGAGAAGCAGTAGGTTTAAAAAAATTTTTAGAGGATGCTCCGAATATATTTTTTTCAGAAACATTTGTATTTATTTTCAATCAAACCGATACTGTATTTCCTATTTTACAAAATAAAAACAACTGTTCTGAAGGCGAGAAATTCACTGCAAACAACACTGAGTACTTACTTTGATACAATCTATAAAAAACTGGATATCGCAGGTTTACTCTTAAAACGTCAAAAGGGAGTTGAAATGGCAGATAAAACACAACAATTGAGACGAATTATTTTAGAAAATCTAGACATTATAGCGACTCAAATATAGGTTAGGTTTTGCGACATTGAAAAACTACATTTCTTCGATCTGTCAAATAATTCAAAATTCTCCATTTATGAAAAAGAATTTCCTCATGACGTTTTGAAAGACTTGACAACGCAGTATAATAATTTTGATAGAAATCAACTAAAAAATGAATTAAATGTTCTATATGGAAACGATGTAATAGAAAATTGCACAAACCCTTATGAAATGTTACCTTTTTTCACGATATTGACTTAAAATTTTGTATGCCAGGACTCTTTAAGTTATTGTGACTTGTTGTTTTGCTAGTGACAACTGCTTCTGCAGAAAGAAGTTTCTCTGCGCTGAAAAGAATTAAAAATTATATTAGGAATACAACTAGACAGGCGCGATTGAGTAATATGGCAAAAATTTCAATTGAAAAAGAATTTATAAAATCACAGGATGAGAACATTTTTATGGAAGGGGTAATAGATCATTTCGCTGAACAGAAGAGTCGCAGAATTCTTTTCATCCATAAAAAATTCTAATTTTTAGAACTCACGATTTCAATTTGGAATTAATATATTTTTTACAACATTCAGAATATATCCTATATTATACGCTGAGGTTGTTTTTTTATTTTGTTAATTTAGACTTTATTTTAATTATTTAGAGTTTATTTCTTTATTTTAGAGTTTTTTCGTTAAAAGTATATTATTATTTTAAAATCTGCGATCTTCATTTAACCCGTTTTCCTTTATTTCCTTCATACCCATCCCTTACCTGGCAAGAATGCTCTACACCTCCACGTTGGTTCTTGCTGGACAGCTGCATAATAATGATTTTCATATTTAGAGCATTGCAATATGTCGAAAAAAAGCTCAAAAACCATCTATTTGGGCATCAATACAAAAGGATTTATTTCAAACTGAAGATGAAAACAAATTTTTCAATATAGCCATAATCAGTGTTTCTTTCAGAAAATTTGCCCCGAAGTTCCGAGGGGGCAAATTATCCAAACTTTTTGAAAAAATATTCACTTGAAGAAATTTTTCAAAAATTTCATTGATAAAGGAATTTATGGAGGAAGATAATAAATAATAGTCAATTTTGGGAAACAAATAATTTTTATTTACAAGAATCTTATTCTTCTAGGTTTTTCCTACCATATAAATCTATAACTTCATCTAGGTACTCTTCATCTGGAGTCTCCGGTACTTCATTAGCGTTCCTGGTAACATTCTGTTTCTTGATTTATTCAGTACCCTATTCATCGTACTGAACGATCTTTCCACGTATTCAGTCGTTACTGTGATAGTGAGAATTATTTCAGAGAGGTTCTGTAATTTTCCGTATCCCACATCCGCTTCCAAAATCTTCGAAATCGGATTATCATTCATTTTCATCGAATCATTACTGAGCATTACCTGAATGTAAAATTTGAATTATTTTATGCCTGCTAATACAATGTCTGCATTGAGAGTAGGGAATTTGATACAGAATTCATTGATTTCATTTTCTGTGAGAGTCATGAAAGACTGGTAGGTTTCAAATTTGCTTGAAAAAGTCATAACTTCAATCGATTTATCATTGAACCTGTCATCTATTTCATTTACTACGTTATCACAATACGTTTTCAAGACCCTTAATGTTTCATTGACTTCATTTTTGATTTCATCGATTTTTCTATTTAGATTTTTTTGTAAGGGGCTTCTCAATATCTTTTAGGTGCAATTTTGTTGTTGTTATTAACGGATTTACTTTGGTCAGGCACAGGTCCTTTTTTTTGCAAAGCATTGCTGAGATATGAGAGTGCACTTAGCACGTCGTTCATCACATAGCAGGTGACTCATTCCTGATTTCAAGCAAATGCGAGCGATGCAAGATCTGCACCTTCCTTATGAATGTATTCGCAAGCCATCAAAATGGACACCAGACTTCTGAAAACAGCATTCACTATTTTATTGTGCGATAACCATCTGACTTCTATGCATTCTGGTATTTTTAGAATTGGATCATTCAAAACAGATTCAATTTCGTGCAGAATATACTCTTTTTTTGGTGACCTGCTGAACAGTTTGTAGATGTCCTTCAGTACATGAAAAAACCTTTCAATTTTTTTTTATTCCTGCTGGAAGCTGCAGCTAATGCCAATATATGCGCTCGGCAATGCATATAGAGCACATCTTTTTTCGATTATTCAGACAGTTTTCTTCTTACTCCACCTACATTTCCGGACATATTGATGCTCCATCAAAACCAAATGCTATAAGGTTATCATAAAGAAGACCGAGAGATGTCATTTCTTCGTCGATAGCATTCGAAATAGTCTCGGCCTTGCTATCAGGGATTTTTACTATTGCCAGAAACTTTTCAATAGGCACTTTATTTTCGACAACTCTGAACATTATATTTAGTTCCATTTCATTCCTCAAAGAAGTGCTTTCATCCGCTAAAACGGAAAACATCTTATTTTTCAAGATATCCTTGATTCGATTTCTCCAAACTTCAACCATACATGTGAACAATTTACAAGCTCTATCCTTACTTCTATAATTGGCTGTCACTGAAGGTCTCTGTCCATTGCTTGAAGTCCTTATTTAAATTCACCAAAATATTTTCGATCAAGCTCTCATATTTTGTGGTATGAGCAATTTCTTCTTTTACTAAAAAGTACAATCCTCTTAGCAATATTTTTAAGCACCTTCTATTCGAATCCTTTTAACTATCGCTCTCTGACAGAATTTGGGCATGAACTGGTCTTTTCAATGCCTGTTTTCTGAGTTTTTCCATTTCAATACTAATAGTGTGACCAGATGAATGCACATGTTTTTCTAATCTGCCATTCTTTCCTAATGCCTTTTTGAAAGATGGGAAAGGAACATATATAAATACTCCACCTGTCTTTTGAAAAATATTTTCTGTATTTTCATATGAATTATAGTTTAGAAAATCCTCCACCTTTTTGCTCATCGTACTCCAACCAACTCTATTGTTTCTCCCAATTTTTATTATAATGTCGTCGTACATCTTCTTTACCAGATGGGCTAAATACCTTTTTTAAGTGGAGACCAGCAGTAGACGGACCAGTCAGGTTTTCTCCTTGCAAATCAGGAGGTTGAAGGGACGGCCTTGGTTCTATCGATGCGGATGCATCAGGTTAAGGTTCTGATACAATTGAAGGTCCTGTTTCCGTTTGACCTTTCGGTTTCTTAGGAGTTTCTGACGAGCCTCAATCTGTGACTGGAGAGAATGCTACGGCAAAAATGAACGTAAAATCTGGATATTCGGAACTGTACTGCGGGTAAAAAAAAAACGAAAAAAAAACAACTTTAACGCCCTTCCACGGTAATATTTTGGGGCATATTTGGTCCAATCACTATATTTTGGTCCAAATATCTTTCATTAGCCTATGTACCAATAGTAATGATTCACTCTGTATATAGTTTACGATTTTTAAGTACGCTTGGAGAAAAAATTCGAAGAATATGTGGAAGTTCTTGTCACTGAATATTGTTAATATAATACTCATGATGAACTTGATTTTACTCTTATTCATATTACAGCATGAACTGCACAGTATAATCTGCTATTATACAGGTTGTTTCCAAAGTTGAAACTTTTTTAACAGGAGGTTGAACTCATCGAAATAAACCTTCCACTAAAAATAACTTCTATAAACTATTCAATGGGACAGACTTATTCAAATTATAGGGTTGTAGTCAAACTCTCGATTTTTCAGAAAATTTCAAATCCGGTTCTGTTACTTCGGTTACGTTAAATGCCTCCATGGTCATAACATTGCCATCGAAGCGATTCTGATTTGTCATATTATTTCTAATGTCAATGTATACAGAAAATCCCGTGCAAGTCACCACTTTTTTGAAATTCGTGAATTTATTGAAAAATGCTGCTTATTTATTCAATATTACTATGGTTACCATATCCTTTTCATGAAATTTTCCATGATCCATTCGCCCATTTGCGACTGTATGCCCTCGATAACTACACGAATTTCATCTTTAAGGTCTTGAATCGATTCAAGGAGCATTGGCGTAGACCTTATCTTTCACGTGGCCTAAAAAAAAGTCTAAATGTGGTAAATCACAAGAACTTTTTGGCCAATTGTGATCATCCCTTCGAGAAATAAGACGGCCGGGAAGCTTCTTGCAAAATTGCTTGTGTCTTGTTGAAAATAAACGTCATCTTCAAAAATATCTTCCAATGTCAGTTATACAGAGTCATTAACCATAGCTCGGAAGCGCAATGCATTCAACGTAACAGTTACACCATCCTCATTTTCGAATAAGTAAGATCTAATCACACCGCCAGCCCAAAAACCGCACCAAACAATGACACGTTGTGGATGGAGAGGCTTTTCAACAATCATTCTTGGATTTTCCGAGCCCCAAATGCGACAATTCTACATATTAACGTAGCCTCGTAGGTAAAAATGAGCCTCATCATTGAAGATGATTTTTCTATGAAAATCAATTTTGATGCATTTGAAGGACCCAATCAGCGAAGATACGACGTTGCTGGTGTTCGATCGGCTTGAGTTCTTGTGTTCACTGAACTTTAAAAGCCTTAAGACTTAAGTCTTTACGCCAAATAATGTGTAATGTCGTTTGTGGAATACGAAATTCCAAAGATCGACAAGGAATCGGCAAACCTAGGTTTTCGTCAACATTGTGAGCTGCAGTAGCAATATTCTCAGTTGTTCTCGAGCGACACACATGGTTTTCACTTCTTCACATCACTAACTTGTCCCAACGGCTGAAATTTTTCCACCAGTTTCACTATTTCCGACTAAGAAGGTTCTTCACGATGACCCAAAAGTGTTTTAGTTTTACGAACTGTGATTGAAAAATTTCCTCTACTTTTGTAGTAAATGTCAACAAGTTCAGTACGTTGTTGAAGCTTTTATCATTCCATTTTTAATGGAATGGCGTAGTTTTTACTTGTCAAATTTCGAAAGATGACAGCTTCAAAAGTGACAACTGCCCAGATAGCGGGTTATTCAAAATGAAATCTCTTATTGGAAAACTTTTTATCTACATTCCTTCATTCACCAAATATTCTGTTTGAAAGCGAACTTCAATAAACGTAGAACTAGTTGGGTGCCATTTAAAAAAACTGCAAAAATGTTGAAAAAGAAGATACGACCATAGACTCAATATCTGAAAACTGTTGACAGCTATATCACAATTCATTCTTCCTAGATCGTTTACTATGTTATCACAATCTACAATTTCATAATCATAGTATGTGATATTCGGTTTTGAATCTGTGTTATCAACGAAAACATCAACGCTGAACTGTAACATCGGACGATGGGGATTAGAATTCACCAACTCATTCCTAGCAATTGAAACCTCGATTCCCTCTATTGAGGTGTGATTGGGACATGCTGAGAGTTGCGAAAATATCTGATATTAAAGTTCAAGATCTTCTCATTTTTTCGAAATTAAAAACCCCTATATCACACCAGCATTCACCTGGAATATCAAAAGAAGGAATAAATAAGAAATTAATTCGTTTTTTATCACTTTTATTTACTGAAGATACAGTGACCCGAATTTCGTAGTTTTTATTGCATATTCAAACCGGTGTATAACACGTTGTAAAGACTAAAAAACTTGAGTCACTGTATCCCCAATAAAAAAAAAATGATAGCAAACGAAGTAATTTCTTTGAAGAATCTATATATCGTATCGAATTTCACTATTCACTGAACGTTGAATCAGTTAGTATGCAAATTTCGGGATGAGCATACTTCGAGTATATTAGAGAGGTAATAATAGATTAGAACTTGTTTATGTACCTTCAATATATTCAACAGGAAATTATTCAATTTTGGATCGTTCCACCAAAATTAAGAGAATTATTGCGATAAAATTTTTATCCATCGTTGTGGTGAAAACACTATATTGTTCATAGAAGAGTAGATTGATAAGTTTTGAAATGTTGTTCATTCACTTGGGTTTACTGAGTTCACTTCACGAATTCACGAATCTTAATTACAAAATTAAAAATCATAGATAATACACTCCCTTTCACACCTTTTAGCTCCGATATTTTCACGAGAGTGAACGAAAATATTAATTGTGATTGGATTTGAGATGTTAGAAATTAGTGCGAGATAGAGTTCTGACGTACTGACTGCAGTAAAGTGCTTTGTGTTAGTGCGGGAGAGGTACTTTCTCAACTGACTTTTGGGGTGACTATTGTGGTATTACGATTTCTACGAAAACTGACGGGATTTGAGAAAGTTGTTTTAGTGACCAGTTTCCTACGGAATGTTCGTATTGTGAGAGAGAAAGGGCGTAGAAAGTGGAACTGCGAGGGATTTGAAACATGCTGATTAAATGTCAATAATATTTTGTTAGTTTTCAAAGAAATCGAACATTCCTATTAATTCCATTTTAAAAATGAATCATTGTATTAAAATTTCCTCTTAATCAAGCCGCTTATAAACTTACTCCAATTATAATACTGATCCTGTACTTCTTAATAACGTATACAGGTTCCTGCCATGGTGCGTTGTGCTTCGATAGCTGCTGTGGACATTAATTTAATTCTAAAAGTTTTTTTGAATAAAATTTTTTTTGAAATTAAAATTGTAGAAGACTAACAGATTAAATCTGTTTTGATATTCAAATTTTGTTATATTTCTTCTATCAAGTAGAAAGCCTTTTTCTATTTTATACATAATATATAATTATATTTTGGGTTGAATAATTCTCATTCTGGAATGTCAATGGTTTAAAGAAAACCATAGAATACCTTACAGTTTCCTGTGATTTTGTGACGAACTGACTACCTGGATTTTTAAAGTTAGTCTTTTTCAAACAAGTTCCGTGTTAACTCGAAGGTATGATATACTGATTGTTAGTTTATTTTAATATTTTAAATGTTATCTAGGGCCGATGAAGAGATTATCCGTATTCTAATTGTTTTTTGAAGATATATTGCATGTTTTGAGAGATTTTGAATTAACTTATTTGAATATTTAAATATATTAAATATTTCAAATAAATTATATTTTTTGAGAAATCCTCAAGTTGTGTTTTATGTTTTTGAAAAGGAATTGGTTTCATTATGGTAAGATCAGAAACAAAATTTTGTCTCCTTCAAATATTTATTTATTCATTTTAATTGCATTTTTTATATTGGTTGGTTTATTTATTCCATTTGACATTGTATATTGAGTTTTGATTATATACGTCTATTAAATATAAGCGGTGCTTATTGTGGACATTAATTTAATTTTAAAAGTTTTTTTTTGAATAAAATTTTTTTTGAAATTGAAATTGTAAAAGACTAACAGATTATAGTATATTGTGCAACTAGTGCGAGAAGTTGTCGATTGCCCACGAGTGAGCAATCGACAACCTCGCACGAGTTGCACATACTATTTTTTATTACGAATGCGGGGATAATGGGAGTATAAAATATTTTTATTTAAATGCCAACCTTACTTATTTAGTATTGACAGTTTGACTGTCTTATTTTAATTTTGTCAATTTGCGTGTGCCAATGAAAATTGGCGTGCGAGAAGTTTACTTGTCGCACTCAAATCGACATTAAATTTACTCAAAACTGGTGTGGTAATTGTGAAGTGGGCAATTAGCGTCTTTTCGACCCCAAAAGCAAGCGCAAAGATAGTACTTTCCCAGCATGAGTAATAAAAAATCTGTTTTGATATTCAAATTTTAATAAATATTATTATTACTAAGCTTTCTTTGGCTTCTGTTACATTCAGTAAAACCTCAAGCTTCTGGTCTTCGTTAGTGATCGATTTTATCCTTTCATATTGTTTGTACTTGAGATCTCCTGCCTTCACAAAATCTGTTCGAAAACCTCCGAAAACTCGATTATTTTGAATCTCTTCGGGATATTCTGCTGCATAAGTTCGTCACGCTAATAAACAGTTTCTGTTGCACTGCCCCAACAAGAAAATATTTTTTTTTTCCAATATTATCCTGATTTCTTGTATTCAAAAGTAACTTTGAGCTCCAAAGAACGATAACTTGATTGATAATCGACTTTTGGAATGCTGATGAAACACTGATGGATACACATATGATCAATATTTGATGCCATTATAATTTATAATTTTCATGTTAACGCTCAAGTGTTATGATTTTGGAAATGTTCTTAAGTTTTATAACTAGCTCAATAAAAATAATTTAATGGCTTAGAATAGTTACCTCTAAATTTTAAAAGATATTTTGGCAGAATTTCCTTGAATAAGTAGGAAAAAATCCCAGAATTCGTTCATTGAATTGAATTGAATTCTTAGGCAGCATTTGAGTTAGGTCCCGTATTGCGTCCAAAAGTGGCTACTACATTAACAAAACTTCTGTTGTATTAGATACGCCCCTTAGCCCTGCCAGTCCTTTTCTTTTTTTTTTTCCTGTTTATCTACCTTGGGTGTTTGTCCCTTGACCTTTCCTGCACGAGCCAAAGAACCGTGAACTTTTCCTCCCAAAAGACCAACTGATACCTCAATATCAGTGCCAGCGAATAGATCTACAGTATCATTGTCTGATACTGGTTTACCAGCGGCATATAAAGAAACTTCTAATACATCAAGATGTTCAAAAATAGCGATTTTCTTCTTTAGTTGGGAAACTGTTCCAGTTCCTTCATACTCAATAATGAGTGGATTGCCCACGGAAGCACAACTTCATTTTGAAATGTTATGTATCAAACTTCGTTGAAACAAATTCAATAGCAACTTCAATTGAGTGAGTAATGCTGTACCCTATATTACCTGAATCATTTCTACAGCAGGTTTAATTGTTACAACTGTTTTCATTATCTGTTAGTTATTATGTTTATCATTCAAATAAAATTTTCAGTTGTGCAGTCATTTTTCATGTCTCCTGAAGGCAGAAGTAAAAACAGCCCTAAGGTTACCTCTGAGAAAATGTGAAGCATTTAATTCTCTACATTATCGTGAAAAAATATAGGATGTTAAATTGAAAAATGAAAAATGAAAAATTCGAAGAATAACAATTTGAAGTTCTTCATATTTGATCATTAATAGTGGACACCCTGTATATGACAGGTTGATCATTTAGGAATGATGATTAGGCAAATCTTTCAGTTAAAAAATTTTCGGATCGAATTCGTGTCCAGTTGCTTCTGGAAATCGGTAGAGGACTTTTAGAGAACTGCTGTTCCCTTAACTTTTTGCAGTTTTCTCTGAGAAATATCACTAATTTTTGGCGTCATAATAAAGATATGGAAGGCCACTGAGAATATATAAAAATAATTGGGATGATCCATTTTGAAAAATCATCCATTTGTTGAATAATTTTTATTTGGAAACATCCTGAATATTAGAAAATAATTTCTTGAGATTACTTTCCAGTGAAATTTCTGAGATGTCGGATTGGGCAGCTATAGAAGCGCAACGCACTATTGCAGGACCCTGTGTATCCCATTTTCCTTATTATTTTCAATTGGTTTATCACCCCTCTATACGAATGATCGTTGGAGCTTGACCTAATTTTATTCCTTTTGAAGCGGATCGAACGTGTTGAGGGATTTTTGCTGGACACTGATGGTTTTATCGTTATTTTATCCGTAGGTTTTCGATAAGACCCACTGTGAACATACCGTCTTGGAATTCCTCGCTCAATTGAGGAATGCAATACGATTTATTGAGTTTGATAAAACACCATCCCACAGAAGGAGTGCTTGTGAATGCAATATGACTTTTTATATGAAATCCATTGTCCGCAATCTCGAAAGCGTGAAGTCATTCACTTCGTTAGAAATGCTAAAACGAACATCAGGGCTATTACAAATTAAAAGAGAATTGAGGAAACACGTGATGATTTCACAGGGGTTATTTGACAATCTATGTAATGAAAATGAAAACTGGGAAAGTGTCGTACCGGGTAAGTATTTTGATTAGTGAAGATGAACAAATGTCTTATAGGTTTATTCTTTCCAAATAGTGAATGTAAGAAACCAAGCAATGGAAAATTTTTCTATCTTTTCTGTATTGTCTATTATTTGCTTTGAATTGATACGTAATTAAAATATCGAATACTTATGCTCAACTTAGAAATCAGAAGTTTTAGAGCTCTTTAAAATCAATACAGAATGTTCCCCGACGAGAGAAACAAACTTGGTGTAACGGTAGACGACATATATGTAAGCCTGAATAACCTTCATGTTCAGACCCTATATCTTTTCTTTGAGATATATAGCGTGATTTATCGAAATGTGCCAAAATATTAAATTCAAATTTTTTTAAAGTTCAATCAAATCAGTCCAAATTTGGATGATATAGTTCACTTATAAAACTCAAAAAATTGACGTTTTCTGAATGAAAAGGTAAACTCCGAACTAAGGAACTTTGTGCCCCCTTTGTTTTCATAAGATAACATTGCCCTATACGTCCAACATTGAAAATCGCAAGCATAAGTCTAAGACTAAAATAGAAATAGAAAAAGGCTTTTTACTTGATAGAAGAAATAAAACAAAATTGCAAATCTATTTTGATATTCAAATTTAGTCTAAGACTACATGAAATTACGAAAATGCCATCATACAAGAAGGTTTATTAATTTCTAAACTGTACACATCCACGTTTGAGCCACCAACTTCAACCCTCACCAACTCATTCGTTCTTTTTCTATAAATGCAATTAAGTGTAGTTAAAGAATTACAGAAGTTGCAAGGATGCTAGAGAAGCAAAATGTTTTTGCCATTTCAGTATAATTTTTAATTATTATATTCAAATAAATTTCTTCATCTGATCTGTACCAAATATCATTTATAAAAATTGTGAGGTATGGTAATAGAAAGTCCTACAAATCGAGACAGTGTAACATACACCTGTATAACAATTCTATACTCAAACAAACCCGATAAGGTTTTCTTGATCACTGGGGCATAATTGCAGACATGCGCACGTTTGGTACTTGTACGTTCTCGACAGTGTAAGCAAAGCCAGCGACTACAAATCTGTCAAGTACCTATATTCGCTATACACAGAAACAGTAAGCTATTAATCATATCCTAGGGCCATCTAGATGTACATACAAGACATACATATCCGAATTAATTCAAGTGAATAAATGTATTCCCGATATTTTCACGTTACAAACGTAGAAAAAACTTCCCTCATGCTCAAGTCAGACCATAATATGCCGTAATGCTCATAATTAGCATACTCAAATTCAAATAAATTAATTCGGTTGATCTGTATCAAATATCATTAATAAGAAGTGTGAACTATGGTACTAGTAAGTTCTACAAATCGAGATAGTGTAACATACATCTGTATAACAATTCTATACTCAAACAAACTTGATAAGGTTTTGTTGATCACAGATATTAGGTACAGATCAGCCGAATTGATTTATTTGAATATGGTAATTCTGAACATTACGGCATATTATGGTCTGACTTGAGCAGGAGTAAAGTTTTTTCTGCGTTCATAACGTGAAAATACCTGGAATACATGTCTTTACTTGAATAAGGTATGTTGTGTATGTGTGTTTGCGTGCACTAGATGCGGCTAGCCATAATAAATACCGTAGTTTAAATTATTATTAATTTTTCATTTCATTTATTTAGTCATTATTAGAATCTGGTATGATTGATTTGAATGTAATGTGGATCAATTCATGACAACTAAATAGTTTCAGCATACGTTGGATAAAGACTTGGCTGGCCAACCTGATTATTCGCCGATATTAAAACAAACTTTTAATTAGATAATAGCTATTATGAATGAGGGGATTCCTGACAGATATTTTTTGAACAAACTTCTTTGTTACATGTTCCTATTTCCAACTATGTATTCATTGTACTAACATTTGTTAACAACTGTATTTTAATTTAATGAATGGGGTATGCGGTTGGGTATAGGTGAAACATTATAACAATTTTATTTAAAAAAATTTACACAGTTTTTATGTTTCACAGTTTATAAAGAATCCTGACACGTGTATCGGTCTTTCGACCATCTTCAAAGGAGTATAAAAAGTAACTAAGCTTAAAATTGAAAAGGTTCTTTTATTACACTTAGGATATCTGTGTATTTTTATGGCGCTTGGAAATAACATCATCCAATATAGGGTGTTCCCAAAGAGTATTTGGGAATTTCTTAAATTCTCTTTTTTCTCAATGGCTTTTTTGATTGAAAGAATCTCCAAATAGTCCATCAAATTACCCTTATCAACATTATATAGTGAAGTGACATCTTTATTATATACGATTTTTCGTTTCTTCAAGAGAATAGTTCTAAAATGAGGTCTTTTGACTTTCGGATAACAGTACACAGAATTCTGCGTGATTCATTATTATTAGCATTTTGAAGAAATTGTGGCGATATGCCCTCCGATCGTTCCGCAGAACTCTGCTGTGCTCTGCTTCAGCTTCCAGGCGTATCCCATAGAGGACGCTACCGCATTTCGAATACCGAGCTCACCGTCCTTACCGGTTTCAAGTAGAGCAAAGCGCGAACGTTCCAACCAAGTTCCGACGTGAAACAAGGTCACTGGCGTCATAGGGCGGCTTGCGTACCATTTCTGGCTGAGGAGTTCAGGTACGCAAGTTCAGAACGAAACACCGCCTCCGAATTATGAAGTAGAAGCTCCCTCATAAGAACCCCATTCACCTCAGAGCTTCAAAGTAATTAGCAGATTTGAAATGTTCAGGGAAAATGCACTACTGAGCAAGCGCGCAAAAGCTTTTGACTTCACGTCAGTGTTTTCAACCATTTTGTACCTCTTTCTGCAAATGGTTAATTTTGTCGGAATAATATTCTCAATGTTCACACTTGGTCATCTATGCATCAAATATTTTCCATGTCATGTTGACGTTCAACTGAAATGGCAAAAAAATATGGATATTTCGAACACTTGTGTGAATTACCCTTAGTTTCAGATGATAATCTCTTGGATAACCCCCCCTATTTACGCAAAACACAGAGGTGGTTGCGATCGCTGCGCCAATTCATCTATCTTAACGAAAACAGTAGAAGAACTAAGGAATTTTTCCGAAGCTACGCTGCCGTGAGGATAGAGAAAAGAAGACATGCCTTGAAATATCCTGTGATAATTCATCCGTTCAGCACTTTCGCAATTTATAGGGAAAGGTTATTATGCTTGATGTGGATGTTGTGTTATGTAACAGATCCTATTGTCTGGTCCTTTTCTGCAGTTAGTCCTATTTATCACCCCTTATTCATATTTCAGGTAATTCTTGATGTTTTGTTTTTCATTAATGCTTTTGTCTCTTGTATCATTGGCTACGTTGTTCCTTTGACGAAAGAAATTATTTTATCACCCAGAGAAATATTCAACAATAAATTTTGGACTTATTTAATACCAGAATGCATTGCTTGCATACCTTTTGCTCTGCTCATGAAAAAAGTTTTTCATGTGAATCCAAGCCAATCCCGTCTGGTGGCTTTCAGTACCTGCAAGATCCTCAGATGTTTGAGGATAAGAGATTTTTTCAAATACCTTAACAACTTATTCAACGATTTGAGTATGCGCGAATCCATTTACACTTGGTTTGTTGTATTTATCATCAACATGTATCTTATATTTTGGGCCACTTGCGCTTTATTCTTCATTACCGTATTTTATTACACGTACGAAGGTTTACCTAAAAATTCTTTCTTGAGAAATAGACCACCGGACGACAAGTATGGTACAAACATCATTCAACCCGAAAATTCTTTTCACGATTCGTTCATTACGCTTCTTACAGTAGCAACATGTCACTATTTTGGAGCCAGCGAAGGTTACGTCCCTGTAGAATTAAATTTAGAAAAACTCTTATGTTCTTTCATTCTGATGTTTGGTTACGTGGTCTGTATTTTGGGAACTGCGAAACTCTTGGAAATATTCGGAGTATATACTGCTTCACAAACAAAGTACGAAGAGTGGATTTATCAAGTGACCCAATACGCTCAATCCAAAAATTTACCAGAAAATTTGAAGAAGCGTTTGAATATATATCATGACTACAAGTATCACAGAAGATATTTCAAAGAAAATGTAATTCTCGCAACTCTTTCGGACCACTTAAGAAACGAAGTGATTCTATACGGTTGTAGAAATGTGATGGACAAAGTTCCTCTTTTTCAAGGCATGCCGAAAGGAATAATTGGAAGTATTATTGGTTACATGAAGAGAGAAATTTATCTTCCAAATGATGTTATTTTGAAATACGGTGAACCACTCACTAAAATGTTTTGGGTATCTTTTGGAACACTGTCAGTATATTATGGGCCGAATGCAGTAGAAATACTCCATTTCGAAGATGGAGATCATTTTGGTGATTTATCCATAACTAAAACTGGGGGATCAGCAAAGTTAACTGTTGTTTCATTAGAAATATCTGAAATATTCACCTTATCCAGGAAAGATGTGAAACACTGTACTGCTTTTCTGAAGGAAATGAGTGAGAGGATACTCAAAATTTCAAAAGAAAAAGCAATATTGTATCCTACTTTGGCAAGAATGATTACCAATGAAGAAGCTCACAATGTTGTTGTTGCTGATTTGAGGCGAGGTAGAATTTTGGAAAGTGACAATTGGAGAAAAAGTCCATAAATTAATTAGAGACTACTTGAAAAATATGTTCTTTCACTTGTTAATAAAATAAAAGTTATTGCAACGTTTCTGTAATCTTAGACAACTCAGCAGTATTTTCAAAACATACAGAAAGTGGCATTTTTTAATTCTTCAATTTAAATCTACCAGATTCGATAAAATAGGAAAGAAAATACATCATTATACCTAACCAAAATTATATAGAACTACAATATTAAACCAAAGAAAATATACATAATATTATTGTCAGGTTAAAATATTTCAACATATTTCAATCGAAAAATATTTTAAAAAATTAATCACGAATTAAAATAAAATAGAAAATGGCTTTTTACTTGATAGAAGGAATATAACAAACTTTGAATATCAAAACAGATTTGATCTGCCAGTCTTCCACAATTTTAATTTCGAAAAAATTTTTATTCAAAAACTTTTAGAATTAAATTAATGTCTATATAAGCACCGCTTATATTTAATAGACGTATACAATCAAAACTCATTATACAATATCAAATGGAATAAATACATCAAAAAATTTAAATTGTCAATTGAAATTAATAAATAAATATATGAAAGGTACAAAATTTTGTTTTTGATTTTACCATTATGAACAGCAATTCCTTTTCAAAAACATAAAACACAACTTTAGGACTTCTCAAAAAATATAATTTATTCGAAATATTCAATATATTTAAATATTCAAATAAGTTAATTCAAAAATCTCTCAAAACATGCACTATATCTTCAAAAAACAATTAGACTTCCGATCTCTTCATCGGTCCTAAATCATATTTAAAAAATCAACTAACAATCAGTATATCTTACCTCAAAGTGGTAACCGCAAACAGACTAA
Source organism: Megalocaria dilatata (assembly GCA_034642435.1). Taxonomy (NCBI): domain Eukaryota; kingdom Metazoa; phylum Arthropoda; class Insecta; order Coleoptera; family Coccinellidae; genus Megalocaria; species Megalocaria dilatata. Next base: position 69,459,684 of record CM067856.1, on the reverse strand, counting down.
ATTTAAAAATCAAGATATTCTATGTTCGTCACAAAAATCACAGAAAACTGTAAGGTACTATAAGGTTTTCTTTAAACCATTGACATTCCATAATGAGATTTTTTCTTTAATTAATATTTGAATATTTAAATATATTGAATATTTCAAATACATTATATTTTTTGGGAAGTCCTTAAGACGTGTTTTATGTGGAATTGGTGTTCATAATGGTAAGATCAGAAACAAAATTTTGTCTCCTTCAAATATTTATTTATTAATTTTAATTGACAATTTATATTTGTTGGTTTATTTAATCCATTTGATATTGTATATTGAGTTTTGATTGTATACGTCTATTAAATATAAGCGGTGCTTATGTAGACATTAAATTTATTCTGAAAGTTTTAAAAAAAAAAATATTTTTGAAATTAAAATTGTAGAAGACTGACATATTAAATCTGTTTTGATAATTAATCACAAATTTCTACATAATATTATAGTAATGGATGTCTAATTTGGTATAAGCAATTCCATAAAGAATAAGAAATTCTACTTACAGTGTGTCTTGGGTTTTTGCACGCTTGTTCAAGGGAACAGCGTACTGTCGTTTTGTCCAAATATTTTGGTACCCATTCTACTTCCTTATCAACATATTTGTTCACATCTGTGCAGAAGGTATCGACTTATATCTAATCTTCGGATGTTAGATTATTGTTTATATTTATTCTGGTTTACGTTACTTATCTCTACCAAGTTACACCTTATTGGTTTTTAATACCTAGTGTGTTTAGGATAGACTCTTTGCACCAAAGGCCCCTTGCACCAAAGATGAACGGTAGGGCGTTGATGGTTTTGCCAGAGCACAAGTTTCCAAAACCAGAATGCTGGCTAGTTATAAGTTACAATCTTGAATAAGTACGTTTCTCCAAAGGATCTTGGAGACTCCGAAGAGACACCGTCGTCTGTTATCACAATGTTGTTCTTTTTCATACACAAGAAGTCGGGTTTATTGAGCTGTCTCCTCGTGCCTCGAATATAGGGCTCTTTTACCATCCTCGTGCCTCGAATATAGGGCTCTTTTACCATCCTCGAACCCTTCTTCAGTGCCACTACCATAAGTAAGACTCCTGGTGGAAATGGTTGTTCCCTCAACTCGATAGAAGATATAGTATCTCGTATTCTAAACCTCAGGAAGACTATCTTATTGTTTGATGCGCTATCGTTTCTTGCTATTGGATTCCGCCATAAAAGTAATTTGCCATGTCACAGTGCTGTCCGATAGACTGCCATTTTATTATTTCTTTCAAGGTGAATCATTCTAAGAATTCGCTGGTATCCGACATCCATCAATCACAGAGGCAAACAGGGGTTACTGCTATGTTGTCTTCTCTATCCTATCTTGCATTATGAGCGGAATTTGTCTCGTTACTGAGAATACCTCCAGCCCGCTAATGAGGGTCGAGTGTACATTTCGGCAGCTTTAGTGTCCTCTTCACTGCTCTCCATATCATTTGGTCCGCTTTTTTGAGCAGTTCTTTTGTTATTGATGGTAAATGTGGGAATAAATATTATCTGGGGAATAAATATCGGGTGTTTTTTTTTTAGAGTGATGGAACTTTTGATAGGGATACTCAGAATTGTACAAGTTAAAATATGAGCAGAGCTCTCTAATAACATTAATGTACCATTGTCATCATTGTTGTCCCGGGTTTCTGCTCAAGTTTTGACACTCCAGTAGACCCCCGAAAGCTGAAAGAGAAAGAAAGGAGTTTTTTGGAGAAAGGATTATAGAACACTCCGCGCCAGCACAACTAGGTGAGGGACCCCCACAAGTCACCTCTCCCATGTCTAAGAGGATCGCCGTAGCGATCCCACCACTCAATCATTTGGGCAGAGTGCCTATGGATTATGAAAGACTGAAGCAACGAATCAACACAGATAACGGCCTGTCAGCATGAACCCCACGCGCCACAGGGTCGTTGTTGCGGTTCCACTGCCAATGCGAGGCTCCGAAGCGTCCCAAGCAACGAATCAACACAAATAACAGCATCTCAGCATGGACCCCGCGCGCCACAGGATCGCTTGCGGTTCGCCTCCAAAAGCGAGGCTCCGAAGCGTCATAGGATTGGGCCTTAGAATCAAAAGGGCGCCAGAGTTTGGGGGAGAGCAGAGCGTATCTTAAAGGACCCTCAAACCTTGTCGAAACGTCGTAGTATCCCTTTTTCTCCAGCGGACCACTTCCGAACCCGCAGCGGAAAAAGATAAGCTTAAGGATCCACGAATGGGGCCGAAGTTAGGGAAGAGCGCAGCGAATATCCCAAGGTCCCACACTTGTTCAAAACGTCGCAGTCTCCCTTTGTCCTCCAACGGACCAATCAGGACCCCGCAGCAGGAGCTTCGGGAATTAAAAATGGAGCCAAATTTGGGGGCGAGCAGAGCGAATCTCCCAAGGTCCCACACTTGTTCGAAACGTCGTAGTCTCCCTTTTTCATTCAGCAACCATTTAAGATCCTTCAGCGGGCTAAGAGGACGAAGGTTGGAAACCCACGCTAAGGACTAGCGGGGATCGCCTTCGCCAGATGAAAGGAAAAACAGAACTCTAATCGATCGCAGGGTCGCAGATTCTGGTCGTCAATCAGAGCCAGCTTCCCCGTACGATTCCAAGTCCTGCGGTAGGAAAAGGTAGGGTTGGGACAACATGATGGAAAGGTATTATGCAAGAAAGAAACAAAGAAAGGAAATTAGGATTGCGAGTCTCTGCTTTAGGCATCACAACCATATCCTCCATCTCATAAATGAAACTAGGACACTCGTTATGACAAGCTCCCCCACCACGACAAGGTACAGAGACAGGGGGGGAGTTTTGATAGGGATAACTGTGATTTGACAGAAGGTAGAACCAATGTTGTTTTGATGTGTCTGTTCAGTAAGCATTGACAAATTATCATAGAAAGGCTCACGTCGCAACAACGTTTACAAATTGTTGGAATTTATTTTCAAAATCAGTGTTCTATTCACCAAACTTATAGAGCACTTCGTGAAATTTATGGTTTACATGTTTACATATGCGATCAATATTATTCCAAAGGTACTCTAAACATCTGTCACCGCTTAATATTCTTGGGTATTTGAGTTTAATTTTTGTGTAGAATATAAGAACCATCGAAACTTGTATGGATGAAATTTCTATCCTTTTATAATTCGGTGGACACTATTTCAAAGAATATCATTGTCAAGAGCCGCATTTCTAATGGATTGAAACTGGTCCATCTGTAGTGATAGATCTTTCAAGACTTCTTACATCCTAATTTTGAACGTTGACGTTTTATTTTTTGTTATCTACAGCATTTTCAACTTTTCTCATCATCTCACCGACATATTAATTATGAAGTTTATTTCCTGTCATCAATCAGACATTCTGTTGTTGTTTTCCTTAGAGATTAAAAATTCCTTTAGGGGAACATCAAGAATGACAACGCATAATCGAAGAAAAGCAACATTCGTTCAATTTATATTCTAGAAATGTACCTATATTCCCTATTCAAGCTGTGGAGTCAGCGTTGGACACTGGGGGATAAAATTGTGGAAATAAAATTCTCCAGACAAATATGGACGAATCCAAATGGTTTCGGAAAAATAAAATATGTAAATAATTATAAAGTGCAATTTTTTATTGAAAAATTCTGTATACAGCATGTTTCCAAATTAGACCTGAACCTTGGAGGAGGTGTTAGTATCACTCATTTGCAGTCGTTTGAGCCATATTTATTGATAACCGTAAATCAACAGTTTCTGACATATTTGAGTTCTTGTGTTTTTTGAAAACTTTCTCACCTTACTACATGTTTGATCAATTTTCTCTACGTTGACCAAGTTCGATTATAATTTTGGATTATTTTCATCAAAAAAGTATTGGTATGTTGAAAAAGAATTAGTATGATGTGAAAGTTGGTATATGAAGAATAGTCAATTTCTAATATCAATTTGCCTGCAACTTTCGAATTCCACAATTTATGTATGACAAAATTATTTTAAAAACTTGCCAAATTCCTTCTCCATTTTCTGAAAAAGTTTTCGTTAGAATGTAGGCACTAGTTTTGTTTCAGCAGATTTTGATTTGAAAGGGGACAGAAACAAAGAAAGAAAAGTAACGAATTAAATTTTTTTTGCAATTATTGCAATTAATTAATTTTTTAGGGAATACAGAAGGAATTTGGCAAGTTTTCAAAATAATTTTGTCGTACAAAAATTGTGGAATGCGAAATCTGCAGGCAAATTGATATCAGAAATTGATTTTTTTTCTTCAAATACCAACTTTCAAATCATACTAATTCTTTTTCAACATCTAATACAAGATAGTTTTGCTTTTTTCATACATATCATATACTTTTCTGATGAAAATAATCCAAAATTATAATCAAATTTTGTCAACGTAGAAAAAATTTACGAAAAATGAAGTAAAGTGAGAAATCTTTTAAAAATCACAAGCACTGAAATATCTCTTAAACTGTTAAATTTTTATGATTGTTTCGGTCTTTACTTGACGGAAATTCATTCTGAAATTGTGACTAAAAAACAATATTCTATTTCTTTTTCTATCATATTAACACGTCCTCCAAGGTTCACGTCTAATTTGGACACATTCTGTATACACATATCTCTGTATTCTGTGGTAATTATTTCAATCTTTGAAAAAAGAATATTCTTCATTCAATTATCATTATTGTTCTATGTAGTGACTTTGGAGGTTAGTTTTGTCAACCGTAACCCAAAGCCCGCAGCTCCGAAGTTCATAATCATCAAGTTATTTGTTTCAAGACATGTTTGAATAGTATACAAAATATAATAATGGAAGAAAGAAGAGCCGGTGCTTCAGATATGACGGAATACGATGAGCTATTAACCATTGGAAAAGGTTTGTTTCACTATTCAGCAAAGAAAGCTACTACCGGTTACCTTTCATGAGATCAATGAATATACATATTAGATTTATAGAAAAAGAATTGGTTATTCAAACCCATTTTTTTGCACTAGTTAAAGATGTTTTCAAGTAAACTATTTTTCTAGAATGATACTTTTAGATTGATATCATTGTATCACATATGTAGGATCAAATTTTGAAGCAAAAATAAAAGTTTTAGTATTGAAAATCGAGATTGAGCATATGAAAGATATAAAAGTATTGAAAAAATATAATCATGTGATTGCTGCTTGCCCGAAATTTATTGAATATAAGTCAGAAATTTTTAGAGACAGAAATGAGTTGAAAGTATATTTATGTATTTTTATATGGAATAGGGAATTAGAGTTAATATTCTATATCAAACGTAATTAATGATCCTACAGAATCAAGAAGTACCTTGATGTACCTATCCCAACCGAATTAGTGTTTTTAGTTCCAAAATATTGTTTGTTGATTTCTTCCTTATTTAAAAATATCTAAATGCAATATCCCAATATATTTCAAATGTTAGTTCTACATGTGATCAATTTAATGACAATAGATTTTCTGATTTTGAGAACTCAAATAGTATTCAATTGAAAAGAACTTCACTTCAATAAAATCCATTAAAAATATCACTTGGATGGTATTTTTTTGAAGTTTGAATTTCCCTATAGTGTGATTTGGTCAATGTAGGCAAACTAATGCTTACCTAATATAATTTTTAGGAGCATATGGTACGGTGTACAAAGCTCGAGACAAGAACACTGGAAAAATTGTAGCACTCAAAAAAGTTGTAGTTCCTCTTGATGAAGATGGTATTCCTAAAAACACTTTAAGAGAAATTTCTTTATTGAAACAGCTTGATACTTATGAACATCCAAACATTGTCCGATTATTTGATATTTGCCATGGCCAACAAAAGGAAAAGGAGCTGATAATGTTTTTGGTATTTGAACATGTAGAGCAGGATTTGGCAGCTTATATTGACAAGGCTGTGAGTCGGGGAGGAATACCGACAATAACTATAAGAAATATGTCCAGGGAAATACTTAATGGTGTCGATTTTCTTCACACTAATAGAATTGTACACAGGGATCTGAAACCACAAAATTTGTTAGTTACTAGTGATGGTCATATCAAACTTGCCGATTTTGGATTGGCCAAAACTTATGATTGTGAGATGCAGCTTACTTCTGTGGTAATTATGATCATTCTGTATAGATTAGAACTTGCACTTGTAATGGACTTTAGGAGATTATCAAATTAGTCCAATGAATCATTTAAACAAATAATTTTATCTACAAAAAAGCTCTTTTAGGATACTGTGTCATAACACAGTACCTGCTTTGATGACATAGTGAAATATACTGACAAAAAATTTCATAATAGACCTTTGAATTTCACAGTCGGGTGAAAAAAGGGGTCCGTTTATAGTTAATGAAAGGTAAAAGTACATTGAGGAGTCTATAATATTCAATTAATTAATTAATTACTTTGTTTTAATATTGTTTAAGATACAATTTTGCACGATTTTCATGTTAATATTCTTCTACTAAATACCAAATTTCAGATCGGTCGGATTTGTAGTTTAGAAAATATTGATAATAAAAGGGAAAAGATTCGGTGTTTTCACGTCCTTGATTTAAAATGTTGAAGTTCAACTTACAGGTTTAGCACCATTGAAATCAGGCAACCAATTTGGACTAAGCCAACGTTTCCTCTATATATTTAGACTTTATCAAGGCTACAGAGAAAAACAAACAAAATAGGTAAAGGTTGAAGTGAAGTGAAATGTACAAATAAAAAGTAACAGAGTCAAAGTTTAAAATATTTGCTTACCATGTTTATTTAGTCGAACAAACATGATAAATCAGAGTATAGAATATTGGAAATTAACAGTAACAATTTGTTAAATGTATGAAAACAAAGATAGAATGACATAAACGCTAATAAGCCTATTATAAAATTGCAATCACTGTCAGAACAGTTTGTTCTGCAGGCCGGCAGCTCAATTTAGGGCTCGTAACTGGAAAGTTGTAGGTTCGAATCCTGTTCAGGTGGGAAAGAAATTTTCTAGTTGGACAGGTGTCGGCTATCATTTCACTGTTGGGTGTTGGTACTGTGATCTAAAGTGGCGCAAGATCGCAGTAACAAAGCCTACCCAGAACACAACTGAACTCGTAATTCACACAAGCTGAAAAAGCTTCTGAAGAAGATCTAGTAGTATCATGATAATAATAATAACTTAAATTTAATTAAATATTAATATCTCAAAGCACTTTAGTTCCTAATTTGACATCAGTGCTTCAATAATTTTTTCATCACCAAGTTTGTTATGAAACTTATAAATGTGGATGCACACAAATTGTAATATCATGGGCAGTGCGGGCAGCTCAGTGGTAAAGTATTGGGCTCGAGACCGGAAGGTCTGGGTTCGAATTCTGTTCAGGTGGAAAAGAAATTTTCTAGTTGGGCAGGAGTCGGCCACCATTTCACTTTTGGGTCGAAAATTAACAGTTCTGTAACCCTAAACTGGCGCAAGATCGCAGTAACAAAGCCTACCCAGAACACAACTGCACAAGCTGAAAAAGCTTTTGGGGGATCTTCACAGAAGATCTAGGAGTATCAGGATAATAATAATAAAAAATAATCTCTAGAATTTTTTTTTCAGGTTGTAACTTTATGGTATCGTGCTCCAGAAGTCCTCTTGGGATTAACATATGCAACCCCAGTAGATGTATGGTCTGTGGGTTGCATTATAGCTGAATTATACAAACTTAGTCCATTATTTTGTGGGACGTCTGAAGGTGATCAATTGGGTAAAATTTTCAAGTAAGTTTCAAGATATTCCTTTCCTGAATTATATTTCCTTCTTTTCTTTCTTTCAATAATTCTCTTCCTCATTTCTCAGAATATTAGGAAAACCTCCCAGAGATGAATGGCCAAATGAAAATGTTTGTGTGAAGTATGATTCTTTTGAAATAGTGGATCCAATTGGAGTGTCTCACTTAACCCCTAATCTTTGCTCGACTGGTGAAGACCTTATTTTGGTGAGCATTTAACTTATGTAAACTAAGGGCATTTCAGGATGAGACTCCATTTTGAATTGCCTGCCATTAGTCGTAATACTGTCATACTTTAACAATAGTTATACATCTTTATTTCAAATCAGATCAATCCAACAAAAACATGAAAATAAAATAAGATAATGTTACCATACAAAAAGAAAAATCTATATATAATGAACATGATTACGGTAACATACAATTACACAAATGATGTATACTCGGTGACATTAGAAGTGTTGCACAAAAGAGAAATAATTTCTTCAATTTCAATGTTTGCAACAGAATGACTATTTGAAGCATGCCATGGTAACAATTGTAAGGTATTATCTTTGATGATATTTTGAAAAACAAAATTCTCACTTAGCAGACATTTTAGTTATTACGCCTCTGTCTATTTATGTTAGTATAACAAAATGCCTCCAGTTAAAAGATGTCAAAATTATCACCATGTTTCCGACTCTGACAGGGGTGGAAATGTTGCCTATCGAGATCTTGATTTGTCATATAGTGAAATTGGCCACTATGTTAATTTTACTGTAATGAGGTAAGTCGTTTTTGTCGTGTGTGGACACAAGAGGATAGAGGTTCATGAAAAAACCAGCTGGTCAACCGACTGTCAAGATAAGCTGTTCAGACAACTCTCAAGTGTAGAAGTATCTTTTGGTAAAAATTACACGTCTGCTGTTTGAAAATGATAAAAAAAATATTGTCTTCAAAATATTCTCCATTGCTACTTATACATTTTTCCCATCTCTCCAGCAGTTTTTAAATGCCATACATGCTTTTGAAGCGAGCCATTTTTCTACATTTTCATACGAATTGAAGCTTATTTCTCAATTGAGCCTCGATCGTTTCCGTGGCCCATTTTTGATGTTGGTAGCGATCAGTGCTAATGGTTTTAGCAGCTCATAATAGATTGCACCTTTCCGATCCCACCACAATTTCTTTTCAAAGATTTGTTATTGTAGTGGATGTCAATGCATAACTAACTGCGAGACTATTGAACCGATTTTACCTGTTAAGGAACATAGCTATTTAGACCTCAAATCTTTCCTGAAAGTTTCAAGGCTTTTGCATATCTTCGAGTTAAATTTGGCACTGCTGCATATCCCTTCGGCAATATAACATATTGTAAGAATTACAAGTATTCACCTATTCTTCAACAGCTGAATTCAAAAGAGCTGATAGCTAATAGCGGCATCAGTATGGATGAAAATTCATAAAAATGATAATAAACATATATTATTTCATAATTATAAATAACTGGTATAAATTTAATTGAAATGTGGGGGGCAGTACTGTTTGGAGATAGAATAATAATAATAAAGTTAAGTTGATTAATAAACAGATTTCATCACTGAGGTATGTATTTTGAAATTCTACAAATATTATTCTACACTTCGAGGATTAAATATAAATATGGAACTTATTGTGAATCTTCACAATTGTGATGTTCATTTGGAGTCTGTCAAAAACATCACAAGGGTTTTTTAGAAAGTATTAATTCGCAAAAGAACAACTTGGCGAACTTCAAATGATTATTGTTAGTAGGAAATGTATATAAATTTTGAAATAATGGACTGTTTTAGGCATTACTATTTGGTAGTTGATCATATGAAAAGTGGTTTTCGTAATTATTATGCTTTAATACCAACAAACTTTGGATGTTCACATTATTGAATGTTTTCATTTTTTTACTGCAGTTTTGAACTAATGATACAGAGTATAAAGGTATTAAAGAATAATCAGTATATGGTATAGAGTATTTCATACATGTTCAGCTATAAAAGTATGGTAACAAGGTGAACAGAATTGAAGTTCAGTACACTAGGGAGAAATACATGGGTGTTAGGTTTCAGGTATTATTTGAAACCATTAAATATTTGGGAAATACATATTTCAGTTTAGTCATTCATAATTCGAAACACTTTCTGTTTACCATAATTCTTTATCATTTTTCCGGATAAATATCCGCCGTATTAATTAATTTGGAGAGAAATGCAAATTATTAGCGTATGGCATAATAAAATATGACTTGAGCATAGGAAAATTTCCCTGCATCCCCTGCATTAGATGGCGTTATTGTTTGGTAAAACATTGGTGTTCCTATGCAGGGCGAATATAGGTGAGTGGTTGTGTTGCATTCATTGGCATTGCAGTATTGCACTGAAGATATACCAAAAAGAATTGATACATGCATATCTGTGGCTTATGCAGTTGAAATGAAACGCTGCGAATGGTACATACATTGAAAAATGAAATAAGGGCAGTCATTGAGTGTTATTATAGTAGAAAAGAAAAATGACAATGACAACAAGGAGGTCCTCAATCCCATTGTTAGAATTGTTGTTAAGTCTTATTTTTTCTCTATTTCTTCTTTGGCTAAATTGTTTTTTTATAACTTATTAGTTTCTCGTCAATTGTTAACATATATTAGGTGAGTTTATAGGTCCTAACCTCAATTCTTAATGTATTAATAATAATAATAATCAATGCCTGTGATGTCTGTCACAATACATTTTGTCTTGAACATCGTGCTCTAGTTGTTATCATAGATTAAAATAAAATCATGTTCAGTAAAGTATGTTTTCATATTTGGGAGTGTTTCATTGATCGATAGTGATAGTTTTTTTATTAAAAATTGGTTTCAAAGATGCAAGTATAAAATTCACAAACGTTTAGTAATAACCCATAATGAAAAGAGATTGTAAATATGCAGTCATCATTTCTGTTTCTATTTTACCCTTATGCTTTTCAAATAGCATATTCGAATGAAAAGAATACATTGTATATAATGAACAGCACATCATTGGCATTGGAAGTTACTTCTTTCAAGAGTACTTATACTTGCTATGTTTTAAATTGTTGAATTGATGTAAAAAAGTTATAATCATCAAGTCACTCGATTTTTGCAGAAAAAACTTTATTTTTCTTGTGGTCAGCTTTGTAGCTGGTTTTTTCAATAACTGATTTCATCTTCAGATACTTATAAGTATTGCAATGTGTTTTCTTGATTTAAAATGTTAGATATTTTGAGATACAGGGAAAAACAAATTTGAAATGGGCATATTTCGGGATCAATATGTCAGATTATTCTCATTCACTTGGGTTCAAAACATATCTACTAAATATCATATATCTAGGTTATCTCTAAGTCTATGGTTATTTGATTTGAAATTTATCAAATAGATTTGAATTTCATCACGATTTTGTATTTGTAGATGTGACCGATCAAGATCATTGTCAGCTAAAAATTCAGTCACTTTTGATAACTCTGCTACAAACATAATATTAGTAATGTGAATTTATGTCCAATATTTATCATTTTGTTCCAAAATGACTAGAAAAATGGATGAAAAATCATGACCTATGCACGTAATTCCATCACCTAATTAACCGATGTATGTGATTTGTGGCTTCAGTTTTTATGTTAGGTGAATCTCGCAAGCCTTCAAACAAAGCTGTTATGCAAACTGGCTTGTTGAGTTTTGTCTTGAGATGAACAAATCTCAGCTACAGAAACGATCGGTTGACTTGATCAAACATCAGTTTGTGTCTTCATTAGTAGCTTGTCCTAAACATTGGAATTTATTGACTAAATGTACTATAGCTGTGCAAAAAGGCGCTTGTGATGACCAAAAGCAGTAGGAATTTTATAAACTCCCTCTGTTGTTCACTGTTTTCTTTCAGAATTTTTACTTTCAATAAATTGTTGCCAGAGTATATTCATATCTAGCAACCTTCTAGTTTTTCTTGTCAAATGTTACACTAGTGTCAGTTTTTTAATGACTACAAAAATGGATCAAAAGTGGAAATGAGACCTCAGGTTGAAACAACTGTCATTTAGGTCAAAAGTTTTTGGAAATATTCTAGGCAACACCATGGTAGACCATTGATAATATAATATTAATTTTTTCAGAGTATGCTTCGATTCGATCCAACTAAGAGAATAAGAGCCTTGGATGCACTGAGTCACCCTTATTTCACAGAAGAACCTATGAATACCTAAATTTTTTACCCTGTATGTTCACTACCTTCAAAAGACTGCACGCCATTTCACATATCACACATTCCATTTATAAAACATTGGAAATTGCGATAAGCAATACCTGATACTATATATCAATTTCTTTCAATCATTTGATATGTCAATGCTAATATTATTCAAAATGTGAATTGACAATAATATTTTTGAAACTGATAATTTTCTTACCAAAAAATTCTCATGAAAAAATAGTTATTGATTAGTTTTTCTAATTTATATCTCTTAGGTTATTTAATAATAGTTCGATGTTATTTATAGTGAATTTGTTTCTTTATTAGGGTTAATTGTGTTTTAATCAGATCAACCCAATGTTAGGCTTTCTACTTACTTTTGTACATATTTGTACACAATTCGAATTTTGTGATTTTTCTCTGACAAGATCTTTTATTGTTGGAATTTATGACTGCTCTTAGGATATCATTCATTTTCTCATTGTTGTTTGAGAGTGGATATCAATAATTGGCAGTTTTGTTTCTCGAATTATCATTACATGTTTAGAAAATTTTGTTATAGGCAGGCATATTTCACAGTTCTTCATATGTTTGTAATTGATATAACATTTTCTCACTTAAGTTTTTATTGTATTAAATATATGCATAAGACGAGATAACATTGTTATACACTAAAAATAGGAAATATATTTTTACAACGTAGTTATTTCTGTTTAATATTCTAATAAATTGTCTGAATCATTTATATCGATCATTTTTTCTTTCTCATTCATATAATTCAGAAACCTAATGTGTTCATTCTGTTTCTACAAGATTTTTCCATAGGTTGGAACTATTTCAGATGGAGGTTTTAGGAGTTAAAAGACAAACAAATAATAAAACATTTCCAAGTATCTCCCAGGCACAACTTTGATCCATAAAACCTACAGGTTAAATTTTTTTTAGAAATTTGGTGAAGCAATTATTGATCAGAGGAAATGGCAAACTGGGGAAAAACTTAACCAAGCTGTTGTTTGAATTTTGAAATATTTGTTCGAAGTTCCAGGTACTAAAATCTATTTTTTAATTGTCTCACAGTTTTTGCTTTATAATAAAAAGGTCTACTGGTAAAGATTCTCTGAAAATAGAAAAGATGGCAGACATTTGCGAAAACTCTTGGAATTGACGATTTATCAGACTTTTTCGAAATTGGTGCTAACCAATGGGAATTTATTATAGTCAGATATTTGTAAATGGGACTAGTTGAAAAATCGATATACCCTGTTGAAATAATTTTAAAATCCTTAATAAAATACTTTTATTTGCTTCAATAGAATGAATTCCTCACTAACCTCATATTTGTTCGAGATAAATGATTCAGCTTAACAACATTTTTAATAAATTCGTTTTCATTTGGTTAATAAATAGTAACAGCATATCCCACTCATTTCTCAAATTCTTGCACAATTTAATAATGTTTCTTTTTGAGATTCTGATTAATGTAATGTAACTAGAGGTACAAAAATTTGGCTAGAAGACGATTTATACTGGAAAAATAATTAGAACAGCATTTACAATAATCTGATAGTTCTCACAAAATCACCGAATATTGTTCACAAGCTTGAATCAGTTAAAAAAATTTGATGGCTGTGTACTTATTATTATTATTATCCTGATACTCCTAGATCTTCTGTGAAGATCCCTCAGAAGCTTTTTCAGCTTGTGCGAGTTAGGAGTTCAGTTGTGTTCTGTGTAGGCTTTGTTACTGCGATCTTGCGCCACTTTAGGTCACAGCACTGTTAATTTATGTGATATCTTTGAATAAATACATTAACCGAATCTCAAAATGAATCAATGCGAATTAGAATGGGTACAAAGTGCTTTCAACTTTATATATCAATGGGATATAGTACTTAACAAAATGAACCATTTCACTCATAATCACTAATATCATCAAAGTATGTAGTTGTAAAATAATTCATTGACTGTGTTCATATAATACATGAATATCATTGTACTCGGCACTATATCATTAGCAAAGTTAAATGCTAGACGCAGGAAGGCCTACAATACTTGAAATGACTGAAATTGAGGGACAAAATTTAATAATGGTGAAGGTCAAGTAAGATATGGAAGCAAATTTATCTAAACTAATATCTGAGGGTTAAAAGCTTACATTTCAACCACAAAAAAATTGACTTATATTCGGGGTTTTAATATGTTACTATAATTACTTTAGCTTTTATATATTGCTCTTGAATTGAAAAAAAATTGATTGATATAATTATTCAATTATAGCACTATTGTTTTAAATACACTATGACTTCTTCAACCCATGCATATTTAATTCAAAATTATGAGTCAAAGCCTTGGAGCAGCTAAAGGAAAGTTAGCAGATACGCCTTCAGGCGCCGCCATATAACTTGCTGAGAGACAACATTGATAAGAATAGGTTTAGAATACATTATATGAAACCCCGAGCTGCATGCAAGTGGTAGACCTGTAGAATTTTTACGATTTTCGCATTGTATGGCCTTTGGGTGCTTTCCCTACAGATCTACTGATCAATGAAAGGACGCATGAATTAGCAGTAGATTTAAAACCATGCTTAGTTTGTTGTCTAATGTGCGAATCAATGATTTTCAGGTATAAAACCTTGATTAATTGTGCCTCATGTAGTCTCTTGATTACATCTGGGTCAACCAACCCAGGAAGTATAACTGATAAAAAGTAGGTGAAATTAGGGGATGATCGGATAATCTATAAAAGGAAGAGTTACCCAAGTAACTAATACTAATATATGTGATGATACTTTATCTTTTGAGTCATAAGCTACTCAGTGGTTTTGAAGCTTACCAAAGAGCTCATATCTTCGTGGTACCATTAGTAACACTATCTTTTAATGACTAAGAGGTTCTGTAGGAAGACCTACAATACCATCGTGTCCATATCAACATAATCTGAACAAGAGAGAGCCACCAGGGACCGACGACTCGGCACAACCAACATAATTCGTCAAATGGGGTGTCAATTATCCAAAACGACAGCACATGTAGTTTAGACTAGCAACCGTGGTAGATGCTGTACCACAATGCTGTCGCAAACATCCTAGAAGGCGTCTTGAAAAATAAAAGACGAAGGAAGGCATGGAAAGAGGTATCTGTGGATGTCAGAGTGTAGAAAGAAACCAGGCTTGATGATTGAGATGGTCTATAAGAGATGGATACTAGACGTTCAAGTCGTGTGTGGGAAACACCTTTTCAATGAAGATTCTGAAGCCAAATTCAGGAAATGTGACGCTCATCCTAAAAGAGGAAGTCTATTTTAATTTATAAATATAGAAGGGATCTGACTGCAAGAGTTTTTCTTAAAGAAGATTTGAAGGTCCTACTTGGATTACCAGGCGGTATAACTACAAGAATTTTCAAGAGATCCTCTATGAACCTGACAAAGTGAAATCTGTTCAATTATCCTCTTAGGAACAAGGTGGTATAGTGAATCAGTGTCATAAGTAATAGCAGAACTAACAAGATAACGATTCGCCCTACACAGTGTTTATAGTACATATAGGTATATCAATTTATATATATATATATATATATAAATTGATATACCTATATGTACTATAAACACTGTGTAGGGCGAATCGCTTGTTACTAAGCATGTTCTTAGTAGGTACTACAGTCTCGACTGTAAGATCGATTCATCCATAACTAGAATTTTGGACCCCAAAATAATAATTATATATATACTCATACTAATTTGGAGAATATATGATATTTTGGTTTGAATGATATAGCAAGTAATTAAGAGAATACATCCAACAAAAATTTTAGTATAGAAAGGTATAAAAGCATGATAAAAACAATTTTTGCGAAATCATAAGATAAAGTGTAAATTGAAATTGTTTTAAATGCTATAACATTTTTTTAATTGGAGTCGAAGAAAAAAAATCAATACGTAAAAGAGTAGAAGACATGATATAATTATAATGAATAAAGCAATAATAATACGATAAACCAATTTCTCAAATGACTTTTTGAAAGTGGAACCTACATGATGTACGAAATTCTGGGTGTGAAAAAATACCCAGTTGATAATGTTTATTTCTATTTTTTGTACAATTTTATAAACTTGGTTTCTTGTCTGTCTGCTTTAAACAATTTGATGAAGTAGGGTTCAAATATTAAACAGAATATAATATATCAGCAAATTGAGAATGTACATAATTATTTTTTATACACGAGAATATTTTTATCTATTAAAAACGGAAATTTGGTAAAACAAAAAAAATACCCGATAAGTATATTACACATAACTGCATTTGGAGTATTAATAATAGGCTGATTGCATCAATGTCTTTAGCAGAGTTAATTTCATGTAAATTCCTTTGAAGGGTTTAGGACAGATTTTTTGTGAAATAGTTAATTTTGATATTTATTTTTTTTTTTTATTATTATTATCCTGATACTCCTAGATCTTCTGTGAAGATCCCTCAGAAGCTTTTTCAGCTTGTACGAGTTAGGAGTTCAGTTGTGTTCTGTGTAGGCTTTGTTACTGCGATCTTGCGCCACTTTAGGTCACAGCACTGTTAATTTTTGACCCAACAGTGAAATGGTGGAATGGTGAAATGGTGGTATATTCTTACAACCTTTGAAAATATCCTGAATGCTTTTATACAATAAATCCTTGGGCACAGTGTTGTACCCTGTTGTCTGGTGGTGGTACTGAACAGCAATAACTTGAGAACACACCAGTTACTGCTAGACATAATGAAAGAACAGAAATAGCGCATACTGCCCCAGAAGTCATGTCTGCCAAAGGAGTTCCTGGTCTTGGCTGCATGAAGAGAAGTATCAACAAGGCTGCGCACGTTAGCAGGCTGAAGACACTCAAAACAATATATCCTGAAAAAAAAATATCTATGAGAAACTAAACTCGCATACAAGGCCTTAAAAATATCAACGTTAAACCAATAGATGGTCATAGGTATGATGGTGACAGTTATCCGAAAACAAACAAAAAATGTAATCATGTACTTTTATGAAAAACTAGAGAAATATTATTCTGTGATGATCTCTAGTTACTGTGAAGATTTTTGAAAATCGTAGTCGTAAATTGAAAAAGATTTGTTTCGAAGTATTGAAGTATTATTCTTTTGGCCAACAATGTAGCTTAAATTATTACAATGTTCAACTTATAATAAACTGTACTGACGATGGTACGATGAGGTATTTAGTACGAATACCAAAATGGCATTCTTCTTCATTTCTCATGGAGGAAAAATTGTTTGGTTCAAAGATTTGTGCTTTTCAAATATTGACGCTAAAATTCCCTTATGGGCTTCGGAAATATGCCCATTAGAAATTTACCCTATCGAATTTGTATTTCTGAAAATATTTGAAAAATACATTTTCAGATAAGAATATCTCAGGAACTATTGAGCTGATTCTGTCCATTTTTTAACACAACTGGAACCTTCTGACTACAAATCTATCCTGAAAATTTCAAGTCTTTTAGGTCTTTTCGTTCGGACTTTACCATTTTCACCTTCAGTCATCTGGACGGCCGATCTTCACAAAATTTTGGTATAAATCTTTGCTTCGTTATTATACTCCTGGTACACAATTTCATATCGATCGGATCAATAGTTTCGGAACTATTGAAAAATGAGAAAAAGTTTCAAATATGAATAACTGCGACCGATTTTAACCAATAACGTAACGAGCCGAGAAATTTGGGACCCAAACGTATCCTGAAAGTTTCAAGTCTCTAGCTCCTTCCGTTCGAAGTTACAGTGTTTATGGACGGTCGGACAATATTACTTTTGACCTCGGATTCTTCATCAGTGAATTCAACTTAGTCGTTTAAGTGACTATTTTTAGCTCATAATTCGAAAATTACAGACATTTGGGCAGAATAATAGAAAAACAGATAGACGAAATTTAATGTGGTTAGTTTCAAACATAGAAGATCCTTAGCTTATTCGTCGGGTCTTTTCCTGCTGATTATTTGCAATGAAAAGACGTAACCGGAAAATACTTTTTTCAAATAAATTCTGATAAAGAAAGTGATAAACTGCCAAAAAGCAGATTCATCTTTACGCAAGCGTCGGTGGTGTAGTGGTTCAAACGCCCGACTCATAAGCGGATATTTCCCCCTGGTCTGGGAAGAAATGTCGTTAGAATGGCCGGCCACCATTTCACTGTCGAGTCAAAAAGTATCAGTGCTGTGCCAAAGGTGGCCTAAGAACACAATAACAAAGACTAACCACAACACAACTGAACTCCTAACTCGCAAAAGCTACAATAAAGCTTATGAGGAATCTTCACAAGAGATCTAGGAAAATTCGTATAATACTGGGAGGAGCAGTAAAGACGGACGTTTTCCAAAAATACTTTCGGGTACGTCAGTGCGTAGCATTTACGATATAGTGAAAAACAATATCTGATATGCAGTGGGCACTACCAGCAATGCACGGCTGAAACCGTTCTCCCAAGTTGAACTTTCTTTAGCATTGCTCTGTCGATTGAGGTGGTTTCCACGCAGATTGCTTTCTTTCAATCTTACAGAATTCGAAACTGACCTTCTAGAAGCGCTTTTAGGTGTCCCCACAAGAAATAATCGCATTTAGATAGGTCGGGGGATCGAGGTAGCCACCGAATGTCCCCAAACCGGAATAACGCGCATTGATGCGTTCGAAATATTGGCAGTTGCCATCTTGCTGATGTTGTTGATCATGTCAACATAGCCCTCCGAGTTCACAGATCTCCCATTGGCGTCTTCAAAAAAGTGTTGACAGAAACTGCGCACCAAACTGTAACTTCCGGGCTATGCAATGGTCTTTCGTGTAATTCTCTAGGATATTCTTGTGCCCGATACCGGCAG
This sequence comes from Megalocaria dilatata, assembly GCA_034642435.1. Classification (NCBI taxonomy): domain Eukaryota; kingdom Metazoa; phylum Arthropoda; class Insecta; order Coleoptera; family Coccinellidae; genus Megalocaria; species Megalocaria dilatata. The sequence continues at coordinate 69,440,829 of CM067856.1, read as the reverse complement.
TTCTGCTGTTTTACCATGCCATTCAGATAGAAATGAGTTTCATCAGACATGAATATAATGAGGTTCTGATTTCAATCAAAGAGTGCTTCCATCTTACGCTCGTAATTGTTTCCTTGACTGTAACTGTTGAAGAACTGCCAATTTGTTAGGATGATTTTCATTACGTAAAAGTCGAAAATACGCCTTACAGTTCGAGTACTCAAACGAATTTCAGCGGAATAGTTTCGAGCGGATCGACCTGGACTGGCTTTGACTGATAAACAAATACAAAGACCCCACTAATCTAACAGTACCAGCCGCACCCCGATCGTACTTAGGGGAAATGGAATACACTATGTTTCAACAAGCACAGCTCCATGGCTTTAACTGATAAACAAATACAAAGACTACTAATCTAACAGTACCAGTTTCCCCTTTGTCGGTCCTGGTGGAAGGGGTAGTGCTAGCCGTTTCAAAAATGCACGTCTTCACTGTCCAACTATGTATATGAAAATAACGGATCGAAAAAATACCTAGCATTACAGGATCTTTCGTTCTAATAATTTTGTTGGTGTTTTAGAAATGCTGAAAATATCATTTCAAATAGGCCTATTTCCTGAATCAATGGGCGGATTTTGCTCGTCCACATACTAGATCTAATTATCACTGGTCGACAAGATTTTTGTAACACAAAGCAGTTCTTTATTTTTTTGATGGAAATACCCTTCTAAAATATTCCTAAAGCCCTAACACGTACCACTTTTCAATAGCTAATTAAGACCATTTTACATTAGCAAGTAGTCAATTTTATTAGGGGACGGTTAAAATGGATGCATTTTATAATAGGAAAAGTATCTTGATTGTGTTGTTTACAATATTACACATATTAAGAATAAAAATAAATTTTCTGTTGCGTTTCGAAGTTAGTGGTTCCCTGTGTGAGATACGAAAGTGTTTCAAGGACGAAAATGTCGAGACAGGCGCAGTTGCAAAATCTCTACTGACAAATTTTGTTATATATGTGGAGAATTTATGGTGAAATCACATTTTCTGAAAATATTGAAAAGGCCTACTTCCAACATTTTGAAGTTTTAATTAGAGATCAAGACAAGCAGTGGGGTCCCCATGTTAATTGTAGCGTATCATTAGTGCAGTGGATAAATGGGAAGAAAAAAGCATGCCTTTTGCAGTCCCTATGGTATGTCGAGTACCCACTAATCATTAAGACGATTACTGTTTTTGTCTGGCAAAGACTGAAGGTTATCCCAAGAAGGGAAAGCACAAGATCGACTATCCAAATTTGCAGTCTGCAGTACGACCTGTGCTTCATAATGCAGATTTACCAGTGCCGATCGCACCTTTAGATCAGCAAAATGTTGTTTTGGAAGATATTGGAGAGAACGCATCATCAGGTAACTCCGAAGAACAATAGGACAGAGCACCAAGCCTACTTTTACTCCAGATCCCAGTTACGGCGAGCCACATTTTATTGCTAAAAGTCAGTTAAATGATTTAGTATGTGATTTGGGGTTATCAAAGCAACAGTCAGAACTTGGTTTCCATCTTAAGGAATGGAACTTTAGGCAACGAAACAAAAATTATGAATTTCAGAAAACGAAATGCTCCGTTTTCTGCATTCTACTATGGAAAATTCATTGTGTGTGTGTACTGATATTGATGGTTTAATGCAGGAACTTGATATTGAGCATTCCCCCTCTAAGTGGCGTTTATTTATTGATTCGTCTAAATACAGTTTAAAGGCTGTGTTATTGCATAATGGAAATTTAAAACCTTCTGTACGACTTGCCCATTCAGTGATGATGAAAGAAATTTATGAAAATATGCGCACTCTTTTGGATAAAATGAACTAAAACACGTATAAATGACAGATATGTGGGGACTTGAAAGTTATAAGAATTTTAGTGGGACTTCAAGGGTGATTTACAAAATATTGCTATTTTCTTTGTCTATATGTCAGCAGTCATGCAGTAATCAACATTATATAACAAAAAATTTGGCCAGAAAGAAGTGTATTTAAACCGGGATCTCAAATTGTTAAGTTTAGACCTCTCGTAGACCCCAAAAATGTCCTTTTGCCCCTTCTTCACATTTAACTTGGGCTGATGAAAAACTTAGTGAAAGCTATGAGTAAAGATGGTGATGGATACAAATACTTAAAACAAATCATTCCCAAGTTAAGTGATGCGCAATTAAAGGAAGGCATTTTTATTGGACCACAAATCAGAAAATTGCTGGACGACGTTAATTTTACAGAGAAGCTTACCAGGCAGGAACTCAGAGCATGGAACTCATTTGTTAGTGTAGTAAGAGGATTTTTGAGCAACAATATGGATGCAAACTACCAACAGTAAGTTAATGAACTATTAGATGCCTATAAATCGCTTAGTGCCTGAATGCCATTAAAAATTCATTTCCTCCATTCACATCTGTCATTTTTTCCTGAAAATTTGGGAGCTGTCAGTGACGAGCAGGATAAAATATTCCATCAAGATATTAGGACAACGGAAATTCGCTTTCAAGGGCGATGGGATCCAGCCATTATGAGCGATTACTGCTTGTTTTAAAAGAGAGAAGATGCAACCCCTCATAAAAGGAAAAAATAGAATTTAATCAGTATTTTAAGTCAATATTTTTAATCTTTGTGTTTTTCTTAAGTGTAAGGTACGTTTAGTAGGCGTGAAACTAAATAAAGTCGATATATACGGTTAACAAATTCTGAAATCAGTTTTTTCAATACACATCAGATATTGTAGCATTAAACATGGTTCTATAAAAGTATAATAACAAGAAAACCTTACGTGTTAGAATTTTTTTTCCTCATTTTCGTATTTGGATACGTTCGTTCTACCATAATATACTATGGCTTTATGTTGCAACCAAAAAAATTTTTTTGTCGGCAAGTATTCGTGTTAATGTGTAGATTCATGCAATTTCAATTAAAAGTTGCCGTCATTTAGCTTACAGAGAGCCTTCAAGCCTTTCTACATGAATCAAGTAGTTCTTTCACGCTTAATTACCAAGTAAAAATAATCATTTACTAATTAAGAGGTTACCGGGTGGCCTGCGTAAAACAGTTCAGCTGGATATTTTCGTAAATGTAAGTTTTTCTGGAAAACGTCGAGACAGATCAACTTTTATTTCGAGGGGGAGATCTTTTGATTGGAAATTCGTGAATGTACGATTTTCCCCTAAGCGGCGTGGAAATCCCCTAAAAGATCTTATATGGCAATAGGGGTCTAATGACACATCATTTTGAGGTTTTGAAATTCTATTTGTGAATATGCTAAAAAGGTCTCTTCAGCGTTTGCTTCGGTATGAAAAACTCACGAAGTGATGAATGAAGTGCATAAAGTGGTCGAGTTTCTAAACGAATTTTAATTAATAAGATGTTAAAATTGCCTACCGTGAATTTCGAAAAAGTAATAGTTCTTTGTTTAACATTTCCTCTCATATTCTGTAACAATTATTTCTTTACATGCTAACAATTTTCTCTGGCGAAGATCTTCTACAGTAGTAGATTACAGAATTTAAGAGAAAATGTTGAACAAAGACACTATTACAGTTTGCAATTTGAACAACTTATTATTAAAAATTCGTTCAGAAATTTTACCATTTAATGCACTTCACCCATCAATTCCAGTGTTTTTTATATCGAAACGAAAACCAAACAGGAATTTTTTAGCAAAACCTTCGAAGTAATGTGTCACTCAACCCCTATTGCTATTTAGGATTCTTGGGGGGGTTGTCATCCCACTTAGAAAAATCATCATACACACACACAAATTTGCAATCAAAATAAAAATTAACCTATTTCGTAGTTTTCTGAAAAAACTAATATTTGCGGAAATATTTAGCTGGATTGTTTTATGTGGGTCACCCAGTATGGTTGAACTCTTCGTTTCATGCAGACATTTAACAATTATCAAGCAGGAGGTAAGAAGTTGGTCTCAACTTGGAACTCATCAGATCAGTTGTCTCTTGATAGTATTTGGTTTTTTTTTAAGGTTGACTGAAGAGCATGAGAGATTTCCAAATGTTCTCTCGAAAAATATGTTATATTTTAATTTGTATTCTGCATTTTTCAGGTCAAAATTTAGTAGTCAAACATTTTTCCTAGTGAAAGAATATTGTCCTGACCAAAAATGTTTTTTTTTTATTTTGTGCAATATTTGAAGAATTCCAATGTTTATCAAAATAGAAACTTTTTTCTTTTTTCATTTCATTTTTTTTTTTTAATTGAGTAGTATGTAAAGTTCACAGAAATTTTTGTTTTTATATTTAAATTATGAATCAGACCTATTACACAGATGATAGTAGATTGATGATTGTTCATTTTTCCAAATCAAATAGTGTGAATTGTTTTCTTTTGTTTACTTTGTTCATTACAAATTGTTATTAGGAAATAAAAATCGATTAAGCTCATCATTCATTGATTTGATTCATATCAAATGGTTGTTATTTCGGATTCTTTTTATGTTTGTGTGGTTTTATGTATTACCAGGTACGAGGGACGTTCAATGTATTCTCGGTATCGGAGTGATTTGCTAACAAAGTGAGTAATCTAATTATCTCATTTACTAATGACACTATCCGAGGGTATAAATAGAAAATTTCACTAATTTACGACCATTAGTTTTCTAGGTAACCTCAGTGAAACACGATCAAAATGACTGACGCCACAATGATGAAGAAAATCGAGCATCGCGCCGTTATAAAGTTCCTCACTAAATAGGGAAAAAGTAAAAAAATTATTCATGAAGAGATGGTTGCTGTGTACCAGGACTGCGCCCCGTCGTTATCCACCGTTCAAAAGTGGTCAAGTGAATTCAAAAGAGGTTGATAAAGCATTGAAGACATCACTGAAGAAAGTGTGAAAAAAGAGGAAAAAGCTGGTACTTGCAGATAATAATAATAATAATAATAATAATAATATTTATTCATTAAGAGTAGATAACACATCAAAAATTATTTTTAAGCTCATTCACAAGTACACACTACACAAGGTGAATAAATAAACGATATCACAGAAGCTTTAGCTCCGAGAAGCTATAGCTTGTACGTGATGTAATACTATTTAAATTACTCTTTTCCTACGATGGACGAACAAATATCTACAGAAAAATATAATATACAAAAAGAAAATACACACAAATATATCCTATCTTAATGAGAACCTTTGATTAACAAAATTATGTAGTTCTCTCCTTCCGTACGAGAGAATCCAGTTTTTCAAATTTTCCTTAAACATGTTAAGGCTGTTAATATTCCTAATGTTACGAGGAAGTTCACTGTAGAGTTTCGGTGCAAGGAAGCTGCAGTGACGCTGTCCCACAGACTTAACACAATGAGGGACGCTGAGTGCATTTACCCTATTTCGTGTATTGTAACAATGTGTGACGGGATTGGAAGCCATTTTGGATTTCTTGATATTAATCAGCATTGTAGAATAAAAATCAAAATGTTAGCAAAGATGACAAACCTATCCGTGGGTACCACACATGCTATACTTTATGACCATCTTAACCTCTCAAAGGTCAGTGCGAGTCGAGTGCTGTAAGGAGTTTTTAGAGCTCTTTGGAGAAGACCCATCTATTATTTTCAACCGGCTGATTACTGGGGATGATACGTTGGTTTATCACTACGACCCTGAGAGTAAACAAGAGTCCATGCAGTGGATTGAAAAGGGTGCACAGCCCCAAAGAAATTTGAAGTCACCCCATCCGCTGCAAAAATAATGGCTACGGTTTTTTGGGATTCTAGGGTATTTAATTGATAGAATACACTAAAAAGGGTGAAAGCATCATACGGAACCACGTTGAGTTATTCAAGAGAATCAGTTAAAGTAAAAAGGTGAAGAAAACTCACAGCGGGGGTGTTGCGGCTTCACGACAACCGGTTCACAAAGCCCGCGTGGCGAAGGTTGCTGTGCGGAAATGTGGCTTCGAAGAAATTACTCATCCTCCGTACAGTCCAAACTTGGCCCCCAGTGACTACTATCTATTGCCAAATGTGGAAAAATATCTTCCTGGAAAGCGATTTTCCGACGATGAAGAACTGAAGGTAGCAATTAATACCTATTTTGAGGAGAACCGAAAGAATATTTTTTACATGGCTTAGAGAAGCTTATATCTCGATTTAAAAATTTTATTGAAGTTCCAGGGGACAATATTGAAAAATAGAATTTTTCCAAAATTTTTGAGTTTTTTTCATCGAGAATACATTGAACGACCGTCGTAATAACCATTAAGTAACATTTTCACATTAACAATTAGTAAAAATTCATATACTATTAATAACTGAAAGAAAAAATAAAATGTGTGAAACCCCAAATTCCAGCCAACTGATATAGAACTATTGAAAAAGATCATTGCTACTACTTTCATCAATTTCCATTCGCAAATTACAATGGAATTATTATTAACAAAAGAAAATTAATCACTTGTCAGTTCAAAAAAATCAGGTTAGTAACTGACGTAAGAAACTGAAAGTTGATTAACTTTTTGCTGGTTACTAAAAAAGTGATAATTGTTAAATTATTGTATAATTTATTGTATAAACTGTAAAACGAGTAATTCGACTTATAAGTACTTGTTAAGTGATAATTAGTGCTTGCACAAATACATTAACGATTGTTAAATAAAAGTTATCAATTAGCATTTAATTAATAATGTAATAGGAGTAGTTCAACGCATACGAGTTAATTGATAATTGTGCTGCACAGATTCACACCAACAATTATCATTTAGCAAGAGCAAGTTCAATAATTCGTTTCACAGTGAGCACGTTTTTGCATACGTTCAACAATCACAAAAAACAATTAACAAGATAGAAGGCTAACTTTCGACTGCTTAAGTTAATCGTACCGGATTTTCTTCAATTGTTCTAATTTGCTTCGGATCACAGTAGAGTGGTGTTGATGATAAATTGATGATAAGTGGTTTGTTTTCTTGTGTTTGTTGTTGATCTTTTTGGGCCAATTTGATTCATCTCGATCTTTCACGCAAACTCAATATTTTTTTATTATTATTATTATATATATTTCTATGTTCGTCCACAGAAATAACACAAAGTTTGTAATGTAAGGTATTTTAAATGACTCAGTTATATCCAAATGTTACTATGTTTATGAGTGCAAAACCAAAATATAATTATTATATATACAATAAAATAATAAGAAGAGGATTTTTTATTTGATAGAAGGCTCATTACAATAATTAAGTATCATACAGATTTATTCTGCTAAATTTTGTCAACTAAATTGAAACTGTGTAAGACATTTATTTTATAACGTAAATAGAGGTCATTCTTGATAGAAGGTATATAAAATAATATAAATATTTTAAAAAATTTTTAAACAATTTTAAAAAATTAGCCTTCTACATATTTAATTCCAAAAGATTATATTCAATGATTATAACTTCTGAAAATAAATTAAAATAATGTCGTATAAGTACCACTTATATCATGACATAAAATAAACATTCATTATAAGACATCCAAATGGTATAACAAAATCCAATAAATAAAAATTATTAACTAAAATCCTATGAATTAAACATTTTGAATAGACAAAATTTTGTTTCTGCTTATCAATCCTATGAAAACCAATATCTTTCAAGAATATCCAACATAATCTTAAGAATTTTATCACAAAACTATCTTACTTAGACTATTCAATATTATTGGATATCTAACCAAGGTACTTTATATAAAAACTCAAGATATGCAAAACATTACTGAAAAACAAGTTTTAAAATCGACTTTGCTCATCAGTATTCAAATATTCATATTCAATAAATATAACATCAATTAATAACATATATTCAAACTCACCCTTCGCTCTACAGAAAAAGTTCTATTTAAATGAGAACCTTAAATAGGTATTCACTACACACAGAAATATCTCTGTGGTTTAACCTGATCTAGAAGATTGAAAGACAAATTTAACGGCCTCTGCTATAGCACAAGGACTATCTGTATGAATGTTTGAGGAAACCAAATAATTATATATTATGAATAAAATAACGTAAATAGAGGTATTTTATGTCATGATATAAGTGGTACTTATGCGACATTATTTTAATTTATTTTCAGAAGTTATAATCATTGAATATAATCTTTTGGAATTAAATATGTAGAAGGCTAATTTTTTAAAATTGTTTAAAAATTTTTTAAAATATTTATATCATTTATTTTATTTTATTTAAAAAAGATTCTGAGAAAAATGTTGTAAACATCGGCCTGTATATGTAGCATTACAAACATCACATTTAATTTGATAAAGTTGGAGTTCCTTTCTTTACTTTCACCAACATCTTAGCTAAATTATTTTTATTTACTGCTAAAGAATTAATTCTCATTTTATGAAGACCATTAGAGATCCTACTGCCGAAACATTTTATACAGGGTGTTTCACGAATGATCAGGGCAGATGCAGGACATTTTGGTAAGTCTGAATATATCCTAACTATATTAGTTTAAGAGATACAGGATATTTTATGTATTTTATTAAAAATTTTCAATCGGCATAACTCTTGAAAGTCTATATGGATCTTCATGAAAATTTGAGGGAATGAGTATAGGCCAATGCCTAATATTTGCACCTAATCACTTGTCGATAGCGCAGGTCCGGACTAAGAAAATTATATTCTTTATCCCACATCTTGTAAAACACCCTGTACATACAATTTTCGAAAAGTGAAATTCTCCTCAGAATCTACAATGAATACTCTTTCAAACAAGCTCATTTGAAATAATTGCAATATTCGCATCAATATTTTATGAGCTATTGAATATCCGGAATTTTCGACTCATACTAAACGCGGACCTGTGTTTCTCCGAATAATGCGTTAATTCATATTGAATTAATTTAATTTCTCACTATCATGACTTAAGGAAGCATTTCTAACCTGTGGGGGCGCCCCCTAAGGGGGTGGGATCATACCGAAGGGAACAATTTTAGGTATTTAAAAAAATTAATAACTGACTGAAATCAGACACATGCATACAAAACGAAATACTTTTCGACATTTTATTTACACTTTCGCAAATAAATTCTTTTATACCCCTTCCCTCATCAATTTTCGTATGTGATATTAATATGTTAATATGTAATATGTTCTCGAAAATTTCCCTATTTCTTTTTGACACCTGCTAGCTCTTGTATTGAATGTTCTGTAGCTTTCATTAGCCTTTCTTTCTGGTCCACTGTTTATCTTCTCACATGCTGCTTGAATCGATCTGAAGCTTAAGATATCATTTATTTTCAGTGCCATGTGAAAGATTACAGAAGAAATTCGTTTACTCTGAATTCAACCCATTTCAAAATTTAAGTGGCTCATGCTAAGAATTTTGACATTTCAAACCATTGTCGGGTAATTATTGAAATAGAAAAATACGCAAGTGGTAGATTATTGTGTTTTCATAAAATTTTCATTAAGAGAATTATCGAAATGCCGCATTTACGAATACCGAGTATACTGATTATTATTATTATTATTATCCTGATATTCCTAGATCTTCTGTGAAGATCTCTCAGAAGCTTTTTCAGCTTGTGCGAGTTAGGAGTTCAGTTGTGTTCTGGGTAGGCTTTGTCACTGCGATCTTGCGCCACTTTAGGTCACAGCACTGTTAATTTTTGACCCAACAGTGAAATGGTGGCAGACACCCGTCCAAAATAGAAAATTTCTTTTCTACCTGAACAGGATTCGAACCCGGACCTTCCGGTCACGAGTCCGATGCTCTCCCGCTGAGCTATCCACACACGACAATATGTTGTTAGTTTATGGACTTTGTAAGTGCAATGGTCGTGAAGCTGCTAGTGAATATTGAAGGCTACATCCGGATCGTCGAATTCCTAACCACCAAACATTTGAACATGTTAATCGCTCACTTCGTGAAACTGGACACTTTCCGTTAGTAAGTAAACGAGAAAGAGCAAGTTCGATGGTAAACCATGAAGAGATAATAAAAGCTCTTCAAGAATATCCCTCAACAAGCACTCGGTGTCTTGGTTCAGTTTTAGGTTTGCCACATTGTCAGGTCTGGCGAGTTCTGCACCGTGAGAAGTGACATCCATTTCATTTACAATCCGTCCAAACCTTGGAGCCAGGCGATGAACTACCGAGGATGCGATTTTGCAAATGGATTTTACGGAACCAGCGAGCTATCTTCAGAATGCTTTTTACTGATGAAACGACCTTCACAAAAGATGGCATTTTAAATGTTCGTAATGCACATATTTGGTCCAGAGTAAATCCGAAAGTGACTAGGAAACGCAATTCACAACATCGTTTTTCGGTCAATATTTGTGTGGAATTTACAATAATCTCCTAATTGGACCATATATTCTTCCACACATGCTGAATGGAGTGACATATCTATAATTTTTGATCGATCATTTGCCAGGGCTCTTGAATGATGGAAGCAATATTCCAAGAGGAATGTACTTCCAACATGACGGAGCTCCGGCATATTTTACCCGTGAAATTGTAGCGCATTTGAATGAAATTTATCCAGATGATTGGTTTGGTAGAGAGGGACCTCATGACTGGCCAGATCCCCAGATCTTACATGCTTGGATTATTTTCTCTGGGGGCACTTAAAAAATTAAGTTTACTCTGAAGAAATCATAGACCGGGAGCATCTAATTAATCGTATTCAATCTGCATGTGAAGCAATACGAAATCGACCGGAAATTTTGAAGAAAGCTGTAGCTCATTTGATCACAAGATCTAGAAAATGTTTAGAAGATTGAGGGGTATTTTCGAAAACAAGTTATAATTTTTTCACTTATTTATTGTCAACTTTTTTCAGTTTCACATATGTTTATAAGATACATTTTATATTTTTATCATTACAATTTATAACAGTCCAATTAAATGTTCAATGTTAATTCGAGTTTTCGGTTAAATTTAGTTTTGCAAAAAATATTTGATGTTGCCCCTACATTCATGTTTTGGATGGAATAAGATGCAGCACAACACCTAAGTCATGTTACCGAGAGTTTCAATCGAATCAATATGAAGAGACGCATTATTCGGAGATTCACAGGTCCGTGTTTACTATACTACTCTGTCAAGAAAGTACCGGGAATTTTCAATTAAAACAACATTTTTACATTTAATCGTCAAAATTTATTGGGTCGCCTTCAAAATAGGCTCCATTTGCTCCAATACATCTATGCCAACGGCACTTCCAATTATCGAAACATTTTTTATAGGCGCTTTCCGGGATGGACTTTAGCTCTCGCGCCGAATTTTGTTTTATGGCTTCAATCGACTCAAAACGGGTGCCACGAAGGGGCAATTTTAGTTTTGGGAAGAGGAAAAAGTCGCAGGGAGCCAAATCCGGCGAATACGGTGGTTGCTGAAGCACGTTTGTTTAGTTTTTGGCGAGAAAGTCAGTCACAATCGTAGCTCGGTGAGAAGGCGTGTTATCGTCATGCAAAATCCATGAGTTGTTCGCCCACAAATTTGGCCGCTTCTTACGGATACGCTCACGCAAACGTTTCATAACGCCTAGGTAATACTCCTTGTTTTCCGTCTGACCCTCTGGAACGAATTCGTAGTGCACCACGCCACGGATATCGAAGAAAACAATGAGCATCACCTTCATTTTCGAGCGGCTTTGGCGTGGTTTTTTCGGTTTCGGCTCATTTTTTGCCACCCATTCCGATGATTGCTGGCTTGTTTGCATATCGTACTCGTAGATCCAGATCTCATCACCAGTTATAATGCGTTCCATGAATGTAGAATCGGAATTACAGCGATCCAGCATGTCTGAAGCAACCTGTTCGCGATTACGTTTTTGAAGAAAATTCAGGTCTTTCGGTACGAGTCGTGCGGCCACCTTTCTCATGCCCAAAATATCAATCAAAATCGTACGTGCGGACTCGTGGGATATCTTAAGATCATGTGCTATCTCTCTCAAGCTGGTACGACGGTTTTCCTTAGTTTTATCGACGTTATCTTCGTTGGAAGCCGTCCATGGGCGACCACTTCACGACCGTTCTTGAAGGCTCTGTACCACTGATATGCACGAGTTTTCGATAGAGCATTATCACCAAAGGCCTTTTGCAACATTTTCAATGCATCGGCACACGAAAATTCATTTGCAACACAAAACTTTAAACAAATTCTTTGCTCAACGTAATCACCCATAGTAAAAATCGGCACGCACTCTGACATCGACTGACTTAATCAACTGTTGCAAACACACTAGTTGACAGATCCCGCTCAAGCTTGGCATAGTAATTAAGGACAGTGGTACCAACCTAGGAAAAAAAAATTTTACCTGCCTCATTGCCCCGCCAGATTTAAATCGATAATTCCCGGTACTTTCTTGACAGAATGTATATTGAAAATTCCTAATATTCAATGGTTCATAAAATGATGATGCGTAGTGTGCCATTGATCCTAATAGGCTTGTCTGAAAGAGTATTCATTGAAGATTCTGATGAGAATTTCGCTTTTTGAAAACTGGATGTAGAGGGTGTTTTACAAGATGTGGGATAGAGAATGTAATTTTCTCAGTCCGGACCTGTGCTATCGATAAGTCATTATGGGCAAATACTTGGCATTGGCCTCATTCCCTCAAGTTTTCATGAAGATCCATGTAGGCGTATGAGAGGTATGCTGATTGAAAATTTTTGATAAAATACATAAAACATCCTGTATCTCTTAAACTAATATAGTTAGGATATATTTCGATCACTGGTTCAGACTCACCAAAATGTCCTGCATCTGCCCTGAAAGCCTGTACAATCATCCGTGAAACACCCTATATAAGCCATTGAAAACCATTTTTTTTCTTCATGAGGATCATTTATATGGATATAATTTTTTTTTAAATATTGTGGTAAGTTTCCTTATTAATCATTTTGTCCATGATTTCAGTTCTATTTCTATTGTTCACCGCTATAGTTTATTGTAGTTAGAATAATCAGTCGAAAGGCTGATCTCAACTGGCCGCCTCGGAGCTGTGATTTGACTCCGTTGAACATTTTTTTGTGGGGATCCACAATTGACCACGATTGATGCCTTGAAACACGAAATCGAAGTTTCCATTCAAGAGATTGAGCCCCAAACAATCGAGAATGTATTCAAAAATTCGGTTGATTGGATAGGGTACTGTGGCCAGTCGTGGCGGTCATTTGAATGATACTAATTTTCATTCGTTAATGTCAAGGTTCAACCTTTCTAATAAACTCATAGCTTTGAAAAAATATTCACTGGTTTTTTATTTAAAGCAGATCAAAAATGTAAATTTTAGATGGCTCATCCGTTATTTATATCTACTTCTTTATATTATTTCCATTAAATAATTTCGTGTGTCTTTAGGAATTTTGAAAAACAAAATTTTAAATGACCGGATTTTGTCTATTACTGGACTAGATTTTTCCTTACGAGTTTAAAATTTTGCTGATTTTATTTTTCTAAATTATTTATTTCGAAAGTTTTCGCTACTACAATGCGTTCAACCTTGGGATGGACATTATTAAATGTGATCACAAATTAATTATTAATCCCCCATAAATTCTACGTTTGATATGGAAAAATGAATAATTTCATGAAATCATAGCGTCCTGGTAAGTAATAAATATTGATCACCACTAACCTGAAATGTAATTCCTGTTGGGCAACCAGCTACAGTGCCTGGTTCTGAAGCCGAGTACACCAAGTGTCAAACACGCAAAACCTGAGACGATGCCGAATTCCAAATAGTACACTTTTCCAATCAAAGACATCATATAAAAACACATTCCAGATGAAAGTCCTCCACATACAACCATCATAAGAGCCGCTAAGGCCAGAGTTGCTTGAACCGGTGGTTTCTCCATGCTAACATTCATCCAGGACTCTGTTTTATTGGAATAGGTCGTTTCACTATAAACAGACTGAACGGGACTTGAACAAATAGGGGCTATTATTGCCGTGTGTTTGTTTTTGTTTGGCGTCATCTGCCTGGAACCGATGGAGTAGTTCAGTTTTTGCTGGGCTTTGGGATTTCTAAGAGGTGTTTTCTTCTTTGGTGAAATTTTTTTTGGAGTTATAAAAGGATCGTTTATCACAGGAGTCCTTGGAATGTTTTGCGTTCGTCTTTGAGACCCAGGCGACATGATCTTTTGGGGTATTTGTTGTCTAACAGGTGTTCTCTTTGGTGTTGATAGGATTTCATGCAGTTTTTGAGTTGGAGTCATGTTGCCAAAATTTTGTACGTAACGTTCTTGGATAGGTTCTTGAATGTAATCGTATCTAGCACCTCGAGGGGACACGGCTCGAGGTATAGGACTATGGATAGGAGTTTTTGTAGGAGAATTATGTCGGCTTATGTGGTTTCTGGAGTAAGTTCTCGAATGATGACACTCTTGGTCAATGGAATCCATGTCGTCGATGTATTCGTACCTGTGAAGATTTGGCGTAGACTTCATCCTAGCAGTAGCTCGTTGTATTTGATTGTGTTGACTTTGTAATTCTTCAATAGGAACTAAGGCATATCTTCCCTTACTTGTTGATTCTGTATCTTCGTTAACATCAATAACAGCATACCTTGAACCAGCAGTTTCTGTTTCATGCCTTGTTGTTTCAGTATTATTTTCTCTACTAGAAACATGTTCGGTCAATGGAATGTATTCATACCTATGATTTCTAGCAGCCCTTTCTTCAGAGTAGGATACTTCAAAACTCTTGGCCAAGTTTTGTTGTGATTGTACATATTTGCGTCCCTCGTTTTGGGTTTGAGAAACCACAACAATCTTCTTCTCCTTTATGATTCCTGCATCGTCCACTAGCATTTCTTCGTAAAAGTCTTGTTCTTCGTATGAATCATTATGATTATGATCTTCACGTACTGAATGATCAACAACACGATGAGATGTTTGAGCACCAATGGGAGGTTTTCGCGGACTAATATGTGTCCTACCGAGGGTTTTATTTTGGTAATTGTAAAATTCACTTTGTTGACAAAAGGCCGGGTTTGTGTAATAGTTACCGTTACTAGCTCTGGCCATATTTAAATCTTTGTCACTTATTTTGGTTCTTTAACATATTTATTCGGCACTATTTGTTGCGGTTTCACTGTTATCACTGTGCAGATATTTGAATAAGATTTCGATGTGTTTGAGAACAGGGTCTATCATTGACTGGTAGTTGTAACGGTCGTGCCGTTTTGAGACGGGTAACAGCTGCTAGTAGGACTCATATTATGTGTGCACATGGGGTGGATACCATAGGCGTAGCAAAATAAATTCGAGCGTAATTTCAAGGTATTCCATGTTTTTTTCAAATGAAATTTTGTTATTATATAATGTATGAAATTTTTATTAAATTAATTATTTCAAAAGAAAATGGGCTTTCAAAGAAATTGAAATTCCTGATCATTTTCTATTTCAAAATATTTTTAGATGGTAAGTGAGAAAGTGAATTTTCTGTGCCCCATGAAATTTTTGAAATTATGAAATTTGGTAGTAACGTCTACCAATTTAATTTGAGATTGTTGCAAATTTTTGTATCCACTGTAAGGAGTGACAACCATGGTCTATTTTGGAAAATATAAATCAAATGGCTTATTAACGTGGAATTCGGAATATTTTTCCGTTTAGTCATGCAGTTTTCTTTTTTTTTCTATAGCTAATGTTAAAATATTATTGTAGCACCTCTTTTGAGTAGATAAAGTGTCACTTTATACGCAAGATTTTATAAAGTAACACATTATTATCTGCAAGGGTAGATAAAATGTTTTAATTTTTTTTATTCATTTAAATTCACAAATTCAAACACATTAATTCGAAGGATTAACAACAAGTGTAATTTTGCAATTATTAACATTATTAGAAACATCTATTTTTGGAACACCACAACTTGTACACGGTGCATTGTTTTTGTCGTTCTTCCGCTACCATGTGATATTTTTGATGCTTTTCCACGTTTTAAAGGACTAGTATTCCTTCTCATACATCATCCTAGATTATTGGGGTAACAATAAATTTTCTGCTCCCAAAGCTGTATCTTCTACATCTGATGGCAGGTTTTCTTCTGTTTTCTTTCTGTTAATTCTTTTCCGTACATTTCGTATTCGCTTCGTATACAGAACGCAAAAATACTGAACACTCCGTAAAAACCAAAATGTTAAATTTGTTTTAGATTTGTTAACAGAGTAATTAATATACCTAATAACGGAGCAAATGAGTTGCGATTTTTGTGCCAAATTTACAATTTTCTTTGAAATTTTGTTTTTCACCCGAAAAATGCTGTAGAAAAAAATGTTGTATTGCACACGACGATAAAATCGCTTTATCTTCTGGAGCGTAATTAGCGTCTCGACAGACGTCTCGACGCTAAAAGACACTGTCAAAGATAAAGTACAAATTTATCGTCTTGTTCAGTTAATAACTATATCATATTGTTACACGGTCAGCAATACAACTGTTATTAAATTATCTATTATTTAATTGAAATTAATTTTCATCAAATAAGGACCGACTCAATTGAATTTTTGGATTATATAACCGAAAAATTTTGAAGAAATGTCAATCTCAAAAATATTTTACTATACTATACCATGTTATTCTAATAAAAAGGAAAACAACTACGGATACAGATTATTTATTGAGTTGGATAAATATGAAAATTCAATCAAAAATTTTCCTGACTAATTTCATTTTAACAAGTGTTGGGTATTACAAATCAGTGAGAATAATTTGACTATAAACCTACACCATGCTGAAGTTCCTAACGCTATGTTACTTTTTTTATAATTTCATATGAAAATAAAAAAGTTAACTTAACCTTTGAACGCACGAGCTAGGATATAATTCTAAATCATCACGAGCAGGATAATAATTGATATATTTTCAACAGAAAATCATTAAACCTTTTCGTGTTATTACAAGCACCAATAAAAACTATATGAAAATGTTTTGTCATGGCAGCTAACTTTGTAGTAAACAACTTCTTCGTTCCTCGTCCAGAAACCTCTGGACTCTGATCTGTTCCAGCTTGACCGACGTACCAATAGAGGACCCGACCAGTCTAAAGATTCATGACTAACCGTCCCCGGATTTCAAATAGGGTAAGGCATACAGCGTTTGACGACCACCGTTCCAAGCGGAACACATGGTCACTGGCGACACAGGCAGAGCTGCGCATCACGCCTGTCTGATGAGTTTCAGATGCGCAAACTGTGAACGAAACGCCGTCTCCCAAATTAAGAGGTAGGAGCTTCCCACAATACCTCATTCCCCCGAGAGCTTCAACTTCATTTCGATCAAATTAACTGCTGAACATCATACATCTTTTCATTCTAAGGAACATTTAAACTTTATAATGATCATAGTTTTACTCAAAAAAATGTATTTATAACGTCGATGGCAATAAAAGTTATTGGGGTAGTCGTTAGTTTTTCCAAGTTACATGAAGATTTTCAATGAAGGTGACCTATTCATGCCCGTTTGTTCGTTTAGGAGAAATTTCTCAGAATTATATCGGTTCATTCAAAGTGATCCTAAGAATGTTAATCTAGAACCTTTTCTCTCGATATTCATAATTTCATATTCATTATTGAAATTATGTTCAAATTCTATTAGATGGTTGGCATACATTCTGTCAAGAAAGTACCGGGAATTATCAATTTAAATCTGGCGGGGCAATGAGGCAGGTAAAAATTTTTTTCCTAGGTTGGTACCACTGTCCTTAATTACTATGCCAAGCTTTAGCGGGATCTGTCAACTAGTGTGTTTGCAACAGCTGATTAAGTCAGTCGATGTCAGAGTGCGTGCCGATTTTTACTATGGGTGATTACGTTGAGCAAAGAATTTGTTTAATGTTTTGTGTTGCAAATGAATTTTCGTGTGCCGATGCATTGAAAATGTTGCAAAAGGCCTTTGGTGATAATGCTCTATCGAAAAGTCGTGCATATCAGTGGTACAGAGCCTTCAAGGACGGTCGTGAAGTGGTCGAAGACTTGCCTCGTTCGACGGCTTCGATCGAAGATAACGTCGATAAAATTAAGGAAAGGGTGCTGGAAAACCGTCGTACCAGCTTGAGAGATAGCAAATGATCTTAAGATATCCCACGAGTCCGCACGTACGATTTTGATTGATATTTTGGGCACGAGAAAGGTGGCCGCACGACTCGTACCGAAAGACCTGAATTTTCTTCAAAAACGTCATCGCGAACAGGTTGCTTCAGACATGCTGGATCGCTGTAATTCCGATTCTACATTCATGGAACGCATTATAACTGGTGATGAGACCTGGGTCTACGAGTACGATATGCAAACAAGCCAGCAATCATCGGAATGGGTGGCAAAAAATGAGCCGAAACCGAAAAAACCACGCCAAAGCCGCTCGAAAATGAAGGTGATGCTCATTGTTTTCTTCGATATCCGTGGCGTGGTGCACTATGAATTCGTTCCAGAGGGTCAGACGGTCAACAAGGAGTATTACCTAGGCGTTATGAAACGTTTGCGTGAGCGTATCCGTAAGAAGCGGCCAAATTTGTGGGCGAACAACTCATGGATTTTGCATGACGATAACGCGCCTTCTCACAGAGCTACGATTGTGACTGACTTTCTCGCCAAAAACTCAACAAACTTGCTTCAGCAACCACCGTATTCGCCGGATTTGGCTCCCTGCGACTTTTTCCTCTTCCCAAAACTAAAATTGCCCCTTCGTGGCACCCGTTTTGAGTCGATTGAAGCCATAAAACAAAATTCGGCGCGAGAGCTAAAGTCCATCCCGGAAAGCGCCTATAAAAAATGTTTCGATAATTGGAAGTGCCGTTGGCATAGATGTATTGGAGCAAATGGAGTCTATTTTGAAGGCGACCCAATAAATTTTGACGATTAAATGTAAAAATGTTGTTTTAATTGAAAATTCCTGGTACTTTCTTGACAGAGTAGTATGTTGAATGTGTTGAATTTGAAGTATAACTCTTTTGATGTTCATGGATCCTTTTCTTGAACGATCTACCGGTCTGGCCAATATAAACCATTGGGCAATCCTTACAAGTCAACTAATAGACTCCTGAATGATTGATTATCTTTGTTTGATTTATCTTTAATATTTTTAACATATTCATGAATGTTATTAATGATTTCATCAAATATCTATCGTTTTTGGTATTTATTCAATTTAATTGAGATTTCAACATTTTGCATTTCAGCTGAATGACTTGGAAATTAGCTGGGTCCATATTGGATGAAAAAATATGCTTCGAAATAGAGAATAGGCGATCTTATCTGATTTAATTATTTAAATTTGAGTCGAATCCATGTCTTATTTCTGCTGAATATTTTTCTAATTTTACCATTAGATTCCGGATATTCTCCCATTTCAGTTTTCGTTGATTCAAATAATGAATTATATCAGGGCTGTTTTTATTCGAGAAGCCTGATTCAATTCAGGTAACAAATTTAGATTCCGAACAATAAAATCGATAAATCTCGATCGAGTTTCATATCGCTCGGCTGCTTTACAAATCTAGTATTCTGTAGATTTAAAATTTTTAATCCTTCAAACTGATCAATCCAGTTGAACACCTTGCAGCATTTATATTCGTTTTTTATGAAGGCATAAATAGAACTGATGAAGCATAACATATTTTATTCTATCGTGAGTAGATATTACAAATGTAAAGAAAATAAAACTGTGTGTAAAATTTGCAATGTCATTTCATAAGTCGGGATTTCATAAATCCAGAATAAGAATTCAAGCCGCAAAACCTTACTTACCCGCCTATGTTTGGCACGCACCAAGGACCAACGGACATTATGCATACGTTTGGTCATTGATGACTGAGTTTCTATTGTGAAGCCCTTTCAAAACGGAACTCACGAAGAGAGGAATTTGTTATTAATTCTCTTTTATACCAAAATCTCCTTATTAGCCGCTTGAAGGTCATTTCAATTTTTTATAGTTACTCTGTATTGGCTAAAGTAGGATTTGAGTTACTTATGATTCAAGTGTTACTCGGTTAGGTGTTCTATTGAGAGAACAAACTATCCGGTACGTTTTCAAAAGATGACTCTTAAACACAATACATTTTTAAACAGTAACAGCTGATTCCTGGGGTTTTAAACATATTGGACATCTGCCGATAACATCTAGTTTGAATTGTCTTGAGTTTCATACAAAAGTTTTTTGTTACTCTGTTGAAAATGTCAGAATTATAGATAACTAAACAGTTTATGCGGAAAAATTTAATTTTTTATTTCAATTGGACAAAAAAAGCAGCTAAAACTCATCGTATGCTTGTGAAAGTTTACGGTGACAAGGCTCAAACTGATACGTCATGTAGAAAATGGTTTCGGCACTTCAAATATGGAGATTTCAGTATTGAAGATAAACGTCGCTCGGGACAGCCAAAACAATTCGAAGAGTATGAATTAGAGACTTCACTCAATGAAGTGCAAAACGACTTTACACTTACATTGGAGGTCACCTAACAAGCAGTGTCGGTACGTTTGAAATCTAGGGGCCTGATTCAAAAACAAAGGCAATTGTGTTCTTTATGAATTACAACCAAGAGATCGTGAATTCTACCAGTTAGTGTATTGGCATGTAAGCATAGCTCATTCACCAAGTGATTATTAGCATTCTCCACAATCTGCCCCAAGAAGCAGAAAGTGTGATAAGGGTTTCGCCTTATCATCGCGCATGGCGAGAACCACTCCGAAGAGCTGAACCCACCAGCTTCAAGTTTCGGCATCAGTTCGAAAACCTACACCGTGACTGGTAGCAGTGAAGCACTATCCAACCTCCACTTGCTCTGCATGGTCAGTAGAGTTGTTTGGGACGCAACTCACACGCAGAAGGAGCTTCTTATCCAACCACTCGAACGCAGTCCCATGAACCAAGATAGTCCCAAGATTCAAGCCTCAATTGATCCTGGTATGAGAATCGTCAATCCGGCCTGTACGTCAAGACACACGAACCCTTCTGAAGTCTTTCAATTGATCCTGGCTTCAAGCACCAACGGTCTAGCCGTATCACCGAGATCCACAAACCCCAGAAACGTCTCGCAATCGATCTTGGTTCAGGACGAGGCCGGTCGAACCGTCAAGTCCCGCTAAACCCTGAAGCATTTCTCGAGATATCCTGAACATGGGATTCTGGGAACAGATAGAAGGAATACCCTTCTAGTCCAGCATGTGGACTGTCAACCACTACCCCCTCGAGACCAACACCAATTGGGTGGCCAGGTTGTACGAATAGTTCCCGATGTGACGCAGTATGCTACATAACGCACTCGACATTGGACAGAAAATCCGGAGATTTAGTGCAATAGGGTAGAATACGTTATTTTTAAGGAAGAGACCCTGTGCTGCAACACTCCCTTGTCACTGCGTTGATCAACGCGGCTCAGCCCTCCAATGGACCTTTACGGTGAATCTAGGGCCCCATTCGCTCGATCTTCCACCACACGGGTCCAGTGACTGGCGCAAATGGCATTACTTTAGACATCAAGACTCAACCCTCCATATCACCCTCCCTCGGGATGAAACTAGGGTCCTAGTCAAGACAAGCGCCCCCAGCGCGTCAAGCTATAATGCCATGGGGGTGAATCAAGAGATCTGGAAAGGCAATTATTTTCTTGTAAGCAGCTACTTGAAAGGCAAGAACGAAAGGGTATGTATACCGGTTAGCGATTGGTGATCGCTATGAAGAAAAATACTACGCTTCGCCCGGCCAATCGTTGCCATCGATCCCAACACCAACACCAAAACTGAACTTTCAAAATTCGAAAGTTATGCTTTGTATCCGGTGGGACCAGATGTGCACTACGAGCTGTTAAAACCTAGTGATTCCAATACGGGTGTTCAACACAGTCTGCAATTACTTGGTTTGAACGAGTCAAATGGCCGAAAAATAAGGGCAGCCATGATGAAGTTATTCTTTTGCATGAAAACGGTCGGTCACGTCGCAAAAACTGTCGAAAAATATTTAGAAATTATCAAGTGGGATATCTTACCGTATCCACCGTATTCTCCGGAAATTACTCCTTCTGACTACTGGCTGTTTCGACCGATGCAACACGATCTGGCAGGTCACCGATTAACTTCATTCGAAGAAATCGAAAATTGGTTTCAAAATTAGATCGCCTCAAAAGACAAGAAGTTTTTCCGAGACGGGATTGCCTGAGAGGTGTTGAAAAGTTTTAAGCAGTGATTGACAATATTTTGATCAATTTGTTCACGAAATTAGGCATGAACCTTCCTGCTGTATAAGTATTAAATTTGAATTTCGCACTACGATTCGTTAGCCACCTGGAAACCCGAGGTAAGTGGTGGGCCATTCAAAATTTGCATTTTTATCGGCTTTAAATAAAAAACTAATGAATATTTGGACAAAGTTATGAGTTTATTAGAAATGTTGGACCTTGGCAGTACTCCTTCCGATTAACCCAATTTTTCAGTACATTGTCGATGGTTTTGTGCCTAATCTCATGAATGGCAACTTTGATTTCATGTTTCGAGACATTAATCGTTTTTGGATGGTTAGCGTAATCCTTAAGGTGAAAATGATCCTAATCGTTAAAGATCATTTTTCAAAGAAAATGCTCATTATCGGCCATGCGATGGTCACAAAGCTTCACCTCTGGTACTGGTTGAACTTTGTAAACCTTCATACCGAGGTTTTTATGCAAAATTATTCTCAGAGATGTACAAGAAATGTTCATTCCTTAAGCTAGATGACAAGTTGATGTTGATGGATGTTGAAGCCCCATTCTCGGCTACAGTAGTATTCATGTTTTCAGATTTAGTCACTGGACGAGAACGTGAACGGGTTGTTTCATTGAATAACGATTCAGTTTTCACGAACAATTTGATCCACAAATTGCTATGAGGGCATCTGATGTCTACTAAATTTTCCATGTAAATTTTTTACAGTTTGGATAGAAATTTTAGCATTTTGGAAATAAGTTTTTTAATATTTCCCAGTTTTGTTCCAGCTTAAGTCGACTTCTTTCGTTTACATCAAATATTGAACTAACTTTCTATCAAAACACGAATGACATAATTGTGTCCCGACTCGAAATAACCACTACTTCAAAATATAGATTCTTGATGGTACACCCTTTACTAGAATATGTCCGTTTCTTTGTTGTATATTTGCAGATTTCAAATGACCATTCTTAAAGATTTCAACGGTGAAATTTCATAATTTATCTTCAGGAAATTATGCATTGTTAAAGGCAAAGTATTCGTTATTATTTTGATATCGGACTTCCATTCCTTGAATTTTTTCAAGATATAGTTTGTGTAAGTTCCTAACAGAAGTTGTCAAAACAGATCGTGTTGTGTGTTTCATGACATTCAGTTTATGTATTTCTGCCCTTTTTCAACTGATTATATCGAACCTATAACGAACTTACATAAACAATATCTTGAAAATTTTTTATAAATTTTCTGGTTTCAGATGCAATCCATAGTAATTATTGTATCTGTCGCAGGACATATTCCGATAATTTTTCATAATAGAGTCCGTCTTGAAAGTATCTGGATAAAACAGAGCTTAATAATTGTAATTATTTAGTATATACTTTTAATACTTGAATTAGAAAATTATAACAAAATATTCATCTTATTTACTTATACAACCTCAATTTAACTGTAAACACTTGACTAAACGTTGAGGTACACCCGAAACTAGATCACCTCCATATTTTCGGTGATGGTAGTCCAGGATTGTAAAAAAAACTGAATTAAATCATTTTTATTTCGTGGCGCTGCCGCTCAACTTAAATCTTCATTAGTTCCCATATGTTTTCAATGGGACTAAGATCTAGTGAAGCTGCTGGCCATGAAATGTTGAAATGGTGTTCTTGCATCTAAGCTTGAGTATAGGCCGAAGTATGGCATCTTGTATTATCCTGCTGAAAACGCCACCCCTCTAGATATAAAGCATGCACCGTTTCAAGGGGAAAATCGTTCAGGATGCCACAATACATTTCACTATTACTGGTACCATCCATAGACGTATTAGGATAATAAGTCTATGGACTGGAAGCTCAAGTTCGCGTTTTTATTATGAATGGAACCACTAGTTTCCA
This sequence comes from Megalocaria dilatata, assembly GCA_034642435.1. Classification (NCBI taxonomy): domain Eukaryota; kingdom Metazoa; phylum Arthropoda; class Insecta; order Coleoptera; family Coccinellidae; genus Megalocaria; species Megalocaria dilatata. The sequence goes on along the minus strand of CM067856.1, from coordinate 69,416,776 downwards.
ATTTATTCATAACTGCTTAACATATTGGTGACTTACATTTCTTTCTGGAGGATTGTTATTAAAATACCTTGCAGTTAATCTAGAATTTTCGTCATTGTGATAGTATAATTTGAGAATTTCTATTCTTTCTTCCATAGAATAGACCATTTTCACCCACGTAAGTAAGTCTCAAACCCAATTATGATGCAGAAACGAAAGACTGAAACACATTTGAGAAAGAATGTTCAAAAAATAGTATACATTGTAATGAATTTTATGCGTTCCACACATTTTTCCATCATGAACGATAAGAAAATCGAATGTTCTTAAAGTTAAAACAATCAAACACACAAATTGTTCTGCCACTAAATAAACAAATTCGAAAATTTCAACTGCGATGTTTAGAGAACAAAAAAAAACTTTTAAACTAAACCACATCCAACTTCTCCTTATTTAAAAAATGTTGGGGTTGTTGCCATCCTCAGGTGCTTTTTTCGGAACAATATCGTCATAGATATTCTTTGTACCTAATAAAGAACTTGAAAATCATTTTTGGATTCCTCAAAACTGTCTGTTCAACAACACCTTTTGCCGGTAAGTTAATATTACTATATTTCGTGAATAATGAACCGATTTTAAAAATTTTAGCTGGGTTGTGTACAGAACATAAATAACTTTCAAACTAATCAACACTCGCCATCTCTTTCCTATTCAAAAAATGTTGAGGGTTGATGCCACCTTCATAGGGGTGGTTCTTTCGGAACAAACTCATGATAGAAATTTGTCCTCCTCAAAACAGAAGTAAACCTGCTTTTTTAAAATCTTCGAAAATTATTCGTTTCTGAATTCTTGAGGGCGGTCAAATTTTTGTATAATAACATGACAGATTTTGAGACGACTGGTCGTTTGCAGGTGAAAATGCTAATTTTGTAATGAAAAGACAAACAGACTTGTCATTTTCAGGGTAGGTTTGGAGTGTGAAAATGCAGAATCAATTCGATAGGTTGCTTATTTTCAAAATATTTTCGAAAGAAGGAATCCAACGGAGTTCAAATTTAGTAGTTAAATGTAAAATAATTACACGAAGGCTCATGAGTTTCACCTTGATGAATTGAAACTTTTTCTTTACTTTGTTCTTATCTGATTGTGGCAAAAAGTTTTGAAATATATAGAGCTTTGTTCAATGAATTTTTTTCTAATCTTTTTTTTCCAGTTTGTAACGATACAGATCGAAGGGAGAGCCATAGAAGCTTTAAACCAAGTATTTTTCATTTTCATTAGATTTTCCGTTTTTTCAGGACGGTTCTAAAATAGAAGAAATTACGATTACAGAATACACAAAATTCTGTGTTTTATTCATTATATGTAGTTTTGAAGAATTAATTAACAGATTCGAAAATTTCAGGTGAATTGAAGTGCCGAAAAAGCGCGCAAAAGTTTTCGTCATTACGTCAATGCTTTTCACCAATTTTTTGTCAAACTCTTGTCGAAACAACATCAACTTCCTTTATTAAAGCGAGAACAATAATATAATCGCATACAGATAACAAACTATGTAACAAATGAGAAAATCAAAACGATGCTAAAATAAAGGCAAATTAAGGATAACATATGATCGGCCGAGTAGTTTGGCGGTGATAAAAGGAAATAAGAAATTTATTGATAAAAGTCAATAAAAGTGTTAATACTGAATAATAAATATTTTGAAGAATTCGTAATAAGAAACGTATTATATATCCAATAATGAATGTACGAACGAGAATGAGGAATTTTAGAGGGGTTAGAACAGTACATTCTGTAACAAGTTTGGAATGAAGTAAATTTTACATAAATGGTAGGAAAATAGTCGCCTAGATATTTCTGAATATTCACGGAAGATTTATAGAGCTTGCAATTCTAGAGATATAAGAGGTTTTGTTCAAAAAAAAAATTTTGGCGAATAGTACGAAAATGTAAGACAAATTTGAAAACTTAATGGCACAGGCCTAATTTCAACTGATCGAACTTAGCCTTACCTCTAAAATAAGTAGTATTTGTTTTCATGATGAAAAATTTGGCTCTTAAATTATTCTATTTCGACCTTCGGGAGTTAATAATGTTTAATCAGAGAATTTAAACTTCTGATTTCTGTTTATTAGATCAAATTAAGTGAAACAATATCCAGATGGAATTTCTGCTTGACGTATTATCATTTGAAGGGAATAAACAAGAGTCATAGCATGTATAACATGTAACAGAGTTACTAAATGGACTAAAACAGTGAAAGTTTGTCATTGACCAAAATCTGGTGGAATCTCTACCCTCTGAAATTTACATAAATTGTGATTGGTGGAGGAACCGCAATTTTTAATAAAACAAACTAAAGCACCAAATGAACAACTGTACAAAGATAGTTATAAAATAAAAGGTCATCATATGCTTTTAGAGAGTCTATATCTTTATGTGATAAAAAAAATCAAATAAAATTTGATCTACATAGATGTAAAACATTCTAGAAGTTTTAAGTTTCTAAATCTTGAAAAAATTTTTGTACAATCTATTATCCGGAATTCATACAACAAAATATACACAAAGAAATAAAATGAGTGAAATGTTCGACTTATACAGATTTTCCATATTTTGATGATGGGAAGAGAAGAAAGCATTTAATTATACCATTAGTATGATAAATAACATCCTTTAAACTTGTATTTACACAAAACACATTTCACGTTGTTTAAAGAATCTTCTATAACTTTTGACTTCCCGAATGAAAAGGATGAGAAGAGTAATTTACATTTTTTATAGTGAGAAGAGATTTTATCGAGATAGATAAAACTTTTGCGACGGAAAATGAAAATTTATCTTAAGGATTGTGTAATCATCTTGAAAATGAAAAATCCATTATTGAATTGTTTAATAATTTCTCACATTTACTACAGGATATATCAGCATAATAATAATTGGATAACTTGGGTTGATTCAAAGTTGATACTCCAAGGCGTGTTCAGTAACCACTCTGCGAATATTAATGAGATTAATTCTCCAAGTTTATTAGAATTATAAAATTTCATAGCCGACATTTATATGGACTGAGGATATTTATAACACTTGGTCATTAATATTGCTATGATTTCGGATGATTTGTAATACCTCAAACTCTGATGTTGAATCAGTCAAGAATATATAAAGGTGAAATATATAAACGACAGAAAAAATCGATGAGTAAGAGTTGGACACATAATTTACCGGTCGTATACTTTGACTTTTTCTTCGATAAGCACTAAAGTTGCTTAAAGTTTATATAATTAAAGATTGTACACTGCCAGATTCCGCTGATAAAGCAGACCTATCCCATGACCCATACACGAGCTTTGCCAGGAACCAGAACTTTCATCTTTCCCATTTAGGTTTCATTTGAAATTGTTAAATGAATTAACAGTTATAATCAGACCGTTTAACTATAACCATATTAGGATTCACGAAATAAACGAAAAATTCTTTTAAAAAGGAACTTTTGTAGTCGTGTTTCATAATAATAACTAAAATATTTGTTTCTATAATTATTGTTTTCCAAAAGTTGGAAAAACATTATTTTCCAAGAAATTGTAATAAATGATATTAGAATAAGTCGATTATCACCTGATGAAAACTCATTTCAAAACATAAATTAAATTATGTTTTTGATTGTCTCGGTCTTTACTTGACGGAAATTCATCTTCAATATAAGAAAAACAAATGTTAACTTCCGCTATTTTAACCAATCTATAAAGCATACTATTATAGATTGGTTAACATACCCATGACGAAAAAAAATTTTGACAAAGAGTATAAAACGATTAAACAAATAGCATTCAATAATGATTTTAATCCGTTAATTGTAGACAATTTACTTGATAAAATAAATTACAAGAAAGCAATATCACTTGTATATCCAAAATTTCAAAATTCAAACGAAACCAAATTTATTTCATTAACTTACATAGGCCAAAAATCTGAAAAGATTGCTAGATATTTAAAGAAAAAAGAAAAATATAACATCTTCTTCAAAACTATTAATTCTTTAGACAGCTTAAAAAAATAATAAAGACGTCATCCCTAAAAACAAAAAATCAGGCGTTTATAAGTAGTGATTGACATTTGACATGTAGTGATTGCCCATGTGTATATGTGGGACAGACAGGCCGTTTATTCCAAACAAGGATACGAGAACATGAAAAATGTTACATTAATAATACACCGAATTCAACTTATGCCAACCATTTGTTAGAGACTAGCCATAATTTTAATATGAACTATGAAATATTACATATCGAAAACAAAAGTCAGAAACTAAATCTGTTAGAAACTTTACGATCAATAGATATGATCAAAGACAAATTTTATTGAATGATCAAATAGATTTAAATAGATCCCCCCTACTTAATATTTTTCATTAATTGTATACCATCTCTTTCCACCCCTCTATTTTTTGTTACCAGAGCTGTGTATTTAAGTTCATGTTTTGCATTGTATACCTCAGTTTAAATACTCATCTGATGAAGTCATGGTATGACGAAACAATTGTTGTGTAAATCAATAAAATAGCGGAAGTTAACATTTGTTTTCTTATACTAAATTATGTTATTGGATATTACAAATATTTCATATATTCAAGATGAATATGTAGAAATTTCGATACATAAAAATATTTTATATATTGTCTTTAATAAAAAAAATTAAAATCAACAAAAAATGAAGGCAAATGCTTTCACCTTGGGTGCACATAATGGCCGAAGAAGGGTTAGACGACGTCGGGGTGAAAGACGTGAACCATAGTTTGATATTGAGCGTCATGTACACCGGACAGTAGGCATTGTTGTTGGGGTGCTATTGCACATGCCAGTAGGTCACCTTTAGTCTTTACTCGAGGTGACATGACAGCGCTGCGTTACCTTCAAGAAATAGTGGAGTCATATGTTCCCCCTTACCTTAACCGGCTCGAGAGTCCAATATTTCAGCGAGATAATGCTCGACCTCATGTTGCCAGAGTTAGTTTAAACTTTTTTGAAGCGACCCATGTGAATCTTTTGCCATGGCCGCCCAGATCCCCCGATCTTTCCTCCGTAGAGCATGTTTGGGACATCATGGGTAGAAGGCTTGGAAATTTACCAGTCCCCTACGGACTTTTGGCGGCTCTGAGACATGAACTACAGGTAGCTAGGGATAGTATCCCTCAAGAAGAAATAGACCATCTTATTGCATCAATGCCAAGACGTGTTGGGGAGTGTATAGATAGTCGCGGTGGACAAATTTACCAGACCCCTACGGACTTTTGGCGGCTCTGAGACATGAACTACAGGTAGCTAGGGATAGTATCCCTCAAGAAGAAATAGACCATCTTATTGCATCAATGCCAAGACGTGTTGGGGAGTGTATAGATAGTCGCGGTGTATAGATAGTCGCGGTAACAAATTTATTAAAAAAAATTGTAAACCCTTCGTTTTTTTTCTTCAAATTTCAATCATTTACTCCTTGCTATACTATCTATGTTTTACCGAAAAAATTTCAAATTTAAACAGCTCCTTCTGGGTGTTGTAGTTTCTTTGTCAGTCAGTATATTTCTGAACCCGATAGGCGGATTTTATAACATTATTTATAATAAAAACTATTCGAGACGCTTTCGAATTTTGCTGCCCACTCATAAAAATTACAAGTTGCTGGAGTCCATCCTCTTATGAATTATATAAGAGAGCCAAGTCGAATTACCACTGCCTAATCACTTTTTTTCTGCTAATATATAATATTAGCGGAAATAAAGAGTTTTACTTTGAATCATATACGATAAAGTTCCGTCACGTAGAGACCGAAACAATCAGGAATTCCCTAATCAGACACGCGAAATTCAATTTCTATTGTAAATCCATTGAGAAACCAGATAAAAGGAAAACATTGTGGGATATGGTAAATACCATGACTGATCGAAAAAGTATGGATCCATTTCGCTTGTTGTTGACGGCTCTTCGTTCGAGCAATCTGAAGTTGTAGCGGAGATTTTTGCCGATTATTTCACCTCGTTTTGACTGCGCTCAACTGCTACTATAAAGGTTCAATATCCCCCTCATGCACCACTTCACGTATTTTTTCACAAATTTTTTCGTTCATGCTGTTGTTGAGCACGAGATGGTTGACGTTTTAATATCACTAAAAAATAATAAGTGTTCAGGAGCTGATTCCATCTCTTCGCGGATTCTGAAGTTGATAGGTTCTGAGATAAGCCGAACTTTTTGCTCATATCATCAATTTGTCAATTAGCACGAAAGTGTTTCCCCAACTCCTCAAAAAGGCCATTGTTATTCCGGTCTATAAAAAAGATGATGTGAGCGATGTTTTATGCTAATGACCTATTTCTGGCCTCAGTGTCTTTACCAAAGTAGTTGAACGAATAGTGTTTGGCAGAATGATGAAATAGCTAGATAGGTTTCAGATTCTTGATACTGCTCAACATGGTTTCAGATCAGGCCGCTCAACTCAAACTGGAGCTATACATTTTGTTGAATTTGTATATCAATGCCTGGACGAAGGCTCACAAGTAGCAGGATTATTTTTGGACTTGTCTCGACCATTTGATAGTCTCGCGCATCAGTTTATATTGGACAAGCTGTATAATTTAGGATTAAGGGCCGTGTTAAAATTCACGATACCTTTTCTAGTTAGCATAAACTAAAATAAGGAGTACCACATGGCTCTGTTCTGGGTTCACTCTTGTTTTTGTTATTTATTAACGACCTTCCAATCAATTTAAGAAAAATGTTCTTCAAACTATTAAATTTCAATAATTTATCAGCCAAAATCATCCGAATGCTCTTGTTTGCTGATGATCCCTCTATAGCGGTTACTGCAGAGACCTTAGAGCAGCTACAAAGGACGTGTGAACTGTTGATGCAGAGTTTCATGGAGTGGTGCGATCTAAATAGACTCTTAATGAATGTCAATAAAACGGAGTGCCACTTCTCACTGTCTACAGATGATCAAAATGCATTGGTTATTCGGCATTTGGATTTCATCATTCCAGCTAAGCACTGCACTAAGTTTCTTGGTATCTACATCGATAGACATCTGAGGTAGAATTCACATATAGACGCTGTTTGTAAAAAGCTAAATCGCTCTCACTACACAATAAGTAGAGTTAAAGCTACAATTCCTTTGAAGTTTCTTATTAGCGTCTTCTATGGTTTCGTATAAGGTGATTTATTATACAATATCCTATAATAGGGTAATTATATAGACGTTGGCAGAGTTTTTATTATTTAAAAAAGAATACTTCGCATGATATTCAACTCTTCTTCGCGGTGTTTCTTTGAAAATAAAGTTCTTACACTATATTCATTATGAAATGCCTTGTATATGCGAAGGAGAATGAGAGCAGTATTGTAAAACTTTCAAGCTATCATTCCCACAATACAAGAAATAAGTATAAATTAGATTTTCCTGTATACAAAACCTCCAAGTTTGAAATGTCTTCACTATATCAAAGTGTTAAACTGTTCAACATCTTCATCGAAGTAGGTATAGAATCACTTATTATACGTAGTGCTTAAGAAAGCACTTAAGTCCTTATTATTGTCTTTTTGTACTGTTAATGAGTATTATTGTGATATATTCCAATATTACTGAATGAATTTTTTTCATGACCTGTTCTATACATAAATTGTTATGTCTTAAAGGACCAATAAAATTATTATTATTATTATAGTTTCACTGATTCGGAAAAAGCTGATCGGACAGTTTTGATTCACCACAAATCAGTCCACCTAATATAATTGTTTCTTACAATTTTCTGAAAAAAAATGTACAGACACTTGAATGAATTGATAGTAACTTACTTTAGTGGACAAAAATATTCATTGATTTTTTTCATTGAGCTCTAAAAACATTAAGCTATGTAGTTTGGTGTTTCTAATTAAATCCGTGAAGAAACAGTGTATGGATTGATATATCCTACAAGGTATTGTTTGTACTTTTGAATTAATGAAGGACTGAAAAAACGTATGAAGCACTGGCATATTATAAGAAGAAAGTGAAGATTGAAAAATAGACCATAATTAAATTCCACTACTTTCAGGCTCACCCTGAATTACTGTGAGCTGGACACACTTAGCAACTAAGCTAGGGAGTCTGTTCTACCAAAATCTAAACGTTATACAATTACTTAATTTGACAGTTAATAATATTCATATATCATATTATATCCTTCTCAAAACTTTTCATGTACTTCCTGTATAATACCGGGAATATATGTGGATAATAATGATATTTTTGACGTTAAAAATTACAAGATACTAGAATCGTCTAGAAATGTAAAAGAATCAAAAACTTAAAATCAATCATTTCAGTAATTCAAAATAAAATAAATGGAGGTTTGTACTTGATAGAAGGTATATAACATTATTTAAATATTTTAATATTTAGAGATATATTCTGTTAGCCTTATACAAATTTTATTTCAAAAAATTATATTTAATATTATAACTTCAGGAATGGAATTAATGTCATATAAGTATTACTTATATCAAACGACATATAAAATAAACATTCATTATAAGACATCCAAATGATATAACAAAATCCAATAAATATAAATTGTTGACAAAAAATCCTATAAATTAAATATTTTGAGTAGAAAAAATTTTGTTTCTGCTTATCCCTCTTATGAAAACAGATATCTTTCAAAAATGTTTAACATAATCCTAAGATTATGTTATAGGATTATAGGATTTTTTTAACAATTTATATTTATTGGATTTTATTATATCATTTGGATGTCTTATGATGAATGTTTATTTTATATGTCGTTTGATATAAATAGTACTTATATGACATTATATGCTAACAGAATATATCTGTAAATATTAAAATATTTAAGTAATTTCAGTTATTCTTATAAAATAGCAAACACATCAATTCTGCTAACCTCACTACAAATTTTAATTTTATAAAAAATTTCCTAGATTTCAAAAGAAGATAATTCAAGTACTTTTCAAATGCTAAATGAATAGGCATACATGTAGATAAGATGATATCCCAAGCAGTATCATCAAAGCCTGTAGGGAGAAAGCATACTTTCTTATATAATTAATATTTCACTTAAATATGGTGTGTTTCCTAAACAACTGAAATTAGCTATAATTCACCCCATTAACTAAAAAGAAGATGAAGGAGCATTCGAAAATTGACGCGGTATTAGTATTTTATCTAGTTTTTCGGAAAATTTTGAACACGTTGTATGTGAAGGGTGGACCATCTGTAGTTTACATTTTGATGTAGTGGTTATTTGGATTCTGGCAACACTTCTGTCATTCGTTTTGACTGAGAGTAAGTATAATATTCGACATTGATTAAATAGGTCAATTTATGCTTGAACAAAACTGGGAAATATCAAAAACTTGTTTCCAAATTGGTGAATCTTCAATCCAAACTATTAGAAATTGACGTGGAAAATTCAATTGAAATGAAACGGCAATTTGTGGATCAATTTGAAGAGCAAGTTCGCGAAACTGGATAGTTATTTGATGAAACAACGCGTTGACGTTTTCGTCCAGTGAGTACACTTGAAATATTGCTGATATAGTCCAGAATGTGGCTGAACATCCATCAAAATCAACTCAAGAACTGAGCATTTTTTCGCACTTTTCTATGGAGAATTTTGAATGAAGACTTCAGCACGAAGATTTACAAAGTTCAACTAGTCAAGAAGTGAAGCCTCGTGAGCAACCGATGCGTTTACACTTGGCTCAATGGGCTAAAGTTCGCATGGCCGAAGATTAGGATTTTCCAGAAAGTTCATCTTTAGCGATGAAGCTCATTTTCACCTCGGAAGACTATTTTTTGTGGGGATCCGTTTAGAATAAGTATTACGCTAACCAACCAAAAACGATTGATGCCTTGAAACGCCCGCTGTGGCATTATATCTTGACGTGACGCGCTTGTCTTGACTCGGACCCTAGTTTCATCCCGGTGAAATGGAGGGTTAAGTCTCGATGCCTAAAGTAATGCCATTCGCGCCAGTCACTGGACCTGTGTAGTCGAAGATCTTCCGAATGGGGCCCTAGTTTTGCCGTTACGGTGGAATGGAGGGCTGAGCCGGTTGATTAACTCAGTGACAGGGAGTCCGTCGCAGCACAGGGCCTCTCCCTTAAAACTAGTACTCTATCCCATTGCAGTAAATCTCCGGATTTTTCTGTCCGATGGCCGAGTGCGTTATGCAGCATACTGCTTTAACTCGGGAGGGTGGATACCCACAGGTGGTACTTGTACTACCTGGCCACCCGATTGGTGTTGGACTGGAGGGGGTAGTGGTTGAAAGTCCGCATGCTGGACTAGGGAGGTATTTCACTTATTTGTTCGCAGACCCCCATGTTCTGGATATTCTCATGAAATGACTCAGCGAGACTTGACGGTTCGACCGGCCTTGTCATGCACCCGGATCTAATGCGTAACGTTTCAGGATTTGTGGATCTGGACGAAACGGCTAGTCCGTTGGTGCTTGAAGCCAGGATCAATCGAAAGACTTCATATGGGTTCGTGGGTCATGACGTACAGGCCGCGTTGACGGTGCTCGCACCAAGATCAATTAAGGCATCAATCTTGGTATTATCCTAGTTCATGAGACTGCGTTCTGGTGTATGGATCAGAACCCCTTCCAGCGTGTGAGTTGAGTCCCAAACAACTCGAGTATTGACCATGCAGAGCCAGTAGAGATTGGATATTGCTTCGCTGCTACCAGTCAGACAGTTGTAGGTTTTCGAACTGAATCCCAAAATGAAAGCTGGTGGGTTCATCTCTACAGAGGGGTTCTCGCTTCGCGCAATGATAAGGCGTAATCCTTATCACACTTTCTGCCTCTGGGGGCAGACAGTGGAGACTGCTGAGTAGTCACTTGGTGAAAGAGCCACGCTCACATGCCAATACAAGTATGATGGTAGTATTTACATATTTTACATGCCTTGAAACATGAAATCGAAGTTGCCATTCATGAGAATGAGCTCCAAACAATCGACAATGTACTGAAAAATTTGGTTAATCGGATGTGGTACTGCAGCCAGTCATGGCGGTCATTTGAATGATATTTTTTTCGTTCATTTGGTAGTTGATCATAATTAAAACAAGTTGTAGAAATTACTTTGTTTTCTACCAATAAATTTATATTTTACACATCTAATTGTGACTCGAGTTTCGGGAATTAACTATCCCTGAATACTCAACAAGCCCTGTTCTGCTTGTTGAGTCTATAAGTGTATTTTGGAAGGGGGCTATTTAAGAAGCATATCAATAAATTTGGACAAATAATACATAGTTTGTTTTTTACTGACCGGTTCCCGGTACTTATTCTGACACTTTAGTTTCGAATTTTTTCAGATGGTAGCGAATAAGTTTCAAACGAATGGCAAAATGCATCAGAAATGCGTTCTTATAACTCGAAGGAATATGAGAAATGTTGAGTTCAACACACTCTGAACATTCTTATTTCTATTATCGATGATTTATCCCAACAGTTATTAGGAATTTATTTACGGATGTTTTATAATTTCCTCCTCTGAACGATTAGAGACATAATAAAATAGAGCGGTGGGTACCAGTTAGCTGATTGCTGCATAGCATGCAATAATTATTCGTTAGAGGATATGAAAATATCCCATAAAGTAATAGGTACGATGTCGATTCATTATAATTGCAAGTAATTTCTTAGATCCATTAATTGTTTCATGGGGATGCTTAATGAAGTAATTTTTATATGAGGAGAGCAGGAGAACCAGTTAGAGCTTATAGAAAGATTCAAAGGGCTGTGTTAACAATTATTCTGTGGATAAACGACAGAAAATTACAATGATCTAATTGGAGGAATCTAAATTTTACTGCAACAGATAGACATACTTCATTATTTCAGCATTTGACATTCAATTTCAGGAGAATAACAGGGGGAAAATTATATAAACAAAATGATTTTCATATAGGTGGTTAAAAACCGAGAGTATATAGCGAGTAAAAAATGAAGAAAATCTCTAAACAGACTCATCACGAGCATGTGTTTGGAAGCTGTAATCATAAGTAGGGGAGGTCACAAGTCATATTGATACTGAAATTTTCACAGTTACGATTTTTTTTTCAATTTCGAAGTTTTTGATTTTTTCAAAAAAGCTTATTATATTTATACAAATCGAATAAAAAGTTTCATTTTTCTTTGGGCAATTCTCTTTTCCCTGCCATTTCAGAAATTTCATGATTCTCGTAAAAATTTCAATTAAGAAAGGTATTTGAACAGTAATGATTAAGTAACCCGTTTTTTCCGCTCGCCAGTGTATTAATTATTAGGTATATACAGAATAAAAATAATTGAAACGGTTCATTACTTAGTAGACGGTTTGCTCCAATGTCTTAAACATCGAGCAAAATAATTCTATCCCACGTATGCATATTTCAATTTGAGAAAATTCCTTAAAAAATAAAAACAATTATTAAATAAAATATCTTAGATGCAATATTTTGTCAGTAGACATATAGGACTAACAAACAAATTGCTAGGTAATCTCGGACAATATTCTATATTTTCTTTAGATTCTTTTTACCTTTTTTGGACGCTATATGATGTTTGTTAATTCTATGAATCTAGTAAAAACAAACAGTGTTTCTGAAACATTTTATTTGAAGAGGAGGTTAAAAACATGGTAATAGGTTTTTTCAATATTTTAAATATCAAGCAGAGTATTTTGGTCACACTTTAATACAAATTTTTATTTTAGAAAATTTCTTATAAAACTGTTTCTTCTTACTAGACGTGAAGAATTAACAAACATTAAACAGCATGAAAAAGAGTTCAAAAGAATCCAAAGAAAATATAGAAGATTGACCGAAGTAATCAAGCATATTTCAGCCGATCAACTGTTTCATAACGACGTTAGGAATTACCAATTCTATTCCAAAAATGCCGAACACGAACTCAAATAAAATTTTTCGATAAAACCTCTCTTTGAAAAGCCATTTGAAAAAACTCTTCACAGAATACGCAGTACATCCTCAGCACAGCGTTTGAGATTCCAATCGATAATCCTCAGTCGAGTTCGCTGAAAGTAGAATAAAAAAAATCAATAAAAATATATATCACATACCTTACTCATTACTCGGATGATGCCAGAACACAGCATTGTTTTGCGCATTTGTTCTAGGGGACAGCGTGCTGTCGTTTTGCCCTAATGTCTGTTATTTTCGAATTTTGAGTCGAAAATGGTCTTAAACGACTAGGTTGAACTCACTAATGAAGAATCTGAAGCCGAAAGCTATTATGTCCGGTCGATCTGTTCGTACTTTCGGACGTAAAGAACTAGAGATATGAAACTTTTGGAGAAGGGATGCATTGAAACTCCTTTAACATTTAGTTTTTGAATATACTATAATATAAATTCAGTATCTTTGTGATAACCAACCTTGACGCTTGTGGCCTTTCGGTCCAAGATATTGCATTATTACTTCGGTAATAATCTACCCCTGTCGCTTGTGACCTTTTGGTTCAAGATATTCGATTATTCTTTTGATAGTCAACCTTCTTGCTTTCGACCTTTAGGTCCAGGATATTGCATTATTAGTTGTCGCTTGTGATCTTTTGATACGAGATATTTCATTATCATTCTGACAGTAACCCGTTTCACTTATGGCCTTTCGTTACAAGTTTTTGCATTAATACTTCAACTTTGGATATTTGTTGCTTCGGGCCAAACTATTGCATTATTCTCGTAATAGTCAAATTTATCCCTTGTGTCTCTGCACAAGATTATCGCGATTACTATTAACGTAGTAATCCACATTGTAGATTGCCAAAGTATTGGTAAATTCATTACATTTGTTCTTAGTGTAATAATCGTACTTTCTTTAACTAGGGTTAAATACAGGAAACGAAGAATTATATTTCGTTTTTTGTTATAAGTGTTTCAGTTTTAGTCAGTTCTTCATCGTTGTTCTGTTTTATTATTATTCCATAAACGAGGTTGGAAACAAGTTATACATAGTGGTCAGTCTGAAGTAAAAATCTCTCCATACTTGATTAGATACAGTCCAGAAAACATAGTGTAATCAGTTATTGTGATTAATTAATTTGTCCTTGGTTGTTGTTTCTTAATAATGGAACAATAAGCAAAATACAGCGGTAAATTAACCGTGGTACGATACCGATATATTTTTTTCTTATTTTTTTCAAATATTTTCGAAACAACAGATCTGATCGATTTGCAATTTGGTACTCGGAGAAAAAATAATGACTCGCATGTTTGTGAAAAATTTTTGGTCCTACGGTTGATTAACCCAAATATCATTTATATTATTTAATGAAAAAAATTCAGTCCAATCGGATTTTATGGTTTAAAATGTTCATATTGCGATATCAAATACCTAGGGCACATAGGACGTTCAATCAAGACAAGATTCAATGAATATCAGCCTGCTATCGTTTTACTCAAATGTCTGTAATTTTCAAATTTTGAGCCGAAAATGATTTTAAACGATTAGGCCAGACTCACTATTGAAGAATTTGAGGTCAAAAGTAATTGAATACGGTCAGTTTGTTTGTAAACTTTCTAACTTCCGAACAGAAAGAGCTAAAGACTTGAAAATGTAGATTTGGGGCCCTATTATTTTGGTTTAGTTTATTAATGGGCAGAATGGATCCTGTGGTTCTATCTCATTTGAAACTTTTTCTTATCTTCCTGATAGTTCCAAAACTACTGATCCAAATGAAATAAAATTTGTCATTAGTTGTATAATAACAGCGGGAAAATGTATGCCAAATTTTGTGACGGGTGGATGTCCGGCAGACGACTGTAGGTTAAAATTCTTATTCTCGAAGGAAAAAGCCTAGATCTTGCTTGATAGTATGCTGTTCTAGGGTTTTAAGTTTCAAATTACTACGTTGAACTCACTGATGGAGAATCCGAGATCTAATGTAATTATCTCTGGCTGGCCGGTCCAGTCCATCCTAAAACACTATAACTTAAGAACGGAATGAGCTAGAGGCTTGAAACTCATAGAAAAGGTTTTGAGGCTAAATATCCTGGTTGAATTGGTTAATTAACGAAAGCAGTCGAATAGTTACGCAGTTACTCACATTCCAAATCTTTTTTTCATTTTTACCAATACCAACATGAAAGCTAATTCAAAATTTCATGAGAGTCATGGATGAAAAGAAGAAGCGCGCAAAATATCCTGACTTATCGTCAGTGTTTTTACCTTTTTATTCACCACATGTTGCTTCTTTGAGAAATATTTCATAGTTTGAAATTATCAAAGGAAATGGATTTAACAACAAGCGCGCAAAAGCTTCTGACTACAGGTCGAAGCTTTACGCCATTTTTTTTTTTACAATAAAAGGCCTAAAAATTCTACATGTAGAATAAGAAGATATGAAATTTTACTATTTGGAGCAGAACATTGAAATTTTCAAAATGGTTCATAAAAAATATAAAAATATGAATAATACTTGTTACTCAAACCGGCATAACAACCTTTCTTCTCTGTGTTCATATTTTGTATACCTATCTTATTATATTTATCATAGTTCTGTCTTTTGCACCTGATTCCGCATAAATGCTTTTTACTCTGTTTTGGGTTTTCATTTGTGTCTGAAGATGAATCAATATTATTGACTCAGTCTTTAAGTACTTGACGAAAATTAATTTCAATTGTTCCGTCATACCATAATTTCATCTAGTGAGTACTGACACAGATAAATAATGTTACCTGTTTTTGGAACATTCTAATGTATTATCTGCAACCATCAAATTTACCAATGGGGAGGACAAAATATAGTACAAAATTTATTCATCTAAATATTAAAAAATGAATGACGAACACGATTTTTCACTCCACCGCAAACCAACACATTATATATTTCAACTTCAAATCCTCCATATGCCTACAAAAAATCAGCTTCATAATAGTATGCTCATCAACATATCTTTGACACATGAAAATTGTGGCAAATAATAACATATCATTGAACTACCGGCAATTAACATTCAATTACAAAAAAAGGAGTGAATAAATCAAATTATGAATTCGTGTACAAAACTGTTAATTGATAAGGAAAGTCGTCAAATAAAAATGAAAATATAATTTATAAAGGTAGAATATTTGGGGGTTAAATGTTAATGACAAAATAATCAGGACTGCACCTATGTATCGGGTGTTTTTTTTAGAGTGATAGAACTTTAAATCGAAATAAAACACATTTAAATTGAGATTGAAGTCAATTTTTTTTTATTTGAAAGATAATTTTATGACATTTATGTTTTAAAAATAATTTCCGGAATATGTCCACCACGACTAGCTCTGAGGAACCCCATTAGACCAGACCAATTTTGGACCAGTTTTTCGAGTAATTCAGGCCTTATTTCATCAATAACAACAATAACACGAGTTATGTTGGCTTCTAAAGCGTCTATTGTTTCTGATTTATGCTGATAAACCAATGACTTGACATAACCCCTAAGAAAATAATACAGTGGAGTTATGTCGCATGATCTTGGAGGCCAATTAATTGGACCATTTCCCGAAATAATGTTATCGCCAAATCTTTCTTTCAATAAATCAATTGTTACGAAAGCAGCATGAGGTGTAGCACTATCTTGTTGGAACCAAAATACTTCTAGGTCGATACCATTCAAATTTTGAATCAAATAATCATTGATCATCGATCTGTAACGAGCACCATTCACTGTAACATTAGCTCCAGCATCGTTTTTAAAGAAATATGGACTGATGATGTCTCCAGCGTGTAAAGCACACCATACAGTGCATTTTTCAGTATGCAATGGAACCTGCAGAACTTCTTGAGGATAATTCATTTAAATATTTCAATATTAGCCTTCTACATATTTTATTTCAAAAAATTATATTTAATAATTATAACTTCAGGAATTAAATTGAAATAATGTCATATAAATACCACTTATATCAAACCTTATATCAAATGTTTATTTTATATGTCGTTTGATATAAGTAGTACTTATATGACATTATTTCAATTTAATTCCTGAAGTTATAATTATTACATATAATTTTTTGAAATTAAATATGGAGAAGGCTATTATTAAAATATTTAAATAATTGTATACACTGTCTATCAAGTATTAACCTCTATTTATATTATTCTTGAGGATAGTTTTCACTCCATATACGGCAATTTTGCTTGTTTACATAGCCGTTCAACCAGAAATGAGTTTCATCACTAAACACAATTTAACGATAAAAAAGCGGATCAACTTCAAGTTGTTCTAGGGCCCAATCAGCAAACAAACGAGCTTTATTATGGTCAAGTGGCTTTAGTTCTTGAACCCGTTGTTTTTCTTATACTGAAGATGAATTTCCGTCAAGTAAAGACCGAGACAATCAAGAACCCGTTGTGTGTAGACCGAGATCTTTAGGAAAAATTTTCCATGTGGTGGATGCACAGAGTCCAACTTGTTGTGAACGTCGACGAATAGACAAATCTGGATCATCATTAACACTATGACTTACAGCAGCGATATTTTCTTCTGTACGTACAGTTTTTTGTTATTGTTGTTGCTTCGAGTAGAGAAAATGTGTGAAATCTATCGATAGTTCGACGAATAAGCTGCTCTGATGTAAACCATAAATTATATATTATATACTATTTCCCTCCGAAACTATGACATTCACTTCGGAAATACCATGATGGAAAATTTTGTGGTCAAATTCATTTATGGTGGCGCATTTTGAAGAAGAAGAACTTTCGAATGGAATAACTCGTAAATTGTACCTTTTAAGCTAGTGAATTGACAACGTATATTCAGTAGAAGGTTTTTCTTCAATAGCTCAAAAATCAATGTGACTGGAAATTTGAGTGTCAATAAAATGATTTACATAAATAATTAGATAAATAGCTGTTTCACTATAACATAAAATAAGATTTTCCAGAAAAGCTGGATATACATAGTACATAGTTGAGGTTTTCTTGGCAAAATTGCTTCAAGTTGGCAACGGACTAAATCATAATATTCGAATGCTCTTCAATTGTGTATATGGCATCAGATAAATTTACCAAACTATTTACGACCACATTAAAATTCCTCACGTCAAGTGCGCTCTGAAAATTTTTTTCTTCCTCTCTTCTTAAGTTACCTATATTAATCATACACGTACATATAAATGTATTAATAACAATATAATCTTATTGTCATTCCTTCGCAAAACGCGTCAAATGTCACATATCACTTACAGATATAGAGTTATCATGAAGCTTTCGAAAAACAGGTGACGACGCATTCATGGCCCACTATGTCGGATATGGATGCCCACAAGATGAGTCTTTAACCTTTGCATAGCAGGGTTCAGCTTTTTCACGTTGCAAACAACGTTTCCCAAGCTGTCGTTACACCTATTGGTACTGCAGTGAAATGGAGAGGGTAGCTAAGCATTTCGAGAAGGCTTTGAAAGTGCAGTAACCGACGATCTTCACCTGAAAAGATGCTGAATGGAAGAAGCTACGGTGGATTTCTGAGAGCTCAGGAATTTCGGAATACTTTCATTTTCAAGACGATGCACGTTGCGAGGCTCCTACAAAACCTATAAAGCAGAGGGTTGCTACAGGATGTACTTATTTTAGTTTATGAGACACTCAAAAATTAACCCCGATTTAGCGTCAGAAAGTTGAAGACATTCGTTTATTATTCATTAAGTTTAAATCCACTATTATATCTTCTAACTTCTTCTACAATATACATTGAAAATTATTTACAAAAACTATGAAAATGATATCTTAATATATAATTAATTCAAAATGTTTTTAAATGTCCGAAAAAAACTTTTTTACTTCACGACGTGAAACGTATTAATACATTGGTAATTAAACATTAAGAGGTATTAATATATTTGTATTTACGTTTCCGAGACATGAAAAAAAAATCTATATCGATTATATAATAGGATATCATTTAAATATTTTAATATTAGCCGTCTACATATTTAATTTCAAAAAATTCTATTCAATAATTATAACTTCAAGAATAAAATTAAAAATAATGTCATATAAGTACCACTTATATCAAATCATTATAAGGCATTCAAACGATATAACAAAATCCAATAAATAAAAATTGTTAACCAAAATCCTATATATTAAAAATTTTGAATAGACAAAATTTTGTTTCTGCTAATCAATCTTATGAAAACAAATATCTTTCAAAATTGTTTAACATAATCTTAAGAATTTCATCATAAAACTATCTTACTTAGAATATTCAATATTATCGGATATCTAACTAAGTAATTTTCTATAAAATCTAAACACATGTAAAAACATTACTGAAAAACAAGTTTTAAGAGAGACTTTGCTTTGTCAATATTCAAATAATTCATATTCAATAAAATATAACATCAATCAACAAAAAAATATTTACTCACCCTACAACAATTTAGAAAACTTCTGGTAAATGAATACCGAAAAATTTAAATGGAGTTTAAATGGAGGTTAACTACGAATAAATAGTTCTGTAGTTCTGTGATTTACCCTTGATCTAAAAGATTGAAAGACAATTTAACGGCCTCTGCTATAGAACAAGGACTATCTGTATAAAGAATGTTAAAGAAACCAAAAAATTATATTTTATGAATGAAATAACATATATAGAGGTTAATTCCTGATAGAAGGTTAATTCTTGAAGTTATAATTATTGAATATAATTTTTTGAAATTGAATATGTAGAAGGCTAATATTAAAATATTTAAAAAATTTTATATACCTTCTATCAAGAATTAACCTCTACTTATGTTATTTTATTCATAATATATAATTATTTGGTTTCCTCAACATTCTTTATACGGATAGTCCTTGTGCTATAGCAGAGGCCGTTAAATTGTCTTTCAATCTTTTAGATCAAGGGTAAATCACAGAACTATTTATTTGTAGCTTAACCTCCATTTAAACTCCATTTAAATTTTTCAGTTTTCATTTACCAGAAGTTTTCTAAATTGTTGAAGGGTGAGTAAATATTTTTTTGTTGATTGATGTTATATTTTATTGAGTATGAATTATTTGAATACTGACGAAGCAAAGTCTCCCTTAGAACTTGTTTTTTAGTAATGTTTTTACATATCTTTAGATTTTATAGAAAATAACTTAGTTAGATATCCAATAATATTGAATATTCTAAGTAAGATAGATTTATGGTGAAATTCTTAAGATTATAAAATAAAATAGAAAAAGGCTTTTTACTTGATAGAAGAAATATAACAAAATTTGAATATCAAAACAGATTTAATCTGTTAGTCTTCTGCAATTTTGATTTCAAGAAAATTTTTATTCAAAAAACTTTTAGAATTAAATTAATGTCTACAATAAGCACCGCTTATATTTAATAGACCTATATTACGTCTATACGTCTATTAGATATAAGCAGTGCTTATTGTAGACATTAATTTAATTCTAAAAGTTTTTTGAATAAAAATTTTCTTGAAATTTTCTTGAAATTAAAATTGCAGAAGACTAACAGATATATACGTCTATTAAATATAAGCGGTGCTTATTGTAGACATTAATTTAATTCTAAAAGTTTTTTTAATACAAATTTTCTTGAAATTAAAATTGCAGGAGACTAACAGATTAAATCTGTTTTGATATTCAAATTTTCTTAAGATTATGTTGAGCATTTTTGAAAGATATTTGTTTTCATAAGATTGATCAGCAGAAACAAAATTTTGTCTATTCAAAATATTTAATATATAGGATTTTGTTTAACAATTTTTATTTATTGGATTTTTATATATCATTTGGATGTCTTATAATGAATGTTTATTTTACATGTCGTTTGATATAAGTGGTACTTATATGACATTATTTTTAATTTAATTCTTGAAGTTATAATTATTGAATATAATTTTTTGAAATTAAATATGTAGAAGGCTAATATTAAAATATTTAAATAATTTTATATACCTTCTATCAAGAATTAACCTCTATTTATGTTATTAGGATATCATTTTGATACGTTTTGTATACAGTCTAGAAACCACTTATGGAATAAAATATTTGCATCCTTATATTAGGAAATTCTAAAAAACACTGAGACGCGTCAACTTTTAAATACAATAGTGCGCTTTTTAAACATAAATAACAAGGTGATTCAACCAAGTTCAGCATAGTCCGCCCTTTTTATTTTAAATGCATTACCCTGTATATTTTTTTAAGCTCCTTAATAACCTGATTTGAACGAACTATATAATGGTCTATTATGAATAATACCGGATGAAACTCGGAAAGTATTTACAATTGGTTTCAAGAAACTGATTACTTAAATTACATGATGTAATTGATTTTAATTAATTAATTAAATTAATTGAAATAAAGGCTCAAAAGATTCTCCACCTCGTTTTTGGCAATTACAATATCTCTTACAAAACGAGTTCCTAACTTTGTTTAAAGCTGGAGTTTAAATTTCGCATTTCTGTAGTTATCATATCTTTGAGGTGTGCGATGCTCGTCGGTTGTGTTGCATAAACTTTGTTTGTTTTTGAGATAAACTCACATAAAAACATCCAACGGCGTAAGGTCTGGCTATCTAGCTGGCCACTCAATAGTATCTCTTCGTCCAATCCATTTATTGGGGAAGATTGGGTTGAAGTAAGTTCTGACTATTGAAGCATAATGAGGCGGGGCTCCATTCTGCTGGAACCAGACATTTTCATTCGATAGGCTTGATTCTATTTCATAAGTAAATGAGTTGACTTACACAGCAACAACCTCGTCTCTAATCAAACTCAAATATTTTTCAGCTAACAAAGTCCTAACATAAATATAGGACCAATAATATGGTCACCTATGATACCTGCCCAAACGTTCACCTTTTGAGGATACTGCGTAAGTGTCTCTGGTATCGAATGAGGATTCTCCGATGGCCAATATTTAAAATTTTGTCGCTCCCTGTTTAATGTAATTGCTGATTCATCAGAAAAAAAGTATTGTACCCACAGCTATTCCTTTTCTGTTCAGTTAATTCATCATTATTTCGCAGAAATGTATTCTACGATCTGGAGCGTCTTCTGTTAGCTTCTGCACAAAAGTCATTTTATACGAATGAAATTTTTCTTTGTGGAGACACCTTATGACAGTTGTATGACTTCCTTTATTTTCACGAGCAATTTGACGTGTACTTGTCATTGGATCATCTGCAACACCTAACAAAATATTCAATTTCACAGTATCTTGCGATTTTTTTAATGGTTTGACATATCCAAGTTCTCTGAATTGTGTATGAATTGTAGACAAATTACATTCTGAAATATTAGGCAACTGAGGATACCTCTGATTAAATAAGTTTGCCACTTCAACTTGACTTCTGCAATTATCCAACCAATCATCATAGACATCTCAATTCGGTGAGTCTCAGTTGAATTTTTCACTATTACTTCTACAAGAAATACGTTTTCAGTTAGGAAATTACTAGTTCAATATAAATTTCAACACCGCAATATCCGACTGATAACGATCCACATTATTTGCAGATTTTCTTTATTTATCGCCATACGTAAATAGTTTCTTTTGGTATTCATGACAAAACATGTTTATGCTATGGTAATAGAAAGTTCTATAAACCAAGACAGTGTAACATACATCTGCATAACAATTCTTTACTCAAACAAACTCTGTAAGGTTTTGTTGATCACTGGGGCGTAATTGCAGACATGCGCACGTTTCAAACTTATTGGTTCTCGTCAGTGCAATCCAAAGCCAAGGATTTTCAATCTGTCAAGTATCTATACTCGCTGTACACAGAAACACCAAGTTATTAATCATATACTAGAGCCATCTAGAGTATGCAAATATACATACAAGACATACCTTTGCGAGCTAATTCAAGTAAATGAATGTATTCTCGATATTTTCACGTTACAAACGCAGGAAAAACATGCATGTATATTTGCATACTCTAGATGGCGCTAGTGTGAGATTAATACATTTACTTGAAGTATGACCCTACCGAAAAAGTGATTTCTTAAAAATCTATGAAACAGAATATTCAATTTGGAATAAAATATAATAAATTCTAGAGGTAAATCTTGCATTTTCTGCAATATTGTTCTCACAAATCTCACGAAATTTTACAAATTCAAATCGATATTGTGAACACAAGTTTCCGAATAGTCTAATTTCCAGACTCAATGGGTGGAATTTGGTGATTAACGAGATTGATTTGCTTAGTAGAGTTTAATATCTTTGGAGTATCGAAATTATTTCTATCGAAAATTATATATTAGGAGTACAAATAAGTTTCCGCCGTTTTATTGTAGATGGCACGGCACGGAGTTTCGGTTAGCTTTCGCAGATGATAACCGGCTTAAAAAATAGTTTGGACATTCAAGAACAACATATTCTATTAATATCATTGATTTCATATTGGTAAAAAATAATTTTTATAAGTTGAAAATGTCAAAATTTGAGCGTCATTTGCGGGAAATATTAGTTTACTTCTTTAATTTAAAGAAATCTGCTGCTGAGACGCATCAATTGCTCGTAGAAGCATATGGTGAGGGTGCTTTGAGTGAGAGAACGTGTCGAGAGTGGTTTCAAAAGTTTCAAAACGGTGATTTCGACGTAGAAGACAAAGATCGCAGTAGAAGGCCAAAAATTTACGAGGATGCAGAATTGGAGGAATTATTGGAGGAAGATTCATCTTAAACACAAAAAGAACTTGCTCTAACATTAGAAGTCACTCAGCAAGCTTTCTTCTATAATAAATATTTAATTTGTGTTAAAAAACGGCGGAAACTTATTTGTACTCCTAATATATAATTATAGATACTACTTCATTCCACTTTCTTCTCCGTTTCTGTAATTTCCACAGTTTATAATTTATAATTTTATATGTCTATTTCAGAAAAAAAATGTGTCTAAGACATTGATTTCATATAAAAAATTTTTTTAAATTTAATCTTGTAGAGTTTTCACAGAAATAGTCTGTTCAATAATTTGAACTCACATATGATGAATAAAAACCCATAATTTTGTGTTCTATCACCCGAAACTAGAAAAATTTTTGCAATTTTAGAACTGTTCTACGGAAAAAATAGAAAATCTCATGAACATTCATGGTTAAAAGTTTCCATCCTTCTCTCCTCGATCTGCAATGTTACATATTGTCAAGAAAGATTGGAAAAACCTCATGTATTTTTCATACTCTTTACCGAAATAAGATTTAAAAATCACGCTGTTTCTGATTTCAACCACTGGTTCGAAATTTTGATGTACGATACGTTTGACATTTGGCTACCCGAGCTTTTGGAATTTGCTGATTTCTTTATATTTGTATTCAAACATTTTTTGATGATTTGGATCCTAAAATATATTCCATTATTTCAATGTCAAATGAGCAAAGTCTAAACCTACCTTGAAATTTTCAAGTATCTAGATCATTTGTTCTGAAATTGGCAGTTTCATCTCCCGGCACAGCTATTCTCACGTAATTTTGCATAAATTTTCGTGTCGTTCTTGTACACCTAAACACCAAAATTGATTTGGATTGGAACAGTAGTCTTGGAACTATTCGGAAAATAAGGAAAAGTTTCAAATGTGTCTTTCAACGAACTAAGCCGATATATTTAGGCCTCTAACTTACCCTGAAACATTCAAATCTGTAGCTTCTTCCCTTCGAAAAAAACAGTTGCGGCTCAAAATTAGAAAATTACAGACATTTGGAAAAACCAATATTCAATAAAAAAATTTAATTCTAAATATTTTCATAAGATTTATTTAGATTTAAATCTGTAGAGGTGCCGTAGAATTATTTGTAATATTCAAATACTTCTTCATAGTAAATTTTCAATATATATATTAATAATTGAGAAATTTCTTTGGATTATAACACATGCACGTGGCAGTTATCTAATGCTGAGTCTAAGTTGTATCTCATTTCATTGTATACCTCTGTGATATAACCTAATTTTTGGTAAAGGCCAAGCTTATCCAAGAATTGGTTAGTTATTGCCGAAATGTCTGGTGAATAAAGGTATTTTCATATATTTTTGAATGATTATTTTGTTTATTCAAATAACTCCTTACTGAAGAGATTTGGGTCCGAATTTATCAGGTTCTTTCTCTGGAGAATGTGCTATATATTCTTTTAAAAGGAAAATAAAAAAAAACCTTTTTGAATTATATGTTGAACATTTTTTGGTGGTGGAACTTGTGATTCTTTAACATCCAAACGAAATATGCATGTAACATGTATGTATAAGATGATCTCTATGTATTAATGAGATTTATTCAGATTTAAATCTGTAGAGGTTCTGGAGAATTAATTACATCTATTATCTGTTAAACAATATTCGATAACATATTAACCTCAGGGTAGAAATCCCAAATATATATTGAATCAAAAAAATAATAATAATCAAGAATAAATAAAACACATATTTTGCGTTTAATCGTAAACTTTTATTTTGGTGCTCTCAACGTATTCCAAAGTGATTACACAGGTATGCCGGTGTTTCGTCATAATCGAAACATCATTATTGACTCAGAAGGGCCTGCAGTCTAGGCGTCGATTTTTTATGGTTTTAGTGAAGTTGGAACGGGTTCCATGGAATGGCAATTTAAATCTGAGAAACTGCAAAACGTTAACCGGTGCTAAATAAAGCGGACAAGATGGTTGATCGATAGTATTTATTAACGCTTTGCCCTTATTATTATTATGGTTTATCATCGTAAATCGTTTGATGGTTTATTATCGTTTTTTAAAACCTACGACTTGGTTTCACATAACCATGGTCACTTTTCACCGGTTTATTCAGGAGAACGCCAGAGAAGTTTTAACCAAAATTCTTTAGTTAGCTTCTGTATCTATTGATGGTGCTCATGATTCATCAGAACACGAATATCGAAGAAAAACCTAAACAAGAATTCGGTTTTTAGACGACTCTGTCATGGTTTTTTCTGTTTTACCTCATTTCCATCGTACCATTTTGATACCTGTTCATTGGTTTACATGTCATACTCACATCCACGTTTTATAAGTTATAATAGGATCAAAATTCAGTATGTCCGAAAATACTAACCCGCTCCCGGTACTTTTCTCTTGATGAAAATATAATTATTTTTAAAAGAGGCGTACAGAAGGCCTAAAATGTACGATCAAAATCGTACGTGAAAGAATGTTGAGGAGCTGGAATGACGATTTTCAACCATAATTTCCTTCACTAAGTCGATGTTCACTTCAGTAGTGGAAGTTGAAGGCAGTACAAACCGAAAAATATCTTCGACTATTCTGCGGCCTTCATTTTATCGAGTTTTGCACTATCATTTGACCTCCTCTTTAACTTTATTACGAATGGAGATACAAAAAAAGGTATTCACATGAGTTGTAAAAAATCATCTGAAGTTTTTCAAAATGATTCCACAAAATGTAATATACAGGGTGAACAAGATATTGAATGCAACTTCATTTTTTCACATGGATCAACCTGTATATTTTCTTATTTTTGGCTAGTTCTTTCTCTCCTATGTTGGTCTATATCTCTTATTTTGAGAACTACACACTCCCAAATCGAAGAACCACCTGGCAGGCTCAGTAATCGGTTGTCAAGAGGTAGGCTGTGATAAATCAGCGAAGGACATTGGTAACATGACAGACGTTGGCATTCAATAAAATTATTTCTGGAACATGCATTACACAGAAGCCGAAAAATTTGAAATATCTTCACTTTATGTGAAGAACAAAAACAAAAAGCAAGAAAGCTGCAAGAAGAGAATATAATGGCATTACATCCAGATCATCCAATTCTAAGTGAAAATACATTTCTTATATCTTACAATGGTGTAAGAGATTCTAAAAGTTTTAAGGGAAATAGACGTAGCGTCTTACGGAATGATGATCAAGAACTTGACATATTGCTTTAATTGGAGGTAATGTTACTATAATTAATTGTTGATAAATGCTGAAACTCTTGAATTTGAAATCAACCATACAACTTCATGAAAATTGTTTTAGAAAATCCAGAAAAGGAATTGAAGGAACGTGAGCTTGGAATAAGCTGTTCATAGATTCATAGTGTTAAAAAGAGCAATTAGAGGCCATACAAGTTACTACCAGCACAATTCCTCGCAGAAGACCAAAAGGGGAAACGCTTAGAATACTGTCAATATATGCTACGAAGATTGCAGGAAGATCCTAATTTATTGAATTTTATAATATAGTCAAATGAATTATCGTTCCACAGCAGGCGTGTTCAACAAAAAAATAGACTTTATTGGGAAAACAAAAATCAAAGACAACGCAAAGTATTTCAAATTAGAAAATCTAGTAGAAAGTCTGTTCACCTTTGGTGTGGCATTGTTTATAATAAAATTGTGGGTCCTATATTTTTTGACTACACATTAACACGTGAAGCATATTTAGAAAAAAGGTATTAGAGGTAGCTCAGCTTTTAAAGCAACTGTTTTCTGCTGAAGAATTGGAGCAAATAATTTGGCAACAGGACGGAGCACTCCTGCATATAGTTTTGGAATTTCGAAAACATTTGAGTGATCCATTTGATTTCTGGATCGGTTATGGACATGTTTTTATGGCCGTTCCTGAAGGAAAAAAATTACTCTATAAAAATTAAAGTGTTGAGATCATTTAAAACAAAATTGTAGCATTAATTTATGAACTCAATCAGAACCATAATAAAGCTTTCCCAAATAGTTAACCAACTCGAGAAAACAATATGAACTATGTATATTGAATAATGGTGGCCATTTCAAACAATTTCTTTATCTGTAACTGTTCTTTTCATACCACCATAAATACTCAACAATGTCGAGTTTTGATTCTCATTCCGTAAGACGCCTCTTTCTCTTAAAAGTTTTAGAATCTTTTGCACGGTTGTAAATATTAATAAATGTATTTTCACTTGCAATTGGATGATCTGGATGTAACGCCATATTTTCTCCCCTTTCAGCTTTCTTGTTTTTATTCTCCTCCACATAAAATATAGGATACATTTATTATTAATATTAGTAATGATATCTTGGTATGTATTAATTCATTGAAATATATTTTATTTGATTTAAATTTTTTTCCGCTTCTGTGTTTTATTTTATTGAATATCAATTTGTGTCATATTGCTACTAATGTCGTTTGCTAATTTATCACAGCCTACCACTTGACAATCGATTACTTAGCCTGCCAGGTGGTTCTTCGAATTTGGGACTCTATAGTACTCAAAATAAGAGAGATAGAGATAGAAGATTTATATATCATTAATAAGGTGTATGAGCTATGGTAATTTCTTGGAACATATCAGCCAAATTAATTTATTTTATATATTAATTTTATTTCAACACATACATATATATATACATATATATATATATATATATATATATATATATATATATATATATATATATATATATGTATGTATTGAAATAAAATAAATATATAAAATAAATCAATTCGGCTGATATGTTCCCTTAAATTAAGAAAATATATATATATATATATATATATATATATATATATATATATATATTCTGTCAAGAAAGTACCGGGAATTATCGATTTAAATCTGGCGGGGCAATGAGGCAGGTAAAATTTTTTTTTCCTAGGTTGGTACCACTGTCCTTAATTACTATGCCAAGCTTGAGCGGGATCTGTCAACTAGTGTGTTTGCAACAGCTGATTAAGTCAGTCGATGTCAGAGTGCGTGCCGATTTTTACTATGGGTGATTACGTTGAGCAAAGAATTTGTTTAAAGTTTTGTTTGCAAATGAATTTTCGTGTGTCGATGCATTGAAAATGTTGCAAAAGGCCTTTGGTGATAATGCTCTATCGAAAACTCGTGCATATCAGTGGTACTTAGCCTTCAAGGACGGTCGTGAAGTGGTCGAAGATAACGAAGATAACGTCGATAAAATTAAGGAAAGGGTGCTGGAAAACCGTCGTACCAGCTTGAGAGAGATAGTACATGATCCTAAGATATCCCACGAGTCCGCACGTACGATTTTGATTGATATTTTGGGCATGAGAAAGGTGGCCGCACGACTCGTACCGAAAGACCTGAATTTTCTTCAAAAACGTCATCGCGAACAGGTTGCTTCAGACATGCTGGATCACTGTAATTCCGATTCTACATTCATGGAACGCATTATAACTGGTGATGAGACCTGGGTCTACGAGTACGATATGCAAACAAGCCAGCAATCATCGGAATGGGTGGCAAAAAATGAGCCGAAACCGAAAAAACCACGCCAAAGCCGCTCGAAAATGAAGGTGATGCTTATTGTTTTCTTCGATATCCGTGGCGTGGTGCACTACGAATTCGTTGCAGAGGGTCAGACCGTAAACAAGGAGTATTACCTAGGCGTTATGAAACGTTTGCGTATCCGTAAGAAGCGGCCAAATTTGTGGGCGAACAACTCATGGATTTTGCATGACGATAACGCGCCTTCTCACTGAGCTACGATTGTGACTGACTTTCTCGCTAAAAACTCAACAAACGTGCTTCAGCAACCACCGTATTCGCCGGATTTGGCTCCCTGCGACTTTTTTCTCTTCCCAAAACTAAAATTGCCCCTTCGTGGCAGCCGTTTTGAGTCGATTGAAGCCATAAAACAAAATTCGGCGCGAGAGCTAAAGTCCATCCCGGAAAGCGCCTATAAAAAATGTTTCGATAATTGGAAGTGCCGTTGGCATAGATGTATTGGAGCAAATGGAGCCTATTTTGAAGGCGACCCAATAAATTTTGACGATTAAATGTAAAAATGTTGTTTTAATTGAAAATTCCTGGTACTTTCTTGACAGAGTAGTATATATATAGGGTGATCCATTTGAAAAAATTAAGTCGATTCCGTACAACTTTTGTGAATTTTTTTTTTTGTACCTCCATTTGTAACAAAGTTAAAGGGGAGGGAATGACGTTAGTCTGTATCTTCTGTGGGCGCTACTATCTACTTCTATTTATGCAACATGATTTTACACTGCTGAAACGATACTGTATATTGTTGAGAAGTGTATATCAGTTGTTGGTCTGAGTTGTTTCTTTGTATTGAATTTTAATGTTGGCTTCTCTTTTTATATTTTTCACATATCTGAAAACAAGTGTTCAACACTTTTCATATTTTTGTGTTTGTTTTTCCTATTGTTCCTGTTTATATGATTATTTTATTGTTTATATAGAAAAAACTTCATCAGAGACATTATGAATTAACAAACCCTGACCTATGATAGTGCCAAATATTTCCTGTGCTATTATCCTCACGAAATTATGTGTAATCATTTTAAATATTCAGCAGAAAATCTTTGAAATCTGTACAAAATTGAAATCGAAAAAAATCTGAAGAAAATATAGAATATTGACGCAAATTACCTAGCCAACTTCAACCGATTCAGCTGTTTCAAACGAACCTTGCGAATAACGATTTCTATTCCAAAAAATACTCCATACAATTAAAAAGAAAGTTTTCAAAATTAAGTACCACATTCTCTAGAATAGTGTTTAAAACTCCCACCCATAATCACCAGTCGAACGTTTCTGAATAAAAAATAAAAACAATCGATAAAAATATATCAAATAGCATGCAATCACATACAATCGTGAGTAAAAACAGAAGTGGAACAAAATGTTTGAAGTTAACCAAAAACATTTAACGAATTTTATGCTCTACCACAGAAAATAACATAAGGAAAGGCATGGAGAATAGAAACGGTGTTCCTTAGGCATTTTGATTTAATTTTGAAATTTTTTTTAAGAGATTTATTTTTAATTGAGTTTTGTATAAATTTCACAGAATTTTTATGCCTAACATTTAAAATATCCAAAAAGTCCCCTTCCAAAGAATATACCCTTCAAATTTATTTTCATGCGTGAAAATTCGAATTGTTTCTTATCTAATTATTAGATTTCGATAGGATTCAATTTGAAATAATGGTAAAACAAAGTCTTATATGGAAATATTTCCTGATCCACAGGGAAATTTTTTTTTCATTCGCGAACTTTAGTTTAAAAGTGCAAAAGGAAGCTCGAACACATCTGTAAATGAAGTGGCTTTTTCGGCTCCAAATTTAAATAGCTCCTGTACCAGCGCACAAAAAAAGCGACAGTGGGAACAAATTTTTTGCTGCTCGATTTCGGAGCTTCGTTTCACTGGAATAGAATGAATAAATCAAATATTATTATTAAAATTTAAAAACTCTTTCCAGAAGAAACCTCAACTTCCTCAGTCAACATTATTATATCGTCTTGAATTTCCTGTTTTCCAAATTACAAACAAAATAAAAAGCTCATGTAACTACCATTCAGCCAGTAATTTATGTACCCCATTTGTGTTTAACGCACCAGTCAACATCGCAAGATGGTATAATTAATGAACTACCCATTTTCCTCCACCTGCTTCTGTCTCCCTTACCATCCCGCCAAGTATGTAAACGTCCACTTCTTGCAAAAAATGTCTCCACTAACAGGTGGTACCGAATACCATCGTACATGATAACCAGTTGCAGTTCGCTTTAAACTCCGCGGCATTCCATACCAACCAAGGTTCCTCACTTCTTAAGTCACCCATTGCCAGCTAATAGAAGTGAAGAAAGAGACCAAGTGAAAGAGACGGATGCAGGTCCAGCATCAACGGTCCACTATATGGCACGTTTCAGGTATTTTCAAGTGGTTGCTTCAGGGTAAGCTATTTTAGAAGATATTACAGTGAACGGGTAATTCGGGTAGAAAACATTTTGTGAGGTGCATAAGTGATTGATTTTGTGTACGATAAAGTGGACCGTTTGGATTTCAAAGTGGTTCGGTGGTTGGTTGGAATCTGATCTTGTTGTGATGGAGAAATTGCAGGCCGAAAAGTAGATTCAGGTTTGTTGCTAAGTCTCAACTTTTTGTATCATAATGTCGCTTTGGGAGTTGTTCAACATTAAGAGAAATTCTGATGTAGATTTAGTAAACTAGGGGGTTTCCCATAGAGGTAGATATGTTAAAAAAATCGAATAAAATATTTGGAATAGAAGCAAAACTTCCCAAATAAGTGCAACTTACTTTTATTTTCCAAATAAGTGCAACTTACCTTCATTTTCCAAATAATGCATCAGGCAAAAATCCACCCCTGTGTCGTTTGCAGGATGAAATGAGATGAAATGAGATGAAATGAGTTTTTAGTGCTTTTTTGCAGTGAATAGGTGCAATTTAATTAATGCAGCATTCGATGTGCAATTTAGACTAAGGTGTCAAATATTACTACAAAAAGGAGTCTGAAGTTTTCAAATCAGAACATCTTGTAAGCCTATCAAATGACTAACCAAACTTTTTTCCTTCATAGTGGCATTGATAAAACATCTTACAACAGGATTGTAGAACAGGAAAATATATTCATAATTACTTAAATTAATCTCAATTTCAAATAAGACTACCATGATATTAATATAACATCGTCACTATTGGAAAACTCAAGCTTGGGTAAAAAACTATCTGATATCTTTAATTATTTAATATACTTAAAAGGATATAAAGAGTGAAAAATTATTTGAAGGGTTTCAGAAGATGATACCAAATAAAATCCGGTGATTTCAGGAGCCCCTTCAACAAATGTCAAAATAAGTATCAATTCTATAATCTAGCAGAATATTTTTTCGTTGCCATTAATGTTCTTGTTTTGTTTTAGTCCTTCGATTTTTATTACCTGAATATGAATTATTCGTGATCATATTTAATTTTGTGCGGCCCTTCGTTTAGAGAGAAAGACTTCGAGACTTAAAATTCACAATATTTTTTTTAAAGCTAATTGACAATATCTACATTTTATGTGAAATGTTCCTATTTGATATTATTTTTTCCCAATATATCAAAAAACGGAAGCAATCAAGTTGGAAGAAAGTAATGAAATGTGAAACAACTACTGAAAGTTTTTCGTTGAAGTTAGTCACTTATCTAATTTTCCTTAATGTATACAGTTTCTAGGTGAATGTAATGCCTTGTTCGGTAGAAATTAATTTCTTTATGCTTCTAGTATTCTAATTTGTACGCAAATTTTAATGAACATTAAAATTAAAATTAAAGTTATATTGGGTTGTTCGGAAAGTAATTTCGTTTTTTTGAGAAAATGAAAGAAAATTTTCGTATGATGAAGGAATATTTTATTGAATAATATATTGGCCATTCTGGTCCAATATCTTTTGCCATCTTTCTGGTAGTAGCATGATTCCACGGTCAAATGTTTGATCTTTGCCGGCAAAAAACTGATCCAGGTGATTTTTGACCTCTTCATTTGAAGTAAAGGTTTTATTGTCCAAAAAATGCAACGACCAGAACAAATAATAATCCAAAGGCGCCAGATTTGGAGAATATGGTGAGTGTAGCAGTGTATCCCATTCAAGCTGTAAAATTTTTGGCGAGTGACCAAACTTGTACGAGGTCTCGTATTATATTTTTATGATGGATATTGGTTTTCGAAATGCTTTGAACAGGTTCATCTTTTTTGCTCCGTGATTTCTTGTGTTTTATATTATTATATACAATCCATTTTTTGTCGCCAGAAATGATGCGCTTCAAAAATGGATCATTTTTCTGGCGTTTGAGAAGCGAATCACAGACATCAACGTGACGACAGAAATCTCCCTCCGTGAGAACATGGGGAACCCATACATTGAGCTTCGAGGTTGAACCCAGGCCTTGCAAGTAGTCATAAACAGTTGAATTCGATAAATATAACTTCTCACCGATTTCACGTGTTGTTATTCGCCGATTTGCATCAACTTATGCCTTTACCATGTCTTTATCAGCTTCAACCGGTCTTCCGGAACGTGGTGCATCTTGGACATCAACATTTCCGGAACAACTTAAAACCAAGTTAGATCTGGTTTTCTTTTAAAGTTTAACATCATTGTGTTTATTGATATTTGTGTAACAAAACTTCATTTCTTAACTAATAAGGAATACTAGTGAAACTTTTTCTTTCGAAGAACTTTGATAAATGATATATAAATATACATATGCAAAAAAACGAAAATAAATATTTTTCTTATCCATAATTATCTTCGTTTTTCCGAAATAACGAATGAACAAAATATCTAATGGACTCATCTCGGGGAGCATCAGAAGATTTTTTCGGTTCATGTAATTGTTTTCTCATTCACAAATTTCATTCTTAATGAATATAAACGAAGTATAATTCAGTTTGAACTTTCAAATGAAAACCCAAGTTTGGAGCATTTTCTTCTGCAAAGTGTTTTTGGACATAATGAACAGAATGATTTTTTTAAATCAAAATTGTGAGTTGAAAAGTACTTCAGAAGTGTTATTGTACACGTGTTGTTGAAGGTATTTTCTCTTACACTTTTTTGAAAATTATAAGAAAAACTCTTTTCCATTATAGAAAAACATCGCAATTGACAATTAATCGAATTACTTACTAATTTCTGAAATATTATTGTATACTGACTTTCAAAATAATCGTCTTCGATCAATTATAATCAAAGAGGTTTTGTAAATTGCCATCTTTGAAGTACACTTACTAGTTTTAAGTATCAATTGAAAAATTTGAAAGTTACCATGTTGAAATTAGATCAGACCTGTTGTTTTATGATTAAATGTTCACATTATCGAGAGCGTGGTCTTGTTATACATTGAAGGTCTCGCTGAATACACTGCAGAATATTTTAACATAGATAAGATTCTGCATAAAATATAGGTAATCCATAAATCAATCATTATAGGCAGGAAATCAACATTTAAAGAGATTAGAATAGAATAAATTAAAGTTTATTGATAAGCAGGATATTGGGAAGAATGTTTTTTTGCATAGAATTAATTCAGTTATTCACCTTGAAGAACATATACATTCTGTCAAGAAAGTACCTGGAATTATCCTTAATTACTATGCCAAGCTTGAGCGGGATCTGTCAACTAGTGTGTTTGCAACAGCTGATTAAGTCAGTCGATGTCAGAGTGCGTGCCGATTTTTACTATGGGTGATTACGTTGAGCAAAGAATTTGTTTAAAGTTTTGTGTTGCAAATGAATTTTCGTGTGCCGATGCATTGAAAATGTTGCAAAAGGCCGTTGGTGATAATGCTCTATCGAAAACTTGTGCATATCAGTGGTACAGAGCCTTCAAGGACGGTCGTGAAGTGGTCGCCCATCGACGGCTTCGATCGAAGATAACGTCGATAAAATTAAGGAAAGGGTGCTGGAAAACCGTCGTACCAGCTTAAGAGAGATAGCACATGATCTTAAGATATCCCACGAGTCCGCACGTACGATTTTGATTGATATTTTGGGCATGAGAAAGGTGGCCGCACGACTCGTACCGAAAGACCTGAATTTTCTTCAAAAACGTCATCGCGAACAGGTTGCTTCAGACATGCTGGATCGCTGTAATTCCGATTCTACATTCATGGAACGCATTATAACTGGTGATGAGACCTGGGTCTACGAGTACGATATGCAAACAAGCCATCAATCATCGGAATGGGTGGCAAAAAATGAGCCGAAACCGAAAAAACCACGCCAAAGCCGCTCGAAAATGAAGGTGATGCTCATTGTTTTCTTCGATATCCGTGGCGTGGTGCACTACGAATTCGTTCCAGAGGGTCAGACGGTAAACAAGGAGTATTACCTAGGCGTTATGAAACGTTTGCGTATCCGTAAAAAGCGGCCAAATTTGTGGGCGAACAACTCATGGATTTTGCATGACGATAACGCACCTTCTCACCGAGCTACGATTGTGACTGACTTTCTCGCCAAAAACTCAACAAACGTGCTTCAGCAACCACCGTATTCGCCGGATTTGGCTCCCTGCGACTTTTTCCTCTTCCCAAAACTAAAATTGCCCCTTCGTGGCACCCGTTTTGAGTCGATTGAAGCCATAAAACAAAATTCGGCGCGAGAGCTAAAGTCCATCCCGGAAAGCGCCTATAAAAAATGTTTCGATAATTGGAAGTGCCGTTGGCATAGATGTATTGGAGCAAATGGAGCCTATTTTGAAGGCGACCCAATAAATTTTGACGATTAAATGTAAAAGTGTTGTTTTAATTGAAAATTCCCGGTACTTTCTTGACAGAGTAGTATATTATACAGTTGAAAATATTACCAGTCAGTAAATGAAAAATCATTAGATATTCAATTTTGTTTTGGAATTTCCGAAAGATAAACATGCGAAATCGAGCAGAGGAAAAAATTGAGTCATGTGAAGTTTTCCTGTAACATTTAAAGCATGGAATGAAAAATATCGTTCATTTTGCTCTTTTCACTACAATGCTATAAATGAATTTCATCCTGGGTTATTCACTTGGAAATTACACAAACAATATGAAACCTCATTTACCGTGAAGCAATTCCTCGATAATTATATTATATCCGATGTTTTTTTAGAGTGACAGAACTTTAAATTGAAATAAAATACATTTAAATTAAGATTGAAGCCAATTTATTTTTATTTGAAAGATAATTTCATGATTTTTATGTTTTAAAAATAATTTCCGGCATATGTCCACCACGACTAGCTCTGAGCATTCGACCAGACCAATTTTGGACCACTTTTTCGGGTATTTCAGGTCTTATGTCATCAATAACACGAGTTATGTTGGCTTCTAAAGTGTCTATTGTTTGTGGTTTATCAGCATAAACCAATGACTTGAGATAACCCCAAAGAAAATAATCCAGTGGAGTTATGTCGCATGATCTTGGAGGCCAATTAATTGGACCAATTCTGGAAATAATGTTATCGCCAAATCTTTCTTTCAATAAACCAATTGTTACGGTAGCAGCATGAGTTGTAGCACCATTTTGTTGGAACCAAAACACTTCAGGGTTGATACAATTCAAATTTTGAAACAAATAATCATTGATCATGGATCTGTAACGAGCACCATTCAATGTAACATTAGCTCCAGTATCGTTTTTAAAGGAACATGAACCGATAATGCCTCCAGCGTGTAAAGTACACCATACAGTAAATTTTTCAGGATGCAATGGAACCTGCAGAACTTCTTGAGAATTGTTTTTCCTTCATATACGGCAATTTTGCTTGTTTACATAGCCGTTCAAACAGAAATGAGCTTCATCACTAAATACAATTTCACGATAAAAAAGTGGGTCAACTTCAAGCTGTTCTAGGGCCCAATCAGCAAACAAACGACGCTTATTATGGTCAAGTGGCTTTAGTTCTTGAAACAGTTGGATCTGGTATGGGTGTGGACCAAGATCTTCACGCAAAATTTTCCATGTGGTTGATGCACAGATTCCAACTTGTTGTGAACGTCGACGGATAGACAAATCTGGATCAACATTAACACTATGACTTACAGTAGCGATATTTTCTTCTGTACGTACAGTTCTTTGTCTTGTTGTTGTTGCATCGAGTAGAGAAAACGTTGTCCGAAGTCTATCAATAGTTCGACGAATAAGCTGCTCTGATGGACGATTATGTAAACCATAAATTTCACGAAGTGCTCTATAAGTTTGGCGAATAGAACACTGATTTTGAAAATAAATTTCAACAATTTGTAAACGTTGTTGCGGCCTGAGTCTTTCCATGATAATTCGCCAATGCTTACTGAACAGAAATGTCAAAACAACATGGTTTCTACCTTCTGTCAAATCACAGTAATTCCTATCGAAAGTTCTATCAGTTTAAAGAAACACCTGATTTATTTATGGATTTTCCAGTAGGCATGATTAATTTTTAATCAGTTATATATGAAATGGTAGAAATATTTTTGGCAATAATTATTGTTTAGTTTTTGGATATTATCCAAAAATTTCATGATAATAATCGTTTTTTGCAAAGTAGTGACATTTTCGTGAAGATTATTGTTCAGATTATTGTTATCGTGTATTTTGCTTGCTTTTCATCAGATCGTCGTAAAATTTCATATACATCTTGCTTTAAACAAATGAGACAAAGAAATACAAGAAACCAAGTAGACATTGACGCTGGGCCAGTATTATAAAACACCCAAACCGCTCGAATGTTTGGCCTTCTCAAAAACTTAGTCTTTTGAGAATGACATCTTAGAGTAATTTTAGAAAAGATTCGGATTTATATCCGTCTGAAATTGTTATTTATCAAATAATACACATATATCTTTATTCACATTTTTTATTATGAATTGAACACATTGCGCGAATTGTAGCGTTTCGCTACATTGTAGTTCCTTCAAGTACTTTTTAATAACCAGTCAAAAATTTTGCAATAAAATTTTCAAATTAATTCAGTTTTGAAATAAGGGTACAATAAAGTTTGTAATACTTTTGTATATTTTTATCATAATATTATAACTAACCTGAACTAGATAAGTCGGTCTGAATTTTCAATAAATTCACATAATTCCTTAATCGTTTTATTTCGAAACTTTCAGCTTCAAGTCTTTATTTTCATTCTGTAGAAATTTAAAACGCTCATCAAAATTATGTTCTGCATACATATAATCCAACTCGTTATCGTGGAAAAATTGCCTGTGCTCATTTATTTGAGCATTATATTAAAGGGTCCATCAGTTTATCCAATATAAGTATTTTGGCAGGTACCACATGATAACTGGTAAACACCTGATAACTTTCCTTTATTCAATTTATGTTTATGTCACATTTCACTTTTTTACTATAGAAAAGGAATACATTTCAAGCCAAAAGGAAATTAACTGAGGTGTATGGAGAAAATGTGTTGACAGTACGCCAGAGCCAGAACTGGTTTGCAAAAATTTCGATCTGTTAATTTTGATGTCGAATATGCACTACCTTTCGGAAGGCCAGTTGAAGCTGATAAAGACACGATGAAGATCTAATTTGATGCAAATCGGCGAAAAACAACACGTGAGATCGATGAGACGTTAAATTTATCCAATTCAACTGTTTATGACCACTTGAAAGGCCTGAGTTTAACCTCGAAGCTCGATATATGGGTTCCTCATGTTCTCACAGAGAGAAATTTGTGTCGTCGCGTTGACGTCTGTGATTGGCTTCTCAAACGTCACAAAAATGATCCAATTTTGAAGCGCATCATTACCGGGGACGAAAAATAAGTTGTTTATAACAATATCAAATGCAAGAGATTATGGAGCAAAAAAGATGAACTGGCTCAAAGCATTTCGAAAGCCAATATCCATTAAAAAAGGTGATGCTGTCTGGTGGGATTTTAAA
This sequence comes from Megalocaria dilatata, assembly GCA_034642435.1. Lineage (NCBI taxonomy): Eukaryota > Metazoa > Arthropoda > Insecta > Coleoptera > Coccinellidae > Megalocaria > Megalocaria dilatata. The sequence goes on along the minus strand of CM067856.1, from coordinate 69,377,666 downwards.
GGTATCTTTTTTTTTTGAGCTTTTACCGGATGACACGACAATTTATTCGTAAGTTTTTTGTCATCAGTTGGACAAACTGAATGATGCACTTCAACAGAAAAGGCCAGAGTTCACCAAGATAATGCGAGATCTCATACAAGCTTGGTCACTCGCCAAAAGCTTTTACAGCTTGAATGGAATACACTGCCAGACCCTCCATATTTTTCAGATCTGGCGGCTTTTTATGAGCATGGAATCATGCTGCTACCAGAAAGTAGCCAGAATGACCAATATATAATTCAATGAAATATTTATCCATTCTACGAAATTTTTTTTTCATTTTCCCAAAAAAAAAACGAAATTACTTTCCGAACAACCCAAACAATATTCTTGATGGCAAATAGCCGTTATTGATTGCTTTTTGTTTGATTAAATTCAATTCATAATTGAAATTTTCCGCAGATTGATGTTGATGTTGATGATCTATATATCATACATACTATGATATGCTGATATTTTATGTTAGATTGGATGAAACCAGTTTTTGGAGATTGTTATGTCTGTGTGAGGTTTATGAAAGATGAAAAAATTGTGTTTATTATTATATTACCTCTAGTAATTTTTGAATCCAACTAATTCAAATAGTCATTAGGTTCTACTTCTCTTGTGAACACTTTCATGTAATGAATTTAGGTAATGGAGAAAACCATCAAGCTCTATTGGTATCTTTGTGATTTAGATTACGATGTTCTATTTTAGTTTCATTTATATTTGACATCAATCTGGTACAGTGCTCTGTAATGAATCTACTATTCCGCAGAATACTTTAAGACTGTCTTTTTTGCGTTATTGTTTTAGAAAAAAATATCTAAAACGACTGGGTTGCACTAAGTGATGAAGAATCCGAGATATAAAAATTCTGTCCGAAATTTTTTCATATTTTCGAAACTTCAGATTCGATTGATTTGATTTATTTGACTACCTAGAAGTTGATTAATGACATGCGTCTTCTTCTTCATAGTGCCGTATCAAGTCTCCCTGACGGTTGTGATCACTTCTGAGAGTGCTTGCCGGTCTTTTGCTAATCTGAATAATTCCTCAACGCTACTGATGCCGGTCCAATCTCGGTCATATGATATTTGACGTCTGCCCGGTCCGCGACGCCCCTCCACTTTGCCCTTCATTACAAGGTGTAGCATCGAATATTGCCGTCTCCTTAGAACGTGACTCAGATAGGAAATTTTCCTGAGTTTGATATTCTTCAGCAGTTCTCTATCACTATTAGATCTTTTTAAAACCTCAGTATTAGTTGTTCTGGTGGTCAATGAGATTCGGTGAATCCATATCTCGAAGGCCTACAGCCTAATAAGAGTGTTGATTTTGAGAGTTCATGTCTCCACTCCATATAACATATATGTACCATTTTACCATTCATTGGCGGATTTTCAGGTTCAGGTTGTCCTTGCAAAGGAGAGATCTCATATTGTTCGAGCTGGAGCAGGCTGTTTCAATGCGACATCTAATTTCTTTGTCGCATGATGCGTCTTCCGTTATATTGCAAACAAGGTAGGAGTTATGATCAATTCGTTCAATTAGTTGGTTGCTCAGTGTCAGTCTGATGTCGTGATTGTTTCTACTGAACAGCATCATCTTGGTTTTTCTTAGGTTGATGCTGAGGCCAAACTCCTGACAAATCGCGTTCAGTGGAGGGAGAAGGCCCTGTAGATCTTCTCCTGACTGCGCAAGCAGGACATTATCATCTGCATATAAGATCGTATTAATAGGTACTCCATTGATCCTTATTCCCATCAGTATGTCCTCGAAAGCTATTAAGAAGACATGATCAGAGTAGAGGTTAAAGAATATGCAGTCCTGACGTACCCCCCTACTAATCTCGAAGTCGCTCGTTCCGTCCTCGGATATTTGCTCTCTGTCTCTATTACAGATTTTTTATAATCTTTATATTTCTGCAGTCTACTCTCCTGTTTTGTAATATTTAAATGACATGCGTGTTCGTGCAAAATTTTGTGGGGATCGTTGATTAGAAGATTCCAAAAATATATTTTGTGAAAACCTTCTTGTCCTAAAGTTGTATTATTGGTAAAAATAAAAAATATAATCTCTCATTCTGACAGTTTGTTCAGCTCTATGAATCTATTTCAAATTCCAAGTAAAAAGGTTACTTAATTTTGTCAGTCACATTAATTACTAATTCGTATAAGTAATGTCAGATCAAACCGTCCTTTTCGCTGATGACACTTCTTTTCTGAATAAAGGGATGGACAACCAGGAATTGGCAGAGAAAGACAAGAAGACATTAAAGGAAGCCCAGGTATGGTTCAGCGCAAACAAAATGATGATGAACAGTGATAAAACACCGAGACTACTGTTTGAATCAAAGATGTCTTCGGATAATCACATGACGCTATTTGGTGTCTATTTGCAATCAAATCTCAAGTTTTCTGTCCACATTAAAATAAATTAATTCGGCTCATATTCCTCATCAATGATTTTTGGTACAGATCAGCCGAATTAATTTATTTTACTATGAATATGCTAATTTTTCAGCTTTACGGCAATTTATGGGCTGATTTGAGCATGAGGAAAGTTTATTCCGCGTTCGTAACTTAAAAATATCGAGAATACATTTCTTTACTTGAATTAACTCGCAAAGGTATGTCTTGTATGCATTTTGCTTACTCTAGATGGCGTTAGTATATTGCTAATATCTTAGAGTCTCTCTAGAGTATTATGCATACTCTAGATGGCGCTAGTGTATTAGAAATATCTTTGGAGTCTCTATGTATAGCTATGTATAGTTTGCAACGTAAGCATGTCTGCAATTCGTCTCTGTGATCTACAAAACTTTGTCAAGTTTGATCGAGTATAGAATTGTTATACAGATGTATGTTACACTGTCTCGATTTCTTGAACTTTCCCTTTCCATAGCTCATACTCCTTATTAATGATTTTCTGTTCACATTGATGAAATGATTCCTAAGTTGTCAAGAGCTAACTATGCAGTTAGTAGAATAAAGCAAAAAGCGGGAGTTGACGCAGCTAAGATTACTTACTTCAACTACTTTCATAGGGTCCTTAACTTCGGCATTCTTTTCTGGGGGGGTTTGTCTGAAAGTAAGAAAGTATTCATAAAACAGAAGCAGGTACTGAGAATACTATGTGGCGTAAGTAGTAGATATAGCTGTAGAGAAAAATTCTTACCGTGACGTTCATTCTTATACTTTCCTGTGTAATGTGCATCAATGATAATAAGGACATACTACTGAAAAAAAAACTATAATCACAACTATGATACTAGAAACAAAAATAACTTCATCATACTATACCGTCGTATAAAAGTATCACAGTTAAATGTAAGTCATCTAGCTAAAAAAACTTTCAACAAACTGCCGTTTAAAATGAAGGAATTAAATCGAATAAAGCTTAAGAATGAACTGAAATGTCTTCTAATCAATAAAGCATACTACTTAATACATGAATACCTGAATGATACTTTAAAAAAATATTTTTAAGAAATATGTTGTCTGGCCAAATTTATTTATTTATTGTTTATTTGACTAATATTTTGTTTCATTATATTTTATGAATTTTTTATTTATATATACTTATGTGTACTTTTAGACAAAATTGCACCTAACTCCCAATTAAATTTTTGATGGGTTAAAAATGTATTCATATTCTGTGATATGTACTGTTTTGGGAATGAATAAATGAATTATTATTATTATTATTAAATAATTCAGTAGACTCTCGAAATATTGAACAATGCTTATAATAAAATATTCCAAATAGTGAACGAATCAATATTTGCATTGGTACTCTATACAATGTACAATTGAAGCCTCTAAATAGTGAACCTAAAGAATTTAACAAGTCATAACCAGAAAACGATTGTTAAATGTTTTCTTTTGTTTACTTTTGGTCATTTGCTGTGGTAAAGCAAGTTATCCTATTTTGAGTAAGCTTAAGTGGACAAGATTCATTTAAAGTTTAGTCAAAAAGGTGAAAAAGTTGAACAGTTAGAAAAAGGTGCTGGGTTGACGGTTTTAGCAAAAAATATGGTGTGTCTACCATTTCTTCAATTCGAAATTGGAGACTGATTATTTTGAAGAAGATCAGCAATACTGATGATCAGGAAAAATTAAAATTCTAAGATCATCTGAATGTCCTAGAATGGAAAAACTTTATACCGATGGTTTTCAAAGCAAAGGGAAAAACATATTCCAGTCATAGGTTTTAAGAATTAAAGAAAAAGCAAAAAAATTGCACGAAGAATACAAAGAGATTCCATGCTTCAATGCGAACAGCGGATGGTTGCAAGGGTACTAGAAACGTTTTGGAATTTGATATCTTAAAATCTCAGGAGAAAAAATTTCATCTACAAGCGAGACGGTCAATCCATTAAAAAGACTTTGCTTGAAAAGGTGGATGGAGTTACGGAGTCCTGATTGTTTAATTTTCATTATGTACATGCCACCTAATATAACACCTCTGATACAGCCCATGGACCAGAATGTGATAAGGCTAACAAAACTATTCTACCGTAAGAGTTTGTTTCACGTATCCTATTATAAATGACAACGTAGACTGTATTGGAATTACATTAAAATCTCTTTCTTTAAAAGATTGTTCATTTAATTTTGGCATGGAATTCTTTCAAACCGAATGTTATCGAGAAATGTTGGAAAATACTATCGCCATTGGAGGAAACACCAGACTCCCATGATGAAGATGGCATTGCCTTATCTGTATTGAGATTGCGATGGTGTAATATGGAAATGGACCATATGATGACAGAAATTAAAAATTGATGCATTAAAATTGTTCAATGAGGTGATACAGTGGACGGAGGAAAATAAGAATCGTATTGACTGCTCAACACTACTAGTCTTATATAATTTAAGACCCACGATGGTTCAGATGGGTGTGGAGAAATCGCAGAAACACACGAAAATCACCTCATTTTTTGAAAAAAAAAAAAAAACTTTGGGACATCAAATTTAGGTGGTAAAAACTCTTATGTATCATACTAAGTAAAATACACTATTGTTCATTCCAGAAAACATTGTTAATTCATTTGAACTATTTAATGCTGCTTGTTCTTGTTTTTTCACACTTTAAAAATGATAGATTCTTGTGTTGACTTATCCAAAAAGCATATGACTGCGAGCTACTAACTTATGGGAATATGAATAATAGAAATAGCAAGATTGACTTTGTTTTTACGGCTAACTCAAATATTGCATACATAAATTTTAGGGCAAGTTACAGTTGTGCTTAGGAATTCACGATTATTTTCCTTTAGGTAAGGACCAAGATAATTAAATATACGGTACTAGTGCAGGAAAGCAATAATTTTTATGGCACCATTGAAGACCACAAGATGCATTAAAAGCGATGAAGACTTCTACATAGCGGGTATTTTATTCCCCCATTATTTTTATTAGCCTTTATGCGTCAGGAAATGAATAGCTATTGATTTCTGTAGGCAGAACCTAACTAACCTTTTGCGAAGTATCGATTTGTTAAAATCCCAAGACCCAGGTGATAAAATCTGTCGTACCAAATTACGTAAGATACACTCATTTGAGATTTATCGCCGAATAGTTGATGTCGACAAAATCATATACGTTTAGATAAAGCGAGAAGAAAAGCCAAAGGAATGGAACTGTTTTACATATGGAAATTTAAAAGAACTGGAATATTGAATTAGAATAGAATGATACTTCTTTCTTCAGGGGGTGTTGTTTCGATGAAAGGTCAGCGATATGAGAATTATCTGAGTGCTTTAATTTCGCTTAATTGAATCATATACGGGTGACCCACATATGATACACAATAGAGTCCAGTCGGATATTTCCTTAAGTATGAGATTTTCCAGAAGACCGAGACAGGTCAATATTTTTTTCGAGGAGGATATCTTCTGAGTGCGAATTCGTGGGTGTACGAAATTCCTCCTAAGCGAGGTGGCAACCTCCTCAAGAATCTTAAATGACAATAGCGGTCCAGTGACACATCACTTGCAATTCTACTCGTATTAATGAATATGTTAAAAAATTTTGTTAATATGATATTCGAATTGCCTACCGTTAATTTCTAAACAGTAACAGTGTCTTTGTACAACATTTTCTCTTACACTTTGTAACCTACTTCTCTAGAAGTAAAAAATTGTGTTAGCATGTAATGAAAAAAGTACCTGAAATCTTACAGAATGTGAAAACAAATGTTGAAAGAAGGCACGTTTACTGTTCAGCAATGAACGGTAGGCAATTAATTAAAATCAGTTCAGATATTCTACCACTTAATCTACTTAACCCATCACTTCCGAAGTTTTTTACACTGAATCGAACCCCAAACAAGAATTTTTTAGCATATTCATGAATAGAATTTTAAAACCTTTAAAACGTTACCCGACTCCTATTGCCATTTAAGATTGATTATTGATGGGATTGCCACACCCCTGAAGACGATGATTGTGTAGTCAGGAATTTGCAATCAAAATATGTTTCCCTCATAATAAAAATTGAAAATACTCGGGGTCGTCCGGAAAAACTCATACTTACTGAAATATCCAGCTGAACTGTTTTAAATGAGGAATATATAATATGGCAATAAACATTATAAAATAATAACAAGCGGTTTTTTACTTGATAGAAGGAATTTTAACATATATAAATATTATGTTTATTATTATTATTATTAATACACCTAAAGTTTGAATTTCTAGAAAATGTTATTACCAAAAATATATTGAATATCAATTCACTTATATGAGTAAAACAAACTTCAGTCAAATACCATTCAGTAAAAGAGGTTCCAAAAGAAATCAATTTTTTTCTATTTAAATATTTTAATATTTACAGATATATTCTGTTAGCCTTCTACATATTTAATTTAAAAAAATTGTATTTAACATTATAACTTAAAATTATTTAAATATTTACAGATATTCTGTTAGTTATATTATAATATAATATTAAATATAATTTTTTTAAATTAAATATGTAGAAGGCTAACAGAATATATCTGTAAATATCAAAATATTTAAATAATTTTTCATACCGTCTTTCAAGTATGAAGCTCCATTTATTTTATTCTAATTTTTTCTTATATTGAAAAACTAATTTCTTGAAAAAACCTTTCTATGGACTTCTTTGAGGCATATATGAATTCCCAGGCAAAAGTAATGGATTTTCCACTAGATATTCATTCAAAATAGTTTTTATATGCTCCTTGTGTCATGATTCTCATGAAATGTTACATGAATATTCAAAGTGTTAGGAGTCAGTTACTGTGATTTTCAAATTAAGTGAAATTATTCAACAGAGATCTGTTAATGTTGATGTGAATCTGCTGATTTTAAGTGATTTTCTTAGTGGTAATTTAGAACTTCTCAATGTTGAAAATCTGATAGTTGTTATTGCCGGTCACATTTAAAAATTGTGAAATGATCATTTAAAAGTACGAGCACTGACGTGAAATCAGGAAATTTTGCACGTTTGCTAACATCACCTTCGATTGAGGTTTTCAAAAGACATAATGGAACTAATAACTGAAGAAATAGGAAAGAAGTGTTTACATATTATATAAGTTAGATATGAGTAAAATATGCCTTATTCATTTAAAATTTAATCCCCTATTAATTGTTTGATTGATTCGGTCTTTACTTGGTGGAAACCCATTCTAATTAAAAAAAATATATATAAGATACAGTATTCTAATTTCCACAAAAATGTTTACAATACAACAAATAATTCATCACGATGTGGCTTCTTCAGGTATCTACATTCTACTGACAGTCAGTAGAATTTAGATACCTGAAGAAGCCACATCGTGGTGAAACAATTGTTGTAAACATTTTTGTGGAAATTAAAATACTGTCTCTTATGTATTTTTTAAATTTCCTATAAATATTCTCCCTTAAAAAAACTAAAAATGCACTGACATAAAGTCAGGAGCTTTTGCACGCTTGTTCATATTACCCACGATCCTTACGAAATTGTGCATTACATCTATGGTGAATGCTAAATTTGAAATGTTACTATGATTCCGGTAGCGCTCAACGCTGCTCGGCACACAAGATATATATTTTTTCAATTTTCTAATTAAGCAATTTTCAAGAAATTTTGCACGTGCATGCGCGTTACTACATTCCTAAATATCAGAAAATATTTGGGGAAAATTAGAAAGGATTTTTAAATGAGAATTTTTCCGGAACAATTGGACCTACTTGGTCCACCAACGAAGTTAACCGAGATAGGCAGTCCCAAACCTACTCTGAAAGTTTTTTGGGCAAAACGATAACACAATTTTTACACGTTCAGCAGTAGATAAACGATTCATATTGTTAAATGGCTAACCTTCACTAAACATATGAGGCCTCGGATCACAGTTCTGTTGGACATATGTTATTGAAACAGGGCTGTGAAATTGAGGGCCACGAAATGAATAACCCGTTATATTAAAAATATCTGTTGACCAGTTCTTCTGGATGTGCCGATGTTTCATAACACTTGTATTTTTGTTGCCATTCTTTGTACCTGATAGCATAAATATCTTGTACTTATTGTTTAGTTTTCAGTTATCCGATGATGAGTTAAACTGCAGTTACAAAAAATGCGTAAACTTTTGGATTTTCAGTAGTAAAACGTGGCGATTTCTGAAAATTTCTTTTAATTGTGTACGTTGATTCAGAATTTATTTTATAATCTATAGATTAAGTTCATCACCATGAAATTTGAATTTGGTATAGCCTTAAATTTTTTTCAACATGATACATTAAGTGTTGGTTCTTATCCATAATAGAACGTTTTCTACGGAGTTTTTCGAATTTGAAAAATTTAGATAGCACCGTTGACTGAAGAGTTATACCAGTAGAACCGAAACAACGTGACCTCAACTTGTTACAACAAGTTTCTTTAGATTCTTAAATTTCTTGAAATTTGTTGATTATTACTGATTAGTAGAAATATTTTTTATGTCATTGAAGAGAAGTGGTTTTTCCGAAACAAAATATTTATTTTGATAACCATAATTTTAATAAAGTAAATAAAAACAACTTGGCTTAAGTTTCATTGTTTCTTTTATGCCTGTTGACATATGTGTTTGGGGTTTTTAGCCCATTTTCAAAACTGAAGAGAACAGAACTTAAAATCGTATTTATAATAGTAAATAATGATACTAATCGTATTTATAATAGTAAATAAAAATAGTAATTGTATTTATAGTAGTACTAAGATTATAACAACAAAGATAAACTCCATTCTAACACTGGCTGATGAACAACAAGGCTTTAGAACAGGAAGATCATGTACGGATGCTATGTTCGTGATGCGACAGGTAGTGGAAAAATCAACGGAATATAACAGACTGGCTTTCCTATGTTTCGTTGACCTACACAAAGCATTCGATAAAGTACGACTAGGGGACGTCATACACCTTCTGAAAAACCGTGGAGTACCGACGAATTTGATTGAGACCATCAAGAACATATATGCGGAAAATAGCGTCCAAATCCGAATAAATGGCAAACTGTCTAGAAAAGTACCTACTAACAGCGGAGTCCGACCGGGCGACTCCTTAAGCCCACTCCTTTTTAATAACATAATGGACGAGATCATAAAAAGGGTGAAATCTGCATGGGGTTACAGAATGGGTGACCGGGAGTTTACGATCCTCTGTTATGCCGATGACGCAATACTCTTCGCGGAGAGTGAGGACGACCTTCAGAGAATCCTCCAACTCTTCTTCAATGCCGCGAAGTAATTCAATATGGACATAGCCACTGAAAAAACTGAATGCAAGACAATAGCAAAAGAACCTCTCCGATGTAAACTAGAAGTAAATCAGAAGATAATAGAGCAGGTGATGTCATTCAAATACTTGGGTGTCGAATTAACCAGTTATGGCTGCATTGAAGATGAGGTATCTCAACAAGTCATGAGGGCAAATAAAATTTCAGGCTGCCTTAACGACACCATATGGAGGAATAAACATCTGAACATAAAAACGAAGGCAAGAATTTATGAAGGTACCATAAGACCGATCATGACTTACACGACTGAAACCAGACCAGATACTGGAGACAGCGGAAATGAAGATTCTTCCTAGAATTTCAGGAAAACTCTGTATGACAGAGAAAGGAGTGATGAGATCAGAAAGCTGTGTGGAGTGGAGAAAATTGGGGAATGGGTAAACAACAGAAAGGAAGATGGAACGCACACGTAGAAAGAATGGGGCAAGACAGAATGGTGAAGAAGGCAAGGGATAAATCACCTCTAGGAAGAAGAAGTATCGGGCGACCCAGAAAGAGATGTAGTGATAACTTACGCACCGAATAGAGACATCATCGAAAAAGAACAGGTTCCAAGCCTAAGTGGAAGACGGAAGAAGAAGAAGTATTTATAGAAGTAATAACAGGTAACCTGTTATGTTAGGATTTTGAGTTCTGTTCACTTCAATTTTGAAAATGGGCTAAAAACCCGAAACATATATGTCAACAGACATGAAATAAACAGTGAAACTAAAGCCAAGTTGTTTTTGTTTACTTTATTATTAAAAAATATTTCACCAAGTGATATGCGAAGAATCAATGTCAATCATAATTTTGTTTTGAGTTCACAGAACTTTCTGATGTTCAATTTGTTAAACAGTGGTTTGTCGAATATTTTCCAATAATTTGAAAATCTTAGTTATAATTTTATTGTCTCGTTATGCTTCTTTTGCCCGCTTGTTCTAGGGGACAGCGTGTTATCGTTTTACCCTCATGCCTGTTATTTTCGAATTTTGAGCCGAAAATGGCTTTAATCGACTAAGTTGTACTCACTGATAAAGAATCCAAAGTCAAAAGTAATTCTGTCCGGCCGGTATCTTCGCATAGATTCTAACTTTCGAACAGGAAGAGTTAGATACTCGAAACATTCAGGGTAGGTTTGGAGCTCAAATATATCAGTTAGATTATTAGAGTACGCTCACCCAATATACGCTTATTGTAAAAATCCAGCAATGGGAAATATTGAAGTAGCCGAGACAACAGCACTACGTATAGTAACCAGAATGAGACATTCCCAAAACATCCTATATAATCCATCTAATCAACTGTTGTACTCAAGAACCAAAGTTGAACCAATAAAAACGACTGAACACCCTAAATGAAAAATTTTTTAAAAAACTCGAAGAAATGGATGACATTCTACCCCTATACCACAACGATATCGAAGACATTAGCAGGAGAAAACATTCTATTCAAAATACTACAAAACAGAAATATATAACTTTTTTTTGTGCTCTAAAGAATTCATTACCGTATTTACTGTGTATATTATAAAGATATGTATTAACATTGATTCACAAAATTAAGCTGAAGGACCCAAGGTCGATGGCCGTTTGCTTGGTAATAAATTACTGTTATTATTATATCGGTCGGACGCGTAATTTCTCGATTCGGCGATGTGAATTGGCCACCAAGATCTTGTGATTTATCGCCTTTGGAGTTTTTTTGTGGGGTTTTGCGAAGGATCGTGTTTCTGCCGATAATCCTCAGACTTTTGACGATCTGAAAACTAACATCCGTCTAGTTATTGGTGAGATATTGCCTGAAAAGTGCCGGTGATTTACTGAAAATTACCTCACAAGGATCGAGTCCTCTAAGAGATCACGCGGAAGACATTTCAATGATGTTGTATTCCATACATAATGGCAAGGTTCAAGTATTATACTGAAATAAAAATTTTATCTATTATTAATGAAAAAGTGTTTCATTTACATTCAATTTCGAAAGCAGAAAATGGATAACCCTGTATTTTAATTATTCCATACCACTTGATGAATATGAATATTATTTCCAGCAGTTAATATCTTCTGGTTGTTGAATGCTTCGGTCAATTTTAAGAAAACCCATTCTTTCCTCATCTGCGTCCTGAGGCAAACGAACAACCATTCCATTTGTAATTTTTATTTTGTTTAGTAGGATATATGTTCATAATTATTTTTATTTTTTTTTAAATGAAGTAGGGCTGATTTAAAATAACTCTAAATTGATTACTTAAGATGATCTGCATGTCTTAAGAATTTTTTTTAAGGAACTTATTTTGAAGTTGTTTTTGAAGAAGTCCTTGAGATTCTGTTTTGCATTTTTGGAAAAGAATTTGGTTTTAATAAATCAAGGAACGAATCAAAATTTTGTCCCCTTCAAGTATTTATTCAGTGGATTTAATTGATAATTTATATTTCTTTGAATTCTTTTATTCCGTTTGGTACTATGTGATAAGTGTTTAAGTCTATACGTCTACTAAATTGACACAGTGTGCCCTTAGATATTTATTTTATTTAATTCTTAAAGTTTCTGAATAAAATTTTTTTGAAATTATTAGGAGTACGAATAAGTTTCCGCTGTTTTATTGTAGATGGCGCGGCACGGAGTTTCGGTTAGCTTTCGCAGATGATAACCGGCTTAAAAAACAGTTTGGACATTCAAGAACAACATAACCTATTAATATCATTGATTTTATGTTGGTAAAATATAATTTTTATAAGTTGAAAAAGTCAAAATTTGAGCCAAGTAAGCGTCATTTGCGGGAAATCTTAGTTTACTTCTTTAATTTAAAGAAATCTGGTGCTGAGGCGCATCAATTGCTCGTAGAAGCATATGGTGAGGGTGCTTTGAGTGAGAGAACGTGTCGAGAGTGGTTTCGAAAGTTTAAAAACGGTGATTTCGACGTAGAAGACAAAGATCGCAGTGAGAGGCCAAAAATTTACGAGTATGCAGAATTGGAGGAAGATTAATCTCAAACACAAAAAGAACTTGCTCTAACATTAGAAGTCACTCAGCAAGCAGTCTCACATCGTTTAAAATCATTAGGAATGATTCATAAACAAGGAAATCGGGTTCCGTACGAATTAAAGCCGAGAGATATTGAACGCCGATTATGCTTAAGTGAAATGCTGCTAGCTAGACATAAAAAAGGGTTTTTTACATCGTATCGTAACTGGTGATGAGAAGTGGATACATTATGACAATCCAAAAAGAAGAAAATCATGGGGATTACCTGGCCACGCGCCAACATCAACAGCAAAACCGAATATTAACGGAAAAAAACTTATGCTGTGTATTTGGTGGGATCAGCTAGGTGTAGTGTATTATGAGTTGCTTAATCCGAGCGAAACAATTATTGGAGCCCTCTATCGAACACAATTGATGAGATTGAGCCGAGCTCTGAAGGAAAAACGCCGTCAATACTATTCTAGACACGAAATAATTATTCTTCTGCATGACAATGCTCGTCCACATGTTGCGGCTCCCGTGAAAAAGTACTTGGAAACACTTGATTGGGAAGTGTTACCCTACCCGCCGTATTCACCAGACATTGCACCGTCCTATTATCACCTGTTCCGGACCATGGCACATGCTCTGACGGCGCAGCGGTTCACATCTTATGAGGATACCAAAAATTGGGTTGATTCGTGGATAGCCTCAAAAGACAAGGAGTTCTTCAGACGTGGTATTCGAATGCTGCCTGAGAGATGGGAAAAAGTGGTTACAAGTGATGGGCAATATTTTAAATAAATTTATATTACCGTTCTTCTATAATAAATATTTAATTTGTGTTGAAAAACGGCGGACACTTATTTGTACTCCTAATAAAATTTGTAGTAGGTTAACAGAATAAATCTGTATGATATTTGAAATTTTTTAAATAATCCTTCTATCAAGCAAAAAACCCATTTTCATTATTTTATTGTATATATAATAATTATGTATTTTGATTGACACTTATGGCATATTATCATTTGGTTTTAAGGGAGTCCATAAAATACCTTGCAAACTTTCTATAGTTTCTGTGTCGAAAGCAGAATATGTAGGATTTTTGAAAATTCACTTCATTCTTAAGTTTGTTCAGATCTCTGCATTCAGTTTGTTTGGCAAGATATATTTTGTTAATTATCTTCATTTTTTTTAAATGTAAAGTAGTATTGATGAGTTTTTGTTTTAATAATTCTGAATTGCTCTTTTAAGATGTTCTGCATGTTTTAGGAATTTTTTTGAAGGAACTTATTTTCAGCAAGTTATTTTTGAAGAAGTTCTTGAGGTTATGTTTTGTATTTTTGGAAAGGAATTTGGTTTTAACAAAACAAGGAAGGAAACAAAATTTTGTTCGCTTCAAGTATTTATTTTGAGGATTTAATTGATAATTTATATTTCTTTGAATTTTTTCATTCCGGTTGGTACTATGTGATAAGTGTTTAATTCTATATGTCTACTATATTGACACAGTATGCTCTTAGACATTTATTTTATTTAATTCTAAAAGTTTTTGAATTAAAATATTTTGAAATGGAAATTTGTAGGAGGTTTACAGAATAAATATGTATGAAATTTAAAATTTTTTGAATAATCCTTCTATCAAGTAGAAAACCTCTTTTTATCATTCCATTTGTATTCGCAAATCCGTTTTTCAGCTCAGCGACTTTTATCCATGAACGAACAACAAATTGACAAAAATGAAAATCAAATAATCAGATATTCATGACCCAAATCGAGCCGTTTATCAATTTCATTTCGAAAATAACACCGGTCTGGCTTCAAATTGAGATGTTCCTGAGTTCGAGCGAACAACCATTATGCCTAATTATCTAGCAAGTTCATTTTCCGAAAAGACATTCGAAGTCGTCAGTGCTGCAGAGGAAGTCTGTCTGAGTTAATTCGAAAATAATCACAGGTGTTGAGCATTGTGGAACTCATGAGCCAATTTCGAATTCAAAAAGAAAGAAACTTCTCGTTTTTATGGTTCAGTCAGGAGGGTAAATTTCGTCGAAATTCATTCCTTCGATGGAATTAATTCAGAATATAATTATACGAATGAATATTCCAAACATAACTGTAGTTATGTTACTCCTCAAATGATGTTTGTCAGGGTTTTTTTTTCTTTTGAAGATTCTATGGTGATGAAAAGTTAAATTCACATTTCTTTTCTTTTTCTCCAGTCAACCATTATCTGCCAAACAATATGTATGAAATAAAATAATAAGAAGCGGTTTTTCACAAACTTTGAATATCAAAACAGATTTAATCTGTTAGTCTTCTACAATTTAAATTTCAACAAATATTATCAATATTAATGATTAATATAAAATATTACTTATTTTTCAATTTTAATTACCAATTTATTTTTGTTGGATTTTTTTATTCCATTCAATATTGTATAATGAATTTCGATTTTATACTTCTATTAAATATAAGCAGTGCTTATAAAACATTAATTTAATTCTAAAAGTTTCAAATTTTTTTTTTTTAAATTAAAATTGTAGAAGACTAACAGATTAAAAAAGAATTGTATAGGGTGTTACCAAATTTCAGATGCGAGCGAAGCAGAGTGATTACTTGAATGATATCAATAATAAAAGTTTCGTGAACATAGATTTGTAAACGTTTCGTTTACGAGACAGACGGTATTGAAGTTTTGAATTTCTCAAAGTTTTTTCCTCATAGCATTTGCGCTCCACAATGCTAATATGCGGTAAAAATATTGTACTTTAAGGTTTAAATCATATTTAAATTGCCTATAAAAACCTACAGGGTGATCCCATTTTTCCCCCAAAACCTTTTGTGGTGCTCCACTCATAGGTCAAAAAATATGAAGAAAAATCCTTGTTTTATGTGAATTTTTTGAATTTCTTTTCAGTTTTCTGTATTTCCTATCGCTAATTATTTAAATATTTTAAAAATTAAAAAAAAATTTAAAATTAGCCTTCTACATATTCAATTCCAAAAGATTATATTTAATGATTAGAACTTCTGAAAATAAATTAAAATAATGTCGTATAAGTCCCACTTATATCATGACATATAAAAGTAACATTCATTATAAGACATCCGAATGGTATAACAAAATCCAATAAATAAAAATTATTAACCAAAATCCTATAAATTAAATATTTTGAATAGACAAAATTTTGTTTCTGCTGATCAATCTTATGAAAACCAATATCTTTCAAGAATATCCAACATAATCTTAAGAATTTCATCACAAAACTATCTTACTTAGACTATTCAATATTATTGGATATCTAACCAAGGTACTTTATATAAAAACTCAAGATATGTAAAACATTACTGAAAAACAAGTTTTAAGATCAACTTTGCTTCTTCAGTATTCAAATATTCGTATTCAAAAAATATAACATCAATTAACAACAGATATTCACTTACCCTTCAGTCTTCTAGAAATAGTTCTACCGAAATGAAACTTTTAAATGTGGTGAGGAACGGTTCACTACACACAAAAATATATCTGTGGTTTACACTTGATCTAGAAGATTGAAAGACAATTTAACGGCCTCTGCTATAGCACAAGGACTATCTGTATAAAGAATGTTAAGGAAACCAAATAATTATATATTATGAATAAAATAACATAAATAGAGGTTAATTCTTGATAGGAGGTATATAAAATTATTTAGATATTTTAAAAATAAAAAAAAAATTTTAAAATTAGCCTTCTACATATTTAATTCCAAAAGATTATATTTAATGATTATAACTTCTGAAAATAAATTAAAATAATGTCGTATAAGTACCACTTATATCATGACATATATCCTCATCACTTTCAGAGAGCTGATTCTCATTTTGATTGTATAGTTTGGATATAAACCGATATAGAAATTTCGGGAATTTGAATGAATAAAGTGAGGTATCTAATTCACCCGATGATTTTATCAAAAGTAATGAAAATTTTGGTTGTACCCTTATCTCAAGACACAAACAATTACAGTATGTCACCTAATTTGAGACTGGTTGTTTATAAGCATTTGAAGAAGTTACTATGTAAACGAAACGCCTTATGTGAGCAACCCACGATAATAAATACAAATCAACATATAAGGTGGGTTCG
This sequence comes from Megalocaria dilatata, assembly GCA_034642435.1. NCBI lineage: Eukaryota > Metazoa > Arthropoda > Insecta > Coleoptera > Coccinellidae > Megalocaria > Megalocaria dilatata. The sequence continues at coordinate 69,360,774 of CM067856.1, read as the reverse complement.
GTTATTAAGGCCTGTCGGCTAATAAGGTTAAAATGGTCTCTGGTGTTCACTTTCATAGCCATAGGTAGCAAACATTCATAGATGGCGCGTCAAATCGGCCTTGACGCATCAGATCTCATTATTTCAATCAGTGGTATCATTCATTTTAAGGGAAGGTTGCTTCGGTTAAATAATAAGAAATTGACTGAATAAATCTAAAGTATCTTTAAGGCTATTGAGGCCTACAAAATTCGACCGTAGGCCTTATTATCCTCCTTTTTTTATTGTATTAAAAATTTTTCCTTTTCCTCTTTAATTACATTCTGTCAAGAAGGTACCGGGAATTATCAATTTAAATCTGGCGGGGCAATGAGGCAGGTAAAAATTTTTTTTCCTAGGTTGGTACCACTGTCCTTAATTACTATGCCAAGCTTGAGCGGGATCTGTCAACTAGTGTGTTTGCAACAGCTGATTAAGTCAGTCGATGTCAGAGTGCGTGCCGATTTTTACTATGGGTATGGGGGGATTACGTTGAGCAAAGAATTTGTTTAAAGTTTTTGTAATGCAAATGAATTTTCGTGTGCCGATGCATTGAAATTGTTGCAAAAGGCCTTTGGTGATAATGCTCTATCGAAAACTCGTGCATATCAGTGGTACAGAGCCTTCAAGGACGGTCGTGAAGTGGTCGAAGACTTGCCTCGTTCCGGACGCCCATCGACGGCTTAGATCGAAGATAACGTCGATAAAATTAAGGAAAGGGTGCTGGAAAACCGTCGTACCAGCTTGAGAGAGATAGCACATGATCTTAAGATATCCCACGAGTCCGCACGTACGATTTTGATTGATATTTTGGGCATGAGAAAGGTGGCCGCACGACTCGTACCGAAAGACCTAAATTTTCTTCAAAAATGTCATCGCGAACAGGTTGCTTCAGACATGCTGGATCGCTGTAATTCCGATTCTACATTCATGGAACGCATTATTACTGGTGATGAGACCTGGGTCTACGAGTACGATATGCAAACAAGCCAGCAATCATCGGAATGGGTGGCAAAAAATGAGCCGAAACCGAAAAAAACCACGCCAAAGCCGCTCGAAAATGAAGGTGATGCTCATTGTTTTCTTCAATATCCGTGTCGTGGTGCACTACGAATTTGTTCCAGAGGGTCAGACGGTAAACAAGGAGTATTACCTAGGCGTTATGAAACGTTTTCGTGAGCGTATCCGTAAGAAGCGGCCAAATTTGTGGGCGAACAACTCATGGATTTTGCATGACGATAACGCGCCTTCTCACTGAGCTACGATTGTGACTGACTTTCTCGCCAAAAACTCAATAAACGTGCTTCAGCAACCACCGTATTCGCCGGATTTGGCTCCCTGCGACTTTTTCCTCTTCCCAAAACTAAAATTGCCCCTTCGTGGCACCCGTTTTGAGTCGATTGAAGCCATAAAACAAAATTCGGCGCGAGAGCTAAAGTCCATCCCGGAAAGCGCCTATAAAAAATGTTTCGATAATTGGAAGTGCCGTTGGCATAGATGTATTGGAGCAAATGGAGCCTATTTTGAAGGCGACCCAATAAATTTTGACGATTAAATGTAAAAATGTTGTTTTAATTGAAAATTCCCGGTACTTTCTTGACAGAGTAGTATTTCTTTTTCGAAATTTTTGGAAACCTAATTAATTCTGAAAATTATTGCTGATTGATTTAAATTTATTTTAGTTACTACAGCAACGATGGCCCCGAAACGAGCATTATAGTCTGAAAATGATTTAGTGTCCAAGCAGTACAAAGTAGAAGACATATAGAGCTGATAAGTGGTATAAAATCCCTAAAAGAGCTATTAGAAATCATCTTCAGGCGGGTAGTTCGAAAAAAGCATTAGGTTGAAAATCCTTACTCAGTGACGACCAGGAAGCTGATCTGGTTAGTATAATTACAAGGTTTGCTGAGTTAGGATTGCCTATGACACCATGGACTCTTCGGCGATTAGTGTATGAATTTTGCTGATGTTATTAACATCAAGCATAACTTTAATCAACATGCTAGAGTTGCTAGTAAAGATTGGTTGGAGGCATTCCTGAAAAGACATCCAGAAATATCGAGAAGAAAGGCTCAGTTCATGAACCCTACTAGAGCACAAAAGCTCTATATGTTTATCGTCGATGATCAATTCAAAAGAACGAATGAAATTTATAATAATCTAGATCTGAAAAGTCATCCAGAAAAGATTCATAATATGAACGAGAAAGGTTGTCGCCTAACCATGCATCATCAGCAGACGGTTTTAGCAACGAAGGGGGTCAAAAGAGTCCATTTACAGTCTTCTGAACACGCTGTGTCACCATCGCGGGATGTGAATTCTACCGGTTAGGCTACTGGCATGTGAGAATGGCTCTTTCATCAGGTGACTACTCAGCAGTCTACACAATCTGCCCAGAAGCAGATAGTGTGATAAGGATACGCCTTATCATCGCGCATTGGCGAGAACCACTCCGAAGAGTTGAAACCACCAAGCTTCCAGTTTCTACACCGTAAATGGTAGCAGCCAAGTACTATCCAACCTCTGAATGGTCAGTTGTTTGGGACGCAACTCACACGCCGAAGGGGCTACTTATCCACACATCCGAACGCAGTCCCATGAACCAAGATAGTCTCAAGATTGATGCCTCAATTGATCCTAGTACGAGCACCAGCAATTCCGCCTGTACGTCAAGACCCCTTATGAAGTCTTCCAATTGATCCTGGCTTCAAGCACCAACGGTCTAGCCGTATCGTCGAGATCCACAAACCCCAGAAACGTCTCCCAATCGATCCTGGTTTAGGACGAGGCCAGTCGAACCGTCAAGTCCCGCTAAACCCTGAAGCGGGATGTGTGGAATTGCTCTACGCCCATCGGTCCTATTTAAAAGTAAAAGATTGAAGCCACAGTTATATGATAACTTACCGCCAGGATCATTGGTAGAAAAATCTACAGAGAGTTATATGACGAATGAACTTTTCAATAAATTTACGAAACATCTGGCCCGGTACAAAAGTGCTGGAAAGTGCCTTCTTATATTTGATGGAGCAGCTTGTCACTTAGACCTATCGATCGTCGAAGTTGCAGATTCATTGGACATTTCATCATATTGTTTATCTTCCAACACCACACATGAACTCCAACCACTCGATAAAGCTGTCTATCGATCCTTTGAACACTACTGGTACGCTGAAGTGTTAATATTCATGGAGCAAAATCCAGACGAAAAAATTAAAGGCAAGATTCAATGTTATTCTTTCAAATGTCTGTCCAAATGCATGACACGCAAGAAATGTCTGGTTCAAATGCACGACACACAAGCGGCTTTGAAGCAACTGGTTTGTATCCATTGCATGCGCAGGCTATTTCAGAAACAGCTTTTGCTCCGTCGATATTGACAGAAGCTCCAGTTCCTTCTGTAACTGACGATGTTGATGAAGAAAGTACGCAGCATCATATCAATAACTTCCGAGCTATCGAGATCAAAAATGCGAGAAAAAAGATTTGACCATACCGTAAACAAAACTTCTGGAAAGTTTTACTGCACGGTTTACGGTAGTTCCAGTTTGGACGATGATGTGCCGCTCGTTCAACTCGCTCGAGTGAAAAAAACACCATTTCAGCAGCTTATGCCTAGATCAGATAAAGACACTTAAAAAAAAACGAACAATAAGAAAAAAATATTACGGGGGAACACCAGTAACAAAAGACCTGTACAACAAAAATGAAGAAAAAATAAAATAGAAAAGACCTCAATCTCCACAACTAGAACAGGTAATGAGGAAAATCAGGCGAATTGGTACTGTCACGGTTGTGAAGAGGACAGAATGGCATATATGAGGCAATGCGAAAATGCGGAAAGTGGTATTATCATGAGGAGTGCGTTGGGTTGTCTACCGTTGATGTATCGGGTGTTTTTTTAGAGTGATAGAACTTTAAATTGAAATAAAACAGATTTAAATTAAGATTGAAGCTAAATTTTTTTTTGAAAGATAATTTTATGACATTTATGATTTAAAAATAATTTCCGGCATATGTCCATCACAACTAGCTCTGAGGAACCGCATTCGACCAGACCAATTTTGGACCACTTTTTCGAGTAATTCAGGCCTTATTTCATCAATAACACGAGTTATGTTGGCCTCCAAAGCGTCTATTTTTTCTGGTTTATCAGCATAAATCAATGACTTGACATAACCCCAAAGAAAATAATCCAGTGGAGTTATTCGCATGATCTTGAAGGCCAATTAATTGGACCATTTCTCGAAATAATGTTATCACCAAATCTTTGTCTCAATAAATCAATTGTTACGATAGCAGCATGGTGTGTAGCAACATCTTGTTGGGACCAAAACACTTCTAGGTCGATAGCATTCAATTTTGAAACAAATAATCATTGATCATCGATCTGTAACGCGCACCATTCACTGTAACATTAGGTCCAGCATCGTTTTTAAAGAAATATGAAGCAATGATGCCTCCAGCGTGTAAAGCACACCATACAGTGCATTTTTCAGAATGCAATGGAACCTGCTGAACTTCTTGAGGATTGATTTCACTCCATATACGGCAATTTTGCTTGTTTAAATAGCCGTTCAACCAGAAATGAACTTCTTCACTAAACACAATTTTACGATAAAAAGTGGACCAACTTCAAGCTGTTCTAGGGCCCAATCAGCAAACAATCGACGCTTATTATGGTCAAGTGGCTTTATTTCTTGAACCAGTTGGATCTTGTATGGGTGTAGATTAAGATCTTTACGCGAAATTTTCCATGTGGTGGATGCACACAGTCCAACTTGTTGTGAACGTCGACGAATAGACAAATCGATCATCATTAACACTATGACTTACAGCAACGATATTTTCTTCTGTACGTACATTTATTTTTCTTTTTGTTGCATCGAGTAGAGAAAATGTTGTCCGAAATCTATCGATAGTTGTACGAATAAGCTGCTCTGATGGACGATTATGTGAACCATAAATTTCAGGAAGTGCTATATAAGTTTGGCGAATAGAACACTGATTTTTGAAAATAAATTTCAACAATTTGTACACATTGTTGCGGCGTGAGTCTTTCCATGATAATTTGGCAATGCTTACTGAACAGAAATGTCAAAACAACATGACTTCTACGTTCTGTCAAATCACAGTTATCCCTATCGAAAGTTCTATCACTGATGTTAGAGTTTAATTTACATTAAAATTTGTTGTTTCGTATTAATATTTTCTCATTTAAAATCAAATGTCCCTTAACTGAGCCTTATTACCTCATATATTTATCATTTAACTGAAGTGTTCAACGGATTTCTGTGAAGTAAAGGATAACACGATTCGAAAAATGAAATGTTAGATTTGAGTTGTTGATCTATTTTCAATAATTAAGCCTCCGAAATATTTTTAATGACCCTTTAATATATTGAAGAAATATTAAAAATCACCTAGATATTTAACTCTCTTTTAGTGTAAGAATTATTTCCTCATCTATTCTTGCCTAGACTTCGAGAAGAATGAAACAAAACCTATGTCAAACTATCGCAAACGTACAGAATGCCATGAGAGCAATTCACAATTTTTCAAGAATTGCGTTGAATTCAGTCTGAAAAAGTCATAACGTGCATGAAATGAATTGCAATGCCCTCTGTCTAAATCAACATAACAGTTTTTATTCTATTTGGAAGGAATAAAACCAAAATCAATTCCAAACGCCAATCTCATCAACAAGCACCTAAGGTACGGACATCTCGTTTGACTAATCGTCCTCTTCTTCTGCTTACGCGTTTACATTCTTGTTCTCTCGATTCCTGGGAAGCGCCCATCCACCGTAAAGTCTCGCATCGTGAGAATTCCGAGCGAATATCTTAAATGTGGAATTCAGCTTAGTCCATTTTCCATCTCGATATGTCGCTTGCGAAGATTCCTGGCAGCAAATAAAATAGAAGTAGCAGCTATGAGATCCTGTGGGGTCACTGCACGGTGCTGATGATTGCTTTCACAATTAACTCAATTAGTTAATAAATCAAAACCGGAATAGCGCCATACCGCCACTGTTTCCTTCCAGTGGTGTCGCTGAGGGGGATTTGGGAAAAATGCCCTTTACGGTTTTTTTTTTAGATTAACCAGATAAGTCGTTTACAAACAGGCTCTCAAAGTAGGGGAAAATAATTAATCATATTATTCTGAATAAAAATAATTTACCACATTTGATGATAGAGACTAATTGCTTTTTTATATTGAATAATAATTCTGTGACACCCCTACAAAATTTAATTAACAGATAATTAATTAAGATAAGACCTATGTATACAACCATTCAATAATTCTTTAACAGGTTATAGGTCCAGGGTTAAAGTAACACCAACTTTTTAAGAAAAAGGTCAACTAGTTTCGATTTTATTACAAAATCATCATTAGAGCTCAAATGAAAAACATAGACTACAGCTACAAAACCCTTTTTTTTGGTGTTGCCTGAAGTTACGATATTACAACACAATTTTAAAATCAATACAAAACAAATATAAGGTTTTTTTTAATATAAGTGAGGAGAATTTTCTGTTTTTTTTTGTTGATGGATCAAATAGACTTCTTCAACTTATATTTCTAGTTCGTTTGGTTTTGGTCGTATGGAAAATGTAAAATTTTAGAAATTACAACTACTGGCCGCATTGGAGACTGTCGAAAGACTGAGGTGGAATAATCTGCGGCTTTCGGAGGAAGCATGTATAACGATGGCACGGAGAATAATGGGTTTAAATATTGTTTGGAAAATTGTTTTATTTTTTTATAAATTTTTTTTATTTGTGTCCTATTTTTTCTTTTAAATAACAATATGACCTGTTTAGCCTTTCAATGTCGGTTCTCTCATTAATAGAGTTTGGGTCTTGCTTGACAGATATCATCTCATGAATTAAACGTTTTTTTTTTTAGTTTTTTCGTTTGCCTGAAATTTTGATAGAAACAGGATCGAAATTGAAGGAATGAAAGGTGTTTTTCACATGTTCTGCTAAAGCGGTGTTATTTTCTTTTTTGTTTTTCAGTGGATTAAGGATAATCAAGGAGTCTCTTTTGTGTTCAGAGATCCTGTCTTTTAGATACCGACCAGTTTGGCCAATGTATGTTGATTGACAGTCGTTGCAGAATATTTTATATATGGTATCACTAATGAATTCCTTCGGAGTTGCACTTTTAGTTTTGGTGAAAAGTTGTTAACTGTGTTGTCAGATTTAAATCCTACGTTAATGTTTACTTTGGTGAATATTTTTTTAATTCTTTCTGCCAAATTTTCTATGTATATCATTTTGAAATATTTTTGGGATTCCTTTTCCTCTGGTTGTTGGCTTTGAGAAGTTACTTCTTTGTTGAGAATTTTCTTTATGAACTTAGTGGGAAAGTCATTATTTTCTAGGATTGATTGTATTTTAGCGATGTTATTTTTCTGAAAGGCGCTATTTGAAAGGATAGCGACCAGTAGTTGTCATTTCCAAAATTTTACATTTTCCATACAACTAAAACCAAACGAGATAGAAATGTGAGTTGAAGAAGTCTATTTGATCCATCAACAAAAAACAGAAAATTTTCCTCACCTATATTAAAAAAAATTGTATATTCCTTTTGTATTGGTTTTAAAATTGTATTTCAATATCATAACTTCAGGCAACTCACAAAAAAAGGATTTTGTAGCTGTAATTCATGTTTTTCATTTCAGAGCCCTGATGAAGATTTTGTAATAAAATCGAAACTAGTTGGCCTTTTTCTTGAAAAGTTGGAGTTACTATAACCCAAAACCTAGAACCTGTTAGAGAATTGTTGAATTTTAACAGATAATAACTGGATCAATTCTTCCAAACCTCTTCAAATTTGATGTAAAAAATCTTTTAAAAAAATTTAAAATCAATGAAGTGAATAAGATACATATAGAATTATCAACACATAAGCGTGGCAGTTAACCAATAAACAATTAAGTTTATTTGTGTCAAATTTTTCAATTTCAAATCAAAATATTTCATGTTTACTTTAGAATTACGATAAATTTAGAATTAAGGTTAGGTTAACATAGAATCGATAGAGTTCAGTCCTTAGACAGATTATTAGTAACAGATTTTTATATTTGAATTATAATACTTTGGTTCAATAAATATTTCAAAAATTAACCTATTAAAATTCAAATTGGACTATTGGACTATTGAAACTAATCAAAAATAATAATGTTTAAATATCAATTTACAATTTCAAAATTATAATTTTAAGAGTTAGCTGGCGCACACAAAAAACATCACTTAGATACAAGAGTGATTCAACAAGTATTCATATTGAAAACTTAAATATAAGTAGAATTCCATGATAAAATTAACCCATTCAAAAGTAAATTCAGCTAATTATTTCTGCTAAGTAATAATAATCAAAAAATCATAAATTTATTTCATAATAGTAGATATATTTTATTGATTCTTTTTATTTATCACCCAAAGAACTTCTAACTGAGAGGAATATGGATGTGACAATTTCAGATTCTCTTTCTGTTATATATTCTGAAAGAAGGAAATAAAAAGGACCTTTTCAAATTCTTGTGGAGCATTTTTTGGTAATGGAATTTGTTATTTCTGAAAATTTAATCGAAACAGGCTATCTTGCATGATGTTTTGTGGATGAGCACGTTCAGTACTTCATGTTCAGTTTGGATTATTTATTGGTTGACTACCGCACATATGTGTTGATGATTCTATATAACCTACAAAGAGAAACAGTTATAACATAATTTCATGAAAGTTTGGAGAGATTTTTCAACTTACAGATGAAAACATTTATTTATGTAAAATAATGACAATCTAACAGTTTAATGAGCTAATAAAACATAAAAACTCAAAATTTGAAGGGTAGGTTCCATTCCTCAAAAGGGAGAATATACTCAAAACTCGATAGAATTCGTCAGGGGGTTCAGTAGAATTAAGATTTTTTCAATATTACAGAAATGAGATTTTCAACCAAATTTAAATTAAGAATATCAATTGACATGTTTCTCCCAAATTTCAGGATGATAGTTGCATTAAGGTAATTCAATGTGATTTTGGATATTTCGAAAACAAGTTTCTAGAGCTAGAAACTTGTACATGAAAATAAGATGACGATACAATAAGTTGTCTGAAAAAGGGAAATAAGTACTGACTTGAAGTCGGAAGCTTTTGCCCTCTTGGGCAACATTTTATTTATCTTGAAAATATCAAATCTGTGAATGAATTCTTAAAGGAGCTACATATGATTATGAAAACACAGAATTCTTTCTGTCATTTGAAAGTTAAAGTACGTCATTCTTTGCAATTTTATAACTGCTCTCCTAAGGAAACGGAACATCTCATGAAACTGAAGAATACATAGTTGAAAGGCTCCATTCTCCTCCCTTCATATGCATCATTATATTGGTGAGAAAGACTAGAAACAGAATTTATTGAACAAATTTCATATACTTTTCATATTTTTTACTGAAATCGGATTAGGAAAAAATTTGAAAAATTATCTTAGTTTATTTTCACGAAATTATACATGAGACTTCGTGTCGAAATTTCACTTCTAACACAAAATCTGATCTGTACTTTAGAAAATATTTGAAAAATTAAATTTTGAATTGAAATAACTCAGAAACTGTTGAGCCGACTCGGTTCATTTTTGAACATATTTGACAGATTCAGTCTCTAAGCCTTTTTTGAATATTTCAAGACTCTAGGTTCTGTCATTTGGAAATTGGCGTTTTTTCTTCGCCAGTCGTCCGCCCGGACGGATGATCCTCATGAAATAAAATAGAAAAAGGCTTTTTACTTGATAGAAGAAATATAACAAAATTTGAATTTATTTTATATATAATATGAAATTATATTTTGGCTTCAATAAATCTCATTATGGAATGTCAATGAATTTAAATATAACCTTAAAAACAACTTACACTGTTCTGTGATTTTGTTAGAACATAGACCAATCTTCAATTTTAAAGTTAGTCTGTTTGAAGCATCCACCGTTAACACGTGTGAGTTGTATTATAGTTGTAGTTATTTGATTTTGATATTTGGAATATTATCTAGGACGTAAGAAGAGATTACGAAGAATTATATTTGTTTTTTGAAGATATAATGCATGTGTTGAGAGATTCCTGAATTGAATTATTCGAATATTTAAATGTATTGAATATTTCAAATAATTTATATTCTTTGAGAAGTCCTTAAGTTGTGTTCATGTTTTTAAAAGGCAACTGGTGTTCTTAAAGGTAAGATCAGAAACAAAATTTTGTCTCCTTCAAATATTTATTTATTAATTTTAATAACTTTCTTAGATCTGTTGGTTTATTTATGCCATTCGACATTATATTTTGAGTTTTGATTATATACGTCTATTAAACGTAAGCAGTGCTGATTTTAGACAACTGGTGTTCTTAAAGGTAAGATCAGAAACAAAATTTTGTCTCTTTCGAATATTTATTTATTAATTTTAATAACTTTCTTAGATCTGTTGGTTTATTTATGCCATTCGACATTATATTTTGAGTTTTGATTATATACGTCTATTAAACGTAAGCAGTGCTGATTTTAGACATTAATTTAATAAAAATAATAAAAAATAAAATAAAAAAACTAAAATTGCAGAAGACTAACAGATTTAATCTGTTTGGATATTCAAATTTTGATCCTCATGAAATTTAATATAAATCCTCGTTCTTACAGACCTAAATACAAAATTTCAAGTGGATCGGATTAGTTGTAGCGGAACTATTAAGAATTTATATATATAATATATATATAATATATATAATATATATATATATATATATATATATATATATATATATATATATTATATATATTACGAAATTTTGCATTAGCTTTCTCGTCGCTAGTTCACATTTAAATGCTAAATTTAAACCCAATTATCATTCCACTTCCAGTATCCAAATTTCAAATCCATCTGATCTGTAGTTTCGAAAATATTGAAAAATAATGAGAAATATGAAAAAGTTTCAAACGTTAACAACTACGAAACTGTTTAGCCCATTTTTCCACTAATGAACTCAGCCAAGATAATTAGACTCTAAATGTACCCTGAAAGTTTCAAGGCTCTAGCTCTATCCGTCCGAAAGTTAGCGTGTTTACGGCGTATTTTACGTCTCATCATTCTACTTCTAAATGCCGAATTTCAGATGGATAGGATTCAGACAATATTGAGAATAATAATAGGAGACATTTTCAGATGCAAATAACTGCGAAACCATTGGACAGATTTCGCCCATTAACGAAATTAACCGAGATATTTAGACCCCAAACCTTTCCTGAAAGTTTTGAGACTCTGGCTTTTATTTTTGACTTCGGATTCTCCATTCTTGAGTCCAATTTAATCGTTTCAGACTATTTTCGGTTTGAAATTCGAAAGTTACTGAAACAAGCGCGCAATGAAAGGATGATAGCTGAGTGGGTAGAGCTCTAGACTGTGAACTCATAGGTCCTGGGTTCAGGCTCTCTCTAGAGAGAAAATAATTTTTCTAGTTAGACGGTTTCAGCCACCGCTTCACTGTTGGGTCGAAAATTAACAGTGTTGTGCCTAAGGTGGCGTAAGGACGCAGTAATAAAGCCTAACCAGAAAACAACTGAACTCTTAACTCTCTCAAGCTACAAAGCTTATGAGGAATCGTCACAGAAAATCTAGGGGTATCAGGATAATATCATATCATACGAACCCCTCGATACAAACCTTTGCTACACCTCTGTAGTTCCGCTCTAGTCGGAGCTCCGGTTCAATGATTGATCAAAGCTGCATCAACCAGGGGATAATGAAGCAGAACATTGAGAGTGAATCTGGGAAAATTAATTCCTTTAAGTTATTGAAAGTATCAATTAATTCAAACATGCTTACACAGAGATTCTCGGTTAATTACAAATGGAATTGGCAGGTGGTAGATGGGCAACCATCGGTAATTGATTTTCACGAATCAGTTTGATCTTCCGAGTTAGCAATTCTTGAAACTTTCGAGTTAAATAGGAAACATTCGTAGAACAGTTACGATTCACGTTAACAGGCCATATAGCTACTGCAAATTCTATGACTTTAATTCAATTCTCTATAAAAGTTATGGTAGAACATTAACAGTAATAAAAATTGGATTCAATGTGGAAAACCTACTGAAACATTTAAGTGGATATTCGAGAGAAAACTTACTTTTAGCACTTGAATCATATTTTCAGGATTGCTGTACATACCAGGTCGAACGGCGTATGATTGCGTATTAAACTCATATAAAATATGTTCTTCATGACACAGAATGGCTTAAATACAAAAAATTATAAAAAACTAATTTCTGTTACGTGTATGATCTTCATTTTGTCGTCAGTATGTGCAATATTGTGCTATTTAAATCGATCTGGTGTTGTGTAGTATAAGTTGACGATTAATTGTCAAGAGTTTAACATACGTTTAGGAGCCGTCCTATTTGAACAATTAATGTGTTGGTTATGCGAATGTTTAACTCAACAAGAAGTTAATAACCGTTTCCGGGTTTCGCAAAGTCTAGTTTATAGAGTCTGGAATCATTATCGTACTAGTGGAAGTGCTGCATATACTCATGGAGGTGGAAGAGCAGGAGATACAACTGTCGCACAAGATCCTCTAATACGGCTAACAGCACGACGAAATCCCTTCTTCACAGCATCACGAATTAACAGCTCATTCCGACAAGCTACCGGTACGATAGTTTCTGACCAAACAATCTGGAATAGGTTGCACAGTTTCAACCTGAGGGCACAAAGATTCGCGATTAGTTAGAAAGCACCAGGCTGAAAGATATCATTGGGCTCTTGAACATGAGAACTGAAACGAGCACAGGTGGAGATCCGTCTCTATTAGTCTGATGGGCGAACGTAGGTGGAATATGGCGAGAACGGAGTCAACAGTATAATTAACATTTCATGACGCCAACAGCTCTTTTCGGTGTGGTTAGAGAAGGGCGCGTTAGAGGAGGCATTTGTTTCAATGGGCGCACAGATCTTATTACCCTCTTTAACGCAACCATGGCAGCAGTAAGGTATCGTGATTTGATTGTAGAAGCCTTTGCGGCAGCCATTTGCGATGATTTTACGTTAATCGGCGATAATGCCGACCATACCGAGCAAGAATTATGATGGACCGCATAGAAATGCATGATGATATTAACCGAATGAATTGGCCTGCTGTGTCTCCAGACCAAAGTTGTATTGATTATGTCTGGTCTACAATGTCACAGCAATTACACTGCTCACCTGTCTCACTTCAGACATTAATGCTTTGATGGCCATTTGGCAAAATATTCCTCAAGCTTTCATTGATAACCCCATTGACAGAATGCTGAATAGAGTACGAGCACTACGAAGAGGTAGAGCCTTCAGGTGTGAAATAACGACGGAAAGGCTAATGCAAAATTTCGCGACGTTCGTGGGTGACATGCGCAAAAGCTCCTGAGTTCACGTAAGTGCTTTTCACAATTTTTTCATGAAAAACTTTGGATAATGACCAAACTTTGTAATTATTCAATAACTATTCAACTTTTATACTGTATTTTAATTATGGAATCGTTTAATTTTCGATTTTTTAGTTTTTGATTTCTCCTATAGGATATCAGCAAAAAGTATGCAAAGTTTTGTTAAACATATTATTTTTCCAGTATGATGCAGATCAACGAGAGAAGGATGGGGCTTTTCGATCTAAATTTTTTCATTTTCACGACATTTTTTGTTCTTTTAGGACAGTTTTAAAATTACAAAAATCGCGTTTATTTGACTTTTCGATGACAGAATACATAACTCTGTGTTTTTATTCATCACATGCCGCTCCTTCAAGAAATACTTCATAAATTTGAAATTTTCAGAAGAATGGACTAATGAACAAGCGCACATAAACTTCTTACTTCTTGTATGATGTGTTTTTCTTGAAATTTTCTCATATAAAAATAAAATGTATTCATTTAAAAATAAATAATTTCAAAATGGATTTCCTGAACACTCTCGTTATGTCTGATTAGTGAACTTCAGCAGTACATATTTTTCAATTAATATATTTATTTGCGCGCTTATTCTATATTACCCAAAAGATGTAAGTCGTAAACACTCTAACCTCAGAGCGAAAACTAAATTCCTCGGACAAGTTAGTTAATGGGCCAAATCGCTTTAGTAGTTCCGCAGTTATTCATATTTGAAATTTATGTTACTTTTCCAATAGTTCCGAAACTACAAATCCGATCGAGATGTAAATTGGTGTTTAAACGTATAATAATGACACAAACTTAATAATAAAATCTAAACAAGTAGATAGAGACTTGAAATTTCCAAGATAGATTTGGAGTCTAAACTTGATATATTCGGACATAACTGACAGTGGACAAAGTCAGCTGAATTATTCTTAATTTGAATATCAAAACAGATTTAATATGTTAGTCTTCTGCAATTTTAATTTCAAAAAAATTTTTATTCAAAAAACTTTTAGAATTAAATTAATGTCTACAATAAGCATCGCTTATATTTAATAGACGTATATATTTAAAACTCAATATACAATGTGAAATGGAATAAATAAACCAACCAATATAAAAAAGGCAATTAAAATTAATAAATAAATATTTGAAGGAGACAAAATTTTGTTTTTGATCTTACCATAGTGAAACCAATTCCTTTTCAAAAACATAAAACTCAACTTAAGGATTTCTCAAAAAATATAATTTATTTGAAATATTTAATATATTTGAACATTCAAATAAGTTAATTCAAAAATTTCTCAAAACATGCAATATATCTTCAAAAAACAATCAGAATACGGATAATCTCTGTATCGGCCCTAGATAAGATTTAAAATATCAAAATCAACTAACCATCAGTATATCATACTTTAGAATGTAACACGGAACTTGTTTGAAACAGACTAACTTTAAAAATCCAGGTAGTCAGTTGGTCACAAAATCACAGAAAACTGTAACTGTAAATGTTATCTAGGGCCGATGAAGAGATTATCCGTATTCTAATTGTTTTTTGAAGATATATTGCATTTTTTGAGAGATTTTCGAATTAACTTATTTGAATATTTGAATATATTAAATATTTCAAATAAATTATATTTTTTGAGAAATCCTTAAGTTGTGTTTTATGTTTTTGACTTGGTTTCACTATGGTAAGATCAGAAACAAAATTTTGTCTGCTTCAAATATTTATTTATTAATTTTAATTGCCTTTTTTATATTGGTTGGTTTATTTATTCCATTTGATATTGTATATTGAGTTTTGAATATATACGTCTATTAAATAAAAGCGGTGCTTATTGTAGACATTAATTTAATTCTAAAAGTTTTTTGAATAGAAATTTTTTTGAAATTAAAATTGTAGAAGACTAACGGATTAAATCTGTTTTGATATTCAAATTTTGTTATATTTCTTCTATCAAGTAAAAAGCCTTTTTCTTTTTTAATTATTCTTAGTTGAAATTTTATTCAGTCTGTAAATAACTATACGAAGCCTCATGCATAATTTCGTTAAGATACATTATGAAATTATTTTGGACTTTGAAACCTCCAAATATAACCATAAAACAAGATGAAAAGCACTGACGTGCAATTAGGAGCTGGCTCATATCCATATACTTCAAAAAATCTCAAAACCTGTAGCACATCCTCAAGAAATAATTAAAGTTACGATAAGATCAGTTCAACTTTACATATAAAAAATAATAAAATCAATTAAACAATGTATAGACTTACCAGGATGTGCTACATGTTTTGAGATTTTTTGAAGTAATTTATTTAAATATATTGAATATTTCAAATGAATTAGTTTTTGAGAAGTTCTTGAAATTATGTTTTATATTTTTGAGAAAGAGTTATTTTTCATTAATATGGGATCAGAAAACAATACATTTTGTAACAAACAGGGCTTCGTAAGTTTGTCTGAAGAGTTCATTACGCATGCCTGGAACGAAACAAAAAATGTTTGCTTATTTATATTTTAATTTCAATTGACAATTTATATTCGTTGGTTTTTCTTAATTCCGTTTGATATTGTATGATGAATTTTGACTTTATACGTCTATTAAATATGAGCAGTGCTTATAAAGACATTAATTTAATTCTAAAAGTTTCTTCAAAGAATTTTTTGAAATTAAAATTGTAGAAGACAACAGATTGAATCTGTTTCGATATTCAAATTTCTTAATTTGGAAATTTCTTAAAAACTATTAAATTTAAATTAGTAAATAAATGCCTTAGAGGACACTATCAACTTTTTAATAGACATATGGAATTAACACTAATAACTACCTTATTCAAGGATTTTTAGAGAAAGGGGAGTGTTGAAAAAGCGCTCAAAAGCTTCATACTTTTCACCATTTTTGCGTGCTGGTTCCAGGAAATAGCGAGCTATCGTTTCACCCAGATGTCTGTTATTTTCGAATTCAACACCGAAGATAACCTTATACGAGTAGGTCGGACTCAGTGATGAAGAATCCTAGGTCAAAAAAATTCTGTCCGGTCGGCCGTAGACACGCTAACTTTCGAACGGAAAGAACTAGATACTTGAAATTTTCGGGAAGGTGTAAAGTCTAAATTCCGCGGTTAAGTTAGTTAATGGGAAATCGGTTCAATAGCTTCATGATTTCTCACATTTGAAAATTGATAATTTTTTTCCCAATATTTTTTAAACTACCGAAATTCAGCATTTAGAATTAGAATAATAACGCGCATATTCTCACGAAGTTTCGTGAAGATCGTATAATTAGACCAAAAAAAAAAAAATTGTGGGGATCGACTGGTTGAAGTCACATATGAAAAATCCGAGGTCAAAAGTAATTCTGTTTGGCCGGCCGGTCCACCCGTAAAAACTTTCGAACGGAAAGAGCTAAAGGCTTAAAATTTCCAGAAAGGCGTGAGGTCTAAATGCCGCAGTTAAGTTCGTTAAAAGGCAAAATTGGTTCAATAGTTTTCCAGTTGTTTACATTTGAAAAAATTTAATATTTTTCCATTATTTCCGAAACCACAGATTCGATCGTAATGAAATTCAGCATATAGAAGTAGAATAATAAAGCGCATGTTCGTGCAAAGGAACAAAAAAAAATATATATCTTGTAAAGACCGTGCTTGACCTGAACTAGCGAGCAAAGCTCCTGACTTCACGTTTTTATTTTTTCGTGTAAACATATCACTCCAAAAAGATTTTCGAGATTTTTAATAAGTTCACTTTCTCCTTGTAATATTTATTATTGTGAATAATACTGGTCATTGGAAGAAAAGCAATATTTTTCGCAGTACGACAATGTTTTGTATTCAGTTTCTTTCTCATAGATTTTAACCATTTAGTGGGATCAAAGAATAATTGATCCTTCATTTTATTTGTACGAAACTTTTCGAGTTAACATGAATTGAATGAGAAGCCACCGTAAAATCATCCTTTGTCGACGATTCCTGTATCAGCCCAGCATTTTACCTGTTGCTTTCCATTGTAAACAATAAGCCTGTGAACAAAAGGTTCTTCTTCATTCTTCTTTCCGCAATCCCATAACTCACATCGGCAGTTTTTTTTTCATGTGATAATATGTGTGAAAATAGGCTGTGCGGTTTCCCTTTTTCTTCATTCCTAACTAACAGGTATAGTTCGACTACACACAGCAATTGTGACTATTTTTCATTAGTTTAAGTTACATTCTTGCGAGAGGAACAACACGTCTAAGACAACAGTGATAGTTCAAACAGAGTTTTAAGAGTTAGTGGGTGTTGAAAATGCAAATTTTTCTGTTCGATCTATACTTGGATTAGCGTAGAAGGTTCAAGAACCGTAATTGTGCAGGTAATTGTTTAAAAATGTATCCTATTATTTCTTGTGTTTTTTTCGCAAAATATCACACAAAATTAGCGAATTTTGACTCTTTAATGAAGCAGCTAGGTGAAATATTATAGAAGAAGAAAATCACACCTTTCAATGAATACCAATTCAATCGTGGATTTAAATGTAGTATTCACTTGAAAACGGTCAGAAATTCCTAACGGACCGAAACTACTACTACGAACTTAACCAAACAATGTCCTTATTATTTTTAATAAATACAGGAAGAATAATTTTAATAAAAATAATGATAATGAAAAAATACTTAAAAAAATTCAATTTAAACCATTTCATCTGTGACCACATTCAATCCATTACAATTATTTTCATTTCAGGATACATTTTAACATTATTGTATTCCATTTCGTATTTTTGTAACTCCTTTTTTGTCTTTGAACTTTTTTCCAAGTTTTTTTGTCAGCGTTAAAGACCATTGTATACCGAAATAATTCAGACAGTGGAAGTCCGAAGTCATAATATACCAGTTTAATGCCGAAAAATAACTTCAGTCATAGTAAATAATTCTTATATTTAGAAAAAATATTTTGAACTCAGGAACGAAGAATTTTCGAAGATTTAAAAAACAAGTCAACTTCTGTATGAGTGGGACGAATTTCCATCATGACTTTGTCCCGAAAAAACCATCGCCATTAAGGTAGCATCAACCCCCAATATTTTTTGAATAGGTAAGAGATGTCGAGTATTGGTTAATTTGAAAGTTATTTATGTTCTGTACACAACCCGCTTAAAATTTTCAAAATCGGTCCATTATTCACGAAATAATGTAATATTGAACTTACCGTCAAAAGGTGAGGTTGAAGAGAGAGTTGAACCGCTCAAATGCAAGAATCTAAAAGTTTTGAATTATACATGATATCCTAGAAGTCTACGTCAAGCCGTAAGCGGGTGATAGGCCAAGTCATAATAGTTATAATACATTCTGTCAAGAAAGTACCGGGAATTATCGATTTAAATCTGGCGGGGCAATGAGGCAGGTAAAAATTTTTTTTCCTAGGTTGGTACCACTGTCCTTAATTACTATGCCAAGCTTGAGCGGGATCTGTCAACTAGTGTGTTTGCAACAGCTGATGAAGTCAGTCGATGTCAGAGTGCGTGCCGATTTTTACTATGGGTGATTACGTTGAGCAAAGAATTTGTTTGAAGTTTTGTGTTGCAAATGAATTTTCGTGTGCCTATGCATTGAAAATGTTGCAAAAGGCCTTTGGTGATAATGCTCTATCGAAAACTCGTGCATATCAGTGGTACAGAGCCTTCAAGGACGGTCGTGAAGTGGTCGCCCATCGACGGTTTCGATCGAAGATAACGTCGATAAAATTAAGGAAAGGGTGCTGGAAAACCGTCGTACCAGCTTGAGAGAGATAGCACATGATCTTAAGATATCCCACGAGTCCGCACGTACGATTTTGATTGATATTTTGGGCATGAGAAAGGTGGCCGCACGACTCGTACCGAAAGACCTGAATTTTCTTCAAAAACGTCATCGCGAACAGGTTGCTTCAGACATGCTGGATCGCTGTAATTCCGATTCTACATTCATGGAACGCATTATAACTGGTGATGAGACCTGGGTCTACGAGTACGATATGCAAACAAGCCAGCAATCATCGGAATGGGTGGCAAAAAATGAGCCGAAACCGAAAAAACCACGCCAAAGCCGCTCGAAAATGAAGGTGATGCTCATTGTTTTCTTCGATATCCGTGGCGTGGTGCACTACGAATTCGTTCCAGAGGGTCAGACGGTAAACAAGGAGTATTACCTAGGCGTTATGAAACGTTTGCGTGAGCGTATCCGTAGGAAGCGGCCAAATTTGTGGGCGAACAACTAATGGATTTTGCATGACGATAACGCGCCTTCTCACCGAGCTACGATTGTGACTGACTTTCTCGCCAAAAACTCAACAAACGTGCTTCAGCATTCACCGTATTCGCCGGATTTGGCTCCCTGCGACTTTTTCCTCTTCCCAAAACTAAAATTGCCCCTTCGTGGCACCCGTTTTGAGTCGATTGAAGCCATAAAACAAAATTCGGCGCGAGAGATAAAGTCCATCCCGGAAAGCGCCTATAAAAAATGTTTCGATAATTGGAAGTGCCGTTGGCATAGATGTATTGAGCAAATGGAGCCTATTTTGAAGGCGACCCAATAAATTTTGACGATTAAATGTAAAAATGTTGTTTTAATTGAAAATTGCCGGTACTTTCTTGACAGAGTAGTATATAAGGAGTAGAATTACAATAAATTCGGGCGATTTTGATAACAGACGTCACTACTAGTTTATTATTCCATTGTTTCAATTGGCAACACCTTCATTTTGAAGTGTCATCATTAGGCTTTGTTTTCAGTCATTTCGCTGAAGTGTAAACAACATAGTTTCTGTATGCTCTGAAAATGTGTTTTTATGGGAGTTTTACTTCATCACTATGAAAAAACCATTTTTCACAATAAGGTTTAAATTTTAGAAGAAAAGGACACAAACTTATTTACACTCATAATAAGAAAAATATGAAAAAAGTATTAAGTTAAGTATTTTTAAAATTATAAGCTTCTTCAAAAATCTAGCAATTCTTCACCCTATGCTGGTGTTTTAACTCCCGTTACTAGAAATCTTAATTTAATTTTCATTATGTAATCCTGAATGATGCTCCTTTAAATTTTTAAATGAGCCAGTTTTCAAAGTTACTAGCTAGCGTAATAAGTTTTTTTTTCAGTGAAGAGAGTACAAAATTGAGAGAAGTATTAATTTTCGTTAATTAGCCAGGCAAAAGTGACATTTTCTTTCAGGCTGGGGCTTAAAATATTAGGCAAAAATTTAGAAATGCATTAGGATCAAACAACAAAAATGAATAAAGATTTGTTATAACGGGACTTGAAAGATCATCACAGCGCGAAGAGTTTTAAAATTTTTTTGTAATACCTATAATTCTGAACATACGTAATTTTAATTTTTTCATATTTTTCTTCTAACTATTTTGACTTGGCCTATAACCCGCTTTCAGCTTGGCGTCGACTTCTGTGACAGCATATTTCTCCTATGAATTATTGATCATTATGTAAAATTTAATGAACTTTTCCCAATATAATCAGAACAACTTTTGTAAACAAATGCTTTTATTTCATTTGAATGGAAAAAGAAATGTAGGAGTTCATCTCATACTGGATGAATATCTCGACCGACAATTTTGTTATGAATATAGGCCATTCAAAAGGGACACAAACAACAAACACTGAATAACATTGTTTCAACTGCCTTTTGTGAAATAACTCCGGTAACATTCCGCGAAGTCCTTGAAAATTCCCATATCGGGATTAAATGTTAAAGTGGTTCATTTGCATGATATTCACCTTCATACGTATTGTAATAGATACTGGTACCACGATGCAAGAAACGGCCTGAAAAAATTAAATAGTTCGCAATTCACAAACGATTATGTATTCATAAAAACTTGAAGAAACATTTGTCATTGAACAAATATGTCTTGAGAAAATCTTAATGACAATATTGCGTTTATCATTTTGGTTCCCAAGAGTGCATATTCTTGATGTACTCTTTATTTGTATTCCGGTCACATACTCAACTTTGTGGTAATTGTTCAATTTGAAATTTTATCATGCGAAGTTGTAGTCGTGAATTGTGTATATTATAATTGAGATCAACTGAGAAATGACAAAAATTAAATAAGAATCATCAAATTTATATGGAAGTAATTAGTATACTACTCTGTCAAGAAAGTACCGGGAATTTTCAATTAAAACAACATTTTTACATTTGATCGTCAAAATTTATTGGGTCGCCTTCAGAATAGGCTCCATTTGCTCCAATACATCTATGCCAACGGCACTTCCAATTATCGAAACATTTTTTATAGGCGCTTTCCGGGATGGACTTTAGCTCTCACGCCGAATTTTGTTTTATGGCTTCAATCGACTCAAAACGGGTGCCACGAAGGGGCAATTTTAGTTTTGGGAAGAGGAAAAAGTCGCAGGGAGCCAAATCCGGCGAATACGGTGGTTGCTGAAGCACGTTTGTTGAGTTTTTGGCGAGAAAGTCAGTCACAATCGTAGCTCGGTGAGAAGGCGCGTTATCGTCATGCAAAATCCATGAGTTGTTCGCCCACAAATTTGGCCGCTTCTTACGGATACGCTCACGCAAACGTTTCATAACGCCTAGGTAATACTCCTTGTTTACCGTCTGACCCTATGGAACGAATTCGTAGTGCACCACGCCACGGATATCGAAGAAAACAATGAGCATCACCTTCATTTTCGAGCGGCTTTGGCATGGTTTTTTCGGTTTCGGCTCATTTTTTGCCACCCATTACGATTATTGCTGGCTTGTTTGCATATCGTACTCGTAGACCCAGGTCTCATCACCAGTTATAATGCGTTCCATGAATGTAGAATCGGAATTACAGCGATTCAGCATGTCTGAAGCAACCTGTTCGCGATGACGTTTTTGAAGAAAATTCAGGTCTTTCGGTACGAGTCGTGCGGCCACCTTTCTCATGCCCAAAATATCAATCAAAATCGTACGTGCGGACTCGTGATATCTTAAGATCATGTGCTATCTCTCTCAAGCTGGTACGATGGTTTTCCAGCACCCTTTGCTTAATTTTATCGACGTTATCTTCGATCGAAACTGTCGATGGGCGACCACTTCACGACCGTCCTTGAAGGCTCTGTACCACTGATATGCACGAGTTTTCGATAGAGCATTATCACCAAAGGCCTTTTGTAACATTTTCAATGCATCGGCACACGAAAATTCATTTGCAACACAAAACTTTAAACAAATTCTTTGCTCAACATAACCACACATAGTAAAAATCGGCACGCACTCTGACATCGACTGACTTAATCAGCTGTTGCAAACACACTAGTTCACAGATCCCGCTCAAGCTTGGCATAGTAATTAAGGACAGTGGTACCAACCTAGGAAAAAAAATTTTACCTGCCTCATTGCCCCGCCAGGTTTAAATCGATAATTCCCGGTACTTTCTTGACAGAATGTATTACAGAAACATTTGTTCTTTAAAACATTCATTTGTACATGAACAATATTTTTAGTGACAAGAATTGTTTGGTGACTGCAAAATATTTCCATTATTGTTTACAAGCATTCCTGATCTTATATTTCGAGGAGTAACATAGCAAATTTTATTTATTGAAACATTTTCAAATTTAAGACATTTAAGTCTTCGCATGATGCAAATCCATATTAAATAAGGTTATTGTGATTTTAAAATTTATTTCTGAGTATTCTACCTAATGGAACAATCGAACTAGTAGAAAATTAACTAATCAAAAAGCAGATTATTTCCAATTGAAAAATAAAATATATAAATTCCAAGAAGGTTTGATTATAGGAAATCTTTTGAGTGTTTTATAAGCAAAAATATTTATAAACGATATTGGATAAAAAATTCATCAAAATCCCCTTATAAAATATATATTTTATATTGGTATATATGTAGACCTGTTGCTTCACAGGTATAGACAGACTGTTGAAAAAATTCTTTTTGTTTGTCAACGAAATACAACAATAATATTCATCATGGAAACTGAACCTAATTTTAATTTTCTTGATTTACCACTTACCAGAATCAATAATTCACATGAATTTTCAATATTTCATAAACCAACATATACTGTTATACACAATAAATCGAATCATCCTATAAACCAACAAATTATAAGCATTTAATGGTCCACAGATTAGTTAAAATCCCTATGAATATATAAAATTATATTTCTGAACTCAACATCATTAAACAAATAGCAATTAATGATGACTACGATCCTTCACTGACAGTTAAATTGTTGATGATAAAAATAATAAAATAGCTTTAAATATGGTATATCCCAATACAAAAGAAAATTTCAAATACATTTCCTTAAAATATACTGAAGGTATTTTTGAGAAAATGGCTCAAAAATAAATTATTTAGGAACTTGTTCCAACAGAGTAAATTCATTAAAAATAATGAATACACACATAAAGATGATAAATCGGGTGTTTATAAGTTAGCCTGTGGTACTAGCAAAAGTTTACATTGAACCGACTGGAAGAACTTTCCGACATAGAATTTGTGAACATTTGAAGAGTTTCCTCAATAACAAAAGTAATTCCACATATTCGAACTATTTGTTAGAAACAGGACATACTTTCAACCATAATTTTGTAATTTCACATATAGAAAGTAAAAGTTATGCCTTAAACCTATTAGTTACTAGAGATAAATAAAAAAACAAAATGAGAATAGTACTTAAGTAACAATTATATCTAAATAACTCAAATAACATATTCAGATAAACTGGAATTTATAGAGACCCCTTTTTGGATTTCAGTGCTGAATAAAAATTTTTGTACTTACTTTAATATAAATAGAAACCGTTTTTGAAAACAAATTTAGTTATTCAAAAATGTAAAATACCATCTACTGGGAGATGCTACTGTGATAGCGAAACAATTGTTGTATTATAATAACAATCAAAATTTGTGAAAATCAGAATAACCTTAATTAATTTTATTTACTACAAAGATTTTTGTTACATTCTAAAACGTGCAGGAAGGAAAAAAGGTTACTTCAGTATAGCAGCTTTTTTCTAGATACATTATCCGTATTGTTGGTGTTCCAGTGATAATTTCAAAAACTTATGAAAGGTTCATATTATCAGTGACATCAGAAATGTTTCACCCAGAAGGATAAATTTAGTCAGCTTGAATTTGGCAATGTGTGTGAATGAAAAATAACAGTTGCAGTTCCATTAAATTGTAATTCGAAAAAAATTAATGTGTTAGGCGTATCCTTAGCTGAATTGACTTCTATGCAGGTCTAAGTATAGACATCTGTTTATGGCACCTTGTTCCAAGCACCTTGAACTTCGTGTCAGAGTCTGAGGAGTATGGCGTTAAGTGGAAAGTATTCTCCTTATATTGTACAAACGTTCGATAGGATTTACATCCAGTGGACAGGGTAGTCACAGTAAACCTTCTTTCTGAAAGTTCATAGTTAAACGAGCAATATGAAGACGTGCTTTGTCCTACTGAAAAAGAAAGTGACGTGGATCTAAATAAGTTAGTATTGTGGTTTGTAGGTTATTAACATACACAGGACACGCAGCTGTCATATTGCCTCGCATAAGGGGAAGTAGTAATCGGTTACCAGCGACCATCTGACTTGATGATGGAAAACCAGGTGTTTCAGCTAATTGATTCCATGCATCTTCTTGGCGTAAATATCAACTCTTCAATCTGTTGGGAGGAACATGTGACTGACACTGCGAAGTCTGCTGCAAATAAACTGGAATATGTGTTCAAGACGAGGAAATATATCTTTGCAGATCAGGTTCTTCTACTGTATAAAGTCATAATCAGACCAGGACTCAATTAGTGCTCTAATGTTTAGAGCTGCACTCAAGCATTAGTTACAACTTTTGGATTTCATCCAAATGAGCACTACGACTGATTGACTGCCTAACTATAACAGTTAGGTTGCAGTCATTGGAACATAGAAGAATAATTTTTCACTCGTGCTTGTTCTATAGATATAATCAACAACTCCGAGAACTTATGTTTACCAGAAGTTCTTCTTCAGTCAAACGCTATTACAGCTGATGTTTCCTTCAGTGTATAACCTTCAACAGTTCAAGACGGTAGTGAACAGAACAAAACTTTCCGTTCGAGGTATCAACTAGGTAAAATAGGTTTTTTTTTCTCGAGCGGTCAAACATGAAAAGATAGACAATAGCTTTCAAACTTTAATCGTCCTGTGAACATGGCCTTCAACAAGAAACTCAATATTTCGTCGCTCTACACGATTGCGTCTTACTCTTTTACGGCTACCTCACATACTTAGCTATTCTGCCTCCCTATCTCTGGATCAGTGCAAACGCTAAGAAAAATGATCACTATCATTACAATCACTAAAATAAAATGTTGACATTGTAACCATAGCTTTAATATAGTCATTGTTGCCAAAATCAAGTTGAAGACATTATTCCTTCTGTATGTAGCACTTCTAACGTCACTGAGCATATTATAATAATTACCAATCAATATATTTCCAAATATAAACATATTTCACACGAGAAAGATGATTCTTCAGATTTTCCCAGTCTGAAAACTGAAAGTAACGCCAAAGAAAAATTACACAGACTTTAATCAGAAGCTTTGGCGCGCTTGTTCAATATTGAATTCTTTGTGTTCTCTCATTCAAAAGTCAAATTAACATAACTACAAAAAATTTCATGAAAAAAATAAATAGTTGAAAGGTTTCTTCTCCATTCGATCCGTATCTGCTAGAAGGAGCTACATATGATAAAATAAAAATATAGAATTCTCTCATTCGATAGTAAAATCAACTTTATTTTTCAATTTCACTATGATTCTCCTGAAGAAATCGAAAATCCCATAAAAATTTAAGCTACATATTGAAAGCATCTATCCTTCCCCCATCGATCTGTTTCATATCGGGTGTTTTTTTTAGAGTGATAGAACTTTAAATTGAAATAAAACACATTTGAATTAAGATTATAGCCAATTTTTTTTTATTTGAAAGATAATTTTATGACATTTATGTTTTAAAAATAATTTCTGGTATATAGCCACCATGACTAGCTCTGAGGAACTGCATTCGACCAGACCAATTTTGAACCACTTTTTCAAGTAATTCAAGCCTTATTTCATCAATGACACGAGTTATGTTGACTTCCAATTTTGCTTGTTTACATAGCTGTTCAACTAGCAATGAGCTTCATGATTAAACACAATTTTACGATAAAAAAGTGGATCAACTTCAAGCTGTTCTAGGACCCAATCAGCAAACAAACGACGCTTATTATGGTCAAGTGTCTTTAGTTCTTGAACCAGTTGGAACTTGTATGGGTGTAGACCAAGATCTTCGCGCAAAATTTTCCATGTGGTGGATGCACAGAGTCCAACTTGTTGTGAACGTCTACGAATAGACAAATCCGGATCATCATTAATACTATGACTTACAGCAGCTATATATAAGGATATTTAAGAAAAAAGAAAATGATAAAATCTCTATTAAAACCATTAATTCTTTAGGCAGCTTAATAAAAAATAATAAAAACGTCATTCCTAAAAACAAAAAATCAGGAGTTCACAAGTCAACATGTAGTGATTGCCCATGTGTATATGTGGGTATATGTGGTTCATTCCAAACAAGGATACGAGAATATGAAAAATGTTATATTATTAGGAGTACAAATAAGTTTCCGCCGTTTTATTGTAGATGGCGCGGCACGGAGTTTCGGTTAGCTTTCGCAGATGATAACCGGCTTAAAAAATAGTTTGGACATTCAAGAACTACATAACCTATTACTATCATTGATTTTATATTGGTAGAAAATAATTTTTATAAGTTGAAAATGTCAAAATTTGAGCCAAGTAAGCGTCATTTGCGGGAAATATTAGTTTACTTCTTTAATTTAAAGAAACCTGCTGCTGAGGCGCATCAATTGCTCGTAGAAACATATGGTGAGGGTGCTTTGAGTGAGAGAACGTGTCGAGAGTGGTTTCAAAAGTTTAAAAACGTTGATTTCGATGTAGAAGACAAAGATCGCAGTGGAAGGTCAAAAATTTACGAGGATGCAGAATTGGAAGAATTATTGGAGGAAGATTCATCTCAAACACAAAAAGAACTTGCTCTAACATTAGAAGTCACTCAGCAAGCAGTCTCACATCGTTTAAAATCATTGTTCTCTAATAAATATTCAATTTGTGTTAAACAATGGCGGAAACTTATTTGTACTCCTAATAGTAATGAACCAAATTCAACTTATGACAACATTTGTTAGAAAACGGTCATAATTTTAATATGAACTATGAAATATTACATATCGAAAACAAAAGTCAGAAACTACATCTGTTAGAAACTTTAGAGATCAATGATATAATAAAAGACACATTTTGTTGAATGATCAAATAGATCCCCCTACTTAATATTATTCATTGATTGTAAACCATCTCTTTCCACCTCTCTATTCTTTGTACCAGAGCGGTGTATTTAAGGTCATGTTTTGCATTGTATACCTCAGTTTTAATACTCACCTGATGAAGTCATGGTATGACAAAACAATTGTCGTGTAAATCAATAAAATAGCGGAAGTTAACATTTGTTTTTCTTATATTTATGATGAATATCCGTTAAGTAAAGACCGAGACAATCAAAAATCTCGCCGGACTAGTGATAAATACCTGTTTTTCTGTAAGACATTGTTACATTTGCATAGAGAAAACACTATCCTATTATGTAGTATTTTTGTCCCATAGTAATACAAAAAATGGTCTTGTGCTATTAAAAATTTCTGAGCGTAGGACCAGGATAACAATTTGGAGGACAATGCGGCCATTAAATTATATAAATATTAACTAAGCAACACAAAAAAATCAGCTTGTTAGTAATCATTTTTGATGACCTCGTTAAAAGGAGGGGACTCTGATCAAACCACACATTTTGTAGGACAAATATTTTTGTTTAATAAAGTTAATAATTATCTTAAGATTCAATAAAAAAATTCACAGCTAGCGATAAATTTTTACCAATTGTCAAATCGACATATTTTATCCCTGCTACCTCTGTTAGCACCCCAATCGAGAATTTTTGCAAGGGAAAAAGTTGGACGTCTCATCAGAATGAAACTATGTATTCACGAAAAATTAATTGGGTTGTAATAAATGGTAAAAACAGACCCCGGATCCTGGACTGCTATATTTTAGTGCCTTTTTTCTCATCGAGTAAATTATATCACGCTGTCGTTTTTTTTTTATTTCTGAAAATTGAATAATATATTTTTTTAGACAGAACAATTTACTATTTTTTGTTCAGTTTCAAGATCCAATTTCATTGATTCTGTATTCTATTCTGAACCGGTAATTATTAGTTGTCCACATTTTCTATCGGTCCGCCTCATAAATATACAAGAGTTTGAATATTTCGCAGGATAAAAATAAATCATGAATGCAAGAATTATCTGAATATTCATCGCAGATTTAATTAGAAAATCTTTCCGATGAAACCCAATCTAATTTGCGAAGGTTTCCTTAGCGGAAAACAATGGCCTTTATTGGTCGTGAGATTCGTTATGTTGGTTTTAGATTTCGATACTGGATTAGAAATAATCTACCTTTCACTTTTATTCGATCGTAATTGGAACTAGGAGGACTTTCTTACTTGATATTTTCAATGAGATATACCCATGGAAAATTGTTCGTAGGTCAGCAAGAAATTAAAACAATAAACTTAAAGTATTTGTTGATTTCTTCCATCTGAAGAAGTTCATAACTGATTATAGATTGTGTCGTGGAAAAATTGAATTCAATAAGTACAAAGTTAGATATATATTGAAAATTTACTTCGTAGGATTTTTTTGAAATATTTTATCACAGATAAAAGCTGGATTAATTCTCAGACACTTTTACAAATTTAATCTGTCTTTAAAACTCTTCACCTCTGTTAGGGTAGTAAAACATAGTCAATACATAAAACTTCTTTCAACACGGAAACTTTCACAAAATAACAGGAGTTATGGGACAATCGAAGGTAATCGAATTAGAACAGATGCATAATTTTGTGAGGGTCCTTAGACTCACAATTGTGGAATATTTATTATTTCATGATAATAGCTCAAAAAAAAAAGAGAAGCAAGGACGTGAAGTAAGGAGCCATTGCGCGCTTATTCATATCACCCACAATCCTAACAAAATATTTTTTATACTTTGAATATCAAAACCGGTTTAATCTGTTGGTCTCCTGCAATCTTAATTTCAAAAAAATTGCCGTTTTTTATTCAATATTACTTATTTTTTAATTTTAATTAACAATTTATATTTGTTGGGTTTCTTTTTATTCCATTTGATATTGTTTAATGAATTTTGATTTTATACGTCTATTAAATAGAAGCAGTGCTTATAAGACATTAATTTAATTCTAAAAGTTAAAGAAAATTTTTTTTTGTTTTTTAAATTGAAATTGAAGGAGACTAACAAATTAAATCTGTTTTGATATTCAAAGTTTGTGATAATTCTTCTATCAAATAAAAAAAACCGCTTCTTATTATTTTTAAATATTTTGTTTGTTATTTAAATATTTTGATATTTACAGATATATTCTGTTAGCCTTCAACAAATTTAATTTAAAAAAATTATTATATTTAATATTATAACTTCAGGAATTAAATTAATGTCATACGTACTACTTACATCAAACGACATATCAAACAAACAGTCATTATAAGACATCCAAATGATATAACAAAATCCAATAAATATAAATTGTTAACAAAAATCCTTTAAATTAAATATTTTGAGTAGATAAAATTTTGTCTCTGCTCATCCTTCTTATGAAAACAGATATCTTTCAGAAATGTTTAACTTAATCTCAAGAATTTTATCAAAAATAAAAACTATCTAACTTAGAATATTCAATATTATTGGATATTTAAGTTTCTTTTCACAAAATTTCAAGATATGTAAAAACATTACTAAAAAAATTTTTTTAAGAGATACTTTTCGTCGTCAGTACTCAATCGTATTCAATAAAATATAACATCAATCAACAAAAAGTATTTAATTACCTTCAACAATTCAGAAAGAGTCTTGGCAAATGAATACTGAACATTTAAATGGAGTCTAATGTTGACTCAAAATAAATAGTTCTGCGGTTTACCATTGATCTTAAAGATTGAAAGGCAATTTAACGGCCTCTGTTATAGCACAAGGACCATCTGTATAAAGAATGTTAAGGAAACCAAATAATTATATATTATGAATAAAATAAAATAAATGCAGGTTTATACTTAATAGAAGATATATAAAATTATTTAAATATTTTAATATTTACAGATATATTCTGTTAGCCTTCTACATATGTAATTTCAAAAAATTATATTTAATATTATAACTTCAGGAATTAAATTAACGTCATATAAGCACTGCTCATATCAACGAAATATAAAATAAACATTCATTATAAAAAATGACATAACAAAATCCAATTAATATAAATTGTTAACGAAAATCCTATAAATTAAATATCTTGAGTAGACAAAATTTTGTTTCTGCTCATCACTCTTATAAAAACAGATATCTTTTGAAAATGTTTAACATAATCTTAAGAATTTTATCATAAAACTATCTCACTTAGAGTATTCATTTCAAATAATTTTATATACCTTCTATCAAGTATAAATCTCCATTTATTTTTTTTTTGCCTTCTTACTATACGATCCAAACGAAATGTAGAACCAGCACGCACCTTATTATTCTTCTTATGAAGGGTGAAATTCAGATAAATCGAATCTGTAGTTTTAAAACAGTGAAAAAATATCAAAAATTTTCATACGTGAATAACTGCGAAACCAATTCAGTCAATTTTGCTTATTAACGAACTTGGCCGCGGTAAAATTTCAAACTCTAGATTCTTCCTTTCGAAAATTAGCGTATCGACCAGAATGGACAGAGTCAATTTTAACCTCGGATTCGTCAGTGAGTCCAACCTAGTCGTTTAAGACCATTTTCGGCTCAAAATTCGAAAATAATAAAAATTTAAGTGAAACGATAGCACGCTATTTCCCTGGAAGTAGCTATTTCCGATGCTACATATTAATGGAATAAAGCGAAGTGTTATACATAGTTCTACAAATATAATTAATTTTAGCATGAAATCTGGTCAGATACACATTTAAACCTTTAGGATATTTTCAATTCTCAAGTTAATCCTACCGTAAATACTCACAAAACAAACTGAACTGTACTAATCTTGTAAAGTATCCATTAAATAATTTCATATTCATGCTGGTTGCACTCAAAAATTTGTTTTGCTAT
Source organism: Megalocaria dilatata (assembly GCA_034642435.1). Classification (NCBI taxonomy): domain Eukaryota; kingdom Metazoa; phylum Arthropoda; class Insecta; order Coleoptera; family Coccinellidae; genus Megalocaria; species Megalocaria dilatata. The sequence goes on along the minus strand of CM067856.1, from coordinate 69,329,045 downwards.
TTTTTGTTCGGTCCATTCAGTTGTTAGTTACAGAATATTAAAAATGGAAGTCAACAAAGACAAAAGTCCGTACATTTTATAGTTTTTCCTTGATAAAGATGAGTCAGGCGGCTGAAATTGTGAATGGTGTTTATTGTTCCGATACTGTAACAGCTAATTACGTGCAATTTTTATTTCGTCGATTCCATTCAGGTATTTTTTATGCTAAAGATGCACCTTGCATAGAAAGGATCGTCTTCGTAGTCACAGAAATAATGAAGTTGACCCGCATGTTAGTATTGTTGATATTTTTTAAAATATCGGATTCTTGATATATCGATATTTTTAAATCTATTAACCGGAGTTTGATATATCGAAAAAAATTTCGATATTTCGATATTTTTTGTCGATTTTATTTTATTGACTTTATTTTGAAAAACAATCGTAATTTGGTACAAAAATGATTTACTCAGTTCATAATGCAGTATATTGAACAAATTGAATTATAAATGTTTGAAAATGTTAGGTTCTTAGTAATTATTGTTCAATTTTAATAAAACAATTAGGCGTATTAATATTTCTCAGTAAGAGTTTTTGAAAATACGCGTTGTTTTATATGTTCAGCTGATTGACTACTACGATTATTAGGCACTAAAAGATTGATTGTAGAAGCAGCGTTGAGGTGCTACAGATGTAGCAGAAAAAAACCAAATATTTAACAGCTATTTCTGATAGTACATGAGTGAAATGTCTACTTTTATTGCATTTGATGAGCTTGAAATATTTAGCTGATTTAGATACTACTTTAATTCAGCAGGCATTGTATCAAAACTTCTGCCAAAAACTTCATTGGCATAGAACATATGTTTTAAGAGAATATCTCGATGTCTGTCCCATAATGATGAAGTTGTTTCTTTCTCTCAATATGGAGAATCACCTACCTTAGTTCTTAGTTCGATCTCCTCTTATTTTGGGTTCTGCAATTATTTTTTTTTGATAAATCTGATATTGCATTAGCAGCAGCAAATGCTGACATGAAATGTTATTTTTTTGAAGCGGGGATCTAAGAAAGTTGCTTTGGTGAAGTAAAGGTTCTCTTGTGTAGGCTAATCTTTCTTCAATACTGTTAAATACATCATTTTGTACTGACACTCCAATGGCTGCTCATGTTTTAGTTCGTTGTTTGTTGTTTTAATAAATTTGTTAATGGTATAACTAAACTAACTGTGACATATTTCTCGGCACTCAAGTCTTCTATTGCTATTTTAAATGGACCAAGGAGCTTAACTAAATCACGCAAAATAGTTAACTATGAAGTAGCTACCATATCAGGTACATTATTCTTAGTTCTTGATGCTAATACCTCTGCGATCATTGAAGATAATTTTAGGAATATTTCCATCATGTCCAAACAAGAGTTGCAACGAGCAACGAATGCTTGAATGCTTGAATGAGCTTCAATATTTGGCCTCCTTTCTTTTCTTCTGCTAATTGCTGAGATCGTTATTGATCAGAAGCAATAACTGAGTGTTTGAAATAGGTCACAATACATTCATTCAGCTAAGCTTGAAAAATTTATATTGTTTTTTGGGCTGGAAAGGAATAATTTATTATGAGTTGCTTCCATATGGCCGAACACTAAATTCGTATCTCTGTTGTCTACAACTGGACCTTTTGAAGCTAGTGATTGACCAGAAACGGCCAGAATCTACCAACAGAAGAAGCGTTGTATTCCATCAGAACAACACTAGGCCATGCACGTCTGTAGTGACTCGCCAGAAACTCAGGGAGGTTGGTTGGGAAGTTTTAATGCATCCACCATATAGTCCGGACCTGGTATCAAACGATTACCATCTTTTACTTACATTGCAAAACTTCCTGAGTGATAAGAAATTAGCATTAAGAGAAGATTGTTAAAATCGATTATTAGAATTTTTCGCCATTAAGGACCAAGACTTCTGTGAGAGGGGAATTATGAAACTACTTGTAAAATAGCAACCATTTATAGAAAAGACCGTGCATATTTAACAAATCGCACAATCCGAAACATGCTAAATAAAGTCTTGTTCACGCAAAAATTATGAATTTGTTTTCCTCCAATATATTATCTAATCCTTCATTAATTCTAAGAAAAACCCAGGAAAAGCTCTGAACTGCTAAAAACTCCCATTATATAATGACTATTCATCTCTTTCCCACATCAAATTATTGAATTCCAAAACTTCCATCTATTAATATATCGAACCAATAAACTAAAGAAATAACTCATAACTGACCGGTCAAAAATTCATTCAGTGGGAACGGTATGTAGTTGACCATACGATTGTTCAACAAGAACTCCAACCCAACAGATTCATCTACCTGCTAACTGCTAATGAGTAGGTGTGAACTCCACGGAGATAAAGAATCATGAGAAGACTGACGACCGTTGAAATTCTCATGGTTGATTGTACCTGTCTACTCTTCCTCTACCTGAATGTACTATACAATTTAAATACCGTACTAGTTGAAAGATTATGTTACGGCTCGGTATGAAATGTTTAATTGCTCTTATCGAGACCTTAATCTGATCGATTTATGAGTTCTAGCAATTGTTCGGATTCTCCTGTCAGTTAGTTGTTACACTAATCTCATTTTTATAGAATACGAATTTCGAGTTCAAGTGGATTCAAGCACAAACAGTTCGGGAGAAGTGTGTTTATACTCGATGGAGATGAAAACAAGTAACGGAGCAAGAATAATATAAAAATGCGGGAGATTTGTAGATATCCAAGAGAGAAACGGTTTTCTCTATTAAAACAGTTGAAGTCCAGTTAGTAGTTCAGTACTAAATAAAACATTGTTGATTTAACACAAAGGAGTATCTTTCCTTCAGTTATTCATAAAATATTCCAATCATTTTGTAACGTAAAACTATTTTAATATTAAATAATAATTCTGATTTTCACAAATTCTTATGTTATTTAATACATCAATTGTTTCGCTATCACAGTAGCATCTTCAGGTAGGTTTACATTTTGAATAACTAAATTTTTTCTAGGATTGTTTCGGTCCTTACTTGATGGAAATTCATCTTGAAATTATGAATAAAAAACAATATTCTATTTCTGCTAATATTAGAATTATTAGAAATACAATTTTTTTTTATTCATTACTGAATTTGTTTTCGAAATTAGTTGCTATTTATATTACAATAGGTACAAAAATTTTTTATTGAGCACTAAAACCCAAAAGTGATCTCTGTAACTTCCTGCTTATCTGAATATATTTAACAGGGGTGAGTTATTTGAATCTATTTGTTGGTGAAGTAATATTCCAATTTTATTGTGCTTATTTATCTCCAAGGACTAACAGGCATAACTTTTACTTTCTATACTAACTGACAAAGAAACTGCAACACCCAGAAGGAGCTTTTAAATTTTGAATTTTATTTGGTAAAACATGAATAGTATAGCAAGGCGTAAAGGATTAAAGTTTGGAGAAGAAATCGTGAAGGTCTTTTCATGTAAACATTTTTTGTTACATAAATATGCAGTCGTTTTTTGCAAATTTTTAAATTTTACAACAAACCAACTGTTCGAGGAGATCCAAAGTCGATGTTGTTAAAATGCCTAGAGCACGTGTACGCGGAATTTATCGCCAGCTAAGTGAATTTGAAAGAAGTCGAATTATTGGTCTACGGGAGGTGGGGTTATCATTTCGAGAAATCGCTAACCGTACGAACAGAAATTCAACTGCTGTTATGAGATGTTGTCAAGCTTGGTTTGATAATGCCCAAAATCGAAGAAGAGTTAGGCTTTGGACGTCGAAGGGGCTCAAATGAAGTTCAAGATCGACGTCTAAGACTTAAGGCTATTAGACATCGATTTGCGACAACTCGATCTTTGGCTGATGAGTGGTTAGGAGAACAAGGTCATCCTGTAACGTGAATTCTACCAGGTTTTCGTATTGGCATGACGAGCATAGCTCTTTCACCAAGTGACTACTCAGCAGTCTTCACAGTCCACTCCTAGAGGTAGGAAGTGTGATAAGGATTACGCCATATCATCGCGCGGGTCAATACCCGAGTGGCCATCCTGTAACTGTCCGAACGGTTTACCGCCGGATAAGGTCTTTTGGACTGCAGCATGAACCCTATCTTGTGTTACTTCTGACGGTTGAGCATCACCGGCAACGATTACAGTGGTGTAGAGAACGTCAACATTGGAATGTGGAATGGCATCTGGTCATCTTTTCTGATGAATCTCGATTCTCCTTGGATGCACATGATAACCGAAGAAGGGTTAGACGACGTCGGGGAGAAAGACATGAACCTCAGTTTGATATTGAGCGTCATGTACACCGGACAGTAGGCGTTTTGGTATGGATTGCTATTGCACATTCAAGTAGGTTACTTATAGCCTTTATCCGAGGTAACATGACAGCGCTGCGTAATCTTCAAGAAATAGTGGATCCATATGTTCTCCCTTACCTTAACCGGGCCGAGAATCCAATATTTCAGCAAGATAATGCTCGACCGTAAGTTGCCAGAATTAGTTTAAACTTTTTTGAAGCGACCCATGTGAATCTTTTGCCATGGTCGCCCAGATCCCCCGATCTTTCGCCCATAGAGCATGTTTGAGACATCATAGGTAGAATGCTTGCAAATTTACCCCAGCTCCCACGGACTTTGGCGGCTCTTAGACATGAACTACAGGTAGCTTGGGTATCCCTCAAGAAGAGATGGCCCATCTTATTGCATCAATGCAAAGATGTGTTGGGGAGTGTATAGATAATCGCGGTGGACAAACACAATATTAACAAATTCATTGAAAAAATTGTAAACCCTTCGTTTTTTTCATCAAATTTCAATCATTTACTCATTGCTATACTACAGTTCCTTCTGGGTGTTGCAGTTTCTTTGTCAGCTTGTATACATGAAGAATTTCAAAATTATGGTTGAAAGTATGTCCTGTTTCTAACAAATGGTTGGAATATGTGAAATTCCTTTTATTATTGAGGAAACTCTTCAAATATTCACAAATTCTATGTCGGAAAGTTCTTCCACTCTGTCCTATGTAAACTTTTGGGCAATCACCGCATGTTAACTTATAAACCCTTGATTTATCATCTTTATGTGTACTGTCTTTATTATTTTTATTGAATTTACTCGGATTTGAATAGGTTTTGAATGAAGTTCTTAAATCATATTTATTTTAAAGATATGTAGCAATTTTCTCATAAATACCAAGTGTATTTTAAGGAAGTTTATTCGAAATTTTCTTTTATATTGCGATATACCATATTAAAAGGTATTTTATTATTTTTATTTATCAACAATTTGTCTATCAACGTAGGATCATAGTCATATTGTTGACTTAGGATCATAGTCATATTGATGAAGAAAAATAATAAAATAGCTTTAAATATGGTATATCCCAATAAAAAACAGAATTTTAATACACTAAAGGTATTTCTGAGAAAATTGCCACATACCTCAAAAATAAATTTGATTTAAGAACTTCATTCAAAACCTATTGAAACCTGAGTGAATTCATTAAAAATAATAAAGAAATTACACATGAAGATGATTTTTCAGAAAATATGGCCTACGTTCCTTTATTCTGGTACGAAAGGACCTTTCGGTCTGTACAATATAAATTTTTGGCATGAGAACTGGTGAATACCTGATAATTGTGATTTATTTATTTCAGGTTTGAAGTTTTTTGAAATTTTTCCCAAGGAACTATTGGTTCTGAAGGATATGTTAACGTTTATATTATTGAAGAACTTCTTTAATTTTAGAGATGGTTCACCGAAAGTGCTGAGAGAATTGAATATTTTAAACTTAGGTATATTTCGTAAAATGCATTTTTATATTGTTTTCAATCGTATTTGCTATTATTGATGCCGAGAAATCGTTATTTATTGCTTTTTATTTTATGAGGCTCAATTCATGATTTGAATTTTTCGGTAATGAAGGATTTGTTCATAATGTGTGTCATGCAATGGTATGCTGATAAATTATGCTGAATTGGATACATTGTTATATCTGTATGGGAAGATACATGAAAAATGGAAATTGTTTTATGAGCTCTACTTATTGTTCAATCCAAATACTTCAGATAACCTTCAATTTCTATTCAAATTGTGAACTCAATACTTTTATGTTATAAATTTAGGTAATGGCGAAAACCATTTTTATACAGTACCTAGCAAAAACCATGTATTGGATAAACATTGACACTAGAATAAAGGAACATTGGCCATCTTTCTTCAATAGTAAGAGATACTCTACTTATGTAGAACATCTAGCAAAAGAGAGATATGATTATGATGAGCATTTTAAGATTTTGCATCAGAAAAATGAGGGTCTGAATCAGAACATGTTAGAAATAAACCGATTAAGAAATTCTGAGAATTTATTGAGTTATCTAGTACAACTCTATTGGGTTTATTCTCGTAAACTCAAAACAGAAACCATTTAAATATTCTATGTCACCAAATTTTTGATCGGCTATTTATAAGGGTATGAAGAAGTTACTATACCTATAACGAAACATGTCATGTGAGTAGCTCTCAAAAATGCATATAAATCAATATAATATATGCATAGTATTTAATTAAGTTACTTGAATCTATTTGTTTGATGTTTTTGTATTTTGTGCCAATATTTTGTTGTGTCAAAGGTATCTTGATTAGTCGATATATAATAAGGTGATTTTTGTGGGCATATGGATGATTGGAAACTGAAATGTTGGAAGTGAAATGTACAAATTATATATATATGTGTTGGTTTGCAGTTAATCGTGAAATCGTATTTGACATTAATTTTGTTATATTTAAATCCAAAAAATGTATGTTATATACTTTACAATAAAGAAAATGAAATTATGGCAATCAATACGCCTAAATACTGGAATGAAACAAGAACATTTTCATGACTGAATAAATATAAAGTAATCAATCATTATTATTATTAATACAAAAAGTAGGAGAGAGGAGGTAACACCTATAAACTCTCAAGGAAAGATAATTACAAAATATAAAAAGTACACAATACAGCTCTGAAAAACAAAAAAGGAACATAAATTTAGCACTCAAGTGCATCCAGCCGGTTCTTGAAGGCATTAACAGTAGGAGCGGAGACAATGCGACCTGGAAGAGAGTTCCACCTGGGGAAGATCCTGTTGGTTAGAAAATTCTATCTGTGATTAGTATGACCACACTAATCACAGATAGATCACAGATAGATGGTAAAGCTTCAGTTGATGACCTCGAAGGTTGTTGGTATTGAGAGTGAAAAGGTGCTGGAGGTTATAACCAAATAAGCCATGCAGCACTCTAAAGGTTACGATAAAGTCACCACGCTCGCAGCGCTTCATAAAGGGACGAAGACCAAACAAGCGTAATCTTTCCTCATAACAAGGACGAACCACATCAAACGGCGCTCTCGTCGCACAACGCTGGACTCGATCGAGACGATCGTGATCACTCACCAATGTGGCCACCCAAACAGGACCGGCGAACTTCAGGAAAGACCGCACATAGTTGTTATAGAGTAGTCTTGCCGTACGTACCGAACATCGAATGAATGCCTTTCTGATTAAATAAATCATTCGCCTAGCCTTTGCTACAACCCCATATATGTGGGCCGATCAAGATAGGTCCGACGACACAGCCACTCCGAGGTCACTATGTTGTTCGACGGACTGAAGTGGAACATCTTCGATGTAGTAGCATCGATGTTGGTTGTTTCTACCTAAGTGAAGCACTTTGAACTTCCCAACATTCAGAGGAAGAAGCCACGCACGACACCACTCAGATATGCGATCTAAATCCTTCTGGACTGTAGAAGAGCACGCTTCGGCAAATATTTTGATGTCATCTGCATAAGAGGAACACGAAGACGAAATCGTCCGCGGGGGATCAGTCACGTACACTAAAAACAGCAGTGGCCCAAGGACACAACCCTGTGGGACACCACTCGTTACAGGCTCACATCGGGATCGGGAAAGCGATGCACCGACTCTAACCGAAAACTGACGTTCACTCAGAAATGATTCTATCCATCGATGCAATCCCCCCGAAATGATTCAGTTTGCAAAGTCTTGTCAATGTGACGCGATCGAACGCTCTTGAGAGATTCAGTTCATGCATCCAGGGATTCAAGCAAGCACGTCATCACCGAGCGCCAGGAATAAAACAATGCTGACAATCAGGTATCGTTCTGTTGGAGGTCAGGAAAGGTAGCACATGCGAACATATGATCTTCTCATCATGATTCTTCATATGGAAATTCATAGCCAAATTTTATTTTGTACGTCTGTTTGGCTGTTCCTCATTGCAGGATAACAAAATTTGAATATCAAAACAGATTTAATCTGTCAGTCTTCTACAATTTCCGATTGTTAGTTGATTTTGATATTTTGAATATTATTTAGGGCCGATGAAGAGATTATCGGAATTCTAATTGTTTTTTGAAGATATGGTGCATGTTTTGAGAAATTTTGAATTAACTTATTTGAATATTTAAATATATTAAATATTTCAAATAAATAATATTTTTTTGAGAAGTCCTTGAGTTGTGTTTTATGTTTTTGACAAGGAATTGGTGTTCATAATGGTAAGATCAGAAACAAAATTTTGTCTCCTTCAAATATTTATTTATTAATTTTAAATGACTATTTATATTTGTTGGTTTATTTATTCCATTTGACATTGTATATTGAGTTTTGATTATATACGTCTATTAAATATTAGCGGTGTTTATGTAGACATTAATTTAATTCTAAAAGTTTTTTGAATGAAAATTTTTTTTAAATTAAAATTGTAGAAGATTGACAGATTAAATCCGTTTTGATATTCAGATTTTGTTATATTTCTTCTATCAAGTAAAAAGCCTTTTTCTATTTTATTGCAGGATAACTTTCCAGAAACAACTTGAAATTTACAATTCGATATGGCTACACAGCTCAAGTTTTGAATTTATTATACAAAGAGGAATCTCGACATAGATTAAAGGAATTCACAAAAATAACATTAAAATTATTGAAAAAGTTTATTTTTAGTTTTGTGACAGACAAATTCTATCAAAATAGCGAATAAAGAATTCCTTCAAGAACCTACAAAAGAATCACTAACCTAGAGAAAAAGAAATATAAAAGTTATGATCTCGAACTTTCATATAATAGAATAGAATATCTTATTACGGATTTTCTGAAATAATCAATGTTTGTGTCAAAAATATTGTCTATGGAAACGCCCTTCGAAATGACACCGGAAATTTCCAGAGATGTATAGATGAGTTCTGCCCGTCGAAAAAAAAACTATAAAATGTTGATAATGTTTCATGGGATAATTGAAGTAATTATTCAAAGCAACTTTCTCTTTTGATAATTAAATCTATAGTTTACTGATTGCTTCTTTAAAAGTTCGTAAAAAAATTTTATATTATACAATAATAATTCTTTAAACTTTTCAGTCAAAGTAAAGCTGCAAATTAACAAAATCATTACTGAAAAACTAATTATCAGACACTCATTAAACTCAAAAGCAGTGGACTAAGACGGCCATTGAAATTAAATAACTTTAGATAGCTGATCATCTGTGAGATATAAATAAATAATTAGTGGATAAATCATTAATTCACATCTTTCAACAATATTGACATAAAACACGGAAATCGCAAAAGGATATTGACCCTTACTCGCAATTTTTCCATTTTAATATTATAAAGAGCGCAATTCGCGAGTTATAATTAAAAACAGAAAACTTGTACATTTTGAAAGGAAAATAATGCACCTTTGTGGAAAATTAGAATTTTTCGATATTTAATTTCATGGTTATTGAATTCAAAGTCTATTATATATTCCATATATCCATTTCTTCGAATTACAATTGGTAATATCTCTGAGAGATGATTATTTATGAGCTGACTTCTTGAAGATATATGTTATGTTTTTGAAATGAGGATAATTATCATTTTATCGCTTTCCTCCTACTAATGATATTAATTTTGATTTATTCGTATACCTACACTGATCGAGTCTTTTATAAATATGGGATGTTATTAATCATTTCGTAGTTCTGATATTTCATCGGAATAGGAATATGAAATTCGTGAAATTTCAAACAAAAGTTTCAAATGGCATTAGCACGTTCATTAATTTTTGAATAATTTTTTCTTGTCAAGTTTTTCACCTCAAACTCATTGTTTCTGAATAAGGAAGAATTTCCGTTGAATTAAAAAAAAAATCATTTCTTAATTTCTATAAAATTATTTACAATGGGGGCAAACATTTTGATTGAAAACTAGGATTAGTAGTTTCTACTGTAATATTTGTTATACTATGATTTTTAAAATACTAGTTCAGGATTAGGAGTATAAATAAGTTCGTAAGGTTTTTTGTCGAAAATTTAAGCTTTATTGAGAAAAATTGGTTATGAATTCAAAGTTCAAAGTATTGTCGAAGTCATTACTTTTCCCATCTTTTTGGCAAATGACGGCTTCGATCGCAAAAAGAGGCCAGCATGCATTTTTTGAATTTATCGTAATTGGAAAATTGTTGGTGCATCGATTGGAAGAGGTGTTGAAGAGGTTCTTGAAAAACCTAGGGGGGCCTAGGTTCTTCAAGAAATAAACAATCTATGTTCTGGAAATGAGATGAATATTTTCCTCTATTTCAACTGCAACATATTTGAAAATCTTTGTTTGTTATTCTTTGCTTTATGCAGGATGAGACAAAATAGGAAAAATGAGAAAATATCTAAATTTATCGATTATTTAATGATTAATTATAGTTATTCCAAAACTGAATCCAAATTCAATAGTCTGTATTACCAACTCTCCTTTCATTCAACTGCCCAATACTCCTAGGCATCCCACGAATCAAGTCAATAATGAAATTTTCAGGCATATCGTGCGGTGTGGTAGGGCGTTATCATCCTGATAAATTAAATTATCGTTGCGCAGAGGCACAATGATTATTTCAATGATGTTTTCTACGTAGATGGCATTGTACATTATACCCCCCCAGCACATTATTGATCTGCCTTGAAAGGGTACAACTTCCCGGGCGAAATTGAGTCGCTCTAGTCTGTTTGGACCCTCACAACCCTTTCTCGTCGACTATCACTTTGTAAACCGAATCGTGACTCGTCCGAAAAAAGTACGTTGCGCCATTGTGGTAAAAGCCAGATACCATTCGATTCCATCGAGAAAAATTTGTGATATACTGATCTTCCCTTGCAGATATTACTCTGGGTTCACTAGGCACCGGCGTCAGGGCAACGCTGCCGGTTTTCAGGAAAAGGCCACTATGCGCCTTACTGAAGTCCGTGGAATATTCAAACGTTGCGCAATCTGGTGGTTCGACAAAGCTTCTTGATGTAAAGCTACTATTCTTGCCTGGTCAAACTGAGAAATTGGAGTTCCCGGCATTTTCCACGGAATATTTCCAATAATTCAATTCTCGTTATTCGCTGAAAACTGATTAATTTCGAACACACCTGTTTTCTCCCGAACAAAAAACATTTTTTGCTGATTTATTGTTTCCATTTAAGTGATAAGATTGTGAAGATTTCACACACAAAAAATTGTCATGTTACATTCAACAAGTTGAGAGTTGATAGTGGGAGCCAAGACTTGACGGTGTGTGTATATCTGCGGGAAAAATTATCAAACTATTAATTATCAAAATTTGAATATCAAAACAAATTAAAATATGTTTGTCTTCTACAATTTTAATTTCAAAAAATTTTTATTCAAAGAACTTTTAGAATTAAATTGTCTAAAATAAGCACCGCTCACATTTAATAGACGTATATAATCAAAACTCAATATATAATGTCTAATGGAATAAATAAACCAACAGATATACGAAAGTAATTAAAATTAATAAATAAATATTTAAAGGAGACAAAATTTTGTTTCTGGTCTTACCTTTAAGAACACCAATTGCCTTTTAAAAACATGAACACACTTAAAGGACTTCTCAAAGAATATAATTTATTTGAAATATTTAATATATTTAAATATTCGAATAAGTTAATTCAAAAATCTCTAAAAAAATGTGCACTATATCTTCAAAAAACAAATATAATTCTAAGCAATCCCTTCTTCGGTCCTGAATAATATTCCAAATATGAAAATCAAAAAACTAACCTATATCAACAAGGCACACGTGTAAAGAAATGAATGTTTCGAAACACAGATCAACTTTATAATTCAAGATTGATCTATGTTCTAACTAAATCAAAGAACAGTGTAAGTTATTTTTAAAGCTCATTTAAATTCATTGACATTCCATAATGAGATTTATTGAAGCCAAAATATAATTATATATTATATATATAATAAAATAGAAAGGCTTTTTACTTGATAGAAGAAATATAACAAAATTTGAATATCAAAACAAATTTTTGATTATATACGTCTATTGAATGTGAGCGGTGCTTATTTTAGACATTAATTTAATTCTGAAAGTTTTTTGAATAAAAATTTTCTTGAAATTAAAATTGTAGAAGACAAACATATTTTAATTTGTTTTGATATTCAAATTTTGTTATATTTCTTCTATCAAGTAAAAAGCCTTTCTATTCTATTTTATTAATTATCAGAGTGATTACTTTAATGCTCATTAGCATCACACTCAGTAGGTAACCTTTGTCAAAGGATAAAACTAGTGATGGTCGTCTTGTACCCACTAACAGCAATTTGTTATTTCACCGAAATAACGAAAACGAACTTCATCAGATATGAAGGCAATGGAGGTTCTCATTTTTATCAATGAGTTATTCCATCTCACGCGCTAAGATTAGTCGTTGTTCGTAATCCCCTGATTGTAATTGTTGAACAACTGCCAATTTGTAAGGGTAAAAATGCAGGTCAAAGTATAAAATACGACTTAACGTCTGAGTACTCAAGCGAAGTTCAGCGGAATTATTTAAGCTAGGGCTGTTGATATTTTTTAAAATATCGGATTCTCGATATATCGATATTTTTAAATATCGATAATTAACCGGAGTTTGATATATCGAAAAAAAATATTGATATTTCTATATTATTTTTCGATTTTATTTTATCGGTTTTCTTCTGAAAAACAATCGTAATTCGGCTCAAAAATGATTTACACAGTTTATAATTCCGTATATTAAATAAGTTAAATTCTAAATATATGAAAATGTAAGGTTCTCAATAATAATTTTTTAATTTTAATGAAACAATTATGCGTATTAATATTTCTCAGTAAGAGCTTTTAAAAATACTCGTTTTTTATATGTTCAGCTGTTTGAGTACTACCATTATTAGGCATCAGAAAAAATCAAATATTTAATATTTGGCTGATCTAAATATAAATGCTTTAATTCAGCAGGCATTGTATCAGAACTTCTGCTAAAAACTCCATTGGCAATGAACATATTTTTCAAGGGCATATCCTCATGTTTGTCCCATAATGATGAAGTTGTTTCTTTTTCTCCACGTGGAGAAGTACCTACCGTAGGTGAATGATTTCCTCTTATTTTGTGTTCTGCAATTATTTTTATGATAGATCTGATATTGCATTAGCAGCAGCAAATGCTGACATGAAATGTATTTTTTTGAAGCGGGGATCTAAGATAGTTGCTTTGGCGAAGAAAAGGTTTTCTTGTAGAGGCAATAATCTATCTTCAATACTTTTCAATACATCATTTTGTACTGACACTCCAATGGCTGTTCATGTTTCAGTTTGTTGTTTCTTGTTTTAATAAATTTGTTAATGGTATTACTATACTATCTGATATATTTCGCGGCACTCAAGTCTTCTGTTACTATTTTAAATGGACCAAGGACTAAATCCCGCAAAATAGTTAACTACGAAGTAGCTACAATATCAGGTACATTATTCTTAGTTCTTGATGCTAATACCTCTGCGACTATTGAAGATAATGTCCAAACAAGAGTTGCAATGAGTACTAATGCTTGAATGAGCATCAATATTTGGTCTTCTTTCTTTCCTTCTGTGAATTGCTCAGATCGTTATTGATCAGAAGCACTAAATGAGTTTTTAAAATAGGTCACAATACATTTTATTTGATCAGCTAAGCTTGAAAAATATGTATTGTTTTTTAAAACCGACTTTCTTAATGTTTTTCCTTTTTTTATGGATAGTTGGGCACACGAATGATGGTGTTTACATTTCAAGTGGCTTGCTAAATTAGTTTTATTTCTGCTGCCTTTGTAATTTTTCCTGAATAAGTTGCAAGAAACACTTCTTGTATCTAATTTCTTAAAATATGTCCACACAATAGAAGAATTTTTCGAAGATGACATATTTTTATTTTAAGCTATATCTCTAATATAATATATTTGTGTGCATAATCGCAGACAAGATCGAACTTACGCGGTTTTGTCTGTAAAATTGTTTCTTCTCTATTGACACTTCATTTCATGTACTGATTTATGTCAAATAAAGTTTATTATTATGATTTTGGCATTTCACTATTTCTATGTTACTAGATTTGAAATAAATTAATCTTATTAAACACGAGCTTCTCCGTTATGATATATGATATTATGAAACTTATAACCTCTCTTTTTAACTTCGCTGTAAATCACAGACCATAGACCATACACAGACTAACTAAAGAAAGAGATGCTAAAGCTATTAACAGTGACAAGTGATAAGTGAAAAATAAAAACTCATTAAAAAAATATCGACCGTCGATATTATATTTAAATATTTAACTATCGATATATCGTCCAAAAAAATATTGATAATAAATATCGATATAAATTTCTAAATAATAATATCGATTTTTAGAAGGGCTTGTCGGACTTATTCTGTCTTTTCTGGAATTCGAGTCGTTCGTGAAGCCCCTGGGTGGACGACAGAATTCACACTGAACTACTAGTATCATCCCAATTTTTTTCTTATCTTCTGTAGCTTTGGTAGAAAATCTACTTACAGAGTAAAAACCTCGAATTAAATTTTAATCGTTGTCATTTTCAGCTTTATATAAAAGGACATTGAACAATTAATAGAAGAACGATTCATATTGAAACAAATTACAAATAAAAAACTCCTAATATCGATTAGTAAGAAAATATTTGTGGTACAGTGCTGGTGAAAAACCACACGAACTTTTTTGACTATTTGATATTAGCCTGAATGTATTAATTTCTCTACTTGTTATTGTAATGATTTTATCTTTTGCAGGCCACATCCTAAGCACACACAGCACTTTAGGACGGACATGTGATCATATCATCAACCAAAATGTCTACCTCATCGCCAGACCCATCAAAAAGTCCGGATCATCTGCTGCAATCGAACGAAAACAACGAACTGATCCACTCCAGTCAGAAATGCCAATGCAATGAAAAACTTCGCGATACCATTGAAACACCCAAGACTGAACCATCACATCCTCACTGCTCAACCAAAACCATTCACCATCATCACTCCTCGCAAGCGCTCAACACACCTCAACATAGTCATCAAATGAATCAGCTGAACCAGATAAATCAGATCAGCTGCGCAGTGCACAACATACAGAGCATTCAAGCTTCACCAAAGACGATCCCTGTTAGAAAGTTGTCGAATACAGGCTGCTCCTGCCATCTTCAAGATGAGGCTCATCCGAAGGACGAGGTTGAAGTTAGGGATTTAAGAAAATTCGAGCCCGACGATAGAATAGAAATTTCCCCATTACCTCCAGCTCTACCTCCTCGGCCACCTCCTAGACCAAGATTTGAGTCGTCTTTGAATTCAAGATATAGAACAAGGACAGGTAGGTTTTACTTTTACGTGGTCTCTGAATACGATCTCACTTTTTTCCAACAGATTGCACTATCAGCATCTGCAAGGTGTATGTGGTTTTTTATGATAGATAATTCAAGGGAAACTACTACTTGTTTACTACATGTTTAAAATTTGGTCCATGTCATTGAATTAAAGTGATATATGTTACTGCGTCATAATGATGCATATGTCAAGTAGCGTGTCAAAAAATGTTTGTGGCATTTTATTCTTGAGACATAGACTAACCATAATTTTTCAGAAGAAATATAGTTACTTTCCGTCAAGAAAGTAACAGGAATTGTCAAATAAAACACAAATTTTATTTTCCTTGAATAATAAAAATGCACTTTATCGAGAGATCCTTTAACTAATGGATAATTTCAGATAAATGGTGTCAATAAGTTTCACATTATGGAAGTTTAACGCTGATAAATAGAAGAATTAGCTATTGGATAAATAAGTCCGCTACTTTTCAACTATTCAGTGTAAATGGAATGAGAAAATTACTTTGTTTGAATCAGTTTTTTATTGCTTATAAACTGGAGGTTCTCAATAGAATTAGAGACTGTTGAATTGCCCAGTCAATCGAAAAGAGTAATCTTGTTATTGACAGTTTAGCTGGAATAATTGGAAAATTTGTTCACCGATTGCATGGGCACTATGAAGTTCTCTAGTCAAATATGTTACTGCCATTGCTTCATATTTCCTTTATATACCTTAACTCAAGGAAGCAATGAAAATTGTTAAATAAAATATGAATCTTCCTATAATCCTAAAACTACATTTCGCTTCCTCAAAGTATTTCTCATTCGGGGCTACATATATTTCAATCATAAAGGTATGTTTTGCAGGCTCTTTGCAAGAAATCCTTCAGTTGATCGCTGAGCTTAGGTTTGTGGCAAGAATGTGTTTCACCTAGTAGCAATTTGGGCCTAGTAAACAGTTAAAAATTTTGGATGGAGTAGTTCGTCATTTTGTGATATTTCATTTCGAATGGAATGAAAAAGTTACCTAGTAGTCTATTGTTGCTTATATCTGAAATTTTCAATAGGATTAAGGTCTGGCAAAATTCCTGGTCAACCTAAAAAAGCAAGTTCAAGTCCCGTTATATTAGTTCCAACGACCCCAATAATAATTGAGACCAGCATGAGCTTTCGACTGACAAGTGTCTTAATTGAAACACTAAACTGAGATAACGATTTCAACGTAAACATTTAACGAATTTGTTATATTTTTGACTTCGCTAATACTTTGAAATATGCTGACTATTAATTTGAATACAGGTAGCTAATACGACCCTATACGTAAAATTGGCAGTAACATATTTCAATTTATCTTGCGCTAAATGAATCCGCCATATGATTTCGTTCAGAATATTGGCTTGTTCGATTTTTGACTAGAATCAAACTTATTTACAAATTTGAATATCCAAATATTTCTTATATTGTATTATAACTCTTATTGAGCGGTTTTTTCTGGTAAGTTATATCCCCTGGCATAAAAAGTGCATGCACTGAAAATGATAAGAGTTCGAGTATTCACCAATAAAATTATCCCATGTATTCACATACGTTGTTCAATGTGTTCAATACTTTACATATCTGCACTCTCTAAATTGAACATTCGCGCATATCGAAGATTTTTGAACTGATATTTTCAGCTACATTTTGCTCTCCAAATATAGAATATTTGAATAAATATTCGTCATCTTTCAGTATATACACAAAAACCAAAAAACGAACTAGGTAGTCTTAATTACCACGGGATTGTTTACATTTACATTGAAATTCAATTGTGATTTGACATGTGGCCATCGAAGCGTTTGAAGTAACAGAATTAACGGATCGGACTAAAAATATCTTAAAAATTTTATGTTTTCGAATTCAACTTTGAAAGTTTATAATTTGGTTCGCTTAGATATTTTATATGAGCGATTTTTTGCGAAAGGGTTTATTCTGATGATTTTCATCTTCTGCTGAAAAAGACAGTAATGAAAATTGTCGAATAAAATACAAATTTAGGTGAAATTCTAAATTTGTATATTGTTAACCAAAAATTATTTCTCCTTGGAGGCTACATACATAAGTACATAAGACACCGTCTAGTTTCTTCCCAAAAAATCCTGCAGTTACTAATCGGTCTTAGACTTACGAATTCCACCTAATGGCAAAGAGGAAAAATATTGAATGGAGGAGTACGTTATTATTTGATACTTCATGGAATAAGAAAATCACCTAGTTTGAAGCTGGTATATCATTGCTTATGAACCAGAAGTTCTCCATGGGATTAAGATATGATGAATTTCCAAGCCAATCTAGAAGAGTTATTTTGTTGTTCTTGAAATATTTCAACATGTCATCTTGGAAACGAGCAACTAAATTTAGTTAGATAATTGGTTCGCCGATTACATAGAACCTTTCAATTTCTCTGGTCAAACATGCTTCTAACATTTTCCGATGTTTATCATGTTTTCAATGGGTGTTAATTTTCTAGTTTCCATGTATGAAAAACATCTGTCTTTTGTTCGTCGGTAGTGGTTTCTCCCGATCGCAAGGTTGTGAATCATCAACTTTGTCCATATCTTGTTATAAAACACAGATAACTTGTGTTTCCAGGATTCAGATTGTTAATTCTAAAAAAAACTTAATCTCGTATTCCTTGTTTTTTATATTTCTCCCTTCGCCATGTTCTCTCAATTATTTTGACAGTTCTCCAGCTAATTAAATACTCCTGACCAACACAGAGGCATGGATGTATGTTTCCTAAGTATATTCTTTTCTTATTCTCCTGGTGTTTTCTTTGTTATACTATAAAAACCAATAAATATATCAATCGTTTGATTATATATATATAACGCATAATCATAGTTCGAATTTTGTTGGCCTCTACTGATAAAAATTCGATGTACACTAATTAAATAATAAACATATATGTTGATATTATAATTTTTATGAGTTGAACACATGGGTAATTTCGCTACAGAATAGTTTCTTCATGCAGTTTAAAAGCATTTGAAGAAGCTACAATGTAGTGAAATGCGTCACGTGCTCAACAACTCCTTTGCTCACAGATAAATTGAAGATATTTTGAACCATTTCTTGCATGTTTGATTGTTTGTAGGTGCTTGGACGTGTTGCATTAGTTTACATTGTAGCAATGTCTGCTGCTTATAAAACAAAAACCAATTCGGCTTTATTTAAGTTTAGAACTACAATACAGATGTAATAATTTTGATTTCGGACATCCATTGCCTGAATTCTTTACATACACAATATATTCTAACCTGAAAATCAGAAAACCTCCTAAAAATTAATATAAAAAAATAATTGTAACAAATGCCTAACATATACTGTGAACCAGAGACAATAATCATGGATTGAATCTGAATTCACAATTTCTTCATATACACAATATATTCTAACGTGAAGTGATCTTAAAAAACAGAAAACTTCACGAAATGAATTACAACAATTACAAATCTCAAAAGTTAAAAAAATTATGTTGTGTATAACACGACGTTTCGGTCAGTAAAGTATCTTTGGCCGTTATCAAGTGTCAACTGAAAATGGCCGTGACTACACTTCTTTATATATCCTTAGTTTGATGACGATGGAGGGGTATTCTCATGTTTCTCTGATATGGGGGGGGGTATTCTCACGTTCGGCATTCGATCTAGTAGGGGGAGCCATATGAAAGGGATTTCTACGCTTGAGTGGCTGTAGACATTTCGATTTTGTTTGATGAAGACTGCTTCTTTGAACTTTCTGCACTTTCTCTAGTGTTCCCGATGGATAATCTTCGCTTGATACCATTGGATATTATGATGCTCGTCCCAGGTATGCTTTGCTATTCCTGATTTAGTCGTTTCTCCTCTGATTGTAGGATTTTTATGTTCTTTGACCCTGACCTCCAAGGGTTGTTTCGTTTCTCCTATATAGGTCGCTCCGCATTCACAAGGTATCGAGTAGATACAGTTCTTGTTGGCTATTGATTCTTCCCGCTTGGTTTTTGTGACAAAACTTCTATCTGATTTGAACGCCGTCATGAGCTATTCTGCGGATTTTCTCTGATAAGCCTTTTACATATGGTATTGATATTCTTGTCTCGCCCTCTGAAATTTAGACTTTTCCGTTTGCTGGTCGAATTTCTGTATAGTAAGTTGAACTGTCCAGATTCAAAAAACTTCCTATTTACCATTCTCAAATTCAAGCTAACGTTTAAATAAATTTTTATTTTACATGAGTAAAAGCTCAACCTTATCTAAATTCATCTTCAATTCTTCTTCCTTTTTATAATTAAGCAAATTGCTTGTTTTTCCTTGCTTCTTTGCTTGTGCTCACTCAGTTAGTAAATTATCACTTCTACGTTTGCGGGATCCTCCTACGTTTCTACGATCAACTGGTGATTTATCGCTTGTCACCTTCACCAGTCTGCTTTCGTTCATGTGTTCGTTCCGTTCCTGCTTGTTTTTCAGTAGTCAATCATCGATCTTATCAATTCCACACGTTCTTCTGATATTCTCGCTTCCTACCCGATCCGTGAGGTGTCTTTTCCCCTATCTTGTACACAACCTTCAGTTCAGTGGCCTCAAATATTTGTCTTGTTTTTGAAGTTTCTGGCCTGGTTTCCGCAGTGTAAGTGAGAATGAGTCTAATTGCCGATCTGTAGACTCTATATTTTCCATAAACTTCTGATATAGCTATCATTGTATACGATATTGTTGAGACAAGCAACTATTCTTACTGCCTTCAGGCTTGTCTTCTCGCACCCAGCTCTACATCCCCAAACCCAGATATTTTCACGCCGAGATATCCGAACTTTATTGCCTGCTGTATGATGTGGTTCTTAATTTCCTGTTTATATCTGAGTGGAACCCTTGAGGTGATTATGCATTTTATCTTGGGCGTTGACACAACCATTCCGATTTTTTTTTGTGCTGTGTTAACTGGTGTCTTTGGAGATTATCTTCGCTTGCCGCAATTAATACTGCATCATCGGCGTAGCACAGTATTTTGATTTCTTTGTTTCCAAATTTCCCTCAGGTTAATCACTTGTTTAATCAGTTCGTCCATGATGATGTTGAACAGCAGAGAGCTTAGGGATTCGCCCTGTCGAATGCCATTATCAACGTCTATTTCTTCGGTTAGATCACCGTTTATTTCTGCTTGGATCTTGTTAGCCTTTAATATATTTTCGATGGTTTTCACAATAGTGTAGAATATTTGTCTGTCATGAAGTGAATGTACCACCTCTTTGAGTTGCACACGGTCGAATGCTTTCTCCAGATCTAAGAAGCACATGAAAGCTGGTCGGTTTTATTCAACGGATTTTTCAGTGATTTGTCTTATGACGAATACGGCGTCATCTTCCTGATCGAAAACACTGCTGTTCTTTCCTCAGGGCAATGTGCTCATTGATTTTGTGGGTAAAGATTTTCGTTGTTAGTTTGAGTGTGGTAGGAATAAGATTGGTTCTTCCTGTATAGTTAGATGGTAATTCTTTGTCACCTTTCTGATGTTGTTGTTCCAATATGCTCCGACCTCTGTATTTGAGCAACTCGTTGGTAATTTCATCAATTCCAGGACGTTCTCTGCTTTTGAGTTTTTTGAGGGCTACCTTCACATCTTACTTCTCAATAACTATATTGTCATCTGTTATTATTTGAGGGTTATTAGGATCACTTTGGGTCCGCTCTTTCTTATATAGCGTTTTCAAGCAGTTCATCAGAGTTTCTTTTGATATACGGCCCCTGTTAATCAATTCATATATCTCCTGTCGCCGGTCCCACCCTGGATAAAGGAGGAGGGTTCTTAGGTCAGGTTAGTGTCCTGTCTGAACTTAAACACCAAAAATGTTCACAGAACCGCAAATTTGCTTCGGAACAAGACTTATTCAAAGGTAACGTGCTACTTGGGACATAAGATCATGCAGTAGTAGGAAACAAGAACTTATAATGGAATTACAAAATAAGAATATCGATATATGCGCACTGCAGGAAACCAAGAAAAAGGGAAAAAGTCAGAAGCGATACGGTGATTACATTTTATTATACAGCGGAGTGAACAACAAGCAGCGTACAAAGTAAGGTGCGGCAATTGCATTACACCAGAAATTTGAAGTATATTTCTTCGAGGATAATTGTAATCAAAATACAGGCCGAATCACAATAATTATACATTATATCTGCGTATGCATCCGAAGAAAATAGACCAAACCAAGATACAGAAATCCACAGTACAAACCAATGATTTTGCTTGGAAACTTTAATGCCTGAGGGGGAATCGAAACCATACCTGAAGTCAAATGACGTTTCAATGAAGATGTCCTAAACAGCAACAAAACCTTTAATTAGATGTTGCAAATCGTACAATTCACTTTCCTAGGTTATTGATATAGATCCTTTTTCAAATTCCTTCATAACTTTTTCTATTATTCTGAGACGATTTTTTGGTAACCATTTTTGATCACCATTCCAACCTATCATTTGATGCAGATACACTCTGCACACTGATATAAATTTTTTGTAATTGTTAAGTTATTTTAGGCAGCATTGTATTATTGGTCTTTAAGTAAGCACATAGTTCTGGGTTCATACTGTCATGCTTTCTATTTGGTAAATGAATAAAACCCATTATAATTAAAAGAAATCAGCATATATCAGCAGTGTATTATGTTGTCAGTTTACATATTGTAATATGTTATGTGTGGAAACAGCTGTAAATTTGTCACAGCATAACATCAAAATAAAATGTAGAAATCCTCAATGTTTCAAACAACACTTTATAAAGAACTAAACACCGAGATCGATTTTCAAACCCTCTGTATCTATTTCCTAATGAATAAGTGATGAATTCATATTTTATTCAGTGTGCGGATGAAAAATTGTCACTACATCCAGACGCTTCATCGCTTAGAAATAGGAAAAAGAACCAATTAATCAAGTGTTCAAGAGCAACAGATGCATCATTTTTCAGGAGGTCCCATCCTCGAGACGAATATCAATGAACTCAGGTTACTGTCCTCCGACATATCTGCATTATTCCTTCCCAAATTTAAATATGCAAATTCCGTTGGTGTTTGTCATGGCCGATTGGATAATGAACAAGCTGCTTCCATCTATCAAATTCCTGCTATGAATGAAATTAATTTTTCACGGCTCATAAAATTTATCATACCGGTTCAGCGATAAAACACCAAACGGAAGAGATATTGGGCAATAACAAAAGCCATAATATCAATAGGACGTTACAGTTCGAAATTTTCATTGTATGCAAATAATTTCAAAAATTTTTGTCTAAGATATATCTTTTTAGGTGAGATGGTATGATTAGAATTACTAGCGATAATTTTTTCATTGGGTTGCCCGTTACAGGGTTCCATCATTGAAATGCATATGTTCTGTTTATTTTGAATCGAAAATATTCTCGTTCTCTTGATCGTGGGACTGATGTTATAATTTCCCTTGCGCTCAACGCTACTCCACTCACAAAATTTTTATTGATGTTTTGAATCTTCTAATTATACGATCCTCATGAAATTTTATAGGAAGGTGTGCGGTTTCATTCTTTTTGTAAAACCCAAATTTCAGATCAGTCAGATTTGTAGTTTTAAAAATATTAAGAAAAATAATATACTTCAAATATGAATAACTGCGAAACCATTACGGTCATTTCGTCTTGTAACGAGGTCAGCTGAGATATTGAGGACTCAAATATCCCCCCAAAGTTTCGAGTATCTATCTCTTTCTGTTCGAAAGTTAGTGATTAAGGTAGCGCTCAATACTGATCTGCTCACGAAATATATACAGTACAGTCTCGATTATCCGAAAAAATGTGGACCACAGCGATTTCGGATGATCGAAATTTCGTTTAATCCGAATTTTTTTTTGGAAAATAGGAGTTTAGGATGCGTATATCATTAGATCGACTTAAAAACATTTATCAAATATTTTACTTAAATTCATGTATTATTTTAAAAATAACATCAACAAATAATTGGTTCAATTTTTATTACTTGATTTTTTTTAACATAGTATGTACATAAATACCTAAATATGTACATACATTCTGTCAAGAAAGTACCGGGAATTATCGATTTAAATCTGGCGGGGCAATGAGGCAGGTAAAAAATTTTTTGCCTAGGTTGGTACCACTGTCCTAAATTACTATGCCAAGCTTGAGCGGGATCTGTCAACTAGTGTGTTTGCAACAGCTGATTAAGTCAGTCGATGTCAGAGTGCGTGCCGATTTTTACTATGGGTGATTACTATGGGACGATAACGCGCCTTCTCACCGAGCTACGATTGTGACTGACTTTCTCGCAAAAAACTCAACAAACGTGCTTCAGCAACTACCGTATTCGCCGGATTTGGCTCCCTGCGACTTTTTCCTCTTCCCAAAACTAAAATTGCCCCTTCGTGGCACCCGTTTTGAGTCGATTGAAGCCATAAAACAAAATTCGGCGCGAGAGCTAAAGTCCATCCCGGAAAGCGTCTATAAAAAATGTTTCGATAATTGGAAGTGCCATTGACATAGATGTATTGGAGCAAATGGAGCCTATTTTGAAGGCGACCCAATAAATTTTGACGATTAAATGTAAAAATGTTGTTTTAATTGAAAATTCCCGGTACTTTTTTGACAGAGTAGTATGTATAGTACATCCATAAAAGACATGTTTAATGCAACGTAAAATATAAAATATATATCCCATTCTACACTTTACTGTTTAAAAATGAGGTAATTTTCAACTGCACTCGTTTAGCACTACTTCTGTTTTTGGCCGCAATGTCTCTCCAACGTTTTATAAAAAGAACATCCGCGGCAGTTGCATTTTCTTATTGTTGTACATAAGTTAACGCTTTCTCCAAGGCTTCTATTCCTTCTGAATGTGACATTTTTACTGGAATATTGTCAGTGCATTCTACTTCGTCATCGTAATTACTGCTTATTTCATTAGCATTTTTGCAAACACTTTCAATTAATTCTTGGTCAGTAATTTCATCTTCTACATTATCACTGTTTAACCATTCATTAACTTCTGTTTCTGTAACATTTTCATCTCCTGGTATTTTCGTGAAAATTTGCTTTTGGTCGGACTCTGCTTTTGTGAGACATCTCTCCTCGTGTTGAATCAATTTTGACCCAGATTTTTTCAGGGTTCTACCTTTTACTTGATTCCAAGCTGAAGCAACCCAATATAAAACATTTTTCAAGTTTAACTTCTTTAGACACCCAGTGAGATTGCACCCTCGTCTACTTCTTCCAAAATATGCTCCAATAGTAAACGCCTGTAATTAATTTTTAAATTTTCCAGCACATCCTAATCCATTGGCTGAATGAGAGAAGTTACAGCATGAGGAAAAAACATTGCTTTTATTTCCCCACTTTCAAGTTGCTCCGTACTTGGTTGTGTGGGAGCATTGTCTAGTAACAAAACACATTTTCTGGGGTATCCGCGCTCTTTTAAAAAACACTCTAGTTTTGGTATGAAATCTTCAAAAAAGCAATTTTTGAGTAGATATGTATTCACCCAGCCTTTTTTTTATTTTTATACTAAACAGGAAAAGCATTGGGAGGAATATTCTTGAAGGCTCGTGGTTTTGCTTACTTACCGATACATAATAATGGAAGTTTGTGTCTCTCAGAAGCATTAACGCATGCAAGAACAGTAATATTCTTTGCTACGTTTGTAACCAGTTGCTCCACTTCCGTTTTTGAAGCTGAGGTATTTGAGGACAACATTTTGTAGTTCAAGCCGGTTTCGTCACAATTGTAGATCTGGTCTGGTTGTAAATAATTTTTTTTCATAAACTCCATAAAATTCTCTGCAAATTTTTTCCCGGCAGATACATCGGCAGACAACTTTTCTCCACAAAATTTCAGTTGACGTACACCATGTCTTTTTTTTCATCGGTCCATCCATCCATCACTTGTAGAAAAACTTTCAGGCGCTTCAATGACCAGCAATTCTTCGCTTAAACTCACTGCTTTTTGTTTTAAAATGGTCCCCGAAATTGGTATTCCACGTTCTCGATTCTGTGTAAACCATAAAAATAAAGAATCATCTACTTTTTCGTATTCACCTCTTTTCATATTTTTTGGTGCCGGGGTCGGCGATGAGAAAAACCATTTTTCAAGTTCTTCGCGTTTTTTTTCTCCATTCTGCAACCATACTCACGCCTACGCCTAAATCCTTTGCTATATTTTTAAGCAATTCACTATTATCTAATCCTCGAACCGCTTTAAGTTTTCCTGCAAGCTGATAACAATGAGTTTACGTTTATTGCTCTGACACTGCATTTTGAAAAAATTTTTAAGAATAAAATTACTCTTTTTGCGAGAGTAACAAAACAATCGTCGTATTGCTGTGAAACCCCGAGTAGAACCACCTAGCAGTATAGGTGATTCCCAGACGCGTTTCGTATAATGCGAATTTTTTCCGTTAATCGAGATTTTTGTTTTTAAATAGTTTGTTTGGGATAAACCGGATTTCGGAAAATCGCGATTCGGATAATCGGGATTGTACTGTATATATTTTTTAAACTTTTGAGCGTACAATCCTTACGAAATTTCTCACTATAATTCTCGTCTTATTATTCTACTTCTAAATGTGAAATTTCAGATCGATCGAAATTGTATAATAATTTCGGAAATATTGGCAAAAATATGAAAAATTTTCAGACGTGAATAACTGCTGAAACTTTAAACAGGTGAATAACTGCGGAAGCTCTAAATAGGTTCGGTACGTATAGCCGACTCACTCATGTTTGGATATCAAGCTACTCAAACTATTTGGGTAACAAAGAGACAGAATGGCTGGCGTTTGATGGGGCCACGCTGCCTCTGGTAGGCCCGGGTCATTCCTGGCAATACTACATAACGTTGCTAAGCAGACAATAACAGGCAGAATGAACTCTAGACTAGAGTCTTTCTCGCTGAGCCATCCAGCCCTGAAACAGGATGGCAGACCTAGCGCTAGGTCTGGACAAAACTAAACTCAGAATACTTGTCGGGATTATGACAGGTCACTGCAGGCTGAAAGCGTATTGATGATGAATGCGGGCTGTGTCTTGAAGACACTGAAACAGCCATGCATATCGTCTCAGAGTGCTCAGCGGTGAGTTGCATAAGATTCGAGATCTTTGGTCAGGCTATTATAGCTAACAGCGAACTGGAAAAAATACCCCCGAATAAGATTATCGATTCGATCCAAAAACTGGATCTCATCAAGGAAATATAAATTAGAAGTGAACCACAATAGTCCGCAGGACGCAGTGCTAGTAGTAATGGCTGAAGCCAGTAGAATGTACTACTCTGTCAAGAAAGTACCAGGAATTTTCAATTAAAACAACATTTTTACATTTAATCGTCAAAATTTATTGGGTCGCCTTCAAAATAGGCTCCATTTGCTCCAATACATCTATGCCAACGGCACTTCCAATTATCAAAACATTTTTTATAGGCGCTTTCCGGGATGGACTTAAGCTCTCGCGCCGAATTTTGTTTTATGGCTTCAATCGACTCAAAACGGGTGCCACGAAGGGGCAATTTTAGTTTTGGGAAGAGGAAAAAGTCGCAGGGAGCCAAATCCGGCGAATACGGTGGTTGCTGAAGCACGTTTGTTGAGTTTTTGGCGAGAAAGTCAGTCACAATCGTAGCTCGGTGAGAAGGCGCGTTATCGTCATGCAAAATCCATGAGTTGTTCGCCCACAAATTTGGCCGCTTCTTACGGATACGCTCACGCAAACGTTTCATAACGCCTAGGTAATACTCCTTGTTTACCGTCTGACCCTCTGGAACGAATTCGTAGTGCACCACGCCACGGATATCGAAGAAAACAATGAGCATCACCTTCATTTTCGAGCGGCTTTGGCGTGGTTTTTTCGGTTTCGGCTCATTTTTTGCCACCCATTTCGATGATTGCTGGCTTGTTTGCATATCGTACTCGTAGACCCAGGTCTCATCACCAGTTATTATGCGTTCCATGAATGTAGAATCGGAATTACAGCGATCCAGCATGTCTAAAGCTGTTCGCGATGACGTTTTTGAAGAAAATTCAGGTCTTTCGGTACGAATCGTGCGGCCACCTTTCTCATGCCCAAAATATCAATCAAAATCGTACGTGCGGACTCGTGGGATATCTTAAGATATCTCTCTCAAGCTGGTACGACGGTTTTCCAGCACCCTTTCCTTAATTTTATCGACGTTATCTTCGATCGAAGCCGTCGATGGGCGATCACTTCACGACCGTCCTTGAAGGCTCTGTACCACTGATATGCACGATTTTTCGATAGAGCATTATCAACAAAGCCCTTTTGCAACATTTTCAATGCATCGGCACACGAAAATTCATTTGCAACACAAAACTTCAAACAAATTCTTTGCTCAACGTAATCACCCATAGTAAAAATCGGCACGCACTCTGACATCGATTGACTTAATCAGCTGTTGCAAACACACTAGTTGACAGATCCCGCTCAAGCTTGGCATAGTAATTAAGGACAGTGGTACCAACCTAGGAAAAAAAAATTTTACCTGCCTCATTGCCCCGCCAGATTGAAATCGATAATTACCGTACTTTCTTGACAGAATGTATATACCTGTAGAACCCACATCGTGAAAAACAATTGTTGTATTATAAATATTTTTGTGTAAATAAGAATACTGTTTTTTATATATTTTGAATTATAAATAAAAAGCAATTCAACTTCCGCTAAATCTTAATAATTTCACTACTATGGTTTCGTTATGTCATCAGGTGAGTGAGTATTTAAACTGAGTGAACATTGAAGAAATGTTCTCAAGTACAAAACTCTGTTCACATTAAATAAAGAGGAGTGAGTGAAAATTGAGGGGGTGAAGAAAATAGTTTACAATCATCAATTGTTTCACTTACTCACCTATATTTTAAGCGAACAGAGTTTTGTACTTGAGAACCTTTCTGCAAAATATACTCACTTTAACACTCATCTGACAGAGTATGACGAAAAATCGTCGTGTAAAAAATAAAATTAGGTGAAAGTAAAATTATTTTTTATTTATAAACTTCAGAATGTTTCCGTCAAATTGAAACCAAAAGTTTCAAGTTTCTCTAGCTCTTTTCGTTAGAAAGTTAATGTGTTTGTGGACGGATTGCACCGACCAGGTAGAATGACTTCTGACCTCGCATTCTTCATCAGTAGTAAAACCTGGTGGTTTGATACCATTTCCGGCTCAAAATTCGAAAATTACATACATTTGGACAAAACGATAGCACGCTGTTTACAAGAACAAGAGCGCAAAATAGAAAGATATTTTTTGGAATGTCTAAAAAAAAGTAGATATGCCTTTTATCTTATATATATTTTATAATCATGCAACTTCAACCTAGCGTTATTTCGAACTAACACGTGGTCGTATAACTATGATAGTTATTTTTTATTGATTGTTTTTATTTTGCTGGCATGAAAGTGGGCTGTTGATTATCCGTGCAGTCTTAAACTCCTTTCCGAAGATGTGCTACATATTTTTGAAGCGTTCTTTCCGAAAGAGCTTTTTAAAGAGAGGTTTTTTCGAAGAACTTTATGTTGAGCATTTTTAGAGTGGTATTTGTTTTTCATAATACTGGTATGAAACAGTGTGTCTCCACTAAATGTTTGTTGAGTAAGTTCGATAAATATTCCATATTTACTTTGGATTCTTGCATCTATTTTTGATAGTTTATGATGAGCGTTAATTCTTTATGTCTACTAAAAAAAAATGTGTTCACATGGCATTGATTCAATTTAATTTGAAAAGGTTTTCAAGAAATTTCATAAAATTAAAATTTGAAGATAGATATAACAGTATTACAAGTGAAAAAATCCCCTTTATATTATTACATTTGGTTAAGATTTCCCTCTGAAGATGAAGTAATACTTTAAAACTGCAGTAACAAAATGTATAAACCTCTCAATTTCTGAAAATTAGTTTTAATTATGACCAGCTACCAAATAGTTACAGTTAACACAGTTGAATCAGCTAATTTGTATGAGAAATATTATGTTTAGCGGTGTAGGTATATATTTCAGAATGGTCTCAAGAAATTCCATATATATCATATGTCAATAGAATTCAACAAAGCTATCTGAAGACTCTAGTTAAATATTCTCAAAAGTGAGTCTACCACATTTGTTCGTTGAGTAAAATCTAAATTTACTTCACTGGTTTAAAAGGTTCAGGATAACTTTTTGTTTTAAATATATAGATATATTTAAATTATATATATATTTAAATATATACATATATTTTGATTCATCTATTAATTCCACTGATTTTAATAGGTTCAGGATATAATTTCTGTTTTAAGTATGTAGATATATCTAAATTGATGTATTAATTCCACGGATTTTAGAAGGTTCAGGATATAATTTTTGTTTGAAGTATTGGGTGTTTTTTCTAGAGTGACAGCACTTTAAATTGAAATATAACACATTTTAATTAAGATAGAAGCCAATTTTTTTTTATTTGAAAGATAATTTTATGACATTTATGTTTTAAAAATAATTTCCGGCATACGTCTACCACGACAAGCTCTGAGGAACTGCATCCGACCAGACCAATTTTGAAGTAATTCAGGTCTTATTTCATCAATTACACGAGTTATGTTGGCTTCCAAAGCGTCTATTGTTTCTGGTTTATCAGCATAAACCAATGACTTGACATAACCTCAAAGAAAATAATCCAGTGGAGTACTGTCGCATGATCTTGGAGGCCAATTAGTTAGACAATTTCTCGAAATAATGTTATCGCCAGATCTTTCTTTCATAAATCAAATGTTAGGGTAGCGGCATGAGGTGTAGAACCATCTTGATAGAACCAAAATACTTCTGGGTGTTATTTGGAAACAAATAATCATTGATTATCGATCTGTAACGAGCACCATTCACCGTAACATTAGCTCCAGCATCTTTTTTAAAGAAGTATAGACCGATGATGCCTCCAGCGTGTAAAGCACACCATACAGTGCATTTTTCAGGATGCAATGGAACCTGCAGAACTTCTTGAGGATTGTTTTCACTCCATATACGGCAATTTTGCTTGTTTACATAGCCGTTCAACCAGAAATGAGCTTCATCACTAAACACAATTTTACGATAAAAAAGTGGATGAAATTCAAGCTGTCCTAGGGCCCAATCAGCAAACAAACGACGCTCATTATGGTCAAGTGGCTTTATTTCTTGAAACAGTTGGATCTTGTATGGGTGTAGACCAAGATCTTTAAGCAAAATTTCCTATGTGGTGAATGCACAGAGTACAACTTGTTGTGAACGTCGACGAATAGACAAATCTGGATCATCATTAACACTATGACTTACAGCAGCGATATTTTCTACGGTACGTTCATTGTCTTGTTCTTGTTGTTGCATCGAGTAGAAAAAATGTTGTCCGAAATCTATCGATAGTTCGACGAATAAGCTGCTGATGGACGATTATGTAAACCATAAATTTCACGAAATGCCCTATAAGTTTGGCGAATAGAACATTGATTTTTAAAATAAATTTCAACAATTTGTAAACGTTGTTGCGGCGTGAGTCTTTCCATGATAATTTGTCAATGTTCACTGAACAGAATGTCAGAACAACATGGCGTCTACCTTCTGTCAAATCACAGTTATCCCTATCGAAAGTTCTATCACTCTAAAAAAAAAACACCGGATAGCTGAAATTTCAA
This sequence comes from Megalocaria dilatata, assembly GCA_034642435.1. Lineage (NCBI taxonomy): Eukaryota > Metazoa > Arthropoda > Insecta > Coleoptera > Coccinellidae > Megalocaria > Megalocaria dilatata. The sequence continues at coordinate 69,297,612 of CM067856.1, read as the reverse complement.
AATTATGATTGTAATTTTGTCCTTTCCTTAAAAAACGATTCGAATGAAGATGTTCTTCTGTTCTTTTTTAGGACGTTTCGCCGTTCATGTAATTTGAAATGTCTTTTATATCATTTTTCATCAAATAAAGATCATATAAATGAATATTCGAATTTATTTTGCTAAATACTCAGAAGAAAGTTCGGACTCAATTTGATACACACTGGTGTTCCTCGAGTAAGAGAGCTCGGTTTATACCTTCACGGTACACGACAGGCTTGCCAAATATCTATGACAATTTAACAGTATACGTAGACGGAACTATGGTTTGACAGACATTACATGAAAATGCTATTACTGTAGCTGATTCGCGTAATGCAAAAGTGACTGACGAAATAGCGCTAGCTTATAACAGATTAATAAAATCGATTGGAATTATATTTATAATACGAAAGATAATATTACATTAATGAGCATAGCAAGTAGAGGTTAAACGTTTGCATATACATTAGGGAAGACTGACATATAAAAAATATAAATAATCATATACCAACTATACCAGATTATCGATCGCTAAACCAAATTATCCTTGGAAAGAAATATTGATCTACAAAATCACTTCAAAGCTCAGAGTCCGGTAAGTTAAGACGTTGAAGGTTACAAAAATTTCCATTGAGCTAAATATTGGTATGAATATTCAGAAAACTATTATAAATTAATTGTGAAAAGACCCTATCGATCCCCCTTGTGCAAAAAATTTTATCTAAGGTGAAAGTTTGCAGAAGTGGGTTTTTTGTGTTTTCCAGCTAAACGGTGAGTTTTACAGCAACAGTACTTCAGACCAAATGTGTCCACACTTTTTTTATATCGCCATTTCTGTGACATGGCGATTCAAAGAATTGAAAAAATAAATTTCTTCCTAATATGCATACATACACACCACCTATGAGTGGTGTGGAAGCGCTTATTGAATTTAAAAGTATTCTGTGAAATACAAATGGAGTATCGAAAATGATGAGAGCTGTGTAAATTATGTAGTTTATTAATGAAAAAATAATTAGGAAAAATTATTTGTCGGATTCAAAATTATCGAATGGAGCTTCTAATGTAATGTGTTCATTTTCATCACCTTCTTCCTTCTGGATACAAATATTCTGTTCTAGAAGTGATCATATGTTTCATCACTTATATCATAATAATCCTCATTTAGTATAGATTCAATATTGAAGCACGATTCCAGCACCAACAGCTTTGGCTACATCATCACAACGAGTCTTAGCTATTTTCGTGATATTTTCTTTGAAGGAAAGTGTAGTCACTTTAAAAATTGTTCTCCGATACTGCAGGTCTTTTTACTTATCCAACTCTTCATTTTTCATTGCCACAAAATAAACAACATTGATTGAAATAAAAATCAGATTCACTTACTCGAGGAGGACTTATTTTTGATGAACCAGCTTCTTCTTCTTGTCTTTTAACAGCAGCAATGCTACTCTTTCGAGTGTAATTTTTTCAACACTGCACATGAATTTGTACAGATGTCTGGTCTTTCAGGTTCTCCAAGAACTCATCACCTTTTTCAACACTTGCATCAATTAGTGTCTGCATGCCACGATCAGCAGTAACAACTCCACTTTTAGTCAAAAGTTGACTACAAATAAAGCAGAATTAGGACATAGAAACCCTCCCCATGCTCCTATTACGCCTAAATGCTAAAAAAAGCACTTTCGTCCAAATGAATTAATTAAAGCGGCGGGTATTTCATTCCGAATATATTAAGAAATGATAAACAGAAAATTCTAAGAATCGAGACAGTGCAACTTTGACCTGCGTAACAGTTCAAAAACTCAAATAGAGCCATCGTCGGGGTATTTGTTGGGTATTACAGCGCACCGATGTTTGAAGCCAAAAAGTTTCGAAACATTCGCATACCTATTTGGCCGATTCAAATAACTTTCTGTTTACCATAACTCATTCTCCATATAAAATATGTGAAACGGAATATAAAAATATAAGAAAATTATTCGAACGATAACAGATGCTTCTTGGATATGCATTATAACTTCATGAGGCATTATCTACTGATGTCAAGAGTTAAAGAAAAAATGGTGTAAAGCAAGTAAGGAGTTTTTGCGCGCTTGTTCGTAACATCCCAGATCCTCATAAAATTTTGAATAAGCCTTTTTGTTGTTACTTTACATCTGAAATCTAAATTTAAACCCAGTCGTAGGACCGTTGGTTGATATGGCGTCGACAGCACTTAACGCTGCTCTGCTCACAAAATAATTTTATTTTCATCTTCAAATTATACAAGATTTACAAAATTTCGCCTTTGTGTTATTAATTTACATCTAAATGGTAAATTTAAACTCGACCATAAAAGTTTTTGCTATGGTTTCGGTACCTATCAACACTGGGCCGCCCATAGAATTTTTTTTTTATTTTGAATCTTCTAATTACATGATCTACACGCAATTTCACACGAATGTGAAAGTTATCATTTTGCTTCTAAATACCAGACAGATCGATCGGATTTGTAGAATGGAAAATATTCATAAAAATTAGAGAAACATTCAAATGTGAATAACGGCGAAACTATTGGACTGAGTTTGATCAATAATGAACTCCAATAAAATATTCATACCTAAAATATTTCCCGAAAGTTTTTAGTCCCTTTCTCTTTCCGTTCGAAAGTTATAGTGTTTAAGATAACGCTCATCGCAAATTTTTTTTCAACTTCTAATCAAACAATCCTCACGAAATATCGCACGAATATACACGTTATTATTTCTCTTGTAAATACCGAATGGAACTCAATTATGCATCTTCATTTGCATTGGATAGAAGCACTGAAGATTTATCGAACACTAGTGCCATCCGATGCACGCGAATATATGCAAGTGTTTGATAACACTTTAGTGTTTCTATGCGGGGTGAATATATGTGTGTAGTTGCGTTGCATTTGTTGGACATTACGGGGGATCTGATATGATTTAAAGCCAATAATCTTCGAAGCGTGTGTATGTCTGCTATGAAGGTCTCAGCGATCAACAAAACCTATTTGTTTGAGTTTCGAACTGTTACACAGTTACATGCAAGTTACACTGTCCCGATTTGAAGAGCTTTCTGTTACCATAGCTCATACTCCTCATTCAGTATATTGAGAAAATATCCTCCGTTTTAATTCAACTAGACATTGCAGAACTTCACCTAATAAAAAATGCTAGCGATTATAATTTGAAGAAGAATTCCGAAGAAAACTACACTGGCGAGCAGAAAAAGCGGGTCACTTGATCATTATTGTTCAAGTACCTTTCTTAGTTAAAATTTTTACGAGAATCAAGAAATTTCCGAAATGATAGGAAAAAGAGAATTACCCAAAGAAAAATGAAATTTTTTATTCGATTTGTATAAAAATAATACGCTTTTTTGGAGAAATTAAAAACTTCGTAATCGAAAATAGTATCGTAACTGTGAAAATTTCAGTATCATTATGACGTGTGACCTCCCCAAGCTCGGATTAAAGCTTCCAAACGTCTTCGCATGCCTTCGAATATTCTCTTGTGGAATATTCTCCCATTCATGACTAAGGGCTTCACGGAGCTCCGGTGAATTATTGGGCGACGAAACCATAGTTCTGACTCGCCTTCTCAGTTGGTGCCATAGATGTTCGATGGGATTCAAGTCAGGTTTTCGTGCTGGCCAGTTGAACCTTGAAATTCCAACCTCATTCAAGTACGCTGTCACTATTCGAGGAGATGTGGCCGTGCATTGTTATGCATAAATATTCCCTGCTTTCCCATAAATGGTGTATAAGGTATAACATGGTTCATAAGAATTTCCCCTATATACCTTACTGCTGTTGAAGATAAATTTATAAAAACCAACTCCGTGCTGTCCTCTAAAGACACACCTCCCGAGACCATAACAAATCCTCCACCGAAAATTGAACTCGCTCTTCTATACAGGTATCAGCGTATCTTTCTCCTGTTCTATAAACGCGTCTACGACCATTAGCTCTTCAACTACAGAATCTGGATTTATCAGAGAAAAGTACCTGGTCCCACTGAGCTTCTAACCAGTTTACGTGATCTCCTGCAAATTGAAGACGTGCTATTCGATGCTCTCTGAGTTCTGGACCTGTCGCAGGTCTGTATGGTTTTATATTCGATTATGGGAAACGTCGTCTCACGGTCCATTCACTTACGTTTACCCGACGTACCTCTATCAATCGATTTCGAACTTCAACAGCAGTAAGATGGCAATTTCGAAGACTTGTGGAAGCATGAATCTGTTATCCCTCAACGATGGGCACCGTCTTCTTCCAGATCTAGGTCTTCTGGTCGGCCTGCCTGTCTTCTGATGCCTTGTCAATATTCTTTGGACTGTAGATAGGGTAACATTCTTCAAGCAACAGATCTATGGCTCAGCCCATTTTCAATAGGTGCCACTCTTTTCGCACAATCTTCAATTGGTGAACTCATTTTATGAGATTGTTTCTTTCAGAAAGTGGAAAACAAACTTTCAAATGACCAATGTTGAACGCAAATGATAAACGATGAATTTATCGTGAAGAATTATTCGAAGATGTTTTCATTTATCAAGTTTTTTTAGACCATATGTCTACATTTTGCGCATATTTAGTTGATTCTGTAATAAAAGATAGATGATGAACAAAATATTATGGAATAAATTTGAACACGTGAGTCTATTGAAAAAAACAGGGTAAAATCTTAGTGACCCGTTTTTTTTTTGACTCGCCAGTGTATTTCTGAATAATAACTGAGATCATTAGGAAAACGCGACGGAACTCAATATCTGTTTCAGAATTGTAAATCAAGCACACTGAAATTCCTAACGTCAACGATTTTTTAATTCTATTCGTATTGCTGTTGAAAATTCATTAAATCGCGTGAATATTTATCATTAATAAAGACAGGTTCGAAAAAATTGTGCATCGGTTGAGTAATTGCCTTGATGAAAGAACTGATTCCAGAGAAAACACGCTAAAAACTCATCTTTTTCTTCTCTTCATAGGCATTCAATGGAGAAAAGCTCTTAAGTGAGTATGATTTCAGCAATGGGTCTTAGACACGAACGATTCGGGCGTTTTTATGAGTTCTTACCAATAGATCTTGAAATCGTTGGCTTTCAACGAATATAGCCAACTATACAGTATGTTTAATCCAGAATAGCATAATTTATACCAAAAAATTTAAGAGTTATAGTTTTCTCACGCTTGAAATTAGATGTTTCTTTTGATCAAAATGTCTCTCTGCTTGTTCAATTTTCAGCTTAAAATAGACTGAATCAATTACATTGAACTCAATGATGAATAATTTCTGCATTGAATTTTATCTGTGTGTTCATTTTATTTCAGAAGAAATCACCTGAAGACTTGATATTTTCCTGGTAGTTTTTGAGTTTAACTGCAAATATCCATTTTATGAATTGGTCATATCTACCAATTTAATCGGGAAATATTTGAAATTTTGTTTCCTTCATATCTCAAGAAACGTAGAAAAGAACTTTTGGGGTGTACTAAAGATGGAGAGTATTTCATCATTAAAAATATTTCAGACACAGATAAATTATGATCAGAGTTTAACATTAGACATTATTCGATACATACATTCAACCAGATTCATTATTCCAACACTACCCACTTCAGATGAATCTACATATCAAGAAATGAAACTCTGGTTTCCGGCTCAGAAAACAAATATGTCACCGCACCGTCGTCCAGTCAAGTACCTAAGCCGTTCCAAACGCTGAGTGCCTGCACACTTCAATTTCATCGTCCTGGCGCCCTCTCCATTCCTCTGTACCTGAGAAAATCGAACTGCATCGTGAGAAGTCGAAGCCAATAATTTTTACTGCGCTCAGAACTGATAAATACTGTGACATTTAAATTTGAATATACAGTGTGTTTATATACCTATCTACCTCTTCTTTATTTCCACATATGACCTCATATTCAATTTTCAAAACTTTTCTTAAATATTGGGCGTAGTTAATAACTGAATAGTTTCACGCTATGCCTGATTTACCAGTCTATTAAAAGTTTAATTTTTTTCACAATTTTGCTAGTTGAAGAAAAATAGTTAATTAATATTTCCGAACATACATCATATTTGAATAGATTAACCGATCAGATGTTTGGTGTCTTCTCAAAAACCCAGAAGGCAGTGTTTTTGTGGTACGCTTATGGCTCTGAAAGAGATTTTTCGATTTCCAGCTTAAATACTTATTTTATAACCTTTACAAAAGTGCTAATCTCGAATCATTATTTTGTCTTATGAATACTTTTTATGTTAGTTACATATTAAAAATTGTTTTAACTAATACACTAACTTGCTGAAGTATTGCAACTGTATGATAGATTGGGCCGTTGCTTGGTAGAAATCAGTTGTAATTGTCATTATAAAATAAAACACTTGTTTACATTTTCTACTTTATTTTTGGTATTGACGTACGTTTCGTCTTTGCTTGAAAAACTTCATCAGAATACGAAGTAACAGTTGTTGTACAATGAATTTATAAGATTTTTTTTTACAGAAGGTGTACATAATTTTTAAATTGTTCGTCGGGTTGGTTTTCTCAAAGAATATTCTCTTCAGAATCATGTTCACTCGATCCCTTGTAAATATTTAAAATTGAATTATTACGTATTTAAAATTGAATTATTAATTGCTTCTAGAGTTTAATTTCTCATTGTAATAACAATAAACTCTTGCGCATTTGCCAGTGTAAATCATCTTTGAAAACAAGCATATAAAAAAATTTGATATAATGAAGTTCAGAAACTCACAAATAAAATTGATCTAATTTATTGACATAAGCTAATAGAGTTGACACCATTAGTTTAATGTACCCACAATTTTGCCTGGCGTAAAAAAATTATATCATTTTGACTATGAATTATTTTACAAGCACTTTCAATGCAATGTCTCAATTCTTCTCCTTCACGATGCAACAAGGTTTTAAGATTATACCAAAGAAAGAAATCGCAGGAATTTAGCTCAATTGTGAAACACATTATTCAAATAACATTTCGGTTTCAGAACAACGACCAAAAAAAGGAAAAAATCATACATGATTCTGATTGTTTACGTTTAAATGAACGACTAATCGGTAATTAATTGTTGACATCCGATGTTCTGTCCAATATGCAACGCGCGAAGAATTTGAAAGTTACAGAACTGGACTTGAAATTTCACGGTATTGAATTGGTCTCAAGTTTCTTATATCTCTGTCGTCCGGAATATTTTTATAGGCAAGTTTTATTAGGAGAGTTCATTTTAATAACCTTCTGTAAAAAAGACTCGCAAATGAAATTATCCTTCATATAAAAATTCAACAAATTCCAGATTGTAGATGATTTTCCTACCAATTCTGAGCATTTTTTGAATATCAAAATAAATTGAAATATGTTTATCTTCTACAATTTTAATTTGAGAAAATATTTTATTCAAAAAAACTTTTAGAATTAAATCAATGTCTAAAACAAGCACCGCTTACATTTAATAGACGTTTATAATCAAAACTCAATATATAATGTCAAATGGAATAAATAAATCAACAGATATACGAAAGTCATTAAAATTAATAAATAAATATTTAAAGGAGACAAAATTTTGTTTCTGGTCTTACCTTTAAGAACACCAATTGCCTTTTAAAAACATGAACACACTTAAAGGACTTCTCAAAGAATATAATTTATTTGAAATATTTAATATATTTAAATATTCGAATAAGTTAATTGAGAAATCTCTCAAAACATGCACTATATCTTCAAAAAACAAATATAATTCTAAGCAATTCCTTCTTCGGTCCTGAATAATATTCCAAATATCAAAATCAAAAAACTAACCTATATCAACAACGCACCACGTGTAAATAAATGAATGTGTCTTGAATTATAAATTTGATCTGTGTTTCAGAACATTCATTTATTTACACGTGGTGCGTTGTTTATATAGGTTAGTTTTTTGATTTTGATATTTGGAATATTATTCAGGACCGAAGAAGGAATTACTTAGAATTATATTTGTTTTTTGAAGATATAGTGCATGTTTTGAGAGATTTCTGAATTAACTTATTCGAATATTTAAATATATTAAATATTTCAAATGAATTATATTCTTTGAGAAGTCCTTTAAGTGTGTTCATGTTTTCAAAAGGCAATTGGTGTTCTTAAAGGTAAGACCAGAAACAAAATTTTGTCTCCTTTAAATATTTATTTATTAATTTTAATGACTTTCGTATATCTGTTGGTTTATTTATTCCATTTGACATTATATATTGAGTTTTGATTATATACGTCTATTAAATGTAAGCGGTGCTTGTTTTAGACATTAATTTAATTCTAAAAGTTTTTTGAATAAAACATTTTTTTAAATTAAAATTGTAGAAGATAAACATATTTTAATTTGTTTTGCTATTCAAATTTTGTTATATTTCTTCTATCAAGTAAATGGCCTTTCTATTTTAATTCTGAGCATATTGAGAAATCTTCTGAACTAAGTATTAAGAGCGGATGGATATTTTCATTTTGTTTTGAAAACTTCAACTGGATAAGTCACGAGATCCACTGTGTGTCAGTGTTTTCTTATGGTTGAATAAATTTCAGTGATGTAACACCACTCTATAATTTCATAAAAACTCAATATTTAGTAATACCGTCATAATGGCATCTACAGATTTTCAGTTCGATTTTTTGTCGATTTTATGACTACACCAAACTTATCTCCGATCACTCAGTCTTGTGGTTTTTCGACGAACCTTCTGTAGTTACAAGCTGTCCAGATTAATTTAGGGAATTAATTTTGAGTGATTCTGACTACATGAACATACGTATTTTCATATTTCATTAGCTTAATCCTCAGAAAGTCTTATACACACCATCATTGGACTCTTTTTCTTGCAACAAGCATCACATTGGTTGAAACACTAGTTTTGTAAATATTGAGGAAACAAAATTTCCAATGAGCAGATTTCTGGACTAATGGACTAATTTTCATCAACTTGAACATATTATTTACGTTTAGCCTTCCTATATATTTGGAGTAATACTTTTTCAAAGTTATCGTATCTATGAACGTAGAGAATTGAATTCAATAACAGAAAAATTAGGTTCGAAATGAACATCTGGTACAAAAATATATGAAATAATGGACGTTCTTCGATAATTTGAAATCAAAGATTTCTTCGATGGAAGACTCGGTTGATCCCATTTCGTACTGCTTCCTTTCGTTCTTTCGGAACTCATCAGTTTGGCGAAGAAACGTTCTGTTACGACCGAGCAAAAATTTCAAGGAATCAATTGTTTTTTTTTTTCATAAAAAATTATAGAATGAAAAATGATAAACCAAAATTTATTGAAAATCTTTTCGTCTTGCAGACGTTTTTCTGATGAAGTATTGAAAGAAAATTCATAGTTTACGTGACATATAATTTCCATATCCCACAAATTTATAAACACATTTTCTTACCCAATTTCACAAAAATAAAGTAGTTGTCATAATTCCGATGAAAAGTTCTGTAAGGTATAAGGTGAAGAGATGAAATTTTAAATTTGAATATTACGTTTTTTGAAATATTTATTACAGGTAAGGTCAAAATATTGTAAATAAATAGTGACATTGATATCTCAAAAATATTACGTTGAAATAGTTACAGCGGTTACTGAAAGGATGAAAAATACTTTCTAGACACTAACTCAATATTTTTAGTTATCATAACATTGGTAAGTAATCTGATTGAATTGATCCTTATTTGTTGGAAATTTAATTCTACTAAATAAAGAATAATTCCACAATCCATAAATCAACTAATATTATTTCGTTATCACTGTGGTTTCGTTAGATTAACATTTTAACTCACTCTAAAAAGTAATAACTTCACATCTTATATATACACCATAAAAAATTATTATTAATTATTATTTCAAGTTAACTTAATTCCAGATTCATTGTATTTATTACGTTTATTATTATTATATTTTTTGTTTTGAATGAGAATTTCTGAATTAATAATCTTTCTAAAAGGTAAATTATGGTAAAATTTTTTTCTAAAATACTGGACAGTGTTATCCGATATTTCATTCACGTAAGGAATAGAAATGTAAAAAAAAAATAATTTATTACAGGTACACTAAATTCGATGTTATTTTTTTAAAATTTTTGGTTACTATTTTTCCTATTATAATTCGTTTCCTTGTTGGATTCATTCTGTTTAATAAGATTCAATTCTATCAGAAAATTATTGCAATTCTTAGGAAAAAAGAAATAAAACTTAGTTAAAATATGTAGATATAATTTTTTCTTCAAGGAAACAGATAAAGTACTACGAAATTTTAATGACTTTATTGATAAAAACCATTCAAATATTAAATTCACTTTTGAGAGAAAAGAACTTTTCTATGAGTTTCCTATATCCTAAATTTATGAGAAAGGGTGATTTGGATGATTTAGTGTTTTTTGATTTACATAATTTCAGTATTTTATAAAACCCACGTATATCGATATCACTATTCATCCAAGCATACTATCCACCAGAAAATGACACCCATAGATTAAATATTGTACTTATGAATGGCGATAGGTCTTTTTACAAAACTGAATTCTAAGAGTTTTTAAATGAAAAATTTGTGAAAAACATTGATTTGATCTTCACGAAATTTTGTATTAGCCTCCTGTCGTTTTTTTACATACAAATTCCTAATTTACACTCGATCGTGGGACTGTTGCTATGGTTTTCTCAATGTTCACAAAATTTTTGTCTTTATTTTGAATCTTTTAATTACACAATCCTCATAAAAATCTGCGAGGGCATGTGCATCGTCATTTTCCTTCGTTACCCCCAATTTTAGATCCTTCAGATCTGTTGTTCCAAAAATATTAATAAAAATTTAAAAAATTTCAAATGTGAATCACTGCTAAGCAATTGGACTGATTTTTCTTCATAAAAAATTCACCCGAAATATTCAAGCGCAGGACCCAAACCTATCCCAAAAGTTTCAAGTATTTATCTGTTTCCGTTCGATATTATAGTGTTTAAGATAGCACTCAACGCTGATACGCATGCGAAATTTTTTTTCAAACTTTTAATTATACAACTCTCACGACTATGCAATTTATTATTATAGAGTGTATTTTGAAGTAGTGGCTATTTCGAGACTGGTCATTAGTGTTTTGACAGAAAAATAGTTCAATATTTGACATTAACGAAATGGGTCGATTCATGCTTCAATAAAACTTGGAAATATTAAAAAGTTATATCGTGAATCTTTTATCCAAATTGTTTCGTGGAAATTTCAATAGAAATTAAATGCCCTCACGGCAATTTGTGGATCAATTTGTTCGTGGAAACTGGATCGTTATTTGATAAAACAAACCCTTCACTTTTTCGTCTAGTAAGCACACCTGAAACATTTGCTGCTGTAGTCGAGAATGTGGCTGAACATCGATCAACAATTCGTCATCGTGCTCAAGAACTGAAGATTTCTCGCTCTCCTCTGAAGAGAATTTTGCATAAATGCCTCGTTATGAGGGCTTACAAAGTTCTACTTCGATCAATGGGCTAATGAACGCATGGCCAAAGTGGCCATTCAGAAACTATTGATGTTTTAAACAAGAAATCTAAGTTGCCATTCATGAGATTGAGCTCCAAACCATCAACCAGGTACTGAAAAATTTGGTTGAACGGATGGGATAATGTTGTATTGTTTTTCATTCGTAAATGTCAAGGATCAGTGTTTTCAATGAACTTATAACTTTGGGAAAATATTCATTAGTTTTTTATTTATAGCAAAATGCAAATGTTAAATGGCCCCTCACTTCTAAATGTCGAATTTTAGATCGATCGAATCTGTTATTTCGAAAATATTGGGAAAAATATCCAAACGTGAATAAACATTAAACTATTAAACCGATTTCGAGTATTTATGATCTCGCAGCATCATTTACACCCCAAATCTTCCCTAAAAGTTTCAAGATTCTAGCTGTTTTCATTTTAATCCAAGTGTTCTCCCTTTTTTATTGTAACAAAAAAAGTTGTTTTCAGCCCTCTCCAAAAGATCCATGATCGGAATTAGTACCAAAAGTTCGAATTAATATTAACTTCGATTGAGTTGTTCCGATGCCAAATCGCATTAGCGAATTCAAACTAAACGAAATGTTGAAACAAATTTTCGCAAAAAAATCAAACTTCCAAACTTCTCAAGATTTCAATTTTCCGGAGCAGAATTATTCTTTTCAATTACCACGTGGAATTGGATATTTAATTGCCATGAAATTGACTGGGCGATAGATGTTTCCGAAAATTAAATACGTATTTGTGTAATCACCAAATTAACCACTTGTTAATCGGGCACTTAGAGCGCATGACTACCCCCGTGTAGGGGAGGAAGAGATTCAAAATATTGACTTTCCGAGTGAGATATTCGCTCTGATACGCCCCTTCGACAGATTGGTAACCGGAATTTGAACTCCAAACGAAAGGATAAATTTATGAGAAATCCAAAAAATGCTCAGTTCAACGGCACCTCACTATGTGCTATGCAGACCCAACATAGAACTGTCAAATCCTCAATTTTGATGAGAAAATGTGTTTTCAAGATGCGTCCCTAAAATTTTTTCAGTACAGTCCTGTTGAAGGGTTTTGGAATCACTCTGAAACGCAAGGATCAAATTTTACGAAGATTCAAGTGGTAGTGTTCTCAGTGGCGACATGAGAGTTGTCATAGTTACCAGAAACCTTTGAAGATTCCGAGATAATCCAGTGATCCGATATAAATTAAAATGCACGGTTATCCTGTGATGCAAGTGGTTCAGTATCATATACCGCCTCATGCTCTGCAACCATTTCCCCATGCCTTACCACACCATGGTGTGGGTATTGGTGAGTTTTTTCAAAATCGAGATTTGTTATTGTTTTCTGTTGGCGAATGCGATTGAATGTTATGAATGAATTGTTTTGTTGTATGAAGCTCGGTTGAATCATTTAAGTTTTGTATCTTTATCAAAATTCTAGAGTTCATTGTTATAAGTTTATTGATGAATACTTGTGACGTTTTAAATCAATCAGTAATTCAAAAAGAAATATATGAAATCAAGAATTCAAGGAATCAAATTCGAAGATACTAAAGAATATTAAGAGAAAATCGTCAGAGCAATATTGTGAAGCTAAAGCATTAAGTACATTATTTCCTAATATTTTCTCTAAAGAAATCCAGTTAACTTCGTAGAAAAATTGTTTATCGTCAGACTCAATTTCATAGGATTTTTCTAGCCTTTAGCTCAAATTTATTATTAAAAATATTAAAAACATAATTCTATTTTTTTTAAATTCTTTACACTGTTTTTGTAGTTACATGTATAGAGAAACACCAATATTCCACATTATTTAAATCCGTCACATCATTGTCTTGAATTTATTTTTATATTTATTGAATAAATCCACATAAACTTTTGAAATTGCTTCTTAAAGTCACAATGTTTACTCAAAGTAAACCAGCTGGTTGACCTTTAGCTTCGTAGAAAAACTAAATAATAATTTAAAGTAGAAAGGCCTTTTACTTGATAGAAGAAATATAACAAAATTTGAATATCAAAAATTAAAATATACAATTTTAATTTCAAAAAAATTTTTTGAATTAAAATTGTAGAAGATAAACATATTTTAATTTTTTTTGATATTCAAATTTTAAATAATAATTATTAAGTGATTTACAAATGTTTCACAAAGAAAAACATAGGGAAATTATCGTCATAAAATTCTCAATCCCTACACCAGATATTCCTCGACGGAATAGGGTTCCATATCTACTAATAAGCTATGAATTTTTTTCTTGAAAGTCTTGAGATTACTCAATAACTTTATTTGATTTGGTAGATGATTAAACAATTTCATAGTTCTCTAATAAGCTCCTTTTTCTGTCTTACAAAATCTGTGTATGGGATAATTATAATTTACATTCCTTGTATTATATTGTTTCCCTGCTCTATCTTTTGCAAATAAATGTTTGTTATTGAAAAAAATAATAAAGATTCTTGAATAAATACACCATAAACAGTAAGTATTCCATTTTTCCTGAAAATATTTCTGCAACTTTGCTTATATATAAGGTAACGAGAAAATATTTCGTATTATTCTCCTCTGTATTAAAAATACTCTTTCAAACTTTGTTGTATTCCCAAATAAAGTAACACAATATCTAACCCTAGATTCAAAATAAGCAGAATAAAGCATCCTCATTGTTCCAATATCAATGAATTTCTTCAAATATCTAATGCTATAATAAGCAGAATTAAGTTTACCACAAAGACTTTCAATGTATTCATCCCACGACAAAAACTGGTCCACATAAACTCCCAAAAATTTTTGAAAGTTCTATACTTTTGTCACCTACAATCCAATTATTTGGCCTCACCATATTAGATCTTGTTGTTTTGAAAAGAATTATATTTGTTTTCTCATTATTAAGCTTTAAGTTGTGATGCATTGAGCAGTCATTTATATTTACTTACTTGTTCTGCTCTACAATGGGGTTTCTCCAAGTTTTTAGATTTCACAATATGAAATATTCTGAGACTTAATTCCGTAGGCTTATATATCCTTCAGATTCACGTTCTTGGAAATTAAAATCGAAGAAATAATTCTATTCATTCATTTGAATTCTTTACACTGTTTGAGTAGTTACATTTGGAAAAGAAAACAATATTCCGCATTACTTAAATCCATCACATCAAAACCTTCAATTTATTCTTATTGTTATTGAATGAATCCACATGAAATTTTGAAGTCGCTTTTTATGTCATCATTTCACTGGAAATAAGCCAGATACTTCGTCCTTAACAACGTAGAAAGATTAAATATCCTACTACTTAATTTCGCAGGCTTTTCTATCCTTTAGATTCACTTTGTTGGTAAAAATATCGAGGAAATAATTCCATTCATTTATTTGAATTTCAAACACTGTTTAGGTAGTCACATATGGAGAAGAAAACAATAGTCCGAATTACTTGAGTCCATCACAGCAAAGTCTTCAATTAATTTTTTTTGTTATTAAATGAATCCACATAAAATTTTGAAATCGACTCTATAAGTCATAATGTTAACTGAAAATAAACTATGATGTCCTCAACTTCGTAGAAATATTAAATATCCTCAGGCTTTTCTATTCCTTAGATTTATTTCGTTAGTGAACATATCGAAGAAATATTTCTATTCGTTTATATTTGGATTCTTCACGCTGTTTCGATAATAGCATATGGAAAAGAAAACAATATTCTATATTACTTAAATCCGTCACAACAAAGCCTTGAATTCATTATTATTGTTATTAAATAAATCCACATAAACTTTTAGAATCGCCCCTTTACGTCATCAGAAAATAAGTTGATTTTCAGTAAACAACGAAATTAAGTCTAAAGATATTTAATTTCGTAGGCTTTTATATCCTTCACATTTACTTTGTCAGGAAAAATATCGAAGGAATAAATAATTCTATTCATTTATTTGAATTTATTACATTGTTTTAATTATTATATATGAAGAAAAAACAATATTCCACATTACTTAAATCCATCACAACAAAACCTTCAATTTATATTTATTGTTAACGAACAAATCTATATGAAATTTCGAAATCGCTCCTTTATTTATGTTCGATGGAAATAAAGCAGATAGTTCGTCCTTAAAATCTTGGAAAAGTTGAATATCCTCAGACCTAATTTCGTAGGCTTTTCTATCCTCATCAATAGAAACAGTTCCATTCATTTATATTCTTCACACTTTTAAGGTAGTTAGGTACATATGGAGAAGAAAACAATATTCATTATTACTTAAATCCGTCATAACAATGCCTTGAATTCATTATTATTGTTATTAAATAAATCCACATAAACTTTTAGAATCGCCCCTTTACGTCATCAGAAAATAAGTGCATAGAGGTGCATAATAATTCGGTAAAACACCTTAATCACTTTCGAGTGTTTTCAGGTGTATTTTTAACACTTCTTAGGCAACAATGGATACAACTGAAGAGACTTTTGCCAGTTGACAAACACACCTAGTTTCTTTGTTATCACGTCTTTTCGCAACCCCTGTTCGGGGATTAGCACGCTAGAAACGGACACATCTTTTTATTAAAAAGAATGCCTGTGATACGTTGTATGCAATTTTTTTCTGTTATCTTCTTTCATAACACAGTTATCTTTTCCAACCTGTATGATTCCTTGTATGATTCATTGTTCCATTCATTTATATTCTTCACACTTTTAAGGTAGTTAGGTACATATGGAGAAGAAAACAATATTCATTATTACTTAAATCCGTCATAACAATGCCTTGAATTCATTATTATTGTTATTAAATAAATCCACATAAACTTTTAGAATCGCCCCTTTACGTCATCAGAAAATAAGTTTATTTCCAGTAAACAACGAAATTAAGTCTAAAGATATTTAATTTCGTAGGCTTTTATATCCTTCACATTTACTTTGTCAAGAAAAATATCGAAGGAATAAATAATTCTATTAATTTATTTGAATTTTTTACATTATTTTAATTATTATATATGAAGAAAAAACAATATTTCACATTACTTAAATACACCACAACAAAACCTTCAATTTATTTTTATTGTTAACGAACAATTCTATACGAAATTTTGAAATCGCTCTTTATTTATGTTTGGATGGAAATCAAGCAGATAGTTCGTCCTTAAAATCTTGGAAAAGTTGAATATCCTCAGACCTAATTTCGTAGGCTTTTCTATCCTCATCAATAGAAACAGTTCCATTCATTTATATTCTTCACACTTTTTAGGTAGTTAGGTACATATGGAGAAGAAAACGATATTCATTATTACTTAAATTCATCACAACAAAGCCATCAATTTATTTCGATTGTTATTAAATAAATTCACATAAAATTTTGAAATCGCTTATTTACTCATGATGTTTGCTGGAAATAAAATTACTGATCGTCCTTATCTTGTATATATTAATTGAATACAATTGGATTTGAGTACATTGAAATTAGTAAAGCCTATAAAATTGAAGTCACCATAGCTTCTTTATTCCTAAGAACTTTTCAATATACTGTCACGAAAGATACTATATGTAAGACATTATTTTTATAGAAAAATCTAGAATAACCCCCATGTATTTGATCATTAGGTCACGTTAGTGACGAACGCAGAAAATTTGGCCCATAGGAACAAATACAAGCAGAATGAGAATTCTGTCCGCCATTTGTCCAGCCAAGAATTTATAGACTTGATAATTGTAAGGTAGTTTTCGAACTCAAATAAAAAATACGAAAAATTTTTAAACGTGAATAACTCCGAAATTATTTAACCGATTTGGACCGTAAACGAACATAGCTGCGGAATTCAGAGCACAAACCTACCCTCAAAGTTTTAAACCCTTATAGCTATTTCCTTTCGAAAGAAATACTTATCACCTGAAATTCTTTATCTCTGAATCCAACCTAGCCGTTTAAGACCATTTTCGGCTCAAAATCGACCAATACAGACATTTTGGCGAATCGATAGTAAGCTCTTCCCCTGGAACTAGCGCTCAAAAACATAACTTAATATAAATGAAATTCGAGAATATTTATACAATTCTTTGAAGAAACCACAATTTTTTCGCAAACACTGTGGCTTCGTCAGATTAAGATTCTGTTTATTCAATGAATTGAAGTAATATTATTGATTGTT
Source organism: Megalocaria dilatata (assembly GCA_034642435.1). Classification (NCBI taxonomy): domain Eukaryota; kingdom Metazoa; phylum Arthropoda; class Insecta; order Coleoptera; family Coccinellidae; genus Megalocaria; species Megalocaria dilatata. The sequence goes on along the minus strand of CM067856.1, from coordinate 69,279,902 downwards.
TCATTTGAATAAATTGAATTTTCATCAAATAAGGAGCGATTCAATGAAAGTCATGAATATAAATGTAGATCAGATAAACATAGAAGGGTAGACAAAAATTTGTTTTTATTTTTCAACAAATATGTAATGTCTTCCATAAGGATTTTTCTGAGAAAAATATTTTTCCGGTTATGCCAATCAGATACTGAGAAGAAGTGTATTACACAAATCAGCGCGATTGCCAGATTGTTAAACTTTCTGACTTGTAATTGCCTGAAGGTAATTGCTCGATTTCTTTTCAATCTATAAAAAACTGGGAGGAATGTTAGAGAACAAGCAGATGACATAAGGTAACCATAATATCAATATACAAGCGCGCTGAATCTTCTGACATCAAACAGGTGCTTTTATAATTATTTTTACGTGCTTATTCCAGAGGCAAATGTCTGAAACATAGTAACTTTCGAATGAAAAGAGCTAAAGTCTTGAAACTTTCAGGGCACGTTTGTAGTTTAAATATTTCGGCTACCTCTTATAATGGGAAAAATCTATCTGATAATTTATTGGGAGTAAGAATGAGTTCGTGCGGGTTTGATAATATATGTCGGTAAATATTTGATTGATTCGGTCTTTACTTGGTGAAAACTCATTTCAATTAAAAAAAAAATATATTAGACAGTAATTTATTTCCATAAAAATGTTTGTACTACTACAACAATTGTTTTACCATGATGTGGCTTCTTCAAGTATTACATTGTACTGTCTGATGGTATTCAGTGTAACCGAGTTTAAATATATTGTTAGGTACGTGACCAAATAATGGAAGCATAAGTCATAAAAATTCTAGGTGTTTATTGGAGTTTGCCGCTAAAAATGCCATTAAGGAAAGATATTCAGTAATAGAGACTTATCAACATCTGTTTGTTCGTTCAAAAGGATTTTACGGGGATTATACCTGTTGATTTCAAGAAATTCTAAAAGTGTTAATCTAGAACTTCAACGTGGATAATCTCATAATTATTGTTGAAATTATGCCTGAATTCCTTAAAATGACTAACATATGTCGAATGTACAGAATCGGATATATAACCCCTTTGGTGTTCTTGGACACGTTTGTTGAATGATCTACCAGTCTGCTCAATGTATACTAAAGGGCAATCTTTGCAAGTCAACTTGTAGACTCCGGATTTATTTTCTATATTTGTTCGATGTTTATTGTTTTTTATGTAGGTACTAAGGTTATTAATTGAATTAAGAGCCGCGTTATAATTGGAACAATTTTTGAAATTATTAGCAATATTTTCAGATAATCCATTGACATAAGATAATGAAAAATATTTCTGTAATGTCCCCTTTTATGATTGGGTACACCAGATTTAATGCCATTTTCTTTTGTTTGTTTGTTGGATATTTTGTCTATAAGAAAGGTGTTGTAACCATTGTTTGACGCTATTTGTTTAATAATATTTAATTCTCTCAAAAAGTTATCTGAATTCAAAGGGACATTCAATAATCTATGAATAAAACTATTATATGCTGACATCTTTTGGTTGGTGGGGTAACAGAATCCGTGGTAACAGAAATATTTTTCGTTATCTTATGTCATATTGCAAAATATTTCAAAAATTGTTTCAATTATAACGCCACGATTTTTTCTTTCGCCTCACTTTAGTTGGTTTATGATTATTTCTTTCGGGGTTTCTATGTGCCCCAATTTTTTCTATAATAGTTCTTTCAGGTACTGCAAATATTCCTGGATTGTTGAAACTCCATATCTTTATGGACCTATTCGTTCGTATGCTTTCACGGTGCTTTTAGTTTTCACTTGAGGAACATGCTCTAATTGGAGATTAGAGTTCTTCTTTCATATAAATACCAACAGAACGGTTTACGCTTTACAAATCTCGCAAAGACGTCTTTCAGGCAACATACTTGTTTTTGTTTGCTCGAAACTTACAAATAATTCCTTGCATATTACCACCAGTTTTCACCACTCCAAGTGAATCGATATGAATTAAAATACTGGAGATATTTATACACTTTAAACAGTTCACGTTTATACCAAAATTGAGTTTTATCCATCAGTCCGGTCAGATTTTAGAAGCTTGAAAATTAAGATCAAGAAGGTATAGTTCGTGCGTAAAGTTCTAAAACATGCACATTAGAAATATTTTTTTTCTCAGTTTTAAAGTACGTTCGCAATTATATGCAGTTATAATGAGTAAAGGAAGTAGGTATAAACAATGGTATTCATTTTCTCACGAGTGTGACGTAATTTACTGGAATTTTCTAGGAAAGAAAGTATAACCTTGATTTGTCAAATCCTCGGGATTGTATTGGATGGAATAGTCCGTTACTTTGTGATAGTTCATTTTAATGGAATGAAATAAGGAATTACTTTGTTTTCTATCACTTTTTATTATAACTGATATACAGTGACTCGAGTTTCGTAGTGTTCACTACATTTTCAAACTGAATGAAGAAATTAGATCTCAACTATTATATATGGGGATTGTAGGCTTCGGCAGAGCTTCGAAGAGAGGGGTTTTCCAAAGTTCCGTCTGTTCGTTAAGTAGTTTTATTATTGGTACGTGCTTTTTATATTTTTCAATTTCTATGGATTCCAGGATGTCAAGTTTTTTCCCTTTCGCTTCCACGTGCAAGATAACAAGGTTGTTCAATTCTGGGAACGTGTGATCTGTAGTGAAGAAATGGTTCGCAAAATTGGAATTATTCTTCCGGTTCCTAAAAGCAGATTCGTGCTCTTTGTACTTTTTATGGAAAGGTCGGCCCGTTTGTCCTATATACACACTATTACACTCTTGACAACTTAATTTATAGACTCCAGAATTATTCAGTCGGTTCTCTTTGTCTTTCGGATTAAAAAAGAGATTAGAAATTTTATGGGAGGGTGTGAAAGCTGTTACTATGTTAATTTTTGATAAAATTTGAGCTATTTTTTGTGAAATTGGTCCAAAATATGTTAGTTTTATGAATTTATTGTTATTATGATCTGATTTGGAGATGGGGTAAATTTGTTTACGAATTAGTTGCTTTTGTTTTTTGTTTATGATGGAATTTATAGTTTTGGTTTCGAACTGATTTTTGTGGCTATTTGTCTGATGTATTCAATTCCCTCTTTAACGTAATATTATCTAAAGGAATTGAAAATGCTCTATGTACCATTGATCTATAAGCAGCTAGTTTATGATTGATCGGATGGTTTGAAAAATTTGGTATTGTTGTATTAGTTGATGTGGGTTTTCTATATATATCAAAGGAAATTTCATTATTACTGTTAATTAAAGTTATGTCCAGAAAATTTTCTGGACATAACTGATTGGATGGATTCACGGAATCCAGTAGTTTCTTCATTTGAAACTTTCTTGAACAGTAGGGAAATTGGGAGAAACTCCCTTAAGTCAACTGATTTTTTTTGTGAATTCATTTACTTCTTCCTCACGCCAAGTTTCTTTGCCCTCGTCCCTTTCAATTTATGAATATATTATTATATATTATATTATCGAACGGAAATGTGAGAACTGGCAAAAAATCATATTACGAAAAAAAAGCAATATTAATGAATAACTAAAAAAATACTTTATTACTCAAAACTATGAGATTTCATTTGATTTATTCTATTAACACATGTACAACCAAATGAACATACGTAATGAAATCAATAATTTTACGCGATATATTGAAAATAAGATATAATTATTTGTTATACTTCTAGTTCCATATCAATCCGGATTACTCGATTTCATTTCAATATAATCTGTTTCTATTGGGTTATTGGGAAGAAAATTATTTGAAATAATAAATAACATAAATTACCGCGGACTAATATAAATATTAAATTTTTTTTCCACACAGTAACTTCTTTACATACTAGATTTTGAAAAAGTTATTTAATCAGCTCTTTGAATTCAAATCTGAGTAGAATTTTTGACATCTGTTGGGGTAACTTTTTTTTCAATATGTAGAAATTATTATTTAAGTTATCTCCTGTTTTTAATAAGTGAATTGAAGAATTAGAATCATTTTTAAGATTAAGGTAACACTTGAAATGTTTTTATTTGGAATGTTTTGCTCAAGCAGTTATATTCCTAGTGTTTTTTCTGAATTTCATAAGGTTGGAAATACTTTTTGAATCGAGATCTCAAATTTTATTCCTCTTTAAAATATAATAAAATTTTTCGAGAAATACTTTCAGAATGGCAACAGAAATACATTTCATTTTATATTCGGTTAACCAATGTTAATTTATCTAACTATCCAGGAGTATGATATTTACTGGAAGCTGTTTTTACAATAATATTGAGTTTTGAAATATAATTTTCTTGAGCCTTTACAATCTGTAGATCATACTTTTGAAAACAGATCATCTTTTGTTGATGAGATGATAGTATTCATTATATATTATAGTACCTATGTTTAATGTTTATGGTATATATCGGCAGTTTTTTTAGAGTGATAGAACTTTAGATAGGGATAACTGATTTGACAGAAGGTAGAAGCCATGTTGTTTTGACATTTCTGTTCAGTAAGCATTGACAAATTATCATGGAAAGACTGACGCCGCAACAACGTTGACAAATAGTTGAAATTTATTTTCAAAATCAGTGTTCTATCCGCCAAACTTATAGAGCACTTCGTGAAATTTATGGTTTACATAATCGTCCATCAGAGCAGCTTATTCGTCGAACTATCGATAGATTTCGGACAACATTTTCTCTACTCGATGCAACAACAAAAACAAGACAAAGAACTGCACGTACAGAAGAAAATATCTCTGCTGTAAGTCATAGTGTTAATGATGATCCAGATTTGTTTATTCGTCGACGTTCACAACAAGTTGGACTCTGTGCATCCACAACAGCTTGAAGTTGATCCACTTTTTCATCGTAAAATTGTGTTTAGTGATGAAGCTCATTTCTAGTTGAACGGCTATGTAAACAAGCGAAATTGCCGTATATGGAGTGAAAACGATCCTCAAGAAGTTCTGCAGGTTCCATTGCATCCTGAAAAATGCACAATATGGTGTGCTTTACACGCTGAAGGCATCATCGGTCCATATTTCTTTGAAAAAGATGCTGGAGCTAATGTTACAGTGAATGGTGCTCTTTACAGATCGATGATCAATGATTATTGGTTTCAGAATTTGAATGGTATCGACCCATAAGTGTTTTGGTTCCAACAAGATGGTGCAACACCCCATGCTGCTACCGTAACAATTGATTTATTGAAAGAAAGATTTGGCGTTAACATTATTTGGGAAAATGGTCGAATTAATTGGCCTCCAAGATCATGCGACATAACTCACTGGATTATTTTCTTTGGGGTTATATCAAGTCATTGGTTTATGCTGATAAACCAGAAAAATAGACGCTTTGAAAGCCAACATAATTCGTGTTATCGATGAAATGAGGCCTGAATTACTTGAAAGAGTGGTCCAAAATTGGTCTGGTCGAATGCGGTTCCTCAGAGCTAGTCGTGGCGGACATATGCCGGAAATAACTTCAAAACATAAATGTCATAAAATTATTTTTCAAATAAAAAAACATTTGGCTTCGATCCTAATTTAAATGTATTTATTTCAATTTAAAGTTCTATTAAACTAAAAAAAAACACCCGATAGAAACTTGATGTGAATTATTACAACAATCAACGATTTAACCATAATTGCCGCTTATGTTGGACTCATTTTCTAATGTGAATTATGTTGTGGATATATTTTTTTGAGGAATAAAAGAAAAATTTTCAATATCTAGGACAACTCATTAAACAATATTTTCTGTCAATCTACTGCGTAGCGAAGTAATTGTTGTATTTCAATAAATATGTGGAAATTATATGAGTTTCAATCAAATGAAGACGAAAAACAATTCATATGAGAATATTTCTGGAAACAAGGTGAATTTTGTGCATACACGTGTACAGGATGAATCTTCAAGTTGTAATTCTAACTATAGATTCATGTCATTAAATGATATTCACCATTCTTCCGGTTTCGGCTCAGCTAAAAAGATACAGATATTTGAAAGAAATATAGATATTTTTATAAATATTACATTTATTCTTCACTCAACATTTTCTTTCAACTTCTGCTTTCCTAGTTATAAACTCGATATATAAGGTTTATTTTGAGTCATTGTAAGAATCTACAATTACTTCAGAAAATTAATCTATTTTTCATCATGCATTGTGAAACGCATCGTTTTTGAGATAACCAACATTGAATGTGACAAAATCTGATAAAAATTCAATGAATTTTATTTTGTAGGTCCTCCTTTTAGCCTGATTTATAAATAAAATAGAAAGGCCTTTTACTTGATAGAAGAAATATAACAAAATTTGAATATTAAAACAAATTGAAATATTTTTTTTTTTTTGAAATTAAAATTGTAGAAGATAAACATATTTCAATTTGTTTCAATATTCAAATTTTATTATTTTTCTTCTATCAAGTAAAAGGCCTTTCTATTTTATTTTATATATAATATATAATTATATTTTGGCTTCAATAAATCTCATTATAGAATGTCAATGAATTTAAATAAACCTTAAAATAACTCACACTGTTCTTTGATTTTGTTAGAACATAGATCAATCTTGAATTATATAGTTGATCTGTATTTCGAAGCTTAAGTCTTTTAACACGTGAGTGATATAGGTTATGTTTTTATTTTGATAATTGGAATTTTAAAAGAGGACTGAAGACGGGATTGTCTAGAATTATATTTGTTTTTTGAAGATATAGTGCACATTTTTTTAGAGATTTTTGAAATAATTTATTCGAATATTTAAATATATTAAATATTTCAAATAAATTATATTCTTTGAGAAGTCCTTTAAGTGTGTTTCTGTTTTCAAAAGGCAATTGGTGTTCTTTACGGTAAGACCAGAAACAAAATTTTGTCTCCTTTAAATATTTATGTATTAATTTTAATTACTTTCGTATATCTGTTGGGTTATTTATTCCATTTGATATTATATATTGAGTTTTGATTATATACGTCTATTAAATGTAAGCGGTGCTTGTTGTAGACAAAAATTTAATTCTAAAAGTTTTTTGAATAAAATTTTTTTTGAAATTAAAATTGTAGAAGATAAACATATTTCAATTTGTTTTAATATTCAAATTTTGATTTATAAATTACAGATGTTATCAATGCTTTGAATGAAACTCTGCCCACGCTGCTGTAGTTGGTTATATTACATACAGTATTTCTTTCAGAAATTTTTTTCCGAGGGGGCATTCTACCGGTTCCGGGGTTCAAATGCCTAAACAAATGGTAAAATAAATATTACTTGATAATAAACAATGACCTAAGATATTATATAACTAAAACATAGCTATTGTGAGAAAAATAATAAATATATAACTCGATTTTGACGAACGGTTTCGTTTTTCATTTATCATTTTCATTTATCAAATCTTATTCTTCAAGGTTTTGTGTTGCCATACGAATATCTATAATTCTTTGTAGATATTCTTCGTCCTAGGTCTCTGGTCCTTCAATGTTGATCATCATTCATTAGGTCCTCTGATAGCATTATATTTCTTGCTTTATTCAGTACTCTATTCGTTGTAATGAATAACATTTTAAAGCATGCAGTCGTTACAGGAAGTATTTCACAGATCTTTGTAGCTGTTCGTATCCCACTTCAGCGTCTAGAACCTTCAGAATTGGATTCACTACCGCCCCGGAAAAGTGCCTAAAAGAAACACTGATTTCTCAATAAAAATCATAAATAATTTGTTCTTTCTGAGTGAGATACACCAATACCTGGAAAACTCACAACAATACTGCATGAGAACGTTCGAATAATTCATAGAGTTCAATCGATAAGTTTACAGTTATTGAGTCATTTCATATCATTCATTCATAAATTTATTAAAAATAAGGAATCTTAGGAAATTGTCAATATTAGAATAGACGATAATGAAATTGTGTGTAATTTTATAGTGGAAACAATTAGATTTTTACTGAGTGGAATAAATGGTATTTTTGTTCCAAAAATTTTTATTGATTTTCAAACATCACATGCTGCTATAAGTTTTGGTTATTTAGATAAAGCTTACAGTAACAGTTATTCATATTAAATCTGTAAACAAAGTACAGGAGTGCATTAGCAAATGAGAACTTTATTTATTTGATGATAGAAATCTATGGTTAATATTAATGTACAAATTAAAAACTCACCTAGTATCTCAGCTTAAAATCCATGCTATGAATATACAATTTTTTTGCAACATATATTCAATAAAAATAACCGGCTGAAAAGACTCGATTAAAATTCATAATAGAGTCATCATTTGTATGCTTTATGCACACGTTTGAAATTATATTTTTCTGCTTGAAATTCCCAAAATATAGTAATTCTGGAAGAAACCAGAAGTTTCTCAGTAGAGTACGATAAAATTAGGTTAGTTTTTTAACCTAATGAAAAGAGCCATTGTTGGTTCAGAATGTTAGTATACGATACCAATCTCATAAAAGAGAGGAATTATTCTATATATGGCCAAATATTGAATAAATTGAATCACTACATCTGAGTACTTGAATTGTTTTCAATAATGGTTATTATTATTATTATTAAGATGGGAAATGTTCACGATTTGTATTCAATGGTTAATAAAAAACTTGCTGTTTCGATAATATCTGAATTTTAATACAATAGTCGAATAAATATATTCATCATTATGACAATAACAACAACAATGTTCAGAAATTTTTGGATATAATGTGATAGGACGAAGGACAAGATATAGATACAATTGTCATTAATCGTATGTTCTGAAATAATTTGCTGTCTTATGAATTGTACAGCACGATGACATCAAATTATCTCAGCAACGTTATGTATCGTGCATTAAGACTACCAATTCATAAATCCTCTTAAACTAAGGAGAAAAATGAAATCTAGTTATTTGAGTCGGTTGAATATATCACATTCCAATATCCATCAACTAACAGAATACAATCAAACATCGTGTGTATTGTTTCAGCTAGTTCAAACACTGGAGAATCGAAGAAATACGTCTTCTGCTGTACAGTATGTGGCGGCCTTGTGACAATTCTTGGTTCCCTCTTCTTGACGGTTTATTTTTTATTGAGATCCCTCACATCCACCCTAAACTATTTTGAAACGATCCCAACTTTTGTACCTGCTTCTTTGGTAAGTATAAAATATTTTCATATCATGGGATTAAATCTCACAAATTCATTACTTACAGCTAATATTCACTGGAATTCTCATCATGATCTTATCAAAAAGGAAATATAGGAATAATTATTTGGTAAGTGAGAGTTTTGCAGTTGTTTTATATAATATAATAGAATGAATTTAAGTGAATAAATCTCAAATATATAAAGCTCAAATTCTGTGTGGAATACACCTTTGTTATAGATGATATAATTGAATATTCGGTAAGAGCTGAAGGAGGACATTTCTAACTTTAAATTCAGATTGATGTCTTCAAAATAAATATTAAAAATGATTTGGTTCAATTTTATCTTCAAATGTGTACCAAATTAAAATTTAAAAAATCACAAAACCAATTTTTAACTTACCAGGCAGACCAAACTTGGAACGAATGAACTTTAAATATGTCGAAACGTCTTGAAGATACCAGAGAGATCACTTGTAAAAACAATTTCAATTCACATGTGCTTCAAACACCGAAAAACTGAATAGATGTTATTCTTCTCAAGCAATGTCTCATGATAAGAATTGAAATAACCAGTATTTCGAAAACAATACATAATTAAGGACTTTTTGTAGATCTTTAACTCGATATAAAATTAGTCCATAATTCACAGAATAAATTAAAACTTGAGTTCATACTTGATAGATGCAATTGAAATAACTTAAATTTCAGAATAATATCTTCAAATTTCTACAATATATAATGAAGATTATTTACTGAAATATTAAAATAATATCAGTGTACACATAATCAATTTTAAATATTTTACAATGTCTAGAAAAGCTTTTTTTGCTTTACGACATAAAAACATATCAATGCAAATATATTTACACAATGTATACAGGTTCAATATTCTTTTTATCTATCCTTCATTTAGAGAATTTCATATGATTTTGGAATATCAAATTTTTTTGTAAATGTATGTTTATGTATTAGGAGTATAAATAAGTTCGTGCGGCTTTTTGTCAAAAATTGAAGCTTTATTGTGAAAAATTGGTTAAGTTCTAAGTATTGTCCGTCGCTAGCCACCACTTTGTCCCATCTTCTAGCAATTTACGAATCCCAATTTAGCCAGGCTACGTTGAATCGATCGGAAGGAGCAATGTCTGGGCTATACGGCAGCTGGGTAGGACTTCCCATGTGAGCATTTTTAAGTTAGTTTTAATGGGGGACGCAACATGTTTCATGTTGGAAAATAACTTTGTCATGCCTGTCGGCGTATTGTGGCCATTTATCTCGCAATGCTCGGTTCAAACTCATTAATCGTCGTCGGTAGACCTCCCCCGTGATTCTTTAGTTCGATTGTAGTAGCTCATAATAAACCATACTTGGCCTCACCAAATACACAGCATGATCTTCTCGTCATGAATATTCGGTTTGACAGCTGATGATACGACGTTTTGGATTATCGTAATGGACCCATTTCCCCGCCAGTCACAAGTCGATGCAAAACACTTTTAGCCGTTAGAGCAGTTGTTCGCGCGTAAAAAACGGCACTCGACGTCTCTTGGTTTCAGTTCCTACGGTAACCTATTTCCTACCTTTCGAATCATTCTCACCTCTTTTAAATGATTGCAAATAGCTGGTAGGGTCATTTCAAGTGTTTTTGATAGTTCTTTTTTCGTTTGTGATCGATCTTCATCGAGCCTCGCCTCTAATTCTTCATTCTTCAACTTTGAGGACCCTCGGGGTCGTTCTTTGTCTTCCGAATCAAAATTGCCACTTTTAAATCCGGCAAACTACGAAAGCCTAAACATCCACTAAAGTACGATAACTTTCAGCAGTCTGTTTCTTCATATTTCAGTAATGAAGTGAAACTCCCCGTAAAAACACATTATTCGGTACAAAAGTTGAAATTTTCGGAGCACACAGAAACTCTGTTGTTTGCATTTCAGCGAAATGGGAGATTCTAAGAAGAAAGCCTAATGATTACACTTCAAAATGAAAGCAATGAAATAATAAACTAATGGTGATATCTGTTATCAAAATCGCACTAAGGTATTTCTACTCCCAATAAATACTTATATACAAGATGTCCTAGAAGTCGGCGTCATGTCAGAATCAGGTAACAGGTTGTCATAACAGTCATCAGAAAAATATAAAAGAAAATCCAACTCCTGTATTTTTCGAATTCTATTGCACTTTCTTTTATTCAATAAAATGTACACCTTGTAATGATTTTTGAACTCCTGTCACTACAATTTTTCACTTTTTTCAAATTTTATTTTTTCTATGTTATCCCGAATAGTGCTTCTGCAACTTGTTATCTTCAATTCTTAGCCAATGGATTCAGCTTGGAAAAAAAGTCACTTTTTGCCGAACCAAGTATTCCAAATTAATATTTCACCCAACTTCAATTGACTGTACTGGAAAAAAAAATTGTACCACCTCAGCCTGGCAAGTTACTTCAGAAGTTGGCACATTTAATAAGGAAATTTGGCAACCGATTTCGTGAAAAATCTAAATAAATTTCAGCACTGAAAACCTCTGGCAATTCAAAAGGTCCTATGACTCTTCCGTTCAAAATTCCAGTCCACATGTTCACTTTAAAATGATATTGAGATCTTTCTTGTCTCATAAAATTAGGATTTTCTACGTGCCACTCGTGTAAATTGGGTAGGTTCATATAACCATTTTTTCTTAATGTTCATCCATCCGATCACAAAATTGTGTTTCTTCCCGGCTCTTTTGTAGCATGGTTTGGCAAAATGCAACCCGAGGTTCATAATCCCGAGGTAACAGAGCTTGTACTCGCTGCACATGATATGGGTGGAGCTTATGTTTTTCAATAGTCGGTGAGCTGTAGTTTTGGGCACTCCTGTGCTTCGCTGAATTTCACGTAGCAAAGTACTTGGATTTTCCTCAACTGCTTGAATCGCAATATCGTCGTAAAGTAGGGAAATGATTCCTTCAGCATGCAGTTTGTTTGGAAGTCGGCCCGCTGTGAATAGTAAACTATGCGCATTCGTAAAAACTCGAGATCTGGAGAACGATCAGCATAAGGGTATCTCTAGCAATACATTCTTGAAGCTGCACTAGCGTTATATTTGCATTCCCCATAAATGGGTGCATGTTGGCATTTTTTTGTGTGCCATACACTGACATGATGGCAATACATAATTACAAGTTAGTGCAGGTAAAATCAAAGTTCGTCGTAAAGAGATCAAAACTATCCAAGTCACAAGCAAACAAATCTAATAAACGAAGCCAAAAGTCGTGAGTACACAAATAACATGGAAAGATGCGCAGTAGACCAAGGGGCGTAGCGTATTGCATTTACATGTGCCAATACCACATAGTGGCATCATTATCTGTCTCACTCACACTTTATGGAAGGACTCCATCTCATTCAAACCAGATTCTTAAAGTATTGGATGCACCAGAATCATTTTTAGAAAGTTCCAAGAAATTGCTCGAAACTGCATTCCTTTAAGAAAGACCGTTTTTTTGACCGATCTAACAAATAATGTAGTAAGTGTAATATCATTTTGGAATCCCTAATAAATGCGCTAACTTTTAAAGTAATTTACCAAACTGATGTAGTACAGTTTTTTCCCAGTGCAGTCAGTTACATTTGTGCGAATTATTAATTTTGAATACTTGGTTCGGCAAAAAGTGACATTATTTTCCAAGCTGGAGTAATTGGCTTAGAATTGAATGTCACTATTCGGGATAACATAGGAAAAATAAAATTTGAAGAAATTAAAAAACTTGTAGCAACAGGATTTCAAAAACCATCACAGGGTGTGCATTTTCTCGAATAATAAAAAATGCAATATAATTAGAAACTCAGATTTTTAAAAAAAAATTTCTGATGACTACTATGAGTCAGCCTGTTAACCTATTCCGGCTTGACGTAGACTTCTGGGACATCCTGTATGTTGTGTTAATTACATTGATATTCACACATTTTTATGTAGTAAACCGAAAAAAGTATTTTTCCTAGACAAGAATATTTCATATTGATTATGTATACTCTCGATATTTGAAAATATAATCTTCAATAAATATTGTAGAAATTCAAAGATATTTTTCTCGATTTAAAGTCACATTTAAATTTTCTGTTCTATTATTAATATGATTTTTTATTCTCTATCACGCTAATTATATTTAATGCTGCAGGTTATCTCCCTAATAATTAGTTCCCCTTGAATTAGACTCGCCTCCAATATTTGCCAGTGTCAATGGTATGCTTCAGAGCAGAGCAAATTTTATTTGTCAAGTACATTAAGTATTAAAATTTTCTGGAGCAATCATTCATAGTATAAGAAAAACAAATGTTAACTTCCGCTATTTTATATATTTACACGACAATTGTTTCGTCATACCATGACTTCATCAGGTGAGTAATTAAACTGAGGTATACAATGCAAAACATGACCTTAAATACAGATCTGGTACAAAAAATAGAGGGGTGGAAAGAGATGGTTTAAAATTAATGAAAAATATTAAGTAGGGGGGATCTGTTTGAATCTATTTGATCTCTAAAGTTTCTAACAGCTTTAGTTTCTGACTTTTGTTTTCGATATGTAATATTTCATAGTTCATATTAAAATTATGGCCAGTCTCTTACAAATGGTTAGCACAAGTTGAATTCGGTTTATTATTAATATAACATTTTTCATGTTCACGTATCCTTACCTGGAATGAACGGCCAGTCTGTCCCACATATACACATGGGCAATCACTACATGTTAACTTGTAAACTCCTGATTTTTTGTTTTCAGGAATGACGTCTTTATTATTGTTTATTAAACAGCCTAAATAATTAATGGTTTCAAAAGAGATGTTATAACTTTCTTTTTTCTTTAAATTTCTAGTAATCTTTTCAGATTTTTGGCCTATGTAAGTTAATGAAATACAAGTGATATTGCTTTCTTGTAATTTATTTTATCAAGTAAATTATCTATAATTAACGGATTAAAATCATTATTGAAAGCTTTTTGTTTAATGGTTTTATATTCTTCATCAAAATTTTCTTTCTTCATGCGTATGTTAACCAATTTTTGAATTTTTGAGAGCTAAAATAATTTCTTCAAACTTTCCCTCTATAGTAAATAACTTTTACGTGATACCGTAGGAGTAGATGTATCTCATTAAGTAATGACTATCATACTACTCTGTCAAGAAAGTACCGGGAATTTTCAATTGAAACAACATTTTTACATTTAATCGTCAAAATTTATTGGGTCGCCTTCAAAATAGGCTCCATTTGCTCCAATACATCTATGCCAACGGCACTTCCAATTATCGAAACATTTTTTATAGGCGCTTTCCGGGATGGACTTTAGCTCTCGCGCCGAATTTTGTTTTATGGCTTCAATCGACTCAAAACGGGTGCCACGAAGGGGCAATTTTAGTTTTGGGAAGAGGAAAAAGTCGCAGGAAGCCAAATCCGGCGAATACGGTGGTTGCTGAAGCACGTTTGTTGAGTTTTTGGCGAGAAAGTCAGTCACAATCGTAGCTCGGTGAGAAGGCGCGTTATCGTCATGCAAAATCCATGAAATCTTCGCCCACAAATTTGGCCGCTTCTTAAGGATACGCTCACGCAAACGTTTCACAACGCCTAGGTAATACTCCTTGTTTACCGTCTGACCCTCTGGAACGAATTCGTAGTGCACCACGCCACGGATATCGAAGAAAACAATGAGCATCACCTTCATTTTCGAGCGGCTTTGGCGTGGTTTTTTCGGTTTCGGCTCATTTTTTGCCACCCATTCCGATGATTGCTGGCTTGTTTGCATATCGTACTCGTAGACCCAGGTCTCATTACCAGTTATAATGCGTTCCATGAATGTAGAATCGGAATTACAGCGATCCAGCATGTCTGAAGCAACCTGTTCGCGATGACGTTTTTGAAGAAAATTCAGGTCTTTCGGTACGAGTCGTGCGGCCACCTTTCTCATGCCCAAAATATCAATCAAAATCGTACGTGCGGACTCGTGGGATATCTTAAGATCATGTGCTATCTCTCTCAAGCTGGTACGACGGTTTTCCAGCACCCTTTCCTTAATTTTATCGACGTTATCTTCGATCGAAGCCGTCGATGGGCGACCACTTCACGACCGTCCTTGAAGGCTCTGTACCACTGAGATGCACGAGTTTTCGATAGAGCATTATCACCAAAGGCCTTTTGCAACATTTTCAATGCATCGGCACACGAAAATTCATTTGCAACACAAAACTTTAAACAAATTCTTTGCTCAACGTAATCACCCATAGTAAAAATTGGCACGCACTCTGACATCGACTGACTTAATCAGCTGTTGCAAACACACTAGTTGACAGATCCCGCTCAAGCTTGGCATAGTAATTAAGGACAGTGGTACCAACCTAGGAGAAAAAATTTTTACCTGCCTCATTGCACCGCCAGATTTAAATCGATAATTCCCGTTACTTTCTTGACAGAATGTATATCCCCCTTTCCAAGATTGCCGTCACTTCAATTCCACAAGCACTGATCAGAAAAATTGAATGAATAGAATATTTATTTAGGCTTAAAACATTGATTTAGAACTAACACCTTGTTTTCAGTTGAAATGTATAAATAAAAAACAATCTTATTGTTTACACAACAATTGTTTCGTCATACCATGACTTCTTCAGGTGATTATTCAAACTATTTAAGCTATTAGTTTAAATACTCACCTGATGAAGTCCTTAGAAAATTTTTTGCGTAAACAATGAAATCTAGCGGAAGTTAAATTTATTCTTATTTATAAATTTCACGATGAATATCCGTCAAGTGAAAACCGAAATAATCATTGATTTGGTCAGCTGAAATATGCTTAGTTTCTCTTTTATTGCCTTTTTTTCATAAGAGTTGACATTAGAATTGTATTCTGCTTCGAAATTTCACATTATCGGTTATGTTTAATTGAATCGATCAACACTTGATGGTAAATTTGAAAAAAACTAACGATACTAGTGAGAATTCTTTTATTCCTGAATAAAATATGAAAATTAAAATAAATCCTATTTGAAATATGATTATAGGTAAAATATTTTTTGTTATATCAGTATAACCAGTTATTTATATATTCAACTTTGAATAATTTCTACTTAACTCCATTTTCAGATTAAAATTGGAGGTCTATGTTGTATGATATGTGCCTTAACATGCGTCCTGGTCACAATCACCACTACTGTTATCCATATGAATAGGTTACAAACTTTAAGAGAATGTGTTTATACTAAGAAAACAAGAACTTGTACCTGCTACTCTGTCCTACTGGAGGCTCAATCAGCTACCGATGAAGGTAAGTGAAAAAATAATATTGAATCGAATCGAATATCGAATGTTGATAATTACCCATTCTACATCACAATTTTCAATGAATGACATTTTGGGTACAGCGTGCTTGAATAAAATTTAAAGCCGAATGGATGACGGATTTTTACCTGATTCTTTAATTTCCGAAATTCAATATAAGATAGGTATTCAGCTCCTGCATTCTTCGCTAACGAGAACACTAACATATACTAGATAGAAAAGGGTTTCCAATTTTATATATTGAAGAAAAACGACTATATTTTAAGATCGTAAAGAAGAAGGTATGCCATTAACAACGAGAAATGATATCAGGCAAATGGCCGCCATGACTAAGGTCACAGCACCATATCCCTTTCATGAAAATTTCAATGACCAATTCGACATTTGCAGCTGTATATCCTCGATAACTTCATTAATTCCATCTTTAAGGTCTTCAATAGATTGTAGAGTATTGACGTAGACCTTATTTTTTACGTGACCTCAAAGAAAATTCTCTGAAGGTATTAAATCACAAGATCTCTGTGGCCAATTGTGATCACCTCTTCGAAAAATAACACGGCCAGGAAACTTTTCTTACGAATTATTTCGTTCAACGAAACGTCGTCTTGTTGGTAATAACCATAGTGCATATCAAAATCTTTCAATTCCGGTAATGAAAAATCATTAATTATAGCTCGGTAGCGCAATCCATTCACCGTAACAGCCTTCGAATAAGTAAGGTCCAATCACACCGCCAGCCCAAAAACCGCACCAAACTGTGCCAAGTTGAAAATGGAGAGATTTTTCAACAATCATTCTTGGTTTTTCCGAACTTCAAATGCGACAATTCTGCTCATTAACGCCTCCTCCGAGGTGAAAATGGGCCTCATCACTGAAGATGATTTTTCGATGAAAATTCGGATCATTTTGATGTATTTCAAGGACCCAGTCAGCGAAAATACGACATTGGGGCTGATCGATCGACTTGCGTTCTCATGTTAACTGAACTTCAAAGGCCTTATGACCTAACTAAGTCTTTATACAAAATAAGATGTAATGTCGTTTGCGGAATGCTTAATTCCAAAGATCGACGAGGAATCGACAAACTTGTGTTTCTGTCAACACTACGGACTAAAGCAGAAATATTCTTAGTTGTTCTTGAGCGACGCACAAGGTTTCGATTCTTCACATCATAACTTGTACTAACATCTCAAATTTTTCCACCAGTTTTACTACTGTCAACCGAGAAGGTGCTTCACGATGATTCAAAGGTGCTTCATTTTTTGAACTGTTACTGCAATATTTTCACCATTTTTGTAAAGAATTTTAACAAATATTTGATAGATTCGGTCTTTACTTGGTGGAAACTCATTTTAATTAAAAAAAATGTATAAGAGACAGTAATTTATTTCCACAAAAATGTTTGTACTACTACAACAATTGTTTCACCACGATGTGGCTTCTTCAGGTATTACATTGTACTGTCTGATGGTATTCAGTGTAACCGAGTTTAAATACATTTTTAGGTATGTGACCAAATAATGGAAGCACAAGTCATAGAAACTCTAGGTGTTTATTGAAGTTTGCCGCTAAAAATGCCATTAAGGAAAAATATTCAGTAATGGAGAATGATCAACATCTGTTTGTTCGTTCAAAAGGATTTTACGGGCATTATACCTGTTGATTTCAAGAAATTCTAAAAGTGTTAATCTAGAACTTTTGCTTTCAACGCGGATAATTTCATAATTATTGTTGAAATTATGCCTGAATTCCTTAAGATGATTAGCATATGTCGAATGTACAGAATTGGATATATAACCCCTTTGGTGTTCTTGGAGACGTTTCTTGAATGATCTACCAGTCTGGCCAATGTATACTAAAGGGCAATCTTTGCAAGTCAACTTGTAGACTCCGGATTTATTTTCTTTATTTGTACGATCTTACCTACATAAAAAACAATAAAGATCGTACAAATAAAGAAAATAAATCCGGAGTCTACAAGTTGACTTGCAAAGATTGCCCTTTAGTATACATTGGGCAGACTGGTAGATCATTCAAGAAACATGTCCAAGAAAACCTAATGGGTTATATATCCAATTCTCTACATTCGATATATGCTAATCATCTTAAGGAATTCAGGCATAATTTCAACAATAATTATAAAATTATCCACGTTTAAATACGTTTGAGCTAACCGTGTAATCTTCTAGTCGATTGATAATTTTTGATGTAGGATCTTTCACACTGCTCACCATTTTTCTTCTTCTAGATGTTTTGCTAAGTGATACTTTGTTTTTGTTCTTAGGTTCTTATTTTTTGAATCTACTGACAAAAAGAACCGGCTCAATAATTCAGGAGTTTATAAGCTAAGTTGTCATGAGTGCGGTTGCGTATTTATAGGACAAACTTTCAGACATTCAAAAAAGGTTCAATGAATATCAAACATCATTTAAGTATCGATAGGATAACTCTAATTCCGCGAAACATTTTTTCGGAACAAATCATGTGTTCAGACAATAAGAATATATTAAAGTAATACATTTACCAGCAAAAGGCGATAATCAATAGAGGTTTAAATTATTGTCACGATCATACAATAAAACCTTTGAAGTACAATTTGTTATATACCAGTTTGAAAATGCAGTAAAAACCACGAAACTGGGGTCACTGTATCCCCAATAATAAAAAAGTGATTCATTCCATTTCTAAAATGAATTATAAAAAAATAACGGACTACTTCATTCAAACGGAACGTTGATTGGGGATGTGTTCGTATGAGCTCAGCCCAATATTCTTTCAGGATCTCAATCCACCATTTCAATCAGTGCTTTCCTGAAAAAAAAGAAAGTTTTTAATTCTTGTGACCAAAAATGCTTACAAACACCAGAAATAATTGACATTAAAAAAAAATTAAACGCTTCGTACACAAAATATGAGGAAGAAAGAGATGATGGTTCAAGGAAATTATACGTGGGATTGAAAAATGAATATAAACAACTTTTAAATGATACCGTCAAACATAAAAATTCTAAATTCGTTAATGAAGCAGAAAATACGAGTCGTGCGATATGGAAGGTCATAAATTCAAAATTAAAATCAGAGACAGAAAAAGTATACTCCTCATCACTGTCAGAATAAACATTTAACCGGTATTTTTCAACGATTGCGAAAAAGTTAACTGGAGTTAACACCAATCCGGATCGAGTGAAAAACTGTTGAAAAACAGAAATAAAGGTAAAACTTCACGCTCATTTTTTCTGACCCCCACAACACCAGATGAGGTTTTGAGGGTTGTATCAGAAATGAAAAATAAAGCTTCCCAAAATGTATATGGCTTCTGCGTGAGAATGTTGAAAGAAGTCATCGATTGTCTTGCTGATCCTATCTCTTACCTCATAAACCATTGCTTCCAGCAGAGCTACTTTCCAGAAGAACTGAAAATTGCGAGGGTGAACCGGTCCACAAAAAAGGAAATCAAGAGTTATATGAGAACTATAGGCCAATATCTATCCTGCCAGTTGTCTCAAAAATCTATGAGAACCACCTCAAAACTAGAATGGTCACATTTCTAGAAAAAAATTCGTTGCTTGGCAGTTTCCAGCATGGTTTCAGAGAGGGAAAATTTACTACCACAGCTTTGGTCCACATTGTTGAATACATTATGAAGGCATTGGATTATGTAGATGATGTAGGTGATGCTAACCTGATGGAGTCGTTCCTTAAGGAACGACTTTCAAGATGAAAATTACCGCAGGAGTTCCCTAGGGATCTGCGCTCGGGCCTATTCTTTTCCTCCTATATATCGATGACCTGATATATAACGTTGGTGCAGATGAAGAGACCCTTTTCGCTGACGATACAAAATTTTTGAATAGATCCAAGGGCAGAAATCTACTCCGGAATAAATCACATGAAAGAGTCAAAGATGCAATATAATTGTTTAGTTCTAATGACATGAAAGTGAACGAAGAGAAAACTCAGGAGTTGATAGTGAGCCCAAAACGTCAAGAACCAAAAAGTATTTCCTTGCTTCGGATTTCAATCAGCGGAAATTTAACTTGGCTGAAGCACATATTATTATATATTATTTTCAATAAGAATAACAAAAAACTTGCTCACAGAAAAAGAAGCGTTACTTACATATCACGCACATTTCCACAGCAGGATGAGCAACAGCTTCATTTTATGGGGTGCATCCTCAGAGGCAGAAAGATTGGTCCTGAAACAGAAGAAAGCTTTAAGAATCGTAGCGAGAGTAAACCAGGTCACTAGCTGTAGATCCCTGTTTAAGAAATATGGAATACTTACCTTAACATGCTGTTATATCCTAGAATGTCATATGTGTGTATACAAAAATCGGAATACTTTCCAAACACATTCAACGATTCACAGTCATGACACCATGTATAGGAACAACTGTATTGTCCCAAGACATAGACTGCAGAGGACACAAAACACTCATAGAGTTAATGGAATGAAAATCTATAACAGACTTCCACAATCCTCAACAACACTGCATTCTACAACAATCAAGCAAAAAGTTAAAGCGATTCTAACTGAATGTGCATTTTATTCAATGGATGAGTTTATGAAGTACCAGTTCTAGTCATTAACTTTCTGTATTTTAGTTCATACCTTATTGTAAGAGTTTGTTTTCTGTTGATTGTTGTAAATTTTAAAGTCGAAATATTTTAGTATAACATATTTACAATTTTTTATTTTATGATGTATATTATCATATATTTCTTTAATATTCCCTGTAAAATTTTCAGGGTAATTAATAAATTTGAATTTGAATTTAAAAAATATTCAATATTTATCAGCAATAAGACCTAGGGAGAATAAAAAAAACTGAACTAAATCTGAATGAGCAGGCTGACTAACATACCAATATATCGAATTAATTGAAAAAATTTCCACGTATTTATGGTTACGATTGGATATTTTATCCTGCCCAAAATTTTGATCTATTTCCACTTGCATTAATAATATCCCACAACCTGCTTTCAGCAGCAGCATTTATTAACCTATCAATTTTCTCATCCACAGGTATGCGCTTCGTGTTCGACTCGACTCCAGACTGCGAAGTCATCCATGGGGAACTCTACGTATGTCTGAGAATGATGTTCGGAATTTCGGTAACAGGCATATTGGTGTGCATCTTCTCATGCATGTTAATGTACCAATTACTGAGGTAAGTGCTGTACATTTTCGAGCCTACCGTATAATAAGGATGGTCTCATAATTGATATTCCATATTAATATGGAAGTTTTTGTGTTGAATCGAACGTGGCGAATAAGTGGAGTTGAAATATGAATATAAGAAAAGGCTCGGAAGTTGTTTAACGAGAATTCAGATTAGCAACGTTGTTGGATTTTTGATAGCGCCCGTATAATTAGATGTTTGTGTAATGTCAGATTCGTATTTATTTAACAGATCCATATTCATTTTATTATGTGATATTGATGACTTTTTCATTTTAAGAAAAGCTATTGTATATTGGAAAAACAATATCTTCTTTCTGAAAAAATCTGGTTTACCGATGGGGTCAACTCTAAGTCCTCCTTTATTAGACATTATTATAAATAACTTAGTCTAAAAACATTATTCAAATAGAAACATATTATTTTTCATTGAACATACCGACAAATTCATGAATTGTGATAACTCCGATTTTGGCCTTAAAACTCACTCCCCTTTTAGCTGGTTAATTCCAAAACATTTTGTTGAAGCTATCATCCAGGAAAGGCCCATTGCTCTCAAGAATACTGTGAATTTATATGAATTTAATAATAATATGAATAGAGATCAGCGAGGCTAGCCTAAGGTCGTCTATTGTCTTTTCTTTTGGTAGTCCGGGAAGAAATGACCGAGAAAACACTCTTCTGACTTCTCTGTTGAAGAAAATTTTTTTCCAAATGAACAGTTTCCTTTATAAAAAGGCCCACAGCAGATGAACATGGAGAAGTCTAGATGGTAGAGTCAAAAGTGAAATAGATTATTTTATCACCTATAGAAGGCACATATTTCAGCATGTTACCATGTCAAATAAGTTTACTACTGCAAGTAATCACCGGTGTTAAGGGTAAAAATAAGCGACAAAAACTGATTAACAAGGAAAGACTGAAGAACTGGACGCATCCGGTGGATAAAAAGGAGTTTGAAAGTTACATCAGTAAATCAATAAGTGAAAATCCAACTACTAAAGACATTCACATACTGACTGAGACGATAATCCAAACAATAACTGAAGCCCAAAAGAAATTTTGCCTTAAAAAACTCAAAGAACCAAAACTCAATCTAGAAATAAAGCTCGAAATAGAAAAAAGGAGAACATTAAGAAGCGACCGTCAAACCAGTCCACAGAACATCAACACACTTAATAGAGGGCCATAAGGAAGATATCAGATAGTTTAAAAACAACGATATCATACGAACTATTGAAGAGAATAAGAGCATGAAAGTTATGAGCAGGAAAATTGCAAGTAGGAAAAAGCAAATCTTCAAGCTCAAGGACGAATCTGGAGAAAGGACATCCAACAGGCAAAAAATTATCAAAATAGTTGAGATATTCTACGAAACTCTCTACAAGAACCATCAGACCCGAAGGAAAGTTCAGAACCAGGGATCAGAAGATATTCCGGATATCTCTTTAGCTGAAATTAATAATGCTTCTGGAGAAGATGGAGTAGCTCCAAAGGCCATAAAAATGGGAGGAGCTATACTCGATAGATCGATAGATTTCGTACTCTTTCCAATCTTTATCTGCACATTCCTGATAACTGGAACAACTCAGTTATGGTCTGACTGATTAAGAAGGGTGATAGAATGGATCTTGAGAACTAGAGATCAATTAGCTTACTTAATCATCTTTACATGCTAAATTGAACTCCTATCAGAATCGATAACAGGCTGGATTTCGCTCCATGTTTGGTACCAACGACCACCTCCAATGTCTAAAAACCCTCATAGAAAAGGGTATAGAATACAACCGTCCTTTTTTTTGCTGGTGTTCGTTGATTTTAAAAAAGCGTTTGATACCGTGGAACTCCCCGGTGCCCTAGAATGACTACAAGAGAGTGGAGTTGTCCACCGATATTGTGAGATCATTAAGAACATATATGAAAAGGCGACAACAACTATTAATCTTCACTCTCCTACTGAAATACTTAAAATTGAAAGAGGAATTAGACAAGGCGATACTATGTCACCTAAGCTGTTCATCACAGTTCTTAAACACGCTCTTAAGAAATTGCCTTGGGAACGTAAAGGAATAAACATCGATAGAGAATACCTTAACCATCTCCGTTTTGCAAACGATATTGTCATTATAGCGGACAATTTAGCACAAACTGAAGTATGCTACAGTAACTTCATCATTCCATGCAAAAAGTAGGGTTAGAGATAAACTTTTCGAAAACCAAAATAATGACCAATCTGGTGTCTAGTGAACCAATCCACATAGATAATGTTAGTTATGTTTAGTTATAGATATAGTTCATAAATACATATATCTGGGTCATGAGCTCCAAATTCACAGAGACAAACTTGTGAGTTGAGTAGAAGGATAATTTTGGGATGGGTTGCATATGGAAAAATGAAAGACGTGTTCAAGACTGACATCCCAATATATCTGAAACGGAAAGCATTTAATCAGAGTATTCTGCCGGTCTTAACATACGGTGCGGAGACACTGACCCTGACCAAAGGATCGGAAAATAAACTTAAAGTTACTCAAAGACGTTGGTGACCTGCTAGCCATCATTTCGCTGTGGGAAGTCGACGTTCAAGCATTTGCTGATGACCTGGCAATCATAGTGAAAGGTAAATCGGAGGTGACGATATCGGCCGTCCTTCAAGAGATACTGAACACTTTTGATAAATGGTGTATAAGGGAAGACATGTCTCTTATCCCACAAAAGGTAGTTATAGTACCATTCACTAAAAAACGAATGTTGAATGATTTAGGACCGCCGACTTTCCGTGGTGAAATAATACAATTTTCATTTGAGGCAAAATACCTGGGAATAATCCTGGACAAAACTGTTACTTGCAATGCACACCTACATAAAGTCATAAAGCCAGAATGGGTTTCTGGACTTGCAGGCGGATCTGTAGTAAAACCTGGAGCCTAAAGCTCAGGCAGGTGTACTGGCTATACACTATGGAAATTAGACCACGGATAATGTATGGTGCTGTAGCGTGGTGGAAGAAAGGCTAACAAACAGTTGGCCAACATAAGCTCACCCGACTACAGAGACAGGCTTGCCTTGCAATAACAGGTGCGTTTCACACCACTCCCAGAGGGAGGAGGAACGGACCACATACAAACTATATCAACTGACGATAGACAGGCCAGGGGCAATAATGATGGTAGGCTCAGGACTGCTGGATTAACTTTTAACGAACAGCATCCTATCGATGCCCTCGGATCTAATGTCAAAAGTCACGAGCCAAGAACGGCATGTCAATGTAATCATCCCCAGCCGGGACTAATGGACCCAGCATGCTGAGGTTCTATTGAGGACCGACCTTGGCTTGTTCGAAGATGGCTCGCGAACGACGAATGGAACGGGAGCGGGAGTATATGGGAGCAAACCGAGAATTAACATCTCATTGAGTCTCGGCCAAAACGCAACCATATTTCAGGCAGAATTATTCACCATTGAGACCGCAGCAGGACTGTTGATAAAACGGAAAATACACCACGGTAAAATCAAAATATTTACAGATAGTCAGTCGGTACTAAAAGCTCCGGAATCCAGCTCTAGTACCTCGAGAACAGTCTGGAGTTGCGCACGGCTTTAAACAGGCTCGTTATGTATAACGGATTCACTCTGATTTGGATACCGAGCCAGATAAAATATTTGGGTAACGAGGAGGCGGATCGGCTGGCGTTTGCTTGAGCTGCGCTGCCTCTGGTAGGACCGGAACCATTCTTGGGAATACCACATGACTAAGCAGGCGATCACAGGCAGAATGAACTACAGGCTAGAGTCTTTCTGGCGGAGCCATTCTGGTCTGAAACATTCGAAGGTGTTCCTTGGAACAGATTCGAACAAAAAGATGGCGAACCTAGCGCTAGGTCTGGATAGAGCCAAACTAAGAACAATTGTCGGAATTATGACAGGTCACTGCAGACTGAAAGCGCATTTGCACAAAATCGGTCTGGCGAAAGATAATGACTGTGTCTTGAGGACACTGAAACAGCCATGCACATCGTCTCAGAGTGCCCAGCGGTGAGTGGCATCAGATTCGAGGTCTTTGGTCAGGCTTTTATAGCCCACTGCGAACTGAAAAATTACTCCTGAACAAGATTATCAGTTTTGTCCAAAAACTGGATCTCGTCGGAGAGATATAAATTAGGGGTGAACCACAATAGTCCGTGCGGACGCAGTGGTAGCGTGGACAGACGCCCGCTCGCTATAAATAATATAACATAAGATATTCAAAGACGAATGGAAAGATCCATGCTCAGATTGTCATTGAGGGACATAGTGGAAAATAAGGAGATACGCAAAAGAACTTAGGCAAGAGAAACCGAAGAAGGCCCCCCCCGCTGGACAGACGACCTGTAAAGAATTTCAACAAACTGTATCGCGACTGCCCAGGACAGAGAAGGTTGGAAACGTTTAGAAGAGGCCTATGTCCAACAATAGATGCATGAGGCTGAATAATGATGATGAATCGTACCTAGCTGTAAAGCCACGTTTTTGATAATGAAAGTTTTTGATAATGAAAGTTTTCATTTATAGTTGTTGTGAATAAAAGTGATTTCGTCTACTTAATATTTGCGTATTGCTTAATATCTTATATGCATTTAGTGAACGAGGCAATTTTCTGAATACATAGAAATTGTTGAAAGTGCTCACATATTCGTTTAATTAAGGAACAAAGGAGTCAGGTTCAACAATTCGAAGGAACTAACTGCAAGCGATTAGATACCATTTACCACATTTTTCGACCCAATCAACAAGGATAACGTCAATCCATGTTTTCTTGTTTACTTTAACTTTTATTCACAACAATAGAAATTTAGTGAACCTCATATATAATATAAATATCATATTTAACATTGTAGAAAACGTGGTCAAGTACGATTGCTAAAGCTGATAACACGAAAGGCTTAAGATGATAGACGACGTTAGGCTTGCCTCGCTGATCAGACTACCTAGTCTCATACATAGAAAATTCATATTACATCACAGTCTCCTAGGAAGCAATGGACCCTTCCTGAATGATGGCCTTAGCACAATATTCCGCCATTTACCAGCTAAAAGGAAATACGTTTCAACCCCAATATCTGCCTTAACAAATTTCTTTATTTCTGAACTCCTTCCGAATATCAAATTTGAAATAGAAATAAATAATGATTCTAAGGGATATCAATCTCTAGAACTAATAATCTATTAAATTAACATCTTTAGAAAAAGTATTATACATTCAAGATTCTCTTAGTCCTAATAATAATAAATTTGCTATTCTCAATTATATGATTCTTAGGGCATTCACAATGCTTATGTCTCAAAAGAACTTTCCACGGAAATCTCTATAATCAATAAAATAACCCAAAATAATAAATTTTCTCCATGAATGATATCAAAGAAAATAAACAAACAAATGAATAGCCTTCTGTATCGAATTATAGAAAATCCCGATCATATATATATATATATATATATATATATATATATATATATATATATATATATCTATATATATATATATAGATATATATATATATATATATATATATATATATCTATATATATATATATATTTATTCATCAATATTCGAAATTATTTAAATGAACTAAACGACCTTCAAATCTGGTAAACAATTAATTCATAACAAAAACCAAAAGCTTTCGTAGTCTACAGAAATTATAATGATTGTAACGCAACTTACGTGGTTCAAACAGGTAGGAACTTCCAAACAAGACTGAAAGTGCATCTGACTGCTGACAAAAGATCGGGCGTCTTTGAATTTACTTAAACTGCCAATCAGCATAAATATAGTAACAACGTCAAGATCTGCATAGATATCCGGAAGGATGAAATTTGTCCGTGTGCTTAAAAATAAACAGATTTCATAAATCCCGAACAACCTATTAGAAGTTAATTATTTCCTAATACTCAATATATTCCCTACTCTTTTCTATACAGAACATGTAATTACGCACCTCTTTACTTCCTGAGATGATACCTTATATATCTCAATGTATTCTAATCTTACACACTTGAAGATGATGTTATGTTATGGTCGAAACGAATTCTTAGTAAATAAATTGTGAAAATTTCAAATCCCAGCCTTTGTTATTGAAGTATTTCATCGAGAAGACAAAGAAAATTATAAAGATGTTAGAGTATTTTTAGGAAATATTTATTAAAAATAAGAAAAAAATTAGTTTGAAAACTGAAAATAATTTGATTGATGATATTACAGTCATGAGAAGAAAAAGATGTATTGGGAACAGCTGGAAATGAGATGTCGATCCTTCTATCAGCAACATACAAATCCACCGAGTAGTGCCCATGGGTCAGTTCGAGAACCTACGCTAGCGTCCACGATCTACTGTAGTTGTTGCGAAGAATGTAGATATCCGCCCATGCCAATCGGTCCTCAGGTTTATCCATGGGATACTCACAATTCCACAGACAGGTAATTAAACTACAGAATACATATAAAAAGTAACACTAAATTAGAACATCCAGTTATAATCGGAATGTCGATATGCATTTGTTTTAGGCTAATATAAGTAAACATATTGAAAATGGACTAGTCAGTTTCCAAAAAAAATCAATATTGTATCTGCTCTATGCGATGAGTTACCCACACACGTCTTGGAATATGTCTAAGGAGGTGATCGATTTCCTCCTGAAATGCAGAATGCTGTATTACCTATCGTTAGTCTGCCAAAGTGTGTGGAGGATGCGGTAAATCAAGTAATATTCTACTGCCCAAATATAATCTTGGTTCGTTATAAAGAACAAGTGTATTATCTTCCTGGTTGCTGGTCTCTGCTCCACTCCAGTAGATCACGTTGACGTTCAAATGTAGGGATTAATACGAAATTAGAACGGTATGAGAAAAAATCAAACCTTCATACTATGCGGTAAGCGGTACACATAGATACTTCTTTCATTTTCTATGAATCTCTGCTTCGTAATAGCTCTTGGTGTCTTGTAGAGCCGAAAGTCGGTGACAGCAATCTTCACGTTCTGTGGTTTTGCGACCAGATTATGTATCTTTTGTCTTGCAAATATTCTGTTCGTTTCAGTAGCAATTTGTCTGGAGGACTAACTGGTCCCTTTTAAACCCACTATTCTCTACTTCTATCAAACTCGCGTAATGGATACTTGTTCGTTTTTTTTTTATTTGAACATAATGAACAGGTCAAAGAGATTTTGTAACAACACAGTCTGTGAAAATCACCCAGACAAAACCTTAGTTTCACCTACTATGAAACAACAAAAAATCGACATACCGATATGGCACAAAAACTTTCTTCAATTGAAATGAGCAATTCTGAGAGTATAAATATAGAATTTCTACCTTGTGTGCACACTGTTAGCAAAGATTCAATAAGACTGTTCCAACTATGAGACACACGGATTCAGAGGAAGTTACCCTTAATAACCTCATGAATTTCTCTTGATAGAGATTGAATTGATGACCGCCCAAGTTACCCATATTTAGCACGAACAAATCCCGAAAATCACTGCCAAATAGTCCGTGCAATTCGCGTTAACTAATAATCAAATAATTGCAGTTGTGGCATTCATTAAAGGTGAAGTTTTAGAGTATCTCCATATCTAGGGTTATGTATCCTAGTTACCCTTTGTTGAACAGTTTCTAGTTTCTCACGACCTCTAACCAATTGGGACACCACCATACTAAAGAATGAGTGAGAAAGGCTTCAGAAACAGATTAAGCGACCTTGATGAAAATGTCACATTTTTTTATGGAATCAGCAATCCAGGAAAATAAAAGGCCACAATTTTTGAGCTATAGAAGGAGTCTTTCGAACGCAACTCGGTTGAAAGCTTTAAAAGAGCCAAAATATAAGATATCGACGGAATATGGAAATCTAATGACTTCCTACAATTGTCGAAGTATCTGAATATGCGGAATATGACTGACCTACCTAGTATGAAGCCATGCTGTTGTGGGGATATAGTTTCATTGGCAAGCATGAAGAAAAGTAGACGTAGAGCTACAATCAATGTAATAATGTACAGTAGCAAAGCGTACCCAGAACACAACTGAACTCCTAACTCTCACAAGCTGAAAAAGCTTCTGAGAGATCTTCACAGAGGATCTAGGAGTATCAGAATAATATAAAAAAAATAAATAAATAAGATCATACTCCCTCCGAAACTGGCGGTCCCGGAGTTCTATTACACGACAGTAACTCCGTTACCTATAGTGATATTCTTGAGTAATTTATTGGTAGGATTTTTTTGCTCCTTAATATATTGCGAACTATGGTAGAATTCCAAGAGAGTATTCATTCTTTCCGATCCTAATCTTGCCTGGAATGTACAATATTGGAAACCAGATGGTATTGTGGTCTTCACCGCGTCTTCCATTCCATCCTTCCCCTCCAGGTGACAAATTATGATGTGATCTGTGCTTTTTGTTCAGAATCTTGGAGGGATTCATCGGTGCGGATTGTTGCGAAAAAGATGCAGTATAAATAATTATTCATTCTTTTCCTTGTTTCAACCAATAACATCATCCCTTATTTGGGATAAGTAACTATTCCTCAGGGATAAGTTTTCTCCGCATTCTTCAAGTTGGCCCTTCTGTTTTCACAAAATTTGCTTATGTGACTCAATATCAGAAGAATACTTGGCTACCTATGTTGACAGATCTGCTCGATTGATTTTGATAGATACAATATCGTCTCGTATAGATGACGTACTGGTTTTGGGAGAATCCCAACTTCAGCATCATAGCTTTGAACATTTTTATGGTCAAAGGGCTGTCGTCATATGAGGTCAATGGCCTAAAAAATGGTCCAGCTAGTGGAACGCTAGATAGTTCTTCCTTTTTTCTGTCGAGATTCATTTTATGGCCTTCATAGTAATCCCTTTCCTAAATAATATACTTACTCCAACGAATGATCCAGTCATCAAAACAAACCACATCAGGAGAAAAAAGTGGATTTTTGATGAGCTTGATGAGATTTTGTCCTTGTTGATAGCCTTGTGATATGTTGAGTTATCATAGTGCAACATCGATGAGTTTTCTCTTAATAAATCTGATCTTTTTCGAAGGATTATAATGCTCAAATAATATTCTCCTTTAGTATATCACCTTCTAGTAATAATTCAGAATGTACAATACCGCTAAAATGTAATAAACCTATCAACATCATCTTTACTTTGGATCGGCTTTGAAGTTCTTTTTTGTATAGGATTTGGATTCACTGCAAACCATTGGAACATTCTTAGTACTCTAGCACATCAAATTCCATTTGTGATGCAAAATTCATGACAGATTCTTCATTCGATATTTCTATTCATTGGAAAAAATCTTAAAACATGCATGATATAAACTGACAAAATAGATCAATATAAATAAACTTAACTATAGATGAACTTAATTCCGCTTGAGTATAGGAGACAGTTGTGTCAACTTAGCGATGACAAAAATTTCGACAATTTCTCTAAGCGGGCTTTTTAATTGGTCAGCCCTTGGTTAATTTCTTGACTTAATATATAACTTGTTATATTCTCTTCTTGAAAGATTTACTAGTCCAATATAAATCATAGATCATTAAAAATTAATTATGAACTCTTAGATAATTTTGTTCGTTCATTGTATTTTCAATATTTTTTATCTTGAAATTATTAATTGGATACTCTTAAGTTCCAGTTCACTATCAACTTTTTCTTGAAATACTTTGCAATATTTTTAGATATTCTATAAACATTAATGCAATTCATTTTCATGTAGTTTCATAAATTTGAAGTATACATGTTTCATGTTTTTTCGAGGCCCATTTTCTATTTTCTACTTCAAAACATTTCTTCGAAAGAAATGATGTAATTTGTGTGTTCTGGTTATAAGCAATTGATAAAGGATCTTATATGATATTTTTCCAGATAATATTATCTGGAAAAAAAAAATTACATGGACGGGACCGAACAGTTATAATTTTTTAATAAAATTCTATTTCCCAAATATAATTTTCTTTGAGTCACGTGTACTACGTAAAAATGATATACTATATAATTTTATCGCTATTAGTGGGACGCAAATTTATCTGACTGTTAAGAGTTATATGGATATTCTTCTCATAGGTTCTGGACTCCTGGAAGAATAGGAAATTTCTACTCACCAAACCCAGGAGATTTACCACCAGGAGATAATCAAGCTAGGAATAGAGCAGGCTGGAGTTGGAGGAGGTTTCCATGGGGAAGAAGCAGTGCTACGCAGGCTGAGATTCCTAGGTGAGATTACAAATCATACAATTAAAATTAGAAAGGAGCTAAAGTGACGTGGTGTAATGAGCCACCTCCTTGTGGGAGGTGGTTGAATGGAAAATATTACTACATAGACTTATTTACGAATGGGGTGCGAACCAATCCTAGTCGAGCGGTCCTAGGAAGGGCCTTCGCGAAAATTGAAGGTCTTTGATGTTAATAAATTTTCTCTGTGATAATGAAAATTGTAATGGCACTCAATTATGGATTTTAAGAAGTATAATGATAACTTGTGCCAAAATAGAATAGATTCATCAATCTTAAACTCAATAAAATTTAAATAAAGATGGGACACTGATTAAGGAGAGGGCGATGCGGGTCCCTCAAGCACTACGAATCATTTATATAATTCTTAATTCTGTTCGAATTCTAAACATAATAATTAGGAAGAGATATGTCAACCTATTTTTTAATTTCTGACCCTACCTTGATTACACAATTTCAACCTGAATAATATACCAACATTTTTAGAGACTTCTTACCCCTATACATTCAAAACAAAACTGAGCACACGCGATGTTTTACTAACAATGGAACAACCTATTTAACACGAACAATAAAAGATAAAAAACGACTGCCGGTACTCTTTAATTTGTTGGTCCCGGAACTTAGCACTATCTGTTCAATTTCTCTAATTCTTCTGACTCAATTCTTAAACTTGAAAAAAAATTATGAATATCAATCAATATGCTAATATATAATAATGCTAAAATATAATAATGCTAAATTATGAGACGAATTCGAGCCTCGCACTACGATCTTTTCTCGACGATATTACTAGTTTTTTCGACGTGTGAGGACTCCCCAACAAACTCTCTTTTGGACATTAAAATACCTAGTACGCGTCGGTTTTCTCCTTCCAAATTTTTGATCCGTTCACCCGCTCAAAATTGCAACTAAGCACTTTTCAAAATGTCAGCTCTTTGTCCAGCCACACGTGTTAATTTCGACGTCAGTGTTTTTCTCTGAAGCTTTCCGTTCCTAACTCATCTGAAGGAATATGTTTACGTTTCGTACAATTAGCTCTTATGAACTTTGCAATCTGTAATTTGTTATTATAATATATAGGCCATAGTAAAATAATTTCCTTTCATAAAGCCACCGTTTGTGTGTGCCTCGAAAGCGAATTCCTAAGTTTAACATTAAAAGGTCTGGAGATTAGAATAAACGAATTAATTCAGGGGCATTGAACCTCGCGTTGAATTTGCTTTTGTCCACTGAATAATCCGTGTATCATTACAGCCCTTTCATGGATTCTAGACCTTGTTTATTTACCACACTGGGATATTTAATGTATTTATGAAATTAAATTACATTGTAAATTTAAATTTGGATCCTACACCAAGCATCTATTCTCAAACTTTAAGAAACATCAGGCTTCATTGAAGCACTGGAACGATATCTCTAATTTCGCAAATAATTTTTCGATACCTATCATGTACTTGACATTCTTTATATGAAACAGAAAAGCAAACAACTCGACATCTTGTAATCAATAAAGATATTGCCGTGATAATCCTCAGATAAACCTTCGAAATAAAAAGTCTGACATCTGACATAGATCTCTAGGTAGTATTGCTTAAAGATTACGAACAAAAAAATAGCTATTTTCTGAACTATTTTGGAACATTGGTATAAAATATAAGAGCAAACGACCTAGATTTCCATGTATGTGGCAGAAAGTGTCACTTGCGACAAAATGTGAGCTTACCTCTTAATTTCCGAGCAGAAACATGCTCGTGTCGAAAGAGAATAAATGTAGACCTGGCGAAAGCTGATATATGACTGATAAGTGGCAAGGAGAACTCTTCCCTTCGACTAGCGAAGTATTCGGCTCATTAATATTCTGCACATTTAAGCATACTGCTGAGAGCTGTTGGAACAACTGGAACCTGCATATCGCCAAAAAAGGGGAGACTATCCTACTCGAGAATCCATTGTCTTCCCAGACCAGTCGCTTTAGTGAAGCTCAAAAGTTCTCAAAATTGAAGAAATGTAGTGTACTTAATTTGTTTAATTTTTATTCTTGCATTTGGAATATATTCTGTGTTTTCTTCAGTGGTTTTCTAGGAGCAGTTGGGATGATGAGAATCAGCTTTCATAAAATCATAGGTCGAATGTGCATTTGGTTGTTTTTCTTCCGCAATTTTCATTTAACGATCATCTGAAATTCTGCTTACATGGTCTCTCTATTCTCTTCTCCTATTTATGTCCATCTTACCACATCCTGGTTCTCACATATTTCCCTTATTTCTTCACTTCTTTTTCTGTCAAATGAGGTATATCCTGTCACTGATCTTAGTGTTCACATTTCTGTTGATTTTAAAAGTCATTTAGTTATTGTGTTCTCAATTCTGGTTTCTATCTCACATGTGTTGAGCGCGGACAGCTTAGTGATAGAGCATCGGGCTCGTGATCGAAAGGTCCGAGTTTATAGCACTTAGATAATGGAACAATCGCCTTGCGCTAGTCGAGTCCACATCCAGAACATCTTTTAGGTTATCACCCAATGATGCAACTCTTCTTTCCTCTTCGAATCTGGGGCAGTCTATAAAGATATATTTCACGGTAAGGCTGAGGTTGCACGTGGTATATATTGAAGGTTTATTTTTTTCTAAGTTGTGTTTGTGAGTTATGGCTGTGTGACCTATGCGTAGTCTTCTCAAACTAATTTGCTCCTTACGATGGAGTAGTGTTACTGGGCCGTTTTTTCACATTCATGGAGCTTCGATTTTTGTTGGGACCAACGGGTTTGCCATAGTTTGAGTGTCTTAGACTTGTAATAATGCCTCACATCTTTTGGGGCTTGATAATTCTCCAATGGTGTTGATTCTTTAGATGCCATTTTTGCTATAATGTCAACTCT